>OU426978.1:49994998-52752498 GCA_911387785.2 Aelia acuminata | reverse complement strand
GGATTTAAACATTACGTTGTAAATCATTCGAAAAATTTCGTAGACGTGACCACAGGCGCTCACACCCAGAGGATCGAATCACTTTGGGCCTCGGTCAAACGCAGAAACAAGAAAGAATACGGGACAAATAGGAGCATTCTAGATTCCTATATTTTCGAATTTATATGGAGGCGGAGGTATGAGAAGGAATGCTATTTTGAAGAACATCGCTGATTTTCGCTTTTGAAAGTAATTTTTATTTATCTGATGTTAGGATATTTCTGTTTTGAAGTTATATGTACAAATACCTATGTTTCTGAGGTGTATTTTCTTTTTATGTAATAGTTATTTATAAAAAAATCACTGGCTTACCTAATCGGAAACATACCAAAGCTAATCATTCACCTTGCTTTTTAAGCTATACGAGTCTTTTCCTGCACAGAGGGCGGAGACAGGATCAATTTCAGCATTTGATGCCGCTTCATACTTACACTTGAATTCGTGATTATCAGGAAAACCGGAGTCGAAATTTTTCACGATCGCAATACTTTCCCAATACAATATTTCATATATAGGTAGTGAAAGTAAAAAGTTCTATCAATTCCCTTCCGATGGCACTTAAGTACGCCATTTAAAAAAAAACAATGTCCATTTTTAGTCATATGAAGTAGAGTAGTAAGTGAAAGTAGAGTGTTGCGCTCACCGCTACAGTTTTATTTTTTTAGTTTCATTAATTTTGGTTTGTAATACTGTCCATGTTTGTTTTCAATTAATTCAGGCCAAGCCAACAGTAGAACGAGGATGTAAAAAAAATAAAGCAATTAAAAAACTGAAAGAGTAGATAATGGATACGAAAAACTTCTACATTTTTAAAATTAGAATTAGCTCACAGCATTATTAGAAAAAATGGACATTATAGGAAGAAATAAAAACTATGAGGTAAGAGATAAGAGGATGCATCAGATAAATGCTAATCTTCTAAACCACTTTCTCTACTCAAGTTTCTATATGATGACTGTTCGACTAGTCCACATTTCAAAATGTTTACTTGACTCCGGAGGAATTACAATGCAACATAAAATAATGGTGACCAGGACCCCAGATAGCAACCGTACATGACCCCTTATACTGTTTATTTTAGATACTAGCGAGGTTGTAAAGTATATCATGATGCATCTAAAGTATATCATAAAGTTCAAGATAAAGATAAATAGATCAAAGACATTTTGGGCATGTTGTATATATGTTGTACATGATATACTAAATATAATAAAAGATGCTGAGTATCCCGGACAGGGGCGTATATCAGGGGGGGGGGGGGGGGTAAATGGTTTCCGAATGCAATTTTCGTAATTTTGATTAGTTTCAATCGCATTCCTCATTCTTTAATGTACTCTTAAGACTGCAAACTGCATCACCTGAAAGAAACTTTGACACTCTTATAATATGGTGTAACAAGCTTTATTGTGTCCTAACCATTTTAGAAATTAATAGCGATGTCACAAAGAAAGATAGTGACGAGTTGGAAAAATACTACAATGAGGCATATCTCTCAATGAAGAACTTTTCTAAATGTTATTATTTTTTTATTTTATTTTTATATCATCCCAGACTTTAGAACTTAATAACTGAGCCTAATTTGGAAAAAATATCAAGTAACAACACTCTATCCAACCCTCCAGGGAGTAAATATTCCCCCTCCCCCGCAATCCTGTGAAAAAAAAGTTCAATGAAACAAATTTACACATCTCATTTTTACAACACTTCAAGTATATTTGTAATTAGTTATGAGAATTTTTTTAATTTTTCTTTAATAAATAAGAGTATTGTGTGCATCACTTTATGTTTTTGCTTTTATTTATACCGAAATATGCCTACCCAAATATGTTTCTGGCACCGAATCAAAGCATCTCTTTTGTACGAAATGATATATAGAATCACCTCCCTGAGTTGGGAATCACATTGTATGGGAATCGAAAAAAGGACCACCTTGTAATATTGGTAATGCAATTTTATGTGAATAAAGAATTTTGAACCTTCATATCTCAGAAATCCATTAATTGCCCGTGAGTCAATTTGGGAGAGGCAGCTGTAAATATATACAATTTTTTCAAAAAAACAACTTTGATTATTAGTTTAAATAAGTAACAAAATATATACAAATTTAATGGTTTAGCACGAACAGACATAAATTCAAAAAGCTGAATGGCTTCGGGACCTTGCCCAATCGTGCGGTACAACATGGTTGAATGGCTTCTATCGTTGTTAAATATTCATTAGTTTAGTAGCAAACACCTGATAAAAAGCAAAGGCTCTTTAATTTCAGTTCTTTTAAATTCATACTAGTGAGGCTTTAATCCCCAGGTTTCAGTTTGTACCTAATTAAAGCACAATCCTCAAAAGCATTATGATTTTTAGGCTTTCGTTGTGTGTGTGTATATGAACAGACTAGCTCAAAAACTATAACCCGTACGAACCTGAAATTGGATATTTGGTGTATGAATTTGCCCGCGATGTGACAGCGAAAATTTCATCAAAATTGATCAATCGAAAAGTGGGGGGGGGGTACTTTATTTAAAGATTTTTTCTAAGTTTTAAGAATGAAGTAACTTAGGATAAGGTAGGGTAACTGCACCAATTACTGACACTTTAAGGAAACTTTCATGATTTTTCATCAATTTCTCCCTAATTCGTTGACCGATCCATAAAATTCAAAGTTCCTCTGTTAGGCCAATATCTCTTGTTTTAATTTGGGTCATCAAATGATTAAAAATGATAATTTAATCTATTCTTTTACTTAAAATTCGGATAGATGTTTTTTCTCCTATTACTGACACTCATGCACCAATTATTGACAGTATACGGAACCAATTACTGACACCCTGATCAAACATTGAATAATTTTATTTCCAGCTTTAAAATTAGTATCTAAGTATAATTTAATATAATTTACTTAACTTAATCTACCCTTTACCATATAGCAGTATTGAGGCATCTGCAAACAGAGCGTTTCTCTGTCCTCAACCAGCTGCCTTCTCCTCCTCGAATCCATTTTACTCCTGTTAAAGGCTTTTTTAATTCCTTCTTCTTCCCAGTTCTTTCTTGGTCTTGTCCGTGGTCGCCTCCTATTCACTCCCACCTAATGAGTAGCCTTGGCAATTCGGTCTTCGGCCATTCGTTAGTTCTCTTCAATTGTTTTCTCTTCAGATCTCAGGTACAAGTTTGCTCTTATGGCTGAATTTCTTACATGACCCCGTCTGGTTTTCCACTCTATTTTTCTTAGATTTGGCTCTTGAGCTTGGAAATGAGGGTTCAAGACTCCCTTGCATAGTTAAGAATGGGGAGGAATGTGCTCTTTGAGACTACCCATTGCAGTGAAAGTTTTTCAAAGTCATTAATCATTATTGGGTAAATTAATTAATTTGAAATACTTGAACATCACTTTTATTTCAAAAACTAAAAGGAAAATCAGCATCAACCTTAATGTCACAATCACAGCTCATGAAGCTCAGATTAATCTTTTCCTAATCAGAAATCAAAAATTGTATTTGTGCAAGAACCGGTGGTTTTAATAACAATATTTTTAATGCAAGTACATTCTGTCATACATTTAACTTCTATATTTCCATCTGCAATCCTCGATACACCGCACACGCGGATCTTCTTTTTTGCGGACATAAATGAGGTGGTGTATTCTTACTGTATGGTTTTCAACGAGGTCTATGTCTTTCATAATTTGTTCTTTATCTATTCTTCTTCTGGAAAGAAGAACAAGACGACAATTCGCATTACCTCACCGTTGAGAGATTTCACGGTCAAAGCCTTTTCTTTGGCAAACTGAGAATACGGCTGAATTGTTTTGGTGCTGATAAATTATTAGGTTTTATAGTCTAAGAGGCTGAATGTGAACAGCAGCTTCTACCAGTACAGTGTACTTGAAAAGGCTTTGTTTTTAGGTGATTTTGCAGGATTTTTGGTTTTATTATGATCAATTTATTGGTGGTGCTTTGTGTCCGGAAGTTACTTAGTTCTTCAGGAGATTCAGTTGAGTCCAATGTAATTTTTCACATACAAATGGATGATGCAGGTTTAGGGATTGCAACTTCGTCTTCCAGTGGTCTGCTCCTTGTGCACCAACTTCTCTGTTTATTTCTGGGACAGAAAGAGAAGTACAGAGGTTGTATTGAGTGGGTACTATTTGGGAGCAATGCTTAGATGTCTTTGAGGTGTACTTATCTGATAAGGAAATCTGAAAATTCAAGATTGCTTCTTATAAAGAGATCGCAAAAATGCATTGGGGGAGGTGTCAGCAACTGGGTATGCTCACTGTCAGTATCTGGTGTGCGAGGCTTCCATTTACTGACACCCTCAAAACCAGTTACTAACACCCCCTGTCAGGAATTGGATCCCTTCCTTTTTTTAAAAAACGGAAAGCACCGTTGTTTTCAACGTTGAAAAACTACCTAATTAGGCATTGTAACTAAATTTCTTCATAATACCCAATTACTGACAAAAGTGTCAGTAATTGGGTAAAGGCACGTTTTTCGAGACCCATATCCTGACATCCCCAAAATATGTATTATTATTGGAAATTCACATTAGAAAAAAGTATTTTTATTATCTTACATCATTATTAGAGTGCTACAAACAGAATTCAAGAGGAAACCCGAAGAAGAAATGGTTATATCAGCCAAAATAGTTACACACCTCCTTAGCAAAAACCTTAAGGATCTGGCAGCTGAAGGTATAGTAAGCATAAAGCTTCATTCCCGCACCCCTCATTAGTCAATTCTGACTTGATTTTGGTGGAAATCTTTGGCAGATTAATATAGTTTTGATGACCAAAATTTCAATTTGCTAGGTGGCCTTAAATGCTTGTTTTTCAAGGAAGAAGGAGTTTTTTTTTTTTTTTTTTTTTTTTTTTTTTTTTTTTTTTTTTTTTTTTTTTTTTACAGACAGCCTGGAGGGGGTAGCCCAAACCTCACGTTGCTGCAAGCCATGGTCACCATGGTACAGCGGCAGACTGCCCATAGCTCCATAACCAATCCCATTGGGGCCAATTTGGCAGTGTCCTTCCCACCGATGGCGTCAGCTCTCTCGGGTTCAAGGACAGTGACAAACTGGTCTAGGTCCAAGGATTATGGTAGCTCAGAGTCAGCAGGCCCCGAGGACCTATATTTCTTTCCCTGAAGCATACCGTCCCTGAACCAAACCTCCGGGCGGTTACTGACATCCTGGAAAACCACACCACGATTCCCGATGAGATACACGGGGAAGGTTCATCACTCCTACGCCCGGTCGGTGTGAGTTGCCTCCAGTAGGCTGACGGGCCTCACATACCCGGGGGTGGGGGTAGACTTGGACTGCGTGGCTTTTATTGGTGGGCGGTCACCTGAATGGAGCGGTCACCCATCCAAGTACTGACCACGATGGACGTTGCTTAACTTTGATTATCTATTGCAAGCGCCCTTGTCCACTCAGCCATCCCGGCCCCCCAATTGTAATACCAATATAAAACAATTGTAAAACATACATGGATATTATAATTAAGTGTAAAAGACTAATTTCTACGTTTTTTTTTATTTTCTCAAAAACGGTACTAACGATTTTGATTAAACTTGATATTTGATGCATGTGTGTGCCTGCGATAGGGTAGTCAAAATTTCATCAAAATTGATGTAACAGCGGTGGTACTTTATTTAATAAACATTGCTTTATGTACATGTTTTTTCGATTTTCACAAAAACGGCTCTAACGATTTTGATTAACCTCGCTATTTTATTTATATGCCCGCAATGTGACAGTCAAAATTTCATCAAAATTGGTCAAACGAAGGGGGTACTTTATTTAAAAGAACTTAGTCTAAGTTTTACGTTTTTTTCAATTTTTCCAAAAACGGCTCTAACGATTTTGATTAAACTCAGTATTTGATGTATGTATATGCCCGCAATGTGAGAGTAAAAATTTCATCAAAATTTATCAATTAGCGGGAGTACTTTACTTAATAAATGTTGTCTCATTTTCAAGTGTTTTTTTTTTATTTAATTAGGGTATTTGACGTATGTATATTCCAAAGATGTGATAGCCAAAAATTCATATCCCATATTTAACAATAAAAAAAAATTATTTTACTCTAGAGAGTAAATACGTGATGCTCAAATTGTTTAAAGCATTTAAGTTGTGGACAAATATGGTATAAGATAATCTTTAATTAATTACATTTTAGTTTAGAAACTTTAGTTCCATAATAAATTTCTGAAGGAATCATAAAATGATTTTAGAGGATCACTAATCGTTCTCGATTTCCAGAAACGCATAAGAGACAAACTTTACTACGAGTCGTAACAAAGATCGTAACACCTATCGATTCATCTTCACGATATATTTGCAAAAAGCAACTTGCAGTAAAAAAACTCGACTCATGATGAGATTATATCCCTTAAAAAAAGAAATAAGCAATAATAAATCGAAAAGCAGTGAGAACTTTCAAGTTTTGCAATACAAATACTCTATAACTTATTGAGATATACAAATAAAAGCATATAGTGTGGAAAAAGTGTGAAGTTGAGGAATGGCGTTTACATTTTACCGAAACAGGTCAATTTCTAATCTAAGTTCGTAAGTGAAAGTTGTGTGTTGCGCTCATCGCACCTGATTTTTTAAAAAGTTTTATGACTGGTATTTTAAACCCATTTGTAATTGTTTTTCGACACGACAAAACCTTTTACTTCTGCCCGCATTTAGTTAATTGGGCTAATAAGGGTTTCTGAGTTTACAGTAATATGGATGCAATCTCAACACTATTTTATTTTGAAACTTGGCCATTTCGTCAATGACGTCATACATTCTACGGTGTTATTTTTTTCTCTTTAACTACTTATAACAGTCCCACCTTCAAAAGAACTATTTTTCTTCGTAGCCAGTATCTAATATTCTCTTTATCCCATGAAAAAATATTTTAAAGCGTTGGTAATGGACCGATTTTTGAATCCCTTCTGATTCATATCCTCATGATAGTATTCGACTGGTGTAGATTGGAACATCCACAGGGTTTTCTGTGAAGACTTCCATTTCCTATAATTTTCACGCCCAACTAATTTTTTGACTGCACTATTTGTCATATCTATAGTTAATATCATTCAAGTAATACAATTTTTGGCCAATAACCTGGTGAGATTATGCTTTACAGGTGATAGGTCCAAACGCTTCCACTGCGCAACTATTTCTTTCTGCGATAACTTTTACCTCAGTACAACTCTTATATAGTTCATTATAATACCTTGATTATAAGAATTTGAATTATCATAAATGCCTAATATTTCATAATCTTGCCCTCACAACAAGGTACACACAAGAAGGCAAACCCTCACAACACCCATCATTTGAACTTCTTGTCTACACAAATAATCAAAATCGTCTAATTAACCAATAATAATAATTACACAAATAAAATCCTCTATATTCGGGGAATGGGCAATAGATGAATTATTTGTATATTTAAGATGGGCGCAAGTAAGCTGGAGAGACATACCAATCCAAAGTAATGGGTATGGACTTTGATAACTCCAATAATTAACTTAAGGAGGTTCCAAATTTAAGCAGTTAGGGTCGCAAAAATTTCCTTTGTTGACTTTTATACAGTCTAAGTCATATTGCATCTATGTTGACGTTTCCCTCGACTGAGAGCATTTTCAAAAGGATTTATCAACAAATCATAAATATAAAAAAAATTGTGTTTGATGTGCTAAAGTAATATAGAACTGGTATAAGAAAATGAATGAGCAAGTAACATGGTGCTGAAAAAAATATATCCTGAGAAATTATAATAGAATAATTTCTCAAGGCATATTTTTTTCAGTACCATGTTATTTCCTCATTCATTTTCTTACACCATTTCTAAATTACTTTACCACATGAAACACACAAATTTATTAGAATGATGAATTAGAAGGGATTCAGATGGAGAGATGGTTCCATCTCCCGTAGATACTCGCAAAACTTGCGAGATTGTGGGAGAGGTGTCAGTGAAGAGGAAGGATTTGGCACCGTTTGGGGGCGGCTCCGTGGTGTAATGGATAGCATACCGCGCATGTCACGCGGAAAACCGGGTTCGATTCCCGTCGGAGCCAAATCTTTTCTCTTCAAAAATAAATTATTTAACATATTACATTTAATTATTCATTATTCATTTTCCTCGTCACTTAATGAACTTTCGGAATCACCACTATCGGTTAAGTTGGTTGGGGGAGACAACATTTGTAAAGTTTCCTTACAAAACCTGATAACTTTTTTCTTGAACTTCTCATACCTGTGATAACTGGATCTGATGTCAATATTAATCTATTAATTACATCCAGATTGCACTCTGTCTGGGAAAATTTTCTGGTCTTATTTTCTCTAAAAACCCGGAAATATCAAAGAAGAAGAAGAACCAATATCCGGAAAGAGCAATATGAAGCAGAGGGCTTTTTATCACTTCAAAACCATCTCTTAAAATTTTGTGAACAGATGGTGTCATAGCATACCATTGATAAAGTTTCTCCCTACCCGTTGTAAATTTGAAAGTAACAAATGATTTTTCAGAGCGTCCACCAGATCTTGGGCTGTTGATTGATATCGTCCCACTTAGCCATTTCTTCTTGCTGTTTCAAAAATATTTCTTTTCCTTGAAGAAGCATTCTATCTCACTTGGAAATCATGCCTCAAAATGGATAATTTTGTTTTAGCTCTTTCACATGCTCTAGGTTATTACAATACTTCCCAATGAGAAAAGACAACAAAAATTCCTTCTTTTTTTTAAAAACTAATGTTTTGACTTTAAAAATATGTCAAATAATTCCATTCAGGTTACAGTTATTCTTCCAGAAGATCCTAAAATACAAATAAATGAAAATATAACAAAATTTAATTTTTTTTATTATTTAATGAAATTGACATTTTAGTAATAAAAAATTATAACTCTCCCAATCGCAACTATTCGCAGAATTTTTTTCAAGAAACATAATCTACGATAATTATACATTATCATAAAAAATATTTCGTTGCCCAGAAATGCCCAGAAGTATAACTTTTTAACCTTCAAATTTAATTTTTAGCTCTAAAATATACCTACCAAAAAACAAAAAGATATTGATACTAGTATTGAATACAAAAAAATTATAACTATCTGGATAACAAGTAGAAACCTGGCCTCGAACTATCCATCATATGATAATGCCAATACTTCAGTAAGAACAAAGAAAATTAATATATTTTGTAGACCAATACTTATGAGCACAGACGAGTTAAAGGATAAGGTCAGATTTGAATAGAATAGCCGCCGGATTAAGGGCCTGGAAGAGATAAAAATCATCTTACATGATCCAACAGGTCCTCCACTTGAACTTCCAGTCATTATTTCCCAGAAATTTCAAATTTCAAAAAATTGGTTTTGGCCAACTTTTAGGGTCAAATACCCGTGTGTACGGCGTAGCTCTTATATGAGAGGGTAGAGTCCCACTTTAATAAAACTTAAGACTTCTGTGCTGAAAGATTTAACACCTTTAAGCATACACAAACAAAAATGTTTGTTATTAACACTTGTTATTTTTTTAGTGACATGTAAACTAATAATTGTGAAAACTTCATTATCGGAAAAAACAATTTTGCGTTTGTTCGGGGATCAGACTGAATGGTAATAGAAACACATTTTTAAATCAGTGCCCTTCCGAAAAAAGTGTATTAAGCCTTTAAAAGTTGTGAACTTTATGAAATAGCTATTATAAATTTTTCATTCAATATAATCATCTCCAGATATACTCGTAAATTGTTTTCTGTATTGTTTTTTAGTTTTCAGACTCACAAGAATTCCATAAGCTTGAAATTGATTTTTTAATAACATTTTTTTTTTTAAAGTTTGGACTTGCTGTCCAATTTCAAGATGGAATCATATACATATATATATATATATGCACCTCACGATAGCCAACTGTTCTAAGCCTTATACCTCTGGCAACATATATATCGATAGAGAATAAATTGTATATCAAGATAGTATAGCATATATATATATATATATATATATATATATATATATATATATATAAAATAGCATAACATATACATCATATATACAAGCATACTTCTTCATTATAAAAAGTTCTTTCTTCTCATCAGGAATCATCTTATTCCTCCAATTGTTCCAAAAGTTAAGAAACTGGGTTTTACTTTACTTTATTTACTTGTTAAAAAAGTTATTCAATTTTAATGTCAATAAAATATAAACAGAAAAATGTTAGAGTCATAAATTTAATTTCTCTGACTAACGGCTGATATGTAACATATCACAGGCGATGGCGCCCCCCTACTTCCAGAGGTATATATACGGTAACTGGAGCTTACTGGAGTACAGTTGGTTTTCACATCATAGCCACAACAATCTGTTCGCTACAGCGATGGCACGCCTGTCTTTCGTGAGTGTTCTATCATCATTAAATAATTAAATATCGATCAATACTTTACGGAAAAAATGACAACAAGCTACTTGAAAATGGTGTTGTTTGTTCTGATATATGGAGTTTAACAAAATCGTCTATGTGTTAATGTGTTGATTTATTTTTACTTTTAGAAACTGCAAAATATTACTTAACTTCGTCAAATTCAATAAAGAGTTGAAAAATATCGATTCTTCGGAAGCTTTACAAAAATTTCCCTATGTACTTGATAAAAAAAGTGACTGGTCTAATAAGTAAAACAGTATTAGTTAGTTTTTGTCCGTGAGTTGCTTTATAGCTATTATTTGTTTTTAGAGTTTAATAGGTGATTCATTTAAACATAGCTCTCGTTTGTCCCTCAGCGTTGGAATCAAGAAAAAATTTATATCAAAGTTTGTATACAAATTTATAATCTAATATAATTTGTAAAAATTTTAAATCTAAGTAATACACCCTTCTAGGTTTCGTCACTGAGTCCCTTAATGCTACTGACCACATTGGTTGCATTTATCGAGAAACCCAAGTATATTAATTCAGACAAATTCTCAATCTTGATTTATGCTTTTATAGGGTTTCCCCCATCTCAATATATTTCATATTAGATCGGCTTTCTACCGACCCGAACCTATCCGCGACTTTGTGTTAGTCGATGAATCAGTTCCTCGTGAATCTGTAGATTTGAAAATGATATCAATATCGTCAGTAAATGCTAAGATTTTGGCAGATATCTTGTTAAAGGGTTGCGTCAACTTGGAGGGAAGTAGGAAAGCCAAGCAGTCTCCTTCTTGTAGATTCCCCTTCATCATCGGTAGGGATCGGAATTTTATGTATTTAAAATTACCAAACATTTAATTAAAATATGCATTTATTTTCGTCAAATATGTGATTTTCTTCAACTATTTTCAGAAATATTTAAGTAAAATGGACATTTTTTTTATGAACATGGATTTTTTTTTTTTTACAAGTTGTAATGATTTATAGAAGTAAAGAACATTTTTACAACTTGTAATAATTATTAGGAACAAAAGAATTTTTTTTTTACAAGTTACAATGATTTATTCAAGAAAAGAACATTTTTGCAACTTATAATAATTTGTTTGTTTAACGTCACTTAATGCCAATAAGGCAAATCGGACGATGCTACAGTGGGAGTCCTAAATTTTGCCTAACCAGGATAGAGATCTTTAACGAGTACCTTAGGTACTAATAAATTTGTTTTTAGCTTTTTTTTTTTTTACAGCTATAACAAAACAACAAACAACGTCAATCTGTTATTTTCAAAGTTTTTTTTTTCCCAACAGTTGGTTTGTTTGTTTTGTCTAACGTCAATTGATGCCAATAAGGCTAATCGGACGATGCTATAGTACAGAACTTAAACGAGTTAAACGAGTGCCTGACATCGGACAGGCTCGGGACCTCCATTTTACTTCCTATCGGAGGGACGACATAGCCAAGGATTTTCGACTCCCATTAAAAAATCCCAGGGCCACCGCGCGACCTTCAGTATTGTGAGTTGCTATGCTAGCTACTAAACCACAGTTGACCCCATTTAAAACAATTATTAGGAACAAAAGAACATTTTTACAACTTATAATAATAAAAAATGTTTTATATTTTTAATTTTGAAAACTTCACCCTTCGAAATTGTTTGCAACCACATGGAATTTCAAATGTTGGAGCATAAAGCGTAAAGCGTCGTTCACTAAGGCGCCCTTCTAAGTAAGGCCCGATCTCCACTGAAAAGGACCCTTTAGAGGGTTTATTTATCTCTGAAGAGCGAGCGCAGCGAGCGGGTGTCGAAAGCTAAAATCTATTAAAGCCACTCGAAGAAGAGGAATATTATTCGAATAAGATTTAGTAAAGAAAAAATACCTACTTTGCAAACATAGATTTGTGTTAACTTTCAGTTGTTAATCAGAAAACAAACGTTTAAAAAAAATTTCACTCTTAAACATAAAACTCCATTAATAATGGTAAAAATACTAAAAATGAGAAAGATTAGAATACTAACGGAAAAATAAACTTTACTACATAATAGGAAATTTGTAACAAATTAGATGCGTAAATTTATTCCAATGTTTGTCTTTTAAGCTAAGCAGGGGGTCTATTTCCAATCCCCCCCCAGGAAACATTATATATGTTTTAGTTATATTTTATAGTATACTTCATAATATAGTTACTTCATTTACTATTGTTGACCTATCTAACTAGTTTTCGCAATTGAAAGCTCACATGTTTTTGATAGAACACGGGCAGTAGCCCAATATTTATTAAGTCTTATATAATTAATATTTTCATTGTCAAATATCAATAAGTTTTATTAAAAAAATTAATTGAGCCCTACATAATCAGAAATCCTCGACCAACTCCCCCGGTCATAAGAATTTTACCAGCCAGCTCCTCCCCCCACCTAGACCAAATCTTGCGGACGCCCCTGTTAGAGTTATGATTGGTTGGATACACTGTGTAATCAGTCGATTTAATAGTATAAATTCAGACTTCAATATAGAATTGATATACATAACTTTAACAAATATTTTTAATATAGCTTATTTAATTATTATTAAATAGCTTAATGGTTCATAGTATTTTATAAGTAACTAGGAATTTTTCTATTATGAAACTTTATTTGATTATGAATCCAGTTGGTTTTGTTTATTTTTATTTTCAATTCATTGATGAGATATAATCAACTTGTTTAAAACTAAAAAGGAAAAACTAATTATTTAAACATAATAACGTAATTTAAAGAGAACAGCTAAAACTAAAACCATAACAAACCGAATTGGGGTCACCTGTGGTGTTGTGGTTAGCATGGCAACCTACAATACTAAAGATCGCGGGTTCGATTCCGGCGGTGGCCCTAGGATTTTTTAATAGGAGTAAAAAATCCTTAGCTATGCCGTCCCTCGGATAGGACGTAAAATGGAGGTCCCGAGCCTGTACGATGTCAGGTACTCGTTAAAGATCCCTATCCTAATTATACCAGGATAGGCAAAATTTAGGACTGTACCCACTGTAGCATCGTCCGATTAGCCTAAAAATAGTAGCATAAAAATGGACGTTAAACAAACAAACAAACCGAACTAATGAACGATAATCTTATGAATGGAGCTTAGCTATCGCTACCTGTCTTCCAATTGTCAAACTAAATTTTTTCATCCATTAACCTGTCCGCCAAGCACAGACAGGCTATTTACAAGCTGCGAGAGGTGTAAAATTGCCGCCGTTGTCTCTTCAATATCACTCACTCCCTTAATATAAAAACGGAAACCTTCATGGATAGGGGGTATGTTGCTACACGGCGATATAACTTTCTCGATCGTACATGAGTAGTATTTGAGTTTTTTCAGCACGCACATTGTACAGTTTGCTTTATAACATATATTGATTATCAAGTAGCCCAAACAGGATTCCATAGGTCGAAACAAAACTTTATACTTTTTAATTGATTTTCCTTTCTCTTAATTCCAAATCGATGAAATAACTACTTAACATTGAGCCTTAGAAAGTGGAAGTCGGTGTCGAGAACGTTCTAATTGCTAATTGACTTTCTACCAATATTGTTGTTATTATGGTATCATAAATCAACAGCGCCATGGATTCGCTTAGCAAGGAACTTTTTATTATAAAGAGCTGAGGAGCAATTAAACAGGGCGACTCTTTTGACCACACCTACACTCTATAAAGTGGACACCTGGTCCTTCAAATCACCTCCTTGATTGCAAGAACAGGGCATTACCTGATAATGAACCCCAAATCGCTCATGCTCTTTAATATCATCTTACCATGTGTAAGTCGTAACATGCACACGTATAATGCCCCAAAAACATTAGTAAATTTAATAGCAAATTATAAAAAGAATGTAATACATATATCCTTGTAATACTGTACAAGGATGAAACTCTTTTAGAGGTTTCTCTCGTGTTTTTCAAAAGCACCTAATAAAAACAAAAATATTGTAAAATATTATAAACACGTAAATTACTGCAAACAAAAACTATCAGGGTGTATCTTGGATGTAATAAATCTAGAAAAAAATTATTACACTGAATTAATAAAAGTTTTCGTCCTTCTAGCTAATGAAACTTTTTATTATGGTTGGATTTTCTAAGGAAGGATTATTATTAGGTATGTTTGGCAAAACAACTTCCTTAAATTGCCTTCATTTTTTCATTATGACGTTCTTTGTTGGCGTTTGAAGCAGCCCTCTCTCAAAAATCAGAAAGGAAAAAAAACATGCCCCTGTCATGTTAATTTTTTTTCGACATTGTTATTCGATTAGATATAACGTCACATCTCAAAAATCGGCTATTTTAGTTATATCTGTATTTTGAAAACGCTCAAGAGTAGTAAATCCCATTTTCCATTATATATTTTATTTTTTTAATAAGAATTTCATAGATCCAAAATAAATGTTTACAATTTAAATTTTACATTTAACCTTTCTGAAGAAGAGAGAATAGTTATTTATTACGTAAAACGATCTACTCCATATTTGAAAGTTCAATTGAAGGCTTAATATCTATTTAGGATAGAAGTTATTTGACTTTTAAATATGGTAAAAAATCAGGGGCCCGGTGTGGCTGTGCGGTAAAGCGCCGTACTCCCATGCCGGAGCTGCGGGTTCGAGTCCCGCCCTGGGTGATGCTTTTCTTTCGTAGGAGAAGTATCACCCAGTGCCATGGGTGTTAGTATAGGGCTTCAGTAGAAGCCTTAAAGTCCCAAAAAAGACAAAAAAAAAAAAAAAATCGTAAAAAATCACATTTCGTGAAAGATGGCATTGTTGAAAGGAGTGAGCGATAAGTTCAGCATCATGTAATTAAGTAACAACTTTTTTTTTTGTACCACTATCTTGAACAAGACTTATGTTTCAGATAATTATTGCTGCCTTCGTCCTGGTTGCTGTACTCAATTTGACCGCTGCTGACGGAGACTCACATCAGTAAGTAAACCAAGATGCTACGAAAAAACATATACTTCATAGGTTAGTGGTAGTTCCTAAGAAAACTGAAAGTTAAAACATACCAAATCGAGAAGCAAAGAAGTTCATAAATGCCAATTGGCGTAAAGTGGTAACATACAACAAAGTTATGTTCTCTTATTTCGAGATAACTGGCTCTTTCATATTCGTTATTTTTTGGTTGCTTTTCCCTTCTGGTGGACTATTCTGTGAGATCTGTCATCGTCACATTATTGGGAATTCGCTGAATATCCATAACAGCCTAGTACACCAATTTCTGGGAATCATAAATCTGAGTGAAATTATGCCTAAATTTTTTACCAGGGACGTATAAAGAGGATGGTTCCCCCCTCCCACGAAATAAGTGATATAAAGAAAAAAATTAGTACAATAATCTGAATTGTGTTAATGAAACAAAAAAAAATCATCCATTTAAATCAATTACCTAAAAATCAGCGAAATCAATCGAAATGGCTAATAACGTCATTCAGGTGTTTTACGAGTGATTTTTGGACTAGTTACCTATGTGAGAGGTAACTTGTCACGAAAAAAAAAACCGTATTAATTACGGTTTGAAAATTTAAGTTCGAGAACTGACTACAGCTCGCATGGACAAAGTCGGGGTAGCCAAGGAAGGGTGGCGAAAGCCCCCCACCCACCACTACACCACCTAATAAAGACTTTTTGAATATTTACCATTGCGAGAGGTAATTAGCTAAGAAAAAAAACCATAGTAATTAGTTAATGAAAATTTAGGTGTGCGAGAGCTAACTAGAGCGCGAGGGCAACGAGTTGGCGACAGTGTTGGTCCCTGGTGGGGTCGGAAAAACTAACACCCAACCCAACCAAACCAACTAACACCCCTGAAAAGATTGTACACATTCATTGAATAGTTTTAAAATTATAGAATTTGTCTCTTTACTCTTAGTAGCAGTATCGTACCCCCTCAAATATCTTTTGATCCTCATTAAGTCTGATCTGTTCCAGTTTTCAGCCATAAACGTGGATAAAAAATTATTTCGTTCATAGAGTATCACAGCAGTGTTTGTGAAACACAGCAGGCACCTAATGACTTGTCTATAATAAAAATAAAATCTTTATAAATCGTCAAAACATTAACGGGTAAACTGAATTAATATTACTTACCTTCATATACGATTACGTGTTATGAAATTGGATTTTTTTTTTTTTTTTTATTCATATCATTCTAGCCAAATCTGTGTCCTGAAATTTTTTTTCAAACTAATCCTAATTTCCTCAAATTACCTTCGATTAGGGTCTCACTATTCGCGGGCGCAAGCGACGGTGCTGCTTCTTTACTGGAACTAGAGAAACGGGGATAGAAGCCGGGCCAAAACCTGGGATTCAAAGTGTTTTTTGGAATTTTTAATTTATTTTTCCATAATTAAAACCCGATTGGGCAAAATATTATTTGAAAAATGTCTAACAGGTATTGCTCGGTCCCACAGTATTCAATTAGAAAATCAAGAGACGTGTCATTCCATTTATTTCCAAAAAAAAAAAAAAAAAAGCTTCTCAAAGAGTGGATTGTAAAATTAAGAATACATAAGCCTGTTTCGAAACATAGGACCATATGTAGTCTTAATTTTAAAGAAAGTGACTATATTTATCCAGGTAAATATTAGTATTTGACATTTTATTATTCCAAAATGCTAGTTTTATGCAAATAACATTGGGACCATAGTGTCATAGATTTGTTTTTCTTTTTTTAATTTTCCCCATTTTTGTCTTAAATCCGTTGTGCTTAATTGTTCCAAGTTTTCAATGCGATGCCTGAAAGTTTTGACAAATAAATAAATAATATGACAAAGAAACTAAGCTGTCATGAAAATGATTGCTGTCATTACAATGATTGTAAGAATAGGTAATTAATGTTATTACTAACTGAAAAACGTAAAGTTACAATGATGTGTTTGCATTTACCAGAACTATCAGCTTTACACGTACAATTACAAGAAAATTGCTTATTATTATTAATAAATTTGATTTCCACTTTTATTTGATGGGGCAGTCCTTTAAGATCGCTTGTTTGAAGACACAAGGCTTGTAAAATGACTGTTTTTACTTCTAGATATTATTCCACATGTAATTATGTGGTTTGCATCAAGGATAGCCTGCCCTTCAATTGATGGTATTTTAAAATTACCAATTATCTCTATCACATCAACTATCAAAACTATTAGCGCACCCTATAGTCGATTGCGCCCGCGAATTATAACTCTTTTAACCTCTTGTTTGAAGACACACCACCCTTAATATTAAATTAACCGTCTTTATTAGATCTTATCGACGTTTCGAGCTATATGCCCATCTTCAAAGATTAATATACCTAATATATTAATATCCCGAAACAATCATTATATTTTAACAAATTATTCATCTTAATTTATACACATTTGTGTTCCATATTTCACTTATTTGAGACAAGCCAAATGTTTGTATAAAATTTATATCTTAGTATTATATAATTTATATCAATATTCACTTATTTACACCTGGTGCGAAATTGTCAAACATAAAAATTAAAAAAACATATATCACCTACCAACTCATTCCTTAATTCATATTGCCCTCCGCCCTTCACCTTTATTATTATCTAAATCCAATCTCTATCTCAGACTTACCCCCTCCCCTCTGCTCCTTCGCAATCATTACTCTTATTTTTTATTTTTAATTATATCACATATTTATTTTTTTATTATATCCATGTAATATATATTTATATATATATATATATATTCTATTAATATATATAATTTTTTATATAAATTTTTTCTTATTTTATTCTTTTCATCCCCCTATTTAAAATTTCTACTTTTTAAAAATCGAACGTATTGTATTTTTAGTTGTATCTGCCTGTTTTAAGATTATTTATTGGCGAGGTAAATTTCATAATACCATCATGACAAGCTTCTTTGAAATTTTGACTAAATTTTCGCCAGTTTCAATCCGTTTTTGATGAAATGAGAAGTTATCATTTATCAAAAAAACAAACAAAGAACACCTTATTGTTCATTTATCGTCTCATAACTGATTAAAAATTCCTGCTTTACCCTATTTTAGATCAATTTCATTTTTAAGAGTTAAATCCGCTGTTCACACACACATGTTCGACTTATTTAGATGGACTGTTAGGTTCAGCTTTATTTTAAGAGCTGCAAGCGTTCTACCTATCGAAGAAAAATGTAAACAATATTTCCCAGCCCATTCACTTCTCTGATCTTTATTTATGAACCTCAAATTTCTATTGCAATTTCATTATTTAACAACCTAGTACTAAAACATCCCTTTTTTCTATTCAGTTAAAATTTCCAAATTATAATGAGCTCGTTTACAACAGTTACATCATGAGCTAATACCTAGATTCATGAATCTATAACTGAATAAATTATATTACATAGCTCTCTAACTGCTTTCACCTCTTAATTATTTGCGGACATTTTCTCTAGAATTCTTTAATCACTTTGACAGAATTTATGTTTTAGTGACATAAAATGGTTATTTTTTAAAATGAACTGTTCTACTTTCCCAAGCAAATTTTTAAGTTGACATTAATATAAAGAGCTATCAGTATATTGTTTTTTTTTTTATATCGTTGGTCTTTAGGTATTCATTAATTTAATATGAGCTAATAAACATATCTCGCCACTTAATTGTTATTCAATGAACAAGTATACACAAGGAGCCATTAAAAATTTAGAAAGAAAAAAAAATGTTTTCTAATGCAAATCCATATGTCCATAAATAAACAACGCTTTGGCACAAAAATACTTTAATATTTACTTATACATTATTCAGTAATTGTTTTACCGGTATAATATCATTTAAAAACATGTAAAATGAAAGTTCCAGTTAAGCCAGCCTTATCAATTTATTTTTGTTTGCATAATTTTGCAAATAAAGAAAGTTCCATTTGCACAACATATATCACGGATAATCCAGACAGTATTCATGTATTCTGCGAGAGGGACCCGCGGGAGATCACACGAAGAACCCGGAAGATGGAGTACGGATGGCCAGCCAAGCGAAGACAACTCTCGCTTCAAGCATACCTTCCTGAGCAGCCCTGTCCCAGCTGGGCTGTGTCCACCGAACTAAGCATGAAAGTAGCGTCCTCAAAATGCCAGCCCTGTTATTATTGAGGCATCTCTTTACGTAACAGATGCCACGCTGAAAACAATACGGTCGATGCTTCTTTCATAACGTCTTCCGTAAAACTGTACGATAATCATGCCTAAATTACTTAACCACTTCAATAAAAACGGAAGAGTTCATCAATATTAAGCTTTTGTTCCCCTCGCTCATATGAAACAAAAGTAAACGTAAGGAAATATAATAAAAGTCAATCTCAAAACAGTCGGAAAATGGCGACTGTCTTCTGTTCAATGAGGTACATACCTGGAAGCGGTCCCGGGCGGATTAATATAAGAAGCACACGAAAAAATAAATTTTTAAAAGTTTTTTAATCAACACATTTCTGTTCTTACCGGATTTTTTTTAAAAAAAACATATACCTATTAGGGTGCAGGGGAAAAACATCTTTATCTGCAAATCAGTTCGATACATCAAGGGATTAAGAATGATAATATCTTTGCAATGGCGTATGAAAATAGGCAAACACCGTGTTTTTCAGCGTGTAATAAGGCTTGAAAGATTCAAGTATACAGGGAAAAACCACGTATGACAAGCGTTATGTACTATGAAAAACCATGTTTGCCATTAGTGGCTGTGCTGCTCATAGTCCACAGAAACAGAGGGGCCACAGTTCTCCCCTCACTTTCTCCATCCTCAAGAAGTTTTACGGGATTTCCAAGGCCAAGAACTAAGACATTCCGAGCCTGCTGAAGTTCAGTGGGCCACCGGCAATTAGTTTTTGACAAAAATTAAAGCGAAAATTTATACAATGTAACTACTAATACCAACCAATAACACTGATATTGTTCTTTAATTGTCCTTACTTGCTTTACTCCTTTGCTTGCTCCTTTCACCATAACCAGAACCCGGATTTTTATGCAATTGCATATTTTGTTTGCGTGCTTCTAGTAGCGGACCAGATACGATTATGAATCAGAGTACGCAGATCTAACTGGTCAAGTTTTATTTTGCATATTTGATGATAACTGCATATAATTGCATATTTTGATGATTTAAGGCGTATTTATTTATTTATGTAAAATTTTCAAGCTTTTCGACCACCTGCATCATTTTCAAACTGAAGTAAACAATTAAGAAATATAAAAGTAGTATCAAACGTGGGAGCTAAGATTCCCAATTTCGATGGGTGCATTCGCCGTAAGTTCTTCTTCTTCGAATTAATGATTACTGAGATTCACGACTTTCCACCTCCTTTTTTAGTAAATAAAAATATAAATCGCATCTCACGCCATGCTGGAGAAGCTTTGAAAAATAAAAATTGAAGACGTTTTTATGAAAAATTCTGGGCTAAATATCATGATAAACATAAATAAAATTTTAATCGGGAATAACTCAATTGTTCTATGCGACATGGACAATGACGCAATAATTTCAGGAGCTTATAAATTTGCTCCAATCACACCAGTTCAAGTCGAAAGATAATTTTCGAATCATAAAAATATTTTAACGATAGGTTAGGATCTTTGGAAAGAAAAAAAATAAAAACCTGTACCACTACAACCTTGGGCGCAGTACTATATAAGGAAGTAAGTGCAGGGAGGTGATTTGAATGTTATCACGCTCAACCGTCTCGTTTTTTCTCCTTAATTTTTCAATTAAGAGATACCACATTTAGCAATGCAGAGTGGAGATCCCAACTTTAATATAAGAATACCCAAATTTGGAAATGCATATAATAATTAATTTTAGAAATACTTCACTTGTTTTATATATTTTTTATGAGTGTTAATTTAGTTATCTTTATTAATGTTATTTGTGTAATTTTCTTGTTATTTAGTAAGTTTTAATCATTTTTACATTTCAGTTTTAAATATTAAATGCATATTATATGGCATATTTTGACGTTTTTTAGTGCATAAAAATCCGGGCTCTGACCATAACCAACATTTAATCATGACTGTGTTGGTGTTTCTCCATAGCTTAATATTGTATTTCGTTTTGAAATTAAAAATCGCTTTTCTCAAATTCCAAACAAAATTGAGATGGTTTTCCCCTATACCCAGCATACCTTTTTTTCAGTGAAATCATTTTAAAGTAATAAATAAAACACTATTAAAAAAACTAAACCACTTTTGAGGATCACCATATTAAAGTGGGCCCAGGCAAGACCTCTCCATCCTGTGAATGCTCTTGTTCATGTTTCATAACCCTGGAGGATAGTATTAATTTCATTTTTTGTGGAGTCTACAGGCATAAACATAGTGGTTGGAAATAAAAAGTTTTTTTAATGAAAATCTTTGATTAAATTAATTTTTAAAAGGTTTTATTCCTTCACATTCCTTCTTTATTCGTTTTCTTCATGCAGTTCTAAATTACATAAGCCACTAAATGCTCCATGGCTACTTCATCAGCAACCTCCTCCTATAGGAGGGGTAGGAAAGGGGCAGTCCACCCTTCTTTTCTGTTAGGTTTCTGGTAAGATAAGGATTTATTTTTCAGTTAGATATAGATATGGGAACATTTTTTGGGGGGGGGGGGGGGGGGAAATAGTGTTCAAACCCAATTGGGTAATAAATTTATTTTCAAACCAAACTTTTTATAATTTAAGTTCATTATTTAAAAAAAATGAATACTTTGGCACAATAGAAATACTTTGGAAATATGAGACTCATTTATTCTATTGATTATTTAAGCATTAACTATTAATACATTATAATTAATTAACTGTTAACTTAAATATAGCACACCATGGAGTAAATTGCATCAGTATGCAAAGCAAGTTTTTTTTCTCATATGATTCTAAGATTTGGCTCAATATCAATAATAAATACTTTAATTTTAAAACTTAAACCCTTCAATATTTAACAAGTTTTTTGCATGTATTTTCTAACCACAATAATTCATTTTTATATTTTAGCAAAAAAGTTGTCATCCATGTTCCATTTAAAGTGCATACAGTTCACCATCACCACGTGAAGAAAATTCCCATTTATCACTATTATAAAGAACATGATCACCATCATCACCACCACCACCATCATCATGAGAAGAACCATCATTTTGAAGAGGATCATCATGATCATGATGATTGGGACTAAGGTAATATTTACAGTCCTACATTTTCTGGAATAATGGAATAATTATAAACAAACAAATCTGAACCATTTTATTTAAAAAAATCTTAAATGTTGACAATAGGGAACCATAAACAATAAGATAAATTAGTTTAATGATTTTATAAAATTCATGTTATAACTGGCTAAATTAATTTTGTTATAGAATACTGAGTGTAGGATTTGATATAAAGAGGATTACGTATAATTGTATTACCAATTATTTGTTTTTATAGAATTCACTCTGTCTACTCCATTGTCCAGGAAGACTAGCATGCATGTACTCAAGAAGTTCCTACTTTCATTGTGGACTGTTATCCTGATAATGGTAGCTGACTTCACTGATAACTAAGATGTTATCTACTGACACACTCCAACCATACTGATTTGATACTCTTTCCATTAAAAAAACTTAAGTGCCTTCAACCACTACTTTCACTAATCGTACATATAAAAATGCAAGGGCCGTATGCTTGTTCATTAGAGAAGAGTAACTATATTTATATATGTAATGTCATTGAATATTTTATAATCCTTCCCTATTCCAAAGCAATTTAAAGTAAATTATGTGTAACAGCAAATTATGGGTAATGGGATAAATCTCGCCAGAATAAATTAATTTATTTTCTAAAAATGTAATATTAGAGTAAGCCACAGCAACGCATGGCTGGGTTTAGCTGGTGATAGATGAAAGTTAATATTAGTTCATGTAGAGATATCAAGGGAACATTAGATTAACTAATTAATTATTAAAACATTTAAGAACTACATAAACTCCATCAGAAGGTTCAAAAACCTTCTTGTATTTTTTAAACTTCACAATAATAATACTGTAGTTTAAAATGCCAGTTATCCTGTTCCCAAATATTCGGAGAAAAAAAAAAATACTACGGGTTTTCCATAGCTCACCTCCCCAGTACTTTTCGATTCATTATTTTATTTTATTTTTTAAGTGGCCCAAAAAACATAGTAATTTCATCAATAGTCGAGTTATTTTTAAACAGCTTTCGTCGATTTATCCTGAATAGGAATCAATAGAAGGGGTTTTATAGCTCATAGTAAATTGAAATATAATTACCTAATTTTTGTCTGATGTCTTTCCAGAAAATGACAACCATTACTGTTCTAGGACAGCCACCTTAAATTTCATTCAAAAACATATTATAGAAAGTCTTTAAATTAAAATATAACAATTCAAGATTAACTAGTACCATAAGTTTTTCAAACCCAAAAAATGCTTAAAATATTTTGAGCATCACATGTTTTTGTTTTTTTTTATGCTTTCTCTCACTAAAGAACTACATTTTGTTATAATTTGTGACAGAATAATAGTGCAAACACATGATATACATGGCATGTAATTTTATAAGTCTCTTCTTAGTTATTATAAAAATTTCAGTTAAAATGGAAACAAATAATTTACGTTAAATCATATGAAATAATTAGACATTAGATGATTAGATTTAAACATTGTAGATAACTTTTTATCAGGTTTTTACAGCTATTTAAAATTTATATTAACATTTGGATAGCTCAATTGTGTGTGAGTATAAAACAAAAATATTAAATTATTAGCCTCCAAAGACATGCGCTGTAATAGTGTTGATGAATTTTGTAAATGCCGTCAGGGAGCCAACAGCCAGATCCAATAGGACAGGTTTAAGCACAATAACGAAAAAATGACAGCTGAAATTGAATTCAGACCAAGATGG
Source organism: Aelia acuminata (assembly GCA_911387785.2). Classification (NCBI taxonomy): domain Eukaryota; kingdom Metazoa; phylum Arthropoda; class Insecta; order Hemiptera; family Pentatomidae; genus Aelia; species Aelia acuminata. The sequence continues at coordinate 52,728,143 of OU426978.1, read as the reverse complement.
ATAACAAATATTTTGCTAGCATATACAATTCATCATGAACAGTGTAATACTCAAATTTTTATAAGCCTCAACCCGAATTATTTGATTTATTATTTTTTTAAAGATATTAAACGGTTCAGGGAAAAATTGAAGTCACTTTTTGAAGAATGTATATTGTATGGCCTTCATGAGGGATTTTATATATTATGTTATTTATTAATTAATTAAATAAAAATCGTTTAAGAAATTTAAAAACTAATAAACTAACTATATTGATCATTTCCAGCAGAGATTACAAGGAAACATGGAGAATCGGAGTTTACCAAAACCACAAGGAATGAAGAAATTCAGAAAAAGAAAAGTTACCATCATGCCCTTAAGAGTGTTATGTCAGAATTATTGTTTTAAATGCTCTATACTAGTCAATTTATAAACAAAGATAATGTTAAGCAAATAAACATATATTTTTTAAATCATTTGTCTTTACTTTTTTATTCATACTATAATAAATGAACATTTGGATTCTATAAATAAAATATTCTCATAACAGATTCTTCTTACGAGTAAATAAAAATACCTTCCATGTTTTCCATAGTAACATAGTTAAAACATGAAACATAACATAATTAAAAAATAAGTTTTTTTTTTACATAACAATATTCTAGTTTAACAGAATTTTATTAAATATTTTGTTCAATTCAAATCACAGACTTTTGTTACTCTCAACATGGAATCCTCATAAAATGCAACACTCAAATATAGGGGCAGATTCAGTACCAATTTGTGGAGGGACCATGGCCCCAGTCCAACACTCACAAGATGCCTTTTACCTAACAGCACTTTTGTTTTCAAAATGTTTCGGTGATTATTTCCTTTTTTCAGGAAGGACTAAGATCTAAACAACAATTATCTTTAGGATTTAGAGGCTATTTAATTTCATTAGTTAAAATAAATAAACAGATAGCCAAAATATTTTAGGGGGGTCATGAACCCTGTGATCCCCATCCCTACATCCCCACTGCTCAAATAAATCAGCTAGTAATAAAAAAACTTGAAATTTGCAATTTCTTGCAAGAAACATTATTTCAATAAATTTATGCTTTCTCCAACCATGAAAACAAAATGTATTCATAAGGAAAAGTTTAAGAAATTAAGGAGATATTTCTTAGAACTATCAAGAACTAAAATCATTTATAATACTTTTGAGCAAACATTTTTAAATTATTTTTTTTATTTAAACTATTTTTCTTTGATTCATGCCAAATTTTCAAAGTGAGTATATGTATGCAATATTTAAGCAATAAAATAATTCCGTTTTCCTCAGGATTTATTTTTATCTAAGAAATAACAATATATTATATATGCTTCAATTCAAAGTTATAATATATAATATATTATGTATTATAACTTTGAATTATCTGTTAAGAAGTCCTTAAAAAATTATATACCTATCAAAATATTCGACTTATAAAGTGTAACCCCCCCCCCCCCGCCACAAGTTTCAATATGATTACATTTATCTTTGATCTTATTATTTTATTTTTCTCTGGCTAGCATTTAATGAAAACATTCAATGTGCCTTTCCCAAATATTTTTGTTTTTATTACTTTCAAGATGCATAATTCCTAAGGTAATTAGGTATTATTTCTGTAGAAGAACTGTGATATATAAATTATTGTGTGGAATATATCAAATTATTATTTCATTCCTGACCTCAATGAAAGTTAAATACGGATTATAACATGCATACAAAAAAACTTTAGGTAAGCTCTTGGCCTAATATTTGGAATTGAAAAAGAAATTTTAAATTTCTTCAGCGTGTGTGCGTGCGTTCATTGTATCAATTATATCTATATTATCTCGGAATTTAGAGCAAATAAGGCTTATATTTGTCTATATTATTGTTATTTTAACTTAAGAATGTGAAATTAAAATAAAAACGAACACAATTATTTTCTCTAAGTACTAATATATATATATATATATATATATATATATATAAAAGAGCTAATGATATTTTTTATTGAGGTGGCTAAAGATCCTCAAGGTCTGTGAACCTTCAATAAAAAAAATGTTGTTTGTTTTTTATTGAATGAAAGAAACATTCAAATAAATGAAAATGTGCATATAATTTATTTTTATATTTTATTATATACATTTTGTGGACATGAATGTACATATGAAAAAATTATAAATTACTAACTTACGGAGAATTATCAACCATTTGTCATTACACTTCATGCACATGATAATAAGATCAGCACCAGACCATGACAATTTGTCAGAAGGGCAGTGACACTCCAGAGGGTAAAGGAGAGAAAAATACTACACTGTAGCAACTGGAAAATAAGGAATTTAGAAGAAGCTTTGTTAACTTGGAATATGACACTGAGCTCATTCTTAGGCCCAAGCTATGGTTTCGATAAACCCCCTACCAATGAGAGAGGAGACCATGTTCATTATCAAACCTCATGGTGAGTTAAATATCATTCTTAAGATTTTTATTTTACTTTAGAGCTCAAGAAACAATTTATTTTTTCATAATAAATATTCTTAATTTATTTTTTTCTCTACATAAGATTTGTACTTACAGAAATTAGTATAAGTAATCAATATCCTATCAAATTTAGAAGATCATGAACTAGTCAGGAAAAAATATTGAAAAATATATGATACATGTCTATAATAATAATAATAGAAACAGGAAGCAATTACTGAAATAATAGTGATATATTACAAAAAAATTCAATAATAACTAATAATGTCTATGAATTATTATTAAAACATTTCTGTCGTGAATTTTTTGTAATTTGCATCATAATGGTTTGGTATTTGCTTTTTTCTAAATCACAGAGCCGTCCATTAAGATTTTGAGTTCAAGGTTTCCATTTTACTTTTTACCAACTAGTAGTGTGTTATTATAAGTTATTATAACTCCAAATAGATGTTTAAGGAGATTAATTCCTCATAAAAGTTATTATGGATAGGTATTTTTTGTAGGCGGGAAGGGTTTAATTATTAACTTAACGGAATTTAAAAAATGAAATGAAATAGTTGTTTATTTAATCTTATCTTTATACCATGCTCTATACAAACCACTAATTTTTAGAGCTTACAAAGTCTAAAGGTGTTAATCAATTTACGAATCGTTTAAATTAAATGATGCTATAAAGTTGTCTAAGAAAAAAAAAAATATATGTTTAGCAACTAAGCTCCATCACTGATAAAATATATCCCCTTGTTTCTATTGAAAAAGAGATAAAAACTGGTTTAAATGTTTCATAAACGCTTAGAATAAAAATAAATTAATATAATTTTCAACCGCAACTAATTATTTTGCAATTTTTCTAAATTTTTAATTATATATATATCAAATAAAACAAGAATAACCATTACAACTATTTGAAATTTTTGATGTAATGTACCCAAAGGTTCATCATAATTTGTGCCTAGAAGTAACTTTCCAAGCAACTTTCCAAATTTCAGTTCATTCGACCCATTGAGGGCCACTGGGGGTGCCAATGTATAGATATATAGAAAAAATATATAGATTATCTTACACTACTATTGACTCGTCTAAAACTTGGACAAACCTCAACTACTCCCCTTTTCTTGACTGTTGATACGGTGCAGTATTCTATATTTTGGGGTAAATAATGCTAATAATAAAAGTACAAGGTAACAAAATATATTCAGAAATAAAATAAATCTGTCAGTGTCAGTTCGTAGAATTTGAATAATAATTTTCACTCATGTAAACGTTTGTACAGTTTGTCCTATTCACAAACACTTATACACTATTACAACTCAATTTAGTAACACAGCCAACAAATTTAAATCAAAATATTTTATTAAAAATATTAAGTTATCATAATTAGTTCAATCACACATATCCAATTTTTATTTGATTTCAGAGTTTTAAATTAAATCTTTATTAAGACTGCTTACTTTTGACTTCAACCTTTTATTTAGGAGTTTCACAAAATATTACAACTTTGTAACTATGTATTCAGAGTAATGAATGTTTTTTAATATTTAATAAAATTTGGTGTAAATATAAATATGAAATATAGAAATTAATACTTAGTAAACACTGCATTTTTATGAAACACAGGAAAGGAGGAGGTTCAAAAGGAGGTCAAATATCTCAATCTGCCATCTCGGCCCTGACACTTCTGGCATTTCTTTTTTTTCTCAACATTTTGCAGGTATATTAAATTGTAAATAGCAAGGTATATTTGTATGTCAATAATTTATAACGGTAATTTCAAAATGTTGTGTACTATATAATGTAATGGAACAGAAATGATCTGCTATAAATAAATATTAGGCTACGTATAAATGGATATTTTAGAAAGTAATTAATAATTAAAACTGTATTCTAATTTATGTACTCACCAATTCAATGTGTGGACCATAATAAATGAACAGGTTTTCACATACGACCAGAACATAAAAACTATCATTATTTATTCCAAACCTTTCGTCAGGCGCATGTGTTTATCCAGCACAGGTTCAAAATTTATTATAAGCATTAATTTATATAACAGATAAATAGTGAGGAGCATTTTGTAGGTTGTTGTAAGGAAAATAGATACCAAGAGTTGTATAGAAAATGTATTTGGTATAAAATTGGTTAAAAAATACCAGAAAAAATGTAAGATATACAAATAAATGCAAGTAGATATATAAAAATATATACAATGAAAGTTAACTTAATTTAAAATAATTCATTGACATGGCTCATATTAAATATTCAGTCTACGGTAAAACATCGTCATACACCATATTTAAATGAGACAAGCAGCCGCCTTAAATTTCATACATTCATGATTACTCAGTCTTCTCAAGCCAGTTTCCATGGTGCACGATGAGCATCGCCATTTAATACAGGTTTTTGGTACAACTACAATATATTTCCATATTGTACGTGTAGCTCATTTTCACATCATCAAGAGCAAAAGTCTAATAATAATCTTAGGCGATTTTAATGCCAAAATTGGGTAAGAAGAAGCTTTTATTCCAACCATCGGGAGGCATAGTAGGCATGATGAATGCAATGACAATGGTGTTAGACTGGTTGATTTCGCGATAACTCAAAACATGAAGATTAGTAGCACGTATTTCGCCCCAAAGATATTCACAAGGAAACATGGTTATCAACGGATGGAAATACCAGAAATCAAATTGACCATGCACTCATCGATAAGAGACATGCTAGTAACATCCTTGACGTGCGCAGTTTTAGAGGGGCCGACTGTGACACTGACCATTTTCTAGTTGGGATTAAATATAAACGGAAAATAGCTACACAAAAGTATGAAAAAGCCCGCAAGAGTCCAACTATAAATCTTGAAAAACTGAAGGCACCAGAAGTAGCCCGAATTTTTGAAGAAACCGTAGCAAAGGAATTTCGTGAAAACACTTCAGAAGATGATACGATTGAAGGGAAATAGAACAAAATCAAGATGACTCTGAAGAATGCAGCAGTGACAGTATTGGGAAATAGCTCTAGTGGAAGAAGAAAAGGATGGTATGACGCAGAATGTGTAAAGGCTCTCCGAGAAAGTAATGAAGCAAGAAAAAAGATGCTCAATCGAAGAACGAGGAGAACAGCAGAAGAGTATGCTCAGAAAAGAAAAATAACCAGAGCACTGTGTCGAAAGAAAAAGAGATGCTGGGAAGAAAAGAGGTTGGATGAGATACAAGAAAACTCTACGGCTAAAGAGTCCAGAAAGTTTTATATAGGGATTAGAGAATTCAAATTATGATACAAACCTCGTATAAATCTCTGTAAAGATAAGGCTGGAAATCTGGTTGGAGACAGGACAGATGTCCTTGATACATGGGCCGAGCATTTTGAGGAACTCCTCAACCCCCAAGCAAACGCGAATCCTGAATCAGGATTGGAAGCATGTCAAGTTGAATTGCAAGATAATGCAGATGAAGAACTCCCACCAGAGAAAGAAGAGATTGCTGAAATAATACAATCCCTTCACAATAATAAGGCCCCAGGCGTAGATCAGGTACCAGCAGAGCTACTTCAGTTTGGAGGAGAAGCAGCTACGGATGAGATATACAGATTAGTTTATGACATCTGGATGAAAGAACAAATGCCCCAGGAATGGAGTACTGCACTGCTCTGCCCCATACCCAAGAAAGGTGACAAATTATTATGTACAAATTATAGGGGTATAGCTCTCCTTAGCGTTGTCTACAAAATTCTAACTGTAGCGATAAACAAAAGAATGCTCACTTGGGTGGAAAGAGTAGTTGGAGAGTGCCAAAGTGGTTTTAGGCCTGGCAGATCTACTATTGACCACATTTTCTCTCTGAGAATAATGCTGGAAAAGGCATATGAGTTCAACGTCGATCTGCACCATCTGTTTGTGGATTTCAAGGAGGCCTATGACAGAATGGATAGAAGAGAACTCCTAAACATTATGGTAACTCTAGGGCAGCCACAGAAACTTGTCCAACTTACAAAAATGACACTATCTAAAACAAAGTGTCGAGTGAAGATTGAGGGTGACTACTCCAGGGAATTTGGTGTTTCCAATGGTCTCAGACAGGGCGACCCACTATCACCAACACTATTTAATTTAGGTCTGGAAATGGCAGTGAGGTCCATCCGGACTAATCCTGGAGGAACAATTATGAATAGAATGACGCAGCATATGGCCTATACAGATGATGTCGTTATCACAGGAAGAACTCTTCCATCATTATCTGGTGCTTTCCAAGAATTCAAGGAGACTGCGAGTAAATATGGTCTTGAGGTCAATCCTGAAAAGACCAAATACATGCGATGCTCTAGAAAGGACTGGCAGGAAAACCCTTACATCTCAGTATGCGGTCAGAATTTTGAAAGTGTTGACAAGTTCAGATACCACGGGTCAGTTATAACCACAAACAATAATATCAAGGAAGAAATAAAAGCAAGGCTGGCAGCTGGGAGTAGGTGTCTGCATGCACTTCAGAGGGTACTCCGCTTTCGAAATCTTTCGCGCAGGGCAAAATTGACAATATACAGGACAATCGTCAGACCTGTAGTTACGTATGGCAGCGAAGCGTGGGTCCTGACCCAAGAACACGAAAAAATGATCAAGGTTTGGGAAAGGAAGGTCCTCAGAATGATATTTGGACCAATTAACGAAGCAGAACAATGGCGGTCTAGAAATAACCAAGAACTAATGAATATTTATGGTGGACCAGATATAGTGGTTTTCATCAAAATGGCGAGAATCCGATGGCTTGGCCATGTGGAAAGAATGCCGGAACATTGCCTACCTAGAAGTCTGCTCTATCTACCTCTGGAAGGAAGACGAATGCGAGGGAGACCATGGCTGAGATGGCTCGAGGACGTGGAGGCGGACCTGCGGCGGATAGGGGTGCCTAGGTGGAGAAGACATGCCGTTGACAGGAACGAGTGGGCAAGGATTGTATCGGAGGCCAAGGTCCTATAAGGGCAGTAGAGCCATTGTAATAATAATAAAATAAAGAGCAAAAGTTTCATTTGGTCTTGCAGTAGGTAAAACTAAATATTTTAATGTAAATATTTTGAAAGTACTTATCTTTAAAATTGTAGCGAGTTCAGGTGCAATGAGCCTATCAGATCAAAAGTTGAATAACTGCACTTGGTGAAAGCCAAGAGGTAAACTAAGAGGGTATTTACATAGAGCAGGTAAAAACAAACAGGTATCAGAAAGGGTTGTATTTATGCATCATTGAGAGAGAGAGAGAAAGAGAGAGAGAGAGAGAGAGAGAGAAGAAGAGACAAAATGATGGGGCTGTGTCTAACAGATCGGTTGTGCACGACCGAGGGTTAAAGATAAAAAATATAAAAAGAAAATTTAAAAACACATTTTTTCAGCGAGGGGGATATGTCAAATGAAAGCAATGTTAATGATTCTTCCTTCCCCAGCCCTTTAGGGTAAAATTGACAACTATAGTATTTATCGCTAAGAAAAAAGATAAAATGATGTAAAGTAGTTTAGTTTAAGCATTAATTCACTTCAATAGAAAGCTTCTCGTCAAGCTGATAAGCCAATAAGGTTAACCATGGTAGAGATAATTTCTTTTATGAAAATTCGAGGCACCACCTCAAAAGAAAAGCAGCACCACATCCAAAAGATGAGTGAAAAGGGTAATGCTTTGGCATGCTTCTTTGTCCTGCTGGCTTTGGAAAGAGCTGTTCGTGACTCCCATATACAAACAACAGGCACAATATTCAACAGGAAGGAGCAGCTGCTCGCTTTAGCAGACGACATCGATATAATTGGACACTCTCATAAAATGGTTGTCCAATCCTTCCTAGAACTTGAGGCAGCTGCGAAGATACTTGATTTCATTTTCAACAAGAAAAAAACAAAATACATGGCTACTCAGGAGATCCTGACACAAGATGGTGTTAAGATATATTTTGGGCCCTATAGGTTTGAACAGGTCTTGGAATTTATGTATCTTGGTTTAAAGGTAAATCAGTTAAAAAAAGATTAGATGTGGAAACACACAGGAGGATTTTGGCTGCTTATCGTTGCTACAATGGATCTAGAAAGCACTTGAGAAGCCACTTATAAAATTGTCCTCTACAAAACTCTTATCCAGCCTGTTTTGATTGATGGCTAGACCTGAACAAAAACTAAGGAGGCAAAACAGGGCCTCTTCACAATAGAACACAAAATGCTTAAAAGCATTTAAGGAATAGTTGATAGAGCATGGCGCCATAGAAAAGATCAAGAGGTCTATGTTAGGTTTAACCTGGCCGATGTCGTTAAATTCATAAAAGCTGAAAGACTCAAATGGGAAGGCCAGGTAGCCAGGATGACAGGCGATATGATCCCAAAAAGACTCCTGAATGAGACCTAAGGTTAAATGGAGAGAATGTGTGGGCATTGATGCCAAGGAACTTGGAGTAAGAAATTTTATGGTGGCAGCACAAAACACGGATTCATGGTGGTTGCTGTTGGCCATGGCCATCACTCACTAGCGGTTTGAAGCAAAAAAATAGAATCGAATAAAAGAAAATTAGGCAGTAAAATGGGAGAATCACAAAATTTTCAGAAAATCGCTTCTCCTGAAAAATAGCATTTTTTCACATTTAGGAACACTTTTCTCGGGAACTGGAGACTTAATTGTTTCAAAACATTTCTTAACTTGTCAAGAAGAACATTTAAGGTATAGGGTTATGGTAGTTAATAATCTGAAATAGAAAAAAAATATTTAGGCTTAAAATTCCAGTTCGGTATTTCATTTATCTAAAATTCCTGTACCAAATTCCTGTACCATACCTCCAGAGGTTTATTTAGGATTTGAAAACACAGTTTATGTTCTGTATGAAATATTTAAAATACATCTCAGAGCTATTATCAATGATTAAAACAAGAGAAAAATCATCGAAATTCATTAGCACTTTTTTTTTTTTATTGCTCCTTCCCTTCCTCGCCTTATAGGCTATAAAGGGTTTCCCGGGCCAGGGGAGAGGATGGGGGATTGATGCCGAGTATTATTAAATTTCCCCTGGCTCCGGGTTTCGAACTTGCTATCTTTCGGTTCTCAATCATATGTTGAATTCATTAGCAGTTATTAAACAATTGAAATTTTGAGTGATGCATTCCAGTTTTGATCCAATAATGACCAGCCTCCCCTAAGGTAGAAACAAGCTACTTGTCGGCCACTCCACCATCAAACATTTTCTTTTATAGATGCATACACAAAGTATATCCGCTCTGGTTTGAAACAAGGAGATTCTCTCTCACCTGTTTTATTTAATTTAGCGCTGGAATATGCCATTAGGGAGGTGACACGAACCGGAAAGGGTTTGAATTTGGGAGGGAATATACCCGTGCTCGGATATGCCGATGATTTGGTATTGCTTGGGGAGGACGTGGAAACCATAGAATTAAACACAAAAACGTTGATGAAAGCCGGACAAGAACTTGGACTGGAATTGAATACGGATAAGACAAAATATATGGTTAGTCGTAGAAGTGGTGAGGATTTCGCTGATATCAATGTAGGGGGGAATACGTTTGAACAGGTAGAGAAATTTAGATATTTAGGGGCGATGGTAACTGGAAAAAACGAAATCGATGAGGAAATTAAGGCTAGATTAAAAGCCGGTAATGCCTGCTACTTTTCAGTCGCGAAATTGCTTAGCTCCCGCCTTCTGTCCCAAAACTTAAAAATTAGGATTTACAAAACTATTATTCTTCCAACGGTCGTTTACGGATGCGAAACTTGGCCGCTGACATTGAGGGATGAGCAACGGCTTAGAGTTTTTGAAAATAAAGTACTGCGTAGAATATTTGGACCGAAGAGGGATGAAATAACGGGAGAATTTAGACGCTTACACAACGCCGAACTGAGTGAACTTTATCCAGTAAATATAATTGACGTGATTGCAGCAAGACGAATAAAATGGGCGTGTAAAATTGCAAAACTTGGCTGTGAACGTATTCCGAAAAGATTAATAAGCGCGGTGCCGAATGGGAAACGTCCGAGGGGCAGGCCGAGACGGAGGTGGGAGGATTGCGTTAGGGCGGATCTATCGAAGTTGGGTCTGAAAGACGTTCGATGGATGGAGGCGTGCAGGGAGCGAGTGGTGGTGTCGGCATCGAACCTTCGGGTTCGTTAAGCCTTTATTATTATTATTATTATTATTATACACAAAGTATATTCAATGCATTTGTTATAGGAAATAATATATGAATCATATAATAATTGAGGAATTAAAAATAAAATGGTAATGGAACTAAAAGGAAACAATTGTATCATTAATAATATTTAATACTTTTCAGACTTGTCTGAAGGATCAGATACAGAATCAGTCACCATTGGTAATAATGATGACAACACAAACTACAACAACAACGACAGAAACTCAACGTCACAAGAGATCTTTAGGAGATAAAGAAATTAAGAATGGAATGAAACAAAAAGGAGATAAAGTAATAAGATGATTTTTTTATATAATACAAGCTGACCCGGCAAATGTTGTTTTGCCATATTAATTATTTCTAGGGAATTTCTAACTAACTTATTGTAAGTGTATAAGGATGTGGTATTTGAGTGAAAGAGGCATGGAGCACTGTGAACAATGAGGAATATAAAAATGACAAAACACCAAACATTTAATTTTTTTTATTTCAAGCGTATACGAATTGTTTACATTTTTTTATGACGTGAATGAATGTTACCATGTAAAAAGCTCCAATTAAATGTTAGGCTCAACTGGTGGGGATAACTTACCAAGTAATAATTGATCAGTTATCGACTGAGATGAAAAATGATTAACATGTTGAGCGCCATGGAAAAGATGATGTATGTTTGCATGGGGCTCAAGCATTTTTTCCTAATTTATAACTTTAATATGATTAGAATGATACATAAATCGCAAAATAAAGAAATAAAAATTTAATTTTGGCCATTAAAAATAATTTTGAGAGCGGTACTTACGTACCGCCCGGCGCCAGGGTAGTAGCCCGCTACCTGAAGTAGTAGGGGGATGCCTAGTTATGACCGCCACGTCAATCCATTCATAGCTCTTCAGTCCCTTGCATCTCCATCCCTCAGTTTTGCTCTTGGCTAACGGCCAATTGCATTGGCGAATTTTTCAGGGCCGGAGCAGTCCCATACGCCTTGAAATCACCCTCGGCGGGCGGGCTCCTGGCCCAGAACAACCTTTTAGCTGGCGGGAGCGGGCAGTACCTGGGGTAGTCAGGTCCAATAGTCCAACAGCGGTACGGTCGTACCGCTTGGCACTCAACGTATTACTAAAAGGACTATTAAAAAATAGGGGTTGGTGATAAAAGGGTGAAAATTTAGAGCTGTATGTATTTTTTAATGCCACATTATAAAAAAAAAAAATTTGTCCAAAAAAAAAATTTAGGGGTGGACAACCCTTATCACTTAGGGGTATGAAAAATAGATAGTAGCCGATTCTCAGACCTACTGAATATGAATATAAAATTTTATAAAAATCAAGCCGTTCCGGAGGAGTATGGTAACTAACATTGTGACACGAGAATTTTATATATAAGATATATAAGAAAAGAAAATAAGAACAGTAAATTTAAATCATGTTGATTGTTGTAGCATGAAGAGGAAGTCAATGAAAAAATAGATTTAAGACACAAAGAAAGAAATCAGATGTCAATCAACAAACAAGCATATTTTAAAATAAACACTTTTAAAAAAAGTGAAAACAACAGAAGTAAAAACTTGTTTACCTCATTAGGAGTTTCTGGGCCTTTTTATTCACCATGGTTACAGTCAGTGATATGTTGCAAAATTCTTTCTTGCCATAAGCCATTAAAAGAAGAAACAGTATACTACAGCAGCTATTTCAGGTAATTTTTTAATACCTAAGAATCTAGTCACTCATAATCCAGTAATAAATAGACACACAGAAACAGTCATAAAAATCCAGAAAAGTTATGAACTAACCCACAGGCTGACCATGAACTTGACCAACAGGCTTCTGAGAATTATTAAAAAACTCAGTTTCAGTCCTTTTTCTTAAGCATTTCCCTTACAGGAAACAATTTAAAAAATCTGGAGCGATGCTCGCAACACAACTTTCACTTACTTACTAACCTACTTGGAATAAAAATCAACATTTTTTGATAAATTTGAAAACCAATTCTGAAAATTCACAGAAAATATCTTTATCCACATTTATTTACTTATTTTTGTTTGTTATTCTCCATAAGGTATAACGTATTATAATTATTCCAAAACTTGAAAGTCTTCAGTAATTTTAAATTCATTATTATTTATTTCTTTTTCCAAAGAGAAAAAAACCTAATTTCATCAATATCAGAATTGTTTCGTTTTTTTTACCATTTTTTTAAAAATAAATATATGGTCGGTGTAATACCAAAGTAAACTAAGCTCCACATTTTGAGAAAACCATAGTTAAAATTGAATTTTCCAAAATATGGTTGTTTACTTCTATCGCTTTTGAAGAACAACATATTTCCGTTTTTCTATTATATTATTGAAATATAAAGAAGCACGATTTAAAAAAAATAACAATAAGTAATTTAAAAAAAAAAAAATTAAAAATTTATTGAATTGATTTGGCACTTGGTTCAGTATGGTTTTACACAAACTATATCGTGAATGGAAATTGAAAGTAAGTTGTATTAAGTTAGTAGAAAATCACATCTTAGTTTTTGAATTTTAGTCTCTAATGCCTTGCCAGAAAGCAACGAAGATGATTATCGATGATTGTTTCAGCTTAATTTCATTCAGAAATCAATTATGGAACTAAAGTTTTAAACTAAAATGTAATTCATCAAAAACCACCTTAATTTCATTCAGAAAGCTATTATGGAACGAAAGTTTTAAACTAAAATGTAATAATTAAGGATTATATTGTGCTATATGTTTTTTCCTCCTGTATATATTTACTCGATTTTTTCATACTTAGCCATTTCTTATTTTCATGCATAATGAGAGACAGTTAATTTCTCCATATAAACAAAAACAAAGGTACTCTATAGGAAAACAAAAAAGTCCCCTTCCCATTTTAAGCCCCCTCAAAACATTTTTATGATGATAAGCCTTATCTAATATTAGAGAATACTTGATTTTCATTATCATGGGGAGTTATATCAAAATAATTTGAGCTGTTTTAGAGAAAATCGAAAAAAACATAGGAATGGGACAAAATTTATGAAATACAGTGGTGTCCCCTCCAATTGATCAAATTTGCTGAAATGTTTGCTGTCACATCGTTGGAATATAATACATCAAACATCTAATTTCAGCTTTATACAGTTTATAGTTTCCATATATAATAGTATATACACAATAATAGTCTGTACACACACACATAGGTGTACACACCGCAGGACTTAGTTATTTGGACTCGGGGGACCCCAAGACGTAAAAAGGGGAAGTCGAAATTGTTCACGATCACAATACTTTCCCTTACTATATATTTCATATATAGGTAAGTAAAAATAAAAAAATGCTTTTACACTATTTTAAAATGTATAAAAAATCATTAGAAAGCCCATTAAATTTTTCCTTAAACTTACTCCTAATACAAAAAATAAAATTTCTCAAGTGGGTCAACATTAATTATTATATTATTAATAAAGAATGCTGAATATCTTTCATGCAAGGGTTTCAAAATAAATAAACAAAATTATAGCCCATAATTTAACAATTCTTTACAATAATAAATTATTATATTTACAGGAGGCTCATTAACTACTTGTGCTACTCCAGGACTGCAGCAAAACAAAATAGTTGTACCAAGTGCTTTAAAGTGCATCAAGATTCTGCTAATTTGACTAATGAATATTCATAGAACTAAAAAATAAACATACTTTACGAATGGATAAGAGTAAAATTATAATTTATCATAACACAAGAAATCCTACCATTTCCAGATTTGCATTACTGAAAGCCCCGGATGCCACAAGAGAATATTCAATTAATCAAAAAATAATAATAAATACATTAATATGAGAAATAAATGATTAAAATTACCAAGAGTATTATTAATGAAATGTCACTAGAATAAAAATAATTTCCTTGCTCGTAGGTCCTCATTTATCTTAGATTTTCATCAAAAACATGTAATCAAGAAACTGTAACTACTTATCATGAATATATATATATACTGCATGTTTATACAGTATATACTATTTGTATATATACTGCATAAAAAATATTAAACTATATATCACACTTTTATTAATTAAAATTACTGCTTATTGGATAAATAAATTAAGATTACCACTGAGAAATGTATTATTTGTTCCATAAATTAAAAAATCATTCCACACGCATACCGTAAAATGAGGTGGCATTGTGACTAATGGGGTGACTTTGTGACAAGCCTGTTTTTCTAGTTTTTGAACTTCCCTCCTTAAAAAGAATCAGGTTAGGCAATTCAATGTACTTGTCAGTTGGTCAGTATTGTGCTGCAACCTACTGGCCACATATAACTTCTTTTATTCCATTTACCTTGGTGCTTTATTTCAAAGTTTCAGCTAAATGAAAACAATCAAACATATATGAAATAAAGCACCATGGTAAATGGAATGAAAGAAGTTATAGAGGTCCATATGTGGCCAGTAGGTTGCAGCACATTACTGACCAACTGACAAGTACACTGAATAGCCTAACCTGATTCTTTTTAAGGAGGGAAATTCAAAAACTGTAGAAAAATAGTCTCGTCACAAAGTCACCTCATTTTACGGTATTAAAAACATGTATAATACATTTAAAAAATCATTACTGGATTTATTTAAGAATGTTTTCACACAATCACTACTGGTCAGAATGAATGAAAGACAATGAACGCCAAAACGATTACTAACGGAGATCGTGCATGGGCGGTGGAGAGTTGGCCGACCCTGACTTCAATGGATCGACTGTGTGGCTGCGAATGCAAGCCAGTTAGGAGTCCGCAACTGGATGGCAGCAGCACAGGACAGAGACTTCTGGCGGCTGATGATTGAGGAGGCCTGGACGCGTCAACGTGTTGTAGCGCCAAATTAATAATTAATAATACTGGTCAAAGCTTCCTTTCAGGTATTCACTAACGTCATATGGGGTAAAACAAGAGAAACAAACACACACAGACCATTTTGCGATGCTTATTTATTTGAACTCAGGGATTCAAATAATCCCTGTAATTCCAGTAATAATTCCAGTAATCAGTTTCACCTTTGTTTATGTTTAACTTGCTTTTGTGAATTGCTACTGCTCTAACAAACTCCAGTTGAAGAGAGCCAACTAACCCCACAGGAGAGATAATATGAAAGATGGCTGCCAGGACAGAGGAGAACAATTAAACAAGAAAATGGTTAGTCGAAAGGTTAGGTTTTTCAAAGGAGTTTGGGGCTATGTGAACAGAATCGGAGTCAAATGTTTTCCCATTCCTTTAAACCAAATTTGCTGAACATATAAAAATTTACTTTCATGTTTTAAAATCAATCAATGAAGCACACTCTTCTCTACACTGTTAGCATCTGATTGAAAACTCAGGACAAGACTCCCGAGGTGCTTGGAAAGCTAACTCATGAATAATTTAAAATTTACTGACATCATTAAAATGATGGAGTACTCTTATATTTCCAGAGATGTAGAATTCGAAAATATCAATTTTTAATTTTTGGGGGTGCTTACATTACAAATAATTTAACATTTACCAATTTTACTAAATTCAGGTGCATTATTAAGTTATTGGAATCATACATTTCAAAACTTTTAGTTGTTATACTCTTTTAATGGAGGAGGGGCACACAAATTACAAATAATTTGATCTTTTCAGGTTTTATTAAAATTAGGATGCATTATTATCTTGTATGGGAGGTAGGGATGTGAAATTGACAGCAAAACGATGTCGAACTGGAGAATGTAGAATTTACTTCAACAAAGAGCTTAACCATTCATATACTAAACCTGGATTTGGCCTCAATAATAAGGAGAAATCAAATCAGATAGTTGGGGCATGTGAGACTTGATTCCCAAATGCATACTGGAGGATGCCCTAATGGTAGATGTGGTGGAGGAAAACTCCGCCTTAACCAGGTAGAGGTACATTTAGAAGATGATGGAGTATGTTTGCCCGGGACAGGAGAGTGAAGGATTTTATTAGAGAAGCCCTATCTATCTGGAATTTCCAGCCATTGTGAAAGAGTAGTCCTTTCTAATATTCGCTTCAGAGTTTGGCTTTTGTATAATTTGGCTCGTAAGTCTATGTGGTGTAGATCAGTCTCCATGGCAAAGTGTTTTTAAGTAGTTAAAGTTAGTCCTAATTCCCTGAAATTTCATAAAGGTGCGGTCTACAGTGCATACTGGGATTGTGTTAAGTTTCATAGATATAGGACCAGCGGATCAACAGTTTTTTAAAAAAAATATTATAAGGTAAATTAGTTTCTTATCTCGTATCCCATCCCTAGTACGTGATAGTTGGAGTGGTGCAGAGACTATAAACAATTGGAGTCAGTTAGTAGTTCCCAGACCCTGGCTATAAAGGTAGTTCATGCCAAAATTTTCTTTACAGTTCGCCATTACAAATAATATTTTTTCTCTATTTATTACTTCTCCTCCGTCAAGATTGTCACATTAGATATCTTAAGTGAAATAAAAGACATAAAATCACAATTGGGGGTCAATAATACCATTATGAACACAATGTTATCAGAATTCGAATGTTTCAAAAAGACATTCAATGAATTAAAAAATGAGAAAAGCTTCACTTAAAAGGGAAGTTAAATTGTTAAGGTAACGATTTCGTAAAAAAAATCTTGTAATCAATCCACAACATACCTATCACAGAAAATGAAAATGTCTTAAATAAAGTCAAATTTATCTGCTCAGACAGCAATGTAGTACTTCCAGATTATTCCGTAAATAATTAATTTCGCTTGGGAAGAGGCCCAATACTCCTTTCTCTAAATAAAAATTTTGTAAAACAAGATATATTTAAAAAAAGAGGCAATCTAAGAGTGAGGAAAATTTTTATCAGTCATGACAGGTCCCCTGAGGAAAGGGAAGAAGGGAAAAAAATATATAGGGGGAGGTGGGGCACAATTAAACACCGCTTTGCCCATAGCACCCCACCTGAGATTTTATATTCAATTTTTTATTTTTTCCATGTTACAGTAGGACCTAATCTATGTAAGAAATGTGTTAAACATTATTCTATGCATCATGTATGACTGCGAGCAGCTTTTTTCCAAAAAATAAATTTTGTTTAATTGTGCCCCATGCCCGGGGTACAATGAAACAGTGCAAAGGGTACTTTGAAACAATTGAAAAAAACAACACCACAATTAACGAAAAAACTTTATTCGACTTACGGTCGGTTTTTCGTTCTCCTGCTATAAGGATAGCCACGAAATTCTTCAGGAGAGAGGAAAGTTTGACTCGTTTGTCTGAGAGGAAAGTTGTCATAAATTAATAGTGTTTTTGGTGTTCCGCACCATTCTGTTAGAAAATGAAAAAAAAAAACTGACTGCTTATTCCACAATGAAAAACACATGGGGCACGATGAAACACTCGTAGGGCTTCATAAAACATTTCATTGTGACCCGAACGCCCCTGTTTCAAGGAACCCCAAACGAGCCATTTTGATGTCTTTCACTTCCTACGATGAATGTGAAGAGGTAGGAAAGCCAAAGTCAGGCAAAATCTCAAGAGGTACATGCATAATGAAATGCTGTAAGAGCAGATTGAATAAAATAATTGCTCGACAAAAATTTTTAGCCTTACCACACAAAACCAAACTTCAACACCTGGAGTCTGTCACTGATTTTTTTTGCAGTCACACTTACTTCTTGCTGTCTGAATTTGGTTGCATAAGACCTTTTGGTTTGCCCGGTGCACCGAGTGTTTCATGGTGCCCCGTGTTTCCCTACTTACCAAAGTCACCTAAAGCTGGTCGATCCCAATTCCAGCTTCAGAAGAGGCTTTTTCAAATTTAGAGGGTATAATTACCGGCTGAATGAAGTTGAGGAAATCCTAACTCTCATAAAGACAGCAAGGATCTCCAAGAAACAATAGATTCTTTGTCTAAGAAGAGGAAACCTCCGGAGAAATTAGAGCCTTTTCACTTCTGCACCACAGCCCATTCTTCATCTCCTGTAAAACTTGGCAACTCCTGATGTCCTAAGATTGTGGATCATCATCCTACTTCACACCAACTATTAAAGCAACCAATGGAACCTAACTAACTCTCTATAAGTAAGGACTATAAGGAATTTCCTGATTCTAACCTTTTAGTAAGTAAGGATATTGTTTTTTGTAATAGTAATGGCTATTCAAATCTGTATAATTTTAACCTTAATGAAATGAATATTTCCAATATAACCTGGCCATATGCATTGTAGAAACATGGCTAACAAGTTACTAAAGAAAACTTTATCATACTATCCTGGTTTTGCGAATATATCCCTATTGTAAGCAAAGCTGTTGAGAGAAAAAATACTAAGCATGCAAGTGGTGGTATTATTACGTTTATAAATAAAAAATTAGTTAAAGAAGGAACTGTAATAGAATGCAACCAATACTTCCGTATTACAGACTTCTCTATTAATATAAAACATATAATTTTAGGGAATAAATAGCTCCCGCCTGAATACGATATTGATTCATACCTGGAATTATTTAACTGCACTATGGCTAACATTTTTATAAATTATTCACATAGTCATATCATCCTGTGAGGTGATTTTAACCGTTATCTCAGCAATTTAAATAATGTGGAAAAACATTCTCTCAAGGGTACAAATTTGTATGAAATATGTTGGGTTAACCACACTCATGTAAATAGGCAGGGAAAACTTCTCGTAGAAACAATGGACTTCCGATAGACCAGGCAAACATACTTATATTTCAAGAAGAGGGAAAAGTACGATAGACTTAATTTGGATCAATGACAATTGTTCTTCTCTCTTTCAAGATTTTGAAATATCTACCCTCTCAGAAGTATCTAACCACTTAGCATGTATCTTGTCATTACAACATTTGTCTCTAAGAACTTTAAGCAAGAATGAAAACTTCAATCAGATAACTTACAAACAGAAATTAGTAAAATGGGACCTAAATAAGGTTACTCATCCTCTTCGAGTATAAAATATTTTAATTCAGAAAAACTGACCTTAGCTATGAAAATCTCATTGCTTGTCTGACAGAATCGCTAATTAATTCTGGACTTATGGTGGATAAGAAACAAAAAAGGCACATAAGATCTACAAATAAGTGATATGATTATGAGTGCAAGAAATTAAAATACGCAATGGGTTAAACTACAGGACAATGCCTAGAGGGAACTGTACTTCACATTTATTGGAAAATTATTTAGCCAGGAATGAATATAGGAAAACAATAAAAAATAAAAAAATTAATATCAAAATGAAGTCATTAATAAACTAAAAAATGTTAGAACTAGGAATGAAAATAATATAGCAATGAATGGAAATAATAAAATCTCTGAGGCCAGGAAAAACATCAATGAATGAAATAGAAACATATAAATGGGTTCAATACTACAAAACAATACAATCAAAATCTAATAAAATAAAAATACTTTTTCTCTGTGACTCATCCTGCTTTAGATACTCCTATTTCACTGAAGAATTACAGTTCTGCATAAATCGTATTAAAAACAAGTCTCTTGGATTTGATAAAATGATTTATGAAGTCTTTATGAATATAACATCTGAATGAGAGCATAATTTTTTAAATCTATTTAATAATATATTTGAATTGGAGAAAGTCCCAAAGGACTGGTCAAAATCATTGTTGAATTTAACATATAAGAAAGGAAACAAAAACGATTTCGATAATTACTGGGAGATTTCATTGCTAAAAAACATAAAAAACTATTTAAGGCCATTTGATTCCATAAACCATTAACTCCCCCGGCAAAAGCATTTGATTTTAGAATTAGTGGAAATATAGTAAGAATTATGAATGTTCTATACAAACAAGCAATGATACAAACTAAAAATGGTCAAGAACTGTCTGAAGAAATAAAAATAACATCAGGTTATTAGGAGAAAGTCTTGGCCCAGCTCTTTTTATCCTCTTCATCGCAGACATAGTGTCTTATTTTCAGTTGAACGGAGCAAAAGGTATTTCAATAAACAGTTCTACAGAAGTAATAATGCTCTTGCGGCCGATGGCATTGTTCTACTTAGTGATTCCTGGCATAGCGCTCATAAAAAGCTCAAATTACTGGAAATATTGGACTCAATTTTTAGATCCCCAGAAATCTAAAGTGTTTGTTTTCCATAAATCACCCAAAATGAAACAATTGAAATCACTTTACTGGCACAATAACCAACTGGAACTTACTAAAACATACCTTATCTAGGGTTCCATTTACATCCTCAGGAAGATTTTTCCAAGCATCGGAACATTTTATACATAGGTCAAATGTCACAAGTGCAAAAGTTATAGATATACTAAGGAGAGGAAAAAGTAATGCTTGAGAAACAAAAATAATGACTCTTTTCGATGCTATGGTATCCTCAACCTTACTTAATGCTGCAGAAATCTGGAGTTCATGTTACACAGATGCCATCGAAACTCCTCAAATGAAATTATTAAAATCATTATATTCTTGGGCAAGAAGTTATATTGTTCCAAATTATATTGTCCAACTAGAAACAGACCACGATCCACTCAAAATAATACTAATGAAAAAAATCATAAGTTTTTATATAAAAACTAGCTAGGGTGTCCGGCTTCGCTCTGGTACTTGTGTGGCAGTTTCAAAAACAGAAAAACTTTAAAATTAAAGGAAATATAGAACAAAATTAGCACCTTCTTGAAAATTTTAACATTGTATCAATATTAAGATTCGAGATCTGCAGTGTCCGCCCAAATAAGGAACCCTATATACTTTATAGGGTGTTGAAAATGGTGAATGAACAATTAATTTTGCTGCAACTTTGTAGAGTCATGCACATGGGCGGATCCAGCCGATCTTAAAGGGGGGGCTGCAGTCGTAAAGGGGGGGGCTGCAGCCCCACATCCCTTCATTTGGATCTGCTAATCAGCTTTTTTACCTTTATATTCCCTTCCTACAATTAAAATACTACTTTTTCTGCACATTATTTGTTCTTTAACACTTCTACTGAACAGGAATAAACACAAATCTTTGGTTTGTGTTAAAAAAAAAAAAAACAGGTTAACCCAAAACATTTGAACAAATTAGTACTTGAATAAATAAAAATTCTTAATTGTATTATGTAAAAACCTCTTTAAGGAGAGATTTATTATCACTCAAATATATTGCTAAATTAAAAGCTTCAACACACCACCCTCCTACCGAACACTTATTAGCCGAAGGGTTGGGAAATCGAGGTCTCAAAGAAATTGAGAAAAATGCCTATCAAAAGGACATATGGGACATTCTTTTACAAACCGAACAGATTTGGACAAAAATTGACCGACACATTTTAGATTTAACTGAAACTTTTTTTACGGGTTCTATATCGAAAAAAAAGAAATACGTGTAAGAGGATTTTTTTTTAGTTTCGATATTTTGAAAAATAAACAAGATCGAAAATTCATGAATTTGATGATTTATCGGTCAGAGCCTATTTTTCAAAAATTCATAACTCCGGTTCTGTTTAAGCTAAGAAATCTAATTTTTTTTTATTTTGAAGGTAAAAAGGGAAGCTTTGAGAAAAAAATACTTTCAAAATAAATTGTCGAAAAATTCAAATTGTTATTAACATTTTAAATGTTTAAATAGGTTTTTAACTGTGGCGCCACCCATGAATCAACTGTTTACTATTTTTATCGTATTCTGCGTCAAATTTTCTATCGAAAACGCTTTTAAAAACGATGGAGAAATTATTTTTACTGTGAGAAAAAAATTAATTAATTTAGCATATGAATACAAATTAGAAGAAAAACAATTGTCTGGACGTTTCCAAAAAGCTTTAACAATAAAAGGAACTTTAAAATATCATTGTATTAATCCGATTTCTTTACAGCAATTGGAAGCAAAACGGTTTTCATCTTGCAAAAAAAAGGATATTGTAAAAATTTTTATACAGAAAATGTAAACATTGTCTTATTTTTAAATATTGTATTTATTATTATATTCCAAATATTGTTCTTATTAACTAATGCATTATCGAAATCTTAATAAAAAAATTTCATTTTCAACAATGTTTTTTATTTTTTTTTATTTATGTATTTATTCTATTTTTTCCCATCTTCTTGGCTACTAAAATATGTTTTTGAATTAAAACAATGAAACAATTATTTGTATTTAAGAGATAAACGGTGTAAAACAAGAATATGAGCCGTAAAATGTGACCCACTTGTCGATGTGACGTACCGCGCTAAATTAATTAATTTTTTTCTCACAGTAAAAATAATTTCTCCATCGTTTTTAAAAGCGTTTTCGATAGAAAATTTGACGCAGAATACGATAAAAATAGTAAACAGTTGATTCATGGGTGGCGCCACAGTTAAAAACCGATTTAAACATTTAAAATGTTAATAACAATTTGAATTTTTCGACAATTTATTTTGAAAGTATTTTTTTCTTAAAGTTTGTCTTTTTACCTTCAAAATTTAAAAATAATAGATTTTTAACTTAAATAGAACCGGAGTTATGAATTTTTGAAAAATAGGCTATGACCATTAAATCATCAAATTCACGAATTTTCGATCTTGTTTATTTTTCAAAATATCGAAAATAAAAAAAAATCTTCTTACACGTATCTATTTTTTTTCGATATAGAACCCGTAAAAAAAGTTTCAGTTAAATCTAAAATGTGTCGGTCAGAAAGGTGTTCGGTTTGTAAAAGAACGTCCCATATATGACGCGTTAACCAAGATTGGCATGACCCTGAGCAAAATTAAACCCGTTGTTAAACTAACAATACCAAGTTGAAGTAGTGTTAGGCCAATAATCAATAGATCAATGGCTGAGGTTACCAAACCTTACTTCAGTCATCCTTTTTAAAATTAGTGGAAAAATATAGCCATTTCGAGTTAGTTTATACCGATCCATAAAAAAAGGGTGATAGTGTTGGCAGCTCTGTGAGTCGTAAACACAATCAGCTCCTTTTTAATCAAACTACATTGAAATATGAGATGTAAAAAATAAAATCTTTAACTTTCCTATATTCTTTACCAAATACTTTTAAATGGTGTAATGCTCTATTCTCAATCACGTTGGATTTTGATTAGCTGAAAGGTTTTCATCTTTATCAATGAATATTGGTATTACTGTATTTGTTTAAAAATATTTGGATATAACTACTGAGCCACAGCAATGCGTGGCCGGGTCTGCTAGTAAGTTATTAGATTATTAGTTAAAAAAACTATATTTGGAGTAAAACTTAAGCGCCGACTACTGTGATGGTCCCATTAGATCCAGAAGTTTAGAAAATACCGAAGATTCATAGAAACTTTTTTTTTAAGACCTTTCTTCCAGTTCAACCTTCCTTAATATATCCCCCCCACCCTAATTTGGCTGAACTCTGCACTTCTCCAATCTTACTACTGTTACTAAGTGAAAACCAAAATATCATGAGGGCACAATTTTTTCATCATATTTCTTTTTATCCTGAACTATGAGCGGTGATAAAATCTTATTGAAAAAATTGTATTATTGGAGTCGATTCATCATTTTGTCAACTGGAATGCTCATCAAACATAGTAATAAAACCATTTTTCATACTTACATACAATAAGAACACTTCAAACTTGTTATTTTCGGTTTATAATCAGCTCTTCTTTTTTTTTTTGTGTCTGTTTTTATTCGCTCACTCATATTGCATTAAATTTACTTAAGTATATGTTAGATATTGATTAAATGTAATGTGTTAATCAAGTTACCTTCTTATGAGAAAATTAATTTTGTAAAGTATCCAGTCGGTTTTCTCATTGATTGCAGATATGTAAAATCATTAATTTATTTTAAAAGAAAAGGTGAAACTAATTATTTTCGCTTGATTTTTTTAGTAATTTAAAAAGAACAGCTGAACAAATACATAACCTTTACAAATATAACGGAATGAATGAACAATAAACATCGAGTGAAACACACCATAGCACGAACTAAATTTTTCATTCATAAACTCGTATGTCATTCTCAGGTAGGCTAATTACATTTTGCGAGAGGCTTAAAATTCCAGTCCTTTTCTCTTCAATTTCACACCCTTAAGAGAAAAACGGAAACCTTCTTCTCCGTTAGGGGACATTCAGTTACACGCTGACATAAATTTCTCAATCGTATGTGGAGTCGTTTCTGAGCCTTTTCGGCACGCACATTGTACACTTTGCTTTATAATATATACTGATTATATCACTTCAGACAGCGATACTTGCTTGACTTAATTATTGAGAATGACTACAAACTATCATTTGAAATTGTCTTGAATATAAACAACTCTGAAAATTAAAAAAGTTATTTTTATTTCTTACCACTATTATTAAAATTAACCCTTAACAGTTCAGCTACATGTTATAAAATTGGAAACTTCTGTTCATCTTTGTTATTATAATGGGTAAAAAATTATTATTTAGCAACTAGACATCTACGAACCATATATTAGATGTAAATATTTATCTTTTAACTTTATCATTTATAGTAAAGTTAGAGTAAAGAGGTTATTTTTACTTAAGAAAGTGTTATATTTATTTATTTAAAGCACAGGGTGTAATTATTATAGTAATAACTATGCTGGATGTTTTTATTTCACAGCAAGAGGATTATGGACAATTAATTTGGTTTTTTAAAAGGATATAAACATTTTGTTTTTGTTTTTTGTTTTTTTGTACATGGTCTCGACCAACTCAAAAAAAAAAAAAAAAAGTTCTCTAACCCAACTTAAATATATTTGTGGCATATTTTTACTAATATATATTATGTTCACATTTATAGTATTTTCTATTCAATCATACATGCTATGTTATAGAAGAGATAACTGTCTTTTATACTGTATTGTTATATAAATTTCTATAAGACTTTGTCTTTAACTAATAAATAAAAAAATAATTTTATGTTATCCTAAGGTAGTTCTTTCTAATGATACTCCTAGAATAGAGCAAGTTATTATTTCAAAACTACACATCTAAATATCTGTGGATGTCTTTTTATAAATATTTCTGTATAGAATTATTAATTATACCTGAAACTGTTCAATATCAAATCAAGAGGAAAAATAAAGAATTAAGCCCCAGATTGTGATAGCTGCAATCGCGGGGAAGTCAACATGACCTGCAGAAGATGAACATCAACCAATGAAGAAATTGAGCTGAAGACCTGGAGAAGAATTATTTAAGAAACTATGATTGCTGTAAGAGCTACGGAACAGAGGAAGATGAAGAAGAATCTGAAGCATTTTGGCGTTGATGACCTTAGGATTTTACAACTTTAAACGAAACAAATGAAGTGAATAAATAAAATAAATAATGAATAACTATTTAGGTAGGTAGATACTTTGCCAAATTGAAATTAAATGTAATCAAATGGAAACAGGTGGATGATTTGTAGTTAAAAATGTTTAATTTCATAAAAAATGCTCTTAGCAGGAAGTAAGCACTAAGAATACTTCAAGGTTTTTATTTGTATATCTAGACAGGAGTGAGCTAAATTTATAAAATTTGACACTATACAAATTTTATCTGTAACATTTTTCATTTGAGCAGACATTTTAGAGTTTCAGACGTTGCAACTAGAGTATGATTAATATTTCCTATAAAATTTCCCATTTTCAATAGTCGATTTTAGTGGAATGACTAAACCAACTTAATTTTTAAGGGAGTCATTCAACTCGAAATTTTATGCTCGTTTCTTTCAAAAAGAATACTATTTTTTGTGTGATGAATAATTTTTGTGTAAACTGAAGAAAAAAAAAGTTTTCTTCTCTTAACCCCCCACTCGTCAATGAAACCTGACACGGGATTCCTTGGGACTTTTTACCCGGTATTACCAGGAAGAGCAATGAACACTTCATAGAAAGTTTCAGCTTTTTTCTTTATATGTTCAGGTTAGAGGTATTTTTTAAATAATTTTACTACACTATGGGTATTTTTATGTGATATTCAGTGATATCCGATAGTAAAAAATAAATGGTTGATTTAAATTTCATTTTTGTTTATGTCCATAGGTAAGCAATTAAATATGCTTGAAAGCTGCAGAAAATCTCTAACCAACTTTTAATTAAAAGGGGATACTTTCGCAATAGCAGATCACAAACAGATTTTGGAATGTTTAATACGTGGAACTAAAACTGACACACTAATAAGACTGATGAGGTTGTAACTATTTATCAAAATTGAAATAACTTAAGGTAATACCTTTAAATAAATTATAAAATTAAGTTAAAGAATAAGAAATGGAATAATAACAATACACTTATATTCCTTTCATTATTTTATATTTTATTCAACTGGATAAATTTTCTGCTGAAAAGGGGCTAATAGTTTGACACTGATCTTCACAGAAAAAGAGCCAATGGGGGCATGATAACGCTTCTAAGCGCGCTGAAGCCAAAAGCTGAGATCTAATAAAGCTCATCAAAGACCTTTTTTAATGAAAGTCATGGTTTAATACCTCCATAAATACCAATACTGATGTAAAGTAATTAGCTAATTTCCAATAGCATAAAAAGAGTTCAATAATTCAAACCATTTGCATTTATCTGAAGTTTTAAGTTTTATAGCAGAAAACCACACACAACTGTTTTAGATTAATCAATCTGATGAATAGGCTAAGATATAGCCCAGAAGTATCTGTTGAATGAAAAGTTTAGCAAAAGCATGAAACTGAGGATGAAAGACTTCAAGAAAAAGAATAGATGCGACTTTGTATATAGTTCACACAATTCAAACAAACTAAACTGAATGCTTTAATTATATGTTATATGATATCAAATAATGTTTGTGAAACATTTATTTTTAATTATTTAAAATAAATATAAATATTTATTAATATAAATATTTATATTTATAATAATTTATATTTATTATTTTTATTATAATAAAAATAAATATTCCAATTGTGTCTATATCCAACATTTCAAGTTGGTAATGGTACTTGTATGAATAAAGTAGTCACAGAGGTACTCATATGGCCCTCTACACACAAATCAGAGACAAAATAAATTCTGTGTAAGTATACTAATCATCCTGTAGAACATTATTTAAAAAATATT
This sequence comes from Aelia acuminata, assembly GCA_911387785.2. Lineage (NCBI taxonomy): Eukaryota > Metazoa > Arthropoda > Insecta > Hemiptera > Pentatomidae > Aelia > Aelia acuminata. The sequence continues at coordinate 52,700,499 of OU426978.1, read as the reverse complement.
CCATGAAGGTCATAAACATTAAATCCAGCATCCAATTAATAATATGATACCACATTGAAAAATACAACACCTTTGTAGGGAACACAGCCAGAACAATTAATAATTTCAACTGCCATCAATTATATTTAAAATCAGCACATATGGTTGCCATATGTAGGCTCAGGAACATGATTGCATAAGTAATTGTGAGGAACCTCATGCTGCAGGACCCCAACTTGAGGAAAATATATTGTTTTGAGCACAATCATTTCATCGTCATACCCATCATTAAAGAATAAAAACACAACATTAACTAGTGGAGATATTCAGGGGAGGAAGAGGGCTAGAGCACCAAAGAAGATATCTGCCAAGTAGGATGTAGAAACAAAAATTGAAAAAATCAATCATGCCACCCAAAACTAGCCAACACCATTACAATCATATAGTTTGTTTAACATCCCTTTATGCAAATCAAGGCTAATTGGACGATGCTACTTTAACGAGTATCTGACATCATAAAGGCTTGGGACCTCCATTTTACTTCCTCCCCGAGGAATGGTATAGCCAAGGATTTTTTACTCCTTTTATATACTCCTAGGGTCACTGCAGGATGCTTACCAGCGACCTTTAGTATTTTAGATTGCTATGCTAACCACTAAACCATAGGTGACCCCGTAATCATATAGCATAGTTAAATCAATGAGAATAAAAACAGTACAAGTTCAATTATATCCGTTCTGGAAAAACAGTTTTTTTTTTGGTTGAAACCTGTTGAAAGACATTGAGCATAATAAAATATGCTAATAACACGCCTATACTCTTAACTGAACCTGGTAGAAAATGAATGAGGAAAAAACAGTAAAAGCCTGTGGATAACCAAACCTTTGACTGCAGATAGCTCAAAAACCTAATTAGAACATATGCTGTAATAATTCTCACCGATTTAATCAGATCATCTAAAAATTTACTAACACCAGCTAACAAGAATGAACCCTTTTGAACAAATACAAGTAGAATTTATTAATTAGAATTATTTAAAAACCTTAACTTTAAACCATTCACCACCTCTTAATAATAATCTACTTTAAATAAACTGATTATGGTATTTCCAAACCATATCAAAAAAAGTAATTGCCATAATAAAAATTAATTCATCACTGAGATTGATTCTAATATCTTTCACATAATTTCTTAGTGTGAAATAAGTAATTAGTATTGATATATAATATTGACATAAATAAACTAGTGAGAAATGGAAATAATTTTTCAGATTTTGGTTTGTCGTTTAATGATGATACAATATTCCTTTGATACCAGATGAGTAAACTGAGAATTCAGAAACATAAAATTTTTTTAAGAACAGGTCAAAGGACTTCTGATTCAATCATTGATAATATTGACAATATCCACTAAAAAATTTTAGGAAAGAATGAGAAAATATTTTATGTTAAAATAAAATGCTAGCTCGAGTTTTTCTACCAAAATTAAATCTAATTTTAATAGAAACTTATTTATTTATTTTTCCTACCTTGCCCTCTACGGCAATACGGATTATTGCAGCAGTGAGATGATTCTGAAAATCAAACAAAAACAAAAAAAAACAGATCATAAGTTTTTTGTTTAATCACGTGCTTCCATACTGCCTTGGATGGCTCGCCCTGGAGAAGACTGGTCGCAGGCTCTTCAACACCTTGCTCATTATAGGGAGGAGACATATAGGCCTGTAAGACTTTGCTAATTGCTTGTCTTTGTCTCCTCCCTCATAAAGATGCCTTACGTCAGCAATTTCACATATTTTAGGAAAGTATCCCCTATCAAGGCACTCATTGAACAATGCCAAAAGCTTTTCTTCAATAAAGGGGATACTATTCTTAAGAATTCCTGCATCAATGAAGTCCAATTTAGGGGCGCACCCAGCCTTTTGCCTATCTACTATCTTTTGCCTAGAACAGAGATCCCATATGTCCCATGGTGGGCATAAGTCTGTATTGGGTGGGTATACCGTGGTGAACTCCTCCACTTTATTATCTTGGGATGGATCATCCATGGGGTAGGTAACTGCAAGAAACATCGTGGCCGTCTCCTCAAGAGTGGTTGCTTGGTCAGTTCCACATTTTAATACACCTGTGACCTGTTGCGGAGTGAACTTACCCGTGGCGACTCTGTACGGAATACCCCAAAGATTATTTGATGACTCTTCGGTCATAAACTCATCCCAAGACTTTCGCTTTCGTGAGCACACCTCATTTCAATATGCCCTGGCCTTAAACCTATTATACTCATCACGAAATGTAGTGCACCTTTCATCACTACACCTCGGGTACGATCGCGAGGCTTTGTAGACCTCTCTCTTCATTACAGTCAAGGCCTGGCGTCCACCATGGGACAGGCGAGCTTTCGCCTTCCGGCACTGGAGGGATTCTTCAGCGGTATCACGGATACATAAGTAATCCTGTTCACCTTATAATCCAGGTCATCACTCATGTCCGTCTCTGCTGCATCCCATTCTTCGTCGATTATTCTACTTTCCAGTGCTGACCGGAAGGCTCTCCAATCTTTTCTACGAGTTACGTAGCCCTTGAATATGCCGTGGGAACTATCTAAATTTTCTTCTAGCTTAAAAGCTATCACGTGATAGTCGGAACTCGTCTCGTCTCAGATCTGAGGGTCCAATCGCTGATACGAGACGCTAGTGTCGTGGATTCCAGTGTCACATCTACCCAGCTCTGTCCTGTTTGGAACGATAGGAGCAATAATGCCTTTTTTTTTGTACTTGTTTCTATTATGTTAATTATGGAATAAGATAAACACTTCTTTCAATAGAGGATGGGTTGCATTATAGCCAGAGGATTTTGTTTTAATATAAAATTCAATAAAAAGTCAAGAAAAATGGATTTAGAGGAAGGTACTAACAATCCTCTTTAAGTAACCACGCGCCCGAAATCCTCTTGGTCGATTAGGTTGATTTATAAGGTACAAGACGCAACAACATTTAGAACGTGATCCTCGAGTGTGTGGATTTTCCTCTAGATCTACACTATATAGATACGCACTTTTTGTTAGAAAACTAAATGAAATTACTCTGTAACAAATCATTTTACATTTAAATGAATTATATGGCATATAGATGCTTAGAGCAGATGCTATTACCACTTTTCCCTTTCAAAAAACAAAGTTTTCGATAGTTGGATAGCTATCAATAGTTTCGATGGTTTAAAACCTATCGATAGTATAGATATAGTTAGAGGAAAAGAAAGGAGTTCTTACTTGAAAAATAGGTATCAACCTCATATATTACCATTCAATCAGTATAACAAGGCAATGTTTCAGTTAATGGTGGTTGACTATTAAATTGGCTCTTGAATATCTGATAAAGAAATCAGTATTTCAGATAAGTGGATACTATTGAAAAAGCATATTTTTGGTTGTTCGAACTTTTTTTAATAATGAATTAATCTTTTATTGAATACTGTATTCTCCATTTTGGTCCAATAAATTTTGTCATATCAAAATCGGTGCTTTTAGCTAATACATATTGTTTGCATGTATCCTGCATTTAGCATTGTGATGGACAATCCATTTCTAAGCTCCAGTGAAGACATTTCAAAAATGGACCATTTCTTAAAGTTTGAGAAGTATATCATGGACATTATCGTGACTTAAATAAATTAAATTTCTTTCCACAAGAATATGAAGAACCCATTATTGAGATCCGCGACTAAACCTAGGCATTATAATTGGCATGAACAGATTGATTTGATTAATTTAAGCTTTCTGCAATATCATGTATGGTTATTCGAAGGTAAGCATCAATTAATGTCTTTATTAACTAAAAATTAATTATTTTTTTCAACCCCATCTTGGAAAAGATCATTTGGGCATTTAAAGAGCAGATGTGGGTCAGTTTTCAAATCAGCACCACTTGGGAGGACCCATTACCTACTTAGATTTTTTTTTGTAATTATTTGTTTATTCGTTCAGTGCTAGCTATCTATGGGTTGCCACACCTTCCCTAACACCCATCACACTGGGAGTAACATCTTCCAAAGAAAAGCATCATTCAGGGTGGGACTAAAACCCATATTGCAGGTTTAGAAATATGGTGTTTAACTGTTCAGTCAATTTGTGATATCATCCGTTTCCCAAAGAGAATTAATGTTTCGACCGGAAGATCATTGGCCAACTTACTCTAGTGTGATGATAGCACCCTAATAAATCTACGTACAAGGAAAGCCAATACATTTGATTCTTGCACCTTTCTCAACCATCAAAGAATTAAATATAAATCCATCTTCGCCCTTAATCAAAAGGTGTTTCCATTCTCAACATGTTTAGTAATTCTACAGTGGCTGGAATCCTGTTTCAGTTTATGATAGCCAGTAACAAACATTTACATACTATGACAAAAGACACCATCATTCTGCATGTATTAATAGCCATTAGTTTCAGAGCAATAGATAATTCTGAAAAGAAGTTATTATGGAAGCTTTTCAAGGGGAAAAAGGTTATATCATCTTTTGAAGACATTTGCACTTTTAAAACACTATAAGAATAAAAAATAAGAGTTATTCCAAGGTATGATCAAAAGGAAAGTTATGTCAATGGATTTTGGAAGAATTATTTGAACAATACAAAATAAAATGACTGGTTAATCCAATTTGTCACATACTTTTCAGTTACCTTAATAAAATGCAGTGCAATCCCACTGAGTTGCTTAATATCCCTGAAGTTCCAAAGAAATGTATAAAACAGCAATAGATTCAGATAGATATAAGCTGGTTAAAAGAGGTGCATTAGGTATTTTATCGCACAACTTCCAAATATTTCATGATTAGTAACGAAGGAAGTTCACCTTGCACTCTTTGCATCATAGCTGGATTATTTTTGCCAAGATTCCAAATGATTTTTTCCGGAATTCATTCCATCGGACTTCAAGCCGAGATCTTCTGTTTACCCTTGTTATGTCCTACTGTTGAATTCCCTACAAAAAATGTTGGAAAAGTTAACTATTTTATAGAATTTAATTGACCAAGAAATGGATAAGCAGAATGGTTTAGTAAGCATAAAAAACCAAGAAATGTGTCAGCAACACATTATTTTGATGAAGATTTCCGCATTAAAATGATTAACTCGGACTCAGTAACGACTGAGAAGGGCTACGCAGCCCTGGAGAACTTACACAGTTTGAAACACCAGGAGACAACAGATATCAATATCAATTAAATAGATGAAAAACATTTTAACCAAAAGGCCAATAAGTCAGCCTTGCCTTCTCTTTAACCAGGCACGGCTGACCCAGAGATACACAGCGCAGGTACACAGAGAGGGAACTGAGCCAGATTGGCAAATCGTGGCAGAAGGTAAGAAGGATAGCTGTTAAACGAGTTTATTTGAGAACACTCATCGATGACTTTTGCTACAACAGGAGTTGACCAAACATAAATAGATCTAAGTTTATTCATCTTGAAAACCTGATGTGCAAAACCTGTCTATGAAGTTTGGAAAATCAACAAATATAATACGTGAAAATAAGATCTAATTATCAAAAGAAAAAAAACTCTTTGGATTATTTGAAGATACATCAAGGTAACTCAACCAGACTTAAAGAAGAGCAAGATTTAACAGTCCGGGGTAATGAGATAACCTGAGGATCAAACAACCTCTACATATTGCTAGGCTACAATTTAATATATAAACACCTGCATTTAAGACAAACTAAAGAGTATACAATGAATTAACACATTAATCATTGTCTCAAATATACTTTAATAGATTATTGAAATCACAGGAAACATGTTATTCATTGAATCTCTTGATAGAAGATTGACCAAACCAGGCCTAGGAACACTTGAAACTAAAAAATTTATTCTTGGCGGTATAAAAAATATTGCTAAAATGCAGAAGTGTGACTAATAACTGAAATTTTATATTTTACATAAACCAATCCCAAATTTTATAGAAAGAATCGTAAAAATTTAGTTAATAAAACATAGACAACTAATCCCTCATTAATTATAAGATTTAGGAGATATAGATATATTGAAGCTATGGAATAATAAAGAATTTTAATACCTTTTTTTATTTGTACCATGTTTATTAAAAGTGTGTATTTCCGTACAAATAGTCCACACATTGTAATAGAGGCTATTAGGACCCAGACACCTATCTTCCAATATCCACCAATATACCATCCTCCAATGATGGGACTGACAGATACTATTATTACGGTCTAGTCTGATTTAATCATTAATGGTATGGTCTAATTTTAGAATGAACGACTATTAAATAAAATAAAATGCTTAAGATCCAAGATTAATGCTTCAGATCGAAGTGATATGATTGATCAAAAGTGTAGTCAGCTCAAGGGAGAGCAATTTTTTAAGTTGAATTTTTCTTATTCCCTTTTTCCATAATTAATTTTTTAATTTATTAAAATTAAGCTGCCTCCACTTTCACATCCACTCCTGTGCTGGATGTGAGAAAAGAATGGAACCGATAGTAAATAATATATATTCATACTTCTCCTGTTCTAGATTTCTGCTCATAATTTAGAAAAAATTAGGAGTTTTCTAATAATTCGTAACAAGCGCGTTATCCACATGACAGTAATAATTATAAGCGATCTTATTTATTATTCAATGAGCATGAATTGGAAGCAGATGATATTAATCTTTGAAAATATAAAAGAAAAACTAAGTCTGAATAAAATAAGGTGAAGTGGGGTAAGTGCATCATATGGAGTGTAAAGTTGAACTTCAACCAGGCTAAATAAACCAGCTATCAATGCTAAATTAATGATTGATTTGAAACAACCCTCTGCGGTCGTATACCGACGTGGGACTGGCATAAACTAGATATTCATTCCATTCGTGAGTGTCTATCCATCACCAGTCCTACTGGTCCTTTGACGAGCTGGGACCGGCAAACATATTCAACACTAGAGGTCCTAGGCTGGCTTCTCATCGGATGGGGTTGTTTATGCCAGTCTTGGACCGGCATAGGACCGTGTGGCCATTCATGAAATCAAGAGTGGGACCCCAAAGGGTTAAAACTCTATTCTTTTCATAAGGAAAGCGATGTTCCTATATTCTAAAAATTGGTTTCAAGTCCGATTTATGCACCTAAATCTGGCAACCCATCCTAAGTGGAGAAAGTGCATACACCTTGTCTAAGAACAATAACAGAAAATTGATTATTTAAAGTAAAAAAAAAAGAACTACAACCACTTATTTTGCCTTTAATGACAGAAAACGTGTTTACAGATGCGATGTACTTGATAATATTTAGCTCCTACAACTTTATATTAAACCTAAATCAACAACAAACCTAAAAAAAAAAAAAAAAAAAAAAAAAAAAATAGGTAAGTTCACACTTCATACCACAGAAGACAGTTGAAGTGATAAAAGCATACAATAACAAATAACTGACTAATGCATTTGTCCCGTCCCACTTTACTTATACTCTTTTATAATAATGACAAAAAACTATAGCTATGACAGACTGATTCAACATATCTATAAGATAGGAAAAAAATATATTATAAAAAAAAATCTTTATCCGTTAATTTTAATTAAATTATCCACAATATTTAGTATAGGTCCGTTCAAACAAAACAGAAAACAAACAAAAAACAAAATAATTGTTTATTTTTTTTTAATAATGAATCAAATAGAAGAAATAATCCGGTAGGAACCAGTTAGACAATAGACTAAGCCTGTAGAAAATAGATATCAGTATGGGCACAGTCGGACTAAAATAAAGAAGAAAAAAAGTGCTGGCTTTAGCTATGACTTATTAGACTGATTCAACACATCTATAAGATAGGGAAAAGAAATATATAATGAAAAAAATCATTATCTGTTAATAAAAGTTTAATATCCGTTAATTATCCACTAAACATGTAGTATGGACGGTTCCATGGACTAGAATTTGACCTAGGAAATCAATTTACAATTAGTGCTTGACACACGAAACTAAATTTCAAGCTGATTAGAATAGTATAGTCGTAAGAATAATATTCTCTTACAAGCAAGGCCATCAAGAGCATTGATACTAATAAACAAATAATAAATAAACATTAAATATCTATCTTATATATTTGTTTGTATAAGTTGCAAGTATAGGAATTCACTTCAACAGCTTTATGTTTTTACATATACAAAAACTGAGAGAGACAATTCGACTTACAGAATTATTGAAGTCCCCTATAGTATCCAAATAAATATAAAAATAATATAAATATAAAAATCATGGCTTTAAAATATAGGGTGCAATATGTTCCATAGGAACATGCAAAATTCACTTTAAGTAAAAATTTAAGAATCAATTTGGAATTCCCTTTTGACAAGGTTTTCCAATTTTAATGAATCAATCGTTTGTGTAGTTTGAGAGGGCAATGAACATGCAGGTCATCACAGCCCATTGTCTATTTAATTTGGATACCTTCACAAAAACAATAAAAAGTGATTGTAAAAGATTTAATAGGTAGATATAAACATTTATATTTGGATTTGATTATATATATATAACATATAAACTGAAATATAAAACAAAATAATACATTCATGTTGTGAAGACATATAGTACTATGTCATTTATTATATATAAGGCAACTAATAAAATTTGAGGATATGACACAAACAATTTGATCCAGATAAGATGCATCGGAATAAAAAAAACAATAATAAGTGTTAGGATAAAATTTGAGGCATACATGGGTGATGCCAAATATGAACTGATATTACAAGAAAACAATATTATTTAAATTTGAAATTTAGTAAAACCTAATTAAAACTGACAGTTTTAACAGTGAGATGAGGAACGTTAATCGTCGGTAAGAAATACCTATGGATACAGAGTGACAACTAAATTAAACATAATGATGGTAAGGAATGGATGGAAACTAATTTCATGCTACTATTGTCAAATTTTTCACAAGTAGAAATGGCTAACTACAAAAGAAATGCGAGAACCCTCTGGGTCACAACTGTATTATTTTAAAAAGTTGCCCCAATGTTTTTTTACAAATTCTGATTCTTTTTATTTTAATGAAGAACATATTTTCAATTGATAAGAAAAGGAACTTTAGAAACTTACACTTAGCATCAAAATGTTAAGACACACCCATTGAAATTGAAAAAAATGTTCAAGTTTTCTTTATTTTTGATTGATATTATTTTTTAAGCACAGTTTAAAGTATATATTATGATGCTGAAATGGGGACAATCTTCTCAGACCTTGAGGATTATTTAAATCCAACATCAGTAAATATGGACACTTTATATGCGTCAAAATGATAGACACACTTGTTGTTTTCCTAATCCTCTTATAGTTGAAATCGTTAAAATACCATTTCTTCTTCAGTGCTGTTTTATATTTGTTGAAAATAGACCAAAAAAACAAAAAAAACAAGAGTTATGGGAAAAAATAAGTATTTCTCTGAAGAAGAGCGCTGTTTGATTTTTTCACTACACAAGGACGGGATGAGCGGTAGGGAAATAGCCCGCCAAATAAAATGGAGTTTTTCATCCTTCGCGAAGTTTATTCGGCATGGGGAGACATATGGAACCCACCATTCAAGTGGTAAGCCTCCTTCTTTGACATTATGAGAGAAACGAAATATTCTCTGAATCACATCCAACTCTTGTAAAACAGCAAGAGCAATTACTGAGGAAGCTAGAGTTCAAACAAAAGTAACGAATGTCCAAAGATTATTAAAAAAGTCAACAACATTAGTTAGAAAAAAATTGAAAAGAAAGCCAGTTTTGAGTACCCGTCACAAATTAGCCCACATGGCCTTTGCTCATAATGAGATGTCATGGACTGCCCATTCAATCTGGATGGGCCAGATGGATTTTCGTATTATTTTCATGATTTAAGAAAAGAAGAAAAATTTTTATCAAGGTGTCAAAAAGGAGGTGGAAAAGTTAAGGGCATCAATAGGTTACAAAAAGAAAGGAAATTTGGTATTTATTTCATCAAAAGTAAACTCAGTTGAATATGAAAAGTTGTTAGAAGAACAAAAGTTGACTTTTAATGACATGTGTGAAGGCACAAAATTTTCCAGCAAGATAACGCCCCAATACATTCTGCAAAAATCATTAAAGACTGGTTTTATCGCAACAAAATTGCTAAATTATACTGGCCTGCTTTCTCCCCAGAACTGAACATTATCGAAAATGTTTGGGGAACTCTTTCAAGAATGGTGTACTCAGAGTCAAGACAGTTCGGAACAATCGAGGATTTGAAATCTGCAATTCTGGCTTCATGGGAACAATTACCTCAAGAAACAATAAAAAAATTGTACGATTCATTAACAAAGAGAATTTTTAAATTAATAAAAGGTGGTGGAAAGGCCACGAAGTGTTAAAATGAGTTTTACTTATTTTTACCAGGGAGCGTGTCTAAAGGTGCGTTTACAAGCTCAAACCAATAGCACAAACTGGCTTGGGCAAGCCAGATGTGTAAATGGTTTGAATGAAATATTTCCGTAAATTTACTTCTTTCGCCCTGGGATGGTTGACTTTTATTTCGTGGAGGCCCCACGGAATAAATCTCGACCTACCCACCATGGATAGAATAGGTTGGTTACACCTCTAGAGTAACCTCCCCCCCCCCCAGTATGCCACACATGGCTAGCAAGTGGTAACGAACAAAAAAAAAAAAAATATAGGTAAGTGAAAGTAAAAATGAAAACTGTCGGTTAATAAATACAGCATATTTGTCGCTTTGGCGCTTGATAAAGAGTAATTAAGACTTCATGTAAAACTAAAGTTCGAATATTCAAAACCCTAGTGTATGATGATTTCACCGCTAATAAGACTGAACACAAAAGGTTTGGCCTATTAGATAAGATGAATTATGATGCTGAAGGAAATGTTAAATGATTGGTACGTCAAGAACCTTTGAAGACTATCTAACGGTCATTGTTTTCGGCGCAATATTCGATCAAAATTTTGGGGTACTACAATAGAATTAGTCTTGAAAAAAATTAAGGCTTTAGAAATATTTTAGAGTTTTGGGAATGTATTTAATCAACTTTACCGCCACTTCTACATCAAACTAGTGAAAATTGGTTCTTTTCAAGAAAGAAAAACCAAGTTTAATATTTAAACAAAATCAGCCGGCCTATTTTCAAATATCCTAAGCCGTCGCAAAGTACCGAATTTGAAAAACAAAGCAGTTTATCACATTTCGAAGGTGGATGTAGTAGCGACGAATCTTGCAAAATCATAAAATCTCTTCACTGGATCACTGGAGAAAATCATAAAAAACCAATCGTCCCGACGAGTGACGTTATTATGAATTATTTTATTTTATTATTGCAATGACATAATAACTATAACTGGGAATAACTTTTTTATAATTAACTTTAACATCCATTCTCTCTTTAGATCGGTAAAAATTTTAAAATAAATATCCTTCGGTTAAGCTTAATATACATGTTTAATACTTATAAATAAAATATGCTAACAAACACCAATATATTTATTTATCGCAATAGATGCAGTAAAAATATAACTACTGCGTGCAGAATATACCTTCCACAAACATGGGAAGGACTTATATACTTCAATAAATTCTGTTATAAATTGTTTTTCATTCACCATTTTGATAAAGGCAACAAGTGATAGCGGTCGAAGTAGCAAGGATTTACGGGTTTCATTCAATGCGCATGCCTGAAATTGGAATTATGGCTTGAGCATCGTTTGAGCACCGTTTACACGCTCAACCCAATGCACCAACCTCAAACCAATTTTCTGTCCGGACAGATTTCGCACAAGCCAAATTTTTTGGCTTGCACAAACTCAAACCAGCGGCTCCTAAATGTTTGATCACCTTATCTCAGTCTCACTATCGTTGATTTAGAAGGGTTCCACGGCAGCTGAAAAAACTTAATATCCGGCCCCGAGAGGCCTGGCTTCCCCATTGCCACTAAAACAATCACCCTTCAATAAACACTGGATTTTACAAAAGCAAAATATCTTATACTATTGATAGTATTTCATCACTAATATAAGTAATCAATTAATCAATAAATCAAATAATATATCAATAACAACAAATCAAATAATATTGAACTAGTTTACTCTGCCATGCAAGAACTGTGCATACCAGCGAAGCTAATATGTTTGACGATGACAACGATGAAAGGCACTGTCATCAGAGTCAAGGTGAAGGGAAATATTGGTGACTCCTTCAAAGTTAGCTCGGGAATGAGACAGGGGACTCTTCAGCCTCACTATTGGAGTACCGTCGTAAGAAGAGCAGGACTGAATAATGGAGGAACAATATTTTACAGAATGACTCAGCTACTTGCATATGCAGACGATGTGATTATTGCAGGATGATAAATTCAATCTGTGAAGGAAGCGTTCTGTAGGTTAGAAAGTGAAGTACAGAAAATTTGAGTCAACAAAGTACTTGTGCTGAGAAAGAAGAAGCTCGCCCGTCTACCTCAACACTAGGTCGTAGGACAACATACGTTCCAAGTGGTCTCGAGCTTTAAATACCTTGGGTCAATAATAAATGAACCCTACAGCGAAGGAAGATGAAGAGATATCGACTAGAATAATGGCTGCCAACAGAGCTTATTCTTCTCTAGCGAGACTTCTGAAAAGTAGATTGTTGCCATGCAACAAAATTTAGACTCTTCTAAAACTCTTATTAAGCCAGTTACTGCATATGCAAGCGAGACTTGGATGCACATGAAGGCATCTTCAGGACGAATAGATCGTTTCGGAAAAAAAATCCTTTGACATATAGCAGGGCCTACATTTGGAGAAGTGCTGCCTCGCTTAAGAGCAAACATAGAAATTTACTTAAGAACAAACAAAGAAATTTACTTAATGTACGGCAACTTATAAACCTCCCTCTTCACTCGAGTTCTAAGTATGAAATGGTAGGGGCACATGATGACAATGGATAAAGCGAGAACTGCAAGACTTTATCATGGGAAGCAGAAGAAGTTGCGTCTAGAGGAAGACCAAAGTCTAGTCATACGGATAACATAAAAGAAAATTTATGGAAGAAAGTTATATCCATAAGGTGTGCTGCCAACAGGGATGACTAGGCAACAGCAATTGAGCAGTCCAAGGACCACTGTATGCGTCTTTTGTGCCAATAATGAATATTGAGCTAGGCAGTTAGACCTTTAATTTGCGGAATGGGATAGCCGAGCGTGTTTGAGCGCGACCCGCTTTAGGATGCTCGAGCCGAATGGCAGCGGTTCATATCCGGCGGGGAGGGTTGACTTTTATTTCGTGGAGGCCCCATGGAATAAATCTTGACCTACCCACCATGGTTAGAATAGGATGGTTACACCTCTAGAGTAACCCCCCGTGTGCCGCACATGGCCAGGTAGGGGTACCAAACAAAAAAAAAGATCTTTAATTTGCATAAAGAGAAAAAAAAAAGCATTTGGATATTCTGATGGCATTCCAAACCCTTTAGGCTTTTCAAGCTTCAATACCATAACTTACGGTTAGAAACACGATTTTAAAGATAGTCTTGACAAAAGCTCATATTTTGTGTCTGATGCTTAAAAAAATGTTTTAGGTGATTCAATGTAAAAAATAAGCTGCAGATCTCAAGATACCACAAAAAAGTATAATTCAATAAAGGGAAACAAAGCAAAAAATAATATAAATACAACAGATGTTACATGCATAACTTAAAATAAACAAAGGACTAGGCCACTACGGTAGTTGAAAATACCGAAAATTTAATAAAATATAAATCAAATTATCATGTTTTTAGGTAGAAAATAGTCCGGGGAGGCGGTCAATAAAATACAAAATAGTATAAAACTATTTTATTGTTGCCGACGTAGCAACATTGTTTATTATGCATGTTTATTGTTGCCGTCGGCAACAATAAAATAGTTTTATACTATTTTGTATTTTATTGACCGCCTCCCCGGACTATTTTCTCCCTAATTCTATATCCGGTAAACTATCATCTATCCAATATCATGTTTTTATGTGAGAGGAGAAAATAATCATCAATGCAACCAATGACAATATGCACTGAATATTTAGCCGATAGTTGAGTATTTTGTTTAATTCTATATAAAAACAAAAAGGTATTAAACCTCCTATAAAATTGGTCATTAAATAAGTTTAGACTCTTATGTCCTAACAGCAATTCTCATCAATATAACCCATTTTTTCTTTTTTGCTAATTACAAACTGACAGAAATAAGAAATCATGTTGTAACCAATCAATGATCAAAATATAAGAAAAAAAAAGATTAAATAACAATAATGTGCATCATCAATTAATATAAAATATATTTGCTGTTTACGAAAATATTCAAATATAAGAAGATAAAATAAAAAATATAATTCCAAAAGGCAATATCTTTGAAAAAGAGGCATTTAGATGTAAATAGAAATGGTTCTTGAAAACCTTTACTTCGAATTTCAGCTACAGTCACTTCAACTTACATGTAAAGATACTAAATTTTAAATATGGTCACTCAAAAATTAATATTGCTGCTCTGTCGAACTTCACTGATGCTCCAGAAATTAATAACCCCTCTTTAATTATTTTATTCTTTCTGGATTTTAAAATTAATGCTTTAAGCTCCAAACAATGCTATTAAACCTTTCAAGTCGGTCCCCACAAGCGGACGATGAGGTAACTCGTGGCGGGTGGCCGGTCCCCAGTAGTGGAAGACTATATATTTCGCAATCGGTTTTTCACTTATTTAACGTCCTCAACTTCACACAAGATAACTTGTCGTGACTGAGGCACATCCTAGCAGCCGCTATGCTGCAGGGGTGTCTCTATTGCGGAAATATTTGTTTCGGCCCAGTAGCTGTCTATCATCTGGGTCGTCTGTTCGGGGAAGCCCGTCTCACCCCTTTTTTACCTGCGAATTTTTTTTCTGTCCCTTATCCCTCCCTACCATCAGGGGTCTTGAAGGACATATTTATCATTATTGATTATCATTGTTTTTTGATGATATCCACTGTTTTATTTTGCTATTTCTCCACGTAATCTGTTATTGCAATCAATAATCTAGCTTTTAATTTATTGAAATAATGAAAAAGGTATTATAGAATCATAAACAAAACATTAAGAAATAGTCGGAGAAGGTTACAGGAGCTGAAGAAGTTGAGGCAGTCAGCTGCAGAGAGTGGCCTGCACGCCTTAGCTTGGGGAGTGTAAAAGCCGGTAGGTCCCCTTAGCTTCTCAGTACAACTTTCTTTCCGAATACTTAGCTGTTAAAGGGTTAACAATGAGAACGAAAACCATATAGGCATTTGAAAAAATCACTAAATGATAAGAAGGTCAGAATAACTGTGCAGAATGTTGATATTATTAAATATTATATTTTATTAATGTACAGACAATGAATGAAATAAATGTTTCGAAGTATTACAATTTCTCCATGAGACATGAAAATCAAGCTGATGTCCAACAGCAAGAGAGATCATAAAATAATCTAAATCATAAATCTATAGAGCAAAATAATAAACCAATCATTTTTTTGGTTATTCTCATATGAAATTGTAGAATATAAATTCTTGTGAAGTAATGAAATTAATTAGAACACTTTCTTCTCTTTCATAACCATCCAAGAAGACCTGAATAAATTTGTTCTAAATTCAATTATATTTACAAACACAACCATATTAAACACTACTTTTTAAATAAAATGATTCTAAAGAAAAGATATTCATACTTGTAAAATACACTCAGGTTGTGCAGATAAATGTCAAATCATGAACATAAACAGCTAAGTCAAAACATTAAATTTAAAAAAAAAAAAAAAAAAAAAAAAATAATATACATTCAGTGTAGTTGAGAAGACAACTATTTTACATTAAAATATATATTTAAATAGTGTAAAATATGATACATTACTATTCAAAAGTGTAATTATAATTATTTATTTTACAACACATTTTACATGTCTTTAAACGTTCACGGAATAACTTCTATTCAGCATTTATAAAGCTGAATTAAGTTACTAATATAAAAGTTTTTCAAAAATAAAGAGGGCAAAAAACAAAAATAAATAAATTAAAAAACTCCTATGACAGGTTGAGCTTTAAACTAAAGCTCAAAGTTGAAGTTCAAATATACTTCGTCTGAGTAAGTTTTGACTGTCCTCCAGATGGGTCTAGCATCCGAATCCAGTCTGTTTGGCCAACAACAAATCCTATCGCCCTCATCTTCTCCTGTTCCCTCCGCTCCTCCAGATCGGCCCACCGTACCTTCAACAAACAAACAAATCTCATTTTAGCCAATTTTATTTATTTGAAAATTTTCAAAATCCCCCAAAGAAATTACGAGAGAATTTTTATGTCAACACAAGTAATATTAAAACACACAACAATATACATAACTGTGTTATACACAAAAAAATATTCCGATCTCATAAGGCAATGTTACATTCATAAGACTATCCTAGCTGTTTATATTAAGAGAGGGAATTATTTTCAGACAATGAAAACCAATACTTATGAGCGACCTCGTGAAAGATCATAGTAACAAAACATAACTAAGGAAGCATGCAATTTTTACATAATAGGATAAAGAAAAAATATTACTATGAAATAACTGTAAATAAACTGACCCTCTTCTTCCCTGGAACCGTTGAGGACTGGGAAGTCTCGAAGTAGTCCTCTGGAAGCTGAAGCCAATCCTTAATGGAGGTGGCGCGCCTTGCCTTCGATAGCCCGTCGAGCCGGTCTGCAACAGATGAGACACACAACATGCAAAAACAGAAATAGAAAGAATATTGAGGGGGAGTTATCAGATGTAGACTTTTACACTTTTCATAATGAGAGGTGATATAGACTTTCTTAAGAAGTTCAATTAATAATTTGCTAAAATTTATTTAATATGTGTAAACAACTATCAATTAGTCGGGATAAAGTAAAAAAGAACTAGGAAATGGACTTGTTCAGTGATTTTTCAACAAGATTTATTCTGTGCAATGATCCATTAGTAAAGAAAAATATTAATAAAAAGTAACTAGTGTAACTTTTGACATTAAGTATATTTACAAAATCGTCTTCAAATGAAAACTCTTCATTTGCAACAATCTAACAGTAAATAAAACCGAAAAAATGAAATAGGAGCATTCATAATATGCTTAGTTGGAATAAGAGCCTAATTAATGAAGTCTTTTCAATTTATACCAATTGAATTTAGGGAGCATCCAAAACATATTTGTTGTTTAAATACTTAATACTTAGTTGTTCCATAACAATATTCAGATATTTACAAAATATCATGGAATCACTTTTGAGACTTTCACTTATTTTATCAAATAGAGCAACTTAATGTTTTTATGAGTTACATTTTTCTTCAAATAATTTATTCTCTTTTATTTAATTTAATTTTTATTTTTCACAAATTTTATTTAATTAAAAAAATCTAACAATTTTTATGAGAGATGTTATACTTCAAAACAAGTCCTTTAACTTAAGTAGACATTTAAATATTTCCGTTTCCTTCTTGCCAAATAAGTCACAATGGTTAAGTTCGGACGTTTTCATTTTATGCTAAAAACATAAAACCAAGATTGTATTTTCAGGACTATGTTACTAGAGAGATTAGCTAGTGTTAATATGAAAGATGGATTGTGATGAATTTTTTAGCATTTCAGTACAAGCTCCCGACGAGTGATTTATAAATTTTCAACAATCTTCAAATAAATTTCATTTTTATAGACAATTACTGGATATATTTGCAACTGTTACAAATCTACAGTTTATGTTCTTAAATTTTGGGTATATTTATATTTTGAGTAGATTTGAGTATATACTTTGAAAGTTAACAGAAATTATACACTGTTTATGTAAATATAATTTTGTTTAAGGGTCGCTTCTTCACAAAACTTAAATAAATTTTTTTTGCATATCAGATTATTGACATGTTTACTAAACTACAGACATGTAAAAATACATTCTTCTACAATTATAATTTTTTTTTTTTTTGCCTACTCCAGGTGTAATAAGAAAGCGAGTAATTAGGACTAAAATATTTTGAGAATCTTGTTTTAATATGCAATAAAAAAAATATAACCCTAGAAATCTAAGTGGTCGTAAATTACCAATTTATGATAAATTCAATAATCAAATAAAACAACACTAACTACACAAACACAAAAAAAAAGTAATTGAAGATGTTTGAATAATCTTTAAATTACAAAAAAATTTAGCTATATAATTTATAGCATTGGTAAAAATGAATTTTAATTACATTCGAAATAACAATATATAATTATATAAAGACATTCTTTATTCTTCAAGAAGTTTCAAAGAGCTTAAAAAATTATTAAATTATTATTCTCCAAAATAGAGCTAAATCCACTTTTGTTTGGTCCTTTACAATTGATATTTAAAAAACAGACAAGATAAACAGTAGATAGAAATGAAATTAAACATTTTTTAAGTTTTTAAATGGTTACTTCATGCAGATTAATAAAAGGACTCGTTTCTACACCCCATCAATGGCCGAAATTCTTATTTTCTTCTGAACTTCTTTCTGCTAAGAGTTGTCTGATTATATCCCAACTAAAATCTTCTTTCCCTACACTTTTATTAAAATTAAATAAGTTCAATTTATTTTACATATTTTTGAAATAAGATTTTTAAGAAGCTTTTATTTCACAACAGACATATAATAAATAAATAATGGCATATTTATGTTAATAGAAGGAAAACATGAAAAACCACAAACCGCAAACAGTTTCTATATCACCTCCCTCATTATATAATTCATTAAAATAATCAGTTGGAAACAATATAAATAGTGTGCTCTGATTTACTCCAGTCGAACCCCTGAAAGATTTATAACTCATCCAAAATAAAAACAATATACATTTATACTATTGTATATAGAAATACTTTTAAAAAAGAAAATAAATGTATACCTAATTTGTTATAAGAGCTGTCCAAATCGTCCCACTTGCTGGATAGTGCTGAGGCCAATAGTCCCTGTAGCAACAACTTCCACATCTCAGATGACCTATTTTAGGCTTAAAGGGCTTTTGGGAGGCATGTTTCAACACAATATTTTTTATATAGTTATTGCCTTGAAAACATGGCCCATTATTGACCCATTTTTGAAATTAAAGTCAAAATACTCTGTTATTTAAAAAAAAATTTGGAAAACTGAAATGGTAATTTGATGACCATTACTTTTTGAAATATAAAGGTAAGTGAAAGTAAAAAGAAAAATGCACATAGTAATCACTGTGCTAAATTTTTTAATGACTTTAGTTAAAAGGAATTTTATATATTTTTATTATAAAAGTAAGGATACTCAATTAATTTTCATGAAGCATACAATGAAATCATGTTAAAAATATTTAAAAATACAGACATTTTACAACATTGATTATGTCAACAAAAAAGTTAATTATAGATGCAGATCTGCTCCTGAAATTTAATTAATTAGTTTAAATCAAAACAATTTTCAACAGAGATAAAATATGGCAGAATTAACATTTTATCTCGCTATGAAATAGATAAGAAGAAAACGTAACTATTTTCCATGGAATATTAAAGTTCATGAAATTAAAGGCCTAAGCAGAGCTTCACTCACATACTACTTTTCCAATCCACTCCTCTGAAGAAGACTTATAGAATGCAGTACAATACAAAAAGTTTGAAGATTTTTTTAAAATGTAAATTAAGAGCTATAGGAAGAAGAAACAATAATCAAAGGCATTGAATCGTAAATTTAAATGCCCTTTGTTCCCAAAAAAATAGCAATATATAAATATCAACAAATATTTATTTCCTCCAGAACCCTCTGTAGTGTTGGACATATACCAAATAATGTTGATAGAATAAGCTAAACAAATTTTAATCAAATGAAAATGAAAAAAAAAAAATCAATTCACCTGGAGTTCAACTTGATTTAACCTTTCGGAAATATTAGCCGGTGAGTATCATAGTGGTGTGAGTCGAAACTCTTAAAAATTAGAAAATACAAATATATAATGCAAAGCTTTTTTTAAATATTCATCACATTTTTCAGATGTTTTAGAATTTTATAGTTTGTATGTTACAATGTAATGTATTTATTAAACTGTAATATACTTTTAATATTAAACCTACAGCACTAAACAATCACTGAGAAAATTATATCAGAAGATAATACACAAGATGTGTATTTTATGTGCTCACATCCCAGACCATCCAGCTGTGAGCTATGATTCTAAACAATATAGAAGATTGTACTAATTTAATATAAATATAATATGAATTATTTTTTCTTTCGCCGTAAGCTGCAGCTAACTCTGTTGTAAGTCATATTTTAGAGAAGGACAATTAAAGTTTTGATCAATAGGTAATTCAGGAAATCATATTGGATCAGTAAAAACTCGCAGAACAAATATAGAATAAGAATTTCTGGTCCCCAATATTTGATTAGTTGATGCATAATGCAAAATAATTTACAATACATGTTCAACAACATGGCCATGCACGGTTCTGACTTAAGAACCATAAATGCCATTTCTCCCCTTCAGATGCTCTAAAGTTCCTTCATGTCTCATTTAAAGCTATAACTTTAATAAAAGGAACTGACCACTGTCGGTACATGACAACTGATGTTAACGAAAAGCTATTTTTGCTACAGAGCTTTACAAGTTTAAGGCAGAGAAAATATGTTTTGTTTTTCAGCATTTTTGGAGAAAAGTATTTACAAGAGGTGATTTCTACATTATAAAATAGCAACAATGTCCAACAAGAGCTAAAAAAAAAAAAGAAGGTTATTATCTCATCTTTTGTGCTTGTGTTATTCGACCAAAATAACTGAGTTCTCATGAAGTATCAAACCAAGAGAAGTAAGGGTTGATTGGAACCCAACGATTATGAAGAAATTAATAAAGAGAAAATAATATCAAACAGAAAAGGTTAATAGCAGAATCTTAGTAACTATTGAATTTCGGTTTTTAATTTGATGTTTACCTAAAAAATAAAATGCTGTACAAACTGCATGAATTTCAATTTTTTTAAAATTGAAAAACCTGAGTCAGTCACTTTTTTAAATATACCTTTCCTAGGTAAAGAATTAAAGTGGTGTAAGTCATTCCAGCCCACAAAAACCAGATAAAAAATAATAAAATACAATTTGTTTAAACCTAAAAACAGTAAAATTTAATAACTTTTTAAAACAATTTTTATAGATAACCAAGCAATCTCAAATTTTTCCAATTCCAAGGGTTTAGAGTAAGTGAATAATAATTTTTATTTAATAGGCTTAGAGTTAGAAAATAATAATTTTTAATAAATAAATCTTGAACACATCCATATTTTGTGAATTGATAAAGTTCGACTTACACCACTAAGACTCTTACCGGCTCATGTATAGCTGTACAAAGTCCAAAATTCCATAATGTAGAATTCATATCTTCCCTAGGCTGAATCATTCTTCTTACAATTGAGACAAACAATTATTTGACCTGTGTAACTATTAGTTAAATAAATGGAGAAAAAATTATTCTTTAATTACAGTTTTAACATTTAGTATAAATTAAAAAAACTGTTGAAATATCTGGAAAAATAAAATCCTGAAAAGAAAGATTAGTTGATGAACATTAATAGATCATTGACTATCAAGTTTTGCTTACCTTAGTTACAACTTCATCATTATCAGCAGACTTTGATTCTTTATCATCTTTTAAATCTTCATGACTAGTATTATCCTCCGGTTTGCTTGAGTTTTCTTCACTCTTGTTTTCAATGTCATTTCCTGTTTTTTCTTCAGCATCTTCCATATGAGCATCTTCTGGCATATCTTCAACAGGGTCAGTGTCCTCCATATTTACCTGTAAGTTAATATAAGACTAGAAAAGTGGAAACATGCCTCACAAAACCCATAGGACTCCATCGATAAAACCTCTAAATTAAAATTTGTACTTCTTTATTTGATACAAACTGTGTAAAAAAGGTAAAAGAATGCTATTCTGTAATATGTGGCGGAGGATCCAGTTAATAACTTGAAACTTTTAATTACTCTCATACCCTTCAGAATCCTGCATGCATGCCATTCATTCATCCAACCTGGAGGAGAAATTGAGCAGCCGCGTTTTTATTTAAAATAAAAGTAGTTCAGTGAACTGAGTAAATATGTATTTGACATAAATCTACTTTACCTTGGGACAGAGTTTGTTAAAAACTAAGGAATCTTTTACAAATAATCATGATTCCCAAATTACTTGAAAACCCTTAGCAAATCTAAAAATATTTTCTAATATTCCATGATTTTCTGATATTCCACACCTCCAAAAAATGTTTCAGCTCCTAGTCTTCTCACGCAATGTAAAAATGCAGAGCTAAATGTTAAGAGAGTATATGCTCTATGATGTAGGCCCATTTAAAAAGAAGAACAAAAATACCTGAGGTGGAATACTCAAATAGCACATTCAGTGCTGCAAAAGATATAAATGAAATACTTAGGCAGAGGAAGCAATTTCATAAGAGGTTTGTCAGTTGAGGAATGGGAGAGCTTATGCGGTTACAGCACAGCTTGGATAAGTAAAAAAAGGTGTAAATGTACAACCCATTAGCATCAATATGATATATCTTTTGGAGATAACCATGTATCATTCTAAGTATACCGTTGAGATAATTTTATTATAAATTTACTAAATATTAACTGAGAACATAACATTTGTTAATGTTGTAATTTAAGACAACCAATTTATACCTTAACCCAGCAATGATACAATTACCGTGAGAAAGGAGTTAAGAAAATCAATTACTTCAGTGATGCTAGCAGACTGAAGCAGTGACCTAACATCCAAAATGGTTTCAGTCAGCGGAGTCTTCTCCCAGTTTTTTACAATATTTTTTATTTCTTCCTCTGTTCTCTTGTGAACATTCCTTCTCACACATAGACTTATATCCAAATCCATTTCACAAATGTATACCTGTAGTAAGCAATAGATGTTGTTAATTACAATTATTAATAAAGAGATTATGAAAAAAGAGAAAAGATGATAGTAGCTTAATAACTAATATTCACCTGGAAACCTTTTTGCTTAGCAAAACTAGAAAGTTCTTCAAAATGGTTCAGTTTATCATTAATACAATCAACAATAATAAATGGAAAATATCCATCAATAATGGTCTTCCGAAAAGCTTTCACCAGTGATTCTCTATAATGTGGTTCCATCCCAGACTCATACTCATATTCCATTGTCTATTTAGTAAAAAAAAAAAAAGATTTAAAATAACATAAAAATAAACTTATTAGTAGCATGAATACAATTAAAAATGATCGATTTCAAATTGCTAACCTTGATTGTTGTAGTTCTTCCAGTCTCTTTGTCCACTTCTTCTTTCTCAGTTTCGATCATGAAGTAATCGTCCAAAGATAGTATTCTTGGGGCAGATCCCCCCATTTCAACTTCTTTATCCTGAATGAAAATTAACATATTAATAATAATTGTTTTATAAATTTTATATTACTTATATTGTAATATCACTAATATTAATCATTAAAAAAATCTGGTGTGGTGCGCACATCACACAACTTACACTCATCACCACCCTTTCTTTGAAAATAAATATACATTTAAAATAAAAAAAATGGCTTATGTGCAATCATATAGGGACACACATAAAACTTTTTCATTTTTTTGGAAAGTCCTTCATTCAATACTCCATCAAGAAATAATAAATTGGAACTTAGCTTTCAAATCGTTTGAGGGCTTGATTATTTTTCAGAAAGTGACAGTGATATTGTTTCTATAGTTATTATTACTACTCTAATTACATTTTGGAAAAAGATTTCTTTATTTTTTCTTTTATTTGACAATAAAATTCTTTCATGTTTCATATTTAACCATTTCTTGCTACTAGGGAAAATAAGGAATTATTATTTACTCTAAATTAAAGGTATTTTATAGGAAGAATTTGTTTCTATTCAGAGAGGGACAGTAAATATTTATTTAATTAAAAAAATAGTTGAGAAAATAGAGATTAAAGTAAATTAAGTGCATTTACCAATGAGCATTGTTTCATTTTTATTTAAATAGAAGATTAACTTGTACCATATGTTTTTTTTTGGGTTTTTTCAGCCATGTTCATTTTTTAATTTGAATTGCCTATATATGAATTATATAGCAATGAAAAGTATTACTAGCTCTAAAATAAAGAATCACAGACAATGACTGACCAATTCCAGTTAGTCAATCTGACAAAAAGGTTCAAAACAGTGCCACATGCCTACCATATATGATTTATGAGCTACACATGCACTATGTGTGTCAGTTACAAAATAAATTACTACCCCCTCCTCCCCAACAAGATCCCTACTAGCACTGTTAGACTCAAAAATGCTGAACACTGCTGGCCATGACCGAAAACGTACTTTTTTTAAAAAACCTAGACAGATTCTAGGTCTTAATGATACTGCCAATCTCATTCGACTTAATAAAAAAAATTATTTTAATTAATCTAATCTTAATTTGTGGCGGACCACCATTTTTAAATTATTTTTAAATAATTTATTTTTTGAAGAGAAAAGATTTGGGAATCAGTGAAGAGGAAGGATTTGCTCTGTCTTGAGCCGAGCTCTGTGGTGTAGCGGTTAGCATCCTCGCATGTAACGCAGGAGACCCGGGTTCGACTCCCGGCGGAGCCAAATCTTTTCTCTTCAAAAAATAAATTATTTAAAAAAAAATTACCTTCATTAGTTTAGCTACATATGTCTTTCCAGACCCTGGAGGTCCACGGAGAATAACAACTATTCTTGGAGGGCGCCTTTCCCTACCTGGAGCTAATAAGATATCATCAACTAGAAGCACTGGATTATGGGATACTTCTGAGATGTTTTCAGGAGATATTTTTGTAAGAGCTTCCTCTTTCAAAGATTTGTTTTGAGGTGAAGGACTCCTGAAATTAATAATTATCTATTATATAACCTTAACTTTAGTTTTAATACAATCAATAAAAACAAAAGTAAAATAATACAGGAGGGCAGTTACATAAAGTGATTTAGCAATTAAAAAATTATTTTTAAAAATTACTTTGTTTCTGCTAATTCCTCATTTTGTTTGAATCCAATAATAGAGAGATAAGAGATAGAACCATAAGATTTAGTTAACAAAATTTAGGGAGAACATAAAATAACCAGAGTAACTGAATGAATGTTTGACAAGTGATAAAGAGGCATAAAATTGCAGTTAATAACATTTTCTGTGCAGGGAAGGTAGATACTTGGGTGGCTAATAAAGTTTGATGTCGTCGTAGAGGGGTCCAAGGGGATGTAAAGCGTCTCGTACAACCTCTGGCAAAAAGTCAGGATGTTGCAAGTCGGCAGCAGGGCATGCATTAGAGGAATGGTAGCGGATGAACTCTACAGGAGTCAACGGTAGCTTCCAAGACATAGTTAGTTTGTTTACTGCGAAAGGGCAGGAAGAGCTCTAGAGCCGAAGTGAAGGCAACTTCCTAGGGGTGGACACCCCAAAATCAAAGTCACCGGTCCTCCTGGCACGGGGGTTTAGAATGGGGCCAACCCCCCCATCTTTTAAAACACTCACGGTTACGAAACCAACCAAAAGAAAGCCGGACGGATTTAATGGAAACGACCCAGGCGAGAAAAGGAAAATAAACAACAGGAAAGGATGGACTGTGGCTACATGGAACTTAAGAACCATACTCCAGCCAGGAAAGATTAAAGAAATTGCCGACGAAATAAAGAAATTTAACATCGATATAGCTGCTTTACAGGAAATACAATGGAAGGGAAAGGGGCGTATCGATAAAAAGGACTACTCTCTTATTTACAGTGGATCAGACGAAAGGAAGGGTCACTTTGGGACAGGCTTTATAATAAGCAAGAAACTCAGAGCCTCTTTAATCGATTATGAGCCTATAAACGATAGAATCTGCAAAGTAAGGATTAAGGGACGATTCAGAAATATATCTCTTGTCTCAGTGCACGCGCCCACAGAAGATAAAAGTGAGGAAATTAAGGATGAATTCTATGATGAACTATCTAGGATCTTTGATCTAATCCCTAATATGATACTGTTCTGATCCTGGGAGATTTTAATGCTCAGATTGGGACAGAGGATTACATCAAGGATGTAGCAGGAAAGTTCACGATACACGACATAACAAACGAAAATGGGCATCGCTTGGCTGAATTTGCAGCATCGAGAAACCTAAAAATTAAGAGTACGAGTTTCCAGCATAAGGAGATACATCTTGGAACATGGAAGGCACCCGGTGGAAGTATCAACCAAATTGACCACATACTAATCTCCTCAAGACACGCCTCTAGCATCATCGATGTAAGAGCATGTAGAAGACTTAATTGTGACAGTGATCATAATCTTGTGAGAGCAATGTTTAGACACAGGATAGCAAATGCTAGAAAAGAACGCAGGGTAGACAGGAAAAAATGGAACGTTGAAAACCTTATATGTGATGAACTTAAAAAGAGGTTTGAGGAAGAAATAACCGATAAACTACAACAATGTGGTGAGAAGGATGACATTGAAAACGAGTGGTCCAGTATGAAAGGAATAGTGCAAGAGGCTACAGAAAAAGTTTTGGGAGAAAATAACAGTAGGGTTAACTCTGAGTGGTTTGATGCTGAGTGCGCAAAGGCTATTGAAGAAAAGAATATGGATAGGATGAGGATGCTTCAGAGAGACATGAGGAGTAACAGAGAGAGATACACGGCAAGCAGGAAAAAAACGAATAAGAAATGTACACTAACGACAAAATGATAGGCCATCCCACAATTTTTCAGTTACAAGAACTAGTAAATAATTGAAAAGAATGTAATTATACTTATTTTACGTCTTTGGCAAGTAGATTATTATATCAATGTATAAATTCCCCCTAAGTTATCATTTTAATCCTTTATCTTCTTATAAGGCTTTTTCATGTGCGACAAAAACATAGGCCACTCAGTGTTTTATTAAATCCCCAGTCAAACTATTCGTGCTATTGAATTAATTTTTTGTTTTTTAATTACTGAAGTGTTTGGAAATCAATTTAAAACAATTGAAATTCCTAGAGATAATGTGCTGTGAAATAGGAGAAATTAAATCCTTACGCGGAAAAATTGAACAATTTCAATAATTATTAGAGCTCAATACCGGTGCAGGCACGTGATTACAAATTATTTAAATATGGGAGGTAAAGATGACACAAAGAAATGCCCTGACAGTCTAAGGGGTTACCCTATGCTAGAAAAAAGGAGAATATTTTGCGAAGCATCCAACTCTGCAGGAGCTTCAAGACACATCGCATTGTTAGCTGCAGTGATCACTAACATCCGAAACGAGCAAAAAATCCTTCTGAGTGCAGAACACTTGAAACGGCAGAGGATTCAGAAAAAAAACATCAGTTTCACAACAACGCTAAGTCAAGTATAAAAAAGTTTGTGCAGGATCATATTGGTTGTTAGAAAAGTTTGAGAAAAGTTATATTCACTACCAAAAACCGGTAAATTTAGATTGTTTATAGATGACCTCAAATACTATTTTCATGACCACCAAGAAACCAAAGCATTTTAAGTCGTTGGCAAATGGGTGATGGTGGCGTCATGATTTGGGTCAGTAATAATTATCGTGGCGAAGTCAGATAAAATTTTTTCTTTAGAAACTAATGCTAAAAAGTATTGGGAAACATAAGAGAGCCAGTAATGGAGCATATAAACGAGTTCATCAAAGAAAGGTCCGTTTCCCGACAAGACAACGCTCCAGCCCACACGGCTTGGTTGGTAAAAAAATATTTTGAATAGAATAATATTTCACTTTTGCCTCGGAAAGCTTGTTCTTTTGATCTCAACTGCATCGAAAACTGTTTGGTACAATTGAGTAAGGCAGTATTCGCTGCAGGAAGCCAATTCACTTCTCTGGACGAACTCAGAGCTCAGCATTCAAACTTAGTAGTTTAATTTAGGCACAGATATATACAAACCTCTTTAAATCCCTTCAAAATAGAATGATTAACATTTTAGAAAAATAAGAGAGCTCAATAAATATTAATAATGATAAAAATACACATAATTTTAAAAGTGGCCTATAATTTTGTCACAATCAATTTTCGTTTATTTTCTTGTTTTCATGTAAATATTTTTAATTATTGGATTATTAGCCTATATTTATTTGTCAAACTTCTATTATGATTCTTACATACAATGAAAAAGATAAAAAGTGAAGATTTTTTATGAAATTTTAAAATGAATGGGGTGGCCTATGATTTTGTCGAGGAGTGTAGAAAGGAAAAGAGGGAGTGGCTGAGGGAAAAGAATTGAAGCAATGGAGGAGATGCGGGAAAATAGGGAGGAAAGAAGATTCTATCAGGCAATTAGGAGAACGAGAAGCGGCTTTAAGCCCAGAATGAATGTTTGTCGCAGCAAGGAAGGCGTACTGTTGGGAGAGGGGGCACAAGTGATAGATAGATGGATGGAGTATTTTAGAGAGATGCTAAACGAGAGTCAGGCAGGAGAGGAGAACTCGTGCCAACAATATTGAGACCATTAATGTTGAGAATGAGCCGAATACTCGGGTTGTTCCTGACATCGAACTGCCTTCCTTTGAGGATTTTGAGGACGCATTGGAAGCTGTACAAAATAATGGAGCTCCCGGAGAGGACGGCATATCGGCTGAAGTTCTGAAGTCTGGTGGTGTATATTTTCGCCAAAGACTGTACAATTTATTGCTGAAGGTATGGCTTGATGAGGAAATGCCTAAGGAATGGAGTTCAGGTTTAATTTTCCCCATATTTAAAAAAAGTGACAAAACGTTATGTGAAAACTATCGAGAAATTACCCTTTTAAATGTTGTGTGTAAAATATTATCCAACCTTCTGGTTCAGAGACTTATAATCTATTCAGAAAGAATTATAACTGATTACCATTATGGTTATAGACCCAACAGAGGTACTACCGACCAGATTTTTATCATAAGACAAGTACTTGAAAAGTGTTACGAACACAACATTGATGTACACATACTTTTCATAGATTTTAAACAAGTCTTAAGAATTAAAAGAAAACAGCTTTTTAGTGCTTTGCAACAATATAACATTCCATATAAACTAATTAATTTAATAAAAATGACCATGGCGAACACACAAGCTAAAGTTCTTCTTGGCAAACAGGTTAGCAATGCTTTTCAATTTGATTGTGGAGTACGACAGGGTGATGCCCTATCTGCTATTCTATTTAACTTGGTGTTACATAATGCAGTTAAGAAGATTACGCCAAGTGGTAGTTTAGCGTACCGTACAAGACAGATTTTGGGATATGCTGATGACATTGCAATCCTAGGTAGAAGTAAAGCCCGTTCTAGTTGAAGTTATTTCAACTTTGAGTATGGAATGTAAGAAGGTTGGCCTGATAGTAAACGACACGAAGACCAAGTACATGGTAGTATCGGCCTCAGACTCCAGAAGAAAACCGGATAATTTTAACTTTGAGGATCATGTTTTTGAAGCGGTGGATAGTTTCACATATCTTGGTGTACAAATCAATAACGAAAACCTGATTAGTCCAGAGATAAGAAGAAGAATAATGGCAGGCAAGAGAGCGTACTTTGGCATGTTGCAACTTTTTAAATCGACACTCCTGTCCAGGTATACAAAACTAAAGCTGTACAAATCTTTGATCCGACCGAATATGTGCTATGGAGCTGAAACATGGACTCTGAAAGTGGCTGACCAGCAGGCTCTGAGGATATTTGAAAGAAAAATAATTAGACGAATATTCGGTCCCCTGTGCGTTCAGGGAGAATGGTGGATAAGGATGAATCGGGATCTGCATGAGCTACTAAAACAGGAAGATATCGTGCGCTTTGTAAAGGCCAGAAGAATTAGCTGGATGGGACAAGTAGAGAGACTGCTTGATGTCGTCAACATAAAGAGGATACTGAGAGAGGAATTCCCTGGAAAGAGGAAAAGAGGAAGACCAAGAAAATCTTGGCGAAGTGAAGTGGAGGACGATCTGAAGAGAATGAGAGTAGAGAATCGGAGAGGTAAAGCGCAGGACAGAGAAGTCTGGCGAAAGATCATGAAGGAGGCCAAGGTCTACCCCGGACTGTAGAGCCAGTCAGTAAGTAAGTAAGTAATGTCGTAGTAGAAGAATGACCCTCTGACGTTATTCAAGCATTCAGTAAAGGTTAAGCTTTCAACCTGTGCAAGAGTTTTGAAATCGTACATCTCTCAACCAATCTACTATGAAAAATAAAATAACATTTTTACGTTTTCATCGGCTTTGAAGTTCAACCAAATTATAGATAAGTAACGCAATTAATCATGCATCAACTCTGTTTTGAATAACCAAGTTTAATAAATCAGTTTAAATAAAATATTTTCTTTAATGTTAGTCATATTTATATGGACTTCATTTTCATGAATGACATCTCCTTCGATATTTTTAACCATCCAGTCAGTGGGGTCAAATGCATAAAAAAATCCTCAATGAAAGAGCTAACAAATTTCCCCTGTAGATAGAGGTATAAGATAGCAAGATAGGGATTGTGCAGCAGTTGTGATAGGCCTAGCGCACATTGAGGGGAAGGGACATAGTACCCCCACTCTTCTTAACCTTGTTGCACTTAATAAACATCATAGCAGCAAGGAAGTTCTTGTTGATTTACCCTCTTTCTGTTGAAATTGCTATAATTATTTTGTGTACGTTCCATTATCGAATCAATTAAGATATTAGTTGGAAGTATGCTGTAGTCAAAGAAGAATATAAAACTTATTTTTAAATGGTTTTAAAAATATTAACTTTTTGACCGACATTGAAACCAACACAATGACAAAATACAACTTATCACTCCTTTTTTTCATATATCTCCAAACTGCTAACCAGAAAAACTGCAGCTTTTTTACCAACAACTGTATTATATTATCTGATCGTAACCTTAATTACTTCCCCCTTAATTACCTCTTGGTCAACTATATCTTCACCATAAAACAGATAAGAGAAGAACTCTAATAAGAGGCAACAAATAAAGCAAGATCAATCTGACTAGCCTAGTCTACATTTGAAAGAAAGCAGTCATAGGATGCAAAAAACCTCTTTCCTGGTCCTGCATGTGTGAAATGTATCAAGAACATATCATGTTCTACTATTTTCCTAAGAGCTTTTTAAAAATACCTAGAAATTAAAAGAGAAAAAAAAAACATTTTAGTTAGAGTTCATAAACTAAAAAGTGTGTTTTTTCTCTTTAATAATTCAGGTTTTTTTTGTACTTTTAGTGTATTTTTTATCTCTTTCTAATGTTATATAATGATAAAGTCGTCCATTATTGAAAACAATTTTCTCGAAGCACAGTCATTTGGCTGGTTGATGTTTCACCAATTCAATAATATTTAGCAATTTAGAATCTTAACAAATAAAATATGATTAAGGAATGAAAATAGATTACCTTGTTTTAGAAAGTGAATTTCTCTTGGTATCCTTGGATTTATCAGAAGATCTATCCCTGTCCTTTCGTTCATCTTTGTATCTAAGGAAAATAATTAATAAAAGTTATATTATCCATATTATTTGTTGATAAGCTAACTATTACATAGTAAAAAAAAAGAAAAAAAAGAATCATAATGACTTCTTAAAACCTTTCCTCAACACACTTTTTAGTTTGACATAGTAATCGAATTATTTGTTTATGAATTACCATCTAATCCCGCATTAATATCAGAATCAAAAATTATATATGATTATAGTTTATTTTATAACTGAGCAGTAGGAAAATAGCTCAAAGGTGTAAAAAATTAATGCTGACTGAAGGATTCATCACAGGTCAAAACAGCCAGGAAGTGAACATTTTTAACGATCTCAATACTCTTCCTAACTATACATTTTATATATAGGTAAGTAAAAGTAAAAACTTAAAAAAACTATAAATACCTTTCATCATCATGGCGACTAGGTTTATCATGGCGCCATCTCTCTTCCCTCCGAGGACTATCTCCTCGATCATCCCTCTTATCTTCCCTAAGGTCCCTGTCCCTCCTATCATCTCGCCTGTCATCCCTCCTTGAGTCCCTTCGGCTTTCCCTCTCCCTGTCATCTCTTCGATCCCGGTCATGGCGGTCATCCCTTCCATCCCTGTCTCTCCTTTCATCCCTTCCTCTTTCTTCACGGTCTCTACTTCTACCCTCATCTCTTCTCGAAGGAGACCCGTGAGGATCCCGTTCCCATCTACTCTCCCTTGTCCGACCCCAGGAGGTTCCTCTATGTCCTAAAACGAAATAATTTAAAGGTAAAAGACAGATATTTAACTGATATATCTCAAACATAAATATAAATTGAAAATACTTCACTTACTATCATTTCTTGATCTAAATGGAGAAGGCCCTCTTCCAGGACCATGCAATCGCCCATCATAATCATCATCTATAAGTGAATGAAATTAAATTAAGCATTAATTAATATTTGACCATGTAATATTATACATCATATCATAATTTAGTTAATGAGTCAATAAAATAAAATCATTTAGTAGCAATAGTAAAATCTAAGAAGTATAATATGTAATTAAATAGGATTTAAAACAAACCTTTAGGGAATAATTCACGATTTTCTCCAGGAGGGAATCTATCTTCTTCACCCTCTGGAAGCTTATGAGCACCATGGGCATAGTCTATCATAGTAACAGGTTCATGGAATGCAGGAACACCTAGAAAAAATAATAAAAATTTCACATCATAATAAGTCGGTTAAACACTCAACAATTTTCGTAAGTGCTAACATCATATCCTTCAAGTTACGAAATAACGAATTAAGTTATTGCCAATACAATTATGAATGAATAACTCTCACAACAAAAATATAGAAAAAATAAGAAATAAAAACTAAGAAAGTAGATAAACTAAAAAATAAGAGAGTTAAAGATAATGTTTTTCTATTTAAGAATTAATGATTAATTTGCTTAAGGCATAAAAGAGCTCTATTTAGCATACCTAGATTTGCTGGTTTATGAACATAGTCTATTATCTTGTCTGGATTGTGTAGAGGTGGAAGCTGAAACCTTTGGCCACTGGTACCCGGCGGTCCCCCCTGACCTCCGCTCATTCCAGGTCCTCCACCACTTCCCATCAGAGGTGGAGGTCCACTATTGCCCATAAGAGGTGGAGGCCCACCACTGCCCATGAGAGGTGGAGGGCCACCACCTGGTCTAGCATTAGGACCGAAAGCATGTCTGCCAAATGCCGAACCATCTCCATCATTAAAACTATTCCTAAAATGAAAAACAAAAATGAACGTGATAAATAGTAGTTGAAACAACCCACAAAATAATATCACAGTTAATGTTGAAGGAATTAAAAATCAACCATTATCACAAATATTAACAACTACCTGTTCATTGTTAATTTAACCTAATATTTTGTGCTTATATAATGTATATATATAATGTAATATATTATCTTGAATTAAAAAAAAAAAAAATTAAATAACCTAGAAGCACAGTTTAAACTAACTAAATATATGCACTATCTAATGTTTTTGTAAAACACAACTGTTAAAAAAACAGCCAATAAACTCCCTGATGGATAAAAAATTATTAAACCTTTCATCAACCAGATTTGAAAAGAATACTAAGTGCTATGAAATCATAATACAAAGAATATGGATTAGATTTACATATATAGATTAGAATACATCTATTCTGATCCATTTTTAGATAACATAGATTATAATACATCAAGTAATAGTTGTACTATAATCCAACAATATTATAAATTGAATCATTCAGTTTCGGAAGGGCACATATCTACTATTTCTTTATCGTTCTTCCATCAAATGTTCAGGTCTGAGATAAACTGTTAACTCAACAGTCCTCCTTAGACCCCCCCCCAGATCACCTAGAGTTTGGTCGCCAAGTAAACAGGGTTTGGCCAGATTCGCTTACTGATGTCCTCCAGCTGAGTGCAAGTCTGCAGGATATACTCCATGGTTTGGTCCCCTGTTCAGCATTCACAGAGAGAACTATCCCCAATATTGAATTTTTTACGAGCCTTCATTCTGTTATTTCCTGTTCTAAGCTTGAAGATCATACTCATCTCCTGGGTCATGATCTGGGTGTGTCATTCCATTTTTGTCGCACAGCTGCTTTCTTTATTGAGATCACTTGCAGTAATGGAATTGGAGTTTTTCCAAAAAAATGTGAAGTTCGGATTTCCAATTTGCCTTGAGAGTTTGCAATACAGAAGCCACATCCGACAAAAATACTATTTTGGAGTGTGGGTAACTGTTTAGTTACTAACAACTGTTTAGTTGTTTCATTACTCTACTGCCTGTCCACTTCTCCTAATTTTATAGGAGAGCACAAAAAATGGTATAACGTCTTAGCAGTTCATTTTTTTTTTAATGTTTATTTAAATGTCTAACTTAAATAAGTTATCTCTATCCCTTTAAGAAACATAGGGAGTTCCTGTTGTTTATTGAACATATCATTAAGAGGTTGTAAAAACATTTCTCTTCTTCAGGAATATATTGAAGAACTTTCTTTATGTCATATATTTTTAGGACATGGATTTCACTCATCTTGCAAATCTGAAAGGGAGCAGAATGAAAATGTGGCGTTGCGACAAAGACAGTTAGATCAAAATCGTTGGAGCCGTTTTTTAGAAAAAAAAAACTGTAAAAATGAGACATTTATTAAATAAAGTGCCCCCTCCATTTGACCAAATTTGATGAATTTTTGGCTGTCAAATCGCGGGCATATACATATGCCAGATACCCAATTTCAGGTTCGTAGGGTTTATAGTTTTTGAGCTAGTCTGTACACACAAGCACAACATTTTGCGGGACTAGGTTATTTGGACTCAGGGGAGTCCATTGAAA
This sequence comes from Aelia acuminata, assembly GCA_911387785.2. Lineage (NCBI taxonomy): Eukaryota > Metazoa > Arthropoda > Insecta > Hemiptera > Pentatomidae > Aelia > Aelia acuminata. The sequence goes on along the minus strand of OU426978.1, from coordinate 52,665,720 downwards.
ACCGAAGTCGAAATTTTTCACGATCGCAATACTTTCCCTAACTATATATTTCATACATAGGTGAATGAAAGTAAAAATTGTAAAATTGGAGGTGACTTTACAAATAAAAATGGATAAGTTAGGATAATGCATACATTCCATTTTGGAACACCAGGCATGAAGAAGTGCATGAATATTTTGAATACTTTGATAGTCATGTTTGTTTCAATCATGACTTGAATCATTGTTGCTATTTTTCATTACTTCCTGTGTTGTAATTAGAAAAGAGAAAAAAAAAACTTTTCATTTATTTTAAAAGTTCAGATTCTTCCTTCATGCCTAGTTTTTCAACATTGGAACATTTATCACAGTATTCCTATGAACATGAATTTGTTAATTTGGGCCATAAGCTTAATACAAGAGGACAAGAACCAGAGAAATAAGAAGATGCTCTTTAGCATGGAGGGCACTCCTAAAATACTATAAAATTTAATGTCTTCATAAAAAGACATTATGAAGGGAAATATAAAGACAGATCTAAGAACATTGGCGAAGCAATGGTTCCGCCTGTACTGACCTATTCCTGTGAAACATGGACTAAACTTTTCCATATTCCAAACTTCCTGCAGCCATGAGAAATAGATCTTTACAATATCACACTGGTTATAGACAGATAGATATAACATATAACAGTAGCCATGAGGGGATAGGAAAAAATACTACTACAAGGTAGACCCACTTCAGACTGTTCCCACCATCCATACCACTTTGATTCATCATATAAAAAGAGAGAATGCTTGATTTCCATTTTAAATTTTTATTTTCCAGCAGCAACCTATCAATAGGTGAAAGATATCTATGAAATCAAAAACATGGTAAAATTTGACTATTTCCACAATTTTCGAAAATAAATATTAAAAAGTTACCCAAGAAAGAAAGGTGTGGGCCAATAATTGTGATGGAAATAAGATAATAATAAACGTAGATGTGGAAAAGAAAAACAATGTTACTGGTACCTAACATCTAAAATTTCTAAGGAAATTTCACATACTGATCAAAATAATTTTGGCGGCCAACTGGATTAAATTGGGTGGACCAATTTAGAAGGCCAGGAACCGTGTGTGAATCTCTTGGCGATAAGAATTGATATCAGAGTGCAATTCTAATCTAAATGATGAGAATATCAAATCTAACTCCAAACCCGTAATCTTAATTTTATGTCAACAAATTCATAAAGATTAAATCATTCATTGTTAAATCTAAGAAATAATTTAATAATATATAATCTTATTTTAATATCAGGAATATGTAAAAAGCTTTACTTTTGCAAACCTATTTATGAAAAACACCCTAACCACATTGACGGCATAATTAATAAATATAATAAATAGACGTTGAGCATAGGAAATGATATAATGACAATAATTTTTGATTGATTGCCAATTAATTCAAATTTACTATGGATCGGATAAACATATCTTTACAATCATAAATGGTAAGGGAAACTAGTACAGGGTGTCTAATTCCCATATAACTGCCATACCCCTCTAGCCTCCATCTAGAGAAAGAAAAAATTTAAGTATTTACATAATTAGAGGTAACACAAAATACAAGTGGGAAAAAAATTATCATATAAAGTTACCTCATTAATTTGCTTATTATAATTAAGTCCCAGATTTTTTGTTTTATAACTGATAGATAGCGGGATTCAGACTCATAAAAGGCTGTTATGAAACTATTCCGACTAACCGGAAACTATATCCGAATTCACAAGACAGATAAGAATATTGATGGATAAAATCGGAATTCTGGTTTATAAATTAAGTACCTTGTTTATTATTTTGTATTTAGTACTTCAAAACATCGCTGTTTTGCATTTTTGAAAATTCTATAAATAGATGGAATTACTCATAAGATAGGATTAAAATTTTATTTAGTAACAAAAAAAGAAAACCTATATTTTTGCTGCAGATCCTATCACTTATTTCTGAATCATTTTTAAAAAATTTCTTGAATGTTTATCATTTTAAAATAATTTTATTAGAACAGAAAAAATTGGCCACAGCCGGTCGTAGTTATAACCCTGCAATGTGGTGAAATCTGCCTGGTGGGATCATTGAAGAGAGAAGGTTGACATGGCAAGGATAGGCCCCATGGTTAAGAGCGCTGCAGCTTTGATGCTGAGACCAGGGTTCCATTCCAGAATATGGCCAATCTATTCTATTCTAATAAAATGATTTTTAATTTAAAAAAAAAACACTTTGTTTTAATGTTTCAATACCTCGATTTTATTCTTCTGATGTATCCGTTATGACTAACAATACACATCCTTACTTAGTGGCAGTATATTATTTCACAACTTAGTCACAATCATACTTTGTATTCCAATCCTTAAAAGATATTACAAAATGGGACTGTCAGTCGGCAGTAATTTTTATATATTTAATTTGAAAATATATTAAGAAAATTGGATAAAATTAATTAATTTTCAGTTAAATCATATCAATTATAATTTATATAATTAGTCAGTTAAAATTAAAAAGCCTTGTATGATTCCCGCCAACAAATATACCCACATTTCTCACAGACTAGAAACCATGTAGTAAAAGCCTATTAGTTCACCACTTAAACTAATAAAAAGGAGTAAGTGCCAGTTAGCAACTTTAGAGGAAATACTGAAGATACTGTTTCCATAAATCATTTTTTTATTCTAGCAAAAATTGATCTTCGGACCAAAGCGAAAACTGAAATTAATCAGTATATGACACAAATTTAGAAAGGGAAGAGAAGGGAGAAGATTCACCCAGATCCCTTAGAAGGGAATATTTTAGAGCACACCAAAAACAGATGCCTAAACCTCAATAGATAATAAATCAAATTCAAATTCTTTTTATGAATACAATGCTTTCACTCATATTTATTTATAAAATGGGTAGATGCAAACAGTGCATAATTGAATACAGGTCACCCACTCACAATCTAAACAGATAATGCTAGAGATGAATATGTGTTTTATATTTCTTTCCAATAGGTAAATATTTAAAGAAACAATCAAATTGATAATATTCAGTAATTATTTTGTGTTAGTCTTAAAAATTTAAATTATTTTTATTCTCTAGGCACTAAAGACCGAATGGTCCTTGGCCTGCCTCAATATCTACTGCCACACAGATCTGCCCTCCACCTTATGGTTGCTGGTCTTTTAGCTCTTCAACCTATCTCTTTCCATCATCCCCTCAGTGGCCACTTTCCACATATCATGGAAATTCTTCCTTCATAGACCTTCCTCACTTGTCAGTCAATTCATTTGGCTCACATAGCCAAACCTCTCAGCCTACTCGTTCAAATATGTCCGACAAACAAAAATCATGATAAAGGGCATATAGATATACACATTTGACATTTATGTATTTTATAAAATAAAGAAGAAATATATAAGGGGAAGTCAACATATTTTATGTTGATTTAATAAAATGTGTCCATGAGGCAATTGTGGAGAATCGAAGGGAGGCATGATAAAATGCAGTAATAGAGAAAATTAATATGAAAGGGTACACTAAAGCTAGGAAACTGAGAAGGGGTAGGAGGAGGTGTTGGGTTGCTGAGACATACTGCAGAGAGCGTAATGCAGTTTATTTTGAAAATCTGGTTCACATTTTGAAAGTGCACAAGTTCTTCTGAATATTTTGGGGATATTTATTTCTACTAAAAAGAAGTTAGAACATATTAAAAATGAAATAAAGGAGACAAAGATGCAAGAATGAAAGTTTTTATCAATATGCTTACTTCATATTTATATATTCATTGCCTATGTTTAGTCATAACTAGATATCAGTTAATGAGTGCTTGATTATCTAGGTTACTCACGGCCCCAGAAAGTGCTAAACTTTAAATATAAAATATAGATTACAATTAAAGTAAATTTTCAGTGAAATTCCGAAGAGCAGAAAAACTCAAATATTTTAAGGTTACAAATATTATTAATTTTTTTTAGTTTAAAAGTTGTTATATTTTGCAGCCAACAATGCATGACATCAAACATTAAAACACAAAAATCAGGACAGTTTAATTTATTAAAAAACATTGAGTAAGACAGAATGAAGGAAAATGATAATATGCATGTTACAGCAATTAATGTCCATGATGTCCATTCAGACAAAAAATTTGATGATTTAAATTGATCATTAAACAATAGTTATGAAATAAACTATCGATAGTATCAAACTATTGAGAATATCGATAGTTATTTGAACTCTCGGTAGTACTACATAAAACCATACAATAAGGGACTCCGCTTCCAACTTGTAACACCCGTTCCAACCGGTTATCCCCCTCCAACCAGTTAACCCACGCACCATGTCACATACCTCTGATAAGAGGGATTTCTTGCGTATCATCAAAAATATACACCCTCTCCTGTATACTATTGATATTTTACGTCACTTTAAATAAATTGAATCAAAAATGTTGACCAAAATAATGATTTAAAGCAAGCTGTCTAAAACAAGCAAATATAAATTAATAATACAAAAGACAATTTTGAAAATAAAATGCCAATAAATAATTTAAAATGAAGAGAAAAATGTTAACTAAGTGAAAAATCAGAAGTAGAAACAAAATTAAAAGTTGAAGTAACAGAGCAAAATTCCAAAAAAATAAGTCAGTATGACAGTATGACAATGATTTGATGAAAAAATTTATAATTGTTTAACTAAAAAAAAACAACAATTTATTAACAAATTTAGAGGTTACACATAAAGAGTGTACCAAACAAGTAAATAAGAAAGTGAAGTAGAGGCAGTGTTCAATCAAAAACTTAAAAACTGTTTATGAACAAAAATTTCTATAACACCCAACATCAACCTGGAATGTAGAGATTGTATAAATTTTCTAATTAATAATTCGGCCGTATTTGTATCTCATACAATCATGTATAAATCCTAATGGTTAGACCTTATGAATATAATTCCTAAATTCTAACTATTCAGGCGGCCAAGTTGAAGGATTCATCTTCACTTCTTTCTTACGAATTAACTTATTGTGTCTGTAATTGGATTGTAATATAATTTTTCTATATTTCTTGAATTATGAATAAGTATTTTTATTACAAATTTTTTTTGTTTGTCAAGTTCTATTAGACATGCCATGTTTGTGACTTATAAGAAAAATTAAATAGTTTTGCAATAATAATTGACTTTTCACTTTAGTATCATTAGAAAGATATCCATTTAGGCTTTCGAAATACAGTAAAATCTAGAACCCATAATTTTTTTAACATATACTATTTTTAAATTCCCACACATTATAATTAACTAATGGGTCATTCCATATCAAGTGGTCCAAAGTGGTTGCTCGATCATTTTAGAAAAAACTTATAATTTTACCACCAATTACGTATGGAATCAGTAGTTCAAATCAATTTTTTAAAAAATTTTAGGATCAACCGTTTCAAAATGGCAGTCATTTTTGTTTCACCTCTCAGGCCGATTTTTGAGTTTTTAAGCTCTCACAGAAAACTCATTTTCTCAAGACTGGTAAGTCATAGACTAATAATTCAAACACAATTGTTTTCCTTAAAGTCTGTTCTATATTTCGTGTTCTCTTTATTATTTGAATATTTTGAAGTGCAATACTTGAAAAGTGCTATTGAAAACAACTGCTTTAATTTCTCAAAACACCATTTTTGAGGGTAAGTTTTGGGTAAAGGGGATGTACATCAAAGCTGATTTTTGGCATGATAATAAACCTAACTAAGTAGCTTTAATTGAAAGTACTCTTAACCCGTATATTCTTTACCACATTTTTTTATGAATTTTTAAACTTCACATTTTTTAATTATTAGTTAACTTTAGGCTCCAATATCTTTGGTGGGCTAGTTGATAAAAATCTCATTTTTTTACATGTTATGCTTACATGCAACATAAATAAACTGCAAGAAATTTCAACCTGTATATTGTAGCTGTAGAGTACATTAGTAGCTGGGAATTTTTGGAAATGGTCATTTTCATGCTCATTTAACAATGCGTGAACTTGATCATACTTCATTAAAATTTTACTGTTTGTGAATTTTTTACTTTTAATACCCCTTATTAATTGTTTTGTTTTTTAATTTTATCTATGTCCAACGGAAAATATTTTTAATCACTTCTTCATTAAAAAAAAATAATAAAAATTTAATAGAGTAGATTTTAATTATAATTAAACCCATTTTTTTGCCTTGAACATAGATAAAATTAAAAACAAAACAATTAATAAGGGATATTAAAAGTAAAAAAATTCACAAATAGTAAAATACTAATTAAGTATAATCAAGTTTACCCATTGTTAAATAAGCATGAAAATGACCATTTTCAAAAATTCGTAGCTACTAATGTACTCAAATATACAGGTTTAAATTTCTTGCAGTTTATTTATGTTGCATGTAAGCATAACATGTAAAAAAATGAGAATTTTATCAACCAGCCCACCAGAGATATTGGAGCCTAAATTTAACAAATAATTAAAAAATGTGAAGTTTAAAAATTCATAAAAAAATATGGTAAAGAATATACGGGTTAAGAGTACTTTTAATGAAAGCTACTTAGTTAGGTCTATTATCATGCCAAAAATCAGCTTTGATGTACATGCACTTATACCCAAAAGTTACCCTCAAAAAACGGTATTTTGAGAATTTAAAGCAGTTGTTTTCAATAGCACTTTTCAAGTATTGCACATCAAAATATTCAAATAATAAAGAGAACATGAAATATAGAACAGACTTTAAGGAAAACAATTGTGTTTGAATCATTAGTCTATGACTTACCAGTCTTGAGAAAATGAGTTTTCTGTGAGAGCTTAAAAACTCAAAAATCGGCCTGAAAGGTGAAACAAAAATGACTGCCATTTTGAAACGGTTGATCCTAAAATTTTTAAAATTTGATTTGAACTACTGATTCCATACGCAATTGGTGGTAAAATTATAATTTTTTTCTAAAATGATCGAGCAACCACTTTGGACCACTTGATATGGAATGACCCTATTTATAACTTAATTGTTCCTATAAAAAATCTCCTTTCTCAGCTTGTTATTTAAATTAAGTTCTTTTGATATTTCTAGAAAATGTTATTTGAATAATCCATGCAGTTATTTGTTGAATTCATTCCCAATAATCTGTAAAATTTAGTTTTATTAATTATTTATAAATAAGCTACCTCCCGTTTTGTTTAGAGTTTCTGATCACATGATTTTTATTTTTATTAATTATCCGTTGTGAGTTTAAAATTACTATAAAAGGTTTTATTTTGGCTTTTTGTCAATTTGTGTATTAAATTACTTTATCTTTTATTTGTAAGATTTGCATAATACAGAAAATTCATCTTTTTTAAACTATTTAAATAGTAGGAAATGAGGTAAATGGTGCTTTAGTTTAGTTAAGATTACAACTTATTTACAAATCTGTGAAGACAGTTAAGAAAGCGAATAATCAATAAAGTAAAGAATATCTTTATTGTTACTAATCCTCTAGTAGATCTCATAATATCTACAGATATTATAACATTAATGTCCATTTTGTAATACGGCACCAACATTAATCATTTTATTTCATAATCATCTTGTTTTGGTTATTCAAAATCTGGACCAAGATCGAAAAACCCTGAAATAGCAACAAAGGTAAACTCAAATCTCGTTTTTTAAATATTATGAATAAAAACTACAATTAAAATCTACACTGAGGCTAAATAAAATTTGTCTATATGAAAACAAGAGATTGAATGAATAGGTCTTATTCTGGGATTCAATATTATGTTTTATGCATTACTGAAGTAGTTAAGGAGATTACTGAAAGCCTAGTAGTAATAATGATTATAAAAGCTGGAAAATAAAATAGTGGTAACTTAAATGGACTTAAGGATCATTAAAATATATAAGAACTTTTAGGAAAGATTCCTAACACATAGATAATATCTCAAAAGATGTTAGAATGAAATTGAAAATGAAAAATATACAAAAATGATATTTTAGGATTTTGATAGTGCAGAATTCATCATAATTGTTGATATATAATTTTTAAAAAAGTAATACTTTAAAATTAATATGGTTTCTTTGTAAAAATGAAATCGGGGACAAATGCTGGAGGAGGAAAACAAGAGTACTCCTATTTAGTAGTTTTCATGTACTTGATTAGCTATTCAATTGGCAGAGGAGTAGCATTTTCTTGTAGAAATTTTTTCTATAAAATTGGAAAAAGAATATGTATTAACACATGGACTTCTGAACTTCAAAAGTAATCAGTGCTGGACTATAGTTAAAGACAACTTTCATTCTGAGAATCTGATGACCACCCCTGAAAGTATTGGTGAACAGAGGAACTTTAAATCTGAGGATGAATTTTTTTAATCAGCTTGAATGTATATATGAAAAAACAACAAACAAATAGTAGAGTACATCATATATCCTACCTGTCTTGAGAATCGGAACGTGATGGAGGGTATCTGAAATCTGAAACAGTGAAAAAGGAAAATTCAGATTGAAAATATTTCAATAATTAAAATGAAAATACATGTTGGCAGGAGATTAAATTAAAAAACAAAATGTCAAATCAATCAATTTCATTTTTTTAAAAATAAAATATTAATTACAAAGCAGTAATTCCAAGTTAATGAGATCATTTTCGGGGTTGGCTGACCGTTGCAGATTAAATTAAAAACAAAATGTCAAATCAATCAATTTCATTTTTTTTAATAAAATATTAATTACAAAGCAGTAATTCCAAGTTAATGAGATCATTTTCGGGGTTGACTGACCGTTGCAGATACAGAATGGACATAGAGTGGACTACTACAGAATATAGAATTTAAGTATGCCTAAATATTTTTCTAAGGATTAAAATTTTAAACCTTTACAGATCCTCCAAATTAAAAATATGTCTGTTGATTGAATACAAAATGTAAAAGAAGAGACTTTTAAGGGTCTTGACTATTTTTATTTTTAAGTTTCACACATCTCTGAAGTCATCAATATCAAGCAAATATTATAATAGTTAAAATATTACATTATATGTAAAAAAAAAAATATTAGACATGAGAACAGAGGTGTAGTGTCCAATAAACCATAAACGATAAGAGAATGTATAATATTTCCATTAATCCATAATGCAATGATAATTCTATGGAATACCTGGAGGAAGAATGCATAACAGAAGAAAAAAAATATGCTTTGTAATTAATTTAGATAAGGAACATCACAGATATTGGTATCATGATAATGGCATAAATGCCAAAATGTACAACAAAAAATTAAAAAAGTGAGGCTAAAATAAAGGATCACAAAAATACTTGACTAAAATCTGTCTAGTCTCAAATAAATAAAAATTATCATAAAAATATTAATTGTTAATACCTCTTTGATTTCCGACTGACCCTCTGTCGGAATGGTTGTCATAGCTTTCGTCATTGTAATCACTCCGTCCCTAAACCAAAATAATAATTATATAATATGTGAACTAAATTAATAAAAACCAAAAAATGCAGAAATTTTAATTTACCCTATCACTTCGGTTGTCATTGAAATCTTGGTTATAACCTTCTGCATCTTCTTGGTTTTTATCAGGTCCCTTACCAAAATTATAATTATCATCATTCGTATAAGGAGGGCGGTCAAAGTCATCTCTTCTGAAGTTATTACTCCTAAAATTATCAGGACCATGACCTTCATTGGAACGAATGTTGTCTCCCCTAAAGCCATCATTTCTGAATCCTCCTGGTCCATCTCTAAAACCTGGAGGACCATCTCTAAACCCGGAAGGGCCATCATTGCCTCCCCTAAAACCAGGGCCACAATCATTTCCTCTAAATCCAGGGGGACCATTCTGCCTTGGACCATCGTTACCACGAAAACCATGAGGCCCATCAGTTCTATAATTTGGAGGGCCATCATTCCTATAATTTGAGGGACCATCATTTCTAAAGTTTGGGGGAGGTCCATCACTCCTGAAATCAGGAGGAGGTCCATCTGCTCTGAACCCCGGTGGAAGTCCATCATTCTTAAAACCTGAAGGGGGTCCATCAGATCCTCTGAATCCTTGGGGACCGTCATTACCTCTAAAACCTTGTGGTCCACCAAAGCGAGGTGAAGGTCCATCATTTCTAAAACTATTAGGTCCATCATTGTTTTTATAACCTGGAGGTTGATTGAAAGGAGGCATATTACTATTATGATGTCCCATGTGCATATCTCCTTGCTTGCCAGGATTAAACCCTTGAATGTTTGGAGTTGGAAGAAGGGGTGCTTTATTAGTTGTTTGGTTTCCACCCCATTGATTATCACTGAAATTATTAGGGGGAGGAAAGTTGTTCACTTGATTTCCTCTAAAATCTTGTCCACCTCCTGGTGGTGCATTGCTACTCTTTGGATCAAAATCAGATCTCTGCTGTCTGTTCATATTGTAATTTTGATTTCTTCCATCATGACTTGCACCAGGATTGGTATCAATGGTATTCATCAAAGCCTCAACAAGTTCTTTATTTGGATTGTGTTTAGATGGCAGAAGACCAGGATTAGGGTTAGTGCCCATTTGAAAAACCTTAAAAGAAGGGTTTAAATAGCCTGGCGGAGGGAAGTTCATCATAGATGGCGGAGGTACTGTAGTGTTTTGATTTTTAGCAGGTGACGGAAAATCAAAAGGTTTACTATCAGCAGGAGTCTGAATTATTTCTTGCTGACTAGGGATCAAACTTGAAGTTGAAGGTGGATTGAACTCTTGTTGCTTAGATGATTGAGTAGATGCAGGGTGATTAATAAGGTCTAAACCTGGAATTCCACCATTGTCTGAGCTGCTATGAGAACCATTATTTGTTGAAGAACCTTGTGTTGTTGAAGATGGAGGAGGTTGACTGAAATTTACTGCTGATTGTGGATCTGAAGGTTTACTTGATCCTGAGGCGGCAGTAATGTTATTCTGCAATGAAATTTAAAATAAAATAAACAATACAGAAAAAAATCAACAACTAATAAAAATAAAAAGTTAAAACAATATGTTCAATAATAAACATATGATAATAAATAATAACGAAAATGAAAAGAAATTAATTATGAAGTATCATAGTTAATTTTCAAATGATATATATTTTCCTCATTAATTTACATTAATCTAAGAAAATGATTAAGTATCATGAATATTTATATCTAGTGTTTGGATCAGCCATAACACAACAGATCACTAAACAAACCACTTAGAATAAAAATGAACTTTATTATGAACTAACAATTATGAAACAACTTTTAAACAATAAATTGTAATATAATAACAAAATATGGATAAGCAATGTTATTCTAAGATGTGTTTAATGAAAGGGGTGTAACACATTTTTTTTTAGAGCATTAGTAAGTCTGACCCAAGATCTACAATTAACTCATAGTTAGTATTATTGCCTAGGGGACCGAATAACAGTTAACCATATTGTCTCTTTTGATACCATATTAGCTATAGCAGCTAAGATAAAATTAAAATTTGTTGGTTTTTCCAATTATTATGTTTTAAAATTAAGGTTTGTAATAATAAAATATGATTAAATTACTTTTGGGTTTTAGAGTAAGATCCTGAAACTTAACTGTGACATTTAGCTTGTAAAAAAACTTTCAAAGTATCTATATTAAAATTGTTTATGTTTGAAAGAAACATGCTTCTTTATTTTGATTATTCAAGCATTCCTTACACAATTTTAATACTAAAATTATATTTTTTAAAAAAAAATTCTAATATCAATTCTGGTTACTGGTCATTTATAATTGAGGCAACTGAAAGAATGCACCTTCCGAGAGCTCATGCCTTCCTTGCAAACTCTAATTCAAATTCAATATCTCCTAAAGTGTTTCTACAGGGAGTCTAGCAGTCCTGGCTTCTAAAATTCCTGTATTCTTCCCACATCCCCTTCCCACCTCAAAAGAAAAAATTTGCTGGGATGCGCGGGGCACACAACTTTCACTTACTTACTTACTTAAATTAGAGATCGTGTTTTGAAAATATGCAAACGCCATTCCTCAACTTCAGTTAGTTATCATGGAACAAATCATTTCCATTGTGTTCCAAAACACTTTAACAACTCATTCCCATGAACAGAAGCCTTACTGCACATGCATGGGTTCAACGTGGTTTGAGTTGTCAGATTATTTTACTTTTTTCCTCAGCCATATGTTTATTCGATTTTTTTCATTTGTCAAATTTATCCATTTCTTGTTTTTAGGCATAATGAGAGACAGTTAATTTCTCCATATAAACAAAATCAAAGTTACTTAATAAGGAAAAAAATTTTTTTTCTTAGCCAATTAAGCCCCCTCAGAACATTTCTATGATGATAAAACTTACCTTACATTAAATGATACTTGATTCTCTATAAACATGGCGAGTTTGATCAAAATAGTTAGAGCCGTTTTTGAGAAAATAAACAAGAACGTAAAAATGAGAAAAAAATGAGTGCCCCCTCTGTTTAATCAATTTTGATGAAATTTTCGCTGTCACATTGCAGGTGTATATATATACATGCAATTCCCAATTTCAGGTTTGTAGGGTTTATCGTTTTTGAACTAGTTAGTGTGTTCACACCACACGCACACGGTAGGTAGAGGGATGACCGGAGCATGGCTTACTCTCCACCAACATTAAGGCGTCTTTATATAGGATTGATCCTCCATTTTAACACAAATTCTTTTTAAAAAATATCAATTTTTTTTTATAAACAAACAAATTTAATTATTAAAATAAAAAATATTTTATACAGTTTTGGCTATACTAAGGCCAAGTCCATCTTAACATAACCATAAACCTCACAATCTTAGTTTGGCTCCAACTTAAAAGGAGGTTGATTGTTCCAGTAGTGCGAGTGAGTGCAACATTGAACGTTTAAAAATTTTATACCTTTTTAAAATTTTCTCAAAAATGGCTTCGACAATTTAAATTAAACTCTTAAATCAATGTAGAATTGAGCGGTCTTTAGAATCAGATAAGTATAAAAATCATTTCAAAATTTCTTCCTATAAAGTAGCTTTAATTTTGATTATTTATAATTTCAGTTACTAGTATAAATAATATAAAATAATAAGTAATATTTAAATATAAGATATGAAAGAACTGGGTAATTAGCTGAAGGAGCAATAAGAGCTAATCAGAATGAGATGAACACCAACAAAGATACCCAAACTTAACTGATAATCAATGAAATGATTTGAATGAAAATGATGAAAAATGAATAACTGAAAAATGCATAAAAGTAATTGTAGTCAAAGAGAATGAAATTTCCTACGGAAAAATAAATAAATTATGACATCAGAATTTTTTTTACTTTCTTGAAATTGGTTGGCAATTCAGATCTATTTTTGAGTTTTTTTATTTGATAAAATAAATTATGTAAAAAATAAATCCTCAAATTAACTTAAACATGTTTTATAAGATAAAATATGTACCAGAAAATCTTAAAGTATATTATTACATGAAAAAAAATAAATCAACAAACTTACTGTGGATGTGGAATCAAGTGATTTATTCTGCCCAGCTTCACCTTGAACACCTGACGATGTTGCATTAGGAATACCAGTAGTGGACGGGGCAGCTGTAGTGGGTGGAGGAGCTGATGTACTTGTTGGGGCCACTACTGGAGGGGGGACTGGAGGGAAAACAGGAGGAACACCATAAGGTGCAGAACCAAACATATATCCTCCTTGTTGATTATAGAAGGGGGTATTGTACAAAGCATAAGGATTGGTACTATCTGCTCCACTTGCGGACATGCCAGGCGGGGGTATCGATGTCGATGGCAACACTGCAGGTGTAACGGCTGGGGTGACGGATGCTGAGGCTACAGATGTAGCTCCTAGTGTAGGTGGAGGCACAGACATTGAGGCAGATATGCCAACTGTTCCGGCAACTGAATAAGAAGTTGATGTTTGCTGTTCCAGCTGTAAAACCAATATTAGAAATTACATAGAAGAAAACATTAATTGAGACCAATATATCTTATAAGAAAAACTAAAGTAAATATAAAAATACAATCAATTAATTGAATGTAATACACCACATAAAACCATATTTGGCAAAAAGGGGGGGGGGGTTAATATATGTATATCATAATGTACACACCAAAGATAATTACTTTCTTCTCACTTATTTACTTCTACTTTTTTTGTAACTAAAAAATTGTGGGGTGGCCTATCATTTTGTACTATAGTGTATGTCTAAAAAAAGACATTGAAAATTATCAAGCTGATTTCTTTCTTTATCTAGACAGAAAAAATCACAAAGCTGTGAAGCTTATTTACTATATATAATATAGTTTAAGCAAACTGGTCATTAACATGTCTGGAATTATCAATACTTATTTTAACCCTTTAACTGCGCTAGGTGATATGAGATCGGGGGTAGGTGGCTGCGCCGGCCTGTCTCAAGGTTAATACCCGCTGGCGCGCGGAATTTTCAACACCCCCTGACACTCGCACTGCTAATTCTCTAGCTGCTCATTTAGGTTTCTATTTGTTTTAATGAAAAAAATTATTTGTTAATCTCCAGTTATTATTATGAAATATTAGTTTAGCCTGTTTTTAATCCAATACAAATTTAATTATGAAATAACAAATTTTTCCCACAAAAGGTATTATTTGTTTGTTTTTGTTTATCCGTTTCTATCACCTTTTTTGATCTGGGATTTTGGACCGGCCAAACCAGAATGTATATTGGCAGGCCTAGTCTCCGGTCCTATTTCTGAAGGCTCATGCTATTGCTAATAAGCGTGAAAAGCTGGAAAGCACAACTTATGAATCAGAAATTATTTCTGAAGTCTCACACGATCTAGCGATCAGCGCTAGACTTAAAAGTTCGAGTAACATCCACTAGATCGCCACACCAACGATCCAGTATATTAGCATTGCGCAGTTATACGATAAAACAGCAATGTCAGTATACTGGCATAGCGTGCTCAGGGCACGGTCGGCCTCTGCCAGTATACTGGCATTGCGCAGTCAAAGGGTTAGTATCTATCAACTAAGGTTATTAAAAGTTTTTCATATCTAACTACATTTGTGGAAAATTTTAAACCTAATTAATGTTCAACTCTTAAGATATGGTTTATTCGTATATCTGAAAAATGCAGAAGGTGTCCATCAAACATGGATCGAAAAAGAGGAAAATCAATTGTTCATGATTAAATTACAATAATTTAAATTAAGCCAATAATAGGTCTGATCATCCAACAGTTAAGCAGGTGAGCAAAAAGGAACTATTCCCTTGATTCAAAAATTCGTCCATGCTGTGTGGGGCATGGCCTATTAACTTTCTATATATCCCAGCTTTTAACTGTTGCTCGCTCTTCAGAGATACATAAACCCCCAAAAGGTCCTTATCAGTTAAGACGGGGCCTCTTTACGCCTAGAAGCAGGATAGTGATACAAGTGCCAAACTTCTTTTCTAAAAAAAATGTATGTCTTTTTGCATAATCTATTACCCTCAGGCTAGCTTCACAGTTCATAAGTGATCGTAATGAACAGTCTGGCAAAATGTTAACATAACTTTAACACTGAATCTTGATAGAATCTTTTTTTTTAAATTAATATAATAGTAAAGCCAAGTAACATAAAAATAATGGAAGTAATGAAATGTTACTCATGAAATGAACATGAAAATAATGAATGTTACTCAGAGCTATTCACATTTAACAATTTGTGAAAATCTAACTGAAGAGTAAATTGTAGCTATTGTATTAAACCGTAACAATAATGAAAGTGAACATTTTCAGTCTAAGCCTTTGTGCTTTGATCTAGTTCATGACACAATTGCTAAAAATAGCTATAATAAAAAATTGAAGAGTGATATAAATCATAATATAACTGAGCATGTATTATTTAGTAAGAAATATCGTCTAAAAAATAAAACAGAATTTAACTTAAATCATAAAAAGTATTTTATATTAATCAAATCATATCATAAACCTATTTGATAAACATCACTAAGTATTGGAGTACGGCAAGACATTACTTTGGAAAGAATATTTTTTTCTTTATTTGATTGAATACGAGACCTTTAGAATCAAAACCCATTAAATTCAGTTTTTAAATTAAAATTTTTATCGAAGTGGGTAAGATATAAACTAGCAATGAAAATAACAAAAACTGAAGAAATGTAATTTAAAAAAATGTAGAATAAAAAGTTTGTACATAAAATCATTTATAAGACTACAATCTCAAAAATTTCTATTAATCCACAGACCAAAAAATTAAAAACTTTGATATTTGCAAATCTTAACAAACCTTAGCCAATTCCGCCATCTTTGCGGCCCGTTTTTTCCTCATTTGTTCGCGACGTTGAAGTAACTGATTTCGCCAACTTTTCCATTTTGCTTCATATGCTTTGTACTGCTCCTATGAAAAAAGATATATAAAAATTTCAAATTGCTCAAAAAAAAATAAAATAACGGTATTCAATTCAGCATAGATAAAGCTTCTCATGATGATTATTTTTATGATCTACAGAGATAATACCAAATAATAATCATGATAATAAAAGAAAAAAAGGGGGGGAAAATAATAATCGTGGGGCACAACCGCACCGTGCATAAAGGCGATGTAGTAAGGAAAAGAACAATCAAATGCCCTCTAGCGGTACGGAGAAATATTATAGATTCCAAAAAACGTCAAAAGAAAGCTCAAGTTACCCGGCTCGTATATAAGTCTACAGCAGTGGAAAAACAGGGTGGCTCATAAACAAGTCATCAGCACCAAAGACCAACGCCCGGCCGACTCATATGCGAGCCATAAGCAGTTAAAGGGTTAAACATGAATCTTAACCATCAGCGCTACCAAGGGTCCATTAAATAAATCAATTTAATACAGTTTTTTGATCAAGTGTCTGCTTAAAGCAGTTAAACAATGGGTTTTGTTTGTTTTTGCTTTAAGGAACTTAGGGAAGCAAAAACAAAGAAAACCCATTGATTAGCTGCTTTAAGGAGTAAAACATTTCATGGCATCAACGCCTGAACAATTGGTTTTTTTATGACAAGCATTTATAATCAATTAAAAAATAAGTAAAAAGAAAAAAATAAACACTTACTGTGTCTGGATGACTAGCATTCTGTTCTCGCCAAGTATTGAATTGCACCTCCCAATTGTTAAATTGTTCATCAAATTGCTTTTCTGCTTCAGCCATTTCTTTAAGAACCTCCTAGGAATGAAATAATAGCTTTAAAAACACAGATGCACTTTTTTTTAAAGGAACACATTTGGAACACAAATACAAATACCTTTATTGCTTCAACAGAATTTTCATCAGTCTTGGGTTTTTTGGCGTCTGGAGGGCCAGGAGTAGTAGATCCTCTTTTTTCATCCCTTTGAATATGATTAATGTTTATAAGAATGTAAACAAGTATAAATAAATAAATAGAAGTATATAAGTATTTTTTTTTTTTTTAAGAGAAAATATTTGCCTCGGTCCAAAGTCGAACCAGGGGGGTATGGCGTAGTTTTTCTACACATTCACTCACTTAAGAATTAATAAAATAGTTTTTATTTTTATCTTTGACAATGATACAATGCAAAATATAATTTATCATGGAGTATAATTTTATATCTATATTTAGTTGTTATGAAAACTTAATTGAGTTACTATGGAAACAAATGATTTTCCTTAAATAGGAATGTTCCAATAAGCACTTAAAACAAGTAGACAACTCTTTGGCAAAATGCCTTATTGCTAACAATGGGCCGTTAGCAAGAAGTACTGCACTTGCAAAACTTCTCAACATGTTTTAAGTGCTCGTTAGAACATAATTAATACTTTTTATGCATAAAATGTATTTATGCCAAATTTTTCAGGCATATAAATTTTACGACTTTGTAAACTAAATATTATTCTTTCTGAGATTCTCAACTTTCCAACAATATGCAATATATAAGTATATATATATATATATATATATATAAATAAATATATATAAATATATATATATATATATATTATAGATAAAATATCATGAACTTACCCCCCAGCAGTAGCTGTAGTAGGAGGTACGCCCACTGGTACTGTGGTGCCTGCAGTAGAAGAGGCCTGTGTGCTCTGTTGTACACTTTGCATGTACTGCAATTAAAAACATTTATAATTTAACAACAAATAAGTTTGTATTATAAACATAAGCATAAGTTACAATAAATAAATAAAAAAGATTGATAAGTTGATAAGTATTATAAAATACCTTGTCGCCATATTCTTGCTGCCATTGGGCATACTGTTGCTGCCATTGCGTCCACTGGTCCCATTGCTGTTGTTGGTTCTGAACAGGCCATGCTCCCCCAACAGCCTTATAAAATATATTAGTCTTAGATGATAGCTAATGATAGTGAAAATGATTTTTGTAAAACAATGATTTACTTGTACAACAATGATTTTTGTACCTTAGACAATTTATATATTATAATATTAGCAATTTTTTACTGTTGCCCAGCCCCTTCCAAAAATATCATAAAGCTTTGTAGTAAAGACCCCTAAGAACTTTTTTTATATTATGTTTTGAAATATTTTTAGATCAGTTATAGCGGCCACCAAGGAAGTGCCCCTTAAAACTCTTAGTCGAATGGAGTAAAAATCTGGGGAGTGCATCATAGAGCTTTCACTTACGCCCTTTCTTTCTTTGACAAGAAATAGAAATTTTTGAAAGTGGCATACTTAAATGCTACCAGAGAGGGAACACATAACTTTCTTTCTCTATTAAAATTGTTTTGTTTTTTTGGAAAATGGGGTCAGTAATTCATACAGTAGTGTAGCAATAATTAAGTTGGACCCATTTACTTATGGGACTCTGTGCTTTCCAGGGAACTGATTTTTTTTATATAAATATTTGTTTGAGAGATTATAGAAATTATAATCGAGCTTTATACAGAATGATCATGTTTTTCGACGATATAAATCAGAATCAATAGAAAGGGTTAATAACAGGCGATAATAAATTGGAACTAAGTTTTCAATCTTGAGCACTCCAGATAAATGGAAAAAGGGATTTATAAATAATGCTTGCTTGTTTTTTACTGCGAGTTGCTTTTTGTAAATATATTGTGAAGGTGAATTGATAGAAGGAGCATTTAGGGTTCGTAGTAAATTACAACTTAATTTTCAATTGTTTGTCTCCTATATCTATCCACAAATCAAGAACAATTACTGTTCCACTGAAACCACCTTATATTTCATTTAGAAATCTATTAAGTAACTAAAGTTTTTAAACTAAAATATAATTATGAAAGATTATCTTGTACACTATGTATTTCACTCCGTGAACTGCTTTAATTAATTTTAACATCACGTAATTATTCGCTAAAGTAAAATAAAAATTTCTATTTTATTTTGTTTTCCTAATCCAAGCCAGAAAAAATAGATTTTGCTACTGGATGCTTACCCACCCTAAATATCGAAAGAAAATAAAACGTTGTGTCAATAAATCAACTTGCACTGCCACCTGTTGGAAATTTATAGAGCTTACAAGTGATGTTGCTCAACTGCAGTATAATAAGCATTTAATTTGCAATAAAAGAAATATAGAGGCCAATAATCGAGATAAAAACTTATAAGTTGGATAAAACTACATCCTACATCCTATCCTATGTTGGACAAAACTACACTCAATGAGCCAAATTTTATAAAGATAGGTTGAGTAGTTTCTGATTTTATCACCGATAAACATCTTCACACGAGATTTATATATATATATATATATATATATATATATAAATCTCGTGTGACGATATTTATCGGTGATAAAATCAGAAACTACTCAACCTATCTTTATAAAATATATGTATATATATAAAATATTTATATATATATATATATATATATATATATATATATATAAAGATAATGTACACATAGTAATGTTTAATGTGGTTGTTTTTTTAATAGGCTTTTAAGAGCTTGAAATGTGAGAGTAGATTGCAATACATGGATAGAACAGTTTAAATTATTATGTCCCAACAAACACTCAGTACCTTTAGCAAGTACTTGAAAAAGAGAGAGAGATTGTATAGAAATTATATTAAAACTGATTCACTGAATAACTTGTGAAGATTTTACCCTGATATTACTATAAATAGAATTTAAAATATAGATTAAAATAGACGTTTGGAAGTAAATTCTACAACCCAAAAGCTAGTAGTATCTATCCTGTTGTTCGTTCTACATAGGATTAGAAAAGTAATAAATTAAACAGATAGTGCTGAATGAAAAATGATAAAAACAAATTTATTACCTTAAGGCTTAAAGCATGAATGTCTCTTTTGTGCTGTGAAGCGCTATCATTCATTTATGTTCAATGAATTTCATAAAGAAAACATATGGACTTTAAATAAAACAATACTTTAAACTGAAAATATTGGTTACAAATATAAGATTTAAAGAAAGAAAGAATTATTTTTATTATTAAGTCATATAATTTTACTAACAATCAGGGAATGAAATTAGTTAATATAACATTCAAAACTTGATAAACAATATAAAGAAATTGTACTTATATCATTCAAAATAATTCATAAGATTTCAACACCCATTGCTACTTCTTTCTAAACGTCTATGACCTACGTCATGTGGCTAGAATGTTCATAATTCTTCAATATCTCATACAAAAACTATAATAAAAAAAGTTTGTCAAAGGTGTATTTCAGGTCAGAGCACCTGAAGCTGTAAAAAAAGATTTGTACTACCACAATGCAACTATATCAACAGCAGTACTTTTGTTTAGGTGTTTAGTTCTAGTTTTTTAAAAACTGATGTATAATTTAATTATTACAATCGAATGAGCATTCTGCAACTAATTTGACCTGTTCATCGAAATTAACCCAAGAGCAGGTATCAGTGACTTCATCCATTTCTTCAATGTCAGGGTCTATAGCGAAACTTATTATTTTTTTTTATAACGAAAATTGCTTATTATTAAATAAATGTGTTTTTGAATATGTATGAATGTGTGTTATGCTCGTTTGCATGGTCGAATATTTCATAAGCGACGGACCCCTGTCCAGGAAAGGTGTCATTAAAATTATTATTAACTAACTGTAAAGCAAATTTTCTATATAAAATAGTTTGTAACAAGAATTATGCATTTTTAGATATTTGGTGAAAAAATTTGTGCTTCCGTCTCCAGGGACATTTTCACTTATTCAGGCTTGCCTATATAATCAATGGGTTATCTTTCTTCTTAATCTCACTTAACTCAATGTGTTAAGCAGTAATAAAACTCAGATACGTGTCGTTATGTTACTTCTAGTTGAGGCCAAAATGGCGAAATTCTGTGAGGTCCTTCCCCAACTGAAAAGGGCCATTTGTGGGGTTGATCAGTTTATATGTTTAACATCCTTTTATGCTAATCGTAACCTAAGGCTAATCGGACGATGCTACAATAGGAGATTGCCTATACTGGTATAATAAGGAGTACCTGACATCGCAGAGGCTCGGGACCTTTATTTTATCTCCTATCCATGGGACAGGATACTAAAAATAATTGTAGGGCCACAGCGGGACGCGAACCCACGATCTTTAGCCTTTGAAGGGTTATTCAACTGGGGACGGCAGTTTAAGCTGAGATATAATAAGGCAAATCACTTTATCTTTTTAACCAATGGGAGTTCACTTACATAACAATCACATAACCTCCGGAAAGAGGCCACACCCAGAAGTAACATAGCAATACCTTTGCCTTAGCTAATAACTATGATGATGGATTAATTTCATTTAGAATCAAAATGTGTTGGCATGAGAGAAAAATAACTTTACAAAAATGAATAATTCTCCAGGCCAAAATATCAAACACCAAAAACAACTTAACATCTAAGGGAACCACAGAACAAATTAGTAGTTAAGAAGATAGTTATAAAGATAAAAAAAAATACTCAAAACTTACAGGAGTAACATTGGTTGCACTATAACTTGGCCACTGGTAACCTCCCATGGTATAAGGCAGTGATGATACAGTGGGTGCTACAGTTACAACTGGCGATGGCATAGCAGCAGGGTATCCAGGCAGAGTATAGCCTGTAGTTGCTTGAACACCCCATTGATTCCAAGGTTGCATGATTATAACAAGGAAAGTCAGGGAACTATCTAATTCACTGCACCAACAATTTACCTGTTTGAAAAGCAAAACAATAAAATAAATGATAAGTAACACAGTTAAAACACAATGAAAACAACAGGTGACAAGCATCAGTAAATTGGATTCATGAGAGCAACAAAACCCTTAAAAACATTGATTACTACCCTCCTCTTGTTCAGAGCAATCAAATTAAATTTATGAGAATAATGCATGAATAACAGCAAACAGAGTTGTTAAAACGCATAATAAAAAATAACTTACTGCTTATTCAGTATCCAAAAACCGTGATAACGTAAGAGTTAAAAGTCTAAAAAACTGATTTGAGATCAATTTCTTCAGCTTAGCTGTAAATAAAAGTGGTAAGTCCTTTGTAGGCACGGAAAACAATAGTTTCGTCCAAATTCTAACATAACTCAGAAATATATTTACTAATACAGATAATCACAAGAGTTTTTTTAGTTAAATATACAACTCCATGATAGCAGAAGCGAACACAACTCAATGTCACCGCCTTTTAAATTAATGCTTCCCAGAAGTTGTATAGAGCTGTTCCAAACTAACTCATGGGTGAGTTGAAGTAAACAATCGTAGAAACCAGTCTTCAGCAAAGGTTATTTTATTAAAAAATCATTATGTATACAGACCACCAAATAATTAATCAAATTAATTATATATAATTGTAGCATATTCAAAATAGTACCTCAACGTAACTAACTGAGATTATTATTTCCTTTGTTATATTTTTTTTTTAAGCAGTTGCCCTATGCTTCCTAACTTTCTTAATTAAGTTTATTTTATATTCTGTTTGTTTTAAATCTATTCTTTCAAATATTATTGAGAAATCAAAAGTAAACGTTTGACAGCGTTTGGTTGGAAATCGCCTGGATTCGCTCAGAATTATCGAAAGTTTCAATTTCATCTGTTCAGACAGTTGATTGTAACTATAACTTACTCATTGAGGATGGTTACTGAAATTGTTTTTTAATAAGCTGGCTTCTCCTCATCAAAAATCAGGAGTTATTTTATTAATAGTAATTTTAAACATGAACATCCTTTTTTATATTATCCATCCAAGAATGGAAATGGCATATAGTGACTGTTAATTTAGAATTGCATTATTCAGCAAGAGTATAATTTTTTAATAATGGGCTCAACTTTTTGTGTAAAAAGTATACATAAGAAGTATATAGGGAATAAGTAATGAGCAATCATTAAAGAAAGGAAACTTAACATTAATGTTGCGAGCTCTAAATCTACGTATGTAAGATAAGATGCTTTCAAGATACCCACATTGGTGGTCGAAGAAACCGCGCACCATGAATTTTACGTAAAAACTGCAGATTAAATTAATATGTTTGGGCCTGAAGTAATAACAGGTATATGAAAGATCAAAGAGTATTCATTAGTCAATTTGAGAAAATTCCACATTTCTTTCTAGGATTAAGAATAAAAGCATGAATATAAAACATGTACTACATTCATCAGTTCGTTTACAGTTGCCTGTCAATCGCATTGATTTTTTTTTTTTTAATCATAAAATAAAGTATTTCTGTGACAAAAATTGTATTTAAGAATGTAAAATGATTTGGATGCCGTGGCATTCCGTCAAATTATTGACCCAAGTAGGCGATACGCGGGCTACCTAAAATAACGGTCAGTCCAGAGGTGCAGGGAGATAAGCTATTATGGGAGGCAGGGAACCAAGCCGTCAAAAAAGGAAAGGTCCAGCTGATGATCGCTTTAATGCTATCAATGCAAACAATCAGAAACCGCTTCCAGACTTCAGTTGAGACCTCTCCCGGACTGCGTATTGCTGAGATGCGGATGTCTGGGCGCAAACAGTATAGACGGGCTGTCAGTATAAACGGGCCTTAGGCTTTCTGAATAAGAATAAGAAGCTTGCTTATTATTAAGCTTGCTTATTGATAGCGGTACGCTTAAGCGTTTGGCCACACATGTCCGCACCGGATCCGCACCGTAGCATTAATATAGGTTATGTTCAGAATACTTTTAATTTAATTTACAAATTACCTTTAGTTATGCCTAAAGGTCAGGCCACACATATCAGACAAAGGCCACTTTAGGCATAACTAAAGGTAATATGTAAGTTAAATTAAAAACATTCTGAACATAACCTATATTAATGCTACGGTGCGGATCCGGTGCGGACATGTGTGGCCAGACCCTAAGCCATACTCACTGTAGAACAATGTCCTTAAATAACACATGACATTTTAACTAACGATTTATCCTATATTTTGTGTAAAATCTCTAATTTTTTTCAAGTTCACCCTTATACACCAACTGAAGCCATTAAAGATGAACTTGCGGAAATGAGTTAAGTTCGATAGATCGTAAAGGTCTTCCAAGAAAACCAAAAAAATGCAAAGATTAATGAATAAAATAGCCTTACCGTAATTTTTCGACGATCTAGAGACGAACTTGAGGAAAAAATTATTGAGATCCAGTATTTCGCATCCGCAAAAATTATTGAGGTCCGCCGACATCGGCACTTCATTCCTCACCAAGTTTAGATCCCTCATCGTACCTCTTATCTTACTACTTAAGATCTTATAAATTATAATGAACCCTAAATCGACTGTACTACACCAGAGTAGTAAATAAAAATACCCAACCAAAAACGAGAAATAGTTAAGAGCCAATACCGCCAAGCTTATGGCCACACCAAGCACTATTGTCATCATTTATCAAGGTGAGCCAAATGTGGCGAACAGCATAAAACCAAAGAATGAAGGAAGCCTAGAGAATCACAGACTGTGTTTCACCTAATTATAAGGGGTGTCAAACATATATACATATATATATTTTGTTTAAATAAAATAAAAACGCGAAGCCTTCAGATAGGAAGAGTTAAGACCATATAGACCTACCAGAAAATCTTCGAGAATTGTGGAGTTGGGAGCAACTTACGCTGGAATGCTAGGGGCAAAGCATTCTCAATGCCCTCCGTAATATCAGCCAGTACCTCAAGATTCTGAACAACCCAATCATCCACACCACCACGTTCCTCAAGCAATAATCAACATAAAATTTTTATATCCCACCTCCATCCAATTCCACCGATATTACAAACATCCGCACTTCATTCCTCACCAAGTTTAAATCCCTCATCATACCTCTTATCTTACAAAATACTTAAAAATCTCGCTTCCAACATCATCTCTCTCCTGAGACACCCTTCAATGGATCCCATAAAACCCTTTTCCATTCTTCTATGGAACTCTAATGATGTTCAAAAACATACACCCTTCCTAAACGACAAAAATATTAACGAAGCTTTGTTAAACAAAATACGACTGACCAAAAAACCACAGATTAACATACTTTCATATACAATTTATAGCACAGACCACCCGGATGGAACAGCCCATGGTGGCACTGCTGTCATTAACCACCGATCTCTCAAAATTCAACCCCCCTACCTTCCTGTAGCTTTCTACAATTCTCGGCCGTAACTGTGATACAGCTCTAAGGGCGAGCGCACATTGAGAATCTCGCGACGCAGAGCAGATTTTTGTAATAAGTGTGGTAGATGGAAAACTGCGCTGCCCTGCTCTGCGTCCCAATGTGCGCGGTTCCTATCTAATTCACGTTTCACAAAAACTGCTCTGCGTCGCGAGTGTCTCAATGTGCGCCTAGCCTAAGTGTTATCTCTTTGGGTCATTGATAAAATTATAAACATGTGATTTAAAAATAAATTATCTGTATTAGTGAAATTTCGATAACAGGTTATCCAGTAACTGTTACCTAGCGATAACTAATTCCGATAACAGGTGATTCTAGTGTTCACTGTGTTACTATAGTGTTACTGCCTACTGACTCTATTTATCATCTTTTATTTATATATAAATCTCGTGTCCCGATGTTTGTCGGGGGTAAAATCAGAAACTACTCAACCGATTTTGATGAAATTTGGCTCATTGTGTGTTGTTTTGTCCAACTTAAACATAGGATAGTTTTTATCTTTATTATTGACCCCAATACTACTTTTATTTCAAATTAAATGCTTATCACTGTGATTATTTGTAAAAAAACAAGTTATGAAATAAAGTGCCCCCTCCGTTTGACCAATTATGATGAAATGTTGGCTGTCACATCTTTGGCATATACATACATTAAATACCCAGTTTGATCAAAATCAGTAAAGCCATTTTTAAGTAAACAAAAAAACATGCGAAAATGATACAAAATTTATTAAGCAAAGTGCCCTCCAGTTCATCGATTTTAATGAAATTTTTGCAGTCATATCTCTGGCATATTAATACATAAAATACTCATTTTAATCAAAATCGTTAGAGCCGTTTTTGCGAAAATCGAAAAAAACAGAAAGGTATTAAATAAAGTACTCCCTCCTTTTTACCAATTTTGTTGAAATTTTTGCTGTCACATCGCGGGCATATACGTACACTAAATACCCAATTTCAGGTTCGCACGGTTTGTAGTTTTTGAGCTAGTCTGTTCCCACACACACACACACAGACCATTTCGCGGGACTTGGTTATTTGGACTCAGGGGACCCCAAAACGTGTATTTCCGTTGAAAACCGGAAGTCGATATTCTCCACGATCGCAATACTTTCTCTTACTATATATTTTTTTTTTCGTATATAGGCAAGTGAAAGTAATAATGAAAATATATGATTATGAAGAAGTAAAAGTGGACCACTAAAGACCCTAAATAGTAAACAATTATTGTTTATATATTAGAGGGGGGATATTTACACGGGGGTTTAATTATCCTTTTTGGACGGCCAGGGGTCTTGTCCAGTTTTTCTGGTGTATTGGAGGTAAAGGGGATGGCATTTATATCCTTATCTGGGGTTTCTTCTGTGTGGCTATCGAGATATGGGTTGTCATTTTACCCTAGAAACTTATCTTCACCTGTAAGATTTAAATCGCACATTTCCTCAATTACATTATCATCATTAACATCTTCCTTAATTACATTATCATCATTAACATCTTCCTTAATTACATTATCATCATTAACATATTCTTTGAAGTTGCGTAGGGGCAACATTTGATTTGCAAGTCGCTTCGAGCTTAAATTCTCATTCGTCAAAATTTTATAAGTTTGACGCCCTAGCTTTTCCTGTATTAGCCCTTTTGCCCATTTTGTTTTACCCCGATAATCTCTGACGATCACTGGATCCCCTCTTGAAAAGGAGACGGCAAGGTGTCCTGGGAAATTTTTTACTTGACGCTGCTGATTGCTCTCTACTAGATAAGCTCTATTTGGCCTCAATTGATCAAAAACAGTTCGAATGTCACAACTTAAAAGCTAAGAGTTTCTAACGTTGTAGAATGTACACTAGACCTATATAAGAAAAGATAATCATTAATAGCTCTAACCAATGATTTGCTTCAGCCAGTATTATGTTTTTTAATGCAATTTTAAATAATTTTAACAGCCGACTCAGCACTACCATTCGTTTGTGGGTGATATGGAGCCCCTACAAGATGATTGATACCATAAAACAATATAAAATCAGTAAAACCTGTGCTAGTGAAAGCAGTGGCTCCATCTGAACTAATCGAACTCGGAACTCCAAATCTTGCAAAACATTCCATAAATTTTTCAATTACTACCTCTGCTGGCGTAGTTGAAGTACGGAAACATCCTATCCATTTCGAATGTGCATCATTAAAAATGAAAAAAAAGTTACCTCTAACTGGGCTTAAAAAATCAATCTGTAACCGTGTTCATGGAGATTGAGGCTATGGCCAAAGATTTAATTTAATTTTGCAGGTTCACTTCGAACTTCCATGCTAGAATTAAAATTTTGGGTTATTAATGCTATTTACGAATCAATATTTGGCCACCAAAAATATGAGCGGGCTAGACTTTTCATCTTTGTTATACCTAGGTGAGTACTATGAAATATCTCCAGAACCTTTACCTCATCTTCTTCTTCTGCTCAACAACCCGCTAGCGAGTCGAGGCCTCTTCAGAGGCAGAGTCCTCCATTCTTATGGAATGGAGCATGGAGCTGGGCGGGCCTTGGAGCTCTACAGTCGTGAGCTGCTAAGAGTGAAAATAGATTTTTGGATATTGAAGGTACATACCATACATTAGTCAGTTCAATCGTTTCAATCAATCAGACAGTCAATCATGATAGAACCTTCACCAAGAGCTTTTATTTGAGTTCCGTTTGCAGTAATAATAAAGTGATTTTCACTAAATTCTTTGTATGTCATGAACCAGTCTCTTCTGTTACTTATGTGATGAGTTGCACTGTTATCAACAAACCAATCTTCATTCGTTGATTCTACCAGTAAAGCATCAGAAGTAACTGTTAAAAGCGTTGCTCTAGTTCCTTCGATTACTTCAGATAGTGCAAATTTTGCTATACCTGGTTTGGGCGGTCTTCCATCTGTGATCCAAATCCTACAACTTTGAATATAATGCCCCATTTTATCACAGCATGCACACTTTGGTTGATTTTTTCTATAATTTTTAGTGTTATTTGAATGTGATATGGATGAACTAGTTCCTCCTTTAACTGAAAGAACTTTTGATTTTTCTGATTCCGAGATATTACTTTCGAACGTACATGACTTTTGGGTTAAATTATCTACATTTCTGCGTTCTTCATTAATTAATCTCCATCCTGCATTAAAGGGTTTGAATTTTTCTAGCAATGTTTTTAATATTTTGCAAATCAACAGAATTTCTTTGTTCCCATTAGGTTGCTTCTCTACTTCGTTCTTTAACTGAGTCTAAGAATTTGATAATCGTGCTATATAACTAACAGTGTCGTCTTCTCGCAACCATTTGACTTCTCAAAAGTTGACAAAGACCTTTGCCACATTGAGATCGAGCTGATTCAAGTCTTCTTACTTTTACGAACATTTCTTCCGTCATATTGTTGGACATACACCAGTCATTAAAGCTTTTAGTTCACTGTGGACTTTGATCTACTGGTTCTTGTGGACACTCCAACTATTTTTTTTTATTGCTTATGGTATGGTCTTTAATGCCATCCATATTTTTACTCTCCAGTTCTTCCAATTGGATTTCACTTGAAATAGTGTGATCTGGGGAATTGTGAATGACTTGGACTGTGTTCCATTTTCTGGATCTTATGCCTCCTATTTTTATTCTAATCTTCTAGGTTGGGCGTAATAATCTTGAAATTTATCGCCCTAAAATCCCTACAGCTACTCTAATCTTTTACTTAATCTAATCTAATGTTTTTTTCTTTTTCTTTTCTATGAGCATGCAGGACCCATAACCTGTTCAAGTAGAAAACCAAGAAGAATTAAGCTTAAAACTTCTTTGAGAGAAAAAGAAAAATGAACTTTTATTAACTTAATTCTAGAACAATACAAATTCAACTAACTAGATTTTTAAATATGTGTTTTCTTTTGTTTTTTTTAAGCAGTCACTGGTGAATCTATGAATTCATAATTAAATAATACACTCTAACAATATGAACCAAAGTCAAACTAATGACTCGACATTACTTCAATACTTTCTAATACAGAATTAATTCGGTCCAAAAAAAAAATTTCAAATACTTTCCCTATTATAGGTAGAAGTGTGATAGGAGGGTATGATGGATTAGTTGTGTTTTTAGTAGGTTTAGGAATCATTTTGAATGCGGAGGTTTTCCAAAGAAGAGGATAATAGGTTGTGCGTAAGATAGAATTATAGATGTCTATAAGAAACAAAACATCTTTTCGAGGTAGGTGGCGAAGGATAAAGGGAGTGATAAGATCAAAGCCCTGTGCTTTTAAAAATGGTAAATATTTTTTTTCTCACATATTGTTTATGTATAGTATAGACCGCACATTATATACTTACTTCTATGACATATAATATATTAATTTAAAACTTTTAAAATAAATAGCTGTTATTTCCAATCCCCTTTCTTTTGATATAAAAAATACATTTTTTTCCATTGGGAAAGAAATAACAACTAAAAACTAAAACAAAAAAAAAACGAGTTTGAATTCATAGAGACAACTATTGATAACAGAAGCTAATGAAGTTAAATGTTCCGATTTAAAACCATACATAGATTAAAATAAATTTCCCTTAAAAATAAAATATTCAAAAAGATTGAAAAATTAGGTACGAAGATTGCTTTAATGTAGGAAGTAGTGGTAAACAAAAAAATTGTGGATTTTTATCTTATTTTTTCAATATGGTTTCACCAACCTACATTTCGTAATGTCGAAAGACTAACTTATTAGTACTCTGCCTCACACTTAAATGGTGCCTGCAAAAAGTGATATATAGCTTTCATCAAAGGCATCATCAGAGATGGGAATATTCCATATATAATCTAGATTCTTTTCGACCATTTTTCATTCTTTTTTGAGGCATCTGAAATAAAATAAGGTACGTAATATATTTTTTAATTTGTTAAAATTTGTTAACATTATTAATTTTTAACATATTTCGTGTCATATAAAAAAAAATTTATCGATCCTTTTTGCTCTGAACAGTAGAATGATATGCCGAAAAGTAGACTATAATGCACTATGAGGCCAAAAAACTACAGGCACTGGGGATGGGCTTTCTAATAAGAAATATAAGTACATACATAAAGGTTCTAACACATACCCTATAATACTATTAGAAACAACAAAATATAGCAGGCCAGGGACAAAATATCAGGAGAAAGCTTTAGTGCTTTGGCTATGACTCAATGTGATAAAAGAGGGGATGGCCAAAGAACTGGCTGGTTATCGAGTGGAAGGAATAGTAGCTGGTAGTACGTGGGCCAGACCCCCCTACCGTGCACCCCCCCCCCCCACATCCCTATAAATTGCATATCGTTGTGTTCCTTGTGATAAAAGATTAAGAAAATGCCAATGTTCCCAGAAAAAAAAGTGGCCGCACTAACCGAAAATGGCGTTCAAACATGGCGGAATGATGATTTTGATTTTAGTTAGTTTTTTTATTACTGACATTCACCATTATGCTTAATTTCGCCAAAACTGGTATTTTATTAAAGCTAGATAGTTCTAGATTCAGAATAGATAAACAAACGTTCTAAAATAATTAGTCTTGACAATATAAAATACATTTAAAGTCATTTTTTTCAAGTCACTCGCGTAAAAGTTAAAATTCCAAGTTAATTTGTGATTAAACGGCCATCGTTAACGAAAAACACTCAGAAATAAACCATCTGGAGCAATTATTCTTCTTTAGAAATCAGTGGTCAAATTTCAAAATATATCAACTAGTTTTATAGAAAACGGACCTACAAGGCGAAAAGGCCCCGGTGACTCGGGCGCATCCAGTCCTCGGCCACATCGTTCAGTTCTCATACATCATATATTTACAGCGGGTTTAGGATATTATTTTGAATGAATAATCGAGCCTATGTAACTGCAAGTTTTTAATTTAAAGAAATAATTAATATAACCATTTTTTTTATATATATATATATTTTTTTTTTTTATTAATCTGATTAATAAAGGATATAAACCTGCTAAATAATAATGAATTAGCCGCAGATTGCATATTATCTAAACCTCACTTATATTGACATAAACTGGTTATGTTGAAATTAAATAATAATGTTTTCATAGTAGTAGTTGGGTTACAGACACTGGCTTCTGATCATTCGTGAAATTTGAAATAAATGCATTTTTGCAAAGTATTGATTATTTACAGATTTAAAAACAACCAAAATAAAAAGTTCTGTTTGTTCGTTGATATGTAGAAATAATTCGTAATACAATTTAGGAAGTATATATATAACACAATTTAATAGCTCACAACAATTAATGAATAATATATATATATTATGATTAATTTAAAATTAAATCACTAATGGAGAGGAAAACCAATTAAAACATCTAAGTATTCATGCATCTAATGATCTATAATCCACGAAGTTGTGGCTTTTTTTTGGTGTCTGGCATATAACTACCCATCAAAAAGTTTACTTTCTCTTTTTTTCGAAAAAGGCTATACTAATACAAATAAAATGAAATATTTGAAGTTGAAATCGGATTAGTTATTTAGCCAAATTCGAACACGAAAGATCGGTAATTTTTATCATTTTGGTGAAAACTCATATTCCAACGCCTATAACTCGACAATATGTACTCTAAATGAAAATTGTCACAGATAAAAGTTTTATGACATTAAATTTAGCATAAAATAAGCCCATTTATTCCAGTCCTCGGCCACATCGTTCAGTTCTCATACATCATATATTTACAGCGGGTTTAGGATATTATTTTGAATGAATAATCGAGCCTATGTAACTGCAAGTTTTTAATTTACAGAAATAATTAATATAACCATTTTTTTTTATATATTTTTTTTTTTTTTTTTTTTTTTTATTAATCTGATTAATAAAGGATATAAATCTGCTAATAAAGGATATAAAACAAGCCCATTTATTTTTAAATTAACTTATTACAAAGTAGAGATACAAATGAAAACGTGAAAGTATTCGTAGCGTTTGATTCCTTCTTTTTATGAAACCTAATGGGATATGATAAAATATTCACAGAACTATTTAGGGGGGCTTATTTTATGCTACATTTAATGTCCTTAAACTTGTATATGTAAAATTGTTCATATAGAGTATATATTGTCGAGTTATAGGCGTTGGAACATATGTTTTCACTAAAATAGTAAAAATTACCGTTCTTAGATGTTCGAATTTGGCTAAATAACTAATCCGATATCAACTTCAAATATTTCATTTTATTTGTAGTAGTATACCCTTTTTTTCGAAAAAAAGAGAAAGTAAACTTTTTGATGAGTAGTTATATGAAGGAAAGAAGATAGAGTTAAAAGAATGAAGTAAGCGCTACAAATACTTTCACTTTTTCATTTGTATCTCTACGCAGGAATAAGTTAATTTTAAAATAAATGGGCTTATTTTATGCTAAATTTAATGTCATAAAACTTTTATCTGTGACAATTTTCATTTAGAGTACATATTGTCGAGTTATAGGCGTTGGAATATGAGTTTTCACCAAAATGATAAAAATTACCGATCTTTCGTGTTCGAATTTGGCTAAATAACTAATCCGATTTCAACTTCAAATATTTCATTTTATTTGTATTAGTATAGCCTTTTTCGAAAAAAAGAGAAAGTAAACTTTTTGATGGGTAGTTATATGCCAGACACCAAAAAAAAGCCACAACTTCGTGGATTATAGATCATTAGATGCATGAATACTTAGATGTTTTAATTGGTTTTCCTCTCCATTAGTGATTTAATTTTAAATTAATCATAATATATATATATTATTCATTAATTGTTGTGAGCTATTAAATTGTGTTATATATATACTTCCTAAATTGTATTACGAATTATTTCTACATATCAACGAACAAACAGAACTTTTTATTTTGGTTGTTTTTAAATCTGTAAATAATCAATACTTTGCAAAAATGCATTTATTTCAAATTTCACGAATGATCAGAAGCCAGTGTCTGTAACCCAACTACTACTATGAAAACATTATTATTTAATTTCAACATAACCAGTTTATGTCAATATAAGTGAGGTTTAGATAATATGCAATCTGCGGCTAATTCATTATTATTTAGCAGGTTTATATCCTTTATTAATCAGATTAATAAAAAAAAAAAATATATATATATATAAAAAAAATGGTTATATTAATTATTTCTTTAAATTAAAAACTTGCAGTTACATAGGCTCGATTATTCATTCAAAATAATATCCTAAACCCGCTGTAAATATATGATGTATGAGAACTGAACGATGTGGCCGAGGACTGGATGCGCCCGAGTCACCGGGGCCTTTTCGCCTTGTAGGTCCGTTTTCTATAAAACTAGTTGATATATTTTGAAATTTGACCACTGATTTCTAAAGAAGAATAATTGCTCCAGATGGTTTATTTCTGAGTGTTTTTCGTTAACGATGGCCGTTTAATCACAAATTAACTTGGAATTTTAACTTTTACGCGAGTGACTTGAAAAAAATGACTTTAAATGTATTTTATATTGTCAAGACTAATTATTTTAGAACGTTTGTTTATCTATTCTGAATCTAGAACTATCTAGCTTTAATAAAATACCAGTTTTGGCGAAATTAAGCATAATGGTGAATGTCAGTAATAAAAAAACTAACTAAAATCAAAATCATCATTCCGCCATGTTTGAACGCCATTTTCGGTTAGTGCGGCCACTTTTTTTTCTGGGAACATTGGCATTTTCTTAATCTTTTATCACAAGGAACACAACGATATGCAATTTATAGGGATGTGGGAGGGGGTGCACGGTAGGGGGGTCTGGCCCACCGTGTATGGTGGAATAAAAGAAGATGGTTGGGCTGAAAGATAAAAATGGTAAATAACAATCTGGACATTGGGATAAAATAAACGTTGTACAAAGAAAAAAAAAAAAAAGAATATGTTCTGAGGGGGCTTAAATGGGGAAGGATGGACTAAATCCGAGATAGATGGACTAAAAGGAACGAAACCTTTTGCATCTTGTAGAGTATTTTCCAGAAGTGGCCACATTATTTTTTTTTTTTTAGGTTCTTAATTTATTTACGAAGTTATAAACATAAGAAAAAGTTTGAAAGTAATTATTTAATTATCGCTCAAATTGTTTACTTATTTGAAAAAAATACGACATATATAACATGAGGCATGCTCCAACAAACTATTAAAACACGTTGATAACTAACTAGCTGCTCATGTCCTTCCCCCATTTTTTTAATTGTAAATTTGATTGGCTGATTTTAAACAATACTCAATCCTGTTTTAATGATCGATGAGTCGAATGGGAAAACGAACCAATCAACCAGCCTGTTAGTTATTGACGTGTTTTAAGTGCTTATAGGAACAAGCCTTATATATAACCTTAAATAATTATTCAACAATAGATTTAAATAAAGATATAGATTATCAACAGCATATAATATCGCTGTCGTTCTTTGAAAAATGAAACACTGTTATGATTATGTCAAAGTTATTGTAGTTCCGAGCCTGTTACTAGAATATTTGGCCAATAAATGAAACTGAAGCACCTTTTTTAAGGTTATTTTGTACTTAAGGAGATCAAAGCCATTAGAAAAAACCGATAACAGTAAAGCATCCTAAATGTAAGTCTTATCAGACCACAAAATTCATGGAATTCCTAGAAAGTCTGAGTATTGATAAACCTTTTTAAAGCAGAATTTACGACTTCTTAAGTTCCCGAAGGATCGTTTAAATTTAAAATCGTGGCCATTATTGATTTAAATTATATTTTTATTTCCAACTTCCAATCGCTATGCTCATTAAAAAGGAATTCAATATTTCCTGAAAAAGCTTCAGTTAATTTAGGGGGGTTAAGAAATGATTCAGGCATCTCTGTCTTCTTCCGGATACACTCGGTCACTGTCAAATATTAATATACAACGTAATCATAAAATCTTGTGTCGATTCTTCATTCTGGAGTGACACTTTCATTATGCTATCAGTATTACTATTTTCAGGTTAAATGATGATCAGTTTTTTCAGTTTGAAAAAAGTTTTATTTTCGAAAGTCAACGTTTCGAACTAACTTGTGGATCTTCATCAGGGCTTCAGAGTCAAGGTAGATAAAAGACCCAGAGTCTTTAAGATCATTAGCCGTTTTTGAGAATGTCGCAGAAAAAGTAAAATTTTGACGAAAATTTAGCTGTCATCATCACGGGCATGTGCCTAGCCCAAATACCTATTTCAGGTTCGTATGGTTCGTTTCTGAGCTAGTCTGATCACACACATAGACCATCTTCCGGGACTTTGTCATTTGTACTCAGGGAACCCCAAAACGTGCATTTCCGTTGAAAATCGGAAGTCGAGATTTTTCACGATCGCAATACTTTCCCTCACTATATATTTCATATATAGATAAGTGAAAGTAAAAACCGTGAGAGACGTATCATGTTGAAATTATATATGCCTTATAAATAATTTTATTTTAAGATATAAGACCGGCCGCGGCCGGGAATCGAACCATGTCTCTGCATCACCATTACAGCGCTCTTAATCATCAATCTAATCATGGGGCCTATCTCAGCCATACCAACCTCCTCTCTTCAAATATCCTACCTGCCAGCTACATAGCACATAGCACCAAGCAAGGAATAATCGGAATTGGACAATTGTCCAAATGTTAGGATCCAATCGACAAACTATCATATTTAAACATTATTAATTACTTTTAAATAATTTTATATGTAGAGAAAAGATTGGCCATGGCCGAGTATGGAACTACGAATAGGCCCCACGCTTAACAGCGCTTCAACAATCACGCGGAAACCCGGGTTCGATTACCGGCAGAGGCCAATGTTTTTGTTCAAATAAAATTATATTACAATAATAAAAAATTGATATTCATAAATTTTAACGCACCACAAACATTAAACTTGTGATGCACTTAGTGAGCAATGTCACCGTTCGGGTAGTAAGTAGCTGGCAGAGCGTGTAGTAACCACCATAACATTTTATACATTATAACAACATCGAACATTTATGTTATTTTATATTCATTGGTAGAAACCTAAGAACCAGAAGTGGCCCGGAATCCCATTCACCTGTTAGGATTGTCTTTTATTTTTTGTAAAATACGTGTCATACTCA
The DNA here is from genome assembly GCA_911387785.2 of Aelia acuminata. Lineage (NCBI taxonomy): Eukaryota > Metazoa > Arthropoda > Insecta > Hemiptera > Pentatomidae > Aelia > Aelia acuminata. Next base: position 52,629,070 of record OU426978.1, on the reverse strand, counting down.
ACTTAAAATAATTTTATTAGGCCTTAATTCTATAATCCATATGTAAGCCCATCCACACTTCCCTAGGCATGAAACATATTAAAAAAAACGATAACTAAAACCTTGAAATCAATAGTTTAAAATAACCCAATAATCGGTTATTTTTTTACTTTCACTTACCTATATATGAAATACATAGTAAGTGGAAGTATTGCGATCGTGAAAATTTTCGACTTCCGGTTTTCAACGGAAATACACGTTTTGGGACCCCCTGAGTCGAAATAACCAAGTCCCGCGAAATGGTCTGTGTGTGTGTCTGTGTGTGTGTGTGTGTGTATGTGAACAGACTAGCTCAAAAACTATAAACCGTGGGAACCTGAAATTGGGTATTTAGTGTAGGTATATGCCCGCGATGTGACAGCAAAAATTTCATTAAAATTTCTCAAAGGGAGGGGGTACTTTATTTAATAACTTCTTAAATTTTTTTCGATTTTCTCAAAAACGGCTCTAACGATTTTGATTAAACTGAGTATTTGATCGATTTATATGCCCGAAATATGACTGTTAAAATTTCATCAAAATTGATTAACCGGAGGGGGGACTTTACTTAATAAATTTTGTATCATTTTCACGTGTTTTTTTTATTTACTCAAAAACGGTTTTAACGATTTTGATAAAACTTGGTATTTGATGTATTTATATGCCCGAGATGTGACTGTAAAAATTTCATCAAAATTGATCTACGGGAGGGGGGACTTTACTTAATAAATTTTGTACCATTTTCACATGTTTTTTTTATTTACTCAAAAACTGTTTTAACGATTTTGATCAAACTTGGTATTTGATGTATTTATATGCCCGAGATATGACTGTAAAAATTTCATCAAAATTGATCTACGGGAGGGGGGACTTTACTTAATAAATTTTGTATCATTTTCACGGGTTTTTTATTTACTCAAAAACGGCTTTAACGATTAACAAAAATAAGATATGAATGTAGAAAAATGTGTGACTTTGGGAAATGATAATTAGCAAAACACGTCAATTTCTAATCTAAGTAAGTTGGTAAGTGAAAGTTGTGTGTTGCGCGCACGCACCAGATTTTTTTTTTTTTGCCTTCCCTCCGAGCTACAAAAAAAAAATAAAAAAATTAACCTATAGTATTGATCTCCACAATTCAATTAACAGCAGTTTTCCCTTGATAACATGAGTACTCTTTGTAACATAATATTTAACAGTGTTTCTTAATCTCCCTATTTTTCCAGTAAAATTAAGTGTAAACGCATTTGTGCATAATGCACAAATTGTAAAATATCAATTAATTTAAGTTTTCATAGTTTTATAAATGATCTATTATTTTACATTAGTAAATTAATAAAATAGCTTAAATTATCGTGTATTTACATTTATGGATCGTACATACCTTCTCGTAAAGTCTTGATTGTTTTCTTTTAAACACACAGCTTCATTACTTGTATTAAGGAAAAAAACACTAAATCCAAATAGGTGATTAGATGCTCAGTCTCTCCAAGAAGTGGGGTTAAGTCGCTTACACATGGATAAACAAGGTAGAAACTGATAGGTGACGCTAGTTAATTGTATATTATTAGGAGTTATATTCTAGGTAATATATTGACATATAATATATCTGTTAATAACAAGAATTACCAAATAATAAGAAGAAGGCAAATAATCTTGTATAATGAATATATTATAAACAAAAAAAAATTCTTGAAAAAAATGTCATTATATTTCTTGATTGCATTCCATGTAAATGCCAGAACAATAGGTACCAGGCGTAGTTCACGAAGTGGTAGTTTAGAGATCACTGCACTAGTAGGAAGTCAGGACAGTTAGATTAAGCGTAGTTCAAAATCTTCACATATCACTCATCCAATGCAAGACTGGCCAACTCAAAATCGCATTTTTAAAATGTTTTTTTTTCACTAATTATATTTTAATTTTCCTCTACTATCTCAATGCAAGAACGCTTATAGACCCTGATAGTGACGAATCGTTAAGCACTATATAAATCTTATAAAGAAGATAAAGGAAAAACTTTTAAAAAGCTCTTTTGAAAAAAAAAAAAAGATAAAAATATATATATACTCGTCTCGTCAAACTTATAGTTATTTTAAAAATTCATCTTGAACTTACTGTCTGTCTAGGAAAGCTGAGCACTTGGGAATAGTTAAAATGAAATATTTACCTTGTTTGAATCATATACTGACAAAAAACTTGCAATAAAAAATCTGATACGATGCTCGCAACACGCAACGTTCACTTACCAATCTTCTTCCAGCAGATATCAACGTGTTTTGGTAAATATGTAAACGCCATTAAGCAACTTACACAACAGAAAATAGGTTTACCCACATTTATTTACTTCTTTTTGTGTCTGTATAAAGTATAGAGTTTCATAATTTTTACATAACGAGAAAGTCCTCAATTACTGTTCGATTCATTATTGCTCATTTCTTTTTTTAAGGGGACTAAGAAAATCCTAATTTCATCAATAGTCGATATTTTTTCTTTTCCTAATAATTTTTCGTTGAATGATTCTTGATGGTCAAACTATATTTCTGTTATAATCTTTTTATTATCTCATGTGCGACGTTTCGGACCCTCTGTCCATCATCAAGCAACTAAAAGTTAATTATGTAATCCAGTATAAAATTCATATATCAATAAGTATAAAATTGGTAAATTTTACTATGCCAGATGATTTAAAGCCCCCATAGTTCTCCCCTTGGATCCGCCTACAGGGAGAATAGTTGAATTTTTCATTTGGAAAAATAGGAGTTATAATACACTTTTTTTTCTTTTCTTTTAATGAGAGAATGAGATAAACATTTCTGTAAATATAGGACAGGTTCCATTATAGCTTGAAGTAATTTTTGTTGATTTCAAGCTTTGTCGTAACCGCAGAAAAATAGAAACTTAAGGGCCCATGATTCCTGGTTGTCGAGGAAGTTGATTTGTACAATACCTGATGTGACAACATTAAGAACACACCTCGCATGTGTCGACTTTGTTTTGAATATGGGGTATTAATATCCCTGCAGTAAACGCAACATTTTTGTGACATTTGACTGGACATAGCTTACCTTGAAACATGCATACTTCAAAAAGAATGTCTCAGGTAGTTGAGTTAGAGGTTCAAAATATTTTTTTTACAAATTTGGTTTTGATGCCATTAACCGAGTAACAGTCAAGTTTAGGAATTGGCAAACTATCAGTTATTTTGATTATATATTATTCCATCAAGTCAAAAGACTTGATGGACTATGACTATGAGCAAACTATTTGATTTTTCAGTCAAATTCCTCATGTCTTTAGCCGAGAGGTAAAAAAAAAAATATATTGTTATAACCTTTGATTAGTTTTTAATAAGTGAGACTCAATCATGGGTTTGAATAAATAAAAACTAACAAATTTATTGTTAGAAAAATAAATAAAATTACGCTATAACATTTTGTTTATTTTTTATTTAAATCAAATATATATTGATATTGATATTAAATCAATATTAGAGGCAGAGAATATCCTTTTTCCCATTTAAAAACATAGGTTTCGATAGTGCTATCTGTAGGAAAACACTATCAATAGTTTTACATCACAAGTTGTGTCAGGAAAAGATTCAATAAAAAATTAAACATGAAATCCATTATTTTATTAGGAACAAAAAGGTATGTCTTTCTTTAACGAGTTTAATATTAATAAAGAAAGTTCAAAACTGATTTATTTTTAATACTGCTGATTCAATCTTTCTTTTAGGTAGTGAAATATATTAAATATTAATACATTCACATTAAAATCAGAGGTGTCTTAAATAAAATTTAATGCTAACATTACAAATGTTTGCAACTCTTTTCGAACAGTTAAGATTAATTTTATTTTTTTAATTCAATCAATCAACAACACAAGTAGTACAAACATATTTACATAAAACTGAAATTAAATGCGTGCATTTGAATTGAAGGTAATCAGGTGAACATAGTTTCATGGTGTACTATAACACTTCATATAAGGAGTGATTGTATGTTATAGTCCCATCATAGAAATGATAATTTTCTGGCTCTAGTAATTATAAGTTATCTAAACTTCAATGTTAAGAAAGCCTAAACAAACAAATATTACCAAAAATGATCACCTGCTTCCAGCGCTATAAACAGTTATGCTCTTTAACTATTTTATAGCTGACAAATCACAGAGAAAATATCTTAAATTTAGATAAAATAAATTAAATTATATTCATAAATAAAAGTTATTTTAGAAAATTGTTTTCAGACTTTTTCATAACAAAGGTACTCAAAAATTAAAATTTCAAAAAAAAAAATATATACATAAATTTATTAAATAAAAAAGAAAATATATAGAGAATCAAAATGGAAGATTAACAATGAAGTTTTAAACAACTTCTTATTTTATGTTAATATTGAATTATATGAAATAATTCACCATCTTTTTAGTGCAAATTTTACCACAGTAGTCAAACAAAATAAAGCTTTCAGCTTTAGAATAAGAAAGGAATTCCATTTTTTTTTTTAAACTAAAGAAATGAGTTTTTTTATAAGAAAAAAGATTCGCAATTTCCAAATATGATATCCAAATCAATTTTATCAGCTATGCGTAATACCTTCAAGAATTTCCTCTCAAGGAACCTAACAGCTACTGGAATGAGCTAAAATATATCACAGTTGTATTTCACTGATGGTTCTATAACATACATTACAACCAATTCAAGAAATATTTTAAAAAAGAAAAATATGCTAACACAATCATTTTTTTAAATAAGTATATTTTTAGTTTTCCCAATTTTTATTAATTATATTCTTTAACATAACACCTTAATAACCCTAATCATAACTTTTATTTACATAATTAATGATAAATCATATACCTAAATAATTATTAAATAACAAAATATGGTTGTTTTAAATAAATAAATAAAATGTTTTATAAAAACATTTCCTACAAAAATATTCCTCAAAATCTCGGTAAGAAGGAAAAACAAATTATATGCAAAGAAACGATCCATTATCTGCACCACGAATAAATCATCATGGTAGATATCCATTTCCATCGAAATATATTTATTCAAACATTTAAGTTTGTCTTGAAATTGACAGAACGACAAAAATTTCCCAACTGTCTTTTAAGACATAGTTAAGCACTTAGCTTTTAGAGTTCAGTATGTTTTTCTTCTTCAGCAACTGTAAAAAAATTTAAATAAGGATCAAGTACAAACAGCTAAATCATACTTTAACTGTAGAATATCTCTCAGTGCTATTTAATTTATTGCTACTTTATTTATTCTTGAATTATCCAGAAATATTTAAATTTATTAGAAAAATATAAGGATATTATCATTTCATGCACAAAAAAAGAAAAAAAAAAGAAATAGATATAAATAGTGATATATTAGATTATTGATCATGTGAAATAATTATTTTGATTCATTCATCTTTAATTCAATGTTGATATAAAGTTAACATTTACTTTAGATATTTTTTAATAAATGTCATATACTGAAATAAAATTTTGCAATTTTACTAATGAGCAATTAACTTAAAAATAAAAGGGTTTTCAACATTACATCCATGCAATAAATTATCTAGAAATATTAAAATTTTAACTTTGAAAAAGGAAATCACATTAAATTTTTTATCATGGGTATGAAAGCTATGCCGAAAAATATTATTTCCATTAGCAAACTTCTTTAACTATACATATTCTTATACACCACATTTTGGAAACTCATAATAAATAAATAATACTAATATTTATATCCAAAGTTCAAACACTAGTCATTGGATAATAATTAATTGCATAGCTTTTCGTTTAGCAAAAATTTAATAAATCTGGGTTGAAATACACTCGAAGTAAGTATAAGTATAGAATAAAAATAAAAATTATAAAAAACATTTATTAATGAAAATTTAGTGATAGACAGTAGTTTTTACTTCAAATAAGACCTAGATCAATAAGATATAAGACCCTGTGGGTAGGGATTAGAATTTACCCAAGGAATTTGGGCCTATAATAAAAGGAGACTAAAAGGGCCAGTTGTCCCGAGATTACAGTGCCTCTCCGGTAGGGCCGATTCCCCAAGCAAAAGTAAAATGGATTCAAAGAAACAAGAACAACCTCAAAAAAATTTTGAATCTGAGAAAACCGATTTCCTCAACAGAAACGAACTGGAATGGAAAAGTATTTCAGAATTGGAATATGGAACATAGGGACACTGTCAGTGGAAAAATTTAGACTAGACATACTCGAAATAAGCGAGGTTAAGAAGAAAGGAAAAGTAGTGATGGGGCTGAAGAATGATAAATAATTTTGTATTCCAGAGTGGCCAAGGGAGGATTTGCTAAGGAGGGCATTGGAATCCTTATGTCCCTTGCAGCATTATTAGGCTGAAAGATTGGGAACTAATATCCCCAAGAATAATAGATGCTGACCATAACCTAATTATAGCAAAAGTATCACTCATATAATATATAAGAATATAAAATCTACACATGTATTCTGGAAAGTAATTAAGATGGATTGTTGAAGGAGAACTTGAACCAGAACAAGCTAGATTTAGGTGTGGTAAACAGACATGGGACCACATATTTGTCCTTAGAAAAGTAACGGAAAGAGCATGGGTCTGGAATCAGGACAAATTCCAAGCCTATATCAACCTGAAGCAGCTTTCAACTCCGTCCCACATCAGAAGATATGGACTCCTTTGGAGAATAAAGCATTCCAGAGGATGTTATTTCTGCACTAAAATCCACAAAAATGCAAAAGTTTGAATGCTTTTCAATGAGAGATACAGCAACATTTCATATGGATAATATGAAGGACTCAGGCAAGGAGATAGCCTTATTTCTGTTATATCGATAAGATTCAAAAAATAAGCAAGAGGAGAACTTCACCAACAACTTGTGGAATGGAAAGAGGAGCACCGATATTGGGGTATGAGAATAAATATTGCGAAAAGCAAAATGCCAGTTGTGTCCAGGCATGAGCATAAAGATGTACATTTCTTTGTGGTGGTGAGGCTTTCGATGAAGCTGCACATATACATTGCAGTCTACCTGTACTTCCCACAGAAGTGAAAGTTGCGTCAAGCTATACACACATATCAGGCAGATAAGAGGAGCAGAGATGAAATACTTTCACAGAGTGGTCAATAAAACAAGGAGGGATGGTTTGCAGAATACTAGTATACAGGATCAGCTGCAAGTGCCTGGACTAAAGGCCGAAATCAGCACAAGTGGTTCGGCCATGTGTGATAGAAACAAGAAGAGGAAGACCCCTGGCTCAAATGAAGAGGATGTGTCGAGATAACGGGAAATGGCACCATTGCATCGAGGCCCTAAATGGCACAAGGAGCGAACATAAGAAAAAAAATCTAGAAAGGAATATTAAAAAATTAATTTAAATAACTGGAATGTTGAATTACTCAGAAAAACAAAACATGTAACAGAGTTAGCTAAACCACAGTCACTCTAAAGATAGGGAGGTGGCAAAAAGGTTTATAAGTAAAATCAAAAATCAGTTCTAATTAATTTTTATGACTAGAACAATGAACTAATACATTAGAGTGAAAAATTTAGTAGTTATGACTTAATACGGTTTTCTATACCAGAAACATACACATGCACACACATACACATACATAAACTATATGCATGGATCTTGATTTTTTTTTTTTTTTTTTGTAATGCACAAGAAATATGGTATAAAAATATTTATTAAAATAAGCATAAGCTCTCAAAGATGACTGGTAACAAGAGTTTTTAGCTATATAATGGTAACTCAAGATGAAATATTGTCACTAAATATTTAACAACTAAATTTCTATTTATCAAATTAATAACAACAAAAAAGTGTAGTATTAAAATTTTTACATGAGTAAATGATAATTGAACTTTATTGTCTTTGGATTCTTAATGGGCACTTCATGAATTGATACATTAACAATGCTTTTTTATACATTTTAAATTATTAAAATATTTAGTATATTGGTTTGAAAAGGAAACTGAACTAGACTTACTCTGATGTCAGACATAAATAATAGTGAATGAAAATAATATCTTGATAAAAGTATTACGTGTTGAAAATATTAAGTTAATTATTCACTCAGTTACTTAAAAAATCCTTCCTTTTCAAGGAAAAATTAAAATTGCTTTGAATATAATGTAAATGTATAGAGATCAAAAGAAGAATCTAATTATGAAAAACTGCATGAATGGCAATCAGTATAAGTAAAACTTCCATATAATATTTTTTATGATATTTTAATTTAAATTTGACAGCTTAAATTTTAAACCTATCATGAATTAACCCTGCCAATACAAATGGAGTTAGGAGCAAGAAATTGAATTATTTCTTGGTAGGTTTTTGTATTATTATAAGGATAATCTTTAGATCTGCGGAATCTTTTTTTCTGAGCAAACCATGTTCTTTTATTCATATTGACCTTAAAACTCATCATCCTGATTTTCCGCTCTATCCTGTAACAGCTGCCTACTTTTGAATCTCCTAATATTAGTGAACTCATTCCCATAAGTTAGGATTTGAACCATCCTGGTAAATATACCAACTGTACTGACCTTGCAGAATATCAACTAGTTATACAGTATTATTAAGGACTTCCATCAAAGATTCCAGAGATTGATCTCTTTATAGTTACTATGCTTTAATGATTTTTAATCCATAAAAAAAAAATTCAATTAGTTTACATCCTCAAACTGATACGAGTAGTATTATTCAGGGAGTTTAAAAAATACACCATCTGATGTCTTTCTTTCTTTATCAAATGCTTTATATTTAGGAATACTTTTCCGTAACCAAACCTCTCACTTTCCTATTTACATCCGGTTCTGATGTAATATGGTGATAGTACATATATAGCCTACTTTAACAAAGAGTAAAGCTATTATAATGGATGTATATCAAGCATTAGACAATTAAAAATATATAGTGACGACAAGGTTTTGATGATGTATGATCAATCCTCTTACAGATTATTCATCATTGACAATCTAAGGGCCGCTTTCTCCAAGTTATTTTAAACCGAGTTTAAATTTAATCCGGATTATCTCTTGGTTTAAACCAGATGTGAGTTTCTTCAAGTCGGTTTAACCTCTAAACTTGGTTTAAACTTAGATTAAGTTAATCCTTCATTTTTCCCGGTTTAAACTGCAAAATATAAACAAACAAACATTTTGTGTGATAACATACTCGCTCTTGTTACTCAGGAATTATTGTTTGCACTTGACTGAATACAAAAATGGAAAAATAGATAATTGAATTTTAAATGACATGGAAGAAGAAGATTATGATGTGTTTTTGTTGCCAAAGAGACGCAATCAGTTAATCCAAGAATATTTTTAGAATATGTTAAATCAGTGAAGTAGAATTGAGATGAGAAAAAAATGTTTCTTAACGTGCATTATTTTGATAGTGATTGTTTCATAATTAATATCAAGGTTATGTTGTAAATTATGTTTCATTTGAATATCTCATAATGATGTAATTTTATTATTAATAAGCTGTAATAATTAAATATCGCTCAACTTAGATCATTTATTATTCAAACAAAATGATAATAATAATAAAAAGGTTAACATTATTTGAAAAAAAATTATGAAATTTAATAGAGGTTATTATTATTCTTGGCATAATAATATCATATCATAAAGAACATTTTATTAACATACAAATTAAATCTTTGAAAACAGCACCGCTCGTTTCATTGAATTTATTCGCCAATTTCTTCCATTCATCCTCCTTCTCTTTGACAGTAACGAAATCTGTTTTTTTGGTTTCAAAAATGTCTCCCTTCTCTTCCACAAGAGCCAGAAGAACATTAATTTCACACTGAGAAAAGTTTTTACTTTTTTTTTATTCTTTTTGTTCCATTTTTAGAGAACACTTTCCCCTTTTTTGGTAAAAACATTTTACTTTTTTGGTAAAAACAAAATAATATGTATAAATAATCTTTCCATAACCCTTACATTACCTTCTCTTTCCATAGAAGTTTCAACAAGGAAATGTAAACAAATATGAACCAACCTTTTAAAAAACAATAACCTTCACATGATTAGGTTTAAACCGAGCTTAAACTAAACTAAGGCTGTAGAAAGTGAATCAGAGTTTAAACCTCGGATTAAAGATAATCCGGTTTAAGTTAATCTAAGTTTAAACTATATTGGAGAAAGCGGGCCTTAAAGTGATAAAATTGAATAATCACCATGCTTGGCAAAATTCACAAAATGATTTTAAATAGTTTGAATATTATAAAAAATCAGTACATAAAGGTGTTTTATTCCTGATTCCTTATCTTTTTGCATATCATGGACAGGATGAACACAACATTATAACCTATGATCTTAATGATAGCTCAGATGTATATGGCTGAAGTGAAAACACTTTACATATTTAAATGACTCAGCAAACATTTAAACTCGTTTGTTTTAAATATGAACAAAAAATTGGAAACAAATATAATAAAAACTTAATTAAGACCAAAAGACTTAATAGGGCTGCTATCATTTACTTAGGCATATAATAACCCACTAAAATTAATAATTAGAATTCAGCTATGATCAGTTTCCTCTATAATTTAAAATAAAAAATAATTAATGTATCAACTCATGGTAGTGATTAAAACAAATATTTTTTCAAAGAATAAAAGGTTAAGTTCCAATTGTTTTCAGGAACTACCACTATTCAGAACTTTCATAAATGTTATAACAGAAAAACAATAAATCAGAAAATGGTTGTGAAATGGAAGAGTAGGTGTATGGTGACTACAACTAATGAAGACAACAGGATAGATGGTTGAGGATGTTTTTTATGTTCTGAAACAGTAATAAAGCAGTTAAGGAAGGCTTTCAAAGAATACAGATCCATCTCCAAGGCAGGGAAACCAATGATTATCGAAAGACAAAGAAAACTGTAATTATCAAGGCAAACAAACATAACAGCTAAAGCATGCATTAAATCTAAACCTGAATTTATAAAATTCCTTTACCAGATAACTGCAGTGAAAATTAATAATTGTTATAATGGTTGTTTTTTTGTATTGATAACTTTTAATTCAGAACTAAAACAAGACAATAGACACATCCTAATAACATTAACATGTATGTTTTCTGTATTTAAGTACTATTAAATTTAATTTTATAATTGATCATAAATAAGTATTTCCGGTACAATATGAATAATCAATAACAACCAAACATCTATAGCTTGACCATGGAACCTTTTCTTTCTTAATGTGTATGTATCAGTTTGTGTTACCTCTCGGTTTTCCCCTCCGGTTTTTAGTGATAATTGATCAATGAATTTTCCAGTTTCACATTGATTTTTTTAGTTTGTAATCAGCTCTGATAAAAATGAGAACAATATTATAATGATATAACATATAATCAAATAAAATGTTTTAATTTAATAATCAAGATGTTGATCCATTGGTTGATTGTCTTAAAATCCTCCTAAGAACTGCTATTTTAACCTGACCACAGACCTCCCTATAGTTTAATTGTCTTTCTCCTTATATTGATGAGTAAATTTTGATGCTAATTCGCATTGTTACAAACTGTGAATTGCAGAAATTTCTTTAAGACCTATTTGGTGTTTCATTTGTTTTTTGGATTTTCAGACTTGGGGACTTAATTTTTGGATTTGATAGTTTTTATTTGTTGTTTTGTTTTATGACTACATTTATTCCGTGGTCAAGCTATATTAGTCTATTAATCAGTGGAAATTATATATCAATTAATCGATAATATTTTGTAAAACAAATCTTTTATTTTGCAAGTTAACATGTTGTTTATGCACATAAAATCCATACTATATATCAGTGGGCATGAAAAAATATTACCCGAAAGAACTAACTATTTTATATAATCTATGTTATTTCATTGAATTCAATAGTTACAGAAAATATTTTTTCAACCATAAACCTTAAATTAATGATGGTGGAAGATAGTATTATTTTGATATATTTATATTTCTTCTGATCGCAACCACTAACCATTTCCCTTCATCACTCTTATATTTATGATAGGTCTTAATATTTTTAGCAAATATCCTCAATATCCTTAATTATTTTAATGTGTGATTTTCCAAGACATTCATGTTGTATTCTAACCTTTTTATTAAATTTTGATAAACACGTTGAATGTGTATAAATTGGAGTTATACTACAAACACTAGAGTAAAAGAAATTTAGGATAAATTAAACTAGATTAATTGATCTTGAATATTAAAGAGTGAGAGAAAACCATAACAAAACTAAATAATGACCTATCGGGAATCGATACTGAACAAAAGAAAAAATTATTCAGTGTCATCAAAAGATATACTGCATAGTTACAGTAATTATGAATTTCAATCTTTAAATAAGTTTATAATTCGATAAGATTTTAACATAGGTTTCAGATTTTTAGGTTGATTTTTTTTTAAGCATATGCGTTCATTGTGCAAGGAAAAAAGAGAAGTGCATTGCAGGCATTCAGCGACAAGAATAAATACAAGCAAAATTGGTTACAATTACAAAAATAAATGCTCAGGCAACCCTACCTGGTTCTGGAGAAGGTAAACTAGTAGCTTTATCCTCTGTTTTCTGATCACCTTTAGGAGGTTCTTCGACCTTTACTTGCTCGCTATCATTTTTGGCTCCTCCTTCCTCAGTGATATTTGCTGTCTCTGGAGTAGGCAAAATTTTCTCAGCACTCTTGGTCTCAGCTTTACCAGCATCAGCAGGGGATGGAGGTTCTTTAATGAATTAACAATTAAATTAATAGTATTGTAGATTACACGTAACAGAATTATAACAGAAAAATAAGCAATTTTTATACAAATTTTGGGGCTGGGATAGCTGAGTGTGTTAGAGTAAAACCAGCTTTAGTATTCTCTATCTGAACAGAAGCGGTTATAATCAACCCTCGGCGGTTTGTCAATTATTTTGTGGCAAACACATGGAATATATATCGACCTTCCCACTATGATTAGAATAACAGTTTGGTTACACCTCTAAAGTAACCCTTATGGTATGCCATACATGGCCAGGAAGAAGTACTGAACGAAAAAAAAAAATTCAAATAAACCACCTCAAGACACAAGTGTGTACAAATATTTATACAAATACATTACAGGTTATTGCATACATTCATTCCCCCAACCAAACCTCTTTCAGATAAAAAACAAAAACAGGATACATTTACGAAAAATACAGAAATTTAAAAGTCATAAAAATAAAAAATGACAGATGTTGAAATTTAATCATTTATTATTTTTACATAATTAATTTATGATTTTTAAACAATTTGATTAGAAGATAATAGATTAGACCATGGCCGGGAATCGAAGAGAATACGAACAGAACAATAAGAGCGCTGCAACGGAGATTCAGAGGACCTGGGATCGATTCCCGGCAGTGGTCGAGCTTTTTATCTTCAAATACAATTGATAGCTTTGATTCATAGTCAATACAAAGACTGAGCTGCTCACTTACTCTGGACTCAGAAGCCCTGACGAAGATCCACAAGTGGGATCGAAACGTTGGCTTTTCAAAATAAAAAATTTTTAATTGAAAATCCTGACTATGAATCAACCTATTATAAACAATATAATAAAAATAACAGTTGACAATTTCTCACCTCTATTCTAATAAAATTGTTTAAGAATTATAAAGCAACTATAAAAAAAAATCAGGTATGTTAAAAAGGAATATCACACAGCATTAAATTAAAGGCCTGTTTAGACGGTCTGTTTTTTGAAAAAAAACTGAATAGTGTAAACAGGCCTGGTAATAGCCCCTGGCAATTATGGAAAATGGAAGATAAGTGATGTTTCATTAACACATTCAACGCCGGTCACTGAGCTGTACCGGGGGTCGAGCCCAGGTGGCCGATTACAGCCCAGGGCTGTAATCAGGTATATTTTACCTTTTCCACTTAAAAGCGATGGCCAGGTAGGAAAGTGTTTACTTTTGTTAGTCAGCCACTTGCACTGGTCCATGATAGTCATTTCGGCGTTTTTGGTTTCCGGATAGCTGCATTGTAGCCGGAGTTGTGAATTTTTAAAGTTTTCCATGAATTTTTGTTAATTTAAGTGGCTTATTTTTAATTTTAATTTAATGTAATTGAAAATGGGACCTAAGAAGAGGAATGCCAGTGGACAGCCATCTAAAAGAAGTAAGTATTTTATAATTAATTTTTTTTTAACTATTCCATTTTTTCATTTTGCTTATAATATCTAATTTTAAAGCTATTCTCACTACTTATATTATATTTTATCATTACATTACATTATCCAGTTACAGTGGATTAGTAAAAGAATAAAAAAACTATACTATGTTATGCCAAAAATCGTTGGGTAACTACCGTTGTGATTTGTCCCGATTGTGAAGGGCAACCCGGTCTATGCATTGACCCTTGCTTCCAGGAATTTCATACGACAATGTAAATTTGTGTTATATATATGTATATATTTTTTATTGTATTGCATATATTATTTTTTTTTAATATTGTATATATATATATATTAGTTATTAATTTTTTTTCGTTATGTATATATAAATTTGAGTGATTTCTTGTCACAAAAAAATTATAAATAGATATAAATAGTGTAATTATAATTAGTTTAAAATAATTAGGTGTAAGAATACACTTTCTCTATGTATTATAATTGTAATCCCTTATTATTATTTGAATTATTTATTTTTATTTGTTATATATTATTATTTTTATTTTTTATAGTTTTTTATTATACATGATGTTTTTTAAAAATAAAATTTATAAAGAAAAAAATAATGATGTGTTACAGTAATTTGATGATTTTTTTAAATGAAAATTTCCATACCCACAATTAGTTTAACTCTCAAAGGAACTACTCTTCACTTTTTTTATTTATTTATTTTTTTTTTTTTATTTTTTTTTTTTTATTTTTTTTTATAACAGTAATATGAAACATAAAAAAAAAAAATAACGAAATGAAAGCTAACAGCCCTTTAAACTGGTGCGTTGCGGGTTAACAAACTCTTTGGCGACTCTGGTGGCCGATTACAGCCTGAGGCTGTACCGGCTCAATGATGTCCCAAAACCCTCTGGCCACCTGGTTCAGCTAGAGAATATGGCGTTGGCGTTGAATGTGTTAATAAATTCAATATCACAAAATATAGAATATAAAGATTATAGAATTTTTTTAGTAGTTTCTTACTTTTCAAATATTAATTAATCGAATATGTTTGGTAAGTATATTATTGGTAACAACATGATATTGTTAATAACTTTACATAAACAAAATTAAACCTACTGTAGAGGAAGAATTTTTGACATTACCACCATGTCACACTATTTGAATAATGATAAGACCGATTTGATTTTAACAACTCCTTAACATTACAAGAAGACATAGAGTTTAATAAAAGTATTTAAGATCAGTATTTGAAGGCAATACCCTTCGCTTACGATAAATTTAGTGCAATAATTATGAAATGAGTAACTAAGTAAAAGTAAAAAGATTTTGTAGAAATATAAACTAACCTTCTCTCACAGGTTTTTCTTCAACTGGTTTTGGTGGGGGTTTCCATATTTTTGCTTTATTTACCAGATATTGAACCTAAACATAAAAAAAACAACATTAAAATATATTTGACTATCATTCAAAAATAACTATAATATAAACAAGGATTATTACTTCTCTATCCAAGGAAGCCATTTTGTCAGACAACACTTTAATTGTCAGTTTTGGAGTTTCCCATAACTTCAATTTTTCCTGTTCATTCACAGATTTTTCCATCCATTCCTAAAATTTATATTAAATTTCATCAATAAAGTTTACCTTTATATACGTTATAGTAATTTTGAAATTGGTATTTATTTTAAATAGTCTTAGTGCATCTGAATATGAACCATATTCAGGCTTAACAAAAGGATTACAAGAATAGTTACAAAAAGGTTACGTGACAATGCCATGTAATGAACAACCAAGTAATTATTATGTTTTATTTTTAAATAGCTAAAAATACTGGTTTGCAAATTCTTTATTTTCAGCACTCCTTAATTTCTTAATTTCATCAATTTTTAATTTCACTTACCTGAAATATATAGTAAGTGGAAGTATTGCGATTGTGAAAAATTTCAACTTCCGGTTTTCAACGGAAATACACGTTTTGGGGTCCCCTGAGTCCAAATAACCAAGACCCGCGAAATGTTCTGTGTTTGTTTGTGTATGTGTGTGTGTGTGTGTGTGTGTTGTGTGTGTGTGTGTGTGTGTGTGTGTGTGTGTGTGCGTGTGAGTGTGTGTGTGAACATACCAGCTCTGTTCACTAATATTTAACTATAAACTGTCCGAACCTGAAATTAGGTATTTAGTGTATGTATATGCCCGCGATGTGACAGCAAAAATTTCAACAAAATTGCTCATAGGGAGGGGGTACTTTATTTAATAACTTTTTATGTTTTTTTCGATTTTCTCAAAAATGGCTATAACGATTTTGATTAAACTGAGTATTTGATGTAATAATATGCCTGAGATATGACCGTAAAAATTTCATCAAAATTGATCTACCGGAGGGGGGACTTTACTTAATAAATTTTGTATCATTTTCACGTGTTTTTTTTATTTACTCAAAAACGGCTTTCACGATTTTGATCAAACTGGATATTCTATGTATGTATATGCCAACGATGCGACAGGCGAAATTTCATAAAAATTGGTGAAACGGAGGGGGTACTTTATTTAATAAATTTTGTATCATTTTCACGTGTTTTTTTTTATTTACTCAAAAACGGCTTTAATGATTTTGATCAATCTGGGTATTTGATGTATGTATATGCCAAAGATGTGATAGCCAACATTTCATCAAACTTGTTCAAACGGAGGGGGCACTTTATTTCATAACTTTTTTTCCAATTTTTACCTTTTTTCGGTTATCTCAAAAACGGCTTTAACGATTTTCATCAAATTCGTCATTTTTAATGAAAGTTAGGTGTTATTTAATATCAGGTAAGCGTTATCATTATTAAAATGTTCTGAGGGGGCTGTTTTTTTGTTTCCTATACAGTATCTTACAGTATCGTACAGGAGAAATGAACTGTCTCTCGTTACGCCTAAAAATAAGAAGTGGCTAAATATGAGATATGATAAAAACCAAGTAAACATATAGGGGAGAAAAAAAGAAAAAATTAAACGCATGCGTAGTACGCCTTTAATGACAGACCATTGTTCATAATTAAAGCCGTTCTGTTCATTTAATGGAAATTATTTGTTTCATGGTAACTAAATGAAATTTTCAACAAGTACATAGAGAATTATAAAATCAGATGACTTGGAGTATTATGCTTGCTTTGCCGAATTATGACAAGTAAAATCTTTTATTTAATAATAAAAGAAATTAGTGTTTTTTATAGAGCATAGAAAACAAAAATAAGAAATGAATGTGGGAAAATGTGTAACTTTGAGAAGTGGCATTAACAAAACACATTAATTTCTAATCTAAGTAAGTTGGTAAGTGAAAGTTGAGTGTTGCGCGCACCAGATGTATTTTTTATTCATAAAATTCTCTTCTCTCAACTAAATAAAGGACAGAAGCATCTTAAATTTTGATTGCGTCCTTTGGTTATTAATACAATAATGCTAATATATGTAAACAAGATATGTGATACGTGCATAAATACTAATTATGTGTAAATGTAATATACATATTGGTTTATCACAATAATACATGACACATATCACATTATTAATGTGACATGAATCATTTAAAAGAAAATTCCTCAACATTTAACCAGCTCACAATAGATAATTCTAATTTTTAGTATTGTAAATTAACAATAAAAAAATAAAATTAAATTAAAATTAACATTCAACAAATAATTTGTATTGGTAATATAATGACTCACATTAGTATCCTTTATTGTTTTCTCTAAAGTTTCCAATTCTACCGCAGTGAATATTGAAGCCTGTGGAGTATCTGGCTGCTGTAAAGAGATATTCTTGATGGTCAATAAGAAGTTGGTGCTGCCATTAATCATGGTCTTTAGAGCCTTGAGGGCCTCTGGTCGCTCCCTGTGTTCACCAACCCTCATAAACCAGCTCTCTGTCAGCTTTCGTAACCCTTTCAATTTTTCAGAAAGGGTTTCAGCATTAGAATCCATTGATTCCTCATCCAACCATTCAGCAACCTATTTCCACAAAAGGGAAGTAAGAATATAATCAACTAGAAACATGTAAATATATTCAAAAATATATGCTACTCAAAACATCAAAAGTATCCGGTCTTCTATAAAATTTCTAGGAATTTGACAAAAACAATATAGTAATAATTTTGTTCTAAATTTATTTTGCTATTTATGTTAGCAGTTTATAGTAACAAAACATAGCTATTACCACTTAGTGGAGATTGGTTTTAGAGGATTAGTGAAATAACATAAATATTTGTTATATTCAAAAGTATCTGGCCAACTAATTTATAATTTTGCTTCAGTTATCTGTTGACTTTATTCATGGACCTAATTTCATCACTTTATATTGCATTCAGAAATCTATTATGGAACTAAAGTTTCTAAACTAAAATATAATTAATTAAAGATTATCTTATACCACTTATTTACCCTATTTAATAATAGTTAGTTAATATTAACTCATGTTGTGGGGATATACATACATCAAATACCCACTTTGATCAAAATAGTTACAGCCGTTTTTGAGAAAAAAAAAAAAAAGTTAAAAGGAGACAAAATTTATTAAATAAAATACCCCCTCCATTTGAACAATTTGCTGTCACATTGCGGGGATTTACACACACCAAATACCCAATTACAGATTCGTACAGTATATAGTTTTTGAGATAGTCTGTTCACAATATATTGTGAAAGTGAATCGATATAAAGTGTATTTACATCTTATAGTAAAGTTTGTCTCTCATGCCTTTCTGGAAACTGAGAACGATTACTTATGAATACATATAGAAAGGGTATCTGAAATTTTTATTTAAATTTGTCTACCCATCTTATTGAATATTAAAAGATATTTCATTGAAAAATTTTCATTACAATTGTAATATTTAAAACAAAATTAACTGGCCAGATACTTTTGATCACCACTATATATACACACACAACATGAAGCAGTACAGGTTACAGTATGACAGTAGTTCTAAATTTAGAGGCATGAAAAAATAATAAAATAAATATTTAACATTTTTTTATTATTTCGGATTTTGCAACAATGGTCACATTCCGGTCCTCATCACTGAATTTCTCCAGACGTCCCTGTCTCTGCTGTCCTCCTCAGTGAGGCCTCTGGCAGCCATGTCCTCTCTCACATCTTCTATCCACTTTTTGCGTGTCCTTCCACGTTTTCGTCGTTTCTCAGGGCAATATTTTAGTAATCGAAGAGGCCAACGTGCTTCGTCCATTCGCAAAACATGTCCATACCACATCAGTCTTCTTTCACTGATGTCATTGAGGATGTTCAATTCCGCCCCTACTTTACTCTTTATCAGCTGGTTTGGTATCATTTGCAGCATGGATATGGCACAGCTCCTTCTCCAATAGTCCATCTCCAGGGCCATTAATTTGTTTGCATGGGTCTTAGTCACTGTCCATGACTCTGCCCCGTACAAAGTTGAGGCAATGAAGAAAGAATTGTATATTCTTTTCTTTATGTGGAAGGACACTTTTTTGTTCCACAATATGCCATTAAATATAATATACCAATAATTTTCTTTGCTATGGTGATTTTCTTTTCAACGTCCCTTTCTACTGTGCCATAGCAGTCTATGGTGACACCAAGGTACTTGAAATCAGAACTTTGAGGGATCGTCCAATCCTCTATGGATAGAGAAGAAACAGAAGAGTTAACCGCCATGTATTCCGATTTGTCACTGTTTATTACTAAACCCCATTCTTTATATGCTTCAATGAGCCTCCTCATCATGAATTCCATATCATATTCTTCTGAAGATATGACAACTTGGTCATCTGCAAATTGAAGAGTAAAGAGGACATCATTACCAATCTCAATGCCCATACCTCGGCATCTCTTTTTCCAGTATTTCAGTGCCTGTTTAATATAGATATTGAAAAGTGTTGGGGAAAGGCAACATCCCTGCTTCAAGCCCTTAGAGATTGGGAATGGCTCCGTGAGTGTTGTTCCAATTTTCACTCTTGATTCTGCTCCAATGTACAAGCTTTTTATAGCTTTTACAAGACCTCTGTTTATTCTAGCTCCTTCCAATGCTTCCCACAGTCTCTTTAATGGAACACTGTCGTATGCTTTTTGTAGGTCGACAAATGTTAAGTGGGTTTCGAGATCATATGCTATCCTTTTTTGTACCAACTGAGTAAGGGTAAAAATGTGGTCACTACACGATCTTCCACTTCTGAAGCCCGCCTGTTCTTCAGCCATCTGATCTGAATACTCTTCTTCGAGTCTTTCTTTCAGGACTCGACCATAGAGTCTTCCGACACTGCTTGTCACTGTGATACCTCGGTAATTCACACACATGTTCTTCTCCTCTTTTTTGTGGATAGGTATAATGTCTCCCATTAACCAATCCTTTGGTACTTTCCCTGTTTTCATGCATGTTGTATAGATCTCTGCTAATCCTTCCCTCAATTCAAATGGTCCAGCTTTGATGAGCTTAATCGGCAGATTACCAGGTCCTGGTGACCTACCATTTTTCATCTTTTTTAAGGCTCTCTCTACTTCTTCTAAAGATACATCATCAATTTCGTAATCATTCTGGTAATTTTCTTGATCTTCTACCCTCTATTGTAACCTGTCTTCTTGCAATAAACCAGAAAAATATTCTTTCCATTCATTAGGTGATATAAGACGGGAGCTTTTATTGTGCCGGGCTTGAGTTTTTATTGATTTTAGCTTTTTCCATGCTTCTTTGACTTTTTGTCCCTGGATGCATCTGTCTATCATTTCACAGTTTCTATCCCAGAACTTTTCTATGGCCTCTTTCTTTTTCCTCTTAACAGCCTTTTTTGCTTCCCTGTAGTCATTCAGTGTGATGCATATTTTTTCATCCACCGCTTGTGCAACTTCTTCATTCCACCAGTATTTATTTGCTGATCTCCTTTCATTTCTTGTCCCTAGAGCTTCCAAAGCTGCTTCGTGACAGAGTTCTTTTACTATCTCATAGTTCAGGTTTTCTTTATCTTTTATTTTATTTGATAGCCTCCTCTTATAAAGATCCTCTATTGATTCTTGATGAAGACCATCGACCCGATATTCAATTTTTTCCACCTTATCCGTACTTATGGTTTCATGTTTTACGTGTCGTGAAGTAAATTTGAACAGTATTTTGGTCTTCACCAATAAGTGGTCCGATCCACATTCTGCTCCTCTCAATACGCGGACGTCCTGCGGAATCACACGGGGATTTCTTCTCATAATGACATAATCAATTATTGACTTTAGTTTCCTTTTGGGTTGTTGCCATGTATATTTATGAACGTCTTTATGTTGAAAAATCCATTAAGTATAGTCAGATTTTGTTCCTCACATAAATCTATCAGGCGTTTTCCATTCAATGTATCTTCCCCATGTCTTCCCACAACCAAACTATTTGTCCTTTTTCCTGTTATACTGTTTAGGTCTCCCAAGCATATATTTGTCTTTCTTGGTGGAATAGATTCTATCATATGGTTTAGCCTTTCAAATAAAATGTCTTTCTCACTGTTGCTTGCACATTCTGTGGGAGCATAAACTCCTATTATAGTTACTTCCTCTCCAAATAACTTCACTTCCAGTATGATTATTCTTTCATCCACACATTCATAATTTAATACTTTCTTTTTTAGCCTTTTGTGTATTAATATTGACACCCCGGCGCAGGCTCTCCTATCTTTGTACACACCGCTGTAGTAATGGATAATGTGTCTCTTCTCCCTTACCCTTTCTTTTTGTTTCCGTTAACACTGCAATTTTGATATCACATTTCTCCATGTTCTCCAGTACTTCAGTCTCCTTCATCTTTAGTCCTTGAATATTCCAAGTTCCAATTTGTTTAGTCCGTTTCCTAAGCTTTAGTCTTTTTCCATTAAATCCGTCCGGCTTATTTACGTTTCTGAGTCTAAAAGCGAATTTGATTTTTCCAAGGAGATGGGGTGTTGGCCCAAATCCTAAACCCCAACCTGGAGGACCAGAGATTTGATTTTGGGGTCTCCTTCCCCTAGACAGGTTGCTTTTGCCTCCTTGCCCTACCCAGCTCAGAGCCTTGTCTGCCCCACCGCCTGTGTTAGCGCAACCCAGGGGGCACCACGAGGAGGTGCATAAGTTAACATAAGGTACATTATTTAACATAAGTTCGATATTTGTGAAAAATAAAAATTCAAATTAATCTTATCTTTATTTTAAATATTGTTTTAAATTTCTAAAACCTAAATTCAACAAATTAAAGAAATCTTTTGTTTAATTCATTTGAAAACTTATTTCTTGCAAGGGACAGAAACTGGGCTGGTGGATCGAGACGGCAGTTCCACACTTAGCGGCACACAGGAGTTAGAGAAAGAAGAAAACTTATTTCAAGATTTATAATTCAATAAATTCAATATTGGTGTCAACTTAAAATCTGTCTTAACTTGCAACTTCTTTATAAAATTATTAATAAGATACATTATTGCAAAAATATTATAGAAAATTTGATGAACTAAAATCTGTAATAAAATAGTAATAACCTTAGAAACAGCTTCTAATATTTTTTGCTTCTCATCAGGAGAAACGGCAGAAGAATATTCTTCTGTTTCAAGCCTGTTCTGAGTTTCAAACACAAAGCTCTCAAGTGCATTGAGTGTACTTTCTCTTTGGTGTCTCTCTTCATCATTAGCATGCAGTTTTGCCAACCTGTTTTGAACAAATGATTTTAAAATTTGGTATACAATTGTTTTTTTGTTTTTGTTTTTTTAATCATTTATGCGAACAATAAACTATTAATTTTTGAGCAACATTTGTTCCAGAAAACTGAACTTTGCCTAAGTTTTCATACTTTTTATCTAGCAGTATTATAAGAATTGATGTAATGGAAGTAGTTTGTGAAGGAAGCTTCTAAGCATTAATAATAATAACGTGTTTGGTTTTTTATAGAGAATAAAGTACATAGACACAAATTTTTTGAATGTGTAGTACTTAATTTAGTATAAATCATTTTGTATTAAAATATTTTATTACTTATAGAAATAATACTTATTTTGTTTATGATTTACTTTTTTGTCCCATTTAAATTTAAGAATAAGATTTTTTTTTAATTAGGTGTGATGAAGTGTTAACAAATACTTAGTTGGAAATAGAAATATTAACCATTGATCATATGAATCTGAAAAATTAATTCAGTTTGGAAGAATAATACAGGATTTGGTATGTGGACTATTTTTTTAAATCTTATTTTAAATTAATTAATAAAAACATTTTTTTTAGTTAAGCTCTTGTTTGATCCTTTATTGAACCTCACTTATATTACATAATATCTCCGACGTTTAGGCAAATTACACCATTATCAAGGTAACAATACATAAATTACAGTATGTCACAAACAATATTTATCAAAGTAAAAACAATTAAACAACAATAAAACATATCGTTGTTCCAGAAGAACAATGACGTAACTGTAAAATTTTGAGTAATTGAGTTTAATTGCATAATGGTATCACAAAGCCATAAAGTGTAAGGTGGAACAACATTCGGGCATAGTTGTGTCGTTATTGAAACATCGGCTGTTTGACCCCTCCAGTCAGGAGGTTGTTCTTTTTGGTCTCCTGTAAAATTTCAGTTTTAGCAGTTATGTCATTGTTTTTTTGGAACAGCGATATATGCTTACCACCTGTGACCATAAATTTTGTTGTAATCAAATAGGCTACCTGCCCTTGTTACATAGAAAAATTAAAACATTTTATAAAAATCTTATTTCACTAAAGCATGCAAGTAAAATGGTTATACTAGTCCCCATATCTTTTTCAGCATGCAAATTCATTGCTAATTAAATATTTAATTGAAAATTATCAACTAAAATACATTAAACTTCAAATATATATTGTTCAACAATTTAATAATTTGTCCAATTCCCACAATCATAAGAATATACATACTTAAATAAAATGATTATAACACTATATGAATAATTAATTTTACTTAAAATTTCTGCATAGTATTTATTTAAACCCTTTGTATTATTTTTAAAATTTACTGTTTTATCCATATTTCTTGAAATTGGCATTGCTTCAAGCATTTTTCTTTTATACGTGCTTGATTCTTTATGTATTATTTCATCTCCTTCAAAGTAAAATTTATGCTTTGTCTTATTGATGTGTTCTACCAAACCCGCTTTTCTTTATATTCCTAACTTTAATTTAATTTAATTTAATTTAATTTAATTTAAATTTAATTTAATTTAAAGGTTATTCCTAACATAATTTTTGTGCTGATATATTTGGTACGAAATATATTGCTTGATTTCACCAACGCTCATTGCAGGGCAATTGAAACAAGATATCTTATACACCACCTCTGATTGGTTTTTAATATTAATTTATATTATATATTTTTTTATTATATTTCATATTACTATATAAATTACCCACTTTATTTGTAGGTTTAAATTAATTTAATTTATAATCTCCTACATCATAGTCTTTAAATGATTTCTTGAATTTTTCTACCAGACCTCTTATGTATGTATGCATTTAAAAAACTTATTGACATTATTATTATGCTTTTTTATCTGATTTTTTACATCTTTTTTTATTATATTATTGTATTTTTTTGCCCATACCTTTCTACTTTTTATTAGATTCAGTGGGTAATAAATTATCAATAAATGTTACAAGTATATTTGTTTTCACTTTAAAGAGCCTCTCATTATATATTATGATGTATTTCATATGGAAAGGGTGGCTAAGAGAAGAAATTAAGCATTCTATTATTACATTCTTTTCTAGTCCTTTCTGTTATTAATTTATTATCTTTTCTTATAATTAATAAATCCAAAAAATCTGATTTGACCATTTCCTTCTCTTTCGGCAGTAAATTTTAATCTTTCACTATAATCATTTAGATTTTATGTTAAAAATGTCATCAATATATTAAAGCATTAATTTAACATTTATGCCTGGTTGTTTAATTGCATTATTAATTAGTTCATTATTATTCCAGCTAGATTAAATCCAGATAAAACACAGATCCAGATAACTCACCACCCACTGGTAAACCATATAATTGTCTATGAATATCTTCATTACAATAAAAAATTCCATTTTCACAACATATTTTGATACCTTCAATAAATAACTTTATATCTTTTATTTTAGTCTATAAAGAAATCTCCTCTCATTTTTTTTCGATGATTTTATAGATTTTTTTTTAAGGGAATATTAGTAAAGATAGAGGTTGCATCATAACTTAATCATAAATAAACTTGATAGACGTAAAAGTAATGGTTAGATTTTTGCTAAATTTGTTAATGGGTCTTATCTGTGACTATATTTTATTTCATTTTTTTATATTTGACAAACATTGCTTTCCTTATCTGGGTTTGCTCCTTTTAATATCTCTTTGGCTTGGATAACATTCTTTACATCAAAACTTTCATTGATATAAAGATGTCCAAAGCAGGTTTTAACACTTACTTAGAGAAACTACATAAAAATAAACTTCTTTTTATATTGAAAAGAAAAGATTAATAGATAATTATTCGGTCAATCTAAGGAGAATAAGGCGGCAACATCTTATGACGAAAAATAAATATTGTATGACATCTTTCAGGTCAATGGTCAGATGCTGATCACACACCTAGGCATCCATTTCTTATTTCAACCAAGGGGAGAAACAATTAATTCAATATCATATTGCCAAGAAATCAACCATGCACTGAGCTTTTGTCACACCACAGCTGGCACTAGTAAACAGGATAAGGCCTATCCTGCTCCACGATGCACAGTTAATAAACTGAAGGAGTTGGGCTGTGAATCCTACGACATCCCGTATATTCTCCATATCTAACCCTATAATATCTTACCATATATAGTGGAGCTTGAACATTATATGCAAGGAAAATTGCTTCAAACGATACAGAAATAAAAATTGAGTTTATGCAAGGAAAATTACTTCAAAAGATACAGAAATAAAAATGGAGTTTCCTAGTTTCAACTTGCGACTCAGACTTTTTCAGAACTGGGATAGAAAAATTGGTTAATCACTGGCAAAAGTGTATTGAAAAAGACAGTGAATATTTTGAATAAAATATTCAAAAAATAATCAGTTAATCGAAATTGTTAACACATTAGGGGCGGCTAACTTAGGACATAGGGACAGTGCTGCGTAGCTGGCCAATTTGCAAGCTAAGCAAAATATATGCGTGTGAAAATAAACTTGATAGACCTAAAATTAATGGTTAGATTTTTGCTAAATTTGTTAATGGGTCTTATCTGTGACTATATTTTATTTCAATTTTTTTATATTTGACAAATATTGTAGTAATCATTTAAAATGATATTTCAGAAAAATACTATTTTAAATATTTAAAAAAATGATAAAGGTTTGAAGACTTCAATAAAGTATTATTTGAAACCGATAAATATATTTTAGACATTTGTGAGATTCTGCAGGACTCACTTGTTTTATAAAAATACAATATTTCTGGTCGAGTTTCTTATGAATACTTTAAAAACCTTAAAACTTAAACCTAGCATAAGTGAAATTTGAAAGAGAAGCAAACAAATTTTGTTATTTATGATGACTTTGTATGTTATGTGTGATGTGTTCCTGGTAAAAATACACTGATCCATATTTGATAAAAAATTATTCTTCCCTTGTGTCACTTAAAATTACTTATTTTAAACGAGTACTAATACCTGCCCCGCTTATAAGTGGCAATCCTCGCAACGGGTACAAATACCTGCCCCGCTCATAATGTGTTAAGTATTTCCTGTTTTTAAAAAGAGTCATTTCATGCATGATGACCCAATATTTACTTTGAGCAATATGATAGCAAGCTAAACAAGAGAAACCATGAGCTTACTTTGATTGGGACTGCTCCAGCTGTTCACCTCCCAACTGAGATACAAACAGTGGCACTTCTTTAGATGCAATATTTTCTTTCAGAACAACAGCTTTTGGCTTCTTGAGGTCTTCCTTTTCTCCTTCCTTGGTTTGCTTCTTAGTATCATCCTTCTCTCCTGATTCAGAGGTTTTATTAGTTTCACTAATTTTCTCATCCTTCTTTTCTCCTTCTTTTGCTTCCTCTTTTTCTTCAGGTTTATCTTCTAAAGTTTCTTTAGGTGGTTCTTTAGCAGGTTCTTCTTTAGGCGTATCTTCACCTAAACAATTCCATATCGAAAAATTTACCTCAATAGATAAAAAACTTTACAGACTCAAAAAACTGCTGCAATGATACGTAAGTTATTGTATATTGTAGAATAACTGTTTAAAATTATCATTTTATACAGGGGATCTTCTAATGCACAACAAAACAATTAAATTTGATTATAAAAGAAAGTATTGGGGATCAGTCATTGCTTAAAGTTGCAGTGGAATATCTTAGCTATCATATTCATTGCAACAGTTTTGAGGCGATAATCTAAAGTAATGATCAAATTCAAAATAGTTAAGTTTATTATTTGAAATAGTTACTCCTAGAAAGAAAATAACACTGAAGGATGGCTTAATCCAGCTAAACCTAAAAATCCAGTTAATATCAATTTCTCCATTATAAGGAACACGCTGACCTGTTGCTCAATAAGGGGCTCTTGATGAATGAAGAAGAATTTTATGGTCATCTGTTTTTCATAGCATTATAAGTTTTAAATGGGGAAAATAAAATAATACTTTTTGACAGGATAACTATCCAAAGCACAAAGGGAAAAAAAAAAAAAAAAAACATCAATGGATTGGTTTTGTAATCTTTCAATTAACTTGTTTGATTGATTCTCTCAGTCTCATGAAATAAAAACTTTCGAGCATGTTTGGTTTGATTTGAAACAAAACTTGGCCAAGTACTCAAAAACCTACTCAGAAACTTTTAAGTAGACCAAATAAAGTGCAACTCTGGTCAATTGATATGAAAAAGTTGCAGTATTTGGATATGCACGTCTTCTTGTATTTGAGCTAAACAGACACAAACAACCACAATTTTAATGAACTGGGTTATCGGGACCCTAAATTTTTATATCAGTTGAAAACTCAATTTCGAAAATTTTCAGTTTAACATTACTATCCCTAACTAAATAATTCATTTATATGTAAGTGAAAGTAAAAAGGATAAAAAAAAATCTGGTGCGTGCTCGCAACACACAACTTTCACTTACCAACTTACTTAGATTAGAAATCAATGCGTTTTGTTAATTGCCACTTCTCAAATGAACAGAACGGCTTTAATTATGAACAATGGTCTGTCATTAAAGGCGTACTCCGCATGCGTGGGCTTAACGAGTTTTATGAGTTGACTGAATATTTTTTTTTCTCCTCTTTATGTTATCTTTATTTTAATCATATCTTATATTTAGCCATTTCTTATTTTTAGGCGTAACGAGAGACAGTTAATTTCTCCATATAAACAAAATCAAAGTTACTTTATAAGAAAGAAACAAACAAACAAAAAAGGCCCCCCCAAAAAAAAGCCCCCTCAGAATATTTTAATAATGATAAAGCTTACCTGATATTAAAGAAAACCTAATTTTCATTAAACATGACGAATTTTATAAAAATCATTAAAGCCTTTTTTGAGATAATCGAAAAAAAGGTAAAAATTGGCAAAAAAATCATGAAATAAAGTGCCCCCTCAGTTGGACCAATTTTGATGAAATGTTGGCTTTTAAATATTTGGTATATACATACATTAAATACCCAGTTTCTTCAAAATCGTTAAAGCCTTTTTTGAGATAATCGAAAAAAAGGTAAAAATTGGAAAAAAAGTCATGAAATAAAGTCCCCCCTCCGGTTGATCAATTTTGATGAAATTTTTACAGTCGTATCTCGGGCATATACATACATCATATACCCAGTTTGATCAAAATCGTTAAAGCCGTTTTTGAGTAAATAAATAAAACACGTGAAAATGATACAAAATTTATTAAGTAAAGTCCCCCTTCCGGTTAATCAATTTTGATGAAATTTTTACAGTCATATCTCGGGCATATAAATAGATCAAATACTCAGTTTAATCAAAATCGTTAGAGCCGTTTTTGAGAAAATCGAAAAAAACGTAAAAAGTTATTCAATAAAGTACCCCCTCCTTTTGAGCAAATTTGATGAAATTTTTGCTGTCACATCGCGGGCTTATACATACTCTAAATACCCAATTTCAGGTTCGCACGGTTTATAGTTTTTGAGCTAGTCTGTTCACACACACACACACACACACAGACACACATACACACACACACACAGACACACACACACACACACACACAGACCATTTCGCGGGACTTGGTTATTTTGACTCAGGGGACCCCAAAACGTGTATTTCCGTTGAAAACCGGAAGTCGAAAATTTTCACGATCGCAATACTTCCACTTACTATATATTTCATATATAGGTAAGTGAAAGTAAAAAAAATCATATCTGAAATTGTATATATGTGCCACCTTATGAAATTCGATGACTATTTGCCACTCTAAGCAAGAAGCATGCCAATAGACCTAGTCTAGCAGTTTTTTTTTTTACCTCAAATCTTTGAAATGTTAACAAACCTAAACAAGGCACAATTGATGTTTAACAATAAATTTTATTTCATTTTTTAAAATCACACTGTAAGGGAAGTGTACTGTTGTTTCAGATTATGATTTTAAGCCTCACACAATACATCATTAAAATTTCATATGCCTATGAAAAAAACCTCGGTTAGACTAATAAGGATAGATTGGTAACCTTAGATAGGTTAGAATAATAAGAGGTTTTGACATTTTATACATTATTTTACAATAAACCAATATTTTTAGTATAATTAGAATGAAAAAGAAACTTACTGGTAAAAAGTTTGCTGATAGTATTCCCAAGTTTCGATAGGGGTGATTCTTCAGCAGCGACATCACCCTCGGGGACAATTTTTTCTACCACTAATTCAACATTGGACAGCTTCAAAATTCCACTTTCATCCATGAAGAAATGAGCTTTGACTCCTTTTATCTCATTGCTAGGGCCTTGGTGCTTCGCTATTGCATCTGCTACACCACTCAGGGACACCTTCGTCAGGTTCAGTGGGCCAATATTCCTTTTTAAACATATAAAATAACATGATGAAATATATTTAATTTTAACAACAGGAGAATTCATTTAATTAAAAAAAAAACACATCAAGATAAATGTCTAGTCAATGAATTGATCTAATGAAGTTGCATACAATTGCTGCTACGATTTTGATATTCACTTTTTATATGAAGTATTCTATTCCAAACAAATGAACCAGCAATTATATAGACTATACAACTGCCCTGATATTATAAGATATATATGTGCAGGGAAGGCACCTATGAGCGGGGACACCTGTTAAGAATGCCCGACCAAGAAATCTCAAAGGATATGAAATCAAGAGAAAGACATGGGACATGGCGGCCTGGAAGACCAAAATTAGGATGGGAGGACGGAGTGGCCCATGATGCCAGGACTAAGCTGGACGGGTGGAACTGAAGGGCAACAGCACGCAATCATGACGACTGACAGAGATTGATTTTGGAAACCATGACTCAGTATAAGGTTGTAGGGCCCAGGAAGAAGAAAGAAGTTCTATTCCAAAACTGCTCATTGCAAGGAAGCATATGACACTGTTCACAGGAAACAGTTGTATGAGGCGATGATGGAGCTTGGAATCCCTGAAAAGCTTATTTGAATGGTAAGACTCACCATGGGAGAAGTGAGATGCACTGTGCAGGTTGGAGGAGCAAGATCTGCAGAATTCACTTCTGGGAAAGGACTAAGGCAGGGAGATTCGCTGGCATTTCTCTTCTTTAATTTATCTTTAGAGAAGTCCGTTAGAGATTCTGGGATTCAAACAGGTGGAACTGTATTCAGCCGGACAGTACAGCTTCTTGCTTATGCCGATATCGACATTGCTGGAAGCTCTTTCCAGGCAGTCTCTGATGGATTCTTGAGACTAGTGGACGTAGCAAGAAAAATGGGCCTTAAAGTCAATGCCGAAAAAACCAAATATTTGTTCACTGAGGAAAATCCTAGACCTGACGAAAGCATCACCATCTGAGAATTCACAATTGAGAAGGTTTCAGAAATATTTTATCTTGGATCCCTCAAAACTCATGATAATAATGTGGATTTAAAAATTAAGTGAAGAGTCCTATGTGCCAATCGTTGTTATTATGGCCTCAGCCAACATTTTAGGAGCCGTGCTTTGTCCAGACACAAATATCTTATATAAAATAATTATCCAGCCGATATTTCTTTATGCCTCAGAATCATGAACTATCTCCAATACTGACGAACAGAATCTAATGGTCTCTGAGAAGAAGATTCTGCATAAAATTTTTGGAGCTGATCAGGTATGGAAACGCCGGACAAACCAGGAGCTCAAAAATTTATTTAAGGAACCAGATGTGGTTCATTTCATGAAACTCAATAGATTGAGATGGGCTGGGCACGTTGCTCAAATGGCTGAGAATGACATTCCAAAGAAAATGATTACTGAAGTGATACACAGAGCAAGGCATAGAGGAAGACCTCGTGTGGCTGGTGAAGCCTGGTCCATGTTGGGAGTGAGGAGCTGGATGGCGGCTGCACAGGATAGGAACAACTGGTGGAGGCTAGTGCAGGCGGCCAAGGCTCGGCATCAAGTTGTCGTGCTGAATGAATAGAATAGAAATGTTGATTTAATATTCAAATACACCATATTATCTCATTAATATTTCCCCTCATAGGTCTCCACACATCATACATTTGAGGAGGTAATTTTGTCTCTAATGTCTCTAAGTATGTATGTTATTGAGAATCCATAAGTGTATTATATGAAATGATGATATAGAAATTAGAAAGAAGTAACAAAAATATTCTTTATCCCTTCTATCATAATTATTTAAAAATTTATTATTATTGTTTTCCCCTTCAAAGGCTGAGTTAAGAAGTTTTCTCATTATGTTTTTTAATAGAGGACAGTCACAGCTGCAGTAGCATGTCTTCATTATTCGCAGTCCAATAGTAGTTTGGATTGTTACTATACTTGGGCTTGTTTATACGTGGGGTATAGCATTAAAACAAATTTTGTCTCTCATCATCACTTTATAATTTATATATTACTCAAATCATAAACTTCTTACAAAGTAAAATTAAAAAAAAAAAAAAAAATTATTTAACATATATCGTCGACCTACAAGTGAAACTTATTGAGTTAGAGATATTCGAAGATAAAAATTTTTGTTTCCTAATTTAAAGGAAATATTAGTTTTGCTTTTATTTCTTTTTTTAATGATAACTAACTTAAAACTGGAAAATCTTGATTTAATATGAATAAATTGTAAGACGGCAATATGAATTGGGAATCTAGGAGGGCACATGTTATATTTTTCTGACTTTTTTTGGAATAGTAACATGGACTTATGAACAGCTAATTATTTACTTTAAATTAAAAAAAAGGTTAAATAACTTACTCTATTTCTGAAGGTTCCAGAAGATCCAGCTCAGCATATCCAACACTAAACTCAAAGTCAGTTAAATACTTATTAAAAGTCAATATTTTTTTCTGCGGGTATGGATTCATTGAACCAAAAAGTGTCCTTTTGACTAGTTTAGTACCTGCATCTGTGTCACGTTCAAATGTCACCTAAAAAAGACAATAAAAGAAGTCTGAGTTTCTATTATAAAACATTTAAATTAAAATGAATGTTTTTACTTAAATAAAAAATAGTAAATGGATGATTGATACTCAAATAATTTTAAATAAGTATTTCCTTGAGTGCTTTTTCTGTTCTTTGATGAAATGAACTGTGAAAGGAATGTATCAAATGGTACTAAAACTAAATTTTCATTGAATTAGAGCTGTGGATTATAAGGATTGTACTATTATTTAATCTTAGCTAACTGAAAAAAATATACAGCTAAAATTCCTACATCACTTGAACTAAAAATGATAAAATTTGAATTAAGGATAAAATTCTTATATAAGGAAATCCCAGCCAAGGCCTATCCTTTCTCTTCTTATAAAAAATATTTTAAAATTATAATAGTAAATTTCATGCTATCATTTCACTCTAAAAAAATCTAGTGCAATGCACGCAAAACAGAACTTTCACTTACCAACCTACTTAGAGTAGAAAATGACGTGTTTTCTGGATTGGAACAAGATCCAGAAATCAACTGTATCGCACCAACTAACCTAATAAAACTCAAGTATAATAATCTGATCGATGCTTTAAATATGCAAGAAGTGGAATTAAAAGGCACAACTCCTGTTCCTACATAAACAAGCTTTCAACCAAAACTCCGTCACCCATCGCCAAGAGAAGAAATTTCATAGGAAAAGAGAACACAACTAATCAACTTCCTGATATAAATAATTTAATTAGGAAAAAATATTAAGGAATTAAGAACTTATCATGAAAATATTAAAAAATACATTAGAATCAACAAAGTCAGTTAAGAAAATAATGACTGACCTCTCAAATGGTAAACATTGGGTCCCTTTTTACTTTCACTTACCTATATATGAAATATACAATAAGGGAAAGTATTGCGATTGTGAAAAATTTCGACTTCCGGTTTTCAACGGAAATACACGTTTTGAGTTCCCCTGAGTACAAATAACCAAGTCCCACGAAATGGTCTGTGTGTGTGAACAGACTAGCTCAAAAAATATAAACCATAGGAACCTGGAATTGGATATTTGGTGTATGTAAATACCCGTGATATGACTGCAAAAATTTCATCAATATTGGCCAAACAGAGGGGGTGCTTTATATAATAAATTTTGTCCCATTTTAACGTTTTTTAGATTTTCTCAAAAACGGCTCAAACAATTTTGATAAAACTGCATATTTTATGTATGTATATGCCCTTGATGTGACTGCGAAAATGTCATCAAATTTGATCAACCGGAGGGGGAACTTTACTTCATCACTTTGTTCCCCATTTTTACGTTTTTATTGATTTTCTCAAAAACTGATCAAACTCGTCATGTTTAATGAGAATCAAGTATTCTTTAATATCAGGTAAGCTTTATCATTATTAAAATGTTCTAAGCGGGCTTAAATGGGGAAGGGGCCTTTTTTGTTTTCTTATAAAGTACCTTTGTTTTTGTATATAAGAAGAAATTATCTGTTTCTCTTTTCGCCTAAAAATAAGAAATGGCTAAATATGAAATATGAAAAAAAATAGAGTAAACATATACAGGGGAAAAAAGACAAATATTCTGTAAGCTCATAAAACACACTGAGCCCACGCATGCGCAGTATACCTTTAATGACAGACTTATAATTAAAAATGTTCTGTTCATTTAATGGAAATTATTTGTTTCATGGTAACTATATGAAATTTTCAGCAGCTACATAGAAAAAAAAATATAAATATAAAATCAGGCGATATGCTTGCCTTGCCGAATTATCATAAGTAAAAACTATTATTTAATAATAAGAAAAATGAGTGTCGTACACAGAGCAAATACAAACAAAAATAAGTAAATTAATGTGGAATAATGTGTGACTTTGATAAATGGTATTTAAAAAAACACGTCAATTTCTAATCAAAGTAAGTTGGTAAGTGAAAGTTGTGTTTTGCACGCATCTTACCAGATTTTTTTACAGAATTTTTTAACAAGTACACAAGGTCATAATATTAATGCTAATATTAGAAAAAACTAAATCCTAGAAGCCACAAACTACTTTAGTAACTGTATTACATAGAAACTGTATGATAGCAATATTCAAGATGAAATAAACCACTGTCAACCACTCTCATGAAAATATGCCAAGTCTACTCACTGAAGAGATAAACTCAGAATCACAAAAACTAAAGTCCAATAAAAGTCCAGGTACAGATGGAATAACTAAAGATTTACTAAAAAAACTGGAGAAGTCATTGCCATGCAACTTTGCCAGATATTCAATCTTATCACAGAATTTGGAATCACTTCTGCAGAATGGAAATGCAATAAAAAATTACAGTTTGCTTGCTTTATAGACTTTCAAAAAGCCTTAGTCACTGTAAAGCACAGCAGTATAATAGAGGCCTAGGAAGAGATAGGTGTGGAAGATAACATTCATATAATAAAAGAGCTATACAGGAACAACCAATCATACATTGTAACAGAAACGAGCGGACCATTATTTCCAGTCAGAAGAGGTGTAAGACAAGAAGATTCTCTACCTTAATAAACTGGAATTTGCTGATGATGTGATTCTAATTTCAACCAGTGCAATCGAAAGAAGTGTGCTTAAAATAAAGAAAAAGGATAAAGTGAGATGCACCGAAATTAGACAAACTTCACTTCAGATACTAACTTATTTTCAACATATCTACCAAAAAGAAACAATAGAAATGGGCTAGCCACCTGATGCAATTATCAGATGAGAGATGGTCACATAAACTCACTGACTGGATACCATACACGTGGAAAAGATGCAGAGGAAGGCAGCAAACAAGATGGAGAGATGTTTTCGACAACTTTCTTGGCCTCAACTGGACAAGCATTATTCAAGATAGAGTAAAGTGGAACGAATTAATCACAAACTTCACCACTCAATAGTGCTGGTCACTCCGGGAAGTTAGACCATACTCCCTTCGGGGAAGGCCATTAAAGAGTAAAAACTATACCATTAAATTAGTTAATATTTATTTTTCAACAATAAGAACTTTATTATCTCTAATTGTTATTTTATTAATACTTTTAGTGCACTTTGTAAATATGTATATATTAATTTTTGTAAATAATTTTTTTAATGGTGGAAGATAGTTGACCGTAGATATAATGAACGGGAATTGGTTGGGGGTGCAGTAAAAATAATAAGCACAAATATGTGATATTTACATATTTTAGTGAACCTCGGCTAGCATAAAATATGTAAATATTACATATTTGTGCTTATTATTTTGACCGCACCTCCAACCAATTCCTGTCCAAATAATTTTTTTGTTATTACTTCTTAATCTTAATAATGAAGGCTTAATTTAAGACATTAAAGAAAAGTGAAGAGGCATGAGAACAGTAGGAATCTGGGTATCTGCACAGAACAAATGATTACTTTCCTTACATAGAAGTAGTGTGAAATAAAAAAGAGGAGTTAATTTACAATATAAAACACTTACAGAATGTGAGAAAGTTGAAAGTTTATAAATAATTCATACTATCACTTTTATTTGCTAGTTACGTACTTGAATTGGGAACAGAACGCCATCTTTTGTTATAAACTTTTTGACCTTGAAACCTGCAGAGAGATCAGCTGCTTTGTAAACAGCTCCTAACACAGCGGATTCGTCAGTATTCAAGTTCTTTCCCAATTCAGACCCAACGACAGCTAACAGTTTTTCTTGGACCATTGGAACCCTCGTTCCAGCACCAACTAGGATGACCTGTTAATAAGGAAATCAGTTTAGTTTTTTATCTAAATTATCTATACTAAGAATTAAAGCACAATAGTTTGTATGTGCAAACTTCACAAACTATTGGTAGGATTTTTATAATTCTTTTTGCGTTAGGGAGGATGTTTATTTAGGAAGGTATCAAGCTTAATAACATCCTGCTACGATTCAAAGGAATGAAGTAACTAACATTAATCAATCGATTAGGAAAGCTGGCAGTAATCACCTTAGCAAACCAATAAATAATTTAACACTAAACAAAAAACATTCCTTGAAAAAAAAAAATTAAAATGTACTGCTTTCTATTAATATAATTCTATTAAAACTGCTTTCTAATTTATTAATAACTAACTGGACCCGAGCAAAGCGTTTCACGCAAAGATTTGCATCAGATTTTACTTCTATGTTTAACATAACTACGAAATAAACGTTTCTTGTTGCCTGTTTATCCCCCCCCCTCCCACTCCCCAACCATCCGGGCATTAATATTTTTTTACTACAGTGTTTAATATTTAAGGAAAGACTTCACTTTCTGACGTTCTTCTCTTCAAAACAGTTTCCTGTAATCTTCCTGGTATATATGAAATCACTAAGAATTTGGCATAGTCCCTGGATATTAATCTTTCTACATTCTGATTTTAACTACCCTTCCTTATGATACACATAATTTAAATAATTGGAGTATTAACAAAATAGGTTAAATTTCAACAAAGCAAATAAATGAGATTCTT
This sequence comes from Aelia acuminata, assembly GCA_911387785.2. Lineage (NCBI taxonomy): Eukaryota > Metazoa > Arthropoda > Insecta > Hemiptera > Pentatomidae > Aelia > Aelia acuminata. The sequence continues at coordinate 52,591,832 of OU426978.1, read as the reverse complement.
GGTGTGAAAGAAGGCACAGTCTGTTTCTCTTTTATTCGTGGAAAAATTTAAAACCCAATACGTCATTGATAAAAATCATGAGCATCTAAATCATTAAAGTGTCAGCTTTATAAACCTTATTTTGTTTTTTCAAAAACAGTTCATAAGGTGGTTTTCACAGTTATCTTTCTTACAATGGAGAGGAAGGTAGTCTTTTAAGTGTGAAATAAGTTTCTATCCATGGAAAGGCAACAAAATAATAAGGCCAGGCGTTGTTGGGTATGTAAGTTGGGGCGCAGCTCCGTGACGTGAGGTCAGGTGACATGACTTTGTGTTTTCAGTAGAATAGAAAGGAGGAGTGAACATTGAGCCGCAGAACGTTTGTGTTCCTGATGCAGTTTGTCACTGCCTGCGCTACGCAGGTGAAGGGAAAAATGGAAGAAAAATTAATTGAGGCAGTAAGGGACCGAAAATTTTTATACAATACATCACATCCTGACTACTTAAAAGTCAAATAAAAATCCAAATTAAAAAACTAGTTTTTAGGACTTAGTTGTCTTACCTTTCTTTAAATAACAACTTTAAGGAAGTATTTCTTGCAATAATGTCGTTATTATTTGACCTTCGAGATCATTGGAACTCTAATATAAATATTGCACATTTACGAACTCTATCTTACGGGTCCGCAGTTTTCAATAGAATCACGTCCCAACTTTCACACCACCTGCGCACAGTCGGCTTAATCCCTGCTTTCTTGGGTCACCTCACCTCACGTCACGTCATGGCCCCAACTTATGCCCGGCCTAAGAAGCCTCGTGAAGCTGAGGGACCTAATCCATGCCTTTTCTTAAAAACAATAAGTTTTAGAGATTTAAAATGCCTGGCCCATATAACTGGAACGTGTATGGGTCATAAATCCAGGTTAGAAACCATTGAAATCCATTTTTCTCATTTCGGTTCTTTAATTTACTAAAATTCCTGATATAAAAACGATAAATTGATAAAACACAATTTGTTCCACCTCGATCTAATTTGTTCCATTCAATCTCATCACTATAAATAGATTTTATTTATTTCAAACATATTTTGGACGACAGTAGACTCCGGTTTATGCGTCCTCTTTGGAACTGATACATTGCTATTTAAGCGAGAGAGCCGGTTAATCCGGAAAAAAAAAATTATTATAACTTCTGTATTGTGATAAAACCCAAATACAACACACAACCTAATTTACAAAGGTTATATAAATATCAATTAAAGAAGATCACATTTTTGGCTAATTTAATTTAACGATTTATGAAAACTTACATTATCAATCTACTCACTTTTCACAAAATATTTTATTTTTTCGTTTATACACATTTTAATGTTATTTCGTCGGTCTTGTCTAAACATACGGAGCTATTTATTTTTAATTTCTTTTTTAATTTTTTTTAAGAAATGGATGGAGGATAAGAATTTTGTTTTAAGATCAATATTACTTTGAAGAGATTTGTTTTACTGGAGTTCAGTCAAAAAATTAAAAACAAAATACTTTTTTCCCATATTTTGATTTATTTAAGATCTATCGAACCGCAATATAATACAAATTTTCACAAAATTTTTTACCAGTGATTGATAATATGACAAAGTTATAAATGCTTTTAAGGATGTTAAAAAAAAATTTTTATCTTTTACAGCGTCTGTCGGTTTATCAGGAGAGTCGGTTAAACAGGAGCCGATTAAGCGGGAATCTACTGTAATTGCTAAATGTGAGAGTGCAATTTTTTAATGCTACAATTAATTCTAAATCAGACAAAACCACATTTATAGAACCTAAGCACGACAGGACCTTACATTTGCTCTAATGTAACACAGTAAGTAGTTGACTACGTGCAGCGGAGGGGCCTAACCCAGGCATTATCTCAAAAATTGTAAGTTTTGGGGCTTTAAAACACAAACCGCAGTTTAGTTCTTTTAGTGTTCTGGGCCTTGATGATCGTATCGCAATTTATAAAACCTAATTTGATCCATTGAATCAGTATGTTTTGGTCAATATTTTATTTTGGACCAAAAAACGAACACTGAGAAAGCGATACACAAAACCTCCGTGAAATTCTGAATCCAACGATGCCACAGTCATGGAATTTGAGCACGACAGGCTCTGATAATTCTGGAAAAATCGATTTCTAGGCTTTGTGAAGTAATATTTGTGGGATGTTGTCATATAAAACATTAAACAAAGTCATCAAACTAAACATGCTTTCTGTTCTCAGCTTTGTATTAGTACTTGATAATTTCTTGGCCATTAGGTGGTCCAACTTACCGCTATTTATCTTTGATATAATATTAAAAGTTGGCAATAAAACTATTCACTTATAAAATCTTAGGTGACTGGATAAGCAAGTCGAGTATTTCACTTATTTGAATCAACTAAATAAATTAGTGAGAACATTTTAGTTTTGAACTTAATCTATAAGATATTATATATAACTAAGCTAAGCAATTTCACCTGACTGATTATATCCATGGACAAGCCAGAGGCCTTCAAAGCAGTTAATACAGGCTTTTTCACCCTTTCAAATAAATCAGGGCAAATTTTTTCAAATTCTTCACGGGTAACTTGCAGCTTAAAATCTTTCTCGTCCAACAAACCCTCAACCTAAAAATTATTTATTTTTTAACTAAGAGTGTGCCCTCTAAATATTAATCAAACAAATATTTGATCACAATATTTTATGTCACCTGAGCATAATGATCTACATTAGCACTTAAAACAGTTTTCAGACGACCAGCTTCTTTGAATAGTTTGGCCAGTGCCCTTGGGTTCTTAAAAACATCATTAGGAGTTTTCTTCATTTCATTGAACTTTTTGCCCAAATAATCCCGGAGACGAAGCTGCATTTCAAGACCACCCAATGTTCTGTCATATCTGTTAAAAAAAAGTTAGCAAGTAACTTTTTAGCTCAGAACTGGAAATTTTTAAGGGCCGATGAACTGGCACAGTTCCAACGAAAATACTACCTCATAACTGAGAGATTATAAATAATTATTCACTGATAACATACCCGACACCAAGAACTGATAGTTGAGGATGAGATTCAACGTATCCCTTCTCTTTCATTTTTACAACTTGGTAACTCACTATGGTTGCTGTAGTACTGGAAGCACCCATGTCATACAGCATTATGTACTGAGCACTTTCATTAAAGTCTTTTCGCCGGAATATACCATAGTTCAATGCAACTGTAAAATTAAAAAAATACATACAATAATAGAATAAAATAAGCAGAATAATACTAAGTTTCTAGTTAATAACATCACAATATGTCATTTTGATTTCCAATAAACTTTTACAAATATCACAGTATTTAGCTATCACTGTATTTTTAATTAATTGTAACATAATATAATCTATAGGATTCTGATAGATTCTTCAGAAAACATTCCTGATCTTTTCTGATTTGGGTCGTCCGACGAGGAATAGCTTAATCCCATATTTTTATTAGTATCAGTATTGAAATGAAACCCTAAGGTAAGTAAGATATCATATTTTATAAGAAATATTTTTCTATTATTGTCAGGAGTTCAATTACAGTAACAATGAATCATAACTGTTCAATAACAGTTAAAGGATGGAAAAAATTTAACTGTAAAAATTAACTAGACATGATTGAAGGCATGAATATACAAAAATCATCACTTTGGGTCAGTCTTAAAAGGAGGAATAAAATTAAGTAAGGGACGAGAAGTCATGAGCATTGTGGAGACAGAAACCAACAATATAATAACAAGATTATTTTGAAAACATTTTTAAAAGATTAAGTTCTAATACTTTAAAAATATCTAATAGGACAATGAATAAATTCTCGCTATCTCCCAAAAGATCGCATGGATGGATAATGCATTTTCCAAGATATACTGTCAGGAAGCTATGACTTAAAGGAATATTAGTTCATCTCAAAGTAAAAACACCGTTTTTCATTAGGAAACTTACTTGCACCATTTTAATTAGAGGCTCAGTTGACTTAGCAGTATCATTTTAAGACATGTAAAGACTGGTTTCAGTGTTTCAAAAATAATGGATTTTATCTAGGAGTTAAACAACGCTCAGGTGCACCAAAAAAGTTTGATAACTAAGAATTTGATGAATTACTTAATGAAGATATTTGTCAGAAGTCAAATATTTGTGTTTCAAAGCTTATCTGCATTTATTGGGATCAGAACAGAATTATTTAATACGTATTTCCCAAAAAAAAAAAATAAAATAAAAGAAATAACGGGAGATGGCTATTGTCTATATCTAATGCATTTGAGCCAAGTCCTAAAGGACAAATGGCCACTATCCAAGCAAATACATGACAAATTGATTACAGCACTCAACTAAATTTTGCTAAACTTTTAAAAACCTAGGTAATAACTTCTTGGATAGGAAGCTCTCTCCCACCCGCCTTATTGAACAGATACTACCCCTTCCGATTATCACTTATTGTATTAGATGACACAGGGCTGAGCAGCAGTTACAATCTATTAAAGATATAAAAAAAATGGGTAGAATCTTGCATATAGATCAGGCAAAATGTTTCTGTTGCCTAAAAACAAAAAGATTTTGGACTTATTTTAAAGGTTTGGCTAGTAACTAGAAAACCATGCATTGCACGGAAAAATTTTTCTTATTAAAATAAAATAAAATTAAATTCTGCGTTGAATGATATACTTTAAGTTAATAATGGTTCAGTTCTTCCACTCAGGTTCCAATGCCTGAAATACGAAAATGGCTACTCAAAATAAAAAATCTTACAGATGATAGTTGTAGAGCACCAAATTAAACATAAAACGAGCTCCTTAACTATAAATGTAACTCACTCCTGTCAAGGTATAACAATGTGAAATTATTTATAGTGCTTACTTCCTGATAACAGCTTTTTTTGTGAAATAAACCAACACAGGAGTGAGGAGCTAAGTATATAATTAAGGAGCTCCTTTTACATATAATTTTATGCTTTACAACTTTCATCTATAAAATTTTTCATTTGGAGTAGGCCAGCCCTTTTCAAATTGGAGGCATTGAAATATGAGCATAATTCATGCTCCTGGAAATTATAAAAATTGCCGATCTTTGATAATTAATTTTGGCGAAAAACTGAACCAATTTTAACTTCAAGTATGTTATTTGTTGCACAATTTAATATTATTTAATTTTAAAGATAATACCATTTCCAGTACAATTCATGGTTTATGGTTTATATTAACAAAAAACTTGAAAAATTTCATGGTTCTTAGGCAACTGAAGCTTCTCCCGAATGAAATTTTGTTAGAAATCTTGGTTTTTCCATGCTAGCAAGGTATAAAAGTTTAGGAAAAAAAAAACCTTTTACCGACCCTTTGCGTGGTAAAGTATACTTTTTCCTTGACTAATAGCCTTAAAAGAAGAATTGTTAAGCAGATGTGGAATATATATCCTACCAGAAGGATAGGAGAAAGTTGAGACTAGTGATGGGAAATACTTAAAATGAATATTTAACTCACAGTAAATGAAGCATTAATTCTCCCTCCTTAAAAAAAGAACATATTCCTATTAGGTCTCATAATGGTTTTTTTTTTTTTTTTTTTTTTTTTTTTTTTTTTTTTTTTTTTTTTTTTTTTTTTTTTTTTTTTTTTTTTTTTTTTTTTTACATTTTTGAATATATTCTCTCATAGGAAAAGTATTTTACATTATGAGCATTCAATTATTAATAAAACTAAGAGGTTTACACATTAACTTAGTCAGAGACCTCAAGTAGTAAAGACAGTCTATCCCAAAATATTATTATTGGATGCCCTACTTAATAAAGCTGACCTTAATCTTTTTCCTGTATGCCAATCAATATGGTTCGAACAAAACACATATCTAAAGTTCACATAAACAAATGTAAATCTTACTGACCATTGTAATCTTTATTATCATATTTCTACCTACATCTTAACATTACTTCAGATAAGCTTTGTAGAATTTTATCTCATTTTTTATTAAGGTCAGACTTCAATAACTATAATCTTACATTTTTTTAAAATTCTATAATTTTTTATATTATTTTTATTTAATGTATTTAATTTTGTTTAATGTTACACTTATAATTGATTATCCTTTATATATTTTCTACTATTGGCTGTTTTCTATTTTTTTCAAATTTAGTCCTGATGATTACCTTAACTTCGGGTCGAAACGTCGGCACAACTGAATATGAGATACTTGCATATTAATGTTATTTATTTTGACCACACCCAACCATTTCCTCTTCATAAACAAAAGTATATTCAAATAAATTAATTCTATAAATGAAATTCTCAACATAAAATGGACTTAGTATACTTAAATAAATAAATGTACCTGCAGTATAATCATTGATAAGCTGCAATACTTTGATGCCTGCAAGCTCAGCTGCTTGGAGCATCGCCTTCCTCTCAGCCTGATTGAAGTAACCAGGGACAGTGATAACAGCTTCATTAACAGCATTGCCAGCAGCATTAACAGCCATCTCCTGAGCTTTCTTCAGCATCATAGCAACCAATTCCTCAACATTGAACTGAGTTTCTCTGAAAAACAAACCGAAATAAGTGTGACCTAAGACTGCAATATCTTCATTTCATGCTTAGGTGTGAATTATAAAAGGTAGAAAATTTCTTCTAAGTAACAGGTAATAGTTATCAGAAAAAATATTTTAAAAACTTCACAATGTCATCACTATTATTCCTAAGCAATTTTCTTAACTACTAAACTTGAAAGAGGGATGGCTACTAGTGGTTCAAATTTACACGAATTCAAGGGGTGGCTTCGATGTGTGATGAAACTAAGTGTTACCATCAATGTTTAAGTGATTTGTTCAAGTGAACATGTGTCACATCTTTCCTTCGTTCTTCAATCTCAAGAGAACCTCGCTTCATTTCTTCAAATGAGCAATTAACATCCATTTATGATCTTTAAAATAGTGAGTAATAGACTCTAATAATTCCCAAAATACCCAAGAGAACCTAATTTCAAGTAAAAATTGTAGCTTTTCCATGTGTTTTGTATCCTTTTTGTTTTTATTTGTCATTTTCCTTTTAAAATAATTTATCAAATTTAAAATGTTTATAGTTTCAGTTAATTTTATAAACATAAATATTTAAAATTTATTAATTTTGTTTTTTATAATTAATGCATTAAACTTTTACAGTGGCTAGCAATAAATAAACCATTTTTATTTATAATTAAATTTAATATCATCAACCTTTCTCAAATTAATTAAACACTAAGAAAATTTTTATTTTTAAGAAATCATTCATTATACCAGTCATTGTAAAATGTAATATTTAGTATTTACCTAAAAATCCGGGCTTCAGTAATTATGAACCAGTTAACCAAAAAAAAGGTATATTCCGTAAACAAGAAGCAATTATTTAGCATGTATATGCCTTAATTAACAAATAGACTTTCTGAATAGACTTTCTTGATTATATTAAATGGTTTAAATAAATAAAAATATTTCCCTTACCTTGCTTATACACTGAATTTATAGGGAAGAGAATGAATATGTTACTAGCGAGACATATTTTGCAAGGGTATATTAATTTTAATCTCATTGGATTATATTTGATCTATAATCTAGTCACTATGATTTAATTTTGAAGGATACAATCAATTACTTAATTCATTCCCCCAGTAATAAGAAAAATATGAAAAAATACAATACAGTTCTCAATCCTAACGTGCCATGTGCTTTAAAACACAATGTTATTAAAACAAGCCTGAAAATTTCTAACCAAAGATATAATTTTATTTTGAACTGTTACAACAACTGTCCAATTGGAATGGACCACTACTGGCTGCAGTGACTGAAACTGCAGTATCAAAGGCAGTTTCGATAACGCAGAGTTGCCAATCCCATTTCAAAATTTAACTAATATTCAATTCAATAGTGTATAAAAAATTGTAAACTTGTAATAATTATGATACAGACAAACAAAGTTCATGCCTTGATCTCCAAATAACTAATTCAAATAAATTACATCATAGCCATTCTATAAAAAGTTAACATGGGCAAATCATAGCACTACTTTGAAAAAGCGGCTCCTGTACATGACCTATTAATGTAACCTAGAGAGGTTACATGACTGTAATATTATCAAACTCTCATAGCGTCTTTTCAATTAAAAAGGGCCTTGATTAGCTTTATTTAACACTCGCTTACGAGTCCAACCTGCTCCGCTCACTCTTATGGAATAAGCAAACACAAGGTGTCCTTTTCAGTTGAGATAAGGCCACACTACGCAGTGCCAAACAGGCCATGCCACGGAGCCGCATTGCCAAACTTCTACCCAAATTATATCTATAAAAAAGAAAGAGTACTTCCTTACAAAGTATCTAAACTAAAACTAACACTAACAAAGAGAGGTTAGGGACAGATATCAACACAACAGATTTCAATAAAAAAAACTTTGGTGACATTAGCTCAAAAAATCTAAAATTTACAGGAACATGGTTTAAATTAAAAAATGACATTTTAATCTCATCAATTTTGATTGTTTGAATAAATAAAATCATATTGATAATAGTAAATCACCGTACAAGAAATAAACAATTAAACAAGTAAAACTTAATTAATAAATAATCAATATATGGCGCCGCGATACATTAATAGAGTAATTTTTAAAGAAACTTACTGATCATGCTGAAAGACAACTGTTCCACGAACAGGATCAGGAACTATTTCATAATAGGGAAACCTCTGCTGAAAAATCTTTACAATAGGGTTGTCTACTTTTTTGCCAAGTAGATCTAACAGATACATATAACACTGCTTAGGGAACCTGACCCCAACACTAAGAGCATCTTCACCAAAAGTCCTCTCACCATCCCGAAATGCAATTGCAACTGGTGTTTTTCTTTTAGATTCCTTATTCAATGCTATTTCCATAGGTACTCCAGGCTGTCAACAACAGAGCGATTCTTATTTTTCAAAAAATAATAAATGTTATGCTCAAATATAGTTAGTTGTATTCAATACCCATTTGGTAAAAATAACAATCACACTAAATACTATACATTAAACCAGCGAGAACACCAAATCATTTGCTTACATTTGAGTCACTATCTTGACACTGGTAGTGTTATATGTAACTATTCATAATGTTACACTGTTTTGTAACATTATGAATAGTTAGATTATTGTTTGTTAACCATTTTTTAATAATTTTATGTTAATAATATTATTTAAACCTACATTTTGGGGAACATCAATATAATATAATGAAATCCATATAATAAAAGAAGTTAGTATATCTTCTTAATAGTACAAACTTTATGTGCTGAGATACTTATTTAGTTATACATATACATATGTTAAACAAGTGGAATCTAATATAACCACTCATCAGTTAGAAATTTGCATACTCTATTTAATTAACTAAATTAATGAATAAAGAATTTCTAAACCTGGAGGCTAGCCGTGGGTCAATTATTAACCCCCATCCATCTTAAATTAGTGAAAAAAAGGGTACCCAACATTTGAGATTTCAAGAATGTTGGTCAAATAAATCTTTAATGTAGACTTGATACTAAGGTAATACATACATAAAACTACAAAATGTATAAAAATATATATTAAAATGGATTTTTTAAAATGAATTCATTAAAATATGCTTATAATCATAAATTACTATTATTCAAATTAGTTAAATATAAAATTAAGAAAATTCATCAAAGGATGGTTTCATGATTCTAGCTGAAGATGAAACAGTTGAGCATAATATTAAGAAAATAAAAATCAATATAGTATGTGAAAGATTTATGAGTTACAGCATTACTGTCCGAGCAAAGCTTTAATTGGTTAGCTGTTACTCAATTCCAATACTGAATAAATAAACTGTAAAAATATTCTTAGGATGTTAACAAATAATTTAGAAGAGTTGGATACTTTTTTTTCTTTAACTGTAGAAGCATCAGGCCTATGGTTAAAATTAAATAATTCTTCTAATTAATGTTAGTTGCTGAATTAATAAAGTAATGAACTGATAACAATAAATTGATGTTTGGATAATGATAAAATGAAAAAGAAATTGAATTATGGAAACCTTAGATCATATAGAATAACGAAGTGACCTTTGCAGGGCATAATTAACGATGAAATAGTCGGATTGAAAAATAAAGATATAAAAGGCAATAATGGTATGATTTATATTTGTATATTAGAATGCCCTTGTAAGCAAGGATAAGAAAGGAAAATTATAGGCATAATGGATGTTACAGTATAGATTTTACAAATGGATAATTCCTTCACTACGGAATTCTAAAGCAAGGTAGCGCACAATAATACAATAAAGAATTTAGATGATAAGTAGTAATGCTAACACACCTTCCTTGAAATACATCTCATAGTTTTTCCCATTTCCACTAACACATTCATTGAACTTATAAAATAATGATGAAAATGTCAAACATGACATAACTATGATCATGAAATAAAGATATAAACATGTTATATTTTTTATTAATGTACATTAAGTTAATTTCACAATATGGTGTATCAAAAGAAATAAGGTTGCTACTTAGGAGAGAAGTATTTAATCGCTAGAACAAACAAATTTAAGCAATAATTTTGTTTTAAGTGAAGTGGCGAATATTTGAATTCCAATTTAGAGATAATTCACATCAATAAAAAATAAAAAATGTTGCATTCAGAGCAATAAACGGCAGAAAATGTTATTCTATAGAGATTCATTATAAATCATTTCAGGTATATCATTGATTTGGTACACTGAAAACGTTATTTTCAATTTTAAGCTGAACTAATCCTAATTCAATATTAGCTTCAACATCGGTTAAGAATTATGTACCAAAAACTACAGAAAAAATCATTCATTCAACAGTTTAAAAACGTTTCTCAAATAAAAAAAAATACTACAATAATTTTACTTACAGATACAATAGCAACCTTCATCCATTCTGTTCCAAAATCTATACTCATTACAGCAACTCCTTGACACTTTACTATACATTCTAATATTAGAATCATAAATATTAAACAGCTTAAAAGCCTCATTTTTGCTTCTGAAAATAAAACAAAAAAGTCATAGGAAAAAAATAAAAATGCGTTAACTAAAATTTATCTGAAGTAAAGAGGAATTAAGGTGGGAAACAAAATTATATCTGTTAATTCAAAATATCTAAGATAAGTGTCATAAATGAAGTATTTAACTACAGACCAGAAAAAGAGGAGCTACTCACATGCAGGTTAACTCGACTTCGAAGTTTATAATCTGTATATTAATTAACAACTAATTCATCATTTTCTTAGTTACAAATCAGTAACCCATGTGAAACTGTTACCTATCAGCTGCTGGCAGTTCCAGCATTGAATTTGAACATTGTGTGGCTGAATGTTATTGGCTAGTTCTTTCTCAAGACTGTTTCGATAATCGATAGAGAGTATCGCAGTATCCTGAAGGAGCTGGAGAAAAATAAATATAATAAAAAAGAACAAGTGAAGATTTCTTAAACCAATACCATCATACAATAACAATGACCTGAGGTACCTTGGAAAAATGCCTTCGTCCTATAATATCAATACTTTAATGTAGAGGTGGAAAATGGTTGACGGTTTTTTTGGTTAAAATTATTGCTCCCAGACTATTGGATTTCGCTATTAGATAGAGGAAATCCAGGACATGGAGGCTTTTGCGCCACAGTATTTTATAGGATTTGACCCCTTATGGCCCAGTAGGGACGATCCGGAAACTGTTGAGTTCGTATTAATGATGTGTACCACATAAAGGAACTAGAGAACACTCTCCAGATGAAGAAAGGCACGTCCTCACCGATAGTAAATCCTTCCTTCTCATGAAAATGCAATTATTTCATATCTTTCGTATACCGGTGGTCTTCCACCCTTCCTACGGTAAGGCTGGGACACTTCGACTTGGTGACCCGACGTGAAAGACAAAGGCAGTAGACTGATTGTTCTTCAATGGATTAAAGTCTTACAAACTTCAAAGACTTCTGCCTGTATTTATATATAATTTCTGAGTTAGCTTAATGCTACTCTCGCCAAAACCCGTGTTGATTTAAGGAAAACCACAACCAAGGTTCCATTCGTTCTGTATTGTTTTTGTTTGTTTAAGGTCACTTGATGCAACTAAGGCTAATCGGACGTTATAGATAAAATTAAAAAACAAAACAATTTATAAGGGTTATTAAAAGTAAAAAATTCATAAATAGTAAAATTTTAATGAAGTATGATCAAGTTTACGCATTGTTGAATGAGCACGAAAATGGCCATTTTCAAAAATTCGTAGCTACTAAAGTACTCGAATTTACATGTTAAAATTTCATACAGTTGGTTTATGTCGCATGTAAAAAAATGAGATTTTTATCAAATAGCCCACCAGAGATATTAGAGCCCAAAGTTAACAAACATTAAAAAATGTGAAGTTTAAAAATTCATAAAAAAAATAAAGTAAAGAATATACGGGTTAAGAGTACTTTTAATGAAAGCTACTTAGTTAGGTTTATTATCATGTCCAAAATCAGCTTTGATGTACATACACTCAAACCCAAAACGCCCTCAAAAACGGTGTTTTGAGAATTTAAAGCAGTTTTTTTAATATCATTTTTCAAGTATTGGACTTCAATTGGTCCAAAATGGGCTTCAAAATATTCAAATAGTAAAGAGAACACGAAATGTAGAACAGACCTTAAGGAAAACAATTGTGTTTGAATTATTAGTCTATGACTTACCAGTCTTGAGAAAATGAGTTTTCTGTGAGAGCTTAAAAACTCAAAAATCGTCCTGAAAGGTGAAACAAAAATGGCTGCCATTTTGAAACGGTTGATCCTAAAATTTTTTAAAAAATTGATTTGAACTACTCATTCCATACGTAATTGGTGGTAAAATTATGATTTTTTTCTAAAATGATCGAGCAACCACTTTGGACCACTTGATATGGAATGACCCTATATGAAGTTTTCAACAACTAAATAGAGAAGTGTTTAGTTCATTGATGAACAAAGATTCCTTAGTAAATCAGGTTTTTCAGTTTTCCATTTTTTATGCCGCCATTAAAATTTTGCTCCATACTTCTTCACCACTCCGAAAAGCCCCGTACCTGTAAACTTTCTCATAAAGGTGTTGCCAAGTAGTTTTCAATCGAGTTTAAATCTGATGATCGTGCTGGGCAGTCCTAAACATCAATATTCATCTCTCGAAAAGCAGCTTCTGTTTTACGAGAGGTGTGACAGGGGGCATTATTATGTAAAAAATAATAATCCCCATTAGTAAAAACACTTTCAAATCATGAATGCACTTTTCTTGGAAAGTTTTAGGTAAAAGTCACTGTTCATCCCCTAGTTGATTCGCAACAAAAGGTACTTCCTTGGCGCAGTATTTGCTCCCTAAACCATCACACTTTCACCTCGATTTTGACGGTTAGGTCGTTTATTTACACTGTTTGCACCACTTTCGATGAAAGAATATTCATTATCAGGTCCACCCTTGCAAAATCTTTCCGCGTCAATAATTACAGTTTTGGTCAACTTATCCGCTGGTGAAGCTAACCGCTTTCGACCCAGTTCTAATCTTTTTGCTTGTTGCATTTTCGTTAACGAAATATTCCTGTAGCGAAATCCTAATTCGTTAAGTTTCCTTCTAATGATACAAGTTGAAGCTTCGATTCCCAGACTTCTCTTGACGTTGTTAGTTCTCCATGTTCACTCCTTCTTCGAATTTCGCGTTTTATCATTGATTTTACGCGTTTGGAAATAATATTTTTCCTCCCTTTTTGCCCGTCCATGATTAGTTTTAAAATTTTTTCGTCCTGATGAAAAAGGAATACCGTACTTTTTCCCCACCGCACTGAAACTAATTCCCCCGCCCTAATCACGTTTCACTCTTGTAATAATATCTCGGGAGTACATTGTTTCGGCACAAAACCTTGAAGGCATAATGACTTATTTAGGAATCAAATAGGTGTGCACATTTATTTGTTCAGTAAATATTGAAGGATTAGATGTATAACCCAAGAAACTTAATCTGACTAACAATAACAAACTTAATCTACGTAATATTTGTAAATAAACTAACGTGAATATAATATCGATTAATATAATGTAATTAAATTAATGAAACAAATATTGTGCACTTTTTTTGGCCAGAAGTGTAATTAAAGAAGATAACAATTATTGACTAATTTAATAAACATTTTACGAAAATTTACACAATCAATCTATTCAGTTTTCACAAAATCTTTTTTTACTTTCACTTACCTATATATGAAATATATAGTAAGTGGAAGTATTGCGATCGTGAAAATTTTCGACTTCCGGTTTTCATTGGAAATACACGTTTTGGGGTCCCCTGAGTCAAAATAACCAAGTCCCGCGAAATGGTCTGTGTGTGTTTTTTTTTTTTTTTTTTTTTTTTTTTTTTTAAATCACTTTATTGTTCACATGCACCACATAACGTATAACATGTACATTATTAATAATTATAGTTACAATATTTCTATAACATATTAAAGTCTATTTTTGCTAGAAAACTGGAAAAAGATGGAAAGTAATCTTTTGAAATTAAATCAGTCTCTTTTGCAGGCCAATAACTCCCTGATGTTATGACATCTTGAATAAGTTTTCTTCTGATAGCTTCAAAATTCTCGCAATCATAAATTATGTGCTCCCATGTCTGTGGCGTATGAGAGTCGCATAGACAGCATGAGTCGTCTAAAATTTTGAAACGATGAAGATATGCCCGGTTCCGGCCGTGACCCGTCAAGACCTGAGTTAATTTATAGTTAATTGTGAAGTGTTCCGCATCCTGCCTTGACTTGATGTTCGGGAAATATTTCTTCGTAATTAAGCCTTTGTCGCTTTGTGCCCACTCTTCCTGCCAAGCCGATATCAAGTTCTTATGAAGTTTGTTCACAAGGTACGACTTCGGGGCCAGAGAATATGCTTCTTCTATCGATTCGTCTTCTGATGCCTCCTTCGCTAGAGTATCTGCCATTTCATTCCCTATTACACCACTATGAGCCTTTACCCACTGAAACCTCACCTCGTTGTTCATTGATTTTAAAAGTATTTTAATTTTTTCGACTATCGGAGAGTGGTCTCTGTGGTTCTTCAATATGTCTAAACAGATTCTGCTATCTGATTTAATTACAACAGTTGGTGTTCTTTCTCCATGATCCTTAGTTATCCCCTTCCACCACTCTAGGGCCTTCAATATAGCTAGCATTTCGGCTTGGTTATTTGAGCATTTAGGGCTTAGCCTAAACTTAGCGCTGTAAAATTCTTCTCTCTCCATTGCCACGAATGCACATCCTACTCCCCTTTCAGTTTTACTCCCATCCGTGTATATGGAATATTTAGCATCTTCTGGTTCCTTATAAAATATTATACCTGGTGTATCTCCTGGATGCTGCCACTCTCTGAAACTTACTGGCTTCTCATATTCCGCTTCTTCATCATTTCCATCGTGGTAAATTCTATGAAAATTGCATTGTAAACCCAATTTCAGAATAATCGGTTCAATATTTGCAAGGACAATGGCACTCTCGTATGATATAGTTCGAAAACCTTTAATTATTCTTATGGCCATCAGCCTTAGTATTCGTTTTAATTTGGCTTGGTTTTGTTTTTTCTCAATCGCTTTTATCCAAACTGGTGAAGCATAAGTCAGGATAGGTTCAATTCAAGTGTGTGTGTGTGTGTGTGTGTGTGTGTGTATGTGCGCGCGCGCGCGTGTGAACAGACTTGCTCAAAAACTATAAACCGTGCGAACCTGAAATTGGGTATTTAGAGTATGTATATGCCCGCGATATGACAGCAAAAAATTCATTAAATTTGCTCAAAGGGAGGGGGTACTTTATTTAATAACTTTTTAAGTTTTTTTCGATTTTCTCAAAAACGGCTCTAACGATTTTGATTTAACTGAGTAATTGATCTATTTATATGCCCGAAATATGACTGTAAAAATTTCATCAAAATTTATCAACCAGAGGGGGGACTTTACTTAGTAAATTTTGTATCATTTTCACGTGTTTTTTTTATTTACTCAAAAACGGTTTTAACGATTTTGATCAAACTTGGTATTTGATGTATGTATATGCCAAAGATGTGATAGCCAACATTTCATCAAAATTGGTCAAACGGAGGGGGGGACTTTACTTCATAAATTTTGTATCATTTTCACGTGTTCTTTTTATTTACTCAAAAACGGTTTAAACGATTTTGATCAAACTTGGTATTTGATGTATGTATATGCCAAAGATGTGATAGCCAACATTTCATCAAAATTGGTCAAACGGAGGGGGTACTTTATTTCATAATTTTTTTCCAATTTTTACCTTTTTGTCAATGATCTCAAAAACGGCTTTAAAGATTTTTATCAAATTCGCCATGATTAAACATGGTGTTATTATTACATAATTATATTATATATTATAAAATATAAAATCATATATAAATAAAATATAAAATTAGGTGTTCTTTAATATCAGGTAAGCTTTATCATTATTAAATTGTTCTGAGGGGGATTAAATGGGGTAGGGGCCTTTTTTGTTTGTTTGTTTTTTGTTTCTTATTAAGTACCTTTGTGTTTGTTTATATGGAGAAATTAACTGTCTCTCGTAAGGCCTAAAAATAAGAAATGGCTAAATATGAGATATGGTAAAATTAAAGTAACATATAGAGGAGAAATAAGTGAAAGTAAAAAAGAAAAATATTCGGTCAACTCATAAAACTCATTGAGCCCACGCATGCGGAGTACGCCTTTAATTGACAGACCATTGTTCATAATTAAAGACAGTCTGTTCATTTGAGGAGTCGCAATTAACAAAACGCATTAATTTCTAATCCAAGTAAGTTGGTAATTGAAAGTTGTGTGTTGCGCGCACGCACCAAATTTTTTTTTCTTAATACGCATCTTAATGTCATTTCGTAGGTCTTGTCTAATATACGAAGCTATTTCAACTTAATTTCTTTTTTAATTTTTTATGAAATGAGTGGAGGATAAGGATTTTGTTTCAAGATCAATATTACTTAGAAAAGATTTGTTTTACTCGAGTTCGGTCAAAAAATCAAGACTTTTTGCCTACATTCCAATTTATTTAAGATCTATTGAACCGCAACACAATACGAAATTTTTAACCAGTGATTGAGGATATGTCAAAGTTATAAATGCTTTTAAGGGTGTTAAAAAGAATTTTTATCTTTTACATAAAAGCATCTGTCGGTTTATCCGGAGAGTCGGTTAAACGGGAGCCGGTTAAGCGGGAATATACTGTAATTGCTAAATGCGAGAGTACAATTTTCTAACGCTACAATTAATTCTAAATCAGACGAAACCACATTTATAAACTGTCTTTTAGCAAGACAGGACCTTACATTTGCTGGAACGTGACCAATAAGCAGAGTTGGGCAAAATGTAGTTACAGCTACTAACTTCTAACTACAACTACTTTGGTTTGATTGTAGTTACAATTACTAACTACAGTTTGTAGTTAGTAGTTAACAGCTGGCCACTACATTTTTTAACTAGTAGTTAGTAGTTAAATTTTTCCAACTACCAACTACAAGTTAGAAAAAGTAGTTAGAATATGTTAACTACTAACTACAAACTGTAGTTGGTAATTGCAATTATTTAACTACTAACTACTATCCAAATGTGATGACTATCCAAATATTATTAACTTCGGTTTATTAGTGAGCCACTCCTTCATGTTCCCCCCGGTCTACCCCATAACCTAAGCTTATTATCTCATGACCAGGTACCCATTAGCATTAATATTTATTTTGTATTTTAGTGGCTGGTGGGGGGGGGGGGGAGCGCTCTACAAAATAGTTTGAATTTCGTTTTTCTTTCACACGGGGGTCCAATTTTATGTTATCGGGAATGGTGTTTTTGATAAAAATATTCATTTTGTATTTTAGTGGCGGGTGGGGGGGGGGACGCTCTACAAAATGGTTTGAATTTCGTTTTTCTTTCACACGGGGGTCCAATTTTATGTTATCGGGGACGGTGTTTTTGATAAAAATATTCATTTTGTATTTTAGTGGCGGGTGGGGGGGGGGACGCTCTACAAAATGGTTTGAATTTCGTTTTTCTTTCACACGGGGGTCCAATTTTATGTTATCGGGGACGGTGTTTTTGATAAAAATATTCATTTTGTATTTTAGTGGCGGGTGGTGGGGGGGGGGGACGCTCTACAAAATGGTTTGAATTTCGTTTTTCTTTCACACGGGGGTCCAATTTTATGTTATCGGGGATGGTGTTTTTGATAAAAATATACATTTCGTATTTTAGTGGCGGGCGGAGGGGGGGGGGGGCTCTACAAAATGGTTTGAATTTCGTTTTTCTTTCACACGGGGGTCCAATTTTATGTTATCGGGGATGGTGTTTTTGATAAAAATATTCATTTTTTATTTTAGTGGCGGGTGGGGGGGGGGGTGCGCTTTACAAAATGGTTTGAATTTCGTTTTTCTTTCGTTTTTCTTCCCCCGTGTGAAAGAAAAACGAAATTCAAACTATTTTGTAGAGCGCCCCCTCACCCGCCACTAAAATACAAAATGAATTTTTTTATCAAAAACACCGTCCCCGATAACATAAAATTGGACCCCCGTGTGAAAGAAAAACGAAATTCAAACTATTTTGTAGAGCGCCCCCTCACCCGCCACTAAAATACAAAATGAATATTTTTATCAAAAACACCGTCCCCGATAACATAAAATTGGACCCCCGTGTGAAAGAAAAACGAAATTCAAATTATTTTGTAGAGCGCCCCCTCACCCGCCACTAAAATATTTAAAATAAATATTAATGCTAATGGATACCTAGTCATGATATAATATGCTTAGGTAATGGGGTAGACCGGGCGAACATAAAGGAGTGGCTTACTAATATTCCGAAGTTAATAATATTTGGATAGTCATCACATTTGGATAGTAGTTAGTAGTTAAATAATTGTAGTTAACAACTTTTAACTACCAACTAGTAGTTGGTAGTTAAACATTTTAACTACTTCTTCTAACTAGTAGTTGGTAGTTAAAAATTGTAACTACTTTTATTGTTGTAAGATCTTTTATTAATAAAATAACACAGTTTATATTGATAAACAAAAGTTTTATTCCTTAAAAAAAACAAATTAACTAATATACTTTTACTTCATAACACAATGCACTCATCTCATATATTATCTCTCTCTCTGGAGGTTACACACTTGTTTTCCCCTGCCTACTCAATGCTACATCCCTTATCTTGTCAAAAAAAAAAAAATAATTAACTGTACTTAAAAGAAAACAAAAAAATTAATAAACAGAAACCTTCTGATAATTCATGCTTCTAGTTCATAGTCTTGCAGCCAAGCTGGGGGTTTTTTATTTCTGATCGGTCTACTGACCGGAGTGTTCTTATCTGAAATTTTTTTAGTATCAGAAGTAGAATTTAGAACTTTCTGGGGGGTTGTGGTTGCAGATGTGTTTGAATCCACATTTTCAGCTGCCTCAATAGGAGAGTTGTAATGTTTAAAAAAGCTAGAGTCTCTTGTCAGCCTGACACCTTCTGGAGTCTCTACTGTGACTACATTTCCACACTTTTCCACCACTCTGTAAGGGATGGGATGATATGTGGGTGTCAGCTTGTCACTCTTAATGTCATTCTTTTTGAGGACCAACTCATTTGGGTTAAAATGTTTGAATGACGCTCCACGTTTCTTATCAGCATACTCCTTTCCTTTTAACTTATGGAGCGCGTCCCTATCCTTTACTTCATCCTTGGTTATTGACTCTCTAGATAAACAAGGAATTTTGTCCCTTATTTTCCTTCCAAAAAACAGTTCTCCTGGTGGTATTCCTGTGACAGCATGTGGAGTTACCCGATATTGAAAAAGGTAATGTTGCAATTGCTCCTTCCAGTCCTCACCACTCAACTTTGCCAATTTTAGCATTTTTAAAATGGTTCTATTTTGTCTCTCAACAGCACCATTAGCTTGTGGCCAGTATGGTGGAGAACGATACATTTTTATATTGTTGGCGTGGCAAAACTGTAAGAACTCCTCGGATGTGAACTGCCTTCCATTGTCGCTAGTAATGGATTCGGGCAGTCCATATCTGCTGAACAGTCTTCTTAATTGCTTGATAGTCTCTGAAGCTGTAATTACTTTCATTACCGCTACCTCCATGTATCGGCTGTAGTAATCTGTGATCACCATTAAGTGTTCTCCTGAGGGGAGTGGACCCATAAAATCCACAGCTACATCCATCCATGGTGCTTCAGGCAATTTCCGTCTAGACATAGGCTCTGGAGGTGAAACTAATCCCACTACTTGGCATGGATGACACGACCTCACAAATTTTTCAGCATCAACATCAATTCCTGGCCACCAAACCTTTGAACGAAGCTTCTGTTTCATACCCACAATCCCTGGGTGTCCATCATGAGCCAAAGCCAATGTTTTACTTCTCAGAGATTTTGGAATAATTATTCTTGTATTTCTCAGAAATATATCCCCAACTAATGAGATTTCACTCTCAATACTTTTAAATTTTGTGAGTGTGGAAGGCCATTCTCCCGAAACCAGACACCGCTTGACTTGTTTCAACTCTTCATCTTTTCTTGTTTCATGCCCAACCTCTTCTAAAGTCAAGGCTGATGGTAAGTAACACCTAGCAAGATGCAAAAGCGTTTTTTCTTCTTGTTTAGTAGCCCTTCTGGTATCTGTGGTACATAGTCGGGATAATGCATCTGCTATGTTAGATGAGCCTGGGCGATATTTTACATCAAAAGAGTATGATTGTAGTCTCAAGACCCATCGTTCAATTCGGGCACATGGTCTTGAACGAGGGCTGAAAATAAATTGTAATGGGCGGTGGTCAGTAATTAAACTAAATTTCTTACCTGTGACGAAACTACTGAAGCGTTCTACAGCCCACACCAAACTCAGAGCTTCCTTTTCAGTCTGAGAGAATTTCTTTTCAACAGTTGTCAAGCTTCGACTTGCGAACCGAATAATTCTTGGACCATCCGCAAATCTTTGAATTAACACTGCTCCCAATGCACATGGCCCAGCATTAGCAACCACCTCAATAGGATCCTCTGGAGAGTAATAACCAAGAGTGACAGCATTGGCTACTTCAGACTTTAATGTTTGAAAAGCGGCATCTTCTGCACTGCTCCACTTCCATTGTACATCCTTTTTCACAAGTTCACGGAGGGGCTCTGACTTTAATGATAAATTTGGGATAAATCGACCAACAAAATTTACTAACCCTAGGAAACTGCGGACCTCACTTTTATTACTAGGGGCTCGGAATTCCATGACATCTTTAACTTTACTTTCAGATAGTTTTAGTCCATTTTCTGTGATCCGGTATCCGAGAAAATCTAGCTCTTCCACTCCAAATACGCACTTCTTATCATTTAGTGTAAAACCAGCTTGATTTAACTTGTCCAGAACCACTTGAAGTCGAGCATCATGTTCCTGTATGGTCGGTGCATGAACCAAAATGTCATCAACAAATGAAAAACAACCCTTGCAGCCAGACAACACTAAATCAATGTGCTTTTGAAATATCTCAGGTGAAGAAGACAATCCTTGGGGCAGCCTCTTGAATTGGTACATACCTGTTGACGTCTGAAAAGTGGTGAAAGGACGACTAGATTCAGCTAACTCAAGATGATAAAATGCATCTTTGAGATCAATTTTAGAAAATATTTTACTATTATGCAACTCTGAGAGACAATCATCTAAAGTCGGTATTGGGTGTTTCATGTTAAGAACTGCCTTATTCAAACATCTATAATCGATTGTGATCCTTACTTCTCCTGTACTTTTGATGATAGGAACTATTTGCGAACACCATCGTACAGCACCTTTTGCAGGTTCAATAATTCCTGCCTTAAGGAAATCAGATATCTTAGCCTCTATCTTCTTTCGAATTGCCAGAGGTGGTCGGCGATAAGGGAGATGCACTGGATTTTTTTCAGGATCTACCTCAATGTGCACCTTAACCCCTTTTAAAATTTTCATTTCCTGACAAGTAGCAACTGCTTGTACTTGCAGTCCTACCCTTAAGACCCCAAGTTCCTCTGCCGCCTTCTTGCCAAGGATGACTTCTCCTTCTCCGTCAATGACATAGATATTAGTGGACTTTGACCTGTAACCAACTTTAATTACTGTTTTAATCTTATTTACTACTTTCAAAGCTGACTTACATCCATAAACAAAAAGGTGTTGCTCATTCCTATGCAATTTACCAGATACTTCAGCCATACACCCTTTCTCCTTCAGTGATTTCCATGTGGCTTTGTCCATGACCGAACATGAAGCTCCAGAGTCTATCCTCATTACTTGGTTTACACCTCCAATATTACAAGATATAAGCGTGTTGTCATTGATTGAAGAATTTTGGTCTGTAACATTTGCTTTATATATTCGCCAACTAGACAAACTACTCTCTTCACTACTTACATCACTTTCATCTGAAAAGGAATGAGGATGTTCCTTCTTCACTGACTTGATATGCCGTTTTCGTCTTGTAGACTCATCACTCTTCACCCCTTTTTTTTTTCGAATTTGATTCTTGATAATACCTGACATTTGAACGGCAAGCTGCAGCGAGGTGTGAATGTCCCCCACATATTGTGCAAATCGAATTCCATCCAGGACAAGCAGGGTCATTGGCAATGTGCCCTTCATTATTGCATCTAAAACATTTACGTTTTTCATATTTACAACGGGTTTCATGAACTTTTCGAGGTTTATTCTGGCCAACTCGATGAACAAATTTAGTCT
This sequence comes from Aelia acuminata, assembly GCA_911387785.2. Lineage (NCBI taxonomy): Eukaryota > Metazoa > Arthropoda > Insecta > Hemiptera > Pentatomidae > Aelia > Aelia acuminata. The sequence goes on along the minus strand of OU426978.1, from coordinate 52,569,074 downwards.
CATCAGGTGATTTATCTCGTTTTAAATCATTTGTTTGTACCTCTAGAGCTTCAAGTGACTTCCCCAACTCAATGACCTCATTAAGCTTAATATTGCACTTCCTTAGACACTGCTTTTGAAGTTCCCCAGAACTGCAGGTGAAAATTAGCTGATCCCGAATCTGATCATCTTTATCCACAAATTCGCACTTAATTGCCTGTCCCCGCAGACGAACCAAAAATTGTTCGATGTTTTCTTCATTTTTCTGCTTCAAATTTCTAAAAATATAGCGTTCATAAACAGCATTTAATTTTGGCATAAAATGTTCAGTTATGCTTTCAATACACATTTTGTAACATGACTTATCGTATTCACTACGTTCCAACGGTCCAGCTTTATCGGAGAGTTTCGATGTAGGTTCAACTGTTTCTGTGGGGAATGAAAAAAAAATATCTTGCAATTCCGTTCCTCCGCAATGTAACAGAAGAGCTTTTTTCCGATCCCAGTCCGTAATATTTTTTGCTACTAAGTAGAGTTCAAATGCACGTAACCATCGTGGCCATGCGGTCGCGTCATGTACATTTAAAATCGGTAACCCGGACGCACTCTCCATAATTTTACTCCTCGTCGCCACTTGTAAGATCTTTTATTAATAAAATAACACAGTTTATATTGATAAACAAAAGTTTTATTCCTTAAAAAAAACAAATTAACTAATATACTTTTACTTCATAACACAATGCACTCATCTCATATATTATCTCTCTCTCTGGAGGTTACACACTTGTTTTCCCCTGCCTACTCAATGCTACAATTGTAGTTTAAAAAAGTAGTTGTACATTTCTAACTACCAACTACTAGTTAGTAGTTGCTCCGTGCAACTACTTAACTTGTAGTTAGTAGTTAAAAATGTAGTTAACTACAGGAAGTAGTTAACTACTGCCCAACTCTGCCAATAAGTTAGTTGATCACGTGCGGCGGAGGGGCCTAACCCAGGCGTTATCTCAAAAATGGAAGGTTTTAGAACTAAAAGAGTCTAAAACTATAAACTGTAGTTCCTTTAGAACTAGATTGATTCTTAAGCTCGTATCGCATTTTATAAAACTCCGTTTGATTCGTTTCCATCGGTTGAATCAGTACGTTAAGATCAATATTTTATTTTGGATCAAAAAACGAACACTGAGAATGCAACACGCAAAAGCTCCGTGAAATTCTGAATCCACCGATACCACATTCATGGAATTTGAGCACGACAGGACCTTATAATTCATGAAAAACCGATTTTTAAGTCTTATGAAATAATACTTATATGTGGGATGTTATAAAAGTAAATTTAATGCAATAGAAGTGAAATTTTCTGAGTAATGCAAAGAGCGAATAAAAACAGATAACTTGACGGAATATAAATCGATAATAAAGTGTGTAAAGTGTTTTTAGTGAATTTATGAATAAGAAGTTGGTTTGACTAATATATGAACCTTTTAGTTGACAGATTTTTTGTTTTGAAAAAAATCCCTAACTCGAATTTCAACATTTTTCAGAAAAGCACTTTTAACTATATTCCTCTTTGGAAAAATCTTAACTTTGAATTCCCTGGAGAGAAATATTATTTAAAGTGCTTTCCTGCAAAATGCTGAAATTATAGTAGTCTGCCTGTCAAATAAAAAGGTTCATTATACAATACCCAAATTGAAACTTTTGATTTGATTTCGTATTAGTAGTATAATTCGAGATTTGCAGAGTCCGCCCAAATTAAAGGGGAACATCTAATCTTTAGGGAGGTTGAAATAAGAGAAACGTCTTTACAAAAAAAAAAAAAAAAAATTTGCAGCAAGTTTCTATGCTTCTGGATCTAATGGGACCATTTCTATGAAGATGCACTCAACATACTGAAAGTTGTAACAGATTATAGTTGAAAAACCATAGGTTGTGGCCGAACGACGTCCTTGCTAATAAGTACACATGTAATCAGAAAGAAGTCGATTTCGGATTTTCTTGTTAAATGTCGGTCTGATATGGAGTGTAAGTATTATTTCAAAACTTTCTAGCTAAGTATGAGTAAAATTTAATAAAATAATTTCAAAACTTACAATGTTAAGAAATACTTAGATTTAATTAAATCAAAAATTAATGATTTAACATGATATATTATAATTTTTTTTTAATTTGTATGTTGACGTAATTGTATATTTTGAATTTTGTTTATGCATATACTTTTATATAAATAAATTGTTTAATGAACATTGTTGTTTTTTAAAATATCTACATTATCTTTAATAATACATTTTAATGATTTTTCTTTACATACAATGACTTCGTTTCCCATATTTTACCTAAGATTTTATCATTAATTATAAAAGAAACCTATTTCTATAATTATTTCGGGTTATTCTCTAATAGTTCTTGTAAAAATTCAACTAATACTTGTAAAGTAAAAAATTCAACTACCATTAACCATTTTTATAATAAACAAGCTGGGGTACCCGGCTTCGCTCTAGGAGTTTTGTGATAGTTTTAATTAAGTTATTAATTTCAAATTGATCGTTTTCTATAATCGGATTTATTCATTGAATGCTGTATAGAAAGGCCTATCTGAAGTTTTTGACCCGCCCCTTAAATCTAAGTATTTCTTAACATTGTAAGTTTTGAAATTATTTTATTAAATTTTACTCATACTTAGCTAGAAAGTTTTGAAATAATACTTACACTCCATATCAGACCGACATTTAACAAGAAAATCCGAAATCGACTTCTTTCTGATTACATGTGTACTTATTTAATCATTTTGTTAGCAAGGACGTCGTTCGGCCACAACCTATGGTTTTTCAACTATAATCTGTTACAACTTTCAGTATGTTGAGTGCATCTTCATAGAAATGGTCCCATTAGATCCAGAAGCATAGAAACTTGCTGCAAATTTTTTTTTTTTTTTGTAAAGACGTTTCTCTTATTTCAACCTCCCTAAAGATTAGATGTTCCCCTTTAATTTGGGCGGACTCTGCAAATCTCGAATTATACTACTAATACGAAATCAAATCAAAAGTTTCAATTTGGGTATTGTATAATGAACCTTTTCATTTGACAGGCAGACTACTATAATTTCAGCATTTTGCAGGAAAGCACTTTAAATAATATTTCTCTCCAGGGAATTCAAAGTTAAGATTTTTCCAAAGAGGAATATAGTTAAAAGTGCTTTTCTGAAAAATGTTGAAATTCGAGTTAGGGATTTTTTTCAAAACAAAAAATCTGTCAACTAAAAGGTTCATATATTAGTCAAACCAACTTCTTATTTATAAATTCACTAAGAACACTTTACACACTTTATTATCGATTTATATTCCGTCAAGTTATCTGTTTTTATTCGCTCTTTGCATTACTCAGAAAATTTCACTTCTATTGCATTAAATTTACTTTTATAATATCCCACATATAAGTATTATTTCATAAAACTTAAAAATCGGTTTTTCATGAATTATAAGGTCCTGTCGTGCTCAAATTCCATGAATGTGGTATCGGTGGATTCAGAATTTCACGGAGCTTTTGCGTGTTGCATTCTCAGTGTTCGTTTTTTGATCCAAAATAAAATATTGATCTTAACGTACTGATTCAACCGATGGAAACGAATCAAACGGAGTTTTATAAAATGCGATACGAGCTTAAGAATCAATCTAGTTCTAAAGGAACTACAGTTTATAGTTTTAGACTCTTTTAGTTCTAAAACCTTCTATTTTTGAGATAACGCCTGGGTTAGGCCCCTCCGCCGCACGTGATCAACTAACTTATTTTATACTTTTTAGTTGGAGAAGATAACAAATGGAGAAAACCGTAAGTTGGGTACAAAAAAAATCGAATTTTTTTTACGCTCTACCACGTTCGTCTTTCCCGGTGCTTTTTATTGTAATTATAAAAACAGTCACCTTTTCAATTTTATGAGTACACACAGAAAAGTGGAAAATCGGTGCTTTTATAATACAACTTTCAACACCCTACCTTCTACGATTATAATTGCAATTGTTTTTAATAAGATCAATGTAGAGTCAATTATGTTCGTAATTCCTTTAGATGAATTTTTGACTAAATTTAATAGCGAAGTACTAAGAATAATATCCTTCGTAATAAAAAATTATTCAGAATATAAATTTATGTTAGTTAGTTATTAAATTTATATTAGAAAATAAATTACATGAAGATAGCAAGTTCAAAACCCGGAGCCAGGGGAAAATTTAATTAATCTCGGCATCAATCCCCCACCCTCTCCCCTGGCCCGGGAAACCCCGTAAAGCCTACAAGGCGAGGAAGGGGAGGAACCAAAAAAAAAAAAAAAAGTCAATTATGGTAGTACTAAGAATAATATCCTTCGTAATAAAAAATTAGTCAGAAAATAAATTGCTAAACACTGTTGCTTCAATTCTAGTGGAGTAGCATTTATGATATTAAGTATTTTCATGGCTGCCACATTTTTGCTGAGGTGACTTTCATACAAAGAGGTTGCTTCTGGGAGATATCAACTTTTATTTTGCAGTTTTTATTGATGGATGAACATTATTTCAGTACTTGAGAGATGACTACCTCGAACGCGAAAAACCCCTAAACACATCCATCAAGCTCATTTTCACTGTCTGTTTCAATTAAATTCATTCATTTATTATTGGACTTAGGCTCTTAACAACAAACTTAGGCTCTCACGAACCGCAAATACTGAAATTATGACAGTTTGGCTTTTGAAAATTTCGGTAACCTTTAGAAAATCGAACATTTAAATTTCTTTCAATTTAATAAAGATCGATCGAAACCTCAAAATCAATGAAAATTGACTTAAGACCGTCTGGCTCTTTGATAACGCTTCATTCTACTACATTTCAGTTAATACACAGGAAACAATTACAACTCACAATTTATGCAAGTGGAAAAATGTAAAAAATCGAAAAATTAACTGGAAAATGAACGATGGAAATAATTCCTAATAAGTGACTATCTTAAGGATTTTTATATCTAGACTCTCCTATTTAGACAATAGCAAAGCCTGTGTGCCTCCAGCTAGAACCGTTATCGTGACTTAAAGAAAAAAATGAGACAATTAGCCATCTTAGATGGAATTGGTAATGGAACAAAATAATTTTGAAATTATTAAGCAGAACGTAAATTATTTCATAACTGGACATGTCCCTAATATTATTTCGGGCCACATTTGAGCTTAGATGGCAGATTTTCGTGGCCTGAAAATAAATAATTTGGCTCTGACAGCCTTTCTAATTTATACGGCTCAATAGTTGCAGAAACAAAATTAGAAACCTATAGTAGTAATCCGGATAACATAACAGAAGTTTCACTCCATGGAGATTTGGCACATTTCATGATTACATTGTATAGTAATATCCCATAGTGACCGAGTGTAACCGGAAGAAGACAGATGTGCCTGAAGCCTTTGTCAAGGCCCCCAAATCAACTAAAAATAGGCTTTTCCAGGAATTATTGTATTCCTTTTTAACGTGCATAGCTAGTAAAGTAGGAAATCAAAATCTAATTTAAATCAATAATGGCTTTCGTTTAATCGTTAATCGTTTAAATTTAAACGAACCTTCAAGAACTTGAAGAAGTCTTAAATTCTGCTTTACAACGGTTATCAATCTCTTTCTTGGAATTCCACGAATTTCGTGGTCTTATGCTTATGGTGTCCAACCGTCGACTAGATCTAAATTACGAGTAAGAAGGTTTACTGTTATCGGTGAATATATATATCTATCTAATATATACACTAATATCGCTACAGAAAACGACAGCGATATTATGTTCTGCGGGTATTAAATATTTTTATTGAAATCTATTGTTGAAAAATTAGTTAAGGTTATGTATACGTTGGTTCCAACAAGCACTTAAAACACGTCGATAACTAACACTGCTCATGTTCTCCCCCCACTCTTTTGATTCTAAATTTGATTGGTTGGTTTTCCCATTTGATTCATCCGGCATTAAAACAATATTGAGATTTGTTAGTTACTAATGAGTTTAATAGCTTGTTGGAGCATACCTTATGTTATATATGCCATATGTTTTTCCAATAAGTAAAAATTGTTAGCGATAATTAAATATTTTCATGTTTTTTCCCGATAACTTCTTAAATAAATTAAGAACCCAAAAAAGGTTTTAATGGGACCAACTTGGGAAAATACTCTACAAGATGCAAAAGGTTTCGTTCCAATTGGTCCATCCATCTCGGAGTAATCGGTGGACATACATAGAAAAAAAAAAAAAAAAAAAAAAAAAAAGGCACATACGTATTGAATTGAGTAACCTCCTCTTTCGTTCGAAGTCGGTTAAAAAAAAATTGTTTTTGTTAAAAAATTGTCTCTTTTGGCTAAGGTCTTAATTTTTTTTAACCATTTTATACAAACCCTTCATAAAATCAGGTGCCGGATTAGTCCCCCAAAAGATAAATGTTATATCCATGGTGGTAAACTATAAGAGTGAATATTACGTTCTGAGTCAGCCCCAGCAGAGGATATTGGTTTTTAAATTTAAAAGCTAGCCATTCCCCAATGTAGCTCAGGCTATCATTAGAGATTGAATAGATCCAAATAAAAAAAGGTTGCTTGTTAAAATGTGGAAATTCTTAGGTAGGCTGATAAAAACCTTTATTCATTTGGAATCAAGATGGCGGACACAGGAGGTTGACCTCACTGTCTCTATCAAGCCACTGTACAATAAATTACAGTGGCTTGATAGAGACAGTGTGGTCAACCTCCTGTGTCCGCCATTTTGATTCCAAATGAATAAAGGTTTCTATCAGCCTAACTAAGAATTTCCACATTTTAACAAGCATTTTTGACTCAAAATTGTCCTTTTTTATTTGGATCTATTCAATTGATTCCTAAAAATGCATAAAGACTTTTTTTTTTGTCTAAATTAATCCACTGATGGGGTGTAAATAGTTAAATTAGTCAACAAATTTTTGTGAGCTGTTGAGTAAACAGATAATATTCAAGACCTTATTTTATTGATAATATTTATACATTTTTCCATCTGACAAATACTTTAATTTACTAATAAAATTTGCATATTTTTCATGATGATAACCCAATAAATGATAGCTTAACATCAATTTTCATTCAGAAGCTCCCCAATTAATTTTTTTTTAAATTACCAGACCTTATGTTTCATTAATCCAAAAACAAGTTATAATATAAATTTTTTCTCTTTGCAAAAATAATAAATAAAAAAAAGAGTAATTTTATAACTCATAAAAAAAAAGTTTAAAACCATATTTTGTGCGTAAAGCCTTTATGATCCCTTGCTCTTATTGTTAAAACATAAGTAATTCTTCATTATGTGTTTTTAAAATCTATTTCCAGTTCAAATATATAATTATTTAGCATTGTTTTGATATCATTGAAGATCAATGGTAGTAACATTTGTAATAAATATTAAAAAAAGGATTCAAATATTGGTTATAGACCACAAAAAAGAAATAAAATAGGTATTCAGAAAACAATTTGATTTATTTACATGAGGGTTTAGTCAAATAAATTACTAAGGCCATAAACTTAAATTATAGAATACAATAAATAATTTACAAATAAAATAGGTATTCAGAAAAAATATTTAATTATTTACAACAAAGTTTAGTCAAATAAATTACAAAGGCCATAAACATAAATTGCAAATATAGAAAACATTTTCATTTATTTACAAGAAAGTTTAGTCAAATAAATTACTAAGGCCATAAAGATAAAAAATAGAATACAATAGGGATCTTTGGGGGGATGTGTGGGAAAATTGTTGGAATAGCATTATGCTTCAGCTTTCTTTTGCCATCAGCTCGGTTTTGTTCAAACATGTCTTGAGTAAACTGGACCTAAAAAGAATAAATGAATGTATTAGAACATGAAAAACTAATTCCATTCTTTTGAATGTTTACCAAGTTCCAAAATCTTCGTTCCTTCGCAGCCCAAATCTTTCTTCTTTCAGGATCCCTGGGGAAACATTTCATAAGGAAACCCTTTGAGTGCCTATTGGTACAGCCAACTGCACAACAACCAGTCATTCTAAAAGTTCATAGATTGTTTATGACAAAATAAATAAAAGAAATAAAATCCAAAGGCAATGTATTTATTTAAATGGGAGTCAGAGAAATAATGATGTTTTTTATGATAAAATCTATATTTCATCAAAATTAGAGAGGAGAAAACAATAAGTTATAGATTGGCATCTGTTACAGGAAATAATACAAAAATAATAAAATAACCTACCAAGCTGAAGCATTAAAAAATAAAGATTTAGTTTATTATCATTCTAACAAAACATGAATTGATTGATTCACTTGAATTTATTGACTGTTAGAAAAAGGATATCAATGACTAAGCAATATTTAATAGTAGCCAATGACTAAAAAAACTTATTGTTATTAATTTAATATGTAATTTGTGGAAGGTACTTACTTTCAAATGCTAAAATTTCGTTCGAAGGGAGAGTTGAGCCTCAGGAACAACTTACTTTTCAATTTAGACTAAAATAAATACGTAGGCACTATAACGACTAAATTATTTTATAAACTTATAGTTAAAACTATAAACCATGAAAAACACACAAGATAGTGTTAAAAAAATAAAAAAAAACTGTTGTAATCGTCCAAAAGTAGACACAATACAGACTGTATAGCATTAGGTAAACAGTACAGTTGAACACAACATGGCGGCGAAAGCGATAGCCAATAGGAAAACACACCTTCATTGACCACACTGTCTCTATCAAGCCACTGTACAATAAATAAACTTAAACCGCCATCTGTTGGAAATTTATAGAACTTACAAATAATCATACTCAATCGGAGTATATTAAGCATTTTATTTGCAAAAATCAGCGCGCAACACACATCTTTGTTTGTTTTTTCACTTACTTACTTCACTTAAAACTTACTTAGATTAGAAATCGACGTATTTCGATAATATGTAAACGCCATACTAATATGCTTATAATTGGATATCTCCATAAGCTAATCTGTAATGCAAAACTTGAACGTTTTAAGTACTTTTCGACTGATTATTGCTTATTTATTTTTTTAATGGACCTAATTTCATCAACAGTCGAGTTAGTTTTATTGCTTGGTTGTTATTTTACAGCGATTAGCTTTTTGTAAATATACAAAATTCCTATATATTGAGGGTGAATGGATAGACTCGTAGTGAAATTTGTTGCTTTTTTGGAAATCGAGAATGATTACTGTTCCTTTAAAATTACTTTAAAGTGCCTTTAGAAATTTATTATGGAACTAAAGGTTCTAAACTAAAATATAATTAATTAAAGATTCTCTCATTCGCGGGCGCAAGCGAAGGTGCTGCTTCTTGACTGGAACTAGAGGAACGGGGATAGAAGCCGGGCCAGTACCTGGAATTCATAAGGTTTTTAATCTATTTTTCCATAATTAAAACCCGATTGAGCAAAATATTATTTGAAAAATGTCTAATAGGTGTTGCTCGGTCCATCAGTGTTCAATTAGAAAATCAAAAGACGTGTCATTCCATTTATTTCCAAAAAATTAAAAGCTTCTAAAAGAGTGGATTGTAAAATTAAAAATAGATAAGCCTGTTTCGAAGAATATGATGACATGTGGTCTTCATTTTAAAGAAAGTGACTATATTTATCCAGGTAAATATTAGTATTTGACATTTTATTATTTCAAAATGCTAGTTTTATGCAAATAACATTGGGACCATAGTGTCTTAGATTTATTTTTATTTTTTAATTTTCCCCATATTTGTCTTACATCCGTTGGGCTTAATTGTTACAAGTTTTCAATGCGATGCCTGAGAGTTTGGACAAATAAATAATATGACAAAGAAACTAAGCTGTCATGAAAATGAAAGCTGCCATAACAATGATTGTATGAATAGATAATTAATGATATTACTAACCCAAAAACGTAGAGTAAAGTAACAATGATGTGTTTGCATTTACCAGAACTACCAGCTTTACACATACAATTACAAGAAAATTGCTTATTATTATTAATAAATTTGATTTCCATTTTTATTTGTTGGGGCAGTCCTTTAAGATCGCTTTTTTGAAGGCACAAGGCTTGTAAAATAACTGTTGTTTTTACTTCTAGATACTGTTCCATATCCGCATTTAGCGATAGATTTTTTAATGCAGTTTTGTACCCTGGACCCTACTTTTTTAAAGAGGAAGGAAGGAAGTTACTATGATATCACCGCGCTATGTTGAAATGCTAAACAACGTTCTTCCAGTCCAGTCCAGTCCAGAATTTAAATGCATCAAGTGAACACAAGAGAAATATGGTTTCAGCAGGACGGTGCCACTCAGCGAGGTCATCCATGGAAGTGGTTCGACAAATGTTCCCAGGACATGATTTCGAAATATGGAGATATTCACTGGCCTCCTCACTCACCCGATTTGTCGATACGCGACTTCTTTTTGTGAGGATATTTGAAATCAAGAATCTACATTAACAAGCCTCGCACAATCTAAGACCTGAAGAATTCCATTCATCAGAAAATTGGGTCCGTGCTGAATGAAATTTTGAGAGGGTCCTGTAACTTTCAGGAGAGGATCCATATATGAATCCAGCAAGGACATCATCTCCAAGACACTATCTTTTCAAGCTAATTAATATATATTTCCAAACTGCATTAATCGCTCAATGATTGTTTTCATTATTTTTATCAAACTGGGTCCCTGTCATTCAATAGTAAAAAACATGTGTATATATAAAGATATAGTTTGTAGTAGCAATATAGATATAGAACAGTAGCAAGGACTGGCGCCCCTCCCTCCCCCCGCCCGCTACTACTCTAAAAATCTTGATTACACTTCATCCTGGGACTTGGTACATCCAGGTGTAGTTGGAACTTCCTTACTCCCTGGTGCAGAACACTTTATCTCTTGGAATTAACCTTTTTCCTAAATCCTTTGGATAGAATAGCATAGCTCGGGGGAGATATTCCCCTGAGTAGATCTTACTAAGAATATTCCAGAATATAAACCTGGACAAATAAAACAAGTTTTTTTAGGAAGAGATGTAGACATACTAAGCCACAGAAGTGTAGCGAACACAATAACTCAGCATAGAGAAGCTATAAGATATTATAGTATATATATAAAATCTATTCTAGGATTGATCATTTCTGGCATGAATTTTTATGAAGCAGTTTCTGAAATTAATATTGAATACAATAAAAACCTAATACTAAGAGGCAATATATAAATTTAAAAAGTAATATAAAAAAAGGGATAGGAAAAAATACAAAAAAAAAAAATTTGGTTTAAATTTAATAAACCATACATAAGTATAAAATGCGTACACATAAATATGTTAACGATAAGATTTCTGGTATCTTGCTCTTGCTCCAGGACCCCCGAACTTCTTTGGTTCGCACCTCCTTGGATCTGCTACAAGTAGTGTTCTGTCATATTGTGTGAGTATTTCCTTAATTTCTTTTTTGGAAGCCTCATCTACATCTAAATCAATAAAAACATATTTATTTATTCATTATTCAACACAAAATATCAAATGTGTAAATTATTATATTTCATACTACTTAATTATTTTGAGATAAACACCTCTGTCTATAATTAATATCTAAATGTTGGGAGTTAGTCTAACTCAATAAAACCATCATTCATAATGAGTTTGTTGAAACCCCTAATACTATACGCACTTCATGAATACATGGTGAATAATAAAAAATATTCACCAGCAACACTAGTGCGAACAAGAAATAATGAAAAAAACATCTGGTTTTAATTCAGAAAAATTACATATATGATCTATCAAGATAATTTAATAACTTTTTTTTTTCCCATGGACATTGAATGCATTGGCCAGGCTTATAATTTTCGAAGTAATCTAGCTTAATGTTGAGTACAGAAATCCTTATATATACTTGTATAAAATGCTAAGATAGCTATTTTTTTTACTACATTTTTCAAATACAGGATTTTATATATTTGACTGATATGATTTGTTTTATTATTTTTTTCAGAAAGTAACCTAGCTTAATGTAGAGGACAGAAATCCTTACATATACAGTCGACTCCGTTTAATTGGGCCATCGGATAATTGGTATCACCGCTTTTGGGACAAAACATCGGCTAATTGGGCCAAAATCTTCTGGAACGTAATGTAAAAAAACTATGCGACCCGGTGTCAATATAATAACCTAAGTATCTAAGCCCATGCCTGTTCCTCAACCAGAAGCAAGAAACCGCATCAAAAAGGTACTCTACTTTTTTTTTTTTTTTCACAAAAAGGAAATGAAGAAAGTCCTTAAGCGTCCCAAAGAAGTGCGCTAATTATGTTGGTCGACAATTATTATATGTGTGACAATGCACACTTGATTCTTACCTGTTAATAAATTTGACATAAGAACATGTTCCGATTCATTTCTTATTTCGTCTTTATCAGTATAATTTATATTGTACACAAACAGTTATCTTAATTTGTTTCATCTTATATAATTCGTTTATTAAAACACCTATTTAATAAAAATACCTTTTAAGAGTTAAATTAATCGTATTATTTTGACCCCTTCATTAAATTTATAGACAAGAGGTACACCTATAAACTTGGTTTCCCCCCAGATATGTCTAATTTATGACATCAATTATCATACATGTACGGTAGCCCAGTGATTAGGCGTATTTAGGCATTTTTTATTTGCATTTACACGTGGATTCATGGTCTCCGCTTTATTGGGTCCTCCGCCTAATTGGGACAAAACAAAGTTTCCTGTATGTCCCAATAAAACGGAGTTGGGTGTACTTGTAAAAAATGTTAAGATAGCAAATTTTTACTTCATTTTTTAATTACAGGGATTTTGTATATTTGCCTGATTTGATTTTTTTTCTCTTCAGAATAGCAACAAAATTCTAATTTTTTGAAATACAAAAATGTTTTTTGGATAAAGTAAAACAATTTTGAATTATATTAATTAATAAAAACAGAAAACTGTTATTTGTTCTTCCAGTAAAATTTACAAATTTAGGATTATGTCCTTTTCCCTCTTAGGTGACATATTACGTGTTTTTTATTTACTAGTTTATTTCTGTTAAATAAAATCTGTGTGCGTGTATTACACAACTTTTTTTTTAACTTTGTTTTGAAGAGATAACACTAAACTTTCATTCTCAATCAAAAGTATTTTATTTTTTAATTGGAAAGTGGGATCAATAATTCATACCGCAGTATACCAAGAATGAAGTTGGCCCCATTTATTCATGGAACTCCATACTTTCCAGGGATTCCTTTTAATTTTTTCTTTGGGATTTATAGAAATAAAAATCGAGTTTCAGCCTAAATGGTCATGTTTTTCAACGATATATTGTAAATAAGATAGGATGGACAGGGCTCATAACCCATGTTCTATAATAAATTGGAACATTATTTCAATTTTGAGCACCACAGTATTTTTTAGAAAAAGATGGTGATATTTGATTCTTCTCAGGCATGGAAATTTATTGATTATTAAAATCAATAGTTTACTTATATTCCAACAAGCAATTAAAATATATCAAATCTTTTCATATGCGCAGTACGACTTTCCATGTAAACAATGAGCAGTTAGTAAAGGTGCACTGAACAAGCGGGAGTTGCCATCGTGTCTTAAGTTGAATAATTAGGAATTACCATATGTTGTTTCCAATCGATAACATACATATGTCTTGACATACACTCAGCAGCAAAAAAAAACCGGACACTCTGATTTTCCCCCATAATTCTAGTAAAAAAAATTTTTTCTAAAATTATTTGTAAAAATTAGTTTCTTTAAAGGTTATGTAAACAATCTCTGCCAATAACAAATAATTTTTTTATTTACATTATTTTAAATAAATTAAAAAAGAAATTAGCACTTCTTTTAAAATTAATAATTAAATTTTCTTGAAGTTATTAGGCGTGCTAAAAAATGGGTATTACCCCCCTCTTATATGGCGAAGGTCCCTAACCCTGTCAGGCATTAAAGAAATTAAATTTTGAAAGTACTCCGCCACAGCATCCCATTCTTCCTGAAGAGCAATTTGTTGAAGCTGCCTTATGTCACTAGGAGGATAAAGATGCAGGACACGTCTCCCTAAATAATCCCACAAATGCTCATGGTAACAATTTTTGCAGTGTGCGGTCTTGCATTATCATGCATCAAAATGAACTGTTCACCAATAAATGAAGCAAATGGGATTATAGTCTCCCTCAAGGATTACTTCTTCAATGTACCTCTGAGCAGTATGCACTGATCCCTATCCTTCCTTACATTTATCAATAACATCTTGTAACCATGTTCATTCTTATCCACCTTACATGGATTGCGGTGCTGGAGAAGCTTGATCGAATCATACTCATAGTGTGTATTATTATTTAATCACCTTTGTTACTTTTATTTTGCATTATTTCTTCATGTAAATTTGATAACGATAATATTTAGAGCCTTTCTTTCTTGACCTTAATTTAAAATAATTATTTTCACATTACATTTAATCTATTTATCATTCTATATCTTGCTAAATTTAAGAAGATACATTTTTTCTATATATATATATATATATATATATATATATATATATATATATATAGCCAAGCAGAGTAAGAGAGAGAATGGATGTAGGTACAGTTATAGATATTAGAGCTAAGAATACTTACATTTTTGATAGTATGAGACAAGTGACTTAGAAATAGCTTGTCTTATAGCATAAATCTGAGCCACATGACCACCTCCATTAACCCTCACACGGATATCAACACCAGAAAACCTTTCCTACAACAGAAGGATAAAATTGATATTATTACAAAAATTTAAATTTAAAAAAGAAATGTAATAATTTATATACTTTATTTAACATTTCATATTCTATGCATATACCAGGTGTGTAAATATGAAACCGGAATTCGCCAGCAGACAGAAAATAACAGTCAATACAGTAGTAAACCCTCGATATAGCGAACTGGTAGGGGGTTTGATATTCATAGTTCGTTATAACGAGATTCGTTATAACCGAGGATTCTTTTTTTTTTTTTTTTTTTTTTTTTTTTTTTTTCAAGCCAATGGCTGCACTAATTTGATCATATTTAGAAGGAAATTCATTCATTAGAACTAGTTAAATTAAAACGCATGTATGTAATTTATTTTTAGATAAACTACATATTAATTAAACAATGAGATTCATTAATTTACCTGCCAAGTTCACTTGAGAGTTCTTTAGCCTTAGCTTTAATAAGAGGGTCTGAGATTGGCATTTGAGATCTCATTTGTTTAAAGCAATTTATTAATTTTTTTCCAAATATTCACGAGCCGCAGAGCGCAGTCGTTTATTTGATGCTGAAGTCAATCCTTGGGCTGCGGTTGAATCTATTTTATCTTTGTTTTTTATAATGGTTGACAATGTTGATTTCGTAATTCCATATTTTTCTGCGATGGTTTTCTTACTTAGAACCCGATTCAATATCCTGGAGAATTTTCAATTTTAGCTCAATTGATAAGGATTTACGTTTGTGACACACATTTACCAATGAACTCATTTGTATTAAAAAAACAACAGTATGAACGACTACAGGACACTGATTCGAATAATACAGAGGTCGAAGCACAACTGAGCTAGTTTTGAGAAAAAAATCAATCGAATCAGAGAGAGAGCAAAAGGAAATCGGATTAGTTAAGAGTAAAAAAACACCTCAATTCTAGAAACTGGAGCTACTTCGTCTTCCCGCACTCATTCTACGTAATACAGTAAAAAAAAAAAAATTAATAAAAATTCTAGTAGTTCGTTATAACAGAATATAATAATTCTCAGGCATCAAATTTAGTTCGTAGTTCGCAATAACCGAGGGATTTCGCTATAACGAGGGGTTCAACAGAAATTTAATGGTAATTTTGGTTCGCTATATCGAGATGTTCGTTATATCTGAGTTCGTAATAATGAGGGTTTACTGTATAATCTTTCAACTAATCCGGCAGTGGTGTTATCTGCTGTTGTTTACATGTGATAAAGAGTTTGTGGATAGCCACAAGTAATTATTTAGTTTGTTAAAGTTAAATATTATTTAAAAATAAAAACAAAATCAAAAGTTATTAGTTATTTATTAAGAGTTAAACAAAACTAATAAATTTAATATAAATGTTGCAACATTGCAACCTACACACGTGTTTAATATATATAATTGTTGTAACCGAAAAACATAGGTTTTAAAATAATAACAATAATGTCAAGTCATGTTGTGTGATTTGTTTTTCAATAAAAGTTCTTATTGGGCCGCGGCGTGGCCGAGGGGATAGAGCCTCCGACTCCCACACTGGTGGTGCTGGTTCGAATCCCGCCCAAGCCCGCTCGATTCTGTTCGGTGACGGCCTCACTGAACAGAATCAGCGGCTTGCCATGGATTAGAAGAGGTTGGTTACCCGTAGATAACACGTCCCGATTAGTCCTCGTGGCATACAGCGGACGTTAAAAAAAAAAAAAAGTTCTTTATAAAATTAATTAATGTTAATGTTTAAAAAACACTACAATTAGTGACCCTTAAATTGATTGTGAGTTATTTCTTAAATTAATCATGACAGAAGAAAATAATGGTGAAATTTTGATGAAGAACAATGATTAGGTTAGTATCAAACTTCCACCTTTTTGGAAAGACAAACCCGAAATTTTGTTTTGCCAGGTCGAAGCCCAGTTTGATCTTGGGGGAATCAAAAAAGAAGGTTCATAATTTAATTACCTAGTTGCACAATTAGACCTTAAGATAGGAGAAAATATATATGATATTGTCTGATCTACTGAGGACAACAAATATACTATTGCCAAAGGTAGATATTTAAGTATATTTCGAGAAAGTGAGGACAGAAAAATTAAAAAGTCGTTAGCGATTAGAGATAGGAGATCAAAAACCAAGCCAGTTACTTCGAAAAATGAAAGGATTAGCAGGTAACTATTTTTTCGATAAACTTTTGAAAACATTTTGGCCTGATAAACTTCCAACAGAAATAAGAAATATTTTGGCTATTTCGGTGCATGGTAATGAATGTGCATTATTATGCTTCTGGATTCATAGATTTCAAAAATATTATACATGTTTCATTTCGACAGGAGTCACCAAAATAAGTATAAAAAACATTCATACCTCACCAAGAAGTAAAATTGGTTCTTGTAGTTTGTACTGAAGAACTCTGGGTTCGATCATGTCCAGAGGACGTCCATTGACTCTTAAATTACCATTTCCCCTTTTACAGTAGGCCACAGCAGTTGCAGTTTTCTAAAAATAAAGAAGTATTCAGATATAACAAAATCAATGCATGAATAAAGAATGTAAGATTTGAATTTAGAAACATTTATGTACCTTTAAAAAGTAATTGTGATGAAATGTAAACATTATATTACCCAAGTTTCAATCCAACATGGCAATTTGGTATAGATTAAATCAATTACATTGTGAAAGAAATTGCAAAAGTGAATGATGTGACTAATAACACATTTAATTACAACTTGAGGTGTTTTGGTTAAGTTGGACTGATAGATGAGATAATAATTTCAAGGAACTTCCATAATGTCATTCAACATAATCCCAGTTATGTTTGTTGAATGTTGAATTGTATTTTATCCATCTTAACTTTGTTTGCTAATAAATAGAAATTTTATTAAATTTGTTATCCAAGCTATTATGTTTTCAATTAAGGAGTTGTAACCGGCTTTGGCTGTTTGCTTTTTTGATAATAAAAGAAAAAATAAAACGTATTAATCGGACTTGTTTACATATATTAGAATATATGATAAGCAGATAGGAATTGACAAACTAATAAAAGTATCGCTTGCTAAATATAATAGTCATTTATATAATAGTAACATAAAAAATAAATTAATTATTGACAAATAATTATGAAAACAAGGTAAAAATGAAACGTGGTCTAACCTTTCTGCCGAAAACCTGGACGCACTGGATCGGTTCTTTGTTTTTCTTAAAAAATAAACAATTTCACAATTAAAATTTCAGAAAAAATAAATGTATGATTACTTTTTATTTTCATTCATAAAATAAGAATATAAAATAAGAGCTAACCACCTTTGCTGGTTTTGTGGCCATGTTGAACTCCACTAGAAAGGTTTTCACGTGTGAATTAACAGTTTACTACTAACAACTGCCTTCTTTATCAACAAGCACTATTTGGACGAAATTCTCAGTCACAATCGACTATACTACTATCGCTAGTAGTTTTGCAAAATGTCAGAAGGAACGGGGATAGACATAGTTGATATGATAAACATAATTGGTAATTTCAAAAGACCATTAATTGAAGGGCAAGCTATGCTTGATGAAAACTACATAATTACAGGTGGAATAGTATCTAGATGCGCAAAAATAGTTATTTTACAAGCCTTTTGCCTTCAAACAAGCGATCTTAAAGGCCTGCCCCAACAAATAAAAGTGAAAATTAAATTTATTAATAACAATAAGCAATTTTCTTGTAATTGTAAGTGGAAAGCTGGTAGTTCTGGTAAATGCAAACACATCATTGTAACTTTATGTTTTTCGGTTAGTAATTACATTAATTACCTATTCATACAATCATCGTTATGACAGCTTTCATTTTAATGACAGCTTAGTTTATTTGTCATATTATTTATTTATTTGTCAAAACTTTCAGGCATCGCATTGAAAACTTGGAACAATAGGCGGGCGCAATCGAATATAGGGTGCGCTAGTAGTTTTGCAAAATGTCGGAAAGAACGGTGTTAGACATAGTTGATGTGATAGAGATAATTGGTAATTTTAAAAGACCATTAATTGAAGGGCAGGCTATTCTTGATGCAAACCACATATTTACATGTGGAATAATATCTAAAAATAAAAAAACAGTTATTTTACAAGACTCGTGCCTTTAAACTAGCAATCTTAAAGGACTGCCCCATCAAATAAAAGTGGAAATCAAATTTATTAATAATAATAAGCAATATTCTTGTCATTGTACGTGTAAAGCTGGTAGTTCTGGTAAATGCAAACACATCATTGTAACTTTACTCGACGTTTTTCGGTTAGTAATAACATTAATTACCTATTCACACAATCATTGTTATGACAGCTTAGATTCTTTGTCATATTATTTATTTATTTGTCAAAACATTCAGGCTTCGCATTGAAAACATGGAACAATTAAGCACAACGGATGTAATAGAAAAATGGGGAAAATTAAAAAAGAAAAACAAATCTATGACACTATAGTCTCAATGTTATTTGCATAAAACTAGCATTTTGGAATAATGAAATGTCAAATACTAATATTTACCTGGATAAATATAGTCTCTTTCTTTAAAATAAAGACTACATATCGTCATATGTTTCGAAACAGGCTTATCTATTCTTAATTTTACAATCCACTCTTTAAGAAGCTTTTTATTTTTTGGAAATAAAAGGGAATGACACGTCTTTTGATTTTCTAATTGAACACTGAGGGACCGAGCAATACCTATTAGATATTTTTCAAATGATTTTTTGCTCAATCGGGTTTTAATTATGGAAAAATAAATTAAAAACGCCAAAAAACCCTATGAATCCCAGGTAATGGCCTGGCTTTTATCCCCGTTTCTCTAGTTCCTGCAGCGCAGAGTTGGGCAAATTGTAATCTGAATAATGATTAATGAATATGAATAATTGTAATCATACAACAGATGAATAATGAATAACCATTATTCATAATCAGTGCGGAGTAGTTTTGATGATTATTGAGTGTATATGGTAGAAGAAGAAGAAGAAGAAAAAGTATTTTTATTCTGGGACGTCTTGTCCCCTAAGAATAACAATATATGTACAAATCCAGAGTCATTTGTCTGGCTAGTTTAAAACAAAGTTGTTAATTAAAGAAATAAAATAAAATCGAGTCTCATTGAACAAAAAAAAAAAAAAACAATAGTATGAGAAATTAGAATATAAGTTGACTATTTTTCAACCATTTGAACTTAAAGAAATAAATAAAAGAGAAACAAGATTTATGTATACAAACACAGATAATTATTGCAAATTGAAACAGGTTTCATTATTTTACATAGTTGCGGTAGTCTGAAGGTTAAGGAGGTGGAGGAATAATTGGGTTTTAAAAGATGTAAGGGATGCATTTTTACGGATAGAAACGGGTAAAGAGTTCCAAAAGGAGGCACCACGGATGATAAATGATTTTGTAAAGGAGGCAGTTCGGTAGGAAGGGATGTATAGATTTAAGGTTTGAGATCTGGTATTTAGGGAGTGAATGGAGGAACAAGGTGTAAATAAATTTAGGATATACAGAGGCTTTTTAATTCTGAACGTTCGGAAAATATATACACCAAGGAAATATTGCCGCCGAAAAACCGGGTAGAGCCATTTCAATTCAGCATAGTAACTTGAGACGTGGGAGCGCCTGGGGACACCAAAGATAAATCTAATGAAGCAATTCATTAGTCTCTTTAACCTCGCCTCATGCATACCAGACAGTCCCCCGTATACAAGACAGCCATAATCAAAATGGGGAAATATAAGAGAGGAAACAAGGAGTTGACAGGTTTTGGAGGACATGCAATCACGGGATCTGCGGAACTGTTTGAGGATAGCGATGGATTTTCTAGTGATTTGGGAAATATGGTTACTCCACGACAAATGCTGGTCAAAGATCACTCCAAGATTTCTGACATGAGGATGGAAATGGATAGGTTGGCCTTTGAGGTAAAGTAGGGGGTAGTAAGAAAGGGAATTAATGAGATGCTTGGAGCCGATCAGGATAGCCTTGGTTTTTTCTCCATTTAGACTCAATTCATTTTTTTCTGCCCAGGCGTTTATGCTATCTATGTCTAAATTCATTTGAAATGAATAATGAATAATTGGTATTCAATTATTCATGATTAACGAATACTGATAAATTCAATTAGTCATTATTCATGAATAAAATATATTCATGAGCCAGGATTATTATAATATTCATCAATCATGAATGCCTAATATTCATAAATCATGAATAACAAATATTCACCAATCATCAATCATGAATATGATATATTCATAATCATTATTCATTTAAATTTAAAATACGAGGATACATTTCTGAATTAAAAGATTTCCTAATGAGCAAGGACAAGTCCTAAAAGTGGGTGTAGTCAACTGAACAGCATTAGAAGTCACAAGTAAAGAATTAGACCCTTATTCCAATGGGTATTAGTAAAGGTCTATTGATAAGTATAGAAAGAGCAAACAAATTTTCAATCATCATTCATGACTATTAGTACTCAGAATTGTGATTTTTTTGAAATCATGATTAATGAATTTATATTATTCATGATTAATGAATGATCAGTAATCATGAGTAGTGAATTCCCATTATTCATGATTAATAGCAATTAGTAATAATGAATAATGAATTCTTCTTAATCATGATTACTGACTAACATTTAATAATGAATAATGGTCATTCATGATTGTTGAATACATTATATTCATGAATACTCCACGACTAGTGATTAATACAATTCATGATTAATGATTACGCACTAAAGAATGATTTGTTAATGATGATTACAATCATTATTCACATTTTTGATTATTAGTCATAATCATGATTACATTTTTATTTAAATATGCCCAACTCTGCTGCAGCGCCGTCGCTTGCGCCCGCCTATTAATGGAGAAAATTAATAAAAGAAAAACAAATCTATGACATAATGGTTCCAACCATCAAATCGATAAAATGTCAAATACTAATATTCACTAGTATAAATATAGTCACTTTCTTTAAAATGAAGACTACATATCGTCTTATGTTTCGAAACAGGCTTATCTATTACTAGCTAGGATGCCCAGCTTCGCTCCAGTAGTTGTAATTACAGAAAAACATTAAAATGAAAGGAAATATAGAACAAAATCAGCACCTTCTTGAAACTTCGGTTTTAACTTGGTATTAATATTAAGATTTGGTACTAGACGCCCCAATGGTAGACTATTTATGATCAAAGACTATTTTCCCTAGTCGCTGTTTGTAGGTACATATTACTATTGAGAAAGCGGCTGAAATTTCAGATGTAATTATCCAACAAAAAAAAAATAGTTTTTAGTGTTTTAACTATCTTCTTGCCGACGTGTGATATGTGCGTAATAATTATTGTATTAGCAAGGTATGGTTATTCAACTATAATCTGTTACAACTGTCGACCTGTTGAATGTAACGTCATAGAAATGGTCCCATTAGATCCAGAAGAATAAAAACTTGCTGCAAATTTAATTTTTTTTGTAAAGACGTTTCTCTTATTTCAACCTCCCTTAAGACATCTCCCTTAATTTGGGCGGACTCTGCAGATCTCGAATCTTACTACTATTACTAAGCCAAAACAAAAATTTCAGGAAGGCACAATTTTTTCACCATATTTCTTCTTATCCTGAACTATGAGGGGTGATAAAATCTTATTGAAAAATGCTGAAATTGGAGTTAGTCATTTTTTCAACTGGAAGGCTCATCATACATTGTAATCAAACCAACTTCTTTTTCATAACAACAATAAGAACACTTCAAACTTTTTATTTTCGATTTATATTCAGTGAAATTATCTATCATATATTTTGTATGTCTATTTTTATTCGCTAACTGTACTACTAAGAAATGTTCACTCATATTGCATTAAATTTACTTATTTATCATATATTGATAAAATGTAATGTGTTGATCAATTAGCCTTCTTATGTGAAAATTAATTAGTTAAGGAATCCAGTTGGTTTTCTTTTAGTAGGTACCTATCTTTCGAATCCCTAAAGGGGAAGTATTGTACAGATCGTGAATAGTGAACTACTAAATAATTTTCCTCAATTAAATTCATTTCTTAACGTGTGGAGAGCGGAGTCAAGCCATTGACCTATCTTAGTGGGGGGGGGGGGAGGGAGGGAACGCTGGTGTTGAAAAAAAAGAGTTTTGGATTTTACTTTGCAGATGGGTTAATGATGGCCAAGCGTGATTGAGAATAATCCGCTGTAGCATTCTCGATCAGTTCTGAGCGCCTTCAAAAGTATTTTGTAGTAGATCTAGGCAATAAATATTTATTTTCCCACCATTGTGTTGGTAACCCGTTTAGGTGTAAGGTGTAACCCGCCAGAACAAGTTGGTTACACCTCTAAAGTCACCCGCCATGGCCTAATTGAACGACTTCTTTACTTTAAGGGTTATTTTACAGAAAAAGAATGGATATTAGCTTAAGCCGAGCTTAATTTTTTGAGACGGCTTTGATATTTTTAATTTATGGATAAAAAAATTGGTATGTATTTTTTAAAATTTGCATGGAGAGATGTGGATGATGGAAGGGTATTTAGATACAGCTAAACAAATGTAGACGTGCTTAATGTAACTTTCTATTTTCTTGAAATTATAACTAAGCCTTAGTTATAATTTCAATAATTCTGATTAAATAAAAATCAAAGTTGATTCATTGAGGTCTCATCCTTTATGCAGATATGTTTCGTGACGGAAATGTTCAGATTTGATGCCAATGTCAGGGCACTCATCGTCTTCCTTTAAATGAATCACTTTAAGATGGATCCTCAATGCTGACGTTAGGGCAGCCTTGTACGCACACTCTGGGCATTGGTGCGGCCTAAGCTTCATATGTACGAATTTGACGTGTTTTCGTATGGCCTCGGGTAATACCGCTGTTTATTCTCACTCCGGGCACATAAGAGTTTTCTTACTAAAGTGAATTACTTTAATGTGTTCTTCCAGCCTACGTTTCCGTGCAGCTCTATAGGCGCATAAACTGCAATGATAAGGTTTTAACTTTAAATGGACTGCCTTCACATGACTCCTTAAGGTATCGTTTCGCTTTGCACTGTATTCACAGTCACCGCATTTAATTGGCCTTTAAATTAAATGGCCTTTGAAAGGCCAAGATACTTTCTGGGTATAAAGGCTCCAATCAGTCTTGTCCATTACTTCAACCTGTAAAATAGTACACATTTACATGGAAACTGATGATGAGTGCTCACTGGATGAGTGCCACTCATCGTCTTCCTTTAAATGAATCACTTTAATATTTAAGTTTTTTGGAAAGGCCAATCCCTACACTGCGCAGCGGTAGAAGGGGCAGGAATATGATGATGATGATTTGGCCTTTCCAAAAAACTTAAATAAAAATCATGGAAGCATATCAAGTTAATTATATGTTGGCCTTATCCTTTATGCAGATATGTTTCGTGACGGAAATGTTCAGATTTGATGCCAATGTCAGGGCACTCATCGTCTTCCTTTAAATGAATCACTTTAAGATGGATCCTCAATGCTGACGGTAGGGCAGCCTTGTACTCACACTCAGGGCATTGATGCGGCCTAAGTTTCATATGTACGAATTTGACGTGTTTTCGTATGGCCTCGGGTAGTACCGCTGTGTATTCACACTCCGGGCACATAAGAGTTTTCTTACTAAAGTGAATTACTTTAATGTGTTCTTCCAGCCTACGTTTCCGTGCAGCTCTATAGGCGCATAAACTGCAATGATAAGGTTTTAACTTTAAATGGACTGCCTTCACATGACTCCTTAAGGTATCGTTTCGCTTTGCACTGTACTCACAGTCACCACATTTAAATGGCCTTTCAACTTTACTTAATCTTTCCTGTGAGGAGACACATAGTTTTGGTGAACCTGAGTACTCATCTCTGTTCATGTCATTTAAGTACGTTTCACGACTTTCTGAATTTCCTTGTATTTTCGACCAATCATCCCTGTAAAAGGGACTACGAGCTGTCTCTGTTTCACTAACCAACGTTACGTTTTCATTTTCCATTGCTAAAACAGTCATTTTAATTAATTTTAGATTTAAAAAAAAAATTAACTGATAGTTTCTATTTATAAGTAATACTGTCAATACTAATTCCAATAGAGTTGGTCCTTAACTAATATATATATATTTTTTCCTAAAATTTGATGAAATTAAAATTGTTCTGACAAACATTTTTCAGTTTTTTGGATATTCAACAACTATCAGGGTGGCTGCCGAGGTCAAAAACTTGGCTTTTGCATCTCAATCAGACGCGATCCAAGAAAATAAAAACGAAAGCTACTACAGCCACTCGATGCAACTAAGGATGTACCTAATAGGTTAGTGGACGTTTTCCACTTGTGCACTTAACTCAATTTATTTTCTCCTAGTATCCCTTATTAGAACTTTAAATTATAATTCTCTTGGATTATATGTCTCGCCAATCTAGAAGCCAAAAAATTAATTTAAGCTCGAATTAATTTTTTTAGACATTGGTTTCCCAATCGACTGATTCAGTGATAGACATTTTTTTCAATGTTCGTATTTTTTATGTTTATTAGAACTACAAGTGGTAATTTTGAATTATTTATATTCTGTACACATCCTCGACTATTTTACCGTTTAAAATTAAAAGATTAATAATTCACGCGTAAAAGCACATTCTTGGTGACAAATATGCAAATTTCAATGCACGAATAATTTCACCATAAATTCTCTTTTTTAAAGGGACATCCTTCTCTCATGGCTGCAACTTTATCGGGCCCAAAATTCCCAACATGGCTGAAATAATATAATTTTTGAAGAGCCACATTGAGATAAAGCAGGTAAAAACAAACATCTCATCTATAGATCTAATCCTGTCTGCATTCAATAATCAGGAAGAAAAAGAATATCCATCGACAACTCTCTTGACGAAATGCATACAATTACTGACGGAATAGATGTTGATCCAATCCAATCTCAAATATTTATCTATTAGCAAACTATTAACTTTTATTTATCGGGGCCATGGTCACAAGGTTATGGTAACATTGGAACTCGAGACCATCCCCATTCTGTTAGAAAAGTTGTTTTGAGATACCTCTCGGAACCACCGGAGTAGGTACTATTCCCAGCGAAGATGTTCAATGCTGTTTAATAAATTTATGAATATCGTAATAAGCACTGACAAAAAATACCAGGAATTATACATTTCCTACAAAAAAGCTCTTATAAAGACATGATATATTTTCCATTCTTTTCGAAAAATTGCGGTATTAGTGATTTTCAACTAGTATTTGTTTCTTTTTTAAATGACAATATCTTATACAGTTTAAATTAAAAAAAGGTGTTTTTTTTTTTTTTTTTTTTTCCACAAGCACTAAATTTACCTCTAATAAAGTTGTGCCTGGATCATTAAGGGTCGGGCCGGATTTATTTTCGTTTTATTTATTTTATTAGAGGTTTATAGTCTTTCTTGTTTAGATATATTGTATGAATTGTTATTATTAGCAGCAATTTCTTGCATGTATATTTCATCTTTAAGGTATCTCCTAATTAGGGGGAAAGTATAGCTTCCCGGGGGACTAGGAAGCACGGTCCGGAATTCAATCACTAGTATGGTACTCCTCTCTAACCCCTGTGTGAATAATGGAGATCAATTACTGTCATTCTATAGAAACAGATTACTATTTCTGTCACAACTAAGAGTTTCAGACTTCTGTTTGAACCGTTACATAAATGGATTAGTAAGTAATCATATGTTCTGGATGTGACGAGAATGTTCTGGGTCTTTCCGGAATTTTTGAATCAGTACTCAATATAAGAAGCAATGGACCAGGGGCTTAGTTTTGTCTTGGATAATGAAGCTAATAGTGTTGCTCTTTATCACAATTAGAAACTGTTTTGTAGCGTTGTTACTAGTTTGAGTGACATATTTGTTTTATAATTTTGCGTAAATAAAAATTATTTTAACCCCACATTGGTGTCACAATTAGTGACAGATGTGGGATTTAAAGATCGAATATGCCAATCAAAAGGATCGGAGAACTATTAGTATCCCCCCTGAGGAGGGAGTAAGCAGAGCAGGATTTGAATTCTACTGGCATGAAAGTGAATGGACAATTTGTCTGATAGATCAAGCTGTCTGTATTTGAATGATAGGTTGACAAGACAGTCTGTTGAAATAAATGCCAAGCTTGGTGACGTTGAATGACAGATTGACCGATCTGTCGGGTGAGATGAATGACAAGTTGACAAAACTGTCATTAAATGAGCGACAAATATGCTCAACAGGAAGCAAGGGGAGTCTTAATTAAGGAAACGTTTGAAAAATTAGAGGGGTGCTGGAAGAAAAAGTCCAAGCGGTCGTTAGAAAGCAGGTCGCCCAACAGCCCACATTGGGAGAAGAAAACGTGAATAGAGAGCCGAGCCAGAATATCACCAAAAACTTTTGATGGTATGCTGTCCTGATCGAATTACTCCAAGCAGTTCAATGCTGCAGCTAGCACTAATTGGTGGTTCCCTCCGTGGCGACGCTCTAGATTTCCTTCAAACCTTCAATGCTGAAGATCCATATGATTTTAACATGTTAGTAAGCCGGCTGAAGATGCGGTTTGTCACGCCCACCTTGAACAGGTTTACCAGTAACAGCTGAAGAGCATGAACCAGAAGACAACCGTCACTATCCAGGAGTCTGAGGCGGACCTAGCGAGGATGATAAGGATGGCTCACCCAACAACCTTAGAAAGTATATTAAAGTGCTTAACTGATCAAGCTTTCCTCGACGGCCTGCGGGACTTGAAGCTTCAAAGAGCAGTGCTCCTTGCTAGTCCTAAATTGTTGTTGGATGCCCTATAGACAGCATATGAGTATGAGGCGGCTACCGAGGCTTTTCCATATGTTTTTTATAATTTTACGTGAATAAAATTATTTTAAACCGATATTGGTGTTACAATATTAGTTTAAAACTAAACCCGTTACACACGAACAAATAATAAGATTCGGTTTCAACCAAAAACCAGGTTAGAGGTTCAAATTCGGTTTTGGCTACAAATGTAGTTTTGGTCGAACACTAATAGTTACTAATTTACAAAATATGTGTGGTTCTAAATTTTCACACTTTTAAACGATGTTGTTATCTATAACAATACCAAATTTTGTGTATGTGTTTGTTATATTATGATTTGTGCTACACTACAAAATTTAGCGAAGGGAAAGTTGTGGATATAATTAAAGTTTTAAGTGGAACAGGGTTCATTTAACATGATGTGAATGTCAATAGTAGAGCTCAGTTAGTATCATGCTTGACCACTCTGGTCCAGTTTGATGTTGCTATCGTACATCGTAAGTTAGTACCGTGGTTGTCCACCAGGTAGTTGCACGCTAGTAAAGTACAATGTACAGATTTTATTTTTAAAAAAGTCTCTTCAATCTTTCTTTCTTAACCGGTATTTCTGTGTTTCAGTTGACTCTTCTCTTTCCTCCTTCTTTCCTCAACTTGCGGGTGAACCACAAGGTAGTATTTTAAGTACTTTACTCTATTCCGTCTACACATCAGATATCCCTGAGCACCCTCACTCCACTATCTTTAGTTTTGCTGATGACACAGCTATCGTTTCAACACAACAAAATCCTACTATCGCATCCTTCGCCCTTCAAAGTCATCTATTTGAAATAGATAAATGGTTCGAAAAATGGAAAATAAAAATTAACTCCTCCAAGTCAAGTCATATAAGTTTTTCTCTACGAAAATCTACTTGCCCACCTGTGACAATTAACAATGACCCAGTTCCTTCAAAGAATTTTGTAGGATACCTTGGACTGTACTTAGACAAACGACTCACGTGGAACATACATACCAAATTTAAAAAACTGGAACTCAACAGACGGTACAAGCAGCTTTCACATCTCCTGGACTACAGATCAACACTCACCTTAAGAAACAAGCGAATAATTTACACGACTATTTTAAGACCTATTTGGACATACGGAGCAGAACTTTGGGGTTCCGCGAAAGACATCCACATCAACAAAATACAAACATCACAATCCAAAATTCTCAGGTACATCACAAATGCACCTTGGTTTATTTCGAATAATACACTGCACAATGACATGAACATACCGACTGTAAAATCTTTCATACACGACAAATATCAAACATTCCACTCTTCAACACTACATCACCCTAACCCACTCATCCATTCTCTTTCCTCCTCCCTGTTACCTGGTCAGCCTCGACGTCGACTGAAACGAAGGTGGCCAAAAGACCTTTTACTTTAGTAAATTATAATGCAAGAAAGTCAGAGTCAAAAGCAGAAGTGACCAAATTTGCTCGATGTGCCACACCGCAGGTGCAAATCTACATTGGAAACATAAATAAATAAATAAATAAAAAAAAGTCTCATATTACAAATTATATACAGTTCATTTAATTTAAAAATAAATTTTAAGTCTTCATCCTAGCATTTTGATTAGTACTTGTTTTACAAATAGCGAGAAAAGTAAATTTTGAACTACTAAATATGACACTTTATATAATAAAAAATTTTATTCAGCATCTCCAGCCCTTTAGTAGAATGTTCCATCAAAAATTTAAACTTAATTAATAAAAAATAATTCTAGGTTTAGAGGGGCTAAAATGTATGTTTCGTGCTTACCGAAATTTGGGTCAAAATATGGCTCTTCCTTTATCATTATTGACAGAAATTCCGAGATATCACAGCAATCTGTAATAAGAATAGTAACTATGAAAATTTAAAAATCATAATTATCGTGAAGTCTACAGTTAAGAACGTGTTCCAGACTAAAACGTTCAAACTTAAAATATTTTAAAAGGTAACGATTTTGCAAAATAACAGCACAACTTAGCCGAGCTCTTGAGACAACCTCAATTATTTTTTTTTGTGTGTGAACCCTTCAAGAGCAGATATGTCTCTTCGAAAATTGGAATTTACCTTTTGAGCTATCTCATTTATGAAGTATTTGAAAGGGGTTTAAAACCATAAAACAATATGATTGTTACGTTGGGTGAGAAAAAGAAAGAATTGATTGACAAAACGATGTAGCTCTTTATTCCACAAAATCTAATTTTCAACTGAAATCTTTTTTTAACTATTTTAACACATGATCTTTTTTACACATGAAATAAATACATTATATACAAGTTATCGATTTCTCCAATGTTCAATTAAGTACATTGTTCTCAACATCCTCCCACCTAAATTATAACACAGTTATAATTTAATTTTCTA
The DNA here is from genome assembly GCA_911387785.2 of Aelia acuminata. NCBI lineage: Eukaryota > Metazoa > Arthropoda > Insecta > Hemiptera > Pentatomidae > Aelia > Aelia acuminata. The sequence goes on along the minus strand of OU426978.1, from coordinate 52,539,119 downwards.
TTGAACAATGGCATAGAAAAGTTCACTGGAGAGATAAAACACAAACAAGTTTATAATATCAACCTCTCGGCTACGAAACTTTTTCTTCCGCTTCTTGTTACCATACACTCATCCATATTCTGACGGTCTTGATCTTCCTCTTGCTTTCCGATGAATCCAAGCAAGGGCTGTGGTTGAATCCGACCAAAATACGGATTGGGATAAGCTACTACCAAATTCACGTGTAACGTTGGCATGTAGTCTAGCTCCCACAATAGCTGCGAGCAATTGCAAGCTTGGAATAGTTATTTTCTTCAAAGGAGTGACTCTAAATTTGGCTTGCACTAACCTTAAAACGATGCCTACACCAGTCTCCACTCGCAAGAAAACCACTGCAGCAGAAGCCAACTTACTCGCATCACAGAAAACCTGCAAATTCTTTGACAAAACGGATCCTGTGCATCCTATCAAACTTCTTGGGATTTTTACATACTTTATGTAAGCAGAGTGAATAAAACTAAATATGTGAAGTTTTATTCACTCTTGCTTTCACTTGGTTGTACTAAATAATCGGCATATCCAAAGATGGACATTTCTACACCAAGATCAAATCTTTTTACTACATATCAGAGGGATAGGAAATCAATTTCCTATCTTAAATGGTTAAACAAAGTTTAACCATTTAAGGCCTCGGCCACCTTGGCGCACCGACCCTAGCTCCTCGCACTAGCCTGCTCCAAGCAAAAAAAATGAACAGAGCGTTTGCAATGGAGCTGGCCATGTCGGCGCACCGCACCTCGCACCACCCCCTCGCCCATCGCACCGCACCAAATCCAACAATAGAAGCTTCTATTCTTTTTCCTCGCACCATTGCACAACCGGCCCTACGGCCCTGTCATTTATCGAAATATTTTGATATTTGCGTGATTTTAAAACAACCTATCCTAATTTCATTTCTTTAATTGCTTATATAATTATATACTTAACTGATATTTAAGATCGCACAGTTTTTTCTTATAACATAAAATATGAAATAAATGAGTTTACGTAAATAATATTTTGCATTGAATAAATAATTTGCTACTTTGATTCTAATAAATTTAAATGTTTAATTAATTGTAAAAGATACACGGATTGTTAATAAATTAAGCCTTATTACTATAATATAAATTAGTATATTATAGTAAATAACTAAATTAGGCAAATTAGTAAGTACTAAATTAGGCTTTGTAAAATTAATATACATAAAAATCCTGAGTTACTTTGAACCAGCGGTCTTTACGGCACCGTCATTTATCAAACATTTTTACATTTGTATATTTTTAAAACCTATCCTAATTTAATTTCTTTAATTAATTTTATAATTATTTAATTGTTTGTTAAATATACACTGATTAATACAAATTTGGGCTATTTAGATATAATAACATAAATTGAAATCCTAAATTATTTTGTACCAGCGGGCTTTACGGCGCCGTCATCAATCATTGAAACATTATTATATTTGTGTATTTTTAAAAACTATCCTAATTTAATTACTTTAATTCTTTATATAATTGTGTACTAACTGTTATTTAAAATGTACATATTTTTCTAATAATTTAGTTACTGGTATTAATTATTTCTTATTTAAATATTAATAAACATTGATATTAAATTTGATTTTATTAATTTTTTTTTTTATTTTTATAAAATATCCACGGAACACTACTTAAATAATTGTTTCATAGCTGTAATATACATTGAAAACTGAAAATGATTTCACGCCAGCGGGATTTACGGCGCCGTCATTTATCGGAACATTTTTATACTGCCGTATTTTAAAACCTATCATACATTAATATTTTTAATTAATTATATAATTATTTACTAAACTGACATTTAAAATCGTATTTAACAACTTCTTTAAAAATAATAAACGAAATTAATAATTTCTTATTAAAATATTAATTTGCACCATCTTAATTTTTTTCTATAAAATTGGGTTTTATAGTTACAATATAAATTGAAACCCTATATTATGTTCATGATAGTAATAATTTCTCTGTTACTATTCTATAAAACTTCGACAAAGAAAAAATTGGAAGCAGTAAGGTATCTTCTAAAAATATTAAAATTATTGGATTCTGCTTTTGTCAGCCCCTATCAGATCAAGCTTGAAGTTAACAAGATATCTTTAAATAGAATAACCAGTTTCTTAAAAATAAGGTTCTGCCATTTCTGTTCTAATTTTTTACCAACTCCCTAGGACGACAGCAATCGGTTGTTGATTAATTGGGTGTAATTACTAGGAGATAACATACTGATATTGCTAATTGATATTTATGTAAATATTAATATTTACTTATTATTCATAATTAATTCAGATGTTATCAACGATTTACGACCTTCATTTCTGAAAAGACTTGGACTGTATAAATTGGTACCCATTTAATTTAATGTTTATGTTTTATAATATTAAATATTTATAAAAGATGAGATGACATTGGATCAATCCAAATATCTCCGTCATATAATGTTCCGCGTGCGCTTTACGATGTTTTACGTATCTATGGAGATATCCAGCTTCCCTTTAAAGGTGACAGTTGTGCAAGATGCGGTGCCCCGTTGTGGACAGGCCTGGGGTGAGGGGCGGTGCGAGGGTGCATGGAATTAGCGAGGGCTAGGGGCGGTGCGCCAACGTGGCCGAGGCCTCATTGCGGAGGTAGCGGGGCATGAGATGGTCCGCCGTTGCGGGTTAGTAGGCACACCGAGCGGTGTGCGGAGTATTTTTACGGCATTCAAGCACTCGCATCTTATATGTTTTGCGAGCTTAATTAATCCTACACACAAAGTTCTTCATCCCAACTTTTCGATCCGGACTGTGGTCCGGCACTGGTGGAGTTAAGAACTTTTTAAAAATTATAAAGCTTCCCCATCACGAGTACCCGCTATGTGCTTCGAAAGCTCTTCCTCATTATATAATTTTATCCCCATTACAATTTTACATCACAAAATAATTACCAATCGTTACTTTATTGAATTTTTCGGTAATGGACACCCTAGTTAGATTTTCTAAATTCTTTGTTATTCACTGTTCACAATTGAAGTAGTACTCAAATATTTAACATAGCTTCAATATATTGCTTAGCTCTATATAAGTATAAACTAGCTGACCCGTCGATGAAGCTTAGGTTATCTTAAATATTTGAGTACTAATGATATCATAAGTGATATAATACTATGTATATCGCGGTTGGGCTGTCAAGCTGCTACTAGGCTTTAGCCGTGCTTTCGGCGACATGCGTAAGTAACAAATTTGAGTATGTCAATATATTTTGTGCTTAAGTTTTTGACAGATTTTGTAATTTTATATTTATATTAGTTTTTGAGATATAAAAAAAAAAAAAACAACTGAAAAAGTGCAATTCTTTTGCCTTTTAAAGTGAAAAATGTAACAATAAGTTAAATAAATGGTGGTAAAATACGGAACCTGATTTCCCACTCCAAAATATATAACCATTTAGAAGAAGTAATGATATGATTTTTTCTTCCAATCCATTTTTTACCAGACTAAACAGCGTTATGGACTGACAAAGCCAATTATTTATAATGCTTCTTTAAGAATCGTTAACAAATAATAGCTACATTTAAAAATATGAATCTAGGTTAAAAAATATAACAAAAATATTTAATCTAGGAAGCTAAAAAGCATCATTTATCAACCAACCGACCTGAGTCATCCATTTTCCATCCAGGAATAAGCTGTTTAGTTCAGTGTTCTGTGATTCAAATTAAAAAACATGTTTTTTAATTATTCTATTAGTAAATAGATTTTAGGTTATGATTAGTATAGTGATAAAAATATATTGAACACGAGCACATGTGTTCCAAATCGGTAATTAATATAATAACTCGAATATTCTTTTATTGCACACAATTTACAATGTTAAGAACTTAAGGTCGATGGACAATCATTAACAGTGCTCTTTGGGACACACACTAACTTCAAGAAAGTATTGTAATTATATGCCATGACACCAATATTTCTTTAACAATCACTGAGAATTTTAAAATATTTTTTCTTAGTTTGGTTTGTTGTCCTTTTTTATTGCGTATGTGTAAATTTCAATATTGATTATTCTTAATCAATATGGTTTCAACTGCGACCACTATCCTTGTAGTTCTATCATATCAAACAGCTAATCCTTAATCCAAGATGGCGGTGAGATTCAGAATGAAACATTTTTAGATCATGCCATAGCAGAAATAAATAATATGTAAATGGTAATTATGAAAGAATTTCGAGTTTTAGTTAAAAACGACGAGAAAGATTTGTGTTTAGAGAATAGAGAGGCTAGATTGAACTTGTGAGATACGGAATGTAAAGAGCTTATCGGAACACCAACCAAGCTGACAAAACCAAATTTCAGAATTGACCTCACAAAACTCTTTATCTCTTTTAGACACCCCGAGTAGGGTGACTGATCTTGATTTTAACATACCTGATCCTATATTTGAGTTACGAATGATATAACCCTCTCCCCCAGCACGGCTGCCAGGTCATTATGGTATCCCAGCAGAATTACTAGAGGACGTTTACCCTGAGCTGCTAAAACTTATAGTCCGGTGTCTGATTTGAAAAATTTTTTTGATCATATAGGCTGAAAGTACTCATTTCATAGACAACAAACGTGAACGTCTGCCACCTCAGATCGGTTGCCATCAAATTTTATAGGCGAACAGAATCGAAATTTTCAAACTTTTTTCATTTTTTCGCTAATAACTCGAAAAATTTATCGCAGATGAAATTGTGTTCTTTCTAAAATAAAAGGGCATTAAATTATGCGTAGACTGAGGTCCTCACACGATTTTAACTGTGAGGATCTCAGTCTACGCGAAATGTAAGCTTAAACACAACATTAGCTAAATCCTGGGGGAAATACAAATAAAAACGTGAATTATTCGTAATGCTTACTCACTGCTGACTTCAGTTTTTGAAGTATCAAGGGATTTGATAAAATATTGATAAAAATAACTACATAGATAGGTAGGTGCTGGGCAAAATTTATCTTTTATTTCAACAGATGGAAGATGGTTTTTTAATTAGTTCTAAATGGCCAATCAAAAACCGAAGTCTTAGCAGGAAGTTAGCATTACAAATAATTTCAGGTTTTCATTCGTATTCCCCTCAGGATTTAGCTAATAATGTGTTTAAGCAGCTTATTTCCTGCTAAATTTGATGCTCAGCAACTTTTATCTAAAATATTTTTCATTTCAACTGGGTGTTTTTGAGTTAGAGGCGGTGGAACACCGTTTCGCAAAAATCGTAAAAATTACTGAGTTTTGATGTACCAAACCCGGATAAACCACAAAACCGTATTTAAACTTCGAATATGTCATTCTTTTTGCAATAGTTTAGCCTCTTATAGTAAGAAGAAAGCAATACTTTGTGATCTGTATTTGCCGAATTATATGGGAGAAACTGAAAAAAAAAAATCTGGTGCGTGCGCGCAACACACAACTTTCACTTACCAACTTACTTAGATAAGAAATTGACGTGTTTTGTTAAATATCATTTCCCAAAGTCACACATTTTTCTACATTCATATCTTATTTTTATTAATCGTTAAAGCCGTTTTTGAGTAAATAAAAAACCCCGTGAAAATGATACAAAATTTATTAAGTAAAGTCCCCCCTTCGGTTGATACATTTTGATGAAATGTTGGCTATCACATATTTGGCATATACATACATCAAATACTAAGTTTAATCAAAATCGTTAGAGCCGTTTTTGAGTAAATAAAAAAAGCACGTAAAAATTATACAAAATTTATTAAGTAAAGTGCCCCATGCGGTTGATCAATTTTGATGAAATTTTTACAGACATATCTCGGGCAAATAAATAGATCAAATACTAAGTTTAATCAAAATCGTTAGAGCCGTTTTTGAGAAAATCAAAAAAACACGTGAAAATGTTACAAAGTTTATTAAGTAAAGTCCCCTTTCTGGTTAATCAATTTTAATGAAATTTTTACAGTCATATCTCGGACATATAAATAGATGAAACACTCAGTTTAATCAAAATCGTTAGAGCCGTTTTTGAGAAAATCGAAAAAAACCTAAAAAGTTATTAAGTAAAGTACCCCCTCCCTATAAGTAATTTTGATGAAATTTATGCTGTCACATCGCGGGGATATACCTACAATAAATACCCAATTTCAGGATCGCACGGCTTATAGTTTTTGAGCTAGTCTGTTCACACACACACACACACACACAGACACACACACACAGACCATTTCGCGGGACTTGGTCATTTCGACTCAGGGGACCCCAAAACGTGTATTTCCGTTGAAAACCGGAAGTCGAATTTTTTCACGATCGCAATACTTCCACTTACTATATATTTCATATATAGGTAAGTGAAAGTAAAAATCTCATAAATTCAATGGATTTTAGACCACAAGGCGCTCAATACGTTCACGTTGTAATTGCTTTGTCTCCACAGGAGTGGGCCAATTTTAAAATTAATGAGATCGTTTTACATAGAATTTGATATGCTATAACTATTATAGGTAACATTTTTTATTTGGCTTAGCACTCTTTAAATTGCAGGCTTGGGGAACATAAGCGTAATTCATTTTTCCGCTAAAGTGGCTAAATTGACAATCGGTTTTGGCGAAAAGACCAAACCGATTTTAACTGTGAGGACCTCAGTCGACGCGAAATTTAATGCCCTTTTATTTTATAAAGAACAAAATTTCTGCTGCGATAAATCGTTTTCGAGTTACTAGCGAAAAATTGAAAAGTTCGAAAATGCCGATTTTGTTCGCCTATACAATTTCATACCAACCGATCTGAGGTGGCAGACGTTCACATTTGTTGTCTATGAAATGAGTACTTTCAGCCTATGTGTCTAAAAAAGCCTTTTTGCCTATATGATCATAAATTTTCTTCAAATCAGGCACCTTTTTGGCCCTCAGCTCCCGGACTATTATTTGGAATATGTTTCTACACAGAAGTGAATATTTACAATTTTTCGAGATCTGGAGAGATAGGAGGATATTAACATGCGGTATTTAAAGGAAGGGAGAGTGTTGGATTGACGGATCGAAGGAAGAATAGAATTCCGTAGGGATGAGGAACGGATAATGCAATATCTTTCAAAAGTTTACGTCCATTGGGTCGGTGTATAAAGATCTGAAGACGTAGAGGGGGCATGGCAGGAATTTTTGTGAAGTGACTCTTAGGTAGGATATTATTTGACTAACCTAAGGGGCAATACTCGTATAATATGGACCATATGATTTGTAATGTTATAAGCCAATTTTATAATAAAGAGTTTGTTACAGGAATGAACCGAGGTAGAATTACTGAGATGTATGAAGGTCGGGTGGATCTGATACCGTGGAAAAGGGAGGATAGCAGGAAATAATTTCGTAAAAAAAAAAAAAAAAAAGCGAAATGGAGACATCTCTAGGGATCCCACAAATAAATAGTAGAAAAACATGTTATTAAACGTTTGTTTTGCATAGAGATCTCCAGATATAGGTACAGAAGATAAGTAAACAAATAAATGTCCCTGCCTGAGAGGAAGAAAATATTACCGTCGTTTTCGAAAAAAAAAACTGAAGTGCTCAAAATTGAAAATTTAGTTCCACTTTCGTTGTAATTTTAGTTTATTATCGGTCGTTGTTGTGAACCCTTTCTATCGATTCTTATTTAGGATATATCGTCGAAAGATATGATCGTTTAGTCTAAAACTCGATTTTTATTTCTACAATCTCCTAAAAAAATACCGCAACCCTTATGTGGGTTAACAATTTTTTTATTTAATGAAAATAACAATATTCAATGCTACTCAAATTATGAAAACACTAAAATTGAAACAAAAAAATTGGAAGGTTAATGAAATTTTCATTTCATAACACAGAGATAATCATATGACATGCACTACAGAACAAGTAAATCGCTCTTTATATATATGTAGTCGTAAGGAGCATGGTCTAGAACCTCGTGGAACGGCGTGGATGGTACTCGAACATCGTAGTCACAAAAACGTGGTATGGCAGTTTTTTTCCAACTGTTAGTTCGTTACAACAAAAGGTCTGGGACTTTTAAACCATAAGATTTTGTTTAACGTTACAATACTTATATAAAAAAATTCAACCGGATCTCTGTAAAGTACCGAGTCCCATGAGGGAGCACTTTATTCTTGGTACACCACTGTATGAATTAGGGTCACCTTTCAAAAAAAAAAAAATTATTGAGGAAGAAAGTTTAGTGTTCCCTCTCCGTTAGCACTATATGATATTTTCAAGAAATTGTCTATTTTTAGTCAAAGAATGAATGTTGTAAGTGAAAGTATTACTGGATTAGTACTGGATTTTTTTTAGTTTTCTTTTTCAATTTGATTGCCAACCTTTCAAGAGTCACCCTATCAAGGTTTCCCTTTCATTTGTAGAATATTAGGAAGCGATAAAACTTCAACCCTTTCACTCAGTTCCTATTCAAAATTTTCAATTTCGAGTGATGATTAGTCATATTATCTATTTGGTCATAAGATTAGTTAAAAAACTGCATACATAGATCAAAGGATTTATCCTCCTCTATGCTCTATAATGTTTGCAACTCAAGTCACATTGCCCTTACAGAATAGAACCTCATAACTTTAGTAAATGTCTCCTCCGACATATTAGTAGATAAATATTGAAGGAATTTTGGTCAACAATATATATACTGTACAAATAAATCTAAAACTCTTTTCAATTATTTTACCTATTCTGTACTCACTTTTCCCTCCAGCTTCTCGATGGCGGTACGTTTTCCGTTCACTATGCCCTCTCCATCTTGAAACCTCCTCTGAAAAATGAGAATTTTGAACTTCCAAAATGGCCCAATTACTCTTTCCCTCAAAAAAAACATAATTTACAAGGAAAACTTTTACTTTCAAATCCTTGATATAAGGTACTATGAATTACATAGCGATGTGGAATAGTGCTGTGTCCCTAAGCTTTTAATTATATATGGTGGATGGGTTTAAGAAAACATATAAAGTCCAAAAACAATAAACTATGTTAGTCATAAACAGCACAACTCTCAAAGAGAGCACATTTTATATATTAATGTAACATTTATGAGGATTTAAATAATTTTTATAACGTAAATAGCACTTCAAAATATAAGACAAACAATAAAAATTCAAATTATTAATAAGTTTACATAAAGTATCAACTTAACGTAACGACACAGTAACACACAAGTAACCCCATAAGGGTCTGGCCACACATGTCCGCACCGTAGCAATAATACAGGTTATGTTCAGAATATTTTTAATTTAACTTACCTATTACCTTTAGTTATGCCTAAAGTGGCCTATGTCTGACATGTGTGACTTGAACTTTAGGCATAACTAAAGGTAATAGGTAAGTTAAATTAAAAATATTCTGAACATAACCTGTATTATTGCTACAGTGCGGATCCGGTGCGGACATGTGTGGCCAGACCTTAATTCGATCTTCAGAGCGAGACTAACACTCCAGTCCATCGCTTCTAAAATTTAGTCGGAATTAGAACAGTCTAGAAGGTTCCCGACAATCTTCGAAGATTCTAAAACAGTCACGAATGGATACTAGAACACTTAGTAACTGTTCCAACAAAAAATCTATAACTCTTTTCGATTATATGTTTTCTGTTTCAGGTTAGAATATACTTAACCTTTCTAATCAATGCTCTCTCTAAAACATATATTTTTTGTGATAGTGTTCCCAAATGATATTAATGCGAATTCATTTAATGAAAAAAAATATACAGAATTATTAAACTAAAAAAATCTGGCGCGATGCGCGGAACACACAACTTTCACTTACGAAATTTAGAAATCGACGTGTTTCGATAATATGTAAACGCCATTCCTCAACTTTACACATTTTTCCACGTTTAAGTATATACTTATATTTGTATATCTCCATAAGTTATAGAGTACCATATCTTTATAGCAAAATATGGTAGTTCCCAGCACTTTTCGATTAATTATTGCTAATTTATTTACGAAGGGCTAATTTCATCAATAGTCGAGTTTTTTTTACTACTTGCTTGTTTTTTACTTTGAGTTGCTGTTTGCAAATACATCGTGAAGGTGAATCGATAGGTGTATTTACGTCTCTTATGCCTATCTGAAAATCAAGAACGATTACTGTTCCTCTAAAATCGCTTTATATTGTTTTCAAAAATTTATTATGGAACAAAAGTTTCTAGACTAAAATAAACCTATATTAATTATAGACTATTATCCATATTTTTACACACCCGCGATGCTTCAAAAAAGAGCATCACGTATTTACTCTCTTAAGTAAAATTAATCTTTTTTTTAATAAATAAAAGTTTTTATTTCATAAAATGGTTAATAAAATTTTGGCTGTCACATATACATACATCAAATACCGAGTTTGGTCAAACTCGTGAAAGCCGTTTTTGAGTAAATCAAAAAACACGTGATAATGAGACAACATTTACTAAGTAAAGTGCCCCCTCCAATTAATTAATTTTGATGAAATTTTGACTGTCGCATTGCGGGCATATACGTACAACGAATACCGAGTTTAATCAAAATCTATAAAGCCATTTTTGAGTAAATTAAAAAATGCACGTTAAATTAATGAGAAAATATATTAAGTAAATTTCCATTTGATCAATTTTGATGAAATTTCGGCTGTCACATCTAGGACCTATACGTACAACTAGTTCGATCAAAATCGTTACGGCCGTTTCTGAGTAAATAAAAAAAAAACGTGAAAATGAGATACAATTTATTAAATAAAATACCCCCTCCGATTGATCAATTTTGATGAAATTTCGACTGTCACATCGCAGGCATATACATATATCAAATATCCAATTTCAGTTTTGTACGGCCTATAGTTTTTGAGCTAGTCAGTTCACACACACACACCCACACACACACACACACACACACACACACAATGATCCGCACAAAGCCTGGCATACATCATTCCCCAGTATACTGGTTGACAGACACGATAGCAGATCTTCGTCGGTGTTGTCACAGAGCAAGAAGACGCTACCAGCGGGCGAGACGCCTTCCCGAGTTTTCGGTGCTCCAGGAACAGTTCAAAAGAGCTAGAAGGAACCTCCAACGAGCCATCAAAGAAAGTAAAAGACGTGGCTGGAAAGAACTTTGTGAAGAGGTGGATGCAGACCCATGGGGTAGGCCTTATAAAATAGTGCTTAAGAAGCTTAATAAAGGTGCAAAGCAGCTTCCCATGAGACCGGATGTTGTGGACAATATTGTAAGAAGTTACCCTCATCGCTAACCAGGCCGTTGCTACGGTTTGAGGCTGGCTGTCTTCGGTAGGCCTAAAGCTTGCAGATCACAAGACAGAGGTTCTCTTAACCACTAGCAGGAAGCAAACCGAGACCATCACTGTCACTGTAGGTAGGCACGAAATCCGCTCACAGCCTTCCTTAAAATATCTGGGAGTAATGATTGATGCACGTCTTCGCTTTGATCTTCATTTAGAATATATCAGCGCCAAAGCTGCTAAGATAGCATCTCTATTGTCGCGACTCATGCCAAACGTCGGGAGTCCTAGAGAGAACCGCAGAAGACTGCTCGCTACGGTTATAACATCAATAATCTTGTATGCAGCTCCTATTTGGAAAGAAGCGATGGCCACTAAATCATATAAGAGGCAGATAGTTTCAGTTTATCGTAGGGTCTCCCTAAGGGCAGTAAGTGCCTTCAGAACCGTCTCCTACGAGGCAGTGTGCGTGGTAGCCAGAATGCCGCCAATTGAACTTCTTGTAGAAGAAGGAAGTAGGCATTATGGGCGTCGTTCTTATGTTTCCAGAGAAGAAGAGAGGAAATTAACCATAGACCAGTGGCAACAGCGTTGGGAGGCAGGTGTTTCTGGGAGGTGGACCCGAAGGTTAATACCCCATGTTGGCTTGTGGTATGATCGTCGGCATGGTGAAGTAGATTACTATCTAACCCAACTGCTAACCGGGCATGGATGCTTTAGAGCTTACCAGTTGCTATTTAAACTGGACAGCACAGCTGTATGCCCCACATGCCAGAATATCGAGGAAACAGCAGAGCATGTGTTCTTCATTTGCATCCGTTTTGCCGAAGAAAGAAGAGAGCTAGAGAGATTGTGTGGAGAGAGCATCACGCCAGAAAACCTAGTGAGCCATATGCTGCGCTCCGAACAACACTGGGACGAAGTGAAGAGATTCGCAGCAGTAGTCCTTAAGAAGTTAAGAGTGGAAGAGAAAGCTAGAAGAGTCGACTAGCATGGTTAAAACCATGCTAATAGATCAATAATGCGGCAACCAGCCATATCCCTCCACGAAGTAATGCCTAACGGCGGTCCCGTGGAGAGGATTTACCAGGTGTAAAGGGAGGTGGTTTTAGCGGGTAAAAATCCCACACACGTAATAGGTACGGGCCTATACGTGTCTTTTGAAGATTTCCACCTACCCACGTAAAAAAAAAAAAAAAAAAAAAAAAAAAAAAAAAAAAAAAAAAAAAAAAAAAAAAAAAAAAAAAAAAAAAAACACACACACCCCATTTCGCGAGACTCGGTTATTTGGACTCAGGGGACCCCAAAACGTGTATTTCCGTTGAAAACCGAAAGTCGAAATTTTTCACGATCGCAATACTTTCCTTACTATATATTTCATATATAAGTAAGTGAAGTAAAAATAAAAATTTAACAAATCTTTAATTCACTGACTCATATCAGATAGATTAATGAAGATATAAAGACAATAGGCTATGATGAAACATAAAACTTTCATGTTTGGAAAATTGGTCCAGCGTTAAAATTTTGTAGCTCATAAGGTATTTAGTCCAATGAGAAAGTATTGGTCTCACATTGTAGGGAATTTAATATAATTTAAAAATATAGAAGATAGATTTTGTCAAAAATGTACTTCTTCGGGTAATGAAATGAAATGAAAATATAACTTTATTCTGGGACTTTTAGTCCCCTAAGAATAACAAAAAGGAAACATATGGTATTACATTTGTCTGACTAAAATTAAATGAGTAGGATGAAATTATATATATGACATATGTACATTATCCTAAATTATATATAGGATAATAAAAATACAAATGGTGTTTACACATTGTTCTAAATATCGACCATTTTTACATTTGTGAAGATTGATTAACTAGGAGTTGGGTGAATAAATGGTGTTTAAATGTTGCCAAGGAGGATGCGCTGCGTATGGAATTAGGCAGGGAATTCCAAAGGTGGGTTGCACGTACTGTAAAGGATCGCTCAAAGGAGGCTGTTCTACGGATAGGAACATACAGGTCGGTGGGATGGGATCTTGTGTTTAATAGGTGGATGGTCGAACGAGGTGTAAGGAGGTCGAGGATATAGGTGGGTTTTTTTGTTCTGAAGGATTGGAATAGGAAGGGACCAAGGAGATATTGTCGTCTGGATTCAGGAAGAAGAAAGCCTTGCTCATTATACAATTGGGAGACGTGAGAGTGCCTGGGAAGATCGAGAATGAATCTGATAAGTCGGTTCATTAATCTTTTTAATCTCATCTCCAGTTCACCAGACAGCCCTCCATATACCAGGCATCCATAATCAAAGTGAGGAAGGATGAGAGAGGAAACTACTAGATGGCGGGTGCTTCTGGGGAATCTAAGGAGCTGTTTTAGGACTGCAATGGATTTTCGGATAATTTGGGATACTTGATGGTTCCAGGAGAGATGATTATCAAGGGTAAGACCAAGGTTTTTTATGGAGTCTTGGAACTGAATAGGAGTGCTATTGATATATAATAGTGGATAGTAAGGAAGGGAATTCAGGAAGGGTTTTGAGCCGATAAGGATTGCTTTTGTTTTTTCTGGATTTAGCCGTAGTTTGTTTTCTGTCGCCCAGTGGTTAATGCTGTTGATGTCCTCTTGAAGTTTTATAGCCGCTTCTATTATATTCGAAGGGTGGCCTGATATGTAAATTTGGAGGTCATCGGCATATAGATGAAAGTGGGAGTGACGCAATACGGTTGATAGGTCATTTATATAGACGGAAAAGAGGGTTGGAGAAAGAGCCCTGAGGTACACCTCTGGAAAGAGTTAAGGACGATGAAGGTGGTTTATTAGGAATAATAACTGCTTATGAACGGGAAGACAGGAAGAACTGGAACCAGCGTAGTGCACTATTGGATATGGATAGGTTATGAAGCTTGGAGAGGAGTATTGAGTGATCGACGGAATCGAAGGCTTTTGAAAAATCGAATAAGACCAGGATTGTAATTTTCTGTTGGTCCATGGCAGAGTAAAGGTCTTGCGTAATTTTTATAAGGGCAGATTGAGTGGAATAACCGGAACGGAAACCAGACTGGAGAGGGTTAAGGAGTACGTTTTGTTCGAGGAAGGATGTAAGTTGTGAATGGACTAATCTTTCCAATGGTTTCGAGAGATTGGAGAGGATGGCAATTGTTCTGAAATCAGAGGGCGTTGAAGGATGAGGAACTTTATTGAGTGGACGGATAAGTGCTTTTTTCCAGGCTGTAGGGAAGATGGAATTTAGTAAGGAAAAGTTGTATATATGCAGGAGCGCAGGAAGGATGGCTGGGAGACTAAGCTTTAACAATTTTACTGGGATTTGGTCATGGCCAGAGTCATTGGTTCGTGATTTAAGTACGGAGGTGATCAATTCATCGGGAAGGATATAGGAAAAGTAGAAGTTATTATCATTAAAAGGAATATCTGGGGGCTGGTAGAGGGATTGAGGCTCGTTCGGAAGGGATTTTGTGAAAAAGGTGAATCAGTAATTCGTAATTGGCGATAAACCGAAAAAAATACATTATTTTTGGAGCTTTTGCCATTTTCAAAAGTATCAGATGGTTGCCGAGGTTGGAAACTTTGCTTTAGCATTTCAGTCACATGCCATACAAGAAAAAAAATGATCACCGCTTGATGAAACTTACCTTGTACAAGGTTTCTTAACTGACATCTAGTTCTTCCTAAATCATAAGATTGGTAGAAATAATCATAAAAATGCTTGCTACAAGGATGTTTTGGAGGAAAACAGAATAGTATATTTAACATCCCAGATATTTCAAAGTAAATTTTGACTTGATTAGAAAACATTTAAAGTTTCTTTAATATTATCATACTGAACATATGATCGATGGCGTTAGAAACACGTGTTCTATTTTGAGCTTTAAAAATTGTTTGTTTTCACACAAAGATGAGAGATGACGGTTCTTGGGCTGTGACGGACGAAGAAAAATCTGAGCTTTTCGCCCACCATCTTTCGTCTGTTTTCGTTCCACATACTGATATTTCTAATCAAGAACACGACGAATTCGTACTCAAATCACTAGACATTCCGCTACAACTTTCACTCCGTCCTCCATCTTTTTCTCCCTCACAAGTCTCTGAACAAATTAAACTCTTACAGAAAAGAAAAGCCCCTGGCCATGATCTGATAAATGCTTTAGTGCTCCAGCAATTGCCAAGAAAGGCCCTAGTGTTCCTTACGACTATCTATAATGCAATACTCAGGACTACAAAATTCCCACTACAGTTGAAGTATTCGTACATCTCCATGGTCAACAAACCCAACAAAGACAAGAGCAACCCCTCATCCTACCGTCCGATCAGTTTGATTTCAGTTTGCTCCAAAATATTTGAAAAATTGTTGTACAAAAGACTAATTGACATACTAACTAATTAATTAATAAAGAAATAATTCCCCATCACCAATTTGGATTTAGAAAATTTCATTCGACAACGCACCAACTTCACCGAGTGACAGACTTTATTGCTACTGCACTAGAGCAAAAGCTATATGCAACTGGGGTATTTCTGGATGTCGCTCAAGCATTTGACAAAGTCTGGCACCATGGACTTCTCTTTAAACTTAAAAATGTATTACCACCTACATACTTCCTAATCATTAAATCTTTCCTATCCGATAGATTTTTCTCCGTCCGTCAGGGCTCCGAAATTTCAACCATACGACCAGCACTATCAGGAGTACCCCAAGGTTCTATACTATCACCTTTGTTATACATTGTATACACATAAGACATACCAGACCATCCTGACATCATGACAGCTACTTACGCTGACGACACTGCTGTTATAACAAGACACCGAGATCATACACAGGCCTCACTAACGCTACAACATCACTTACTAAAACTACACGAGTGGTGCAAGTTGTGGAAAGTAAGATTCAACTATGACAAATGCCAACACATCACCTTTACATTAAGACGTAAAACTTGTCCCCGCGTTTATCTCGAAAATGTCCCAATTCCACAAACAGACAATGTTAACTATCTAGGACTGACACTTGACAGGAGGCTAACTTGGGGCCCCCACATTAAGAAAAAACGAAAGACATTAAATCAAAGAAGCAAACTGTTATACATGCTACTCAGACCAAGATCAAAATTCAAATTAAGACAGAAACTCGCTACCTACACTTACTTACTTAAACCAATTTGGACTTACGCCTCCCAAATTTTCGGATCTGCGAAAAAGACCCACATACAGAGACTACAAACCTTCCAATCAAAAATTCTAAGACTTATTACACACGCACCTCTATACGTTTCCAACATTACCCTACATACTGACTTGCTTGTGCCAACTGTCAGCGAATACGTACGGACTCACTATAAACGATTTCATGACAACTCACAGGGACATCACAATCCACTAATAGTTAGAATGGCCTCCACCAGCATGCCTGACAACATCCAGAGAAGGTTGAAAAGGTCGTGGATGAGAGACCTTCTGTAAATTTCATAGTTTTATTTCATTTTTTAATCTAAAATAATGCCACGGAAGGGGTACCTCTGGGTATTTGCTCTTCCTCATGCCTGACATGACAATATTGTACAAGTTATAGTCAGACAATCCACTGATTGTCTTTGTTATTTTAGACAGGTGTGGATAAATAAAATTAAGTTAAAAAAAAAAAAAATATTATCATACTACACAATCATAACTGAAGGTAGTAAATTCCACCATTGAGTTGATAGATTAGGTGATAAATCTTAGAAGTCATTGATTTACAAAAAAAAAAAAAAAAAAATAAATAAAGGTAAGTTTAATAAACTCAAGAGAACGATGTAGGTATGCAATGTTTAAAATGTTCGCCTTTTCTTTCGAATATTTTTTTTTTTTTTGGATTAAAGGGAACCACTACACTAAGAAGTCTTATATAAATTCGTAAATGTATATTTTCGTAAATATTTTCCAAAATACGAAATTATCACATTGTAAAATTTGAATAAGTTTACGGACATAACAAAATTCTCTCATATGATTTAATTTAAACGTTGTGTTTTAATGAGTGGGTTCAATTAAGCAAAAAAGGCTAAATATTAAACACCAAAATAGCTGAAGAAAAATCCATAAGGTGAGGAGGTGGGTCGTTCCAATCCTTCTTAAATATTTAGTCATACAAACCATACACAGGGTGTTTAACACTGCTGATGGCTCTGAACAAAAACTATTTAACTAATAGTAAAAACTATTTGCCTTTGGTACCGACATTTATGTATTATTTTATTAAATCATGTTACAAATCTATAATATAACAGTTATTCAAGAAGTTTTTAATTAAGGTGGTTTGCTCCACATTTAGGCAGACGCCCACCCTTTACCATATGCCTCCAATGGATTCCTGAAGCGTATAGTTCTAAAAAACGCCATTTATCAAGTTGATACACGTAACAGGTAAATACTTGTTATCAGAACATGTCGATTACTGCTCTAAGTAGGATGGTAAGTGAAAGTTTGTGTTGCGCCCATTGCACCAGATTTCTTTTTGTAATTCTCATAACATAATAGGTTTATGGTTCAGTTATAAGGTAAATGTACCAGTAATAGACACGGAACTAGTAATCGACACTTGGAGATTCAAATTCAAATAATAAGCTTTTTAATCTGCCTAGAGACACCAAATCCAGTTAAATTGTTTGCTAGAACACTGGTGGGTTCCCCTAGGACTACAGATGATGTCAAGCCAAAATGGCTATGGACAGCTGATTTGTAGTGTGAGGTTAGCCTGTTGTCTTCTTCGGCTTTCAGTTTTCTTAAGGAGGTAATTCCGAAATTTTATTGATAATTTTTTTTAAAGTAAATTATTTAAACAGCTGGTCATGATTTCTCAGTTGTAAAATATCGGGAATTTTTTTTTAAGTGACCTGGCATCTTGCAGTTAGCCTGTACGCCACAAGGCAGGGGTGTCTATTATTGATACATTTCTTGAGTTATGTAACCCGTAATAGGCAACCCTGCTAAAACTGACGCATTTCATTATATTTATTCTTCGTTCCATATGTGGTTCCAATGAGTTCGCATTTATTTAATATACTTTTCTGACCAATTTTTATTCAATTCTGACCACGGGAACTAGTGAGTGATATGGGTGTCAGTTTTTGAAGCATGAACCTGTCTGATACCAAATCAAGAAAAAACATTTGTTGCACATCTCCCTAATATTGTATATATCATAAGTAACACACTGAATTATTAATCTTAGATTCTCCTATGTATTGTGGGTGCTACCAGGCGATTAAATTGAATTAATAATTTAATATAATAATGTAAAGGACTGTATATGTTCAAACCCGGAGGTCATTTTTACCTGAAGGCGGCAAGGTCCTGGAAATACCGCCTTGGAAAAGTTTATGGGGGCCATAAACCTGTTGTTAAAAATTAAAAATAAGTAAAACTGAAGACAGAAAATGCTACCGGCACTCGCCAAGGGAAATACCTAAGAAGATTGTTGGAAAAATTTTGGGCCATAAACACGGGTTTTGCCCCGGCAAAAGTACAGACGAAGAACGCGAGAAATATAACATGGAATGGGAATTTTAGGATGACCAGCCAATGCAAAGAAGTCTGAATAGAGTGGGATGGAAATTTTATGAAAGCCAGCCAATCAGAAGAAGTCTGAAGAGAGTGGGGGAAAGAAGATTGATACGGAGGAAGAGAAGACGAGAGAAGGAGGAGTTGGAAAGAGTGCGAGGGAAGAAGTTGGGGAAAGGGCCTAGAGTGCGGAGATGGAGACGAGAAGTGTGGAAGTCCAGAGAGAGAGAGAGAGGAGCGGCAGTGTCCAGGAGAAGATCGCTTCTGGAAACGAAGAAAGTATTCAAAGGGAAGAAGTTGCAACAGAATATATCTCCCCATATGAAAGTGAAAATTTTCTGCATTTCATCCTGAAGTGGAAAACATTCAAGAGGGTTTTTCTCAAAATGTTGAATCTTCTAAAAAAGTCCGGCAGAAAATAAACCTTATGAATGATATGAACGTAAGGGCCAGCAAAGGAGATTTTGTCGTTGCATCAGTGAGAGGAAAAAGTAGAAGAATGAAAGTTGTTGCCAAAATAATAGATGTGAAAGAGGATGAAAATTATAAAGCTGTTATGTACAATCCTTGTAACAGAATGAGAACAGTTTTTATCCAACATTCTAATAATAATATCAAAATTGTTCACTCTGATATTATTAAAATACTGCCTAGCCCAATGAACTTCGGAGAGTTCATTTCCGATATCTGTTGAAGTAGAATGGTGAATCAACCGATATGTATGTTGCTTACTAAGTTTGTTTTGGTTTTTATTCTTTTATTAAAATATATTTATTTCATTCTATCAATTTTACGTATTATCCATATGTATTGTTTAGAAATAAAATTTTTCATTGTTATGCATATTTTGCCTATTTTTCCCAATAAAACCCACAATGTCTATTACTAGTACAAAGATGTGTCAATTACTGATGCAAAGCCAGATATTAGAATTATTAAATATATTAATAAAAAGCTATATAATTTTGTCATGTGATACACTGAATTCAAGAGGAGAGTAAATTTGCTATCACCTAAAACAATTTTTGGAGATTCCCAATGGATACAATTGTAGTAGTTAGCAAAAATGCTGAAATTTTTTCTTAAAGGGTCTATTACTGGTACATTTACCTTAACGGTCATTAATAAAATCATATTTAATTAATTATTTGTGTGGAAAAATTTTACAACCGTTTAAAAAAAAATCTGGTGTGATGTGTTTGGTTAAATGGCATTCCTTGAAGAAACACATTTTTCCACATTCATTTACTTATTTTAGTTTCTATTTGCTCTCTAAATTAACAACAACAAAGTTATGAAATAAATTAACCCCTCCGTTTGACCAATTTTGATGAAATTTTTGCTGTCACATCTACCAAATACCCAATTTCAGGTTCGGACGGTTCATAGTTTTTGAGCTAGTCTGTTCACACACAGACCATTTCGTGGAGTTGGATATTTGGACTCACGGGACCGCTAAACGTGTTCAATTTCCATTGAAAACCGGAAGTCGAAATTTTTCCCTTTACTATTCTTTCCTTTACTATATATTTCATTTATAGGTAAGTGAAAGTAAAAGTTACGGGCAATACTTAAGTTGACATCTGCTGCGATTCGGGGAATACACAACTTTCACTTACTAACCTACTAAGAGCAGGAAATGACGAGTTTTGTTATCCCTTTGCTGACCGGGGACAGTGCATAAAGAAGTTATGCAATCCATCTCGAGTGTTTATTTACCACTAGGCCTGCTGGGCCCTACAAACATATTTAAAACTACATGTCCTAGGCCGGTTTCTTACGGACATCGATTTTCTGTCCCACTGGTGCTTTGCTAACTCCTCCCAGACGTATTTTGAGTACGAAGCGTTATTCCAGAAGATCAGCTGAACATTTTGGTACCAAACACTATAAACACCCTACAGATACTCTGTAAATGTTCTGTGAACTCTAGCACTCCAAGACTTCGTTTGTTGTTATTTGTTGAACCCTGAATATTTCTGGTGTCTGTTTGAGCATATTAGTCGTAGGTTTTGATAATCTCAGGAGTTTTAAATTATTTAAAAATATAATAAGTATATCTTTTGATGGAGAAAGAAGAAATTTTTAAAATCTTGCGTGAATTAAATAAGGAAGAATGGTGCACAGTGGTCCAAATAGGGAAAAAACCTATAAATGAAAGTGGCCAAAACCTAATTTTTTCTTGGTTATCTTAGATACTTGTAGAACAATGGTAGAATACATTTTTTTTAACTAGTTCAAAATTAAAATGTGTGTGTACCAGTAAAATTGAACTGTTTAATAATTGAAAAAATCGTACTTTTCTACCAACTTAAAGACTTTTTTTTTACTCTGTATAAGATTAACAGTAAAATATTCCCCAATAATTCAGGAGTGTATCATGCATATGGGCACTATTATGGACTAAACATGTTTAAATAATATCCATCTTGAGAGAAGAAATTAAGTTTTGAAATCGTTGCCGAAATAAGTATGATTTTTGACTTTGTTGGTTTATAAAAAGTTTGCGTAACGGTGCGTTATGGTCGCAATGGTTTAATATTTAAGTGTAAATAGTAGAGGAACAGTGGTATGATTTTCATCGCCAACTTTGGTATTTATAAGGATTTAAACCTTTCGTTACGGTGCGAGTGACGAGGGCGGATGACCTTGGGGAGGAACTATTAGTTAAGAAAAATCCTCCTATAGGATTGGTGGTGGGGCCTCCACGAAATAAAAGTCAACCATCCCAGGGCGGATTCGAACCGCCACCGTTTGGTTCGAGCATGCTAAAGCGGGTCGCGCTCAAACACGCTCGGCTATCCCGGCCCTGATTTCTGGCTGGTAATTGCTTCAACAAATAATTGTAGAAACGAGTATACAGTACCAGTCAAAAGTTTAGACTAACTTGTATTTAATTCACAATCTTCAAGTTAAAAAAAATAATTGTAACTCAAGAGATAACATTTCAAAAATTATATGATTGTTTCGAATACAATCTATATAAATAAAGATGAAATTCTGTTAGTTTGTTTTTTTGTTTGTTCTTTATAGAAATACATGCCGTTTGTCCTAAATTCTCCAAATTTCGTTTAATGGTTCTTTCATACCAGGTGCGAACACCTGTCCATATTAAAATTGCATAACTTCAGCCTATTTTTAATCTCTGGGTATATTCTTTATTGTTATAAAAATCGTTATGATCTCGCTTTACATTCGATTTTAACGAAATCAACCGTTGGAGTAAAAAATAAATCTCATTTCTGTCCTAACGAACTTTTCTTGACCCACGGCTTTTCTAATTGTTTTTCAAGTTCCCTGGGTGAAACCGGGATATAAAGCTAGTTATAAATAAATTAAAAATAAAATTATAGTTGTTATGTTGTCCAATAAATAAAATGTTGTTACTTATTTATTTTACAAAATCTAAGGGTGAGTCTACACTTTTGACTGGTACTGTATATGTGTAATCAAAATTGATAAAAAGAAGATAGAGGTCTGTTAACACCCCCAACCTTACATCTTATGAATAAGTGACATTGATACAGCTGACTACTATATCTCTTCTTATCCATTTTTAAAGAAGTAAAAAAATTGTAACGACAATTTTTTTGGCAGTTAGATACAATTCTTGTAAATGTTTATTCCAGTGAATTCATATTTGCTGTAAAAACGGGAGAGGAATGCTAAAGCATGGCAGATCACCTTCCGAAAAACCCTGGTGGAACAGTTAATTAAGAATATGAGAAATCGTTAGTAAAAAAGCGAAACCACTCCTCAATAACGGAAGAGGAAGAAAGGCTAAACCTCAATATATTCCACTCCCTTTAAAAATAGTCCAACGAAACTAGAGTGCAGAGTCCGTAGCGACCGTTGCAAAAAAAATGGGAGAAGGAAAGTAATATTTGCTGTAAAAAAATGTTCCGAAAATCCGGCTTTTCATATTAGGGAATGTTTTGAAAAGTACCATACAATGAAAATAATTATCGACGAATTTATTTATTTTGATTAAAAAAATTGTATAAATTGCTTTTTCATTAAAAAAAAACTAAAATCGTAAAATCGTTGGATTAGCCATAGCAGCATAAATTAATGTTAATTAAACAAACAAAATGTGTAATTTGGTAAAAAAAACACATTATACGGACCACCAGGGCATGATGTAAACAAACGAACACGAATTACAGGAACCCAAAGGGTTAAATATGTTACAGCCATTTTGCAACTTCACAGACAAGAGCTTTTTCCACTTTTATTTAATGAGTATTTTTGTTTTTGTTCTCCATAAGGCATAGACAATCATATTCAGTTCAAAACAAGGCAGTCGTCACCACTTTTCGATTTAATTATAACATTTTTTTTTGTAAGTTGCATCAAAAACAAACCTATACATATTAAAGGAAATTGAAATTTTCAAATTAAACAAACTCTTTTATTTTTTTTCACCAAAAAAACCAAAAAACCAAAAGGAACCAAAAAAAAAAAAAAAAAGTAAAGAACACCAAAACTACTAGAGAATAAAGTGATTAGGTATACTTATAACATTATTTGTTAAATTTATCAATTTTTACAGGATTGTGAAGATTAGAAATAAAAATATATACATATTATAAATACACTATTACTTCTAGAAGAAAGAGAAATATATTCCACTAAATGCGATGAATGGATTAATAGAAAACCAAAGTACCTTATTTTACAAATGCCTGCAATGCGATTTTAAGGCTGTAACGAAAACCTTGGTGAAGCTCCACAAGATACTAACCCACTGTGATGATACCTCTTTCAGATGCTTGAGTTATAATTATAGGGAGAAAACCGCGGCTAACCTGAGGCGGCATCAGGCGGTGGCACACTGGCCGGGAAAAGGGAGCAGATTCTGGAACTGCCCACAGTGCAAGTACTGCTCCGACCGAAGAACCGCCCTCCGGAACCACGTCAGGCAGGTGCATCTCAAGGAGAAACCGCACCATTGCGGCGAATGTCCGTTCAGATGCAGCAGGGCCACTGATCTTAAGCGGCACTTGGTTGCGTGCCACGAGATGGTAGGAGCCTTCAAGTGCACGAAGTGCACGTACTCTACGTCGACTGGCAGCAGTTTCAAGAAGCATGTCAATGATTATCACTAGATAAAATATAACATGTAATTTTTTCTTTAAATGAAGTCTCATAACTCCAGGAAAAATATTTATCGTGTTCAGAGTAAAGTTAATTTATACTGAACCGTAGAAAAAAAGGACTGTATTAACAAACATAGCGTAATATAGCGTTAATGACTAACGTAGCGCAATAAGGAAGACTGATCGAAGGCAATTACTTAAATAATAAAAATGAATCATAATGCAATCTTTCCGTTTATTTTCATTTTTATTATCTATTTATTGTATACCATTAATATTATCCATTACAATATTATAAAATGCCCACGGTGTCGTCCGCGTTGGATCATACACGTTTTTATTACTGTGATGATTTATTTTAATAGGATAAGTACAAGACAAAAAATGAACTTTTGCGCAGCAAAACACTAATGCTTGTAAAACATTGTATCATTATTCTGTGGCTATACCTAAGAACTATGCTGGAGTGAAACTTTAAGTGGAAGCTCCGAAATTTAAGTCGTCTGGTCACTCTACTAGTTTCCAATCATATTTATTGCAATACTGGTTTAACAAATTTTATTCAAATAAAAATAACTATTTTCAATGCCGCATAAATTACGAATACACGAATATTTTTAACAGGTGACATAAATTAACACTTTGTAACGCCTAAATAGCTATTGACTATTGAGACTTGAGCTTCAGAACAACTACTCTCTCCCGTCCATCGCTCCTTATATCAATCAAATCGTGAGGAGAACAGTCTAGAACCTTCTGGGCCAGCGTAGATGGTACTAGAACATCGTAGTCAACATGTGTTATGACAAGCAAACTGTCATTGGTTTTGTCTTGTTGGAGCAAACCCAACTGTTAGTTCGTTCCAACAAAAGGTCTACAACTATGCTATAATATGTTTTTATTGTTTTTTTTTTTTTTTTTGTTAAAAGTTAAACTGTCCTCTCCTTAGAGACACCCCTCCTGGATGTCTTCTTTTCCACACTGCTCCTTAGCAATGGAAGGTCTCTCCCGTAATCCGCTGCGCCTGTTATCCTTCGTAGTGGTTCCCTGCCGCTAAGCGATTGTAATGGAAAATCATAGGCTTTCCCTTGGGATAATTGAAAACCCCGTAGATCACATCGTTGATGCGCTTCTTTATCACGTAGAGTCCCTCCCAGTTTTTCTGCGACTTTGGGTAGAATCCCCGCTTTCCTCGTGGGTTGTAGCGCCAAACAAGTTCTCCTTCTTCGTATCCACCCCGATTGGCACTGCTTCTCTTTGGTCTCCTCATCCAATCGCTGAAGAGGTGTCTCTTATCGATATCGATATGGTGATATCGATTCTCCATATCGAGATATCTACTCTCTTCACGAGTTAGTCGTGAAGAGATCGATGTTTTGAACATCGATATATTTACAATAAATAATACAATCGATAAAACATCGACCAAAAACATAGATGTTCAAGAACATCGATGTCTCTAAATAAATTCATTCTTTAAACATTTACATATTAGTGCCCAAACATCATTAAATCGATGTTTAAATATGAAACATGTTTTTGTCATAATTAATGTACAAAAACATCGATGTTTTCGACATAGATGGTTTTTCATAATCATCAATAAAAGATTAACCTGTTAGGACCCATACATATTCATACAGTGATGTATGGTGAATATTTTAAAAGATTTTTCTAGAAGCTGCATTAAATAAGTAATTTAAATGATACAATTTTTTTGCCTTTTCATATTTTATTAACTTATTTGAAGTTGAGCATTTTACAGAAACAATAAAGAATGAACATCTAAGGAACTAATATATTCAATATATAGTCAAATATCGATGTTAAAAATATCTTTGTTTTTGTCAAAACATAATGTTAGAAACAAATATTTTTTTTGTTCACAACTTCGATGGTAAAACATAATTGTTTTTGTCAAAAACATCTTTATTTTTATTAAAACATCGATTTAAAAAAATTATTTGCTCTTCTTAAATATGTTTAAAAAAATGAATTTTAATATTTCAATTTTGTCAAAACATCTTTGTTTTAGTTAAAACATCGATGTTAAGAAAATTTTTGCTTTTGTTGGGAAAAATTTCGACATCCGGTTTTGAACGGAAAATGAACACATTTTGGGGTCCCCTGAATCCAACTAACCAACTCCACGAAATGGTCTGTGTGTGAACAGACTAGCTGAAAATAAATGAACCGTCCGAACCTGAAATTGGGTATTTGGTACATGTATAAGCGCGCGATCATCAAAATTGATCAAACGGAGGGGGCACTTCATTTTATAACTTTTTTCCATTTTTACTTTTTTTTCGATTTCATCAAAAATAGCTTTAACGATTTTGATTAAACTCGTCATTTTTAAAAAGAATTAGGAATTCTTACATTCCACCCCGAAGACTTTTGAGGCGGTGGCCGAGAGATATGCTAACTTAGTATATAGTATGTTAGCAATTCATCCAATAGGAATTCAACAAATTTGCTTATTGCTAATTTGCAGATTGCAAATCACAAAAAATGACATAATAATAATATTTGTACATAAAAAAAAAAATAAATAATAAGAATCAATTATTCTTTAATATCAGGCAAGCTTTATTATTATTAAAATGTTCTGAGTGGGCTTAAATGGGCAGGGGCCTTTTCATGTTTTCCTATAAAGCACCTTTGTTCTTGTTTATATGGAGATCTGATCTGTCTCTCGTTTCGCCTAAAAATAAGAAATGGCTAATTATGAAAAAAATGAAGTAAACATATACAGGAGAAAAAAAGAAAAATATTCCGTCAACTCATAAAACATGTTGCGCCCAAGCATGCGCAGTACGCCTTTAATGACAGACGATTGTATAAAATTAAAGATATTCTGTTCATTTAATGGAAATTATTTGTTTCATGTTAACTAAATGAATTTTTTAACAACTACATAGAAAATTATAAAATCAGACGACTTGGAGTAATATAGATGTATTGCCGAATTATCATAAGTAAACATTTTTATTTAATACAAAAAAAAATTAGTTTACTTTAAAGAGCGAATTCAAACATAAATAAGTAATTGAATGTGGAAAAATGACTTTGAGAAATGGCATTTAACAAAACACGTTAATTTCTAATCAAAGTAAATTGGTAAGTGAAAGTTGTGTGATGCGCGCATCGCACCACATATTTTAGTATTGTATTTTGCTTAAATAGATTCGATATTAAGTATGTGCATTGCTTATTCAACCGATTACTTTATAAAATATATCATTTATAAGTACATAAAAAACATCATAACGTAATATTCAAAATACTATTTTATTGATTACATTAAATGATTTATAAAAATAAAAAATGTTCCATAATATTGCTTATATTCTTAATATATTAGTGAGAAAAAAGAAATGTATCTTATGCGATACCCTGTATTGTTATTATTTATTTAATGCTATCTAAAAAAATGGTTAGGTGGGTGGGAAATTATAATTAACAGAGGTATGAAATCATCGTTTTTGATTTATTAAATCATGATTTATTTAACCATTGAAGGCGAGGCGTAAGTATAGATTTTTTGTGCGTAAAGACTTTTGAATGTTGTCGGAAAGTGTTGGGATGTATGGTAAACATATATATGGTAGAGGACGTATCGGGTTGTGGAGAAACATTGGTGGTTGTCGGATTTTAGGTTAAACGATTTTTTTTAAAGTTTCTAACAGCTTTTAATCAACATTTATACTAAAACAATTTTCTATATTTTGGGCGAACAAATAGTTTCTTTTTGTAGCAAACTATGACATGGATCTAATTTTTTACAAGAATTTCTTACTAGCTCATACTGTCTTCTAGATAGATTTGCTTCAACGAACATCGATAACGCCTGCACAGAGGATATTTTCGTGCAGGTCTTATCATCCGACAAGAGTTCCTAATACATAGCTGCTTGCCGTGGATCTTGAGTGATTTCTTTAACCACCAGAAAAGTATTTCGATGTCCAGCGGCATATAGTTGGGGATTGGGTTGCATGAGAAAGGATCTGCAAATCTGTTTTTCCGCACACTTCTTCTGTTGTTCGTCTCTTGCTTCTTTTGCTACATTCTGCGAATGATTTCTGTGATCGACCTCTAGACATAGACTTGGTGATTCCAACCAAGATGAATTAGCTGCTAAGAAAAACCGTTTGAACTTGTTGCTGTATGCCATCCTCGCCTAAATTCCGACTTAAGCCTTAACAATTCATGTTGTATATCCTCCTGTTGCTCTTTTATTTATTTACCAGGTCATTTTCCAAAAATTCTAATTTCTGATCGAAACTGGGCAATTGCTGGCAATCCATCAGGTCAAAAAGATCTCGCCTTATAAGGATTCTCATCCCTGATAGCCCTAAAATAACATTTGCCCTTAAGTAATGAAAATACCTAAATGTTAATATAATCTTTTTTCAGAATTTCTATTGAAATTTTGCTTCTTTATTTAGATTTTTGGAGAAAAAAATCAATATTTTCCAGATTAGCGGCTATTAGCGGCTATTGATTTAATATTTCTTTACTACATAAGCTGGACAACCAATCATGTTAAAAAAATTATCGGGACTCATCGGGAAGTATAACTAAATCCTTATCGAATGTCGAAATTCAACGGCCAAAAAAAAAGAGCATCTTTCATATTTTTTTTTTAGAGCCTTATTCTATATTTTAATTATTAACCCTTTAACCGGGGAGTTCCCTTTTAAATTACGTAGCCTATAACGGGCGCAAGCTCTTTCACTAGCACGTGTATATACGTCACGCCCGGTGCAATGTAACTTCATATTATTTATTTTATATATGCATAAAATAAATTAAAAGGCTATGAAATATATTCGTTTTCGTTTATTTATATATAAAGCACAAATAAAAACACAAAATGACAAACAAAAAGAATAGAATACCTACAAAAATATAAAAGTATCGAATTAAGAAATTATAAATTTTACAGTCTTAACCAGTTATAAAGAATACAAAAAATATATACATGAATATAAATTAAATATATTATTATTATAAATATTATAAATCATATATAAATATATATTGTATATATATATATATATATATATATATATATATATATATATATGTGTGTGTGTGTGTATATAAATTCACGTTGATACACGTATCGATGACTAATACCTCTGTTGTACGAAAATATAAGTCCCACCCCTTCCAGGGCACAACATATATTTCAAGGACGTATTTATACGTCCTGCCCGTTGACGCTATTGTTTAGGTTGGACGCCTATATACGTCCCGCCCGGTTAAAGGGTTAATATTACGCTATAGCATAGATACATACCTGTTCTCTCACAATCCATAATGAGTAGGTCTAAAAAATCTGATCGGTTACAGGGATCACTGAACTATGCACTCACAAAGTTACTTTTGATGCGAAAAAAAACAAAGGAAGTTTAACAGACCAGTTTAAACTGTTTTTTCTCTAATCCTTTCAACTAGAGAAGCAATATATGACTTTGACTTGAATCCCCAACTATTCTAATTGAACATTCAATAGGTTTTTCCCACCTCCGCTGCACAGTGTGCCGTTAGGCTTCGACTAGGACGGTCGCAGAGAGCTGGCTCCGGAAGATTAGCAGATAAGATTTTCATTGATTTTTTCAACTTATTATTGTTTTATTTTTTTGAAGGAAAGGGATTTTTTTTTAAATTTTTCAGAAGATAATTTTTTGTTTTGTTTTTATTTTTTTGTTCTTAGTTTTGATCTTAAAAATGAATTTAACTTAATTTATTGATTTCTTTTTCTCTCTTTTTTAAATTTCAAAGGATATATTTATATTTTTTCTATCTTATTATCATTATATTTAAAACTAATATAGAAAAAAATTTAGTTTATAATAATTTCTTTTTTTTTGTTTTTTTTTCCATAACCTAAACGCAAATGGATGATAGTTCTGATCCCCCTAGCCCATCAACAAAAAAAAGAAAATGGTCTCGGAGTAATAAAATAAAATTTCCTCCGGACAAAATCTTAGATCACAGAACAGAAAATATAATACCATCATATTTAATAATAAAGAGAACGGACCAAGATGATTTTAAAAAAGTGTCCCCCTTTTTCATCCAAAAGGTAATTACTAACTTAGTTGGTAATGTTAAAATGGTTAAAAAATTAAGAGACGGAAGTTTATTAGTAGAAACATTAAATGGGCAACAAACAAACAAGTTGTTATCTTCTAAAGACTTTGGAGGGTTATTTAACGTCGAGATAGTTCCCCATAATTCCCTCAACTATAGCAAAGGAGTTATCCGTTGTTATGACTTTCAATATATGAATATTGAAGAAATAAAAAAAGAATTGACTCCCGTAATTAAAGACATCGTAGGAATAAAATCAAGAGCAAACGGAAATGAAATATTAACCCATAATTATATCGTTACATTTCCTACACCTAAACCACCAGAATCTTTAAAAATTGGATACGAAACAGTTAGAGTACAGCCATATATACCCAATCCTTTACGCTGCTTTAATTGCCTGGGTTTTTCTCATCCCACTTCTCAATGTAAAAAAAAAAATCGGTGTGCGTTAATTGCGGCCAAGATAGACACGAATAAAATGTCAGATGTAACCTACCGGCTAAGTGCGTTAACTGTAACGGCGCTCACAATGCACTAGACCGATACTGTGTAGTTTATAAAATGCAAAAAGAAATCAAAGCAATACAGGTCAATAATAAAATACCATTATATGAAGCAAAAAAAATATATCGAGACAGAAACCCATCGCATTTTGGTACCACTACTGAAGTGCGGATATTTTAGAACACTCTTCATTAATTTTTTTTTTTTTATAGTTTCAAATGTCAAATATGTGCAACTGATACTGCAATTTAACATCATCGAGACTGGAATGTAACTCAGATTATGCAGTACATGGTACAGTACCTGTACCAAATTCTCATCTACATGATGAAACACATCCATTGAGAATATCCTCTTTATTTCTTGCTGAATTCTTAAAAGGACTCCCAATAATTAGCTCTATACCTAAATTTATGTATGTAGATATATAGCTCATAATAATTACACACAAAATTTTGTAAGCCAAATGAGCTGCTTGAATGTTGTAAACTGTGGCAAAGGTACATTACAAAAATCACCAAGCACACCAAACATTATAAGAAAGGTATTCCTAAGCATAAAAATAAGGCAGCATTAGTGTAACACTGAAAACAGAAAAAAAATTTATAGATGATAATAATCAGAATCAATAGCTAATGAAAAAATAAAATTAGCTTTCAATTTTAAATTATACAAAAAGGTTTAACTAATCAACCTGATCCCCCTGATCAACTAGCGCTAAATCCCCCCCCCCCCCCGGTCATCATTTTTGAGTTTTTCAATTTCCATGTGTAAAGCAATGGAACAGTGGAACTGTAT
Organism: Aelia acuminata; assembly: GCA_911387785.2. Lineage (NCBI taxonomy): Eukaryota > Metazoa > Arthropoda > Insecta > Hemiptera > Pentatomidae > Aelia > Aelia acuminata. Next base: position 52,507,772 of record OU426978.1, on the reverse strand, counting down.
CGGTAATTTGGAACTGTTCCATTCGTGGAACGGAACGGGTTGGAACAGCTCCATTAAGTATCGGGAACGACCCATCCCTACCGCCACCAGAGCCCGCTGCTCTCGGTGCAGCCGCTCTTCCCTCCCCCCACCCTCCTTCAACTTCCTCGTCACTCCCGTCCGGTCAAATCGACAGCAGTGACGAAATGGTTGATAATGAACAGGCGCGGTTCCAAAAAAAAATTTCGGGGGGGATTGGTCGGTATGAAAAAAAAACAGCGTAAAAATAACACACTTTATTTGCTTATGCTTATACATTAAGTTCATATACAAAATTCTGTATAAAAAATTCTAGTCAAAATTAAACTAAACTTCCCTAGAAAACTAGTAAAAGTTAGATGCGTAATTAATTTTTTTAATTCATCCCACTATTTTTTTTCGTCGAAATTTCGGGTGGGGGGGATTGATCCCCAATATCCTCCCCCCCCCCCCCCCCCCCCCCTGGGACCGCCACTGATAATGAAGGGTTTACTATCCCTAAACCTAGAAAAGGAAATAGACATCGGAAAAATTCTCAAACAAAAACAAACAATACATAGATAAAAATAAATTCACAATCTTACTCTCGTACAATTTTCGTTACTTTTAGTCCATAGTATTTTAACTTTTTTACACTATGTCTATCTTACAATGGAATTGTAATGGATTAAAAACTCATTTTAATGATTTAAAAGTTTTGGTGGAGAGGTTAGCCCATTCTGCATAGCACTTCAGGAAACTAATTTATTAAATCACCAAAATAGAACATTAAAAAAATTTAAACTTTACAGGAAAGATGGCCCTAACCCGAACCACGGCTGTCATGGTGTTCTGCTTTCTATCCATGACTCAATATACTCCGAACCGATTCCAATTACCACGCATCTTCAAGCAATAGCTGTAAAAATTCATGTAAATTTCACCTTCACCATCTGTAATTTATACCTTCCGCAAGACCCTACTATAGAGACTCAACACCTGCTAGACATTTTTAACCAATTACCCCGACCCGTTCTTTTTGTTGGAGATCTGAATAAGTAAATATAATGGAGAGAATGGTAAATAAAAGATTAAAATGGATAATTGAAAATAATAAACTAATTCAGCCATTCCAATCAGGATTCCGAAAAGGCCGGTCTACAATAGATCATTTGATAAATTTAGAGGCAGAAGCACAATACGCATTCGTAAACGGGCAACAAATGATAGCTGTCTTCTTTGACATGCTTAAAGCTTTCGACAATATCAATCACAAAATTATATTAAATAAATTAAGGTACATTGAGGTTCGGGGACAATTGTTCACATTCATCAAGCAATTTCTTTTCAACCGAAAATTTAGGGTTCAAATCGGATGTGAAAATTCGCATGAGTACAGGCAAATCAATGGGGTACCCCAGGGATGTGTGCTTAGCCCCAACCTCTTTTCTTTAGCTATAAATGATCTGGGACTTAATTTACCGCGGGGAGTTAAACCTCTTCTCTATGCTGATGATCTCGCGATCTTCTGCCGGTCGGGAAATATACAAGATATTCAACTGAAGCTTCAGAACGCAATTAATAGGATAGAAACATGGTCAAACAGTACCGGAATACAATTCTCTGTAGAAAAGACAAAATGCATCCATTTTAGTAGAAAACGAAATACACCCCAATCTCTCGATCTAACTCTAGGAAACACCATAATACCATACGCTGATAACCATAGGTTTCTCGGATTAACATTCGATAAAAAATTAACCTGGAAAACTATAAATATATTTTCAATTCAAAATTTTCCGCCTTATTTCGTGAAAAACACAACGCACCTCTCCCGATAGGAGAGAGGATCTCGTCGGCTATCTCCTTCCTAAAAACTATAAAAATTGCCGAATATGAAAATACAAAACCACCTTGGACCAACCAACGCCCGGAAATAATTTCTAACCTCGCTAAATTTCCCAAAAGCAGCACCGAAACATCCGAATACAAAACTCAATTTTCCCATATTCTCCAAAACATACCCGAAGCCTTTGTGATCTATACCGATGGATCTAAATCGACATTATCAGCAGCATCTTCTTTTGTTACCAGAGACTCTACTTATAAAATTAAACTAAATAAATTATGTAATATATATACTGCCGAATTAAATGCTATAACGGCTGCTCTTCATTTCCACAAAATACCAAAATATAGTAATCGTTACAGATTCCTCAAGTTCTCTGAAAGGCCTAGATAATATGTATCCGGAACACCAAAAAATATCGCTCATACATTCCTACATACTCGTAACAACACTACAAAATTTAGGTATGGTGGTCAAGTTCGTATGGGTTCCGAGTCACGTGGGAATCGTGGGAAATATCCGACCAGGCTGCTAGAGAGGCACTCACACTTCCCGGCCGTGGAAAAGATATCCTGACTCCGTCAGATTTAAGTAAGCCGCTCAAAAAGGAAATTAAAGATGCGTGGCAATCGATGTGGAATGAGAGCCCTCCAAGTAAATTATAGCTTATAAAGAGTGAGGTGAAGCCCTGGGCTACATCCGTCCGTAAAAGCCGCAGAGAGGAGGTCGTGCTGACCCGCCTTAGGATCGGTCATACTAGACTCACCCAATCTTATCTCATCACTAAGGAGCCCCCACCGAAATGTAATTATTGCAGCAGCACCGTCACAATTAGTCACATCTTTCAGGAATGCCAACATTTCACCTCGCAACTTAATAGATTTGGGTTGAAACCCGATATAAAAGAGATCCTTAGAGATGACAATGGAAGAGTAGAATCGCTTTTCAGATTTTTGAAAACAAACCATTTGCTGTCGTATATTTGACCTTGACGAGATTACTCGAACGGAAGTAAATTTTTAGGCAAAAACTTTATACAATAAATAAATAAAGAAAAGGAGAAAAGGGGGGGGGGGAAAGATGACATCAGCGTTGATAACCAGACGGGTTTTACGCCGTTAAACAAACAAACAAACCTTCGCTGCATTTTGTGAAACTGATTTTTGGCCATGTAGACCTGTCAAATACCCCTATGTGTGCCGTCACCAAATGAAATAGGGGTAAAGGCATTTATTGTCCGTGCGACCAAAGCTGGCTCAGTCTTAGTCCGTATTGATGATAGATCTGATGCAACAAAGGTGATTGGAAGACAGGGATTAAGGGACAAAGGTCTGCAAGCTAAACGAGCCCTGAGGAAAAAACCCAGACTTGAAGTGCAGGAAGTTCCCTTCTCATGGGATTCTGAGGACCTGGCAAGGATTTTATGGGGAAAGATTCCCGAGAAGTCGGGCCCCACTACGCTGTGGTGCCGGTCTTCTCAATGTAAAATAATATTTTTACAACAAACATTTAAGGTTTTTAATGATTCCCTTCATTAATTAATTTATTTTAGTAATACTATTTGTATTAATGATAGAATTTATATAAGTACCCTTTATCGGGCCATGTATCTTATAAGATACAAACATAAAAATATACACTTTCGGTCAAAAATATCGCAACATCTAAGAATTCCTGGTATTTAAAATTAAATGGCGAGTGTCTTTCCTAATGCCATTACAGGGTAAAGTATGATAAGCATTAGGATTATCTAGGAATCTTATGAAAGGATTAAGGACACAAGAAGGTCTTTTTCCAGTTATAATTCACAAAGTTCATTCAGTGTTTTCAAGCATTTCATTGTTTGGCTGTGAGTACGGTCATATTGTGAATAATTTTGGCCTAGTGACTATATCCAGACATTAAAATGAACATACCTTTGCATCTCAGTTCAGATGAATTCATTGATATTGTAACTTTTTAGCAGAGGAGGCCTTTCTGTACCTCAGATCGCGTTGCTTATTTATTATAATTTATTTTACAGTTCTCATATGCATCAAATGGCACTGGGAGACTGGAAGGCATTCAAGAAGGTCAACTGGAGGAAGACCAGTGGCCACCAACGCCATCGACGACCGCTTTCAGAAAGTTCATCACTCCAGAGACGGCAATCGACGAATCCAGAGCTCCAAAATCCACTTCTTCAGGTGCGTAACTTACACATATCAAGGCGGACTGTTGGGAATAGGCTTGATGAAGTTGGCCTTACCTCGAAAAAGGCCCGCAACTGGCCCGTGGCTAACCAAGCAACATCGTGTAGCGAGGCTTGCGTTTGCATGAAAACATGTGAATTGGACCACGGATGATTGGAAGCGTGTACTCTTTACTGATGAGACGAGAGTCTCTCTCCATAGTCCAGATGGTTGAGGTAGAGTCTGGAGAAGGCCTCAGGAACGGTTCAATCAATGCTCATTGACGGGAAGCATCTGTTAGGGAGCTTATACAGTGCTTCACGTGGTGCGAGGTGTGGCTCTGACTGGCCCCAGGTATGTGCTGGAAATCATTCAAGAACATGTGAGGGCTTTCATTCATTTTTTTGGCCCAGATTCACTGTTTATCCACGACAATGCAAGGACACAGCGAGCTGCGTCACAGACTACCTTGATTACGCTGAAATTGAATTGATGACTTCAATGGCTTGCAATGACCACTGATTTAAATTGTATAGAGCATCTGTGGGACACACTAGTAGAGTATAGTCAAAGCCCAAAATCTTGCACCCACGACATTGGCAGGGCTGGAAACAGCATTTCTGGAGGAATGTGAGCAAATTCCATAGGAAGCCATTCAAGACCTCATTGGAAGCATGAGAAGCATGTAATCAGAACTAGAGGAGGAAACACGGCTTATTAAGAACATTCTTCATACAATCCAAGGTTTATTTACTTCAATAGTTAGTTTTGTTTATTGGTTTTGTTATTGGCCCAATTTGATTAATAAACCTTGTTTTTTTTTCTTTTTTGTTTTTATAAATGGCCCAAAACCCTAGAGACCAAATTTTTCAATTAAATTGAGAATATATAGGTGTTGCGATACTTTTGACCGGGAGTTTAGTTATATGAAAAAATAATTTTTTTTTGTACAATGTATTGTACTTAGGTTATTGTTAAAAAGTATAAGCAATAAAAAAAATGTTTCTAAGATTGATAGTTTGGCCCTGTTATAAAGGGTTAAACACTATTGATTCCCAAGGCGGCCTCGCCCCCCGGGGGACCTCCAAATAGCAAATCATTGTACTAACTGCTGTTTTTTTTTTGTATTAACAAACTAAAATATTTGATTAATTTCTTCTTCTTATATAATATCTTGATATATCACAATATTTTGATATGATAATTTCCTATAAAAAGAACCACAATGTAGTAATTGATTACAGTCGTTTATATCATAATAACATCTTGACAATGTCAACTTAAAGCATGACAAAAAATCTCTAAAAAACCCATCATAATCGCAAAAGATAACCCACGAAAAACCATGAAATCTATACTATTATATCAGTTTGTTTTGAATTAATTTTACAATATAAAGTAAAGTAATGGGTTATTAGTTGGTTCAGTCCGGGATTTTCCCCTGTCCCTTATGTATGCGGTATGAATTTTTTGTCGACTATCGATAATTTCACTCCGTAGTATCCAAACTATCGATAGTCACAACTATCAATAGTTTCCCAGCCCTACGTCGAGGTATGTATATTAGCATAAGACCAGGATGTGTGGATTAAGTGCCTCCTTCACCCAGAAAGAAAAATAGGAAGTAGATAAAGAAGAAAAGATCACTGATCCCTTTTGAATACTTTAAATTTGTATTGCAAAATTATAGAAGTACACTAATTTTGAAAAACAATTGCATTTAAAAATAAATTGTTGCAATGCATATGGATATGTAATAATCCCAATAATGATAGTATTAAAATAATTTATAAGTAAATCAAGATCCTATATTTTTGGATAATATTTAAATTGTATGAAGATCTACTTACCTTGGTAATTATTTTTTTTATCATGATGAGTAAATCAAGAAAGTTATTAATATAATGTTTAGTAATATAGGTGAGAAATTCGTTGAAGTATCGACATTAAATTTTTTATAAATGATAAAAAACTAATAATGTTTAGTAAGATTGATATGATTTAATTTAAAATTGTTAATAATTTAATGTATTAGCCACTCAAACAAAGAAAGCCAAGAAGGCTCTTAGGTTAGGCGTTAGCGGTGTTGCAAGGCTTCCTATTGGTCGAAAAAAGTGGGGAAGGTGCGCCGAAGCAGCGTGGGCACGCAGCTTGCTCAATCCGCCATTGTTGCTTTTGTTAAGCGTCGGTACAGCATCGCTCCGTTCTATTCTGATATTATTTATAATATGTTAGTAGTTTGTTCTTTTACATCAAATTTTTGGTATTTTCTCATATGTTTCTTTAATTGTAACTTTTTTTTTTTTTTTAGTTCGAGAGGATCCAAGGTCGTCTATTAACAAACTACATACCGGTACTCGTGAGACGCATCTTAAAACTTGAAAACCATGGAGAACTCCAACAATACTCAACCTCAAGAAAACAACCAGCCTCCTCAGGATAATACCAAAGTCAATGAATATATCAAAGAACTATTAAAAGAAAAGAATAATCTTGACCCATCTAAATCTCCAATTGCCATGCGATTGCTTGAAGAAGGTAAGTTTAAGTTTAGTTACTAATGCTTCATTAAATAACTGCTAATTTTCCCATTTTAAACTATGATACATTACATTGATTGTGTATTTCTAACAATAATGACCAAGTTTAGAATAAAAAATCAAGAGTATATCCTTAACTCACTTTTTTTGCTCCAAGACTTGCCACTCAAGTCCTTTTTTGGGCTCTCAACTCACTCATTAAAAACTATTGTGTAATCCTTAATTTCATGTTAAACGGTATGTTTGGGCCACATTTTTTATTAGAACCTGGAACCAGCAATGGTATGCATTTTAAGATGATTCCCTAAAGTGTAATATAATTTTTTTCATCAGTGTTTCTTAGTTACTAAATTTATTAATTGATGTCCGTTAAACCCTTTACCTAGTGTCTGACTTCTAAGTCTCCCTAGTGAATTATAATAATTGCGTAAATGCAAAATTTTATTTTATCAAACAAAACCTACTCCCTAATGTTGTTGTAGGAGATATACGAAATGCTGATCACCTTTTTCTTGAAGAAGTTCATGTCTTTTTTACTTAAGTATTGTTACCTATTATGTTCATGTGTTTTTTAATATTGACTGTTCAAGAAAAAGTAATGTGTTTTGAATTTTTATTAATGAAAATATGAATTGGAATTGTTTTTGAGAAATTTGAGCGGTTAGTTTGGTCCCAATATCAAATTGAAAAGACCCATAGGGGATTTGTATACCCTTTAAAGCTCAGAAATTCAAAAGATGTGTTCTCAAAGCTAATCAATGTTCTCTTCAACTGAAAAGGGTGCAATGGAGTTCTCTTAAGTCATTACATGCCATTTTCTCAGTTTTCATGATGTGAATATTCCTTATAAAAAAAATGAAAAATATAACATGTTCTGAAGAAGGCGATTAGGTAAAACTATCCCCATAGGACTCCAGGTCATGGTGTATTTTGTGAGGTTATGTTACCCTTTATATGTTTATTCCAAATGGGTCCTCTTCAGTTTGAAGGGAGTTTGATCACTAAGTGTCTAGCATGCGGAAAATGTGGGAATTATTCAGGATTTATACAGAAATTTTGTCGGGAAATATTTGGGAATTATTAATTTCGAACTAAAACTGTAGGAATTCCAACCATACCTAATACCATTCTTCTAACATCTTTTGAAATTATAAATTATGGCCCTGGGTTGAATATGTAGTAATTTATTACATACCCACTAGTTTTAGACTATTAGATAAATATTAATTTGAAAGTCTAATGAGGTAGTAAATAAAAGAAAAAAAATGTGGTGCGATGCGCGCAACACAACTTTCACTTACCAACTTACTTTGATTAGAAATCAATGTGTTTTGTTAAATGCCATTTCCCAAAGTCATTTTTTCACATTCAATTACTTATTTATGTTTGAATTTGCTCTTAAAAGTGAACTAATTTTTTTTTTTTATTTACTATATTTTAGTATTATTATATATATTTTACTTTATTTAATAACTTTTTACGTTTGTTTTTCGATTTTCTCAAAAACGGCTCTAACGATTTTGATTAAACTGAGTATTTGATCTATTTATATTTCAGAGATAAGACTATAAAAATTTCATCAAAATTGATCAACCGGAGGGGGGACTTTACTTAATAAATTTTGTATAATTTTCACGTATTTTTTTTTATTTACTCAGAAACGGTTTTAACGGTTTTAATCAAACTGGGTATTTGATCTATTTATATGCCCGAGATATGACTGTAAAAATTTCATCAAAATTGATCAACCGGAGGGGGGACTTTACTTAATAAATTTTGTATCATTTTCACGTGTTTTTTTTTATTTTCTCAAAAACGGCTTTCACGATTTTGATCAAACTGGGTATTTGATGTATGTATATGCCAAAGATGTGATAACCAACATTTAATCAAAATTGATCAAGCAGTGGGGGCACTTTATTTCATAACTTTTTTTCCATTTTTTCTATTATCTCAAAAACGCCTTTAACGATTTTCACCATATTCGCCATGTTTAATTAAAATTAGGTGTTCTTTAATATCAGGTAAGCGCTATCATCATCATCTATATCAAATGATCTGAGCAAATGAAAACAAAAATAAGAAATGAATGTGGAAAAATGAGTAACTTTGAGAAGTGGCTTTAACAAAACGCATTAATTTCTTATCTTAGTAAGTTGGTAAGTAAAAGTTGTGTGTTGCGCGCACACACCAGATTTTTTTCTCCTGTATATGTTTACTTGATTTTTTCATATTTCATATTTAGTTATTTCTTATTTTTAGGCATAACGAGAGACAGATAATTTTTTTTTTTATTAAACAAAAGTTTTTACTTATGATAATTCGGCAATGCGAGCATTATACTCCAAGTTGTCTGATTTTATAATTCTCTATGTAGTTGTTAAAAACTTCATTTAGTTACCATGAAACAAATAATTTCAATTAAATGAACAGAGCATCTTTAATTTTAAACAATTATCTGTCATTCAAGGCGTAACGTGTTTTATGAGTTTTCGGATTTTTTTTTTTTTACTTTCACTTACCTATATATGAAATATATAGTAAGTGGAAGTTTTGCGATCGTGAAAAATTTCGACTTCCGGTTTTCAACGGAAATACACGTTTTGGGGTCCCCTGAGTCCAATTAACCAAGTCCCGCGAAATGGTCTGTGTGTGTGTGTGTCTGTGTGTGTGTGAACAGACTAGCTCAAAAACTATAAACTGTGCGAACCTGAAATTGGGTATTTAGTGTATGTATATGCCCGCGATGTGACAGCAAAAATTTCATCAAAATTTCTCAAAGGGAGGGGGTACTTTATTTAATAACTTTTTACGTTTGTTTTTCGATTTTCTCAAAAACGGCTCTAACGATTTTGATTAAACTGAGTATTTGATCTATTTATATTTCAGAGATAAGACTATAAAAATTTCATCAAAATTGATCAACCGGAGGGGGGACTTTACTTAATAAATTTTGTATAATTTTCACGTATTTTTTTTTATTTACTCAGAAACGGTTTTAACGGTTTTAATCAAACTGGGTATTTGATCTATTTATATGCCCGAGATATGACTGTAAAAATTTCATCAAAATTGATCAACCGGAGGGGGGACTTTACTTAATAAATTTTGTATCATTTTCACGTGTTTTTTTTTATTTTCTCAAAAACGGCTTTCACGATTTTGATCAAACTGGGTATTTGATGTATGTATATGCCAAAGATGTGATAACCAACATTTAATCAAAATTGATCAAGCAGTGGGGGCACTTTATTTCATAACTTTTTTTCCATTTTTTCTATTATCTCAAAAACGCCTTTAACGATTTTCACCATATTCGCCATGTTTAATTAAAATTAGGTGTTCTTTAATATCAGGTAAGCGCTATCATCATCATCTATATCAAATGATCTGAGCAAATGAAAACAAAAATAAGAAATGAATGTGGAAAAATGAGTAACTTTGAGAAGTGGCTTTAACAAAACGCATTAATTTCTTATCTTAGTAAGTTGGTAAGTAAAAGTTGTGTGTTGCGCGCACACACCAGATTTTTTTCTCCTGTATATGTTTACTTGATTTTTTCATATTTCATATTTAGTTATTTCTTATTTTTAGGCATAACGAGAGACAGATAATTTTTTTTTTTATTAAACAAAAGTTTTTACTTATGATAATTCGGCAATGCGAGCATTATACTCCAAGTTGTCTGATTTTATAATTCTCTATGTAGTTGTTAAAAACTTCATTTAGTTACCATGAAACAAATAATTTCAATTAAATGAACAGAGCATCTTTAATTTTAAACAATTATCTGTCATTCAAGGCGTAACGTGTTTTATGAGTTTTCGGATTTTTTTTTTTTTACTTTCACTTAACTATATATGAAATATATAGTAAGTGGAAGTTTTGCGATCGTGAAAAATTTCGACTTCCGGTTTTCAACGGAAATACACGTTTTGGGGTCCCCTGAGTCCAATTAACCAAGTCCCGCGAAATGGTCTGTGTGTGTGTGTGTCTGTGTGTGTGTGAACAGACTAGCTCAAAAACTATAAACTGTGCGAACCTGAAATTGGGTATTTAGTGTATGTATATGCCCGCGATGTGACAGCAAAAATTTCATCAAAATTTCTCAAAGGGAGGGGGTACTTTATTTAATAACTTTTTACGTTTGTTTTTCGATTTTCTCAAAAACGGCTCTAACGATTTTGATTAAACTGAGTATTTGATCTATTTATATTTCAGAGATAAGACTATAAAAATTTCATCAAAATTGATCAACCGGAGGGGGGACTTTACTTAATAAATTTTGTATAATTTTCACGTATTTTTTTTTATTTACTCAGAAACGGTTTTAACGGTTTTAATCAAACTGGGTATTTGATCTATTTATATGCCCGAGATATGACTGTAAAAATTTCATCAAAATTGATCAACCGGAGGGGGGACTTTACTTAATAAATTTTGTATCATTTTCACGTGTTTTTTTTTATTTTCTCAAAAACGGCTTTCACGATTTTGATCAAACTGGGTATTTGATGTATGTATATGCCAAAGATGTGATAACCAACATTTAATCAAAATTGATCAAGCAGTGGGGGGCACTTTATTTCATAACTTTTTTTCCATTTTTTCTATTATCTCAAAAACGCCTTTAACGATTTTCACCATATTCGCCATGTTTAATTAAAATTAGGTGTTCTTTAATATCAGGTAAGCGCTATCATCATCATCTATATCAAATGATCTGAGCAAATGAAAACAAAAATAAGAAATGAATGTGGAAAAATGAGTAACTTTGAGAAGTGGCTTTAACAAAACGCATTAATTTCTTATCTTAGTAAGTTGGTAAGTAAAAGTTGTGTGTTGCGCGCACACACCAGATTTTTTTCTCCTGTATATGTTTACTTGATTTTTTCATATTTCATATTTAGTTATTTCTTATTTTTAGGCATAACGAGAGACAGATAATTTTTTTTTTTATTAAACAAAAGTTTTTACTTATGATAATTCGGCAATGCGAGCATTATACTCCAAGTTGTCTGATTTTATAATTCTCTATGTAGTTGTTAAAAACTTCATTTAGTTACCATGAAACAAATAATTTCAATTAAATGAACAGAGCATCTTTAATTTTAAACAATTATCTGTCATTCAAGGCGTAACGTGTTTTATGAGTTTTCGGATTTTTTTTTTTTTACTTTCACTTACCTATATATGAAATATATAGTAAGTGGAAGTTTTGCGATCGTGAAAAATTTCGACTTCCGGTTTTCAACGGAAATACACGTTTTGGGGTCCCCTGAGTCCAATTAACCAAGTCCCGCGAAATGGTCTGTGTGTGTGTGTGTCTGTGTGTGTGTGAACAGACTAGCTCAAAAACTATAAACTGTGCGAACCTGAAATTGGGTATTTAGTGTATGTATATGCCCGCGATGTGACAGCAATTAAGTTAAGTTGGTAAGTAAAAGTTGTGTGTTGCGCGCACACACCAGATTTTTTTCTCCTGTATATGTTTACTTGATTTTTTCATATTTCATATTTAGTTATTTCTTATTTTTAGGCATAACGAGAGACAGATAATTTCTCCATATAAACAAAAACAACGTACTTTATAGGGAAACAAAAAGGCCCCTTCCCCATTTATGCCCCTTAGAACATTTTAATAATGATGAAGCATAAGAATACTTGATTATCATTTAACATGGAGAATTTAATCAAAATTGTCAAAGCTGTTTTTGAGATAATTGAAAGATACGTAAAAATGGGGGGAAAAGTTATGAAATAAAGTGCCTCTTCTTTGTGACCAATTTTGATGTAGTTTTGGCTATGCCATCACGGGCATATACATACATCAAATACCCAGTTCGATCAAAATCGATAAAGCAACTTTTGAGTAAATTAAAAAATGCACATGAAAATGAGAATATTCATTAGGTAAAGTTCCCTCTCCAATTGATCAATTTTGATGAAATTTTGGCTGTCACATCACGGGCATATACATTCAACTAACCAACTAACTTGAACTAACCAGTTAGTTCAAAATCGTTACGGCCGTTTCTGAGTAAGATGGTTTGTTCATTTATTGGAAATTATTTGTTTCATGGTAACTACCAGGTATATGCATAAGTTTTTGCCGGTTTTTAGGGTAATGAAAACACATAATTTTCAAGGAAAAATAATTTTTTATTTATTCAAAATATTGGCCATCGGATTCTACACACTTCGACCATCTTTTAGGTAAATTATGAATTCCTTGCCAGAAAAACTGTTTGTCTTTTGCGGCAAACCATTCGTTGAGCCAATTTCCAACTTCTTCGAAATTGCTGAAGTGCTGCGCTGCGAGCGAGTGTCCCATTGCTGCGAAGAGGTGATAGTCAGATGGCGCCAGGTCGGGGGAGTACGGCGGGTGCGGAAGGACCTCCCATCCAAGCGATTTCAAGGTGTCTTTCACTGGTTTTGCTATGTAGGACGGTGCATTGTCGTGTAACAAAATCACTTTGCCATGTCTTGTGGCCCATTCCGGCCGCCTATGGATCAATGCGTGATTTAAATTAATAATCTTTTGACTATAGCGTTGTGCGTTAACGGTTTCAGTTGGGTCATCATCCAGTATCGCCTGCAATTCCTCGTTTTCACACTTTTGTGGCCTACCAGAGCGTGCACTGTCTTTCACATTAAAATCTCCTTGCTTAAATTGTCGAAACCATGTCTCACATGTTCTAATCGACGGAGCGTGTTCACCATATGTTTCCACCAGCAAGCGATGACATTCCACAGCCTTTTTCTTTTGATTAAATAAGAAAATCAGGGCGTGCCGCAAATGTTGTTTTCCAGGCACAAATGACAGCATGATTACTGAACTATACAAAACAGACGCTATTGTTTGGCGAACTCAGCTCGTGTAGGATTATAGGATAAGGTCTGATAAACAAACTGGCGTAGTATCAAATTCATCCACAGCGGACTGTTCGTTGGCGCCATCTTTTAGTGAAACCGGAAAGAACTTATGCATACACCTGGTATATCAAGTTTTCATCAAGTACATAGAAAATTATAAAATCAGACGACTTGGAGTAATATAGTTTTATTGCCGAATTATCATAAGTAAAAACTTTTATTTAATACAACATACAATTCAAACATAAATAAGGATGAAAATAGTCCGGGGAGGCGGTCAACAAACTTCAAAATAGTTTTACACTATTTTGACCGCCTACAAACAAAATAGTACAAACTACAAAATAGTATAAAACTATTTTGTAGTTTATTGACGGCCTCCACGGACTATTTTCATCCTTATTCTATTTCCGGTCAACTATCATCTATCCAATATAAAACATAAATAAGTAATTAAATGTGGAAAAATGACTTTAAGAAATGGCATTTAACAAAGCGCGTTAATTTCTAATCAAAGTAAGTTGGTAAGTGAAAGTTGTGTTGCGCATGTGTATTGCTTAATCAACCGATTACTTTATAAAATGCATCATCTATAAGTACATAAAAAACATAACGTAATATTCAAAATATTATTTTATTGATTACATTAAATGATTAACTAAAATAAATAATGTTCCATAATATTGCTTATATACTTAATATATTAGTGAGAAAAAAGAAATGTATCTGAGATACCCTGTACTGTTATTATTTATTTAACGTATCTAAAAAAAAAAAATGGTTAGGTGGGTGGGTGATTATAATTAACAGACATATTAAATCATAGATTTTGATTTATTAAATCATGATTTATTTAATAATTGAAGGCGAGGTGTAAGTATAGATTTTTTGTGTGTAAAGACTTTTGAATGTTGTCGGAAAGTGTGGGGATATATGGTTAAGATATATGGAGGACTATATAAGGAGGACTTATTGGGTTGTGGAGAAACATTGGTGATTGTTGGATTTGAGGATAAACAACTTTTTTGGTCATTTATAAGTTTTTTTTATTTTTTGACATTTATGAGGGTTTATGATTATTTGAAATTTTTCACATTTATGAGGTGGGGGGGGGGAAATTGTTGGTTTAAAGGATGGTTTTGATGCGGTTGATATTAGTTTCATGGAAATTGGGGTCGGAAAGAGAACGACTTCGGTTGTTTAAATTATTGGCTATATTTATTTTAAAGTGATGGGGGTGTTGGGAGTGAAAATTTAAAAGTCGGCCTGAGTAATATTAATCTTATGAATGATCAGAAACTAAGTTGACCTTTTCATGTTAAGGGGTTAACCCTTAACAAGGCAATGTAACCTACAAGATACACAACTTTCTTACTTTTTTGTAAGGCTTAGTCAAGTTTTTTATACTGTGAGTTTTTATGTAAATATATTGTAAAGGTGAATCGATAGATGGTGTATTTACGTCTTATAGTAAAGTTTGTCTCTAAGGCCATTCTATAACAGAAGAGGACATAGAATCACTTGATGTCGCATTCAGAAATCTATTATGGAACTAAAGTTTCTAAACTAGAATATGATTTATTAAAGACCATCTTAAATCATATTTTTTTCACGCCTTAAATGCTTTAAATGATATGAGCATCACGTATTAACTCTCTAAAATAAAATTTTGTATTGGTAAATAAATGTTTTCATTTTTATCAGTGATAATACGCGATGTGAAATTTAGGCTGTCATATCGCGGGCGTATACATAAATAAAATACCCAGTTTGATCAAAATCTATAAAGCCATTTTTGAGTAAATAAAAAAATGCACGTTAAATTAATGAGAAAATTTATTAAGTAAAGTTCCCTTGCCAATTGATCAATTTTGATGATATTTCGACTGTCAGATCTAGGACCTATACATACAACCAGTTCGATCAAAATCGTTATGGCCGTTTCTGAGTAAATAAAAAAAAAAACACGTAAAAATGAGATACAATTTATTAAATAAAATGCCCCCTCCGATTGATCAATTTTGATGAAATTTCGACTGTCACATCGCAGGCATATACATACATTAAATACCCAGTTTGATCAAAATCGTTAAGCCGTATTGGAGTAATTAAAATAAACACATGGAAATGAGAAAAAAATGTATTAAATAAAATACCGCCTTCATTGGACCAATTAGGATGAAATTTCTGCTGTCACATCGCAGGCATATACATACACTAAATACTCAGGTGCGTAGGGTTCACACACGCACGCACGCATCATCATAATTTAATTTAACAAGTAAAACAGTTTCCAAAACATTTTAATTTACACCTATAATCATCATCAAGAATGAATTTCAAAGTATCCCCTATTTTACACAGCTATCTAATAACATTCTTTGCTTATTTTTACTGATAAGGGTTTTAATTTGTTCTTGCGACTCTTCAAGTCACTATTTCAGTCATTTAATTCGTCAAAAACACTTTTATGGAACCTAAATAAATGGTTTTAAATTTGTTAAAAAATTACCTTTAATTATTCTTTCACAACAGTTGTTAAGACGTATTTGAAAAAACTGCGAATCTTTTCTTCACATCATAATTTGTGAACCGCTCACTCACAAAAAATAACTAAAACTAAAATGAAATGGTCTGGAGAGATGATATAATGAATGAACACTAGACTTGTTTTGATTCAAGAAGAATAAATATTTGGAAATAAATAAATCTACTTTTAACTAATACTATCATAAGGAAATAAATAAATATACCTTTAACTAATACTGTCACAGGATTATTCATCAAAATAAACAACAGTATAAGTAAACAAACTTTTCCTACGATAAAAAATTTTGCGATCACAACCCAGGGCGAAAAAGTTATAGTTAAACTCACACTTTTTAGTCTTAAATTAAGAATTTAAAAATATTATGTTTAAACCAACATTAGGGGCATTTTAGTACTATGTATGGGTTAAGGTGTTTTCTAATGATATTTGATTCTGATCACCTGGTTCAGTCGGTAGTGGTTAATCTAAGATCAACTTTATATTATAGATATTAACATGTTCACGCCGGCACCACCACCAGTGGCTCGCACTAGACTGCCTCATCAGACACTTTTTATCATAAAACTCCACGACTGTTGGGTATTAAGTAGGATTGTATTGTTTATATTATTATTGTTGGTTTGGCTTACTGCAAAATGCACTGGAATAGCACCGGTCCGATAGAGCGAAAAGCATTAATCTTAGCCGCCAATGGGTGAGGAGCATGAATGCAGTGCCGGCGTAAACCTGTTAATAGAATATTTACTGATGCTTTAAGATAATTTTGCTTCTTCAACAACCTGTACATTTGGAATGTTGAACTGATCTGGTGTTCTCTATTCTAGGATATGCAGGAATATTAATCAAGGATATTTCCCGTGCTGTCTGTTTATATTTTAAACATACAGCCCCAATAATCCTTGTACATAATAAATAATTAAGTTAATGTTTGTTGCTATTATTGTTAGTAGTAACCACTACATAAGAAAGGCATTTGTAAACAATCATTCTAAAACATATATTTATGCATAGATTTCTTATTTCAATATTTGATATTTATATATTGCAGCTATAAAAAAAATTAAGTCCTTAACTTATCCTGTTTTTCTTTTTTTTTTTACAGTTTTAAACTGTTGAATTTGTGTACAACTTCAATGATTATTTTTGCTTTTAATTAAATACGTTTTCCACTTTTCCGTTACTTTAGAATAATCAGTGAAAGGTTTTAATTTTTGTAGCTTTCAATTTTTATTAACAGAATTTTGTAGTTTATCTTTATTACCAAAAGATTTACCTTCTTAGTAGATTTTAATATCTGTTGAAGTTTGTGAAATAAATGTATTCACTTTCTATTTTTCATATCTTATTTAGTAAAATATCAGTTCTTGATAAGGTACCACTACTGCAATTTGCTTCTTGACTTGCTCTATTTGGTGCTGTTTAGTGTGGCCCTGATCTAACTAATAAAGGCCTGTTGGGGGTATTTCTTTCCCTTTTGAGCGAGCAGAAGTCAAAAATGTCTAGTTTTTAACATAATTAGTGGGGTTGGATCTCTAGTGACCTGACCTTGAATTTATTTTTGCTCATGGAAATGAAGGAAACCTTAGTAATATCTGGTCCAGTAAGAGGTGTGGTATCGAAAGAGGTGATTTTAAAAGCTTCTCAGCCCTTTGGACAGGAATGTGAAAACTTCAGATTATTTATCTGTATGGTTGTAATAGGTAACAAAAAATGGCAATGTTTTGTTGATGAGGGGTTAGGCAAGTGATACTCTAGGAAATCAATTATCAGCAGTTATGTTTTATTTATTTCCACTCAAAATTTTGTGGTGACACAAACAGTGACTTCAAAAACTGGCAAACTTTGTGTTGCGTGGTATGTGGTGGTGTCAATTCAGACTTATTAAAAATGGAGTAATATTATCACGTATACATATTAACCCAAAACACGTAATACATATTAACCCTTTAACCGGGGAGGGGGGAGGGGACGTTGCGTCCCTGAAGTATATGTTGTAACCTGGAACTGGTAGGACTTATATTTTCGTACAACAGAGGTATTTGTCATAGATACATGTATCTATGTGAATTTATATATGTGTGTGTATATATATATATATATATATATATATATATATATATATATATATATAATAATAAAACCAACATATATTTCAGGACGTATATATACGTCCCGCCCATTGTAAGGGTTAGTAGAAGGTTAGATAGAAGGAGGGGTCCATGAATACAGCAGTAATATTGCCCTTTGTGAAACAAACCATTTGAAATGTTAAGTGTTATTTTAAGTGAATATTTATTGTTAGAGTTTGTTGATAAGATCTCTTTTGCTTTTATTCTTTGAAGCCTCAGATCAATTTTTTTTATATTATTAAATTGTTAATTATTTATTTTACAGAGGTGGTTAAGGCACAGGCTAAAGGAAAGCCAGTTAAGGAATCAAAGTATGTAGATATTTACAGAGAAAAACCTGTCAGGGTTACCACTAAAGTTCTCGTACCAGTTAAAGAACATCCAAGGGTGAGTAAATGCTTATATAAGTAATAACATCTCTATTGATATATTATTGATGTTACATGATTAAACAATTGTTGATTTAAAGTTCAACTCTCAGTAGAGTTGATGCTTTTAATTCATTTTTATTATATTTCTGTTATGTAACAAATAAAGTTAGTTAGGTTAGTATTTTTGAGAGTTTGAATTCGATATTTTTTGGATGTTACTCTCTTTTCTATTCCTAGATAAGATTTAGAAACCATGATTTATTGAAGTACAATTTCTTAAACTTAAATAAGTAGTTTAATTTGATGTTATTTTCATTAGATCTTGTCAAACCTGTACATTTGGAAAGTTGAACTGAAAAGATGTTCTCCATTCTAGGATATGCAGGGATATAAATCAAGGATATTTCCCGTGCTATGCTTTTAAATTATAAAAGAATAGCCCCAATAATCCTTGTACATAATAAATAATTAAGTTAATGTTTGTTGCTATTGTTGTTTGTAGTCATCACTACATAAGAAAGGCATTTGTAAACAATCGTTTGGTTTTTAATTAATATGAGAGAACCTTTGCTTGCCTCATTATAATTATGCAATACAATTTAACTATATTGCCTCAGTACAAACTCTCCCATAATTTTGGCCTGGGCTTAAACTCAGATGTGGCAGATTATGATTTTTTTTTATTAAATCAGCCATGAATTGACCCTCCCCCCTATTTGCAGTACATTGAATTTTATTACATTAAAAACTTTAGTTGAGGGAATTTCTTTAACCTTTTGTGTAAATTACTTATAATTGAAACAAAATATTTATCTTAGTTTCTAAATAAATTGTATCAGGGTGTCTAGTGTGCGGGAAGTTTTCGAATATTTGTCAACAGAAAAAAAGTGGGAACTATTATGAATTATCGATTTTTAAAGGAGAATGCGGAAACTTTACTCTACCATTTTTGAAAACATTTTAAGATTAAATTGCCACTGTCCCAGAGATCCGATTACACTTACACTTCAACAAAACATCAATAGTTATTCGTGGGGGTCCCATATAATCTGAGGATGCCACTTGAGGATCAGGGCAGGTAGGAATTATGGGGCAGGAATATGGAATTATGTAAGCCAAGACCGCTGGATACCCTATATATAAATCTTGGTCGGTAGGTCTTCTTCAGAATTACATTTAAAAAATTTATAATTTAAAAATCGCTGTGAATTTTTTTTTCTGACTAATTCTTGTACTATCTAGAAACACTATAGAGTATTCTATGTTCTGTACTATATAGAAACACTTCTTAATTTCAAAATACTCAAACCTTTCATGAGCTTTTGTGACATATTGTTTTGTTTTTTTCCTTTTATTGTGTTACTGTATAAAAATCAGTTTTGTACCAGAAATGCAATGCTTAGTTATTTTTATTTTTTACAGTTCAACTTTGTCGGTAAACTTTTGGGACCAAAGGGTAATTCTTTGAGGAGACTGCAAGAGGAGACCATGACAAAAATGGCAATTCTAGGAAGAGGTTCAATGCGAGATAAACAAAAGGTAAGTTTTTTCCTGATATTAAATTATTTTAATAATTATTTTTTAAAATAGTCGTACTTAGAACTATTCCATGGTACATTGAATTTTACTTCATTAAAAACTTTGTTTAGTTGCTGTCTTTATATTGCGTTGTATAAATCACTTATAATTAAAGAAATATATATTTCTCTCAGTTCCCAATTAAACTATATAAACCTTGGTTCCTTCCTCCCCATGTTTTTTACAGTTAAGATTATTTGTGCTCTTTTTTTTTTTATGTTGACATTATTTGGCACAGTGGGATGGATGTTGGTGGAAAATGAACCTTCCTTAACATCCAGCATATCTGCTACTCAGGAAAATATAATTTTCACAGTATCGCTTTGAAAAAATGTATTTTTTATTTCACCTATGTACATTTAAAAAAAAAAAAATTAGTAACTTAGAATGCAATAAATAAGTAAGAGTTTATCGTTTTAATGTAAGATGTATATGTGTGCAAGGGGCCTTAACCAAGTATACATACTGGCTGATGAAGGGGTCCTGTTGCGCTCGTCTTCTGTCTGGCTTCGTCATATTAATCAACCACTTTTTATTACTATTATAACTTCTCAATACAATTTTTTTATTGTTGAAACTCACTAGCCCACTCCTCAAGTCTCATTCTGTGCCACCACAGTAAGCAGGGCCACTAATAAAAAATCTCATTAAAACGGGTTTCAGAACTTAATTTTATAATATAAATAATATTATAACTCCTAATAATTATGTTTAATTATTGAAAGAAAAAAAGTCAGGGGAGAGGGTTATTTTATAGTACAAATAATAATATCTAACTCCTAATAATCATGTTTAATTATTGAAAAAATGAAAGCCAGGGAGAGGGTGGGGTTAACTCCGAGTATTATTAAATGTCCCCGAGCTCCAGGGTTTTGAACTTGTTATCTTCAGGTTCCCAGTCATAAGTTGTCATGGCCTACGTCTATTTTCTAACATGTTTGCTCACTCTGCCACCCTACTCTCTTGTTGATGTTAGAATGATTTTGGTACACTTTTGAAACAGTGGTTTCTGGACGTGGCCTATTTTAATACGCGGGTGGTACACGTTCACCCTACTATTTTGGCAGGGGCCAAGTACCAACACTTTGAGATATAATTTTTTAAGTTTTAAGAGACTACCTTTAAAATACATTGTGGGAGGATAAATAAGATGACTCAACAGCTGTTTTTTGGTGTTAGTATTTCAAATTTTAGCCTCTCTAATTTTTATTTACTCTATTTATGAGAATATTCAGCCATTATTTCCCAATAATTTGATATTAGTTAAGCCTAGACCCAGTGTGGCTATCTTGAGCCAACTCTGAAGGGGTTAAACCAAAATATAAAATGATCTAACATAAATCTAAAACAAATAAATAGGTAATGGGTCTGCCCAAGCGATGCCAAATCGAAAATGGACTGGCATTAGCCCTTGAAAAAGCTGAAAACGGAATATCCAAAAGTAAGGAAAAAAACAAATTCCTATTATATCATTTTCAGCTAAAAAGAGCCTTGATTAGTTTAAATTAATACCATCTTTCAACTTCCACCAGCTTTGCTTGCTCAAAAGGAGTGGATAAACCATCAAGGTGTTATTTTCAGTTGTGATATCACACTTCAAGGTACCAAATAGGCCATGTTCAGAAGCTGCTCTTTCAAAGTTCTACCAAGATTTTTGTCTCACAAATGGTTGTTTATATGAAATTACAAATAAATAAATATACATCTAACACCTAATCAGTAACTGCATGTTATGTCAGTGATTTTTAGTGCCAAGTATCGTTTGTGTTTTGATAATATATGATAAATTTGCAAGTGAACCACTGCTCCAATTATGGATAGTCTCATAATATTTGTCCCTTTATGCATGTAGTTTGATATGTGGAGATATTTACTATATTATAATAATGTTCCTAGGAAGAAGAGTGGAGAAATACACTTGACCCGAAATACTCACATCTCTCTGAGGAATTGCATGTTGAGATTTCTGCTCTTGCACCTCCTGCCGAGTCTCATGCCAGAATTGCTTTTGCTCTTGCAGAGCTGAGGAAATACTTGGTCCCAGACAGTAATGATGAAATCCGTTTAGAACAATTAAGAGAAATCCAGTCAGATCCAGGACGTAGAGGAGCAGGGCGAGGAAGAGCTCCTCCACCTCCTCCTCCTCGTGGGGCTGGAAGAGCAAGTATGAAATATTTTAAAGTTTTATAATCTACATTCCTAGTTAGCTGTTTACATTAGATTATCATTATCATCATTATATGTTGGCCAAAACTTATTTTTCCTGCATTTTTCTTTTGGTTACCTTATTTTTCCTGCAGTTTTTCTTTTGGTTACCTTAAAGATTTTGTGAGTTTACATCTTGATTTTGACTATAATTATGTATTATCTGATTTTTATGAAATTGTTTTTCAATTTAAGGTACTGGGTTGGCTCCTCCACCACCAAGGCCTGCCCCAAGCAAGGCTAAAGTTCTATCTATCTTGGACCGTGCTAGACAAGCCATGGAAGAACCTGCTTATCCAGACTATGAAGAAGCTGGCCCTTACGGCTACGAACCCCCTCCACCAGCAGGGTATGGCTTATATTTTCATAATTAATTATTTATCTTCGTTTTTATTCAATTTATTAAATGGATTATTAAGAAATTAAATAAATTCCATTCATTATAGTTTTTATTCCAAAATTCCAATTGGATATTAAAATAACAACAATATAACGCCCTGAATAACATTATTATGGACACATATCTAAGAATTTCAAAAGAGTAAATTTTGGGATTCACCGAATTATTAATTTTTAAAATGTAAGTTCATTTTGGTTAAAAAATGTTAAGATTTGAAATTAACAAAGATTTGTAAAGATATTGTTTTTTTAATAAACATAAAAAATAAGTAGGATTTAATATATCTCACAACTCAATTTCAATTAATGTGCAAATTCATTAGTTTATTTTATTTGGTATTTTCTTCCCGTAGTTATGCAGGCGACTATGAAGGCGGTGCTGAATACTATGATACACCAGCATATTCAGGTATTTTATTGAGTTTATCTTTTATTGCCCACCATGATTAACATTGCTTTCAATTAATTTAATTGGTTTACAATTAAAATGTTGCTGCACTTCTTATTATCCTTATTGAATCTTTCCAGTCAAACAACAAAAAATACTCATAAAAGTCAACTTTCAATAGTTTCTTATATTTACTGGAAGAAATAATGTTTTTTGTTTTTGTTTTTTTACCTTTTTATCAGTCCATATTCTAAAAATTTTTTTTTGGAAGGAAGGAATGAAAATTATTTATTCTTATTTCTTTTAATTAATGAATTTGAATTTTAGCTGCTGGAGCTGGACGCTGGAAGGGCTACAAGTCAGCTGTAGTAGGTCGTGGTTATGGAGCAGGAGCTGCTCGCCCTGTACCATATTCACGTCCTGTTCCCAAGTAAATTCGCTGGTGAGTTTTCTTATCCTTTTTTATTTTATTTTATAGATATGCTTTATATTATCTTGTTCAATATGCCCTTGCACTTTCTAAACAGAGATTGCAACATTGTATTCTGTGTTTTTTTTGTTTTTTCTGTTATTTGGTTGTTTTTAACAGCACTCAATTGAACAATGAAGGTTTTATTGGTTGAAGTACTTAACCTATTAAGTTAGTATTTCGTCTAGAATATCTGCAAGTTCATTGGTTCTGGTCCTAGCATTATTTTTCCTATGACTATTTTTTGATAAATAAGTTAATTTTTTTTTTTTAATTACTAATATACTGGAAATATAGATTAATCGCTTTAAGTCATTTCACTTTTTCTGTGTGATATAAATGTGAATCAATTTGCCTTCTTTATATTACATTATTGGAACCAACTAACATTAAATAATGTGTAAGACCTTAAAAATCATTTAGTTAGCAATCTCTGTCGAGAAACAGGCACCTGTTCATGTGCATTAACTTTTTTTTTTTAACTTGATACACATTGCTGGAAATGCATGAATTAGGTTCGGAGTTATTTGAATTTGAACAAAAAAAAATATAATTAATTTTTTTTTTGTAATAAATATTCTTGATTATTTAAATATTTTATTTTTAAAATTATAAATAATGTTCTTATCCCTCTTCTGTAATGTCTTTTTTGTGTTCCAATAATTGAATTGATTAAATAGAAAAAATAAAAACTGATGCAATTCAACCCATTAAATTGTTTAGAATTATTTTAATTTATCAATCCCCTTAAAACTTTTAACAATTATTGGTGCACTCAATTAAATTTGTATGTTAATATATAATTTTATTTAAAAAAACAAAAACAAAAAACCATTGACGTGTATAACATCATTCAAAGTCAATACTTTAATTTTGTTTAATATTTATTTATTTCTGTAGATGGTTCCATTGGTGAAATTTTAAGAATATTATTACTCTATGAAATAATGAGTTTTAGACAAAGTCATTAAAAAGATTTCTAAGTTTAATACCTTGCAGCAAAAATTATTCAATTGAAATCTAGCCTCCTCCCCAAAATAAGATATTTATAAATCATTTAAATAATTTTATATTACAGTAAACTCCTGATTATCCTCACCTTAGGGATAAATTTTTCTGCTAATTTTAATTACACTCAATAACCTTTAGGTTTAAGGTTTAAATCCGGTGAAAAAGACTGAAGACAGATCTTTCTTCCAAAATTTTTTTGAAGAATTATCTTTAATTGTGTGCACAGTGAACTGGTGAACCTTTTGTATGATTCGGCACCTACTTTTGTGATTTTTAGATAACATTTTGTATCATTTTTCTGTGTGGAATCCATAGGTTATTGTTGTAATTATCTGAAGAGTTTTGAATCGCCTTGAAGATTACCAGGATTGTGATCATCATTGTTTCTTTACTTATCAATATATGATCCTATTAAACATGCTTTTGTGTATTGTTTAAAAATGTTTAATGTATTTAATTTTATTTTTAGTGCTGAAGTTAACAACTTCATCAACCAATTAAGTCCAGTAACTTTCTGTGAAGTTATGATCCAAATAAATACATTAATTGTCTATTTGGTCTATTGTCGCCCCTTGCGTTCAAAAAGAAAAACAATGTTCGTTTCCAAACTTTGTTCCAAAAACTTTAGCATATAAATGGGTCTTAGGTGAAATTAAGTACCAAGGGTTGTCATTCTGTTTAATTAGTAGATAGAGACCTGTTTACCATTTTTGAGCCCAATTATTTGCTATAATTTCTTCTAATATTTCTCTCTGTGTTTTTTAAAATGGATTAACATTTGCTGATTGTTTTTATTTTAAAGTCATTGCTAAACAAGTTTTGTTAACTTTTCATCTTCACCAATGGTACCACTGCTTATAATTTTACTCCGTTTAAAAATATCTCCAAAAAATATCAATCAAACCATAATAAAGTAATTAATTTTAATAAGTTCTAAAAATCTTATTAATTGCTTGCTATCATTAAAAATTTTCTTATTAAATCTGTATATTTTTTATTCAAGAGGTGGTTGTTGGGAGTAATCACATTTTTTGATAACCTCTTGAGTTCAATATTAAAATATTTAATTATAGAATATAATTATTTAAAATAAATAGTGTTTATTTCCTTCAACTGCCTCAAACTTAAAAATTTGATTTAATCGTACAAATTAAAACAGTAATTTACTTAAATATTTTGATTGACACAATTCAATCTAAAAAAAAAAAAAATAAATAAAAAATTAATTTAAAATAGTAAACAAATGTTTTTTCTTTTCTGTTCTGTTTTTTAGGGTATGAAGAGGTGCTGACTTAAAATTTATTAATTAAACTAATTTTATAAAATGCAAAACAATTTTTAAAAATGAAAAGCGATTGGAATGCATAACCAATTCCATTTTTATATAAGGATTTAAATAAAATAGAATAGAAGGTTTAGATTTTGTGTATTTAATTCAATAGCTCCATATGTTTTATGAAAATTGACTTTTTGTCATTCTAAGTGTTTTTATCATTTATAATTGTTTATTGTATCTTATTTTTTATTATTTTTTCTTTAATTATTTATGAAATCATAAATAAAACATTGTGATTATGAATTTACATAATAGTTTTTTATTTTTTTTTTTAATTTTGTTTCTGTTTGAATTTCCATAATTTATAAAATTCAAATATTAAAATTAATGAGATGGTAGAGTAATTGTTTTTAATTTATGACTAGTAACATAAGGCTTTTTACATAAAATATTTATTGTATTGAGTAATATTTAATGTTAGCTTTTAACATAATGAATAATAATTACTGTATTCGTTGAGTAAATAACATTGTGTTTATAATTTCGATATGTAGTTAAAAAAGAATCATGCGATTTTTTTTTCTCTCTTGATAGTTTATAATAGAATTAAAAAATTAGTTTATAGGCTAATGATAAACAGTATTGAGTAATACAGGACCAAACTGGATGAATCCATAATTGATGAATAAAGATTAACAGGCCAAAAATAAAAAGTTTGTTTGATTTAATACCAGTGTTAAATATGAATTCTTTAATGCATCAGGCAAGCAAATATTTTCAGGAATGTTTAATTTCATAAAAAAAATATCTTGGTTTAATTGAATAATCTTAACATGTTCGTCTTTATTAGATAATTAAAACCATAAGTCATTATGAAGACATTTTGAAGAATACATTACCCTTTTTAATCTTAAAGTTTTTTATGACTTTCCCTCCAATTCTTTCTGATAAACTACAATCATCAAAATGTTTTGGAATGAAATATATAGCTTAGTATTAAAGTGTCATTAAATGTTGAAAAATCGATGAATGAGTTCATGATTTCAAATAAAACCAGTTAGTTTTCAAATACGTATAAATCATATAATCATTGTTGTCAAATAATGGTGGATTCATGAAATTCAAATTAAGATAGAATTTTGATATTAAATAGAAGTCTTGGTATGAAACAAAAAAAATTCAAATGACCTTTTTTTATCCTTATTAATGTATATATATATATATATATATATATATATACAGTCAAAATCATTTATAACGAACTTCAAGGGACTGGAGGTTTTTGTACGTTATAGCGGATGTTCTCTTTAAGCGGTATTATCGGTTATAACGAACAGTTCGCTGTAAACGTTGTTAAACTGGATCCTGGTTCCTTTAGTCACTTCGTCTTAATTTTGGGTCTATTAAATATTGAGCATTATCGATGCATATTTTCATCTTACGTAATTTAAGTACATAATTAATATTACGTCAATTTAAGTGCATAATAACTAATAACAATTAAAGTGCATAACAAGGTACTAAATAAACAATACTCATAATGCAAAATATCAAAATCTTGGTATTCTAAAAATATAGACATTTTAAATTTTATAAAAAATTAAATTCAATTATAAAATATAGTTAGTAAATAAAAAAATCTTTCATTCTTGTCTGTCGCCTTCCTCGCAGTTCGGCAAAGAAAAATGTCGATTAAAGTGGAGACAACCGAGAAAGATTCTTTGACAATTACTGGAGTTTCATATCCAGTTGAACGAGATGTTTTTAATTCACGGGCAATCGTACTCGCGGAATCGACACGGCAAACTAGCCCAAACTATTCCTCAATCGTACATATATTGTTGTCATGGCATGTTTCCGTTTATAAAGACAAGAGAGAAATGAATTGAGACACTGTCAAGTGCATTGATATAAAGTAAACAAAACTTATTTTCTTCCTTTCGCAGAACTTATTCTTAAAATGTACGCTGTATGCGACATTTTAACTGCTACTGTTCCAGGAAAATGTTCGCTCTAACCGACCTGTTCACTATAACCGATGTCCGTTGTAAGCGATATTGATGCTTTTTTCTGTATGTTATTTCATGGGGCCAATTTTTTTGTTTGTTATATAACCGATTGTACGTTATAGCCGGTGTCGTTACAAACGATTTTGACTGTATATATATCAATAACGGATCAATTTAGTGACATGTTAATTCCTCCTTATTTTTTAAACTATGGTTTATTTAATGGTAATCTGATCTTGGTGATTTAGGATTTTCCTTGCTCTTTAATATCCAAATGGTTCTTTTAATCCGTAAATTTAATGTAATTATGACAGTCAATTACAGTCTGGATTTAAAATTATATCAAGATCTTTTCATAAGTTAAACTTAGTATCCATAATTGTTAGCCTTAAATAATTTTAGTTGTTTTATAACCTTCCCAATACTCTAGAATCTTAAAAATATTGAAGGATGACAATTTATTTGTGTATACATTGCGATCTCAGTATTATGAACTCTGCAATATTCTAAACTTCAATAAATAAAAATTGAATGAACTAGGAATCAAGAAGTAAATTTCAAAGTGATGAAGCCTGCATTGTGAAGTTATTTTGCTCATATGTATGCACATGCACGCACTTCTTCCTTTTCGTGGATATTTTCCAAAAGCTCACCCCTTATAAAAAATATCGTTGTGGAACAACTTAAGAGTATTTGTTAAAATTCTTTTTTAACTTCTTAAAAGATGTAAAAGTGGAAAGAACTTCTTATAAGTAAAAACAATAAAAAATGACTGATTCCTGAAGAAAAACATTGTTTTACATTGATCAAATTTATTGTTTTCAAGTTAATATATGTTTAACAATATCTATGATGAAATCTTAAAAACTATGAACCAAACCCTAATTTAATAACCCCCAAAATGACACTTCCTGAGTTCAAGAAGCTATTATGGACAAAAAATAATGTTTCAAAATTAAATAAAGGAATAATTCTGTATATAAAAGGTAAAAACAATCTTTTTATTATTAATAAAACATTTATTAAAATTAATTGCAGTATTTTATTTAACTAATATTGCTTTTATCAAATATCATATATTAATATCAAATTTATATATAATAATAATTTCATTTAAAATTGTTTCAGAATTTAAATTGTTTATTATTTATTTTCTTTTTCTTTTTTTTCAGTTGAAAGTAATAACACAAGGTGGCAAATGTTCATTTAAATCAATATTAACAACAAAGATGCGTTAAAAATATTTTGTTTTAGTATTATTGGTACTTAGCGATTAAAAAAATTAAAGTATCAGTATGCTTTTAAAATTATAGCTAACTTTAACAGGTATGGGAAACTGCTTCATTTGGAAAATCAGCGGCTCATTTTGTAAGGATAATGTACAAAATAACGAAAAAAAACCAAAAAAAAAAAAACCGAAATCACACCTAAAAGTCATTGAAGCGTCATGTTTACAAATTTGAGCGCAAATTAATCATCCCTACAAAAAAAAAAAAAAAACCTTGAACTTTTTGATTGAGTTTTAATAGAGGTAACCAAGTTTAAAAGACAATTATTTGTTTGATGAATATTTTTTTCTGTGTAATTACTTCTCTTTCCTTTCTTTTTTTCTATTTAATGTTAATCTGCTCTGTGAGTGGCATTATCATATGTTAAAATAAGATGCTATTGCATGGCATTATGTGACTACTTGAGAACTAAAATTATTATACACTACTAGTGATCTAGGAAACTTGAAGCATTATAAGTTGTAAAAATATTTTACTTCTGCTGAATTTAATAGTAGAATTATTTTATCATGTAACTATGGAATAATTTTTAGAAAAGATCTTCATTGTAACTTAGCGATACAATAATGCATAGGTTGATCTTTTTTTGTGGGTCGTAAATGGCAGTGCTCTTTTGCAGTCATCAGTTTAAATTTTCATATGATTTTCGTATCTATAAGCTATTTCACTGAGGTTGTGAAATTTTAGCATGTATGGTGATAAGGAATTTTTTAAAATTTATATTTTTCAATTTTTATTTATTCTAATTCAGAAATGAGGATTTTGGAAGATGAGTGGAAAGATCTCTAGATGGCATGAGGAGATATAGATTGTGTTGTGGCTCGTGCCAGAAAATATATTTTTGTGCTTATTTACCCTAAGTTGGTATGTCAGACTTCAATTTACTTGTTAGCCTTAGCCCCTCAGTCTTTTTAGTAAAGAAAATACCACCGATCCTGGTCAGGGTTAGGAACTGTACTGACTACTTCAGGGATAGCGAGTGGGCCCTGCACCTAACCCCCTGTTTTTTGATATTTCTAATTTGATTGAAAATAGTGCACATCTTTACGTTCTCCCATCTAATCCACTAATTTTGGATATCCATTTTGATAGAAACTATTGTGCATCTTTACCTCCCTGCACCTAACTCCCAATTTTTGGTATATCAGAATTTGATTGAATCAAAACTACTAGTGTACATTGAACTTGGCATAAGGTTTTCAAGAAAAATGTAGTGTTATAGAATTTTTGACTTCTTCCCATTTTATTAATACATTTCTATAAATTTATGTTACTAAGTATTTATATATATATTAGTGACGGACCGAAGTTTCGGTTTCCGCTGCAAATCGGCGGAATCTTCGGCCAAGCCGAAACTTGCATTTGTGTCTGATATCTCCTAGAAGGAAGTAGGACTACACGATTTCAGCGTTTAAACTCTATCTCTTTCTTTAACACCCTTGAGTTAAATAGTGTGAATTTTTAAGTTAGGTGTGATGACAAAATTGTAATAATGACAAACAGGGATGTGCCATTACGTATATTACATCAAGTCTTGACATGTAATGAAATTCTTTTTATGCTGAATTCTTTATGTTGACTTTAAAGAATAGTATTCTTTACGTTTAGAGTTGAGAACCTTATTGTGCTTTTAATTATCTCCTTATTAATAATAAAATTTGATTTAAAAAAAATATATGAGACACTAAATAAGAATATATCTCCTAAATCTTTAAATTTAAATTAATCGTTTAAGAAATCCAACATGTCCACAAATTCAATTCAAAAGAAAAAAAAAATTTAGTTAGTAACTTGTCATCATCATCATTGTTGCATCAAATGGTGGTATTAG
Source organism: Aelia acuminata (assembly GCA_911387785.2). Classification (NCBI taxonomy): domain Eukaryota; kingdom Metazoa; phylum Arthropoda; class Insecta; order Hemiptera; family Pentatomidae; genus Aelia; species Aelia acuminata. The sequence goes on along the minus strand of OU426978.1, from coordinate 52,476,833 downwards.
GTTTTGTTCTTTTATGGAAAGAGACTCTATGCCAAAACCAATTTTTCAACTTTGGCAGCCCCCCTCCCCATAATGGATCACTAATAAAACCCCCGTTACTTTTTTTCCATTTAGAACTAGATTATATCCGCTAAAATTGGAGTTCAAAACTAACTCAGTGGACTGATGAATGGCTTCTAAGTTACAGCTTTATCTATTTAAATGGCTGCAATGTTATATTCCATCGGCTTTATTTTGGCAAAGATTTACTACATTATTTATTGCTTACGTATGATAATATGAATTGTTAATATTATCACCCTATTATTGCAAATATATTTCAACTTTTAGGCTTCTACTAGTTAGGAGTATGTTCTAAATTCCCTCTGAGACCAACCGTACTAGGAAGAATGGACTGGTGGGATTCGATCTTACAACCTTAACAGTACACCTGTCTTAACAGTCTTCTAAACCAAGCCCACTCTAGGCATCTTCAACTGCTCAATTGAATAATTGAGTTAAATTACTGTCATTTTACAAGTTTTCAATTATATTATTGCTAAACTAGACATATTACACACTTACATTTATTATATATACACACGTAAATTAAGTTTCTATTTTGGCTAAAAATTTGGTTTCGGTTAGTCACTAATATATAGAAAGGACTCATATGCAGTCAAAAAGCTTGAGTAGTCTCAAAAATATAGACTTACGTAACAAAAAATATATAGAAACTGTATTCACATAAAATTACAACTAATAGTCAATTTTATTTACCATAAGTGTCACTCTTCCACATCTTATCCTAATGGAGTTGGTTAAAAAATTGGATGTTTGTTTGATTAGAGAGCCTATTTCAGTCTCAAAATGTTTTTCTACGTTCAAAATAAAACTGATTTAATAAGATTTCCAGAAGTCCAGTTGGTCTTAAAATAACCTCAGATAAGTGAGTATTCATGAATAAATTAAATCTCTTTAACTATGATGAATAATAGTTGACTGTAGATCGTAATATAGTGGAAATGGTCTGGGGTCCAATCATAAAAGTAACACTTATATGTGAAATTATATATAATTCTGTCCTAGAGGGTTTGGTGCTGAGTTCATCAGGGTTGACACTGCATAGTGTCATAAAACATTTTGATTCAAAATTAAAGAACTTTAAATCTTTAAATTTTGAGCTTGTAGTGTTATTGGATCACTAATCTGTATTAACTTGTTAATGTAATACAAATAAGTTCTGTTTTTTCATATGACAGTGCCTCTCACTCAATTTTATTGAAACAATCATGAGCATGTCCTTCCTTTTGTGAATTTTATTATCTTTCTGTTAAGTTCTTAAGATGAAGTTTTCTTCACTTTTTGCTTTTTATTAATAACATGCATTGAACGGAGAAATGCATAAGATTGTTAGACATTTTTTTTTCATTTTCAGAATGTAAGTGTTCTTCGTTAATTGCATGTTACATGTTATTTTGTTCCTTCTATTTTTTCAATTTTTTTTTTTTTTTTTGTAGGACTTATATGTTATGCAGTGATGATATTTCAGTTCATCAGCCAATTAAAAGATTCCAAGTTCTTATTTGAGTTTTAGTAACTATGTTCCTTTGATTATTCCTCAGATATATTATAAATATGTATATCTTCCTCATTACTCATTGAAAGTAATATTAATTTTTAGCATATTCTATAAAATATTTTGCATGTCGGCAAGAACATTGTTACAACTCAAAATATCAATTCTGAGTTATGAATAACTTTGGAATCAGAATGACAAAACCTTACAATGCCAGAAAGTAGTCACATTAGTATTAATAGTTTCGTTCGTGTAAGGCAAAATTTACCATATTCTTTTGTGAAGGGGATGATTGTGGTAACGTTGGTAGAGGGCTGCTTTTGAGTTACAGTAAACACCAGTGGTACTATCTACCCCAATGGAAGACTATTTATGATCAAAGACTATTTTCCATAGTCACTGTTTGTTGGCACGTAGTAAAATTGAGGGTACTAGTACTGAAGTGCGGCTTATGTGTTGTTCACTACCTTCAAAGTGAGGCCCGATCTCCACTGAATAGGACTCTTTTGGGGATTAATTTATCTCTGAAGAACGAGTAGGAGTAGAAAGCTAGATTCTATTAAAGCCAATCAAGGCACTTTTTAACTGAAAAAGAGGCGATGGGGGGTTTGATAACATCACGGTCACATAACCTCTCAAAACAGGCCATGCCCAGCAGCCCAGCAGCCCAGCAGCCGCTCTTCAGTACCTTTACCAAATTGAGAATGCAGTGGAAACTTCACATGTGATTATAATGAAATTAAATTTTTTACTTTCACTTACCTATATATGAAATATATAGTAAGGGAAAGTATTTTCAGGTTTCTGAACTTCCGGAGGATTCATTTTATAGCGGAGTATGTTAGGAACTGTACTGAGTGTTGCTTTTGCCTGGGCTTTTTATACGTTTTAAACTGAATCCTGTAGTTAGTTCCTTCAACAAATGTGACTAACATTGAAATAGTGATAATTCTAAGTTTGCATATTGTTTTTATCAATGTAAACTGCCTCTCGAAGAAATTAGAATAAATAGATCAATAACATATATCAGAGGTTATAGTAAATGGGGATAATATTAAATAATAAGACAGATAGCCCTTAAGCTTAAGTAACCAAGTGAGACATTGGTGCGCTGTCGCTGAACAGAAGTACATATTTAAGTTTAAGTACCCTTTTAAATTCCCAAACCACATGGTTGTTTATTGTAATGTGGATCTACTTTTGTTGGGGACTCAGAATGGCTTTACTTTTTTTTTGGGGGGTATGTATGGGGAAGTAGTGATTGTTGCTAAGTTAGGTAGGTATTGGGGTCTATAATTGTACCCTGGTGCAATTTTGAACTAATTTATGTTACTCCTGGTTTCTTCAGAAGATAGTGTTGAGGACATCTCCTTATTATGTTATCCTTGGTGGATACTTTATATTTGATTCAAGTATCAGTTATTTTACTTTAAGTAAATGACAAAGATTATTAACATAGGACTATATAATAATTTAATATATTGTTATACCAATACAGTTTGTACCTTTTATAAAGTTTTGCTGAATTATTTTTTATGCACTTTTTATTTATAGTTACATTTATCTGAACCTTGTTAACATTGAATTCAGACTTTTCCAATCCATATTTATGTATAGCCACCACTAATAACTATTTAGAACCATTCATTAGACATCAAAGGCTGTCAAGAATAAGTTGCTTTAAGAATTTATTTTAATTGCTTGGCTCATTAATAATTCATTGTCTCACTAATTTTTTTACTTCACTGCATAACATATTTGTTTGGAAATGAATTTGTAAGATAATTGTTGTTTGTTTAAACTTAGTTATTCTCTTTTAGTTATTCTCTCTTCTGGAGATAACATTTTTTTTTTCTTATCCCTAGGGCTGCTTGGATTCTCTTAATGTGACATCATGGTCATAAATATTTATGTAAGTATCGATGAAGAATTCTATAATTCGTTTGTATAGACCACTATACCAGGTCTGCAAGTTTAAAATGTCGTTTTAATTCCAATAGAATGCGCTCTTAGCCTATTGAAGGATTTGCTTATCTCTAAACGCTATTTTGTTTGTTAGTCATTTGTTTACAAAAGTCAGTTGTTTTTAAGTCGTTTACGTAAGTCAGTTGTTTTTAAGTCGTTTACGTGGATGTATCATACCTTTCTTTGGTGTTAAAAATGTCTATTTTTAAGCCAAATAAAGAGCATTTGCGGCATGTCATGATTTTCTTATTCAATCAAAAGAAAAAGGCATCTGAATGTCATCGAATTCTTGTTGAGACTTATGGCGATCTTGCTCCAACCGTCAAGACATGTGAACGTTGGTTTCAAAGTTTCAAACGTGGTGATTTTGATGTTACTGATAAAAAACGAGAAAATCGACCAAAAAAGTTTGAGGACGTCGAATTGCAATCTTTATTAGACGAAGACAATACCCAAACCCAACAAATGATGGCAGAACAGTTGAATGTCACTAGGCAAGCCATTTCCGATCGCCTGAGAGCTATGGGAAAAATTCAAAAGGTTGGAAAATGGGTTCCACATGAATTGGACGAACGACAGATGGAAAAACGAAAAACTGTGTGCGAAATGCTGCTTTTACGCCACGAAAGAAAGGGTTTTTTGCATCGAGTTGTAACTGGCGATGAAAAATGGATTTATTTTCAGAATCCCAAACGAATAAAATCATGGGTAACGCCAGGACAACCATCCACATCGAGTGCAAGACCGGATCGTTTTGGGAAGAAGACAATGCTGTGTGTGTGGTGGGATCAGAAGGGAGTAGTCTACTACGAGCTTCTCAAACCCGGCGAAACAGTCAATACCGACCGCTACCGACAACAAATGATCAATTTGAGTCACGCATTGATCGAAAAACGCCCAGAATGGGCTCACAGGCACGCCAAAGTCATTCTTCAGCATGATAACGCTCCTGCACATTCAGCCAGATTGACTAAGGAAACGATTTCTTCGCTTGGTTGGGAACTCCTACCCCACCCGCCGTATTCACCTGACCTGGCGCCTTCTGATTATCATCTCTTCTCATCGATGGGACACTCATTGGCTGAGCAACACTTTAACAATTTGGAGGATGTAAGAAAATGGCTCGATGAATAGATTTCAAATAAAGATGAAGCATTCTTTTGGAATGGTATCCATAAATTGCCCGAGAGATGGACAAAATGTGTAGAAAGCGAGGGCCAGGACTTTGAATAAAATATATTATACTTTTTTTTTAAATTACTGTGTATATATTTTAAGAAATAAACGACATTTTAAACTTGCAGACCTGGTAAAAGAAAGTTACTTATTTTGTTTTAACTCTTTAACCGGGCGGGACGTATATATATGTCCTGAAATATGTTGTTTTTATTATTATTTATATTTGTATGTATAATTAATCATATATCACTTCACAATATATACAACAACAATATATATTTATATATATATATATATATATATATATATATATATATATATATATATTGTTGTATCTATGACTAATACCTCTGTTGTACGGAAATATAAGTCCCACCAGTTCTAGGGTATAACATATGTTTCATGGACACATTTATACGTCCCGCCTGGTTAAAGGATTAATAAAAGTTTTCAGTAGAAGTTTTGAAGAAGAAAATCATCTTATATTTAAGTGATGAATATTCAAAAGGGGGTAATACATTTTTCTCATTTTAATATTTTAAATGTTTCCAATCTCCAATCCAATAAGAGGAATCCTTCAAGTCCCTTTTCAGCTTATAAACTTTTTCTAAAACGGTTGAGCTACCACCTTTGGACCACTCAATTTGGATTTATTCTGATGGATAACATTTGGTAGGTTTAGGGATTGCAACTTCGCCTTCCAGTGGTCTGTTCCTTGCGCACCAACTTCTGTTAATTTCTGGGACTGAAAGAGACTTACTGTAGCTGTATAGAATGAGTACTATTTGGGAACAGTGCTTAGATGTCATAGAGGTGTACTTATCAGAGAAGTAAATCCGCAAATTCAAGATTGCTTCTATAAAGAGAGCTCGAAAATACATAGGAGTGGGTGTTAGCAACTGGGTATGCTCACTGACAGTATCTGGTGTGCGTGCTTTCCAATTACTGACATCCTCAAAACCAGTTACTAACACCCCCTGTTGAGAATTAGATCCTTTCCTTTTTTTTTTACTAAAACGAAAGCACCATTCTTTTGAACGTTGAAAAACTACCTAAATTTCTTCATACACACAAGTGTCAGTAATTGGGTAAAGGCACGTTTTCGGATACCCAGATCCTAATATCCCCAAAATGTGTATTAAAATTAGGATTTCACATTGGAAAAAAGTATTTATATTATCTAACATCATTATTAGAGTGCTACAAACAGAATTCAAGAGGAAAAACGAAGAAGAAAAGGTTATAACAGACAAAATAGCTACTAACCTCTTTAACATAAACCTTAACGATCTGGCAGCTGAAGGTATAGTGAGCCTAAAGCTTCATTCCCGCACCCCTTATCAGTCAATTCTGACTTGATTTTGGTGGAAATTTTTGGCACATTAATTTAGTTTTGATTGACAACAATTTCCATTTGCTGGGTGGCCTTAAATGCTTGTTTTTCAAGGAAGAAGGAACAAGTGTCAGTAACTGGGGCAGTCAGCAATTGGTGCCATTACCCTATTTGTGGACCAACATCATGTTAAGAAGACAGTTACTCAGCAGATATTTAAAATGATCAGTAACATGAAACCATTTTGTTTAGTTTATGATATTGTTCTCATCATTATATGCAGGACGAAAATTAATTAAGCAATTTTAGTTTTTTTGAAAATTTTTATTTTTTTTCAATGAAACTAGTGTTTGTTAGCAGTCCACATTGTTTTACGAAACAGTGTTGGGTAATGTCAATAGTAATTAAAAAGGGTTTATTGTTGGTCTGTCGATACATTAGGTTATTGAGAGTTAATGGGCTCAATATTTATAATGCCTTACTCCTCTATTTTGGTTCTCTAGCTTATTCTAAAATATTTTACATTATGTGGTTTGTAAATAAATTTTTTTTTTATTGTAATTATTTTGTGGTCATTTTCTTCTTCTAAAGCACAAAATATGACCTGCAATATTATTATTTGGCTTGCTGCTATTAATTGTGCTTAGTGTTTGCAATAAACAGTTACATAAATAAATCATACCAGATCATGTTCAGTGTGAATGAGCCCCTTAGCAAACATCTTAACTGTTTCTTTATCATACATATGCATTTTCTATAATTTTATTTTTATATAATTATATCTTATATAATATTATATAATTATATTTATAATTTTGTTTTTTACAGCGAGAAAATGAGTTTGTTGGCATCAACAAGTATAGTAATGGAGAAACCTTTGCTAAGTGGTCTTTCTGGGGATGATGTAAGTGAATTTTTGTATCAATCATAAATTTACTTTTATTGTTGAATATAATGTAAAGTGAAACAAAACAAAACAACATATGATTTTAAAAAGTTCTAAACTTGTTGGAACAAACTGTTCAAGTATCCTAGAAACTTTGAGACAGTTCTTCTTCAGACTAAATTTAAGGAGTGGAGGACAGCAGGGTTAGTATTGTTCTGAAGCTCAAGTTTTATGGTTTTTGTGTTACTGTGTAGTTGCCATGTGATAATTTTTGAAATCAGTTTAATTATTTGTGTTTTCATAGTTTGTGTGGCATTGTAAATTATTCTTGTTTAAATAAAAATTGTTCAACCCACATAAGTGTTAAATTACATTTTAGTAATGCTTAGATGTAGAATAGAAAATACTAATAATAAAAATGACTTAAATACTGATGTTTCTGGGAGGCTTGGATATTATTCCCGTACATATGTAACCAAACCATAAATTGTTACAATATGGTCCTGTCGATACCATAAATGTGGTATCATCAAGTTCAGAATTTTTTTTGGAGTCTTTGCGAATCACAGTCTCAATTTGTTTTTTTAATAAAAAATGAACAAAATCAATTTATGATAGAAATTTTAGTAAATTAATGGATAGAAAGGGTGCTAATTAAATTTTAATGGTTTTGAAGCAGGCTCTATGGCCTATGTATTTTCCACGTATTAGACACGTGTCACATCTCCTTTTTTTTAGAAATTGCTGAATGAGGTTTCTTATTGTTTTCCTGCATCACCATAGATCCTAACTCATTAAATGACATTGTTATCAATTAGAAGGCTACCTTCTCCTCTTGTATTGGAAAAATAACAATGAAAAATGCTATGAAGAAAAGAAGCTCTTTGGACCATAATTCAAAAATTACACTTTCTAAGCCAACTATATGAAATTAAAAAATTTTTCCATTTGATAATAAAAAAAGAAATGTTTTTGTTCGATTCTCAATGAAACTAACTTTTTTTTTCCACATTTACTTGCTGCTATATGAGTTTAATATTTTTTAATGAAAACTCATAAAATGTTACTTGATTACTATGAGAACTTCTCAAGTATTCTCACTCTGCATCTTATATATCCTATCTCGCAATTTTTAGAGCATAATTTAACGCAACTAGTATCAGTTGCATGTAGAACTACATTGAATTTAAATAAAAAGTGCATCATATTTGTTTGAATGATGTCTAGCATAGCACAGTGGTATCGTGTTGAAGTCAAAACTTTGAATTTTTCGCTATCTTCTTTTTCAGAATAATTTTTAGGAAAACTGAAATCTGGCATCGTTTGCAGTGTAGTACGATGTGCAAGGTACAATTTTCCACTTGTATTTTTCTATACTATGAGTAGAATGTGTCCTCAATTGCAATAAATAGTATATGCAATGTTTCTCTGTCATGCCCTTAGCTCCAATTTCATAATTTAAAAGTCTGCCCGTTAATAAATAACCATTATTTATGACCGGATTTCGCTAGGCAACTATATACCCACTGTATTCGTAATAAAATGACCTTCTTTTTGATATATTTTTACTTTCACTTACCTATATATAAAATATATATTAAAGGAAAGTATTGCGATCGTGAACAATTTCGACTTCTGGTTTTCAATGGAAATACACGTTTTGGGGGTCCCCTGAGTCCTAACAACCAAGTCCCGCTTTATTTAACCCTTTAACCGGGCGGGACGTATATAGGCGTCCAACCTAAACTATAGCGCCAACGGGCAGGACGTATAAATACGTCCATGAAATATATGTTGTGCCCTGGAACGGGTGGGACTTATATTTTCGTACAACAGAGGTATTAGTCATCGATACATGTAACGACGTGAATTTCTATGCATATATATATATATATATATATATATATAATTTATAATATTTATAATAATAATATATTTAATTTACATTTATATATATATCTTTTGTACTCTTTATATTGGTTAAGGCTGTAAAATTTATAATTTCTTAATTCGATACTTTTATATTTTTGTTGGTACTATTTATTATTTGTTTGTCATTTTGTGTTTTCCTTTATGGTTTATATATAAATAAACGGAAAAGAATATATTCCATAGCCTTTCAATTTATTTTAAACATAAATAAAAAAAATAATAATATGAAGTTACATTGCACCGGGCGGGACGTATATACACGTCCCAGTGAAAGAGCTCGCGCCCGTTGTAGGATGCGTAATTTAAAAGGGAACTCCCTGGTTAAAGGGTTAAAGACTTTTGTCTAATTTTTACGTTTTTCTCGATTTTCTCAAAAACTGCTCTAACGATTTTGATTAAACTCTGTATTTCGTGTACGTGTATGCCCGTGATGTGACAGTAAAAATTTCATCTAATACATTTTTATACATGTAATAAATTGTATACCCATAAGGGATACAATTTATTACTACTCCCTATTAATTTATAGAGATACCCCATAAGGGATACAATTTATTACTATACAATTTTTTCGCAAAGGCGAAAAAGGTGAAATATATCTGTATTAACAGACTGATAATAATAACAATTCATATTATCGTAAGAAATAATAACTAATTTAGTAAATCTCTGCCATAATAAAGCCGATGGAATACAGAATAGCGCCATTGTTTATACGTAAATATCAGAAGCTATTTAGCCTAATGAGTCAGTCAGTCTCAAAATTTAGTGGATATATAACCTAATTTAAATTTTTTATTTTATTTTATTTTTTTTTTGTGGAAGCGTGCCTCTTGTTCAGAACAGAAAAAAGTTTATATCAAAAATAAACTACAATAACATTGTAAAGTTTTAACTCTGGCTGTGTGGATTAATCCAATGCCATTAATAATAAATAAAAAAAATCCCTGTTTGTCATTATCACATTTTTGTCACTACTCCTAACTTAATTATATCTGTAATTACAGATACCAAAATTATGAAAGAAATCCATGTTTAATCGAATGACATTTAAGTATATTTAACTAAAATAACAGATACTACACACTATAAAATTGCTAAAGGTAGCACTAAAAAAGTGCTAAAGGTCATGAAAGAGATTGAGCTTTGAGAGATAACTGAAATTTTGTAGTCCCGGTCCCTTCTCAGAGATATTAGACACAAATGCAAGTTTTGGCTTGGCCGAAACTAATACCACAGCCGAAACCGAAACTTAGGTCGGTCACTACAATTAATGCTTAGATTTAAAAATATGCGCATAAAAACATGAGGTTTAAAAAAATTTCCAACAAAGTTTTATTATTATTAATAATTGTTATTACTAAAAAACTATAATTATTTTTTATTATTTCCTAGGTGCTGGTAGTATGGAGGTTTACTAGGTGGTGAGGTAGCTGCTCTAATGGTAATACGACAGGTGCTACAGATTCCTGAAAATATTGGGAATGCTGATGATTCCTTGATCAAGTAGGCTGCATAATGGCTCTGAAGGGATTTATTAAAATGAAAGAAGAATTAAGAGTCTGGTGAAGGCATGTTTCTTATCTATCAGCTTAGAAGTAAAAAAAAAAGTCATGGTGTAATGTAAAACTTATGTCATCTTATATTTACATGATAGGAAATGGCAATGTGTGTACAAGAAATTAAAATGTGCTAAATAAGCAGTAGATCATTATGCCTGTTTTACCTGTTAGTCCTGTGTAATTATAATTATATTCTAACTATATTCTAAAACATTAGTTTATACTTTTTCAACTATTGAAATGAAAGGTATACTTTCATTTATACTTTTTAAACTAATAAAAGTAAAGGGAATGTGCAAATAATTGTAAGAGGGGGATTAAGTGAGAAATATCCTTCAACACCTTGGCTGTGGGTGAGAGTTTGTACTGTCATCACTAAAAAAAAATTAAGAAAATTTTTTCCTTTTTCTGGCACCATTATATGAAGTGCTAATTCTTAAGTTTTAATGCACTTTACTACAAATAAACAATTATACAAGATTACATGAAAGCACCCCTGCGGTTGTTACGTTATCTCTTACCTATAGATTCTTCTTACAATATGATATTTTGGTTTGATTCCAATACTGAGAATTTGAGAATGAGATAATTTAGCCAACAGAGATGGAATTAATTTATAAAAGGTGAAAATAGATTCATTCAGTTCCCCTGACGGGAATAATAAGTAGAAAAAAAGGAATTATGCCTGTTTTACTTTGATCTATCCACTAGATAAGATGATATTGTCAATTCACAATTAGGATTATCCAATTCCTAATTTATGACTAAAGTTCATTAATGTCTAATTCTTATTCATGTGTAGTTATAGTAATTTAAGAGGTTTGTACTATTGAGTATTTTGTTACTGTGTTCTTAATACTTCCTCAAAGATGCTGATACCTTCTTTCAAGTGGTTTAATCTGGATCGCCAAGCAGTCTTCATCAGTATTTGGAGCCTACCAAAAACATATCTCATCACCCTGGGATGATTTATGCATCACTACCAAGTTGTATCACATAGGAAAGAAGGCTGAAGGCCTATAATTTTTAATTCAAAATTTAATATCTAATAGTAAAAATTGTATGGTTTTCCTACCCTAAACTGCTGTGCCATTACCCCAAACTGGATTACCTCATTGACTTGTAGTTAGCGCCCCAAGTAAGTGGGTTCCTGACCCCACTTGCCTCTCTCCCCTACCAATTATCTTTTTTATCGTTAAAAGAGTCCTCTCTTTACCTTTGTGCCTTACTCCTGTTGTTAATAGCCCTAACTTAATTTGAGGAATATTTCTTTTGTATATTTTAAAATGATTTTAGGTTATAGCTTTTTAGTTACATTGCTAGAGGATTCTTGAATTTTATTTAATATAAAGACAAATGAGTTTGATAGAAGGTTTACAGGAAACAAAATTTGGTTATAAACAATGGTGGTTCTTAAATTTGTGATGGCTTGACCTTAGGATAGGAAATTTTTTAAAATTGCATATTCTTAACTTACTTTTAAAAGTTATTTATAAATTTATTTACAGTTCATTATATTCATTGGGGTTGATAAGTCCAAAATTTTCTTAAAGTGCATATGATTTTTGCAGCCATCTTCTCCTGGTATAAAAAAATATTATGACAAAGTCAACGTTTACATCTCACATTTACCTTCAATCTAAAATCCTTACTCGAGTAATGTGTAAGTAAGAGGTCAGATGTATTGTTTTTTCTAAACATTTCTTTTTTTATTAGCAAATGCGTATAAACACTATAATTTTATTTTTTACAATTTTTCAATTAAAAATACTTTTAAAATATGTTTTTTACATAGCTCTACTGTAATAAACCTTGTTTCAACATTAGAACACTGGGCATGAAGAAAAATGTGAATTTATTTATGAAAGAACGTACTTTTTTTCTCTCCTAATTGCAACTAATGAAGTAACGACTGTAATAAGTCATGATTAAATCAGGCATAACAATTAAACGCAATATTAAAATTGCTCATGCTCCATCATGCCCGGTTGTTCCTAAAAGGGAAAGTAAGAAATATCACCAAATAAACTTTTTAGTTACTAAAACATGAGCAAAAATGGGTTAAACTACTGTTAGTTTATTCAAGCAATTATTACTGAACATATGGATTAACTTAATTACAATTAGCTCAACTTCATAGAAAATAATGCAGAAACTTAATATAGATTTAACATTATAACCCAGATATGTTGATCAGACAATTAGAACAATAACATTATTACTAACCCTATTTTCTTTGTTTATTTTTTAAAATCTGTTAAAAATTTTTATTGACGGTTCTTTTAAAATCAAAAAAATTAAATGATTATTTTGAGCTGTGTCTCTTATATATGTTAAACCTATGCTCTTGTTTTTTAGATTAGAATTGAGTTAGATTTTAGAATTAGATTGTAGATTTAGAACTTATACTCTTTGTTATTTTTCTTTATTAACCTGTTAGCCATTCGAGAAGCCACTAGTACCTAAAGTTATTTAAATTATTTACCTTAAGTTCATAATATAACTATAAATATAACAAAAGCCACCCAGTAGCGGACACAAGGTAAAACTTTTTGGTCCGATTAAAATTTCCAGCTATTCTTTTTTTGTGTCAAAAAAACTTGTATGTACATTCGGTTCAAAAAATAGATTATTGGACTTCTAATGTTTTAATTCTCGACAAAATTCAATTGAAAACATTAGCTTTACTCTAATGAATTGTTATGGTAATTCATCAGAAATTTAAATGATTATTTTGATAAAGTAGACTATCTACTTTAAGATTAATGTCAGAAAGAAAAAAAAAACTTTTAGGTAGGTTTCTATTCTTGAATGCTCTGGGAAAACTAGGTAGGGAAGAGTGATGTTTTTCCATCAGGTTTAAGGTCTGGCCACACATGTCCGCACCGAATCCGCACTGCAGCAATAATATAGGTTATGTTCAGAATATTTTTAATTTAACTTACATATTACCTTTAGTTATACCTAAAGTTCAGGCCACACATGTCAGACACAGGCCACTTTGGTGGCATAACTAAAGGAACTATCATAAAGCATAATCACTTTAGGCATAACTAAAGGAAATATGTAAGTTAAATTAAAAATATTCTGAACATAACCTATATTATTGCTGCGGTGCGGACATGTGTGGCCAGACCTTTATTTAGGGCCACCACTCTAAAGTTGGTGGATAAATCGTTAGCAACATGTTTTACAGATAAAAGCTATAACCATGTTACTTCGACAAAATCTAATTTGTGAAGAGCAGCACTAAAAAAGGAGCTAAGAATACTATTCGCACCAAACTCAAGACTTATAACATTAAATCTAGCATGTGATGAGGGAAAGAGCATCGACTCATATTAATTTTTTCGCCAATTGATTTTCAACCAGGCTCAGTTTAGGGCCGACTAGTTTTAGCATACTGTCCCTGTGCTCAACACCTAGCTCTAAGTTTTTAGCTTATAAGAAATCATTTTTTCAAAATCGGACTTCTAATATTTTTATTCTTATTGATTAAATAAAATAAGAATTGTATAAAAGATAACTGGGGTATGTTATCTGAATAATCTAGACCTTTGAATACATAATTTAGTTTGTTATCTGAATACATAATTTTAGTATGTTATCTGAATAATCCAGACCTTTGAATACATAATTTTAGTGCCTTACCATTGAGTTGACCATTTTAGTTTTGTTGAATGTTAGACTCAACTTGTGATAAATAATACATTCTTAGGTTCTTAGGTTGGTTGAGACCTTGAGGATTGATCAATAGGTTTGCAGACCTAATCTTTTATTTCAACATTTGGTATGTTGCTATCACAGATAGATAAATAAATTTAAAGACCCCCCCCCTCATTTCAATGTTTTCACCCTATCCCCTCTACTCCATTTCAGTGTTTATGATGACATTTGAGGATGTATTCTTATTAAAAAATTATATGATAAAATATGCATGTCATTTTATCCTAAAATGCTCACTGGTATTATTTAAAAGGAGTAATTAATCCCTTTCAAGCCTCTTATATTAATTTCCACTAAGCAATTAAATTAGAAATATGTTTAATGTATAATATAACTTAACAAAACTTATAATTAAATATTTTTAAATAAATAGACAAAAGAAGACTTTCTATTATCAGAGACAACTCATCGCAATATAAAAGAGACAATGCTGAATATTATACATGCTTTCAGTTTCTACATTATAAATGGACTAAGTTATAAAAAGAAAACATTTTTTTCTACATCAACTTGTTAAATGTTACTTGACATTGAAATAATTCTGAGCCATTAAAAAAGGATTGCAACAATTACTTAACATAATGGTTCAAATCTTTTAAACTGTTAAACTAATAATTAAAAGACTCAGAACCTTAGAACCTGATATAGGAAATCAGAAATTACAATAAAACTTATTAGCATTTTGCAATAAAAATGAATAATATTTATATTAGAAAATTATGGAGTTTTTTTTGTATTCATTGATTTTATTACCATTCTATTTAGTATCCCATTAATACGTCATTAGCTTTTTTTTTTTTTTTTACTCCAATTATTAGTTTTCATCCCAATTTTTGAAGTGTTCATTTTTATTTCTAGCTGCGCACATTAGATTCGACCTCTTTATATAGACTGTGGACCACTATGAACATGTAACTCTCCAGAGCTGAAACAATTCAGGATAAATTTGTAACTAGTGAATGAATTAGGGATCTGAAATATTTATCTAATTGAAGTGGGGAAATGCATAAGGGTCTAAGTGCCAAAAAAAATAAAACAAAGTTTTTTTTTTTTGCCAAATTGCTATATGTGCCTAAGCTCTATTCTTCAGAAATGGGTATAAATAATGTTTTGTTGTTAGATCAGAGTTCATTGATATATGAAAGATGGTATAAGTGTAACCACTGAATGTAGTCACCCTAGAGGGTAAAGTCACATCATTCCTGTTAGAATTTCCTAAGGCACTTATACCCTTATGCATTTCCATGCTTCAATTATTTGATATATATTAAAGTTTCTATTCTTGATTGATTTTCAGATTTACTTTAGTTTTAAATTTTTGAGGCAAAATCTTTCTTACTATGTAACACTAATTGCAATAGATCAAAACATCACATGTACACTTTGAAGAAACACCTCCCCCCCCCAGTCTATATTGACATAAATGAAATTCCTCAGACAAATACAGTGAACTATCTGGGACCCATAGGCCCATTTACACTCGTCACTTTTGATGTATCTTCCAAAATGATATGCATATATGCCTTTCATTCGAAGTGTACACTAAAGATCACATTTGTCTGCATGGACAGCACAATCCATTGGAAGCATCTGATTTTGTCTATGGTGCGCCTACGGGCTGAGAGTGGAAGGATTTCTCCTTCCCGGGATGTGAGTGATCCGCAGTCAATCATATTTAAATATGAATGAAGAAACAATTATTATTTAGTTACAGTTCTTGTCATGAGCGGATCCAGCCGGTTATAAAGAGGGGTTGCAGTCCCAAAGGGGGGGCTGGAGGCCCACAGCCCTACCCATGTATCTGCCAATCAGCTTTTTACTGCGATCGTAAAAAATTTCGACTTCCGGTTTTCAACGGAAATACACGTTTTGGGGTCCCCTGAGTCGAAATGACCAAGTCCTGCGAAATGGTCTGTGTGTGTGTGTGTGTGAACAGACTAGCTAAAAAACTATAAACCGTGTGATCCTGAAATTGGGTATTTAGTGTAGGTATATGCCCGCGATGAGACAGCAAAAATTTCATCAAAATTACTTAAAGGGAGGGGGTACTTTACTTAATAACTTTTTAGGTTTTTTTCCATTTTCTCAAAAACGGCTCTAACGATTTTGATTAAACTGAGTATTTGATGTATTCATATGCCCGAGATATGACTGTAAAAATTTCATCAAAATTGATTAACCGGAGGGGGGACTTTACTCAATAAATTTTGTATCATTTTCACGTGTTTTTTTTATTTACTCAAAAACGGCTTTAAAGATTTTGATCAAACTGGATATTTGATGTATGTATATGCCAAATATGTGATAGCCAACATTTCATCAAAATTAATCAACCGAAGAGGGGACTTTACTTAATAAATTTTGTATCATTTTCACGGGGTTTTTTATTTACTCAATAACGGCTTTAACGATTAACAAAAATAAGATATGGATGTAGAAAAATGTTTGACTTTGGGAAATGATATTTAGCAAAACTCGTCAATTTCTAATCTAAGTAAGTTGGTAAGTGAAAGTTGTGTGTTGCGCGCACTCACCAGATGTTTTTCATTTATATTCCTTTCCCACAACTAAAATTTTGCTTGTTTTGCATATTATTTGTTCTTTACCTTATTTATTTAAAATATAAATTACATACTATCTTTAAATGACGAACATTTTTCCAAAGGGGTGGGGGTCTGTGAACAATGAAACCCTTCTAATTTGATGGAAGAGATATTCATGGAATCGACGATTTATTCATTGAAGAGTCAAAACTTGATTTGGTGGTGGGGACTACTGAAGGTGATGGATGACTGGGTTGGGATTGATTACCTAATATGTGGGATCTCCTGAATATATCATAGGATGACTAATATAAGATGTGTGAACAGTTACTGTTGATGGAAAGGCTCATATGAATTTAACTTTTATGCAATAAGAGAAAATATAAGTAAATGAAAATAATCTGCATTGATCCACATTATTGGCAAGATGTGTTCAGTATCAGTTGATGGTTATTATACATTCTAATAGTACTCATTATATTGTGTTATGTTATTTGTATTAACATCCCTTTATGCTACTAAGACTAATCAGGCGATGCTACAGTGGGAGTCCTAAATTTTGCCTTTGGAGGTTTAATTAGGATAGGGATCTTTAAAAGTACCTGACAATGAATAGGCTCAGGACCTCCATTTTACATCCTATCCGAGGGATGGCATAGTCAATGGCTTTTCATTCCCTTTAAAAAATCCTATGGCTACCACAGGACGCGAACCCATGACCTTCAGTTGTAGGTTCCATGCTAACCACAACACCACAGGAGTATTTAGTTTTATAAATAAAGCTTCTAAAGTCAGCAGAATTTTTATGTTAATTTGTTTAATGTCACTTCATGTTATTATAATTAATAGTGGACGAGGATGTTTCAGCAGGAGTACTAAATTTAGCCTATTCAGATATAATTAGGATAGGGATCTTTAAAAGTACCTGACAATGCATAGGCTCAGGACCTCCATTTTTATGGGGCTATATTTCAAAGGGCGGTCGGTGTAACTAAGGATTTTCTACTCCCATTAAAAAATCCTAGCGTCATCTGCCAGGCTATGAACTTGCGACTATGGGTATAGTAATATAGTATAGTAACCGCTACTCCACAAATGTACCCATAGGACTTCAGAATTGTTTTGTTGATTATAAAGGCTTGAACACATATTAGTGAAATCTAGTTTTTGACAGAAATTTTTAAAACCCTTCAAGTATTTTTTTTTAGAAAAATATTAGTAATCATATTTTTAATAATATTTTGACTGCTGGAAATGGTATATAAGTGGTTGCATAAGACTCACCAACATTGATTAATTGTAGAAATATGTCTAATGTCTTGTGCCCAATAGCACGGACAACTATATATATTCCTACATTGAAGATCCCCAAGACTATAACTGCAGTCTTCAGAACCAACCATGGTTCGAAGAAGACACTATCCCTCTGCAAGATATAAAGTAAATATTAAAAAAGCATGCTACAAAAAAAAAAAAAAAAAAGCTTAAGTGGAAGTGATAATAATTAAGAGTTGGATGAAGCCAACCATTATATTTTAGTGATAATATTAGTTATTTAAGAAATAGTCATTTTGTGTGTGAACTGTCATCAAACATACAGAAGTAGTACCGATATTTCAATCCACATTTCGTTAATTTTTAAGGGCAGCATGGTTGTTCATATATTCCACATTCTTAGGTTGATTTTTGAATGAAATACTACTATGTCAACTTGTCCAAGAATAGTATTCTTGGTTAAGAAATAAAGTTACTTTGTTTAAAGAAACTAATCAATATTAATAAAAAAACATTGGGCGATATTACTGAACTCACCAATATAAAAATCTAATATATAGTGATATAACTCATTATAAGTATAACATATAAATATATACTACATGTCTTCATTTATTTTTAAACTGACCCATGAATTTGTCTTCTTCCAGTTTTTTCAATACTTTTTGAACTACTGTAGTTATCAACCCACTATTAATCATCTCTCTTGATTACCTCTCACAAATGAATAGTTTGATAATTATTTTATGTCACATTATATCATTATTAATCTTTATTACATTATTATTATCTACCTGCCTGGCAGGTTTTAGGGGGCGGTGGGGTATTGCCCACCATTAACTACTAATTCTTATACTTCTAATAATTGTCTAATTCTCATGAGCTGCGCCTAAGAAATCTTGTTAGAATATGCATTACTTCTATATATACGTACATAATATATGTGTGTATATATATATATATATGTACACATATATTATGTATATATATATATATATATATATATATATATATATATATATATATATATATACATACATACATACATACATACATTCATATATACAGAAGTAATGCATATCCCTACCCTGCATAATGATTAGAAATATTTGAGGCAGACCCAGCCAGTTGAATTCCTACCTTATAGGTTCCATAGAGAAGGCATGCAGAGAAGGCCACATTACCGAAAATTGTCATCTGCAGAAACTCATCTCTGAAAAAAGCTGAAAATTAAAGAAAATCAACTCTTTCTATTGTATAAAAAAATTTAGTGTAGTAAAATATAATTTCATTTTTAATGTATGGAAAAATTAAAAATCAAAATTCTGGGATAAAGTCATGAAATTTATTTTCATCATTATGGAGCTCAGTATGAAAAATATTTATTTAAGTGGTACTGGCATGGTTGGCAAATGTTGTAGGTACCGTTTAAGTAGACAGATTTTGTAAGATAAATATAAACTATTTATCTTTTAATATATTTCTTTTATTTATTTTTATATCTTATATACATACTTTTTAGTCCATATTTTAGTTTCCTTTAAATTTTAGTTTTAATTGAAAATATAAATTCTCATCTGTATAATATGTGGTAAATTAATCTGGTCAAATCAAATTAGGGTAAAGAATAATAATCTTCGCTTCTCAGCTGGAAAGACCTCAACTAGAAACGTTCTCAAGGTTAAGAAATCCTACCGAATGCCCAGAGCTTTGACCTTTGACCTTGGTCTGGTTTTAGAAAGGAAACTCACTTAAATGAGCCACATCAGATATATAGTCGAGCAATGTTCTAAGGTGCTCAGTTTATTGAAGGTTCTCGCTATCACATTTTGAGGTGCCAGGGGGTGGCGGGATGGCCCAGTGGGCAAACACATTGCCCAAGTCAATGTATGGGTGGGAACCCTTAGATAGCAAATTCAAAACCTGGCGCCAGGGAACATTATTTAATACTTTGGCATCAATAGCAGTAGTTCAAAAAACTATAACTACAATAAAAAAAAAATACAAATTAACCCCTTTGTATGGATACTTGCAGAATTACAGGCAATTTCAGCTGCTCTATATCAGGCTGTTGACAGTAATGCAAAAAACATTTTAATATGTTCAGATTCATTATCAGCCCTACACTCTATTCTCTCCCTAAGAGGGATCAGAATAGAAGAGGGAGCACTAGCTTGGAAGCCATATTGCTCAGAGGAACTTCATCCCTGTTCACCTCATTACTAAAGAATGTGAAATCTGTAAAACCCCTCTAATGATTAAACAATCCATAGAATATTACAGCAAATATGAAAGAAAATTCTAGTAGCACTTCACAGGCATTAAAAAATAAATTCAAACCTGCGAATAGCATGATAAAACTTAAATTTTATTTTTTCATATTTACAAAACGATAATAATACAAAATAATAATAGTACATATTAATTAATAGTAAATATAACAAAATTAATATAGTAAATATTGCAATAATAATATCATTAACCAGGCGCGGTTCCAAAAAAAAAATTCGGGGGGGGAGGATTGGTCGGTAGGAAAAAAAAATAGCACACTTTATTTGCTTATGCTTATACATTAAGTTTATATATAAAATTATGTATAAACAATTCTAGTCAAAATTAAACTAAACTTCCGTAGAAAACTCGTAAAAGTTAGATGCGTAATTAATTTTTTTAATTCATGACACTAATTTATTTTTTCGTCGAAATTTCGGGGGGGGGTTGATCCCCTATATCCCCCCCCCCTGGGACCGCCACTGTCATTAACAATATGTAGTGTAGATAAAAATCTGGTGCGATGCGCGCAACCCACAATTTTCACTTACGAATTTAAATTAGAAATCAATGTGTTTCGAAAATATGTAAACTCCATTCCTCAACTTCACAATTTTTTCCACATTAAGATGCTTATACTTCTATATCTCCATAAGTTATAGAGTATCTTTATTCAAAAATTGAAAGTTCTCAGTACTTTTCGATTCATTATTGCTTATTTATTTTTCTAAGGTACCTAATTTCATCAACCGGTTTTTTACTGCTTGCTTGTTTTTTACTGTGAGTTGCTTTTTGTAAATGTATCGTGATGGCGAATCGATAGGTGTTAATGTCTCGTAGTAAAGTTTGTCTTTTATGCCTTTCTGGAAACCACGAACGATTACTGTTCCTCTAAAATCACTTTATATTCGCGGGCGCAATCGACTATAGTGTGCGCTAGTAGTTTTGCAAAATGTCGGAAGGAACGAGGATAGACATAGTTCATGTGATAGAGATAATTGGTAATTTTAAAAGATCATTAATTGAAGGGCAGGCTATCATTGATGCAAACCACATAATTACATGTGGAATAATGTCTAGAAGTAAAACAACAGTTAATTTACAAGCCTTGTGCCTTCAAACAAGCGATTTTAAAGGACTGCCCATCAAATAAAAGTGGAAATCAAATTTATTAATAATCATAAGCAATTTTCTTGTAATTTTACGTGTAAAGCCGGTAGTTCTGGTAAATGCAAACACATCAATGTAACTTTACGTTTCCGGTTAGTAATAACATTAATTACCTAATCATATCATTGTTACGGCAGCTGTCATTTTCATGACAGCTTAGTTTCTTTGTCATATTATTTATTTATTTGTAAAAACTTTCAGGCATAACATTGAAAACTTGGATCAATTAAACACAACGGATGTAAGACAAAATGGGGAAAATTAAAAAACAAAAACAAATCTATGACACTATGGTCCCAATGTCATTTGCATAAAACTAGCATTTTGGAATAATAAAATGTCAGATACTAATATTTACATTTATCTTTATTTTTTATTTTTATAATTACTTATTTTTACATTTAATTAAATTTGATTGGTTAAATTCGTAAAATCGCATTTTTATATAATTTTTTGCATTGGGTCCTTTCCTGCCAATACATTGAGGGGGACGCGTCCTCCCTGTCCCCCCCCGTCCCGGCTGTGACGCCCGTGGTTGCAGATACAGTCGATTCCGCTCAATTGGGACACATCGGGACCGAGGCGTTTTGTCCCAATTAAGCGGCTGTCCCAATTAAACGAATTTCACTTTTTTTTTGGAAATTCATTTGATTGGTTTTAGGAACAATGTCATTAACCAGTAACACACAAAATAAAACAATGCATATTTTTTTTAAATAATTTTATTTTATAAACTCTGGAAAACTTTTCATAGGTACATAATATAAATTACAAATATGTATAAATTTAAAAAAAATCCTTAGTAAAATAATTAATTGGTAGATACATACTAATTCAATGAAAAAATAAGTCAAGTGTAGTCTGTCTTTTGTTTTTGTGACACTTGGCTTCTACGAAATCAGCATAGATGTTCAGTGCAGATGTAGGGCTTCCTTCATTTCCTTCATACATAAAATAACGTTGTAACACGGCCATACATTTTTTTGCCTCCTGGTTAGTCACTGGCACAGGTGGCTCATCATCGTCGTCGTCATCTTCGTCTAATTTTTCATGTTTAGATTTAATACCTTCTACAATTGAATCCTCACACTCTTCATTATCGTAGCATGGTAAATTGTTATCTATAGCTAAAAATTCTTGAGAGTTAATAACATGAACTGGTAACATAACCTCATTTTCTTCATTGTTTAAAATTTCGGAAATATCCAAGGGTTTAAAGCCGCATTTAGTAAAACAGTTCTGTATTGTGGTGACTTTTATAGCCCGCCAACTGTCAGCGACAAACTGTATTGCTTGAAAAAGGGAAATTTTGGAACTAATCTCTCTGACTGTTGTGGAACTTGTTAATAAGTTTTCATCAATGGATTCTAATATGTAATTAACTAATTTTTCACGATAGAAAGTCTTCAAATTTCTGATTACCCCCATGTCCATTGGTTGCACTAAGGATGTGGTGTTAGGAGGAAGAAATTCCAGCTGTATATAGATTATCTAAATGAGGGTGTGCCGCACAATTGCCAACAATCAGCAAAATTTTTCTTTAACACGTTAACTGCGACGAGGGGTCATTTGACCCCTTGCGGTGACTTCCATTACTGCGAGCCATTAAACGTGTATTTGTCGTTAACTGCGAAGCTTGTCACGCATGCTGTTTTAATATTTTTCAGATTTTTTATTTTTTTTTTATAATGCACTAATTAATACTAATTATATATCGAAAAAAAATGTTAGGGGTCACTTGACCCCTTGTCGCATTATAGTTTAAATGTTTTCCTTAATGCGGCAAGGGGTCAAATGACCCCTAACATTTTTTTTCGATATATAATTAGTATGCTCATTAACTTGCTCTTTTAATGCTCATTAAACTTCATCTTACTATTGTTTTGGCATATTATATAAAATATTAATGAATATGCAAATAAAAAATATTTTTTCTATTCTAAAATATATTTTTCTAATGTTTGAAAGCTGTGAAAGCGGCAGTAATTTATTGTGAATCACATTTATCTAAGGGTGAATCACAGATTCCCCTTCTTTTCTTGTTCTTTGACTGATTCTACTTAGTATTGTTGACACCTGAGCTCTGGTTTATTTGTCTCGTCTCGATTCAGTAAATAATTTCGAAGAAGGTCCGGACCACTGTGACGACTGTGCCGACAAACCGTCTCTTTGTTTCCAATGCTTCAATGATAAACATTATAAAATGTAGTTTTCACATGTTATTTCTATTTAAATAATTTAATTAGTAATATTTAAGTTTATTTTTTTAAATATATAAAAGGTACACCTACGTTCATTTATTTATAATAAAAACATACTTTTGGTTTTATTTTTTATATCTGAATTCTTCCTTTCATGAATTATATAAGCTGAAAATTAAGAAAATTAAAACCATATAGCAAACATTTTATGATTAAACGTAAAAGGAAAGAAAAAAATTACTGTTAGTATAACACAGATGTAGTGGAAAAAATAAGTAATAAAAAATATATTCAGAGGCAACAGAATTCAACCCTGCTTCTGTTACGAATTCTTGTATGTCAGGTATTTGTAAAAAAAATGGATTTCACTTTAAAACATTCATCAATGTTTACAGAGAGTTAATTTTAATGTCTAAGGGACAAGGGGTCAATCAGCCCCTTGACGCAGTTTAGCGGTGTGGTAGCAAGGGGTCATTTGACCCCTCGTCGCAGTTAACGAAAATCCCAGTTTATTTGTTTCGCAGCTAACGTGTTAAGTTGTAAATTTTGGTCCCAACTGGTCAGCCAATTTCGAAAAATATCAGAAGTCATCCACGCATTTTTGTTTGCGTGGTACTCCACTGGTAATCCCTCCATTCTTAACCCCTTAAAGCATCGAGGTCTAGCACTTTTTCTATGATCAGCAAAAAGTAGTTTTTTTAGTACTCTAGTAGCTTTCGTTTGTCAGTACCTAACATATTTGCACAGCATAACACAGTAATGCGGTCCATCGCCTTTTTATAACCAGACAGTGCAATGTGTTTATAGCATAAGGAACCGTCTGGCTTAGCACAGTAATAGAGGCCGGTTTCATCAGCATTGTAAATGTCATCAGCAAAAAAATTCTCTAAAAAGGTAGGAATTTTTGTAATTTTCCACTGCTCCGAACATTCGTTGTCGGCACTGGCCTTTTCACCGTGCGCTTTTTTAAATTTAATATTGTGCCTTGCTTTCCATCGCGATAACCAACCATCAGTTGCTTTGAAATCGTTGCGGCCCAGTTTTTTAGCGAACTCCTCTGACTTCGCCTTCAATATTGGACCGTTGATATTTACGCCTCTACCACTAACAATAGAAAACCATTCATCTAGTGCATCTTCAACGTCTGGATCCTTCCCATCACGTTTTCTTTTGGATGTCCCTGCAGGTCCTTTTTGTAATGCGAATTCCTCACGCAGTTGACTTTCTTGTCGTAAGATACGCGATATGGTAGATTTTAGCACACCAGTTATCTAAGCGAGACGACGATAACTTGTATTAAGTGGCTGGCTTTTTATTTTATCAAGCAAAGCAATTTTACTGGTAAGTGTCAAATCGTTTCTTGGCATTTTGGCAATGGTAAAATTTTTGAAAAATATAATTGACAAAACATAATTTCACGCGCGAGGTGTATCGGTGAGCGAATAAACACACAATAATGACAATAATTCACGTGCAAGGTGTACGTATGGTGAGTGAATGACCGCGCAAGAATTGAGACAGTTGTCACAGCGAAGTGTATCGGTAACTGAATAGGAAAAAACTAAAGCAAATGTCGATGTGAGGCTGCCGCGGCTTTTTAAAACACGGGTGTCAGGTTCAGAAAGAAGCCGCCTTTCTGGCTTTCCCGGGATTTAGGAGGGGGTGGTGTTTGTTTTGCCGCTGCACCGTATCGGTTAAACCGGAACTCAGTTAAAACATACTCGGTTAATCAGGACTCTACTGTACTAAAATCTTAAATTTACCGTCCCAATTAAGCGGAATGTTGTCCCAATTAAACATACAAATTTACTATTGGTTTCATGGTTTGGTTTCCGTTCTTTGAGATTTGTCTCAAATAAGCGGCTGTCCCAATTAAGCGGAATCGACTGTATATCATTTAAATTTGTAAGATGTGTTCGACTGTATATATATATATATATATATATATATATATATATATATATATATATATATATATATATATATATATATATATATATATATATATATATATATATCGGATGTAAGACAAAAATGGGGGAAATTAAAAAAGAAAAACAAATCTATGACACTATGGTCCCAATGTTATTTGCATAAAACTAGCATATTGGAATAATAAAATGTCAAATACTAATATTTACCTGGATAAATATAGTCACTTTCTTTAAAATGAAGACTACATATCGTCATATGTTTCACAACAGGCTTATCTATTCTTAATTTTACAATCCACTCTTTAGGAAGCTTTTTATTTGTTGGAAACAAATAGAATGACACGTCTTTTGATTTTCTAATTGAACACTGAGGGACCGGGCAATACCTATTAGACATTTTTCAAATAATATTTTGATCAATCGGGTTAGTTATGGAAAATTAAATTAAAAACGCCAAAAACCCTATAAATCCCAGGTACTGGCCCGGCTTCTATCCCCGTTTATCTAGTGCCAGTCAAGAATCAGCACCGTCGCTTGCGCCCGCGAATTGCATTCAGAAAATGTGAGAAAAATTATTAAATAAAGTGCCGTCTCCAATTTATCACATACATATATCAAATACCCAGTTGAATGAAAATCGTTACAACCGTTTTGAGTAAATAAAAAAAAAACAGGTGAAAATGAGACAATTTATTAAATCAGGTGCACCCTACAATTGATCAATTTTGAGAAAATTTTGGCTGTCACATCGCGGGCATATGCATACATCAAATTCACAGTTTGATGAAAATCGTTACAGCCGTTTTTGAGTAAACTAAAACACGCGAAAATAAGACAAATTTTATTAAGTGAGGTGCTCCCTCCAATTGATTAATTTTGATAAAATTTTTCATAGAAATTAGGATCATAAAAAGTATAAAAAATGGTTCATTACTCCACATTTTTGTAGTCATATTAATTTTTCGGGTGCCTGTTGCAGTAATAAATTACCTGCATTAAAGGTATCACGGTAGAGCTCACTCCCTTTGCTGTTCCTCCGGTATTCGTCAATGATGTGGAAGATGAACGCAGTTAGGAAAAGACCGCCAATGATAAACTGAAACACGAAAAAAACATATATTTCTTTGATGTTCCATGATATCACATTTATAAACTATAAGTATTTGATTATTATCATTAATTTTTGCTTCATTTAGGGGCGTAAAATCCTTAGGTCATAAACGGCTAAAAATGGTTTAAATTAATCTTCTTCTGTTTTGAATGTGTAGACACGGGCGTCACCGCCGGGGGGGGGGGGCAGGGGGGACGCGCCCCCTCAATATTTTGGCAGGAGAGGACCCAATGAAAAAATTATATAAAAATGCGATTTTACGAATTTAACCAATCAAATTTAATGAAATATAACAATAAAAGATTTTATTTAATCTTTATCGTTAATTAAACAATTAAGATTTGGTTGCTAAAATACAAGATACGATTTTAATCAAATTAAAAAATATTCTAAAATAAAAGATTCGACCACGGCCGTGTTCGAATATTTTATCTTCTAATTAATTAGTTTAAAAATTATAACTTAATTGTTTAACTAACGATCAAGATTAAATAAAATATCTTATTTTTACATTTAATTAAATTTGATTGGTTAAATTCGTAAAATCGCATTTTTATATAATTTTTTACATTTGGCCCTCTCCTGCCAATATATTGAGGGGGACGCGTCTCCCCTCTCCCCCCCGCCCGGCTGTGACGCCCGGTTGCAGATATATCATTTAAATTTGTAAGATGTGTTCGACATATATATATATATATATATATATCGGATGTAAGACAAAAATGGGGGAAATTAAAAAAGAAAAACAAATCTATGACACTATGGTCCCAATGTTATTTGCTTAAAACTGGCATATTCTTCTTTCTTTCTTGGCGCTACAACTCTTGTAGAGTCAAGGCCTCCTGTAACATGGTCCGCCAGCGCTCTCTGTCGGTAGCCGCCGCTAAATTAATTAAGATCAATTAAAACTAGCATATTGGAATAATAAAATGTCAAATACTAATATTTACCTGGATAAATATAGTCACTTTTTTTAAAATGAAGACTACATATCGTCATATGTTTCGAAACAGGCTTATCTATATAATCAATTTATATAATTAATCTATATAATTAATAATATTAATAATAATATATTAATAAATCTATATAATTAATTTTACAATCCACTCTTTAAGAAGCTTTTTTCTTTTTGAAATAAGTGGAATGACACGTCTTTTGATTTTTTAATTGAACACTGAGGGACCGAGCAATACCTATGACATTATTTTGCTCAATCGGGTTTTAATTATTGAAAAATATATTAAAAACGCCAAAAAATTTGAAAATGTGGAATAAAAACTTCAAAACGTGCATTAAAAACTTCACAACGTGCAAAAACATGCAATAAAAATGTATTGCTTGAAAATCAGGCATTAAATTATTTTTGTGAACAAAAAATACCTACTTTGGAATAAAATAAGTAGCGGAGAGTAAATTGATATAGAAACTCTTTTATTTTTACAGATTATTTTTATAATATTGGTTTTGGTAAAATCACTGAATTTTGGATCTTTTGTATAATACTATTGATATATTTTTGAAAACAAAATCTGGTAAAAAATTCGGAACATGAAATATTTACTTAAAATATCAACAGCAAAATGTGGAATACAGGGTAAAATATTCGCATACTCGAATGGGCTGTAATTACATATATTGGAAATAATAAGATCTTAAAAAAAGGAAAGATACTACAGAAAACCCTCGATATAGCGAACTGGTAGGGGGTTTGATATTCATAGTTCGCTATATCGAGGTTCGTTATAACCGAGGATTCTTTTTTTTTTTTATATCTTTTTTAGCCAATGGCCGCACTAATTTGATCATATTTAGAAGGAAATTCATTCATTAGAACTAATTAAATTAAAACGCATTTATTTAATTTATTTTTAGATAAACTACATATTAATTAAACAATGAGATTCATTAATTTACCTGCCAATTTCACTTGAGAGTTCTTTAGTCTTAGCTTTAATAAGAGGGTCTGAGATTGATATTTGAGATCTCATTTATTTAAAGCAATTTATCAATTTTTTTCCAAATATTCATGAGCCGTAGAGCGCAGTCGTTTATTTGATGCTGAAGTTAATCCTTGGGCTGCGGTTGAATCTATTTTATCTTTGTTTTTATTATAATGGTTGACAATGTTGATTTTGGAATTCCATATTTTTCTGCGATGGTTTTCTTACTTAGAATTCCCGATTCAATATCCTGGAGAATTTTCAATTTTTCCTCGATTAATAAGGATTTGTTTGTGACACACGTTTACCAACGAACTCATATTGTATTAAAAAACAAACAGTATAAACGATTACAGAACACTGATTCGAATAATACAGAGGTTAAAACAGAACTGAGCTAGTTTTGAGAAAAAAATCAATGGAATCAGAGAGAGAGAGAGCAAAAGGAAATCGGATTAGTTAAGAGTAAAAAAACACCTCAGTTCTAGAAACTGGAGCTACTTCGTCTTCCCGCGCTCATTGTACGTAATGCTGTAAAAAAAAAAATAATAAAAATTCTAGCAGTTCGTTATAAAAGAATATAATAATTCTCAGGCACCAAATTTAGTTCGTAGTTCGCACTAACCGAGGGATTTCGCAATAACGAGGGGTTCAGCAGAAATATAAAGGTAATTTTGTGGGGATAGTATTGTTACGGGCTTCGGGTTCGATAAAATGAACAATTAGCAATAGAACAATAATTTATTAATCAATACTCACAAGGGTAATTACTGCCTTATTATCAGATACAAACCAGGCTGTGTATGCAGACTCTAATTACTTATAACTAACCGCACGGGTTAAAACAAGAGTCTTTTCTACGACATACACTATCACCACAATAACTTATCACAATAAGGCTTACCACTTATAGACTTATCACTGTTCACTACGAAGTCCACACCACGGGTGTTGCCAAACAACTCCGCTGAGGCCTGTCAGAGCCGGTATTTATTAGTCTTGGATAGATTCTAGAAGGTTCGGGGTTCATCCAGAACAAAGTCTTTGATCTTCCCCGACAGCCAGTGCGGCACCGAACAACGGACGTATTGTTCACCAAAGGCGCTTTGTATACTACCGCTGACCGCAACAGTATTTTGGTTCGCTATATCGAGGTGTTCGTTATATCCGAGTTCGTAATAATGAGGGTTTACTGTACTCAAATTATGGAATCACTAGATGCAATATCCAGTGCGTAGGCTTATTTTTAAATCACTCTGGTAACACGCACTACCCCTGTTACCGTTCTAGGGTTAAAAGCAATTAGGTACTTACTTGTGTTACAGCGGGTGTCAATTTGTGTTTTCCTCTCACATCCAATTTTTTTATCACAAGATTTACAGAACACTACACAACCATCTCTAGTGAGTTCAGGATATTTTTCAATCCATCCCGCAGTTTTCAAAGACACACTTCCTCCAATTTTTGGAATTTTTAGTAACAATGTACTCGACAGAAGCTAGTTCGATACTGACAGAGCTATGAGAATTGAGAAAAAAAATGTAAACATCCAGGAACCACTGAACCCTCATTTCTGGGAAATCGGAGGTTTGTGTTGGTTTACATCTCCCAAGTTCCCTTTATTTTTTTTTCTATGGTATTCACATTTATTTTTCCACTAATGTTTTGATGTGTATTAAAGAAAATTACAATTTGTAATATTTTTTTTCTTCAAAATATCTAATGATGCAATTTCGTACAATAAAACTTCAAAACGTGCAATTTCGTGCAGTAAACCCCAAAACGTGCAGCATA
The DNA here is from genome assembly GCA_911387785.2 of Aelia acuminata. Taxonomy (NCBI): domain Eukaryota; kingdom Metazoa; phylum Arthropoda; class Insecta; order Hemiptera; family Pentatomidae; genus Aelia; species Aelia acuminata. The sequence goes on along the minus strand of OU426978.1, from coordinate 52,446,450 downwards.
AAGGCCTATTTACACACATCAGTGACGGCACAGTGGCGGAACCTGTCAGTGATTCAACTTCCTGTAATCTCTCATTTCGTTCGATTCACACACAACCGTAACGTCACCGGCACCAGTCAGTACTTTTTTTCAGCTAAAAATCACGTACATTATTTTGGCAGCGTGTTTATTGCACAACTTCGTGAAAAAATACGACCAAAATAGTTATAGCTACCCTGCTCATATAGAATCGAATAGTGGGAACCGCGCACTTCAAAATTTAGAATCTCAAGGTGGGAATGCAACATTATACGCATTTCGAGTGAGAGAAATATTCACAGAATATTTCAATTCTGAAGCTGGAGCTCTTCCTTGGTTATAAATATAAAAAATAAAATGCTAAGCCGGAATGCAACATTAAGCGCATTCCATTGAGAGAATAATTTACAGAATGTTTCAATTTTTTCAAAAATTATTATTCAGTGATTATGTTTTTCTCATCAGTGTGTGTAAAAATGCCAAGTTTTTATTTTTTTCTGAACATTAGTATTTAAGTAAAAAATCCTAGAAGGGCAATTTGCATGGAACATTTGGAATATCAAACGCTACATATCTTACTATACACTATTAATACAATTAGTCCTAGAATGAGGAATCTTGTACCATATTTTTATAATTGCAAGGGCTTTAATTTAGCATATAACTAGTTTGCAGTACTTAAAAGTTTAACTTTTTTTAGAAACAAAGAATTATTTTATAAACAATCCAAAATCGGATTTTAAAATATATACCTACATTATTCAGATTAGTACAATGAAATTTTTTAATCTTTCTAGGACAAATAGTATTTGAGCTATGTGCGTTTACATGTTTTAAAAATTGCGATTCTTCGATTTTAATCAAAACTAAACAATGGTAATATATTTTATAAGAAATATGAAATATAAATAATAATTTATGCTTGTTATTTTACAAGCTAGTATTGACTCATTTTAAAAATTCATAAAGATCTGCATGAATCAAAGACCCATTGGGCTTGTTTGTAAATCTAAACATTAAAATGATATAGGATTTTGGTTATAGAATGTGATTACGTTAAATTGAATTTTTTTTTTTTTAGAAATAAATTAATTCAGTATCATATATAACTATAAACAACTTTAAAGAAATTATACAAATACAAATTTGTGTCTACTTACCAGTTGTTTTCATTTCCTCTCCAATTTTATCCCAAATCCAGATCGTACAGCGCAGGATACAAACGCACCAATTCAATGAGTTTTTCGTCATTCATCTTATTTTAATGAAAATCACTGTTTGAATCCGTCAGTGAAAAAATAAAAATATCGGTGAGGACTAACCTGAAATATCACCGATGGATCACTGACGGGGCACTGTCTCACTGATACGGTACTGTGCCGGTTGTGTGGAAACAGACTCATCTGAAATACATGGAAGAATATCTTAAAATAAGCCGGACGGATTACTTGCCGGTGCCGTCACTGATGTGTGTGAATAGGCCTTAAAACTTCATTAAAACATCCTATTAGGCTTGATTCGGATAAGTAACTTGAATTCGCTCTATTCTGACTTTCCAATAAAAAGATGCAATTGCACCGGAATCCGAGCTCTAGTTATCACTATTAATTCATACTGGATAATTGATAAATCAATCTATATTCAACAAAGAGGTCAAAGAATTGGACGTCAATCAAAAAGAGAACTACATATGAAGAGTCCACGGAAGAAAGGGGGAGAGTCAATTTTTTCCGAATTTTAGTTATATACATATAATTGTTCGTCTAGATGAGTAGAATATGTTGGTGAAAAGAAATAGTCAGAAAAAATGACAGTAGGTTGGTTACAAGCGATGGAAAGAACCACGTACTCGGAAGAAAGGGGGAATGTCCACGCGGAAAAACCTAGAATGGGGGAGAGTCATGTTAGAAGTTATATGGATTGTGTATTAATATCACCATTTCATCAATAAAACAGGGAAGAAAGGGGGAGCGTCCATGACTATCCTCCTTTCTGTTATGTTTAAATTGTTTTTTTTTTTTACTAAAACTTTTTTTTTAGAGCGTGATATGTCTGTTTCGGGCAAATTTATTATTTTGACGCGCAAAACAAAAAGGAAAAGGACATATAAAAAATTGAAGAAAAATGATAAAAGATACGTAAGTAATTAATGATCCAAACTTAAAAACTCGATTTTCTCGGAAAGCACTCCAAATGACATCCCCGCTTTCTTCCGTGGACTCTTCATATCGTAACAAACTATATTTGACCAACCAATGCTGGTCTTGAGGGCAAGATATGAATAAGAAGAAGCTGGCAAGAGATGAAATGATTTATTTTTATGATTAAAATTAATGATTTATTATTTTAATAATAACTGAAAGAGCATTCTTCGTCTACTGAAGTAACGAAGTGTTTCGGAAGAGGTTTCAATCGGGCTTACTCCAACGAAGATTTTATTATAGTCTCCTTTCGAAAATTGAAATCCCATCAGCATCATTTTTGCAAGAATTTTCTAAAAGATATTTTACAGTGGGAGGGATGACTGTGGTCGACTTTCCACCAACCTTCAAAATTTCCGTAACTACTCCTAAGGAGGTAACTGAAGTACAAAGTAATTCTCTCTTTCTTAGATTACAGTTTTCATATTACTCTTTATAGTCGATGAAAATCAACAATTATTCTCCAGTTAAAACCCTCCGACCAGCTTCAGAAAAACAATGGAGCTCTCATATATAACGTATAGTAACCGGCCGAAGTTTCGGTTTTGGCCTGTCTCGGCTGAAAAACCTAGTTTCGGACGTGGTTTCGGTTTCGGCTAAAAATCCGTCGCATCTTCGGCCAAGCCGAAACTTGCATTTGTGTTTGATATCTTCGAGAAGGGTCCAGGACTACACGATTTCAGCTCGTGAGCACGATCTCTTTCATGGTCTTTAGCACCCTTGGATTCAATAGTCTATCTGTCATTTTAGTTAACTGAAGTTGAATTATCATTCGATTACATTTGAATTTCTCTAATATTTTTCGAAATTTAACCTATCTATGAGAATATTGAATCGTCCCTCCCACAATAATTTAGTGCTAGTGACGCCCATTCTAGCATATATCAACTACATATTATGCCTCTACTAGTTAAGGGGGTATGTTCTAACTTCCCGCGGGAACCAGCCGTACTAGGAAGTAGGTTCCGAGATTAGATCCTATAAACTAACTAGAGCACCTGTCTTACAACTCTTCTTTACCAAGCCACCGTATCGAATGAATAACTGAGTTCAATGACTGTGATTTAATAACTTGCTTTGACAGTATTGCAAAATAAGTTTCGGTTTTTGCCCAAAACCAGGTCCGCGGTCGAAAATCGGTTTCGGCTAAAAATTCATTGATCAAAGATGATTCTTGAATGAAAACCCTACCACTATTCCATCGTTTCATTTTTGGGATCGCCTGTAGTGTAGTGGTCAGCACTTTCTTCTTTAACAGATGGGTTGTTTCTGTAATCTGTTTCTTCCAAGGGGAGATGAGGAACCGTATTAAATATCATTATCACTATGTTTCATTCACGATGTATCCATTCAGAAAAAAAGAAACAATTACGACACTGTAGATTAAAAAAAAAAGTTTTGAACATATTAAAACATTTCAACTTGCAGGCGTTGGCGTAGAGCAGAGTTGGGCAAAAAGAAGTTGAACTACAAATTACAAAACTACTGACACAGTAGTTGGGAAGTTGTTGAAACTACTACTACTTTTATAATTTGTAGTTGATGGACCACAACTACAACTACAACTGTAGTTTCAAAAAAGTAGTTGCATTTTTACAAGTACAACTAGTAGTTGCAACTGTAATTATGGGCCTGAAACTACAACTACTTTTATTGATAACGAGTAATTATCGATATCTAGTATTATCGATAAGGAGTATATCAAATGCAATTCAGCTAATATATAAAACATGGGATTGATCGAGAACCTAAGGTTAAAAACAATAATTGACTGCCGGAAATCATGGAAAAAAATTTGTATTACGTATATGTATTGTACTATTTTTAAAACAGATTATCAACCATAATGGAGCCCATTTATCTATGGAGTATTTATCTAAACACAAAATAAAAATAGCAAAAACATGTGATTTAATTAGACGTTGCTTAGCAAATGTAGTTGCCGCTCTAAACTACATTTACAACTACTTGTTGTATTTGCCATTCCCAACTACTTTTTTCCAACTACTGTAGTTGTAGTTTTAAATTACAACTACTTAACCGGCAGTTGAAAAATAGTAGTTGCGCGCTTCCAACTACAAACTACATGTAATTGTCTGTGTAGTTAATTACAAATGTAGTTAACTACTGCCCAACTCTGGCGTAGAGTCAGGTGTTGGATTTATAAAGAAGTCAATTTTAAACAGATATACTTATATGTAATTTGTAATATTCAATAATAATTATGAAGAAAAGAGATTTTTTTTTTTTTTTTACGAATATTTAGTTAGTATAATTGAAGCGTGAAAAGCCTTAGGGTATAAGTGCCTTAGGAAATATTTACAGAAATGATATGGCTTATAACCTCTAGTGTGAACTATGTTTAGTGCTTATACCCATGTTATCTTTCATACGTTCAATGAACTCTTTTCTAACAACAAAACATTACTTATACCCACTTCTGAAGAATGGGTTCGGCACATATAACAATTTGGCGAAAAAAAACTTTTATTTATTTTTTTGGCACTTAGACCCTTATGCATTTCCACTCTTCAATAAGGAAAACCAAAAGCAGAATAGTCGCTATAACTTTTAAGTTTTGTGTCTAACAAAAAGCTAAAAAAACTGAGAATTGGCAGAATCGAAATTCATAAAAACTTATTTAACCTCAAGATATTAGAAAGCATATTGACTCACGATATGTATGAATCCAATGATCTTGGTGCCTGTCTCGAGGCTGCACCCACAGCAACTCTTCTGTACGACGGGTACCTTGAAGGTCATCCTGGACACGAAGACCAATGATGGGACTGATCCTACGGTACAACTGGAGGCAGACTGTGGATGCTGTGACCTATCATCCTTGGCCTGCTCTTTGTCCAGATAACTCCTGATAGCCCTCCTATCTCCTCGTTGGCTGAATTTATTTTATATTGGTTGTTACACTGTCATATTGAACGTGGATTTCAATAGTTTCTGAACATCCATAGCTGAGACCTTGAAAAGATGTAATCCTTATGGGCGTACGTAGTATTCCTTGGGCCCCTAGGCCCCTTTCCCACCCAAATATTCCTATAAATCGTTCATCGTTCTGTTAAAAAAAAAAGAAAAAAGAACGGTATATGATATATAAATAATGACTTATCATAAAATAATACGTATATTATTGATCCTGATTTATAAGAAACTAGTAGTAAGGACGACTGTCTCCTATAGTAGTGACCAGGGATCCTGCAGCAGAAAACAAAGCAGTTTTAAGAGAAAATTCGTTCGTCGATTGTTCGGAGCAGTGACAGCAAAAGATGCCTAACGTATCAGAAGGAACAAGGAACTGCAGGAGGGGGAACATTTTCGTTTACTTCAAGGAGGTTGTGACATGTTGAGAATGGATTCCGGTGGAATAAAAAAAAATCTGGTGCGATGCGCGCACCACACAACTTTCACTTACGAACTTATTTGGATTAGAAATCGACGTGTTTCGATAATATGTAAATGCCATTCCTCAACTTCACACATTTCAGTATATACTTATATTTGTAAATCTCCATAAGTTATAGAGTATCTGTATAGCAAAATTTGATAATTCTCAGCACTTTTCGATTCATTATTGCTAATTTATATATGAAGGGACTAATTTCATCAACAGTCGAGTTTTTTTACTGCTTGCTTGTTTTTTACTAAGAGTTGCTTTTTGCAAATGTATCGTGAAGGTGAATCGATAGGTGTATTTTAAGCCGTTTTTGAGTAATAAAAAAAAACACGAGAAAATGAGATAACAGGTATTAAGTAAAGTGCCCTCTCCAATTAATTAATTTTGATGAAATTTTTACTGTCGCATCACTATAGATACACCAAATACCGAGTTTAATCAAAATCGTTAGAGCCGTTTTTGAGAAAATCGAAAAAAACCTAAAAATTAGACAAAATTCTTTAAATAAAGTACCCCCTCCGTTTGACCAATTTTGATGAAATTTTTGCTGTCACATCGCGGGTATATACATACACTAAATACCCAATTTCAGGTCTGTGCGGTTTATAGTTTTGGAACTAGTCTGTTCACACACACACACACACACACACACACACACACACACACACACACACACACACACACGCGCACACACGCACACACGCACACACACACACACACGCACACACGCACACACGCACACACGCACACACGCACACACGCACACACGCACACACACACACACACCATTTCGCGGGACTTGGTTAATTGGACTCAGGGGACCCCAAAACGTGTATTTCCGTTGAAAACCGGAAGTCGAAATTTTTCACGATCGCAATACTTCCACTTACTATATATTTTATATATAGGTAAGCGAAAGTAAAAAAATAATAATAAACATTTTATAAAAAAAAATTAAACCGACTTCGGAAACCTGGGAGCCAGTAAAAATAAATGCACTGAAAAGTATGAAATAATTACCTTCTGATTTTTCTGATTATGAATACAAAGGAAAATTGAAAATTGTATGAAAAGCGGAGTAAGTGCAATAAGACGAATAATTTTATTTTTATTTGTACAAATACACACTAATTGTTATTAAAATTGTGAAATTAAAATGTTAAACACTATGTTCAATACAACACAATCTTTTTGGAGGCGGCGCAAAATTTAAAATTGTTAACACTAGACATTATGAAAATCGTAAAATGGATTTTCTCTTCTCATCTATTGATTTTTATGCTTACTAATGGAATTGTATCGGTAACATGTCATTTATATTTGCGCAGCCTCCGAAAAGATTGTGTTGTATTGAACATAGTGTTTAATATTTTAATTTCACAATTTTAATAACAATTAGTGTGTATTTGTACAAATAAAAATAAAATTATTCGTCTTATTGCATTTCTCCGCTTTTCATACAATTTTCAATTTTCCTTTGTATTCATAAAAATCAGAAGGTAATTATTTCATACTTTTCAGTGCATTTATTTTTACTGGTTCCCAGGTTTTCGAAGTCGGTTTAATTTTTTTTTATAAAATGTTTTTTATTTCATACTTTTTAGTTGGAAATGATAAAAAATGTAGAAAACCGTAAGTTGGGTAAAACAAATTTAGAATTTTTTTTATGCTCTACCACCATTTCAATTTTATGAGTACACACAGAAAAGTTGAAAAGCTGTGCCTGTATAATACAACATCTACACTCTACCTTATATGATTATAATTGGAATTATTTTTTAATAAGATCAATGTTGAGTCAATTATGTTCATAATTCCTTTAGATGAATTTTTGACTAAATTTATTAGCAAAGTACTAAGAATAATATCCTTCGTAATAAAAAATTATTCAGAAAATAAATTTCTTCAATTCTAGTGGGGTAGCATTTATGATATTAGCATTTTCATGGCTGCCAAATTTTTGCTGCGGGGACTTTCATACAAAGAGATTGTTTCTGGGAGATATTAACTTTTATTTTGCAGTTTTTATTGATAAATGAACATCAGCAAACATTGAAATTTGAATTTCTTTTTTAAATAATGTAATGTCTGTATAGGGAAAGTGTCATTGGAAAATGTTCATTATTTGAAAAATACAATACACAATTTTTTTTTTTTTTTTTTTTTTTTAATTTATACTCTTGGTCAAAGACCATCAGAGTGAGCCCAACAGCATTATTTCATATACAGCAATTTTTTTACACAATATTTCTGTTATTTCGGTACCTGACTACCTCGAACGCGAAAAACAAATAAACACAAGATCATTTTCACTGTATATTTCAATAAAATACATTCATTTATTATTGGACTTAGGCTCTTAAAAACACTTTTAGGCTCTCGCGGACCGCAAACACTGAACTTATGACGGTTTGGCTTTTGAAAATGTCGGCAACCTAAGAAAATCGAATATTTAAATTTCTTTCGATTTAAAAAAGATCGATCGAAACCTCAAAATCAATGGAAATTGTCTTAAGACAGTCTGGCTCTTTGATAACGCTTTATTCTACTACATTTCAGTTAATACACAGCAAACAATTACAACTCACAATTTAGGCAAGTGGAAAAGTGTAAAAAATCGAAAAATCAACTGGAAAATGAATGATGGAAATAATTCCTAATAAGTGCCTATCTTAAAGATTTTTATATCTAAACTCTCCTATCCAGACAATAGCAAAGCATGTGTGCCACCAGCTAGCAACGTAAAAAAAAAACAAAAAAAAAAAACAAATTAGGCAATTAGCCATCATAGATGAAATTGGTGATGAAATAAACTAATATTGAAATTATTTAGCAGAACGTAAGTTATTTCGTAACTGGACATGCCCCTAATATTTTTTCGAGCTACATTTGAGCTTAGATAGCAGATTTTCGTCTTCTCAAAATAAATGATTTGGCACTTACAGCCTTTCTAATTTATTCTAGTTACAGAAACAAAATTAGAAACCTATAGTAGTAATCCGGAAAACAACAGAAGTGTCGCTCCATGAAGAATCGTCACAAGATTTCATGATTACATTGTATATTAATAAGACCGAGTGATTCCGGAAAAAGACAGAGGTGCCTGAATGTTAAGGCTCCCAAATCAACTGAAAATAAGCTTTTCCAGGAATTATTGTATTCCTTTTTAACGTGCATAGCGAATGAAAGTCGGAAATCAAAATCTAATTTAAAGCAATAATGGCTACGATTTTAAATTTAAACGAACCTTGGGGAACTTGAAGAAGTCTTAAATTCTTCTTTGAAACGGTAATCAATACTCAGTCTTTATTGGAATTCCACGAATTTCGTGGTCTTATGTTTATGGTGTCCAACCGTCGAGTAGATCTAAATTAAGAAGGTTTACTGTTATCGGTGAATATATATATCTATCTAATATATATACTAATAACGCTACAGAAAACGACAGCGATATTAACTATTTTTTGCGGATATTAAATATCTTTATTGAAATCTATTGTTGAAAAAATAGTTAAGGTTATGTATACGTTGGTTCCAACAAGCACTTAAAACACGTCGATAACTAATAGACTGCTCATGTTCTCCCCCCACTCTTTTGATTGGTTAGTTTTCCCACATGATTCATCCAGCATTAAAACAATAGTGAGATTTTTTAGTTACCAATGAGTTTACTTGCTTGTTGGAGCATGCCTTATGTTATATATGCCATATGTTTTTCCAATAAATAAAAATTTTTAGTGATAACTAAATATTTATTTTCATGTCTTTTCCCGATAACTTCTTAAATAAATTAAGAACCCAAAAAAGGTTTTAATGGGACCAACTTGGGAAATTACTCTACAAGATGCAAAAGGTTTCGTTCCAATTGGTCCATCCATCTCGGAGTAATCGGTGGACATACATAGAAAAAAAAAAAAAAAAAAAAAAAGAGGCACATACGTATCGAATTGAGTAACCTCCTCTTTCGTTCGAAGTCGGTTAAAAAATAGTAAACTGCTTTCTGTAGAACAGTAATAGGGTAGAACCAAAGCACGGACGAAGGGGTTAAAGGTGGATGTTTGTTATGGATTGTTTCATTTTCTGATAAGAGACTGTATATTATTCTGTTTGTTTTTTGTTTTTTTGTTTATTTGTTTTTTATTTGGTCCAATGCAAAGTTTCAAGAGTATCTGGACGCCGTTAGTTGAAATTAAGAATAATAATACTTTCTTCTATCCTAATCTATTAATAAGGTTTTTATAATTTATTCCTGTGGAATTTACAAAGTGTGCGAATTTTATATAATGTATTATTTTTTCATTTTTACATGTGGGCCCCAAGCCATCCTTCTGTCAAACTGAAGTCCAAAACAGCGTACAGTTTCTGTCTGAGGGATTTGGTTGTCGCCGATATTAACTGGTGGACACGTATCTCATTTGAGTGTGCAAGTTATGTGATGTGATTTGTCATGATTTAATTTAATTTTCCAGAGTAATTACCTTTATTGTAGTTAAAATAAATGGTTTTGTAAATTCTGGGGTCATGGTTTATTGTTAAACTTGCTGCAGCGTCAGCGTAAGTAGCAGTCAAAATTTTAGAGCTAGTAGGTAAATCATGAGTGTATATATATATAACTAGATAGAAACAAATGAGGGAATAAGAAATATGGTACAAAAAAACTTTTAGTGATGATATATTTTTCAAAAATCAAGAATCTTGATAATGCATATCCAATGTATGTAATAAATTTATTAGCATGGTTCGAGAGGCCTATAAAGAGAATAGTAATTTTTCAAAACAAATATAAATAGATATGTGGAAAAATATCTTATATTTTTTTAATTAAATAGTAACAAAAGAAAAGTATTAAAAAGTATTATTACAGTAATGCAAAACTTTAAATTATAATAACTATATGCAATTTATAACATTGATCAGATCTTAATTATCATCGAAATACTTGTAAAATTAGATGGCTAATTGAAGCGTGGTAATGCATAAGGGTCTAAGTGCCAAAAAAATAAAACAAAGTTTTTTTTGCCAAATTGTTGTATGTGCCAAAGCCATTCTTCAGAAATGGGTATAAGTTATGTTTAGTTGTTAGAAAAGAGTTCATCGAACGTATGAAAGATGGCATGGGTGTAAGCACTGAAAGTAGTTCACCTTAGAGGGTGTAAGTCACTCATTTCTGTAAAAATTTCCTAAGGCACTTATACCCTTATGCATTTCTACGCTTCAATTCTCAAACTAAGGGCAGTTATTAAATCTCAATGAGATTCTTGAACAACCAATCGCCACTTTCTCCAAATCCTAACGGTTAAAGTAAAGGGCTCATACACCTACTTCTTATTTTTTCTCCTTAAGTTAAATATTGTAATTAATTTGGCTGTCCCAAATTATGACGCTCATTTCTAAATGATCCTTTTACAATCAACACAAAACTCATGGTTTTATATATCAGTAGTGATATATAAAACCAGATGTAAGATATCAGAAGTGAACAGTTGTGTATTGTATTGCATATTATAAGTGAACAGTTAAAATGTTAAAAAATCAAAAGAAAAGCTTTATTTTTAAAAGACCACCAATTTTTGAGGGAATCGGGGAGTCAGTCCTCAAAAATTGTGAGCCTTGGCAACAAAGAAAAAGAAATATTTTCTTTTGAGAAGCGAAGGGTATTTTTTTTCTCTTGCAGTGAAAAATGCTAACCTTGACTGATTGTAATCTAGAACGTTCTTAAATGTTGTTCAGTATTCGACACTTAATTAACCCACTCAGATGGGTTTATGTTTACTTTTACTTACCATAGCCTCTTTTAACTTTTTTTGTTAAGCACAATTTGTCTAGTTATTTTGAAATATTTTTAGAATTTCATTTATAATGTTCAAGATATTTGTATAAACTGTAATCGCTGTGTTGGGTCCAATATTTACAAGTTTCTATAGATGGTGATTGATTTGAGAAGTAGCGCATTTTCATAACTCGCTACATCCTGCATATTACTACAATTTTGTAACTTTGGTAATAACGGGAATTTTAACACCTGAAACCTGCCCGCTGTTTGTGAACCACCCAAAAGCTGTTAAAAAATTCTCAGAATCGTAAAAAAAATTCTGGAAAAAAGTTTTCCTTCCAGTATTTTAAATATTTACAAGTAGGAATTGGCAACTCAATTCATTAAGATAATACAATAATACATGTGAGAGCTTCGTTTGAATATTAATAAGGCTTTGTCATTATTTCTAGCTGGGAACATGAGCTTTTATCTTTTTGTATAGACTGTAGACAACTATAAACATATAACTTTCCAGACCTGAAAAAAAAAGTAGTGCAGCCATTAATAAATAAATTAAAAATTCCGTAAACAAAATATTTTTCACTTGTATTTATCAGGAAAAGAGAATTTTTTTTTTAAATTTATGTGATCAAGATAAGGATTTGATTATGATATTCATGGAATAAATCTTTAAATGTTAAAGTTTATCATATTTCTCAATTAAGAGATAATTATTTTCTTTAAAATAGCGTCAGGAGTGCCCCTCCTCGCTATATAATCTCCTCCTGGAGATTTTTAAATGGCGGTGTTTAAAAGGTTAACGAAAAGTAATCAGTGATTTCATATATTGAGAACAGTATCTATATATGTAAGAATAATTAAAACTTTTGAAGTAGTTTATTTATAGAAGGCTTATTTATTCAATTTTCATATACCTATTTATGTTTCTAATCATCGTAAGATTGGTCATATATTATTTTTATGTATATAAAAAAAGTTGCTATATAATATAATTTTAAACTGCACTTACCAACATTGATCAGTTGCAGAAATATGTCAATAAGCTTGTGGCCAAGCATTCTTACAACAAGATATATTCCAATATTGAAGATAGAGAAACCTATGATGGCTGTTTTCAAGACAAGCCACGGTTCAAGGTAAACGCTGTCCCTCTGTAACACAGGAAGAAAAATATTCTTGAGGTTCGAATGTCAGCCACACGCCCAGTTATCAGCACAATCGAATTTAATACTATGTCGGTTATTCACTAATAGTTGCTACTGCATACACCAGTAAATACTAATAGGCCATGCGATACTAAAAGCCCGTGAAAATTTAAGTATTTTTAAAAGTATCAACACTTGCAAAGGAAGCAAGAGAAAGGCAAATGTGAAAGAGACGTAATGATAAGGAGCTTATATGACTAGGAACCTACGATGAGATATGATTACCGGCGCTCAATATTCGAAATGAAGTTTCAGTTTACTTAGGACCATTAACATAAACCACCTTTATCGAATCTCCTTCAGGATGTATCTTCGAAAAACAGTCTAAAACTCGACTTCTCAGAAATGTACATAGTCCATTCGGTCGGCCTCCAGCCCCCTAATTAAGACTACTTAATTATCATTAAACATAACGAGTCTAATCAAAATCGTTTGAGTCGTTATTTAGATCATAAGAATCTTTGAAATATGTAAATATCAAGTTCCTCTTATATTACTCATTTTTTGCTAAACATTTCCTGTCACTTCCTGCTGTCATATTCCTATCCCAAATACCGAATTAGCTTCTGGTGCCCAATCACTTGTCTTTTCTAAATTCGTATAATTTTTCTTTAATATTGTTGCAAGGGAAATATTCGATTTTTAGTTAAACGGTTCCGTCTAAAACCACATTGCTACTAGCTTCGTCAGTTTTATAACTTAAAAAAAACATTCCAGGATACTAATGGTTATATTTATACTTATGATGGTCGGAGATAAACGCATCAATAAATTTGCTTAGGCCTTTATTTAATTATTGTGATCCAAATCAACATTTATATGGTTGCTCCAAAGATATCTTAAACCCTGAAGTATCTAAATCCTGAAGTTTTATTCTAGAATGATTAAAACACATCTTTATTCTACTCAGCAACTCTAAATTTAGTTTTAATTTCATTTATAATTATGAGGGTGTTCTACGAATAGTTATCAGTCTTCTAAGAATGGTTTACATTTCTTTTTCCATGCAAGAAATACAATTAAAAAAATGCTGAAGATAATATGTAGCTAAATAAATAATTATAAATTTTACCTCTAATTTTAATGTAAGCATAAGCATTAATGATTTAATTTTCTTTTGTTTGCTGTAAATTGTTTGCAGTAATTTTTCACGCTATTTTATTATCTCTATTACTATCCTTATCATTTGTTTGTAATTACTGAAGTGAGGGAACGCTTATTTTATATTAAAGATAGTCAGAGTATTTATCTTATCGGCAGTATAAATTATCAACTAGGAATCCCCCACCACGTGATTTCAGAGCTACTTATAAAAGAGGCCAATATTCTGAACCGATTGGAGAAAAAAAAGAAAAACTTTATTTGCCTCTATTTACTGATACAAAGTTTGGTTTCTTACAACTCCCTCAAATTACAAATCGAACGATGTATTAGGAAAATAATCCCTGAAACAACGATATTAAATCCTTTAATGTTAGCTAATATAAAATATGTGTTATATGCAGAGGTATTTATCTCTAACTCCGTCGTGGAGTTCATACCTTATAGGTTCCATATAGAAGGCAAGCTGAAAAAGCCACGTTTCCAAAAATTGTCATATGCAAAAACTCGTCTCTGAAAAAAGCTGAAAAAAATAAATTAAAATTATGATATGAAAACTTTTAAGAAATTTATTCTTAAGTTTCATTACATTTCACCAATTTTCTTATTGCTAATTTGCAGATTGCAAATGTTACAAACTGACATTTTACATTAAGTTTATGCAAATAAATGAAAGATTAATAAAATATTTCATTGATTTTTATTTTGCTTATATCCAATACTAAATTTATAAGATATTTTGATGTTTATTCAAAAGTTTCCTCTCGAAACGAAAGGCTTACAAGTAGTAGCTAGACTTCAAAATAGAGTATCTACACTACTTTTATTAAAACCTAAAAGTAGCTACACAACTTTTACAATTACATAGAAGTAGCTACACTTCTAAATACCTAGTTCGAAGTAGGAATACTTTTGAAAACATGAAATGAGATTTACCTGCATTTCTAAAGTACCTATCGTATGTTTAAACGCGGTGGGATTACTTCACATTGAGCACTACTCGACTTGATGGGCAATAATAATAATATTATTAGGAGTTATTCAGTTTATGGTACAAGATTACTTGATATAGTGGTAGTTTTTCATTCTGCACATGAACATGTGATTTAATTCGTGCTTTATAATAGAAAAATAAATAGATTTACAGAAATGACAAGCCCAGCCCCACTTTATGAAATTTCGCAGAATCATGCGAAACGTTATTAGTAGTTGCACATCTATACAAAATCGAGAGGAATGGACGTTAAATAAGTCTGCTGCTGAAAAAATGAATAATCTTTGGTCCAATACAAAATTCAGGAAGGTGGCTATAAAACAAATAAAGAAACATACCACTTCTATCAGGAATCCTTAGCATTCATGTTAGTTAAGGTTTAATTTATAAAATCCCTGAGGCAATAGTAGAGGATGAATAGTGCAAGGGCAGACAAAGGATTCATCTAGCAGAGAAATATACATCCATGATCCAGATGAGGTGCGCTCGAGAGGTAGACCTAGAACAACGTGGCGAAATAATGATAGCAGTGACCTCCGAGAGCTGGATATTAATATCAATATGGCAGAGCATGGATCACAATGGGAAATGTTTGTTGAGCAGGCTAAGGACACACACTAAAAGAAGAAAACACGCTACAGTGATCAAAGGACCTTTCCTTGAATCTGTATTTTTAAAAAATCGAATTATGATGTAAACATTATTTTTTTTTAAACAAGGTACATACCTCCTGCAAAAAATAATGGTGGCAAATCTCAAATTTGTTGCAGCACCCTCGAAATCGAGAATGCGGAATATCAAAACTTTCTTGGTAAAAACACTATTCAGTGGAATAGTGGGATGGGGCTTCTTTGGTTGAGGTTATCTCTTATAATGCTAACTTTTTGCAGATTGGTGCAACTTGTGTCTAAAAAACGATTAAGTTCAACCATGAATTTATTTTTTTGTAGAAAAATTTTATAATAATACATACGCAATAAATAACATTTTACCGCTGCAACGGTTATGGATTTAGTAGTTTGAATTGTTCTGTGGTCGTTCAAGTGGTAATTAGATCAAGATCACTTTCAACCGCTAGGATTTCTGCACTAATTAATTAGTTTATTTAGGATATAAACTAATAGAGTCTTTGTCACATGACCCAAGGAATTTTCGCGGTAGAATTGAAATATACCATTCGAATAGAGGGATCCGATTCCGAGTCATTGAGAGTAGTAATTCTGTGTCTTAAAACTGAGATATCCCACTCCCATTATTACATTAAATATTGTTATACGTATATTGCAAAACTGATCAAACCATGATATGTACCTGCATTGAAGGTATCATGATAGATGAGAGCCTCTTTGGAGAATCTCCTGTATTCGTCGATGATGTGATAGATGAACGCTGCCAGAAATAGTCCACCTATTACAAACTATCGAAAAATATCTTGCTTATATTTATAGACAATAGTAAAGTGAAATCAATTATTTTGGAGCAAAGTTAAAAATTTAAATATTTATGCAGTTTAGGAATGAGATCCAAAGGGGAAGCTTTGGGTCTGTGACCTTAACTTCAGTTAGCAGTAAATATAGGTTGCCTTGTTATCTGGTTTCAACCTGCTTTCCAATGAAGTATCAATTGTCCATTTAAGTCCGCTAAACGGCTTATACTTTCGCAAAAAAGATTGATGTTATAACACGACTTAAACGATTACTTCAATGTTGATTCCTCAATTCACAAAGCTCTATGAAAAGCGTTATAGATTCTAGTAAGGTTGGGAGGGTATAACTGGGAATTAAGTGGTACTGGGAAATTTCTAAGCATACCAACAAGTGGGCCACATCCCGCCAGCTACTGAAACAATTGAAAGCAGCCAGGAATACAAGAAGACATCCACGAATCGATGTCCCTTCACATATAGATGAGTTTACTCCCTTCCCAGGGCAGGTTGAAATTTAGTTTAAATTAATTAAAGTGCAAATTACGACAGGAAGTGGTGCCGCTGGACATAACTCTTCCCAATGCCTATCATGCCAAAATTATCTCCTAATTTTAGCAAATTCAATGATTGGCTTCCAGTTAAGACAGGTCTGAATATAGACATTAAGGTTTTAAAAAAAAATAATACTATTGAATTTTTTTACTTTCACTTACCTATATATGAAATATATAGTCAGGGAAAGTATTGCGATCGTGAAAAATTTCGACTTCCGGTTTTCAATGGAATTACACGTTTTGGTGTCCCCTGAGTCCAAATAACCAAGTCCCGCGAAATGGTCTGTGTGAACAGACTAGCTCAAAAAACATAAACCATACGAATCTGATATTGAGTATTTGGTATATGTATATGCCCGCGATGTAACAGCAAAAATTTCATTGAAATTGGTCAAACGGAGGGAGTAGTTTATTTCATAACTTTTTAGGTTTTTTCGATTTTCTCAAATATCTCTAACGATTTTGATAAAACTGGGTATTTCATGTATTTATATGCCCGAGATATGACTGCAAAAATTTCATCAAAATTGATCAACCGGAGGGGGCATTTATTTCATAACTTTTTTCCCCTATTTTACGTTTTTTTCGATTTTCTCAAAAATAGCTTTAACGATTTTGTTTAAACTCGTCATGTTTAATGAGAATCAAGTATTCTTTAATATCAGGTAAGCTTTTTCATAGTTAAAATGTTTTGAGGGGGCATAAATTGGGAAGGGGCCTTTTTTGTTTTCCCATAAAGTACCTTTTATTTTAGTTTACATGGAGAAATTATCTGTCTCTCGTTTATCCTAAAAATAAGAAATGTCTAAATATGAAATATGAAAAAAAATCAAGCAGGTAAACATATACAGCAGAAAAATATTCCGTCAACTCATAAAACGTTGAGCTTACGCCTTTAGTGACAGACCAATGGCTTATAATTAAAGACGTTCTGTTCCTTTAATGGAAATTATGTTTTATGGGAACTATGTGAAGTTTTCAACAACTACTCGTACATAGAGAATTATAAAATCAGACGACTTGGAGTATTATTCTTGCATTGCCGCATTATCACAAGTAAAAACTTTTACTTAATAATAAAACAAAATAGTGTACTTTAAAGAGTAAATACAAACAAAAATAAGTAAATAAATGTGGAAAATTGTGTGACTTTGAGAAGTGGTATTTAACAATACACGTTAATTTCTAATCAAAGTAAATTGGTAAGTGAAAGTTGTGTGTTGCTCGCATCGCACCAGATATTTTTTTATGTGAATTAATACATTCTGTAGAAATATTTTTTTAAAGAGTTACGTATAAACTCTTTAATTACTTACGTATATATAATTACATAAATATAAACTATAACTGTTAGTTTGGCATATTCATATTATATATATATATATAAAAAAAAAAAAAAAAGAAAAAAAAATATATATATATATATATATATATATATATAAAATGAATATGCCAAACTAACAGTTATAGTTTATATATAACTATATATATATATATATATATATATATATATATATATATATATATATATATATATATATATAGTTTATATATATATATAAATTATAGTTTATATATATAACTATATATATATATATATATATATATATATATTATATATATATATACTATATATATATATATATATATTTTTTTTTTTTTTTTTTTTTTTTTTTTATTGTTTTTCCTTTATGGTAACCCCATTTATTGGTCTCTTTATGGGGTTACCATAATTATCTATTAATAATTATCTATTATTGTGTATATATATATATATATATATATATATATATATATATTATATATTAATGAATTGACGATCCATTATTGTAATATCACTTTATATGTGTATTTATATACCATGATTTACAGAAATTTATTTGTTTGTTTAATGCTATAAAGGTTACTACATAAATTAATAACTTCAATATATGTAGTCACCTATATGCAGTGGCTAGCATAGCAGCCTACAAAACTACAGGTCGCGGGCTCGCGATTTTTAAAGGGTGTAAATATGCTGTTCATCAGATAGGGCGTAAAATAGATGTCCCGAGCCTGTATGATGCCAGATACTCGTTATGGGTCCCTATCCTAATTATGCTTGGCAGTTTATTTTAGGCAAAATTTAGGTCTTTCACTTTAGAATCGTCCGATTAGCCTTAGTAGCATAAAGAGACTTTAATTAATCAAACAAACAAACTTCAATTTATTAGACTTTCTATTCTCATATTTTCTACTTCAGAAGACAAGAAACTTATTCAAGTTATACTTTTACAATAATCTGGTCAATGTCTGGCCTCATTTTAATCATTCCAATGCTCTACTACTCACGACATGTAGAAATCCAATGATCTTGGTGCCTGTCTCGAGGCTGCACCCACAGCAACTCTTCTGTACGATGGGTACCTTGAGGGACATCGTGGGACGCGAACACCTTACATGGAACTGTCCTAGATAGCCCGCAGCAGAGGCGGACAGTGGATGTGGTTGACCTCTCACCCTTGGTCCGCTCGGTAAACAGATAACTTCAGATAGTTCAAGTGAATATAGATGTAGATCCAAGTATGGTTATTCATAATTATTCATCTATATATTTATTATAATCTTTATTATTGTTGATTAAATTATTTAACAAAAAGTAATTAATAGATTCTTAAAATATGTATTAGTTTTTTGTCGTTTTTTTCTTTTTCATATCATTCCTTTACCCACCTGTCACCATCAAAATAGATACTAAATTTAAAACAATGCCAGAAGCTATGTATAACTAAATAAAAACCAAATTACACACACACATATATAAAATTAAAATAGATTTTTTATTTAAAAGAATGTTTTTGCATACCATTAAAAATGATTGTTTGAATATTAATTCTCTACATAAACACTGTTTAATATCTTGAGATTGCCATGCTAAGAGCCTTAATTAAATAACATCACGCGAAGAATTTATTACCTAGTTGAGTAGAAGACAGTACTTTATCAGTGAGTATAATTTATAGACCTAGAATATATATTCACCTTTTGATAGTTGTAATTATCGTGCCTCAGTCTTGCTGGTAGGGGCAGCCATGGACAGGGAAGTGTTGGAAATAGCTCTGAAGCGATCGGCCAAAGACCTGGCCATCGCGCGGGTCCTCGAAGTGGAGGCGGAACCTGCACTTCCCAAGGGAGAGAACTACCTCTCAACGATCCTCAGGATCCGGATGAAGGTCGTCCTGGGTGATGGGAGGGTCACCAAGAGGAATCTCATAGTGAAGAGGGTGGAGGGCTCAAAGAACTTAGTGGTTATGATGAGAGATTTCTTCAAAGTAGAAGCCAAAGTAAGTATAATAAACAACCCCCCCCCCATTTTATATTTAATCATATACATATAGGTGAGATGATTATATATATATCTTTTACAATATGGAATGGTTTCAGATGTATTCAAATATCTTTAGGGAGATGGAGTACTTAATGGAGGAGATCGGAGATTGTGAAGAGCCACTCTGGTGTAAATGTATCCAGTACGATTCTCAATCTGCATCCTTGGTTCTCGAAGATTTAAAGGCAAGTAGTAAGTATGCATTTTTCAATTCGATAATATCGGGATAAAGATGAGTATTTTTATCAAAAAACGTAATTAAAAATTTTAACTTAAACACGGAAATATAACTTTGAATGTTTATTGATAAGAGCATATTCTTAAGGGGGTTAAGGTGAGAATAGTGTTAGTAATAAAAGACTTTTTACAAGAAGTTATTTTCAGAATTTTTAAAATATAGTTTAAATCTTTATATAAAAATCTCACGATATTTGTCGGGGGTAAAATCAGAAACTACACAACCGATCTTAATAAAAATTAACTCATTCTGTATAGTTTTGTCCAACTTAAAAGGTAGAATACTTTTTACTCGATTATTGGCCTCAATATTTCTTTTATTGCAAATTAAAGCTTATTATACTACAATGGAGTCTAATTATTTGTAACTTTTAAAAAAAATTCAACAGATGGCGGATTACTTTGATTTATTCACACAACCCTTCATTTTCTTTCGATATTTAAGGCAGATCGATTTAATGCTTTAAAAAGCATCTTTTAGCCAAATTAATTTTACGGACTTGGACTAAAAAACCCGTGTTTTCTCATGGGCAATTATTTGTCGCCTTTTCACGTGTGGGGAAAAAATCGAATCTATTTGTTTTAGCAAATGACAGGTTTTTTTTTTTTTTTTTTTTTTTTTTTTTTTTTTTTTTTTTTTTGCGGCTTGATGCACCGCGACCTCCTTGGGTCTATTGTGCGCGAAATAACAGGTTAACCAAAATATTCAATAAATAGAAGCACTTCAATAAATAGAAATCGTGAATTCTAATAATATTCCAGTAATAAATTAACGTTATCTATCTCATTCATAAAATTAAACGTTTATGTTTTAATATATATAGTACTGTCAGAACATGTAGCATGGTTTGAGGTTCCTCCCGCTCCGTGCTCGCTTTTGATTACCTGTTTCATGTAGAACCTACTGATACGATATCTAATATCATCATGAGTTATATTCTGTATTAAATTAACATGTATTATAGCAAAAGATTAATTTGGTACATTTTTGCTGTTTATCTGATTGTACTAAACCCTATTCCAATTATATGCTTTATTACTTCCTTTTTATTATTTATATTAAATCTCGCCTATGCTGAAATAATCCATATATAAATAAACATTGTCAACAGATCGCGGTTTACGTTGATTTATTGTCAAAACCCTTCATTTTGTCTGCGTTTGTGCTTTCCGGTTAACATCGCGGATATCAGTATCTTTGTGCCCTGAAAACCGTTAAGTACCGATGTATTTTAAACAATAATTATGTAGTACTTGTTAACTGATATTCTTGGTGAATATTCTTATGGTCAATAGTGGAAAAATAAGTCAGTTATTCAATTTATCCTAAATAAAAGTATATATATATATATATATATATATATATATATATATATATATATATATATTAAAACTATATATATATTTTACCTATTTTTTAGGAAAATGTCACACTAAAGAATAAAGTAAAATTATTGTATGACAGGAAAAAAAATCATATAAAAATAGTGGTTTGATCAATTAATTTTTATATATAAATAATAAATAAATCATTAAAACAATGTATATCAGTATTAAAATAACAAAACTAACTTATGTCTGCCTTTTTTTTTTTTTTTTTTTTATATAATTTATTTATTGAAATTTACAACTGTATTATAACAATACAATAAGTAAATTTGATATAAGTACATAATTGGCATGGAAAGGTGTGTGGAGAAACTACCCAGCGGTAGCACTCGAATATTGTTTTAATTTAGAAGATCTCTAGGCCATCTTCTTTTCAGACGCCTCGGAGGATTGTCCGGGATAGAGGAGGAAGCAAGGTTGGAGACAAGAGGGTTAGGATGAGCCGGGAGTTTATTGTGAAAGGTCTGGTATCTGGATCGGGCCAAATCGGTGACATAAGGAATATTAAGGTCTTCATGGATAATTTTATTCGGGACGAAGTAAGGAGCATTCAGGATTTTACGAAGGATTTTGGATTGTAGGGATTGAATGCGAGAGGAATTGGATGGTTTGGTGGAACCCCAAAGTTCGACACCATAAGTCCAGATAGGTCTTATTATTGTCATGTAGATTAGTCTTTTGTAGTAAATTGGAAGTTTGGAGCGTTTGTCTAGTAAATGTTGTAGTAGTCGGAATCTGCGGGCAGTTTCTTGTCTTTTCAGTCTTGTGTGAGGATTCCACGTGAGACGTTTGTCTATGTGGAGTCCTAGGTATCGGATCTGTTCGACGGGTGTAAGTTGGATATTATTGAAGGATACTGTAGGACAGGATGTTGTGGGTTTAAGACGTAGGGTAAAGGTAATTTGATGGGATTTGTTGGGGTTTATCTTTATTCTCCAATTTTGACACCATTCTTCAAGGGATGTGAGGTGTGATTGTAAAGCCTGGGATGCAGCAGATGGGTCATTATTCACAGATAACACGCATGTATCATCAGCATAAGTGGTAAGAATGGTACTAGGATGGGTTGGGATATCAGCTGTATATACCGTGTAAAGGATGGGACCTAGGATACTGCCTTGAGGGACACCGGCTGATTGAAGAAAGAGAGAGGAATAGGCAAAATTGTGGTTTACTTTGAAGGTTCTATCGGTGAGGAAAGAACGGATTAAAAGGAAGTACGTAGAAGGGAGGATTTGACGGAGTTTGTAAAGCAATCCCGGGTGCCAGACTCGATCGAAGGCCTGCTCCACATCGAGAAAGACTCCCGTGCAATACATACCGCGCTCTAATGTGGAGGATATGACATCTACCACACGATGGCACTGTTGAATAGTGGAGTGGGATTTCCGAAATCCAAACTGATGGTCAGGAATCACAGGATTTAGGATCGGGTAGAGACGTTTTAGGAGTAGTTTTTCCAGGATTTTCCCCATTATTGGTAATAATGAGATAGGACGATAGGAAGATGGGTACTCAGGAGATTTTTGAGGTTTAGGAATCATTTTTATTATCGATAATTTCCAAGGGTCGGGAAAGTAAGTGGTGCGGAGGGTAGCGTTGTATATATAGGTGAGGAGTAGGATAGCTTTTCTTGGGAGCTGTTTTAGGATTCGTGAAGTGATGAGATCATGTCCAGGAGCTTTTCTGGAGGGTGATTCCTGGATAATATCTATTATTTCAGAAGGATGGAAGGCTTTAGGAGGAAGGGACATTTGGAGTGGAATATTTAGTTCTGCTTTCACATGTTCATGAAGGATTGGGTTAATTATATCAGGATGAGGAGTGAAGGATTGGAAAAGGTATTTACCAAATAACTGGGATTTTTCTTCATCAGATCTAGACCAAGTCTGTGTTTCTGAGAGGAGGGGGTGATTAAAGGATTTGTGTTTTAAGAGCTTTTTAGTTGTGATCCATAGTGATTTGTCGGACGTGGTAAGGTTTTCTGTCATATTCTGAAAGCTTTGAATTTTGAATTGTCGGATTTCTATTTTCAGTTTGTTTGTCAATTTATTGTAATGAGTTTTGTCTGATGGATATCTGGTTCTGTGCCACTTTGATCTTGCTCTTCGTTTTTCTGCTAACAAGATACGGATATGATGTGGTAGGTTAGTTTTACGGAAATTTTGTTTTTTGTTATGAGTTGTGTTGTCTTTGATAGTAGTACCTATTAATGAAGTAAATCCATTGATAGCATCGTCAATTTGCTGTTTGGTTTTTAGTGGAATTTTCAAATCCAATCTGTTATCCAGATCAAATCGGAAGTTGTCCCAGTTAACTGGTCCCGTAATCAGTGCAGGAAAAAAAGGTTTAGGGACAGGATATGAATGCATGACAAGCAGAACCGGACTATGATCTGATGAGAGGTCATCTAAGGCTTTGACTGTGCATTGGAAGGAAGGTATCTGGGAGGCAATGAATATATCAAGGATATCAGGACGTTTTTTGAGGGATGTGGGCCAGTAGGTAGGATTCTTGGGAGAAAGAATGGAGTAGTTATAGGAAGATGTGACTCGAGAAAGAATCCTGCCACGAGTGTTCGATGTTCGACAACCCCACTGTTGATCTTTGGCGTTGTAATCTCCACCAGCAATGAAGCGCTTGCCAAAGGAACGAAATAGGGAATCAAGGTGATTGTAGGAGAGTGAGTTACCGGGAGGGCAATATACAGCTGATAATGTTGTGTTAAAAGGACAAGAGGATAAGGTGACAGAGGTTGATTGAATGATGTCAGTTGGAGTGGAAGGGATAAGGGAATGTGGTAAGGATTTGTGGATAAGAATGCAGGAGCCAGCATGGGATGTATTGTCTGGGTGATCAGATCTGTACATAATGTAGTCACGTATGTAAAAGTGAGAATGCGTCGTGAAATGGGTTTCAGTTACAAGAGCAATGTCAATGATATTGTCGTGAAGAAAAACGTCAAGTTCGTCTCTATGATTTTGTAAACCATTGGCGTTCCACAGAAGGATAGTTAGGGATTTCTTGTTCATCTGGGAATATTAAACGGGATTTCTGATAGGATTCTAGTAAGGAGAGATATTAACGGTTTGATGGTTTCTTGCAAATCGCGGAGAAAGGATGACAGGATTGATGTTAAATCGGATGGAGTTTGGTTAGGATAGGAATAGAAGGAGATATCTTGGGCAGGAGGATAATTACTATAGGTATGAGATAGGGGAGTGGTTCTCCGCACAGATTCCTGATTATTTTCCAATGTTAATTGACTTCCAGGTGCAGAAAGAACTTGGGAGGAGGAAGATTGGGAAATATTAGGTTGCCGGGGTTTGATTTGTGACGGAGTCTGTGGCGGAAGTTTCACCTTCAAAAATCCCACCTTTTTGGGTGGGTTTACCTTGACTGTCTTAGGCTGAGGGTGGGAGGGCTGATGTTGAGTATGAGGAGTTTGAGGCTGAGGATGGGAACTCTGGGACTGTCTATGAGAGGAATTAGGTTGAGGTAAGGGGTCTTGAGGCTCCTGGTTTTGAATTTTGATGACATCAGAGTAAGTGCTTCTGAAGTTAGAAGGTACAAGGTGGGTGTTTTCTGCTGCTGTTGGCTGATCATCGATCGTGGAAGGTCCAGGTGTTTGATCTGTCCAATTAATTGAGATATTTCATTTGCAAACGCAATGAAATCTTGAACATTGCCTACAAATATTGAGGGTGGCTGTGGTTCTTTGAAGTCATGTGGGCAGGAAACTTCAGTCGCCGAGTTATTGAGGGCTGCAAACTTGTTGCTGGTAGTTATGGTGGGTTGATTTGTTTCAGATTCCATATTGTTGGCTGCAGGTGTACTGCGGGTTTCTGGGGTTGCTACGTTTTGTTTAGCTTTGGCTTTTTTATTTTTTTTCTTATTAGGCGAGTTGCCAGCTGATCCGGGAGCAGTATTACGTTGGCGCTTTTGGAGCGTTCTTCTAGAAAGATATTGAGAATCGGTTTCGCTTACTTCGGAGAATACATCTTCATCCGTGTCCATGACCGTTAATTTTTCAGTTGACATTATGGAGATAATAAAAAAAAAAAAAATAAAATATACTTCTTAAGATGAAATAATAATATTAAAATTAAAATTAATATTTAACTTCTAGAATATTTACAAATATATACATAAGTTTAAACAAAAAGAAAACATTTCTTTTAGAAAAAAAAAAAATAAAAAAATAAAAAATAAAAAATGCCTGGAATTGAACTGACGACGATATGGATGGTAGGGCCTAGGCTCCTACTGCCTAGACCACTAAGATACGGGAGATCTGATAAGTAACAGTCCTGCGCGATGTTAGCCTCAGGCCAGTAGCAAGCCAGCTGCTTGCCACGTGGTGATCTTACTAGCTAGTCCACGAGCACTGTTTATCACTGGTAACTGTTAATTGCTCTCACTCACCTCACACAGAGTAACAAAAAATTGTTCACCAGCAACTAAAACCTCCTTTTGCAAATTTTCACTGCAAAGCGAATCCTAATACTGATGTTTTATAGGAATAATCACAGAGCTATGTGAAGGTACGTTGTTAGTAGCGGCCATGACACTTGATACTATGTCTGCCTTTAATTTTACATTAACTCTAGGTTGATCAGCTCAAGGTTCTTTACCTCTAATTAATAGAAGTAAAAGCTAAAATCACTTAAGTTGTAATTTATCATTCAATTAGTGTTAAAGTAATCAGGAAACTTATGTAAAATTGTCAATTGCCTGTATATCAATCATAAAACAATGATACGCAAATGACGGAGACAAGGATTTTATTACATAATTACTAGCAATGTCTCCTTTCATATTTTATCTTCCTAATGCATTTTATTAATGAATAAACAGTTATTAAAGGAATTAATTTTCCTCCTCAGGCAGCAGGGTTCAGCCTGGTACAGAGGCAGGTCGGGATAGACCTGGAACACGGGCAGCTGGCACTCAGAGGCCTCGCGAGGTACCACGCCATGGGGAAGGTACTGGAGGAGAGGGGCATCATCTCTAAGGTCGATTTCGACACTCATCCCTTTATGACCAACAGCCGCTACGTTGAGACTATGAGCTATGTTGGGCTCCAGACTTTGAGAAAGGCAATGGAACAGCATTGGGGTCCAGAAGTCAAGTTCGTCTCTATGATTTTGTAAACCATTGGCGTTCCACAGAAGGATAGTTAGGGATTTCTTGTTCATCTGGGAATATTAAACGGGATTTCTGATAGGATTCTAGTAAGGAGAGATATTAACGGTTTGATGGTTTCTTGCAAATCGCGGAGAAAGGATGACAGGATTGATGTTAAATCGGATGGAGTTTGGTTAGGATAGGAATAGAAGGAGATATCTTGGGCAGGAGGATAATTACTATAGGTATGAGATAGGGGAGTGGTTCTCCGCACAGATTCCTGATTATTTTCCAATGTTAATTGACTTCCAGGTGCAGAAAGAACTTGGGAGGAGGAAGATTGGGAAATATTAGGTTGCCGGGGTTTGATTTGTGACGGAGTCTGTGGCGGAAGTTTCACCTTCAAAAATCCCACCTTTTTGGGTGGGTTTACCTTGACTGTCTTAGGCTGAGGGTGGGAGGGCTGATGTTGAGTATGAGGAGTTTGAGGCTGAGGATGGGAACTCTGGGACTGTCTATGAGAGGAATTAGGTTGAGGTAAGGGGTCTTGAGGCTCCTGGTTTTGAATTTTGATGACATCAGAGTAAGTGCTTCTGAAGTTAGAAGGTACAAGGTGGGTGTTTTCTGCTGCTGTTGGCTGATCATCGATCGTGGAAGGTCCAGGTGTTTGATCTGTCCAATTAATTGAGATATTTCATTTGCAAACGCAATGAAATCTTGAACATTGCCTACAAATATTGAGGGTGGCTGTGGTTCTTTGAAGTCATGTGGGCAGGAAACTTCAGTCGCCGAGTTATTGAGGGCTGCAAACTTGTTGCTGGTAGTTATGGTGGGTTGATTTGTTTCAGATTCCATATTGTTGGCTGCAGGTGTACTGCGGGTTTCTGGGGTTGCTACGTTTTGTTTAGCTTTGGCTTTTTTATTTTTTTTCTTATTAGGCGAGTTGCCAGCTGATCCGGGAGCAGTATTACGTTGGCGCTTTTGGAGCGTTCTTCTAGAAAGATATTGAGAATCGGTTTCGCTTACTTCGGAGAATACATCTTCATCCGTGTCCATGACCGTTAATTTTTCAGTTGACATTATGGAGATAATAAAAAAAAAAAAAATAAAATATACTTCTTAAGATGAAATAATAATATTAAAATTAAAATTAATATTTAACTTCTAGAATATTTACAAATATATACATAAGTTTAAACAAAAAGAAAACATTTCTTTTAGAAAAAAAAAAAATAAAAAAATAAAAAATAAAAAATGCCTGGAATTGAACTGACGACGATATGGATGGTAGGGCCTAGGCTCCTACTGCCTAGACCACTAAGATACGGGAGATCTGATAAGTAACAGTCCTGCGCGATGTTAGCCTCAGGCCAGTAGCAAGCCAGCTGCTTGCCACGTGGTGATCTTACTAGCTAGTCCACGAGCACTGTTTATCACTGGTAACTGTTAATTGCTCTCACTCACCTCACACAGAGTAACAAAAAATTGTTCACCAGCAACTAAAACCTCCTTTTGCAAATTTTCACTGCAAAGCGAATCCTAATACTGATGTTTTATAGGAATAATCACAGAGCTATGTGAAGGTACGTTGTTAGTAGCGGCCATGACACTTGATACTATGTCTGCCTTTAATTTTACATTAACTCTAGGTTGATCAGCTCAAGGTTCTTTACCTCTAATTAATAGAAGTAAAAGCTAAAATCACTTAAGTTGTAATTTATCATTCAATTAGTGTTAAAGTAATCAGGAAACTTATGTAAAATTGTCAATTGCCTGTATATCAATCATAAAACAATGATACGCAAATGACGGAGACAAGGATTTTATTACATAATTACTAGCAATGTCTCCTTTCATATTTTATCTTCCTAATGCATTTTATTAATGAATAAACAGTTATTAAAGGAATTAATTTTCCTCCTCAGGCAGCAGGGTTCAGCCTGGTACAGAGGCAGGTCGGGATAGACCTGGAACACGGGCAGCTGGCACTCAGAGGCCTCGCGAGGTACCACGCCATGGGGAAGGTACTGGAGGAGAGGGGCATCATCTCTAAGGTCGATTTCGACACTCATCCCTTTATGACCAACAGCCGCTACGTTGAGACTATGAGCTATGTTGGGCTCCAGACTTTGAGAAAGGCAATGGAACAGCATTGGGGTCCAGAAGTCAAGTTCGTCTCTATGATTTTGTAAACCATTGGCGTTCCACAGAAGGATAGTTAGGGATTTCTTGTTCATCTGGGAATATTAAACGGGATTTCTGATAGGATTCTAGTAAGGAGAGATATTAACGGTTTGATGGTTTCTTGCAAATCGCGGAGAAAGGATGACAGGATTGATGTTAAATCGGATGGAGTTTGGTTAGGATAGGAATAGAAGGAGATATCTTGGGCAGGAGGATAATTACTATAGGTATGAGATAGGGGAGTGGTTCTCCGCACAGATTCCTGATTATTTTCCAATGTTAATTGACTTCCAGGTGCAGAAAGAACTTGGGAGGAGGAAGATTGGGAAATATTAGGTTGCCGGGGTTTGATTTGTGACGGAGTCTGTGGCGGAAGTTTCACCTTCAAAAATCCCACCTTTTTGGGTGGGTTTACCTTGACTGTCTTAGGCTGAGGGTGGGAGGGCTGATGTTGAGTATGAGGAGTTTGAGGCTGAGGATGGGAACTCTGGGACTGTCTATGAGAGGAATTAGGTTGAGGTAAGGGGTCTTGAGGCTCCTGGTTTTGAATTTTGATGACATCAGAGTAAGTGCTTCTGAAGTTAGAAGGTACAAGGTGGGTGTTTTCTGCTGCTGTTGGCTGATCATCGATCGTGGAAGGTCCAGGTGTTTGATCTGTTGTGGCTGTTGTGTTTTGTGCTTGTGTTGCTGCATACATAGATTTTTGTTTAAGCATTTTTTTATAAACAATGCATCCTTTATAATTTGCGGGATGTGGTTCTCCACATAATGCAGATTTCGCTGGTGTGTCACGAGGCTTCTGACATGAATTGGACGCATGCGGACCGGCACATTTTACACATCTGGCCTGATGATGACAATAGGACTTCGTGTGGCCGAGGTTTTGGCATTTTGTACATTGCACTATTTCAGGCCTCTGTCTGGGCTCTTCGAAACGCACGGTAGAGTAAACCAAGCGGTTAATCCTGAATATTTCAGGATTATTTGTAGCAGGCTTGAGGTCGACGAAAAATAAAGGCAGAGGATATTTTTCAATTGGGTGGAGAACGCTAGAGACGTTCCTGACGTTGAATCCCAATTCCTCAATGTCATTTTTTATGGCAGTAGTGGGGGTGGTGAAATGAAGTCCCCTTAAGACTACTCGATACGGTTTATCTTCTTTGAGCTGGTAACAATGAAAGTCGTATTTTTTCAATCTTAGGTGCTCTATCAATTTTTTATAATGCTCTTTATTATTCGTATTTATTTTAATATCTTTAATCCGGGAAAAACATTTGAAATTTGTTTGTCCAATTAATTGAGATATTTCATTTGCAAACGCAATGAAATCTTGAACATTGCCTACAAATATTGAGGGTGGCTGTGGTTCTTTGAAGTCATGTGGGCAGGAAACTTCAGTCGCCGAGTTATTGAGGGCTGCAAACTTGTTGCTGGTAGTTATGGTGGGTTGATTTGTTTCAGATTCCATATTGTTGGCTGCAGGTGTACTGCGGGTTTCTGGGGTTGCTACGTTTTGTTTAGCTTTGGCTTTTTTATTTTTTTTCTTATTAGGCGAGTTGCCAGCTGATCCGGGAGCAGTATTACGTTGGCGCTTTTGGAGCGTTCTTCTAGAAAGATATTGAGAATCGGTTTCGCTTACTTCGGAGAATACATCTTCATCCGTGTCCATGACCGTTAATTTTTCAGTTGACATTATGGAGATAATAAAAAAAAAAAAAATAAAATATACTTCTTAAGATGAAATAATAATATTAAAATTAAAATTAATATTTAACTTCTAGAATATTTACAAATATATACATAAGTTTAAACAAAAAGAAAACATTTCTTTTAGAAAAAAAAAAATAAAAAAATAAAAAATAAAAAATGCCTGGAATTGAACTGACGACGATATGGATGGTAGGGCCTAGGCTCCTACTGCCTAGACCACTAAGATACGGGAGATCTGATAAGTAACAGTCCTGCGCGATGTTAGCCTCAGGCCAGTAGCAAGCCAGCTGCTTGCCACGTGGTGATCTTACTAGCTAGTCCACGAGCACTGTTTATCACTGGTAACTGTTAATTGCTCTCACTCACCTCACACAGAGTAACAAAAAATTGTTCACCAGCAACTAAAACCTCCTTTTGCAAATTTTCACTGCAAAGCGAATCCTAATACTGATGTTTTATAGGAATAATCACAGAGCTATGTGAAGGTACGTTGTTAGTAGCGGCCATGACACTTGATACTATGTCTGCCTTTTATTTTACATTAACTCTAGGTTGATCAGCTCAAGGTTCTTTACCTCTAATTAATAGAAGTAAAAGCTAAAATCACTTAAGTTGTAATTTATCATTCAATTAGTGTTAAAGTAATCAGGAAACTTATGTAAAATTGTCAATTGCCTGTATATCAATCATAAAACAATGATACGCAAATGACGGAGACAAGGATTTTATTACATAATTACTAGCAATGTCTCCTTTCATATTTTATCTTCCTAATGCATTTTATTAATGAATAAACAGTTATTAAAGGAATTAATTTTCCTCCTCAGGCAGCAGGGTTCAGCCTGGTACAGAGGCAGGTCGGGATAGACCTGGAACACGGGCAGCTGGCACTCAGAGGCCTCGCGAGGTACCACGCCATGGGGAAGGTACTGGAGGAGAGGGGCATCATCTCTAAGGTCGATTTCGACACTCATCCCTTTATGACCAACAGCCGCTACGTTGAGACTATGAGCTATGTTGGGCTCCAGACTTTGAGAAAGGCAATGGAACAGCATTGGGGTCCAGAAGTCAAGTTCGTCTCTATGATTTTGTAAACCATTGGCGTTCCACAGAAGGATAGTTAGGGATTTCTTGTTCATCTGGGAATATTAAACGGGATTTCTGATAGGATTCTAGTAAGGAGAGATATTAACGGTTTGATGGTTTCTTGCAAATCGCGGAGAAAGGATGACAGGATTGATGTTAAATCGGATGGAGTTTGGTTAGGATAGGAATAGAAGGAGATATCTTGGGCAGGAGGATAATTACTATAGGTATGAGATAGGGGAGTGGTTCTCCGCACAGATTCCTGATTATTTTCCAATGTTAATTGACTTCCAGGTGCAGAAAGAACTTGGGAGGAGGAAGATTGGGAAATATTAGGTTGCCGGGGTTTGATTTGTGACGGAGTCTGTGGCGGAAGTTTCACCTTCAAAAATCCCACCTTTTTGGGTGGGTTTACCTTGACTGTCTTAGGCTGAGGGTGGGAGGGCTGATGTTGAGTATGAGGAGTTTGAGGCTGAGGATGGGAACTCTGGGACTGTCTATGAGAGGAATTAGGTTGAGGTAAGGGGTCTTGAGGCTCCTGGTTTTGAATTTTGATGACATCAGAGTAAGTGCTTCTGAAGTTAGAAGGTACAAGGTGGGTGTTTTCTGCTGCTGTTGGCTGATCATCGATCGTGGAAGGTCCAGGTGTTTGATCTGTCCAATTAATTGAGATATTTCATTTGCAAACGCAATGAAATCTTGAACATTGCCTACAAATATTGAGGGTGGCTGTGGTTCTTTGAAGTCATGTGGGCAGGAAACTTCAGTCGCCGAGTTATTGAGGGCTGCAAACTTGTTGCTGGTAGTTATGGTGGGTTGATTTGTTTCAGATTCCATATTGTTGGCTGCAGGTGTACTGCGGGTTTCTGGGGTTGCTACGTTTTGTTTAGCTTTGGCTTTTTTATTTTTTTTCTTATTAGGCGAGTTGCCAGCTGATCCGGGAGCAGTATTACGTTGGCGCTTTTGGAGCGTTCTTCTAGAAAGATATTGAGAATCGGTTTCGCTTACTTCGGAGAATACATCTTCATCCGTGTCCATGACCGTTAATTTTTCAGTTGACATTATGGAGATAATAAAAAAAAAAAAAATAAAATATACTTCTTAAGATGAAATAATAATATTAAAATTAAAATTAATATTTAACTTCTAGAATATTTACAAATATATACATAAGTTTAAACAAAAAGAAAACATTTCTTTTAGAAAAAAAAAAAATAAAAAAATAAAAAATAAAAAATGCCTGGAATTGAACTGACGACGATATGGATGGTAGGGCCTAGGCTCCTACTGCCTAGACCACTAAGATACGGGAGATCTGATAAGTAACAGTCCTGCGCGATGTTAGCCTCAGGCCAGTAGCAAGCCAGCTGCTTGCCACGTGGTGATCTTACTAGCTAGTCCACGAGCACTGTTTATCACTGGTAACTGTTAATTGCTCTCACTCACCTCACACAGAGTAACAAAAAATTGTTCACCAGCAACTAAAACCTCCTTTTGCAAATTTTCACTGCAAAGCGAATCCTAATACTGATGTTTTATAGGAATAATCACAGAGCTATGTGAAGGTACGTTGTTAGTAGCGGCCATGACACTTGATACTATGTCTGCCTTTAATTTTACATTAACTCTAGGTTGATCAGCTCAAGGTTCTTTACCTCTAATTAATAGAAGTAAAAGCTAAAATCACTTAAGTTGTAATTTATCATTCAATTAGTGTTAAAGTAATCAGGAAACTTATGTAAAATTGTCAATTGCCTGTATATCAATCATAAAACAATGATACGCAAATGACGGAGACAAGGATTTTATTACATAATTACTAGCAATGTCTCCTTTCATATTTTATCTTCCTAATGCATTTTATTAATGAATAAACAGTTATTAAAGGAATTAATTTTCCTCCTCAGGCAGCAGGGTTCAGCCTGGTACAGAGGCAGGTCGGGATAGACCTGGAACACGGGCAGCTGGCACTCAGAGGCCTCGCGAGGTACCACGCCATGGGGAAGGTACTGGAGGAGAGGGGCATCATCTCTAAGGTCGATTTCGACACTCATCCCTTTATGACCAACAGCCGCTACGTTGAGACTATGAGCTATGTTGGGCTCCAGACTTTGAGAAAGGCAATGGAACAGCATTGGGGTCCAGAAGTCAAGTTCGTCTCTATGATTTTGTAAACCATTGGCGTTCCACAGAAGGATAGTTAGGGATTTCTTGTTCATCTGGGAATATTAAACGGGATTTCTGATAGGATTCTAGTAAGGAGAGATATTAACGGTTTGATGGTTTCTTGCAAATCGCGGAGAAAGGATGACAGGATTGATGTTAAATCGGATGGAGTTTGGTTAGGATAGGAATAGAAGGAGATATCTTGGGCAGGAGGATAATTACTATAGGTATGAGATAGGGGAGTGGTTCTCCGCACAGATTCCTGATTATTTTCCAATGTTAATTGACTTCCAGGTGCAGAAAGAACTTGGGAGGAGGAAGATTGGGAAATATTAGGTTGCCGGGGTTTGATTTGTGACGGAGTCTGTGGCGGAAGTTTCACCTTCAAAAATCCCACCTTTTTGGGTGGGTTTACCTTGACTGTCTTAGGCTGAGGGTGGGAGGGCTCCAGACGTTGAGAAAGGCAATGGAACAGCATTGGGGTCCAGAATGGTAAGAGAATTCAATGAATGAAAACCAAAATAGTCTCGTACATTTTGTATTCTCATGCAAGTCTACATACACTTGACAGAATGAATTTCAATATCGGTTGAAGGAAGCAAGAATGGTGGTATTACTAATAAATATACTTTTTGATCGGTGAGATAGAAGAATTCTTAAAGAATGTCCTATAGTAGCAGTTCTGAGTAAGTGAATATTTCATTTATAATGATTTACATATAATAATTATCTTTTCGGAAAAGAACAAAGATAGGAAAAACAGTATATTTTGGTGCTTAGAGAGACAGAACAGTTCCTTTTTTATAATTGAATCCACAGGTTAGGAGGAGGTGAACTAATTGCCACCAATAATTCGATCATGATTCCAAGATAAGTACATTTATTAAAGGCTGTCCGGAAACAAACGATTTCCATTGAATATCTACGTTGCAACAAGCACTTGAAACACTTAGACAACTTTTTCGCATTTGCATTACGCCTTACTTGTTAGCAATGGGCTAATGCAAGTTAGTAATGTACTGCGCATGCGAATGAGTTGTCAGCGTGTTTTAAGGGCTTGTAGGGAACAAACCTATTTACTTTTTTTGTGTAAACCAATTTTTTTCATGCCTTATATACATTTTTTGACTAAATAAATATTATTCTTTCTCAGCTTTCCAACGAAATTTTCATCTTGCGCTTTATTTCTCCAGTACATATTTATAAAATTCATTCATATTTCATGTATAGCCATTTCTTATTATTGTGCAATACTTATTCTTATTAAACATGAACCCCACCCCCATTTTGTTTGCCTCACTCACGGAAAGTGAAGAAACAATAGAATGTTTAACACACAGACCATTTCGCGGGACTTGGTTATTTGGACTCAGCGGACCACAAAACGTGTATTTCCGTTTAAAACCTGAAGTCGAGAAATTTTTCAAGATCGCAAATCTTTCCCTTAGTGTATATTTCATATAAGGTAAGGGAAAGTAAAAAATAAAATAAACCTCTTGACCATGCCTCCTTTGGAAGTAATTCATATTAAAAGGAGTTAAGGAAGCACATGAATAAGTCCCTTGTATTTGTTCGGAAACTGAGGAGCCATCTGAGGTTGCCCCTATTCTTTGCAATGAAGAACCTCTCTAATTAATTTTCCCGGGATTTCCCTGTCGTTCAACCCTGTAATATGCTCTACCATCATTGCGACCCTCGCAAATCTTTCGATGTAAGAGATCATAGATTTCTAGGATAAGCGTAAAAGCGTTTTTCGCCAGATTACGTTAATTGGGTCGAAGATTCTTCGCAGTATTATCTTCTCAAATGTGAGCAGTGTATTAGCACCAGCCTTAGATAATGGCCAAGTTTCAGTTACGTATGTGAGAGATGGCCGTTTTCAGGTTTTGTCGAAACTCACTAAAATATATTAAAAAATTACTAAAATCACTTAAAATAATAAGAAATAATCTATAAACAAAAATTTGTTTCAGTAACAATTGCCTACGACTATTGCCTAAGAATTTAAGTAAATAGATTTTAAATACTACAAGTAAATTCATTTATCATTTTATTATTTTCTTCTGGCAGAATAGGATTTGGCAACAAATCTTGAGGCCAAAAAAAAAAAAAAAAATATTTTCTTGCAGGGCGAGCGTTGCTTCGAAGCTAGACATAGCATCAAATGTTTTCTTTGAGAAGGTGAAGTCCTGTAGTGTCTATTCTGAGAAAGACTTTGTTTGCCTCAATCACGGAGACTGCTGGAGCAACAACATAATGTTCAAGTACAATTGGAAAGGAAAGCCTCATTCTTTAAGGTGATAGTTAATATAATTTAGAAATAGTAGAAATAACTGATTGTATTTATAGAATCATGCAATGCAACCTCATAAAATTAATCAGATAATAAAATTTGTATTTATGATATTATGACACAATATTTATGCTTAGGTTCGTTGACTTCCAGTTTGCAAACTACAATACTCCCTGCGCAGATATCAGCAACTTCATGTACATGAGCTTGCAGCCCAATCTGCGCCGTAAGAACTACCAAATGTTACTGGAGTGCTACTTCGAAGCGCTGATCAAATACTTGGACCTGTACGGCTACAAGGGTCAAAAGCCGACTCTCGAGGGCCTGCAAGCAGCCATGGAAAGGGTTTCCTTTTTTGGGATATGTCTCTTTGTCTGCTGGTACTCCGCCCTCACTGCTAAGTCTGGGACAGATACTTTCGACTTGGATTCTCTGTTGGAGACTCGAGGTAAAGAAGGTTTCCATATCGATATGTTTTTGGAAGACGGTATTATCGAGAAATTGGGAGACGATTTGATCGACTTCGTCGAAAAACACCTCTCTTCCTGACATTTCTTAAATAAAATTTTACTCAAAAGCTTTCAGAGGATTGAAAAAACATTATGACTAGATACCAAATATTGTTCAGCATGCTCTGTTGTTATTATAAAACAATAAAATATAAATAAATCTCTTAAAAGTAAATTTTGTCGATAAGTTAAGGCCAGGAGTATGGCAGTATTATCATTGAATCCAAATTGATTAAGACAATAAAGATTTGAAGTAATAAAGCAGTCCTTTTTTCTGACTCAGTGCGTTCTATTTCTTTACTTACCTTTTTCCTTCTTTTTTTTTAATTAAGAAGAGCAAGAAATATAATTTACTTTAGCGCATACTTAAGATTTGGGATACGATTCTTTTAAAAGGTGAGTAAAAATAGTATGATCTGACCAAGAGAAAGGAAATTAAGACGAATGAACCATCGATAAAGTGTACGTTCATGAG
The DNA here is from genome assembly GCA_911387785.2 of Aelia acuminata. Taxonomy (NCBI): domain Eukaryota; kingdom Metazoa; phylum Arthropoda; class Insecta; order Hemiptera; family Pentatomidae; genus Aelia; species Aelia acuminata. The sequence goes on along the minus strand of OU426978.1, from coordinate 52,409,223 downwards.
AAGAAGGATAAATATCCTTATCGAACCAAAATTGAAATCAGCTCTCAGAATGTTAAGGAATCGTTGAGTTATCTTCCAAAAGTACGAAGCCACAATTGTCGCGCTCCATCAACTAAAATTATGGTGAATCCTCCTTTAGTTCGTAATTATATGATGAATCCTCCTTTACCTAGTTGGGTATAGCACACGTAAATGGTTAATGTTGAAACATTTAAGTAAAATAAGAACATGTAAGAGCAGTTTTCGTAATATGTAATTTTAACTAGAGAAAAAACAACAATTAACATGCATTGGAAAGATCAGTGCGACTTATATTGCGGATATGAATTTAGGAATATAGACAAAGATTGCTAGAATGAACATCATAAAAAAAATTACTGTGCACGAAAATGTTGACTTATAATTTATATTAAAATCAAAAGTTGCAATGCCGTTGTTTACAATTTATAAAATCAATAAACGATGACATAATGATTTAGTTATTTCTTGCATGAAGCAAATGGCGGAGAAGTAACTAAAATATTTACTTCATGGATTATTGACTACATTAAAAAACCAAGCTACTCACTAAAAAGTAATGGATGGTACATATGTAAGATTGATGCAACTACCAAAATCAGAACAAAGCGCTTGTCAGTGCCTTTATTAATATTACACCAAAAAATAAATAAAAATATTGCATCAAGAAGAAGGATACTCAATGATGTAAGCAATTTTGTCAGTACAACTCTGAAAAAATTAGTGTAAACTATTGTGTTGGTGCAAAAATAATGCAGGTTTTGAATATTCATTTTGATTAGGCAAGTGATTGTTCAGTAAACAAAGATAATACAAAGTCTAGTTAATGGAGGATAATTAATGTTGTCTTTGATCCTTAAAGATTAGTTTACTTTGTGTTACATTCTCTATGAGTAAGGATCTCTGAAATTCACTATGTCAAAACAAAATATTTGTTAAATTTATTTTTACGGGTTCAAACTTGGTTGAAGTGCGTAACATAAACGTTGTTTGGAGCGAAGGAAGCCTCAGTGAATATGCTTTGCAGCGATGGCTCCAAAAATTTCGTCTTGAGATTTTAATCACGACCAGACTTTTGGTAGAAGAAGACCCTCGCAAAACTACTTAGGATGTTGCGAGAGAAGTTAGTGCTGACCACTCAAAATCGATAAAAATGCTTCTGAAACGTTGGCAATGATGTGTTGATAATGATGAAAAATATTTTGAATAACTAATCCTAGTTTTATAAAAATTATAAAACCTGCATTATTTTTGCAACAACCCAATATAAATTTAACAGGAGGATTTGTCACATTAAAGTCCTGAAATCTATGTTGTTTTTATTATTATTTATATATGTATATATAATTATATTTGTCATAGAAATATTATAGTATATATAATATATTAGTCTTAGATACATGTACCTATGACTAATACCACTGTTGTACGAAAACATAAGTCCCATCAGTTCCAGGGTACAACATATATTTCAAGGACGCATTTATACGTCCCGCCCGGTTAAAGGGTTAATGAGACAAGCTCGATCTCTAGACCCATACAAAATGAATTCCTCTTTTAAAACTATGAAGTTGTTTCTATAATTTTATCAATTCTCAGACCTTGGGGAAAAATAGGTGACCACATAAATAAAATTAATAAGGCGTTAATATGGGATAGTCATAAGTTGAGAATAAACGCATATTATGATTTGATCTCAAAACTTCTAGATTCCAATATCTTGAGATAACTTCAACAGCTTAAAAATCCTCAAAGTTTTAATGGATAAAGGTCTCCATTCTATGACAATATTCATTTCTACGAAAAAGACACGTACTGTTCCACCGACAAGTCTAGAACTCTTTTGAATAATATTTTTTGTGTTTTGTTTCACGTCACAATACATTCACTTAATATTTTTTTATTACAACTGAACAATTAAATCCTAAAATTGAGATTAGATAAATCATAAACAGTTTAAAACCTCTTAGGGGATATAATGGTACTATGTATGACAAAAATAATGCATATAGATTCCTAATTATAATTAGGTTGTCAATAACTAATGGTTGGTGTGTTCAAATAGGCAGGAGTGGTATATAAAACTGAAAAATAATAATTTTATTTATAAAAGAAAGATCAAGAAATATTTCAGGAGATTTCTTATTCTACTGTAAAATTGTATTTCGGAACAATGGGAGATTTTCAACGAGCAAGGGTGATATTAATATTAAAGAACAACTTGTATTATACATAGGTAACTGCTTTAAATATTTTAAGAATCCCGTATTGTAATTTTATGATTCTCTATTCAGGTATCATGAAATCTTCATTTACTTACCATGAAAACAAATGATTTCGGTTATATAATATGATTTTTTTTTTCTAAAGAGCATATCAATGAATCAAACCTTCTACTATGTTATACACTTTATATCAAATAGGCAGTTTTTGTATTAAATTTATGACCACCTGTCATGGGGCGTTTGCCTGTTGGTGAGCGATGTAAATAAATAAATAAATATATGTATATATTATTCTTTTTGAAATTCTCACATACTTAATACTAAATACATTAATACGTATTCCTGCTCTCATTTACGAAAATTTAAGGTTAATGAGGCAAGTTTTTTTTTCTCCATTCTCAATTTTTTTTCTTTTTCTCTCTATATTATTCATTTTTTTTTTTTAAATTTAGTTATTTCTTATTTCTAGGCTTAATGAGAGACTGTAAAAATCTAAAAAATCTCTGTAAATATATAAAAAATCAAAATTATTTTACGGGAAAAATTGTCTTCTCCCAAAAGAACATTTCTGTGATGACAAAACCTGGAATCAGCATTTGGTATACCCTATGGTATTTATAATGGTTATACCCATTATAATACTCCTGGATAATACCATATCTGATATTTGCATTAAAGTACACGTGATTCTCATTAAACAAGAAAAGTTTAGTCAATACCGGTCTAGCTGAATTTGTCGTAAAAACTTAAAAATGTCATAGAATTTATGGAATAAAGAGACACTTCCTGTTACTAAAATTTAACGCAAAAGTTGGTCTAGCATCAAGGGCTATATCTACGCAAAATACCTAATTATGTTTCAAACTAATAGTTTCTCTGGCAGTTTGATAACAAACGAACACAGACACAAGCGGAACGTGTTTATTTGGCCTTGGGGGAAATCAAAATATGTATTTACGCTGAAGACCCGAATTAAAAAGTTAACATTTAGGTTTCCCATTTTGTAGATCAGTTGCAGTGATGTCAAGATAAAAAATAAAAAGGAAAATCATTTGAGGTAAGGTAGTCTTGCATTGAAAGTGCGATGTAACTGTAGGTAAAAAATAAATAAAAAAATCTGGTGCGATGCGCGCAACACACAACTTTCACTTACCAACTTACTTACATTAGAAATCGGCATGTTTTTTTAATTGCCATTTTTATAAATAATATAAAAAAGATGACTTGATTTTGATTAAAAATTATTAATTTAATCAAAATCATTAAAGCCGTTTTTGAGATATTCCAAAAAAATGTAAAAATTGGAAAAAAAAGTTATGAAATAAAGAGCCCCCTGCATTTGACCAATTTTGATGAAATGTTGTCTCAATTGTGACCAAATATCCAGTCTGATAAAAATCATTACAGCCGCTGTTGAGTAAATAAAAAAAAACACGTTAACATAAGAAAAAGTTTATTAAATGAAGTACCCCCTCCGTTTCACCAATATTGATGAAATTTCGGCTGTCGCATCGCGGGCATATACATACATCAAATACCCAGTTTCATCAAAATCATCATAGCCGTTTTTGAGAAAATAAAAAAAAAAACGTAAACATTAGATAAAATTCTTTAAGTAAAGTCCCCCCTCCGGTTGATCAATTTTGATGAAATTTTTACAGTCGTATCTCGGGCATATACATACATCATATACCCAGTTCGATCAAAATCGTTAAAGCCGTTTTTGAGTAAATAAAAAAAAAACGTGAAAATGATACAAAATTTATTAAGTAAAGTCCCCCCTCCGGTTAATCAATTTTGATGAAATTTTTACAGTCATATCTCGGGTATATAAATAGATCAAATATTCAGTTTAATCAAAATCGTTAGAGCCGTTTTTGAGAAAATCGAAAAAAACCTAAAAAGTTATTAAATAAACTACCCCCTCCCTTTGAGCAATTTTGATGAAATTTTTGCTGTCACATCGCGGGCATATACATACACTAAATATCCAATTTCAGGTTCCCACGGTTTATAGTTTTTGAGCTAGTCTGTTCACACACACACACACAGACACACACACACACACACACACACACAGACCATTTCGCGGGACTTGGTTATTTCGACTCAGGGGGTCCCAAAACGTGTATTTCCGTTGAAAACCGGAAGTCGAAAATTTTCACGATCGCAATACTTCCACTTACTATATATTACATATATAGGTAAGTGAAAGTAAAAATCGTTCCGAATTCATAGAATTATGAAGTAACGACATGCTCTCGAAGGCAAAAACTCTATTATCTTGTTGATAAGTATTGAACACATGGCCTTCTCTTTGACAAAACAAATCTTTTTTCGGCAACAACAAATTAACACTATTTCTCTGACTTAGAATTCTGTCCAGATACATTAAAAATACAAGCGCTTAGGAAGAATTATTACTGCGAACAATTTTTTTTTTGTCTTATTAAATTTCTAACAACTATTTTTTTTACCTAAATTCCTGCGCAAGATTGATTAATACATTCGTCATAGGTACACGCAATCATTGATGTCAAATATTGAAAATCAGATAATGTATTTTAATCGTATTATAAATTAATGCATGTATCATTATTTATTCGATTAATCTTGTACTACTGCGTTGTAATTTACTAGTGTCATGGTCATATTAAGTAAACACCAGTAAATTGCAACCTCTTGAAATTCTTTTTTTTTAATGCACATGACGTTTCCTATGCATGAACGTACCGCAAATAAAGGAAAGTTATAATAACATTTGTTGTTTGTACTTACCTCCCACTGTATAAATTCCTTTGATGATAATGTTGATTTGCATTCAGCTCAGTTTTCATTTATGAAAAAAAATAATGTTAAGTATAAGTTACTCCTTTTCTGCTATTTATTTTAAATGTTGCAATCAATACAAAAGATGCATAATTAACTGGGTTATTTGGTTGTGTTAAGATATGACAGAATGAGTGTGATAAAATTAAAAAAAAAAAAAAAAAAAAAAAAAAAAAAAAAAAAAAAAAAAAAACCCAACCTTTTAGTTCTTTAGTTCAGATTTCACTGATGCATTTCGAAAACTACAATGTTTCATTCTAATCCGTCCATATTCCATTATTGAATTTCCATCAGATAATGATTTGATCTGATTACATCCTGAGTCCGGAAACGAACTTTATAATACTTTAACAGACACCGCTACCAACGTAGAAATTGGTTAAGCAAGTAAGGTAAGTAACTTTAGTATCATCGTTCTTTAGAAAAAAAATTTTTTTTTTTTAAAAGTTGGATGGATGATGCGTCTTCAGCCGTGACTTACAAAATAATACGTAGATATAAGAAGTCATAACAAAAGCTATAAAAAAGTAACATAAAAAAGTAACGAGCTAACCAACTAAGAGTTAATAGATTAAATTCAATATATACTATGACATATAAATAAAACAGGGAAAAAGGAAATCTTACATGAAATAAGTAATATAGTATGTTGCCATTTTCAGAAAACGATATAAACTAATATATCTTTTCCTATATACAATTGAAAAAAATGTTCTTTATTTAACTTGGAATTCCCTAATTCACTAGCCCTAAATTCATAGAGGATAGGACATAAGCTACATGATGCCTGACATCTTCCGGTTCTTGCAGATTGCACAAGCAGCAGTATCATCCAATCGTGTATGTGATATGGGATATAGAAAAAAATATTTTAAACAAATCAAATAAGTTATTATTTATATACGTACTGATATATTTATTTCGAAACATATCTCATTCAAATAATTTATATGGCAGGTTTCACATCTAATTTATCTTGCCGCCAACAAAGATCATAGTTCCAGAAAGTTGTAGTTGCTATCGGTGGATTGTTTACGACGTTACCTGACTTATCCTCATCAACTGGAATATGCAAGTTATTTTTAGAAGTCTTGCATCTATTTTCTTCTCCATTTTTCTTTGTTCTCAAACTCTGATGATTACTCACTTAAAGGTTTAAAATATTGGTTTCCTACATCTCAAATTCATGTGTACATCAAAAATGACATTTTAAAAGGATTATGTTTTAATTTGTATTCGGCTAAAATCCAAGCACTTTTAGAAAATATCACAACACATCGTTACTGTACATAGTATTTAATCAATCTATTAAAAATGAGTTAGTTACATGAATAATGAAGTAAGTGGATATGATACAAAATACGTTTTAGAATTGATCCATAGATATGCTATGTATCTGTTACGGATTTTCTTCAGCACTTCCTGCCATCATTCAAGGTTCTGAATTGTTGATGATAATATTCTTCAAAAAATTTTAAGCATTACATTTATGTCTTCTGAAAATATTACCCGTCCTTTTAAATATTTCTAGGCCTGTTGACTGCTGGCTGATATCTGGTGACCAGTATTGAGATCAATACTAAAATTGATTAAATACTCTGACGTTGTATAAATACGTTAACTGCAATACATCTACGGTAATTGTATACCGTCGAACTTCTATGTTAAGTATATACAAAGTGCTGAGTTAGTAAATTAGGCAAGGAACTTCAGGAAGTGACATATATATTTGTACAGATAAAATATAAATATATTAAATTACGAAAGCTAAAAAAGCCTGAGTAAATTAAATTTTTAAGGTTAAACTTTCTTCCATTTTATTTATTTTTTTTGAAGGGGCGTTGCTATGATTCTCCAATGATTATTTGATATATTTGTTTAAAAGATCATAGTTTTGAAGTTTCCGTGCAACTTTGTCCTCATGATCAGATATTTTACTAATGAATCATAAAAATAAAGATTTTATTAAATTAGTTGACTAAAAATAAATTATTAGTTTATTAAATTAAATACTTAATTAATTAGTTAATTAAATTAAATTAATTGCAATTGTTATTCCTGTGAATTTTATTATTCCTAATTGATTATAGAGAGTCAATAACCTCAAGGTACCTGCCTGATCCTAAGGGTACCCTCTTCCCCTACCTTTGGGTATTAAGGAACCTATAAGTCAGTAATTTTTCAGTTTGACCTGAGTTCGCCAGTCGTTCCAGATGGATGGTCTGGTGAGATTTTTCCTTGTCCATATTTTCTGGAAATTTTATATAATAATGTTATGTTACAATATTTTTATAATGAACCTATTAAATTTTATAGTGATAACGGTATGTAAATTTTTAATGAATATGTAAACAATGCTTCATTTATTGAATTAATTAAAAATCTGGTGCGTGCGCGCAACACACAACTTTCACTTACCAACTTACTTAGATTAGAAATTAATGCGTTTTGTTAATTGCCACTTCTCCAATGAACAGAACAGCTTTAATTATAACGCATTGGTTTGTCATTAAAGGCGTACGGCGCATGCGTGAGCTCAAGGAGTTTAATGAGTTGACGGAATATTTTTCTTTTTTTCTTCTGTATATGTTTACTTGATTTTCTTCATATATCATATTTAGCCATTTCTTATTTTTAGGCGTGATGAGAGACAGTTAATTTCTCAATATAAACTAAAACAAAGGTACTTTATAGAAAAACAAAAAAGGCCCCTTCCCCATTTAAGCCCCCTCAGAACATTTTAATAATGGTAAAGCTTACCTGATATTAAATAACAACTAATTTTCATTAAACATAACGAATTTGATAAAAATCATCAAAGCCGTTTTTGAGATAATCGATCAATTTTGATGAAATTTTGGCTATCACATATTTGGCATATACATACATCAAATATCCAGTTTGATCAAAATCGTTAAAACAGTTTTTGAGTAAATAAAAAAAACACGTGAAAATGAGACAAAATTTATTAAGTAAAGTCCCCCCTCCGGTTGATCAATTTTGATGAAATTTTTACAGTCATATCTCGGGCATATCAGTAGATCAAATACTCAGTTTAATCAAAATCGTTACAGCCGTTTTTGAGAAAATCGAAAAGAACTTAAAAAGTTATTATATAAAGTACCCCCTCCATTTGAGCAAATTTGATTAAATTTATGCTGTCACATCGCGAGCATATACATACTCTAAATACCCAATTTCAGGTTCGCACGGTTTATAGTTTTTGAGCTAGTCTGTTCACACACACACACACACACACACAGACACACAGACACACACACAAACAGACCATTTCGCGGGACTTGGTTATTTTGACTCAGGGGACCCCAAAACATGTATTACCGTTGAAAACCGGAAGTCGAAAATTTTCACGATCGCAATACTTCCACTTACTATATATTTCATATATAGGTAAGTGAAAGTAAAAAAATAATTTGGATTTCGCTATTATAAAAAAAATGTTAAATATTTATTTCTTTTAAAATTATACCATTATGCAACGCCCTTTCTTTTGTTCGTTTGAATATATAAATATACAGTGTGATTCTGTCAGTAGTTTTGGACTGATCACTATAATGTACCTTTCATTGTACTAAAATTACACAAAGTTTTATTCCGCATTGACGTACTAATATTTATTGTTAAATTATATTATATATATACATATTTTTTTTTTTTTTCAATTTACATCCTATACTTACACGAATCATTGCAAACGGTATATTTTCGGGACTGATGGAGTTTACAACAGATTTTAGTCAAATTCACCGATTTCTAATCCCCGAAAATGATAAAACGTAAGAACCAAATACATGTTTTACAAAAAGAAAAAGAAATAATAATACTAAAAATTCTCCATCCAATGCAAGCAATCAGAAACTCACGCAACGAAATACTGTGAATTCGTTCCATTTGCCGAAAGCAAATCCAAACTTTATCCTTTCTATTTTATGTTTCAAAGATTAAAAACTTTTAAAACCAACTATGTCATTTCGTGAATCTCACTATACGATAGCAAAATAGTCGAAAGTTTAGTTCACTGTAAAATCAGAAGCTACATGTGAATATAATAAATGTGATAAATAAGTGTCGATGATCATACACATAAGCAATATAAGTTTGAATAATAAAATTATAATAATAATTAGCAATAAAAGTTAATAATAAAATTAACATGACCTTTTTAAATACTTGTTTTGTTTTTCATTTTTGTAGAAAGGGAAGTTCTCAGCGAATGACAAAGGCAAAGAGGACAGGGTGGAAAACTCCTGGGAGGCCGACGAAGAATCAATCAAGGAGCTGCTCAACGGAAGCGATTTAAAATCCTCTTCTAGCTCCGGGACACTCTCCAGTTCTTCCAGCTTTAGCACGTTATCATCCCCCGCCACCTCCCCGGCGCTCCCGCCGCTGAAAAAGAAGAGGATGCGCCTGCTACCACCGAGGAGCGAGCCTGTTCCGGTTCCTTTACCTTACTACATCTGCAAGCTTACCGAGGAAGAAATCAATGAGGACTGGAATATAATCAAGGAGTCATTGATTACGAGGAAATCATCAATGGCAAACGGAAAGGACAAATTGTGATATTGCCACTAGGTGCATTCAGTTTTGACTGATTATAAACTTTTTTGAATATTTATTTTTGACCGAAATGCCAATTTATGTACTATCTAACATTGCAGCTAGTCATTTAAATTAAACAGTTATGGACCATCTCGTTAATATTTAAAAAAAGTAAAACGTATTTAAATGCATAAAATAATTTATAAGCGGTATAAATTAATTTAAAATAATTGAAGAATAAGTTGTATAATGGCTTTGCCATTTTTTTTTAATTGTATTTATCTTTTTTATTTACAATATATATGCAAAATGTATTTATTTATAAAAAAATATGAATATATTGCAAAAATTCAAGTTTAATTATTCAAGAAATAGCACACACCTCATTCTTAATTCTAATAATGTATGCCATTAAGTAATTTAGTAAAAATAAAATTAAAATAATTGAATTTAAAGTCATGTCTGGAAAATTAAAAGAAGTATTTACTTCTTTTAAAACTAATCAGTGGCTATTCCTGCATTTATTTTTACTTTTCAATAATTTTATTTTATATTCTTCCTTTCTTGTTACTCGGCAACAAAAATGTCTATGACATTTTGTAGTAAGGAAATATGACGCGATTGCGCCCCAAACCACAATCTGTTTAATGTTTGTTCGATTTATAAGCGAAGAATATTACAACTATCTATCTAGCAACTACTTGGTTTTTTTGATACCCTTCCTTTGAATAATGAAGAATATAAAAATACATATGAACAGATAAATATAAATTCATATTTTAGTCATGGTTTTCAAGAGCAATAACATTAGCTTAGTTTTTCATTACTATTTTTTTTTTAAAAACATAAATCAATTTTAATCGCTGATAGAGTAAAAATATAGATGTTAGATTCGGCTATCCTGTTTGTTACTCTATAAGGTTGTCATAGATGCTCCGATTCTTTTTCTGACCCTTGAAAGAAGGTCGAAATTTATGACCGGGTTATGGACCCGTAATAAAAGTAGACCTTTCAAGAATGGATTAGGGCCGGCTCCTCTGCATAGAAGTGTTGCCTTCACGAAACCCTGTCTACACCATTCCTTGAATTTCCTTGCTGTTCCAGTAAGAATATGTTCATGATAATTTAAATCCATCCAATAGAAAGCATCAATCAGTTCAAAATCTATTCTGTATTCTATGGAAGTACAACGGCAGCCAATATGATAAAAATTATTTCTCTAAAGAGTTTTATTCATTTGCTTCCTCAATACCCAAGTTAAAGAAGTTTTTCACTTGTTCCCCGGATCACTTTTGAATTTCCATAAAACAGCTAAATTTTCGAACTATTTTCGGTTTTTGCCCGATCACAAAAGAGCAGGACAAAGACTTCTCTAAGCATTTCTAAACTAGATTAAAGTTCCATATTTATCAATCATGAAGACAGAATATGCTAGGCTTACCTAACAGTTTCTGAGAAAGTTGGTCAGTTTGCTAAATTTTCCAATCTTGAAAATTGTAAACTAATAAATGTTCATGCTTCATCATATGCCTAAATCGTTGTATTTTCAATACCTTTCTTGATATATGATGATTAGTGCAGTAACCATTTAATCAATTTCATATTTTGCATGGGGTGTTGGTGAAGAGAGAGGTTTATTGTTAGGAGGGGGAATGGTCACTGTTTAAAACAAATTGATGAAAAAAATTTATTTATCAAACATTAAAAGTGTGATTGAAAGTGTCAATAAAATGTGACTAATGAGGTCTCACCCGATATTTTCCTTGACCTTTTGAAATAGAAAACTCAAGATGTCTTGATATAAATGGAACTCAAATGTTGTTTATTATTAATTAAAAAAGTAATGATAACAAAAAAACGAGTAGTGTAAGTATACCTGATATTGTTCCTCGAATTATTTAATAGCATCTCCAGCAAATTGGCTCAATTATTAGTCAAGCAGTCTAATGGCGTGTTAATCCGGGAGCTGAAGGCCAAAAAAGGGTCTGATTTGAAGAAATATTTTGATCTTGTAGGATGAAAGTACTCATTTCATAAAAAACAAATATGAAAATCTGCTACCTCAGATCGGTTGTCATCAAATTTTATAGGCAAAAAAAAAAAAAAGAATTCCAAACTTTTTGCTCATAACTCAAAAACAATTTCGTTATCTTCGCAATTGAAGGACATAATGTTTCACGTCGACTAAGTTTCTCTACAGTTAATATCAATTAAGTTGACAAAACAAAACCGATTATCAACATGTTCCAAAGCCTTCAATTTGAAGAAAGGCTAGTCCAAATAAAAAATATTACGTATAATCGTTGTAAAATATCAAATTCTGTGTACAACGAGCTTCTTAATTTTAAAAGTAGCCCACTCCTGAGACAAAATAATTAAATCGTGAAGGTATTTAGCGCTTAGTGGCCTTAAATCCGCGAAATGTTTGGATTTTTTTTTTTCAGTTTGTCGCTATCTATTTAGGACAGTCTTGCTCTGAGACACCAAAATGTTTTATTTTTGAGTTTTTTATATTACAATATAACAATTTTTTGTCCACCTTTTGCAATTAACCCTGAAGATGAACAGACTGGTTGTGTCAAAACATAGGCTACAAAACAAGCCTAAAAGAATTACTTTTTATTCTTAGACCGACCAACTTTTCCCTTATTTCTAATGTCAGTCTTCAATTTTTAAACCTTAATATTTTTATTTTTTTTTTTTGTTTTTTTTTTTACTCTTTGTTGGATTTCAAACTATTTGCACGAAAATACTTTAAAAGTAGTATTCTCCCAGGGTATATTGTTCTTTAAATCAAACTTTCAGGTATTTTTTATACATAGATATTAAATTACCTAAATAGAAAATAACAAAAGTATACTAAGCACAGTTTTGTAAACCCATTGTCTTTTAATGTTCAAAAAATCCTTTTTAGAAAAAAAGGGAAAAGGTAAATATTATTCAATCATATGTCATAATAATTTTGATGAATAGTAAAAAATTGAATATATTATATTAAAAAATGATTATTTTATAGTTAATAATAATCTATATAAAGATGAAATTCTGTTTGTTCTTTATAGAAATACCGTTTGTCATAAATTCTCCAAATTTGGCTCAGTGGTTCTTTTATACCAGGCACGAATACCTGTCTATATTTATATAAGCCCCAGAGAGTAAAACTAAAAGTATAGTATAACCTAAAGCTTAAGAATAATAATCTATTAGTGCTATTCTTGTTCTATTTTTTGTTTATAAAATTGTTCACGTTTATCAGAAAAATGAAATTGCACGGGTGAAACTGGGATATACGGCTAATACATTATAAAGTTTAATATATTTTAGAGTTTATATTAGGTAATTATAAAAAATAACTAATTTATGAATATTCTTAGTTTTAAAACAGATTTAAACATTAAGATACATCGTAAGACATAGATTGGGATATTTAATTCATATTATAAATTCTCATTTTTTTTTTTTTTTTTTTTAGGTCCAGTTTCATATAGGGCATTTCAATGAACTTATTAGTAAAAGCAAGTGGATCAAATGGAATAATGTGCTTATAGCAATATTACAAAAATTTTCAAAATATACCAAAATAGTGTACCTCTTCATTGTTCCATCTACAATTCTATTTTATCACTTCTGGGGTTATCTTAATGAGAACCATTTACTGAGTTGTCTAAATTTTACTTAAAACCATAACTGAATCAGTATAACTTACCGTTAGGAATATTTGCTTTGATTTAATATTTTGAATAAGTTTTTTTTGCCTAAAAATTTAAAATTATAGGGGACACATGCTCTAATTACAGTAGTAGATTCCAAGCGTAAGGGATATACATCACACCATGATTCCTCAGGTTGATGAAGACGGTTTGGCAGACCCAGGCTGTGCCAGGCTAATGGTGGTGTCGTGGGCCTCCGTCTTTTGCATTTGAAACTGGAGAGCAGCAGCACAAAATTGAGATAGCTAGTGGTCGATGGTGCAGGTGGCTTTCTTCCCTCAAGGAGGGTACTACCATATAAGAAGAAGAATGACCATTCCCATGACGATAAAGCAAAAGGTTAAAAGTTATAACAGATTATAAGCTGATTTCTATGATAAAGTCTATTATTTCACATGCTTAATTTTAAACATATGTTTTTAATATTAAACTAACCTCTTCATCCATTTTATATATTAAAAGTTATAAATTTGGATGAAATGATTTAAGATGAGGCATTTTAAATCTAAAGATTTGGATATACAAGGGGAGTTCAAAAAGTTGTTGGCCTGACCCATTAAGAAACAAAATAAAAACACAGAACACATGGGTGATTCTAAAATTATAGTGGTATTTGTGTCACAAATGTGATAAATCGAGAACAGCCTGAAGGATTTTACCCAATATTTTTTTATTAACTACCCTATTTGTTGAACACAACTATCTCATTTTCAAGCACCCAAAGCCAGTATAAAATTCACTAAAATGTGCTCATTTAATCCTTCCCTAGCCTGTCACAAAGCAGAGGTCATGTACTTTGAAAAATAATTAACCCTTTCCTTCACAACAATCATAAAAATTCTCATCAGCACACTTTCAGGAATAAAAATAAAATTTAGTTGGAACTTCAAAGGTTACAGGCAAAGTACCACATTTTTTTCTTTTGTCACTCAGTTGTTAGGTCACTCCTTAGCTATTTTTATATATACCCCCCTTATATATTTTATACTCAGGGTATACATTTTCAGATAAACAGGTTATAATAATTGATGTTTTTTAAAGGAACTGTTCTGAAAGTCAGGAAAATTAAATGTCTATTGAAAGTCTCTTTGAGTTGGTTTTCATCTAAAATTGCCTTCCCTTGAGGTCCTTTTTGAGGTTTGGGAACTGTATGTAGTCACTAGGGGCCAGATCAGGCGTTAGAGTGGAAGGTTAATCAAGTAAAAACCCACAGTGTCAAGTGCGGCCATCACTTTACGAGCAGTGTGCACATAGGCATTGTCATGAAGCAGCAAGACTCCTTGGCTAAACTTCCCCTTTCTCTTCTACTTACTTGAATTTCTGCAACAGGCCAAAACATTACAGTAGTACTCTCCCATGATTGATACACCTTTGTCTTTGTAATCAATCATCAGGATTCCTTCCGATTCCAAAACCTTGTAGCCATGTTAGTTCTTGCCGAGGGTGTGACTTTGAAATTGACTAGCGGCTGTTCACCTTTCCTACGCCACTGCATTGACTCCTGTTTAGACTCAGGATTCTAGTAGTGGACTCAGGTCTCGTCCCCTTCCCAGTCACTATTCATGTAAAATCATCAATTGGATTTAAAGCGCAGAGTGACACAAATTTTTATACTGATCAATTCTTACTTGTCTTTGGGCAGAAGAGAGTTTTCTGGGGGCCCATCATGCACTGAATTTTGACTTGCCGAGATGGGAGTGTAAAATATTTAGAACAGTAATTTCCTACACTCTTACTCTTACTTTGCATCTGCTTCTTCTTTAAATGGATTAGAACCAAGTCTTCACTTCGTCTATGGTGGTCCATATCCTTTTACTGGCCTTTCCACCCTGATGATTATCCTCCCATCTTGAATAAACTTCACCAATCTTTCACAGTGCTATAGCAAGGGGATGAGTAAACATACACTTTCCTAAGGCATTAAAAATTTTCTGAAGACCTTATGCCTTCTTTGACTAAAAGTTTCATTTTCATTCACGGTTCTGTTACCGATGTTACACATTTTAATGGCAAGCTTTAAACTGATGAGACCTGAGAGAATTGCTAATACTAGACAAGAGACTGTAGGATTATAAAAATTGTATGAGTATTACTATTGATAAGATAAACATGATAGAGCAAAAGTCCTTTATCTTAATCCCCTACTTCATTGCTAAGCCGAGAACTTATTGACCTCTCATATAAACATTTTTATATTTCATATTTATTTTATAGAATAACAATGTGAATACAGTTTTATTTTTGTTGGCCATTGTACATGTTATTAGTAACCTAATCTTTAGAATAATATGCTACACTATGATCAATGTGTAATCAACTTGAAATGAATAAATGAGCAGGAAAGTTTGTACTATGGTTTAAAAATTACTGTCCATTAGTGTAATGTGAATTTTTACCTGAAACCCACAATATTGCAGAGTGTATGCCTAAAATATATATATATATATATATATATATATATATATATATATATATATATATATATATATATGTAAGCTGGTTGCCAATCATATGTTTTTTAGAGGACGTATTGTTTTGTATGGTGCATTGTTGTGGATTTTCTATCAAGAGATGTAACAATGGATTGTTAATCAATTGTTACTTTTAGGTATTATAGTTTTGTATAATTGATATCTATTATATTGTTGTAAATTTGTATTAATAAAAGGTTACTTTTAGCATGAGATTAACTCCAATTTGTTACAAGATTAGAAATTGATTAACACATTCAAGTTATAATGGCTGAGCAAAAGCTATTTGTCCATATTATTAAGAAAGATGAAGATAAGTATGATTTAGAAGCATTGGCAATAGATAAGTATACTTGGTTTATAGTTCCAAAAGAATTGAAGGATTTAAGGTTAAGCGTACATCAGGAATTAATAAAATTGAAAACTGTTACAAGTTCTATAAAATCTATTTCAAAAATAGGTGGTTACCGAAAAGTTGCAATTAAATTTAATACAGAATTAAAAAAAATATATTTAGATGAAGATGAAAATTTAAGAATCAAACAGAAAATAAATGGCAAGGTTATAGAGGTTGATCAGGGATTCGATATAAAACTTAAAAATGAGGTTCCAAATCAAAATGAGACTATTTTTAATACTAAATTAAACATTGACAATTCTCAAATCGATTTAGGCCATTTGGAAAAAGATAAAAAGATGAGAATGAATAGATTAATTATGGATTATCGTTCATGTTTTGCTAAGGATAAATTTGACGTTGGATCTATAAAATCTGTAGAGGCTCACATTAAACTAAAAGAAGAAAAATATGTTTCCAAGAAACCTTATAGGTGTTCATATCCGGATCAAGAAGAAATAGACTCTCAGATTTCTAAATTACTGGAGAACGATTTGATTGAAGAATCCTCTTCACCTTTTGCATCACCAGTCACTTTGGCGTTTAAAAAAGAGGATGGGCGGAGGACTCGCTTATGTGTTGATTTCCGAGAGTTGAACAAAATTGTCGTTCCAGAACCCCAGCCGTTCCCGAGAATAGAAGATATGGTCGTGAATGCCGGAAACTGCAGTTATTTTACGGCACTAGATATAAACTCGGCTTTTTGGTCTATACCGTTACGAAAAAAAGACAGAAAAAAAACTGCATTTATAACTCAAAAAGGCCATTGGCAATGGAAGGTGCTTCCTTTTGGATTTAAAAACTCACCAGCGATATTTCAAAGAGTGTTAGCAGGAATAATTAGAAAATACGATTTAGATAAATTTTGTGTCAATTATATTGATGACATACTAATTTTTTCTGAAACTTTTGATGACCATTTGATTCAAATTAAATTATTTTTTGAGGCTATTAAACAAGAAGGTTTTAAATTAAAATTATCAAAATGTAATTTTGCCAAACCTTCCATAAAGTATTTAGGTCATATAATTGAAAATGGTAAAGTTAGTCCGATAAACGAGAACCTGGTTGCTATTAAAGAGTTTAATCGACCGAAGAACAGGAAGATGGTTCGTCAGTTGTTGGGAAAAATAAACTTCTATCATAAATTCATTGATCATTGTACTCAGCGTTTGGCCCCATTGCATAACTTATTAAAGAAAAATGTTAGATTTATTTGGAGTGAACAATGCGAAAATTGTTTTAATGAGATAAAGCGGTACCTATGCTCAACGCCTATATTAGCCATTTATGATAAGGATAAAGAGGTTGTAATTGAGGTAGATGCGAGCCGTTTAGGTTTGGGGGCTGTTTTAAAACAACCACAAAAAGATGGCATTTTACATCCCGTCGCATATTTTTCAAAGAAGCTAACTCCAGGACAGATGAAGAAAGAAATAATGTATTTAGAATGTCTGGCCATCAAAGAAGCAATTATTTTTTGGCAATATTATTTGATAGGTAGAGAATTTGTAGTCATCTCAGATCACAAACCTTTAGTAAGCTTAAAATCAAAATCTAGAACTGATGAAGCGATGGGTGATTTGATGTTGTATTTGTCTCAGTACAATTTCAAAATCATTTATAAAGAAGGAAAAGAAAATATTGAGGCTGATGCTTTATCTAGAAATCCTGTTCTCGAAAGTTTTTCTAATGACGATGATTGTTTAAAAATTGTAAATATGATAAAATTGGAAGAGATAATTGCTGATCAACGAGATATTAAGGAAGAAATAGAAAAGACCAAGAAGATAGTTAAAGATGGTGATATCAGTTTTAAACTTTTGAATAGTAGGAAAAGAATTTATGTATCAGAAAAGTTTGGGTTAGATTTAATCAAGAAAGTACATAAATTTTATGGTCATATTGGTAGTACTCATATAGCCAACAAACTAAGACCTTTTTACTACTTTAAAAACATGGATGATAAAATAAATCAGTATTGTCAAACGTGTGAAATCTGTAAGAAAAATAAATCTAGATCAAGTCGGGCTATAGGTCTACTATCAAAATTAGGACCGCCTAAACAGCCCTTTGAAATTGTGTCGATTGACACCATTGGGGGTTTCAGCGGCAACGGTTCCACTAAGAAATATATGCATTTGCTGGTGGATCATTTCACTAGACATGCGTGGATCTTAACCTCAAGTAAACAAAATGCTCAGGATTTCATTAAATTAATAAATCCGTTGACTAAAGATTATGAAATAAAAATGTTGTTGGTCGATCAATACACAGCATTAAATTCATTGAAATTAAAAAAATATTTAAAAGAAAGAGGTATTTTACTTGTTTATACCTCAGTCGATAATCCTCAATCGAACGGCTTAAACGAACGATTGAACCAAACATTGGTGAACAGGATTCGGTGTAAATTAAATGAAGATGGTAACAATACACCTTGGACAAAAATTGCTGAACAGTGTTTAGATGAATATAATAATACAGTACATAGTACAACCAAATTCACTCCAGCATATCTTTTATTTGGCACGACGTCAGAAATAGTACCTTCTCAACTAAAACAAGCAAATAATTTAGAAAAGGATAGAGAAGAGGCTTTCAAAAATTCTGAAAAAAGTTTTGAAAGAAATAAAATTAGAATAGACAAGAACAGAAGAGAATATGAATTTCAAGAAGGTGACTTAGTGTATGTAGCAAATGGTAACAAATTAAACAGAAATAAGCTAGATGAGATCAGAAGTGGACCATTCATGATAAAGAAAAGACATTCTAATTCAATTTATGAATTAGGAAGTAGAAAGAAACGAAAAGAAGGGAATCTGTTCCACAGCACCAAGCTTGTTCCTTACTCTTTTCCTATGCAGTAAAAGAGTCGTCGACCAAGGGAAGTGTAAGCTGGTTGCCAATCATATGTTTTTTAGAGGACGTATTGTTTTGTATGGTGCATTGTTGTGGATTTTCTATCAAGAGATGTAACAATGGATTGTTAATCAATTGTTACTTTTAGGTATTATAGTTTTGTATAATTGATATCTATTATATTGTTGTAAATTTGTATTAATAAAAGGTTACTTTTAGCATGAGATTAACTCCAATTTGTTACAAGATTAGATATATATATATAATATATATATATACCTAAAATAAAACTTGATTTTGATATTCATTCTGCCTTGGTTTATGAAAAAAAGAGGTCTTTTTCATGTGACAAAAATTGAGAATTAAGTTTTTAGTAATATGCTATATTTTCCATTGAACAGTAGTTCTAGGGAAAGTTGATTATAATACTTATCTATGGTTTAAAAAGAGGTATAGAAATATAATACAATTGGATAAAAAAGAAATATTATATTACAAAAATATTTTACATGTAAAAAAGTGTTTGACTAATTCAACTAAATACTTAGGAACTATCTACATAAGTGGTTTAACATTTCATGTTATACAAAAGAAATTAATTTGTACAAATCATATAATATTTACAAACAATCATTAGGGTTAACTAATCTGTGACTTAGATTTAAAGATGACATTTGAAGATTGTTATTAAACCTGAAAGAAAAATTACATAAAATATTATTAATTAAATTATGATGGTGAAAGTTTTCCTAAAATTAGTTTCATATAGATTTATTAAAATATAATTATGCCTAAGTAAGAAAACATTTACTTATATCAAATACATAATATACTTCACTTAATATAAATCAGTTCCATTTGAAATCAATAAATGTGGCATCGGCTTGTCAACTTAAAAATGATATTGCCTAAATAAAATTTTTAGGAAGCTTCACTATTTAAACCTTACAGTTTAAATTTTATAAGCACTCACTGGGCTTCATATAGAATGTAAAGAGTCATTACTTGTTGATTGATCAATGAATGTTTAAAACTGTATGGAGCAGAAGCGGATCCAAACAATTTCTGGGGGACATTTTTATTTTTTACATTTTCCTGTATCATGAACTGCCTTATCTAAATTAGCAAATAGAAATATTGTAAATTAAAAAAAAACAATCCACATTTTCATTTAAGGACACAAAATAATTTCTAAATTTTGCAATACTTTTAATATATAAATTGTAATAGTTTACCGGTGTCCTCACTTCTCAGGATCGGCCCCTGGTATGTAGATATTGTCAGTAATCTCACTCACTCACTCACTCCATGGCTCTACGGTCCTTTTTGAGAACCTGGGCCTCCTTTACAATAGTTTTAGGACGTTTTGCCACTCCGCTCTGTCTAGGGCTTGTCTCCTCCATCTTCTAATGCCCAGCTTTTCCAAAGTTTTTTCGACGCCTTCTATCCAACGGCTTCGTGGTCGCCCTCTTTGCCTTCTTCCTCCTGGCTTACCATTCAATAGTGTTTTAGGCAGTCTACCTTCAGGCATCCTTTCGACGTGTCCTGCCCATCTTAATTGACACTTCTTGATGTATGTCACCAATTCTTGGTCTTGAAACATGCGTCGAAGTTCTTCGTTTTTCCGCAGCCTCCATCTCCCAGCTTCACAGACAGGTCCATAATTTCTTCTGAGTACTTTTCGTTCCCAAACATTTAATAATCTTTCGATTTCATTTGTCAGTACCCATGTTTCACAGCCATATGTTACTACTGGTCTTATAACTGTCTTATATATTATGACCTTAGCTCTGTAGCTTAAGCTTCTAAACTTAAGTGGCTTCTGTAGTGCGAAGAAACATCTATTGCCCGCGGCCAATCGCGCTTTTATTTCCTCCATAACCTCATTTTTCTCCGTAACAAGTGCTCCCAAATATTTAAATTGGCTCACCGTCTTAAAGATGTATGACCCAAATTTTATTTCTGGTTCTGCCCTTGTTGGTCTTCTTGAGGTCTTCATATAAACAGTCTTTTTCTCATTGATTTGCAAACCCAATTTTCGCGCTGCACTCTCGAACTCTTGGAAAATACCTGAAAGGGCTGCAATCGATCTTGCCGTTAACACAACATCATCAGCATATGCTAAATGTTGGGTCATTCTGTTGTATATGGTGCCATTTGCATTTGTTCGAATTGCACGAATTGCCATCTCAAGCGCCAGGTTAAAAAGAGTCGGTGACAAAGGGTCTCCTTGTCTTAGGCCCTCTTTGACTGAGAATTGGCTGGACAGCATTCCTTGTATCTTGACTTTACAAGTGGTGCCCGTTAGTGACATTCTGACCAACCTGATTAACTTCATAGGTATGTTCAGTTTTTCCATAGCCATCATTAATTCTTCTCTGTTTATGCTATCGTATGCCTGTTTAAAGTCAACAAACAGATGGTGCAGATCGACGTCGTATTCGTATGATTTTTCCAAGGTCTGCCTCAGAGCGAAGATGTGGTCCACAGTTGATCGGCCCTCTCTGAAACCACACTGATAATCCCCCAGACACTTTTCCGGCCAATTTTTGATTTTTTGATTGAGGAGTACAGCAAATATTTTATACGATGTCGATAAAAGAGATATTCCTCTGTAATTATCACAATTTGCTTTATCTCCTTTCTTATGGATAGGACATATAAGGGCTGTACCCCATTCTTGTGGCATTTCTTCTTGTATCCATACCTTTAACACTATATTGTACAGCTCTCTATGTAGTGTTTCTCCACCTTGCTTGATCATTTCAGCGTCTATATCATCATATCCTGGTGCTTTACAGTTCTTCAGTGACTGTACCACTTCCAGAAATTCTTCAAAATCCGGTGGTTCCACATCATCTTCATCAGACTGACTCAAAATGAACCCTTCTCTCTCGGGCGATATCCCATTTCTGCTGACGTTCAGTAGCTCTTCGAAATAGTTGCGCCAAGTGTCAATAACTTTAACAGTTTCTAACACGAGGTTTCCTTCTTTATCTTTGCAGCCACCAGACCTTGGTTGAAAGCCCTTCTGGAAATCCCTTATCCCTTTATAGAATTTTCTGGTCTGTTTTTTCTCATAGTCTGCTTGTAATGCTTCCAGTTGTGCCCTTTCCACGTTCCTCTTTTTCTGTCTACACAAAGTTTTGACTATTCTTCGTTTGGCTAAATATATTTCCATATTTTGCCTGGTGTTCCTGTTTAGAACGGCCCTCCTTGCATCATTCCTTTCCTTCAGAGCCCTTTTACAATCTTCATCAAACCATTCATTTCGTTGCACTCTCTTTCTTTTGCCAAGAACATCCCTGGCTGCACTTAACAGCGAAGTCTTTACTCTTTCCCAGTCCCTTTGTAAGTCTTCTTCACCTATGTAGATCTTTTCAATGAGACTTTTACTGACTTCTTTTCTATAGAGTTCTTCTATTTGTTTATCTTTTAACATGATGCTGTTGTACTGCACCACCTTTTTTTTTTTTTTTTTTTAAATAAAAAAGTAATCTACCAAGTTATTATTCTAAAATGATTCCAATAATTTGTTACATCAATTTAATTGAAATAATTTAAATCTCAAGAATAAGAATTTATGATAATTCCTATTCACAAGAAAGAAAGTACAAGCTAATGTGGGAACTATCGACCTTTCTGTCTTTCATATAAAAACTATATACCTCAATATTAGAAAGACTGAGGATGCTTGTCAAGGAGCATCTGCTTTCCAACCCCAACGCCAAACCCAAGATCATATTTATTCTTTAAGAACAATTATTGACAAGTCTTGGGATCAAGATAAGCGTGTATCCTTGGCATTCCTAGGTCTAGACTCTTAAACTGCCTTTGACTCTGTTCCTATAGACAATAGGTATGGGATTCTCTATCCAATAAGAATATCTAACAAAGATATCCGTATACCATAAGTCCAAAGGTATAATTAGAATCTATAGGTATAATTAGTAGGGAGTCGGATAAGTTTGACATGAAGAAAGGTGTAAAACAAGGTGACAGTTTAAGTCCACTTTTATTGATTATATTCATTGATGAAATCCTGAAATATGCAAACAGCTCGCACTATTGTAGGCAAATGGAATGTGAGGACGATGCTGGCACAAGTGATGGTGTGTGCAGATGACATTGTCCTCATAGTGGATATTGAAGAGCGATTACAACAGGCAGTGATAGAATGGAAGGCGGATTTGGAAAGGAAGGGGATGACTATCAATGATGGAAAGAGCAAAATAATGTAAATAGGCAGGGAGCAGGAAGTTGATGATACAATGCAAAGGGGAAGTAATGGAAATGGTGGACGACTACTCTTACCTAGGGAGAGCAGGAATGGAAGATTGGCCAGGAAATCTCCAATTGTTTAAAAAAAGCAAATAGTATCTACTATTAACTCTATAACATAATAATAAGTAAAAGAGAAGTATAGAAAAATGTTAAGATACACATTTTTAAAGCCTTCTATCTGCTTACCCTACTATAAGGAAGTGAAAGTTGGACACCATTAGAGAAACATCTTAGTCGATTGACAGCTACTGAAATGAAACATATCCGAAGAGTGGCTGGTCGAACAAGGAGAGATTATATCAGAAATGAGCATGAGAAGATCTTACAGAGAAGATCTCAGAGTTGTTCCCATGATTGGATACCTCTGCCGAAAGAACGAGAACCGTAATCCTCAAAAATTCTTCAAAGTTTTGCCCCTAGGGAAACGCCCAAGAGGTTGACCAAGAAGGCAATGGATTGATCACATTTCTAGATTTGGCCAAAAGCGAAACAGGCCACTAAATGCGATAAAGGCTATGGCAGGAGATCGAGAGGTTTGGCATGCATGGACTGCCAGGAGAGGCATCTCCACACTGATAGGCACTAAAGAGGAAGAAGAATTTATATGCAGTAGTTAAAAAAAAGAAAAGAAAATATCTAAATTACAAGACCAATTTAGCTTTTTTTTTCTCTCTCATCAGCTGAAGGGGTCTTTTTTACTTTATCCACACCAGTTATATTTTGATATAATTATTGATTTATCATACCGTTATTAAGTAACATATGCCTATTTTCAAAGAAAAAAGTTATAGATGAAAGAGGTTACCTATTGAGATTACCTCCTAGATTTTAAGAAATGTTGAAGTTGATTTTGTTAATAATGAATCTGATCCAACTGAGTCGTGTTCTTAAATAAGAACAAGTGACATTTCAGACATTTCAAAGTTTCGGAATATTGCATAAAACGCGGAAATGTAGATGAGGATACTTTATGATGCTTGCTTTTCATCAAAGAAGATCTCCAGCATTTAGATGCAATTTGAGAAGTTGCAGAGAGGAAATCGGTGGTTATAAATTAAACTATTACTTTTGTTTTTATTTAAAGCTTGTTAAATACACTACTTTAAACATCTGTTCTTCACTTGTATTAATTTAATAATAAGATAAATCACTCTTTTAGAAATAAGTAACTGGTGCGGCTAGAGTAAAAAAGACTCAGCTTAAGTTGTAAGCAAGTATTGCAATTATCATAACGAGGAAAATAAATGTAACATCTTCTAAGTGCAAACAATTATTTCGAGAAAATGAAGGGAATATTTACTTTTTTTTGATGAACTGTATACTCCTTTATTTTATGATTACTTACTCAAAACAAAGATGAAATTAAATTAAATCTTATTTATAGATTATATTTTAGAACATTTACTTGGCCAAGATTGATCATAAAAGTTCAAAACTGTATATTGAAATAAAATTGCATATGCTATTGTAACATGGCAGTTGATAAAATCTTTTTAACTGGAAGTGCACATATAAAATTACTATTATAAAATGGTTTCATCGACTAACTGAAATCATTCAAACTTCTAGATGAAATCTATGTAACTTCTAGATGAAAAAATGTTGACTTACCTCTTCTTACTACCATGAACTATGATGACGATAGTAAGACTTTATAGGATACCCTCTAATTTCATGAATAGGTTTCACGTGTGCATGGGTCAGCAAACGATGTCCATGAAATGAGGTATGCAGAGGACGATGGACCTCAATGTGTTCCTCTACTAAAGGTGGCGACAACCCACGATTCGCATCAACACCAGTTGGATGAGCCGCTTCAGGTGCAGAAGGAGGTGCTGGTTGGTTATTTGCAATTACTGGAGGGTTGTGTTGCAGAACAGGCGTTTGTTGAAGTACAGGCGTTTGTTGAAGTACAGTCGGGCTTTGCTGAAATACTGGTGGGTTGTTAGAGAGGACAGTTGGATTATCAGGTAAAGCTGGCCTAGGCAGGAAAGTCGGGAAGTCAAGTGGCTGATGCACTGGATAAGGAACAGGAACAGGACGGTCAACTGGAACAGCATGAGGGACCGGAACTGGAACTGGTCGATCTACTGGTACTGGAACATTTCTGAAAACAGGCACTGCTACAGGACGATCCACTGGTACAGGGTAGGGTCGGTCAACTGGAACTGGTACATTCCTGAGAACGGGTACAGGGCGGTCTACTGGAACAGGGACGGGGTAAGGACGGTCCACTGGTACTGCTACTTGCCTCACCACGTGTACTGGGTACGGAACTGGATGTGGAACTGGAACGGGAACATGGCGTTCTACTGCTATCGGGTGGTAATGGAGTGGCTTCACGAAGGCTGGAGGAGGCAGTACTCCCAAGACTGGCTTCTGCACGACGTGTGGGTGGACGGGAACAAGCGGCTGCACCTGTGGAGGTTGTATGGAGCGTTAATGTTATCTGTTTAATAATTTACTCACGTTTACACTACATTAATTTGAAAAAATATACTTAGGTACTATAAATCCTATCGGAAAATATACATTAAGCTATATACATTGATAAAAAATTATATTTAACCAAATCTTCATCTTGACATAAACTATAGTTGTTGGTGAAAATAAAAATATTTATATTCTTGCATAAATGTTGGTCACTGTAAATTTGGCCCAGATCTCGTTTATCATGTCTATGTGATAGTACAATCCTAGTATTGTTATAAACATCAATACTCAGTACTTCTGCAGATGGTGTTGCATCTATCCCCATGTTATGGAGGAGCTTGTTGAGCTGACAGTTACCTTTGTGCAGCCTTTTAAGGGTTTACCTGCCCATCTACTGTTCCTTACTTGAACTGTAAATCAATGTAAATATTATAAGAAGTTCAAAATAACCTGCTGCCTGTTTTGCTCAGCTCAGAGAACCCTGGGTTAGTTTTATCGAAAAATAAAAATAAAGAGATCTATATTTATACTTTGCCTATCTTGGACAGCTTTCTTTCACTCCTTCTCAATGCTTCAGGAGGTTTCTTATTAGATTTCACTTGGTAATGTTGTACTTATTTTAGCTCTGCTATTGACATGTGTAGCATGCTAATAATGCTCACTCCCAAATAAAGCCAATCTTGCCTCTTCAAAAACTAATTTTTATACAATAGTAAAAATAGATATTAAAGTTATTGGCTTGTTGGATCAGATAAAAAAAAAAGTAACAGAATTGGTAAAAAAAAGAGGAGTTAAAAAAATAAGCTTTTCAATTAATAATATTCCAGATTAATTTTTTTCTTTCAAGTCCTCAAAATATATTTATGTTTATTTACTATTTATATTTTTCATGCAATTGGGAAAAATAAAGGAAGCTATAAGTGTAATTACGGTGACAAATTTTAAGGCCAATTTTTTATTTTTAGCTATTAGTCGTTTTTGGAACTAATTTCAGGATTTTGAATTAATGATTAATAATTACGATGATACAGCTTCTTGAGAATAATGAAATTGAGAATAATGTACTCATACATCCCATAGTGACCTTTTGAAATAGAGATGAAGTGTTAAGTGTATAAAGAATCAAAAATTAACTAGAGTTACTACTACTAAAATTTATTCTCTGATGTCAACAGTATGAAGGCCGAAAGATGGACCAATAAAAATAATTAATTTAATATATTATTTAAAAAATTTACTTTATTTAACTAAGATGAAATAATGCGTAATAATGTGTAAATAAAAAAGAAACCTTTCCTATTGATAGCACTATGAAGATTATTACAATTTCACAATTTCAGACAAACAAAAACTCAAATTATTAACAAGTTTACAAAAAGTATTCACTTGTAAGGACAAAGTAATACAAAAGTAACCATATGATTCAATCTTCAGTGCAAGACTAAGATTCCTGAAATTTAGCAGCCACTTCAAGCTTGCATGGTCAGTCCGCAACAAAAGTCCAGTCCATCGCTCATTGTATTTAGCCTGAATTATAATACTCTTGAAGGTTCCCGAAAAGCGTAGAAGATTCACGAACATGTAGTAAACAGTTGGTAACTGTTCCAACAAAAAGTCTAGAACTCAGTTAAATCATACTGTTTTTGTTTTTACGTTACTATATATATATATATATATATATATATATTTATATATATATCATTAATGTAAACAAAATAATTTAATTAATAACATAATCCGAAAAGCGTAGAAGATTCCTGTTTTACAAGTTCTGGAAGCATGATTTGTAATATCTTTTAGAAATAAATAAAATTGTTTAATGAAAATAAGAAAAGAATCGGAAGATAACTTTTAAACTTAACAAAAACGTTAATATGTCATCTTAACGTTCGCAGCTAATCATCCATTTGTTGGATGATAATAACCATAATAGTTCCAAAATTTAAAACATAATAATGTTACTTTGATAAATACATATAAACTACATATCTGTACCTGAGAGGTAAACTGTTGTAACTATAAAATTCTCGAGTTTCCAATTATTGTTGTAACTGAATTATTTCTATTATTCTATTTCTAGTGAAAGGTATTCGTATTTATATTATTACTTTTTTTTTTACGACAAGAAATATGAAAAATTAAAATTCAAAGTGCTATATTTTAAAAATTTAATAATGTCAGTTACGACAGTTTACCTCTGAGGTACAGATTTATAGATGAATCAGTTTGTTACTTGCCGGTACTTGCGGCACGATGGGCTGCGCTGGGTAAGGGGCAGGTTGCAGACCAAATTCCAGTGGGTAGGCACCGTATCCTAGCAACGAGCTCCTCTTGTCCTTCTTCTTTTCATCCTTGTTCTGTTTAGCTGCGGACACCGCCAGGACCAACAGGCATAGCAAGCCCTACAAGAATATTTCTGTGAAAACATTTAACACACACAAAAATGTTCCTTTTATGCGTTGACAATGTATCAATAGCCAACCGTAACAAAGAAAGATTTATCCTAAGATCTATCCTTCTCAGGTTATGGGGTATTGGAAAAGGTGTGATGAATATTTTCTTAAAACAGGGTTTAGATATTGTTGATAGGCTAGGACTGTGTGATTAATTGAGGCATCTATAATTTAATAACTAATTAATATTGCATGCACCTTTTCGTTACGTGTTCATAAGGATAGAAATACAATGCAATGCTTCGTTTCAGATTCAGTCCTGTTCACCATTGACCCAATATTCTTGCTAGCTTTCGATTTCACCTCATGCCAAAAATATATTTAATATTTTACTAATTTTTCCTTCTTAACTCAACATTTAAAAACAAGTAAAATAACTGAAACAAGAGTTATCATGTACTATAATAATATTTTATTTAGTTTTGGGTATAAAATTAAGAAAAAGTAAATTAAAAGTTTCTATGAGAACGGCTAGAATATCTAACACGAATATAAAATTTTGAAACTAAGAAATTATTAGATACAAATGTGGACAAATTAAAGGCGAAATATAAGGGAGAAACAGTTTTAATCGACTTTAGTTAATCCTTAGTGCGTTTGATCTCGTGGAACTAAAGAATTAAAACACTAATCCCCTTTATTATCATCAAAGCTAGTTCATTCTCTTTGAAATATACTAATTACTTAATATTAAATTTGTACTTAGTAATTGAGGCGTTCTTTGAGATTTCTCTTGTTAATGAATAATGTTTGTGTCGTTACTTAGTTATATACCACTGATTTAGCTTGTACTGAAGACGACTTAGACGGTCTCTTTTTAATAAATATGAAAAATATATCCTTAATACACTTATCAACTAACGTCTAACAAATTTCAAGTTTCTCTAACTATCTATCAGCACCTTTCTGTTTTTCTATTCATAAGTTTCTGGCCGCCCTCAATCGAAATTACTCATTATTCAAAATTGACGAATCGTCAAAATTCCATAGCCATTTTACATACCTACAATTTTCAAATCCAACAAATTTTCCATTTGATATATATTTCTATTAGATATAGAAAAAAAATAATGACGGAATGGTTATATTTGATGCTTCTTTAAAATAAGATAACGTGATTGATGCTTTTTATCAAGCTGTCAAAAGGTTTCGAAGAGGTTTGTTTACAAAAAAATTTTTTTAAAGCTAGATTATCTCTAAATGTATGCGATATTCATGTACGAAAAATCTCAAAAATCTCCTTAAATGGAAAAAAATATCTGCTATAACACGTTGATCAAGTATTTACTAAAAAAAAAATTTTTTTTTGGTAAAATTATCTTTTATTTTACAGTCAAACAAATTTTTTTTTTTTGAAATCCTAAATTCCTAGCTAAAATATTAACTACTCATTTATGCATGTAATGATCCTGAAAATAATTTAGTAGTAATTATTTTAGCTAAGATATTCAATCTTTATTAAAAAAATCTCAATAATGATACAACTTTATTAACCGATATAAAGATTAACCGGAAGCCTGGAAACAGAAAGACCCAAATAAAATTATCTATAAAGGACAAATTTGTCAAAACTTCCAGACAGAAGAAGACTGCATTGTTTATGCATTGATGGCTCAAGCTCAGTCCTGAGTTCTATACAGCTATTTGGTTTACGTAGCATCATCCATCAGCAACAGGGGAAAGATTAAGAGGGCATTGTAGTCTTTTCTTTGGTCCGTTAAAATGGTTCATTACGAAAATAATACAGCACGAATGTTCTTTCGTTTTTCGTGATAACATTTCCTTCATTTTTACGGGAATTAAGGACCTTTCAAGTTTTCTCTGTAATTCATTTAGGTTTCATTAGTTTCTTCAAAGTCAAATTAATCTTATAGCTGTCGTGAGAAAAATTATCTTCTCTCAAGTCAACAGAAATATGGTTTCTCTTCTACAAAACTCATTCAGTTGTTCAATCGAATGTGACATTATATTTAATATTTAAGAATATCGATAAAATTTATTTTGACGAACCCTAAAACCTAAGTAAGGAAACGGCTTATGTAACTAAAAATGAATTTTTAAATCTGAACGATAGTGTCAGATATTAACAGACCAACAAATTCCACTGCGTTATATAATATGTAGTACAGAAATGCATTAATTTTACTGCGCTGATAGTAAGTGTTTCATGTTTTTAATAATAAATTGACTTTTTGCATTTCTTATTTATTTGATAGAATAATATAACACAAAATTCGTAACTCACACAATACATAAAACCATTCATATATCTTATAACCTTCAACACATATGATAATTAAAAATTAAATAATAGCAAAACAATGATAATAATGATAACAATTCCCAACATCTTCCTTTTTCTGTTTTTTTTTTTTTTTTTTTTTCATGTTCGCACAAATTTTCGGTTTCTTGTGTATAACGCCCCCTTTACGTCCACAACGTATTTCCTTCCTGGCTCTATCCTGATGACTTTACCTGTAACCCATGGTTCGAGCTTGTCTTGTGGCTTCTTCTTTATCCAGACTATTTGCCCGATTGAGAGCCTGGGCAACTCTTTGGTTCCACGATCATATTGCTTCTTGTAATAAGACTTCTTCTTGTCCCATCGTTGAACCACCCCTTCCGGAAGCACGGGTTTCAAAAGTTTCGGATTGATGGGCAGACACGTCTTCGTTCTTCTAGCCATTAGCAGTTGTGCTGGACTATAGTCAATACCTTGTAGCGGTGTATTCCTCAGTTCAAGCAATGCTTTCTGAAAGTCCATTTTGTCTTCGCGTACTTTCTTAAGTAAATTTTTAAATATCTTGACTGCAGATTCAGCCTTTCCGTTCACCTGATGATGATAAGGCGAAGAAAGTTCTAGCTGAAACTGCCAATCCTTGGCAAAATTTTTGAAATTTTGAGCCGTGAGAGGAGCGCCACTATCTGATACAACTGTTTCAGGCACACCGTATCTGGCAAACAGTTCTTTGCAGAACGTGATAAGGGTCTCAGATGAGCACCTTGCTGTCTTTCTTACTTCAAAGAATGACGAATAATAGTCGGTAACAATTATATAATGGGCTGTCCCTTCTTGAGCAAAATCTATAGCAATCTTTTGCCATGGTCTTATTGGTGTCTTGTCAAGAATCAGTGGTTCTCGCTGTTGAGCTGAAGCGAATTTCTTACAAATTAGGCATTGGCTAACTTCTTTTCGGATGTCTGTATTCATGCCCGGCCAGTAGAAAACATCCTTTGCTCTTCTTAAACATGACTCTGAACCTTGGTGGGTGCTGTGTAAACGTTTTGTGAGATCTTTTCTCATTGACTGAGGTACGACTATGCGCTCTCCTTTCATGACGATGCCATCTTCAATTCCTAATTCATCTCGAAACGGCCAAAAAGCTCGTAGTTGTTCTGGGAGTTTTTTAACACTCTCTGGCCATCCACTCTTTATAACCTTCATTAAATTCACCAAAACGTCATCTAAAACCGTTTGACTTTTTAATTGTAAAATCCTTTCTTGAGTGACATTCAAGTATTTATGCGAATGGCATTTTTCAAAGCTCTTCAAATTGTCCGTGGAAAAAATTAAGATATCTTTCTCATCCTTGTGTTCATTACTAATAACTGGGGCACGAGATAGGAAATCGGCTACAGGAGTAGATTTCCCTGGCTTGTATAAAATTTGGAATGTATACTTTTGTAGGCGAAGGAGCATGCGTTGTAATCTTTTCAGTGCATTTACAATTGGTTTTTTAAAAATTGTCTCGAGAGGCTTATGATCGGTCTCCACTACAATATCATCCTTACCAAAAAGATATTGCTCGAATCTTTCAAATGCATAAACTACAGCCAGACATTCCTTTTCTATTTGTGCATACGACATTTCTGCTTGACTTAAAGTTCTAGAAATAAATGCAACTGGCTTACCTTCTTGTAATAAAGTCGCTCCCAGCCCATTCTGACTCGCATCACACTGAACAGTAGCTGACTTATGAAGGTTAAAGTATTGGAGAATTGGAGCTGAAGTGGCCAACTCTATTAATGCTTTGAATGCTTTGGTGTGTATTTCGTCCCATGTCCATTCTACATTTTCCTTCAACAAGTCCCTAAGGGTAGCCGATACATCTGATAATCTAGGAAGGAATTTTCCTAGGTAAGTAATAAACCCTAAAAATCGACGCAGTTCTTCTTTATTTTGTGGAATTTTCATATCCTTCAATGCGCTAATTTTCTCAGGGTCAGGCTTCATTCCATCAGCACTGAGAATATGACCCATATACTTCACTTCTCGCAGCCCGATTTTGCATTTATTAAAATTAAACTTAATGTTTCTGCTCTCTGCACGCTGAAGCAACGCTCGTAAATTTCGGTTATGGTCTTTTAAGGCTTCTTCGTCTGTATCTCCACAACCAAAGATCACTATGTCATCCGCTATAACGATTATTCCACTTAGACCTTCCAGCTCTTCATGAGCTCTCCTTTGAAATTCTTCTGGAGCTGATTTTACCCCGAAGGGCAGTCTTAGCCATCGATATCTTCCAAAGGGTGTCCAGAAAGTCGTGTATTTGCTGGCCTCTTCAGTTAATTTAACATGCCAGAAACCATCTTTGAGGTCAAGCGTGCTAAATATCCTGGCGTTTGTCAGATGGGGAGAAATTTCCTCAACTGTCGGTGCCTGATAATGTGATCTCTGTATTGCCTTGTTCAACTGATGTGGGTCTATGCATATGCGTAACTTGCTCGGTTTCTTGACTACAACCATCGCACTCACCCATTCAGTTGGCTCTGTTACTTTTTGTATAACATTCAAACGCTTCAATCGCTCTAACTCATTTTTTATTTCTTCTCTTAAAGCTAATGGATACCTCCGTGGAGGAACAACTACTGGTGGAACAGTTTTATCCAGCTTGAAATTATATAAGCCTTGAAAACATCCTAGTCCTTCGCCGACAGAAGGGTATGAAGCAATAATTAAATTTGGATCTTGGGAAGCTTTTATTTCGAAAACGTAGTCATTTATGGTAATAAGACCTAACCTGATACAATCTTGAGCTCCTACCAGAGGGTTATGAGACGTATGAATGACCTCAAAACTCAATTTCTGCTTTGATTTCCTCCATTCAATCGATAGCTGAGTTTTCCCTAAGGATAGCTGGGATTCTCCCCCATAAAATGTAAGTCTAGTTAGACTTTCAGTGAGCCTTGGTTTCTTTCCGCCGAATAAACGCTTCAAAGTCTCATAGCCGATGACGTTGCAAGTCGCTCCACTGTCTAATTGGCATTTCAATAACTTCAACTTATCTTGGACACAAACTGGTAAGTTTACATAAAGGCGGTTTCTGGGCTTCTGGTCGTCAATTTCATAAATATCCTGAAATTGTTCTACTTCAATCGACGATTCACTGCCAGTATCAGCGTCTACTTTTCTTAATTTTTCATTTTTTCGCATGCATACTTTGGAAAAATGATTATTTCTTTTGCAAACATTACAAGTTTTACCATATGCTGGACAATTCCGAGCCCCTCTTTCATGTTTTCCTCCACAATACTTGCATATCTTGAAGGGCTTTGCATCAACTTTAAAGTTTAATCCGCTTGTGCTCTCCTGCAATGTCTCATTTCCTCCATCATTCTTAATTTTTCCAGCCAAACATTCAGCATGTTCGTCCGTTACACAGATCTTTTCAGCCTTATCTAAAGTTAAGTCTCTTTTTTCTAAAAGCCTTTTTCGAAGATGTACATTTGATATGCCAGCAACCAGTCGGTCACAAATTAATTGTTCTTCCAATTCTTGCTTAGTGAGGTTCGCCAAAGCTTCAAAATCACAGTTACTGGCTATCTCAAGAAGCCTGTTAATAAAATCTTTACAGGTCTCTTCGTGACCCTGCCTAGCACTGTTGAACGTGTACCTTTCAAATGTAACGTTTTTAGCCTGCTGAAAATATTTATCTAACCTAGAAATAACTTCCGCAGTGGATGATGGATCGCCACAAATTTTATTAATTAATCTTAATGCCTTACCTCCAATCACTGAAAGGAACAGGGCAAGTTGAACCTTTTTGTTGGAAATATTGGTCCCCTTCGAGCCACAAGCCTCTGCCAGAGTGATGTAGTTCTTCCACTGCATCTTGAAAAGTTTCCAATTCTCGGGAGCAGCATATTTGTCAGTGATATCTAATGCCTCAGGTAACGGAATATTATTCATGTTTTATTGAATCGAAACAACACCTGACACCATGTTTCATGTTTTTAATAATAAATTGACTTTTTGCATTTCTTATTTATTTGATAGAATAATATAACACAAAATTCGTAACTCACACAATACATAAAACCATTCATATATCTTATAACCTTCAACACATATGATAATTAAAAATTAAATAATAGCAAAACAATGATAATAATGATAACAATTCCCAACAGTAAGGTATACGTTTTCACTATCATTTCGAACGAACTGCAGACGAACGTGAGAACTGCAAAAGAAGAATTTAGAGAGGGAAATTATAAGGTAGCTTAACTCTATGTGGACTCAATGTTATTTTAAAACTTTACCCCCTCCCCCTCTCACGTCATTCGGATGTTCAGAAAAACCGATGCTGCCATCAGTAGCAGCTGTCGAGTCCATCGCGGCTCGGTTGCATAATGTACCAACCGTTTGCCTGTCACGTGCTCCCGATCCCAGTTTGCGTTAATCAACGTTAGTGTTGACAGCGTGGGCGGCTGGTCTAAAGTATTTTGGGTTCCCCTCATGGCTGGAAATTGTCACTCATGTTTCCAAGCTACATGAGGTAGCACCTAACAGCTACACACAGCGGTCGTGATTTTTAACACTGCATTGCCAACTCTTTTTTTTTTTGCTACGGATTTGGCAACCACACGCCTCCAAGGCTGTCATTAAATATTGATGATTTTAATGAGGGAGCATTCTAGTTGTATTATTTTTTTTTTTTAAATATGTTTGTTTCGGGACAAAGATACAATAAACATGAAACATATTTTTTTTTGTCATGAATCGCAAAAACATATAGTAAAAAAAATAGTTATTTTCATCACTAGTTCCATAAGTGGTTGTTTTCGGTGCGCGGTCGAGTTTAACGCTGAGGCGTAGCCGGGCGCGGAAATTAGACGAAGCACCGAAAACACACTTTTGATACGTGTTATGAACAATATTTTTCATCAAACTGCTCATACTTAAGTACTTTAAAACACTTTTATATTTCATTAATAACTTACAGATACTGGATATTGGATAGCGTCATATGAACGGTGTGTATCAGCAATGAACTAAAGATTATTATTTCTTTTACGAATCACAATTTCTTGTGCACCTGTATGATCCCCAACGATGATTCCAGCAACCTCTTCAACAACAGGTGCATTAAATCTACGAATGTGCTCTCCAGCCGGTGTTTTATCAAGATTAATGAAAATAGCGTGATTATCGCTTTGTAATTAGTGCATGTGTGATTTTAATATTTTCAACAATTCATTGTGTTCATTCAATAGAGCGTCCAGCTCGCCGACGATGCATTTAGCAAAAAATGAATCAAGGTTATTGTTGGCACAACATGCATTGGTAAGTGCGCTTCCGGACGGAATTCTCGCCGCCCATAAAGTACATCTGTAAAAATTTATTTGGTTCGTTTGGCGTTGGCAGCAATGAGCCCATTTTACGATAAGCTTGGCCTCTGATTTTTAATGGAGAAATGTATTGTTGACCATTTCGAACTATTTCTGTTGCTCCAAATGATGTCGTTTGAAAGCATGAATTGAATATTCGAATTGACTTCAGGAACAGGTTAGAATCTGGATCCGTGATGATAAGTAAACCGTTCAATGGTTCAGGTGGTGTTTCAATTTCAGGTAGTTGCACCATTCCTGACGCGCAACACATCCCGGCTGGCTAATTTTTGAATTTGAGAGCATAAAATGCGGGCATTCCTTGTTCACAGCACCAATTACCACTTTTGAATGAGCATAATATCCAATATCGGACTCATACTGGAATGATAGATGCAGGAATGAATTAGATGTAAATGCTCGATGTACCTGTTGGCGTTGTTGCTCATTTGTTCTGTGTCTATTGACTGTGAAACAGCGCGATTGTCGTTGATCTAATCTTATTACTTCATTGCGTTCAACTCGTGTATCCTCTGAAAGTTCTTGACACAATTGCGCCAAGCTCACACGCTCATCAATATTTTATTGCTGGATTTGTTCTTCGGTTATTGGGACTCTTCTATTTCGCATGCTTCTAGATCTACTTGTATTAGGGCTCAAATTAGCCCCTTTACGTTTTGTTGGCATTTTTCACTGCACAAAATACACATAAATAGAACTAATTGAATTACTTAATGATGAAAAACATTATAGTAATAATATATTTAATCTTTGATAGTACACACATACATATAAATATTAGACTGTTAACGAAAGCGAAAAATTTTATTTTTCTTAATTATATCGAAAATATATTGCTAGAAATAGTGGGAAAAAATCGGTGGAAGTTAGAGCTCTTAAAAGAGAATACAATAAAAAAAAAAAAAAAAATTGCCTAATTTTAATAAAAATCTAACTTTCACCGAATTTTTGTTTACCATTTCCAACGACATTTTCGATATAAAAAAAAAATTATGGATTTTATAACAAATATATAAGAATAATTTATACTTACAACACAACTGCCGCGTGGATAACTTACCAATTGATAATTGATCAGTTATCGAGCGGGAAGAAAAATTATTAAATTACTAAAATAACTATTAAAAAATAGAGGTTGGTGATAGAAGGGTGAAAATTTAGGGTTGTATGAATGTTTTGAAGCCACATTATTAAAAAAAAAAAAAAAGAATTTTCCAAAAAATAAAAAAAAAATTTTGGGGTGGACAACCCTCATCTCTTAGGGGTATGAAAAATAGATAGTAGCCGATTCTCAGACCTACTGAATGTGCACATAAAATTTCATGAAAATCGGTCAAGCCGTTTCGGAGGAGTATGGTAACTAACATTGTGACACGAGAATTTTATATATAAGATATAAAAGATTTTTCAGGCCTAGGCCCGAAAAGTGCCAAAGTAAAACTACTTACCTTCAAACCGAGTATTGAAAACACATGCTTTTGATGCAGTATGATGAAAAAATAATTTTATTTATATATTTTTTCTTCTTTCACTCTTAATTTTTACACTATCACAACAAGAAGTCTTGTTTCAGACTATAAACTAATTACTATTACTCTGCAGCGTATTGATTTTTCGAAAAAAAATCTGGTACTCACGCGGAAAAAAAAACAATCTATTTCATCTTTGAACAAACTATTTCTCGCGTGCTTGGCAACTCTGAGTTAATCTGAAAGTGAGAATATTTTAGGAATTTTTTCCCTCTGTTATAAATTATATTTTTCTGACGTGTTTAATAGTCTTAAAATTATTTTTGATTTACATTGTTTATATTTAAAGTATAGGTGGCATGTTCACCATCCTTTTTAATTCGTTTTCGTTTTATATACCAGAATTTGGCTTTCAAAAAACTTTTATTCTATCTAAGAAATTTGAAGAGCTTTTAAGTTTACTGAATAATGGATTTAAAATATATTTTTTAGCGACTCATAAAAAAATATGTATATTCCTCTCGGTTACGAATTCCCCAAATGTTAGTATTGTTTTTCTAAATTCTCATGAAGTTTATTAGGTTTTGCCTTACCGTAACTTTTGCTATATTTATAATATTTTATTTTGGTAAGATTACGATAAATTTGGACAGCGTGAACTATATTTTAAAATCTTTAGATACACCCATAGATTTGTAATAGAGGAGTTTTCCCCATAAATCACTATCAAAATTTTTTTTCTAAAGTTAAACCAACGACACATCGAATGTGAAAATAGGGGAATTGAAATATTCAAAATACGAGTATATAAGACCGAAATGGATTGTATATCAAAGCCAAGAAGAAATAATCCTGAGGGTATTAATAATTAAATAATTAGAGAGTGAAATCTTAAGATGCTAAAAAATTCCATTAGTGACTAGAGAAGACTTGGCATAAATAATGGAATGTTGGTCTTCCATGTCAATTTCGGAAGCTTAGAAAGGGAATATAAAAAATAAATTAGCGGCGACAGGAGTTTGTTTTTCGCTCTTATGATGAAGATTTATTTAGTTTTTTACTTTCACTTACCTATATATGAAATATATAGTAAGTGGAAGTATTACTTTCACTTACCTATATATGAAATATATAGTAAGTGGAAGTATTGCGATCGTGAAAATTTTCGACTTCCGGTTTTCAACGGAAATACACGTTTTGGGGTCCCCTGAGTCAAAATAACCAAGTCCCGCGAAATGGTCTGTGTGTGTGTGTGTCTGTGTGTGTGTGTGTGTGTGTGTGTGTGTGTGAACAGACTAGCTCAAAAACTATAAACCGTGCGAACCTGAAATTGGGTATTTAGTGTAAGTATATGCCCGCGATGTGACAGCAAAAATTTCATCAAATTTTCTCAAAGGGAGGGGGTACTTTATTTAATAACTTTTTAAGTTTTTTTCGATTTTCTCAAAAACGGCTCTAACGATTTTGATTAAACTGAGTATTTGATCTATTGATATGCCCGAGATATGACCGTAAAAATTTCATCAAAATTGATCAACCGGAGGGGGGACTTTACTTAATAAATTTTGTATCATTTTCACGTGTTTTTTTTATTTACTCAATAACGGTTTTAACGATTTTGATCAAACTTGGTATTTCATGCATTTATATGCCCGAGATATGACTCTAAAAATTTCATCAAAATTGATCAACAGGAGGGGGGACTTTACTTAATAAATTTTGTCCAATTTTTACCTTTTTGATCGATTATCTCAAAAACGGCTTTAACGATTTTTATCAAATTCGTTATGTTTAATGAAAATTAGTTGTTATTTAATATCAGGTAAGCTTTATCATTATAAAAAGGTTCTGAGGGGGCTTTAATAGGGATGGGGCCTTTTTTGTTTTCCTGTAAAGTACCCTTGTTTATTTTTATATGGAGAAATTAACCGTCTCTCTTTAAGCCTAACAATAAGAAATGGCTAAATATGATATATGAAGAAAATCAAGTAAACATATACAGGAGAAAAAGAGAAAAATATTCCGTCAACTCATAAAACACCTTGAGCTCACGCATGCGCCGTACGCCTTTAATGACAAACCAATGCGTTATAATTAAACTGTTCTGTTCATTTGAGAAGTGGCAATTAACAAAACGCATTAATTTATAATCTAAGTAAGTTGGTAAGTGAAAGTTGTGTGTTGCGCGCACGCACCAGATTTTTTTTTTTTATTATTAATACAAAAATGTGTTAGTTTGCAATAAGCAAATTGGTTGAATTCCTACTGAATAAATTGCTAACTTTATACTAAGTTAGCATATCTCTCGGCCACCGCCTCAAATATCTCCGGGGTTGAATGTAAAGGTTTATATTTGATGTTAGTGTCTGTGCTAAGGGGGTTTGTGTCAAAAGTTGGTCTTTGGTGGAAATTTTTATCTAAACTAGTATCTATAACTGTTGGGATATTCAGGTCCTTGTGCACTAAGTCATTTGTCACATAATACGGTGCGTCTACTATTTCCCTCAATACTTGGACTGGAATGACTGAATTACTTGGATGTTTGAGGGTTTTGCAGAACCACATTGTTCTACCCCATGTCCATAGTGGTCTTATTAGTACTTTTTAAATAGTAAGTTTCTTAGTTATTGATAATTTCGAACGTCTGTCGAGTAACAGATAATAATTCCAAATCGTTTGTTAAGTTGTTTTCTTTTCAGTCCGATGTGGGTCTCCATGACAGTCTCTTGTCCAGGTGAAGTCCCAAATATCTTACTACTTTGGATTCAAGGATTGGATTATCATTAAGGGTTACTTGTGGGCAGGAACCATGATTGAGAGTGAAGATAATTAATTCACTTTTCATACAATTCATTTTTACTTTCCACCTGGTAGTCCAACTAAATATATCGTCTAAGTGGTTTTGAAGGATGGAAGATGCTATATCGGGGTTTCTGTGTGATGTTAGTAGTGCGGTATCGTCAGCGAATGTAGCCAGTAGGATGTGTTCGTGTTCGGGTAAGTCCGCTGTGAAAATATTGAAGAGTAGTGGTTTAAGTACACTACCCTGTGGAACTCCAGCTCTAATATGTTTTATACTGGATAGTTCGTGGCCTATTTTAACAGTAAAGGGTCTGTCAGTCAGGTAAGAGAGTAGTATTAAATAGTAAGTTTTAAAAATTTTGAGCTTGGAAAGCAATCCCTTATGCCAAACCTTATCAAAAGCCTGACTGATATCAAGAAAAACTAAATTATATAATTAAGGAAATGATATATAAGGAATATGCTTCAATTTAATTTTTTTATTTGTAGTATACTATCGTACGATAAACTGAAACCTAGGTTTGAACTTTAAAGACCCTAAGTAGATTTTAAGCCCTCTTAATCATTCAAGAATGCCCGTTAGGTTTATTCGTGACGTGGTAGACGTAGGAAATTAACCAGCCGATAGTTCTGCAAAAGAAGCAAGGAATAAGGAAAAATTAAAACAAATTCTTTTATCATAAGGAGAGTTGTTGTTTAGCTCGCTTAACAAGTATGTGAGCTCCTTCTTCATCTCAACGGATATATTTATTCTGCAGTACGTCTAAACTAACATTAACATTGCTGGTCAGGGTGGAAACCGAAATTCCTTTATCGTCATAAACAGCCAATATATTTTTAAGTCAAAAATATAGGCAATAACATTTAAAGGCAATTTTCAGAATTTAAGGTTAACTAATTGGCTAAAAGTGGAATGTTAATGATGCCACACGTCACTCAGGGTCGCGGGTTCATAGCTCTGCAGGTGGCCCTAGGAATATTTAAAGGGGGTAAATTAAAGGGAGTTATACCTACATTCGGAGGGAACGTTAACTGGTGGCCTAGAGCCATTCCGATGTCAGTTAAAGATCGCTATCCTAATTGTACGTAGATAGGTGAAATTTAGCACTCCCTTTGTAGCATCTTACGATTAGCCGCATTAGCACAAAGGGACGTTGAATGAATTAACAAACAACGACACTATGCCACACTCACCTGCCAATCAAACTGAGAAATGAATAGAAAAATAAAATTATATTTGATTGGAGGATTGGTTGGATTAATAAAATTATATTATATTTAGTGACGTAAAAACTTACTGGTCATCAGTGCCTAATAAGCTTACTCTTCTTCCTTTTTACCTGCATTTATTTTTCTATAATTCCGTTCTAGTAACATGATTTGATCTTAAATTAAACTCAGAATCATGATCAATCAGATAAACAGTATATTATTTAATTTCAAAAATCTCCTCTGTATTTACAGGCGGAGGTGACCCAAGGCTTTTTTTACTATCCAAAATTTTTATTGAGAATCTTGAAAAAAAAAAGTCTGAAAATTAAAGTATAATAAATAATTTGTAAAAGCATTACTCACTATGCAAAAAAACAACAAACAAACAAAGAAGGCTGAATGGAGTTTTCAGAGATTTAGCATTAATGACAAAATTTTATACGGAGTTTTGAATTTTTTATAAGTACCTATACATTTTTTTTTTTTTTTAATTTTATGTAAGGTTTATAATTCCAATATTCAACAGCTTATTTTTTCGCTCACAATTAAAAATTTTTAACTAAAAAAATATAAGAATCTGTACCATCAGTTTTAGGTTAGGTAGCCAATGTTAGGTTGTTGACAGGTGCGAATTAAAATTTTAAACGAAAAAATTTTTTTTTTTTTTACTGAGGAAAAAAAATCCCACATATTGAAGGAATTTAAGAATGTAACTTATATAAACTCTCTCTCTCTCTCTCTTTCTCTCTCTCTCTCTCTCTCTCTCTCTCTCTCTATTTATATATATATATATATATATATATATATATATATATATATATATATATATATATATATATATATATATATATACAAATAAAAGTTTTATTGATTCAATTAAATAAATTAATTGTTACATATGAAATTAAAATAAAATAAGTACGTACTATAAACTTCATGTGGAGGAGTAGAAAACAATACTGAGCCGTATGGAAGGAGGGCGCTGACTGTGGGCGGCGGGGCAGCAGCGGATCTATATACCAACGCCCCACCGCAGCGGACAGCCGCCCCAACTTCCGACTCCTTCTGCCAACTCCTCCTACCAATGTTATCTAACAGGCCATCAATGTCTTCAGGACCAAATAGAGGGTCCTCAGGTCCATTGAAGAAATTAAAGAATATCACTGCTCGTATTTTCTAATCTTTTAGCCACATCTCATAAGCTAAACCGTTTATAGAATTTTTATGATAG
Source organism: Aelia acuminata (assembly GCA_911387785.2). Lineage (NCBI taxonomy): Eukaryota > Metazoa > Arthropoda > Insecta > Hemiptera > Pentatomidae > Aelia > Aelia acuminata. The sequence continues at coordinate 52,366,635 of OU426978.1, read as the reverse complement.
TTTCACCACAAAATCAGGCTTTTATTAACCTTTTTATTTTGGTCAGAACAAATAATATTATTGATTATTTTTTCGGAAAGACCTTTTTTAAATTATTCTGGGGGTTTCGCTAGATATGCGCAATCTTAATAACATAATATACTATTGTATTTTAATATTAAATTATTTTTTTCTTCTCTTGCGAGCATTAACGATCATTACACCAATCACATCTTCAGGCGTACACTTTGATTCTTACTAGTGTTTTCTCCTTTATTTAAAAATATACATATAAACTCATTATGTTATTTTAAGAAATTCAAATTCCTCTGCCGTTTTTCTATTGAATTACCCAATAGCAACAGTTATTAAATTTTTTTACAAATTTCCATGAATATGCTGCACTTCATAAATCATGTATGAATGGTCCGGTGACTGAATAATAATAATAATATTAGTTTTTCATATTTCACAAACAAATAGTAATACTGTTACTGATTCCTTAGTTTAAAGGTTGTTCTGTAGAGTTTTTTATTTTTGTTTGTGTGTTATTTTTGTTTGACATTTGTTTTTTATTTTTTATTTTGTGTTTTCGCCTCTACCCTAAAGGGTCATTGGCGTCTAATGGTGGTTTACGAGTATATCCATCTATGGAATCCCGAGTATTTGAGGAACTTAAAGTTAACATACGGTTAAAGTTTATTTGATATTTTACTTAGATTTATGAATTTATTTTCCATTATAGAAGTTATTTGATGATCATGATTAACTTAAGTATTTCTTCTTAATTTGAAAAATCGAGATAGTTAAAGTATAACACATTATGTTCACTGCCTTTAAGACAGCGAATACCATTTAATTATGTAGTTTTTAAATTTAGAAAAATATGATGAGTATAGATAATATGTAGAAGGAGGGAATTGATTTTTATCAGTTAATTATTGGGATTTGATTTTTACCAGTATTCATACTTTAAAAAAATAAAAATATTGCAAAGAATTGAAATTTATCTCTGATGACTAAATTGGACCAGGCTGAGATGCTGCGTCTTCTCACCTCTCAAGACTCATAAGCGTTGCGGGCTATAGTAGGCTCAACGCCGTATGTTAATTTACAGGTAAAGGTAACTTAAGGTAAGATATGCACAGAAATTAGTTCTTATTATTTTTTCTGATGGTGTAATATTTACTTGTTCTATGCTAAATAAACGTTATGAACACGATTACGAAACATGTAAAAGTAATATAAATAATTATGTTACAGTATTAATACGAATGAGTTTTGCAAAAACAAACTATAATGCCATATACATATAATCATGATCGATTTAATAATATTTTAAAACTTAATCCTGTGAATATAATTAGATATTTTACTTTTGATTATTTTTTTTAGTAACATTATAAAAAATAACTATTTGTCAAAGTAATTTTAGCGAAATTATAAACAAAACACTATTAAAATGTGTGTGTGAGCAGACTAGCTCAGAAGCGATTTGTGGAACGAAACTGAAATTAGGTGTTTCTAGAGGATTAAATGCCCGTGAAATGGCAGCAAAGATTTTGCCAAAATTAAGTTAACGAAGGGGGCACATATTCCCTACTACTTTTCTCCTATTTACTATTAATCTAGCCGTTTTCAATCAGAATAAAGTATTATCAAATATAAGGTAACTTTTGTTATCATAGAAATGATCCAATATGGCTTAAATGGGAAAGGGGAAATATTCCTTGAGAGAACCTTTAATTTTGTTTATTTTGAGTAAGTAACAGTCGCTTATTATCCCTAATAACAAGAAGTGGATAAATATAAAATACGAAAGGATTCCGAAATCAAAAAAAAAAAAAAAAAAATATGATTTCCTAAAAAAAAAAAATTGAATTTCGGGTAATTTGAGTAGTAATATATTCGTATAATATATCTCAGAGGTTAGTAATTAATTAGAGTTTAGTAATGTAAACTTAGAGTTTATGAAGGAATAATATATATTTTTTATGTTGTTTAACGGAAAGTATTAGATTCCATAGAAATTAGTAGCAAATATATCGAAACTTATAGAATTATAAACAATCTTTTTATTTTCATAAAAAGAAATAAGTTAGAGTCGGTACGAAAAAAGTTAGAGAATAAATAGTGAATGAAAAGTATGTATACAATACTTTCGAGTAAAATGACCTTTGAATACCTTCAGGTACGTAATCTACTACATATCATTTTCCTTTTAACATCTTTATGGACTATATCAATCACTTATTGTTTTTATATATGTGTGTGTGTGTGATAGGTCTATTATATCAGTCTGTTTCACTTTTCTCTTTATTATATATTTTTAGTTTACATAGTTTAGAATTCCACCTCAATATTCTGGGATTACACTGTTTTTTCACTATTGCTCTAGCAAATATGAGTATATCCAAAAGACATTATATACTAATATAAATATTGAGAACCACGATATACAAGATCCGTTTAAAAAAACGTATTGCTTGAAGCCACATTAAGTTGTAAAACTCAGATCAAAACATCGGCACTTACTTATAGTATGAGTATATGACCACAGCCCCAATCTTTTCTGTAACTTCGTTTCGGCGGTTGGTCTATCACGATTGCCTCTTTATTAACTGTAAGATTTATCTGTTTATTTATTTGCAGATTTAAGCAGTATATCCTTACGTGTTCTTTAAAAGTCGAAATAGGTGTGTTTTTAATTATTTGTTGGTTTGTCTGTGGTTATTTAACGTCACTTTATATCACTAAGGCTAATCGGACGATGCCACAATGGGAGTCTAAACTTTTATGAACAGATTACTAGAGATCTCTTATCGATATCTACTAGTCTCCATTGGCGGAATAATCTAAGGCCAAATCTTCCCAATAACCTGACTCTAATGAGATTTATAGTAAATTGTTTGATTTATAGAAACCGAAATACCATACAGTGTATAAAATAAATACTACATATACTATCTGGGGATTCCCTCGAACGCAAATAAAATAAAATAAATACTTTTTACTTTTAAATATCTTATTGGACACAAAAGAAATGGCATAATAACGTTAAAAACACCCATGGTTAAAAAAAGCAAAAAATGAATGAATTTCCTAATTGGAGTTATTAGAAATATTTTACCATATCTTCTGAACTCGCGAAATACAATTTTTTTAGTAAAAATGGAGTCTTGACATATTTCAAAGAAATTAAACATAGAAGTAACAAAAATAACATCTATATATAGTATCAACATTTTAGTTAACAATTTGAAGAACACAAAAATTACAGAAGAAACTAAAAGAATTAAAAATTAGATACGCGTACCACCACAAATAAGCAATATAAAGCAACCAGGTATGAGAGTAGGTTTTAATCTGCCAAAGTAAAACACTAGTACCCTCAAATCTATTAATTTTATTGACAATCACGCATGTTAGATTTCCTCTAAACATTCAATAAACAAAACAGTAGTAATATAAATTGTCCTTATCCGATGTTGCACGGTAATATAACCATAACCCTTCTGTAGTGGGTAATCAATAGTAATCACTTGCTGTCATGCATTGAGAGCCGATGGAATACAGTCCAACGGGTTTGCTCTGAGAGTCAGAGTTTGTCACACTGACATACATCTGTAGGAAAGGTAGAAGCTATCTAATGCACCTAGCTGCTTTGATTCAGTCTGAGGAACAGAATAAAGTAAAAGATGTATATACTATTAAAATATATACCATTTGCAATAAGTGAAATATTTAGACGATGAGTACAAAAAAAACATCATAAAAAGTGTAAAGTATTTATTTATACATTAGGAACATTGGCTGGAATATGAAACAGTTTAATTTATTCATGACTGAACGAATATTTTATTCGTACACAACTGGACATTTTAGGCCAAAACAAAACACGTGTTTTTGCAAACTTAAAATACCAAATATCAAAAATATAAAACAAATCGATCGGTTGATCGATAATATCACATTTCTCCAGGTGGAAAATCTTGTGCTTAACTTCTTTTTCGGAGTTGATCCGTGTGACGGCAGTCTTGTCTTCCATCTTCCTCGATGTCGATAAGATGCAGCGCCCTTTCTTTAGAGGATGACTCCCTCCTTGTGTCCTCCGCTCGGCTGCTTTACCCAGACCAGATCTCCCTCAAGAAACTACCTCCATCTTGTTCCAACATCGTGGTGTTTCTTCTGTTTCGCTAACTCTTCGTCAACTTTTGCTGTCATATCCGGCTTAAGAAGTGTCAGTTTAGACCGTAGTTGTCTCCCAAACATCATCTACCCCGGAGAACGACCTGTTGTCTGATGCGGCGTGGTGCGGTATTTGTATAAAAACACCTTTAAGCGCCGGGTTATTGAAAGATCATCCAACGTAGATGCTGCGTAGCGTTTCTTGAAGGTTAGTACTTTTCTCTCTGCCAGACCATTCGACCACGGGTGGTATGGAGAGATTGTGGCATGCCTTATATTTTTAAAAAGAATAGTCATAAAATATTAGTAGATGAGAAAATGAAGAGAAGAGAGGTAAAATTTTATAGTGATGACGCCTCCACTTTACTTCAGTGATGTACTATCATTATCATAGGACCTTAAAAAAATTAACTCAAGCGATATGTGCAATATCAGATTTTTTTTCTTTTTCAGTTTTTACAATGTCAGAAACAGTCCGTTAAGGTTACATGTATACATCTGAATGCCCTTCTAAAAACCTCTCGTATGAGCCTTTCAAGATCAAGTTTTTCAAAGGGAAGTACTTTAGCATTTATTTATATTTTATTAAAAAATAAAATAAAGACGTTCATGAAATTAGGCAAGCATCATGGTCTTCGATGACAGACTTGACATGAAAAAAGTTAAAATGAAAACACCGACCTCGGTGCCTGAAAAGAACATGGCCTTTTCAATTAGATGTATAAATGCAGTCATACCGGTCGAAAGTCACTCATTACTTAAGTACATGCTTGTACAAGACATTTTTTGTATTACTCTCACATTTCTGCGGGGTGCCTCTGACGGTGTCGCATATCCTCACAGTGTTATGCTTACGAAGTAGAACGGAGAGAAGTGGGACTTGAAACGGACTTGGAGGCGAGATACTAAGTAACACTTTGAAGATGATCGAACATTTTTTCTTGTTTCTACAAAAAATTAACCATTATGCCAAAATTTAATTGTATTTTCATATTATCTTTCATTGTTTTTTTTTTTCATTTTTCACTTTAATTTATTTATAGTATTTTATTTTTGTACTTAAATTTTTCTATCAATATTTTTTTTTGTGTTACTCTCTTCCTGATATCACCTTAATTATTTCCTATGCAACACCTAAATTGTTATCAGAATTTAGGTACTACCTTCTATATTGTATTCTGTCATGCATAATTTTTATATTACCATTGTATTTTATGTACTATTTTATACCATTTATTTATGTATCTTATTTACTCTTTAATATTTCTCTTCATACTTTTTAATGTTTCACTTCAACATTGTCAATATGCTGGTCTACCTATAGTGGCTAAAATGACCCAAGTGGTTGAAGAGCCTATATGTTACAAATAAATAAATTCTATCACTTTTACTTATTTTATTTTAACTCGTTTAATTACAATAAGTCAAAGATACATTCACCAGAATAGCATCCATAACGTAAAGGTTTTTTTTCCTCAGAAGCTTTACAAGTAGACCAATGGCACCTCACCGAGGCTCAAGCCGAATTAGGCTCCCAACCGGTCCCAATGTACTCTACTATGCACGGAACACTTTTCTACCTGTTGCTACATTTCTCAGCTAAGTTGTGAAACAGAACCATCTTCACCGATGACTATATTAGCCGGCCACTTTCACTCCTTCAGTAGCCAGAATTATAATGATGAAACTAACATATAATTCGGTATGCATACGATCTAGTTAGCATTGATAATTAGAATAGCTATTAGATTCAATTATAAATGTTGTAACTATTCTAAAGTTTTATATATATATATATATATATATATTATATATATATATTTATATATATATTATATATATATATATATATTATATATATACATGTGTGTGTGTGTGTGGGGAACTCCCAAACATCTATTAAATGCCAAATATCAATACATTATTTAAATTTAATATTTATAAGTATATCCTTTTCATTCCATAAATTCTCTTGTATAATAAAACCTTATTCAATGGTAATTCAATTTACAAAACGAATGAAAGCATAGATTAAAAAAAAAAAAAGGTAATCTTATTTAGAAGAGCTGATGGAGTATAATCAAACATTATTTTAAATATGCTATTTTATGTATAAAGTGGAATATTAAAAATCCCTTTCCCATTAGTTCCTCTAGTTGTTTGCGAGGGTAAAATACTGCAATCACACTATATTCGTAATATTCTGAAAATTGATACTGATAGGTACTGAAGAATGGAATAACTTAAGACAATAACATTTAAATAATTCCTCAGACGGACTCAGTACGCTACCTTTGTCTGTTATTCGACTTAAGAGACATACATCTCACTGATGTAAGCATTAAAAGAAACTGCAAACATTTAAATAAAAACTTTTGAGACTTCTTACAGCAGCTCTTTGGTACGCAAGCAACTAAATTCTAATCACATAATTATCTTTTATTTTGGTTTTTATAAGAAACTACTCGGACGTCACAAGATACTGATTAATGGCATGACTACAGCTGACTTTCATAATAGAAGGAGATGAAAAAGAACCTAGTTGTGAGACCTTCTCTTATGATTAAGGGATAAGTACTAGTCGGAAAAAAGGCCCTGCTGGACACTTTCTTTTTCTAAAATGTGCTGTTGACACATTAGGATTATCACATTTCCTCTGGCGCTAATAAAAAGAGGAAGAAAACAAATCAGAAATTATCTTATTCCCAGAACATTTTTATCTATACAATAAATATTTTGAAGTGAGACAGAAGGATATTTGCATTGGTAGAAAAACATATCACATTCTTCTCGAATCCATCGATGGCAAGTGTATAGTGTATCTATACTATAAATCAATTACTGCTAAATTCTAAGTACATTTATGAGGCAGGAATTCGAAAAAAATAATTTATATTTGTTCATTTTATCTTTTTTTTTTTTTTTTTTTTGATAGATTTAATGTTTGAAAAATCTTGATATATAAATGGCTCTTAGTTTGGTTGGTTGCTTGAAAAAACAACAAAAAAATTACTTTAGAAACAGGAATTATCAGTTTTGGAAGCGGATCAAGTAATGAGGAATCGAGCCAAGAATTCCAGTTGGGTTGGCTTAGTTTAGAATAATGTGCTTTATATCTCTGTGACCATTACCTTCTCGCTCCAAACAATTACCTTTTGACTCATTAGGCAGTATTTGGGACCCAATACACAGTCTTTACGTCGTTCCAAGGTAGAACCTCATGAAAATTATTTGAAACACGAAGGTATTCAAAGAATACAACATTCATAACAATGTTCTAGTTTTGGTGGTAATGCTGAACTCATTGCTGTAAGATATGTTGGAATGGCCGTACTTATAGCTCGTCCTCTGGAAAACTCTTGGTCATAAAAGCAATTTTTTCGATAAAAAATATTACGGATTATTATCCATTTTAAATATTTCTATTATTTGGTCATTCGAAAAAATTCTAAAACTTTCGAAATACCTGCTTTGATATTTAAATAAAAAGAAAATAATAACGATCATAAGATTACAACTACATATTTTTGACCTGAAAATTGTTCCCCGAAGACCGGATGGTTGGCGCCGTTCTCAGATATCGACGTCTGATGTTTACTGTCTACTTCCACTACGGATGAGTCTTCCCTTATCTGAACTTTTCCCTTTGAAAATATTTCATTTTCTTTCAAATCTTTAAAATAACTTAAAACATGTTGAACAGTAAATATCAAGCAAAACATTACCCGAATGATACCCTGGCATTCTCAATAACCTTTTCATTATTGGCATTTATAAAAGACATTGAAACGGGCTCTGATGATTAAATTCAATAATATATTAGTAATAATGAATCAGGTTTCTTCTTTAATTTTTTTTTTTTTTTTTTTTTTTTTTTTTTTTTTTGGCTGTCGGATGAAGGACGGCCAAGGAGTTTTTATATATTAAGTGTTAATTTTATTTGAAATTGGAATAATGTAGATGCTTCATAGATTATAAAATGGATATTGGAATAATATATGTTACTAGCTGTATGTCCCGGTTTCACCCGGGAATTTCATTTTTCAAATGAAACGGTCGATTTCGTAAAAAACCATTGTAAAGCGAGATCATTATGATTTTTGTTAGGATAAAGAATATCAGCTGAAGATCGGCTAAAGTTATGCAATTTTAATATAGACAGGTGTTCGCACCTGGTATGAAAGAACCACTGAGCGAAATTTGGAGAATTTAGGATAAACGGTATGGATTTCTATAAAGAACAAACTAACAAACAGAAATATTGCCCTGCAGTTTCAGCTTCTCGCAAATCGGCTTGTCAAAGCCTTTATGGCGCAAAGCGGCCCCATATTCCCGGACAGACTCAGTTTCCCGCGATTCTGCCTGTCTAAGCCTCTGTGGTTCAATTCTATTTTGATATTCGTCAAGAGTTTCAGCTGCTCGTATTTGACGTTGTTTTTTTTGCTTTTGAGCTCACTACTCCTATTGAAGCTCGCTTTTTAGGCAGGAGTCCGAAAGTCTTTTAACAGCAGCTCATTGAGACGTAGTTCACAATACCTTGCTTAACGATTTTCATCAACCCATTGAAGCATTACCTAAAGAACCACCTCCCCCCTCTCACCCGCTATCACACAATAAACTCAATCCTTAATAATTATGAACGACGAGGCCACTGCTGATGGAAGTGAATAAACACCACTAGAGACCACTTTTCTTGGATTAAGGAACTAAATCATGATAATACAGCTAATCGTGATGACATCACCAAAGAGGAACGCGATGTAGGATATTATCTTCCCATATGTTGCAGTATCTTCCCATAGACACTCCTGATCTAAATGCTATAACACATTCATTTAGCGCCACTTTTTACTTAGAGAGAGATAAGAATAAAGGAATATGGGGAATTAGCTATGTGCTAATGATAAGAAGAAAGGAAATGCTATAGTGGTATAGTATATTTCATTACTAGTACCGAAAATGGCCTTTTCCCGTGCGCTACGGAATTTCACGTACGCTACGCCTCACACGGGAATTCGAGCTTCACATACAAGGCGAAGCCGAGTACGGGAATAGTTTGAGTAAGCTCGGGAAAAGCACTTTTGGTACGTGTTATGAACGATATTTTTCATTACACTGCAAACTGGCAGTATAACAGAAATCTCAAACTAACATAATTAATTAACTTAAATTATAATTTCAAACACTAGTATACTGTTTGATTAGTTTATTGATCGACAAACAAAAGCTGAATACAAATTAAATAAAATACTGAAATAAATAAGGGTACTAAGAATTTAAGAAATTGAAATTAATATTTACTGTATAGTTTTGATTGTTGCTTATATTTATAGAGCGGATCTTCTTACATTGAAGAGGCATGGGGGATGGCGATCGTACTAGTACACCGAAAATTTTCGGTGAACTTATAAATTTTCCGTGCGCGTGCAAATTTTCGGTGCACTTTTAGAAGTAAACGGGAAACAGCTGTTTTCTGTACTGTTTGCATGCATCGAAAGTAGTTACTTTCCGTGCAGTGTAATGAAAAAAATATACCTATATTTACTAAGTTCTATAGTCAATATATATTTGATAATAGAATTTTTGGAACCATAAATGTAAAATAATTATGCTATAGTGGTAATCTGATTATTTATGAATAGAAAATCTTAAATATACACTTATTTCATAAGAATTATTTCATAATTTTCATTTTACAACATTATTGTTCGATTTTCATTACATCTGCATTGGAAGAATTCTTTTCGGACTGTGACAGTGCATAGTTTTTTTTTCTATCGCGTTTTTGAACACAATAACTAGGTATATAATAATGATAAGTTAGTAATGAAAGACTAACTTTTAATAATAATAGTTCCTTAACTAGACAGTATACAATGATAACAGAGTCCATTAAATCTTCATCAACTATCAAGTGCATAGATTTTTTTCTATCGCGTTTTTGAACACAATAACTAGGTATATGATAACGATAAGTTAGTAATGAAAGACTAACTTTTAATAATAATAGTTCCTTAACTAGACAGTATACAATGATAACAGAGTCCATTAAATCTTCATCAACTATCAAGGGGACTAATCACCCACAATCGATATCTTTCTACTCAGTTACACACGCGATGTACTTTACTGTAATAGAAACTGTCTTCAGGAAATTCATAGGGTATTGACGTTGCCCATTACGGTAAGTGGATAGAGTTCAGTTGGGTCTTACATATTCGATAACACTCTAGGTGGAGCATAATGGGGCAGGTTAGCATAACTTGTATAAATTAATTGACAACTTGTTGCATAATATAATGAATTTACTTACTTATTTAATCCGTTCCTCTTGTAGAGGTTTTATCCAAGCTTTCCGATCTGATGAGGCTTTAACTCTGGCCTGATCCCAAGTTAGCACATATTCTTCTGGGTTGATAACTTCGGTCCAAGTCAAACTTCGCCTATCTCGTGGACTAGTTCCATCAATTTTTTTTTTCCATTGCATGGGGTATCTTTTATGGTCCATTCTTATAATATGCCCGAACCATCTTAGCTGATTCCTTTTCACTATATCGAGCATTGACTCAGTGTTAAGGGACATGCGGATGCGGTATTTCTTAAGCATCTTAGCATAGCATAGGTTAGCATGTCGTATTTCTTGATGTGGAAATGATGCGAATGAAAGGATGCGGTCGTAAGTTACTTCCTCTGTCCCTCCGAGTTTTACCGGCATCATTTCTCAGGAATCTCGTTTCTTGGGCCTACACTGTGCATTCCTCTTGAGAGTTTATTGTTTTACATACATTTACACAAATTAAAATCGTGGGAAATCGGTAATGTACATCAAAGCCATTTTGTGGTTACTCACCAATACATCCACTTGCACGTAACTCCGAAGTCTTCAATTTTTTTTTTTACTTTCGAAAAATTCTTTAAATGCCTGAAATTTTTGATCGAGTTAGGCACTCGGGTTTGCTGTAAAAACTACGAAAATTTCTTCCTCCTACCTACTTCCATATTATCCGTTCCTACCTCTCAGACAGACGATTCAAAGTAGACCATAATAATCAATTTTCATCCCTCTTTTCTCAGTCTGCTGGTGTTCCCCAAGGTAGCATCCTCGGTCCCATCCTCTACACATTTTATGTATCTGACATCCCAACCCATCCTAATACTGTTATCAACACATACGCCGATGACACAGCTTTGCTAGCAGTTAATAATGATCCAGTCCTTGCATCGCAAACCCTCCAATACCACATCACAATCCTCGAAGAATGGTGTCAAAACTGAAGAATCAAAATCAATCCCAACAAATCCCATCAACTCACATTTATACTTCGTCGTAAACCTACGACCTCCAGTCCTACAGCACCTTTTAATAAATCTCCACTTATCCCTTTCGGACAGATCTGTTACTTGGGACTTCAGTTGGACAAACGCCTTACTTGGAATCCGCATACAAGACAGAAACGACAAGAAATTGCAAGGTGCTTCCGATTACTTACTTACTACACAAACGCTCGAAACTACCAATTATTATAAAAGGCTAATTTACATGATAATAATAAGACCTATTTGGACTTATGGCATCGAGCTTTAGGTCATCACGAAACCATCAAACTCCTCTCTAATCCAATTCTAGCAATTCAAAATCCTTACCGCTCCTTATTTCGTCACAAATAAACTCATCCATAAAGACATCGCCGATCTGGCCCGATCCAGATACCAGTCCTTTCATAATAAACTCCCGACCCACTCAAACTCTCTTGTTCCTAGCCTCGCTTCCTCCTCTATCCCAGACACTCCTTCTAGGCGCCTGAAGGCCTCGGGATATTTTATGTTAAGTGTATTAGTTGAGTGCTACCAATGGGTATTATAAATACCCAACATTATAAATAAATTATTGTCTTATTGTTATCACATTTACTAAATGTATTTGCTGTAAATACAGTTTTAAATTTCAATAAATTATTTTTTTTTTTAAATGCGTCAACTGGCCAGTCAACATCTTTAATGATTTGATTTTTGTCCAATTGTTCAATTTTCCAAACCCATGTATCCACATAAGATTCTTTTTAAGTAATCTATTCTCTGGCAGCTTTACTTCAACCTATTTGTATTTTAATGGTTTATTAATCAAATTAGCAAAATCTTGTAATCGTCGACCTATTAACTTTTTATTTTTCAATTATGAATTATAAATGTTTTATAGTTGAAAACCAAAATTAAACCTATGTAAATAAAATTAACTGTTAGAGCACTTTAATTATGTGACATTGGTTTTCGATGTGAATTATTGGAAATATTAAAAGATTCAAAATAACGTAGGAAATAAATTTGTTTTCCTCACTGCTATCATTAATGCTATTTACATGGTGAAGTTTTAGGAAGAAAGTTTTTAACAAAACGTTGCTTCGCTTTTTCACCGCCAGAAGCGATTACAATGGACAAAATATATAGACCCAATATAGAAATTAAAATAGACCTGTATACAGGGTTAAGTGTTTTGGTCTCTCTGAAGATGAAGACGTTCACTTATTAAACGGTTGACAAGTGAACTGCAAGATTTAGAAGCAACGTCTTGTTCCAACTTTAGTATCAAAAAGGAAAAGGTGTTAACATACCTTCTAACAGAAATTAATAAAATTCAAAACCATATTTAAACTCATATAGATGTATGCTAAAATAGAAGATGTTTTACTCATAAAAACGTAAACACCTTGGTTTTTTTTTTTTTTTTTTTTTTTAAGTATAATATATCAAAAGCTGCTAGTAAGCCCAATTATATTATACCTTCTAATGATCAAGCAATTGGAAACCTCCGATACTACAAGAAGCTCCTTCACAAAAATACCAACTAAATAATAATAAAAATAAATAGAAGCTGTGGATACACGGATAAAATGCTTATCCAAATTAATGGATGAGACTTAAAGGCATCTAGATGGGAGATTTCTTTTTGCATTAGGGTAATAAAATCTAGAATGGAAATGAAATACTAATATACATATCCTCATTCCTTAAATGCTACAAATCTCCTTTTTTCTTCTGATTTTGGTTACTGATATAAGTTGTGGCTGTAGTAAAGTGGCAGTAAAATTATTTTACTATTAAAATTATGTATGTGTATCTTCAAGTTTTTTTTTTTTTCATAATTGTTAGCCGTTGATGAAACGTTAGTATGGTAGATTGGTTTCGTCAGAAGAGAGGTCCTTAAGGACATATACAGGACGAATGTCCTCGTATCTGGGACAGGATCAGGATTCCTTTCTTCAAAGGGTATGTATGGCCTCCAACCTTAACGGTCTAATAGATATTTATCTCTTAGCTAATTGTATTTTGCAAGGAAAACTGACAACGTGTAATTGGTAGTTGATTTCTTCTACACTTCTTTTAATGAGAATCAATATTTTTATTCCAATAGTCAATAATGTATTGGTGGCTCTACAAAAGTTGGGAAACTTGATATCATCAGTCCATAGATTAGGCATTTGATTATTTTGTAGTATATATTTCAAGAAACTGATGCAAGAAATCTTAACAATTTTTTTGCTGAAACTATTAACATTTTAAACCAACATTGAATTATTTATTCTAGATTTGCCTTTGCTTTTCATATGTTTTATATACAAATATATTTATAATTCTAGTGCATGATATTATGTGTATAATGGGTGTGAGTGTGTATGTATATATGTATAGATGTAAATTTAAATTACTTTATTTGAACCTTCTTCAACTTTAATATTGTGTTTAATTTTCTATAGTCCTTATTGAGTAATTATCTCTGTTAAATAATTTTAATTATCTCTCTGTTAAATAATTTTAATTATCTCTCTGTTAAATAATTGTAATCTGTTAAATAATTCTGCTAAATTTATTTGAATGTTGGCAACACTGTATATTTCCCTATTAGCCCTCCTTCCATATGGGAAGGTTTCAGTCTGTTTCTAGCTTGCATGCGAAACTGTTGTAGCCCTGAAGATGCCTGAATAGGCGAAAATATGGCATGCAATCTGCATGATCAAGCGAATTTTTGAAATAATACGAGACTTTGAGGCCTTGCATTCTGTATCTATAATTCAATAGTCTCTTCCTAAAAACTACGAGTAGATTATATATACACTCTTTTATAAGTAGGGATAGTATTGTATAAGCATGTAGATAATTTACTTTATTTGATAGAAATATTCACATTTTTAGGAGGCAGACTTTAGGTCCCAGATTATTTACACGAATATTTTCTGAGATCTTCAGATAAGCCGGCTGGCCTACATAAGTGGTATAAGGAGCATACAAGACAGTCCGATCGTAGTCTCATCACGACTACCTATTGTGCAAGCATTAATTTTAGTTACAATTAACAATGTACTTTCACTTGGCCTACATTTTTGATTTTTTTGATGATCGTTCATTTTTCGAAGCTTTATTTCATATTTCTTGAGCTATTTTTGGAGGAATAAAAATATTAAAGCATATGATTTATTTATTCATCATTTAAATTCCATTCATATTAACTTTTCGAACTTGTGCTCCAGATATTTATGTCATGATTAATATTTTGCATTTTTATTTTTTCAACGGGCAAAGATAATATATTGTGATATCTATATATATAAGAGGCTTCGTCCTTACTGACAGAATCAACGCAGAGCAAAAACTACTTATGATAGAAACTTGAACGCGATGTAGGTAACTAATAAGAAAGGAATTTCAAAAATGTCCCCCAAGGGGTTTAAATGGCGAAATTGTCGTTTAACTCTAACGGACATCTATTTTCGCACTTCGAGAAAAAATATCTAATTTGGACTCATTTTAAAGAACTTGATACGACGATTTTAACTCGAAAGCCCCTAAGGGACCTCAAAAACCATGTTTTAAAGCCGAAAAATGAAGCGTTCACGACGAGTAAGCCATTTTTTGTTTCGGCGGTTTTAGTGAACTCTCTCCATTGCGCGTCCCCCTCTCTTCTACCGAGCCGGCAGCTTCCCCTTCCAACATTCCACCTACCGGAAGCTCCGATTCTACTAAATCTCCTTAACATCAGTTAACATATTATATTAGATCAATACCAAGATAATGATCACAGAATTGATTTTAAAGGCTCGCGGGCGAAGCCTCATATAAAGGTGGACCTATTGGTGAACTTTGGCCAAATAATTAAACTAATCAAATATATTTTACTTCTTAAGTTTTGAACGTCTTTAGTACAATAAATTTTCACTTCCTTCTATTTCAAGCTTATTAATATAAATGAATATATCACTTTAATAATAAGTTTAAGAATTAACTTAAATAATGAGAAGACCAAAGAAATGGATGAAAAATAGTATACAAATGCGCAAGAAAAAAGATAATTGAGGATCTTCGGGAAACTCAAAATGTATTTGTCATATTTTTTTTATAAGAGAAGTAAAGATTGGCCTCGGCAGGGATTTGAACCCGAATTTCCGTAAAAAAAATTGTATCGTCTTCTTAAAATTCATAACTGACTATAATTTATTCGTTATTCATAATTTATTACAGTCTCTGTTGAAAGAATACAGTTTCATTTATGATTCTGGAATAAAAAAAGTACAATAAAAAAGAATTTATAATGATTTTCAATAGCTTGGAAAATCGTTGTTTAAGCTTAACATTCGATGACCCCTTTTGCACAAACACCAGTGGATTATTTTTAAATTTTATTATTTAATAATTATATTATTTCAATAATTTCTCTTGCCCAGAATTTCTGCAGCAGCTTATTACTCTTTATATTTTCCTCTTCCATATTGCCTATACACATGATTTGTTATCAGTATGTTATCAATCACATCAATTTCCCTACTATGAAGTATCGTTTCTCATAATCTATTATTCTGTTTATCTCTTTATCTCTTGTCGATCATCCAGGTACTGTATATTGACGCTGGTATCTTTGGTTGCAGTGGGCTCGTCTCAACGCAGTCATCCAGGCAGTAACTAGGTTTTTGAAACTTTTTACCCACATCCGGCGAAGACGCCTTTATAAGTATCGTATCCCTCGATGAAGATCAGTCCTGGAAATTATCTGGAAGACCACAACTGAGATGTTGTGGTCAACATCAGAGTTCCAGACCAACATTCCGGGATAAGACCATTTCACAATCAGTCTATGCTAATGTATCTATCTTTGTGTAATGTACCGGAACCAAAAGAGAATCACATTCTTTTGAATGTGATTATTTTTAACTCCTTTATAAATACTTTATAAGGACCTCCTCTTGAATCATATCAGTCAAGACTTTGGCTTTCCGGTTTGTAATTTAATTGAGACCGTTACATTCAGTCAGTAGCGGATCAAGGAGAGGGGCGCGGAAGCGCCCCCTCCCCCCTGAGACGTGAGGACATATATAAAAGTTTAATATTCCTATATAAAATGTGCTTTATTTAGTCATTTTTAAGTCCTCAAATTGAAAATGGATTGTATTTAAACATTTAATAGTAATTTACAACTTCACTTAATACTACATACATATTTTAAATTAGGTCCTTCATTGCTCGTGAAATTAAAAAAAAAAGTGCGCCCCCCCCCCTAAGAAAACTTCTGGATCCACTACTGCATTCAGTATTTAGCAGAACCTGCCTCATCGCTATGTAATTTCCTCAATTTTTACCTCGTTACTTTGACTTTGCATGTCCACGTGGGTAAGTGCGCAGTTTCTTACTTAACCTTTCGGATACAGCTATAGTAGCTAGTCGTCAAATTAGGTTTTAACTGAGAACGGATCGACACCTAACACTCGCAACATAGGCAACTTATAGACATGGAAGGAGCTAATAATTCACAAGAGATTGGAAACCTAGGTATGTTCGGGTGCCATCTACACACTTAAATAAATTATGTAATTTATGGAAATGTAATATACGAGAGGGAAATATCACAAACATTTAGCCTTGCAAAATATGTAAACATGCCACTATGCTCTAGACCAAGATGGACAAAAATTATTAATTGTTAATAGTTGTAAGAATTAAAACTGATTGTTGTGGAAAGGATGATTTAAAAAAAGAGCATTTTGCTTACATTTAACGTTTCGAAAGGTAACGTCAATACATCATACAATGTCAGGGTTGAGAATTGTAATGGTTACTGAGAGTGACGTGTATCGGGCGGTTGGGACGAACTTGCCCTCAGGTTTGTATTAGCTAAAGGTGAAAGGTCAGAGCGACCAACCTTTATGTAATCAACAATTACCGCTCTCTGTTTATTTGCATCTAAACGACTCGTTTATCTCATTGATACCAGTGCTTGTTTGGAATCGTTATCCAATAGCTAGTAGTTATTCCTTACGATTTACTCACAAATTATACATTAAGAACAGAAAATTAATTAATAATCGAAATCATTCATTGGTTAATCTATGTGACCTTATATGATATATCCAAAATCATGCATAAATTCATATGTATGTACGTTGTAAAATTTGAAAATAAATAAAAACTTTCTCTCTTCGTGTGATCTTTTAGCCTTAACAAAAAGCCAATAGGCAAATTAAAACTGGAAAACCAAAAAAGTCGAAATAGTAAAATGTCAATTCAAAGTTTTGACTCGAAATCGGGTATGGAGTAACTGACTGACTCCATGTTTTCATACCTAAGTTAATCTTAATATAATGATTTTTAGCGTTATATCTTTCAGTCGAAAGACAACGTTGGTGGCTGTGGGGTCACCTGTGGTGTAGTGGTTAGCACAGAAACTTACAATACAAAAGGTCGCGAGTTCGCGTCCCGAGGTGGCCCTAGGATTTTACAATGGGATTATAAAATCCTCGTCTATGCCGTCCCTCGGATAGGACGTAAAATGGAGGTCCCGAGCCTTTACGATGTCAGGTACTCGTTAAAGATTCCTATCCTAAATATACCTGGATAGGCAAAATTTAGGACATGCAGCTTCGTCCGATTAGCCTTCGTCGCATAAAATGTCGTTAAAACCAAACAAACGTTGCTGGCTGTTCATCTATGAGAGTTAAATCAGAGTTAAGAACATTTGTTTGAAATGTTGATAATGGAAATGGCTTTCCGTACATAGATTACTAAATAAAGTTCAGTCCTTTTATACTTTAGGAAGCAGGCGAATCAGATCGCTAATACAATTGAAGCTTGCCTGAGCCCGCGTACTACAACGATGGTGCCAGATCTGGATGTTCCCGGTATAGCCACTATTGCCAGGAGGAGGCAGACTTTCACCCGACGTTACGACAAGGAGAACGCTAACACGTAGTGACCGCTTGCCTTTTAGGTGCGAGCACAGGTGAGAGGAAGGTCCTGGGATCTGCCAGTGGGTGAGGCTGCCTCAGCTGCAGTCCGGCAGGGCATGTTATCTAGATCAACCCTGTAGCTGTCTGCTGGCACCCTATCGGCACTAGCCCCCTTAAAACCCTATTTTTCGTTTTATCCTTAAAATACAATCAGTGAAATTATTTTCATATCTTTTATTAAAGGTTAAAAATGGGATCACCTACGGCCTAGTGGTTAGCATAGAAACCTACAATACTAAAGGTCGCGGGTTCGAGTCCCATGGTGGCCCTAGGATTTTTTAATGGGAGTAAAAAATCCTTGTCTATGCCGTCCCTCGGATAGGACGTAAAATGGAGGTCCCGAGCTTGATACTCCATTATTTCGTTTTATCGACCTTATACAAAATTATAAACTGACTATTATTACTTATTGAATTCTGAGCTTTCTGATTATACCTATAAATTACTACTGATATTACCGGAAATCGAAATTTTTATTTTGAAAAATCATATATTTTTTTCTTTTATTTGATTATGAAATCCTTTATAGTATTTTATCTCTAGTCATTTTATATTAAAAGGGATAACAAGGGACAGCTAATTACTCGAAATAAACGAAATTAAAGGAAAAGATTAAATGACCCGTAAAGTGTTTTACGCCAACAGGCCCGAACAAACATACACACAAAACTAAAGGTACTTTATAGGCAGATTTTTTCCTTAGCCATTCAATCCCTAACAGTCCGATGGTGATAAAACCTAATTTCTATTAAAGAATAGTTCATTAGGATTAAATATAGTAAGTTTAATCGAAAACGATAGAGCATTTTTTGAGAAATCGTAAAGAGAAAAATCTGGTGCGTGCGCGCAACACACAACTTTCACTTACCAACTTAGATTAGAAAAAATGCGTTGTGTTAATGCCACTTCTCACTCAGTTACACATTTTTCCACATTCATTTCTTATTTTTGTTTTCTTTGCTCTAACACTAATTTCTTTTATTATTAAATAAAAGATTTTACTTGAGATAATTCGGCAATGCAAGCATAATACTCCAAGTCGACTGATTTTATAATTCTCTATGTACTTGTTGAATATTTCATTTATTTCCCATGAAACAAATCATTTCCATTAAATGAACAGAAGGGCATTAATTATGAACAATGGTCTGTCATTAAAAGCGTCATGCGTGGGCTCAACGAGTTTTATGAGTTAACTGAATATTTTTCTTTTTTTCTCCCCTAAATGTTTCCTTGATTTTATCATATCTCATATTTAGCCATTTCTTATTTTTAGGCGAAACGAGAGACAGATAATTTCTCCATATAAACAAATACAAAGGTACTTTATAGGAAAACAAAAAAGGGCCCTTCCCCATTTAAGCCCCCTCAGAACATTTTAATAATGATAAAGCTTACCTGATATTAAAGAACACCTAATTTTCATTAAACACCACGGATTTGATGAAAATCGTTAAAACCGTTTAAAAAACTTAGAAATTGGAAACAATTTATGAAATAAAGTGCCCCCTCCGTTAAACCAATTTTGATGAAATTTTGGCTATCACATCTTTGGCATATACATACATCAAATACCCAGTTTGATCAAAATCGTTAAATCCTTTTTTGAGTAAATAAAAAAAAACACGTGAAAATTATATAAAATGTATCAAGTAAAGTCCACCCTCCGGTTGATCAATTTTGATGAAATTTATACAGTCATATCTCGGGCATATAAATAGATCAAAAACTCAGTTAATTCAAAATCGTTAGAGCCGTTTTTCAGAAAATCGAAAAAAACTTAAAAAGTTATTAAATAAAGTACCCCCTCCCTTTGAGCAATTTTGATGAAATTTTTGCTGTCACATCGCGGGCATATACATACACTAAATACCCAATTTCAGATTTGCACGGCTTATAGTTTTTGAGCTAGTCTGTTCACACACACACAAACACAGACACACACACACACACACAGAGACCATTTCGCGGGACTTGGTTATTTCGACTCAGGGGGTCCCAAAACGTGTATTTCCGTTGAAAACCGGAAGTCGAAATTTTTCACGATCGCAATACTTCCACTTACTATATATTTCATATATAGGTAAGTGAAAGTAAAAAATCTGGTGCGTGCGCGCAACACACAACTTTCACTTACCAACTTACTTAGATTAGAAATTGACTTGTTTTGCTAAATATCATTTCCCAAAGTCACACATTTTTCTACATTCATATCTTATTTTTGTTAATCGTTAAAGCCGTTTTTGAGTAAATGAAAAAACCCCGTGAAAATGATACAAAATTTATTAAGTAAATTCCCCCCTCCGGTTGATCAATTTTGATGAAATTTTTACAGTCACATCTCGGGCATATAAATACATCAAATACCCAGTTTGATCAAAATTGTTAAAACCGTTTTTGAGTAAATAAAAAAAAACACTTGAAAATTATACAAAATTCTTTAAGTAAAGTCCCCCCTCCGGTTGATCAATTTTGATGAAATTTTTACAGTCGTATCTCGGGCATATACATACATCATATACCCAGTTTGAACAAAATCGTTAAAGCCGTTTTTGAATAAATAAAAAAAAACACGTGAAAATGATACAAAATTTATTAAGTAAAGTCCCCCCTCCGGTTAATCAATTTTGATGAAATTTTTACAGTCATATCTCGGGCATATTAATACCTCAAATACTTAGTTTAATCAAAATCGTTAGAGCCGTTTTTGAGAAAATCGAAAAAAACCTAAAAAGTTATTAAATAAACTTCCCCCTCCTTTTGAGCAATTTTGATGAAATTTTTGCTGTCACATCGCGGGCATATACATACACTAAATACCCAATTTCAGATTTGCACGGCTTATAGTTTTTGAGCTAGTCTGTTCACACACACACAAACACAGACACACACACACACAGACCATTTCGCGGGACTTGGTTATTTCGACTCAGGGGGTCCCAAAACGTGTATTTCCGTTGAAAACCGGAAGTCGAAATTTTTCACGATCGCAATACTTCCACTTACTATATATTTCATATATAGGTAAGTGAAAGTAAAAATAGACATTGAGATTCCCTATACGTTGGATACCCACGTTTTTTCGAGTAGGTAAAAATCTTTGCTGTCTAATCACTGGCACATACATACCTCAAATACTTAATTTCAATTCCGTACGACACATCTTTTCTGAGCTAGTCTGTTCACACACACTCAGACCAATTTGCGGAACTTAGTTATTTGGACACAGTGTACCCCAAAGCTTGTATTACCGTTGATAACCGAAAATCAAAAATGTACACGATCGCAATTCTTTCCCTTACTATATATTTTATATATAAAGGTAAGTGAAAGTAAACATATATTAATGTCATGAATTAATTAAAAAAATAAATTTTGTTTAAATCTAATAGTAGGTTTAATATCGAACTGATAGTAAATTTAACTTTCCCCCAAGTTGCTCTATACATATTATTAGCGCTGAAAATCACTAAACAATGCATTAGAGAGAGCCGATGAAATCTTAATTCCTATGTTGAAAACTATTATAGCAGTAGTTAGCTTATTTCAATCTATTTTTCGTATACATCAACACTTTTATTCTAGTTGCAAATATTTTGTGTGTTATCTCTTATCTATCGAGGCAGTTGATTTTAGCGCGGACTGTGCATATCAAATTACGTCATGTTTTCACCGTGCCTCATATCCTCTTACAAGCCTCTTTCTAGAAGAGACAGAGTATCGCATCCGCCACAAACAACATCTTCTGCTCCTGACATAACAGTGCAATGAGATAGGAGCAGTGGACTTGCTTACATAACAGAAGCTCCTCCGGCCACTCCCTGCCTGACCCACTTGGCTTGACGTCCACGGGATTCATTCGATTAGTTAGTCAGGAACATCCCTGGCAACATCTCCTATTAACAATAATAGCCAAAGATTCTTTCTTTGGAAAATTATATTAATATATATTGAAATTTACACAATCGGCAAAAAACTTGACATGAACAAAGGTGAAGAAAAACCAGCCATCGGAGGCCCTCGTATCATATTTCTAAATTAGATGTTCACAAATAGATCTCAGAAGATGATCAGAACTAGAAGAGGATGTGAAGAGTAGGCCTAGGGTTTATTATGAAGGGATAGGAATATGCATCGGAAACTTTCTGCGATATTTAATAAAATCCAAGTTTTAAAATATAGCAGAAATTTATTTAACTTCACGGAATACCTCACAACTACTGACAGATCACTATGTACCACCACCAAAAAGGTACCTATTTAAGTAAGGACTGTAATCATCGGCTCCTTTCTGAATCACAGAACTGATGAAAATTAATCTCAAATATTCAATATATGTTCAATAGCTATATATATATATATATATATATATATATATATATATATATATATATATATATAGACAAATAGTGAATCTGTTCATTCCCCTCCGAATGACCCTCCCAACTAAAGCATTCCCGCCTTTAAAACTATCATGTCATTCACAGATTACCTTTATCAAATTATACCGCTGCCGAAAATTTTATAATAACAATATATCTATAAACTCAAAGTCGATAAAATATCCCATAGCTCGTCTGTTGTTGAATGGCAGCCTTTAGGCATTGTCGTTTTTGAAAAATATTCAGAGATACCTTTCTACAAAACTCCAAGACACGACAAAATTACATCCAGTATCTTAAAACGGCTACTCTATAAAGCATTATTATTCCTCACAAACATTTTCAATGCTGTAATTTGCATCACATATTTTCCTGATTCATGGCAATTATCCGTAGTCAAAAGGAAACACCGAAAACCACCTGAACACTTCCTTCGATCGTCCTATCTGTCTGTTACCCATCACGGGCAAAAATCAATCCAAAAAAATCCCATCAAATCACCTTTACTCTTTGTCAAAAAACTGCCTTCACTAAGGCTCCACTTATCCCTATGAAAGATATTTACCTTATCAAACGTCTGATTTCCTCTTAAAAGATTGAAACAACAAGAAACCTCCCAAAGTTACCCCTACTACAACACTATAAAAACTTTTGAAACTACCAATCTATTACAAAGGTCTCTTTTTATGATCGTAATAAGACTTACTTAGACTTAAGGAATTGAAATGTATGGCTCCACCAAACCATTTAATTCCTCTCCCGTCCAAACCATATAATTCAAAACAGGTAGTCGTTCGAATCCAAACCCACTTGGATCCACTCTCGCATACTCCTCAGTTGCTGACAATCCTCCTATGCGACTGAAAAGAAAATGGCCACTGGACCTTCTAGGTTCGATAATAGAAGTTTAGCGCTATTAATAAATAGGTTCTCTACTTGCTTGTTGATGACGTTATTTTTCCTTTAATTACATCAAATTTACTGTCATCTTCACATAATGTACCTATTTATCATTATAAATAAAGTTGCAAACATCAAATTTTACCGCTGCCGAGAACTACTTTATTTATCATGGTAAATAAAGTTGCAAGCATCAAATTATACCGCTGCCGAAAATTTTATAATAACAATATATCTATAAACTCAAAGTCGATAAAATATCCCATAGTTCGTCTGTTGTTGAATGGCAGCCTTTAGGCATTGTCGTTTTTGAAAAATATTCAGAGATTACAAATTTCCTATATAACCCTAAGTATATTTATAAAAAAGTAAATTAATTAGTGACTCGAGCTACTATTACGGGCGAGCTCCTATCTGTGGAGCGTAGTGTTTAAGCAATCTGGGTCATTAGATAACTACGCATCGGTGATCGGCTGTTGCTTAAGTTAAGAAAATCCGTACAATGTCTTGGGAAATGTAAAATTAAATAAATTAGAAACATTTCATCAAGCAGATAAATTGTTCATTCAAGGCCATGATTAAGCAATATATAAAAGTGCTCTAAGTGTTTTACGCTATATCATCAATCGTATTCTACGTATAAAAACCGAACATTTGAAAAGTTTGATATGTATTCCAATTACTAACAACTACAAAATGAATTGAAATAATTCACAATATTTATTACTTTTCATAATTAATCCAGTCATTAATTGAAAACAAAATCTGTACGATTGTGTTAGCAAAAAAAAAATTATTTTAATTATTGTTATTATGGACATATTGGGCATTATAGAATTGATTCCTATTGTTTTCTAAATATAAACTATCCATAATAAAACAGGGGGGGGGGATGTATTTTTAGAAAGGTTTAGCCAAAATAATTAGTACTAACCATCATAGATGACTAAATACACTCTTAACGAGACCACAAGGCAGCTTATCCATGTATTAATTTCTATTTTAATAAAAAAGGACTTTTCGTCCTTGGATACAGCTCTAGTTTTCAACTATATAACGATACCACAAGGTTTTCAAGTTGCCTTGCTACGTTTCCTGGGAAAGGCTCAGCGTGGGTTAACAGTTTTCCAACATCAAATGGCAAGGTCGATAAACTATTTTTTTAATAGTTTGAAACGCTATCTGAATTCTATTTTTAAGTATGATTCATATAAATTTTTACCTTTCTCTTTGCATTGCATTTGCATATTTAACTTCTTGACGTTAATATTCATTCATACCATACCATTTTATCATATTCAAATTTTAATTATTGTAGATTTTGATGATTGGTCACTGCATACTTTAAGTTTTTCGGATTTATACATATTATCATTTTAATTTTATTAAATGTTAGGTAATTTAAATTAAGATCAACAAAAACTTAGAAACGTCTATAGGAAGTTAGTATAGTTAAGATTTTTAAAGTTTAAGATTGACTAGCTTTACACGAGCAACACCAATTATTGTCCGTACTGATTCGGATGACTGCGATGAAACTAGTACAACCAGAAAAAAAAAAAGTAAGAAGAAGAACAAACACACACAGACCACATTGTAAGGAGGTGAGAATGATACCAGGCCTTGGACAGACTTGTCGATGCATAGCTGTACCTGACACAAGTGGAGGTGTTCTTTTTTCTCTTTTCAGTTTTTTACAAAGGAATAAGTCTCGAGACCAAGTCACGAAATATTTTATATTATTTTGTCACTAACATTTATAATAATACGAGCAGACCCGGCCACGCGTTGCTGTGGCTCAGAAGCTAAACAAATATTTATTTCCTATAAGGAGTTATTTATATCCTATTATTTTTAATACAGCCAAATCAAAACTCTGATAAAGATAAAAACGTTTCAGCTAATCTAAAAACCAACGGGATTTAACATAGAAGATTGCGCCAAATTGAAAATTGTTTGGTAAAGAATTTAGAAGGCTTAAAGTTTTTATTTTATACATCTCATATTTGACTATAGTAAGTATTAATGATCCATTCGCTTAGCACTTATGGGATTATTTCAGTAGAGTATGCGAGATTAAATATAAATAACACAAATGTAAAAGAAACTAATAAATAATATAATTGGTATAGAGCTTAGTACAATCACAATAGACAGCAAATATGTAAAAAAAATAATTTCTTGCTATAATTCATATTAATAGGCTCTACCTGAAACATGTTATAAAAATCGAGCACTGAGCGGAAGGAACCTCAAACTATGCTGCATATTCTTACAGTAATTGTCAATTTTATGAATGAGACAGATAACGTTAATTTATTACTTTTTATAATAATAATTTACATTTTTTTATCATTAGAATTCACTATTTCTATTTATTGTAGTGCTAATAAGTGCACAATGATTTTAATTAACCTGTCTCTTGCTAAAACAAATATACAAACAAATTTACTGAGTTCACTAACAAAATCTATCTATTCAGAAGTAATATTTTATTACCTGTTTTTATCTTGAAAACTCTATTTTGATCACAAGTTATATAATTGGTATAGAGCTTAGTACAATCACAATAGACAGCAAATATGTAAAAAAAATAATTTCTTGCCATAATTCATATTAATAGGCTCTACCTGAAACATGTTATAAAAATCGAGCACTGGGCGGAAGGAACCTCAAACTATGCTGCATATTCTTACAGTAATTGTCAATTTTATGAATGAGACAGATAACGTTAATTTATCACTTTTTATAATAATAATTTACATTTTTTTATCATTAGAATTCACTATTTCTATTTATTGTAGTGCTAATAAGTGCACAATGATTTTAATTAACCTGTCTCTTGCTAAAACAAATTTACTGAGTTCACTAACAAAATCTATCTATTTAGAAGTAATATTTTATCGCCTGTTTTTATCTTGAAAACTCTATTTTCATCACAAGTTAAATAATAGTTATCTCATAATTATTTATAGATAAATGTTTTGATTAGTTACTAATGCAAGTTAACAAGTTTAAGATTTCTAATCTCTCTATTTCAGAAAGTGAATTAATAATTTGAAGTTGGCAAAAATTCCGGGAAGGTCGAGGTGGTCATGGTGTTGCAGGTAGCCACGCTGACTCAACGGAAGTAATTTATTGAAAATAATTGTCTACTGAGCGACTATCATATTAAGCATTCAAAAATTTGGAGGTGTGATTTTTTAACAATACAAACTTGATATGTTTTTAACTAAGCATTTATTGTTATATATTTTAGTGTGAAATGACACATGTTTATTTTTAGGTTTTAACTATTGAAAGTAAAAGTTAGAATAAGGAATAAGACGAATGACCCGCTCTTGGGCCCCTCCCAAGTCAGTTGGATAATGCCCACGACCCACGGCTCCCCGTCATGACTTGGAACCACTTTACGGCAAATGAGACCTTTAAAGTCATGTTAGAGCTAGCAAACGAGACAGCGAAAATCTCTCATCGATATAATTATCGATTCTTGGTTGTTATTTTTTTGTTCAAATGCTTGATTCATCTTATGAATTCACAACTGGAGCTAAAGCAAATCTATTCGTGAAACAACTTAGCTGCCTAATAGGCGTTTCTATAATATGTTATATTTTATGTCTATAAACGAGTATATAAAAACAAGCATACAAAAATGGTTCGAATTTTTAAGGTTCAAAAGGTCTCAAGTTGTCCACTGGCCTTGTACTTTAATGTAAGGAAAATTTTCATGGAATAATTTTTCAATAAATATTACAAAATTAAGTTAAAAAATATTTATTAATATATATATATATATATATATATTGGTTAACATGCTTGTATGTAAAATGAATCGTTAATTTACTAGATTGAAGAACAATTATTTTCATATCCTACATTATTTGATTTATTATTAAACTACATGCCATCGACATCATAGCTATGGTAAAGTCCGATATAAAATATTCTGTAGGAAAAAACAGACATTTATTTAATGTCCACTTTACATTTACCTTTCGGTCAACTATTTCTTCGATGTGTAAATGTAATGAGATTTGATTTATTATTAATTTTCCAGAATTTAAACCGGTCATGTCAATTATTATAGTACACAAGCAACATGCTCGTATATACATCTATGTAAACATATGTTTCTCTGATATTTGTTAGAGGAAAAAATACCCGTTTACAAAAACATCAATCGTTCCTATAAAAATTAGTACGACTCGTACGTACCAGAGTTGGGCATATTTAAATAAAAATGTAATCTTGATTATGACTAATAATAAAAAAATGTGAATAATGATTGTAATTCATTCACAAATCATTCTTTAGCGCTGAATCATTAATCATGAATCGTTTTAATCGCTGGTCGTGGAGTATTCATGAATATTATGTATTCTACAATCATGAATGACCTTTATTCATTATTTAATGTTAGCCAGTAATCATGATTAAGAAGAATTCATTCTTCATCATGACTAATGGGAAATCACTACTCATGATTACAGATCATTCATTAATCATGTTTACAAAAAGATCACAATTCTGAGTCTTACAAATCATGAATGATGATTCAGAAAGCATACTCGTCTTTTAAATTTAAATGAATAATGGTTATGAATATAACATATTCATGATTGATGAATATTTGTTATTCATGATGGATGAATATTAGGTGTTCATGATTGATGAATATTATATCAATCCTAGCTCATAAATATATTTTATTTATGAATAATGACTAATTGGATTTATCAGTATTCGTTAATCATGAATAAATGAATACCAGTTATTCATTATTCATTTCAAATGAATACCATAAACATTCAATAATCATTTAAAATACTCCGTACTGATTATCAATAATAGTCATTCATTATTCATTTGCTTTACGATTGCCAATCATTCATTTTCATTAATCATTATTCAGATTACAATTTGACCAACTCTGGTACCTACCAACTTATTGTTGACCAAATCGCAATGTTTTTACAATAAATACACACGCAAACCGCCTAATCAGAGATATGGGTTCCTATGAGCACAAGAAGGAGATTAAAATAAGAAATCTCCTTACACCAACCATTGTACCATTTTTTGGTTTTGGACGTATATTGACAAGCGAAAATAAATATTTGATGTGTAAAAAAAAAGTCAAGTTGTAATTTAATGCTAATAATGTCTAGATTCTAATTAAAAAGACATTTTATTATTATTAATTTTTTGATGAACAAATATATTTTTAAAG
Source organism: Aelia acuminata (assembly GCA_911387785.2). Classification (NCBI taxonomy): domain Eukaryota; kingdom Metazoa; phylum Arthropoda; class Insecta; order Hemiptera; family Pentatomidae; genus Aelia; species Aelia acuminata. Next base: position 52,337,686 of record OU426978.1, on the reverse strand, counting down.
CATCTAAGGATTATAGGCTTCAAGTTCTTTAAGAAATAAAGACCAAATAATCACACTTTCGTACGAAGGAATATGCAAATAGTTCAAAAATTTAACCATAGCTTTAGAAAAAAAAGTTCAATAAATTTTTATTCTTAAAATATTTTCTTCTTGCACATAATAATTTGAGAAATTTTCCATTCATCTTACCTTAATTTTAGTTTCTAGGAAGTATTATGTGTTATGTGTATATGTGTATATGTTTCTCAACTTAAAGAGCTTGCATTTGAGCTTAGGTAAGTTTCATCGAAATCGCCGCCCTTTCATCTTTGATCATGGAATATAGCTGTAAGATTTTTTGTTTGTTTTTTATGTTTATTTCGCATTTGACTATAACTCTTAAATGCCATATAATTTTCCGCCATCTGAAAACAAAATGACTGAAGGTGCTATCCCATGTGCTATCCATGTTTATTCTTGGTTGATCACTGACTTTTGTAACTAATCTCAAAACAATAAGCTCAGTATTAAGGGATGAAATCTTTGGACGGAAGAAAAGGGAGCAGTTTGTTTTTTAATTTGTGGATTTTATGAATCTTAATTGGATCATTAATGGAAATAGAAAAACATAAAACCATCCCTAGCTAAGAAATGTGCTAAATGTTCTAGTTTGTCGCTTTGAGGCACATCTGAAGTGCATCATTATTGACCCTACAAAGTCTGATCCTTGAAGCACTCTATCAAGCTCCGTTCACTTCTCCTTAGCAAGTCCTTTGGAAGCAGATCATGTCCTGCCCTAGTAGCTAGGCTCAATCCTATCGGGGGCAACCTATCACGTCACTTCACCTGACATTTTATCTAACAGCTTCCCTCATACTTCCCTTACTGATTGTTTGTTGTTCATCGATAAAACATAATTATTTAAAAGAAATATCTGATTAGTTATACCAATAAAGAATAATAATCACTTAAATTAATTTTTTATGAGGGGAGATAAATTGAATAGTGAGATATCCTCGAATAGTTGTATATAAATGTTCGAATATATATAAAATAAAACAAACAGGAAGTACTTTCCAAAAACTAAGTAATCAGGGTGTGATGAAATGTGTATATTGAATATTTACTTACTTCATGATAAAATAAGAAAGGAACAACTTTTTTATGTTATAATATCATCGATTTATATAGAAAATATAGCTTGAATCATGCCACCAGGCTTTTTAAAATCAGAGTTCGCATTTAGGTTAGGATGTATGTAATAAATACTTTTTATATTTCATTGTTTAAAATATATTTTTTATATTTTCGTAATCTTTCCAATTTAATATTAATATAGCTTATATTGAAGCCATTCACATCTTCAAAAATGTCGTTTCTGCCTACATTAATGTTTAAAGACCTTTAAAGTGTTTTAAATATTATTCTTATAATACTTTCCTCTGGTTGAATATAATCCTTTGAACATTAAAAGAATATAGAAAATTTTTATTTAGCATAGCAAGCTCTATTTTCTCATCATTATTATTTAATAAAAGTCAGTCTTAAAGAATAAAAAATAAAAACCTATTTTCCACAATTCTCTTGTGCAAATGGTAACGTGTCAACCTGTCAGATATTAACTGATTAATTACTAAAAAATCTATTCATATCTGAATTATGGTTCGAAATGAAAGTTAGAAGGCAGCGCTGCGCTGAATCCTAATGATAAGATGTTTTTGGAGTGCTCGATATCCGTGAGGGTGTGCTCTGTCGAATACTTATCGGTGATAGATAAGTGTCGATTTGTGACCGGAATCTAGAGACATTCACGAAATATCATCAAGATTTTCGAAATAATCTTCGTCAGGAACGAAATTATTCAAATACATAATCCTTCTAAACATCGTCATTGATCAATAATAATAATTTGAGTTTTAAATCTAACAAAATTAATTCTACTGAATTAATTCAAGTGAAATGCGAAAACCATCATTTGCCGTTTGTGGCAATTAAAAGCTGCCTTATAATTTAATTTCGTCGTTTAATACTAATTTTTGGTTATGTGGAGCGTATTTTGTTTTGAGAGTTTACTTCTCTAGGGCGCAATTTATGCAATTCTCATCTCAGGCAATAACATTTGCTACTTCGCTGTAGTAAAGCCTAATAAATACAGAGAAAAAACTACCAGTGATTTTACGTGTAATTTCTTATCAATTAGTTCATACGTTTATTAGAAAATTTTTTTTTTTTTTTTGATCGGGTCCTTATCTCCAGCTAAAATAAGTTTCGAATCCCCTCGTGCTTTCTTAGTTTTCGAATCTCTTAAGTCAAGTACATAGCTCTGAGAAATACATGTTTCTGTTAGAAATCATTCATGATCGTTATTCCTTACGTTTGCAATACCTGTGAACACCAAGGCTCTTCATGTGGATTTATATATTTGATAATTTAAGATAAATAAATATTATAATAATCTGTCAAATAAATTAAATAAAAAACAGATTATATAAATACATATATATATATATATATATATATATTTTTTTTTTTATTATTATTTTTTTTTTTAATTCCAGCTTCAATTATTTTATTTCATTCATTTTTGCTGTTGCGTTTTGAACGGGTCTATTTTCTTTCTGATAAGAATGAATTCCGTTTAAACAAATCTAAATATGAAAAAGTTTATACGAATTCTGTTGTGAAAAAGGCTGAAGGAAGCAGCGCCGTTGACGATACAGTTGATGAAGGAAGTAGTTTTGAAAAAGGAGTAGGTTAATAACTCTTGTATAATTTTCTAAAAAATAGATAGAGAAAAGTTATTTGTATATTAAAAAAAAAAAAAGAGATAAATTCAGTTGTTAATCCATTTGCATTTTAAGGCATCATATTAAGTAATGAAATATGGATTGTAATCACTTAAAATATTTTATAGATACGGCCTATATATTGCGTTTTGAACGGGTCTATTTTCTTTCTGATAAGAATGAATTCCGTTTAAACGAATCTAATGTATGAAAAAGTTTATACGAATTCTGTTGTGAAAAAGGCTGAAGGAAGCAGCGCCGTTAACGATACATTTGATGAAGGAAGTAGTTTTGAAAAAGGAGTAGGTTAATAACTCTTGTATAATTTTCTAAAAAATAGATAGAGAAAAGTTATTTGTATAAGTATTAAAAAAAAAAAAAAGTGGTAAATTCAGTTGTTAATCCATTTGCATTTTAAGACATCATATTAAATAATGAAATAAGGATTGTAATCAATTAAAATATTTTATAAATACGGCCTAGGCCAGCTGTCCTAATCTTATACAAAGTCAATATAATTTTTTCAATAAACCAAGGTTAGTCAAATGCTACGCAGTGAGATAAGATAGGAGTGATTGATTATTCTGTGATAATTATTTTGTGAATCATCGGAATTAGTTCATTGGCTAAAGTGAATTATTACCTCACAGGGAAGGCCAGGAGTGGATACGAAATTGGGCGGTTCCAGCCAGATCCAATATCAGCCTATTGATAATAGGGCAAGCTTTATTTTGTTTTTTTCATCTATGTTTAATTTTCTATCAGATGGTATTAACATTGATCACTTTTGCGTCGTGACCTATGCAATAACAAAGTATCTAATCTAAAAAAAACAACATGTTTTTTACATTCCACTGTAGGAATTATTTACAGCACAATAAGCTGATATATTTTTATTTCTTGACAGCAATCCATCCTTCTAATGAATTTAGAAACATTTATAAACCTATGCATTTGAGGTGGACATGCAACATGTGTATCAGATGGCAAGTGTTATGTAAATTGGATGCGTAATCCGTTTACATAAATCGCTGGTTAGTTTTGAATCGGAGGCTAGGTCTCGTTGTTCTTTTGCGGCATGAAAATGAAAGTCCCCTTATTTCAAGTCAATGCTTACCTTTTTTATATCGTTATAATTTGAAGGTATGGACTATTTCAATATTATTATGTTACGTTGTTGAGGGAATGCGTTTTTAATATATTGTTTAACTGAATTCTTATAATTAAAAATTGGTATAAATACATATATATATATATATATTTTTTTTTATTATTATTTTTTTTTTTAATTCCAGCTTCAATTATTTTATTTCATTCATTTTTGCTGTTGCGTTTTGAACGGGTCTATTTTCTTTCTGATAAGAATGAATTCCGTTTAAACAAATCTAAATATGAAAAAGTTTATACGAATTCTGTTGTGAAAAAGGCTGAAGGAAGCAGCGCCGTTGACGATACAGTTGATGAAGGAAGTAGTTTTGAAAAAGGAGTAGGTTAATAACTCTTGTATAATTTTCTAAAAAATAGATAGAGAAAAGTTATTTGTATATTAAAAAAAAAAAAAGAGATAAATTCAGTTGTTAATCCATTTGCATTTTAAGGCATCATATTAAGTAATGAAATATGGATTGTAATCACTTAAAATATTTTATAGATACGGCCTATATATTGCGTTTTGAACGGGTCTATTTTCTTTCTGATAAGAATGAATTCCGTTTAAACGAATCTAATGTATGAAAAAGTTTATACGAATTCTGTTGTGAAAAAGGCTGAAGGAAGCAGCGCCGTTAACGATACATTTGATGAAGGAAGTAGTTTTGAAAAAGGAGTAGGTTAATAACTCTTGTATAATTTTCTAAAAAATAGATAGAGAAAAGTTATTTGTATAAGTATTAAAAAAAAAAAAAAGTGGTAAATTCAGTTGTTAATCCATTTGCATTTTAAGACATCATATTAAATAATGAAATAAGGATTGTAATCAATTAAAATATTTTATAAATACGGCCTAGGCCAGCTGTCCTAATCTTATACAAAGTCAATATAATTTTTTCAATAAACCAAGGTTAGTCAAATGCTACGCAGTGAGATAAGATAGGAGTGATTGATTATTCTGTGATAATTATTTTGTGAATCATCGGAATTAGTTCATTGGCTAAAGTGAATTATTACCTCACAGGGAAGGCCAGGAGTGGATACGAAATTGGGCGGTTCCAGCCAGATCCAATATCAGCCTATTGATAATAGGGCAAGCTTTATTTTGTTTTTTTCATCTATGTTTAATTTTCTATCAGATGGTATTAACATTGATCACTTTTGCGTCGTGACCTATGCAATAACAAAGTATCTAATCTAAAAAAAACAACATGTTTTTTACATTCCACTGTAGGAATTATTTACAGCACAATAAGCTGATATATTTTTATTTCTTGACAGCAATCCATCCTTCTAATGAATTTAGAAACATTTATAAACCTATGCATTTGAGGTGGACATGCAACATGTGTATCAGATGGCAAGTGTTATGTAAATTGGATGCGTAATCCGTTTACATAAATCGCTGGTTAGTTTTGAATCGGAGGCTAGGTCTCGTTGTTCTTTTGCGGCATGAAAATGAAAGTCCCCTTATTTCAAGTCAATGCTTACCTTTTTTATATCGTTATAATTTGAAGGTATGGACTATTTCAATATTATTATGTTACGTTGTTGAGGGAATGCGTTTTTAATATATTGTTTAACTGAATTCTTATAATTAAAAATTGGTTAATGTCGAAAGCCTAATAAATACAGAGAAAAAACTACCAGTGATTTTACGTGTACTTTCTTATCAATAAGTTCATATATTTATTAGAAAATATTTTTTTTTTTTTGTTGTTGATCGGGTCCTTATCTCCAGCTAAAATAAGTTTCGAATCCCCTCTTTTACTGAATTCATAGACTATAATAGGGTTCCAAATATTCACTGTAAGAAATTGTTAACATTATATTTTTTCGGTATAGTTAATAGTTAAAGTCGTTTTACTCACACCGTATCTGATTGCTTCGGCTTCCCGAAAGGTCCTACAAATTGCAGTAGCAGGGGTGGGCAAATCACATGGCGGGACCACCAAGATTTGAATGCCCCACCGGCGACCTCTCCTGGGGTCAGAGGCTGAGAAGGAACTGGGTGTTAGAGAAAGATTCCTGCAAGAGACCAGGCCTAGCCCATTTCGTTTCCATTTCTTAAAGACAAAATTTACTCTTAAGACATGAGGGAGTAAACAGAGGAACCGTTCCCGCGGCTGGAGGTGATGAAGAGTTATTTTGCCAATATACAGAAGATATTCGCCAACCCAGCAGTGAGTCAGCATGGACATGCCATTTAAAATATTAAAAGCCCACTAACACACGATATTTTGTTAGTTTTTCTCAATAAATCCACTTAACTTATTGATTTTAATTTATTTTTGACATCTTTAACCTGCAAATACAGTCCACAGCATTTCACAAAAATTGGTCTTGTGCCTCACTATTAAGTTTGAGACATGAACCATACTAACTTTTTAGAATTAATGGACATATGAAAATTGATTTTTTTTTTTAACTTAACTTACTTATTTAATTGATTTACGATTTAATGACATTGAATTCAGATAACCATACAAGCATTCTCAAAATATCTAACAAATGTTTTTAACAGTTTTTATTTAGTTTTGAACAAAAGCAATAATAACAAATTTTTAAACAATAATGGAAATCAATTGATGTTATGTTAATTTTATTTTATAAATCTGTATTTGTTGTAAATACAAAGCAAATTATTAGTGAGGATTATTTAAAAAAAGAGAGAGCCTATAAATACATCTTCCTTTCTGAACCTGATATGAAGCCAAAGATGACCGATCAAAATTGGTTGAGATGGTCTCTCATTGAAAACCTCATCAGAGTTATTAAAAACTTTCTCCCGAGCCAGGACATTGACATTTAGCATATTCTTGGACTAGGTCGTCCTGTTGACACCTTTAGGATAGCTGTAGCAGGTGACATGAGAGTTCTAAATCGGATGTTGCATAATTGGGCGGCTCTCAAATTCCTGCAGAATATTTCCTGTTTATAAGTCCTTGTCCCTGCTATGACCGCCGAACTCAGTCTTTACTAATACTCAGTTTCCTATATTGGATCCGTTTTATTCCACATACAGAGTCACAGATATCCTGGCAATGAAAAAAATATCGGTTGGAAAACAAAAACATTAATTAGGTAGTGAGAAACTACATAAGACCGGTGAGACTTCAGACACTAAATTAGATCTCTTAAAATCTATTTAGGGTGTGGCTATAATACCCGCAACACGAAATTACTCTTTTACTCTCGTTCTAAATAAATTTCCCACCTCTGACATAACCGTTATAAAATACACCTATTGATACATCTCAATAAAATAAGTAGTAGAGGAGCTGAGTAAATGAAATCAAAAGGAATGAGAATATAAAGATATAAGAAACAAGACTCCACGAGGCATTGAAGTTACCCATTGTTAAGAATTTCATAGCTGAAAGGATTTCCAAATTTTATAAACAGTCAAATGTGTTACAAACACCTTATTTAATCAAATTAGACCTTCTGTAATTCCTCTAAGAAGTACAAAAGTAATCCACGTGTGCCTTATCCGTTAGGAAGTTAAAAATACTTCTTTTCTTCTTTCCAGTCAAAGTCAATTTCCATTTGTATTTATTTGAAAAGTCAATGCAGTGCTAATATTCTACGAATCTCAGTCTAAACCAAAAGCCTTGCATTTATCATAATATTTTTTTTTCACAGTGGCAAAAGGTGAACGGGACTAAAGTAATTAAAAAAAAAACTTTGTCATTTATATTCTTTAGATATATTTCATTGATAGAACGGCTAATTTAAATTATTTAGTTCCAATAAAAATCATTTATATTCATTTTGATAATCTGACAATGGTACGAGAAAGTATGTAATAATATCCGTAAAAAATACCAATCAGAAAGATATAAGTTCATTTTTCAAATATAAATACCCCTAAGACTTATAAAATGTTGTTGTTGTATTTTTAAAGTTGAAAAAACGAAAAACTCATCTCAATGGCCCAGATGTAAACACTCAAAATTTATATCTCACTAATGGAAGGATACACTGATCTTTAATCAAGAGGTTTAGTTCTAATCTAAAATACTTACCTCTGCGAGGAGGGTCTTCCAACTTAGATTGAAAACAAAGTTGATCTAAATCGTCTATGAAGTTTTTGGAGGAACTGTGAAAAATCCTATTGCTAAGCAACGGCAGGTATTTTGATGTTTTAGGTTAGAGAATTACGGAGACTGGTTAATCTTTTATTATGTTGGCTCCCCTTCAAAACCCGGAGCCAGAGGATATTTGATAATACTCGGCATTAATCCCCCACATCCACTCCACTGGCCCGGGAAACCCCGTATAGCCCAACCGGCGTGATAGGGGAGGAACCAAAAAAAAAAAAAAAAAAAAGGCTCTCCTTTCCAAGAGCGATGACCAAAAGGAGCAACTAACACAACCCCCTTTTCGGAATCCTTATTTTTTAAGCAACGATTGGGTGTCCTTATTTTTTCCCCCATCCCCATTATTAATGGGGAACTTTATTGGGTGTCCACATGACAAAAAAAATCAACTTCTGATAAGAACAACAATTACGTAAGTTTTTAAAAAAATATATATTTTAAAATTCTACGGAAGATTTATTTTAATTTAAAATTTTTTTTTTGAGGATTTAAGAGAGCCATAGGTGTAATGCCGACACATAAAAAAATTCTTCAATACTTAAAACTAAAGCAGAAAAAAAGGATATTGGTGGTATAAAACTGGAGGCAATGATAAATCTAAAAGAGCAAACCTTATTTAATTACGTATTATTAATACATAAACTATTAAAATAAAAATTCTTTTATCAATTTTTTTGCAAAACACTTGATGACATAATACCCGACCATCCTTTTGAATTCCGATCACAGCTCTCAACCACCAATCAGTTATACAGAATGACAGAAAACAGTGCGACGGCCATTGTACACTACCGAAAATTTCGAAATATCCCTAAAGAGTTTGATAGGCAACTGGGGCTTCCCTCAGACCTATCCTCAAATTTTTGAATGATTTTTCTCGGCCTTTCAAGGCTTAGAATTTTCCATTATCAGAAGGAGTTAAACGGATGAGTCCTCTTCCACTATTGTATAGTTACTATACTATATATATAATGCTGTTATTTTAAATATCAACTCGCTGAAATGATGAGATTTCAATACCATTTAAAAAAAATGGTAACAAGGATTTTTCCTTCAGAAATAAAAGTGTTACAAAATATCATAAAAAATATTTTTTTACTTCTTATCTTCACCCTGTAAGATAGATTAAATAAATATTAATAAACAGTAACAAATCGCATTTCGCTCTACCGAGCTTTTATTCAAATAATTTCTAAAATATAAGGTATTCTCTATGATACGTAATAAAGTTTACATTAAGACCTTCATATGACACTAGTTATCGACATAATACAAACACCCTACAAAAGACTTTACAATAATAGCCTTAAGAGACGGAATACACAACTATCATTGTTCTGCTATTCGATTTCACTGTTCAATAGTATTTATAAACTTTATATTATAACGTTATACAAATAAAACAAAAAAACATATGGTTCAGAATAGTCCTAGACCTTTTGTTGGAACGAACTAACAGTTGGAACAAACTGTCATAGTACGTGTTTGTGACTACGATGTTCGAGTACCATCTACGCAGTTCCACGAGGTTCTAGACTGTTCTCCTCACGACTACATATAAGGAGCGATGGACTGGACAGTTAGCCTTATTCTGAAGCGTAAATCGTATGATTATCTCTGTGTTCATTTTTGTAAACTTCTTAATTGCTTGTTTCAATATTTGTGCTCTCATAATTTGAGTGACACTGAATACTGTTATTTTCTTTAAATAAAAATTGTTAACCCATATAAGTGTTACAATATTTTACGGGATAAAGATATAAAGAAAAATTTCTTTTGTGTAGGATTGTATAACATTTGTACTTAGGAAGGGAGAATCCTTGAGACCAGATTTCTTAACGATCTTCAAATCTCATCATTTCAGCAAGTTACATAATTTGGTAAATTTATTAGCCAAATAATAAATAAAAAGATAAACATAAATATTTCTTACACTCTATTGCTCTCTTCCTGAACAATCTTACATCACCGCAACACCGGCCCCATTTAGGGGGATAGCTTCCATGGTCGCCTGGAATGTTGAACCATCCCACTGCAGTAATTCACAGGTCAAACCGGTCAGTATTTCTATCTTACGTGTTGTTTATATTGGAGCACACATAGCAGTTTACTTTCTCGTCAAGCTGCTTTACTTATTTCTCTTACTTTTGTTTTGTCATCTGTATATATATATATATATATATATATATATATATATATATATATATATATATATAGATAGATAGATAGAAAAACAACTTTATCTTGGGACTACGTCAGATTTGTCCATTTATAAAGTATAAATATTAATATCCAGCCCTCATATTACATTAGAAAGAATATAAGATAATTGCTTTTAATGCTCATGGAAAATCATTAAGAAAAAAAAAAGATCTACAATTAAAAAAATTAAAAAAAAACAATAAAAGAAAGGAAACTAAGCAATGTAAAAGAAAATAAATGTTTAGAAATTACTAATAGAGACTCTTAGTTAGAAACTTGAAGACTAAAGATGGCATATACTTCTTATATACCACTTATCAGTTTAATGAACGACGAGTTCAATTTTTTTAAAGAAATAGAGAAAGATGTAATATAAATGAGTACTGGGAGGGATCATGGAGAAGAGTGTATTGAAACTGACGCAAAACGATCTTTCAGTTTTTATCGTCCAGTGGGAAAGATTATAAGGTCGGAAGTGCGCGATCTTGTCCTTTGCTCGTGAGGGAGGAGAGGACTTGAATTTTAGGAGGCTAAAGATGAAAAAAATAACGACAACGGACAGAAGGGAGGAGCCGATAAATTCTCGATAAAAGTGGGAGGCGTAAGACTGTCTCGAGGTACTGAGGGCAACCATAAGCAGCAATTCAAGATTCTCTTCAATCTATCCTCTAGGACTATCGAGAGGCCACCGTAAACAACGATTCCAGTTTCAATAGTAGAAAAAATTAAAATACTTAAGAGGGATAAGTGAGGATTTGAGGAGTTTACGGATAGGTTGTGAGAAAAGATGCCTGCATACAATGCGTAGAAAAAAATATGAAATGAATAAGTAAATATCACTTGACTTTACATCAGTGATGTAACATATGTCAGTAGTCTCGTCCATTGTTCTATTCTTCTTTCTAAGTTCGAAAATATCGGCTACATGGTTTCGGTCAGTTTTTCTACGTCACTCCTTTTCAACTAAGATCCGTTTTCCTGTATGTCCCTTTGCTTGCGGCATTATCATCAGCGTCCCCCCCTCCCCCTGCGGACGTCCATGTTTGGAACCGTATTTTTACATGTGAACATATAGAAAAATGATTGTAAGCTAATTGTAAATTATGTTTATGATGAATGTATATTAGTAATAATAAACTTATGCATTATGGCAAAATTCATCAAAGAATTATTTTACCACTATGCTATTTTATACTTAGATCGACTGTTTTTATTTAAACCTAGTGCTGGCATTATAGATTTATTTCATGTTCAATTTCCATGATATCACGCGTATTCTCGCATTTTTTAATGCGGAACGCAGCATTTATATAGGTGAATACATTTTTTCATCCATGTCCCTTTTTCTAGTGCATAACAGTAAACCTAAGCGAATATATTCCTTTAAGCTTATATCATGAACATCTTAAGTTTCACGCTCTTTAAATATAACAAGTACAAGCGAGAGTAAAGTAATTTCAATTTGTCTTAATAAAATGGACAAGCGATTCAGAAGCGTTTTTTAAAAGTTATTTTTTTTTTGCATTTTTGAGCTCGCCAACAACAAATAATTATATGAAATAAACAATAGGGCCCCGCACCTACCCCACTAGTTTTGGATATTTCCTATTTCTTGTGCGCATCTCCGACAGTGTTGATAAATTGATCTGAAGATACGAAGCGCTACTTTCAAATTTTGAATATTTTTTCAGGCCTTAATTGAGGAAATATTCTAAAATATAGGTACGTCTAGTTTAATTATGTTACATTGGTGTTTCCCATTACATACTTACAATACGCTAGAACGCTGTAGAACGCTGAGACTTTTATTGGTCTTTTACTTTGATTTAATAGACCTTTTCTGGGGCAACCCACAATTTATATTTAATGGGTTTTTCTTTGTCTTTCGAAACCTGGAATCTTTGTACTTAAAACATTGTCAAGCCATTGATCTAGATCTGTAACATAATTATGTAATATTTTTACTTTCACTTACCTATATATGAAATATATAGTAAGTGGAAGTATTGCGATCGTGAAAAATTTCGACTTCCGGTTTTCAACGGAAATACACGTTTTGGGGTCCCCTGAGTCCAATTAACCAAGTCCCGCGAAATGGTCTGTGTGTGTGTGTGTGTGTGTGTGTCTGTGTGTGTGTGTGTGTGTGTGTGTGTGTGTGTGTGTGTGTGTGTGTGTGTGTGTGTGTGTGTGTGTGTGTGTGTGTGTGTGTGTGTGTGTGTGTGTGTGTGTGTGTGTGTGTGTGTGTGTGTGTGTGTGTGAACAGACTAGCTCAAAAACTATAAACCGTGTGAACCTGAGATTGGGTATTTAGTGTATGTATATGCCCGCGATGTGACAGCAAAAATTTCATCAAAATTGTTCAAAGGGAGGGGGTACTTTGTTTAATAACTTTTTAAGTTTCTTTCGATTTTCTCAAAAACGGCTCTAACGATTTTGATTAAACTGAGTATTTGATCTATTTATATGCCCGAGATATGACTGTAAAAATTTCATCAAAATTGATCAACCGGAGGGGGGACTTTACTTAATAAATTTTGTATCATTTTCAAGTGTTTTTTTTTATTTACTCAAAAACGGCTTTCACGATTTTGATCAAACTGGGTATTTGATGTATGTAAATGCCAAAGATGTGATAGCCAACATTTCATCAAAATTGATCAACCGGAGGGGGGACTTTACTTAGTAAATTTTGTATCAATTTCACGTGTTTTTTTAATTTACTCAAAAACGGCTTTCACGATTTTGATCAAACTGGGTATTTATGTATGTATATGCCAAAGATGTGATAGCCAACATTTCATCAAGATTGATCAACCGAAGGGGACATTTTATTTCATAACTTTTTTTCTAATTTTTAGATTATCTCAAAAACGGCTTTAACGATTTTCTTCATATTCGTCATGTTTAATGAAAATTGAGTGTTATTTAATATCAGGTCAGCGTTATCATTATTAAAATGTTCTGAGGGGTTTATAGAGCAAATGAAAACAAAAATAAGAAATGAATGTGGAAAATGTGTAACTTTGAGAAGTGGCATTAACAAAACGCATTAATTTCTTATCTAAGTAAGTTGGTAAGTGAAAGTTGTGTGTTGCGCGCACGCACCAGATTTTTTATTTTACATATCAAATTCCTGGATGCGCGGAATCTTATCTTAACCTTTTTATCTAATGACGTGAAACTTTATTAATTTCTAAGATCTGTTCAATAATTTCCTTTTGCAATCCATTGAGGTGTTGCAATCGAAAACAACATCCTTCATGAAAAGTGGTCGTAAGTGTTGTAAAAGAAAAAAAAACCAAGGAAAAAAGTTGTCAAGAGCTGTAGTTCAATGATTACTGCCTAAAGAGAAATACACCCTTCTTAGGAGTTGTTACTTAATGTCTCGTGATTTCTTTGACTTAAGCACAATTACAAGTCGAATAAAAAATTTCAGTGTATATCACCATCATCCATTTACTGTACGGTAAAATTAATTAATAATAATTAATTAATGCTCAAAATTAAAAAAAAATGAATAGTTAATGAATTTGACTACAATATTACCCGGATTGTCAACGGTAAATCAATGATGAATAAAAAAATGCTTTTACAGTAGCTCCGAGTGGTATCGTCTTGATAATATTTCTGTCACACCTCGTTCGCCTGTGAGATGTTAGGTCCTCCTTAAAAATACAAACCACAATTGAGTATACCTGGATAGCTAAAATTTTGGTCTCCCATTGCAGCGTTGCCCAATTAGCTTTAGTAGAATAAACAACTAATGAGTAGCCAACAAGTTAATCCCTTGGTTCTTTAAGCAAGTAATGGTGCCCTTCTTTCAGTATCATGACATTTGATCAAGAAAATTATAACTGCATTTATAAGGGGCACAATATACTTTTCAGGTTCATATTCGTACGAAATAAAATGAAATTCGGGCCTTTCTTTTATAGAATATATAAATAAAAATATTTCCATAATACTATCCCTAACAAATTTTGAGTGCATTAGGAGAAGAAAGCCTAGGTGTCTAACTTAAAGAGTTACTGCGAGATTTTACTAATTTTTAATTTTTGATAAGAGTTTAAAAAAAAACGAAGAGCAATCATATTAATTAATGTCAATAATGTATTACAGTTTCATTGATGGTGTTTTTATTAAACAAAGGACAAGCTAGTGAGTGCATCGGTATCTTATCATTTCTATTAAGTAAACAAGGAAAAATAAATATATTTCATGTCAACACCAATTCTTTGATAATATCATCATATTTATTTATGAATTGAAGAAACTCTTAAAACTGGCCTTCAACTTCTACCAGAAAAACTCAGATGTTGGACATTTCTGTTTTGATTGGGTATTAATGTTTACATTGCTATCTGGTTTTGTTTGATTATCTTTTTGATTATGTTGCTTTTCGTCACAAAAATCAAAATATGTAACCTTTTCAAAAGTGTTTATTGATGCATCTATTATACCAAGAGCTTGTACAAATTAGTAAATACACAGTTAAAATTTATTCACCTTCGTAACATATTCAGCATCGCTGTTGTTTAACAAATTCTTTCTGGGGTAAATTATTATTCCTTACTTATCAACATGTCGAGAAAAAATTTTAAAAATGGATTCGCATTCATCTTATAAAATTTTAATTTTGTTTATTTATATAAATTAAAATTATTATTTAAATATTTCAATACCAAAAACTCAGAAATGGTACATTTGTATTTTCAATGGAATCTGATTAGATTGGTAAACAATTATTTGTAAATTTTCCTTTATTTTATTTTTTTAAGCTATACGCTAAGAAAAGGAGCTTTATCAGCTGATAAAACGGATCTGGCCTCAATAATGACAGAAAGTCAAATCAGAGGAGGCATGTATGCCTCGAGATTCGATTCCCAAACGGCAACATCTTCTATTAACAATATTAGCCAAAGATACTTTCTTTAGAAAATTATACTAATATATATTGAAATTTGCACCTGCATCACAATTAAAAATTCAATAAGGAAGTGCGAGCAATCAGCAAACAACTTGATATGAACGAAGCCTACAGGAGGATCGCCTAGTGGTAGTCGCGGTAGAGGAAGACCTTCGGTGACTAGACCAGGTGGAAGATATTTTGAAGAGGATGGGAATAGGAAGATAAGGAGGATGATTACCACGGACAGAAGAGAGTGGAAAAAAATTCATAGAGAAGACAGGATCAACTAGGACTATAGCGAAAATAAATAAGTAAATCAAATAAGAGAAGGGGATCTGGAATTTTTCTTGAAAGAAAACGGAGCCCACGGTATAAAAATCAGTTCAAATACTGCAATAATTTGCCTTTTATATGCTGATGATTTGATTTTGATTGGTGACTCAATAACTGATGTTCAATCTAAAATAAATATATTGGAAAAATACTGTCGGATAAATCAGCTATCTGTTAATATAGCAAAAACTGAATTATTAAAAATGTTTAAGGGTAGACCGAAAAAGTCCAAACGTTTATACTTCGGAAATGAAATAATAGAAGAAGTCTCAGAGTATAATTATCTAGGAATTATTTTTAATTCATCAGGACTTCTTACCAAAGCAGTAAAACAACAAAAATCTAAAAGTTTTTCTTGCATAGGTTCAGTTCTAAACACTTGCTCTAAAGCAAAAATGACCTCCTGGGATTCAAGACGGAAACTGAATGAAGCAATCGTGTTGAGTTGCTTACTGTACGCTGCCCCAGTATGGTCAATAAGGCATATTGACGAACTAGAAACCGTACAAGCGAGTTTTTATAAACTGCTGCTCCAAATCCAAAAAGCAGTCCCGAATTTCATGGTAAGGCTAGAAGCCGTACCTACCCCGATTGGCTATTTCGTTATTAAACAATTACTCAATTGGCTAATTAAACTTATGAATATGGAATATACAAGATACCCCAAACAATGTATTTTAAAATTATTAAATATGGATAATAATAACAAATTATCAATAAAATATAACTGGCTGACACAAATTAGGAATTTCTTCGAAAGCTTTGGCCAGTTCGATCCACTTTTATTTAGTGATGCTGTTTTCATTAAACGCAAATTCAATGAAATACTAGTAAATTATAAATCTTTTACCCGAAATAACGACTTATTATTACTGAATTCATCAAGATATAATATGTTTTACAAACAATTGTTCATTAAATCAGAACATCCTCAAAATTATTTGACTTTTAATACCTCCATAGCTTTTATTAGGAACATGGCTCAATTGAGGTTGAATAACAACAAATATACAATATCAATTACAATAGGTAATATTAAATATACATTGAACCCTGAGGAAATCTGTCCTGTTTGCAACCTAAAAATGTTGGAAGATCTTTATCACTTTGTTGTGATATGCCCAATGTATTTACCAGTCAGAACACACTACCTATCTACACTAATTGGCATGGATATTGTATCATTCTACCAAACCTTAAGTTCTCCATCTTTGGCTCAATTAAAGTCTTTCTACTATTATATGCAGCTTTTAAAATAAGATCATTTATTATTTCATATTAGTGTTTAATTTTTTATATTATTATTATTATTTTTTTTATTATTTAGCTTAAGGTGACATTATTTACATTGTTAATATAAGCAAGGAAACTTTAATTAACTTTAATTAAGATCATATGGTGCTTGTGAATCATAAAAGTTCTAATTGATTTCTTCCAAAAAATTTACGTATTAACTGCAGTTTAAGACTCATTTATTTCGTAAATTGCAAGAAGAATCCAAACGATATAGTGTTTGTTTCAAGAAGAAACAATGAGTGAGGCGGGACTTGCCGCTTGTCCGAACGAAGTCGTAGCAACCCAAGCGGCGGCTATGGACTGCAACGAGGACGTCGAAGCGGTCAATGCGAGAACTGCCTGGGAGGTAGTAACGGGCCGGAAGAGGAACATTGCTGCCGACCGGGATCCAAGGAAGCAGAAGAGGACCGAATTTGAGGTACCGTTAAATAATAGTTTTCAGTCTCTAGAAAATACAATTGACGAATCCTCAACTTCTAATGCACCAAGTCAAGTGAAAGCTAGTAATCCTCAACCTAACCTGAAACCACCGCCGATATTTATTAGTAATGTAGCAAATTATGGGGCTTTGGTCTCATACTTACATGTACATTCCAGCCCTAATTCGTTTACCCTCAAAAGCACATCAAAGGGAGTAACTGTTTATCCCCACACCCCTAACGATTACAGAAAGCTAGTCACCTGCCTCAGGAACTGTGGAGCTGAATTTCACACTTACCAGCTTCCAGAGGACAAAAATCCACGCGTAGTAATTAAGGATTTACATCACAGTACGCCCATCGAAGAAATTAGGCACGATCTACAAAAATATGGGTATGAAGCAGTGAATATCACAAACGCAATCTCACGGTTCAAACGACCTCTCCCAATGTTTTTTGTTGATATTAGTAAAGCTACGTTTAATGAAAAAATATTCGATATAAATACTTTATTTTATACTAAAATTAAAATTGAGGAACCTCGAAGGAAGAGAAATATACCACAATGTTTAAGGTGCCAACAATACGGTCACACTTGGTCCTATTGCAACTATTCACCACGCTGTGTAAGATGTGGGCAAGGGAACGAAACCGCCTCTTGTAATAAACCAAGAGAAACCCCAGCGAAATGTGCCAACTGCCAAGGCGATCATCCCGCCAATTATCGTGGATGTCAAATGCTCAAAGACCTTAGAGCCCAGAAGAAACTGAGAAGTCGTCTTCACCAACGGGAATCTGGGACTCCGCCCGCTTCATTCAACCCAAAAGATTTCCCAATCCTAAAAGCACCTGAAAAGGGGAACATTCAATCCCAGCAAGATAAGGAACCACAGCAACAGCCACCTGCCCATCAGTGGAAGCCATCTCACCGGCAAAATCAGGCGCAGTCTCAACGATCAGCTCAACAGTCTGAAGAATCGCCACTTCATATACAACCTTCGCCTGGCTTTCGACATGATATTGCCCAGCAGTCAACTTCAGCCGATTATTATATCCCAGCCCAACTATCTCAGGTGTTGAACGGTCTTAACACCCTCATCCAGCCTCTTTTTAGTCTCCTTCAACAGCTCACGCAGCTAACTCAAAGCCTATGCCCTCCAAATGGCCCCTAATCAGCTAACTGTAGGCTCTCTGTCAATCCTTCTGTGGAACGCTAACGGACTAACCCAACATAAAACCGAATTGGACATATATTTACACGAAAAACGTATAGACATAGCACTGATAACAGAAACGCACCTTACACCACGTACTAGATTTGGAATTTCTGACTACATGACGTACAGAACAGATCACCCAGACAACACAGCTCATGGCGGTACAGCGATACTGATAAAGACATCACTCTCACATAACCCATTGTACTTACCAACTACACCTGACATTCAAACTACAGGCATACTACTACACACAAAACATCATACAATAACCATAGCTTCGGTGTATTGTCCTCCTAGATACGTACTAACACCTTCGATGTTTTGCAACTATTTTCGGAGCCTAGGAAGATGCTTTATAGTAGGCGGTGATTTCAATGCTAAGCATCAATGTTGGGGGTCACGGCTTTGCACACCTAGAGGAAGAAACTTGAAGGCTGCTATCCACGAACTTTCATTAGACACCATATCACCTGACACACCTACTTATTGGCCAACTTCACAACGGAAAGACCTACTAGACTTTTTCATTACTAAAGGACTACGGACCATACCTTACACAATAAATTCGAACTCGGATCTTTGCTCTGATCATTCCCCAGTACAGCTGGTTATTCTTGATGAGCCCAACAACGCACTAAGACCACCAAAGCTAATCAACGGAACAATTGATTGGGATGCTTATAGAGCATTTCTAGATTCCGCACTTTCAGTTCCAGGCTCTATTAAAACTGCAGAGGAATTAGAAGAGGCTGTGGAAACATTCATTAAAAGTGTCCAAAAGGCCGCTTGGTCGTCAACAATATCAAGGGCATCAAGTGAAAATCACCTACCCAAATACCCACAGTATGTAAGGGACTTGATCAGAGCAAAGAGAAGAGCTCGTAAGGTGTGGCAGACTAACAGACTACCATCAGACAGAAAGAATTTTAACAAACTGAATAATGAACTCAAACGACAAATCAAAAAAATCAACAAGACAAACTATGATACTTACTTAACAAACTTATCGATGGACGATGGGAGTTTGTGGAAGCATACTAAGAATTTGTTAAAGCATCGAGAAGTGTCAGTACCCCTGCGAAAAGAAGATGGTTCGTGGGCAGTGTCGGATAGGGAAAAGTCTGAACTGTTTGCTGATCACCTTTCCACAGTATTTACTCCACTCGCTGACTTCACAAACATAGAACATGAATCAATTGTACTTGACACTCTGGAAATCTCTTTACAATTGACACCACCCCCTCCTTCTTTTACTCCCTCACAAGTAGCTCACCACATCAGACACCTCCCCAAAAGAAAAGCCCCCGGTTATGACTTAATAACAGCCGAGGCGCTCCAACAAATGCCTAGGAAAGCTCTAGTGTTCCTTACTACAATATACAACTGTATACTCAGGACTACTAAATTCCCCATTCAATGGAAATATTCTCTCATCAAAATGATTCACAAACAAGAAAAAGACTTATACAATTCATCATCATACCGACCGATCAGTCTTCTTCCCATTTGTTCTAAACTTTTCGAAAAGTTGCTATACAAAAGATTAGTTGACATACTGACAGAAAACAATATAATACCAGACCATCAATTCGGTTTTCGTTCTTCCCATTCTACAATACAACAATTACACAGAGTTACTGACTACATTGCTGGAGCACTAGAGCAAAAACAATACGCAACTGGTGTATTTCTGGACGTCGCCCAAGCATTTGATAAAGTCTGGCACCAGGGGCTTCTCTTCAAACTTAAAACCATACTACCCCACACATACTATCTTATACTCCAATCCTACCTCTCCGACAGATTCTTCTCTATCCGGCAAGGGTCAGAGATTTCTTCAATCCGACCAATCTTAGCAGGAGTTCCGCAGGGATCAATACTGGCTCCGTTACTTTACATCATATATACTCACGATATACCTACCAACGCTAAAATTTTGACTGCAACTTACGATGACGATACAGCAATTTTATCAAGACATCATAACCCTAGACTTGCCTCATTGAATATACAGAACCACTTACTTCAATTACAAAAATGGTACTCACTCTGGAAAATGAAATTAAATCACGATAAATCACAACACATAACTTTCACACTCAGACGAGATACTTGCCCCCCAGTTTTCATCGGCGACGACCAAATTCCACAGACAGACACTGTACGTTACCTTGGACTTCTGTTCGACAGAAGGATGACTTGGGGCCCGCATGTCAAAATGAAGAAAAAGACACTGAACATACGTTTAAAAATACTTTACTCACTTTTTTCTAAATCTTCTAAATTGAAAATCAGACAAAAACTGAATACATACACCTACTTACTTAAACCCATTTGGACATACGCCTCACAAATTTTCGGCTCAGCTAAAAAGACGCACTTACAAAAATTGCAAACTTTCCAATCAAAAATTTTGAGACTAATTACGGACGCTCCCAGATACGTAAGTAACCAAACTCTACATACAGACTTACAACAACCGACTATCCAACAACACATACGAACGCTTTACTCACGCTTTTTTGTTAAATTGGAAGGACACAACAACAGATTAATTAACCGCATGGCCACAGCTGACATGCCTGTTAGAAGGCGGCTAAAGAGAAGCTGGATGAGAGACCTCCTCACCTGAATTAGTATCAAGCCCGGAAAGAGGTGCTGCTGAGCACCTTCCTTTCCTCATGTCTTAATGCCATACGTTTTAATGCGTTGCTGCGGACCACGAATTCGCTGATTGTCGCCGATCGCTGACAGGTGCGAATCAACGTATGAAGAGAAAAAAAAAAAAAAAAAAAAAAAAAAAAATTATTTTGAATAAATAAGTAAACTTTAATTTGTTATTAGATTAGAATTCAAGTATTATTTTGTTATTTATGTGCTGTATGGCTAACTCTATTTGTACGGGGAATATCCCATAAACAAATAAAGAAATTATTATTATTATTATATTATTATTAAATAAGAGAAGGAGCCATTTTTTCTAATATAAATGTAGCTAGAAGAAAGAATACTTTGGTGTATACCTTAACAAATGAATGGGGATTTAGCAACCCTCAAATACTCAGCTTTTAAGACAAAAGGTATTAAAACATTTTGTAAGACTGACTGTGACCCTAAGTCTTCCAGACAGTCGTCTGTGAGCATAGAAAACAATTTCTTAATTTTTTTGCAAATAAAGCGCACCAGTTCGATACCTTGGAAAAAACTTTTCGACCCATCCGCATTTATTCAAAATTTCCTTACCTATAAATTGAGGAAAGGAAACAAAAGTTTAAGTAATTATTTATTAATATATGGTAAGCAATACTTATAAATATTCTACTTGTTAAGTACAGGAAGAAGTTAACGAAATAAAAAAGTAACTAATGGGTAAGGATAAAGTTGATTATTTGTTAAAAGGGAAGGGTTGCTTGGAAACATTTTAGATTTAATCGTATGTATGTACAAATAAGATTAAGCTCAAGTATTATTGCTATGTTCTACTAAGACTATTCCTATGGTGATTATATCCTCCACTAAGTTTTTAACATTGGGAACGACATTTAAAAAAAAAAAAATTCCAATGAAGAGATAACCTAGTAATAACCTTGGACGATCACCCTGAAACAGTCGAACTTTCCCAGCTGCAGTTTGCACCGCCCTTCACTGACCTCACCATTTCGCAAAACCGTTCTATGGGCGTTGAATACTATCTTTAAGTAAGACAACCGACTATCGAAAAACTCTATTATATATATATATTGAATTAAAAGTGTTAATCTATTAGATGTGTAGTGTCTAACTAATAATGCCATAAAATATATTAGTTACGACTCTTTTTATTTATAAGTCAACACATGACCTGTATGTTTGCAGCAGACATAAATAAAAAAATAGGCTAGCCTGACATCCTACTTAACCGTATTCTTTCGGAGGGGACATAAAATTGAGGTCCCGAGCCAGTGAAGGGTAAGATACTCATGAAAGGCAGCAATCCATATTAAACCTGATAAAGCAAACTGAAGGACTCTCAGGATAGCATCCTCCGATTAGCCTTTAATACAATGAAAGAATGAGTGATATTAGGGAGACATTTTTATTTATACTAAACCATATAATTTAACCAAAAAAGTCTATAAACTATTGCTATTTTGTATATACAGCAAAGTCTTGCAGTGCAATACGTCTACGCCTTGTTAATACGTTTGAACCACAATAAAGACAATTAAAAATAAATTGCTCACCAAACTCACAATTGGCAAACCAAGGCGTTAATGATAACAAATAAAATTCTTGACTCTCCGCCACTTTGATGTGTCAAGAAATGAATCACTAGAAAGAAAAGACGAGAAACAGCCTGAAGGCGCTTTAGGTAAACTCGTTCTAGTGGACGACAACCAAGCATTCTGGGCACTTAGAGAATTAACGAAGTAAATCATCAGGTAAGCGAAATCCATGTACTTCCTCAATACCTTCTCCTCTGCACCTGATCTTAAATCCTCCATTTGGATCCTTTCCATTTGAATCCTCTGCCATTTGGATTTAAGATCAGGTGCAAAGCACCTATAAGCACCTTCGCAGACTGCCGTGCCTCGGTGATTCTCCTTCTCCCTCAGTCTTACCAATTTCACCCAAGGAATAAAATTCATACTTGATCTTAATTCATCTGTCCTCTTATCTAGTTTGACTTATCCTTCCTTCCAATTTTTCTTATTACCATCGTTTAACCCCGACTATTTTTATTTTTCAGACATCTCTCTCCTTTTTTTTGTTTAGTACCCCTATCTGCTGGCCATGTGTGGCCTACGGGGGTTACTCTAGACGTGTAACCAACCTATTCTATCCATGGTGGGTAGGTCGAGATTTATTCCGTGGGTCCTTCACGAAATAAAAGTCAACCCTCCCATGGCGGATTCGAACAGCCGTCGTTCGGCTCGAGCATGCTATAGTGGGTCGCGCTCCACCACGCTCGGCTATCCCGCCCCATCTCCGACATCTCTCAAACTGACCTCATTTTCTCGATTATGAAACCATGTTACAACTCCTCTGGTTTTGATGGTTTACCAGTCAAATTATTAAAATTATGCCTGATATGCTAAAACAGCAAGCACATAGGCAGATTCAGTATGACATGGGTTCATAAAGCATTGAGTCGGTCAAAAGCTTTCGTTACCTGGGTTCCATGATCAATAAAAACTCTATGGGAAAGCCGTGCCACCAATTTTCTATTGTACAAAACCGTGTAGTAGTCACATAAGATAGGGAAACTTGAACCGACAAGAAAAAATATATTAACCTGCTGGACAGATTTGAAAGGGATAGATTGAAGAGAATCATCGGACCCGTATGTAAGAATTGTAAAAAACATATTTTTTTTTATTTAAACTTATATATATTGACTCACAGAGTTATCTTTTAATTAAGGTAATTATATTCATGTTTTATTTGCATTGAAGTATATTTTTCCCTAGAAGTTCAGAGCGTTTTTTTTCGTTTGAGATGAGCAGAATATTGCTGACATAAAATTAAAATTTATATAATAACATACAATTAACGTTATCTTTTGTAATCCTTATATATATAAAAATCTCGTGTCCCGATGTTTGTCTCTCTATTTCTCAGAAACTACTATACCGATTTTAATGAAATTTGGCTCAATGTATATAGTTTTGGCCAACTTAACGGACCGGATAGTTTTTAACTTGATTAGTGATCAAAATAATTCTTATATAGCGAATTATTGCAAATACAGTAGGTCGTGTTTCGATTTATTAACATGGCGTCATATGTCGATTTCATAATGTTTTTGTTTATAAGCATGCTATTGTAATACAGGTTAATCATTATTATAATTTTGTATTGCGTTATGTGAGTGCAGTTATTTGTTCCTATATTAATATCAAACTGAAATTAATATAAAAAATGAACTGAAATTAATATCAAAAATTTGACTTCCAGACTGAAGATTTCTTAACCCTTAAAAGAACTGAAACAATTCCACACTGTAATATAGGCGTTGATGACCGTACTACGGTTTTACGCCTCTAAATAAAACCAACCAACCAACCAACCAAATTTGTATTTATTGTTAATTTTCATTAAAGAATAAATAAATCAAGAAATGGTTACAATAAATTCTGAAAAGTGTAGGTAATTTTTCTTCCTTTTCCTTTTTTATCTGTATTTCAATTAAATTACTAGCTAAGAGCTGAAACGCTTTGCTGTGGCCCATCCTGATATAAACTTTTAGTAAAGTAAATACATTTTAATAATTTAAATTAGGCTATTATTTGAAATAATACTCTATAAATGTTGTAACAGCACCTACTGTCATAGGTATAACCTAATAGAAACCTTACTTGGGGAGTCAGTGTTGCCAAAAATTAGTGAAAATTAGTGAGACTATAGTGGCTACACTGCGGGTAACCAGTCATAAAAACTCCCTGAGTGTGTTTTGATTAGGTGTTGTGGGTTACTTTGTGATTTGTATGTTTAAAGAACTGCATAATTAAGACTTTAATATTATATTTTCAGTTGATTTATTTATTTTATTTTAGTTATTTATTTAACAGAAGTTTCTTTATTTTCATTATTCGTTTTATTATTACTATTTAAATACAGTGTTTTTTTTTTACCAAACCTTTTTATCATTTTTATCCCGAGATCTAAAATATAAAATTTAAAAAATGTCAGTGAAGATTTGTAATTCCTCCTTTAACAACAATAATTTAAAGTTGAGAAAATTTAATCCCAATGGAATAGAGGCTGTTCCTTCCTGATCAGCAGAGTTGTACTTATCTTTAAATGTAAAATTTAAGAAATGTTAGCGAAGATTTTAATTCTTTCTTTAATTTAAAGTAGGCTATTATTGGGAATGATATTTCGTTGCTAATTTTACCAGAATACAATTTTTTACTTATCTTTAAATGATTGTTGATTAAGAAAGGATTACAAATTGCGGCATTTTTTAAATTTTACATTTAATGATTATTACACCTCTACTGAACAGGAATAATTGTCATTTGGGTAACTTCAAGTTTCAGATTTATCCGCCATAAATATGAGAGTACTACTGCAAAATAATCCATCGGCAGATATATTTTTTAAACAATTGCTCTATATTGGAAACGGTGAAATAGAGCTGCATCGAAATTCAAAATTGATCAAATTACCAGAAAATTTCTGAACTGTTGTACAGACGAAAAATGAACTGTCTACGAAATATAAAGTGTCTTTCCTGATATTTTGAACAATTATGTGGACTATAATTGGCTGGGTAGTCGTGCTATTTTGGCAGCAAAAAATGTTGATTTCGATGAAATAAACTTCCAAAATCAATTGACAATGTTCTAGATGTAAACGAAGCCGTAAATTTCCCATCTGAATTTTTTAATTCCCTGGATATAGACCCAAACAATCTCCAGTTGAAGATTGGCTCACCGATCATTCTTCGTAACTTAAATCCACCTCAATTGTGCAACGGTACACGTTTGGTCATTAAAAGGATCACAGGAAATGTTATTGAAGGAAAAATGTTGCCTGGAAGGTTTACAGGAGATATCGTCCTGTTGCCACCTATTCCCCTAACCGACAGAATTTTCAATAAAATTTAAAAGGCTTCAATATCCTATTCGTTTGGCTTTTGCCATGACCATAAACAAATCCCAAGGGCAAACAATGTCCACTTGGACTTTGAAAATCAGTGTTTTTCCCTTGGGCAATGGCATAACTCACTTGGGAAATGGGTATCGCCTGCTCACGTGTGTGGAAACCATAAAATCTTTGGTTTGTGTTAAAAAAAAAAAAAAAAGGTTAACCCAAAACATTTGAACAAATTAGTACTTGATTAAATAAAAATTCTTAATTGTATTATGTAAAAACCTCTTTAAGAAGAGATTTATTATCACTCAAATATATTGCTAAATTAAAAGCTTCAACACACCACCCTCCTACCGAAAACTTATTAGCCGAAGGGTTGGGAAATCGAGGTCTCAAAGAAATTTAGAAAAACGCCTATCAAAAGGACATATATGACGCGTTAACCAAGATTGGCATGACCCTGAGCAAAATTAAACCCGTTGTTAAACTAACAATACCAAGTTGAAGTAGTGTTAGGCCAATAATCAATAGATCAATGGCTGAGGTTACCAAACCTTACTTCAGTCATCCTTTTTAAAATTAGTGGAAAAATATAGCCATTTCGAGTTAGTTTATACCGATCCATAA
The DNA here is from genome assembly GCA_911387785.2 of Aelia acuminata. Lineage (NCBI taxonomy): Eukaryota > Metazoa > Arthropoda > Insecta > Hemiptera > Pentatomidae > Aelia > Aelia acuminata. The sequence goes on along the minus strand of OU426978.1, from coordinate 52,311,085 downwards.
AAAAAGGGCGATAGTGTTGGCAGCTCTGTGAGTCGTAAACACAATCAGCTCCTTTTTAATCAAACTACATTGAAATATGAGATGTAAAAAATAAAAACTTTAACTTTCCTATATTCTTTACCAAATACTTTTAAATGGTGTAATGCTCTATTCTCAATCACGTTGAATTTTGATTAGCTCAAAGGTTTTCATCTTTATCAATGTATTACTGTATTTGTTTAAAAATGTTATAATGTTATATAAGGATATAACTACTGAGCCACAGCAACGCGTGGCCGGGTCTGCTAGTATATTATAAGTGTAAAGTCAGAATCCACACTCTTTGATCAGCATTATAAAGTTCCCCGTTAGCTGGAAAGAGGGCTCAGCTACGTCAGAGGGGTATCCTATTTCTATAGTAAGCTTGTTCTGTTTCCGCTCCGTAACTTGTCCGATTGTTACCTGACACAGGAGCATTCTTCGTTTTCTGCCAAATTTTTCCTTGCCAAAGGTGATTTCTTGTGTTTTACCCTTCTCTACTGCTCTCCAGATATCTCTTTCTTTGAAGCCGCACTAATTAGTATATGTGTAATTAATTACAGTACTAGTGTATGGACTAGTACTAGTGTATGTATCCTTAGTATGTATGTATGTATGTATACTAAAGCATCATTTGTAACTTTGTTCCTTAATTAAATTATGACTTGTAAGTGGACAGGGCCTGCTACAGATCCCTGGAGAAATTCACTCAATAACGGTGTGTAATAAGAATTTTCGTGATTGGAGGAAACTTTTAGCATTCCCTTATGCTCTATTTTTAAAAAGAGTTTTTTTCTCGGAATAGCTTCAATCACGAGCTTCAACTTGGTAAGAGTTACAGCCATTCCAAATTCTTTCTCAACATCAATTAGCACAATTATTGTGATTGAAGTAAGGATTTAATGTCATCTACACTTAAGCAGATATATCCAGCAATAGTTACTGTGAATGCTTGGTTTGGGTTTGACTGTTACCAGAGTAAAGAGACAGGCGATTTCGGGTCAGGCGTGAATTTATTTTCGAGGACACAGAGAAGAATCCTTGTTTGCAGTCCATGGGAATATAACCTGAGCCCCTGGAGGTGGGGATGTATTAAGTTCTAAAGACTCATATTAATAATCAATAAATGAAAAGCTTATGTTCCAGATCAAAAGACACTCCCGAAAATATTTCAGCAAGTAAAAGCTATGCCAACATTCTTCAATGCTTTATGCTCAGAATAGTTAATAAGTCATAAGTAATTTATTTTTTTGAAGTCTATGAATATCAATTATAAAATAAACCAAGTAAGGGAACAAACCATTAAAATGAAATATATATATATATATATATATATATATATATATATATATATATATATATATATATATGTATATATATATACAGGGTGTTTCGGAATTGCACGGCACTATTTTAGGTACGTGTTCTCTAACACAAAATAAACAAAAAAGTTCATATTAACATGTATCTCAAACTCATTTATTAAACAGATATCAAAGGTTAAAGATTTATTATTACTATTTATTTATTATTATTACAACATTTAGAGTAAATGTTCAAAGGCGCCTCCGTTTTGTTGAATGCAACATTCAGCACGACGAATCCATGCTTCTCTGGCTCTTCGTATAGCATCAGGATGGTGGTTGATAGTTACTGCGGCTTCCACGATCCGATTTCTTAGCTCTTCTTGCGTGTCAACTGCCGCAGAATAAACCATAGACTTCATCCAGCCCCACACAAAATAATCTAATGGCGTTAAATCCGGAGATCGTGGTGGCCATTTAACAGGTCCGTTTCGACCAACCCATCGGTCTCCATAAGTTGCATTTATATAATCAGTGACACTATGAGAAAAGTGAGCTGGAGCACCGTCATGCATAAACCACAGCCTTTGCCTAATGCCTAGCGGAATATGTTCTAGAATATCATGCAGATTATTTTGCAAAAAATGCAAGTAAGATATACCTGACAGCCTAGGTGGCAAAAAGAAGGGGCCGATGATTTTGTCGCTTAGAAGACCACACCAGACATTTAAAGAGAATATTTGTTGGTAATGTCCAACAGCAGTCGTATGAGGGTTTTCTTCGGCCGAAGTATGGGTATTTCGAAAATTAAGAATCCCGTTTCTTGTAAAGCAAGATTCATCAGTAACCAAAATGCAGTTCAGGAAGTTAGGATCTCGTGTGCATTGTCGAATTAACCACTGGGAGAAATTTCTGCGCTTGTTATAATCTTGTGGTAACAAATCTTGCCTACTTGATACGTGAAATGGATATAATTGTTGTTCGCGTAAAGTTCGCCATACGCTGGTAGAGGAAAGATCGAAACGATGTGACAATCTTCTGGTACTAGTAGTAGGAGATAACTGAACAGCATCGAGTATTTCTTCTTCTACGTTTGCAGTTCGTCGAAATCGTTGTCGACCGGCGTTCACTCGTATAGGTTTTAGCGTACCATTATCCCTAAGACGTCTTTCAATGGCCTCAAACGTTTTACGATTTGGTATTCTTCGGTTAGGAAATTTTTCACGATATCTTCGAACAGCAGCAGCACCGTTTGTATGTACCTCGCCATAAATTGAACTGTGTCACAAGATTCACTCACACTAAAACACACAGAACTAGACAAACAGATGAGCAACTACTGTCATTGCTTATCGTTCATTTGTTTATCAGGTGATTAAAACCTTTTATTTAGTATTAAACACGTTAAACGTTGTACAGTTAGTCTTAATGCAGTAAATAAATAATAAATCTTTAACCTTTGATATCTGTTTAATAAATGAGTTTGAGATATATGTTAATATGAACTTTTTTGTTTATTTTGTGTTAGAGAACACGTACCTAAAATAGTGCCGTGCAATTCCGAAACACCCTGTATATATATATATATATATATATATATATATATATATATATATATATATATATTTTAAATATTTTATTCTTATGGGAGTCTCCCGCGTAACATGCGCCGCACGCTATCAACTGAGTCACCGAGATCGCATACATATTTTGTGATCGCAGTGGTATACAATTATATTTATACTTATGTAATTATTGGTGTGTGGATAAAAACTTCTGGTGGGTAAATGATCAAAAACATAATATATATATATATATATATATATATATATATATATATATATATATATATACATATATATAATATGTATATCTCTATATACATAGAGAGAGAGAGGTTGAGAAAGGATTCATCTGTCAATAGTAAAATTTCTATAAATTATTAGCCTTTCGGTTGATACAATGATTAACCTCAATTTCTACATATTGCATAGGAACACTTTAAATGAAATTTCACTTTGGCAAAATTCGTACCTTTGGGTATTGTATATTATACAAATTATGCTGTTTCAGTATTTAACTTATAGTATTACAAAATAAAATAGTAGAATTTGTCAAAGAGACATGTCATTAAAAGTGATTTCTTGAAAAATGAAAATAGTCATTTGGTTTAGTCATTCTATCAACTGAAAGGCTCATTTATTAATTAATTGATGCAACAATGTAATTAGTAATTGTGGAGGGATAGGACCTCCCCTCCAGTCAGATATTAAAAAAACATGATTTAATTTAAATATTTGACCGTTATTTTGCAATGTTTTCCAGGATTCTGGTACTGAATATAATAAAAAATTATATGGATTCTGGTGGTAACTTTACTGTATTAATTCTTTTATTTAAATCAATCTATTTAATTATATTACTTTGAATAAATAATTGAAGGATTAATTAATCAAAAGTCTCGTAATGGTGATTAAAACGTTATTACTGAGGAGGGAGACAAGTGTAGGTACCTGCTTCGCGGGTGGGGAAGTAGGAAGCTGCCTGGACCGGTCTGGCCGAGCAGTATATATACTGAGTCAAAGAGTTAGTCTGCAACCACTAGTCTGCAAGCAGCAGTACAACCGTCATGAGGATTAACCTGGTAAGTAAGGCTCGATTCAAATCACAAAGAACGATCTTAAGGGGAACAGTTCATATTCTATTTACACTATATTTATTTTTATCTTTCTATTAGCCTCGCGATTTTATTGGTTTGTCTTCTATATTTATCTCCTCTTTTATTTTGTTTAATTAAGACAGTATAACTGAAGAAACGTATCACTATTAATACATTTTTAAAAGTTTCTTTTGCCATTCATTAGGACAGTTTACCTTTGTCAAATCCGCTCATAGTGGTCTAAAATCGAATCGGGCTTGGCAGAATATCTTTAATATTCTGTTACATATCGTCCCGGCGGCTGAGAGATTCTCCTGGGGCAAACCCAGCCTCTATAAAGTGGGTACCTTTAATTGAAAAATTTAGGCGGAAAACCTGGCGGTTGAGCACGATCACGATCAAATCACCTCGTTGCACGACCCCTGACTAAGAAAAAGTACTTCCTTACACAGTACTGAGCCCAGTCCCCTCCATGGGTTGTTGTGGTAGAGGTTAATTGGATGTAATTTTATTCATTAGAGGAGGAACGGTTAGATCCTTCCTTAATGAGACAAAGTTCTTTGTCATTGGATATGTCGTTCGGATTATGATTTTTAGTAAATAATTGATTTAAAGAAGTTTCAATCGTATATTAAGAAAGGTTAAAGTCCGTAACTACCCTAAAAATTAAATCGAATAAGTGCTACACTATACGGAATGTCTATAGAATAATATATTAAAAAACCCACAGTAACCTTCTTCTTATGAATTGCACAAATTAACCTAAGCCATTGTCTGTCATTGGGCAATCGATATAAAAAAGTAGAACATTTCAAAGATTAATACAAGTAGCTTTTGGCTGTAAATACAACGGTTTATTATTGAAGTACATTGTTTCCTATACTAACTTATTATGTTTTTTAACTTGACTGAACAAAACTGCGACCGAGTTGGGACATATTTTCATTAAACATTAAAATTACATATTTCAAAGACATAATCAAATATTTTTGAGTATCAACGATACTTAAAAAAACCGGAACATCACAACTAATCGATAGAAAACAAAAGAAATTTCAAGAGCTAATATTATTTTTTTAAAATATTAAATGTGATATTTGGTACTGTATTAAATAAATTAATAAATAAAATTTTTAAAATACAAAAACCACAGCAGAATTTAGCAAAAATGGTATTATAATAAATCATTTTGAAGGCTTCAGTAAAAAAAAAACAATCTGAACCTCTCAATGTTTTGTTTGAATGCCAAGTAAAAATTCTAACTTGTCAGAACCTCTTTATCAGATGCTCATTGAGTAACACGAGAGTATAGGAAGATTATAAAACACTTAGCTATTAATACCAATGATTAGTTTCCTAAATATTTTTTGAGGAAAAAAAAACATACCGCATCTAATTGTATTGGTGTTTTTTTCAAGAAGTAGAGTGGATAATTGATTGAATTATTTGGTTACAGGTAATCTTCGCTTGCCTCTTTGTGAGCTGCCTTTGTGAAGATGCAGCTCCAGTAAAGAAGCAAGAAAAGAGAGGTCTACTTGGCCTGGGATACGGTCATGGAGGTTATGGCTATGGAGGATACGGTTATGGTGGATTAGGCTCCTACGGTCTCGGTTCTGGAGCCTACGGGATTGGTGGAGGAGCCCTAGGCTTTGGGGGCGGAGCGATAGTCGGTGGTGGCGTGCCTACCTCCGTCAACACAGTCACCAGTGCCGTCGCTGTGCCTCAGCCAGTGCCAGTGCCAGTGTCGGTGCCACGACCAGTTCCAGTGCCACAACCTGTAGCAGTTCCCGTAGCCGTACCACGCCCTGTTCCAGTTCCAGTACCACAGCCTGTCCCTGTTCCCGTGGACCGCCCAGTACCAGTTGTTATTCCTAGACCTCACCCAGTTCCTCAGCCAGTACCAGTTCCAGTAGCCGTTCCACAACCTGTACCCGTATCGGTTCCACAGCCTGTTCCAGTCACTGTAAATAGGCCAGTTCCAGTTTCTGTTCCACAGCCCGTGATTGTTCCACAGCCTGTCGCCGTCTCAGCCGGCTCTGGCTTCGGTGGCTTAGGATTCGGCAGCGGGCTCGGCGGTTACGGAGGCGGATATGGCTACGGCGGCTACGGCTACGGCTCTGGCCTAGGATATGGTCATGGACTCCACGGTGGATACCTTAAAATTCATCACTAAAAGTCACATAAAATCCAGTCATCAATTTCGTACCTTTTTTATACATTGTAATGTAAGGGCCCGTCAAGTATTATTGTTAAGTAAAATAAAATATATATATTTTTTTTATTCACGTTTTTATTTCTCCTTTTTTTTTTTTTTTGTCATTTATTAAATTTATTTATAATATAATACAAAGTATTTTACATAATAAAAAAAATGAGGTTACAAGCTGTGAGATTTTATACACTCTTCGTCGCAGTACCTTTTCTCTGAAAATATTTGTCTAAATAATATAATACAAGAGGAAAAAAATAAACAAAAACCTCTAAACAAAAAAAAGACAAAAATATATATACATATGCACTTCTATACACGTGTGCGCATGTATACACACACACGCACACACCCATAAGTATGTACCTTATTATAATTTATAGAACAATGTGTTTCAATCTTTTATGTATATACTTCTTATAAGGTAAGTCTGCTCTGGTATAGTTGGCAATGTCCCTTATATGCTCATGTGAGCTAATCTCACATGATTTGAAAAAATCTATGGTTAACTTATAAATAAAGGTGGAAATGCTTGGCACATTTAAAGAATAGTGCATGAGATCAATTGGAGTCCATCTCGGGTAATTGCCAACTAACCGTAGGCATTTGTTTTGCAACACTTGTAATTTTCTATAATTTGTGGTACATGTATTCGACCATACGGGGCAGGCATAGCATATAATAGGTCTTATATAGAGATAGTATATTTCTCCTAAATCAATGAATGAAGCGAGTCAAACCGATTAAAGCATCGTATTATCAAAAAAATTATAAATTATGCTAAAAATTGCGTGAAATCAATTTGTATATCTCTGACAATGTGTACTACTTGAATGTATACTACTAGATACAAACATCATATTAAACAACTTCATAAGCATATTTATTTTATTTCAATGTTGCAGTATAAGTTTATTCAATTAAAAAATCTTAAATAATTATAAATCATAATTCAAGTAGTGCTTATTTTATTTTATAAGATTGTAGTTGGTTAATTCATTTTTTCACTGGTTAGTGAACATATCCTCCCCCTTTTGAAATGTATATCATAACAATAAGCAATCAAAGTATTTAAGTAAAATCCCTCAAACTTTCTTAAAATATAACCGCAAATATACAATGTTTCTTAAAATGTACTTTAAAATCTACTTTAAAAGTACGTATGTACTAAAGTCTACTTTAAAATGTTTCTCAAGAGTGCTGATAATTGTTTCCAAACTTTTGAATGAATTGGGTGGTTATGAAGAACCCACTTTATTCAAACGTTTTAAATCCTCTTTGCCTAGTAACGATAAAATAAGGCTGTAAGCACCTTCTTGTCTGAGCAGTCTTTCTTACCAGCATCTGATCCTACCAAAAAGTTCTGCCATTAACATTTGAAAACTGTTTTCATTGTAATTGTCAGCATCCGAAATATCTAACTCGCGTGGTATTGGTAAGCTTACCATCGCAACAGGTTCATTCAATTCTTACCTGGCACCATGTTAATATTACGAGATGATAATTAAGCTTGATAAGAAAGATATATTATAAAACATTTAGAATCTCAATAATCAAAGTAATCTAACATTTGTCTGTTTAAACATTAATAACAACAATGGGATATTATTTCCATAAGAGTTTTCAACAACTGAAGAGCGGAAGGCCATGGTGAAGTATGGGATCTGACGGTCCTAATCTCGTTGATGGTCGAAGGTTTGGAACCCTCATAAAATACCTTGGAAGTTCGGTTCATCCGATCTTCCATTCCGTCAGACTGTGGATGGAGTGCCGCAGTCCTAGTTTTTCGAATCCCGATTCTCTTGCAGACTTCATGTAATAATGTGCTCTCGATGTTCCGAGCGGGTGATGAATTCCATTACCAAAACGTCATCCAAGGTAGAAGCCTCTTGGCTGGGGACAGCGTAAGCTTCCACCCACTTGGATATTAGTACTTGCAAATACTTCCCACTTTCTGTGAATGGTCCTGATATGTCCATGGATACCCTGTCGAAGTAGTCCACGGAATGTAATGCTGATCCACTGTTAGCAGAGCAGGTGTTACATTTACGGCACCAATCCTTAACATCTTCAGATCAGTTCATCCAGTAGAACCTCTCGCGTACTGTCTGAAGTGTTTTCGTCACAACCAGGTTTCTTCCTGACACTATATCATGAAGCTGAAGATGTACCTCGGGCAAGCAAATGTGACGTTTCTTAGTTTTACTACAGTTTGTCGGAGCTGATTGATGTGTCTCTTGAAGGAGTGCCCGTTGTATAGCTTTATAATGTAGTGAAGACGACCAAGCTTTTTATTTACAATACCAGGACGCCTTTGTGGTTTGTTGTTTACGTAGTATCGGGCTTAGACTCGATCACGCACATTAAGTTGTCTTGCTGGTCCTGTTGGTACTAAAGATTGCTCGATGATAGGAGGCATGAGAGAATCCATCTGATTTGCCTATTCAGGAAAAGTTCGGTTGGCGTTTTTCCATTGATGAGAGGTGTGTACCTGAAGAAGATCTCGAGGATTTTCTTCATCATTTTCCATAACAGCTAGTCTGTGTTTTAAGGTTTGCACATTCTTCTCAACGACAACAATTTTTTTAATGTTTTCAGGAGCTGCACAGAAGTTCCTGAACTCGTGACTTGTAAAAATTGAGGCGTTTTCACTGACCATGACGTCTGGGCACCCGTTTCGAACAACAACTTCTTGCATTAGGTCAATAGTTGATGTTGATGTTGGAGCGGTGGTGCATGGAAAGATCTCCGCCCATCTTGATCTTGCATCTATCATGATCAGAAAATAATAATTTTGATATGGCCCAGCATAATCAACGTGTATACGTTGCAAGTTTTTCTCTGGTTCCATTCTTGGGTGAAGAGGAGCTTTCGGCGGACTGTTTTGGACTTATGCACAGTCAGAGCATTCTCTAACTACACGCTCGATGTCCTTGTCGATTGACCTCCTGTAAACATAGCGTCGTACCAACTGCTTTATCTTTGTTACCCCGATATGGGTTCGATGGAGTTCATGGAGAACGGCTGGTCGCAAGGCAGTTGGTATCTCCACTCTAGGTCCTCTAAATAGAACATCTCCTTCGACTGTGAGTTCGGTGTTTTCTACTCGATTTCTGCGAAGATGTTCAATCAAGTTGGATAATTCTTCATCTTCTTGATACGCTTGTTTGAGAGCGTGATGTGTCAGGGTTGCAGCACCCTTTATGTGTTGTCATGGTTTGAATTTCGGCTGAATGTTCGTCGCATTTAATACGCCTTGTACAAATCTAATTGGCAGAATTTTCTTGAATTGCGAAGGCTGTTAAGGATATGGTTAATTTTTTGAACTGGGTAGTGAGTGTTTGCAAGCCGTTCGTTTACGTCAATTTTATAATCGACACATAAACTTACCCCTCAACCGGACTCAGGGATGATGACCAATGGTGATCCCCAGTCACTGGTGGGGGATCACCATTGGTTTCTTTATGATTCCAGCCTCTTCCCAGGATTGAAGTTCCTTTTCACCACGATCCATGAGAGCATTAGGCATTTTTCGTTCTCCACATAAATTGGTTTCACGTTTTCTCGAAGCTTGAGGGAGACTTGGAACCCAGGAACGCAGCCTATCTTCTCTTCGAAAACTTGGTGGTAGAGAGCGCTGATCTCATCGATGTTGTTAATTTGTCTGATAGCTGGATATAGAGTGCAGGGTAGATCATCAATTGACTTGCAGGTTGATATTGAGTCGTCTGATCCATGCGTGACCAAGAATTACAGCACATTCGTTGGGAACAACGTAAATTTTTTCTTCGATCACGTGGCCATTGTATTTTGCTGTTACCTTTTTATTTCGTTTTGAATAAAAACAGTTTGAGTGTATGAAAAAAATCCTATGGTGGTAGGTTGCATTGGAAGTTGAATATTCAGCTCGATGAACATGTTTTGAGGTTTAAAATGTGTATGCCGAACCAGAATCGACTTCAAACTTGATACTTTTGCCGTTGACATCTACAGTCGCATAGTAGCGGTTGATATTTTGAGAATGGTGGGCGTTTTGGTAGATGCCTATTATGTGACGTACACCATTAGTCTTGGGATAAATCAGATTCGGAGGATTGATTTAACATCGAGGAGGATGGAAAAGTTTCTATTTGATTTGTTGATCCCGATTTGTCCTTTTTGATTCAGAAGTAAGCGCGTGCATGATGTGTCCGGACCTATTGCACGACTGGCATTTTAGTTTTGTTGATCCGACAGTCATTCGCCAGGTGATTGTCTTTGCCACCTCGCAAAAAGCAGCTTGTCAGTGGTAAGAGCAGCGAAATCTATATTAGATGGGCAAGATTTTGATTTTGACCTATTCCGGAAACGATGTTGATGTTGATTTAGGACCAGTATACTGTTTTTCAAGGTAAATTTTATTGATATCAACAGGTTGTGTAGCAGCGATCATCCGAGAGTTAATTTTAGAAGCTTCAAGGGCGATGGCCTCGGTAACGATGTCCTTGAAGACAGTCTTTGTTTATCGCAAGACATTCTTCCCATCTTGTCCGGGAAAATAGTCTGGATCCTCTAGAAAAAAAGGGAGAAGAGCTATGAAGAAAAGAAAAAACTTTATTTGCGTATAACTCAATATCTATATAATTTTTGCCGATATTGTGATTCGAAAAAGGAATGTTTCCCTATTTCCTATAAAATGAAAACAAAAGTCTCTTTCTGCAGACATTATGTCTCATCATGGCTAACGATGAAGTACCTATATCCGTGCGGAAATATTTTCGATCTGGCTTCAAAAGCTGTCTTTTCCAAACATTCACTGAGCGTCCTGCTACAATTTTCCCGCTTACCTGATAATCTGACAGTCTAATCAAGATTTTTAAGAATTTTCAATTTAAAAACTATGAACTAGTTATTAACAGAACCAGAACCTATCTTCTATAATTCTAACCTATCTTCTATACAGGGTGTCCCCAAACCAAACGGTCAAACTTCAGGGATCGACAGAGGATCGAAAAACTAAGAAAAAAAAGTCATCTGGCGTATGCCTCGTTTTCGAGAAAATCACAAAAAACTAAAAATAGTTGTGCAAAAACTAGTTAAGGCCATGGAAGAGCGGATTTCATTCCTTGAATAAATTTTAACAATAATTGTTATTCCAATACAATTATTGTATTTCAATCTTATACTAATTCAAAGGTAATTGAAAAAAAAATATTTTTTATTCAGAAAAAAATAATAAATATTTTTTTATTCAAATATTCGTAGTATAAAGAAAATTACCTATTCAAAGTACATAATATTATGAACAAAAACTGAAGATTAAAAAATTAAAAATTTAAATACTTAATAAACATTCAGCGGTGAGCTGGTTGCTAACCATTCTGATGCGCTCGATGAGATCATCATCATCCCTTGTGCGGACGGGCTCTCGGTAGACATTTTCTTTCACGTATCCCCACATGAAGCAATCTAGTGGCGAGAGGTTCGGAGACCGTAGAGGCCAAGGCACCGGCCCACCTCGTCCGATCCAGCGACCTGGGTAGTTGATGTCCAACCAGTCTCGCATGGCCCTTCCGTAATATGCTGGACAACCATGGAGTTGAAACCAGTTCTCAAGCCTTCTTTCCAAAGGGATATCTTCCAAAAGTGCCCATTAGTCATTCTCGAGGAACAGCATTAAGTCGAGCAGGTAAAAATACGGGACCTATTATGCCATTATTACAAAGACCGACCCACCGTTTACAGAAAACTCATGCTGGTAGTGAAATTCTCCAACAGCACGGGGATTTTCACGTGCCCAAAGGTGGTAGTTTCTTTGATTGAATATGCCCGCACGTGTAACAGTCGCTTCGTCCGTCCAGATTACTTTCGAACTTAAGTTGACATCGTTTTGCAATTGTTCTTTGTACCAAATACAAAAAATTAATCGGCGGGGATAATCAGCAGGTATTAAATTTTGTACCTTTTGTACATGCATGTTAAGCATGCCTGCAAATGGTTACCCTTGGTATGCCAACAACTGAAGCAGCTCTCCGGACACTTGTACCAGGATTGGTATTGAAGCGCCGCAGTATCCTCTCCCTCCGCCTCAGGTCGGCTTCCAGATTACATGAGAAAGACCCAGTCTCTCGAAGCCTTCTGAAAGTGCTGGTAAAAACACCTCTGTGTGGAATTTCTCGGTCAGAAAACCGTCTGCGATATTCCCGAACTGCCTGACGTGCATTGCCATCACAGAATCCGTAGACATAGACCATGTCCGCGTATTCAGCGTTGGTAAATCTAGCATTATTTGTTGACTTCACTGAACACTACTAGCAACACCACTAATGTGAGACTGCGAGGCTGGATTCCCCCCAAAAAGGATTAAAATAATAGTATAATGGCTAACATTTTAATCCTTTCTTTTTAAGTTTAAACACTCAATCTAGATGTTTTATTGAAAACGAAAGCGTGAGAATATTCATCTTTTTTAATTTCCTCCTCGTAAATTAAGAAATTAAGCTTATTCAAAAAGCCAGTATGTTTTTTGTAATTTAAATACATTAGAAAAAAAAATTAAAATACACTTTTTGCACAACTATGTTAGTTTTTTATGATTTTCTCGAAAACAAAGCGAAAACGTGGCATATGCCAGAGGACTTTTTTTCTTGGTTTTTCGATCCTCTATCGATCCCTGAAGTTTGGCCGTTTGGTTTGGGGACACCCTGTATATTGATTCTAAAAGGTGTTTTCTTGTCACTACGTCATAATTTTCTATTAAATTTTTTGTCCATTATGTAAATGCTGAAATGAAAGGAATCGAATGCTATTACTCTACAGAATGAAAATCAGACTAGTTACTGCCGTTATTATCCTCTTAATGATTTTGTATACATGGGGACAAAAAAATCTCCTCTTTGAACTATGATAAGTTTACTTAGTCTCAAACTAGGTCTATAAGGTCATTAATCGATTTGATATGCGGATATGCGAGCCAATACGTATATACATTAGCCTCACTGAAACTCAATCAACAAATATTTTGTTGGTTTTGTGACATTAGTAAAGTACTGTTCAATCTAAGTTTTCCTTTGATATTGGAATATACGTGACTAGCAATACAACAAGGAGACCGAAAGCAAAATTGCCTTTAAATTAAAATTTAAATTTAAAAACCTATGCAGATGTCATGGTCTTGATTGCAGATTCCTCAAATCGGTTGCAGGCATCAATGGAGTAAAGGAACAAGCAGCTCAAGAGGTAAGACTTGGTCATTAACCTATGCAGGAACATATGTTGGTATATATACGGATTATGTATCTTGGTAGCGATGAAGATCACCACCAAATTAGGTGCAACGGTTATATTATTACTAAAAATGCATGGATCGGCCAGGAGAACTTGATCGAGAGAGAAAGGCTTATTGGAGATGTATTAAAAATTTTGTTCGGAAACGTTAGCAGGATTTGACGAAAGAAGAAAATTGAGATCGGTTTTAGAGGCTGAGCTCAACCAGTTTCAAACACTATATGTTGAAATTGGAAGAGCCAGAGGAAGCAGGATGGCAGAGAGGGAAATAATGGAACGCGACAGAAGATGATGATGGTCCGCTCTTATCGGCGCACAGTGGAGTATTAGACATGAAATCCTTGCCAAAACTATTTACCTATTTTTTGTATCTGTGGAATACTTAAAACTTTCTATTAACAATCTAAAAATATATAAAACGAATAAAATATTAAACATTTCAAGTTTTGACAAAAATTAGGGAAAAATAAAGGAATTAGAATAACGTCGGGAAAATGTTCAATACAAAAGGCATTTGAAAGTTTTATTGCAATTTCATATCTAGCTTTTGCAAATACTAAATACTTTATTTGCGTAGTAATTCTTAATTGTGAAAACCTGCATGCAAATAATTTGTTGTGACCACATATATAAATGAAACCAGATAACAAAAATATAAAAAAATTCACTTTAGGAGGTATTTTTATACATTTTATAGGAATTAGAATAACGTCGGGAAAATGTTCAATACAAAAGGCATTTGAAAGTTTTATTGCAATTTCATATCTAGCTTTTGCAAATACTAAATACTTTATTTGCGTAGTAATTCTTAATTGTGAAAACCTGCATGCAAATAATTTGTTGTGACCACATATATAAATGAAACCAGATAACAAAAATATAAAAAAATTCACTTTAGGAGGTATTTTTATACATTTATTAAAAAAAAGGGGGGGGGTTGAGGTGAGTTTTTTTTTTGCGTCATGGTAAGTAGGATTCAACTTTACATTCATGCAAAAATATCTGTCCGACAAAGCCTGACAATACAAAATTATCAAACAAATTTTTAAAAAATTCACTTTAAGAGGTATTTTCATACATTTATTAGAAAAAGGGGGGTGTGTTTTTTTTTTTTGCGGTATGGCAAGTAGACGGATTTATCTTTACATTCATGCAAAAATATCTGCCCGACAATACAAAATTATCAAAAAATTCACTTTAAGAGGTATTTTCATACATTTATTAGAAAAAATGGGGGTGTTGGGGTGAGTTTCTTTTTGCGCTATAGCAAGTAGGAGGATTTAACTTTACATTCATGCAAAAATATCTGCCCGACAAAGCCCGGCAATACAACATAATCTATTTTATTCTTTTCAACAAGTCTAATTTTTTTTCTTTTAAACATCGTAATCAAAAGAACTATAAGTTAACCGTTATGATATTAAAACTAGCTAAAAACTAGTTATCACCAAGAAATACATACCTTTCGAAACTGTGTAGAAAAATTTTAGATCACTTGTTAAATGGATTCCACAGGAATCACAACATCTATAAGCATCCTACAACTCGGGAAAAAACAACTGTGTACATGCAGCGTCCTTAACTCTGGATTCAGACTTGCTCCTTCGGGCAGCAAGTGGATAACATTGAACGAGATAAATACAGGGTGTTTCGGAATTGCACGGCACTATTTTAGGTACGTGTTCTCTAACACAAAATAAACAAAAAAGTTCATATTAACATATATCTCAAACTCATTTATTAAACAGATATCAAAGGTTAAAGATTTATTATTTATTTACTGCATTAAGACTAACTGTACAACGTTTAACGTGTTTAATACTAAATAAAAGGTTTTAATCACCTGATAAACAAATGAACGATAAGCAATGACAGTAGTTGCTCATCTGTTTGTCTAGTTCTGTGTGTTTTAGTGTGAGTGAATCTTGTGACACAGTTCAATTTATGATTATCATGGGAGATACCACAAATTTATTCACTTTTGATGAACAAACAGACATGCTTTTAACTTATGGCGAGGTACATACAAACGGTGCTGCTGCTGTTCGAAGATATCGTGAAAAATTTCCTAACCGAAGATTACCAAATCGTAAAACGTTTGAGGCCATTGAAAGACGTCTTTGGGATAATGGTACGCTAAAACCTATACGAGTGAACGCCGGTCGACAACGATTTCGACGAACTGCAAACGTAGAAGAAGAAATACTCGATGCTGTTCAGTTATCTCCTACTACTAGTACCAGAAGATTGTCACGTCGTTTCGATGTTTCCTCTACCAGCGTATGGCGAACTTTACGCGAACAACAATTATATCCATTTCACGTATCAAGTAGGCAAGATTTGTTACCACAAGATTATAACAAGCGCAGAAATTTCTCCCAGTGGTTAATTCGACAATGCACACGAGATCCTAACTTCCTGAACTGCATTTTGGTTACTGATGAATCTTGCTTTACAAGAAACGGGATTCTTAATTTTCGAAATACCCATACTTGGGCCGAAGAAAACCCTCATACGACTGCTGTTGGACATTACCAACATACATTCTCTTTAAATGTCTGGTGTGGTCTTCTAAGCGACAAAATCATCGGCCCCTTCTTTTTGCCACCTAGGCTGTCAGGTATATCTTACTTGCATTTTTTGCAAAATAATCTGCATGATATTCTAGAAGATATTCCGCTAGGCATTAGGCAAAGGCTGTGGTTTATGCATGACGGTGCTCCAGCTCACTTTTCTCATAGTGTCACTGATTATTTAAATGCAACTTATGGAGACCGATGGGTTGGTCGAAACGGACCTGTTAAATGGCCACCACGATCTCCGGATTTAACGCCATTAGATTATTTTGTGTGGGGCTGGATGAAGTCTATGGTTTATTCTGCGGCAGTTGACACGCAAGAAGAGCTAAGAAATCGGATCGTGGAAGCCGCAGTAACTATCAACCACCATCCTGATGCTATACGAAGAGCCAGAGAAGCATGGATTCGTCGTGCTGAATGTTGAATTCAACAAAACGGAGGCGCCTTTGAACATTTACTCTAAATGTTGTAATAATAATAAATAAATAGTAATAATAAATCTTTAACCTTTGATATCTGTTTAATAAATGAGTTTGAGATACATGTTAATATGAACTTTTTTGTTTATTTTGTATTAGAGAACACGTACCTAAAATAGTGCCGTGCAATTCCGAAACACCCTGTATATCTCGATGCAAACATCCCTAAGCTACCAGGAAATACGTATTGTGATGTTCTGAAGTATTGTACGATTTATTTTTCTTACTTTTGGCCATGATTTGATGGTGCGGCGCCTAGGATGTGGGAGAAACAAGAAGAATATAATTATACCCTCTCCCATGGAGACCCTTCAACGCACAGTCAAAATTTATGAGCACAGTCATTTTGACGCACAGTCAAAATCGGGTTTACACAAGTATCCAAGTCCAATTACACTGGACAACAAAATTTAACTCTTTGTCTGTTAATAAATTACAATGGCTGTTTTTTTTAGAATTTGGTGCTCTGATTGCATATTTTTAATGCATTTTTGTCTCAGGGACAAGGGTTTTGTGTAATTTTAAAATAAAAAAATAATATAGTGTTAAAACAAGCAACTTTATTTAAGCGGCTTTCTTACCGTAATTTAAATCAAAATGTAGCCTTTGATGATTTTCTACTGTATTTTGCGGCTGGTACATCTGTTTTTAGGCAGGCTCACAGATGTAGATTGAAAAGAGGTGTCCTAAGGGGACTCATGTCTAGACCCTTGGGGCAGTGTTTTTACTCAGCCTATTAAAACATGTTGGCAAAACATGCTTTCAGTGGTCAGACTACTTGTTTGTTATCTCTATTACATCAAATATTATCGTGCATTGGTGGTGAACTTTATTTAAGTAAAATAAATAGAATATATTAATCAAGACAGGTTCATAGATATGAAATATCACTTCTTTGTTTGACAAAATTTAAAATTACAAAAAATCTGGACCCCATGGGCAGCTTTGATGGTGATATTCGGAATCACCATAGGAAAATGCATAAGAGACAGCCACATTTACCTATTTAATAAAAATGCTGTGGGCCAGTGTTATCTAACATGGCAATCTTATTATTTTCATACCATACCGTTGACTTTTATTCATATACATTAAAAAATGACAATAAATTACTGATGGGACCCCTTTGAGGACCCCTTGAAAATCGATCATTGAAAAAGTTTATTTTTCAACGGAAAATTTATAGCACAATAATAATTTTTACAACTCGCATTTTTGTTTCTTAGAGCGATTTTCCTTCATAATCATGAAAAGCGATCTCATATATTACGCTAGCATAAAAACGATGCTATTTGGTCTATGTTTTAACCCAGAAATAAAATCCCTAATAAATGCAATAAAATTAAGAAAAAAATTTTTTTGGTAATCCATATTTTTCTAGCGCAGCCGAGCGCAGTTTTAAAATCCACTTTTTTAAGAAGAAGATGCATTCAAGGAAATATTAAAACATATTCTAGCTGCGTCCACCAGCGTCTGTACATGTGGGATTTTTTTTTTTAATGAAATACCTAAGCTATTTCGTGCAGTTTATTCGCTATGGAGCTTGTGCTTCGAATTAGGATATTACTAATCGTTTAGTAAAACATCATGCCTTACTTACCAGGTCTGTAGCATCATTTATAAAGTCAGTCTGAATCGTTGTTAGGTCGATAATAAATCAACTTTTTCACCAACCGTGATTTTAGAATGAATTTGGAAATTATTAATAATAAGTTTATTAACATGACCTCCGATAACTTAAAGGCTTCGGAACTTTTAATTTTTAAGCATCCATTTGTTTTTAGAAGATTGGTATTAAAAAAAAGGTTCAGCTATTATTTAGCGTGAATAAGGGAACTAAATTTTCACAGATAGAGTTTCAGTTATCAAACCTACATTGAACAGTCAATCCCACCATCTCCTATCAAAATTATATTAAAGTCGGATGATCCCAATCTTATACTTTTAATATGAATAGTTAAGAATTAAAACAACGACAAAAATAATTGATAGTTCCTATGTATGATTTTTTTTTTTTTTTACCTAACTTGAGTGTTTTCATGAAATAAAATTATATTGCAAGTACTATCAATGATATTACTGGCATAAAACAGCAAAAGTGTTTAAACTAGCCGATTTCGAGTTGAAAGTTTATGTATATTTTTTTTTCAATTTTCCTTACACTGCCGGTTAATCCGAACAGCCGGTTAAGCGGGGCTCGAACCTATACATTTTATAGGAAATTCAATCGTGGTTATGATAATATCAACTTTATTTTTTTGCGGCTCACAGATCGGGTTTTACAAGGTTTTTTCCGAAAATAGTCGATTTTCAACCACAGTGCGGCGCACACAGGGGTATTTGACCCGAAAAGCTGGCCAAAACTATTTCCTTCCATTTTATTAATTCAAAAGTCCTCAAAATGGCTTCTATATTTGTAATAGACATTAAAAATGCTTTTTTAGCAGTTAAAAAAAATACTCTAAGGAGAAAATTTTCATAAAACTAATTTTTACATAAATCCACCGACTGTGAAATAGGCATCCATGGGTTTACAATTTATGTTCATATTATTTTCTCTTTATGCATTGCACCCATGAAATATGCTTGTAACTAATTAAAGATTTATTATCATTTATCTATTACTATTATTTTAAAAAAATGAAAATAGTGTAAAATAGGTGAATATAAAAAGTTATGGTGATAAAGAAAAACAAAGTGTTTTCCTAATTCATTAAGAGTTGTTTAATACCTCTTCGAAACACAACTTATATCCCAGGAAGAAACTCACCAACCTTTCTTAAAAATGCATATTAAATTTAATTATTATTATTCACTTTCCTCGTCACTTAATGAAGTTTGGAATCACCACTATCGGTTAAGTTGGTTGGGGGAGACAACATCTCTAAAGTTTCCTTACAAAACCTGATACATTTTTTCTTGAACTTCTCATACCTGTTATAACTGGATCTGATGTCAATATTAATCTATTAATTACATCCAGATTGCACTCTATCCGGTAAAATTTTCTGGTCTTATTTTCTCTATAAACCCGGAAATGGTTATTTCGAGTTTCTGCTGCTTCCTCAGATAAAAGACCAATATGAAGTAGAGGGCTTTTTATCACTTCAAAACCATCTCTTAAAATTTTTTGAACAGATGGTGTCATAGCATACCATTGTTAAATCCGTTGTAAATTTTAAAGTAACAAATGATTTTTCAGAGCGTCCATCAGATCTTGAGCTTTTAATTGATATCGTCCCACTTAGCCATTTCTTGTTGCTGTTTCAAAAACATTTCTTTTCCTTGAAGAAGCATTCCATCTTACTTAGAAATCATGCCTCAAAATTAATCATTTATGTTTTAGCTGTTTCACCTGCTCTAGGCTATTAGCTAGGCAATGAGAAAAGACTACGAAAATTCCTTATATTTTTTTTAAAGCTAATGCTTTCGACTTTAAAAATATGTCAAATAATTCCCTTCTAGTTATTATTATTATTCCAGAAGATCCTAAATTATAAATAAATAAAAATATAACAAAATTGAATTTTTTTTATTATTTAATGAAATTGACATTTTAGTAATAAAAAATTATAAGTCTCCGAATCGCAGATATTCGCAGAATTTTTTTCAAGAAACATAATCAACGATAATTATACATTATCATAAAAAATATTTCGTTGCCCAGAAATGCCCAGAAGTATAACTTTTTAACCTTCAAATTTAATTTTTAGCTCTAAAATATACCTACCAAAAAAACAAAAAGATATTGATACTAGTATTGAATACAAAAAAATTATAACTATGTGAATAACAAGTACAAACCTTGCCTCGAACTATCCATCATATGATAACGCCGATACTTCAGTAAGAACAAAGAAAATTAATATATTTTGTAGAACAATAATTATGAGCACAGACGAGTTAAAGGATAAGGTCAGATTTGAATTAGAATAGCCGCCGGATTAAGGGCCTGGAAGAGATAAGAATCATGTTGCGTGATCCCACAAGTCCTCTACTTCACCTTCGAGTCATTATTTACCAGAAATTTCAAACTTCAAAAAATGGGTTTTGGCCAGCTTTTAGGGCCAAATACCCCTGTGTGCGGCGGTTCGAATCCGCCCTGGGAGGGTTGACTTTTATTTCGTGGAGGCCCCACGGAATAAATCTCGACCCCCCCACCATGGTTAGAATAGGTTGGTTACACCTGTAGAGTAACCCCCCGTATGCGACACATGTCCAGGTAGGGGTACCGAACAAAAAACAAAAAAAAAAGTAGTTTTTCTAATAGGTGCGTGAAGCAATAAAGTATTTATTCTCTAGCTTGTTTTTCATCAGAAAAACTTCTTTTAGACTCTAAAGGTGAAGTGCAATTGTGTCATGGGTTACACCATTAAAAAGCTAACTAAATTCCGCAGTTTTTAGGAACTTTGACAGCTTCTAGGGTGCTCCAGTGAGGAGTGAGGAATTTTCAAAAACTGTTAATAATTTAAGTTTTAATAAATGTTTTGTGTTTTACGCGTTAAAAGGCCCACTGAAAGTGGATTTAAAATAATCAAACCTAACTCATTTATTAGGAAATTTAATGCTGATTAAGAAAATATCTTTTTTTTTGTTTCTACGCTAAACCGAAGTAGAGGAAACTGCCATTTTTAAGAAAAAAGTAAGATTTTAAAAATAAAAACAAAAAAAATTCTATCTCCTCAACAGATTGAGATAGGAAACTCGTTTCTGCGCCATTCTACCTTGTTTAGCATTCTGTATTACCAATTTTTTTTTCTTACACTAGGTCTGGGAAACCCTATATAATCAGAAAGAGTCGATTTCGGATTTTCATGTTAAAAGGGGGTATGATATTTACGCAAGTATTGTTTAAAATATCTGCTGGGTACCATAGGTAATTCAATAAATTATGCCTTACCTTACCGTGATTGCATCAATTTAATACAATTTATGAAAGTTGATATGCGTGCATAAGCCAGACACAAAATAATAGTACAATTAAATAGATAAATAATTAATTAATGCTAACAGACTTAGATGTAGCGGCTTAATATCACGAGCCAATGATAATTTATGATAATTAGCTTATGACAATTGCTTATGAATAGCTTAATGATAATTGCTTGCATGTTTCTTTCACGTAACTTTATGCATTTATGGCTAATCGCAATATGCTACAATGGGTGTCAACAATTTTTCCTATAAACAAATGTAATTAGGATATGGATCTTTATGGATTACCTAACATCGCACAGGCACAGATAATTTGACCGAATTTTTTATCAAGACCATACAACCAGTGCTAATAAAATAACATTTATTTTGTTTATTATTATTTTATCGTTTTTAACAATTCATCATTTAATAGCTTGGTTATGTTGTAAACGCATTAATTTTTTTTTTTATTTTTTTTGTACATATCATTATTAAATTTATAAATCATATTTCTCTTTTTTACTTTCACTTACCTATATATGAGTGGAAGTATTGCGATCATGAAAAATTTCGACTTCCGGTTTTCAACGAAAATACACGTTTTAGGGTCCCCTGAGTCCAATTAACCAAGTCCCGCGAAATGATCTGTGTGTGTGTGTGTGTGTGTGTGTGTGTGTGTGTGTGTGTGTGTGTGAACAGACTAGCTCCAAAGCTATAGGTCGTTCAATACTGAAATTAGGTATTTGGTGTATGTATATGCCCGCGATGTGACAGCAAAAATTTCATAAAAATTGGTCAAACGGAGGGGGTACTTTATTTGAAGAATTTTGTCTATTTTTTACGTTTTTCTCGATTTTCTCAAAAACGGCTTTAACGGTTTTGATTAAACTCGGTATTTGGTGTATGTATATGGCCGCGATGCGACAGTCAAAATTTCATCAAAATTGATTAATTGGAGGGGGCATTTTACTTAATAAATGTTGTCCCATTTTCACGAGTTTTTATTTATTTACTCAAAAATGGCTTTAACGATTTTGACCAAACTCGGTATTTGGTGTATGTATATGGCCGCGATGTGACAGTCAAAATTTCATCAAAATTGATCAATTGGAGGGGGCACTTTACTTAATAAATGTTGTCTCATTATCACGTGTTTTTTTTATTTACTCAAAAATGGCTTTAACGATTTTGACCAAACTCGGTATTTGGTGCATGTATATGCCCGCGATATGACAGTCAAAATTCATTAATTGGAGGGGGCACTTTACTTAATAAATGTTGCCACATTTCCACATGTTTTTTTTTTTTTTTTTTTACTCAAAAACGACTTTAACGATTTTGATCAAACTTGGTATTTGATGTATATATATGTGACAGCCAAAATTTTATTAACCTTATCATGAAATTAAAAACTTTTATTTATTAATAAAAAGATCAATTTTGCTTAAAAGAGTAAATACGTGATGCTCAAATTTTTGAAGTATCGCAGGTAAATATATGGTATAAGATCTTCTTCTTCTTCTTCTTCTATTGGCACGACAGACGCCTAATGCGGTCCTTGGCCAGCTCAATCATTCTGCCCCAGTATTGCCTGTCTGCCATGGCCAAGCCATTTAATTCGTTGTATTCTGGCAAAATTAGAGATACTGAGGTCCTGGTATTCTTTATACAGCTCCTTATTCTTACGCAGTCGCCATATACCATTTTCTCTGACAGGGCCCATTATTCGCCTCAGGATCTTTCTTTCAAATCGGTCCACTTTCTGCGCAACGGACTTGTTGAGAGTCCACGTCTCACAGGCATAAGATGCTACTGGCCGTCTGAGACACTTGTAGATCCTGATTTTCGTAGCACGGCTTAATAGCCTAATAGTCTATAATTTTTGCTAGGGAGAAATATGGTTTGCTGCTGCTAGTCTATTCCTTATTTCAGCATCCTCATCCATGTTTTCAGTTATTATGGCTCCCAGATATTGGAAACTAGTGACAACCTGGACAGTGCTGTTTTCTAGCTGCACTAGTTTTGGTACCGTGTCCCCTTTTCTGATACATAACATCTTTGTCTTCCTGTTGTTAACCCCTAGACCCATGTATTCAGCTTCTTGCTTTATCTTCATAAATGCTTCCTCTACACTGCCTAGTGACCTACCAACAATGGCTACATCATCCGCGTATGCCAGTACTTGCACCATTCTTGAGAATACCGTGCCGCCATGATCTAGTCCTGTCCTGCTTATTATTCTATGGAGAACTATGTTAAAGAGAAGTGGTGCCAATGCATCACCCTGGCTTAGCCCTGTGTATCACATTGAACGCTCCACTTTTGTTCCCATTTATTCGGACTTGGCTAATATTGCCTTCCATAGTGCATTTCGTTAGTGCAATCAGTTTTCTAGGGATATCCATCTCTTCCATTGTTCGATATAGGTCTCTCCTGTTCACTGAGTCGTATGCTTTCTCAAAGTCCTCAAAAAGCACGCAAAGATTGAGGCCGAATTCATACATCTTTTCTCCCAGTTGCCTGAGCGTGAAGATTTGGTCTATTGTTGATCTATTAGATCGGAAGCCTGCTTGATAATCTCCAACGGTGCTTTCCACGTATGGTACCAGCCTGTTATATAATGATATGGCAAAGATCTTGTATGCAACGTTAAGAAGGCTGATCCCTCTATAGTTTCTGCATTCGGTGGGATCTCCTTTTCTCTTAAATATGGGAACAACTACAGATTCCTTCCATTTTTCAGGAAGTCTTTCCTCTTGCCATATGTTCGCTACTTATCTATGCATTTCCTTGTTCAGTTCAGGGCCTGCCGCTTTTATTAGTTCTGCGGTGATGTCATCTGTCCCAGGGGCTTTGTGATTTCTGAGTTTACCCAAAATGTCGGCAATATCTTCTACCTCTGGGGGTAATTCTTCTTCATCCGTTTCATCCGGCTGGTTGTCTTCGGCTGTCGTACCTTCTTCATCATTACCCACAACGGGATTAAGTTCATCATAGAAGTACCTCTCCCATCTATTCAACACTTCATCCTCTAGAAGAATGGTATAAGATAGTTGTCTATAATTAATTTTGAATTTTTGAAAACAGTATAAGGCGATTTTAGAGGAACAGTAATCGTTCTTGATTTCCAGAAAGGCATAAGAGACGTAAATACACCTATCGATTCACCTTCACGATGTATTTGCAAAAAGCAACTCATAGTAAAAAACAAGCAAGCAGTAAAAAAAACTCGACTGTTGATGAAATTAGTCCCTTCATAAATACATTAGCTATAATGAATCGAAAAGTGCTGAGAACTACCAAATTTTGCTATACAGATACTCTATAACTTATGGAGATATACAAATATAAGTACATATATACTTAAATGTGGAAAAATGTGTGAAGTTGAGGATTGGCGTTTATATATTATCGAAACACGTCGATTTCTAATCTAAGTAAGTTCGTAAGTGAATGTTGTGTGTTGCGCGCATCGCACCAGATTTTTATTTTTTTATTTTATACATCATTATTTGTACCGAACATTAAATTGAAGATTGATTATGATATCCTAACAATATAGTTTGACTAATAATAGTGGTCAAGTCAAAGAAATCACCAGAAAGTTAGTAACAACTCCTAAGAAGGGTGTACTTCTGTTTGGGCATTAATCATTGAACTAGAGCTCTTGACAAGTTGTTTCCTTGTTGTTTTTTTTTCTATCTTTTACAACACTTACGACCACTTTTCATGAAGGATATTGTTTTCGATCGCCACACCTCAATAGCATTCCTTGCAAAAGGAAATTATTGAATAGAAGAATATTCTTAGAAAATTATACTGTTCCTCGAATTTTATAGGTAAAATAAAATACATTACATAACATTACAGGGTCTTGTTCAAAGTTTTGTCAATGTTTTAAGCACAAAGACTCCAAGTTTTAAAAGTAAAGTAGAAGCACATTAAACATAAATTGTGGGTTAGTCCGGGAAAGGTCTAATGTATCAATGCGAAAGGCCAATACAAGTCTGAGCGATTTATCTGATATTTTAAGTATAAATGGAAGAAATAAATCTTTAAAAAAAATAAAACGAGACTATATATTTTAGAATATTATCCAAATTAAGGCCTGAGAAGTTATTCAAAATTGAACAGCTGCGCTTCGTATCTTCAAATTGATATAACAAAACGTTTGGAAATTTGGATCAACACTGCCGACGTTGAGGACTATTTTTGATTCGAATTAGAGTTATATTAAAATTGTGGGGTAGTTGCCTGGAACTATTGTTTATTATTGTTGGCGGGCTCAAATACCCCAGGAAAAGGAACATGGATGAAAGAATTTAATCTCCGACTGCAAAATATTCAAATTACTGTAGCAAAAATGTATGGTTAAATATTTGTAATTTTTTTCACGTAAAGTTATTACACAGAGGGCCGTAGTCCTAGTTTTTTAAATCCCACAAGTTTTGTCAAATTCCTGGAATAATATGCTTTCGAAGTCCCTCCCCTGATCTGAATGTAGTTTAAATGTTACTCCGAAACGGGTGATGAACTCCTTTACCAGAAAATCAGCCAAGGTAGCAGTGTCATTGTTGGGGACGTCATTTGCTTCCACCCACTCATTGTCCACAAGGACAAATACATACTTATTTTTAGCATGTTTCTAGGAAAGGTTCTTAAATCCCATGGGCTACTCTCTCGAAGGGACTCCTAGCAATATACTAATGCATCCGATCACGACTTATGATATCTGGTTCATTGCTAGCAGAGCAAGTATTTACGATACCAATATCAATACGATACCTCAATATCATCAGAGCAGTTCATCCAGTAAAACCTCTAACACGGACGTCACCGCCATATGAAACAGGGAGGACGCACCCCCTCTCACCATATATTTTGGGCTACAACATAGTCTGTTGATTAATTATACCAAATTTCTCCATCTGTTACAAATCGGCGCCGTGTCGCTTTATTAAAATCATCGACAGGCGTATCGTATAATTGATGAACTATATAATTTTTATTTCAGATTTATGAATTCTGTAACAATATTGGATATCCAATGTACACAGAATGCCTACAAAAGGGGTCAGAAAGTTGCTATATTTTGCCAGGTTGGACGACGATTGGCTACTTTCCGATCTCGGACCTTTTTTAATCGGAGATCACTTTCTGGGCGATCTCGGATTATGTCATAGGTCCATTGTTCACTAACCGCTCCAACGTTGCAAATATTGGCCTCATTTTTTTCTATTCGGCACAGTGGGAGCAGTTAAGGGGACTCGATCTTCTAGGCAAGGCATCTGCGTTGGGATGTCGATGCTCAATCACAAGTCGTACTCCTGGAGCTTATGTTGCCATCTGCCTTCTTCGTATTCAGTATTTTGCCCCGTACAGTACAAGTATACCTGTGGACATGCCCTACGGCCTTAACAACGACTAGAAGTTCCCTCCTGGTCACGCAATAATTACGCTCCGGTTTTGACATTAGAATAAAATGAATAATAAAATAAACGTTAACCTTTCCGTGGCCTCCTGCAATTCTGATAAAACCCTGGCTGGGTCAACCATTCCTTATAGGTGTCGAAGGCTTCTTAGCTGAAAGATCTACCATCTTCGGTCAATCGACTCAATGGCTTCGCAATGTTCCCAAACTTTCTAACATAACCCCGGCAGTAGTAACAAAGGTCCAAGAAACATCGAAGCTGCACTTTGTTGTCCATTTTTGAACTACCGAATTTTAGCTGCTACCTCATGACTGATGTGTTCCAAATAAGTAACCTTTGTCTGGAAAAGATGAGTCTTCTTTTCGTTGAGTATCCAATTGGCCGCTTTTAATCTCCTGAAGACCTCTTCAAGATTGGACAGATGCTTCACAAACGTCCGGCCATCCACTATGATGTCATCCAGATACGAGAAAGAACATCCAAGATAAGTCTCTTATGAAGATCTAAAACATTGTTCCGGTAGTCAACGCAGAAGCGGGTCGTTCCATCCTTTCATAAACGGAGAGGCCAGTGGGCTGCTTGAAGGCTTCCCCAGTTAGTCCCTAACCGTCTTGAATAGAGAGTGCATCGCCAGTATCGATTCTATGCCGCAAACAACTTGTTCCTCATGGCTTAACGCATTACCAGCCTAAGACATCACGATAGCGATGCACCACGACCCTCACTTTCTCTCTTTCCTCTGGTGACAAATGTCTAGATGTCAGACGGTAACTCAAAAAAAAAAAAAAGAAGGTAACTGGGTTGTCATGAATGTTGCAAAGAGAAACAGAAACTTCCTCAGATGGTATAATGAGCACCTTGCCAACAAGGAAGCTTTTATCAACCTTCTTCCTGGACGTGATTTCTAGGCTCGAGTAAGCCGCGGTGATCCGGGTAATCCATTTAGGTTATATTGTCGAGACTTGCGATCACGATTGCCTAACACTTCGCAGGAAATTCCACGACCTCATCTCAGCACCACTTCATACTCTGGTAGCTGTGGATAGAGAATCAATATATCAAAATTCTAGTAATCTCTATAAAAAATCTAGCAATTTGGGACGAGCAAGGCGCCCACAATCGCTTGGACCGCTGAAAACTCCAACATATTTCCAGGGCCGATGGGTTAGCCCCCCTCACCATCACCAGCGACGTCCGCCTCGAATTTCTGGATAGTTTCGGCCGCTTTTCTACTTCCTGCTTTTTAACTGTGCCCGATATACCTGTTCAAGGTGAGCATGCCCAAACCTCATCCTAATGTTAAAATCATAAGGGTTTCGGCGTTGAGGATTTGGAGGACATCCAGAGCTTCAACTCTGATGACCATCGTAAGGGCAACTTCCTTATATCCACGGGGGACCACCCATTAGCGCTAGCCGAAACGTTGAACTGCTTGAAGTGATTCGACCAAGATGACTTATTGACACCAACTTATCAAAAGTTGGTGATTTCGGCTCTAAATACTGCGGGTTTACGTTCCTCGTCTCCAAATGAATGTTGGGTAAGCTTCTTTCTCACTTTTTCTTTTTTCAGTGTAACAGAAATATTCATCAAATATGTTTTGTTTTTTCTTCACGTCACACTTTTTAGTTAATGAAATAAAAGTTGGTGATACTGGAACAGGAACCATTTTTTGTTTCTGAAAATTTTTGAATGACAAAAATGCAGTTCAATTTAATATCCCTGCTATTGATTCACCTTCGTGTTATATTCAAGGTTTAAAAAAATTCGACTATTGACGAAAATAAGATTTTTCCTTTTGGGCTAATTAAAAAAAAAAAAAAAAAAAAAAAAAATAATGATTCTAAAAGTACTGAGGACTTTCCGATTTTGCACATATTACCTACACAATATTCATATAATAGTCATACCTTATGGAGAATAGCAAACAAAACTAAGTGTAGATAAAGCTATTTTCTGTGAAGTTGCTAAATGACGTATACACATCCATCAAATCACTTCTACCCTAAGTAGGTTGGTAAGTTAAAGTCGTGTGTTGTGCAACAGTTTTTTTTATTTAAGTTCTCATTACTTCTTGTTTACCAATTGAAGATTACAAACAACATACCACAGTGGGCCTCTTCTAAAGTCAAGGCTGTCCATAAGCACCCTAATTGGGGAGGGGATCAGAATTGATTGGTATTTAATGTCGGGACCGACATACCGAGAAACATAACACAACATGATACTGACAGCAGCCCTTCTAACCATCTTGCCGTTGGTCTCGGCGGATACCATCGCCAACATGTTCGAATGGTCCCACGACGATGTGGCCAAGGAATGCGTTCGCTTCCTAGCTCCGAACGGCTACAAAGGAGTTCAGGTAATTGTTCACCTTTTTCGGAATATATCCAGAGGATTTATTTTGAATTTAATTTAGGATATTAGGGATAATATAGGATTTAATTTGAATTTAATGTTACAAAAGCATAATATATTACTTGGGATGCAATTTAAAATTGAATGGAAATTTGAAAATTCTTTTGGAACCGAACTATATCTTGACATTGTTAACCCTCTTATGACAAATTCAGAGATTTCTGTTATTCTAATATAACTTAACCGTGATAGATCTATATTCAAAACTTATATAAGTACGATGACTTCATGTTTTGCTAAATATAGGCGTTTTTGTAGAACTCTCCCATTTATCCAATCCTTGGTGTGTTTTTATTTTATGATAATTATCATATTATACAATTATATTATATGATAATAACTGTATAATTTCGGCTGGATAGAATTGTAACTTAGACGGTTTAAAAGTTATGGCCAATAAATTGTAAATTGATATGCCTGTAACAATTATAAGATTACATTCTTGGAACACACTTTATGCTCAATAGATTTTTTTGTGAAACTAATAGGTAATTCTATTCTATTCTTCTTTTAATGGTCAAAATAAGAGACAGAAATCAACGAACCAACAGCGTGGAAAGAAAGAATATTGGTATTTTCCAAAAATCGAGATATACATTGCTTTTGGCGGAAGCACTAATTTTCTTTTCATTCATTTCTATGTCTTAATGGCTTTAAATTCTATATCTCAATTATATGGCCCAGCTAAAGCCTTTCGAAATTTAATGAATAATATAAATAAGTCTAAAATACATTTTTTGGACTTTCACCAGTATTCTTCCCAGCGTGTGAAATGTTATATTTCGTTCTTTTATTATTTTATGGGATATTTAAAAAAATAAATTATCAGTTAATTCAATGTATACATATATATTCAATACAGTTTGCATTATTAAACGGTTTTGGATTGAATATGGAGGCTACTTGATCTTGTCACTTTAAATTTTGCTTTAATGTTCAACTGATTTATCTATTTCGATGAAATATTTGTCGATGCTTCAATCTATATCAAATATACGACGGTACAATGCTGTTGAGAATTCGGTTATCCTTTTACGTTTTTAGAAAAAACATAAACCAACTAATCTTCCCATGCACCAGTAACTCATTCCCAGTTCTAGTATTAAGGTCACTTCAGAATAAGAACACTCAGCTCCGTGTATCCTTAATTGTTTATGGTCTAAAATCATTGAGAACTACCATGTACAACTTCAAATTTCCTCTACTTGTTCAGTGAGCTATCTTATGTTTCGGACGCTGCTCAAAACCGATGCTGTTGAATCCATACGGATGATTGAACCAGGCATTGAAATCTCTTGCTTCGGGACAGCGTCTGTCGGGACTAGGGATATGACGTGACAGATATTTTACAGTCAAAGCGAAAAATACCAGCAGTGACTTTGACACCGTTGAAGGGATGACAGTGAATGGTGGATGGAATTATACATATAAATGATTCTAAACTTCTTATTAACTCGCTTATAAAAAAATATTTAATTAAATTGAACTAATAAAACAGTTTTCAAAATGCAACAAGGCTTCGTTTAGGTATTACAAAGACAAATTATAATTTACCAATTTACTTTATATTTACCAATATTATAAATTTTTAATGGGAGTAACAAATCCTTGGCTTGTCGTCTCTCGGGTAGGACGTAAAATGTAGGTTCCGAGCCAGTACGATGTCAGATACTCGTTAAAGACCCCTATCCTAATTATACATGGATAGGTAAAATTTATGACTCCCACATCGTATCCACCTCGGAAGTAGCATCGTCCTTTCCGTATTAGCCTTAGTAGCACAAAGGGACGTTAAACAAACAAAACAAAACTAATATTATAACATTATAATTTACGATTTATATTTACCGTCATTTAACATGACCTATATTATAATTTCTGCCGTTATTTTAATTTTTTTTTTCCCTGACAATAAATGATTTGCATTGATGGAAAACTGGGCACCATAAATTTTCTTTAAAATTATTCAAAGTTAAGCAACAAACTAATATTTTGTTTAGGTGTTCTTTTACATAAAACCGCCAGTCCCGCCCTATCCCAAGTCGGTGCCCTTCACCTAATTAAGAACTTAAGTTTTTAATTGCGTGGATCGAAAAGTTTGATAAACCAACACAAACGTGTAAAAAAGATCATAGAGGCTGCGATTCCCCCTAAGAATATTTGAATTGAACTACTATTTGATATCATTCAAAGAGGAATATGTTTAGTATTTCACAAGCACTCAATATGTTATTTTTTTTCAAAATTTCAACTTTCAAATTTCCTTCAGGTGTCGCCTGTAAACGAGTGCGCAGTAATCAATGGCCGGCCGTGGTGGGAGCGCTACCAACCGTTCTCATACAGGCTCATCAGCAGGTCCGGGGACGAGGCTGCCTTTAGGAACATGGTGGAGACTTGTAATGGCGTCGGGGTCAGGTGAGAACCATCGAATATAATAAATGTTTTTACTTTCTCCCGGAATATGTACAACAAATGTTTTATCTTTTCAGAGTCTATGTGGACGTTGTCTTCAACCACATGTCTGCAAATCAACCATCAGGCACTAAGGGTACAGCCGGTTCTCAGCCAGACACTCATAACAAACAATACCCAGACGTACCCTACGGGCCTGGCGACTTTCATACTCCATGCAGTATTGATGATTGGGGAAATCGCCATCAGGTACATTGTATCGCTATCAGTATTCGTCGATAAACCAATTCCAAAATGTGTTATTTAACCACAATATTTCAGATCCGCTATTGTGAGCTTGTTGGACTCCACGATCTCAACCAGGCTAGCGAATATGTAAGAGGCAAGATCGTTGACTTCTTGAATCATCTAATCGATATCGGAGTCGCCGGTTTTAGGTACTTTTTTTTTACCGATAAACTAACTCACAATATATGGTATTCTACTCCACAACACTCACAAGAGAGTTTCTATTCCAATTTCTACTATATTAATTTATTATTTCCAATTTCCCTGTAACTATATAACTTAAAAGAAATGCTTCATTTACACCTTTTGTTGTGATTAACATTCAATTTAGGTCTCAAGAAATGTTAAACCATTTTTACGAGTAAGAAATAACTTATATTTTACGTCATCACAAAGGCTTCCATACCTATTGAAGTTTTTCTACTTAATTATGAGCGATTTTTCTAAGTATAAACAGAGGCGACACGCTTTCCTACTAATTTTTATAGGATACTTCAGTGTTGGAACTCCAAATTTTGAATCATTGATCTGAAATGAGGCAGCTCAATGGTGGGCCACTATTTAGCCCTTTGAAACGAGTACATACTCCTCTTTAAGCGTCCCACCTTAAGAATAAGGCTTCGAGCATAACCAGTCTGACCGTTCTTAACCATTTTCTATTGACTTTGTTGCCAATAATAGACGATATATGATGGTTCTTTAGTTTGATTTTCCTTAAATAGACATGGCCAAGTTTTATAGATAGCATCTTGTGGCGCATCGTCTTTTTATAAATGAATGAATAAAATATGACCTTATGACAAGTAAAATAATATTTCATGAATTAGAAAATAACTGTTACAATTTGACATAGATGCTTTTCATTTGATGAAGTTTTGTTTCTCCTTTTATTATTGCCTGGTAATAGGCATTCATAATTAGGGCTTAAAATTCAGAACTACGTGAGGTCCTAGAACTTCTAGGCAGAACTTAATTACTGATTGGCCTTGGTGGAATGGGGTAAATATTACGTTTAACGCGATAGAGATAGGGTTAAGCATCCATGGTTGAACTCAAGACCCCAGCTATCATCGTAGATAAAGGGATAATCCCCACAAGCGAAGAATGTTTAAACACATCATTCATTGAGGTTTTATAAGAATTCATCGAGATTAAGCCATCAACTGATAGGTCTATATGTAACAGAAGAAAATTGATATATTGAGATAAAGGTTAGCCAAAATGGTTCTAACTAAAATGATTGATGGGGTAAACAGATCACCTATTTAGGTTTGGGTGATGGAGAGAAGAACCAAGAACATGAACGGGTTGTTATTTAGTACTCCTTAAAATATGGATGATGTATTTAAAGATTAAACTTTGTGATGAGAAAACCTTTTATAACATTGCTAAAAGAGATATTTTATTAGGAAATATACACTAAACAATGCCCAAAATAACTTTTATTCACTTTTAATATTTAATCAAACATATCTGATAAAATGAAAATAACGTAAAAATGAAATAAAAAAAGTAAAAAGGATTTGTATTCACTAAACTATTAGTGTTAAAAAACTAACATATTTTCATATTCAAATTTTTGTGTAATTAGTTAAATGTTAATTTCTGAAATACGGTGTTCCAGGATTCCAAGTTTAATTTATCAAAAATATTTTTACAATAGGATATTGAGTCAATAATATTTTTTTAAAATATTCTTATGTTTTCCGAAGGGTCGACGCAGCAAAACACATGGAACCAGACGACTTGGCAGTTATTTACGGGAGAACGCATAATTTAAACACAAAATGGTTCCCTGATGGATCGAGGGCATATTTTTTCCAGGAAATCCAAAGTAACCAAGGTAATGAATGGATGGAGCATTATAATGGTACACATTCGTGTTTAATAATTATTTTTTCGATAACGGTTAACAACTTTTTTTTGTCAGATAACGATGTAATCAAGCCGAATGAGTATACAAGACTTGGTGGAGCTTTGGACTTTAAATATGGCTTTGAACTCTCTAAAGCGTTCACCGGCGGTAATCAGCTCAAGTGGTTTTACAACTTTGGTATGCACTTTATTTTCATGATTATACGAATAGAATACACTAGGCTGATGTGACAATTTCACACCAATTCTATTCCCTCGGTAGAATTAGTAGATATGAAAAAAAACACCCGTTGGGGATAAAATATATTTAATCCGATATCTAAATAATACTATATTTCTCAGGAGAAAAATGGAATTTGCTCCCTTGGAAAGACTCAGTAGTATTTATCGACAACCACGATACCCAGCGATCCGGAATCTTTGGAATAAGCGTCCTCACATACAAACAGAGCAGGAAGTACAAGGTGAATTCACACGATAGGATAACCTTAATTTTAATACAGTGTAGTAAAGACTATATGGCTACCTACACCGTATTTAAAAATTAAAAAATATTACTCTATCAGGCATGATTTCCTACTGTTGCTATTGATATAAGAATGAAACAAAAATTAAAATGAATCAGTAACGTTCGTTATACTCTGCAGATGGCTAACGGATTTATGTTGGCTTGGCCCCACGAAAGAGCAGTAGTGATGTCCAGCTTCAGCTTCGACAACAAGGACCAGTCACCACCTCCATACCCCGTCCCTGTGAACGACGATCTCACTTGTGGCGGAGGATGGGTGTGCGAGCACAGATGGAGGCAAATATACAGCATGGTTGGCTTCGCGAACGTTGTCGAAGGTAACTTTCACCCCAAAACCTAATAAATAAAAGTTCATAATTAAGGATTTCTATGGGAATTTTTATTTCAGGAACTGAAGTAAGTAACTGGTGGACCAACGGCAATTACCAAATTGCATTCTGTAGGGGTGATAAGGGTTTCGTCGCATTCAACGCGGAGGAGGGCGATCTGGACGCCGATCTTCAGGTTGCATCAGTTCTGGTTAATATTACATATAAACCATTCGATATTCACGATAATAATTATGTCCTCGTTTCAGACATGCTTGCCTCCTGGAGATTACTGTGACGTGGTGAGTGGGCTGAAGCAGAACGGAAGATGCACCGGCATGACGATAACTGTCCGAAATGGAGGAATGGCGAATATCAAGATAGCTGGTAACGCGGATGACGGCTTTGTTGCAATCCACTCTGAGGTCAGTTCCGGTTGTATTATAATAATCAACTATGTCAATGATTCACCATCATATTTATCATTAAAAACATATTAGTGAATCCTTTATTACTTTATTGCTTATTTCTATATAGATATTCTGATGATTAATTTTTGTTTCAGTCAAAATTGTAAAATTGGCAAAAGGAGGACCCTCGAGAATTCCGGCTAATGTAACCAGAGAACTTTTTTAATCAACTGCACAGTATGTTTTCGGAAGTTTAATAAACGATTCATAATTTTTGATTTACTGAATCTTTCTGCTGAATTCTATTGAATCAAATATATATCATTTTAATTGACAGCGGTTTTATATTGATTACACGACTTTTCAACACCAAAAATTCAATCCTCTATTTGAAACCTATTTTTACTTTCTCTTACACAAATATGTGTGGAGGGGGGGGGGGGGCTTTCTCTGTTTGGTAATACTGTCTATGCGATAATATTATCAAACGATTGTGGATTCAACGTTTGCCTGTCGCAATCCAAGCCTTATAGCAAGTTAGCTCAGATGAAATGGAAAAGTTAGGAGAAACGGCTGATAAAATAGCACTATTGACCCAGCCTACATGTAGCTCCCAAATAAACGATGCATTGACGACTGCTAGGGTTAATCCATCCCACATTGACGAGCTAAGGCGTGAGGTAGATACACTCTCGAAAAAATTCGATCAACTTCAGACCCGAGGACGAAGCAGAAGCAAATCTACGTTCAGGCGACCGGCTTTTAGGAACCGCTCTTACTCTAACGACAGCGAAGACGCTGATCTCTGCTGGTATCATAGTACTTATGGCCCCAAAGCTAGGTAATGTCACTCACCTTCTAATTATACATCTTCAAAAAACGTTTAAATTGGCAAGCAGGTGTGGCAACCTGTTATTGCCATAATTATAACTCATGTCGCCCATTTATAACGGATAAAATTAGTAAATTTACTGTCCTATTAGCTACCGGATCCGATATTTCCCTCATTCCCCCAAGACTTTCTGATAATAAGGACTTTTTTCGTTATTTCTATGCTGCGAACAACTCGAAAATTCAGCTTATGGAGACCGTACCCTAACGTTAGATTTGGGCTTGAACCGTAACTTCACATATACCATACTTTCACTATAGGTGATGTTCAAACACCAATCATCGGATACAATTTCTTAAGCCACTTCGGCTTACTATTGGACATTTCATCAAAGCGCCTTCTTGACAGACAAACACTCAACTCCTCGACTGCCCACAGTCTTGACAAGTTAGTACTCGAACATTTATCAGTCAGTACGGTCGACCCGAATACAGCACTTGGGAAACTTTTGCATAATTATAAAGAACTTTATCATCCCACAACTGTTCATCCCGTGGTCAAGCATTCCACTCGTCGAACACAGAAGGTCGACCAGTTTTTGCTAGACTTCGGCGTTTGGCATCTGAGAAGTTGCAAGCAGCAAAGGCGGTTTTTCGTTCGATGGAAGAAATGGGGTTATGTCGACCGTTCAGTAGCCCGTGGTCGAGTCCTATTCACCTAGTGAGCAAAGCGAATGGTGATTATCAATCAAGAAGCGCCCTTGTGGTGATTATCAATGTCTAAACGCGATCACTGTTCCTGACAGGTACTTCTTCTTCTTCTTTCTTGGCGCTACAACTCTTGTAGAGTCAAGGCCTCCTGTAACATGGTCCGCCAGCGCTCCCTGTCGGTAGCCGCCGCTCTCCAATTGCGGATCCCCATGATGGATCTGGCATCCGCTGTCACTCCATCCATCCATCGGAGCTTAGGTCTTCCAACTCTTCTGGTCCCATGAATTCTCTCCTCCAGGAGCTTTCTAGGAATCTGATCCTGGGACATTCTCATTACGTGGCCTGCCCATCGAAGCCGTCCCACTTTTATGATCTTTACAACATCTGGGCTCTTGTAGAGTCCGGTTAGCTCAGCATTTGTTCTTATTCTCCAGACTCTATCAGCGCACACTGGGCCAAAGATTTTTCCCAATATTTTCCTCTCAAACCTTAAGAGGAGAGCTTCCTGCGAGCTAGGTAACGTTCGGAGGCATAGGTGAGTACTGGTCTAACCAAGGTTCCTGGACAGGTAACCTGAAATCCTGACAGGTACTGCTTACCGAATATTCAAGACTTTTTACTAAGAAAAAAGATATTCACAAAACTCGAACTTACAAGGGCTTATCAGCAAATACCCGTACACCCGGACGACATCAAGAAGACTGCAGTATGAACTCCATTTGGAAATTACGAGTTTCTTGGAAATTACGGGAGCTTTTATGCCCTATGGATTACGCAATGCAGCTCAAACCTTCCAACGGTTCATTAACGAGGTATTGTCCACAGCTAATAATAATTGCTACGCTTATATTGATGACATTCTCGTCGCATCTGACAACATGGAAAAGCACATCGCTGACTTACGTAGAGTTCTAGAATGTATAAGAAGCTACGGAGTTATTATAAATTTCTCCAAATGCGTATTTACCACAGAATCGATCGACTTTCTCGGGTACAAGGTTTCAGTGGAAGGCATCAAACCATGTAAGGAGAAAGTAGAGGAGATTTCTTTTTTTTTGTAGAACAGTTGAAGAGATTCTTAGGGATGGTAAATTTTTATAGGCATCTGTTGCCACATGCAGCTAAAATCCAAGCTCGTCCGTCCACGTATTGGAGGAGTCATCCACCCAACAAGACGTTCATGACCTACGACCGCTTGGATTTTTTTCACGCAAATTACTACTACCGGAAACCAAGTATTCGGCGTACGACTGGGAACTTGCATTATATAGTACAATAAAAGATTTCAGTTATCCTTTCGATGGCCAACAGTTCACCTGCCTCACAGACCACAAGCCTCTAGTTTACACATTTACACAAACCCGAGACAAAGCGACACCAAGACAGGCGAGAAAGCTTTCATATATCTCACAGTTTACCACTGATATCCGCCACGTTAAAGGCTCCGACAACGTCATTGCGGATGTTCTGTCCAGAATAGAGGCTGTACGACAATTGGTACCAAGCGCCATCGACATCGCGAACGCTCAACGCTCTGACCCAGCACTCTAGATTCGGTACACCCCACGAAGCTTCAGTTGCAACCAATAGCATATGACGGAGCACATCACATATTCTGTGACAATTACAAAGGCTTAAACCGGCTATACATCCCTGATAAATTCCGCAAGCAAATTTGAGAACACTTCCACTCCCTTTTTCACCCAGGAGATCTGGGAACGTTGGCTCTCAAATGAAAATCAAGATTTATAAGCCCACTTGAATAAGATCGTAAAAACATTTGTAAGAAACTGCATCCCGCGCCAGACAGCCAAAATTCAGAAACATGCTTCGCAACGGTGCACCTAGATATTGTTAGACCACTCCCTTTGTCTCACGAATACTACCGCTACCTGCTCACTTTTGTGGATAGATTCACCAGATGGCCAAAAGCAGTACCAATGGTTGACCAAACAGCATAAAACAGCTTACCATCCGCAGGCGAAAGGCATGGTTGAGCGATGGCACCCCTCTCTCAAGGCCTCCCTTATCAGTCGTTTAAAGCACGCTCGTGAGGGACCAAAGAGCTCCCTTTTGTTATGGTAGGACTGCGCTCATCTTTGAAAACCGACATAGGAGCTTCAGCAGCTGAACTGGTATACGGCACCCGTTTAAGGTTACCAGGAGAATTATTCATACAACCGGAGACATCAATTACTCCTTCCAATTATGCCGAGAGGCAAGCTTCACAGCTATGAGCACTTGACCACCACCGGCGGCATGGCACAGCAAGCAACCAATCTTTTCACACCCAGCACTATCCTCATGTTCTGACATCTTTCTAAGGGATGATTAGATAAAACCACGACTGACGCCGCCATATACAGGCCCTTATAGAGTATTGGCCCGCTCTGACGAAACCATTACCATACTGCAGGACGGAAGAGAAAAAAACTGTCACATGGGACCGGCTTAAGCCAGCTTTCCTAGACACAAACTATCTTTCAGAGGGAAATATTTTACCACCAGTCAGTGAGACAGGAAAATGGAACGACATTCCTTCAACATCAGCGTCCAACCAAGAGGACAGTGTGTGTGTGTGTGTGTGTATAACAGACTAGCTTAAAAACTATAATTCGTACGAACCTGATATTTGGTGTCTGTACCATATATGCCCGCGACGTGACAGCCAAAATTTCATCAAAATTGGGGGCACTTTATTTAATAAATTGTGTCTCATTTTTGCGTTGTTTTTTTATTTACTCAAAAACGGCTGTAACGATTTTGATAAAAAACGCCCCCTGTTTAATGAGAATCAAGAATTCTTTAATATGAGGTAAGTTTTATTATCATTCAAATTCTCTGTACCTTTGATTTTATTTATATGGATCATTTGAATGTCTCTCATTATGCCTAAAATCAGCAATGAATAAATATGATAAAATCAAGAAACAAATACTGGAGAAAAAAAAGGAAAATGTTAAATCCAACAACTCTCGCATGCTCAGTAGGCCTTTAATGACACTTTATAAGGCGTTCTGTTCTGTACATGGGAAAGAGTTATGAACTGTTTTGAAACATACATATTTAATGAAAATTATTTGTTTCCATGGTGACTAAATGAAGGTATTAACAACCAAATCGAGGATTATAAAATCAGAAGCGATGGAGTTTGTTTGTGTGTTTAACGTCACTACATGCCACTAGTGGGAGTCCTAAATTTTTCCTTAGGGACGGCATAAACAAGGATTTTTTTACTCCCATTAAAAAATCCTAGGGCCACCATGGGACTCAAACCCGCGACCTTAGTTTTGTAGGTTGGCATGCTAACCATTATACCACAGGTGACTCCAAAAGCGATGGAGTATCATGCTTGCATTCCCGTATTTTCACCAATGAAAATTGTTATGAACGTAAGAGAGTAAATATGTGATGCTCAAATTAATTAAGGCAGTTTACGGAGTGAAACACATATGGAAAGAAATAATCCTTAATAATATTGTTTTAGTTTACAAACTTTAGTTCCGTAATAGATTTCTGAATGAAATAGAAGATGGTTTTAGAGGAAAAGTAATCGTTCTCGGTTTCCGGAAAGGCAGAGGAGAAAAACATTGGAAAATTTAGTTTTAATTTACTAAAAAGCTTTCAGTACACCTTCTATCGATTCACCTTCACGATATATTTACAACAAGCAACTCGCTGTGAAAAACAGTCAAGCAGTAAAAAAAAATCGATTATTGATGAAATCAGGTTTTTTTTAGGTTCTTAAAAAATAAAAATGTACCTAAAAATCGACAAATATTGAGGAATTTAAAGTTTTTCATAACAACATACAAAAGTGGAAAAACTTATTTTCATAAGAGAAGTTGCTAAATGCCGTTTGCACATTTATCAAAAAACGGTGATTTCTAAGCTAAATAGGTTGATTAGTGAACTTAGTGTGTTAGGCGCACCACACCAGATTTTTTAATTCTTTAATTTCTCTAGTGACGAATCAAATATTATTTTATGACCAGGAGGAACCCAACTTAAGTAAGTGTCAGGTTACTGCACTTTCAGTAGAACATAGGGAACGGTAAAGCTAGGCGCACATTGAGACACTCGCGAAGCAGAGCAGTTTTTGTGAAACGTGACGCAGAGCAGGCCAGCGCAGTTTCCTATTTACCACACGTATTACAAAAACTGCTCTGCTCTGCGTCGCGAGTGTCTCAATGTGCGCTCGGCCTAACAGAGCAAACAATTATCGGTGCAACAATATCAAATGCTGACAGTTAGTAATCCGGAATCTATAGTGTTATTTTGAAGGAAGAATCTGTACAAGATCTCATGATTACGTTTTTGACTTATTAAAATCCGGAGAGGCCGAATATGTCGGGAATATTTTGAAAAGATCCCTGAATCAGTAAGACTCTTTTCCAGCTAATTTTAGGGTGGGGTTACACAGCATCTAACATATGGTGTTTAGAAGCCGAAGTGGATAGTTGCTCCTGTTGTGTTCCCGTTCTTCAAACCATAAGTTCTAGCCTTAAGTTTTTTATTCTTTTTAATTAGTAGTTTATTAGTCATAGAACCAATTTATTATA
Source organism: Aelia acuminata (assembly GCA_911387785.2). Classification (NCBI taxonomy): domain Eukaryota; kingdom Metazoa; phylum Arthropoda; class Insecta; order Hemiptera; family Pentatomidae; genus Aelia; species Aelia acuminata. The sequence goes on along the minus strand of OU426978.1, from coordinate 52,269,878 downwards.
AACATATAAGTAGACTATAAGGAAATACTTAGGTTTAAGTATAGAAAGTAAGATTAGGTTAGCTTAGGTTAGGTAAACATGTGCGATCCGCCCTACGGTGGATTTCGGAAGAGAGGGCGTTTAAAACTATCAACAGAAACATTAAATTTAACATTTATGCCTAAAAGTAGCCCTAACTACCTTATCGTAAAGAGAATTGGTGAAGATGATTTTAAAAAAGTTTCACCATTCTTCATTCATAAATTTATTGTTAATTTGATTGGGGATGTAAAAAACATTAAAAAGTTGAGAGATGGTACATTATTAGTAGAGACAGCCACAAACAGACAAACCGAAAAGCTATTAAGTTGTAAAGACTTTGGAGGCCAATTTCAAATTGAGGTTAGCCCTCATAAATCTCTAAATTATTGTAAAGGCGTGATCAGGTGTTACGACCTTCAGTTTGTTGAGATCGAAGAAATAAAAAAAGAACTCGGTGATAGAATAATTGATATCAATAGAATAAAAATAAAAATTAACGGCATTGAAAAATATACACATACATACATTGTAACATTCCCGGTACCAAAATTACCCGAAACGATACAAATAGGATTTCACACAATACGGGTCCAACCATATACACCGAATCCGATGAGATGCTATAATTGCTTAGGGTTCGCTCATCCTACTATAAAATGCAAAAAGTCAGCAATTTGTGCTAATTGCGGTGAAGAAAAACATTGTAACAATAATACGTGTAATAAACCCCAAAATTGTATTAACTGTAAAGGGAGTCATCACGCATTAGATCGTAAATGTCCAATATTTATAGCACAGAAAGAAATAAAAGCTATTCAATTCAGTAATAAAGTCCCCTTCCATGAGGCAAAAAGAATTTACAGGGAAAAAAACCCAACATATTTCACAAAATCTTTTGCAGAAATTGTAAAACCCAAAATTATTGAAAAGAAAGACGCCGCCGTACAGGCCAATGTTTTGTTTACATTTTCCCAACCCAGTTGCTATAGGCAACCAAACAAACGCCAGGAACAGACCGCTGCGGCCGGCTCTGGGCGACTTTAACGGCCACAATCCACTATGGGGCTCTCGCGATACCAACTCTAGGGGTCGAATTATAGAAACTTTTTTGGAATTAACTGATCTCTTGTTACTGAATTCCGGCGATCCAACATATTTAAGTTCCACCTTCGGCTCTTTATCATCCATAGACCTATCCTTTTGCAGCAGTTCCCTGATTGACTGTATTGACTGGACAGTTCTACCAGAACCCTATGGAAGTGATCATTTCCCTATACGTTTAAAATTTAGGAGTGCGAAACACGAAATTCACAGGGTGCCTAGATGGATATTAGAAAAAGCAGACTGGCCACTATTCACTTCTCTAGCCAGGCCGCCAGAATATTCCCCCAATAGTATGACCATTGACGAAGGATGTAAAGCCATAACCAAGACAATTCTGTCAGCAGCAGAGGCCTCAATCCCAAAAACCAAGGGCAGTTACAGAAGACCGCCTGTTCCCTGGTTTAATAACGACTGTAAAGAAGCTATCAAACAGAGGAGAAAGGCTTTCAAGAGATTTAAGAAGAATATGAACCAAGAAAATCATATAGAATATAAAAAACAAAGGGCAATATGTAGAAGAATTCTTAATGAAAGAAAAAAAGAATCTTGGAAATCATTCGTTGAATCCATTAATTCCTCTACCCCTTCCAAAGTTGTGTGGGAAAGAATAAAGAAAATAAGAGGAACAAGCTCTACCTCTAGGTATATCCTAACATGTGAAGAAAAGTTGACCGATGACCCAGCTGTAATATGCAGAATATTCGCTAATTATTACACAGGAGTATACAATGAAACTCCTAAAGACAATAACTTCGATCAATTAGACTTTTCCACTACCGATTCGAGCATAAATTATAATGCTACATTTTCTCTTTGGGAAATGCGTACTGTACTAAATGGTGTCAAGGGATCTTCACCTGGACCAGACCTAATCCACTATGCCATGCTCCAACATCTGCCTGAAAATACCTTGAAATGGCTGTTGGATTTCTACAATCACATCTGGATCTCTGGTTATTTTCCTAGTGATTGGAATCAATCATTAGTGGTCCCCATTTTGAAATCAGGCCAAGATAAGCGGAATCCATCCAGCTATAGACCCATCTTCCTGACAAGCTGCTTGTGTAAAATATTAGAACGAATGGTGAACAAAAGGCTAACATGGATCATAGAAAAAAATCAACTCATCCAAAATTTTCAGTGCGGATTCCGAAAAGGGAGATCTACTATTGATCATTTAGTTCAAATGGAGGCCGAATTACAATATACATTTGTCCGGGAGGAGCAGGCAGTAGCTATATTCTTTGATATGCGAAAAGCTTTTGATAAAACCAGTAAATTTTCCATTTTAAAGAAGCTTCATTCGTTAGGATTTAGGGGTAATCTTCCTAAATTTATCCACGAATTTCTTTCTTGTCGCTCCTTTCGAGTACGAATTGGTACATCCTTATCTCGACAGTGCATTCAAAGGAGCGGAGTTCCACAAGGGTGTGTTCTAAGTACGACCTTATTCGCCTTGGCCATTAGTGACCTGGGGTCAAATCTTCCCCGAGGAGTAAAAACGATGCTCTTTGTCGACGACCTAGCAATATTCTGCAGAGCAAAGGATACACATTCTATCAAATGTAAACTGCAAGATGCGCTCGATCGCATTGATGGATGGTCTAAATCATCAGGACTCCGTTTCTCTACTGATAAAACAAAATGCTTACATTTCCATAGAAAACGGAAATCACCGCCTCCACCAGAACTACGTCTTGGAAATGTCACTCTACCTTCCGTCAACACCTGCAAATTTCTAGGATTATTCTTTGACAGGCGACTTTCCTGGCAACAACATATAAAATCACTTCGAGAAAGATGCTCTGGAAACCTCAAGGTATTGAGAGTACTCAGTGGAACAAACTGGGGATCAGACAGGACTACTATGCTGAAGGTTTATCAAGCCCTAATATCTTCGAAAATTGATTATGGCAGTTTTATTTTTGGCTCCGCTTCTAAAAGTACTCTAGCTATGCTCGATTCTGTGCATCACGCAGGTATTCGCCTAGCTACCGGAGCATTCCGAACCAGTCCGACCCTTAGTCTTTGTGTAGAATCCGGCCTACCACCGCTTTCTTTCAGAAGACAAAAGCTTGCCATTAATTATATCACGAAGTTGTACACCAGTACCTCGAACCCTGCCCACAAATACGTATTTCAGCCCAAATTTTCGACGAAATTTCGACAAAAGAGCAACGCAACACTCCCATTAGCAGAAAGAATGGCCCATGCCGTGAACAGATTAAAAGTCATCACTTTAAACGACATAGAAAATAACATACCCCCGTGGACCTTTGTACAACCGAAATTAAAGTTAGATCTTGCCAAATTTAAAAAAGACAATACAGATCCAAATGAATATAATGAACTATTTGATAAAATCATTCATTCATTGCCCGAACACCTCTTGATATTCACCGATGGTTCCAAATCGGATACATCAACGGCTTCCGCCTTTGTCACACCCGATTCTACATATAAATGTAAGCTGCACCACCTTTGTTCGATATACACCGCAGAGATTAATGCCATCGCAATGGCTCTACAACATGTCATGAACACGCCAGCTGATGAGGCAGTGATAGTATCCGATTCCTTAAGTGCCCTGAGGGCGATGAACAACATGTAGGCCGACCACCGAGGAATAAACAGGGTTCTAGAGCTAATAAAAAAGCTACACGATTCTGGAAAATCTATATCTTTCGTCTGGGCTCCAGGCCATACAGGAATTAGAGGAAACGAAATGGCAGATAAGGCGGCGAAAGAAGCTCTTTCTCTTCCAGGACGTGGCAAAACTTTCCTAACAGCGTCGGAATTAGCGCGACCACTAAGAAAAACCATATTTCAAGATTGGCAGACATTGTGGGACAACAGCCCTCCGAATAAATTGAAGGCTATCAAAAAGGAAGTTGGAGCATGGAGCAGCTCCAGCCGCAGCAGTCGCAGAGAAGAAGTGGTTCTAACACGACTCAGGATAGGACATACGAGGCTTACGCACCTCCACCTCATAACAAAAGAAACTCCGCCCAGATGTCCTAAGTGTGATGAAAGATTGACAGTAGCTCACATCTTCGATGTTTGTACTTACTACAAGAGAAGGCTACAAGACCAGGGTATACCAGCAAATATATCCACCGCATTGGGAAATGAAGAAAAGTTATTAAATAAGGTAATTTCTTTTCTCTCGAGGGAAGGACTTCTTAAAAGCATTTGAATTTTTTTTTTTTTTTTTTTTTTTTTTTTTTTTTTTTTTTTTTTTTTTTTTCTCTTCTGTCTTTTTTAAATTATCTATCCTTTTCCTAATTTTTAATTAATTTATCTTTAAATTTTTCTAAATCAGATTTATCTCTTTTTCCATCTCCTATTCTGATGAATCTTGCTCTCAATGTTTATTTTTATTGCTTATTTATTTATTACCAATTATATTCTTTGAAAGCATGGTTCCAATCTAAATCACTAAAAAAATTAAAATCAATAAATTAAAACAAAATAATATAGACATAAACAAGGGCGTTTATGACCAAGAGGTTTTACGCCTTCATACTAAAACAACCAACCAACCAACCACAGCATCTAACAACACAACCGAATAGTCTGACACGAGCGCTTTCAGCTCTACAACAATACAACAATAGAAGGTTTGGCAGTTCGGATATCACCTTTTAGTGACTACAGTCATTGAAAGTCGAGAACCAATATGTACGCTATCGTAGCCAGTGCTGACTAAGATTTTCACTTTAAAGGACTCTTTGGGAGTTGAATGAGCCTGAAATCCTGATTAAAGTAAAGGGGTAGGTATCCTCATCACTCGGTCATTCTTGGAAATTAATGTCCTTATAATTTTTTGTCGATCCATCGTCACATTGATGAAGTGGTACTGTAATTGGTATTTTTCAATGAATTTAATCCCTTGTTAAGTAATGTTGTTGTTAATATGGTGATTTTCGGTACTTAACAAAAATTTTGCATGTTCAGTAAAAATATATACATACATTTTTCAAAATAAATAAAACTTGATACGAAAATAACTAAAGAAATACTCTGAAAATAAATAAAGAAAAATCAACTTGAAAAAAAAAATTAAATTAAACGCACTCGTTGGCTCCGACCTCTTTGGAGCTTGATGTTAGATGGAGCGGTGAACAGTAGGCAAGGTAATGGCTGGTTATTCTATAGCAATATGTATGGTATGACTTACGGTTCTTTTTGACGCAATGGGGTGAATGCAGCTGGGTGAAGAACTATTGATTACTGGAATTGTTGAGTGACACTACTACGAACTATATGCCGTGGTCCATTCGATGCTGACTAACTAAATTTGGAAAAATATGGAGAGAAAGCATGTGTGTGTTGCACTAGTGATTTTCCCCGCGAATACCGCTAATACAAATCGATCATTGGATTAAGTGCGCCGACAGTGTGTAATGCAATTATCGATTCGCAAACTATTAGCGGCAAATAAAAATTGTGCAATAGTATTAGTTTACAATTTACCCTGCAGTAGACAATTGTGTAGCTGTAGCTACAGGACTCCCCTCCTAGATGACGGAGTCACAAAAGGTCACCTTAGGTTTGACTAGACTTCCAGAACGGGTTCTGTAAGCTTCTTGTGGTATCTGATTATCGGAATTGGGATCCTGTGATACTGTAATCCTGTATACAAACACAAGACGTTTCATCGTCAAGTAGATAATCGCCTGCCGTTATTTTAGGTGGGTGGTGACTAGTAGTGTGTCTAGTAGTCATTCAGAATTACATTATATTTACCAATATTGCAATCAGCAAAATATTTTTGTTTGCTAATGACCAACAATTGATAAAATGTTATTGTAATATATTGATCTACCTTGTACTCATTTCAGAATCAATGTAAATATTTTCTCGTCACCAGAAATAGTCATTAATTAGCACAAGTTGCTGAAGAATTGATGTTTATTCATATAGATCACATGCAAAGATATGGCAAGTGTTGAATTTAAAAAAAAGTACACATATACTTGTCCTGAATTGTTACATTCACAGAACCGCTTGATAACTAGATTAATGCCAGATCTCTCAGCCTATTACACTAGTACTGTGAAATCCAAGAAAATCGTTGCCCTCTAACCACCCTAAAAAACAAACCATCTCACCCGAGCACGTTATTTTGAAAATCGTTACACTTTATTTAGTTTCAGGTAGAGAATAGTCCGGGGAGGCGGTCAATAAAATACAAAATAGTGTAAAACTATTTTATTGTTGCCGACGTTTATTTAGTTTCAGTTGAAACTGAAACTACTGAATACTGCTGAAATTTACCCGTAATTACTCACATTAACAGGGCATTAACTAATGAGTAAATACAAAATTTTAATTCCACAGTGATACAGCTTTTATCGTTATATTCCTCTTTATCTATTCTTAAAATGACATTATGTAGCGTTTTGATCTTAAATTATTCACAGCAGCGCTATTATGAGCCAAATTTTATTTCAAATTAAAGTTAAAATTCATATTCAAATTAGGTTAATTAACTTTAAAGAACACAACCCTCATTTCAAATACTTCCCGACAATATTTCATCAAGTTGGAGCACATGTATCATTGTTTCAAAATATGTAGGTATGTACTTATATTTGGAGAGCAGGGAACCTAGACAAACAATGGAGAGTCAGTGCGTGGCGGACACTTTATGAACATAATGATGCGTGGTCGGTTGTAGCAATAGGATTTAGAATGTTATGGGCGGAGGAAGACCATTTTAATTAATATTAAGAAAAGAAGGTTGCATTGAATATTAGAGATAATCAGCAGCATTTTTTTTTTTCAACAATCTTAATTTTATTTCAGAATTAGTTCACTGGGAATAAGGGGATTAAGTAATCGAATAAAATTCGTTTAATTATTTATTGATGCATTTAATTAAAAAAATAATCAGTTTTATTTATTTTTTCATTGCGTCAGATTTAGGTCTTCAGTTGAGGCCACTTGTACATTTAAAATCTTGACTGAAACCATAAATATGATCATCAGCTTCCTAATTTCATTCCTCATTTTACGTGCCTATATAAAAAATAATAGAATTGGTGGCATGAACTAAACAATTATATTTATTAAATTAGTAAATTAATCATCAAAATACAAATATTTAATATTATACTATTTAATATTTACCTGAGCGGGAATGGCAACAAAACCACCTTCCGCGTTAACAGGATTCCTAATTCTGGGCGTTATCTTCAGGCTGTTGCATCTTCCGTTCTCCTTCAGCCCACTCACCACGACACAGTAATCGCCAGGGAGCAAGCATGTACTGCAACGAGCACATAAATACTATCGAGAATTACCTATTTGTATCTGCTCCATGTTAAATTCGACGAAACCCTGCAGAAAGTAATTTGGTAATTGCCGTTGTTCCACCAGTTACTTACTTGTGTTTCTGAAATAAATATTCCGCGTTGATTATGCAATTCTAAAAATATTTCATTAATGCCTATGGTAATGAATCATACCTTTTACAACATTTGCGAAGCGCACCATGCTACATATTTGCCTCCATCGGTGCTCGCAGACCCATCCTCCGCCAAAAGTAAGATCGTTGTTCAAAGGTATGGAGGTGGCGACTGGTCTGGGTCGTCGAAGCTAAAGCTGGACATCATTACTGGGTCTGCCTAAATGGTTCCCATAATTGTTTTTTGATTATCTATTTATCAAAGTTGGCGTATGGTTATCATGGCACAGTTTAATGAAATTTCGTACTTTTAATAATTAAGTAATGCTAAAAAGTATTGAGAAAAGTAGGAGAGCATTTAAAGCAGCTAACCAGAACAAGGTCCATTTTCCGACAAGACAACGCTCCAGTCCACAAGCCTTGGTTTGTGATTAGTTCAAAACAAATATAACGATAAAAGCTGTATCACTGTGGAATTAAAATTTTGTATTTACTCATTAGTTAATGCCCTGTTAATGTGAGTAATTACGGGTAAATTTCAGCGGTATTCAGTAGTTTCAGTTTCAACTATCTACTATTACCTATTACCTATTTGTATCTGCTCCATGTTAAATTCGACTAAACCCTGCAGAAAGTAATTTGGTAATTGCCGTTGTTCCACCAGTTACTTACTTGTGTTTCTGAAATAAATATTCCGCGTTGATTATGCAATTCTAAAAATATTTTGAATAGAATAATATTTTACTTTTGCGTCGGAAAGCTTGTTACCCTGGCCAAGGCAATTCACTTTTCTGGACGAAATCAGATCTCAGCATTCAAACTTAGAGGTATAATTCGGGCAAAGATGTACAAACAACTTTTTAAATCCCTTAGAAATCGAATGGTTACATAGTTAGAAAAACGAGGTAAGAAAAACATCAACAACTATTATAATGTTAAAAATATACATAATTTTGATAGTGGCATATAATTTCGTTGCAGTCAATTTTCATTCCTTTTTTTTCATGTAAATATTTTTAATAAATGGTTATTAGCCTATTAAACTCTTGTTCTTATTCCTACTAGTGTACATATTATTTCCTTCACAACTGCCTCACCGCCCTACTTCAGAACCTCATTCGGTACGACATTTATTCCAGGAGCACTATTGTTATGAAGTGCTTAGATTATTCCTCCTTGTGTTGTGGTAATTCTTCTTCCCCTAAGAGTCTGGCTCTCTTTTCTCATTGACTTGTCCTTTATTGCGGCAAGTAACTTCTAAGAAATGCTTCCATCTTTCCAGAACTGTTCTTTTATCGGCTATTAAGTTCCCTTCTCTATCTTTAATGTACCTCAGTCCTAGAGGGTATACATTCCGAAATTGTCTTGTTCTTTTGAATACAATTGTGGTCTAGTTAGTCGCAGTCTTCCTGAAGTTTTCCTAACTTATGTGTTTCCTGCAGCCTTCTTTTCTTTTCTAGAATATGCAATCATTCTCTTAGATGTTGATTTTGTTAGATGTTCTTCATGAATCCTAGAATAGCAAAATATTATAGTTGAGGTCATAAATCTCTGACGCCCCCTCCAGAACCACCCCCTGCGCACATTTTTTAATTTCCCCAAGTAAATCAATATATGTTTTGAAAATAGTCTTAATCGCTGATGTTATTTTAAATAGATTGTTTATTTGCTTTGAAATAATGACTTCAAAAATATTTTTTTTTTTTTGTTATTTTATTTACCACATGTTTAAATAAAAGGTTGAGCGTATAAAACATCAAATCGATTTTTAAAGATCATCCTGAGGTGAAAATAATGAATTAAAATACATATTTCCTTCAATATTTTAGGTTTGTGACTTCTTTCCACGTATTCTTCAAATATTTATTTACTTAATTAATGACATACATAGTACATTAGAAAATATCAAGTATGAATATAATCCCATCGTTGATTCAGTTGGCATTCGGTATTGCATTCTGTTTACAAATGCTGCAATCAGTGAGAATATTGTTTGCTTAACGTCGTGCCATTGATGAACTGTTCTTGTAATGTGCTGAATATGTGCATATTATACTGAGCATCCACTTCATAATAAATCTAAATATTTTCTTATCACCAGAAATAATTAATAATTAGCATAAGTTAATAAAGAACATTCGTTTGTATTACCTATGTTGTTTCCTTTTGATCAAATGCAAAAATATTGCAAGGAATTAAATTTAAAATAGTAAGACAATTTTATTTATCATGCAAGTACTGGCCGTACGCAATATGTATGTCATATAACTAGTATGTATATCGCAGTATGTATATCACAGATCAATAACTAGTTAATTTTTTTTTGTTTAATGAGCACTATTTTTATTAATATTAAACAACGTTTTACTCAACGTTTCAATGTCATTTCTTTGCAAGCAACTTACGGTAATCATCATGGGAGTCCGCAGGGGTAAGGACAGCTGTCCCCTCCCTAGAGAATATCAGAAACCTAGACATTACATTAACTCTTATCCATTTACTTTATGTATTAAATATTATAAAGTAACATACTTTAATTTTCGAATATCCGTGTTTTTTTGTTTGTTTTTTTAGGGGGGATTCGAACCGCCGCACATTGCTTCGATCAATGGAAAAAAATAAAAAAAATGAAGTGTTTGCATTTAAAATGTTCCTAAAGAAGTAAGTGATCATTAATTATAATATTTACATATATTTATTAACACTTACTCGTATTAGCCGAGAAGGGATTTTAGAACGAAGGTAAATACTAGATGTAAACATTGGCTTTATCATTGTAATAATTGTCTTTTGGTTGTTGTTGTAGCTTATATGTAAATATTGGCTTTTTTAGCCTTCTTTTTGTTTAGAAGAAGTATACTGTTAACTTTATTTTAAGTGAATGTCGAAATTATTTTGGAAAATATGGCCAAGGGTTAGAAAAAATTTAGACTCACTTGATGTTCTACTAACTTTAAAGTCAAATATTAAAAAGTGGATTTCTGCGGCTCCTACTTGTAAAAATGATGCCGCTTTGTCTCATTTATTTGAACAAAAAAATACAATTACAGTCTGATATTAAAGATTTTGATATAAAATATCCACTAAAAGAAATATATTAGAGAGAAAATCGAATCACAATGATGTTCCAATTGAACAATATTCTATATGTGAACGAACTATCAATAAGCTGACAAAAACAAGTTTAGATTTGTTCACCGATATGAACTTAGAAGATAATCTAAGGAGCGAATGTTCAGGTGAATCTGATTAATTCTTATAGTTATAATTTTCTTATTAAAATTAAATTTATGTTCAATTTAATTTGAATTAATTATAACATAATTCAAAATTAACTTAACTTACACGTATAATTCACCATAACGACCAACACATAACGACACTTTACAAACGATTTTTTAGTAATTTGTATGGACACCCAAACGGTTTAATACGTTATATGGCTGACATTCGCATGAATACGAGAAGACTAAAAAGGCGCTGGATGAGAGATCTATTCTCTTAGACAGCCAAGGTAGATAATTTAATCAAGCCAGGAAGGGAGTGCTGCTGGGGTGCTTTCCCTCCTCATGCCAGACATGTCATTATTTCATATTACCGCCATCTCATTCACTGATTGTCCGCACTTTGCTGACAGGTGCGAATTAATAATTACAGTAAAAACAAAAAAAAAACTTAACTAATATAAATAAATTTATCATGGGAGTCTTCGCCCTTTAATTAGAAAATTCAGCTTTTTATTTTATTTTTTTATTTATATTTCTCTAATGTACATACTTTCCAAAATTATTTTATTAAGTAAAGTATTATTTGTACAATCACGAAAGTATCTTTTGCATTTGATATGTTGTGTTTGGTTAATTACATTATTAAAAATTTTAATAAAATACCCTATAATGATTCTCTATTTTCCCTTAAATCTAACATATTTTGCCAAAACAGTGATTTTCCTTTTTTTTTGCTCTAATTCTGCCAAATATTATTTCCGACCCCACATATGAGGTATATTTTACTATAATATTCCATAGTCAAACGATTTTTGTCCAAGAAATCTATACCCTGAAAGCAATGTGCGCCGTCGTTCGGCTCGAGCGTGCTAAAGCGGGTCGCGCTCCAACACGCTCGGCTATCCCGACCCAGTAAGTTTTATTTTAACCATTAATTGAGCCTTGCATATTTGAAATAACTCGAATCCCAAAACCTGGACATAAGAATTATACCATTCTACCCCCCCCCCTCTTCCCAGAAGAAAATTTTACCAGCCTGGGATGGCAGGAGCGCTTTAGCACGCTCGACGGCAGTTCGAATCTGCCCTAAAAATAAAAAACAAAACCAAAAAAAAACACAGATATTTGAAAATTAAAGTATGTTACTATAGAATACTTAATACATAAAGTAAATAGATAAGAGTTAATTTAATGTCTAGCTTTGGTTTCTAATATTCTCTCTGGAGGGGGCTGCTGTCCTTACCCCTGCGGACTCACATGATGATTACCATAAGTTGCTTGCAAAGAAATGACTTTGAAAAAGAAAGGAATGAAAAAAATATCATTTTAATTAATAATTAGAAAAGATTGATATGTATGAAAGTGTCCATCTTCAAGCAGTGGAAATAAGGTTTCTGAGGAGAACTAGAACAGACTTAACCATGGACACAACCATTAATTAGAAACCATTCGGAACAGAAACCAGGCGGAAATTAATCGAAGAAAATAGGTCACGCTGGTTTGGCCACGTCAAGAGAATGCAGGAGGAAATAATGGCCAAAATTGTTCTTGAAACAAATATGGAAGGAAAAAGACCAAGACGTCCAGAAGGACGTGAGAAAACGCGGTCAAAGAGGGTTCCAATCGGAGAGGGCTGGAATGGAACAAGTGAAGGCGACTGGTGCATGACAGAAATGCTTGGATTCGGCAGAATGGATTGTCCTCTACACTTGCATTCGGTAGACGAGGACAAGATTAAGAAGAAGTTATATGTTTAAAGCTTATTCCCATTAGGAAAAGTAATGTTAAAATACCTAATGCAGTTTATTCATTTTTTCGCCCAAATCTTCATTCATATTTCTTAAATAACTAAGATTCGCGCTACTCCTAACCCTTCTTTGCAACATTAAAACTATAAAGGTTATCGGTTATCGGATGCACATACATTTAGTTTCAGGCCTGATATGTGTAAACCACGATTGCTTAAAAGTCTGGATATTACCAACCTTTGTAAATATAATGAGGTGCATGACAGTAAGAATAGGACGGTCTGTCTCTGCTTCTAAGGCAATAACAAACCGCATACCTCAAGGAAGCTGCACGCTATTTGCAATTGCAAGTAATATAATTGTATCAACGTAATTCCCAGGCCAATCAAAGTATTTCTGTATTCCGACCCTACCATTCTACAGCGATTAAGGGACAGTAATTGGATGATTGGAAATCAAATCAAATCAATAGAAGATGGTCCATTAAAAAGCCCTGTGGCCGCATCAGATGTGCAGATGTGACAAGAGGTACTCTGAGACAAGTTTAAGTTCAAAACCAGGGCATACCGAAGCGAAGTGCGCAAGCAGAAACAAAAGACCTGGAATGATATGATTGTGGAAGAATAAATAAAAAAAAAAAGAAGGGTATCCCGGATAGGCTAGCGTTTGATATGATGACGCCTCAATAGGCCATGGCAGCCCTTAAGCAAAGCACTAGCATTAAGCATTAGCAGCTCTTAAGCATGGCTGGCAAGAACACTAAAAGAGGCCGTTAACATATTTATTTATTTATTGAGGTAATATACCCCAAAGATGATCCATTTAAGGCAATGTGGAGGAAGATTTCTTGAGACGCACCAACATGGGCACTCCTCGTACGGACTTTTGCCTAACATGGGACAAAAATGACCTTCCTTGCCATGGACTGGCAAAAGAATGGCCTTGCTTTGGTAACTGATGCTATTAATGCGAAAATGTTGAGAAATATTTCCCTTGCGTTGAAAAGAGGCTTGTAGTGGTCCACAATACCTAAATAGGGGATAATATCCCAAAAAGTGAAGGGTTCCGTCTTAAAATTCCTCTACAAGTGAGGAGACTGATTCAAACAACTCCCTAAATCACCTGTATGTTGAAGGACGAACGAGTAAAGCGGTATATCAAGTTGCTGCTTGACCTTAGACATGATCTCGGGGGGCAACATGCTCTGGAAGTTATTACAATTATTTGCTTGAAAAAAAATTTATTATTTATTGCTTCCAGTCTTAAAAGCCTAAAAAATTATTGCTTCCATCCTTCCAGGGGGGCAGCTGCCCCCCCCCCCTGCCCCCCGCTGGCTACGCCCATACTAACGGATCTGTTGGGAATTAATCTAGCGTATCGGAATGTTCCTCGTGAGGCGGTACAAGTATTAGCAGAATGTACTATCGACCTGTTCTAGCGGGAAGATCTATTGATATACACAAAAAAGAAAAGACTCTGCAGATTTGCCTGGAATTGACGAAAGCCCTGGGCAAGGAAACTGTACAATTATCGTTAGCTTCTTTTAATGATTTCGTCTACGTTTGGAAAACTGCATTGGGCCGTGCTCAATTGAATCTTTGACGGGGTGAGCCATGGTGTAGCCTGCATAACAAAAGGAGAAAATTAAATTTGTAGCGTTCCTATAGCAGCAGTGAGATGATATGCAGGCATGCTCAGCCTCCAACTGCTGCAAATATTGCGCATTGCCTCGTGTAGGGTGGAAATAAATAATATGTGGGATAATCACGATCAGTTGTATTCTTATTAAAAAAATAAAATAAAAAATATGCTGTTAATTAAACTTTTTCTTTTATCACATCAAAACTTTAACGTAGTCACTCGGCTTCCTACAGCAGTGAGAAAAGCCCTGATGATGACCTAAAATTTGGGTCGAATAAAACGTCGGCTAGAATAAAATATGTAAATATTACATATTTATGCTTATTATTTTGACCGCACCCCCAACCAATTCCTGTTCATAATATCTACGGTCAACTATCTTCCCCATCATGATTTCACAACCTTGGAGCAGAAACCTGAAAACAACCATCAACCTCGACCTCATAGATCTATTTTTCTTAACATCAATAGACCTACTACCAGTCCAGTTGTTATATCTCAAGACCCATCTCTAATTTCTCCACCGTCATCTTCGACCATCACTAGTATTAATTTCTCTCATCCATCTACTTCTGTTGCTTCTCATCCCATCCAATTTAATTTTTATTTTTTCAAATCAACCTTCCCCAGTTACAAATCACTGCTCAATTACTTCTGGGATCGTCATAAACGCCTGGCCCATACCCTAGAACAACGTATATTTCTACCTAAATGCCGCTCTAATTCTTTTTTTCCAAAATTCATTCACAATTCCCTCAATTATATCACCGTAAATTCTACTCAAAACTCCAGATTATATAAACTATCATTAAAATTTAAAAAATCCCTTTTAAATATGAAAATTCAGGAAATCTTAAATACCCCTTTAAAATTTTATTAAAAAACTTTAAATTAATAAAAAAAATATCCGACCATACTAGTACATTAGAAAATACTTCGGTGAAACCAACAACCGCAAAATCTCTCACTATCACCCTTTTAAACAACACTCGAAAACAACACAACAACGCCTAATAATTAAATTCAATGAACTCTATAAAACATCTCAAAAACTCTCCATTTATCCAAAAGGTGATGAAAAATGGGTACACAACATTTCGTCCACTAACATCCCTTCCAACGTAATCAACATCCTTAGCCTTGGTCCAAATTTTTCCACCACGCAGACATCCACAACCTAAACCATCCCACATCTTATTTCCGATCTTGAATATATTAACGATGATGACCTACTCTATCGTTCCAAAGAAAAAAATCTGTTGCGTGCGCGCAACACACAACTTTCACTTACCAACTTACTTAGATTAGAAATTAATGCGTTTTGTTAATTGCCACTTCTCAAATGAACAGAACGGCTTTAATCATGAACAATGGTCTGTCATTAAAGGCGTACTCCGCATGCCTGGGCTCAACGAGTTTTATGAGTTGACTGAATATTTTTATTTTTTTTCTCCTCTTTATGTTTTCTTTATTTTTATCATATCTCATATTTAGCCATATCTTATTTTTAGGCGTAACGAGAGACAGTTAATTTCTCCATATAAACAAAAACAAAGGTACTTTATAGGAAACAAACAAACAAAAAAGGCCCCTCCCCCCAAGAAAGCCTCCTCAGAACATTTTAATAATGATAATGCTTACCTGATATTAAAGGACACCTAATTTTCATTTAATATGCCGAATTTGATAAAAATCGTTAAAGCCGTTTTTGAGATCATCGGAAAAAAGGTAAAAATTGGAAAAAAAATTATGAAATAAAGTGCACGCTCCGTTTGACAAATTTTGATGAAATGTTGACTATCACATCTTTGGCATACACATACATCAAATACCCAGTTTGATCAAAATCGTTAAAGCCTTTTTGAGTAAATAAAAAAAAACCGTGAAAATGATACAAAATTTATTAAGTAAAGTCCCCCCTCCGGTTGATCAATTTTGATGAAATTTTTACAGTCATATCTCGGGCATATATATAGACCAAATTCTCAGTTTAATCAAAATCGTTAGAGCCGTTTTTGAGAAAATCGAAAAAAAACTTAAAAAGTTATTAAATAAAGTACCCCCTCCCTTTGAGCAATTTTAATGAAGTTTTCGCTGTCACATCGCGGGCATATACGTACCCTAAGTACCCTAAATTTCAGGTTCGCACGGTTTATAGTTTTTGAGCTAGACCATTTCGCGGGACTTGGTTAATTGGACACACAGACCATTTCGCGGGACTTGGTTAATTGGACTCAGGGGACCCCAAAACGTGTATTTCCGTTGAAAACCGGAAGTCGAAATTTTTCACGATCGCAATACTTCCACTTACTATATATTTCATATATAGGTAAGTGAAAGTAAAAAAAGAGTTGTCACGTTCCTGAGTTTCCAATATAATTTCCAATTACCTACAACTTCCATCATCCTCGACCCCAAACTTTTCCCATCAATTCTCAAAAGACATCTCCTTCACGTCACTCGGCTTCCTACAGCAGTGAGAAAAGCCCTGATATTAATAAAATTTGGGTCGAAACGTCGGCTAGAATAAAATATGTAAATATCACATATTTGTGCTTATTATTTTGACCGCACCCCAAACAATTCCTGTTCATTATATCTACGGTCAACTGTCTTCCACCATCAAAACTTTACTTCGTTTCGGACTGATAAGCAGGACTTGACTTTGCTCCCTTCCCCCCCACCATGGCGATTCCTGCCTATGCTCTTGATATTTAGACTATTATTAAATTATTTAGACCACGATACGAATAGAAGGAAATAAAAAAGGAAGAAATTCAATCGTGCCTTCAATCCGAAATCCTAATGGAACAATATAAACGAAATGGTGGCAAAAACCCATACATGCCGGATATTGGATGCATTATATTAGCCTATGACTTAAATGGTATAAAATTAACGCCGCAAATAAGGCGTGAGTTTTTGTCCAATTTTCTATTTAGAGAATGCCCTAAATGCCTTACATATTAATGCGTTGCAGCTACAGCATTCCATTTTTGTCGCAGATGCTGACAGGTGCGAATCAACGTTTGAAGAGAAAAAAAATTGATTAACATTACATATTATTCATTACATTATTACATCTTCATTACATTATTATATGTATATTATGTACACACATTATCCATACTATAATATTCATCGTAAAATAAATATACAAATAAATATTACAGATATGATAACTATAGAAAAATATAAAAATGTGCATAAAAAAGAACATTAACTCAGATTACAACTTTCACTTACCTATATATGAAATATATAGTAAGCTGAAAAATCGCTGTCGTGGAAAATTTCTACTTCCTGATCTTAAACGGAAATACACGTTTTAGGGTCACTTGAGTCCAAATAAACCAGTCCTTCAAAATAGGCTCTGTGTGTGAATATATGGATCAGAAAATTTGTTTTGTACGAAACATAAGTTATGTATTTTGTTTAATCATAATGATCTGATAGGGCTCAAATTGCTAAGGAAAAATCTTCCTTTTAAGTACCTTCAATATTGTTCATTTGGAGTAAATAACAGTCCCTAACCATCCCTAGTAACAAGAAATGACTATATATAAAACATGAATATATAGAATTTAAGAAATGATATATATATATATATATAGAGAGAGAGAGAGAGAGAGAGAGAGAGAGAATGAATGAATGAATGAATATCGATTTATTTAACAAACCACTCTTACAAACTCTTATAGAGAGAGAGAGAGAGAGAGAGCGAGAGAGAGAGAGAAAGAGAGAGAGAGAGAATTTAAGAAATGATAATATGTTTTTTTATCATAGATTTATATTATAATAATATTTTTGTTTTATATTATATATCATATATTTTTGCTTCCCAAAAAGAAAAAGGGGTTTTTAGAAGAGCTAGGTGTCGAAATGAAAGCTATTTCGGTGATAGCTGAAAATATAATCTTAGACTCACTGGGAATTATCCACAATCACTTTTATGGCCATTATGTGTAGGTATTTTGGTTATCAAAGTTTTATCTTTATATTTATTTATTTATTTATTACGTATCTATTTATATCATTTTCCTTTTTTATTTATTTATATAATCGTCTATTAACTTTTTTATTAGCTATTTTTTATGATAAAGTCTCTTTATGATATAGTCTCTATATGCGTGCCATAATAGGATAAGGAAGTGAGAGAGAAGGAGGGTATAATGTCGCGAAAGGGAAAATTTGCTCAAGAGTGATAAGAACTATAACAAAAAGAAAAAAGAGGAAAAATAAAATTAAATAAATAAATAATAAATAAAAAAAAAATAATATTATACTTGTAAAATCATGCAAGTTAAAACGGAATTTTGGTTTAATCAATGTATGTAAGTATTGATATATATGCCGTGTTTTATAGCAACCTAACGTATTTTGGCAGCATTTTTTTGTTTTGTTATAAACAAATGGATTTTTCTTTGTAGAAGGTCAGTAAAACGAAATATTGAAGTAGCAAGAAAATAATAATTTCTACTTTTAGATTATGTAACGGAAAACATTGTTTTCCATTGCAACAGCTTTCTTAAAACAAAAACAAAACTTACAGGATTACAAATTACCATTTTAATTTGGTTTTGCAATGGAAAACAAAGAAAACTTTTTTTCTTCGGGGAAGTTTCGGGGAATAAACTTGTGGCGATTCCTAAATCTTTGAATAAACTCTTACTACTAAAACGTCATTTTCTATTAAAAAAAAATACTCGACCGCTCAAAATTTGAAAATTTTTGATATTTTCATCGCTCATTACATCGTACAAAAACTTGGCGTGTTTTAAAACTCGATTTTATTTTTATGATCCCCTAAAAAAAGTTTCTATAAAACAATTTGAAAGAATCCCCCGAAAGTATGGAATCAAAAGATAATAGGACCTCATTCCTCTGTAGCAATTTTCAATAAAAAAAAACTGTAAATAAATCAAATTGTTACTGAGGAACAATGTTTTGTGTTCCCATTCAGGTAGTACTTAAGTACGCCATTTTCAAAAGGTAATGTGTATTTTTAGTCAAAGAAAGGAGGTTGGTAAGTAAAAACGTTTTGTAATGCGCCAGATTTTTTATTTTTCTAGCTTCAATTAAAATTCAACTATGGCAAAGTCAGCCATGTCATCTGAATCTGCAATCTGAAATATATAAATGAAAATATCAATATATCTATATATATATATATATATATATATATATATATATATATATATATATATATATATAACTTAAGAAGCCTAAACAAATTATGTAAATACCTTATTGGCTTGCACGTGTTCTAATTAATTAAAGCAAACACTAGCAGACACTAAAACAAGGCCGTCCATAAACACCCTAAAAGGGGAGGGGATTGGTTATCAGTATATAATATCGGGACCGACATGTCGAGGAGCATAACACAAAATGATACTGACAGCAGCCCTTCTAACCATCTTGCCGTTGGTCTCGGCGGATACCATCGCCAACCTGTTCGAATGGTCCCACGACGATGTGGCCAAGGAATGCGTTCGCTTCTTAGCTCCGTACGGCTACAAAGGAGTTCAGGTAATCGCTAATAATTGATCTGAGTAATAAGCTGCTATCCAGTGGATATTCTTTGAGATTATATTAATAAGGATTGTAGAGGCTTAAAAGTAATTACTGAAGTCTGATATAACTGAACTGAAATTGGATTGATATTCTGATATTATTGGCTATTATATACTACAGAAGGCTATTCGTTTAATTTTACAGATACATCTACAGAAAACGATCGATTTTATACTTCAAGTATTTTCTAGAACTATGAAAATTGTTATCGAGAATTAGAACAAAGTTTTCTCTATATCAATGTAAAAACCATCTCAAAATTAAACAAATTCCCGCAGGTTTCGCCAGTCACCGAAGCCATAATAGTCAACGGGCGACCGTGGTGGGAGCGCTACCAACCGTTCTCATACAAGCTGGTCAGCAGGTCCGGGGACGAGGCTGCCCTTAGGAACATGGTAGAGACTTGTAATGGCGTCGGTGTCAGGTGAGAATCGTCGAATATAATCAATGATCCTTCGCATTCAGTAAAAATTTGTTTTAATAACACGTGTTTTATCCTTTCAGAGTCTACGTGGACATTGTCTTCAACCACATGTCTGCAAACCAACCACAGGGTACCAAGGGTACGGCAGGTTCCCAACCTGACTCACATAACAAACTGTACCCAGATGTTCCCTACGGACCCGGCGACTTTCATGAAGCATGCGGTATAGATTGGGGAAACCCTACAAAGGTATATCGTTGCGACAGAATACTATAACAATAAAATCTACTTTGATGATTGACTAAACTGAGGTTTTTCAGATCCGTATTTGTGAACTGAAAGGGCTCCACGATCTTGACCAGAGCAAGGAACATGTAAGAGGCAAGATTGTTGACTTGCTGAATAGTCTAATCGATATTGGAGTTGCTGGGTTCAGGTACTTTACAAGTTCATACTATACTAGTGAATATTTATTTCTCTCCTCTAATTACGTATATTCGCTTGTTAAGCTTGAAATAACTCTTTTTTATTTATTTTTTTTATTTGCAGATTATGCAAATAAACGAATAACGATTATGCACGTTGCAAATATTTTTCCAGATTATACATAAAACGTTTTTCTTGAAATTATAACTTTAAAATAATCGTTAGCAATAATTAAAATGGTTGATGATATGATTAACTTCGTCATAGTCTCATCGATATTGAGGTCGATGAGGTCGATTGGGTCTTCAGGTACACAAACTACTTTATTAGAAGCGTATTCATATTCGGTCTAATTTAAGTAAGTTGGCATGGCATGTTAGACATAACTCTTTTTCCTTTTTCTCATATGGATCAACAATGGAATGCTAATTACATTACAGGTTACCTGTAGCAACTTTTTCTTAAGCAATTACCTTTTACAATAATAGCTTCGTCAACTTTTACCATCCGATTTAATATTATCATATATTCTTTATATTAACATTTTATCATAATCATACGAAAATATTTAATATGTTGATGAGATGAAAGCTTTGTTAACTTTTACCACGCGTACAAGCAGTTCGATAGATTTGATAAACTAAGAGTACCAATCAACAATTCTAGAGCGTTTTTTGTTCATAGGAGTTCATAAATATATCTGTACTTTATAAATTTAGAACGCTTATTAAAAAATGTTATATTAATAATTTTAATAGATGTTTCTTGAATTGAGTTCAATATTTTACTATCTTGCCAGAATATTTAACAATTTCAGCGCAATGAATAAAAGTCATAACTGATATAGCCGATTTTTGAGCTATTGCATTGTTGAACGCAACAAATAAAATGTCCCATAAAAATTTTCTTAACAAACATTTTACGATGCGATCATGAACAATTAATAAAAAGAAATACACATTTTGGGATCAACTAGGTCCCGCGATGGTCTTCTGTGTGTGAACAGACTAGCTCAAAAACTACAACCCGTACGACCCTGATATAAGGTATTTGGTGTATATATATGCCCGCGATGTGACTGCAAAGAATTCATCAAAATTGGTCAAGTGGATGTGGCCCTTTATTTAATAAATTTTCTCTCATTTCTACATTGTTTTTTTGTTTTTTCTCGAATATGGCTCTAACGATTTTGATTGAACTCACCATCTTCAATAAGAATCAAGTATTGATCAAGACTATCATCTAGTATTGATAATTCAGCATAAATTTCATCAAAATTGGTCAAATGGAGGGGGCACTTCATTCGTTTTTTTTTTTTTTTTTTTGGCACTCAAAACGGCTCAAACTATTTTGATCAAACTAACGATGTTTAATGAGAATCAAGTTTTACTATCATTGAAATGTTCTGTGGGTGATTAAATGGGGAAGGGGCCTTTTTTGTTTTCCTATAAAGTGCCTTTGTTTTTGTTTATTATGGAGAAATAAACTGTATCTCTTTTTATACCTTAAATTAGAAATGGCTAAATATGAAATATGAAAAAAATAGAATAAACATATACAGGAGAAAAAAGAAAAATATCCCAACTCATAAAACATGTTGACCACCAGCATGTGCAGTAGGTAAGCCTTGACTGACACCAATTTCTAAAATTACTTTTTATTGCATTCAGAAATCTATTATGGAACTGAAGTTTCTAAACTTAATTAATATTATTAATTATTAATTTTTGTGTATCAATAAAATCAAAGGTAATTTATAGTTAAACAAAAAAGTTACCTTCGCCATTTAAGCGCTCTCAGAATATTTTTATAAAGATAAAACTTACCTGATATTAAAAAATTCTTGATTCTCATTAAACATAGCGTTTTTATTCTCTAAAGTAACATAAAATTTGTTATTGTTAAATAAAAGTTTTTATTTTCATTAGTGATAATGAAAGTATAATACTCCATCGCGTCTGATCTTATAATTCTCTATTTAGTTGTTGAAAACGTCATTTAGTTAACAGAGAAACACGTTGATGATTCTTTTCCATGACAACGCTTTTATTTATAAACAGTGGTCTTTCATTAAAGGCTTACTGCATATGTGGATTAAACTTGTTTTAAGAGTTGTCGGAACATTTTTATTTTTTTCTCCTGTATTTGTTTCTCGATTTTATTCACGCGATCGTACAAGTTATAGATTTTAAGGTAGTCCGTTCACTCATAGAAGACCGTTTCGCGGGATGTGGTTGGTCTCAAAACGTGTATTTCTGTTGAAAACCGAAAAAAGAACAGTAATCGTTCTTGGTGTTAATAAAGGCATACTTTGTTATTAATTAATCCAATTTTGATTTTAAGTAAATAAAAAAAAATCTGGTGCGTGCGCACAACACACATCTTTCGCTTACCAACTTACTTAGATTAGAAAATTTTTTCTCCTCTTTATGTTTTCTTTATTTTTATCATATCTCACATTTAGCCATTTCTTATTTTTAGGCGTAACGAGAGACAGTTAATTTCACCATATAAACAAAAACAAAGATACTTTATAAAAACTAACAAACAAAAAAGGCCCCCCCCCCAAAATAAAGCCCCCTCAGAACATTTTAATAATGATAAAGCTTACCTGATATTAAAGAATGCCTAATTTTCATTAAACATGACGAATTTGATAAAAATCGTTAAAGCCATTTTTGATATCCTCGAAAAAAAGGTAAAAATTGGAAAAAAATATGAAATAAAGTGCCCGCTCGGTTTCACCAATTTTGATGAAATGTTGGCTATCACATCTTTGGCATATACATTCATCAAATACCCAGTTTGATCAAAACCGTGAAAGCCGTTTTTGAGTAAATAAAAAAAAAACACGTGAAAATGATACAAAATTTATTAAGTAAAGTCCCCCCTCCGGTTGATCAATTTTGATGAAATTTTTACAGTCATATCTCGGGCATATAAATGGATCAAATACTCAGTTTAATCAAAATCGTTAGAGCCATTTTCGAGAAAATCGAAAAATACTTAAAAAGTTATTAAATAAAGTACCCCCTCCCTTTGAGCTATTTTGATGAAATTTTTGCTGTCACATCGCGGGCATATACATACACTAAATACCCAATTTCAGGTTCGCACGGTATATAGTTTCTGAGCTAGTCTGTTCACACACACACACATACACACAGACACACACACACACACACAGACCATTTCGCGGGACTTGGTTAATTGGACTCAGGGGACCCCAAAACGTGCATTTCCGTTGAAAACCGGAAGTCGAAATTTTTCATATATAGGTAAGTGAAAGTAAAAACAACTTAACAATGAGACCAAAATAAGTTCCGCCTCATATATATACACTAAATACATATACATACACTAAATACGGCTAATAGTTTTTGACCTAGTCTGTTCTCACACACACAGACACGGACCATTTTGCGGGACTCTGATATTTGGACTTAGGGGACCCCAAAATGTGTATTTCCGTTGAAAACCGGAATTAGAAAATTTTCAAGATCGCAATACTATCCCATACGATACATTTCATAAATAGGTAAGTGAGGGTGGCGGGATGGCCGAGTGGGCAAACGTGTTAGAAAATACGCGTTGCCATGGCAACGTATGATTGAGAACCCGAAGATAGCTTCAAGTTATAGTAGCCAAGTAACTCGGAGCCAGGGGAAATTTAATAATATTCGGCATCAATCCCTCACCCACTCCAATGGTCGGGGGAAACACGCACACACTGGTAAGTGAAACTTATAAGTAAATGAATGAGGAAAAGTGTGTGAATTTGGGGAATGGCGTTTACAGATTTATCGCAACACCTCAATTTCTAGCCTAAGTAAATTGATAAGTGAAAGTTGTGTGTTGCGGGCATCGCACCAGAATTTTCTTTAACCCTTCAGAAGACACGCCTAATTTTGTAACATAGGCAGGGGCGCACTGGTCTCTTTTTGAAATAACTGTAATTTACTTTTATATACACACTGCATATAATAAAAAAGTATGAAATGTTAATAATTTTATTAACAAATATAGGAGGGAAATATAAAAAGTCAAGTATTGAATAAACCTTGAAATATGTTAAGAATAAATAATAAATATCAATAATTGATTGAAATATAAAATTTAATTATAATTTATCGGACGTTTACTATTGTTATTCTATCCGAAATCTCAGGCCGCGCTTCTAAGGCAGTTTCCACTTGGTACTGTTGTAACCAACCCAAGAATGTCTGAAAGATGAGACGGAATATTTGACCGGGATTTCAAATGTTTTTCGAGAAACTCTATTGTAAGGATATGGTATAAATCTTCTAATCATACCTTGCCAGTTTGCTTTGAATATTTTTCATAGTTCATTCATTCACTCATTATTACAATTTTTTTTTCTCAAAACTAACAACAAACATGCAAAAAAAATAGTAAAAATGTTTTTAACAGTTTGAACAAAATTATTACAATAATTTCCTTTTCCAGAACAATTATTTTAATGGTCTTCAGCATTATTAGAACTGTTTATGATCATTTTAGCAAAATAATTAAAATCAAAATAGAGAATATTTAATTACATGAGCTGGCGCGTACTGTGTATTGAGCACAACAAATATTTGCATCCGTGTTGAAACCACGACTAGAAGTAAACGGAAAGAAACATAGCTTTAAAAAATTAAAAATGTTTCAGAAAGGGTACAGCTGAAAATAGAACCCGCTTAGAACTTTCAGACCTCCAAGGCAAAGAAAAAACATCAAACATTACGAAAATGCTAAACCTTATGGCACTCAGTGACGGCTGAAGGGTTAAAGGAAATCGGAGAAAAGTTTTTATCGTTAAAAGCCATCTTATTTTAATATTATCATGTTTTATAAAGGGTTGATGCAGCGAAACATATGGATCCAAAGGACTTGGCTGTGATTTACGGGCGAACGCACAATCTGAATACAAGATGGTTCCAAAATGGTGAGAGGCCCTATTTTTTCCAGGAGATCTTCAGTAACCAAGGTGATGACAAATAATCAAATTAAAAATTCCAATGATTGTCATATTAGGGATTATGAATGAAACTAATTATGTCCGTTTACTGCAGATGGAGATGATGTAATCAAACCATACGAATATACCTCGCTTGGTGGAGTGTTGGACTTTAAGTATGGCGTGGAATTGACGCAACTATTCACTGGTCATAACCAACTTAAACGCTTGTACAACTTTGGTCCGTAATTTATTTTCTTCAAAATATAGATAGAATATTCATATCTGTAATTGTGATAACCCAATATCAGTTAGAAATCATAATTTAATTTTATGACAATCTAATTAATAATATACTTCTTATTAGGTGAACAATGGCATATGATCCCTTGGAAAGACTCAGTAGTGTTCATCGACAATCACGACACCCAGCGACACGGAGCCTTCAACCAACCTATACTCACATACAAGCAGAGCAGGGAGTACAAGGTGAATAGTGGGAATGAAATATTTAGAGCAATCATATTTTAATCAATGTTAATCTTTAGAATAAGGAATTAGTGGAACTCTCAGTCAAAGTATTGATTGATTACTTATTCGCGTCGGGAAATTATGTAACTCATCATTGTATTTATTTACTAATAACTAAAATCTTAACCTTTCCAACCATATACTATACGTATCTATTACTACTCATACTAAAGGAAATTTGAATTTTCAACCTTTGGAAACATCAGATTCCAAAAGCGCTCTACAAAGCATTAAAACCAGTTTCCATAAAACCCTCTGGTTAAGGAAATTTATCATCAATTCGATTGTATAAAACTAAAGGCAAAATGAAAGTCGGCCAATGCAGCTTACGACTCAGGAGATATGGACATCTCCTGTCAAGCTCTGTACTATTCTTGTCACTCAAAGAAGTGGTATGGATCAAATAGCAGATATCATACCTCATGCTCTACAGCGTCAAGGAAAGAACTAATTAATCGCATCCCTCCTGTTCTCCCACTTAATTTTTCAATGAAAACATCTAATTTACACACATACTAAAACAACTTTATAGAGGATGGGTTTGCTCCAAAATGATCCGTCGGCTACGGAGATGATCTGTGACAGAATACTAAAGAAATACTGCCAAATTTTATATGTATAGATAAAATCGAAATGTTCTGTATTCAACCTCCGTTCCTTTATCTTACTTTCACTTGCTCATTCTCTCTCTCTCTCTCTCTCTCTCTCTCTCTCTCTCTCTCTATATATATATATATATATATATATATATATATATACATATATATTCATTGCTTAGCTGACCATTAAGTAATAGCTTCCTAATTATTTTTGCGAAAAGTAACCAAAGTAGAAGGAAATATATTAATTGTTATATTCTACAGATGGCTAACGGATTCATGTTGGCTTGGCCTCACGAAAGGGCAGCAGTGATGTCCAGCTTCAACTTCGATGACCCAGACCAGACACTACCGCCATACCCTGTCCCTGTGAACGA
This sequence comes from Aelia acuminata, assembly GCA_911387785.2. Lineage (NCBI taxonomy): Eukaryota > Metazoa > Arthropoda > Insecta > Hemiptera > Pentatomidae > Aelia > Aelia acuminata. Next base: position 52,242,831 of record OU426978.1, on the reverse strand, counting down.
CGACCTTACTTGTGGCGGAGGATGGGTCTGCGAGCACCGATGGAGGCAAATATATAGCATGGTGCGCTTCGCAAATGTTGTAAAAGGTATGTTTCATTCACAAAAGCCATAATAAAATATTTTCAGAATTGCATATTTAACGAGGAATATTTATTTCAGGAACGCCTGTGAGTAACTGGTGGACCAACGGAAAGAACCAAATAGCCTTCTGTAGGGGTGATAAGGGTTTCGTCGCATTCAATACGGAGGGCGATCTGAACGCCGACCTCCAGGTAGCATCACTTCTGGTGAATATTATATAGTTAGATATTCTCGATAATAATTATGTGCTCGTTTCAGACATGCTTGCCTCCTGGAGATTACTGTGACGTGGTGAGTGGGCTGAAGCAGAACGGGAGATGCACCGGCATGACGATAACTGTCCGAAATGGAGGAATGGCGAATATCAGGATAGCTGGTGACGCGGATGACGGCTTTATTGCAATCCACGCCGAGGTAAATTTAAATGGAGTTTAGAATACTTCTATTGTTTTTTGTTGATTAATTTATTGGTTTAATAAACATAATTATTTAGTCAAACCAATAATATTTTTTGCCAAGTCAAATTCAACTTTTTCCATTTCAAAGACTAACGTAATAAATATCCATTTTGAACTTTTTTGGGGAGAGCTCCTAAATATTTCAAATTCCAAAAAATATATTTATTTGGAATAGGTTAATTTAAAGTTGAAGAATCGGTCATGTTGAAGAGGTTAATTTGTCTTGAAAAAGGTTGAATTTGGCTTGGAAATGCTTTATATAGATAATTACGATTAGAAAACTGATAATCATATTTTTATTTTCAGTCAAAATTGTAAATCGACAAGAGGAATGACATAGGGACCACAATCTGACCAAATGAAGAATATGTTTTGTTAATTTATGTATCAATAAATACTTAAGCCAATTTTATTCGATTATTTAATCATTGAACCAGTTTCAGCTTCAGTTCAATTTTTCCATTGAACCAGGTCCTGTATTTTTTAATTGACAGCTGTAAATAATATTGGACAAAAGTTTAAAAATAATCAATGCAAGTTTTATATCATTGATAATTTTATAAATTGGCAATATTGTATATAGGCAACTATCTCATTCTCCACCAACTGAATTTTTTTCTTGAATCCCTTTTGAGTTACTAATTAGTGTTACCGAAATAGAGCATAGAGGCTTGCGCATTAAAATATACAACACAATCTTTGAAATCACTATAATGAAGGACTTACTAGATCATTTAAAATACTGAATGAAAGATATCTTTTTTTTATCCCATAACAAACAAAATCACATTTAAAAACCAACATACCACTTGAGCTGTTATATATCAGAAGAAGAAAACCACTTGAGCAGTTTTAATATAATTGGAAATAAATACTTTGAAATAAATAATGTAAATAAATACTTTAAAATGTAGGAACAATAGTGCTGAAGGCTACTGATTCTTCGGTAGAACTCTAGAGATGCTGACTACCGTTAAAAGCGTAACTTGAGAATTTTTTTAAGTTATATTAAAATATCTGGTGCGATGTGCATTACTTTTACTTACCAACCTATTTAGATTAGACTTGTTTTGATAAAGATGTAAACGCCATTTCTCAACTTCACACATTTTTTCAGATATATTTACTTATATATTTTTTTGTAGTTTTTGAGATAGTCTGTTCACACAAACACACACCCGTGTGGAGTAGTTAGTCTCCTCTGGGCGCCTCCCTAGGTGGCGGGTAGGGGGATATACACAAGATATGATGAGTACGGGGAAATAAAATACCCATGGTGGATCAAAAGTACCTACACAAAAATCCAGAAGCGACAGTTCCTAGAATAGGGGGCTATCTGGTCCGTGCCTGTTCCTCAGGCTAGATGCGGCTGTACTATACCTGGCCGAAGGTGTAAAATGAAGTATAACGTTGATTTAATGGTTGAGGAGAGGATTAGTCTTACGGTGCAGGGTACTCGGAACCACAGTACCGGCGTCGGAAGAGGTTGCAAAAGCGGGACCCCTGGCGTCGTCATCAAACTAACGATGAAGCAATGATTACTGTAGCTGATGCAAACTCAGGCTGCACTTTAGAGTTATGTCAGGAGGAGTGGATGAAGCTTGTCAAAGATTCGAAGCACTACAAGTATGTATCCAGACTAAGACGAATGACCAATGCAAAATAAATAAGCGGCAGAATCCAGACCCATCTCTCGGTACTTGAAAGCAAAACAATCGTAAGAAACAATGCGGGAGAGGCAACAAAGGACATGGCAAATGCTGGTCCCCAGAGCATAAAGCCATCATTAAAAGGCACACGCAATACGCAGAAGCAGCAACAGCAACAGCCATCCCCATGAGTTTTAAGAAAAAATGAGGTGCAAGGAATAGTTGCGCCTAAAAGACATGCCATAGCAGAGCAACCAGAAAGGATTGCCTCTACTACGGTTTCAGGGAAAAAGCCGCAAGCAGTCATAAAAAAAAAAAAAGAAGGGCCGAAGAAGGCGCTTCCGCCCAAAACTACTAAGGCTGGACGTCAACATAATTAGAATTGGGGAAGCCAGCACGTATGCAGACACCCTGCTTAAAGTTCGAGCTGATCCGTTTTTGCAAAATAAGAACTCAAACATTACCAGGATACGCAAAAATCAGAAACTGATCTGCTGAAACAGATAGACCTGAAATCGAGTGTGGCACTGGAGGTGGCTATCTTGAGCGAGCAAATTTGGACGACTCTTGGGTATCGGTACACAGTACTAGTAAAAAGGTATGAAATGTCAGGTAAAAAATACGCATGGTCCTGTCCCCGACTGGCGGCCATAAGCAATACTAATACAGTTTCGAAATAACAGATGTGAGATAACTGGTATATATATATATATATATATATGTACAGAGCTTGGAGTGGGAATGAGTCGGTTTTACACTAGAGTGGGGTGAAAAAGCCTCATCTAGCAGCTTCTTGGGTGTCCTTAGAATTATAGGGAGGTAAGGGCCGGTATACAAGTGTTAGAGCAAAAAGAGGGAAGGCCTTTGAGGGTAACAGGGTAGAGGCCTCAGAATATGGAAGTAATACACTTGTTAATATACTGTGGCAGTGACATCTCTTTTCGGTGAGTCACGGTGGTCAGTCAGCATCTGGGGTCGGCCAAGGGTGTCCGCAGGATTCCGAGCAGGGGGCGGCAGGCTGGTAAAATTTTCAGGTAGTAGGGGGGCAGGTTGATAAAATTGTTATGCCTAGAGGAATAACCCTGTTAGCCTCAAAGGCCTTCTCTCTTTTTGCTCTAACACTTGTATCCGGCCCTTTGTACCCATCAGCTCCCTATAATTGTAAGGACACCCAAGGAGCCGCTAGCTGAGGCTTTATCACCCCACTCTAGTGGAAAACCGACTCATTGCCACTCCATATGTATGTATGTATGTATTTCCTCTAAATTCAAATAGAGATAGAGAGAGTGGCTGGTAACTTATAGTTTAGTCCTTGAGAGTCAGTATAAATTATCTTTAGTACAGGGTGTCCAAAAAGAGTATTCGGGGTTTGAAATTTGAATAAAAGTAGGATGTTTACGTTTTAACACAATGGACTGGAAATTTATGTAGAAAAACAATATTGTCTAGGTGTCCACCATAACGCTGCTGGCACTCCTCGAATCTCAAACGCAGATTTCTAAAAACGCGTTGACACATTGTTCCTGAAATAGCCGTCATTATTGACATTGTTGTCATATTTTGCTTCAATTGCTTTAGATTCGTCGGTTTCTTTTCGCAAAGAATTTCGCCCATAATTTCGATATTAGAATTCGCACTGGAGTTTCAGAGCTTCTATAGCGTCTATTTCGCCTGATCCAGGCATCGTTGGTATGCTGAATTGACGTGGTTCTACCTACTTTTTGGACGGCAATAGTTTCTAGGTGTGTATCTATTCCAATCCTTTAACACCAAGCCTACGTATATCCTCAATTTGTTCACACCCTGATCCTCTATACATTCTTTAAATACAAGATCACAAACCTCTCACATGCACATGTCTTTCTACAGAACTACTTCTGGAATTCATTACCATTCTCTATCCGTAAAACTTCATCACTGATTTCCTTAAAAACCCACCTATTTCTTCACCTCCTAATAATGAATCTTCCATTAATATGTAAAATAGTGAATATATATTAATAAAATATTTTCAATAGTCAATTTATTTCAATTTTCGATATTAATGTTGCTAATATCTTCTAATTGAAAGAGGGCTTAAGTCCGTTTGAACGTAAGTCTACCTTTTGTAATATAAAGCAACAATATATACCTAATATCCGCTCCTTTCTCTGAAATGCATAAGTTGTTGGATTGCATCGCATTTTAGCTAGTTTTAAGCAATAACAGGAGGAAGGACAAAACAATTTTTTTTTTAATCTTATCCGTTTTTATTGGTAACCTATTTGGATAGTTTTGCAACAACCAGCAAAGCTAACGCCTCTTCATCCGACAAACCATCTGAAATTTGGTCTTATCACGATAAACGAGCGTTTATTTGATCGGTTACATGGTTGCGGTCCCTAATTCTTAAATTATATTGCAATGCATTTCGCAAATTATCAACTTTTTTTTTTTTGTTCGGTACCCCTACCTGGCCATGTGTGGCTTACGGGGGGTTACTCTAGAGGTGTAACCAAACCAATTCTAACCATGGTGGGAGGGTCGAGATTTATTCCGTGGGGCCTCCACGAAATAAAAGTCAACCCTCCCAGGGCGGATTCGAACCGCCGCCGTTCGGCTCGAGCGGGCAACAGCGGGTCGCGCTCCTACACGCTCGGCTATCCCGGCCCCAAATTATCAATTATCAACTAACGGCCGCAAATTATCAACTGAACATTCAGAAAGGAATTCCTTAGCTCTCCGCTTATATTTCTTTTCACGACATACCATTAATTTTGTTTCTATGGTCCATATCAAAATTTTGTTTTCGACCCAATGAAAATAAACCCCATTCAACCAAACTTGTTTAAAACCGCGGTTGATTTTTATGAGAATCGTTATGGATGGTAAATTAAAATCTTTATAGACGGCAATATACTTATAGTCTGCTTCAGCTCCGATTATTAATATAAATATTCTTATCAGAGATTTTTCAGGGATTAATGAGAGAGTTGAGTGAGTCGATATTAAAAATATTGGGAACAAATAAAAGGGGGGGGGGGTCAGTAGATGCTGCAGAATTTACTCAAAACATGTACAGTACTATGTCATCTTCAAGATTTGACTTAAATTAGATATTTATTAATTTAGTCGAAAAATCTTGTAGTGATAATTATAAAAGTGATTGAAATTTTTCAACCATTCAACTCAAAACGAATATTATTCTTTATGCTTAAAAAATTTTAGTATTATATCATGTAGGATGACTTTCTTCCATCACACACACATATCGTCCATCGTCAACTAGATAATCGTCACCCGTTAATTTAGGTGTGGTGAGACCTAGTAAGTCATTCAGAATTACATTATATTTACCAATATTGCGATCAGCTAAAATATTTTTGTTTGCCAATGTCCTACAATTGATAAAATGTTGTTGTAATATGTTGATCTACCTTGTACTCATTTCAGAATCAATGTAAATATTTTCTCGTCACCAGAAATAGTCATTAATTAGCACAAGCTGTTGTAGAATTGATGCTTATTTCTATGAATCACATGCAAAGATATGGCGATGGTTTACTTAAAAGTACACATATATGTTTCCTGAATTGTTACATTCACAGATCCGTTTGATAACTAGATTAATGCCAGAATTTTCTCAACCTATTATACTATTACTAAGAAATCCAAGAAAATCGTTACTATCTAGTACCCCAAACACCAAACCATCTCACCAGAGCAAGTTATTTTAAAAATCGTTACACTTTATTTAGTTTCAGTTGAAACTTAAACATTTACCTGTAATTACTCACATTAACTAATGAGTAAGTACAAAATTTGAATTCCACATTGATAAACTGTTATCGTTCTATTCCTCTTTATCTATTCTTTAAATAACAGTAGGTATCTATTTGAAATTATTACTTTTTTTATAATGTGCTAGAATGTGCCAATTTTATTTCAAATTTAGTTTCAAATTAAAGTTAAAATTCTATTCAAGTTATGTTAATTTAATTTTATTGAACAAAACTCTCATTTCAAATACTAGAAATTTAGCCAAATTCGAACATCAAAGATCGGTAATTTTACCACTTTGGTGGAAACACATGTTCCAACGCCTATAACTCGACAATATATACTCTAAATGAAAAATGTTACAGGTAAAAGTTTCAAAATATGAAATTTAGCATATAACCACCTTCTGCATTTTAAAATTAGCTTATTCCTGGGTAGAGATACAAATAAAAACGTGGAAGCTTTCGTAGCACTTCTTTCCTGCTAAAACATTTTTGTGAAGAATAAATAATGCATCTAACTACAATTGATCCAACTTCTGTTTTAAAAAACAAAGATCGATTTTTTTTATTTTTATTTAAGGCGTCAACCACTAGGGTCATCATCGCCCTTTATTCCAAATTTCGGTTTATATCTTATGATATAATTCTATTAATTTTAGAAATTCGTACAGTTTGTCTGTTACGTTGTCTTGCAGTATACTATATAAGTCATTTGGTATGTCTAAGAGTGGTCTGTATTCTCCGTAGGCCCTGCATTCCGTCAACATGCTTCACTGTCAGCGGACATCCACAAGCCTGACAGTCTGTAGGGTCTTCGCGGGCCATTAGGTGTCCATGTGTCAAGCGCGTATGACCTATGCGAAGACGGGGTAAGATTACTTCCACTCTGAGCTTATTCCTGGTAGAGGATTTCCATGGGATCACTTCTCTTTTAATTTCCTTTAATTTATTTTCAGCTAAGTTCAACTACCTGTTTTTCCAGCTTTGTTTCATTTTTTGCTTGATGAGGGATAAAAATTCCTCTGCTAGAACCCCTTGATACGGAATGCCATCTGTTATTGCTTTTTTGGCGGCCTGATCCGCCAATTCATTCCCAACTATTCCGCAGTGACTTGGAACCCATACGAAGAATACAGTGCTATTGTTTTTCACGCCCGAGTTTTGATGTTGTATTCATGCCCCTCTCCAAAATGGTGTGAAGACTGAAGATCTGGTCAACAGTTGATTTCTCTTTCCTGAAACCACACTGGTATGGGCCTAAAATTTTCTCCGCGTACGGCAGCAACCTTTGAAAGATAATGTTGGAAAAGACCTTGGATATGGAGTGGGTAATAAGGATATCCCTCTATAATTACTGCAGATCATCCTGTCTCCCTTTTTGTGAATTGGTACGAGTAGGGAGGAATTGCCGGTTCTGGGACCTCAATTTGCGGAATCAAATTGGACTTTGGACCCTGGGCTTGCCCAGGGCCACGTGGTCCAGGGGGCAAACCAACCTTAACCACCACGTGGTCTTAATCCCTAATCCCCTAATTAATCCTTAATCCCCTAATTAATCCCTAATCCCTAATCCCTAAAATATATTATTTTGAAACTTTTTCGGACATGTTTGAACTTGTCGAGTGCATGTCGGAACTTGAATATTTCTTCTAAATATTCAAGTGCCACCGCCATCTTGATAATTTTTCGAAATATTTTTTCGAATAAGCACTGCCATCTATATAATTTATCGAAATATATAACATATGATCGACATAAACTTACATAATAACCACATCAGCTGTTACCTTATGATCGTAATATATTTTCGAATAAGCACAGCCATCTTTATAATTTATCGAAATATTTTCGAATAAGCACTACCATCTATATAATTTATCGAAATATATTTTCCAATAAGCACTACCATTTATATAATTTATCGAAATAAATTTTCGAATGAGCACATCCATCTTGAAAATTTTTCGAATTATATACCTCGAAATATGTAACAGATGATCGACATAACCTTACATGATAACCACGTCAGCTGTTACCTTATGATCGTAATAATTTTTCGAATAAGCACAACCATCTATATAATTTTTCGAAATAAATTTTCGAATAAGCACCGCTATCGACATAACCTTACATGATAATCACATCAGTTGTTACCTTATGATCGTAATATATTTTCGAATAGTTACTGCCATCTTAATAATTTTTCGAAATAATAACCACACTAGCTGATATCATCGATACAATCTTACTCTACATGTCGGAACCTGCCGGAACTTGTCCAAAACTTGTCAGAGCCTGTCCAAAACTTGCCAGAACTTGTCCGAAACTTGTCAAAACCTGTTGTAAAGACAATAAATCTATAACAAGTGACCATACCATCCATAATTTCTTTAAGAAAACACCATATGTTTCCTACTGTTTATACTATAACTTGGGAGGTCGGTATAGGGGGATGGCTAGCGCGCTCGACTTGTAAAGTAAAGATCATGGGATCGAATACCGACCTCGTTATTATTTTTTTTTTTTTACATTAACTTTTCTAGATGAGGTTAGGGAGGTTGTGAATAATATTTTTCAATCATTCAGTCAATTTTAAATATAAAAAAATGATTTTTCTACCGACATATATAATTATATGGCAAGTGCGGGTTTATATACTTCATTAATAATTCACAGAATTGCATACCCCTCTTTGTTCGTCAATTTTTTGACTTAAGCCTCCTTACCACGCCAAGGTGAGGGTATATCAAGGAGGTTTTTTTTTTTATTTTATTTATTTTTTATTTTTTTTTTATTTCTAATTCAAAACATACAAAATGGTTTACGGGTAAATTAATACCACGCCAGTGACCAACAAACACACATTGGTTTACGGGCAAATCAATACCGCGCCAGTGACCAGCAAACACACATTGGTTTACGGGTAAATCAATACCACGCCAGTGACCATAGCACACATTCGCTGTGCAGAAACAAAAAAAAAGAAACATAAAATTGCTTCCATTAGCATGTTTAAATTTTTATAAGTATTTCTTATTTTTTTATTTTTTTTTTTTATTTTTGTATCTTTTTTAAGCTAACCTACATAAATTTAGAAATCAAATCAAGATTCGAATACACCCACTCTGCTAATAAATGAGAGCGATAATGTGTACACATTAATTTCAAATCTTTATGAATAATACATGGAGCTATTTGTAGACTAGGCAGTTTATCGACTTGAGGACATTGAAAATCCTCAAGGTTGAATACAACGCAGGAGCGTAAAAATTTTAACAAAAATTCCTTTTTTTGAAGACCTTTAACAAAAACATAATTATAATTTGAATCCAAGTTTTTCAAAATCGATGTTAAACTGTGGTAAGAAACTTCTCCATCCTCCCAATGTAAACAATGATAATTTCTCGCTAGCCAGCGGTTCGTGATTATGCTTTTATAATTGATTACCACCGGATAAGAGGGCGGCTTGAAAATCCAATGGCTAGTCGCATAATGTTTTAAATCGAAAATTGATAATTCTTTAACAATATAATTATTGGAATCGTCTATGAAGCACTGGAATTCTACAACCGCACTGCTCGATGACATGGTGAAGACTGGAGGAATAGAAACAATAAAAGTCTATTTATATCCTTTTTCTAAGAATACTTGTTAGTGGATTATATTCCACCACATTGTCATGTATAATGAGGCAGAATGCTGTTGTTTCAGCCGGAAACGCTTTAGATGCGTCGAATTCCAACCTGACATCGACCGGTCCTGATTTTATAGATTCCGATTGTTTAGAACAATCGATTACGATAATCGGTGCTTTTTCTTTGAAATTCTTTAGCGAGAGAAGCGGCTGAGTCGGATATCCCCCAGGATAGTAGGATTTTTGAAAATTGCAATACATGTAGTAGAGTACCGCGAATCGATTCCTATCGAAATCGATATTTAAATCATCATAAGGATATGATTTTGAATTCAAATACAGTTTAACGTTAGATATATTACAATGATCGAATTGACTAGCGTCCTTTTCGACTTTGTTAATACGATCTGTTGAAAATGCTAGTACTATGTATCTCGCTTTTTCCATCTGATTAGAAGTTTTTACCGCCCAAACCTGTCTCTGTGTGGATGGTAGAAGTGGGTAAACGAACAATTCCCAGCTTCTGAACTCTACCGAAACCACTTTTTCCGACTTGAGTCTACGTAACAATGTTAATCGTGTAAATTCGTTTACTGATACATAAGGTAATTTCCAACATAGCTTCGTTAATTCAATTTTGGCTTTCTCTGCCGCAGCCGTATGCCTAGATATGTAACTATTGTCATCATTCCGACATCTTATGAGAATTAGCTCTTGTTTAACATTAAAAATAATTTTTTGATAATCTTCGGCGAATCCTAGTAATCGTGATAAGGGGATACACATGTTGAAATAACCGTCATTCAATACATCGAGTGTATCGGATGCAGGAGAGCACCAACCGAGATGCTCCACAGAGGATCCACCCGGTAAAGACAAAATCCCTTTTATGGTGCTAGTAATCCCCAAGTTTCGAACTCTATCTATTTCAACTCCACATAATTCATATCGAATTTCATCGAATAAATATGCCAAAGCATTATTCGTTAATTTAGCCGATGCGGGTACAGCTCTACCATCCTCTGTTAAAAACCGTCCCTCGAAATAAAGAAAACTTCTCGATGGTAGGGTCATAATATCCTGATGCTGGACTAATATTCTAATTTCATCACCTCGAAGTAGTTTAGTCGATGCGTAAGGGAAATGGGAATGATATTCTATCCCCTCGATCGAATCGGTAAAAGCAGCGGTTGAACCTAGATCAGTTATTTCCTCCATATTACACGATAACCTGCCGACTTGAGAAACTCGATATTTTCTTTTGTTAGAGATGTTACTCCTTTGAAGTCGGATGGGGGAATGAGCTTTTTTCCTGAATTATCTTTCCTTTTATACACTCTCCGAAAGTCTAGCCCCATTTCTTTTTTTATATAAGATTAGAAAGAAATAATAAACACAAGTGCCCACAAATGTTTGTATCGGGGTCTTGATATCTTTTACTAATGAAACTTATCCTACAATCCTTGAGATATTTGACTAGCTCTGAAGGAGGTCCTCTGTTACCGGAGCTATCAAAGAATTTTACATATTTACCGCTTTTGTTATAGCATACCCAGTGCGTTCCCCGACCCTTGATACTATCCAAATTCAAAATGGCGCGCTCACGTAGCCACGGCTTCGATGGCAAGTTATCTCTGGCAAAGACACCGCGGAAATGAGGGATCTTATGTTTTTTAGCCAAAGATATAAGAGCCGTATTACTTAAACTCATTTTTGGTAAGGTCTTCAACATCTGGTTAGCCTTACCGCTAAAGGCACCACCGATTTTTTTTCGGAGGACGAATAACACGAACGTTCTTTTTTTCTTTAGTTTTAGCCATACCGATGTTATCTGTCGAAGCGTCGGTGGGCGACTGAGAAGGTTGAATAGCACCCCTATATATTTATATTCTTACTGTTCTCCCAGCTGTTATGCTTGGAATCGAAGCCTAACCATTTTACTAAAACCTTGTCCCCTCTCCGTTTCAAAATTTTTTCAACTAAATAAACGTTGGGATACTTTACTTTTTGAATTTCTTGCTCATAAAACCCACCAGCAATTTTTTGATTCGATGTATCTTTAAGAAGATAGGTTGTAGGAACGGTTTTCCTCACTTGATCGACTTTGAAGATTTCAGTCGACCAGGATTTAACCCTTTGGTGAAATCGGCTTTATGTTTTGAAATTCTAACAAAATCACCGACTTCATACTTGGGCTCCTTTAGGGTCGGTGATGGCTTACATTTGTAAATCTTATTTAGTAAACGGTCTTCAATTTTTTTACCCTTAACGGAAGATGGTTTCATCATGATCGTTCGATGTTTCGTATTGTTATATCTTTTAACTAAGTCTTGATATATCGTAATCCATTTATAAGATCCTTGGAGACTAAATTGCTTCCACATTTTATTTTTTATAGTTCTTATAAATCGCTCTACGATACAGGCTTTCATATTACTAAAAGTAGAGTAATGATTTATCCGGTTGGATTTCATTAGTTTTTGGAAAAATGTATTGTAAAATTCTTTTCCTCGATCAGATTGTAGATTTAGAGGTTTTCTACCACTGAGAGTCAAAATAGTTTCAAATGCCGATGCTACTTCTTTTCCGGACTTCGATTTCAATGGTATTAACCATGCGAATTTGGAAAAACAGTCAATCACCGCTAAAATATATTTATATCCTTTATTTTCTTTAGCATATGAACAAAGTTCGATTAAATCTACCATCCACAGGTCATCGATACCCTTTAGAATTACCTTTCTCCTCTGAAAGGACCGTCTAGCCGGTTTATGTAATTCTTCTACTACCTGTTTCTTGATATCCGACATTTTAACTATTTTTTTTTTATAATATTATACCTAACGTTCTAAGTCTTTTTTCAATTTTCGAAATTTCTTTTTCAGAGCCGTCAGTTTCCAGTAATATTTTCAATTTTTCAACCAACTGATTCGGGTCCTCAAATCCTTTCCCTTTGATTTTGTCTTTAGGAGGGAAAAGTTTAGAAATTACCTTCCTATATTTTTGATTTCCTTTTTGAACATTTACGATCCCCGTAGAGCTATAATCTAATCTATGGGCATTAGTTTTTGTTAATAGCGTTTTGTATATATGTTTATCATTTTCTGTTACTTCATCCATATCAGGGTTTTTTAAGAATAATAGCTGGGAAAGCCCTGGAGTAATTTTGTGTAGCGAGCCATCCACATCAAGCCAATCGTCACTAATGGTTATAACCGAGTCACCGAGAGTGAAATTTTCCCCGTTATAACATATTCCGTAAATTTGATCCAGTTCCTCCGTTTGATTCGTAGTAAATTTTATTATATATTTCGTAGCCTCTTTACCAATCTGGTCTAAATAGCTATAAACTGTTTCTACTCCCTGAGGTGTTGACGCATGTTGACTTATTTCTTCTAAAGGTGAAGTACTCTCATAGGTGGCAGATGTTGAAAAAATATCCAAAACATTGGGTCTGAGTCTTGAGGATGTGGTAATAGGGATAGGTGTGGAAAACTTGGGAGGAGTCTCGATTGACTCTTTGGGGAGTATGGTCAAAGTTTCTTCTTCTTTTTTTATGTTTGGTGGTTCATGGGCCGGTTCTCGAGGTAATACGATAGACTGAAGCGGTTGTATTAAAGGCTTATATTTTTCCTTTAAGTATTCTTCTCTCTCCTCTCTCTTACGTTTCAAATTCTTACATTTTTCACGAATGATATTACGAATTTCTTCGGTCTCTTTAGCTAGCGCATAAGATGTTGCTTCATCCATGACCAGAAGCTTACTGAAAGACTAGCGACTCCTAGATGATTATATATGTATCGAGCCCCTTACGATATCGACCATTGTTCAAATCGCGATCTTTATCAATTACCATGAACCCATATTTGGTCTTCCAACATTCCAAGCATAATTTTTTGAATTCAGGAAACGTCATATCAAAATTAACATGGTCTTCGTATATCCTTTTAGAACTGAGACTATCTTGTCTGAATAGTATAAGGAAGTTAGCGTTATCCCGAATCAATAGTTTCGGTACACGAGTATAGCTCTGACAGAGATAAAAGCTGTCAACGCTACTATGTCTACCCATGCAAAAGTAAGATCTCACTCGATCTTGTTTATCACAAGCAATATCATCGAAAATGAATACTGAATTTGGAGCAGCGTTTTTCGGATCAGGAATATTAGTATTACTGTCGAATGGGTGGAATCCGACCCCTTCGATATTTGATAAAACATGAGCCAAATATTTATATTTTGGTTGATGAAGTGATTTATTAAAGAGATAAATATTCTCAAAATTTAATCCGTTAGAGTTATATAATAGACTCAACATTAGGTTCGTCTTACCACAGTTTGAAGGACCGCAAATTAAACATCGTATACTATTTGGGAACAAGGAACCATGTTTGGATCCGGTACCTTCCTCACAAAGGTTAGCAACGTTCGTTATTTCGAAAGATGAGTGTTGCTTCAACAAACGCATGATAAAGACTGGAAGAATACAATACTACAGCTCTCTTATATAGATTCGTGAAAGTCAGCAATATAGATTCCTTCACACTTTTCCACAGACTTAGGACTGTCAGGAACCCAAATGGTACCAACCATGTGGGTTCCTGGTGGTTTAAATATATATTGCTCTGTAAGGATCGAATTGCCAGGGAGCCCTAATAAAATATGGTAAAAACTAAAAATATAAAACTGTGTTAAAAAATTAAAATATAGCTAAAATCCCTAAAAACTATCTAAAACCATTAAAATATTGCTAAAATAATTAAAAACAGTTAAAATAAGTTATATAAAATGGTATTTTAGAAACAGATAAAAGCCTCATAAAAAAATCTAAAATCATAAAAAAATAGATAAAAGCCCCCTAAAAAAATCTAAAAATCATAAAAAACAGATAAAAGCCCCCCAAAATATATCTAAAATTATAAAAGCTCCCCCTAAAATATCTGAAATAATAAAACACAGATAAAAACCCCCACTAAAATGTTAAACAGAATAAAATCTTAAAAATATATACAAGGACTAAAAATAAACAGCTAAAATCAATTAAAGAAAAAATAAAATAAGTAAAATGCTAAAATCTAGAGGTTGAAGTCAAACCAGTCAAATAGACATACTCAAAAGATATTAGTCGATGCATTGAAAGCTAATGATGAGTTTGGTGGGTCATGGTAACTAAAACATCTAAAAACCAATAACTAAAATTCGTCGCTAATTTACTAAAACCAGTTTAAATTTAAATAAAATACCTAAAAACGACTGATAAAAGCATCTAGAAAAGTTAATAAAAATAAAAATCGTCATCAACTTTCTAAAACAGTCGATTTAAAACAAAGTCTACTAAAAATCATAAAATTTTAAAACAGTTATAAATAAAGCTAAAATCAATTTAAAAATACATATTAAAATTCATTAGAAAAACTAAAATGCTAAAATCAGTTTAAAAATACAATTTAAAATTCATTGGAAAAAACTAAAACGCTAAAATCGATAAATTGTTAAAAATTGATAATAATTTATAAGAAATCTCTAAAATCAGTTTTAAAAATAACTAAAAGTCGTAGTATTTAAAAAAAAATGGATACAGTAATAAAATTAGGAGGGAATAAAACTATGGATACATCGATAGGAAGTAAAAATATTAAAAAGAGGTAAACTAAATTACATAAAAAAAGTGTCTAAAAACAAATTTAAAAACACTGATATCTAAAATCATAAAAACGACTGATAAAATCACCCTTAAAATATCTAAAATGATTAAAAAAGAGGAATAAAATCAATCTCGAATCATTAAAAACATAAAAATTATACATCCAACCGATCCATTAATGAGTAGTGTTAAAATCATAAAATACCTCCTACCTGAAAGAGCAACAAATAAAACAGTTTAAAATATTTTTAAGAGGAGAGTTTAAGGTCAATGAATAGTTCGCCACTCACATTCGCACTGAACTGCTCGGCTCGAGAATGTTAAGCGGGTCGCGCTCTAACGTTCTCGGCTATCCCGGCCCCGAATCAAACACAAGTCCGTCTTTTTGAACCGTTACCGTTCGGCTCGAGAATGTTAAGCGGGTCCGCGCTCTAACGTTTTCGGCTATCCCGGCCCCGAATCAAACACAAGTCCGTCTTTTTGAACCGTTACCGTTCGGCTCGAGAATGCTAAGCGGGTCACGCTCTAACGTTCTCGGCTATTCCGGCCCCGAATCAAACACAAGTCCGTCTTTTTGAACCGTTACCGTTTGGCTCGAGAATGTTAAGCGGGTCGCGCTCTAACGTTCTCGGCTATCCCGGCCCCGAATCAAACACAAGTCCGTCTTTTTGAACCGTTACCGTTCGGCTCGAGAATGTTAAGCGGGTCGCGCTCTAACGTTCTCGGCTGTCCCGGCCTCGAATCAAACACAAGTCCGTCTTTTTGAACCGTTACCGTTCGGCTCGAGAATGTTAAGCGGGTCGCGCTCTAACGTTCTCGGTTATCCCGGCCCCGACTCATACACATTCATACGGCTTACGGGTCTCTCGACCTCGCCAGAGGCCTTAGTGACGAACTATTCATCGAGCTTATAATGTCCAAACGCAAGGGTGCTCTCTCCATCTTCCATTATCACACGTTTATCATCATTCGATGAAAGAGATATTTTATTTATTTCTATTGTTTCAATTTCGTGACTTTTTGAAATTATTTGTCTCATTTTATGACGCAATATTGTGTGCTCTTTCAGGCAATTAATAAAATCAATAAAACTAATTTCTTTCTTTACAACATTTCTGTTTACCCCTTTTACTCTTTTTATAACTTTATTTTTCATATTAATATGGTACATTTTTGGTCGGAGACCAATAAAAGTTAAAATGGGGTCCCCTCTCGCCTCGTCCTTAAATTTCCCCATCACTTTTTTATTTTCGATTGCGTAGCAAGGGTGATCGGTTGGATAATTGGATGTATCCATATATTGTTTCATATTTAAAATATCGTTACATAAATTGTCAGTTTTTATATAATAAATAAATGAGTCTGTATCCATGTAAAGTAATTTTATATTGGCATGACCATATTTAGGTAACATGACATCATAATGATGATGATACATAATTGTTTTAGAAATATCTAATATGGCCATGCCAACATATATTGGTTTGTCAAATTTAATTTTAGTTTTTTCCATATGTACGGCGGATAAATTTTCATTGTAGATGGTTCTATCTTTAAAATTTGGTTTTTTTATTAACTTTTCTAAGCTGTTGGCATTGCAAATTAATTTAATGTCAATTCTTTTTCTTATGTTCTCCATTGTTTTACCGAATATAGCATTTATATATAATTTAATTTGGTCTATTTCGAAATCATTTGTAGCTTTTCTACGTAATTCTGTATTGTATTCTATATATTGTTTTAGCCAACAGCTTTGTTTGAATTTTAAAACTTTATTTATCTTTTCTAAAACTATACCATGACCCACCGCCTGTTTTAAAGCCATATAATGAACAACATAATTTTTTTTATTTTTAAAATGCGTTAAAAGTTTTTTGTTTCGTTTTTTATCATTAAAATTGGTATTTTCTCCTAAAAATGGCAAATCATTGTGAGCGTCGTGTAAATGAGGCGGGTAACTAATATCTACGTCTAAAATATACCCAAACTCATCATTTTCATTTAATGCATCGATGATGACGTGGGATGGGTCTACCCATTCGAATTCGCCAATTGGGAGGGGCTTGCACATGGCAGCCCCATATAAATTGTTGCAATCTAAATAAAAAATAAAAGATTTTTCCAAGTGTGGGTTATAACCATCAATACATTCGTTGTTCGATTTGGCGAACCGATGGGAGACCTGACAGATGCCCCCTCTAATTCCTCTCTCAATCATTAAAATCATGTTGTAGTCGTTTAACAATTCTAAATTAACCCCAGTAAATTTTAACATGGCATCCCACGTCATCGCGGGTACGGTGAAGAAATGCGCTGGGTCTAATTTATGCGATCTAATTGTGATATTACGGAAAGTTTCAAAAATATCTGTTAGCAGCAATGTATCGGCTTTCATATATATATCATTGTAATCACCCAGCGTCTTACAATTGAACGTACCCCATACCTTTTGAGCATGCCTATAGTCTTCGTCTGTTATATGCTCCTGGGTTAAGCTATTGTAAAAACATTCTTTAGGGGGTAATACTGTTTCTAAATATTTTTCGGGCGCTGTCATATAATCGTAAGGGAACACCCCCTTTCTCTTCAAAACCTCAACCTCCTCCCTTCTAAGCAAGGATTTTATAGTAGGCGTATCCGGCACTATTTTTGCTAGGGAATTGAGGCTGTCGGATAAGAATCGATATGAATCCAAGAATCTTATTTTAAAATTACCACTAACGTATTTCGAAAATGTTATATATTTTTCCTCAGAATTCGGGACCACATCGATTCTTTTCTCGTCATACCCCAATTCCCTAACAAACAAATGACTATCATAACCAGACATATTATGTAAAAATACAGGGAGGAAGTTGGGGTTTTGGAATCTTAAATTACAACTTGAATGTGCAGCCCCCCTATACTTCCCTGTTAAGTGACAATGGTCCCTAACTTTATCTCCATTTAATAAACGATTACACATATAACAGACGGAGGACTGGTTAAACGCTTCCATCTCCGAATCAGTTAGGGGATTCATTTGAATATTTCTTTTATAAATATTTTCAATTTTGAGGGCAATGTCTTTCAAAGTACGTACAAAATGTGATGCGGCGTCTACACCTCTATAAATTATAGGAAACGAGCTAAGCGAATCATTGATATCTTTTAAAGTTTCATCTTTCTTTATATAAATACAATATGAAATTGGTTTATGTATTGCTTTCGTTTGTGTATATTTATTGTTCGGGTTCGGCTGGCATGACGACACTGGTTCGAGGTAGCACTCGAAATCTGCGTATGCAACATAGGGGACTTTGAGAGTTTTCTCAACATTTGTAAAATGAATAAAATTATTTTCCCCCGGCAATTCGATCCTCGCAGGTTTATTTTCAGAGCATTGAGCTAAATGCTCGGCGTATTTCTCCATGGAATAAAAATGGATAAGACATCTTTTACATATATTTATTCTATGTTCATTACGCGTTATTTGTGATGTTACTAATTTATTAAAAATTTTTATATAAACGTAATGTTCCACACCTTCTTTTTCTATTAACAAAAGGTCTCTATGATCATCTAATTCTCTTTTTACTATTTTTAATGGATATACATTATTTTTTTCATCAAGGCCAAAAACATTTATCGATATATTATTTGATGTTTCAAACATTTTTATTTCATGGAGTGGTGTAGGGAAACTAATACAGGAAAAGTCATACCTATGCTGCATACCTTCATAATTTAAAACACGTTCCGGATGGTTATTTACAAACTTACTTAAAATAGAATATTTAAAACAATAGTTATCATAATTTTTGACATTGATACAAGTTTTCTTCTATTTTAGATGATAATTGTATTTAAGTGCTACCTCTTAATGGTTTATATTGATTGACTTTTAATCTTAAGCCGTCGATAGCGTAGAGTCGCCAGCCGCTCTTCTTAAGTTCACATTCGCTTAGCTCGGTTTCTATCTTGTTAAAAAAACCATCAATTACTTTATTTATATCTGTCTCTTTTAAAATTGATTTGTTTGAAGTTTTAAAAGCGACGTCGATCGTTTCCCCTAACTGATTTACCATTATACTGTCTACCCATATGTTTACTTTTATCGCGTTATGCTGAAGGAGGCAAGCGTTTATTTTATTAAAAGTGTGATTTCTAATACTATTAAAAAACATAGGCATGTCGTAATTTTCGTCGCTACGGATAAAATAGGACTTCAACCTCCCCCTAAAAGCTGTTTCATACTCGGTGAAACCTACTTCGTCGGGTTTAAGAGCTAGCAGGTCCTGCCGTTGAGGTTCTCTTTTAAATATTTTTAGAGGGGGTTCATTTTTACAAAATTGCTGATGTCTGAAATAATTATGTAAATTTGTAAAAGTTGTTTGACAAAAACGGCAGGACCTGCTAAAATCAACTTTGCACTTAATTTCATGTCTTAACCTAGCATCTTTTCGTGTAAACACCTGTCCACATTTACCACAGATCAAATCAAACTTTTTATCAAAATCATCTACTCGAGACAGGTGTGTACACGAATTTTCATGTCTTAAGCGATCATTCTTTCTATTAAACGATTTCCCGCAATATGAGCAAATAAAATTTATATTGCGGGAGAATTCTTGCGTTTGTGAGGAATCCCCACAAACAGCCTCGTGTCGCAAACGATAACATGATTGTGTAAAAACTTTGCCACATTTACCACAGACGAACGAGGCTGCTGGTGTGAATTCCTGACTATAAAAGCAGGTTAATTCGTGCGTCATACATTCACGGTGACTAGCAAACACCATCCTGCAATTTGCGCATTGACGTGAAGAAGATTCCATTTTTTTGGTATTAAAGTAAATTTAAATTTAAGAAAAATATAAACAAAAAGTAACTTATCTCAAAAAAAAAACTTTGAAAAACTTTTAATTAAACAAAAATTAACTTTATAGAATGAAAAAAAAATTAAATAATTATATAAAAAAAATAATCTCAAAGAACTTTAATTAAACTAAAATTTACTCGAAAAATATCTACGAACGAATACTATCTATAAACGAAAAGTAACTTGTATGAACAAAAAAGAAACAACTTTGAATTAAACGAAAATTAACTCTAATGAAAAAAATTTAAACAATTATAAGAACAGAAAACACTTCAAATTAAACTAAAATTTACTTCAACTATACAAACGAAAAGTAACACTTCAAGAAAAAAATTAAAACAAAAATACCTTCTTGATAAACAAAAAACTTAGGTGTATAAAACTTGAAAAACAAAATAACTGAATATCTATAATTTATATATACAAATTAAACAAAAATTAACCTGCTTTTGAAAAACACAAACTCAAATATAATTTACAAAACAAACAAATACAATTTTCAAAAAATAAAAAATAAACTTACCTTCAAATTCTTCAAAAAATAAATAACTAAGAAAAATAATATCTAATATAAGAAAAATAATAAGAACAAGAACACAAGGGAAAATTCTAGAGAGCGATTTCGAGGAGCACAGATGTTGCTTCTGTGAAAGCTGGAGCTAGAATGAGAGTGGAGGGGGTATACACGTCAGGGACTCGATGAGAATCCTCGAAGCTGATTGGCTGCTACTCTCCCCCACCACTCTCCGAGCTCCCCACTACTACAAACTGGCCCGAACAGGTCGTGCGCAGGCCTAAACAAGTTCCTTCCTGTCAAAACCTGCATGTTTTGGTCCTCTATACATATATTGTAACGATACGAGTGTCGATCATATGGTTTCTGAGGGTGCTGATTCCGAATTTAATATCAGATTTTCGATCGCGCATGCGCCATTCGATTTACTGCTACTGTTTAATTTTTGTTCGTTATATTAATCAATCATATAGTTTCTGAGGAGACTGATTCCGAATTTGATATCAGATTTTCGATCGCGTATGCGCCATTCGATTCACTACTCGTTTGTAATTTTGATTCCTTATATTAATCAATCATATGGTTTCTGAGTATGCTGATACTGAATTTGATATCAGATTTTGGTTCTATGTATTGATAATTTTAAAATTTTCGGTCACATCAATTTTAAGATCAAATTACGTATTACAGAAGTTATAAATTTTGAATATGGTATCGATCTATAGATCGATCTTTCGATTTACAAAACTTGAATTGGATTCACTTACGCGCAATTTGAGGTTTGAAATCAGAAACGGTACTAGTCATAAAAATCATAGCCGATCCCATCGCGAAAAAACATAATGAAATAATGAAAAAAACTTAATATATTATATATATTTCGAGGTATATATTTCGAAAATTATCAAGATAGCAGTATTTATTCGAAAATATATTTCGATAAATTATCAAGATGGCAGTAACTATTCGAAAATATTTCGATAAATTATAAAGATGGCTGTGCTTATTCGAAAATATATTACGATCATAAGGTAACAGCTGACGTGGTTATCATGTAAGGTTATGTCGATCATCTGTTACATATTTCGAGGTTTATATTTTGAAAAATTATCAAGATGGCAGTAACTATTCGAAAATATTTCGAAAAATTATCAAGATGGCTGTGCTCATTCGAAAATTTATTTCGAAAAATTATCAAGATGGCTGTGCTCATGCGAAAATTTATTTCGATAAATTATATAAATGGTAGTGCTTATTCGAAAATATATCGATAAATTATAAAGATGGCTGTGCTTATTCGAAAATATATTACGATCATAAGGTAACAGCTGATGTGGTTATCATGTAAGGTTATGTCGATCATATGTTATATATTTCGAGGTATATAATTCGAAAAATTATCAAGATGGCTGTGCTCATGCGAAAATTTATTTCGATAAATTATATAAATGGTAGTGCTTATTCGAAAATATATCGATAAATTATAAAGATGGCTGTGCTTATTCGAAAATATATTACGATCATAAGGTAACAGCTGATGTGGTTATCATGTAAGGTTATGTCGATCATATGTTATATATTTCGAGGTATATAATTCGAAAAATTATCAAGATGGCAATAACTATTCGAAAATATTTCGATAAATTATATTGATGGCGGTAACTATTCGAAAATATTTCGATAAATTATAAAGATGGCTGTGCTTATTCGAAAATATATTACGATCATAAGGTAACAGCTGATGTGGTTATCATGTAAGGTTATGTCGATCATAACCATATGTTATATATTTCGAGGTATATAATTCGAAAAATTATCAAGATGGCAATAACTATTCGAAAATATTTCGATAAATTATATTGATGGCGGTAACTATTCGAAAATATTTCGATAAATTATATATTTCGAGGTATATAATTCGAAAAATTATCAAGATGGCGGTGGCATTTGAATATTTAGATAAAATAAAAATGTTCGACAAGTTCCGTCATGCACTCGACAAGTTCAAACATGTCCGAAAAAGTTTCAAAATAATATATTTTAGGGATTAGGGATTAATTAGGGATTAGGGATTAATTAGGGGATTAAGGATTAATTAGGGGATTAGGGATTAAGACCACGTGGTGGTTAAGGTTGGTTTGCCCCTGGACCACGTGGCCCTGGGCAAGCCCAGGGTCCAAAGTCCAATTTGATTCCGCAAATTGAGGTCCCAGAACCGGCAATTCCTCCCTACTGGTACGATCACAGTTTTGTTCCTGTTTAGTGGCATTTCCTCTCTAAGCCAGATGGCGGATATTATGTCTTGGAGAACTTTGATGAGTCCTTTGCCTCCATATTTGATTAACTCCGCTGCTAATCCATCTATGCCTGCTGCTTTATAATTTTTTAATTTGTTGATGGCTTCTTATATTTCTTCTTCATCTGGAGGTTCAAAATCTGTCTGGGGTAATTTGATCGATTTGGAGTAATAAGGTTAGTTCTTCACCCACTGTATCTGCTCCTTTGTAGTTAAGAAGGCTGGAGAAATGATTTTTCCACATATTTTGTATTTCTGTTTTATTCACATCTAGTACTGTTTTTGGAGATACGTAAGTGAGGTTATACGAGGTTTACTGTGATTGTACTGTAACTTTCGATAATTGTGTATTATTTCTATTAGTTTCTCGTTTTGGTTTGTTTTTCTTTGTTTCTTGTTTTGTTCCAGTTCTGTTCTTTACTAACTATGTTTAATTTTGTTTAATTATGGTGTTTAATTTTGTTTTTATAGTTCTAAATAGTTTTGAAAAATAGGTTAAGTAGACAAAGTGCATTAAACCTTTCTTGTGGTGCAATAAACTGAACATTGGTGTTTTACAAGTGAACAGGACTTGAAGGTAAGATATTGTGAAACAATTAGTGATTATAATTTACCCGTAACCTACTTGAACTTAAACTTCTATAATTTCACAACCAATAGCGATAAGGTGCGTTGGGGGGAAAACATTTTCTTCATTGGTATCCTTATTTACCACAGGCTTCGTTAGGAAGCCCAGAGACCCTTTTACTATTAGCTGGTGGAAATTCTTAATTTTGTGTAGGTTATAATTTTTATAATTCTCATAATTGTTACGAGATGCTCTGTGACAATTTAGTAGGCCAGGAAGCCAGAACTCCAAAAGACCGAAAACCTACGGTTAAACGGGCTCGGAATGGTTCTCCTGGGTCTGAAAAGAAACTAGAAGCTGGTAGTCACTTTTGTGATGCACAGCGTATACAGGAGAACCTCCGGACCTACATCAACAAGTATGAGAAAAAATCGTTAGGTAGTGTTAGAGACTATATCAACAATAAGGTTCAAGGTTTAGTGGATCTAGTTGAAACGCTAGAAGTCAGGGTAAAGGAAGGAAATTTTGGTACAGTGTCTTCTGTTATTAAGGATACTATTCACGAAGCGTTATCGTTAGAGAGACTTCGTGACTTGCTTACAGATATTGTCGTGCCAAAAGTTATAGAGGCTCTTTCAACTCCAGGTGTAACACATCAGCTGCAGCAGCCTAAAGCAAGACCTTCCAAGGAGCTACAGTCAAATACTCATCTGGATGAGGACCCATCTTCACTAGTAACTGACCCCGAAACGTTTCACGTGGTATCTAGTAAAAGGAAAAGAAAGAAAAATAAATCAGGAAATAAAAATAGAATCTCAGAAGGACCAAAAGAGGAGCTACTAGGACCTACCGTTGGTTCTCCTAATACCAAGTCACCAACCATAGCAGAGATTGTTAAATCTCTGCCAACAAAGCCCACTGTAACACCAAGAGCCACATATATTACTATTAGCGGTGCAGGGAAGGAACCGTTAGATATAATCAATGGATTGCCTTCACCAACTGAAATAGGTGTGAAGGCTTCCATCGTCCGTGCGACCAAGGCTGGTTCTGTTTTGGTCCGCATGGATGCTGATTCTGATGCCACGAAGATGATTGGATGGCAGGGGCTACGGGATAAAGGGTTTCATGCCAAACTGGCTCTAAAGAAAAAACCCAGGCTGGAAGTGCAGGGTGTCCCCCTTTCCTGGGATTCAGCGGCACTGGTCAGATTTCTGTGGGGAAGAATACCCGAGAAGTCGGGCCCCACTCCACTGGTCATCGAGGACCTCCGGCCACTTTTTTCATCTGTTGGAAGAAATGGGTTTACAAGGAATTGGGTGTTAGAAGTCCACCCAATGGTTCGGTTCCTTTTATTAGAAATGGGGAGTATAGATGGAGGATGGTGGGCAATAACATTTAAAGATTACCTCGACGCTCCTAGGTGTGGTCAATGCCAGGGATACGGCCATACCAAAGCCACGTGCAATGAAACTGCTGCTATATGTATATGATGTGCATCTCCTGGCCACTTAATCAAAGATTGCCCCAAGAAAAAAGAGCTCTCAGGCCCTTCCTGTATAAACTGTGTGCGTGCAAACGCCCCAGTTAGTCAAAGGAAACATAAGGCGGGCAGCAGAGAGTTTCCTGTGCACATCAAGTGGGCTAAGGAGGTAGCCAAAAGGACCTTTTATGAATAAGCTTACCATCCTCCAGCTCAACATGGGCCGCCGGCATATTGTAGCAGATGAGCTGCGTGCTCTCTCTCAACACTACGATATCATGGCGGTCCAGGAACCGAGCTGCCGTGGGAACTTGGTCACGGGGTTTGGTCTCACATCGAAGGTTCTAGCTCTGAGCAGTAGAGAGAGGAGGCCCAGGGCAGCCATAGTGGTTAATAACCCGAACCTCGATGTGATGGATCTGAGGCAGTACACCACGGCGGATTGTGTCGCTTGTCATATCAGATGGCGTAACGTCTCGTTTACGCTGGTATCTTCTTACTTACCGGACGGCAATGACATTGACAGAGACATATCCGCCTTGGAAGTGATCACGACTTGCACTAGGAACGTGATCATTTGTTCAGATACCAACTCCTGGAACACGGTCTGGGGATCCAATCGGACAAATAGAAGGGGTGTTCAGCTCGGGGAATTTATTTCTAGAAGTCAGTTAGTGGTAATGAACGACCCTTCTGCTGCCCCTACGTTCTCCAGTGCGATGGGGCAGAGCTGGATAGATGTAACTCTGGCATCCCCGACGCTAGCGTATCGTATCAGCGATTGGACCCTTAGATCTGAAACGAGTTCCGACCATCACATGATAGCTTTTAAGCTAGAAGAAAATGTAGATAGTTCCCACGGCATATTCAAGGGCTACGTAACTCGTAGAAACGATTGGAGAGCCTTCCGGTCAGCCCTGGAGAGTAGATTAATCGACGAAGAATGGGATGCGGCAGAGATGGACATGACTAATGACCTGGATTACAAGGTGCACAGGATCACTAATGTCATCCGTGATGCCGCCGAAGAATCCCTCCAGCGTCGGAAGGCGAAAGCTCGACCTGTCCCATGGTGGACGCCGGCCTTAACTGTCATGAAGAGAGAGGTCTACAAGGCACGCGTTTGTACCAGAGGTGTAGTGATGAAAGGCGCAATATACTTCGTGATGAGTACAAGTCTAAGGCCAGGGCATATCGAAATGAGGTGCGCTCTCGAAAGCGAAAGTCTTGGGATGAGTTTATTACCGAAGAGTCAACAAAGAATCCATGGGGGATCCCTTACAGAGTGGCCATGGGTAAGTTCTCTCCGCAACAGGTCTTAGCCGCATTGAAACGTGGAACTGACCAAGCAACCACTCTTGAGGAGACGGCGAAGATGTTTTTTGCCGTTACCTACCCCAGGGATGATCCATCCCAAGATAATGAAGAGGAGGAGTTCGTGAGGCGCACCACGGTATACCCACCCGGTACGGACTTGTGCCCACCATGGGACATATGGGATCTCCGTACTGCTGTGGATAAGCAAAAGACTGGTCGCGCTCCTGGATTGGACTCCATTGACGCAGCGATTCTTAAGAATAGTATCCCCTGTATTGAAGAAAAGCTTTTGGCATTGTTCAATGAGTGCCTAGATAGGGGATACTTTCCTAAAATATGGAAAATTGCTGATGTTAGACTTCTTTATAAGGGAGGAGGCAAAGATAAGCAATTGGCCAAGTCTTACAGGCCTATATGTCTCCTCCCTATAATGAGCAAAGTGTTAGAGAATTTGCTGATGACAAGCCTGCGACCAGTCTTATCAAGGGCGAGCCATCCACGGCAGTTCGGAAGCACTAAAGGCAAGGGAACCGCTGATGCTCTGCTGAGAGTGCGCCGCGATGTCGAAGAAAAGGCGGAAAAATATGTCATGCTTCTCCTTTTTGATATCTCCTCAGCCTTTGACAGCGTTTGGTGGCCTAGCGTGCTCCAGCAGTTGCAAAAATATGAAGCTCCCAGCAACTTGTATGACTTTTTGAGAAGCTACCTCCAGGACCGAAGACTGAAGATAAAAGGTAGCTTCTTTGAAGTAGAAGAGAGTGTGGAAAGAGGTTGTCCGCAGGGGTCTGTCCTTGGCCCTGCTCTGTGGAAACTAGTGTTTGACGAGTTGCTGGGACTTCTGGAAGAGGAGCGGTTCCCGGCCACGGCTTATGTTGATGACCTAGCCGTCGTTGTGGCTTCGAACAGCAGAGCCAGACTAAAACATGAAGCCGAACGGTGCGCCAACATAGTAGCTCGATGGTGCGAGAGAAAGAAGTTAAGGATGGCGGCGGCCAAAACACAGTCCATTCTTTTGAGGGGCAAGACCGATAGGGCCCACCCTATTACTCTTAATATTGAGGGAGAAAGGATAAGTCCAAATGAGGTTGTAACCTACCTTGGCATCAAGTTTGGACAAAAATTCAATTTAACACCTCATTTGGAATACATAAGAAATAGGGTGGCCTTAGCTCTTAATGGGCTTTGTCGCATTGGGGGCGCCTTTTGGGGTCTTAGGTTCCCAGCCACACTGACCATCTACAAAGGTGTGATTCTGGGTATCCTGAGATATGCGTCCCCTGCATGGAGTCAACACCTCTCGCACCAACAGAATAAGAAGTTGGCGACGATTCAGCGGATGGCTCTGCTGCGAGTCACCAGGGCGTACAGAACAGTATCTCACGAGGCGGTGCAGGTCTTAGCAGGAGCAATCCCAATTGACCTCCTCTTGCGAGAAGATTACTTCAGAAACAAATTGAAGAGGGGAGGCATTGCGGATCTACCGGCAAACCTTCGAGTGAGGATATGTGAAGACCCACGGAGATGGAGAATTATTATTCGGGAGAATACCATACAAAATTGGAGCCAGCGATGGGTGACGACAATAAAAGGGGCTACCCTAAGGAAATACTTCCCCACCGTTGATTCCAGGCTAAAAGCCACATGGGTTGTCCCTGACTATTGGATCTCACAGTTCCTCACGGGGCATGGGGGTTTCCGAGCCAAGCTCGTAGAACATGGTAAGGACATTGATCCCCTATGCCCAACTTGTAGGGAACCGGAGACCGCTGAGCACGTTTTACTGACCTGTACTGCCTATGAGACACTGAGAGCCAAGCTGTTGAGAGAGACAGGGCTCTACGTCCTGACTGCTAACGATCTACCTCAGCTGATGGTGAAAGAGAACTACCCGTTCTTCAAATCCTTCGTATACGGGTGGAAGGAAGCAGTTGGCCAGGATCACTTCACCTTGGGACGGACAGCTGGAGCTGCTCCGGGAAGACCGACGGACTGAGGAGAAGATAGAATAACACACCAAGAAACAGAAGAACACATCAGTGATTAAACTGCTATTTTATGCCACGTTGCGGCAGTGAGTTGATTCTCAGAATCTTCTCACTGCTGCAAATCCGTATTGCCTTAAGAGGCAAGGTAGGAAGAATAAATAAAAAAATAAAAAAAATTCTGTTTTATTTGTTGTAAGTTCTCCTTCCTTGTTGAGGCAGGCCATCTGTCGTGCGAAGAACGGCTTTCTGCTTCTATTCACTTTGTGGTAGAATTCACGAAATCGGTTTTCTCCTCTGAGCATTTCCATTTTCTCCAGTTGAGTTCTTTCGTATTGCCTCTTCTTTATCAGATGAATGCGTTTCTCCTCTCTTCTCCTTGCACGATATTCTTCAACTACATTCCTAGTTTTTCTCTGAACCATGCTTCTGTAGGCCCGGTTTTTAGTTTCTGTTGCAATCTGGCATTCATTATCAAACCAGGGGGATCTCTTTTCTTTTTCTGGAGGTCCGAGTACGTTGTATGCGACGTCTTTCACTATTTTAGAGCAGGTTGTCCAGCAACTTTCCATACTTACTTCCGGATCAGGGACATCGTTTAGGCGTAAACCTTCATCCAGCTCTTCCTGGTTACGTTTCTGGATTTCCGGTTCTTTCAACGCATCAATGTTGAACTTTTTATGATGAGGTCCAGAGCTGTTCTTTTCTGGCAATTTTATTCGAGCTCGAACGTGCGCTATTATCAAGAAATGATCGGAATCAATATTCGCTCCCCTATTGGCTCTTACATCTTGCAGGAACCATTTGTGTCTCCTTCCAATCAAAAAGTGATCAATTTGGTTTACGGTTAATCTATCTGAAGATACCCAAGATCCTTTATGAATGTTTTTGTGCGGGAATAAGGAGCCTCCTATCACCAGGTCTTGCGATGCTGCAAAGTTGATAAGTCTGATTCCATTGTCATTGCTGATATCATGCAGGCTATTTCGCTCAATCGTAGATCTGTATATGTCTTCCTTTCCAATTTTCGCATTGAAATCACCGGCAATGATCTTAGTATCATGCTTCGGACACTGATTTAAGGTTCCTTCGAGAAGATCATAGAATTTTTCCTTTTCTTGGTCTGCTGAGACCTCTGTAGGTGCATGAACACTGAAAATACTATAACTATACAATCTTCCTCTGAGAAGGAGGTAACAGATGCGGGGACTAACTGCCTTGTATCCAATCAACACTGTATGGTATATACCTTCAACTTAATGGTAAGGCACAAACCAACCTTTGTGAATTAAGTGGACTGTATTTGAAGGTTAGAGATGTTAAAATTAAATAGACTTAACAGATTACAGATTTATTGAGAAAAAAAAAGAACAAAAAAGACCTTTCAAAATATTGTTTGTTAGTAGCTATTTTAATGTAGTTAAATGAGATGGCCATGCGGACTCACTAATTACTTTTGCAATATGCCCTATCTTCTCCATATTCTCTATGTAGTTCTTCAAGAAGATCTCTCCCTGCTCTTCATCGCCTCCAGCCGGGGAACCGGCTCCTCTTCTTACTCACTCATGTCTCGTGTAATTTTAATTGAAGAAAAAAAAAAAAAAATGGATGGGCCAGGCCTGGTCTCTTTCAAGGAATCTAACTCCAAGTTCCTTCTCAGCCTCTGCCCCCAGCAGAGTTCGCCGGTGGGGCATTCAAATCTTGGCGGTCCCGCCATTCGATTTGCCCACCCCTGCTTCTGCAATTTGTAGTACCTTTCGGGAAGCCGAAACAACTACTAAACAACTAATTAACTATAAGAAAAAACTTAGGACTAGGACTTATCGCTTTGAATATAGGGAGCACAACTGGAGCAACTATTCAGTTCGGCTTCTAAACACCATATGAAAGTAATATTTTATATGGTATTCAAAACTAATAGATTAAAAAAATAATAAAAAAAAAAAAAAATAAATAAAATGAAAATAAGTAAATAATCATCAAAATATAACGAAAAAAAAAAAAAAAATGACTATGAGGTACTCCCTGCTAGCAGAGAAGAATAAACCGGGCGGCTACAGAAGGTCACTGTTAATCCTCTCCTCAAAGGTGCCGGAACTTCAAACAACGCAAACCGCGATCTGAACACTACCCCTGCTGAAGCAAGACTGAAAGAATAGATCGATTTTACAAACCATTTACCCACCTAAATAGTTAGTTCTGAGAATATTTTATTTTTTTACTATAAAAAGAAGGAAGTAAGCCCTACTAAGCGAAACATTTTCATTTGGATATCCCTATTGGAACAAGAGAGCAATTCATTTTTTTATAGTTTGTAAAAATCTCCTAAAATCAATAATCGGTTTTGGCGAAACAACTTACCTCATTTCTACTTTGAGTAACTCAATCGACGCAAAATTTAATCCTTTTTCAATTTAAAGAGAGTAAAATGTACTCATCGATGAATTATTTTCGAGCTTTAGACAAAAAAATAAAATTTTGTTTACCTGTTATATTTTATGGCAACCGATCTGAGGTGGCAGACGTTCATAATTGTGGTATATGAAATGAGTAATTTCAGCCAGCGAGATCAAAACAAATTACTACTGATATTGAGTTATTTACAACCTCTGTTATTAATAGGCTTATATTTTCGTTGATTAATTTGTATAAAAAAATATTTATTTTATTTACATAAGATATGTATGTGTAAATGAGATTTAGATAATGTGCAATCTGCGACTAATTAATTATTATTTATCATATTTATAGCCTTGTTCTGTAAATAGTTCCTTCTTCTTCTTCTTCTTCTTTAAAAAAAAAATAAAAAAAAAAAAAAAAAAAAAAAAAAGAAGGTTTTATTATTTTTTCGGTCAAATAAATACTTGCAATTACGTAGGCACGTTTATAAATTTAAAATAATATCCTAAGCCCCCTGTAATTCTATCATGTATTAGAATTAAACGATGTAGCAGAAGATTGGATGCGCCCCAGTCACTGGCGCCTTTTCGCCGCTAAGGTACTTTTCTTTGAACCTATTCGATATATTTTGAAATTTGACCAATGATTTTTAAAGAAGAATAATTGCTCCAGTTGTTTTCTTTCAGGGCGTTTTTGGTTAATGATGGTCGTTTACTCACAAATTAACTTGTAATTTTAACTTTTACGCGAGTGACTTGCCAAAAATTGACGTTATAGGTATTTTATATTGTCTAGACTAATTATTTTAGTATGTTTGTTTATTTATTCTGAATCTATAACTATCTAGCTGTAATAAAAGACCAGTTATGGCGACATAAATACTGGTGAGCATAATGGTGAATGTTAGTAATAAAAAAACGAACAAAAATCAAATTCGTCATACCGCCATTTTGGGTTAGTAAGGCCACTTTTTTTCTGGGAACATTGGCTTTTTCTTAATCGTTTATCATAAGGAAGACAACGATATGCAATTTAAAGGGATGTGGGGGGGGGGGGGGGTGCACGGTAGGGGGGTCTGGCCCACGTACTATGTACGTACTTGGCGGGCAGGGAATCTTGACAAACGAAGGAGAGTCAGTGCGCGGCCCTCTTAATTTACGTAAGGATGCGAGGTCGGTAGTAGCAATAGGATTTATTTATTAGAATGTTATGGGCAGAGAAAGGTCATTTTAATTATTAATAAGAAAAGAAAGAATGTTAATGATATATTAGATGTAATACTAGAAATATTCAACAGCATTTTTTCTCAACGATCTTAATTTTCATTCTGAATTAGTTTGGAATAACGTGATTAAGGAATCGAATGAAATCCGTTTAATTATTTATTGATAAACAGATTTAATTTTTTTTTCATTGCGTCAGATTAAGGTCTTCAGTTGAGGCCACTTGTCCATTTACAATTTAGCTGAAAACATAAATATGATCATCAGCTTCCTAATTTCATTCCTCATTTTACGTGCCTATATAAAAAATAATAGAATTGGTGGCATGAACTAAACAATTATATTTATTAAATTAGTAAATTAATCATCAAAATACAAATATTTAATATTATACTATTTAATATTTACCTGAGCGGGAATGGCAACAAAACCACCTTCCGCGTTAACAGGATTCCTAATTCTGGGCGTTATCTTCAGGCTGTTGCATCAATTCATCATCATAAATTAATCAACAAAAAACTATAGAAGTATTCTAAACTCCATTTAAATTTACCTCGGCGTGGATTGCAATAAAGCCGTCATCTGCGTCACCAGCTATCCTGACATTCGCCATTCCTCCATTTCGGACAGTTATCGTCATGCCGGTGCATCTCCCGTTCTCCTTCAGCCCACTCACCACGACACAGTAATCGCCAGGGAGCAAGCATGTACTGCAACGATCACATAAATACTATCGAGAATTACCTATTTGTATCTATCTGCTGTTAAATTCGATGAAACCCTTATCACCCCTGCAGAAGGTAATTTGGTAATTGCCGTTGTTCCACCAGTTACTTACCTGCGTTTCTGAAATAAATATTCCGCGTTGACTATGCAATTCTAAAAATATTTCATTACTGCCTTTGGTAATGAATCATACCTTTTACAACATTTGCGAAGCGCACCATGCTATATATTTGCCTCCATCGGTGCTCGCAGACCCATCCTCCGCCAAAAGTAAGATCGTTGTTCAAAGGTATGGAGGTGGCGACTGGTCTGGGTCGTCGAAGCTAAAGCTGGACATCATTACTGGGTCTGCCTAAATGGTTCCCATAATTGTTTTTTGATTATCTATTTATCAAAGTTGGCGTATGATTATCATGGCACAGTTTAATGAAATTTCGTACTTTTAATAATTAAGTAATGCTAAAAAGTATTGAGAAAAGTAGGAGAGCATTTAAAGCAGCTCAACAGAACAAGGCCCATTTTCCGACAAGACAACGCTCCAGTCCACAAGCCTTGGTTTGTAAACAAATATTTTGAATAGAATAATATTTTACTTTTGCGTCGTAAAGCTTGTTACCCTGGTCCCAACAACATCGAGAACAGTTTAGTAAAACAGAGTAGGGCGGTATTCACTGCAGGAAGGCAATTCACTTTTCTGGACGAACTCAGAGCATTCAAACTTAGAGGTATAATTCGGGCAAAGATGTATAAACAATTTTTAAATCCCTTACAAATCGAATGGTTACATTTTTAGCAAAACAAGGGAAGAAAAACATCAAAAACTATTAACAATGTTAAAAATATACATAATTTTGATATTGGCATATAATTTTGTAGCAGTCAATTTTCATTCTTTTTTTCATGTAAATACTTTTAATTAACGGTTATTAGCCTATTAAACTCCTGTTCTTATTCCTACTAGTGTGCATATTATTTCCTTCACAACTGCCTCACCGCCCTACTTCAGAACCTCATTCGGTACGACATTTATTCCAGGAGCACTTTTGTTATGAAGTGCTTAGAATATTCCTCCTTGTGTGGTTGTAATTATTCTTCCCCTAAGAGTCTGACTCTCTTTCCTCATTGGCACGACCTTTACTGCGGCTAGTAACTTCTAAGAATTGCTTCCGTCTTTCCAGAACTGTTCTCTTATTGGCTATTAAGTTCCCTTCTCTATCTTTAATGTACCTCAGTCCTAGAGGGTATACATTCCGAAATTGTCTTGTTCTTTTGAATACAATTGTGGTCTAGTAAGTCGTAGTCTTCCTGGAGTTTTCCTAACTTATGTGTTTCCTGCAGCCTTCTCTTCTGATTTCATATTCTCTTAGCTGTTGTTAGGGTTCTTCGTGAACCCTAGAATAGCAAAATATTTGTAGTGGGGGTCATAAATCTCTGACGCCCCCTCCCAGAACCGCCCCTGCACACATTTTTTAATTTTCCCCAATTAAATCAATATATGTTTTTAAAATAGTCTAAATCGCTTATATTATTTTAAATAGTTTGTTTATTTGCTTTGAAATAATGACTTCAAAAATATATTTTTTTTTGTTATTTTATTTGCCACATTTTTACATAAAAGGTTGACCGTATAAACATCAAATCGATTTTTGAAGATCATCTTGAGGAGAAAATAATGAATTAAAATACATATTTCGTTTAATATTTTAGGTTTGTGACTTCTTTCCACATATTCTTCAAATATTAATATACTGAATTAACGACATACATAATACATTAGAAAATATCAAGTATGAATATAATCCCATCGTTGATTCAGTTGGCATTCGGTATTGCATTCTGTTTATAAATGCTGCAATCAGTGAGAATATTGTTTGCTTAACGTCCTGCCATTGATGAAATGTTCTTGTAATATGCTGAATATGTGCATATTATACTGTGCATCCACTTCATAATAAATCTAAATATTTTCTTATCACCAGAAATAATTAATAATTAGCATAAGTAATTAAAGAACATTCGTTTGTATTACCTATGTTGTTTCCTTTGGATCAAATGCAAAAATATTGCAAGAAATTAAATTTGAAAAGGTATGACAATTTTATCTATAATGCAAGTACTGCCAGCACGCAAGATGTCATATAACTAATATGTATATCGCAGTATGTATATCACATGTCATATAACTAGTTAATTTTTTTTACTTTCAATTACCTATATATGAAATTTTCAGTAAGGGAAAGTATTGCCATCGTGAAAAATTTCGACTTCCGGATTTCAACGAAAATACACGTTTTGGGTTCCCCTGAGTCAAAATAACCAAGTCCCGCGAAATGGTCTGTGTGTGTGAACAGACTAGCTCATAAACTATAAACCGTGCGAATCTGAAATTGGGTATTTAGTGTAAGTATCCCCGCGATGTAACAGCAAAAAATTCATCAAAATTGATCAAACGGAGGCAGTACTTTATTTATTAACTTTTAACGTTTTTTTCGAATTTCTCAAAAACGGCTCTAACTGAAAATTTTTATTAAACTGAGTATTTGATCTATTGATATTCCCGAGATATAGCTGGAAAAATTTCATCAAAATTGATCAACCAGAGGGGGCACTTTACTATTAAATGTTGCCTCATTTTCACTTGTTTTTTTATTTACTCAAAAACGGCTTTAACGATTTTGATCAAACTGGGTATTTGATGTAGGTATATGCCTACGATGTGACAGCAAAAATTTCAACATAATTGGCCGAACGGAGGGGGTACTTTATTTAATGAATTTTGTCTAATTTTTACGTTTTTTTTTTGTTTGTTTTTTCAATTTTATCCAGAACGGATCGAACGATTTTTATCAAATTCGTTAAGTTCAATGAAAATTAGATGTTCCTTAATATCAGGTAAGCTTTATCATTATTAAAATGTTCTGAGGGGCCTTTAATAGGGAAGGGGCCTTTTTTGTTTTCCTATAAAGTACCCTTGTTTTTGTTTATATGGAGAAATTGGCAGTCTCCCGTTACGCCTAAAAATAAGAAACCTATCAAGTAAACCTATAAAGGAGAAAAAAAGGAAAATATTCCGTCAACTCATAAAACACGTTGAGCCCACGCATGCAGAGTACACGCATTGCTCATAATTAAAGCCGTTCTGTTCATTTAATGGAAATTTGTTTCATGATAACTAAATGAAGTTTTCAACAACTACATAGAGAATTATAAAATCAGACGACTTGGAGTATTATGCTTGCTTAGAGTATTGCCGAAGTATTACAAGTAAAAACTTTTATTTAATAACAAAAAAAATTATTGTTTTTTTATAGAGAAAATAAAATCACATAGACCGGTATGTTAAAGGACGAATGAGTAAGGGTCTGGCCACACATGTCCGCACCGGATCCGCACCGCAGCATTAAATAGGTTATGTTCAGAATATTTTTAATTTTCAGCCACACATGTCAGACACAGGCCACTTTAGGCATAATTAAAGGTAACATGTAAGTTAAATTAAAAATATTGTGATCATAACCTATATTAATGCTGCGGCGCGGATCCGGTGCGGACATGTGTGGCCAGACCTTAAAGCGGTATTTCAAGTTGCTGCTTCCTGAAATATCCACCACCTCAGACAGGATCTCGGGGGCAACCATGCCGTGGAAGTTTCATAGCAAAGAAACTCCCAGCAATTTTTTACTTGCCTTGTTACGGAGCTACTCCTAAGATAGGCAAATCAATGTAATTATTTTTATCAAGAGCATCTATAGAAATTGGTGTTTTACGAGTTGTTGGTCGTCTCATTAGAATAAACTTCTACTTTTTTTTTTGCTACTGCCTATGTAATTTACTTAGCCCTAGTACACTTTAAAAGCAAAAGCAAGAAGCTGAACGCAGCCCCAAAAGGATACCAGATTGGAGTAAACGACAGAGGTCCAAGTTTTGATTGAAGCGTTCTTGATGTGAAGACAACGGATAGAGCTAACCCTATTAAAATGATCATCCAAGATGCAATTTGGAAGATGCTTTAACATGACTCCTCACCTGGACAGCTTGGGAAATGGCTCTCACTTTAAACTCCCCCTATCGTGGGGAAGGCGCTTTTTGGGGACTCAGATACCCAGCTACAAGGACCATTCATAAGGGAGTAATCTTGGTATTCTAAGGCATTAGTACCCTGCCTGGAACCAACTGAAAAGCAAGTTGGCAGGTATACAGATAACGAATCTACTGGGAATTAGTCTAGCATATCGGAATGTTCCTCGTGAGACGGTACAAGTAATAGCAGAAGGGGCTCTCGACCTGCTCTAGCGGGAAGATCTATTGAAATAAACATAAAAGAGAAGGCTCTGCAGGTATGCCTGGAATTGGCGATAGCCCCGGGCAAGGAAAAGTAAAAAAATATATGTTATTGCACATATAGTGTTTCATTTGACCGCACCCCCAACCATTTTCATCAAATATACAATAATCGTTACCTTCGTCTACTTGTGGAAAACTGTACAGGGACCTGCCCACTTCAATCTTTGTCGGGGAGAGCCATGGTGTAGCCTGCAAAACCAAAGAAGAAAATTGAATTTGTAGCGTTCCTATAGCAGCAGTGAGATGATATGCAGGCATGCTTAACCTCCAATTGCTGCAAATAATGCGTGCCTGGCGTGCCAAGGTAGGATGGAAATAAATAATACGTGGGATATTCACAATCAGTATTTTTTTTATTCAAAAAATAAAATAAAAAATATGCAAATAATTAAAGTTTTTCTTTGATTACACCAAAACTTTACTTCGTTTCGGATTGATAAGGACTTGAGTTTGCTCTCTTCCCCCACCATGGCGATTCCTGCCTACGCTCTTGATAACGCATTAGCACGCTCTTGATATTTATATGATTCTTAAATTATTTAGACCGCGATACGAATAAAAGGAAATATAAAGGAAGACATTTAGTCGAATTTTCACATCGAATTAATTTACTACAGAATATGAAAATAAATTACCCTTTCATGACGTGACTTTAAACGTGCCCTTAATCCTAATGGAACAATAGAAACAAAATGGTGGCAACAACCCATATGTGCCGGAAATCGGATGCATTATGCTAGCCAATGACTTGATCGGTACAAAATTAACACCGCAAATAACCGTGCAAGAAAATTATCCACTGAAAAAAAAAATTAATAAAGCCGAATCAATAAATATGCGCATAGACTCATTTGCAATTTACTAAGACACAAACAAACACAAACTCTAGAAGAACTACATGAAACTAATACTAAAACTGTTCCTTACATACGAGCACTATCAGAAAGGCTTGAAAAAACACTAACAAATAACAATAATATTATTGATCACAGTTTCAGATCACTTTCAGAAATACATCTAACATTGGAAAATTATACAGTAAAACTAAAAATAATTCTGAATTACAATCAAATCTTAGTTTATGAATTGCCTTGCGTAGATAATTGTGGAAAATCATATTTCACAATAAACGACAAACAGCAATTGATTTAGCAAATAAAACAAACCGAACAAACAGCTCTCACTATCCATTACAGTCAAACAGATCATTCATTTAAATTTAATGTGTAAGTGCGTCTTTTTAGCTTAGCCGAAAATCTGTGAGGCGTATGACCAAATGGGTTTAAGTAAGTAGGCGTGTGTATTCAGTTTTTGTCTAATTTTCAATTTAGAGAATGCCCTAAATAGTTAAGGTATGCCCTAAATATTTAAGGCATGCTCTAAATGCCTTACATATTAATGCGTTGCAGCTACAGCATTCCATGTTTGTCGCAGATGCTGACAGGTGCGAATCAACGTTTGAAGAGAAAAAAATTGATTAACATTACATATTATTCATTACATTATTACATCTTCATTACATTATTATATATTATATATACACACACAAAATAAATATATAAAGAAACATTACAGAAATGATAACTATAGAAAAATATAAAAATCGTGCATAAAAAATAACATGTAATCACATTTTAACTTTTACTTAACTATATATGATATATATATAGTAAGGGAAAGTATCGCTGCCGTGGAAAATTTCTACTTCCGGATCCCAAACGGAAATACACGTTTTAGGGGCACTTGAGTCCAAATAAACAAGTACCGCAAAATAGGATGTGTGAATGGATTGATCATAAAATTTATTTTGTACGAAACTGAATTTATATATTTTGTTTAATCATAATGATCTGATAGAACTCAAATTGCTAAGGAAAAATCTTCTTTTAAAGTACCTTCAATATTGTTCATTTGGAGTAAATACAATAGCAGTCCCTAACCATCCAGAAATGACTTTATATAAATTATGAATATATACCATTGGAACGCCAAGAATTTAAGAAATAATAATATTTCGTTTGTAATAGATTTATAATATAACAATATTTTTGTTTTCAGTTTTATAGTATTTTTGTTTTTAGTTGTATAATATTTTTGTTTCCAAAAAAAGAACAAGGAGTTTTCTAGAAGACTTAGGGGTCGAATTGAGGTGAAAATTTAAGTTGTATGTATTTTTTAATGCCACATTATAAAAAATTAATGTACTGCAATTCATATACGCTTATAACGGGAGTTTATTATATACAGGTAGGAAGGTAGCAAGAGGTGGGGAAGAGTTGAATACCTAAGATCTCCAGGACTTTGTCCGAAAAAAGCAAAAGAACGTTTGGGGTTGACAACCCTTATCACTTAGGGGTATGAGACATAGATAGTAGCCGATTCTGCTCAAGAGTGATATGAACTATAACAAAAAGAAGAAAAAAAGATGATAAATAAATATTAAAAAAAACTGTAATATTATGCATGCAAGTTAAAATGTAATTTTGGTTTAATTAACGTATGTAAGTATTGATAAGTATGCAATGTTTTAAAGCAACCCAATGTATTTGGGCAGCATTGTTATGTTTTGCTATAAAAAAGAAGCATTTCTCTCTGTTGAAGGTCAGTGAAACGAAATATTAAAATCGCAAGAAAAAAATAATTTCTGCTTTAGGATTATGAAACGGAAACTATTGTTTTCCATGGCAACAGCTTTCTTAAAACTAAATCAAAACTAACAGGATTACAAATTACCATTTTAATTTCGTTTTGCATTGGAAAACAAAGAAAACTGTTTGGAGAGAAGATTTCTGTGAGAGGAGGGGAAGTGCGTGCTCCCAAAAATGTTTATCAATCAGGGAATAAACTTGTGGCGATTCCTAAATCTTTGAATGAACTTTTAATACATAAACGTCATTTTCTATTCTGAAAAAATCTTTAACCGCTCAAAATTTGGAAATTTATTTCCAAGCTGTTATCGGTCGTTAATATGACTCCCTGGAATCGATTCCTCATTACATCGTAGAAAAACTTGGCGTGTGTTAAAACTCGATTTTATTTTTATGATCACCCCCCACAAAAAAAAGTGTTTTTGTAAAACAATTTGAAAGAATCCCCCGAATGTACGGAGTCCCATGATTATGGGACTTCACTCCTGGTAGTAGTCATTCCAATAGCAATTGTCAATAAGCTGTTTAAATAAATAAAATTGTTATTGAAGAACAATGTTTAGTGTTCCCATTCAGGTAGCAGCGCTTAAATACGCCATTTTCAAAAGGTAATATGTTTTTTAGTCAATGAAAGGAGGTTGGTAAGTAAAAACATCGTGTAATGCGCACCGCGCCAGATTTTTTATGGTTCCAGCTTCAATTAAAATTCCATTATGGCAAAATCTGCCATGTCATGAATAATGATTCAACTTATTGGGACCTTCTAATAAATGAGAATCTAAAATATATTTAAAAAGTATTATATATATATACACACACATCGTTTAAAAAAAAGAGATTTTTATAAATATTAAGGGACTCGGGTATTTATTCTATATTTTATTTTTAGGTTAGATATTTTCGTTTGTATAGTTACCGGAAATATTAAAAAAAACTTAAGAAGCCTAAATAAATTACGCAAATCCCTTATTGGCTTGCACGTGTTCAAATTAATTAAAGCAAACAATATAACACTCGCTGACTCTTACTAAAACAAGGCCGTCCATAAACACCCTAAATGGGGAGGGGATTGGTTATCAGTATATAATATCGGGACCGACATGTCGAGGAGCATAACACAAAATGATACTGACAGCAGCTCTTCTAACCATCTTGCCGTTGGTCTCGGCGGATACCATCGCCAACCTGTTCGAATGGTCCCACGACGATGTGGCCAAGGAATGCGTTCGCTTCTTAGCTCCGTACGGCTACAAAGGAGTTCAGGTAATCGTTTATAATAGATCTGAGTAATAAGCTGCTATCCAGTGGATATTCTTTGAGATTATATTAATAAGGATTCTAGAGGCTTAAAAGTAATTACTGAAGTCTGATATAACTGAACTGAAATTGGATTGATATTCTGATATTATTGGCTATTATATACTACAGAAGGCTATTCGTTTAATTTTACAGATACATCTACTGAAAACGATCGATTTTATACTCCAAGTATTTTCTAGAACTATGAAAAGTGTTATCTATAATTAGAACAAAGTTTTCTCTATACCAATGTAAAAACCATCTCAAAATTAAACTAATTCCCGCAGGTTTCGCCAGTCACCGAAGGCATAATACTCAACGGGCGGCCGTGGTGGGAGCGCTACCAACCGTTCTCATACAAGCTGGTCAGCAGGTCCGGGGACGAGGCTGCCCTTAGGAACATGGTAGAGACTTGTAATGGCGTCGGTGTCAGGTGAGAACCATCGAATATAAGAAATGATCCATCGCATTCAGTAAAAAAAATTTTAATAACACATGTTTTATCTTTTCAGAGTCTACGTGGACATTGTCTTCAACCATATGTCTGCAGACCAAGATTGGGGTACTAAGGGTACGGCAGGTTCCCAACCTGACTCACATCACAAACAGTACCCAGATGTACCCTACGGACCAGGCGACTTTCATGAATCATGCAAAATAGATTGGGGGAACCCTACACAGGTATATCGTTGCGACAGAATACTATAACGACAAAATCTACTTTGATGATTGACTAAACTTGAGGTTTTTCAGATCCGTACTTGTGAACTGAAAGGGCTCCACGATCTTGACCAGAGCAAGGATTATGTAAGAGGCAAGATTGTTGACTTGCTGAATAGTCTCATCGATATTGGAGTTGCTGGGTTCAGGTACTATACAAGTTCATACTATACTAGTGAGACATACAGACTAGCTCAAAAACTGTATACCGTGGGAATTTGAAATTGGGTATTTAGTGTAGGTATATGCCCGCGATGTGACAGCAAAAATTTCATCAAAATTGCTCAAAGGGAGGGGGTACTTTATTTAATAACTTATTACGTTTTTTTCGATTTTCTCAAAAACAGCTCTAACGATTTTGATTAAACTAAGTATTTAATCTATTTATATGCCCAAGATATGACTGTAAAAATTTCATCAAAATTGACCAACCGGAGGGGGGACTTTACTTAATAAATTTTGTATCATTTTCACGTGTTTTTTTTATTTACTCCAAAAAAGGCTTTAACGATTTTGAAGAAACTGGGTATTTGATGTATGTATATACCAAATATGTAAAAGCCAACGTTTCATCAAAATTGGTCCAACTGAGGGGGCACTTTATTTCATGACTTTTTTTCCAATGTTTACCTTTTTTTCGATTATCTCAAAAACGGCTTTAATGATTTTTATCAAATTCGTCATGTTTAATGAAAATTAGATTTTCTTTAATATCAGGTAAGCTTTATCATTATTAAAATGTTCTGAGGGGGCTTTTTTTTGGGGGGGCTTTTTTTGTTTGTTTGTTTCTTTCTTATAAAGTACCATTGTTTTTGTTTACATGGAGAAATTAACTGTCTCTCGTTACGCCTAAAAAATAAGAAACGGCTAAATATGAGATATGATAAAAATAAAGAAATATAAAGAGGAGAAAAAAAGAAAAATATTCAGTCAACTCATAAAACTCGTTGAGCCCACACATGCGGAGTACGCCTTTAATTACAGACCATTGTTCATAATTAAATCCGTTCTGTTCATTTGAGAAGTGGCAATTAACAAAACGCATTAATTTCTAATCTAAGTAAGTTGGTAAGTGAAAGTTGTGTGTTGCGAGCACGCACCAGATTTTTTTCATTAAGGATTATGCACGTTGCAAATATTTTTCCAGATTATACATAAAACGTTTTTCATGAAATTATATCATAGTCTCATCGATATTGGGGAAGCTGGCTTCAGGTACTTTGCATTATTAGAAGCATGTTCTTATTCGGTCTAATTTACTTATTTTCCTTTTTCTTATATGGATTGACTACGGAATGCTTAATACATTACAAATTATATGAAGCCAATTTTTCTTAAACATTAACCTTTTACAATATACATCCGATACATCTATATTATCATATATTTTTAATATTAAAATTTTATCATAATTATACGACAATAATTAATATATTTGATGAGATGAAACCTTTGTTAATTTTACCTTTACGCCATAATAGTATGATAGATTTGATAAACTAAGAGTGCCAATTAGCAATTCTATTACTTTTTTTTTCATAGGAGTTCATAAATATATCTGTACTTTATAAATTTAGTACGCTTATTAAAAAGTGGTATAATTAAAATTTTAATAGATGTTTCTTGGATTGAGTTAAATATTCCACAATCTTGCCAGAATATTCTACACTTTCAGCGCATTGAATAACAGTTATAAATAATATAGCCGATTTTTGAGATATTGCATTGTTGAATGCACCAAATAAAATGTCCCATAAAAATTTTCTTAAAAATCATTTTACTATCACTTACCTACCTACATTAAATAGTATGGGAAAGTATTGCGATCATGAAAAATTTCCGGTTTTCAACAGATATACGAGTTTTGGGATTACCAAGTCCCGCGAAATGATCTTCTGTGTGTGAACAGACGAGCTCAGTAACTCAAACCCGTACGAACCTGAAATTAGGTATTTGGTATATGTTTATACCCTCCGCAATATACCTGCCCGCAATGTGACAGCAAAAAATTCATCCAAATCGTTCAAATGGATGTGACCCTTTATTTAAAAAAATTTCTCTCATTTTTACGTTGTTGTTTTTTTTTTTCACGAAAACGGCTCTAACTATTTTGATCAAAATCGTTATTTTTAATGAGAATCAAGTACTTTTAATATCAGCTAAGTTTTATCATCATTGAAAAGTTCTGTGGGGGTTTAATTGGGATAGGGGCCTTTTTTATTTTCCTATAAAGTACCTTTGTTTATGTTTAAACGGATAAATTAACTGTATCTCTCTTTATGCCTAAAAATAAGAAATGGCTAAATATGAAATATGACTAAAATCGAGTAAACATATACAGGAGAAAAAAGGAAAAGATTCAAACTCATAAAACACCGAGTACACCGACACCGAGAACGATTATTGTTCTAAAATTACTTTTTATTGCATTCAGAAATCTATTATGG
Organism: Aelia acuminata; assembly: GCA_911387785.2. Taxonomy (NCBI): domain Eukaryota; kingdom Metazoa; phylum Arthropoda; class Insecta; order Hemiptera; family Pentatomidae; genus Aelia; species Aelia acuminata. The sequence goes on along the minus strand of OU426978.1, from coordinate 52,198,776 downwards.
AACTGAAGTTTCTAAACTTAATTAATATTATTAATTATTAATTTTTGTATATCAATAAAATCAAAGGTAATTTATAGTTAAACAAAAAAGTTACCTTCGCCATTTAAGCGCTCTCAGAATATTTTTATAAAGATAAAACTTACCTGATATTAAAGAATTCTTGATTCTCATTAAAAATAGCGTTTTTATTCTCTAAAGTAACATAAAATTTGTTATTTTTAAATAAAAGTTTTTATTTTCATTAGTGATAAAATACTCGATCGCGTGTGATCTTACAATTCTCTGTTTAGTTGTTGAAAACTTCATTTAGTTGCTAGAGAAACACGTTGATGATTATTTCCCATGAACAGAACGCTTTTATTTATAAACAGTACTGCACGTGTGGATTAAACTTGTTTTAAGAGTTGTCGGAACATTTTTCTTTTTTCTCCTGTGTTTGTTTCTCAACTTTATTCACATTAATCCATTTCTGATTTTTAAGTAAATAAAAAAAAAAACAACCTAATAATAAGACCAAAGTAAGTATCACCTCCGTTTGACCAATTTTGAGGAAATGTTGGGTGTCACATCGCAGTCATATGTATACATCAAATACCCAGTTTGATCAAAATCGTTTGAGCCGCACATATATATACACTAAATACGGTTAATAGTTTTTGAGCTAGTCTGTTTTTTTTTTAATAGTTTTTGAGCTAGTCTGTTCACACACAGACTATTTCGCGGGACTTTGTTATTTGAACTCAGGGGACCCCAAAACGTGTATTTCCGTTGAAAACCCGCTTAGAACTTTCAGACATTCTAGGCAAAGAAAAACCATCAAAATTACGAAAATGTTATACTTTATGGGACTCAGCGACGGCTGAATGGTTAAAGGCAATCGGAGAAAAGTTTCTATCGTTAACAGCCATCTTATTTTAATATTATTATGTTTTCTAAAGGGTTGATGCAGCAAAACATATGGATCCAAAGGACTTGGCTGTGATTTACGGGCGAACGCACAATCTGAATACAAGATGGTTCCAAAATGGTGAGAGGCCATATTTTTTCCAGGAGATCTTCAGTAACCAAGGTGATGACAAATAATCAAATTAAAAATTCCAATGATTGTCATATTAGGGATTATGAATGAAACTAATTATGTCCGTTTACTGCAGATGGAGATGATGTAATCAAACCATACGAATATACCTGGCTTGGTGGAGTGTTGGACTTTAAGTATGGCGTGGAATTGACGCAACTATTCACTGGTCATAACGAACTTCAATGGTTGTACAACTTTGGTCCGTAATCTATTTTCTTCAAAATATAGATAGAATATTCATATCTGTAATTTTGATAATCCAATCTCAGTTAGTAATCGCAATTGAATTGTATTACAATCTAATTAATAATGTGCTTCTTATCAGGTGAACATTGGCATATGATCCCTTGGAAAGACTCAGTAGTGTTCATCGACAATCACGACACCCAGCGACACGGAGCCTTCAACCAACCTATAGTCACATACCAGCAGAGCAGGGAGTACAAGGTGAATAGTAGGAATGAAATATTTAGAGCAATCAAATTTTAAGCAACGATTGTTTTTTTTTTTTTAATAATTCATTGAAATTTACAGAAAATACATTTAGTAAATTTGATAATAAGGAAATAATATGTCATGAACAAGCATGAATTTAGCAATGTTAATCTTTAGAATAAGCATTAAGGTCTGGCCACACATGTCCGCACCGGATCCGCACCGTAGCAATAATATAGGTTATGCTCATAATATTTTTAATTTGACTTACATATTACCTTTAGTTATGCCTAAAGTGGCCTGTGTCTGACATGTATGGCCTGAACTTTAGCCATAACTAAAGGTAATATGTAAGTTAAATTAAAAATATTCTGAACATAACCTATATTACTGCTACGGTGCGGATCCGGTGCGACATGTGTGGCCAGACCCTTAGTGGAACTCTCAGTCAAAGTATTGATTGATTAGTGAATAGGATCGGGAAATTATGTAAGTTGTCATTGTATTTATTGACTAATAACTAAAATTTTAACCTTTCCAATCATATAATTTACATATCTATTACTAATCATACTAATAGAAATTTCAATTTTCAACCTGTAGTAACATCTGATTCCAAAAGCGCTCTACAAAGCATGAAAATCTGTTTTTAGAAAACCCTCTAGTTAAGGAAATCTACCATCAACTCGGTATTATAAAACTAAAGGCAAAGTGAAGGTCGACTATTGGAGCTTACTACTCAGGAGATGTTAAAGTCTTCTGGCAAGCTCTGAATTATTCTTGTCACTCAAAGAAGTGGTATGGATCAAATATCAGATATCATAACTCATGCTCTGCATGAAGGAAAGAACTTATTAATCGCATCCACTGAGGCACTTCTGTTCTCCCCCTTAATTTTTCAATGAAAACATCTAATTTACACACATATGAAAAAAACTTTATAGAGGAAGGGTTTGGTTCAGGATGATCCCTCGGCCACTGAGGTGAAATAATACTGAAGACATAATGACAGATATATATACAGAGAGAGAGAGAGAGAGAGAGAGAGAGAGAGAGAGAGAGAGAGAGAGAGAGAGAGAGAGAGAGAGAGAGAGAGAGAGAGAGAGAGAGAGAGAGAGAGAGAGAGAGAGAGAGAGAGAGAGAGAGAGAGAGAGCAAGTGAAAGTAAGGAAGTAACGGATGTTGAATTCTAGAACATTGCGATTTTTTGTTGTTAGCTGACGATTAATAGCTTACTAATTATTTTGACGAATATTAATCAAAGTAGAATGAAGTATATTAATTGTTATATTCTACAGATGGCTAACGGATTCATGTTGGCTTGGCCCCACGAAAGATCAGTAGTAATGTCCAGCTACTACTTCAGCAACATAGACCAGTCTCCACCTCCATACCCCGTCCCTGTGAACGACGACCTTACTTGTGGCGGAGGATGGGTGTGCGAGCACCGATGGAGGCAAATATACAGCATGGTGCGTTTCGCAAATATTGTAAAAGGTATGTTTCATTCACAAAAGCCATAATAAAATATTTTCAGAATTGCATAGTTAACGAGGAATATTTATTTCAGGAACGCCTGTGAGTAACTGGTGGACCAACGGAAAGAACCAAATAGCCTTCTGTAGGGGTGATAAGGGTTTCGTCGCATTCAATACGGAGGGCGATCTGAACGCCGACCTCCAGGTAGCATCACTTCTGGTGAATATTATATAGTTAGATATTCTCGATAATAATTATGTGCTCGTTTCAGACATGCTTGCCTCCTGGAGATTACTGTGACGTGGTGAGTGGGCTGAAGCAGAACGGAAGATGCACCGGCATGACGATAACTGTCCGAAATGGAGGAATGGCGAATATCAGGATAGCTGGTGACGCGGATGACGGCTTTATTGCAATCCACGCCGAGGTAAATTTAAATGGAGTTTAGAATACTTCTATTGTTTTTGTTGATTAATTTATTGGTTTAATAAACATAATTATTTAGTCATACCAATAATATTTTTTTTCCAAGTCAAATTCAACTTTTTCCATTTCAAAGTCTAATGTAATAAATATCCATTTTGAATTTTAGTGGGGGGGGGCTCCTAAATATTCCAAAATATATATTTAATTAATTTTTGTTAAATGAGGAACTATATTACTTAATTTTAGTTTATCACTTTTTTTTTTTTATTAGACTCATTATTTATTTAAAAAACCAACCCTCTCAATTGCATAACGATATCCCTAATTATCAACGTAAAGATGCTCCCAAATATGGATATTATTTTTTAAAAAAACCATTACTACTATAATAATAGACATCTATATTTAAGAAAAACGCGATAGTTTAACTGTTTAATTATTATATCCCCCCTCACATGAAATTTAAATGAAAAAATATATATATATATTTTTTAATACTAGTCAAGGTATAACACGCTTAGGTAGGGAATTAAGCCGTGTAAACATGAAATAGTTAAATTTGACTTGGAAAAGGATGCGAATGAATTGGAAAATTCATCGAAAAGTGCATTCGATTTGAAAAAGGTTGAATTTGGAATTGAAGGGGTTAATTTGACTTGAAATAGGTTTAATTTGGCTTGGAAATTTACAATTACGTACAATTGAAGAGTAGAAATGCATAAGGGTATAAGTGCCTTAGGAAACTTTTACAGAAATGATGTGACTTATACCTTCTAGAGTGAACAACGTTCAGTGCTTAGACCCATGCCATCTTTCATACGTTCAATGAACTCTTTTCTAGCAACAAAACATTACTTGAACCCATTTCTGAAGAATGGCTTTGGCACATATAAAAATTTGGCAAAAAAAAATTTGTTTTATTTTTTTGGCCGTTAGACCATTATGCATTTCCAGCTTCAATTAGAAAACTGATGATCATATTTTTATTTTCAGTCAAAATTGTAAATCGACAAGAGGACTGACATAGGGACCACAATCTAATCAAATGAAGAATATGTTTTGTTAATTTATGCATCAATAAATACTTAAACCAATTTTATTCTATTATTTAATCACACCATTTCCACTGAACCAGGTCCTGAATTTTTTAATTCAAAGCTGAAATTAATATCGGACAAAAATTTTAAAGTAATCAGGGGATGTTAAATATCATTGATGATTTTATAAATTGGCTATGTGGTACATTGGCGATTATCCTATTTTCCAACAATTGAATTTTTTTTTGTAAATCCCTTTTGAGTATATACTAATATAGTGTTATCAAAAATTCGGTCGCGGGTTAAAAGATACAACACAATCTTTGAAATCACTATAATGAAGGACTTACTGGATCATTTAAAATATTGAATAAAAGATATCTTTTATTATACTATAACAAACAAAATCACATTTAAAAACTAACATACCACTTGAGCTGTTATGTATCAGAAGAAGAAAACCACTTGAGCATTTTTAATATAATTGAAGATAAATACTTTGAAATAAATACTTGAAAATGTAGGAACACGAGTGCTGAAGGCTACTGATTCTTTGGTAGAACTCTAGAGATGCTGACTAACGTTAAAAGCGTAACTTGAGAAGTTTTTTAAGTTATATTAAAATATCTAGTGCCTTTCGCATTACTTTAACTTACCAACCTACTTATTGTTAGATAAGACTAGTTTTGATAAATATGTAAACGCCATTTCTCAACTTCACACATTTTTCACATACATTTACTTATTTTTGTTTGTAGTTTTTGAGGTAGTCTGTTCACACGAACACACAACCGTGTGGAGTTGTTAGTCTCCCATGGGCGCCTCCCTAGGTGGCGGGTAGGGGGATATTCACCAGATATGACGAGTAACGGAAAATTATATACCCGGGATGGATCAAAAGTATACAAAACTCCAGACAGTTCAAAAATTCCAGACGCGACAGTTCTTAGAATATGGGGCTAAATGGTCAGTGCTATAACCTGATCCTAGTGCTATAAAGTAGAACCCCAGTACCGGCGCACAGTGTCATGAGAATATGGGATAAGGAATAAAAAATCGTATTTTTTTAACAAGGTTTATTATATTTTTAGTTAAATAAACAACACAAACATGACAGAAAAAATAATTCATTGATGTATAAAATGTATATAGAGGCTTACATATGAAATTTACCAACTTAAAAAAAAACAACTCTGAACTTTACTAATAAACAAAACTTATTCCTCCTCATAATCACTAGATTGTAAAAACGACAATAATTTTCTTTTAACATTAAGTATGTATTTAGTGGTTACTTAATGTTAATCATGTAATTATTATTACATTAATTATGTAAGGCATTTAGTGGTTACAAAGCTGGATTACTATTTACTGATGACCCTTTGAAATTATTAATTAATTAATTATTAAAAATTGTTCTATAATAGAACCTTACACAAATACAAAAAGTAAAACATTGTTTATAGAAGGCATCAAAATATATACCGATAATGGTACATTTTCATATTTCACATATAACAATGAACTATACAAGCATACAAACGGTTTACCAATTGGTGGGAGACTATCCACTTGCTTATCAGACATAGTTCTAAAAACTATATACTCGATAGATCAATAAACGAACAAATTATACCCCAAGTATTGTACGCAAATATATTGATGATCTTTTCATAATCATTGAGAAAAATGTCCATCTTAATGCATTGAACAATATCAATAGCGGAATCACATTCACAGCTGAATTGGAAGATAATAAACAATTAAATTACTTGAATTTAACTATCTACAGGAACTGTAATAGACTCAATACAAAATGGAACACAAAAGAAAACACAGCAAACATCATTCTAAACTATCACTCAAACCACACATTCCAACACAAAATTAATATTCTGAAAAACACCATAAATAAAACTTTAAAATTATCATATCATATATATCTCTAAGAAATAAGAAGTCAAATCTACAACCTTTTTTTAGAAAACCTATACCCTAAAAACATAATTAATAAAATCTGGTATACTGCTCTTAACTCAAATAAGTACACCAAATCAGGTTGAAAAAACCCGGATGCAGCAATGTAATATCATTAATGACATCATCAAACCTAACCTTAACCCAACCCAAAAAACAATAAATTAATTTTTTGAACCTCTTATTACTAAGAATTTTAACCCAGATATTACAGATATAACCATGGAAACACCACTAATGAACCAAAATAGTAAACCCTACATTAAATAGAATGTGATTATGAATGTTAATGAGCTACATAAAATAGCTCTTTAACATACATAAATAAATTATCGCAACTCATTAAAAAAACACTAATAGAATATGATATAACAGACAATTTAATACCATTTAAACCCATCAATAAAATTCAAAATATTATAACTAAAACTAAAGAAAAAATCCCACCAATAGAACAAAAGAACCTAATTTATAAAATTCCATGCAACGACTAAAAAATCGTATATGGGGAATACATCAACTACTAATCTCAAAACTCGAATATCCTTATTCGGAGTCGCAATATCGGAGCGCATAGTAGTTAATATCGGAGGGTACGCTAGTAGTTTTGCAAAATGTGATAGAAGTAATTGGTAATTTCAAAACACCATTAATTGAAGGGCAAGCTATCCTCGATGAAAACCACATAATTACATGTGGAATAGCATCTAGAAGCGAAAAAGTAGTTATTTTACAAATCTTTTGCCTTCAAACAAGCAATCTTAAAGGCCTGCCCCATCAAATAAAAGTGGAAATTAAATTAATTAATAACAATAATCAATTTGCTTGTAATTATACGTGTAAAGCTGGTAGTAATGGTAAATGCAAACACATCATTGCAACTTTACACTATCTTTGTATCCGTATTGCAAATCTCAGTGGAAGCTTTGTAATCCCTGGGAATGATTCTTTGTAATGGCCGTAGTATATGGGATAGACCAGGTAAGTTTTCCTTCATCACAACCAAAGGAAGATCTATAATAGACTTGGTTTGGATAAATGAAAACCTGCTGGACCTATTTTCGGACATGGAAATTATTAATATATCAGATACTTTGGATCACATGGCTTGCATTACTTCCATACAATATATTGACGCGTATAAGCCTCCAACTCATAACAAACCCTGGCTTACGAATTATGTACTCACAAAATATTCAGATTCGGATGAGGAAAAAGTATGCCTGTTCTCTGATAAAATTTCGTGCTCAGAAAAAATCTATTTCTATTCAGAGGATGTGAACCTCTTGTATGATAACTTTAAGCAGACAATGTATGATAACTTATTAGAAACAGGACAAATGTATATAAAACAGGTCACCCAAACTAATGATCACCTAAAGCAACAAAGGTTTGACCAGGAATGCAGAGACTATAAAAGGAGGCTAAAAAAGCTGCAAAGAACAATACAGAAGAACAGCTCACTGCCTGGTTTTCTAAGGGATTACCTTCAAGTCAGAGAAGAATACAGAAGGATAATAAAAAGAAAGAAAACATACTATCGCACGCAAGTTATAACTCACCAGAGAAACGTGAAAAACAGCAGACAGTTCTGGAGAACTGTAAATACACTGAAGCCACCTAAAAAAACGTGCAACGAAATTAATCTTGAAGATTGGGCCAGCTATTACCGGATTTTGTATGGTCAAAAAATTATCCAGGACATTACGTTTTATTCTGTATCCCATCCATTGCTTGACATGAATATCTCACTGGAAGAATTGCATAACATAAATAAATATTTTAATTTTTAAATATCAATAAGTTTTATTATAACAATTAATTGAGCCTTACATAGCCAGAATGCCTCGATCATCTCTCCTAGGCATAAGAATTTTACCAGTCTATAAGATGCATCATTTTGGATTTTAATATTTTATTTTTATTTATTTGCAGAAGTTTTTCTTATACAAATAACATACAAAATAAAACAATTATTTTTGTCTAGCAGCGCTAGGATTATGTACAAATGAGAAATAAATATAGAGATAAATTTGACACTTTCATATTAAAAGGAAAATAATTAGAAGCTCAATAATAACAAACTAGCCAAAACTACAACACTTTTAGTCTTTCAGTCAATGGCACAACATATTACAAAATAATATAGTCTATTTAATTTCTGAATACTGTCTACATTTAAAATTTGCTCTACACTCACTGATTCAGAAAAATATGTCCCTAAGAATTTGTTTCTCTGCTCTTCAAATTTTATACACTGAGTTAGAAAATGGCTCAAGGGATCCGACACCAGACTACCAGAGGCCATGCAGGCTTCACCGCATTTTATAATTAGTGTTGTGTTCTTTATAAACACCTTTAGAAAATCAGTGCTTGAGACTCTTAGACGACTCACAACTCTAATTTTCTTAAAATTCGTCTGTGACTGCATGTAATCTTCCGGGCTTGCTATATTAAAGTTGCATATTTCCCTGTACCTAGGATTTTTGGCAGAATTTAGGGTCCTATGTATACCCTCTGAAAGCTGATGGTTCCTCATGTTCTCTAGGATGTCATCTTTAAACCTGTCCAGTCCTTGGGAGAGTGCTTTTGAGAACAAGTTTTGACAGCCCAATTCGGCCGCTATCGATTTTACTTGGGTCACCCAATTGTATATTTCTCCTTGGAGTAAGCCTAATGTTATGTCGATTTCTTCTGAAAGCTCTTGTTTTAACCTAATTCTCATTGAAGACTGATCATATAGTTTTTAAATAACCTGAACATTTTTCCTCCCATTCCAAGGTTAAAAAGTTTTTCCCATAGCAGCCTGTGGTTTATAGAATCAAAAGCCTTCCTCAAGTCCACAAACACCGCATAAACATAGCTGCCTTTTGTCCTTAGGTTGATACTGATTATTGAATATAGAGTGAATATATGATCTATACATCCCCTACCCGATCTGAAGCCCGCTTGTTCCTCTGGTATCAACTTTTCTGCCTCTGCCCAACTCGTAATCCTCAGAATGCTAGTAAATAATTTCATAATCGTATTGAGTAACGATATCCCTCTATAATTGTTTGGATCCTTTTTATCACCTCTTTTGTATAGGAAGTGAAAGTTGGCTTTAGCCCACAATTGAGGAATCCTGTTATTCTTCAGAGTTCAGTACTAAGTTGAATAAATTTAGCAGATAATGCTCCCAAGAAGGGTTAAGATGCTTTATAACTTCATAAGTAATATTATCGGGGCCTGGGGATTTTCTGTTTTTGCTGGCACCAATAGTGTACTGCAATTCTTCCAGTGAGATATTCATGTCAAGCAATGGATGGGATACAGAATAAAACGTTATGTCCTGGATAATTTTTTGACCATACAAAATCCGGTAATAGCTGGCCCAATCTTCAAGATTAATTTCGTTGCACGTTTTTTTAGGTGGCTTCAGTGTATTTACAGTTCTCCAGAACTGTCTGCTGTTTTTCACGTTTCTCTGGTGAGTTATAACTTGCGTGCGATAGTATGTTTTCTTTCTTTTTATTATCCTTCTGTATTCTTCTCTGACTTGAAGGTAATCCCTTAGAAAACCAGGCAGTGAGCTGTTCTTCTGTATTGTTCTTTGCAGCTTTTTTAGCCTCCTTTTATAGTCTCTGCATTCCTGGTCAAACCTTTGTTGCTTTAGGTGATCATTCGTTTGGGTGACCTGTTTTATATACATTTGTCCTGTTTCTAATAAGTTATCATACATTGTCTGCTTAAAGTTATCATACAAGAGGTTCACATCCTCTGAATAGAAATAGATTTTTTCCGAGCACGAAATTTTATCAGAGAACAGGCATACTTTTTCCTCATCCGAATCTGAATATTTTGTGAGTACATAATTCGTAAGCCAGGGTTTGTTATGAGTTGGAGGCTTATACGCGTCAATATATTGTATGGAAATAATGCAAGCCATGTGATCCAAAGTATCTGATATATTAATAATTTCCATGTCCGAAAATAGGTCCAGCAGGTTTTCATTTATCCAAACCAAGTCTATTATAGATCTTCCTTTGGTTGTGATGAAGGAAAACTTACCTGGTCTGTCCCATATACTACGGCCATTACAAAGAATCATTCCCAGGGATTACAAAGCTTCCACTAGAAGCTTTGGAACCTCGCCTGTTTACCTGGTTAATCTTTTACTATAAAGACATGTACCCTCTAAAAGCTCCTTATCTAGATCATTAAGCTCACCTACATGCCCATTGAAGTCCCCATTTAGAACAACGCAGCTATGAGGATAATTTGATTTAAGGCGTGTGATTACTCCATTAAGTGCATCTAAGCAGGAACTAATATCACTGTTTGGTGACAGGTAGATATTTCCTATTATTAATGTTATATTAGCTAATTGTACTTTCAAAATATCCAAAAACGGTTGCTCTCCAATATTGTAGCGCCAGAAGCGTTGCTATCATGAATCAATGTAACTAATCCCCCACTGGCTCTACCTGTTAAATGTATTTTTATTGCATGGGAACAGTATGGAAAATAATCAGATAGCCAATGTGGTACAATAAAATCTCCAGTTAACCAGGTTTTAACTAAAGATACAATTTTATTTTTTCGAATGACATGTGATTCCCTACCTAAGTATTCCGAATTTTTGTAGCCACTAATATTACAAAATAAAATTTGTAAAAACTCCTCTGTACAATCATAATTTCCAGTTGAATGTGTTAGCTCTTCCAGTCCAGTCTTCGTATTTTTAGATATCAACGAGTTGGAGTGATACGGTCAAGAAGATGAATTTTGTAAAGATGAGCTTCGTGGCCTAATCATTTTGGATTTTAAGATGTTCAATCTTAAATCTAACAAAAATATAAATTACATCTAAATAAGACATATATGGGTAATGTAGAAATCGCAAGTGTGCTATACTAATCCTGACCGTCCTAACTCTCTTGGGCTCAACAGAGCTCACTTCTACATTAATGGAAATAGTTGCTATGTTGTGTGAGTGTGTGCGATCTCCATAAGGGATGCCATTATAGTTAATGCTATGCTATCTTTTTTTTATTAAAAAACATTTTAATAATTTAAATGTTAAGCTAATTAATTTATATCTACTAATTATTTTCAATCAGTTTATTAATTTATTATGTGATTAATTACTATATAGTTAATTGTGTTACTAAAATAAATAACCTTGCTCAGCATACAATGGGATGCTAGGTTATTTTCCTATAAATCAGAGTTGTCATTGTGGAAGCATAGTAGATACTGGCGGCATTATCTCATATGTAGACCTTTTAAAATTTTAACAGATCAGCGCTCTGTATCTTTTCTGTTCCATCAACAGCAAAACAATAAAATAAAAAACGAGAAAATCTTAAGATGGCGACTAGAACTATCCTGCTTTAAATTCGATGTAATATATCGTCCAGGTAACGAGAATAATGCTGCTGATACCCTTTCAAGAATAAGTGCCACAAAAAAACTCAATTACCGATCTTCGAACGCTCCATAACTCACTCTGTCATCCTGGGATAACGAGAATGTTACATTGGATCCGCGCGAAGAACCTTCCTTATTCTTTAGAAGACATAAAGAAACTGACAAGCTCGTGTACAGTGTGTGCAGAATTCGAACCCGGATATTTTTACATTCTGGAAACTTAATAAAAGCTATAGCGAACGCATTACTCTTGACTTCAAAGGCCCTCTCCTCCCCTCTGTGTCAAGAAACAAATACCTACTCACCGTTGTGGATGAATTCTCAAGATTTTGCCTTCCCTTGCACAGATACATCTGCTAGTACGGTAATCAAGCATTTGAAACAACTTTTTGCCCTCTTTGGTACACCTGCTTACGTCCATTCTGATCGAGGGAGCTCCTTCATGTCGGCGGAACTCAAATCGTTCTTAACTTCCAACGGAATTGCTACCAGCCGAACTACTTCTTATAATCCACAAGGGAATGGACAGGTAGAAAAATATAATGACATTATTTGGAAGAGCATTATGCTTGCCCTTAAGTCACTAGATAGGAGAACAGAGCAGTGGGAAGATGTGCTTGACATGGCACTTCACTCTGTACGATCACTAGTCTGCACTTCTACGAATGCCATCAATTGTTCTTAACTTCCCCCGGAATTACTACCAGCCGAACTACTCCTTATAATCCACAAGGGAATGGACAGGTAGAAAAATATAATGACATTATTTGGAAGAGCATTATGCTTGCCCTTAAGTCACTGGATAGAAGAACAGAGCAGTGGGAAGATGTGCTTGACATGGCACTTCACTCTGTACGATCACTAGTCTGCACTTCTACGAATGCCATCAATTGTTCTTAACTTCTCCCGGAATTACTACCAGCCGAACTACTCCTTATAATCCACAAGGGAATGGACAGGTAGAAAAATATAATGACATTATTTGGAAGAGCATTATGCTTGCCCTTAAGTCACTGGATAGGAGAACAGAGCAGTGGGAAGATGTGCTTGACATGGCACTTCACTCTGTACGATCACTAGTCTGCACTTCTACGAATGCCATCAATTGTTCTTAACTTCTCCCGGAATTACTACCAGCCGAACTACTCCTTATAATTCACAAGGGAATGGACAGGTAGAAAAATATAATGACATTATTTGGAAGAGATAAATATATAAAGAAATTATATATATTTAAAAAGAAATATGAATTTAAATAGGAATTCCACAGTTTTAATGCAGCAAAAGTTTTGATATATAACAATTTAATTTATTAATTTCGTAGTTAAATAACTTTATTTAAATTATGTCATTATTATGAAATTAATATTTTGTAAATAGTACTTTTTTTATTATTAACATTTCAATTCCCTTGGCATTGATGCGGGGGGGGGGGGGGGGGGGGAGTATTTTCTATCATTCTTCTAGCAATCAAGATTTATGATTTTTTTATGGAATTTATATTTTGATTTTTCAGCTGCTGTTCAATATAAGGCTGAGAGTGTTTTATGGGATTCAAATCATCTGGTAGAAAGCTTCTAGTGCCTATTCCGGTTTGAGGGAATTTTGTTCTTAGAGTCATAATCCCGCTAGAATTTGAATATTCGTGTTAACACATATTTGTAAAACTAGATCATTAATTCACTTTTAAGATATAAATATATTTAAACTTTTTCACCATTCCATCAAATCAAATTCCCGGCACCCTGTAATGGCATGGATCCCCTCATAAGAATGGATCCCCCCATTATCCATTTTCCTCAGTAGTTGTAAGATTTTTCTGTGCAAACTCCTTTCCAGGTTTCCTACACACAATTGAACTTTCATCCGAATCACAGACATTAAATTTACTCTCATCTGCAATTATTATGTCGTTTTATTACTTTAAACATTTTTTCTCCTCACTGAGGCCATGAATTCATGGTGCTTAAATATTCTCCGAGTTGTATGAGGTCCTGCTTATTTAACCAATTGTTCATTTATTTTTTTAGTATTTGAAGAATTTTCTTTGATTTTTTTTTTAAACAACCATTCGATCTTCACTTAGTACAGTGTACAGCCAAATCAGTCTTCATTGACCAATCTTCCTCTTTTATAATGAATTAATTTATAATGTGTACTAGAGAGTTCAATTTTAATCATCTTTTCAAAGATTTATTTTGTTTCCTTCCTTTCATTGTAATAACGTTAACAGGAAGTCTTTAGAATGCAAGAGATGACTGTTAATAATGGAGAGGATTTACAATGATTACATTGAAAGTTTTGGTTTTTTATTAAAGCTTTTGATAGGAGAGAAATGTTTACAATTATTTATTAAAAAAAATAAAATGTAAATATATTTTTAAAATTATTTTTCACATACACACACAGATATATCAAGATTATTCGGAAATATGAAGCAGATAGCACAGGCAATGAAGGCCAAAAATATGTACTTTAAAAAGTACAAACAACTGGCAAAAATTCAGCTTTTCTCTAATTACTCCCGACAAAAAACCTTCATTGCCTGGGCTAAGAGCAGAGCTCTGAATAACTGTAAAGTAAGGCCAGACAAAATGCTATCCTCACAATCCGAAATTCCCTGGAAAAGTGTACACACAGATAATACAAGTATATAAAGGTTTATTGACAAAGGGTAGGATACACCAGACCCACTGGTCTGGACCACCCATAAATAACCTAAGACTGGACCACCCATAAATAACCTAAGTCCCGCAAAATGGTCTGTGGGGGGGGGGGGGGGTCTGTGTGTGTATGTGAACAGACTAGCTCCAAAACTATAAACTATCAAAATGTCAGTATTCCAGTTATATACTAATTAGAAAAGATATAATATAAGAATGGCCCGTATTCACCCTACGACTCAGTAGTGTGGTAAAAGGGCAATCCCATCTGGAAGCGGGGGTTGGAGGGGGTTAATTCCCTCCATAGAAGCAAAACTATTGTAACTAGAACAACTATTAATCTTTTTTACTTTCACTTACCTATATATGAAATATATAGTAAGGAAAGTATTGCGATCGTGAAAAATTTCGACTTCCGGTTTTCAACGGAAATACACGTTTTGGGGTCCCCTGAGTCCAAATAACCTAAGTCCCGCGAAATGGTCTGTGTGTGTGTGGGGGGGGGGGGAGGTCTGTGTGTGTATGTGAACAGACTAGCTCAAAAACTATAAACCGTGCTAACCTGAAATGAGGTATTTAGTGTATGTATATGCCCGCGATGTGACAGCAAAAATTTTATCAAAATTGGTCAAACGTAGGGGTACCTACTTTATTTTATAACTTTTTACATTTTTTTCAATTTTCTCAAAAACGGCTCTAACGATTTTGATTAAATTGAGTATTTGATGTATTAATATGCCCAAGATATGACTGTAATAATGTCATCAAAATTGATCCACCGGAGGGGGGACCTTACTTAAATCATTTTCACGTGTGTTTTTTTATTTACTCAAAAACGGCTTTAACGATTTTGATCAAACTGGGTATTTGATGTAAGTATATGCCAAAGATGTGATAGCCAACATTTCACAAAATTGATCAACCGGAGGGGGGGACTTTAAAGTTGTGTGTTGCACACATGCACCAGATTTTTTTCAAGCAAATAACTGAAATAACTAGGGATCTCAAGAGGAATAATCAAATGCTTTTTAGGTTTCCTGGATTAAAATTCTCATCCAAGAATTGAAAATAAATGCTATTCTAGAATTGAATGCCAAGAATTGAAAGTTCAAGAACTAACTACCTACCTTAATATATATATATATATATATATATATATATATATATATATATATATATATATATATTTTTTTTTTTTTTTTTTTTTTATTTAAAGATTTACAAAATAACTGATGTTTTGTAAATGATTTTGGATTACTCATCCCTCTAATCAAAATGTTAATTTATATGTCTTTTTGGTGGTAAAATATTAATGAATATAAAACAATTTTTTTTATGTGGACAGTAGGAAAAATTAAAAACCTTCATAAAAAATAAAAATGAAATAAATGAATAAATAAAATAGAAGTATAATGAATAAAAAAAGTATAATTATAAAAACTAAGTTGTTGAAAAAACAAATTAGTAGAGAGATCTATCTAACCGAACATAAACAAATTTAAATCTATTGATTAATAAATAAGGAACACATGGATACAATATTTACATAAGTGAAAATATATAATAAGCATAAGAGAATTATTATTATTATAAAAGTAAATATTTTGTTCTTTTGCGTTAGTAGAGTTTTCTTGTTGTAAGTGCCTATTGCATTGCTTATAGGATTTTTAGATACTATTGTATTATTAAAATATTTTGTGGTTTGATTTAGGAATAATTGTGGGATAGTCGGAAGTTCAAGGTCCTTAAGCATAGTTTTTGTTTTCGTACGAGGAAGGTTGTCAATTTTATTCATACAAAAATTCTGAATTATTTTAAGTTTTCTATAGTTTTTAATACAAGTTGAACTCCATACGTGTGAGGCATAAGTAATTAGTGATCATATTATAGACTTATTGGTGATTCTCATTCTATAGAAAAGTTTTTCATTTTATTAGTGAAATTTTTCAGTGAGGTTAAAAAAAATAAAATAATTGTATTTGTATTTGGACCCATCAACAGAAAATCTAGCATAATAGCTGTTCATGAACATTTCTTGAAATTTAGATGATTCAATCTAAAATTCCATTAAAAATTCCATATAAAAATCCACTCGGCAATGATTTCAGTTACCATGTCAATGAAACCATCAAGTTGTCTTGATGGCATCAATTGTTTATTTTATTCCATATTTAATGCAGAATCAGATAATATCATAAGAATTACCGTAATAATTTTTCATTATGGAAAAAAAAATTCCTGAAACATAAAAACATACTTCTTTCAGAAATAAAATAGGTATCGAAAAAATATTTAACCTAATCAATGTATATCGCTGGAAGGAGGGTGAAATTCTCTATCTAAAGGTGAAATAATATTAGTGAAGTTTTGAATTGTAATTGTTTTATTTAGATTTGAATATAATAAAATAAATTATAATTAAAATAAAAAATGCACAAATAAATTAATATGGTTAAAATCTCTTCCCAAATATCATCATACAACAATATATTACTGATGAAAATAGCATTTACTTACCTTTCTCATAATATTTGTGGGCTTTTCAATTTGAAGAGTTTTATTTGAATTTATTAATTAAAATTCGACAAAAACAAATCTCGTGCGATGTATGCAACACACAACTCTCACTTACCAACTTACTTAGATTAGAAATTGACGAGTTTTGTTAATTGCCATTTCACAATGTCACATTTTTCCACATTCATTTACTTATTTTATTTACTCTCTAAAGTACACTAAAAATATTTATTATTAAATGAAAGATTTTATTTGTGATAATTCGGCAAAGCAAGCATAAGCTCCAAGTCGTCTGATTTTATAATTCTCTATGTAGTTGTTGAAAACTTCATATAGTTACCACGAAACAAATAATTTCCATTAAATGAACAGAACAGCTTTAATTATGAACAATGGTCTGCCATTAAAGGCGTACCACACATGCGTGGGCTCAACGTGTTTTATGATTTGACTGAATATTTTTCTTTTTTCTCCTGTATATGCTTACTTGGTTTTCATTAAACATGACGAATTTGATCAAAATCATTAATGCCGTTTATGAGATAATTGAAAAAAAGGTAAAAATTGAAAAAAAAAGTTGTGAAATAATGTTCCTCCTCCGTTTGATCAATTTTGAGGAAATTTTGGCTATCACATGTTTGGCATATACACACATCAAATACCCACTTTGATCAAAATCGTTGAAGCCCTTTTTGAGTAAATGAAAAAACTCTTGAAAAAGTAACAAACTTTATTATGTAAAGTGCCCTCTCCGTTTGACCAATTTTGATGAAATGTTGGCTGTCACATCTTTGACATATACATACATCAAATACCCAGTTTGATCAAAATCGTTCAAGCCTTTTTTAAATAAATAAAAAAAACTCATGAAAATGAGACAAAATTTATTCAGTAAAGTGCCCCCTCCAATTGATCAATTTTATGAAATTTTGACTGTCACATCGCGGGCATATACATACCAAATATTATAAATTTGATCAAAATCGGTATTTGGTGTATGAATATGCCCGCGATGTGACAGTCAAAATTTCATCAAAATTGATCAATTGGAGGGGGCACTTTACTTAATAAATTTTGTCTCATTTTCATGAGTTTTTTTTATTTATTACATCACCACATGTTTGGCATATACACACATCAAATACCCAGTTTGATCAAAATTGTTGAAGCCCTTTTTGAGTAACTAAAAAAAACACTTGAAAATTGGACAAAATTCATTAAATAAAGTACTCCCTCCGTTTGACCAATTTTTGTGAAATTTTTCCTGCACCTCAGATATATATACGTACACTAAATACCCAATTCAGGTTCGCACGATTTAGTTTTAGAGATAGTCTGTTCGCAAACACAGACACACACACATACAGAAACACACACAGACCATTTCGCGGGACTTGGTCATTTGGACTTATGGTGTATTATGGGTGATTTCAACGTGAGAGCAAGATGGGATTTCAACAAAGCCCATGGAGCAATGGGGAGACAAGAGGAGAAACCATTAAAAATAACAATGATCAACGTCTTATTGATTTTCGTATAGACCATCACCTATTGATAGGAAATTAATGCTTTCCAAAGAATAGGTGCACTTCTGCATTCAAGGAAGAAACCATGGAAAAATACTAGAAAATAGATGAAACCAAACTTCTAATGCCAGAAAACCAAGATAAATATGCCAAAGAACTGGAACAAAAAATTGGTAAGCATCAACATGAAAATACAGCATATGGACTGTAATTAAAAAGCTCATCCTAAAGACTGTAAAGGTAGCATGTAGAATCAAAAGATATTCATCTGGTGAAAAAAGAACTGACTGGTGGAGCGATCTGGTAAAGGCATCCGTGCAAAGAAAGAAATAGGCCTGGAAAGAATAGAATAGCAACAAATGCAATGAAACCTGGGAATTATATGTCAGAAGAAGAAATGAGACAACAATGGTCATAAGAACTGCAAAAAAGAAAAATTGGGAAGAGTTTAGGTGGAACCTTTAAAAAGACTATAAAGATAACTCAAGGAAATTCTGGAAAAAGATTAAAAAAATGCAAGCCAATCCGGAATATAAAAGGTATATAAGGTAAAAAGTTAACAAAAGATAGGGATATATTAGACAGATGGAAACAGCACTACTCCCAGGTATTTGGAGAAATTAGAAGTGAGACAGAAGAGGAAGAACAACAGCAGGAATATGATGGAACAATGAGGGAAGAAGAAGTGGAAGCAGCAATGGAATGACTGAAGACAGGAAAAGCACCGGGAAGAGGGAACATCGCGCCCGAATACATAAAATATGGAGGGCAAAGTCTGATCGAAGCTCTTCGCAGTAGGGTATATACAAAAGGTATATACAGAGAAAAGAATACCTAAAGAATGGGAATATAACATCATCATTCCTATCTTTAAGAAAGGGAGCCAAAGTGAATGCCAAAACCTATGCCGTGGCCTATCTTAAGTTGTATACAAAGTATACACATTTATCCTTGAGAGAAGATTGAGAAGTATCTTGGAGGACCAACTAGAGGAGGAACAAACAGCTTTTAGGCCATTGAGACAAACTCAGGACCATATTTTCGCTTTGAGGACTATAATGGAGAAAGCATGGGAACAACACAAAAACATCTATATGGCATGGGCGGCATTTGATTCAGTTCCTAGGAATGAGATCTGGAACGCACTAAGAAAGAAGAAACATCCCAGGTGACCTTATTAAAGCAATCCAATTTACTTATAAAGACTGAAAAAGAATAGTGAGGATTAATGGAAAGGAATCCAGGAGTTTCAGGATGGAGAGTCAAACAGGGCGATAGCCTCAGCCCATTAATTTTCATTATATTCATGGATGAGATCCTAAAAATCTGCAAACGAAGAACTGCAAGAGCAATTATAGTAAAATGGAATTTAAGAACAATACTCGCCCAAGCTCTTGTATACATGGATGATATTGTCCTCATAGGAGACTCAACAGAATCACTACAGCAAGCCATCATACATCATACAATGGGAAGCAGAACTAGGAAGAAAGTGGATGTTGATAAAAGAGGATAAAGTTACGCAGATAGGACGAGCTGCTGAAGACATAAAGATAAACTGAAGGGGTAGGACCCTGGAGATGGTTGACGAATATATGTACTTGGGAACAGTTGTTGAAAGGTATGGGAAAATAGACCAGGAATTATTGAATAGAATTCAAAAAGCCAATGGCATATATAATCAAATATGCAACACTGTCATAGGGAAACGAGAGGTCGAAAATAAGACAAAAATGATTATTTACAACACACTGTAAAACCCTGCTATACGGAAGTGAAAGCTGGGTCCTACAAGATATGCATAAAAGCAGAC
This sequence comes from Aelia acuminata, assembly GCA_911387785.2. Taxonomy (NCBI): domain Eukaryota; kingdom Metazoa; phylum Arthropoda; class Insecta; order Hemiptera; family Pentatomidae; genus Aelia; species Aelia acuminata. The sequence goes on along the minus strand of OU426978.1, from coordinate 52,178,411 downwards.
TGACAGCATCCGAAACGAAATACCTCAGGAGAGTTGCTGGCCGAACCAGGAGAGACCATATCCGTAATGAAAGAATTAGAGAAGAACCAAGGGTGACACCAATAATAGAAACATTAGAAACAAAATCGCCCCGGAAGTTTTTTGAGGCAAGACCAACGGATAAAAGGCCGAGGGATCGACCTTGGAAAACATGGTCGGACGAAAAGAGAAGCATCAGCTGGGTGCTATGAGGACGCCGGCGAAGGACCGAGATGGCTGGCGAAAATGGATTGACGAGGCCCCTCCACGCTGAAAGGCACCAAGGAGGAAGAAGAAGAAGAAGAAGCAATACTTTCCCTTACTATATATATATATATATATATATATATATAATATATTGTATATAATTTTATATATAGGCAAGTGAAAGTAAAAACAACTCACAAGGCATTTACAAATAAAGTGTGTTGAAAATGGTTTTTTTATTGCAAGGTGCACATATTAAACTTTTTTAGATTTATTTAAATGGATTTTCCAAACTTTAATGTGTGTCACAACAGATCTTGCATCATTTTGTAGAATTTTAAGAGATTGTAGAGAAAGAAAAAACATTTTTAGACAAAGTAAAAAACATGCAAAACAACTGTTTCCTTTTTTTTTTCGTTTAAAAGATTTATGTAAAGGTTTAGTTTAAAGTAGAAATAATGAACATAGGTTTTAGAAAACTTAAAAATACAATCGTCACAACTAACACTAATAAGAGCTATTAAAATATGGTGGTAAAATATGGAATCATTGTGACAATTATTAAGGTTAGAAATATTATAAGTTACATACATTTTTATATAATCATTACATATGATATTCGCTGCAAAATTTGCACAAGAGCAATAATTAAAACTAGAAGTATTAATGGTATTTAGGATACACATATTTGATGTTTCTTTTATATTTTTGCAATGGTATTCATTATTAAATATGGAATCTGCATTAAATTAGTTACTATTTTTCTCAATCACTAGTTTTTGATCTAATTTTAATTGTTTAAAGGTATTATTTATGTACTAACTGGAATTATTAAAAATTCATTGTAAGTTTGCTTGTGAATAGGCAAAAGTATAATAAATACATGAAATGTAGAGTTATAATAGGAACAATAGATTTTAGTATTTTCTCCAATGATTTCAATGTTTTTAGAAATTAAAGTAATATTAGAGGGTATGTTGTTTATAATATCAGTCATTAAATTAGAATTAATTATTCCTGACTTGCTGAATTCCATTGAATTGTAATAGTGCATTTAATTACTTTTCTAATAACTGCATATGCATATAGAAGTAATTAGCTTTGTCTTCCCTAATTATTTCATTGATAGAATCTTGTTACAGTTATTATTAATCGTTTTTAAATCTTTTTCACAACCATCAGTCAATTGTTTAATTGTATCAATTATGTTTTTCTCATTAATATTATAACTGTTTTAATCAGTGTGGTTTGAATCATGATGTGCTTTATTGGTAGCATTCATATTTCTTGTTAACCATGATATAGCTGAGCTGAGTCCAATGATTAAAAATCTTTTTGTTCTAACGTTATTTTTATTTTCTGGGGTGTAGTTTAAAATTCTTAATTGATTTTCTACATTTTGTATTGTAACGTGAAACTCATGGTTTATAATTGTTCTAGACCTGATGTTGGAATGAACTAACAGTTTGAACAAACTCTCATAGTACATGTTCGATTCTGACTACAATGCTAACCAGCTATTCAAATTAACCGGCGGCGGTGTTAGGAAAATAGAAAAACGAATCATACATCAATTTTCGACTCGATATCGGCTAGTTTAAGGACTTTTGCTGTTTCATGCTAATAATATCCTTTATCGTACTTACAGTATCATTTTATTTTATGAAAACACCCAACTTAGGTAAAGAAAAAAAAAATCATACTCAGAAGCAATCAATTATTTTTTTCGTTATATTTTTATTTTTAACTATTAAATGTATTATCATATTAAAATATTAGATTGGAGTTATCATATTAAAATATTAGATTGGGGTTATCATATTAAAATATTAGATTGGGGTTATCTTTTACTATACTACACAATCACTGAAATAGGTAGACAAACTGTCAGCTCAACTACCTCTATCTGATGATCCACCTCCGGTGTTTCACCAAAAAAAAAAAAAAAATCCACAAAGATATCAAGAGACATCCGAACAGAAAAGCACCGAGCTATGATCTTATTCTTTATCCGTCGTCACCTATTACACATAACCTATTATCCTCTTCTTCGGAAATTCTCCACCCACAAAATTATTCTAAATCCACAACTAATCCTTCATCTTACCGTCCTATCGCAGTCTACCTACAAAGGGGAAAGTATTTGAAAAACTTTTCTTGAACCGAATTAAGCCTTTACTTGAAAGTAGTGAAGTGATACCGAGTCATCAGTTTAGTTCTGTGCAAGACATTCTTTATTTTTTAAAATAAATTTGTTTTTATTTCTATGAGCTCCCTGACACTGTTAAAACGAGGCAAGAAAGTTTCGAAATCGATTGATTTCCACCAAGTTATTCGAGGTCATGTTAAAAAACTTATTATTAATAATTTTCAAACACATATTGAAATCATGGTAGGTGAAAAAGTTTTTTTTATCATCGACCTAATAACGATTCAGAATGACTTTATAAATGATGCTACAGAGCTAGGAAGTAAGGCATGACGTTTTACTTAACATTGAGTAATAACCTAATTCGAAGCATAACCAATAAACTGTTCCAAAACGAATAAACTGTATGAAACAGCATAGGTAATTCAATAAAATCACACATTCACAGACGCAGCTAGAATATGTTTTAATATTTCCTTGGAGGTATCTTCTTCTTTAAAAAATGGATTTTAAAACTGCGCTTGAAAAATGTGGATTACCGAGAAAAAAAATTTGTCTTATTTTTATTGCATTTATTCGGGATTTTATTTCTGGGCTAAAAAATAGACAAATTAGCATGACTTTTATGTTCGTGTAATATGAGATGATTATGAAGGAAAATCGCACCAAGAAACAAAAATGCGATTAGCAAAAATAATTATAGCATTATAAATTTTTCGTTGAAAAATAAACTTTTTCAATGATCTATTTCCAAAGGGTCATAATGTAAAAATCGGAATATCTCCGAATAAATTTAAGGAATGTGTCAGGTAACTATTCTATTTATTAATAATGAAACAAAAAAGGTTATTCCGATACCTTCAAAAAATGGGTTTTTTCCGCCTTTCAACCACTTGGCGGCTTCTTCAAACAGAATAATTCATTCAACGGTTAGTATAACTTTAAACGGGATAAGGTTAAAAGCGCTAATCGATACTGGGAGTTCTCCGAGTATCTTAAACTCAGCCCTCGTGGGAGAATGTAATTTAATGTTTTTGCCGTATAAAGGACGAATATCAATGGCAAATCCATCTCTCAATTCGGAAATAACTGGTCAATGTAAGGCGGACCTTAAACTAGGCGAACACTCTTACAACGATGTATCGTTATTAATTATGAAAAATCTTTGTTGCGATGCTATAATTGGTCATGATATTCTCAAAAAACATTCCGTAGTAGAAATAAGTTTTAATTGTTCCCTGCCTGTATAAAAATCTGTAGCGTTGCGCTAGCTCGAGTTGAAACGGTATCTATTTTTGCGAATCTAATGAGAAATTGCATACCCATAGCATTTAAATCCAGAAAATTACCGAATGAAAATAATTAATTTATCAATGACGAAATAAAAAAAAATGCTGGAAGAAGGTATGATAGAACCTAGCTACTCCTCACCTTGGCGCGCGCAAGCATTCGTTGTAAGAGATGGAATACGAAAAGCTCGCATGGTTGTTGATTAATCCAGAATGATAAACAAGTTTACACAACTTGACGCCTAACCTCTTCCGAAAATTGAAGAAATCATATAGGTTCCAGAAAACCAAGTTTTCTTGGAAGAGCGCTTACTACCAGACAGGATCCAGAAATTTTCTGAGGGGGGCGCACTTTTTTTTTTTACATTTCATGATAATGAAGGCCCTAATTCAAAATACTTATTAGTACATAATGACGTTGTAAATTACTGTAAATGTATAAGTACAATTCCGGATACGCAGGTTTCAAAAATATTATAATTTTTTTATTTCTAGGTGAGGGGGGGGCGCTCTCGTTACAAATAATTTAACATTTACGGATTTCATTGAAATAAGGGCGCATTCTTATGTTTCCGGATACACAGATTTCAAAAATATAATTTTTTTATTTATAGGTGAGGGGAGGGGCGCTCTCGTTACAAATAATTTAACATTTACGGATTTCATTGAAATAAGAGGGCATTCTTATGTTTCCGGATACGGAGATTTCAAAAATATTATAATTTCTGTTGCGGAAATGAGTTGACTCTTAGTAAGAGGTCAGGAGCTCACTAGCGCTGCTGACGCTTAAAATTAAAATTGCCAGATTCTTTTGTTTCCAACACTACCTTACCTTTTAATTGTATCAATAATTACTAATAGTAATTATGCATTAATTATAGTAATAAATAATAACTCATAATAAATAATAATTAATCTAAAAAATTACCTTCTGAAATATATATATATTTTTCCTACATTATATTTTCTTTTCCCATGTATTTCCACCATGCAATTTTGACCTCCGATGACTAATGGGTTTTGTAATAGTGTGTTGGCACAAACCTCACGTAAAAAATTGTTACAATCAACAATGGATGATCGGCCCATTCCGGCAAAATTTAATTGAGGTATATCCTCTTGACCAGGAAAATATGAAAAAAACTACTTTAGAAAATGACAATTTACTAAATTCTAACCAACTTCCACTTCTTAAGCCGATATTTTTCAAACAGGAACGCTTGAAGCACCTCCATCTTCCTTGCTATAATCCCATTTCATGGCCATTTGGACAAAGCTTTACTTTACAGAGAACACCCGTTTCTTGTAGATACTTTACGGCAGAATCTTCATCATTTATCTTCCTAACCAAATCTAACATTCCCATTTTGATAACTTTTTCACAATATAATATTAAGTATCAATAAAAAGAATGGTTAATTTAACATACGTATGTTTCAGTAAAACAATTAATACCTAGTTATTTTGATGGATACAATTCAATAACATTTAAGGTTAACTCGATGATAATCATAAGTAACTGTTACCATGGCAAAAATAACTGGATGTAGGCTTCTGAAATAGACCCGATAAAGTTTTATAGACACACTTTGTTAACATTTATACACAATTTTATTAAGAACATGCCATGTGCTCACACTAACAGGAGACATAAAAGAGAGAGAGAGAGAGGGGGAGCTTTCCTAACCTATTTATAGTCTAAGCCAATGCTACCTTGATATTATATGCTACCTTTATAATAGAGAAATATTAAAACGTTTGCTATGTATTAGGTTAAGAGGTAGTCAAAATAGTCATATATGATTGTCATAGCTGATGATAGAGCCACTTACCAATTAGAAAACTTAATAAGTAATCAAATAAAATATATCTTGTTGGATGTCAACATTTTTCATTTTTAATAATGAGTCTAAATTTAAAATCAGCTGATCAATATTTTAATTAATAACTAAATTAGTAAAAGGACTAGGCGAGGAAACTTAATTTCCTTTTTAGGGTGATAATTTGCTAAATTCAAGACATCCTGTTTTTGTTTACCAGGGAATAGCCGTTTCGACCGCTAACATAAAAGCCGTTAAAATAGAATATAGTCCCCGTGCCATCTGTTTTTCATTAATTACTATCTTAATAACAAGAACCATGCAAATTAAAGTTTACAGGTGTTTTCCCTAGTAGAGAACCTACAAATATATCAATTTTGTTTTCATTGAAATGCCTTTTTAATAAATTCGTCAGTAGAGGAATATTTCCCCCTCCATTCTTTAGGTGAGAAATGGGATGTTCCAGTGGGTTACTCTTGAATGTGACTTCGTACTGTGAACATGTACTTTTGGTTATAACTAAAGCTCGGAATTCCGTGCAGTAAATATTTGATAACGTGCAATAAAAACTTCAAAACGTGCAAAAAACGTGCATTAAAATTTCAAAACGTGCAAAAACATGCAATAAAAATTTATTGCTTAAAAATCTGGCATTAAATTATTTTTGTGGACAAAAAATTGCTACTTTGGAAAAAAGTAAGTAGCGGAGAGTAAATTGAAATAGAAACTCTTTTATTTTACAGATTATTTTTATTTTATTGGTTTTGGTATAATCACTGAATTTTCTATCTTTTTTTATAATACTATTGATATATTTCTGAAAACAATTCCGGTAAAAAAATCGGAATATAAAATATTTACTTAAAATAGTAACAGCAAGATGTGGATTACAGAGTAAAATACTTGCATGTGAGCAGTAATTACATATATTGGAAATAGGAAGATCTTAAAAAAGGAAAGATACTACTCAAATTATGGAATCACTAGATACAATATCCGGTGCGTAGGCTTATTTTTAAATCACTCTGGTGACACGCATTACCACTGTTACCGTTCTAGGGTTAAAAAAAAATAGTTAGGTACTTAGTTGTGCTACAGCGGGTATCAATTGGTGTTTTCTTCCCCCATCCAATTTTTTATCACAAGATTTACTGAACACTACACAACCATCCCTATTGAGTTCAGTATATTTTTCAATCCATCCCGCAGTTTTCGAAGACACACTTGCTTCCATTTTAGGCATTTATAGTAACTATATACCCGACAGAAGCTAGTTTGATACTGACAGAACGATGAGAATTGAGAAACAAAGTGTAAACATCCAGGATCCACTGAACCCTCAGTTCTGGGAAATCGGAGGTTTGTGTTGGTTTACATCTCCCAAGTTCCCTTTTTTTTCTATGATATTCACATTTATTATTCCACTATTGTTTTGATGTGTATTAAAGAAAAATACAATTTTTAGTATATTTTGTCTTCAAATGATGCAATTTCGTGCAATAAAAATTGAAAACGTGCAATTTCGTGCAGTAACCCCCAATACGTGCCATTTCGTGCAGTAACCCCCTAAACGTGCAATTTCGTGCAGTATAAAACTTCGTCAAAACATCCCATTAGGCTTGATTCGGATAAGTAACTTGAGTTCGCTCTATTCTGACTTTCCAAAAAAAAGATGCAATTGCACGGGAATCCGAGCTCTAGTTATAACTTTGGATAGTCCTGAGTGAGTGATAGACTGTCCCTTCAGGAAATAGAAAGTATCATTAGTGACTTTTCAATTAACATGGTAATTGTTGTGTATCGATTGTATCGATTAGGAGTGATCGGGTATCTGGTCCCGCCCTTTTTGGGGATTACCTGCCGCATGAGGTTATCTGTTCAACGATGTAAAGTTTTTATTGTATTATGTAATAAATAGTGTTAAAAGACGGATGTGTTGTTCATGTTTAATTACCTATCTAGATATAATAAAGTGGCGACGAGGATAAACACAGAGAAAACGGACACTCTAATCTCAAAGTTTATTGTCAACCAAGAAAAATGAACGCTGATCAATTCACCCAGTTTTTGCAACAACAGCAGCAGCAATTTTCAGCCATGCTAGAAAAATTCTCGTCCATAAATCAAAGCGCTTCTTCAACACTTCCTCAACATAATGTAAGTAAATTTGATACTTTTGATAAAAATACGGAATCCTTTCAACAATACAAAGAACGGTTTGACAACTTTCTCGCCCTAAAAGGCCTAGCGTCAGACAAAGACTCAGCTAAAACAATTCTTTTAAATAGCATTGGCCCTGAATATTTCGAGTTGCTCAAACTATCAGTAGCACCAAAAGAACTCAATACATTAACATTTGATGAAATCATTAAAACACTTGACGACCAACTTACTGAGAAAAAAAATATTTTAGTTGAAAGACACAAGTTTCTATCACAAAAACAAGCACCTAACCAATCTATCCAAGATTTTGTCACCCAATTACGAAAATACATTCCTGCATGCAGCTTCAAATGTGAATGTGAAAAGTCTGTGGCAGATCTTTTTCTACACTCCCAGTTTATCAGAGGCCTCTCTAACCAAGACATACGCCACCAACTTCTTTTGGATGACTCAAAAACATTTTCCGACGCTGTCTCAAAGGCACAAACCTTAGAAGCATCGTACTTGGCAAGCCAACAATTCGATATATCCACAGAAAATAATTCAGAAAATGACAGTGTACATAGACTTTCGAGACCACGTAGGGGGAGTCAAAATAATTATAATTCAAAACCTAGAGATAAATCAAATTCAAGACATACACGCCTTAATTTAAAACACCTGGGAATTGAAGGGCTTTGTTTAAAATGTGGTAGAAATAATCACAATTCAAAAAATTGCAAAGTTACTCCGACTAAATTAAAATGTCAATACTGTGAGAAGTCGGGACATGTCGAAAAAGTGTGTCTAAAAAGATTAATGTCAGAAAAAAAGGAAGTGCAGTCAGTAGACTCAGAAGAAGACTTTTAACCCGATATTTGGTTATTTTAGATAAATAAATAACTATGTCACTCAATAAACCTATTTTTATTATACAGATTATGACTAACAAAATAAATACTTATACTTAAGACAATATCAGAAAATAAACATTAAAGCAGAACATAATATACAAAAATTAATAAAGGAAACAAAAATGAATAACCTAATTACGTAACTAATAAATTAATAATTAATGAATAATGTCCTACTTACAAACTTAGGTGCACCTTATAGCTAATATTATTAACAAAAACAATATTTAAAACAGGCCTGTCACCCTACTGAGCTCAATTTTTTATTTTCACTCATTTATGTCCACAATGGTACCTCTTCTACCTTAATTGCTTCATTAGTGACAATCGTCATATGTCTCGTATAATTCATCTGTCTTCAACCCAAAGAGGTCGGGACGAGATTATTTATTTGATAATAATGCACCGCTACAGGTCTCCCCCCAAATAATCTCGTCCATGAAGCGAACGGTCGGTTTTATAAGTCTTCCTGATCGACTCTTGATGACCGGAGGAGGTGCAGAAGGCATAGGATGGACTGCTTCATTCCTGGTAGGTGTTGGGGGAACGATGATCTTCGCCGTCGTAGTGGGCATTTCCTCAGCCAGAAGAAAGGCTGGTTTCACTCTGTCCAAGGACACTGTGACTTCTCGATTTGGTAATTGTAAGGTGCAGAGTTTATCAGTCCGGCTCATGACACGAAAAGGTCCAGTGTATGGTGTTGACAGGGCTTTCTTAACTTTGTCCTCCCTTAAGAAAGCATGAGTGCACTTTTCCATTGCCTGATGAACAAAAATTGATTTACTGCTCTCCCTAAACGGGACTGGACGAATTCGATTAATGGCATCTCTCACCTCTCTCACGATGGATCCTGGGTCGGTTGCTAGTGAAACTGGTTTAAAGAGATCTCCAGGAAGTCGAAGAGACTGACCATAGAGAGCTTCTGCCACGCTATGCTCCTTTTCTTCCTTAATTGTTGTCCGTAGACCAAGCAACACTGTAGGCAGGTATTTGGTCCAACGATCGGTGTCAAGGTGAGCCATAAGAGCGCTCTTCAATGACCGGTGCCACCTCTCAACTAAACCATTGGACTGCGGGTGGTAAGACGTGGTTCTAATTCGCTCAGTTCCAAGGTAGCTCATCAGTCGCCTAAATAGGTCACTTTCAAATTGCCTACCCTGGTCTGTGGTTATCTTACTGGGAACACCAAACCGGCTGATCCATCCATTATAAAAAACAGCTGCAACTGTATCAGCGGTTATGTCCTCCACTGGAATGGCTTCTGGCCAACGAGTGTAGCGGTCAATTAGGGTTACACAATACTTTATTCCCTCGGACGGAGGCAGGGGACCTATGATGTCTAAGTGGACGTGTTCTAGTCGTCCGACCCCTGGGAACTTCCCTGGTGGTGAAACTGTGTGGCGAATAACTTTAGAGCGCTGACATCCAATACAAGAACGTGTCCAGTCGGATATATCTTTGTTCATAGATGGCCAAAAATATCTTTGCGCTACCAATTTCCGGGAGGCACGTATACCTGGGTGGCTTAATCCATGAATACCGTTGTAAACTGGTTTCCTACACCCTCGTGGAAGATAAATCCGAGCTTGAGATGTCGTCGTCTCACAGAGTATCGGCTGTGTTGCTCCTGGCAGTGTAAGCAGTTTAAGTTTTAAGTTAGGCTGTGACTTCAAAGTCTTAACCTCGTTGTCGGATTTCTGAAGATTGGCAAGCTCATCTAAATTGTTCAAGAAACTGATTTCCTCAATCCTTGAGAGAGCGTCAGCTACTTGGTTACCAGAGCCTTCTACGTGTCGGATATCCGTGGTGAATTGGCTCACGTAGTTTAGCCACCTGATTCTGATGGGTGTTGCAGATGTGGCTTTTTGCTGCATTGCATAAATTAAGGGCTTGTGGTCTGTAAGAATACAGAACTCCCTTCCCTCTAATATTTGCCTAAAATGCTTAACGCTTAAGTATATTGCCAGCAGTTCACGATCATAAGCGGAATACTGCTGCTGGGATTCCGTCAGAGCCTTTGAGAAGAAACCTAGAGGTGCCCATTTTCCATCGTCCCACTGTTGAAGAACAGCCCCTACACAGTGATTCGACGCGTCACAAGCCAGGGACAGTTCAGCTTCATGCTTAGGATGGGATAGTAGGACAGCTTCTTTCAGTGTATTCTTGCATTCTTCAAAAGATTGTTCGCTGACTTCATTCCACTCGATAACACTTTTATCATTTTTCTTTGCCCCATGTAGGTATCTATTGAGAGGTTTCTGAATTGCTGCAGCTCTCGGTAAACATGGCCTATAAAAGTTAATCATCCCTAAAAATCTCCGAAGAGCTTTCACATCTTTAGGTTTAGGATAATCTATTATAGCCTGAATTTTCTCCTTCTGGGGCGTGATACCTTTCGGAGATATGTGGTAACCCAAGAATCGTATTTCTTGAACGCCGAATTCACACTTATCCGGGTTTAAGGTGAGTCCATTATCCTCTAGTCGTCGAAATACGATGGTGAGATGTTCCACATGTTCTTCTTCATTACTCGAAGCGATTAACATGTCGTCTAAAAGGATCCAGACGAAGTCTAAGTCTCTAAAGATCTCATCCATGAATCTCTGAAAGGTTTGGGCGGCGTTACGCAAACCAAAACATATTCTGCAGAATTCAAATAACCCGAACGGAGTTATCACGGCTGTCTTCGGTATGTCCTCTTCGCGCACTGGTATTTGGTAGTACGCTCTGACTAGATCTAATCGAGAGAATACAGTTTTACCGTAGAGATTGTTTCTAAAGTCCATGATGTGAGGAACTCCGTAGCGGTCAGGGATCGTTTGTGCATTCAATTGCCTGTAATCCCCACACGGACGTATTCCTCCATCTGACTTTTCAACCACATGCAATGCACTGGCCCACTGACTTTTTGAAGGTCTGCATATACCTTGCTCAACCATCTTCTGAAATTCCTCCTTTACTTGTTTGTACCTTTCTGGGGGAAGTCTCCGAGCCTTTGCAAAAACCGGGCGTCCTGTGGTCTCTATTACATGTTCAGTTTTATGCTTTGCAGGCTCCTTCGTCGGCGTCGGTCTGGTTATCCCTGGAAAACGATGAAGGAGATCAGCAAAGGGATGTCCATAGGGAACTGAAGAGATGGATGCCCCTGATTCTTTGAAAACTTTTCCTCTTGAAGAAAGACCCGTTGTCTTGTCGATCAGCTGTTTCCCCTTGAGGTCAACGAGCAAATTAAAATGGTACATAAGGTCTGCTCCGATGATAGGCTTCGGAACATCGGCCAGTATAAATGTCCACGAAATATCTCTTCTTAAACCTAGGTTGAGCTTCAAGAACTTCTCTCCATATGTTTTGATCCTGGTCCCATTGGCCGCGTAGAGATAAAATGCCTGAGGACTACAATTCTTGTTACGACCTGGAGGTAAAACGGAAATGGCAGCCCCGGTATCTATTAGAAACATCTGACCCGTCCGCTGATCTCGGATGAAAAGGCGGCGTTGGGCTTGTGCGGAATCGGCTGCCGCTACTTCCGATCCGCTATTTAGTTTCCCGCTGGCTGGTTTATATTTCCCTTCCAGGCGCAGGGCTCCACACACTTTTTGGCTTTTTCTTTAAACCTGTAATGGTAGAAGCACAGCCAATTTGGGTTGCTGGAGTTCCTTCGCTGCCCGCTATTCGACCTTTTTCTTCCTCTGTATGGACTTGTACTCCTATAAGGGCCTCGTTGTTGTTTTAAGCTAAGGGCGGCGACCTGCTGGGATAACTTTTCAATTTTTTGTTCCAAAATGCTAATTACAGTTTCGCTTGCCTCTGCCCTAGTATTTTGGCTCTGAGTGGACACTGTATATATGTCTGCTGGTTGGGTAACCTCCTGTATTTTATCTGCTATGTCGGCTAATTTTGATACATCCGCCTGTTCCGTACTCATCAAAATAGCCTGCATATTTGGAGGGAGTGCCCGCGTCCAGACTGTCTTTAGAATACCCTCTGCTATTGCATTTCCTGCTAACTGCCGCATATGCCTTAAAAGTTGCGAAGGTTTTTGATCGCCTAGCTGCTTACCCTCTAACAATTGTTGAATTCGTTTGGACTCCGAATCCGCATATATATTAACTAGCCTATTCTTAATGTCTTCATAGGGAGAATCGCTCGGACGCTTTACTATGTCGGCTGCTTGTTCTAACACGTCGAAATCAATTTTAGGTATAATTGTATAAAATTTGGTTAGGCTATTTGTGATATTAGCTCTAGCAAATAATGCCTCAATTTGACAAAACCAAAGTTCTGGATCGCGTTTCCAAAACGGGGGTATTTTATCTACAGCTGAAAATGCAGATATCGTTTCCGGGCTTGGAGATGGAAAACCATTGTTTAAGGGATACTTATCGCTATTTTCCGTCATTTTTACCTATATATTTATTAATGATGAAATAATTAGGTATTTTACAATTTCTGAATTTATCAATGAATGAAAAGAATTATAAAATTAAATGTGTTTAATGAGCGACATATGGCGAACGTAAACATATGTTTTATAAAAATTAATATTGACTGGTTATATTAATATTTTAAATAAATACAGAAAAGAACAATTTAATTAATCATCAAAATAAGTTTATGTAAGCTTTAATTACTCTCTGTAATTACTATTAATTTACTATATCATTACAACTGTCGGGGGTCACCACTTTAACCCGATATTTGGTTATTTTAGATAAATAAATAACTATGTCACTCAATAAACCTATTTTTATTATACAGATTATGACTAACAAAATAAATACTTATACTTAAGACAATATCAGAAAATAAACATTAAAGCAGAACATAATATACAAAAATTAATAAAGGAAACAAAAATGAATAACCTAATTACGTAACTAATAAATTAATAATTAATGAATAATGTCCTACTTACAAACTTAGGTGCACCTTATAGCTAATATTATTAACAAAAACAATATTTAAAACAGGCCTGTCACCCTACTGAGCTCAATTTTTTATTTTCACTCATTTATGTCCACAATGGTACCTCTTCTACCTTAATTGCTTCATTAGTGACAATCGTCATATGTCTCGTATAATTCATCTGTCTTCAACTCAAAGAGGTCGGGACGAGATTATTTATTTGATAATAATGCACCGCTACAGACTCATTCCTCCATGATCAATACACAATATATGAAATAAACAGTCAGAATCTAGACACACAGAAGTATTTCGTTCAAGTAAAAATCAACAATATAATTCAACAATTTGAAGTAGATTCCGGAGCAGGACAAACACTGTTAAATGAATCAAATTTTAATCGACTGAATCTTAATAAGAAACTTAGAGATACCAGCATCCGATTTCGCTCGTACACCTCAGGTATTTTCGCACCCATTGGAGTAGCAGAAGTAGAGGTTCAATATAAGGACATAAAATCAACAGAGACACTCTACGTAGTTTCAGATAAGTTTTCCCCACTTCTGGGCCGTTCCTGGATCAGACACCTAAATATTCATTTACAAGACATCGATGTTGGAAAAATCAACAATAATTCAATAAATTCAATAATTCCCGACAACGTCGAAAATGTGATCCTTAACAGATACCCAGAGATATTTCAACAAACGGTGGGCTGCTGCAAAAACTTCAAGATTTCCCTTAAATTGCGAAACAACGCAAAACCCATAGCTTTCAAGGCTAGAGAGGTACCACAAGCCCTGAAAGCAGAAGTAGAGCAAGAACTCGAGACACTAGAAAAGCAAAACATTATTTCAAAAGTCCAAGAGAGTGACTGGGCTTCCCCCCTAGTTATTGTCCCCAAGGCAAATGGTAAAGTACGCCTATGTGTCGATTATAAGGTGGGAGTAAACCCTCAACTTCAGGACGTACATTATCCTATACCAAGAATTGATGACCTTCTCACAGCACTCAATAGTTCCACATATTATTGCTCACTGGATTTATTTAAAGCATACCTCCAGGTCCCAGTTGACCAAGAAAGCGCAAAGATTCAAACAATCATTACTCATAAAGGAACCTATACAGTTAACCGTCTCTCTTTTGGCATCAAAACCGCACCAAATGAATTCCATCTTATCATGGACAAAGTCCTATCAGGCCTGCAAGGGGTCACAACATACTTCGATAACATCATAGTTCATGGGAAAACAAGAGAGGACTGCTATACAAATTTGATTGCCTGCCTCGACAGACTAAAAGAGTTTGATTTACACCTCAATAGAGAAAAGTGTGAACTATTCAAAACCAAAATTCAATACTTAGGTTATGTATTCGAGCAAGGTAAAATTTCGAAAGATCCAGCTAAAGTCATGGCCATTATGAAGGCACCAAGACCAGCAAATCAAGACGACGTCAAGAGGTTTTTGGGCATGGTAACCTATTATGCAAAATTTATTCCAAATATTTCAACACTAACGTACCCATTGAGATTACTTTTACAAAAGCAAAAAAAATTCTACTGGTCTTCTAGATGTGAATCAGCGTTTACACAATTGAAAAATGAAATTTCTAGTGATAGAGTCTTAACACCCTTTAGTCCAGATCTTCCTCTCTCGGTAGCTTGCGACGCCTCACCAACCGGGGTAGCAGGAGTACTCTCACACACCATAAATGGCATAGAAAAACCTATTGCCTTCGCATCACGTGCATTGACCAAAACCGAGATGAACTATAGCCAACTAGACAGAGAAGCCTTGTCAATCGTTTTTGCTCTCAAGAAATTCTATTATTATATTTATGGCAGAAAGTTTACCCTATATACCGATAATCGGCCACTGACCCACATTCTGCACGAGAATGCACACCTTCCAGCAATGACGTCCGCAAGACTTCTACGCTACGCAACCTGGCTCACAAATTTTGACTACCAAATTGAACATAAAAAGGCAGAAGAAAATTTACACGCCGATTTTCTTTCAAGATCCCCTATCCAAGAAAATATGTCCCAAATGGAACAGAATATTGAAGAAGAAGTCTCGTTAATTTCTAATGAAACCATTTACACTATTTCCAACGATACGATCAACTACAAAACCCTCGCTGAAGAAACCTCACGAGATGAGCAACTATCTAGAATTAAATCAGACCTTTTGAAGGGTGAAAACAATAACACTGAACTCTATCTGCAAAATGGCATAATTTTTAAAGGACAACGAGTAGTCGTTCCAACATCATTACAGCAAGCAGTTCTTAACGAACTTCATCACACACACGCAGGGGTTGTAAAAATGAAGCAGTTATCCCGTCAATATGTTTACTGGAAAAATCTAGACAAAGACATTGAAAATCTCGTCAGAACTTGTCAGGCATGCGGACGAATCAGAAAAAATCCTCCCAAAGCTCCAATACATCACTGGGATGAGCCCACAGAGAATTTTGATAGGGTTCATATGGACTATGCGGGGCCATTCCAAAACCACCACTTCTTTCTTTTAGTGGACGCTAAGTCCCGCTGGCTAGAAATCCGGTTCTCCAAGAATGCACCAACAACAGATTCAACCATTCAATACCTTCAAGATATATTCTCAACCCACGGTCTACCAAGAGTCCTAGTGTCGGATAATGCAACAATATTCAAAAGCGAAGCATTTCTCAAATTCTGCACACAACATGGCATTCAACAAAAGTTCATAGCACCAGGCCATCCCGCCACAAACGGAATCGCAGAACGCAATATTCAAACTTTTAAACAGAAATTACAGGCTATGTCTTGTTCTACGTTACCCCTCCAAAGAAAAGTCCAAGAAATCTTAATGCGATACAGGTCGACCCCGCTAGCATGTGGGAAATCACCATCGGAATTGTACCTACAACGTAGAATACGGATTAAATTAGATCTGCTGAAACCACCCCCACAAACACCAGCTTTTCCCAGCACCACTCAGGGTACACGTCAACTAAGTGTGGGAGATCGCATACAAGCAAGATGGTACCCCAACACTGGAAAACCAACATGGAGACTCGGAACCGTAATCCAAAAAATTGGGAAGCTCCACTACATAGTCAAACTCGACATTAATGGATATAGCCTGAAGAGGCATATCAATCAATTGCTTTTCATTGCGAGCGAAACCAAACCCAAGAAGAGAGTTATGTTCACTCTACACCCCAAGAATCCAACCAATGATGTCGAATCAAGAAGCAACCTCCCAGAAGACTTCCAGCCAGAACCAAGACCATCGACCCCCCCGCAGCAACAACAAGAACATCGTAGGGCCGAGCCACATCCCATTCTAAGACGATCAAGCAGAGAACGGAGGCCCCCAAGAAGACTCCAAGAATATGTTACTCAATTTACCCCTTGATATACGCATGTCATAATTATATAATTATTTTAATAAGTGTGGGAGACTGTTGTGTATCGATTGTATCGATTAGGAGTGATCGGGTATCTGGTCCCGCCCTTTTTGGGGATTACCTGCCGCATGAGGTTATCTGTTCAACGATGTAAAGTTTTTATTGTATTATGTAATAAATAGTGTTAAAAGACGGATGTGTTGTTCATGTTTAATTACCTATCTAGATATAATAGTAATCCATAGTGAGCAAAGAATATTTGAGAATTTTTAAAGAAGTGTTTTAAGTTAGTATTGTAAAGATGAGTGTCAAGTTGACAAGACTTAAAACCATCATTTGGCGCTATCAGTTAATTGCTCTATCAGAGGTTACAATAGTTGAGAGAGCTGTCATAGATCCTGGGAGTATCTAGATGAGTACCCAATATGTATATACTTTTGATGATTTTGTAATATAGTAGTTATAGTTTATTGTTGCATTTGGTTTAATCATATATGTTTTATTTGTCTAAAATATGTTTTTGTAATGGTTGTCAGCTATGACAGTGTTAAACATCAATTTAATTAAAAACTCATTTAATTCTTTTAAAGATGCAAAATAAATATTTAAAATGTTTGTTACTTTGCTTTTATATTAATAAACAAATAGTTAACACATTTTTTATTTATTAGTAATAATAATATCACCATAAATTCATTGATTAAGTTTTTTATCTATTTTAATCATATATATATATATATATATATATATATATATATATATATATATATATATATATATATATATTTACCTATTTATAATATAAGCATGCAAAATTATATTGCCCCACATATGCCTTTGAGAGAGGAATCCAATTCTGGAAATTCTATTATCTTTTGATTCATAAAAGGGGAATCATATTTATATTTGATCATCAAAAGGGGAAGGTATTGTATGTAATAAGGGGAAGTAAATACTTAATCAGTTTGGGCATTCTCTATAAAATGCTCTGGCATCCCATTAAATCAGTAATCACTTCTTAATTAAATACAATAATAAATTAACCCACCCTTTCATAGCACATTATTAAAATTTACACTCCATAACAGGGTGAATGAGCAAGAAGATATAATTTAATTATTTATTTAAAACATGTGTTCTAATTTTCATTACTTTGTTAAAGTGTTCTATAAAATTCACTAATGTATGTAAAGTTTGTGTTTATTATAACCTTTAAGTCAGGTCTATAAAATTCTTTATTTTCATTCATAACACTATCTTCCCTTTTTGGTGTATAAAAAATTGTCCATCGCGTTTTTCAACTTCTACTTCTAAATAATTTGACAACGCTTCCAGATCTTTTAATTCGAAATATTTTGATCATAAAATAAGTATCCTTAACGCTTTCGTCCGAACCAATACAGAAAACATCATCAACATGTATAATCAGTTTGGTGCACCTTTAATATTTTTGAAATGAAGACAGGCATCAGCTTCACCCCTAAGAAACCAGCTTCTAAGAGAATATTATTGTTTTTCTCGTTCCATTTTCGAGCTGACTGTTTCAAACCATACAAGCTTTTTTGTAATTTGCAAACTAGATGGTGTTTTTCTTCTTGAAAGACTCCTTTAGGTTGTTCCTATAAATATCTTCATCCAAATCTCCATTTAAAAACGCCTTTGTCACGTCCTAATGATGAACAACTAAACCTTTTGAAGCTGTTATTATTAGTAAAAATTTTATCATTACTGGATTAACTACCGGTGCAAAATTTTCGACATGATCTTCGCCAAATTTATGAGAAAATCCCTTCGCAACCAACGGTGCCATGTACCTTTCAATACTACCATCAGCTCCAAACTTGGTCTTGAAAACCACTTACAGCCCTTCTTCCTTTAGGCAACTCTACTAAATTCCTAGTGTTATTCTTTTTCCTTAGTTAGGGCATCTATCTTCATATTTAGTCCATTCATTGTAGTAAAAGTTTTACAGATTAAGTCTCATAAATTATTTGTTTGTTTGTTTAACGTCCATTTTTATGCTACTTAGGCTAATCGGACGATGCTACAGTGGGAGTCCTAAATTTTGCCTATCCAGGTATAATTAGGATAGGGATCTTTAACGAGTACCTGACATCGTACAGGCTCAGGACCTCCATTTTACGTCCTATCCGAGGGGCGGCATAGCTTAGGATTTTTTACTCCCATTAAAAATCATTTTCAAAATCATTTGGCGCAAAATAGAAAATCGATAGATTTTTCATAATATTTAGTGTTAACAATTTTAAATTTTGCGCCGCCTCCGAAAAGATTGTGATGTATTAAACATGGTATTTAATATTTCAACTTAATAATTTTTATTAAGAGTTAGTGTGTAATCGTACAAATAAAAATATTTTTTTTCGTTTTATTGCATTTTCCCGCTCTTTATACCATTTTCGATTTTGCCGTGTATTCATAAAAATCAGAAGGTAATTATTTCATACTTTTTAGGGCATTTATTTTTACTGTTTCCTAGTTTTCGAAGTCTATTTAATTTTTTTTTTTTGTAAAATGTTTTTTCATGTTTTGTAGTCTATCAAAAGGTTGTCTACGTATTCGGGGGGTAAGTTGAACGTGATAGGTACCTGTAAACTCAGTTGTTCCTATAAAGGTTCTATCAAGCGTCTTGAGTTTGAGGTTGTAGATACGCCCTTTTCCATAGCGCTTCTCGGGTTGAACTCGTCGGTAGCACTGGGTCTCATAGCCAGGGTAGACGAGATCACTAAGGAAAATTTAGCCAGCTTATACCCTACGCTCTTCAGTGGGTTTGGGAAGCTCTCCGGCAAGTGTCACATTACGATAGACCCTAGTGCTACGCCGGTGGTGCACGCCCCAAGACGTATCCCCTTTGCGGTTCAGGATAAGGTGAAGCGAGAGTTGGAGCGCATGGAAAAGGAGGGTGTTATAGAACCCGTGTCTGAGCCCACCGACTGGGTTAGTCCTATGGTAATCGCGTACAAACCGAACGGGGATGTTAGGCTCTGTTTAGACCCCAAAGATTTAAATAAGGCCATTAAGAGGGAGCATTATCAACTGCCCACTGTAGATCAGATCGCTAGTGACTTGCATGGTGCTAGGTACTTTTCCTCATTGGATGCTACCGCAGGCTTCTGGCACATGGAGCTGGTTGAGGAGAGTTCTAAGTTATATACTTTCATCACGCCTTGGGGACGATTCAAATTTTTGAGGTTGCCTTTTGGGATTTCATGTGCTCCAGAAAAGTTTCACAAGCGGTACAAGGAAGCTTTTGCGGGCTTAAATGGAGTAAAAACTTTCATTGATGATTTGTTGGTGTTTGGGCATACCAGGGAAGAACATGATAGAAACTTGGAAAATGTGCTGAAAAGGGCTGAGTCTGAGGGCATTATGTTTAATTTAGAAAAATGTAAAATAGGATTGACTGAAATAACCTATTTGGGCCAAAAGTTTTGTGCAGAGGGAATTAGTCCTGATACTAGGAAAGTTGAAGCGATAGTAGAGATGCCAAGGCCGGCAAATAGAAAAGATTTGGAGAGGTTTTTGGGTTTGGTAAATTATATGGGAAAATTTATTAAGGATTTGGCGACCCTCGCCCAACCTCTGAGGTTGTTGCTGCAGAAGGAGGTGGCCTGGCATTGGGAAGACTTTCAGAAGCAGGCATGGAATCGGTTGAAGTCGGCCTTAACAACAGCACCAGTATTAGCATACTATGATCCCCGTCTGCCTATTACGATTTCGGTTGATGCTTCGCAGACGGGCTTAGGAGCGGTCCTGTTTCAAAATGGCCATCCGGTGGCTTATGCATCAAAGTCTTTAACCGGAACTGAACAGCGGTATGCTAGCATTGAGAAGGAGTTATATGCGGTGGTATTTGGATGCGAGCGGTTCCACATGTATTCTTATGGTAGGCCGTTTGTCGTGGAGAGTGATCACAAACCTCTTGAAGCCATCTTCCAGAAACCTCTTTATAGTTGTCCGCCAAGACTTCAAAGGATGATGCTCCGCCTCCAACGATACTCCGTCTCGGTACGATACATTCCCGGCAAGAAGATGACCGTTAGCGATACGTTGTCCAGAGCTCCTCTGAAGAACCAACATGACATGGACTACTTCTCAAAGGAATTAGAATCTTATGTTTTAGCTATAGTGAAGAACCTTCCGGTATGTGATAGAACATTGGCTAGAATCAAAGAAGAAACTAAGAACGATGAGGAACTTCAGGCCCTGATGGGTTGGCTAGCTGAAGGATGTCCAGAAAATATTTTTAATTCATTCGTAGAAAAATATAAGTTTTTGAGGGATGAATTGTCAGTACACGAGGGGTTGGTTTTTAAAGGTCAACAAATTGTAATTCCTCGGTCCTTGCGCAAAGAAATGCTGGGCAAGATCCATTATGCACATCAGGGTCGGGATAAGTGTCTTCAAAGAGCTCGGGAAGCGTTGTATTGGCCAGGTATGCAGAATGATATTTGTTTGTTAATAGGGAAATGCAATATTTGTTTGAAATTTAGAAATTCAAAGCAGAAAGAACCAATGGTATCAATGGAGTTACCAGAGGGACCTTGGCAGAAAGTAGCTATCGACATTTTTACGTGGAAAGGGTTAGATTGGTTGATCATAGTGGATTATTTCTCCAAATTTTGTGAATATTCTAGATTGCCCAACATTACAAGCCGTACAATAATATCTGAGGTGAAGAAAGTATTTGCTAGGCATGGAATCCCCTTTGAACAGATTGCAGATCAAGGGACACAATTTTCATCGAGCCAGTTTTTAGAGTTTGCCAAGTCCTGGGGTTTCAAGAGGACTTTGGTGAGCCCAAAGTACCAGCAGGCCAATGGACAAGCAAAAGGCTCCGTACAAACTATCAAGAAAAGCCTCACGAAGTGCCTGGAAAGCGAGAACGATCCGTACTTGTGCCTGTTGGAGCTCAACAATACTCCTAGCACAGATCTCCCTGCCCCGGCGGAGCTACTCATGAGCAGGAAGCTGAGGGGAGTTATTCCTAGAACTCAAGAACAGCTTAAGCCTCAAACCAAGGACCTTGAGAAAACGAAAGCGGTGCTGAGAATGCGACAAGTCAGCAAGAAGTATTACGACCGGGGAAGCAGGAAGGTAGAAGGGTTCTGTCCTGGTGAGCAGGTGGTGTTCCAGAAGTCTCCGGGGTCAAGCTGGACTCCAGGAACAGTCAAGGAAGAACTGGATCGGCCACGATCTTATCGGCTGATGACTGAGGATGAAGGTGAGGTGGAGAGGAACCAGCGACATATCCTGCCAGCTGGAAGAGAGGAAAAGGGAGATGAAGAGGAAGAGACGCGAGGAGCTGGGGAAGGCGAAGGAAGAGCAGAAGATGGAAGGATCTACAGGACCAGAAACGGCAGAGCCGTCCACCCACCGGCCAGGCTCAATCTTTGAGGAGGGAGATGTTATATAATGTTATATACGATTGAATTGTTGTTTAATCTCTATGGCATATAACCATGTGATTGTTTTTACTCGAATTATATTCAGTAATAAATATTCTTTCTAGAGGTTAACTTGATTAACTTTATATCTAGTACTTTAACATTAATATTGTCATGTGAATATAAACCTTAACATTGCGATCGTGAAAAAATTCGTCTTTTTATTCGTCCCACAATCCAATTGTCATTTATAATTATCAATGCCATGCACTAATCCCTGTTGTTGTCATATATATAAAATATTAATTACAGGTCTTAATTCAGTGAAAATAAGGTGAGTATGAGTAAAATAATTGAATAAAATTGTTTAAATTATTTATTGATCCATTCAATTAACAAAATAAACAGATTTAAATTTTCTTCATTGGATCAGATGAGTTCAGGCATCTTTTTCATTTACAACTTTGACTGTAAATCAAAATAAGGTTATCAATTTCATAAATACATTCAGCATTAATTTGTATGTATAGAAAATATAGCATTTATGGTATAAAATAAATAATTATGTTTATTAAATTAACAAACTGGTCTTCAAAATACGAAAGTAATATTCTTTACTCTTTTTGATTTATCGGCTCTTTTTCTGGTCACATTAGTGTTTGGGAATTGAAGCACTAAACATGGACTCCATATTGCTGGAATTTCTAACCCATATGGAAAAGAAGACCAAGGAAACTGTCCTGAAGTTTGTGAAACAGGTTTGGAACCCCTATATTCCTGCTTAACGGATGCAAACAGAAAAAGTTGTTGCTTTTCCTAAAGAGAGTCTGTGGTTGCATTGTATCGAGAGAGTGAAGTGTGGGGCGATCGATTGTTGACTGATAAGAAGGCGGGTTTGAGAGAGAAAAGGTTATGTTGTATGTGTGGGGACTTTGCCGTGAGTGGGGAGTTAAGCTATTGTTCAGGTGTGTTATCAGGCCTGATGGAAATGGCATAGTTGAGAGGAATCACCGTACTATCAAACGCTAGGCAGCCCGAACAGGAGGAAGCATACAAAGTATGGTTTTCTGGTAAAACTTCACCCCGCGTAAGTCGCAAGCGGATGACACAACGCTTAACAACATGGTATATAACTATAGGTGGAAATTCCCTGGAGGACCCCGAACCGTTAGAGAACCTTGTTGACCACGAAGGAAGTGTTTTCAGATTTGGAGACCGGGTGTACATTAAACAAAAAGAAGCTAAATGTATGACCAGATGGCCGGAGGGAAAGGCTGCTTCTGAGAGGACACCGTTCTCTAGAAGATGATGGCTTGCGACGCTACGTTGCAGACGTACAACATGAGAGTTCCGCAACTAAAATCGGAATGTGTGATGGATGAAAATGCCACTCCATTGGGGTTTCCAAGAAGATCGGAGAAGAAGCGAAGGGTGCCGCACAGGCTTCAAGATTTCCATTTAGAGGATGATGTGGACATAATGGGGGCGTGTGGTTGCATTGTATCGAGAGAGCGAGATATAGGGCGATCGATTGTTGACTGATAAGAAGGCGGGTTTGAGAAAGAACAGGTTATGTTGTGTTGTGAGTTCGAGCGTGTGTTGTGTCAGTACACTGTCAAGTTAGTTTGTAAAATACATTTTTTCGTTACATCGCTTTGTTTTATTATTATTACCAAGCCTTTTCAGAGACCGGATGGGGTCGGGAATTTCATTGTAGAATTGTCCTTTGCAGGCGAGTAATGGAATACCATGCTATAGAACTCATCGATTTTAAAAATGCCTTTGATGAAGTATGACGAAAGAACTGGTGAAACATTTCTAACATAATCGGGCCGGAATAGATGAGCGTGTTTGAGCGCGACATGCTTTCGCATGCTCAAGCCGAATGGAGGCGGTTCGAATCCGCCCTGGGATGGTTGACTTTTGTTTCGTTGAGGCCCCAAGTAAATCTCGGCCTACTCATCATCGTTAGAATAGGTTGGTTATACCTCTAGAGTAACCCCCATGTGCCAAGCATGGCCAAGTAGAGATGCCGAACAAGAAAAAAAAAAAGAAAAAAAAAGAAATAATGACAAATTTTATAATTATTGCGTTCTTCCTAAGCTAACGAATTATATCAGTGATTTATAACCAGATTGAGTGGTGAATTCTGCTACTTCACCAAGTTGCCTACAAGAGTACAGGACTTTAACACATTTCTTGCACTTCAGGACATCAGAAATAGAATTAGGTAACCTGGCATCGCATGGCCTTATTGCTAATAGACTGGGCCTAGGAGAAAAAATTAATTTACCTGAGTGTGAATGGCAATAAAACCATCTTCCGCGTTTCCAGGAATGCTAATCCAGCCCATTCCTCCATGTCGGACAGTTATCTTCTTGCCGGTGCATCTTCCATTCTCCTTCAGCCCACTCACCACGTCACAATAATCTCCAGGAGGCAAGCATGTCTGCAACAAGCACATAATTATTACCGAGAATATCCAATTATAACATTAACCAGAACTGATGCTACCTGAAGGTCAGCGTTCAGATCGCCCTTCTCCCCGTTGAATGCGACGAAACCCTTATTACCCCTACAGAAGGCAATTTGGTTATTTCCATTGGTCCACCAGTTACTTACTGGCGTTCCTGAAATAAATATTACTCATGGATTATAAAATTTTAGTAATATCTTATATTGGCCCTTGGGGAATAATCATACCTTGTACAATGTTTGCGAAGCCCACCATGGCATATATTTGCCTCCATCGGTGCTCGCAGACCCATCCACCACCACACATTAAGCCGTGTATAGGGACGGGATATGGAGGTGGGGACTGGTCAATGTCGTTGAAGCTGTAGCTGGACATTACTGCTGCCCTCTCGTGAGGCCAAGCCAACATAAATCCGTTAGCCATCTGTAAATTATAACGAATCATATGTAATCCTTCTAACATTATCACCGAAATAATAAGGAAGCTAATAGCGGTCTGTTAACAATAAAAATCGCAATGATCTAGATTTCAACCTCCACTCCATTTTTTTACTTTTATTTGCTTATTTATGAAATATATAGTAAGGGAAAGTAT
Organism: Aelia acuminata; assembly: GCA_911387785.2. Lineage (NCBI taxonomy): Eukaryota > Metazoa > Arthropoda > Insecta > Hemiptera > Pentatomidae > Aelia > Aelia acuminata. The sequence goes on along the minus strand of OU426978.1, from coordinate 52,153,093 downwards.
TGTGAGCGTGAAAAATTTGGGCTAGGGATTTTAAACTAAAATACACGTTTTGGGTCTGAGTCCAGATAAGTAAGGGTTAAAAATGGGTCAAAGGGTTGGTTTCACTGTGAATGTGAAAAAAATCTTGGTTTGAATCAGAATGTGAGGATGAAAACAGTTATCATGAACTCGCTTTGGCGGTATATATAATAAAATTGGAACGATAACGCTGGAGTCATCATATAATATACTCGTACTAGCTGTATTTCCCGGGGAATTTCAGTTTTCTATCTTCAAAATCTGTAAAATGAGACGTTTTTCGACTCAAACGGTCGATTTCGTAAAAAAACAATTTAAAACGAGATCATAACGATTTTTATAAGAATAGAGAATATACCCAGAGATTGGCTGAGGTTATGCAATTGTAATATGGACAGGCGTTCGCACCTGGTATGAAAGAACCACTGATCCAAATCTGAAGAATTTAGGACAGACGGTATGGATTTCTATAAAGTACAAACAAACAGAATTTCATCTTTATTTATATAGATTATTCCTCAAAGCCTTTTTTTTGTCGGTACGCCATAACTTCCTTAATGATTCATCATATTCATGAATGAGGCATCATTTTAAAGCTTTCCTTAACCCCTACACCGGAAAAATATAGCCTCCAAATCAGTCATTTCTCCTTCGGTTGCGAGCTATAAGCGCAAAACCGCGGTTTTGGGAAGAAAACATATTGAGAATTCTAAATGGTGTCTTACCAATCTTATCCTGTCAATCTTTTCAGGTTTTCACGGAGAACATTTTCGGTTACATAAATTTTTTCGATTAACCCATTCGTTTGTGAGTTGTATGTGAAAAAGTGCAATTACAGCGAAAAAAATCAAAATGTTATAGGGCTCTTTCAAAGGTATAATTTTTCCAGTTAGCCGAAACGAACATTTTTGGTAATATTCCCTTTTGCAATAATCGCCGTCGTTTACGAGTTACAAGCAAAAACATGCGAATCAGCGCATTCGCTGTCGATAAAGTACTAAATACTTGCACTAAATACGCACTATACAATATTAAATATACGGTGTGTACTTTAATAAGTGGGATTTAACTAGGTTAGAGTGCGAATGCTTCGCACGGGTTAGGTAGTAAATATTATTTCTCAAGTCCTTTTTTTTGTCAGTATACCTTAACTTAATACTTTCAAATTTCATTAATGAGGCATCATTTTAATGCTTTCTTTAACCGCTACTCCGGAAAAATATACAAATCACTCATTTCTCGTTCGATTACGAGTCACAAGCCCAAAACCACGGTTCTTGAAAATCAAAATGGTCAATTACTCTATGGTCAAAATGGAGAATTTTCTAAATCTCAATCTTTTCAGATTACACTGGTCGACAAGGTTTTTTTCACAAGAGATCTGAATAGTGAATCTAGTGGCATTTTCTGGTGGCATCATGAATTCAGATATGTAGTCAGAATTTTCCCATCAGGCATAGTTTTTCTGTAAAAGCTACTTTTCAAAATATGATTTTAGCGTTTTCTTTGACCTGTCATAGGAACCGTTACCTCATGTGTAGCTATTTTACTCAAGCTGTATTATTGAAATTATTTGCAATGTCATGCTGAAGCGCAATAAAACATGACTGTGCAGGTTCATTGTTGTTCATTGTTGTTGTTTAGACATGTTCAGACCTCTTTGGCATTGTGATGTGTCAGTATTGAGCTGACTGTGAGATGGTTGAGTAGTGAAATATTTCCTTCCTTTCTGTTTAGAAGTGTATTGTGTATGTTGTGCATGTTGCATTTCTGTTCTTTATTTTTTCATCATACCAAGAAATTGTGTAAATCATGCAGATAATTTCTGCTATATTTGTGGTGAGCTGACCTTCAAGTTTCAGAGGCGAAATTTGACCCCACTTGTAAAGAAGTGTTATAAACTTTACTTTGGCTGTCAAGTTGGTGATTTTGATAAGAGCTGGGCCCCAAATACATGCTGTGTTTCGTGTATTAGACTGCTGACTGGGTGGAAAAATGGTACACATCATATGCCATTTGCAATTCCCATGATTTGGAGGGAACCGAAGGATCATTTAACTGACTGTTATTTTTGTTTGCAAATATTAAAGGAATCACATCTAAAACAAAATATACAGTTAAGTATCCGAATTTGCAATCTGCAATGAGACCTGTCTTACACAGTGAAGAGTTCCCCGTACCAGTATATGCAGATACAACCTTAAGTGATAACTCTGGTTCTGACCAGACTGAAACTCCAAATGATTCAGATGAAAATAAAAATGATCTTACATATGAAGCCAGTAGCTGTTCATCAGAACCATACTTTCCCAATCAGCAAGACCTTAGTTACCTGATTCGCGATTTAAATCTGTCTAAACAGCAAGCGGAAGTTTTAGCTTCCAGACTCAAAGGGTGGAATCTACTCCAAAAAGATGAAAGAATTAGTAGATATCGAAGCCGCCATAGTGTTTTCAAAGTATACTTCTCTGAAGAAAATGGTATTGTGTTTTGTAATAATATTTGTTCAGTTATGGAAACTCTTGGGCTTCAACATCTGCCAGATGAGTGGCGATTGTTCATAGACTCCTCTAAAGTAAGTTTGAAGGCTGTGCTGCTACATATTGGCAATAAACTTTTGTGTCGCAATTTTCTTGGAAACCATAAAGCAGAAAACTATCGTGACATAGTGGCTGATCTTCTGCATTCTTATAAGGCTATGGGATGCAACATGTCTTTAAAAATTCACTTCTTGGACTCTCACTTGGACTTCTTCCCCGAAAACCTTGGAGCTGTAAGCGATGAACACGGTGAGCGTTTTCATCAGCAAATTTCTACAATAGAGAAGAGGTACCAAGGCAAGTGGAGTTCCAATATGCTGGCTGACTACTGTTGGACTAAAATGAGAGACGTTCCAGATGCAAAAAATACCCGAAAATCACTATCTACCACTTTCTAGGTAAGTCAGAATCAGTAGTTATAATTTTGAGTTAGATAGCTAGTTACGGATTTTTTGGAATATTATAAAAAATTCAAATGAATATCACACAAAACTCCTGCCCGATAGGAAAAACTGTAATTATATTTGAATTCAGCCCGAAAAATACTTTTAGAATCTGTTATTTTAATTCTTGTGGAAGAAAAAAAGTTAAATTTTGTCGACCAGTGTTATCAAGGATAACATTTTTTCGTATTTTCTACTGGTTTCTGGTTTTCGAAGTCGTCTTTTTTTATTTTCTATTCGGTAGCCCTCTTCGGACACTATAGGTGAGTTTGGTTCATTGGTTGGTTGTTCTATCCATGGTGGGAAAGACGAGACTTATTCCGTGGGTCCCTCGCTTAATGAATGTCAACCCACTCATTAGCGCTCTACCACGTACGTCTGTCCCGGGCCTTTATATTATACCTATATTAATAGTCATCTTTTCAATTTTATGAATAAGCAAGAAAAGGCCAACTATTACAAACCTTTCAACACCCTGTCTACTTTGATTTTTTTAAAAGACCAATATTCCAGTAGGAAAACAACTAAAACTTTCTTTCCACAATGACAATCTTTTTCCTTTGCCTAATATTGTCATCAGTACTTGTCATTTCCAGCTATATATGTGTGTTCCGAGAGTAGGTTTTTGCTCCGCAGTAACATCAACCCCTGCCACTCTAAGATGCCACTGAACAGTTGAGATTTTGCCGTTTTTCGACAAGATATTCTGAATGGGGGATCGATGAAGTTTGGAACGTAATTTTTGAATTATTATTGATTGAATATTCTTCTGATACTGGTTAAGTTCTCCTCTTCTTCAAATCTTCCGAAAACTAAGGCGATAATATTTACTGCTCCGTTATGGACCCACACACACACACACACACACACACACACACACACACACACACACACGCAGAGACAATTTCGCGCCTCTTGGTTATCAAGACTAAGGGGACCCAAAAACTTGCATTTCCGTTTGAAACCGCAAGTTGATTTTTTTTCACGAGCGCAATACCTTACCTATTTTATATTTTAGGTATAGGTAAGTGATATCAATAAAATTTAATTGCTCTAAAAATTTCATGCACACCACTCACCTTGTACTCCCTGCTCTGCTTGAATGTGAGTACAGATTTTTTGAAGACTCCGTATCGCTGGGTGTCATGGTTGTCGATGAATACTACTGAGTCTTTCCAAGGGATCATATTCCAGTGTTCTCCTGATATATAGCGCGTTATTAAACTGATTACAGATAGTTAGTTATATTCAATCTAGTTTTACAAAAAAATAAATTACGAACCAAAGTTGTATAACCATTTAAGTTGGTTTCCACCAGTGAATGCTTGCGACAATTCGAAGCCGTACTTGAAGTCCAATACTCCGCCAATGCTGGTATATTCCTGTGGCAGGATTACATCTCCATCTGCAGAAAACGGCCATAATTAGTTTTAACAGTGAATCCCTTAAACAATCAATGGAATTTAAACATTAGAAGTAATTGTCATCACCTTGGTTACTAAGAACTTCCTGGTAAAAATATGGCCTCGCGCCGTGCGGGAACCATCTTGTGTTCAGATTGTGCGTTCGCCCGTAAATCACAGCCAGGTCTTTTGGTTCCATATGTTTCGCTGCATCAACCCTGTAGAAAACATAACAATAAGATGGTGCCTAATTATACAGCATATTACATTAAGACCTTAAGTATTTTTGCTGTTAGAAACTATTTAGAACAATGGTGATGAAATGACAGTAACGCCAAAGTATTTCAAAGTAAACATTGTCAATACTTTGAATGAGCGTACAAAATTCACTAAATACCTTTAGATATAATTATATCTATAGCATGTAGCTATCTATATAGCATCATCGTTAATGCAAAAAAAAAAAAAAAAAAAAAAAAAAAGGACAAAGAGTTAGTTTAACAAAAATACGTAATTAGAGGACCGAATATGAGCATGCACTAGTAAAGTACTAAGTCTGCGCATGCGCTAGCTATTAAACATACCAACACCACATCCCGTCCCTAAAATAACATTATTTTAGTGTGAACGAATTGATTTTATGATGTGCTAATCAGTGAAGTTACTATATTTAGTGATAGTGTCATCTTTTCGACATAAACAATCGGTGTTTACTGGTGAGTAAACAAGTTATATAAACATTATAGTTATCCACTGAGAAGCACGCATAGACTGTAAGCAGCAATAGTTGATAAGGCCAGTCATTTGCCCTCGGACGCTTGCTAGAGGAGGATGTAGGTACGTTGCTCCGCACATTTATTTTCGTAAATAATTACGTCAACCAGCATTTATTTTTTTATTTAACTCAGACAAAAATATTTTTATAATTTTCTTATTGTCATTCTTTCTTTGTTTGGACTTATCATTATGAAATGAGATACTATCATATGATAATGTCCAGCAAAAAACGTTCCAAAAGCTTAGGAAATACGAATTCAAGGAACTCGCCTGTGAAAGGCAAAAAAACCTGCCAGGAAAACACCACCAGGTAGTTCTGCAGAAGTAATGGATCCCCAACCTGGCACTTCAAATCAAAACATCAGTGAAGAATCTCCGTTCTTAGCATAAAAAACTTTAAACTTTTTTGCCAACAGTTAAATACAATTGTAAATCCCGCATCATATGTATGCCAAAGTCGAACGTTCGACACCAAACTGATGCTAGACACCCCGGAAACATAAAGGAAAATATTCAAATACTTATCAGACACAAAATCTGACTTCCACACTTACCAATTACACCAGGAGAGAGCGCTAAGGGTTGTAATCAGGCAACTACATCCATCTACACCACCAGAAGCAATTAAAGATGAACTTTCGGCAATGGGCTATAAAGTTAGACAAGTCGGTCTAACTGCTCATGATGTCCTTAAAGAAAATCATGAGCAGCCAGGTGGTACAAATAAAATAGCATTACCGTTATTTTTTATCGACTCCCGGCGTAGAAGAAATTGATAATATCAATCGGCTTTACAACACCGAAGTAACTGTTGAAAAACCCTTCCGAAAACGTGAAATAGTGCAGTGTCATAATTGCCAATCTTATGGCCACATTTTTCTAAAGCGTTTGCCCACTCGGCCATTCCGCCACCCACGACAGATCGACATTTTTTTTTTTTATTATTTTATTTTTTTTTGCAGCCCTACCTTGCCTAATGGGCAAAACGGGTTTTAGCACCAGTTAGATGTTACCCATTACTGGGTAGTATACAACTGCTGCTTGTAAAACTATATAACAGAAGTAATCTGCTATGATCTGTGCGTTATCTCTTCAATTTGTTCCGTCTTCCCTACGAGCAGCATGGACCTTGCCTAATTTTCCATTTCCATTTTTCATGTTCCGTCCAGTTCAAGTTGTTAATCTGGCGGTCTTCCCACTATACTTTTTCCACCCGTACACGAATTCCTTGTAGTACGGGTAGTTTCTTTCTTCCATTAGTTGAGGGAAGTTGTTTTCCGACAGAATATAGAGCTCAGCTTCCCTCATTAACTTAGCCCTCAGTTCCTCGAAGGCGGTGCAGTTTAAAACAATATGCTCAGCCGTCTCCGGTATCCTGCATGTAGGGCACAGGGGATCAATATCCTTTCCAAAGCCATTTAGCTTGGCTCGGAAGGCCCCGTGCCCCGTAAGGAATTGCGAGACCCAATAATCTGGGAGGACCCACTTTGCTTTTAACCGATCGTGAACGGTGGGGAAATATTTTCTTAAGGTAGAACCTTTTGTTGTTGTCACCCACCGCCGGTTCCACTCTTCTATTGTTTCCTCATGTAAAATTTTTTTCCATTGTCTTGGATCCTCTGCAATCCTTACCTGGATATTTACCGGTAGACCTGCTGAGCCTTCTGTTTTGAATTTCCGTTTCAAGAAATCTTCTCGCAGGATGATGTCGAGAAAAACCCCTCCTGCTACGACAGATCGACATACCTTCATACATAATTCTCCGGACAGACCATCCGGATGGAACTGCCCATGGTGGCACTGCTGTCATTATCCATCGGTCTCTCTCCCATCACTTATTCCCCCTACCTTTCTATAACTTCCTTTAATCCACGGCTGTAACAATTCAAACCCCTCTTTTCCAATAACACTTGTTGCGGCACACTCCCCTCCAAAACTACCCGTTTCCGAAACCCAGTTCAATTTCTTTATTAATCCTTAGGCCACCATTTCCTTTTAAGTGCAGACTTAAATGCAAAACACCAGCATTGGGGAGCCAGATCCACGAATTCCCGAGGACGAGCATTACTGTCAGCACTTAATTTCCACCACAGCACCATTGTTTCCCCTAACACTCCTACCTACTGGCCAACCGATCCAAACCGCAATCCTTACATCCTTGACTTCTTCATCCACAAAGGCCTCAGACCTCTTAACATTTCCATTTCCTGCCTCGATAACCTATTCTCTGACCATAGCTCCTTAGTGCTCACCCTCTCCACATCCCCAATTCCCATACTACCGCCACCATCCTTCATAAGAGGACGAGTTAACTGGAACCTCTTCTGCCAAATCCTAACAGACAAAATTGACCTCAAATTTCCCTAAAAACATCGGAAAATCTCGACGATGCTGTCAACTCTTTCACCACCCTCCTGCAACAAGCTGCTGGTCTCCATCCGTACCCAAGAAAACCAATAATATCCCTATGACGAGTTCCTTACCTCAACATATCCACTCCGGACGGTACTCCACAAGTGGGTGGTAGGGCTCGACTCGGAGATCCCTCGGCTGAATGTAAATATTGTACATAAGTGTGAATGTGTTTTCTTTTCTTTTATGAGTATTATTTATTTTTTATTTTCTCCTTTTGTATTTCCATATTTGGTTATTCTTTAGTTGTTTTGTATGAATATATTCTTAGATCACTAATACTAAATGCCATAGAATGTGGCAGATTGTATTATTTCTTTTCAATAAAATATTTTTTTGGAAAAAAAAAATAGTAAAGTACCTGAACCCAGCAACTCCAATATCGATCAGACGATTCAACAAGTCAACGATCTTGCCTCTTACATGTTCCTTGCTCTGGTCGAGATCGTGGAGCCCTTTCAGCTCACAAGTACGCATCTGAAAAAACACAGTTTGATCAATCATCAAAGTATTTTTCATTGTGGGGACCATTCCCGTCGCAACGGCATACCTCTACAGGCGTATCTTTAATTTCGCAGGTTCGATGAAAATCGCCGGGTCCGTAGGGTACATCTGGGTACAGCTTGTTATCGGGGTCGGCTTGGGAACCTGCCGTACCCTTGGTGCCTCGTGGTTGGTTTGAAGACATGTGGTTGAAGACAATGTCCACGTAGACTCTTAAGATAAAATATATGTTATTAAAACGAATTCACGCTGAGAACGAAAGATCATTTATTCTATTGTCTGGTTCTCACCTGACCCCGACGCCATTACAAGTCTCAACCATGTTCCTAAGGGCAGCCTCATCCCCGGACCTGCTGACCAGCTTGTATGAGAACGGTTGGTAGCGCTCCCACCACGGCCGCCCGTTGACTATTATGCCCTCGGTCACTGGCGAAACCTGCAGGAATTAGTTTAATTTTGAGATGTTTTTTCATTGATTTAGAAAAAATCATTCCTCTCATTCTAGAAAATTCCTATCAAGTCTAACTTTATTTTAGTATCTTTAGTTTTATGCATGGTATAATGTATTCTAGATATATGCATAACAAATTTAGGTTAGTTACACAATTTTTAAGTCTGGAGCGGTCAGAAGGATTTTTATGATATTGGATTCGTTTCGTTTATTTCACATCACTTGATGCTACTATGGCTAATCGGACAAAGCTGGAGTCCTAAATTTCATAGTTCTAGAAAATACCTTTCATAGTTCTGGAAAATACTTTTCATAGTTCTAGATAATACTTTTCAGAGTTCTAGAAAATACTATTCTTGGTTCTAGAAAATACTTTCATAGTCCTCCAAAACAGGATTTAATATATTAAATTACATTACATAAAAATCGTTCTAAAACTGTATAAATTACATCGATCGTTTTATTTATCTGTAAAATAAAACCGATAGCCATCTTTAGTATATAATAGCTCAAAATTCAGTTCCGTTATATCAGACTTTTAAGTCTATTTTTATTTTTATTTTTATAACTATTTTTAAAACTATACAATCCTTATTAATATAATTTCAAAGAATATCCACTTGATAGTAGCTTACTACTCAGATCTATTATAAACGATTACCTGAACTCCTTTGTAGCCGTTCGGAGCTAAGAAGCGAACACATTCCTTGGCCACATCGTCGTGGGACCATTCGAACAGGTTGGCGATGGTATCCGCCGAGACCAACGGCAAGATGGTTAGAAGGGCTGCTGTCAGTATCATTTTGTGTTATGCTCCTCGATATGTCGGTCCCGATATTATATACTGATAACCAATCCCCTCCCCTTTTAGCGAGTTTATGGATGGCCTTGCTTTAATAAGATTCAGCGAGTGTTATAGTGTTTGCTTTCTTTAATTAGCTTACGTGTAAGCCAATAAGATAGTGACACAAAATGTTTTTGCTCCCTAAAAGTTCTTAGGTCCCTTAAGAATCCTCAGCCCTTCTTCTATTATTATTGAATGGCATATTATACATTTTATTTTCTAAAGAAAACAGCACCCTTTATATATATATATATATATATATATATATATATATATATATATATATATATATATATATATATATATATTCAGGTTCTGTTTCTGTTGGTGAACTTTCAAGAATTTAATTTCAACACATTTTGAATAATTGTTCCAAGTTAATGTGCCCTGTATGATGTCATTGTTCTCTAAGTATTAATGCTTCCTGAAAATTATTACTAACATTTGCACTTACCTCTTATCCTTGGAATAGATGTTGTAACTTTAGCCTTATTTGAGTCATAAACTTTTCTTAAAATACCTTTTGAAAATATTTAATTAAAATCTGTGATTATTTAATAACTTCATAAATTTGCTTTCATTTATACAAAATAGAACACATCTTTTAATGTCACTTCTGAGTTACTACTGGAAACAAGAAATAAAGCTTTGTAGCTGCTAAAGTTCTCCCAGCTCCAACTCAAAAACGACTTCAGGTACAATCAAGAAAGTTTTTGTAGCCCTTACTTCCTATCCATGAAGAAGTTTCCGTTTTAATGGTAATGGTGTGATATTTTCCAATTTTTTTTTTTTTTTTTTTTTTTTTTTTTTGTCATCTGGATATCTTTTAACCAAATTTTCATATTCAGATCAGCGACAAAAACAGGGCAATACAAAGAATGCCAACATATAGGGTTATTTATATCATGAACTGCCTGTCATTTGGAATCAAGAACGCACCAAGCGAATTCGACAAATTCCTCGATCACATTTTGGCTAACCAATATGGTGCCATATCTTATTAATCATCCAAGGCTCTACGTTATAAGAATGCAAGTAGATGCCTTGGATTGCCGTGGATGCCGAAAAAAAGGTCTAAACCTGAGCCAATTAAAGTCGTTTTTCAAAAATCGATCTTAATACTGTAACGTTAAATCGATAAGCAAATAAGAAAACACATGGTGTAAACTCCTAGACCGTTGGTTGGAAAAAAATAAGCGCTTGGAACGAACTTTTTGGGTCCAGATCATTCGAGCTTGGTCCACGAAGACGTAGAACTGTCCACATTGTGCTGGAACATTCTAGACCTGACCATTTACGATTATGTATAAGGAGCGAGTGACTGAACAAGTTAGGATAATTGTGTGTCTTGACTGTGTAGCTCAAGTCATATGATTGTGTGATATAACGTTATCATTTTTGTAACCTGCCCAAGTATTTAAGTTTCATTTAGGGTCTGGCCACACATGTCCGCACCGGATCCGCACCGTAGCAATAATACAGGTTATGTTCAGAATATTTTTAATCTAACTTACATATTACCTTTAGTTATGCCTCAAAGTGGCTGTGTCTGACATGTGTGGCTTGAACTTTAGGCATAACTAAAGGTAATATGTAAGTTAAATTAAAAATATTCTGAACATAACCTGTATTATTGCTACGGTGCGGACATGTGTGGCCAGACCTTAATTCGTTGGCATTGATAACTATATATGTTTGTTGAATAAATATTTGTTACCCACATAAGTCTTACAATACTTATACTACTGTGTCAGATACAATGACACTTCAAAATGTCTTACGAATGTTGAGGAAATTACAAAAAAATATACCTTAAAATCCTGATGAGTTACACCGTTATCATTCTATTGCCTGGAAGTTTTCAAATCGGGAAGCACTCCAATAATTATCTATGTTTGATGACTGCAAATATATCTCACGCTAATTACAGATACCAGCCGCTGACCACAATTTTCCACCCTAAAGTTCGACTATAAAGATATCTATCGAAAAAAAGAGAATCGCGAACATGTTGACTGCCTCTCCAGAGCTGCCAACTCTGGAGAGGCAGTCACGTTACAAGCTACCTCCTCCACAGAACGCACCATTAGCCTCGAAGTTGCAACCCTTGAAAATCAGTTCATCAACGAGATTTCTCCTGACATTATCAGCAGTCCAATCATCATTAAAGAAACAGCCATAGACGTGTTTGTTTCAAACCAACATCAAGATCTAATTTCTTGAAAACTTTGTGATGCCGAGTAAACAAATGGCATCGTTTTCAAGAACCAACGTGTTTTCATGCAGGAAGCCCTACAAAAAAAAGAGTTCTCTTGGAAGTGTATAGAACTCATGAGAGCATATTAAAAAATAATGCAATTTTCAAGACGTCAGTGCTTTTGCAAAAATATCAACAAAAAAATATGAAAGCAATGATCAAGAACTGGTAGGAATGCGCAATATCCCAGAAAAGTCCTGCTAAAGTTCCCTAAATCAATGGGAAGATCCGCAGAATAATTTTGAACGCGTCCTTATTGAATTTAGAGGAGAAGTAGTCCTGTTTCCAAATATTCCTATGATACCATTAGATTATCAAAATAAAATTTAAGTGATTTCAATTCCCGATTCATTTATCTTTTTCGATGATCATAAATAAACTTCAACGCCAAACAATGTCCACTTTTGTCTAGGACTTAAAATATACGTGTTTTTCCCCTGGGCAATTATATGTCGCAGCTCAAGTGTGGTGAAACCATCGAATCTATTGGTGTTAGCAAAAGGAAGGTTGACGAAAAACATTTTTTTTTCCACCACCGGGCCACCAGACCGATTCTTGAGCCCTCCTTCTGCATTTAACGATTCCCTTCGTGTTTCTGCTCCAGCATTGCATCTAATGCAAAATCAGAAGCATCAGCTGCTACCCAGGTTGGCAAATCTCTGTGAAATGCTGCCAGCACCGGATCAATTGATACTTTTTCTTCCCATGCTCGCTCTTGCTGGATATCCCACATCCATTGTACTTTTTTTTTTTTGAAGTATAAGAATCGAGGCTGTTATATCAACCAACTGCCAACCAAACTGTCAATTATTTCTTCCAGACTGGAAGAAACTTCATTAGATAATTTACCATACCCAAAAACTGCCTTACATGAGTAACATTTTGCGTTTTGGGGAGCTTAAGAATGGCCTCGGTTACAGGGCTATATATATCTATGAGATATATATATATCCATCTTTGATAATATGGCCTAAAATTTAACTGACTTTGTTTGGAACTTACATTTTCAACATGCTCTTAAGCGGTTGTCATGCTCCTCCTGATTGGAACCTATCAATAAAATATCATCTGCTTGGTTGACTACTCCTTCAACCCCTCTAATATTTGATAAATTCTTCTTTGATATACTTCAGGGCCTGAATTAATACGAAAGGGTAATCGTTTGGAAATAGATCTCCCATGTGGAGATATAAAACATGTTTTATTATAACTATCTGTATGATGAGGAACCTGCCAAAATCCATTTGACGCACCAGCAAAGAAAACATCTTTCCACCTTCTAGCTTTGCTAAAGCTTCATCCTCTGAAGGAAGTTGAAGCTGTTCTCTCTTCATATATTGAATTCATTTAGTGTATTAACACAAAATCGAACCCTTGAGCCTTGTTTACGAGGCACTCCTACAATCGGCGCGCACCATTCTGTGGGTTCCTGTAATGGTTCAATAATGCCTTCCCTGCACAACTGTAACTTATATTTCCTGTTTTCTTTTTTCGTATCGGAGGTGTTTTGTTTTCAGCCAACTCACTTTATATCCACTTAACATAAAAAAATCTGGTGCGTGCGCGCAACACACAACTTTCACTTACCAACTTACTTAGATAAGAAATTAATGCGTTTTGTTAATGCCACTTCTCAAAGTTACACATTTTCCACATTCATTTCTTATTTTTGTTTTCATTTGCTCTATAAACCCCTCAGAACATTTTAATAATGATAACGCTTACCTGATATTAAATAACACTCAATTTTCATTAAACATGACGTATATGAAGAAAATCGTTAAAGCCGTTTTTGAGATAATCTAAAAATTAGAAAAAAAGTTATGAAATAAAGTGTCCCCTTCGGTTGATCAATCTTGATGAAATGTTGGCTATCACATCTTTGGCATATACATACATCAAATACCCAGTTTGATCAAAATCGTGAAAGCCGTTTTTGAGTAAATAAAAAAAAACACTTGAAAATGATACAAAATTTAATAAGTAAAGTCCCCCCTCCGGTTGAATTATTTTGATGAAATGTTGGCTATCACATCTTTGGCATATACATACATCAAATACCCAGTTTGATCAAAATCGTGAAAACCGTTTTTGAGTAAATAAAAAAAAACACTTGAAAATGATACAAAATTTATTAAGTAAAGTCCCCCCTCCGGTTGATCAATTTTGATGAAATTTTTACAGTCATATCTCGGGCATATAAATAGATCAAATACTCAGTTTAATCAAAATCGTTAGAGCCGTTTTTGAGAAAATCGAAAAAAACTTAAAAAGTTATTAAACAAAGTACCCCCTCCCTTTGAGCAATTTTGATGAAATTTTTGCTGTCACATCGCGGGCATATACATACACTGAATACCCAATCTCAGGTTCGCACGGTTTATAGTTTTTGAGCTAGTCTGTTCACACACACACACACACACACACAGACACACACACACACACACACACACACAGACCATTTCGCGGGACTTGGTTAATTAGACTCAGGGGACCCCAAAACGTGTATTTCCGTTGAAAACCGGAAGTCGAAATTTTTCACGATCGCAATACTTCCACTTACTATATATTTCATATATAGGTAAGTGAAAGTAAAAAAATATTATCACCAGTGAACTGAACCAATTTTAGTTCCTTGAAATTTATTTCACTTGTTTTGTAGGGGTTCTTTTTCCTTGCTGTTTTCCTATCCATGGACAAAAATAAAATTCCAAACAAGTTCAAATATTTTTATTTGTTTAAACAAAGTAACTGTTTATCCCCGTAATCATTTTTAAACAATCAATCTAAAAGTTAACGAATCCGTACATAAATTTATTTAATGTTTAGTATGCACGCACTTGTTCATATTTGTTCTTCAATAACTTTTCCTACCTCCTTCCACTATATTTCGTTATAATTCAAAACTGTTTTTTTAAATAATTTTAATTTTATATGAAGTATGACGCGTTGTTATTGTTAAGAACGCTTTGTCTTTGACATCATCCATTTTCAATCTCATTAGGCTGTTCTTCAGATCTCAAATTTTAAATTTTTCTCTTTACGATTTCTCAAAAACCGCTCTAACGAACTTGTCATGTTAAATCATAATGAAGTATTCTTTAATAGGCTATAGGTTTTATTATCATAGATATGATACGTTACAACCTAAACTGATCAAACTTGTCCTAAACGATTGGACCTAAACTGGTCATCAAAACTGGTCAAACGGAGGGGGGTACTTTATTTAATAACTTTTACGTTTTTTCGATTTTCTCAAAAGCGGCAGTAACGATTTTGATAAAACTGGGTATTTGATGTATGTATATAGCAGACTAGCTCTAAAACTATAAACCATGAACCTGAAATTGTATATTTGGTATATGTATGTGCCCGAGATGGGACTGCATACATTTTATCAATGATATTTCATCAAAATTGGTCAAACGGAGAGAGTACTTTATTTAATGAATTATGTCTAATTTTTACGTTTTTTTTTTTCAATTTTCTTCTAATTGGATCATATGATTTTGATTAAACTCGGTATTAGATGTATTTATATGCCCGCGGTATAACATTCAAAATTTCATCAAAATGGATCAATTAGAGGGGGTACTTTACTTAATAATTTCCGTCTCATTTTCACGGGTGTTTTTTATTTACTCATAAACGGCTTTAACAATTTTGATCAAACTGGGTATTTGATGTATGTATATGCCAAAGATGTGACAGCCAACAATTAATCAAAATTCGTCGAACGAAGAGGGCACTTTATTTTATAACTTTTTTCCACTTTTTACCTTTTTTTTTATTATCTCATAAACGGCTTCAATAATTTTGATCAAATTTGTCATGTTTAATGAAAATTAGGTGTTCTTTGATCTCACGTGAAATGGCAAAATATGAAATATGAAAAAAATCATGTAAACATACTGACGAGAAAAAAAGAAAAATATCCCGTCAACTCATAAAACACGTTAACCCCACGCATGCGGAGTAAGCCTTTAATGACAGACCATTGTTTATAATTAAAGCCTATGTGTTCATTTAATGGAAATGGTTTGTTTCATGGTAACTACTTGAAATTGTAAACAATTACATACAGAAATATAAAATCAGACGACTTGGAGCATTATTCTTGCCTTACCGAATTATTACAAGTAAGAACTATTATTTAATAATAAAATAAATTAGTTTTTTTATAGAGTAAATTAAAACAAAAATAAGAAATGAATGTGGAAAAATGTGTAACTTTGAGAAGTGGCATTAACAAAACGCATTAATTTCTAATCTAATTAAGTTGGTAAGTGAAAGTTGTGTGTTGCGCGCACGCACCAGATTTTTTCTTTATCATTAGCTAGCGTTAGGTGCGTCAGCCACATTGGTTCGTTTAACGTCAGGTGAAGTATAAATGGCAGTTCGCTTCACATCGGTAGGGCAAGGTTCGAAGGAGAACCTGTTCGAAGGTGAGGTTCGTGAAGTGTAAAGGCTCCTCGCTTACACGACAGGTATACTGAGATGCGATTATTGCTAATTGAAACTTATTTAATTAAATTAATTCTATTTAATTAATCATCAGTGGATTATAATAAAGTTAGCCGATAATTAAAGTTAAAATGAGTCAAATAATTTAAAATCATCATCAAATCATTTTAAAAAATATCCTTTTTGGTTCTTTAAATACATTTTCTTGAAATATTAAAAAAAAATAATCGACTGGTTAGCAATACTCGGATTCTTATATTACTAATTTACTTGTAACTTTTGCATTTATATGTGCATTTAACTCGAACCAATTTAATTTTATAAATAGGTCACTAACATATTTTTAAAATATAAACAAATAAATTTACAAAAAAAAGATTAAATTGATTTGTTAAATTATACTCCAATAATGCTTGCATTGTCGAATTATCGCAAGTAAGAACTTTTATTTAATAACACACAACTATCACTTACCAACTTACTTAGATTAGAAATTGATGTTTTTGGTTAATAGCCACTACTCAAAGTCACATATTTTTCCACATTCGTTTCTTATTTTTGTTTTTACTTGCTCCCTAAAGTACACTATTTTTTTGTTATTTTATTATTAAATAAAAGTTCTTACTTGTGATAATTCGACAATGCAAGCATTAGGCCGAGCGCACATTGTGACACTCGCGACACAGAGCAGAGCAGAGCAGTTTTTGTGGTAAGTGAAATATATAGGAACAAAAGTGAAGAACAAAGTGAAATATATAGAAACCGCGCATACTCTGCAGAGCAGAGCAGGCCGATGGGGCGAGTCCACTGTCCGGCCGAACATTGGGCCAAAACATGAAAGTTAAAATTTAGAGGTTTCATAGTAATATTCATAAACTAGAATCCTTTCCCCGTTATGTGCACTAATTTTTAACTCAATCTTTGCGTTAATAATGATACAATATGAGCTGAAACATGGCAGTAAGACATTCATCTTGTTTGTTTCTTAGGGCTTTAAGGCGTAAAACCTCCGGGGTCATCAACGCCTGTTAGACTTTATTTTATTTTCTTGAGATTAATATCGTCAGTTTTCGAAAGAAATGTAGTTAATACATCGGAAAGAAAGGCAAAATAGATAAGTAGAGAGAAACCTGTAGTAAATTATGCTACTATTTATTTCTATATTTGGTTAATTAATTTATTTATTTTAAGGAAGTTTACAACCGTGTTTATATTTGACTGATTATTACTTAATGCTATTGTTATATCTGGTCGAAGAGATAGTTTATTTAAGCTGGAGATATAATATGGACATTCTTGAAAAATGTGACTAACAGTGAGAGGGCTATTGCAGTGTTGGCATGTTGGTGGTAACTACATGTTTGGTTATAAGATGCAGATGAGTTAGGTTCGTATGGCCTATTCTTAACCTAGCCACGGCGACCTCCTCCCTGCGATTTGAACGATTAGATGTGGTCCAGGGTTTTACGGTTTTTTTAATACATTTTAATTTACTAGGAGGGCTTTCGTTCCACATGCATTGCCAACTATCTGATATTTCCTTTTTAAGAGGAAAACTGATTTCTTGCGGAGTTAGTATAGCAGTGCCTCGACCGGGAAGTGTGAGTGCTTCCTTCGCTGCCTTATCTGCTAGCTCATTACCAACTATCCCCACGTGACTGGGGATCCTTACGAAGTAAACTGATTTTTCTAGATTGTCGAGCATACAGATGTAATTATGAATTTTTTGTAAGACGGAATGTTTTGGGTACATGTTATTTAAACCTTTTAGAGCACTTAATGAGTCGGATATTACAACTATTGTGTTTGATGTAACTGTCATACAGAAGTGGAGGGCTGAGGCTATGGCATGTAGTTCTGCGGTGTAGATGCTGGATAATTTATGGAGTTTTATTTTATGTGTGGAATTGTTGGTAACGAAAGCGGAAGCTGTAGCATCTTCAGATTTTGAACCATCGGTATACACTAAGAATGGATCTGTAAAGCTTTGTAAGAGACGGTGGAATTCAGTTTTGTATTCTGTGGGTGAGGTATCGCTTTTGGGTAATCGGGAGAGATGGATAATTGTTTTAGGAGGTTTGTATATCCAAGGTGGGTTTTCATTTTCTGTTTGGTGAATAGGTAAGTTCTTGAGGAATGAAATGGCCGAATAAATTCTTTCTGACAACGGGAGTGTGGAATTGGGTTTGTTTCTGAAAGCGTTAGAAAATCTTGGGTTAAAAATATATTTATGTGTAGGGTGTTTATTTTGAGGGAGTAATCTTGAAATATAGTTTATAGCCAGTTTTTTTCTTCGAAATAGGAGAGGGGGTATTCCGGCTTCAGCGCAAAGACTCAGGATAGGGCTTGTTCGAAAAGCGCCAGTCGCTATCCTAATACCTGTATGATGTACAGCATCCAATTTATTTAGGACCCGGAGTCGTGCAGAGCCATATATAAAGCACCCGTAGTCAAGTTTGGAGCATACTACAGCTCTATAGAGCCTAAGCAACGTGAGTCTGTCCGCGCCCCAGGAAGTATTGCTCAGATACCTTAACACCATCATTCTTTTTGTAGCGGTTGTTTTTAGGGCAGAAATGTGTGGTTCCCAAGTCATTCGTCTGTCAAAGATCATGCCTAAGAATCTGTGCTGGTCGGAGTATGGAATTAAAGCGTTTCCAAGATATAAATCGGGTGAATGGGGTGTGTTTCTTTTTCGACTGAAATGAACGCATTTGGTTTTTTCGGTAGAGAAATGAAGACCAATGGAAAGGGACCAGTTTTGGATTCTACTAACAGCGTCTTGTAATTTGCATTTTATAGTGGAAATATTGTCAGATCGGCAAAATATGGCAAGGTCATCGGCGAACAACAGCGGCTTGACACCTCTTGGCAAGTTCAGTCCTAAGTCGCTTATCGCCAAACAGAATAGTGTTGGACTGAGGACACAGCCCTGGGGGACGCCGTTGAGCTGTTCTCGGTATTCTGATAGTTCAGATCCTATTTGAACCCTAAAGTGACGATTCGAAAGAAATTGTTCAATATAATTGTACATTCGACCTTTTATTCCTACAGCTAATAATTTATTGAGAATGATGGAGTGGTTAATGTTATCGAAAGCTTTTTTCAAATCAAAAAATATTGCAAGTGTTTGTTGTGCATTAACAAAGGAATATTGAATTTCGGCTTCTAAGGTAACTAAATGGTCTAATGTGCATCTGCCTTTACGGAATCCTGACTGAAAAGGTTGAATTAAATTGTTGTTTTCTATGATCCACATTAGTCTTTTATTGATCATTCGTTCCATTATTTTACTTAGGCAGCTCGTGAGAAATATGGGGCGATAGCTAGTTGGTAAACGTTTGTCATTTCCGCTTTTTAGAATTGGGATTACCAACGAATCGCGCCAATTATGTGGAAACTGTCCGGAGGACCACACATAATTATAATACCCAAGTAGCCATTCTAGAGTGTTTTCTGGAAGATTTTTTATCATTTCATAGTGGATGAGGTCAGGGCCAGGGGATGAGCCTTTAACGTTATTTAATATGTTTTTGAATTCCCACATAGAGAACGGGAGGTTGTAATGTAATGTTTCGTCATCCATTATTATTTCTCTGTCCGGTGCTTCATGATTGGTTGGGTTTCTTCCGGAATTATATATTTCAGAAAAGAAGTCTGCAAATGTGTTAGAGACGGGTAGAGGATCGTCTGACAGTTGTCCGTTGACCAAAATGGTGTGGCGACAGGGAAGGGGAGTACTTGATATTTTACGTATTTTGTTCCACACTTCGGTTGAAGATGCAGAAGAATTAATGGAATTGACAAAATTTTTCCACGACTCGGTCTTGCATTGCTTTATTACATGTCTGCACATGGCACGATATCTTTTATATTCTATTAATTTTTCGGAGGTCATGGATTTTTGAAAATTTTTGTAGGCCTTTCGGCGATCTTTAATTGCTTTTTTGCAGGCATCATTAAACCAAGGTAAAAGCGGCCTTCGTGGTGACCCGGATGTCGTTGGTATTGAGGCTTTAGCTGCATCTACGATCTTATTCGTGATGGTTTCACAACCTTTATCGATATTCATTTGGTACGGAGGAGTTTGGGGTGGAGACGCAAGGGATGTAAACAGGGTCCAATCAGCTCTTTTTAGGATCCATCTTGATTTCATTCTTGCCGGATTTGTGGAATTAAATTTTATTAGGATCGGAAAATGATCGCTACCGTACAAGTCTGGTAATGTCGTCCAATTTATAATATTATATAAAGCCCTATTGGTTAAAGAAATGTCTATGTGAGAATAGGTACCATGGCTTGAACTAAAAAATGTATGTTCTCCGGTGTTGAGCAGAAGTAGATCAGTGGCGTCTAAAAAATTTTCAATTATTTTATCTCTAGTGTTTTTATCTTGGGACCCCCATAGAGGATTATGGCCGTTAACGTCCCCGATAAAAAGTACTGGTCGTGGTAATTGATTGTAGATATCTATAAGTTGTTGTGTGTCTATTGTACGGTCTTGGGGAAGGTATATGTTACATATGGTAAAAGAAAAGTCTTTGTGCACCCTGACTGCTATAGTTTGGAGATGGGAATTAATGTTAATTGGTTCAGAGTAAACAGACTTGTGGATAGCTATTAAAATTCCGTGATAACTGTTTAGATTTTCTTTCCTATATATTTCAAAATTTTTCATAGTAAAATTGTCAGTGATTTTAAGGTGAGTCTCTTGAAGAGCTATGCAAAACGGGTCTGTATCTTGTATGAGTATTTTTAAATCATTAAAATGGGTTTTTACACCATTGCAGTTCCATTGAACTATTGACATATTTTGGTGTTATTAGGAATGTATTCATCCACAGATCCATACATACATAACCCGTAAGACATATGTAGAGGAAAAAAAAAAAAAAAAAAAAAAAAAAAAAAAAAAAAAAAAAAAAAAAATACACACCCAGGCGCGCACGCATGCACACACACACACACACACGCTATATATTCACATATTTTAAGCAGCCTGGTGTTAAGAAAGCACCACTGTACTTCAAAACTATATTTAGATTTGATGGCCGTAAGTAATCTTTTATGGTGATGCTCTTTGTTATTATATTTATATGTAAGAAAATAAACAGGAATTTGTATAGTGATAGCTATGTTTATGCCCGCAGTAAAATAAATGCAGGTAGAGGTAATGCCAACAGTAATAAAAAAATATTGTAGGAACGAGGAAGAGTAGAATAAATTGTAATAACCAGAGTAATCATTATAAACATACAGCGGTAGTAGGAAAGAGTAATTGTTTATAATGGAGATAATATGCGGCTTGTAAATATTTATCAACATGACTAGTACTGCGATATTGTTATTGATGAAAGTGAGTTTGTTATTACGGAATCTTATTGTAGCTAGATTATTATTGACATTTAAATAGTAAGTATATGAGTTAGGGCAAGGACTGGGTTTAAAAACAGTTATTATGTAATAGTAATTGTTTTCGTAGGTAACGGGTATTTCGTAATATATTTTTTTGATCATGATGTTTTTTTAGTTTTTCGGTTGCCCGATTTTTTATTATTAACGAGAGTAAACTCTCCTTCTGAGTTGATATCTGACTCTAGGGTATCCATAGAGTCAGATACGACTAACTTATTGTCATCCGAGAGAGCGGTGCCTTCGGCTGACGGAGGTGGTGGGGGGTGAGGAGAGGCCAGCCTGGCCGCCGATCTCGACCGCGAGCTTCGAGCTGGCTTAGGCGTAGGAGTGGGGGGTGGGGGGAGGGGAGGAGTTTGTGATGTGGAGGGGAGGGGAACGGAGGGGGCAAGCGGGGGGGAGGGAAGTAGGTAAGGGGGGCTAATGTTGTTTTTAGTTAGGAATTTTTTATCATTAGAGCTTTCACCAAAATTAAATACCATATTTGTTTGAATACCTATTTCCTTTTTTTCAGTAATTTTTATTTTTTGTTTAACGATTTCAGAAAAAGATTTGTTAAACTGTGAGGGGTTTTGTTCCTTATATATTCTCCTTGCTTCGTTTAGCGGTATTTTATTTAACGTTTGAATAGTTTTAATTTCTTTATGGATAGCGAAAACGGGACACGAGCGATCTAAGGCGTGGTGGGGCCCATCGCAATTTGCGCATTTAGCTGGCAGGTTGCATTTTGAATTTTCTTCATGTTTTTCTCCGCCGCATTGAATACATTTGGATTTTTGTTTACATAAATTTGTGGGATGTGCAAATCCCAAACAGTTGAAGCAGCGCATGGGATTTGGGATGTATTGCTGGACTTTGACTGTTAAGAATCCTATTTTTATTGCTTCTGGTGTTTTTGGTGTCGGAAACGTAATTATATATGTATTAGTTAATATTTCATTACCGTTTCTTTTTATTTTTATACGGATGATATCGTGGATGGTGCCGGAGAGTTCGTTTTTTATTTCATCTAATTCTAAAAACTGTAGGTCCTGGCATCTAATCACTCCTTTACTATAATTTAAAGTATTGTGTGGGGATACTTGTACATCAAATTGACCGGCAAAATGTTTGCATTTTAATAGTGTTTCTGACTGTTTCCCATTTTTGGTTTCTACTAGTAGGCAGCCGTTTTTTAGTTTCTTTACATTGTTTAATTCTCCTACTAGGCCGGTAAGAAATTTATTAATTAAAAAAGGAGAGACTTTTTGAAAGCTCTGTTCGTCTGTCCTTTGTACTATTAAAAACGTCGGAGCCGTGTGTTTTGGGGTTGCATTTTCGTCTAATTGTTTAAGGCGAACATGATGCCGTTTTCTTTTAACCTTCGGGCTACTTAGGTCTATGGGATCCCCCATATTTGAAATTAACAAAAGTAAAATAAGAAGATACGGAGAGAAGAAAAAAAATAAATAAATAAATTAAAATAAAAATAAAGAAATTATAAAACGTGCTTCTTCACAAAAAATATAATACAATTTTCAAGAGATAAAAAGAAAATAATAAATATAGATATAGATATTTCAGTCTTATCTGAACAGCAGGGAGCGCTAAGTAGGGACGTCTTCTCTCTTCAGATCCTAAACACTGACTGAAGACATTCATCTTTTTCATATTTTAAGTAAGAGTGCCTATATTTTTTGGCTAAACCTAATGAAATGTTTACAGTATGATCAAGCATTGCTAACGAACTGTAATATACCAGAAATATAGTTTTGGAAAAACATATGCAACAGTTCAAACAAATGTAAACTATTTGGTACAATATAGTAAAATGCCGGAAATTGCCGGGAAAACTACATACAGGTTTGAAGTTTTATAAACAGTTTTCCGATCTTGCCACAATCTGCCTATTCTTATTTAAATGAGATTTTACCACGCGTGAACACTGAACTCAAGAGTGAATTTGGTTATTTAGAACATCTTCTTAGCATATTTGGTTTTTCATCAACCCATAATCCTTAAATTAATATATTTCGAACCAACTGTATTTATTCACCAAATTACGATTTCCAATAGAATAGCTTTGAACATTTAAAAAATTGTTAATGTTTTTAATATTTTATAATTGTACTGCACTATAATAATTAGTAAGTTAAGAGAGTACACTGTACACGAAATATTGTTAACAAAAATATTTCACTGTCTTTAATTTACATTAAATTATAAATAGACAGTAGTTGTTGGTTAAAGTAGGTAGTTTGGAATTGACTAAAGTTATAATTTTGTTAGCCTTTTTTTTTAAGTTCTGTCCAACAAAATCAAACGTAGGTATTATACGACTTTTGTGCTGCTATCATATATATGTATATAAAAAAAACAATGACCTTCTTCTTTTTTTCAAAAGAATAAGATAGATTTGACTGATACGACCTGGCTTCGGAATAAGGATCAAGAAACAAATCAGAAACATTTTTGGAATTATAGAGAGCAGCATTTCAGAAAAACGTCAAGAATCGATAGTTTGCTATAAACTCCGATCCCATTTCAACCTCAATGTAATAGTGTTTTGAAAAGTAAAATGTCCCAGGAAGCAAGAAGCTTGCTCATAAGGTAGAATGTGAAGCTAATGAATAATTTTATAATTTTAAAAAAGGTTTATTACATTTAATTTGTTATTATTTAATTACATTTTCAATCATAGTAGTTATCTATTTATTATTGTTACAACATACTACTGTAAACGTAATTGCTATAAATTTTAATATAAAATTGTTAATGAACTTTGAATTTATACTAATATATTTTATAATTATAATGTACACACACACACACACACACACACACACACACACACACACACACACACATATATATATACATATATACATATATATATATATATATATATATATATATATATATATATATATATATAAATATATGTATATGTGTGTGTGTTTTATTAATTAGTTTTAAAAAAATATATAGATATATTAAAATTTAGATGAGTTCCTTTCTGAAGTTCTAAAAGTAGATACTTTTGCTTAAATATTTTTAATATTGTTATTTTATTTGTAATTCCTTATTTCGGTTTTTGTTAGTTTTTATTCATCTTACCGTGACACGTTTAAAAATCAGAAAAACAAGTTTTCTTCTCATAGATACAAGTTCATTAAACGATTCTACAAGTTATGATCTCAGGAAAATTTAACTGATATTATTTCACCGAAAAAAACATAGGCTTTATGAAAACGTTGATTGAAAAAACAAATAATGTATAATTCTTTTTTAAAAATATATTTGAATAAAAAATAAAAAAGCTACTATCGAAAACCTCAATTAATCGAAAAGAGTGGGGAATGGACCATGTGTTGATAGGAAATTTTCTAATAAGAATTGGATGAAAATATAACTCTTCTCCAGTAGCGGATCCAGGGGAGGGGTGCGGGGGGCGCCCCCCCCCCGAGAGGTGAAGACACTCTTACAATATTACTATTTTTATATAAGATGAGCTATATTTAGTCATTTTTCAAGTCCACTTATTGAAAATGAATTGTATTCAAACATTTACAACGTCATTATGTACTAATATGTATTTTATATTAGGTCCTTCATTACTCATGAAATGTAAAAAAAAGTGCGCCCTCAGAAAATTTCTGGATCCGCCACTGGTCTTCTCTGTTATATTATCTACTTAATTTAATTATCTCCTCATGCAGAATACATAAGAAGAGAAAATAAATTTTGTTTTGGGACAAGGTCCCTCAAGAATAACAGACTGGAACGAAAAATAAAACTACAACTCGTCAAATAATTAAAGTAATGGTGGATAATTAAAGATAACATTTACATTAAAAACCCATAATAAATAGTTATTAAAAATAAAAGTATACAAAGTAGTGAGTAATATATTCATTAATCAAATAAATAATAACGGTAATAAATTTAAACAAATTTCCAAGGAAAAAAAAAAGAAGAAATTAATGAAATGAGACAATGAGACAAAAGTTATTAAGTAAAGTACCCCCTTCAATTGATCAATTTTGACTGTCATATCGCGGGCACATACACACATCAAATAACAAATTTAATCAAAATCGTTAGTGCCGTTTTTGAGAAAATCGAAAAAAACGTAAAAATTAGACAAAAACACAAACACACACACAAACACAAACACACACACACACACACACACACACACACACACACACACACACACACACACACACACACACACACACACACACACACACACACACACACACACACACACGAACACACACACACACACACACACACACACAAACATACACACACAAACACAAACAAACACCCACACAAACACACACACAAACAAACACACACACACACCATTTGACCGATAAGATAAAACCCCCTCCATTTCATATATAGGTAAGTTAAAGTAAAAAAGAAAAATATTCAGTCAACTCTTAAAACACGTTGAGCCCGGGCATGCGGAGTAAGTAGCGGAGTAAACCTTTTGTGCCAGTTTTCGATTAATTATAATACCCTTATTAAGCAATTAAATAAGCCAAGGTTTTTTTTTTGACATACCAATTATAACCAGGAATTATGTAAAAACCAGTGCAATAATATTGCTAAAAATCAATCTGCTCAATTGAAAAGGGTTAATTTGTTACTCTCAATACAATCAAAATTCCAAATTAAAAGTTTTATTTTTTTTCCAAATGTCCAACATAACTGTAGGATCGCCCCACTGTGCGGCGGTCCGGATCCGGACCGCGATCCGCCATTTGGTGACCACTGACATAGAGAATTATAAAATCAGACGACTTGGAGTATTATGCTTGCACTGCCCAATTATCACAAGTAAGAACTATTATTTAATACTAATAAAAAATTTAAAAAATAGTATACTTTAGAGAGCAAATAAAAACAAAAATAAGAAACCAATGTGGAAAAATCTGGTGCGTGCGCGCAACACACAACTTTCACTTACCAACTTACTTAGATAAGAAATTAATGCGTTTTGTCAATGCCACTTCTCAAAGTTACACATTTTCCACATTCATTTCTTATTTTTGTTTTCATTTGCTCTATAAACCCCTCAGAACATTTTAATAATGATAACGCTTACATGATATTAAATAACACTCAATTTTCATTAAACATGACGAATATGAAGAAAATCGTTAAAGCTGTTTTTGAGATAATCTAAAAATTAGAAAAAAAGTTATGAAATAAAGTGTCCCCTTCGGTTGATCAATCTTGATGAAATGTTGGCTATCACATCTTTGGCATATACATAAATAAATACCCAGTTTGATCAAAATCGTGAAAGCCGTTTTTGAGTAAATTAAAAAACACGTGAAATTGATACAAAATTTATTAAGTAAAGTCCCCCCTCCGGTTGATCAATTTTGATGAAATGTTGGCTATCACATCTTTGGCATATACATACATCAAATACCCAGTTTGATCAAAATCGTGAAAACCGTTTTTGAGTAAATAAAAAAAAACACTTGAAAATGATACAAAATTTATTAAGTAAAGACCTCCCTCCGGTTGATCAATTTTGATGAAATGTTGGCTATCAAATCTTTGGCATATACATACATCAAATACCCAGTTTGATCAAAATCGTGAAAACCGTTTTTGAGTAAATAAAAAAAAAACACGTGAAAATAATACAAAATTTATTAAGTAAAGTCCCCCCTCCGGTTGATCAATTTTGATGAAATTTTTACAGTCATATCTCGGGCATATAAATAGATCAAATACTCAGTTTAATCAAAATCGTTAGAGCCGTTTTTGAGAAAATCGAAAAAAACTTAAAAAGTTATTAAACAAAGTACCCCCTCCCTTTGAGCAATTTTGATGAAATTTTTGCTGTCACATCGCGGGCATATACATACACTAAATACCCAATCTCAGGTTTGCACGGTTTATAGTTTTTGAGCTAGTCTGTTCACACACACACACACACACACACACACACACACACACACACACACACACACACACACACACACACAGACCATTTCGCGGGACTTGGTTAATTGGACTCAGGGGACCCCAAAACGTGTATTTCCGTTGAAAACCGGAAGTCGAAATTTTTCACGATCGCAATACTTCCACTTACTATATATTTCATATATAGGTAAGTGAAAGTAAAAATATGTGACTCTGAGAGATGGCAATTAAAAAAACACGTCAATTTCTAATCTAAGTAAGTTGGTAAGTGAAAGTTGTGTGTTGCGCGCATCGCACCAGATTTTTCATATATAAAATGTTTTATATTTTTTACTTTCACTTGTCTATATATGAAATAATATAATATTATTTATAATTTATATTTATTATTAAATATATAAAGAGAAAGTAGCTATTGCGATCGTAAAAAATTTCGGCTTCCTGTTTTCAACGGAAATAAACGTTTTGGGGTCCCCTGAGTCCAAATAACCAAGTTCCGCGAAATGGTCTGTGTGTGTGTGAACAACTAGCTCAAAAACTATTAACCGTGCGAGCCTGAAATTGGGTATTTAGTGTATATATGTGCCCGCGATGTGACGAGCAAAAATGTCATCAAAATTGGTCAAACGCAGGGGGTACTTTATTTAAAGAATTTTGTCTAATTTTTACGATTTTCTCAAAAACGGCTCAAACGATTTCGATTTAACTTGATATTTGATTTATGTATGTGCCCGCGATATGACAGTCAAAATTTCATCAATATTGATCTGTTAGAGGGGGCGCTTTAATTAATAAATTATGTCTCATTTTATGTGTTTTTTTTAATTACTCAAAAACGGGTGTAACGATTTGATGTGTGTATATGCTCACGATGTGACAGCCAAAATTTAGTATCCCGTCAAATAAAAACTTTTATTTAACAATAAAAAAATTTATTTTACTTTAGAGAGAATACGTGATTTTCAAATTATTTAAAGTATTTAAGGTGTGAAATGATAAGGTAATATTTGACTAATTCAATTTTAGTTTAGATTATACCATAATAAAAGTCTGAAGGCAATATAAAGTGATTTTAGAGGAACAGAAATCGTTCTCGATTTCCTGAGCGTCAAACTTTAAACTCCAAACACCAGACGCGTTAAAATTTAAAAATATACATTACATACTTACATACAGGTGAATATTTTAATTTTATTTATCCGCATTCCTAAATGTTGTAAATAAATTATTTTTCGTAATATTGATATTCAGTAAAAATCGTTATTATTTCCATTGCTAATAGTTCGTTTCAGGAGTTTTAAGGCGAAAATGCTACAAGCATTTTTTTTTTTTTGCGACAATGAGGAATTATTGCCCAATCGATGTACTTTTTTCGGCCAAAAATAACTTCATGTTTAATTTATTTATTAGTCAATGTGAATATATAAGTGTTATATTGTAAACTATTTCTTAATAGTATATTGTCACCTTTGTTTGTTGTTTATTTAACGTCACTTCATGCCACTAAGGCTAATCGGATGATGCTACTGTGGGAGTCCTAAATTTAGATATGACTAGAAGTGCTATTTCAATATATGTTTGCTTAAAATTTAAAATTTGATGGCCTCTAGGCATATTTGATAGGCCTTTAGCAATATTTAACAAATCAATTTAATCTTTTTTTTGTAAATTTATTTGTTTATATTTTAAAAATATGTTAGTGACCTATTTATAAAATTAAATTGGTTCGAGTTAAATGCACATATAAATGCAAAAGTTACAAGTAAATTAGTAATATAAGAATCCGAGTATTGCTAACCAGTCGATTATTTTTTTTTAATATTTCAAGAAAATGTATTTAAAGAACCAAAAAGGATATTTTTTAAAATGATTTGATGATGATTTTAAATTATTTGACTCATTTTAACTATAATTATCGGCTAACTTTATTATAATCCACTGATGATTAATTAAATAGAATTAATTTAATTAAATAAGTTTCAATTAGCAATAATCGCATCTCAGTATACCTGTCGTGTAAGCGAGGAGCCTTTACACTTCACGAACCTCACCTTCGAACAGGTTCTCCTTCGAACCTTGCCCTACCGATGTGAAGCGAACTGCCATTTATACTTCACCTGACGTTAAACGAACCAATGTGGCTGACGCACCTAACGCTAGCTAATGATAAAGAAAAAATCTGGTGCGTGCGCGCAACACACAACTT
The DNA here is from genome assembly GCA_911387785.2 of Aelia acuminata. Taxonomy (NCBI): domain Eukaryota; kingdom Metazoa; phylum Arthropoda; class Insecta; order Hemiptera; family Pentatomidae; genus Aelia; species Aelia acuminata. The sequence continues at coordinate 52,123,428 of OU426978.1, read as the reverse complement.
TCACTTACCAACTTAATTAGATTAGAAATTAATGCGTTTTGTTAATGCCACTTCTCAAAGTTACACATTTTTCCACATTCATTTCTTATTTTTGTTTTAATTTACTCTATAAAAAAACTAATTTATTTTATTATTAAATAATAGTTCTTACTTGTAATAATTCGGTAAGGCAAGAATAATGCTCCAAGTCGTCTGATTTTATAATTTGCTATGTACTTGTTGAAAATTTCATGTAGTTACCATGAAACAAATAATTTCCATTAAATGAACAGAACGGCTTTAATTATGAACAATGGTCCGTCATTAAAAGCGTACTACACATGCGTGGGCTCAACGTGTTTTATGAGTTGACTGAATATTTTTCTTTTTTTCTCCCCTATATGTTTACTTGGTTTTATCATATCTCATATTTCGCCATTTCTTATTTTTAGGCGTAACGAGAAACAGTTAATTTCTCCACATAAACAAAAAAAAAGGTACTTTATAGGAAACAAAAGAACAGCACCCTCAGAACATTTTAATAATGATAATGCTTACCTGATATTAAAGAACACATAATTTTCATTAAACAAGACGAATTTGATGAAAATCGTTAAAGCCGTTTCTGAGATAATCGAAAACATGGTAAAAATTGGAAAAAAAATTATGAAATAAAGTGCCCCCTCCGTTTGATCAATTTTGATGAAATGTTGGCTATCACATCTTTGGCATATACATACATCAAATACCCAGTTTAATAAAAATCGTTAAAGCCATTTTTGAGTAAATACAAAAAAACACGTGAAAATGATACAAAATTTATTAAGTAAAGTCCCCCCTCCGGTTGATCAATTTTGATGAAATGTTGGCTATCACATCTTTGGCATATACATATATCAAATACCCAGTTTGATCAAAATCGTTAAAGCCGTTTTTGAGTAAATAAAAAAAAACTTGTAAATGATACAAAATTTATTAAGTAAAGTCCCCCCCTACGGTTGTTCAATTTTGATGAAATTTTTACAGTCATATCTCTGGCATATTAATACATCAAATACTCAGTTTAATCAAAATCGTTAGAGCCGTTTTTGAGAAAATCGACAAAAACTTAAAAGTTATTAATTAAAGTACCCCCTCCCTTTGTGCAATTTTGATGAAATTTTTGCTGTCACATCGCGGGCATATACATACACTATATACCTAATTTCAGGTTCACACGGTTTATATTTTTTGAGCTAGTCTGTTCAGACACATACACACACGAACACGCACACACACACACACACACGCACGCACGAACGCACGCACGAACGCACACACACACACACACACACACACACACACACACACACACAGACAGACCATTTCGCGGGACTTGGTTATTTGGACTCAGGGGACCCCAAAAAGGTGTATTTCCGTTCAAAACCGGAAGTCAAAATTTTTCACGATCGCAATACTTCCCCTTACCATATATTTTATATATAGGTAAGTGAAAGTAAAAATCTCCATTATCAATAGATTTTATATTATCTGAAAAAAAAAAAAAAATAGGAGACGAATTACAACGTTTCACAAAATACACTTGTATCACAAACAACTCCTGTCACTTAGGAAAAACCCAAATCAAAAGGGTTTTCGATGGTACTTTTCATAGATTGTAAAGGAACCTCAATGGTTACGATATTGCATCTATATTGGTTAGTTTAGTTAAATTTATTAATTTTGTTAATGTTATTCTGCCCTATTATCCTTATATATATAAAAATCGGGACACTAGATGTTTGTCTTTCTATTTCTCAGAAACTACTCAACCAATTTTAATGAAATTTGGCTCAATGTATATAGTTTTTGCCAACTTAATAGATAGGATAGTTTTTAACTTGATTAGTGATCAAAATAATTCTTATATAGTGAATTATTGCAAATACAGTAGGTCGTATTTCGATTTATTAACATGGCGTCATATGTCGATTTCATAACGTTTTTGTTTATAAGCATGCTATTGTAATACAGGTTATCATCGTTATAATTTTGTATTGTGTTATATGAATGCAGTTATTTGTTCCTATATTATTATTTATTATTAATACAAATCTTTGTATTTATTGTTAATTTTCATTAAAGAATAAATAAATCAAGAAAAGGTTACAATAAATTCTCAAAAGTGTAGGTACTTTTTCTTCCTTTTCCTTTTTTATTTGTATTCAAATTAAATTACAAGCTAAGCGCTGAAACGCTTTGCTGTGGCTCACCCTGATATCAACTTTTAGTAAAGTAAATACATTTTAATAATTTAAATTAGGCTATTATTTGAAATAATACTCTATAAATGTTGTAACAGCACCTACTGTCATAGGTGTAACCTAATAGAAACCTGACTTTGGGAGTCAGTGTTGCCAAAAATTAGTGAAAATTAGTGAGTTGGCTACACTTCGTGTAACCAGTCATAAAAACTCCATGAGTGTGTTTTGATTAGGTGTTGTGGGATACTTTGTGATTTGCTAAAGAACTGCATAATTAAGACTTTAATGTTATATTTTCAGTTGATTTATTTATTTATTTAACAGAAGTTTCTTTATTTTCATTATTCGTTTTGTTATTATTATTTAAATACAGGGTTTTTTTATTTTACCAAACCTTTTTATTATTTTTATCCCGTGCTCTAAACTGTAAAACTTAAAAAATGTCAGTGAAGATTTGTAATTCCTCCTTTATCAACAATAATTTAAAGTTGAGAAAATTTAATCCCAATCGAATAGAGGCTGTTACTTCATGTTCTGCAGAGTTGTAATTATCTTTATATGTAAAATTTAAGAAATGTCAGCGAAGATTTTAATCCGTTCTTTAATTTAAAGTAGGCTATTATTGGGAATGATATTTCGTTGTTAATTTCACTAGAATACAATTTTTTACTTATCTTTAAATGATTGTTGATTAAGAAAGGATTACAAATCGCGGCATTTTTTAAATTTTACATATAATGATTATTACACCTCTACTGAATAGGAATAATTGTTATTTGGGCAGGTTTCAGATTTATCCACCATTAATATGAGAGTACTACTGCAAAATGATCCATCGGCAGATATATTTTCTAAACAATTGCTGTATATTGGAAACGGTGAAATAGAGCGGCATCGAAATTCAAAATTTATCAAATTACAATACATTTTCTGAACTGTTGTAGAGCCGAAAATGAACTGTCTACGAAATATAAAGTGCCTTTCCTGATATTTTGAACAATTATTTAGACTATAATTGTCTGGGTAGTCGTGTTATTTTGGCAGCAAAAATGTTGATTTCGATGAAATAAACTTCCAAAATCAATTGACAATGTTCTAAATGTAAACGAAGCCGTAAATTTCCCATCTGAATTTTTTATATCCTTGGATATACACCCAAACAATCTCCAGTTGAAGATTGGCTCACCGATCATTCTTCTTCGTAACTTAAATCCACCTCAATTGTGCAACGGTACACGTTTGGTCATTAAAAGGATCACAGGAAATGTTATTGAAGCAAAAATGTTACCTGGAAGGTTTACAGGAGATATCGCCCTGTTGCCACCTATTCCCCTGGAACCGTCAGAATTTTAAATAAAATTTAAAAGGCTTCAATATCCTATTCGTTTGGCTTTTGCCATGACCATAAACAAATCCCAAGGGCAAACAATGTCCACTTGGACTTTGAAAACCGTGTTTTTCCCATGGGCAATGGCATAACTCACGTGGGAAATGGGTATCGCCTGCTCACGTGTGTGGAAACCATCAAATCTTTGGTTTGTGTTAAAAAAACAAAACAGGTTAACCCAAAACATTTAGAACAAATTAGTACTTGAATAAATAAAAATTCTTAATTGTATTATGTAAAAACCTCTTTAAGAAGAGATTTCTTATCACTCAAATATATTGCTAAATTAAAAGCTTCAACACACCACCCTCCTACCGAACACTTATTTGCCGAAGGGTTGGGAAATCGAGGTCTCAAAGAAATTAAGAAAAACGCCTATCAAAAGGACATTTATGACGCGTTTACCAAGATTGGCATGACCCTGAGCAAAATTAAACCCGTTGTTAAACTAACAACACCAAGTTGAAGTAGTGTTAGGCCAATAATCAATAGATCAATGGCTGAGGTTACCAAAACTTACTTCAGTCATCCTTTTTAAAATTAGTGGAAAAATACAGCCATTTCGAGTTAGTTTATACCGATCCATCAAAAAAGGGCGATAGTGTTGGCAGCTCTGTGAGTCGTAAACACAATCAGCTCCTTTTTAATCAAACTACATTGAAATATGAGATGTAAAAAATAAAAACTTCAACTTTCCTATATTCTTTACCAAATACTTTTAAATGGTGTAATGCTCTATTCTCAATCACGTTGGATTTTGATTAGCTGAAAGGTTTTCATCTTTATCAATGAATATTGGTATCACTGTATTTGTTTAAAAATATTAGGATATAACTACTGAGCCACAGCAACGCGAGGCCGGGTCTGCTAGTATATATATATATATATATATATATATATATATATATATATATATATATATATATATATATATATTGATATTGATATTGATTCTCTATATTCTTTCATGTAATTGACGTGTCAAGTAATATTACAGGACATTCCCCCAGAGGGGAAGGCAGGAGGAGGAAGCTTCTACCACATAGAAATTTTAGATATAAAAACTAAACATAAAATTCATGTTTAATATATTTATTAGGCATTATATTAACAAATATTTTAATTTTTAAATATTAATGTTTTATTTTAACAATTAATTGAGCTTTACATAGTCAGAATACTTCGATCCTCTCTCCCAGGCCTTAGAATTTTACCAGCCTGCCTAAGAAGAAATCCTGGGGATGACCTCGTTACAGATTAGGATGCATTTGAATATGTTCAATCTTAAATCTAATAAAAATATGAATTAAATCTACGTAAGATATATAAGGTTAATGTAAATATTTAGATATTTCTTCAATAATTTAACTATTTTATCAATAATTATGAATTTTCCTGTCGTGATTATCTAATTAACTGTTATCAAAATGAAAACCTTCATAGGATACTAATGGCATTTGAGATGTTTCATCAAGTATTCTGTCTAATGCTAAAGCTGAATCTTCATCTAAGTTGAGATTTTTCATTGCATTAATTGTATTTGTCTGTGCTATAGATAAGGTTTTAGTTGCATGAATTCTTGAGACTGTTTTCTATTTTGGTAAGATCTTTTTCACGATCTGTTTGAATTACTAGAGAGCCTTTTTTAGTTTCCCTAACCTTTTGAAAAGGGATTTGCAAATCTTTAGGGTTGATCAAAATTTTGAACTCCTTGCCAATTTCCGTCGGTTCTAGAGGAACCACAGTGGGACGAATCGCCAATCTAGGCGGAAATAGTTAACATCGACGAAATGAAAAAATCATGTCGGTATCTTGAAAACAATAGTCTAGCTAAGGCATTTACAAATTATTAATCACTTTAAGCAAGTATTAACAGAATAATGGGTGTTTAAATACGGTAGTTCCCTCATAATGCTTAGTCAGGATATTTCCAAATTATATTGTAAAACCAATAGAATCATAGAATGGATCGTGTTTTTTTGAAAAAAATTTATGCTAAGCAATAGAAGACGATTCAAAAATTAAGTTTATATAAGTTCTTGGTTCTTTAAATGTGGATATAGTACAGAGTACCATCCTTTCTTTTCAATAGTCGGTAAGCTATATTTTTTCTTATAAAAAAAGGGGTTACTAAAAATCTACATCGATCTACACCGAGATATTAATACAGAATATAGTCCACTCTACATAGAGATAAAGTATTCATTATGAATTGCTAATACCTGCTAATAAAGGTGTACGCTTTTTTTAAAGTTATAAATCTCTCATTGTTGAGAGCCTATATTTTTAATATTTTGAGGCAATACGGAGGTACTAATGAAATTTATAGATATATAGTAAACCATTTTCATCGGAATACATTACGGAAATCTCGGAAGCTATGAAAAAACGAGATTCGTTGACCATAAGTACAACAATTAAAATCAAATAGTAAGATTTTTCCCTTTCTAGAAATAAAAATCTGGTGCGTGCGCGCAACACACAACTTTCACTTACCAACTTACTTAGATAAGAAATTAATGCGTTTTGTCAATGCCACTTCTCAAAGTTACACATTTTCCACATTCATTTCTTATTTTTGTTTTCATTTGCTCTATAAACCCCTCAGAACATTTTAATAATGATAACGCTTACATGATATTAAATAACACTCAATTTTCATTAAACATGACGAATATGAAGAAAATCGTTAAAGCTGTTTTTGAGATAATCTAAAAATTAGAAAAAAAGTTATGAAATAAAGTGTCCCCTTCGGTTGATCAATCTTGATGAAATGTTGGCTATCACATCTTTGGCATATACATAAATAAATACCCAGTTTGATCAAAATCGTGAAAGCCGTTTTTGAGTAAATTAAAAAACACGTGAAATTGATACAAAATTTATTAAGTAAAGTCCCCCCTCCGGTTGATCAATTTTGATGAAATGTTGGCTATCACATCTTTGGCATATACATACATCAAATACCCAGTTTGATCAAAATCGTGAAAACCGTTTTTGAGTAAATAAAAAAAACACGTGAAAATGATACAAAATTTATTAAGTAAAGTCCCCCCTCCGGTTGATCAATTTTGATGAAATGTTGGCTATCACATATTTGGCATATACATACATAAAATACCCAGTTTGATCAAAATCGTGAAAGCCGTTTTTGAGTAAATAAAAAAAAACACTTGAAAATGATACAAAATTTATTAAGTAAAGACCTCCCTCCGGTTGATCAATTTTGATGAAATGTTGGCTATCAAATCTTTGGCATATACATACATCAAATACCCAGTTGGATCAAAATCGTGAAAACCGTTTTTGAGTAAATAAAAAAAAACACTTGAAAATGATACAAAATTTATTAAGTAAAGACCTCCCTCCGGTTGATCAATTTTGATGAAATGTTGGCTATCAAATCTTTGGCATATACATACATCAAATACCCAGTTTGATCAAAATCGTGAAAACCGTTTTTGAGTAAATAAAAAAAAACACGTGAAAATAATACAAAATTTATTAAGTAAAGTCCCCCCTCCGGTTGATCAATTTTGATGAAATTTTTACAGTCATATCTCGGGCATATAAATAGATCAAATACTCAGTTTAATCAAAATCGTTAGAGCCGTTTTTGAGAAAATCGAAAAAAACTTAAAAAGTTATTAAACAAAGTACACCCTCCCTTTGAGCAATTTTGATGAAATTTTTGCTGTCACATCGCGGGCATATACATACACTAAATACCCAATTTCAGGTTCCTACGGTTTATAGTTTTTGAGCTAGTCTGTTCACACACACACACACACACACAGACACACACACACACACACAGACCATTTCGCGGGACTTGGTTAATTGGACTCAGGGGACCCCAAAACGTGTATTTCCGTTGAAAACCGGAAGTCGAAATTTTTCACGATCGCAATACTTCCACTTACTATATATTTCATATATAGGTAAGTGAAAGTAAAAAAGAAATAAAGCATGAAAAAAAACAGGATACCTTAGGTATTTACAAACCATTAACCCCTTACAACAAATGCCAACGGAATAAAAAAAGAATAAACACGGCACTTTCGTCACAATTAGTCAGTTAAGTTTAACATTTTATTGATAAAGCGGCAACATAGATCAGCGAATTTCATATTGTTTTTGGAAAAAAATTTATACCACTGTATGGAAGACGATTCGGCAAGTAAGTTTATATTTATTTGGCTTTTTAAGTGTGATGTAACCTCCTTTAATTTCAGTAGTCAACTTAGTAAGTCACTTACTTTAAACTACTACTTATTTAATTATTGTAAGTAAAAATGCGATAAAGTAGAACTCACGGGTATCTACAAACAGTAACATGAATATGCTACTGTTGACATCAGATCCTCTAATTAATACCCTTAGGGATGCACCACGAAAGTCCAGAAACGCAGTGCCTAGATATGTACTTTCCTTGCTAATACTTATAGATGTCGATAACTAGGTAGTGGTATAAGTAGGTCAGTGGTGGATTCTGAAGAAGAATCTAATCTGGAATCAGATCCTTCAGATTCAGATGATTCGAAATGAAAAACAATTTTTTTTACATTTCGATATTACAATTTAATATATAATTTTTTTAAAATGTATTTTATAGTAAATATGTTTTTTTCTTTTTGAATAATTGAAAATTGAATAAATAAATATAAATTGAATTGCTCCATTATTTACAATTTATCTAAATAATTTTATATTGGTTTTAAATATATATATATATATATATATATATATATTTTATTTTATTTTTTTTTTATTTCTTTCCCTCATACAGTAACCCAGTATGAGAGCTGTTTATTTGTTAATGTGTACATGCTCCATGCACTAGGCATAATACATGTATCAATACAAAATTAATTGGGAATACAGGAGTATAATACAATACAGAATTAATTGGATATTTAAAGAAAACAAAACAAGAAAATACAAAATGTGGAGTACAAAAATGAACTTCCTAACATGAGATATAACACAAAATAAATTTTACATAAAACATAACACAATAAGTTCTTTTGAGATGAAAAAAATCAGAAAAAATAAATAAAATAACAATAAAGTAAACTAAATGAAAATAAAAACAAAACATCAAAATGTCCGAATTTTCAATTTTCTTGGTCTTGTTGAAGAAATTCAAATTCGATTTCAATTATAATTTTTTTCAATTCCTGATTATAATTTTTGTAAATGTCCTTTTCACTTAACGGCCAGCTGTCTCCTTTTAGAAGAATGCTTCTTATAAGATGGTATCTTTTATTGTCGAAAATTGGGCAGTCGTATAGGAAGTGATGAAATGTTTGTGAGGTTTGGCCGTCGCAGTTGCAGGTGTCAGAGTTCGTCAGGTGAAAACGTTTTAGGTATGATCGGCTTTGTCCGTGTTCAGTTAAAAATTGTGTCAATTTGTAGTGCGAACTTTTAATTTTGTCATAGTTTGAAAGTGTAATTTCTGGAATAAATTTAAAGAGAGGTCTTCCTTTAGTTGTTTGTTGCCATTGTGTGTTCCATGTATTTATGTTTTCGGCCAAAATATGTTTTTTAATAAAAGATAGGGGGATTTTGTCATAGGTTATGGGGAAGAGACTATTGCACGAGGCAGATTTTGCTAGGCGGTCCGCTGCTTCGTTTCCTGCGATCCCGCTGTGCCCTTTAACCCATTCTATTTTGACCGTAACGTCCATGTCAAGAAGGTGTAAGATGTTTTTTCTAATTGTCTCAGTCAACATGTCATGGCATTGAGGGTTCCTTATGTTGTCAATTAAAATTTGGTTGTCAGTTAAAATTTTGAAAGAAATAGAAGGAGAGAGGTTTGAATATTGTAAAATGTATTCGGTGGCCTTTAAAACAGCTAATTTTTCAGCTTGGTTGTTTGAGCAATTGGTTCCCAGTCGAAATTGTTCGTCGTGTTGTATACCGTTTACTGTTAAGGTGAATGCGCAACCAGTTTTTCCCCGTCTTTGCTGCCGTCTGTGTAAACGTCTTGTGTTTGTAAGTCTTCAGTATGAGTATCTTCTAAGCATTGAATTAATTTTGAATGTACTGCGGGATGTAGCCAATTTTTGACGTCAGTATCTAATTCAATATTTTCGGTTTTGAAATGTTTGTAATCATGCCCTTGTTTTGTTATTTTGTAAATGGTAGATAATTGTTGGATTTTGTGTTCTATTGGGGTAATTCCTGCGAGGATACAAGCAGCTTCATAAGATACCGTGTTGTAAGCCTTGCTTATCCTTATACCTATAATTCTCTGTATTCTTCTTAACTTTTGAAGATTCACGGTCTTCAGAGCTGCTGTTTCCCAAACAGGAATTGCATATAAAAGTTTGGGAAGTAAAGCACCTTCATAGATTATTTTTAAGATCTGAGAACCTAGCCCCCATTTTAGTTTAGCAGTGCTTGAGAGTGCGTTGATTGTTTTTAGTGTCTTGTTTATTGTATCGTCAATGTGGTTTTTCCAGTTCAATTTTCTGTCAAATTTGAGTCCTAAGTATGTGAGGTTAATAAGAGGTTCAACTTTCGTATTGTTCATCTGAATGTTTAGATCGGGAATTCGACGTTTTTTAGATAAAACAATATAATTCGATTTTTGAACATTAAAGTCTAGTTTGTTTGTCTTCGCCCATTTGTCTAGAATTGTCAGCGTATGGTTTGTTGTTTGTTCCATATCAGAAAATATTCTGTTGATTGTCATCACTAATATGTCGTCGGCGTAAGCTAGAATGTGAACGTTATCAGGTAATGGTAAATCGAAAATGGTATTAATTAGTACATTCCATAAAGTAGGTGATATGTTTGATCCTTGGGGTGTTCCGATTGTAAGTGATTTAGTAAAAGAATAATATTTAGACCTTAGTTCAACTGACCTATCCTGGAAAAAGTTCGATATTATTTTAAAGATATTTATTGGACAATTGTAATTTCTTAAATTTTCGAGGATCATCGGCCACCATGCACTGTCAAATGCTGAGGATATGTCCAGTTTTAACATTAGTACGTTCGATTTGAATTGAAAAGCTGTGTTAATAATTTGGGCTGTTTTGAAAAGTGCGTCTACGGAACTTTTTCCTTGTGTGAAACCGAACTGATTGCGGCTGAGAATATTATTTTTAATCAAATGATAGACGAGTCGTTTATTAATGATTTTATCCAGAACTTTGCCCATGATAGGTAGTATAGTTATCGGTCTAAGCTTGTTAGAGTCTCTTTTCGGTATAACTTGTAAAAGTCCTTTCTTCCAAGATCTAGGCACCTTCTCTTGTAGCCAAATCATTTGATAAATATTAGTGATTAAATTTGGAAAAGTGTTGGTCACGTGCTGTAGTATGTCTGTCGTTATATTGTCATGACCTGGTGTCTTTTTTTTGTTTAGTTGATTAATTGTGAATAGGATTTCCTCGCTTTCTAACATATTATCTTTTCCTGTTTTTGGCAGTTCATAGAATTTTCGTCTAAGTTTAAGATGTTCATGGGTGTCATTTATGGATTCGTCTTGGTGTACAAGTCCAGTACGTATTCCATGGTACTTATGAAATCAGTGGTGTATTGTTGTTGGTTAGTTAGTATAGTTTTTAATGCGTCTTGTGTTTTAGTTTTATCAGTTGCATATTTATAGATCCAGTTCCAAGGATTAGAAATGTTTGTACAGTAGTCTTTCCATGTTTCGATTTTGGATTTCTTTAGAAGAGTTTGATATCTGTGTTTGCTTTCTAAATAATCTAATTTGCGTTGTTCACGAAGTGTTGTGTCTTTCTTTGTTCTTTGATATGTTCTTCTCAGTCTGTTTGTAGTTTTCCTTATTTCTGTAAGTTGATTATTCAACCAAGGCACTGTGCGATGTGTTTTGGTTTCTTTTGGGTTTGTGATTTTGAAAGACATGTTACAAGCTTTAGTCAACGATTTCATAAAGTAATTGATAACAATATCTATGTCATAACTGATAATTTTTTCAATAATTTTCGATTCTATTTGTGTGGGATTCAGGTTAGCTCCGTCAATAGTGAATTGCTTTTTTAGTTGTAGAGATAAGTTTTGGCCAAATTTTTCCCAGTCTGCGGTTTTAGTTATGTATCGTTTCTGAAACAGATTATTGGTGTTTTGAGGTTGTAAGTTAGGATGGAAGGTTAATTGGTAACAAATCGATCTATGGCCCGAAAAATTTGTGTCATCGATTATTTTCCATTCCCTAATCCATCCTGCATCCTCTGGGATTGATCTTTTTCGCGTTCCACAGTTTTGACTGACTATTTGAGTCAACTCCAATTATTATGTTGTGATTTGTATATTTTTGTAATACTGATCTAATTTTTGCGAGGTCATTATTAATGTTAGCAGTGATGTCGAAGTATGCCGAGATAAATATAAATTTAAAGTCGCCAATTATTACTTCTACAGTGCAGAAATCGGGATCGGTGTGTTGGGTTAATAGCATAGCGTCCACATGATTACTTGTTATCACTATCGCGGCTCTAGGTCGTAAAACATATGATTGATATATTTTGAATTTATGGGAATAACCTGTAATTTTAAATAATTTAGAATATGGTTCTTGTATTAGAGCAAGGTCTACTGCTTTGTTTGAGATAAAACTGTTGATATAATCTGAGCATATTTTTGAATTATGTGTGTTTAGTTGTAGAACATTAATTACTTTAATCATCCTTATTTGGTTTTCTGTTTAATAAAAGTATTTGTAGTTTGTATGTAGAGTATTTATAAGTCTGTATTTTGTATTAGTCTGTTTAATTCCCTGATATAAGATGGACAGCGGCTATCTAAAGCTGAGTGATCGGTCTTTACCTTAAAGCGTTCATTCCTCCGATGCTTATTGAACTGAGTACAGTTTGGACAGTTAAGCGTGGCATGTGGAGGGCAATCCTTGAGGAGATGGTTCCCGGAGCACCTAGGGCACGTAGTTACACCTCCGCAGCCTTCCTTCGTGTTGTGAAATTTACAACAGTTGATGCATCTTCTCACACGATAATAGTCTTCAGCCCAATGCTTTTTGTATCCCAGACTCAACTTATTGTTAATCATCATTCTTCTTGTGGTCGAGTCTGTTTCGATGATTGCGCTGAGCTGGCTGGTCCTTCTATTTTTGAGGATGATGACAGGCCTTATGGAGTCTTTCTGGATGCCTAAGCCTCGTTTTGGATAATTAAGCAATCGACAAAATTATCCAAGGTGATATCTTCGTCAATGTCTCTGAGAATAAGTCTAGGCTTTCTTCTTCTCATTTCTTTAACAGAAAAGGTGTTTTCTTTGTTTAACTTTTCAAGTATCACATTCTTTTCGGCTTCGCTATTTGTTTCCACAAGAATGGATTCTTTCCTAGCAGCTAACCTTTCAATGCCTAGTTTTAACTCCGATGGTTTGATCACAGATTTAAATTCTTTCTTTATTTCTTCTGCGTTCTTTGAAGACTTGCTTTTCACTATAAGTTTGAAAGATTTAAGAGCATTTTTTCTTTTGTAAGTAGGAACTGTGACTTCTGAATATGAGGTTACAAGGTTAGATTGACTAGGTGCAATGTTTGTATTTTGGGGTGTAAAAGTAGAAGTATTACTTATATACTCTCGAATGTTGTTAATAGCGATTAACAATTCGGTTTTCAGGTCTGTCCTTAGTATTCTCCATTCTGAGATGGTCTCTAAGGTTTGGAGAGCTGTTTCTATAGAACATTCACTCAGCGTCATCTTGATGTTCATTTAACCTGTAATATATTTATTTATTATATTATATTGGTTTTTAATATATATATATATATATATATATATATATATATATATATATATATATATATATTTTTTTTTTTTTTTTTTTTTTTTTAATGAAACCATTGTCAAAAACCACTATTTTGACTTTTATTTATTAATTCATGCTTAAATGTAATTTTCTACCAACATTAACATGAAATAAGTCGCTTCCAGAATTATTTCCACCTAGATTGTCGATTCGTCCCACTGTGGGAACTTTTGGTTTGCTGATTGCTTTGTGAATGGGTTGATTTTGGACTTTTCTGACTGCTTTTTGTGTAATAGTTGAGTATGGTATTTTACTATTTAAGGTGAGGTTATCATTTTTAACAATTTCGCCGTCTTCTAACGTAAAAGATTTGTCACAAATATTACTTACATAATTTTCTAGCAGTTCTAAGGCTTTTCCAGCATTCGGTCGAAGATCTTTTCTTAGAAGGTGATAGTCTAAAACTTCTTTCATAGTTTTAATAGCATAATTCAGATCAAGCACTTCGCCGGCCATCTTGCTGGATATATATATATATTGGATTCTTTTCCAGGGGTGACGTGTTTTTAATTATATTAAGAAACCTGTGGCATGGGGTGAATGGAAATAAATAAACAAATCTAAATTGAACTCCATATTTAATTTTATAGACTAAAAATGTAAATCGGGAGCGGGGTAGCCCACTGGTAAGGCAGTGGACTGCTGTGCTTAAGGTCCCGAGTTCGAATCTGACATGGCTTATGATATCTTTATTATTCGCCACAGTTCGTCTCGTGGGCCGAGAGACCCTCCTGGGGCAAACCCAGCCTCTATAAAGTGGGTACCCTTAATTGAAAAATTAAGGGGAAAAAACCTGGCGGTCGAGCGTGATCACGGTCAAATCACCTCCTTGCACGACCGCTGACCAAGAAACAGTAATCTTCCTTACATAGTACTGCACCCAAGACCCTTTATGGGTTGTAGTGGTACAGGTTTTTTTTTTTTTTTTTTGTTCTAACCCTTGGCACTTCCTCCGACTTCTCCTTCCCCTTCTTGTCTTCTCTTCCTCCATATAAATTGTTCCCCCCCCCCACTCTCTTCAGACCTCTTCCGATTGGCTAGTCTATCAAAAAATTCCCTTCCTTGCTATCTGTCTTATATTTTCCAGCGACATCTTTGCCGGGGCGAAACCGGGGTTTATGAACCGAAACTTTTCCAAGGGGATATAAGAACCTTTCTAGGTACTTCTCTGGGTTAGTGTCGGCAGCATTGCCGGTCTTCAGTTTTACTTATTTTAAATTTCTAACAATACGTTTATGACCCCAAATAACTTCCAGGGCGCTATTTCCAGGACCTTGCCATCTTCAGGTAAAACTGATCATCGGGTTTAAACATATACAGTACTTTACATTATTATAATTATAAATTATAAATCTAATTGAATTGTCCTATCATGGCAGCATCCACATTACATAGCATAAAATTATTTTTCGTCAATTTTTTTTTTGTCTCAACTTTACCATTTATTGCTTCACCCCCCCCCCCCCCACTCCACCCCAATTCACCCCCGAATGTTTGGCTTAATAAAACTTCACAAACCTAACAAACCATTCAGACCAATAGTAAACGCCATTAATAGCCCTACATATAAACTTTCTAAATTTATAAAACCTGCATTAGATCACTTAAATAACAACAACTGCTATGATATTAAAAATTCAGTTCAAGCAAAAGAGTTATTAAATAACATCATCTTAGAAGAAGGAGACAAGTTAATAAGTTTTGATGTCACTGCACTTTTTACTTCAGTACCAATCAAATTAATTATTAAACGTATAAATGAAAAATGGCATGAAATGGAACCATATACTGATATAAAAAACAAAAGTGTATTTTTGGAAGGAATTAAACTTTGTTGTGAAAATGTTTTTTTGAAATTCAATGGCAAAATATACAGGCAGTTAGCAGGTTTAGCCATGGGTGGGGTTCTGTCAGTTTCATTGTCTGGTATAGTTATGAATATGTTATTAGATGAAGTAATTAATAATAATAAATAAATATAATAAATGAAAAACAAATAAAGCCATTGTTTGAAGAATTAAATAAATATAATCATAAAATTCAATTCACAAAAGAAGAGAAAGAGAATGGAAAGATTAGATTTCTAGACATGGATATAATTAGGAACGGATGCAAAATAATTACAGAATGGACCAAAAAAATCATCAGCAAAGATATAATTTTGAATTATTTATCAAATCACCCCCATCATATCAAAATCAATGTTCTCAATAATTTTATATACAGAGCAATAAAAATAACAGACAAAGTAAGACTTAATGTAGTCAAGCCAAAAGTTTTTAACCTTTTTATTGAAAATTTCTACCCTAGGAACTTAATAAAAAAATACTGGGAAATAAATATAAAAATAAAAGAAAATAATTCAATTTCACAGATGGATAAAACAACCAATAACACTAAGACGTTGGCACCCAAAAATTTTTTTAAATGCACATGTACAAAAGGCCTGTCAGAAAATATTAATATATCCTTTATTAATTATGATGTAGACAACTTTAAATTGACATTAAAGTCATAAAATAAATTTAAAAAATGCACAACAACATGAAAGATAAAATACCCAAAGATTTGATGACTGGGGTAGTACAGTGAAACCTCTAAATAGGGGACAGCCATGGTGACTCAATTATTGTCCGTTAATGAGAGGTGTCCTTAAAGTAGAGGTTTATTAAATTTTGTTTGTGTAAACGTATACATAAAACAGTAAGCACCAACATATTCGTGTATATAGATGTAATAATGGTAAATTGGTTCAAATTAAAATACATACAATGCTTTTATTGAAAAATGGTTTTATTGCAAACAACAACTGAATTTACATACTGCAAAAACTTACAAAAGAAATTTTTCTCACAAAAGTTGATGGTTTTGATTTGAAGATTATTAAAATGTAGTTTTACCATAACAAAATTGGGTCTCAATAAAACAATTACATTATAAGACAGCAAACTGAAGAAACGTCTGAGTACTAATGGGTTAAAAAAAAAACTTTCCGAAGTTAATTTCCTTACATTTTTTTGATGATTAGACTCTAAAAGGATCTGTGCACTTAGCCGGCCACTATTTTCGTTCTCATCAATGACTTCCTTTTTTCTTTTAATGAAAACCTTTTACGTGTTGGAGACATGTTGTTAGTTCAAAGATTTTCAATAAACTGGTTCAAAGTGAAAATAAATGTTCACCCTAAGCAATGTTCTGTAGAAAAGGTGAGAAAAGGGGGAAGGACAGGAAGTGACTCTGTTTACTGAGTATTAGATGAATTGGACAAAAGACTTTCTCGGAAAATGTTTAAAACAAATTTTGCACTGTACTTTAACTAGAGGTCTTAAAACCCATTTTCAGGCAATTTTCTCTGTCCGTGTCCTCTATCTAGAGTGTCCCTTAAAAAGAGGTTTCAAAAGCATTGTTTCCGTATATCCAGCGCCAGTGCAATTGAAAGTTGTCCCATAAACAGAGGTGTCCTTTAAAGGGAGTGGTCCTTAACGAGAGGTTTCACTGTATATAAGATCAATTGCCTGCATTGCCCAGGTTCTTACTATGGGGAAACTAGGCAATACTTAAAAGACAGGATGTCACAACATATAAGCAACACTAATAATTTACAAAATAATAGTGAAAAAACTGCCCTAGCCAAGCACTGCTTTACAACTAAACATAAATTTGATTTTGACGAGGTCTCTATTGTGCATAAAGAAAGTAATAAAAAAAAAAGAAAATTGATGGAGGCGATACATATTACCCAAAATATTAACAAAGCAGTAAATTTTAAAACAGATACCAAAAATTTAGGAAAATGTTATACAGAAATATTAAACAAAATACAATAGTATATAACAAAAATTTTTGTTGTTTTTTTTCAATAATTCTGTCAGAATATTTTGAAAAATAGAAACACCAGTAAGGAAACTTTATTAAAATGATAGTTACATATTCCTAGTTTATTTACAATAAGGGAGGTATTAAGAAATAAGGGTTAACAAGGGATTTGGGTGGCCAACATTCACACTATTTAAGTCTTTCAACTTTTTAAATGACAACACCAGTTTATGGTTTATATATATTTAATTTATAAAAAAAAGAAGTTTTATGTTGAATTGATGAAGGCATTGTTTAAAGCTGGATTAATTACATCTTTGTTCAGATTGAGGTATTTTAATTTTTAATTTGTTATATTTTAGTGTAATTATTTATCATGTGAACCTAATAAATTTTTTTAAATTACATTTTTGAATTATTTTTTTAATAAAGATTTTAATTAAAAATACATTCTTAAGCAATTTTGCTAGTAAATGGTTAAATTATTGAATAGTGCTTCCTTATTTAATGAAAAAGATTTTTACAATTTTAATATTGTTATTCATTATAATTGAAGTTTTGCTATTTAATAATGTTTAATGGATTAAAACTAATTTTTAGACTTGAAAATGGCGACATAGCCGAAAAGTTGTAAATAAGCAATAAATGGTAAAGTTGAGATTGTCCTGGTGATTGCTCCAATACGGTTAACAGCCACTATACCCATAATATAAATATCCCAGGAAATTAAGAAACCAATTATATATTGGATTAATTATATCCAATTTTTATTAATTAAAAACCGAATTTAAAAAGGTTGCTAGGAGATTAAGAAGAAAAAATAAAAACAAAAGCCTATCTATTCAAAATTCTCTACTATTTATTTTTATAATCCTCTTTACTTGTATTTTTATTTTTTCCTTAGGGAATCCTTTTTTTTTTTTTTTCTTTTCTTTTGTATTATTTCTATTTACCTTAAATAAATATTTGATAGTTTTACAAGTGTAGCAGATGTTTACTACCAACTAAGAGTCTAGATAGAAAGAAGGATCCTACATGAATTTGTAGGTCCTTTAGTGTACTTTCATAATAAATAGGAGAAAAACTTAAAAAACTTACCTTAGACTTGTGATGGCTTGCTCTTCAGCGGGTGGAAATTTCTATTTACCACAATGTAAACAAGAAAAGAGCCGCGGCTACCTTCTGAGAGCTTGTGGACAATTGGCTCGGAAGTTGAACCCTCCCCTCTCCTACAGCAACCATTTCCCTCCTAGAGCGTGCTGCTTTTTTGGATTGACTGCAAGAACTAATGAATTTGTCATCTTACCCCACCTTCTGCTATATACAGAAAAATTAGCCCGGGTACAAATTGGTACAAGTCATTAACATCATTTGGAAGTTTCGAAATGATGAAAAAATCCTGCAATAATCTCAAAAACTTTTTTATTGTGGTTTAACAGATAAATTTACTGAATTAGAATAAATTAGCCCTTAATAGTCGAAATAATATCCTTAATCCTTAACAATCAATCTATACAAATTTAGGAATACTGATATTTTTATGATTGAAGTGATGACTGGAATTCAACTGATTTATTCAATTACACCTTTGGACCCTATTATCAACGAGTTGGAGTGTGTCAGACATAAACAAATATTAGAGTGGCAAGTTTTGACGAATTGTTTATATTATTATAATACCAATTTTTAGAATTCTAATCATGACTTTGTCCACCTAGGTTGTACTAATTGAAACAAAGTGCGCCACCCTGACAAAATGATTTAGTCAATTGCTAATAACTATTGCACTAAGTGTTACAACAATGTGCTATAGAAGACTGAATGTTTGACTATTGTTATTGGACTCCTCGCTAAGGGAAAAAGGAGGGATATTTATACAAAAAAAAGTGTAAAGGAAAACCTGCTGACTCTATGAATTAACCATGTTCAAAATTATTTAAATAAATTCAAAAAGGAATCGATTGAAAGGGTTCGTACCCTTGTTCGTAAATTGGAACTTAATTTCCAAATTTTGAGTGCTTGAGTATATATCAGAAAATGTTTGTGATATTGTATTCTACTCGGGTAGGGACATTTAATATTTCTTTATTTAAATCTATAGATAAGAAAATAGTTACTAAAGTAAGTTTATTCATTAATGATTACAAATTGCCATGTGTTTTTCCTATTCATGAAAATTTTTGCATAGAACATACTTTCTGTTTAACAATGCTCTCATATTGTTTCCAAGTAGTTTTCATTAGTTTACAAAGTAAAAAAAAAGAATATTTGATAGTTAGTAATTCTACAAATTTTGACTTAGTTTTAAGACAAGAGCAATTTATATAATGGAAACCATTGGTTTCATTTAAAAAATATGAAAGTAGATATTACTATTGTTTTGCTACGTCTACATTTATTCCTCTTAATGTTATGTGTTGAAGTCTTTAGGTCTAATAAACATAACAATTATGACCTAACAGCACTGTATATTTTTACTAATAGAATAAATATATGTATATATATAAAAGAGTGAGCCAGGGGATCAACACCTCAAAATAAACGTCTGAAATAAAAGAAAACATTTATTGTTCTTTATACAAACAGATTTTACAATAATAGGTTTTTTAACATTTAAATAACTTTATACAAATCATATCTGAAATAAAATAAACGACATTAAAGTTTATTAATAAAACAATGTCAATCCCTGTCAAAAACAAGTAACGATGCAAAGTTCACAACCATCACTGCCTCTCTTGAAACACCATAGGTCGCCTTTGCGCAGATGCGCATGTGCGGCATGTTCATATAAATTCATATTAATGAAATAGATTTTCTTTACATCTCCCCCCTTAAGGGAAAAAAATACAAAAATCAAATTGCCCATTTTTGTATTTTTTTTCTTTGTTTACATGATCATAGGAACTGGAATAAGTTTTGTTATGTGAAAAAGATGTAACTCACATTTTTTTGTCCGGTATCTATTTTGTACACCGATTTTGATATTTTTTTCAAAATTTTGAATGGTCCGATCCCCAATTCATCTTAACTCTTTCCTATTTAATCTGTTTCCATTTTCCACAAATACCATGTCTCCCACCCTGAATTCATAATCTTTCCTGCTTTTATCAAACAGCTTTTTGTTATAGTTGTGTGATTTTATAGTATTTTGTAATGCAATTTTTCTATCAGTGAAAAGCTGATGTTGTGGATTTAATTCATCTGGCAAATATAACAGCTTCTGCAGACTTTCTTTATGTTTTGCATCATGTTTACAGCTGTGTAGAATGAAGTAATTTTATTTTTCATTTGTGTAACTCCTATATGGCAATAGTATTCATGAATATTTTTAATAAAACCTACACTAAAATTTTCTGATAAAATAATCTTCTCTTTTCTTCTAATTTTTTTATAATATATTCTTTGTTTGAGAATTAGTTTATGTTTATCTTTTTGTAGGTCTGCATTTTTTTCTTGATCTATTAGTATATCACCCAGTTTTATCAAGTTCACAAACTTCAACTGTTCATCTTCATTTTCATGTGATTCCAACACAGGATTTCTACTTAAACAGTCAGCTTCCAAATTATATTTTCCTGGAGAATATTTGATTTCAAAATCATATTGGGATAGATGATAGGTTAAATCTCCAAGTTCTTCATCTGTCCTTGCTTTTATTTTTAACTTTTCCAATGGTTTGTGATTGGAAGATTACAGAATTACAGAAAAAACTGTAAATGACATTACCTATAAGCCAAAATTGCCAATATTTAACTGCCTTTTTTATTGCTAAGCATTCCAAATAAATAGCCTTCTTCCTTTTTTGGACCTCGTTCAGTTTTTTTGAAAAATATGCTACTGGTTTTTTTTCATTGTTTGGTTGTCGTTGTTTTAATATTGCTCCAACGCCTTTTAAACTAGCATCTGTGTAAATGAATATAGGTAAATCTGGATCAAATATTTCCAAAACTGGTTGAGAACAATTTTTTACTTTTTCAAAAGATTCTTAGTAGTGGATCTAATACTATTGCAATATTTGGTACATATTTATTATAAAAATTAATCCAGAGCGTCGCCTCGAAGGGCTACTGTTAAAGCAACCGCCTTATCTCTAGGAGACCACCCATTAGCACTGGCTGCAGCATTGAATTGCTTAAGGTAATTCGACCAGGACGACTTACCATCGAAAGTCGGTGGCTTTATCCTGGCTCAGCTCTCTATTACTGCAGGTTCGCGTCCTTCCTCTTCTCTCATTTGCTGTTGGGTGATCTGCTTTCTAACGGCTGCTTGAACTTTTTCTTCCAGCCTCCTTTCTAATTTTTCGAACTCTTCTTCTAACTCCACAGCCCTTGCTTCCTGTTGAGCCAATCTTTCATTAATCTCACATGAGAGGTTATTCAACCTGTCATTCATCTCGGCTGATCGGCTTGTCAGCTTGTCATCCATTTCCGCTGACATGTTGATCAATTTGTCATTTATTTCTACCGACAAATTGGTTAGTTTTTCATTTATCTCAGCAGACTGGCTGGGCATCTTGTTGTTCAGCGATTTCACATTACTAGACAAATTGGTAAACTTTTCATTTATATCAGCAGACTGGTTCACCAATTTTTCATTTATTTCGTCAGACAGGCTGCTCAATTTATCATTTATTTCAGCCGACAAAGTAGAATTTAGGCTGGATAACTTTTCCTTAAGCTCAACCGACTGGTTTGATAATTTTTCATTTAATTCTCTAGATAAATTTGAAAACTTATCAATTATCTCTGCCGACTGACTTGACAATTTTTCATTTAAACCATTTCCGCCACCAGACAAATTCGTCAGTTTATTATCTATTTCAGCCGACAAACTATTTAAAGCGGCCTTAAAAGAGCTATCCTCAAACTCTACCGATTCAGGATCTAAGCCTTGACTCAGGTAATACTCACTTAATCGAGCCAACAAGATCGTCTTCGTACCTGTAGTGTCTAAATCAAGCTCCCTAATTCTCTCCTCAGCTCCGCTACTTTTGGAATTCGTTTACCTGGCATTTTTTCTTCTTCTTTAAACACCACACCTGACACCAGTTGTAACACTTATGTGGGTTAAAGATTATTTATTAACAGAAATATACAGTTATCTCAATGCCAACGAATTAATAAAACTTAAACTATTGAGCAGGTTACAAAATTGATAACGTTATAACACACTATCATATGACTTGAGCTTCACAGTCAAAACACAGACTTCAACTAACTCGTTCAGTCACTGCTCCTTATATATAATCGTAAATAGTCAGGCCTGGATCATTCTAGAACAATGTCGGCAGTTCTCCGCCATCACGGAATGATCTAGACACAAACAGTTCCAACCGCTTATTTTGTTCCATCAAACGGTCTAGGAGTTTATGTCATATTTTTTTTTTTATTTCTTTATCGATTTAACGCTACAATATATCCCATATCTATGTCTTCACTATTTTCAAGTTTAAGCTTTTCATCTTCTTCATCATTCTTCCCTTTTAATTTTGGATTTTCATTTGTATTTGGAGAGTTCTCTTCTGGCATATGTTTTTCTGATAGCTCATGTAGATTTTGCTTAATTTTTAATTCTTCATCTTGAATTAATTTAAACTGTTTTATCATATCTAATCCAATCAGAAAATCATATTTAAAAATTTCTTTATCAATTAGAAATATGTTACATTCTTTTCTAATTCAAAATTTTTTACCTTCATAGTCACCATACCAATTTTTTTTTTCACACCATTAATCATTATCAAATTTGGACATTGTACATTACTTTCTTTGCTATTTTTCAATTTTAATAATCTTGAGTTAATCAGGGAAACATTAGAACCTGAATCATATATTCCAAATATTTCTAGTGTATCATTTAAGAGTAATCTGATTTTGATTAATGGTGGCACAATCAGTTTTTTTGGTCCATATCATTTAATCCGGATTCTAGTTCTGAGTTGTTTGTGTATTTAATGTTTTCCTTTCTTTGTTCATTTTCTTTTATCTTGAACCAACATGTAGATTCATTGTGGTATCAAATTCCTTTGTTCAATCTTTCACAAATTTTACAAGGTTTCTTTTTTTCAATTTTAATCTTACTTTCAGAGCTTGTAGATCTATTTTCTTTTACTAAATACTTTCTATCCATTAAATGTTCAAATTTACTAATTTCATTATAAAGATCCTCAGTTTCTTTTAATGCTTCTCTGTCAATTCTGTTTAATACAAAGCTTAGCAGGCCTACAGCAATCAGATCAATTAATGTCCCTGTATCAATTGATCTTCTTACTTCCAAAAGAAGTCTCTCTTTTTTTAGGGCATAGTCTAGTAAGGGACCTGATTTATATTTAAACATCAATGCATAAGTAACTGGGTTCCACCCTTTGTTTCCAAAGGTTTCGCAAAATTGTTCTTTCCATTGGTGCCATTCGGAATTCAATGACAACTTGTTTATCATAGAACTATACCTGTCTGGGCCAGTTTTATCAAGAAACAATTTCAGAATTTCCGTTTTTTTTCTGATCAACTATATTAAAACGTTCACATTCTTTTTCAAAACTACTTATCCATTGGTTAGGGTTTGAATTTCTAGAGGAAAACTTTTCTAGAACAAACTTTTCTGAAATATTCTTTAGGTTGTTGCATGATGAATCTTGTTTGTTTGTTTCAACTATTTTTTCTAGAATTTTAGTCAAGTTTTCTGAATTGCTCATGTCAGAAACAGTTTTATTTTCTTCTGTAACTTCTTCTAAATAGTAATCTAAAAATTGTAAGTTTCCTGCATCGTCTAAATATGTGCTAACTAACTCTTTTGTCAACACAATCCAAAATTTTATTGATTGATGTCTCTTTTTTAATGTTGTTTTTACCTTTCTAAAAGTCTCTGTATTCATGATATCTTCATGCAGTCTTACTTGTTGTATTTCCTGTGGTATACTGTAAGTTCGGTTTTCTTCGGTATTAATAGTGACAACACAATTATTATTGGATTTTCCATCAGGAGATCACTTTACACAAAACTCAAACTGCAGTTTTTCCATCATCTTGAGATATCACTAGAATGTCGTTTTATAAGAGTGAGCCAGGGGATCAACACCTCAAAATAAACGTCTGAAATAAAAGAAAACATTTATTGTTCTTTATACAAACAGATTTTACAATAATAGGTTTTTTAACATTCAAATAACTTTATACAAATCATACTTGAAATAAAAGAAACGACATTAAAGTTTATTAATAAAACAATGTCAATCCCTAAGCAATAGATTTTCTATACACATATATATATATATATATATATATATATATATATATATAGTTAAGGTAGCTCGCTGACGGCTAATAACGCTGACACAGTTCCTGTCTCAACTCCTATATATCCGGTCGTCTCCTTGACCGTCTGTTCAATCAGTTGTAAATAATTTCCTAGTTATTATGTCCTAGCAGTAGTCCATAGTCTATAAGTTGTATTTTTCCGATAAAGTCCTTTTTAAAAAGTGATTCAGTGATAGAGATTATTAAACTGGCGCCCAAATAGGGACTTGAGGGCTTAATTCGTGAAGAAGCAGACTTAGAACTTCAATCAAGAAATCATAGAAGATTCTCTTAATCAAGAAGACTAAGGTATTATAACACTTACTATTCAGTAACTGTTTTAGAAATTCTTCAACTTTATTTCAAGAAACGAGGTAGTCACTGAGGAACTTGTTCACCAAACACATCGTGGGAATAAAGGAATCTAGCTGGTCTTTTTAGATCCAACTCAAGTCAAGATACTCGAATACATCTCATCCTGAATAAAAACTTATCAAGGACCTCTTAGAAGAAAAATACAGGTTAGAATTTAAGATAGTTTATTTAAGATTAATTTAAGAATTTAAATTTTACTTTTATAATTCTATGTTTCATATTAATAGATTTATTATTTAAAATTTACTTACTACTTATAATTTAAGATTTTACTTTTATAATTTTATGCCTCTTAGTGATAGACTAAATAGAAATAGAAATATTCCTGAACTCACAATGAACCCAAACGTTCGAATCACACCTAGCGAATTTAAAATAGTCCCCATCTATGATGGAAACCCACAAAAACTTATTAAATATATTTCTAATATAGAATATTTAGTGGAAGAATATTGTCAGAGTAACAATGCTTATAGGCTAATTAATGAAAAATCTATTTTAATACAAGCTCAATCTAAACTTATTGGTGAACCGGAAGATTTGTGTTATGACAAACAATTTGAAAATGTAAAACAGCTTTTAGATTATCTAAAGAAACAATTTTATGATTCTAGAAGTACGGAACTTATTCTTAAAGAAATTTTAGATTCAAAAAGTTATCATAACGAACATCCAGTAGATTATATTAACAGGCTTATTGAAAAACGTAGAGATTTGGTAACTAAACTTTACACGGAAGATGAAAGTAATAATTTAACAATATATGATAAGACAATTGCTACCACTGCAGTACTTAACTTACATCCGGTACTCACTAGACAATTTACGCATATAATCTATAGGAACTTAGAGGATATTAAAAATTCACTTAAAAATACATTTTCTACAGTCGTTTATCAGTTATATGGAGTTCGAAAAGAAAAACAAAATTTTAATAATCAAAAACCACAACAGCAACAATTTAGACTTAGACAACAACATAATTTTGAAAAGACAGAAAAACCAGAAACGGTTTCAATGAGAACTGTGTCCGACAAAGCACATCACATTGAAAACGAGGAACTTTTGCAATTAAGACAAGAGAACCAACAGTTAAGAGAAGAAATTCATAATTTAACAACTCGCTTTGATAATTTTTTAGAATTAGGTCAGAACGACAACGAATCGCCTCCGATACAAACGTACGAGGAGGAACTAGAACAATAAATCCTGTTTATCAATTACCTGGCACATCTAAACTTCCCAGTATAAAAGACTTTACGCATAAAATTTGGTTAATAGACACAGGAGCGTCTAAAAACTATGTTCACCCAAGAATAATAGAACAATATAATATAAAAACAACTGAACAACCTTTTGCTATTTCAACACCGACCGGAATAGATAATGGAAAATATTCGGTAAATTTAAACATGACAGGATCTTTAGGGCTTAAAAAGAAAATTGAATTTTTAGTGTATCCGGTTAATGATAAGTATGATTTTCTCTTAGGTTATGAAACGATGAAAGAATTGAACATTTCAGTGAATTGCAAAGATAATCACATAGTGATCGGCAATACGGTGTTTAAATTCGACCATTCCAATCATAAAAAAACTAATGAATGTCACTTAATGACAAATTTAGATGAAATAAGAAATGTGATAAGACATGATCACATTGACGGGGAGACTACAGATGAATTAGTTGCATTAATTTCTAAAAATGGAGAAATTATAAAAAGAGAAAATGAAAAATTAAAACCTACCAATTTATTAAAGCATAAAATAGTAACTAAAAACGAAAATCCTATCTATACTCGGAATTATAGATATCCCGAGCAATTCAAAAAACAGATAAACGATGAAGTCTCTAAGTTGCTAAAAGACGGTATTATTCAGCCGAGCAATTCTCCTTATAATTCGCCACTATGGATAGTGCCGAAAAAGATGGATGCAAGCGGAATAAAAAAAGTGCGAATGGTCATAGACTATCGCAAACTAAATCAAGAAACAGTAAAAGACAAATTTCCCTTGCCAAATATCGAAGATGTCTTAAATAGACTTAAAGGAGCTAAATATTTTAGCACTATAGATTTAACATCAGGGTTTCATCAAATATTATTGGATCAAGATTCTATCGCTAAAACAGCATTCAGTACGGAAAACGGTCATTACGAGTTTTTAAGGATGCCCTTTGGACTTTGTAATGCCCCACCAACATTTCAACGAATGATAAATATGGCAATAGCAAATCTACCTAGGACAATGGCTTATGTAGATGATATAATCATCTATTCAAAAGATGAAGAAGAACATCTAAAAGACATTGGACTAGTATTACAGCGTTTAAAACAGCATTCAGTTGGACAAAACTGAATTTTTCAAAACAGAATTGAAATTTTTAGGATATATAGTGACACAAAACGGCTTGAAAACGGATCCAAAGAAAATAGAGGACATTTTAAAAATGAAATTACCAAACGATGAAAAATCACTCCGAAGGTTCTTGGGTATGACTGGGTACTATCGCAAATTCATAAAGAATTATGCCAAAATTACAAGACCATTGTCAGCAGCCATCAATACCAAAGAATATAACACTCCGCAATTTAGAGATGCATTTGAAAATTTGATTAACATGATGTCGAATACGCCTATATTGGCCTATCCTGACTGGAACCAACAATTCATTTTAACGACAGACGCATATAATCAAGCAATAGGAGGAGTGCTTAGTCAAGTTATAAACGGAGTAGATCATCCAATCGCTTATGGCTCAAGAGTCCTCTCCAAAACGGAAGAAAACTATTCGACGATTGAAAAAGAATTATTGAGTATCGTGTATTTTACTCAGTCGTTTAAACCTTACCTATATGGATCCAAATTCCTATTGCAAACAGATCACAAACCACTCACATGGGTATTTTCTATGAAAAATGGAAATTCTAGAATTATGAAGTGGATTTGGAAACTGCAGGAATTTGAATTTGAGATCAAGCATATAGAAGGTAAAATAAACCATGTAGCGGATGCACTTTCAAGAAGAAATGAAATTAACGCCATAGAAAATATGGAAACTGAAGAAACACCCGCGATAGATATACCTGATTCTTCATCTTCAGATTATGGAGAATTTATAGAGCAACTGTTACAAGAAGGAATAGCTCCCGAAGGAAACGCTGGAACTTCTGTAGAAGAAATAGTTGATCTTGAACTCCCAAAGGAAACTGATGGAAGTCCAGAAGATAATCAGAGTATAATGACCCAACATTCTCAACTCAGTAGTAACGAACATTTTTGGATAGTCGATAGTGACAAATGTATAAACGTAGAAAAAAGACAGATAATAGTCAAAAAGAGTTTAACGAATAAAGTTGAAACGGATAGAATATTTGAAAAATTTAGGTACACACTGCACATCAACAACATAGGTGAAATCAACCGATTGCTACTGGAAATTTTAGAACCAGGAAAAACCTATGGAATATATTGTGCATCTAGATTTGCAGCAACAACTCAAACATTAGAATTTTATTTTAATGAAATCACAAAAATAATCGAGAAGGAATTTAGGACCGTAAGAATCAAGAGATATTCATTGCTATGCAGAGACATTACGGACTTGAACGAACAGAAAGAAGAAATAATAAACTACCATATAGGCAAAACTTGCCATCGTGGTATATTAGAAACCTATGAACACCTGAAAAGAGAAATATACTTTCCGAATATGAAAGATAAAATTACCGAACTCATTAATCAATGCGACATTTGTAAAGTAAGTAAATATGATAGGAAACCTATTAAAGCTAAATTCCAATTAACCAACACACCGGAAAGACCCTTTCAAGAGATAATGATAGACTTATTCTTTTACGATAGGCATATCATGTTCACAAGCATAGATACCTTTTCAAAACGTTTTTATGTACAAATTATAAACTCAAAAAATGCCATGACAATTTGTCAAGCTTTGGAAAAATACTGCATGTTATATCCTCCCCCTGAACGAATAATTTGCGATCAAGGAAAAGAATTCGACAATATGTTGGTCAAACAATTTTGTAAATCTCTACAAATAGAAATTCATTATACAAGTAGAAATCACTCTAACTCACTTGGAACACTTAATAAATGTCACGCCACATTTACAGAAATTTTAAGACTTAACGCTAATTCACATAAACAATATAAATTTGATAGAATTGTGCAAACAAGTGTAATTGCTTACAATAATTCACTTAATCAAAATCTTAAATTAACACCCAATGAAATAACCTTTGGTAAATTTCAAAATAATTATGAAACTGAAGATATACAAGAAATTTACATACATGATTATTTTACTCACTTAAATAAATTACAAAAAATGGTGCATGATAAAATAACTAATGAAAAGGAGAAGCGAACAGATAAACTTAACGAAAATAGGGAAGAACCGCCAGAATTAGATGAAGCCACTATTTATGTAAAAACTCCTAAAGTTAAAAGTAAAAATAAAAATCTATATCATAAATTAAAAATTAACAAAGAACATGTCAATAATGTAAAGCGTCCTAATAAAAAGAAGAAATCTTATTTTCGTGTTTCAGATGAAGATGTTAATCATTCTTCAACTACTCTTCATCCGATGTAATTCATTAAAAATACAAGATCTGACACAATCCCTAGGTATTCTTCATTACACTGCAAATAACATTAAAGTCATTGATACTTACTATGAAACATATCATTATTACAGGACAGACTTAATTTCCAAGGAAGTTAGTAATCTTCATACATTATTAAAACAGTTTAATGAAACCGATATTTATGATATCTTATTAAATAACATACAAACTGTAGAAAATCAATTACGAATTTTAAAATATACCCCAGAAAATAATAATAACCTTAGAACAAAAAGAGGATTAATTAACGCGATCGGTTCAGCGATATCGTGGTTAACCGGGAACATGGATGCTTCGGATAACACAGTTCAAAATAATATCAATGAGAAAAACATAATTGATACAAATAAACGATTGATTAATAGATATGAAAAAGATGTAAAAACTATAAATAATAATTATAAAAAGATTCAAGCTTCTATTAATGAAATAAATAGAGAAGACAAAGCTTATCATTTCTATATGCATACACAGTTATTAGAAAAGAAATTAAATGCACTATTGCTTTCAATGGAATTCTGCAAGTCAGGAATAATTCATTCTAGTTTAATGACTGATGTTATAAACAATGTACCTTCTAATATTACATTAATTTCTAAAAACATTGAAATTATATGGGAAAATACTAAAATGTACTGTTCTTATTATAATTCTACATTTCATGTTTTTATACGTTTGCCTACTCACGAGCAATCTTATAATGGATTTCTAATAATTCCAGTACCAATGTACATAAACAATACCTTTAAGCAATTAAAATTAGATCAACAACTAGTTATTAAGAAAGATAATAATTATTTTCATGCAGATTGCATATTTAATAATGAGTACTATTGTAAAAATATGAGAGAAACAACAAATAAGTGTATCCTAAATATAATTAATAATTCTAGTTTCACCTATTGTACTTATGTAAATTGTACCACTAACATTGTATTTAATGATTACATAAAAATGTATGTTACTTATAATATTTATCAACTTGATAATTGTCACAATGATACTATATTTTTACCACAAGTAGCTCTTATTAGTGTTACTCATGACGATTGTATTTCTAATTTTCCTAAAACCTATAATCATAATTTCTACTTTAAATTTAAACCTTTGTATAAATCTATTAAGCTAGAACTAATGAAAAATGTAAATATTTCTTCATCTTCCTTTATTGAAACTTCCTTTGTTCCTTTTATTTCTATTGAATGGTATTTTAGTTTAAGTATTGTAATGTTTATAATATTTTGTATATTTGGATGTTTTTATTGTAATAAGAAGAATAATGTAATCAATCCCACAGCACCGGAAATGGTTGTATCTTACTCTAATGTTCCAAAACTATCACCAGTTGTAACCAACTATAAGGTACAATACCAACCATGGTCAAAATATTGTAAATCTAGCAATCCAGGAGTATTGCAAGATCTTCTCCCAGGAGGAGTTAAGGTAGCTCGCTGACGGCTAATAACGCTGACACAGTTCCTGTCTCAACTCCTATATATCCGGTCGTCTCCTTGACCGTCTGTTCAATCAGTTGTAAATAATTTCCTAGTTATTATGTCCTAGCAGTAGTCCATAGTCTATAAGTTGTATTTTTCCAATAAAGTCCTTTTTAAAAAGTGATTCAGTGATAGAGATTATTAAACTATATATATATATATATATATATATATATATATATATATATATATATATATATATATATATATATAAACCTCCTCATTTTTATATATACACAGCAGAATTGAAATGGGTGTGAAAATCAGAAAAATGCCATATAACATATAATTTTATTTTGATTTGTACGAATACACACTGTTAATAGATATTGTTACTTTTAAAATAATATAATATACTAGGAGACCCGGCCACGCGTTGCTGTGGCTCAGTAGTTCTATCCTAATATTTTTAAACGAATACAGTGATACCAATATTCATTGATAAAGATGAAAACCTTTCAGCTAATCAAAATCCAACGTGGTTGAGAATAGAGCATTACACCGTTTAAAAATATTTGGTAAGGAATATAGGAAAGTTAAAGTTTTTATTTTTTACATCTCATATTTCAATGTAGTTTGATTAAAAAGGAGCTCATTGTATTTACGTCTCACAGCGCTGCCAACACTATCGTCCTTTTTTGATGCATCGGTATAAACTAACTCGAAATGGCTATATTTTCCACTAATTTTAAAAAGGATAATTGAACTTCTACCGGGTAAGTTTTGGTAACCTCAGCCATTGATCTATTGATTATTGGCCTAACACTACTTCAACTTGGTATTGTTAGTTTAGCAACGGGTTTAATATTGCTCAGGGTCATGCCAATCTTGGTTAACGCACCATATACGAGTATGTCCTTTTGATAGGAGTTTTTCTCAATTTTTTTGAGACCTCGATTTCCCGACTCTTCGGGAAATAAGTGTTCGGTAGGAGGGTGGTGTGTTGAAGCTTTTAATTTAGCAATATATTTGAGTGATAAGAAATCTCTTCTTAAAGAGGTTTTTACATAACACAATTAAGAATTTTTATTTATTCAAGTACTAATTTGTTCTAAATGTTTTGAGTGAACCTGTTTTATTTTTTTAAACACAAACCTAAGATTTGATGGTTTCCACACACGTGACATTGCCCATGGGGAAAACACGGATTTTCAAAGTCCAAGTGGACATTGTTTGCCCTTCAGATTTGTTTATGGTCATGGCAAAAGCCAAACGAATAGGTTATTGAAGCCTTTTAAATTTTATTGAAAATTCTGACGGTTCCAGGGGAATAGGTGGCAACAGGGCGATATCTCCTGTAAACCTTCCAGGTAACATTTTTGCTTCAATAACATTTCCTGTGATCCTTTTAATGACCAAACGTGTACCGTTGCACAATTGAGGTGGATTTAAGTTACGAAGAAGAATGATCGGTGAGCCAATCTTCAATTGGAGATTGTTTGGGTGTGTATCCAGGGAATTCAAAAATCCAGATGGGAAATTTACGGTTTCGTTTACATCTAGAACATTGTCAATTGATTTTTGAAGTTTATTTAATCGAAATCAACATTTTTTGCGGCCAAAATAGCACCACTACCCAGCCAATTAT
The DNA here is from genome assembly GCA_911387785.2 of Aelia acuminata. Classification (NCBI taxonomy): domain Eukaryota; kingdom Metazoa; phylum Arthropoda; class Insecta; order Hemiptera; family Pentatomidae; genus Aelia; species Aelia acuminata. The sequence goes on along the minus strand of OU426978.1, from coordinate 52,090,785 downwards.
AGCCCAAATAATTGTTCAAAATATCAGGAAAGACACTTTATATTTCGTAGACAGTTCATTTTTCGCTCGACAACAGTTCAGAAATTTTCTGGTAATTTGATAAAGTTTGAATTTCGATGCAGCTCTATCTATTTCACCGTTTCCAATATAGAGCAATTGTTTAGAAAATATATCTGCCGATGGATCATTTTGCAGCAGTACTCTCATATTTTTGGTGGATTAATCTGAAACTTGAGGTTTATCCAAATAACAATTATTCCTGTTCAGTAGAGGTGTAATAATCATTATATATAAAATTTAAAAAATGCCGCGATTTGTAATCCTTTCTTAATCAACAATAATTTAAAGATAAGTAAAAAAATGTATACTTTCCCTTTTGTCCCTTCCAAGGTTGTGCGCACTAATCGTATTAGTTTTTCTGGGATACCCATCTTTGTCATGGCCTGATACAACCTGCATCGGTCTACACTGTCATACGCCTGTCTGTAGTCGATGAAGAGGTGGTGCAGATCAATATTATTTTCATAGCATTTCTCCAGCATGGACCTTATGCTTGAAATGTGGTCGATAGTCGATCTACCCTTTCTAAATCCACACTGGTAATCCCCAAGCTCTCCCTCAGAGTACTGGAGTATCCTGCTCATTAACAAAAAGGAGAAGGCTTTATACGCTGTGTTTAACAATGCAATGCCTCGGTAATTTTCACAGTCCATCTTGTCCCCCTTCTTATAAACTGGGCATATTAATGCAGAGGACCAGTCCTTTGGCATCTCCTCCGACATCCAGATGTCAAATATCAGACGGTACATTTCCTCGGCTAATGCATCTCCTCCATGCTTCCATAGCTCTGCTGGGATTTCATCCAATCCAAAGTAATAAGTCCAGTTGCTTCCGCATCAACAAAGGATTAAGGCAAGGAGACCCCCTATCCCCCATCCTATTCAACATTGTATTGGAAATGGTAATGAGGGCCATAAGGACTAATCCTGGAGGGACCATTTACAACCGTATGACACAGCACCTGGCTTATGCAGATGACGTTATCATTACTGGTCGCACACGTGCATCCTTGCTAGGAGCCTTCGAGGAATGTGAGCAGGCTTCCAAAATGGCAGGTCTAAACATCAATGAAGCCAAAACCAAATACATGAAGACCTCCCGGACTGATTGTGGGGCGAGGAATGGTCTTAGGACAGGAGAGCACTTTTTCGAGCAGGTACAGGAGTTTCAATATCTTGGGGCCAACATCAACGAAAAGAATGATATAATGGCAGAAATAAAGACACGCATTATGGCCGGAAGTAGATGTTACTGGGCGCTCGGAAAAGTGCTAAGGTCGAAAGTGTTACCCTGGCAGTTAAAGCAAGCTGTATACACTACCATTATTAGACCAGTAGTGACATATGGAAGTGAAACATGGGTTCTTACCAGGAAATCTGAACAAATGCTCAATGTGTGGGAGCGGAAAATGCTTAGAAAGATTTTTGGTCCCTTGAAGGAGGGAGATCAGTGGAGGCAAAGAAACAATCGGGAGCTCCGTGATTTATACAAGACCCCAGATATTGTCACCTGCATCAAGAAGAATAGAATTAGGTGGTTGGGGCATGTACAGAGAATGGAAGAGCAGCGAATCCCAAAGAAGCTTCTGGAGGGGCACCCAGGGGGAGGACGAAGAAGAGGTCGTCCTAGATTGCGGTGGCTCGATGACGTGGAGGATGACCTGAGGACACTTGGAGTTCGAAGGTGGAGAAGAGCAGCTCTGGACAGGGAGGAATGGCGGAACATTGTGGAGCAGGCCAGGGTTCTTCAAGGACCGTAGAGCCATCGAAGAAGAAGAAAAAAATGTATTGTGGTGAAATTAACATCGAAATATCATTCCAAATAATAGCCTACTTTAAATTAAAGAAAGGGTTAAAATCTTCGCTGACATTTCTTAAATTTTACATATAAAGATAATTACAAATCTGCTGATCAGGAAGGAACTGCCTCTATTCCATTGGGATTAAATTTTCTCAACTTTAAATTATTGTTGATAAAGGAGGAATTACAAATCTTCACTGACATTTTTTAAATTTTACATTTTAGAGCACCTCATAAAAATAATAAAAAGGTTTGGTAAAATAAAAAAACACTGTATTTAAATAATAATAACAAAACGAATAATGAAAATAAAGAAACTTCTGTTAAATAAATAAATAAATCAACCGAAAGTATAACATTAAAGCCTTAATTATGCAGTTCTTTAGTAAATCACAAAGTATCCCACAACACCTAATCAAAACACACTCAGGGAGTTTTTGTCTGGTTACCCGCAGTGTAGCCAACTCACTAATTTTCACTACTTTTTGGCAACACCGACTCCCCAAGTCAGGTTTCTATTAGGTTACACCTCTGACAGTAGGTGCTGTTACTACATGTATAGAGTATTAGTTCAAATAATAGCCTAATTTAAATTATTAAAATGTATTTACTTTACTAAAAGTTGATATCAGGGTGGGCCACAGCAAAGCGTTTCAGCGCTTAGCTAGTAATTTAATTTAAATACAAATAAAAAAGGAAAAGGAAGAAAAATATCCTACACTTTTTTAACCTTTTCTTGATTTATTTATTCTTTAATGAAAATTAACAATAAATACAAAGATTTGTATTACTATGTATTTGTCTGTGGAAAATAATAATATAGGAACAAATAACTGCACTCACATAACACAATAAAAAATTATAATAATGACAAACTGTATTACAAAAGCATGCTTATAAACAAAAACGTTATGAAATCGACATATGAAGCCATGTTAATAAATCGAAACACGACCTACTGTATTTGCAATAATTCGCTATATAAGAATTATTTTAGTCACTAATCAAGTTAAAAACTATCCTATCTCTTAAGTTGGCCAAAACTATATACATTGAGCCAAATTTCATTAAAATCGGTTCAGCTGTTTCTGAGTAATAGAAAGACAAACATCGGGACACGAGATTTTATATATATAAGGATTAAAATATTAAATACTATGTTCAATATTACTCAATCTTTTCGGCGCGGTGGCGCAAAATAGAAAATCTTACAAATGACATGTTACTGATTGATTTCATTAGAAAACGAAGATTTCAAGATTTTCATAATTTCTGGTGTTAAAAATTTTAAATTTTGCAACAGACTCTGTGGCACCATTAATATTGGGTTTTAATTGGGTTGTTTATAAGATTGGTTATTAAGTGGCCTCCTTTTTATTTATTCTATTAGTAAAAATATTATAATATTAGAAGAATGCAGTGATACAATTTAAAATTTTCATTCAAATCACCCTAAACATCAAATATTCAACAAAACAAAAAACCTATGAGGAAAAGCAATTAAAATAATTGATTAAAAATATTGGAATTAGATCAAGATTAAAATAACGAGAACAATTTTCATCCTAAGAAAATAATGAAGTATGGTATATAGTTTTAAACGAATTAAAAAATAGAAAAAAAAAAAGAACAAAAAGAAAGGAATGAAGATCCAAACAAAACAGAACAGAAGATGAATACATTCAAAAAATAAAAATCTGGTGCGTTGCACGCAACAAAAAACTTCCACTTACCAACTTTCTTAGCTTAGAAATTGATGTGTTTTGATATATATGTAATCGCCATTCCTCACATCCACACAATTTTCCCCATTCATTTAATTATTTTTTTTTTCTCTAAAGTACACTAAATTTTTTTATTGTTAAAATAAAGTTTTTACTTGAGATACTTCACCAACGCAAGCATAATATTCTATTGTGTCTGATTTTATAATTCTCTAAGTAGTTGTTGAAAACTTCATATAGTTCCCATGAAACAAATAATTTCCATTAAATGAACAGAACATCTTTAAATATGAGGTAAGGCGCACATTGAACTGTGCCACGCAGGCGAGCACAGTGGTGTATTTACCATCAAAAGCTCAAAAAAAAAAAATTGTACTTCAGAACTTCACAATACATATTTCCTTGCAGGTAAGGAATGTTTGCATCTAGATATATTTATTTCGTTAATTGTTATCCACTTCCTGCTCGAGGGAACAAGTCTGAATCCAGAGTTAAGAACGCTGCATGTACACAGTTGCTTTTTCCCAGTTGTAAGATGTTTAAAGATGTGGTGATTTCTGTGGAATCCATTAAACAAGTGATCTAAAATTTTTCTACACAGTTTCGAAAGGTATGTATTTCTCGGTGATAAGTAGTTTTTAGCAAGTTTTAATGTTCTAACGGCTAACTTATAGTTCTTTCGATTACGATGTTTAAACGAAAAAAATTAGACTTGTTTAAAAGAATAAAATAGATTATGTTATTAAAAAATCTGGTGCGTGCGCGCAACACACAACTTTCACTTACCAACTTACTTAGATAAGAAATTAATGCGTTTTGTTAGTGCCACTTCTCAAAGTTACACATTTTTCACATTCATTTCTTATTTTTGTTTTCATTTGCTCTATAAACCCCTCAGAACATTTTAATAATGATAACGCTCACCTGATATTAAATAACACTCAATTTTCATAAAACATGACGAATATGAAGAAAATCGTTAAAGCCGTTTTTGAGATAATCTAAAAATTAGAAAAAAAGTTATGAAATAAAGTGTCCTCTTCGGTTGATCAATCTTGATGAAATGTTGACTATCACATCTTTGGCATATACATACATAAATACCCAGTTTGATCAAATTCGTGAAAGCCGTTTTTGAGTAAATTAAAAAAACACGTGAAATTGATACAAAATTTATTAAGTAAAGTCCCCCCTCCGGTTGATCAATTTTTATGAAATGTTGGCTATCACATCTTTGGCATATACATACATCAAATACCCAGTTTGATCAAAATCGTGAAAACCGTTTTTGAGTAAATAAAAAAAAAACACTTGAAAATGATACAAAATTTATTAAGTAAAGTCCCCCCTCCGGTTGATAAATTTTGATGAAATTTTGGCTATCACATCTTTGGCATATACATACATCAAGTACCCAGTTTGATCAAAATCGTGAAAGCCGTTTTTGAGTAAATAAAAAAAAACACTTGAAAATGATACAAAATTTATTAAGTAAAGTCCCCCCTCCGGTTCATCAATTTCGATAAAATTTTTACAGTCATATCTCGGGCATATAAATAGATCAAATACTCAGTTTACGAAATCGTTTGAGCCTTTTTTGAGAAAATCGAAAAAAACTTAAAAAGTTATTAAACAAAGTACCCCCTCCCTTTGAGCAATTTTGATGAAATTTTTGCTGTCACATCGAGGGCATATACATACACAAATACCCAATCTCAGGTTCGCACGGTTTATAGTTTTTGAGCTAGTATGTTCACACACAGACCATTTTGCGGGACTTGGTTATTTGGACTCAGGGGACCCCAAAACGTGCATTTCCGTTGAAAACCGGAAGTCGAAAATTTTCACGATCGCAATACTTCCACTTACTGTATATTTCATATATAGGTAAGTGAAAGTAAAAAGTAGAAATAATTGTTGAAAGTTTTCATAGACTGAAGTTCATACGAGGTATTGAAATTAAGTTTTGATTGTATCATAACAACACATTATAAATATACACACACACACACACACACACACACACACACACACACACACACACACACACACACACACACACACACACACACACACACACACACACACACACACACACACACACACACACACACACACACACACACACATACACACACACACAAACACACACACACACTCACACACACACACACACACACACACACACACACACACACACACACACCATTTTGCGGGACTTGGTTATTTGGACTCAGGTGACCCCAAAACGTGCATTTCCGTTGAAAACCGGAAGTCGAAAATTTTCACGATCGCAATACTTCCACTTACTGTATATTTCATATATAGGTAAGTGAAAGTAAAAAGTAGAAATAATTGTTGAAAGTTTTCATAGACTGAAGTTCATACGAGGTATTGAAATTAAGTTTTGATTGTATCATAACAACACATTATAAATATACACACACACACACACACACACACACACACACACACACACACACACACACACACACACACACACACACACACACACACACACACACACACACACACACACACACACACACACACACACACACACACACACACATACACACACACACAAACACACACACACACTCACACACACACACACACACACACACACACACACACACACACACACACCATTTTGCGGGACTTGGTTATTTGGACTCAGGTGACCCCAAAACGTGCATTTCCGTTGAAAACCGGAAGTCGAAAATTTTCACGATCGCAATACTTCCACTTACTGTATATTTCATATATAGGTAAGTGAAAGTAAAAAGTAGAAATAATTGTTGAAAGTTTTCATAGACTGAAGTTCATACGAGGTATCACAAATTAAGTTAAAACAGCTTTTAAACTTTACGACCATGAAAATGATTGATTGATTGAAATTAAGTTTTGATTGTATCATAACAACACATTATAAATATGAAAGACAAAATAGAGAATGACAATAGAACCAATATAACTTATAAAATCAACTGTAATGATAGCAATTATAAATTTTACATTGGTGAAACCTCACAAAACTTAAAAAATAGAATGAAACAAAATAACGTAAAAAAAAACAAAATACATTAATACAACAGCCTTAGCAACATATGCCATCAAATATAATTGAGGCGTTGACATGGATAAGATAGTAGTAAGCTATGAAAACCCATTTTTATATTGATATTTGTACGTTTTGATTTTGAGCTGCTGAAATTAAGCATCTTTCGGTGTTCATAGCAACTAAACCACTTTCAACACTTAATTACTACTCTTCCTATACTAAGGGCACGACTTAATAATACTTTTTACTATGAAAAACTCAAAATGGTTTTTTTTTTTACTTACTCTCTTTTCCACGTCAGTGCCTCAATTATACATTCAATCTTACAAAAGTACAAATTTTAATTAGGGGGGGATGATAATAAAATAAGGAAAACTTTAGAAGCTATATATATAACTAAAATATCAATAATGTAGTTAATTATAAAACAAACGCCAAAAACACAGGAGGTCATTACATGAATATAACAAAACAAAATAAATATTTAATGCGAACAATTAAAAATAAAAAATAAGAATAATGATTGAGAAGGAGCAAAGGAGAAGGGGTAAGTTTGGCATGGAGAAGGGATTTAGATAATAATAATGGTAAAGGGCGGAGGGCAATATGAATAAATTAGGGATGAGTTGGTAGATAATACAAGTTTGTTAGTTTTATTTGATATTTGGCAATTACACACCAATTGTAAATAAGTCAATATTATTATAAGTATTGTAAATCTTATGTGGCTTAAACAATTTTTATTGAACGAAAACAACAATTTTCAATGCCTCACAAATATTTAAACAGGTTACAAAATTATCACATTGTAACACAGAAATGACCATACGACTTGAGCTTCTGAACAAGGCTAACTCTCCAGTCCGTCGCTCCTTATATTTAGTTGTAAGAGGACGGGCTTCGAAGGTTCTGGACCAGCTTAGATGAAACTCGAACATCGTAGTCGCAAACATGTACTAATGACAGTTTGTTCCAACTGTTAGTTCGTTCCAACAACAAGTCTAGAACCATTCTAAACCATACGTTTTGTGTTTTGTTTCGCGTCATACTGCCCCCTCCTTAGAGTATTCCTCCTGGATATCTTCTTTTCCACACGGGCCTGCGGAAGTTCTCTGCCTTAATCCGTTGCGCCTCTTCTTTATCGCGGTTCCCTGCATATGGCGCCAATCGATTATAATGGACGTTCATAGGCTTTCCCTTGGGATACTTGAAAACCCTCAAGATCACATCGTTGATGCGTTTCTTTATCACGTAGGATCCCTCACAGCTCTTCTGCAACTTTGGGAAGAATCCTCTCTTTCCAGATCCAAACGAGATCTCCTTCTTTGTACCCGCCCTGATCGGCTCTAATATCGTAGTGTCTCTTTATTCAGACTATTTATCCGAACTTCAGAAGAGAATACGAGTATAATACACACATGAACTAGTTTGCAAGAATCTTCGCCTCGCCAGAGGAATCTTCATCGACCTGATGATGAGTTCAATTACTGTCATTCTACAAGCTTGAATTGATATTATTGCTAAACTAGACATATTACTCAATTGAATATATTATATATAATCGCTAATAATTTTCGGTTTTGGATTAAATAAATAAATCCCGAATTAAGGTCTATGGCCGAAATTTGGTTCGGCACAAATTTTTGTTTCGTTCGGAAACTACTAAATACATATAATTTAACAGTATTTTAAATGATTCATTAAGAACCTTTTTATACTGATTTCAATGATCGTATTGTATCTTTTAATATCTTAGTGTATAATTCGATTTTTAATTAAAAATATAATATGTGATCCACATTGGACGGAGTTTTGGTAAGCCTAATTATCATCATACTTAAAAGGGATTCAAGAAAAATGTTTGAAAACAAATTTTAATTGATGGAAAATCACTCATATACCACATATCCAATTTATAAAATCATCAATGATGTTTAACATGCACCGATGATTTTAAAAGATGTAATTTTTGACCGATAATAATTACAGCTGTAAATTAAAAACTATAGGAACTGGTTCATAGGAAATGGTGTGAAAAAATAATTGAATAAAATTGGTTTGATTATTTATTAGTGCATTAAATCAACAATAATATTTTTCATTTGGTCAGATTGTGGTCCCCAGTTCAGTCCTCTTGTCGATTCATAATTTAGACTGAAAATTAAAATATGATTATCAGTAACCTAATTTCATTCATCATTGTACTCGCCTATATACAGGGTGTTTCGGAATTGCACGGCACTATTTTAGGTACGTGTTCTCTAAAACAAAATAAACAAAAAAGTTCATATTAACATATATCTCAAACTCATTTATTAAACAGATATCAAAGGTTAAAGATTTATTATTTATTTACTGCATTAAGACTGACTGTACAACGTTTAACGTGTTTAATACTAAATAAAAGGTTTTAATCACCTGATAAACAAATGAACGATAAGCAATGACAGTAGTTGCTCATCTGTTTGTCTAGTTCTGTGTGTTTTAGTGTGAGTGAATCTTGTGACACAGTTCAATTTATGATTATCATGGGAGATACCACAAATTTATTCACTTTTGATGAACAAACAGACATGCTTTTAACTTATGGCGAGGTACATACAAACGGTGCTGCTGCTGTTCGAAGATATCGTGAAAAATTTCCTAACCGAAGAATACCAAATCGTAAAACGTTTGAGGCCATTAAAGACGTCTTAGGGATAATGGTACGCTAAAACCTATACGAGTGAACGCCGGTCGACAACGATTTCGACGAACTGCAAACGTAGAAGAAGAAATACTCGATGCTGTTCAGTTATCTCCTACTACTAGTACCAGAAGATTGTCACGTCGTTTCGATGTTTCCTCTACCAGCGTATGGCGAACTTTACGCGAACAACAATTATATCCATTTCACGTATCAAGTAGGCAAGATTTGTTACCACAAGATTATAACAAGCGCAGAAATTTCTCCCAGTGGTTAATTCGATAATGCACACGAGATCCTAACTTCCTGAACTGCATTTTGGTTACTGATGAATCTTGCTTTACAAGAAACGGGATTCTTAATTTTCGAAATACCCATACTTGGGCCGAAGAAAACCCTCATACGACTGCTGTTGGACATTACCAACATACATTCTCTTTAAATGTCTGGTGTGGTCTTCTAAGCGACAAAATCATCGGCCCCTTCTTTTTGCCTTCTAGGCTGTCAGGTATATCTTACTTGCATTTTTTGCAAAATAATCTGCATGATATTCTAGAAGATATTCCGCTAGGCATTAGGCAAAGGCTGTGGTTTATGCATGACGGTGCTCCAGCTCACTTTTCTCATAGTGTCACTGATTATTTAAATGCAACTTATGGAGACCGATGGGTTGGTCGAAACGGACTTGTTAAATGGCCACCACGATCTCCGGATTTAACGCCATTAGATTATTTTGAGTGGGGCTGGATGAAGTCTATGGTTTATTCTGCGGCAGTTGACACGCAAGAAGAGCTAAGAAATCGGATCGTGGAAGCCGCAGTAACTATCAACCACCATCCTGATGCTATACGAAGAGCCAGAGAAGCATGGATTCGTCGTGCTGAATGTTGCATTCAACAAAACGGAGGCGCCTTTGAACATTTACTCTAAATGTTGTAATAATAATAAATAAATAGTAATAATAAATCTTTAACCTTTGATATCTGTTTAATAAATGAGTTTGAGATACATGTTAATATGAACTTTTTTGTTTATTTTGTGTTAGAGAACAGGTACCTAAAATAGTGCCGTGCAATTCCGAAACACCCTTTATAGCACTAGCGTTCCCCGTCGCGGCTTTGCCCGCGAGCCTTTAAAATCAATTCTGTGATCATTAACTTGACATTGATTTAATATAATGTGTTAACTGATGTTAAGGAGATTTAGTAGAATCGGAGCTTTCGGTAGGTGGAATGTTGCAGGGGGAAGCTGCCGGCTCGGTAGAAGAGGGAGACGCGCAATGGAGAGAGTTCACTAAAACCGCCAAAACAAAAAATTGCTTACTCGTCGTGAACGCTTCATTTTTAGGCTTTAAAACATGGTTTTCGTCGCCCCGTGGGGGTTTCGTGTTAAACTCCTCGTATCAAGATCTTTAAAATGAGTCCAAATTAGACATTTTTTCTCGAAATGCAAAAATAGGTTTCCGTTAGAGTTAAACGACAATTTCGCCATTTAAACCCCTTAGGGGTTACATTTTTGAAATTCCTTTCTTAGTGGTTACCTACATCGCGTTTAAAATCTAAATTCCGAACTTCAAGTTTCTATCATTAGTATTTTTTGCTCTGCGTTGATTCTGTCAGTCAGGACAAAGCCTCTTATATATAGAGAGATTTCCAAGTCAAATTTAACCTTTCCCACTCCAAAATCAAAGTTTTCCAAATCAAATTCATTCATTTTCCAATTGAATTGCAACCTTTTCCAAGTCAAATTCAACTACTTCATGTTCATCCCCTAACTAAGCGTGTTATACCTTGATCGCGTATTTATAAAGATTAAAATTTCTTTTGAATTTCGTATATTTCCTCATTTCAAAAAAACCCATTAATATTTTATTTTTTAATATTTAGGAGCCCACATAAAATTCAAATTAGATATTTTTCGCACAAACAAATAGATATTTTTTGACTCATGTCATAAAGAAACCCGAAAATGTTTCCGTTTTCAATATTAGTGTTACCCTCCTCAGTAAAATTTAAAATGAATATATCTTTCTTTAGATTTTGGATACTACAATACTTAGTATGATAAAATGTAGTTAAGCAATGTATTTTGTTTTATATAAATATGTAATTATTTATTGATCTGGTACGCTGTACCATCATACAATACTTAGTATGATAAAATGTAGTTAAGCAATGTATTTTGTTTTATATAAATATGTAATTATTTATTGATCTGGTACGCTGTGTGTATAGTAACCCAATGTATTTGGGCAGTACTACCTATTTTATTTTCTAAAATTAAGCATTTCTCTCTGGAAAAAGTTGAATTTGATTTGGAAAAGTTAACGAAAAGGTTATACTATTCTTATGAACTGTTATGTTTATTAAATCAATTAGTTAATATAAAAAAATAATTATTATGTTTGTTGTAAATAATTATTATGTACGTTATTATCTTTATTAAATCAATTAGTTAATATAAATAAAATAATAGAAATATTCTAAACTCTATTTAAATTTACCTCGGCGTGGATTGCAACAAAACCATCTTCCGCGTAATGAGGAATACTAATCCAGGCCTTTCCTCCATGTTGGACTGTTATCGTCTTGCCGGTGCATCTTCCGTTCTGCTTCAGCCCACTCACTACGTCACAGTAATCTCCAGGAGGCAAGCATGTCTGAAACGAGCACATAATTATTATCGAGAATACAAAATTGTAATATTCACCAGAACTGATGCTACCTGGAGGTCGGCGTTCAGATCGCTCTCCTCCGCGTTGAATGCGACGAAACCCTTATCACCCCTACAGAAGGCAATTTGGTAATTGCCGTTGGTCCACCAGTTACTTACTTCAGTTCCTGAAATAAATATTCCTAATTAACTACGAAAATCTGAAAATATTTCATTTCTGTCTTTGGTAATGAATCATACCTTTTACTGCATTTGCGAAGCGCACCATGCTATATATTTGCCTCCATCGGTGTTCGCAGACCCATCCTCCGCCACAAGTAAGATCGTCGTTCACAGGGACTGGGTATGGCGGTGGTGTCTGGTCAACGTCGTTGAAGTAGTAGCTGGACATCACTACTGCTCTTTCGTGGGGCCAAGCCAACATAAATCCGTTGGCCATCTATAGGATATAAAAATTAATAGATTCCCTTCTAATTTGATTAAGTATCGCCCAAATAATTAGGAAGTTATTGATAGTCAGCTGCCAACAAAATATCAAAATTTTCTGGAATTCAATAATGGTACAAATATTATAAGTTGTGATAAGATGAAACTATGTATTTGAAGTAGGTATATGCTTGTAATGAGTAGCGGGGCTGCTCAATAGTAAGGCATTAAGTGGATGTGATTAATGAGTTCTTCTCTGGACGCTGTAGAGCAGGAGTTCGATCATAGAACGATTTGGGCTTGTTATTATTTTGTCTATTCCATATTATCTGCCAATTGATCCATACCATTTCTTTGGGAGGAGGAATAGTTGACAGGAGACCTCAACATCTTCTGAGTCGTAAGCTGCATTGGCCAACCTTCTCTTTGCCTTTAGTTTTAAACTATGTGGTAGTGGAGTGGATGATAGATTTCCTTAACAGGAGGGTTTTCTTAAAACGGGTTTTAAACGTCCTTTTAGAGCACTTTTGGAATCTGAGCAAACTCCTGTTCTCTTTTCTTCAATTAATCCCTAACTGGAGTGCTTTTGGTGTGGCTGTTACTTTAGCTGTAAATGTGGGGTGTAGGCATCCGATTATACAAAATTTAAATATATAGAATATTGTTATGGGAGTTGTTATGGAACCATCCGTTAAATGATTAAACTATTTTTTCAGTTAGATATTATAGATGAAGAGATTATTAAATAATTGGTACACTAAATAATAATAAGAAAAATTAAAGTTTCCACAGGTTGAACATTCCTATTTCCGTTAGTAAGAGCAGTAATATGTATGTAAAGTATATGGTTGGAAAGCTTAATAGTTTAGTTATTAATCCAAAAATACCATGAGGAATTATATAAGTGTAATGTGAATCAGTAATGAATAGTTTTTGACTGACAATTCAACTAATTTCTTATTTTTAAAGATTAACATTGCTTAAAATTTGATTATTCCAAAAATTTCTAGAACAGTACTCGCCTTGTACTCCCTGCTCTTCTTGTATGTGAGGGCTTCAATGCCGAAGATTCCATATCGCTGGGTGTCGTGGTTGTCGATGAACACTACTGAGTCTTTCCAAGGGAGCATATTCCAATGTTCACCTGATAAGAAGCATATTATTAATTAGATTGTAATAAAATTAAATTATCATTACTAACTAAGATTTGGTTACCACAATTGCTGATATAAATATTCTATCTATATTTTGAAGAAAATAAAGTACTGACCAAAGTTGTGAAACCATTGAAGTTGGTTTTGACCAGTGAACGCTTTCGCCAATTCGAAGCCGTACTTAAAGTCCAATGCTCCTCCAAGCCAGGTATAGTCCTGTGGCTTGATTGCTCCTCCATCTGCAGAAAACGGCCATAATTAGTTATAATAGTAAATCCCGAAAATGACATCAATGGAATTTTTAACTTAAGTAATTTTCATTACCTTGGTTACTGAAGATCTCCTGGTAAAAATATGGCCTCTCACCATTAGGGAACCATCTTGTATTCATATTGTGCGTTCGCCCGTAAATCACAGCCAAGTCGTTTGGTTCTATATGTTTCGCTGCATCAACCCTTTAACAAAACATAATAATGTTACAATAAAATGGCAGTTAGTGATAGAAACTTTCAACCCTTCAGCAGTCGCGAAATGGCACAAAGTTCAACATTTTCATAATTTTGGATGGTTTCTCTTTGCTTTGAAGGTCTGAAAGGTCCAAACGGGTTCTATTTTCAGATACAACATTTCTGAAACCTTTTTCTATTTTCAGCTATACTATTTCTTTAATTTTTTTATCCCTCTGTTCCTTTCCGTTTACTTTAGTCGTGGTTTCAGCAAGGATGCAAATATATGTTCCGGCTGTTCATGTAATTAATTATTCTCTGTCTTGATTTCAGTTACTTTGCTAAAATAATCATAAACAATTCTAGTAATGCAAAAGGCCATTCAAAGAATTGTTTTGAATAAGGAAATTATTCTAATAATTATTGTTTAAAGTGTTAAAAATATTTTTACTTATTTATTCGAATGATTGTTTTAGTTTTGGAAAAAATATTTGTAAAAATGAATGAATGAAGTATGAAAAATATTCAGAGCCAACGGGCAAGGTATGATTTGAAGATTTATAAGTTATGCTGGAAGAAACAAGACGATAGAGCCTCTTATTTCAAGTCATTTGAAACTCCGATTGAATATTCCGTCTTCTTCTTTCAGACATTCTTGGGTTGGCTACAACAGTGCTAAGAGGAAACTGTCCAAGAAGCACGACCAGAAATTTCGAATAGAAAAACAACCGGAAATTAAGCGAAATTAATATTGACTAGTATAGTATGAACTTGTAAAGTACCTGAACCCGGCAATTCCAATATCGATTAGACGATTCAACAAGTCAACAATCTTGCCTCTTACATGTTCCTTGCTCTGGTCAAGATCGTGGAGCCCTTTAAATTCACAAGTACGGACCTGAAAAAACACAGTTTGGTCAATCACTAAAGTAGGTTTTATTGCGGGGACCATGCCAGTCTCAATGATATACCTCCTCAGGCTTATTCCAATCGTTGACTTCGCAGAAATCATGAAAGTCGCCTGGTCCGTAGGGGACATCTGGGTACAGTTTGTTATTTGGGTCAGGTATGGAACCTGCCGTACCCCTGGTACCCCATGGTTGGTTTGCAGACATGTGGTTGATGACAATGTCCACGTAGACTCTGAAAGGATAAGATGCCTTTTTAATAAAATTAATTTTGGCTGAATGCGATGGATCATTTATTATATTCTACGATTCTCACCTGACACTGACGCCATTACAAGTCTCTACCATGTTCCTAAGGGCAGCCTCGTCCCCGGACCTGCTGACCAGCTTGTATGAGAACGGTTGGTAGCGCTCCCACCACGGCCGCCCGTGGACTATTATGCCTTCGGTGACTGGCGAAACCTGCGGGAATTTGTTTAATTTTGAGATATTTTTTTCAATTATATAGAAAAGCTTTTTCTAATTCCAGGAAGCCAATGACCCTTAGGGATAGAGGCTAAGCTACTAATAAAAAATAATTTTAGAAAATCCTTTTCATACTTCTAAAAAATACTGGAAGTACAAAATCATCGTTTTTGTGTATATTTAAAATAAAGCAGATAGCCATCTGTAGTATGTAACAGCCAAAAATATTAGAACATCTTTCCAATTTCAGTTCAGTTATATCAGACTTCAGTAACTACATTTAAGCCTCTACAATCCTTATTAATATAATCTCAAAGAATATCAACTGGATAGCAGCTTATTACTCAGATCAATTATTAGCGATTACCTGAACTCCTTTGTAGCCGTACGGAGCTAAGAAGCGAACGCATTCCTTGGCCACATCGTCGTGGGACCATTCGAACAGGTTGGCGATGGTATCCGCCGAGACCAACGGCAAGATGGTTAGAGAGCTGCTGTCAGTATCATTTTGTGTTATACTCCTCAATATTTCGACCCCGATATTATATACTGATAACCAATCCCCTCTCCTTTTAGGGTGTTTATGGACGGCCTTGCTATAGTAAGAGTCAGCGAGTGTTATAGTGCTTGCTTTAATCAATTAGAACACGTGCAAGCCAATTTCATTGCAAAAGGTATTTGCATAATTTCTTTAGCATTCTTATATATATATATTTATATATATATATATATATATATATATATATATATATATATATATATATATAAATATATATTCGTTATCTAGATGAATGAAAATAATTGTAAAAATAACTAACCTAAAAAATAAAAAGTAGGGTAAATACATGAGACCCTTAATAGTAGTAATAACCTTTTTTAAACTATATATATAGTTTGAAGCGGGAGGAACTTTACAAGGCGCTTGAGGATCGCAACGCTCCCAGAAAGCTGGTGAGGATTAGAGAGGCAACATCAAAGGCAAAACATCGATGTTTTTACAAACAGAATGTCGATGTAAAATCATCCACAAAACATCAATATTCAAGAACATCGATGTGTTTTAATATATACATTCTTTAAATATTAACATATTAGTGCCAAAACTTATTTAAAACCATGTTTAAGTGTAAAACATGTTGTTTTTCATGAATAATATATAAACACATCGATGTTTTCATATTCATTTAGTAAAGATAAACCTGGGTTCACCTGTGGTGTTGTGGTTAGCATAGCAACATATAAAGCTAAAGGTCGCGGGCTGGCTTCCCGAGGTGACCCTAGGATTTTTTTAGGAGTGAAAAATCCTTGACTATGCTGTCCCTCGGATAGGACGTAAAATGGAGGTACATGCCTGTACGATGTCAGGTTAGGATAGGACTCCCACCGTAGCATCATCCGATTAGACTTATACAAGGTGGGCCAGACCCCCCCCCCTACCGTGCCCGCCCCGCATCCTTATAAATTGCATATCGTTGTGTTCCTTGTGGTGAAAGATTAAGAATAGACCAATGTCCTCAGAAAAAAAATTGGCCGCACTAATCCAAAATGGCTTTCAAACATGGGGGAATGACGAATTGGATTTTAGTTAGTTTAGAAACATCGAATCGGTTAGAAACATCGACATCTATGTCGCATCCCTAGTGAGGATTTGTCGTGGATGGAGGAAGAAGCAAGGTGAGAATCCAGGTCGACCACTCGGTGGAGTTTCCAGTCACAGTTGGTGTGAGTCAAGATGATGCATTTTCCTGCTTTTTAATCTTGCCCTAGAAAAGGCCGTCAAGATTTCAAATGTGGAGAAGAATTTCCGTAGTCTAGGGTAAGCAATTAATGAAAGCAATGAAGGCAATATACATAGTCACTGGCCAGTGTGCAGAGGTGGGAAAGAAAGTGAGCTTTGAAAATTATTCGTTTGGTAAAGAGGCAGAGTTTACGAGAACTTAGTTGAACTCAGACATCTCTGCTGACATGAGCAGCCAAATAATAGCCGTTATTAGGTGCTTATTTGGCCTCAAGCTGTAACTGAGAAGCAATCTTATTGCAAGGAACACAAAGCTGCTTCTCTACAAAGTGTTGTTACTTCCCATAATTACATATGGTTCCGAGGCTTGGACGATGACGGAGCTTAATATGCGTTCTATTAAAGTAATGGAAAAGCGAGCAGCGGAGGAGTAATTATAGAGGAATTAGAGTTGGAAGTGAATGGCGAAGGTGCACCAACCTAGAGCTGTATGACTTAAAAAGGAACCAGATGTTGTTAAGATTATAAGTCTTGTGCGATTGCGATGGGCGGGGCATGTGGTCAGGATGGCTGACACCTAGATTCCAAAGAGAGTCCTGAGTGAACAGCTCCATGGAACCAGACGGAGAGGACGACCGAGGCTGAGTTGGCCGTGTGGTGTGACCCGCTATGCAAGATGCCTGCTAAGGATTCCGAACTGGAAATTGCCCGGAAAGTGGAACAAGACCGAGACACCTGGCGTAGGCATATCTAGGAGGCAACCACTCGATACGGTTTGTAGGGTACAATACAATATACATGTATAAATAATAATATTTAATGTCATTTTTAATTTATTACAAGGTCTCAATAAGTTACATAATGAGTCATGAGTTGGCGGACTGACCAATTTCGCCATAATTAAAACTGGAAACATAAAACATAACACAACATTTTTACTTACCAACCTCCTTTTTTGAGTAAAAATTCACATTATCGTTTGAAATTGGAGTACATAAGCGCTACCTGAAAGGGAACACAAAACATTGTTCCTCAGTAACCATTGCTTTTGTCTATTGACAATCGCTATTGGCAAACAGGTAGTAACACTACCAGGAATGAAGTACCATAATTATGAGATTATTTCGAATTGTTTTTAGAAACATTTTGTTTAGGGGATTATAAAAATAAAAATCGAGTTTTGATACACGTCAAGTTTTTCTACGATATATTGTCAAGACGAATCGATTGCAGGGATAACGACCGATAATAGCTTGGAACTAAATTTTCAAATTTTGAGCGGGTCAAAGGTTTAGGAATCGCCACAAGTTTATTCCCCGATTAATAAACATTTTTGGGTGCAAGCACTTCGCCTTCTCTCACAGCAATCTTCTTGCTTCTCTCCAAACAGTTTTCTTTGTTTTCCACGGCAAAACGAAATTAAAATGGTAATTTGTAATCCTGTATGTTTTGATTTAGTTTTAAGAAAGCTATTCCCTTGGATAACAATAGTTTCCGTTACATAATCTAAAAGTAGAAAATTTTATATTTTAGCTATTTCGTCATAAATATTTCCTTTCACTGGCCTTCCACAACTTTACAAACAAAATATTATTATTTCTTGGCGTTCCAATGATATATATTCATATCTTATATATAGTCATTTCTCGTTACTAGGGATGATTAGGGACTTTTATTTACTATAAATAAATAATATTAAAGGGTCATTCCATATCAAGTGGTTGCTCGATCAGTTTAGAAAAAAATTATAATTTTACCAACAATTACGCATGGAATCAGTAGTTCAAATCAATTTTTTAAAAAAATTTAGGATCAACCGTTTCAAAATGGCAGTCATTTTTGTTTCACCTTTCAGGCCGATTTTTGAGTTTTTAAGCTCTCACAGAAAACTCATTTTCTCAAGACTGGTAAGTCATAGACTAATAATTCAAACACAATTGTTTTCCTTAAAGTCTGTTCTATATTTCGTGTTCTCTTTATTATTTGAATATTTTGAAGTGCAATACTCGAAAAGTGCTATTGAAAACAACTGCTATAAATTCTAAAAATACCGTTTTTGAGGGTAACTTTTGGGTATAAGGTCATGTACATCAAAGCTAATTTTTGGCATGATAATAAACCTAACTAAGTTGCTTTCATTAAAAGTACGCTTAACCCGTATATTCTTTACATTATTTTTTATGAATTTTTAGCTATTAATGGTAACATAAACCAATTGCAAAAAAATTCAACCACTATATTTAAGTACTTTGGTAGCTACGATTTTTTGAAAATAGTCATTTTCGTGCTTATTTAACAATGCATAAACTTCATTATACTTAATTAATATTTTACTATTTGTGAATTTTTTTACTTTTAATATCCCTCATTAATTGGCAAAAAAATGGGTTTAATTATAATTAAAATATACTCTATTAAATTTTTATTATTTTTTTTTATGAAGAAGTGGTTAAAACTATTTTTCGTTGGACATAGATAAAATTAAAAAACAAATCAATTAAATAAGGGGTATTAAAAGTAAAAAATTCCCAACCAGTAAAATTTTAATGAAGTATGATCAAGTTCACGCATTGTTAAATGAGCATGAAAATGACTATTTTCAAAAATTCGTAGCTACTAATGTACTCAAATATACAGGTTGAAATTTCCTGCAGTTGATTTATGTTGTTAATTTATATTAACCTACTCAGTTAGGTTTATTTTCATGCCAAAAATCAGCTTTGATGTACATCCCCTTATACCCAAAACTTACCCTCAAAAACGGTGTTTTGAGAAGTTTAAGCAGTTGTTTTCAATAGCACTTTTCGAGTATTGCACTTCAAAATATTCAAATAATAAAGAGAACACGAAATATAGAACAGACTTTAAGGAAAACAATTGTGTTTGAATTATTAGTCTATGACTTAACAGTCTTGAGAAAATGAGTTTTCTGTGAGAGCTTAAAAACTCAAAAATCGGCCTGAAAGGTGAAACAAAAATGACTGCCATTTTGAAACGGTTGATCCTAAAAATTTTTAAAAAATTGATTTGAACTACTGATTCCATGCGTAATTGTTGGTAAAATTATAATTATTTTCTAAAATGATCGAGCAACCACTTGATATGGAATGACCCTTTAATATTATTTATTTATAATAATAATAAAAGTCCTATTATTTATTATTATTATATATTATTATTATTATTATAGTATTTATAGTAATAATAAAAGTCCCTAATCATCCCTAGTAACGAGAAAATTTCTCGTATAGTCATAGTCATAGTCATTTAATGACTATATATAAGATATGAATATATATCATTGGAACGCCAAGAAATAATAATATTTTGTTTGTAAAGTTGTGGAAGGCCAGTGAAAGGAAATATTTATGACGAAATAGCTAAAATATAATATTTTCTACTTTTAGATTATGTAATGGAAACTATTGTTATCCAAGGGAATAGCTTTCTTAAAACTAAATCAAAACATACAGGATTACAAATTACCATTTTAATTTCGTTTTGCCGTGGAAAACAAAGAAAACTGTTTGGAGAGAAGCAAGAAGATTGCTGTGAGAGAAGGCGAAGTGCTCGCACCCAAAAATGTTTATTAATCGGGGAATAAACTTGTGGCGATTCCTAAACCTTTGACCCGCTCAAAAATTGAAAATTTAGTTCCAAGCTATTATCGGTCGTTATCCCTGCAATCGATTCCTCTTGACAATATATCGTAGAAAAACTTGACGTGTATCAAAACTCGATTTTTATTTTTATAATCCCCTAAACAAAATGTTTCTAAAAACAATTCGAAATAATCTCATAATTATGGTACTTCATTCCTGGTAGTGTTACTACCTGTTTGCCAATACTTTGGACCACTTGATATGGAATGAACCTAAAGGTACTTGCTAAAGTAGTGTTTCGGCTTCCCGAAAGGTACTACAAATTGCAGAAGCAGGGGTGGGCAAATCGAATGGCGGGACCGCCAAGATTTGAATGCCCCACCGGCGAACTCTGCTGGGGGCAGAAGCTGAGAAGCAACTTGGTGAGTGAGATTCCTGATAGAGACCAGGCCTGGCCCATCCATTCCTTTTTTTCTTTTCAATTAAAATTACTCAAGCCATGAGTGAGTAAGAAGAGGAGCCGGTTCCCCGGCTGGAGGCGATGAAGAGAAGAGAGAGATCTTGAAGAACTACATGGACAATATGGAGAAGATAGAGCATATTGAAAAAGTAATTAGTGAGTCCGCATGGCCATCTCATTTAAATACCCACTAACAAACAATATTTTGTAGGGTCTTTTTTGTTCTTTTTTTTTTCTCAATAAATCTGTAATCGTTAACTCCATTTCATTTTTTTTTTTAACATCTCTAACCTTCAAATACAGTCCACTTAATTCACAGAAGTTGGTTTGTGCCTTACCATTAAGTTGAAGGTATAAACCATAAAAAATTTTGGTCCTACCGTGCCTGGATATGAACCATCATATCTGATCCCACCTGCTTGATATTAAACTGTAAAATTGGTTCAGCAAGGTGCAATTCATTATTAATTAGAGATGTTAAAAATAAAATAATAATAGTGTTCAATTTTCATTTGTTTTCTGTTAACTTATGCAAAAGATGAAACCTGTAAATGCTACAGTCATATATCAATGTATAAGCAGCTTGCTCGAACAAATCTGCCATTCCTTTATCATTAGTGTATATTAATTTATTAATTAATTAATGTTATTCTAATGTAAAGTAAAAATCTAGGAATTCCCTAAGATTTAATAGTTTAAATCTTGATTATTTCAATTGAGCGCAGATGAACAGTTAAAGCATTGATAATGTTTTCAATAAATAGAAATGTAATTCTCAATTATGTAGAGTGCTTTATTCACAGAGACTGCATTAAAGTAAATTTATTAAATTCAGCTTCAACAGACCTTAATTATGGTTAATAAAAGGCAGCATATATCATAAACTTAACCTAACCTATTTCAATTGCCTGAACTGAACACAATACTTACTTTAGTTATAAATGTTTTTAATCATGGTTTACTCATTTACTAGAATATACTTTAATCATTTATTCATAAACTATTGATAAAATTACAGTGTTCTAATTAACAATAGCAAGTAACATCACACCATAAGGCATGCACTATTAAAATTCACACATATATTCATCAGTATTTAATATATTCTTTAATTGCAGCACTATTGAGTAATAGATAGTTAATTAGACAATATTATTCGTTTCCACCAGCCCAAATTTCAAGAATATTGAAGGGAAAATCTGTCCCTTGCAATATCTTAGCTAGAAGCCTTCCTCTATAGATAACCTTACCAGGTTGCTTGTTCTGTTATCACATTCCAAGGAGGTCGGCTTAGATACGTTGGCGCGCTGGTTTCAACTTCAACTTTAATTTCTCATGGTGACGTCATTACACTTTTCTTTATTGACGTTTCACAGTATTTCACTCATTTAAATATGGCTGCAATTTTAATTTATGTGATCTACAATTTTATAGCTGCATATAATTCCTACTTGCTATTTATTTTCTTTTTCTATTGTTCAGTTCTAGTCATGGTTTTCTTTTCTCGTTCATATTTGACTTCTTATTTGTTCACATTCTTGTATTAAGTGTTCTTCTAGCTCATTTAACGCCTTATTAATTACCCAGGGTACTTATCTCTACTGATGAAAATCATCTTAGTTTAAATATTTTGTTCATTTCGATGTTCAATATTTTGTTCTGGTCATGTTTCTTGTTTTATTTTATTTTATTGCTTTGGCCTTTAATATCTCTCTCTCTATCTCTCTCTCTCTCTCTCTCTCTCTCTCTCTCTCTCTCTCTCTCTCTCTCTCTCTCTCTCTCTCTCTCTCTCTCTCTCTCTCTCTCTCTCTCTCTCTCTCTCTCTCGCGCGCTCTCCAAGTTCGGGGGGACTTCCTCATTTTTGAGAAATTATCATTATATAATGACCGATCGTCAGAAAATTATGACAACTACGGAATTATCTTCACGTGCAGCAATGTTGGAGCGGCGTATGCGAGGAACTAAACGGGACTTTAGCGGCCTTTCTTCTATTGATCTAGATGCACTCAGCGACACTGATGCGGCAATCTTCGAAGCAAGGATAGCCAAAGCTGAGGTTGAGTGGAAGGAATTCCGCGACTCCTGGAACGAGCGAGAAGACATCGCAGTTCAAGTAGGAGCGAGTGATGCATTTCCTAATGACGCATGGTACCAGGTTTATGATGCAATAAAGGAGGAAATAGTGAAAGCCAATGGAAATCTCCTTCTTATAAAAGAGCGCAAAGCAAGATCCAGGATCCATGATACGACTACACTCCCTGCTTGCTCAACCATCAACAACAGTGGAAGTTACACCCTAAAAACGCACCTTCCGAAAATCGACATTCCCACGTTTTATGGCGATATGCGTAAATGGTCGCACTTCAGAGATACATTCGAATCATTAATTCATAATGAAACAGCATTATCCCAAGTGGAAAAGTTCCACTATCTTATAGGGGCCTTGAAGGGTGAAGCCGCTGCCGTAATTTCCAGATTTCCCGTTGATGAACAATCATACCAGCTCGCATGGAAAAGAGTCGTCGAGACGTACCAGAACCCGAGAGTCCTAGCCAATATTCTGGTGCATCAAATTATTGACTTTAACTTCAAGCAGTTAAAAGGCGAGCTCCAAAGGTACGAGTGTTTCCTGACGGGTGTAGCCGATAGTATCGATGCCTTCCGTGCGCTGAAGCTTGAAGACCCCGCGGACTTCTTATTAAGCACTCTTGCGCTCAGGGCATTGGACCCGGAAACGAGGAGACAGTTTGAGCTATCTCTGAAATCTAACAAGGAATTTCCGACGGTAGACCATGTTCTCGATTTTGTCCGCCAGCGAAAGACTGCCATCCGGATGTCTCAAGGTGTCGACAATTCGACTAGAAAAGCACCTGCTCGCCCCACTCGGAATGATATGAAGCACAACTCTGTTTCCTTACATGCCACTGGTGACTCGAGTTCCTCTTCCGCCAAATTCATGCAGAGCAATAGTAACGGTCGGAGAGCCAATAACAAGCAGCAGAGGAGTGGTAACCGCAATTTCATAGTAAAATGTTACCTTTGCAAAGGGGATCACTTCATTGCAAACTGTGAGAGCTTCCGAACCCTAACACCTGAAAAGAGGTTAGAACAGGTCCGCAAACTCCAGCTCTGTCGGAATTGTCTTCGGAAAGGACATAATGTTTCTACCTGCCTCTCAAGATTTCGCTGTCGCACCTGCAATGGGAGACACCACACCCTCGTGCATACCCTAAGGGAAACCAAGGAGACCAAGACCCTTGAGTCAACACCAGCAGCAACTACGGACACATTTATCGGCTTTGGAGCAACGCCGCAATCCTCTTCTTCTTCTTCAGAGAGCACTACGGTACTCTTGGGTACTGTACGTGCACTTATAAGGTCTACAGGGGGAGCGTACCATTCTGTTCGTGCGTTACTGGATTCAGGGAGCCAGCACACCTTCATCACGAGCGCTTTGGCCCGCAAGATTGGTGCTAAAATCACCCCATTCAGCGGGAGCATCACAGGTCTCGGCGAGACGGCCGTTCCAAGGTCGCATCTTCAGGGTTCAACTTCCTGCATCTTACGTCCGTGTGCTGATGATCAAGAGTACCCTATTTCACCTGTCGTCGTTGACCGCATTACCACTTCGCTACCTACACGCGATCTTCCTGCCTCCATCATAAACGAGATAATGCGGCATTCACTTGCTGATCAGCAATTCGGAGAATCGGCAACCATAGACATGCTTATCGGGGGAGATATTTTCCCTCGCATCCTCACCGGAGTTCCTTACTTCACTGGAGTACACGGGTTGTATTTTACCCCGACGGTATTCGGCTTGGTAGTGTCCGGAGTCCTTCATGACGAGACCCCGAGTGATTCGTGTTCGTTTCTAGCGCTCTCCAAGAACAATATTGAAACGCAGCTTAAAGCATTTTGGGAGCTGGAAGAACCGGCATCCGTGGAGAGATCACACCCCGACGACATACAGTGCGAACATCACTTTGTTAATACTCACAGTCGGACAGACGAAGGAAGATATGTGGTGAGGTTACCCTTCAAGACTCAATACCGGGAATTGGATTGCAACCGGTCAGTAGTCCTTAGAAGATTTTATGTCTTAGAAGCAAAATTTCGAAAGGATCCAGCCCTTTCGGAAAAGTACAAGGCTTTCATGAAGGAGTATAGCGACCTGGGACACATGTCCCCTTCACTCACAAATTCGTCCTATCTGATCCCTCATCATGGGATATGGAAGGAGAACCCTCACGATACCAAGTTGCGAGTGGTGTTTGACGCATCATGTCGTTCGACCAGTCACAGTTTAAATGATGCACTTCACTCAGGGCCTAAGCTGCAAAGAGATATATGTGACATCTTGATAAGATTTCGTCTATATGCTATTGCTGTTTGCGCTGACATTGTGAAGATGTACAGACAAATCATCATGCACCAGGATGACCGACTGTTCCAGCACATTCTGTGGCGCGAAGAACACTCTCACGCCGTTCAGGAGTTTGAGCTTAACACCGTCACCTACGGAGTCCGGTCTAGCGCTTATCAGGCCCTTCGGGTAATCCAACAGCTGGTATTGGATGAGGGAAGTCGATTTCCGCTTGCTTCTAGCCGCGTGAGTTGTGACATGTATGTTGACGACATTGTGAGCGGAGCTGATACACCTGAAGAAGCCTCCGAACTGGTGTCTCACCTAAGCGCAATGTTCGCGAAAGGAGGATTTACTCTCAGCAAATGGGCATCCAACTTGTCTGAGGTGTTGCCGCATAACGGTGACCAGGTTAAACTGGTGCCCATCCAGCATCAAGAAAACGACGGCGTTAAGATTTTAGGAATTTTCTGGAGTTCAACCACTGACTCGTTTTCTTATGTTACCCTTCCTCTACCCTCGGATTTGGTGACGAAGCGCGTGATGCTCTCGGCGGTGGCTAGAATATTTGATCCATTGGGCTTGTTAAGTCCGGTAATCTTTACAGCTAAGCACCTAATTCAACGCGTTTGGAAGGCGGGTCTCGGATGGGATGACCAGCTGCCAGATGAATTGGGTGACGCGTGGAAGGCGTTGACTTCGGATTGGCAAATTCTATCATCGGTGACTATCCCACGCTACATATCCAGCAACCAAGCCATTCATCATCTGGTTGGATTTTGCGACGCATCTTCCAAGGGATACGCTGCCGCTCTATATCTTCGCTCTGAAAGTCCTAAGGGCGATATCAAGGTGTCACTCATTAAATCCAAGACAAAGGTAGCACCTGTGCAATTTGTTTCGATTGCTCGCCTTGAGTTATGTGGTGCTCTCCTACTTTCTAGGTTAGTTTCCTCTGTCCCCCAATCCATAACGCGGGAGGTGGTTTGCTTCACGGACTCTCAGGTAGTTCTTTCATGGTTACACACTCCCATTTATGAACTGGGAGTATTCGAGGCAAATCGGGTTTCCCAAATCCTCAACATAGTGGCCTTCGATTGTTGGAGACACATCAGTTCCGAAGAAAACCCCGCCGATCTTGCCTCGCGAGGTTGTGACCCAAAGAAGTTGCTGGAGGCCTCAAACTGGTGGAACGGGCCCAGATGGTTAAGTTCGCCCGTCGCTCAATGGTTCAGCCCAGCTGAAAGAACAGTAGCTATGAGCAGTCAACGATCTGTGCCCCAGCAAGTTGAGCAGCCTTATGACTGGACCGAACGGTTCTCTTCGTTCCGTACCCTCGTCAGAACCGTAGCTAGGATCCTGAGACTCGGCAAGGGCAATCAAAACATAGGGTCATCAATCCAGCCTCAACAATACCAGCTGCAGGTTTCCGCGAAGGAAATAGCCGAAGCGGAACTAAGGTGCGCAGCGTTTATTCAACGTATGTACCTTCCCCGAGAGCTTTTTAAGGAAAATGCAAACGTTCCTAAGCCTTTTGCGTCGCTATCTCCATTTCTCGACGAACGGGGTATTGTCAGGGTGGGCGGACGTTTACAAGAATCTTCTCTGCCTTACGCGAAGAAGCACCCCATTCTTTTGCCTCGGCGATCTCACTTTACGAATTTGATCGTTGATTCAATACACTCTGACCATTTTCACGCAGGTCCTGCCTTAACGCTGGCACTAGTGCGAGGAAAATATTGGATACCCTCCACGGGCAAATTAATCAGGGGAAGGATTCAGCGATGCGTTCATTGTAGGATTCTTAGAGCAAAACCTATTCCCCCGCTGATGGCACCATTACCCAAAGCTAGAGTCGAGGAGACTCGGGCATTTTATCAGGTTGGAGTCGACTACGCCGGACCCTTTCTAATCAAAGAATCAAGAAGGCGGAACGCTTCATTGGGAAAGGCCTACTTATGCCTCTTCATATGCATGGCTAGTAGGGCAGTACATTTAGAGTTGGTGAGCTCTCTAACCACATCAGCCTTCCTGGCCTCTCTCGCCAGATTCACCTCCCGGCGCGGTTCACCTCATACCATTTGGTCTGATCACGGGACAAATTTCATAGGCGCTTCCAAGTTTCTCAAGGAGGTTTACAAATTCCAGAAAGGGATTCAAAACTTAGTTTCCGCGAGCTAGCACTTAAAGGCATAGAATGGAAATTTATACCTCCCCGTGCTCCTCATTTCGGGGGGCTCTGGGAAGCCGGAATCAAGTCTGCGAAGCGGTTATTGACGAATTCCATCGGTAGCGAACCGTTGAACTATGAAGAGTTATCAACCACCCTCATCAAGGTTGAGGCCTTACTGAATTCGCGCCCTCTTTGTCCCCTCAACGAGGATGCAACTCATTTTGATTTCTTAACGCCTGGACATTTTTTGATAGGAGGCCCGCTCATTTCATTGTCTCAGCCGTCAGAAAGCCTCTGTCAGTTGCCTACTCTAATGTCAAGGTGGAAGGTAGTAGAGGCGAGGGTGGACCACGTCTGGAAGCGCTGGAGCAAGGAATATCTCCATACCTTGCAACAAAGACAAAAGTGGAACAAAATGAACCAGTCCCTATGCGTAGGAGATCTTGTCGTCCTACTGGAGAGACGAACCGTTGTTGGGCAGTGGCCCGTTGCACGAGTGTGCGCAACCTTTCCTGGGAGAGACGGAGTTATTCGCACCTTGACAGTGCGCACCCCCTCAGGTAACCAACTGACCCGGGCAGTTACTTCAGTAGTACCTTTGTTTTGCCCTACTGGGGATGCAGAAGAATAGTTATTTTTTTGGTTATTTTTCATCATTCTTCTTAAAGTTCGTTTTTCACCTGGAGACTCCTTTTGTTTAGTTTTTTTTTTTTTTTTTTTTTTTTTTCTCCTAAATGCTATTGAGGTTAAAATTTAATTTCCCCAACATTCCTTGTTGGTCATTTCCAATCACAGGTTCACATTCTCAATACACCTTGTCTACCACATGTGACTGTGTGACTGAAGTTTGTCTTTTTTTTAGCAAAGTTTTTTTTTTTTTTTTTCTTTTCGAACACTCTGTGAATAGAGTTCATAGATGTATACATTTTCCTCTTTTTTTTATCGAATACTCTGTGACTAGAGTTCATAGATGTAAGTATGTATATTCTTTTTTGTTTTATATTGTACTTTACCAACACCCCTATCTTCGTTCAATATGCTCTCACAATACATCCAAATCCTGAACAATTCCTGCTTCACATTCTTGAAGATTAAATCATCCGCAGCTGATTTAGGTGGGCGGTATGTTTCGGCTTCCCGAAAGGTACTACAAATTGCAGAAGCAGGGGTGGGCAAATCGAATGGCGGGACCGCCAAGATTTGAATGCCCCACCGGCGAACTCTGCTGGGGGCAGAAGCTGAGAAGCAACTTGGTGAGTGAGATTCCTGATAGAGACCAGGCCTGGCCCATCCATTCCTTTTTTTCTTTTCAATTAAAATTACTCAAGCCATGAGTGAGTAAGAAGAGGAGCCGGTTCCCCGGCTGGAGGCGATGAAGAGAAGAGAGAGATCTTGAAGAACTACATGGACAATATGGAGAAGATAGAGCATATTGAAAAAGTAATTAGTGAGTCCGCATGGCCATCTCATTTAAATACCCACTAACAAACAATATTTTGTAGGGTCTTTTTTGTTCTTTTTTTTTTCTCAATAAATCTGTAATCGTTAACTCCATTTCATTTTTTTTTAACATCTCTAACCGTTCAAATACAGTCCACTTAATTCACAAAGGTTGGTTTGTGCCTTACCATTAAGTTGAAGGTATAAACCATACAAGTAGGTTTCTCCTTAGCAAATAGAGCCTTACCAGATCGTTCTATTGATGATAAAACCTACATCCTATTGAAGTATTTTATTATGATTAAATACAATACATAATTTCAGTTTCGTACAAAATAAATTTTATGATCCATCCATTCACACACAGTCTATTTTGCAGGACTTGTTTATTTGGACTCAACTGATGCTAAAACATGTTTTTTCGTTTAAAAACCGTAACTAGATATTTTTCATGATAATGATAATTCACCTTCCTATATATTTTATATGCTCCTAGGTAAGTGAAATTAAAAATTTGATTATAAGTCCTTTTTCATGCAATATTTTCATATTTTTTCTATCATTATCATTTCTTTAATATTTCGTACAGATATTAAATTTCCGGTGAATATTATGGTATCAATAATGTAGACATTAATAGTGTATTAACAATAGTGTGTGTGTAGAATAATATATGGTAACGTGAAACAAAAAACAAAACCTATGATTTAAAATAGTTCTCGACTTGTTGGAACAAACTGTTCTGATATATGCTTGTTATTGTTCGAGGACCATCTATGCTTCTCGAAAACATTCCAGACAGTTCTATTTCAGACTAAATATAAGGAGAGGTTGACTGAAGGATTAATTTTATTCTGAGGCTCAGACCATATCATCAGATCATACTTGTGGGATGCTTTTTCGTTAGAGCTGATACTTTTTGTAACCTTCTTGATTTATTTGAGTTTATATTGTTTCTGGGGCATTTCTGCAAATGTCGTCAGATCCATTGTCCATCCAATGTCTGGTCCAATGTCCATCCAATTTCGTCTGATCCTGACGACTTTCAAATTCTTACCCCAGGACACTTCCTGATCGGAGCACCCCTCGTCGACCCACCGGAACCCGAGCTTATTGATGTTCCTCGGAACCGTTTGTCTAGATGGAAGTACCTGCAATGTTGCCTTGCTGATTTTTGGAACCGTTGGAATAAATAATAATTATGTTTATTGTAAATAGTGTGTTTATTTCGAATATGATTAAGAAAGAATATCGTATATATGGTGTCTAGTTGTATTAAGGACCACAACAACGGCTATAACGCCGTAGCAGTTGTAGTATGCGAGTTGTACGGGGCACACTTATATTTTCACCAATCGTGCCCTCACTCACCATTATTGTTTCATCTCGTCTCATCTTCAATATATTAAGAGCCTGCATATCAAGATCTATGATATCTACAAGGACCATGAGTATATAACACAACAGTGGATACAATAAGAATTTCTATATAAGGTAGGATCCTCCTTACTCACCAATTTTTGTAATGGGAATATATAACGTCGAAGAACATCTTTTCTTTTTTTTCTCTCGATGAAGATCTAGTTTAATGGACAATTATTTTATCTAATTTTGTGTACAAAGCGTTAGATTCATTTTCTTTTTTTCATTATTTTGTAAAGAAGTTAATTTATTTATTTATTTTTTTTTTGTTCTTTTAATTTATTCCTTTTTTTGTTTTTAAGTTGTTTTCTTATTTTCTTTGAATATCTATGTTAATTTTGGGGGTTAACTGTTATCAATTTATTTTTTTTAATCCTTTTTTTCTTTATTAATATATTTTTTGTAAAACATGGAAGGGCCTTTTATTTATTTTAAACCTAAACCTATAGACTATATTGATTTTATTTTATTTTAAGTTTGCATGAAATATTTTTATATTTATTAATTTATATTATCACCATTGTTTTTATTTCCTTACAGCAAAACCCACCTTTCCCATATTTATTTTTATACAGTCCATTTATTTCGTCTTTGCCCGTGGAGAAGATAAATCTCACAGCGGAGGCAAGCGATCGCAGCCCTGGTCGGCAGTCAAAACGATCCTTGGGTCTTCCCCGAACCGATTCTTTCCACCCCTGGCTTTGAGCCATGTTCCCCTCAACGCTCAGACCATCCAAAATTTGATGTGAGGGAATGAAGGAAAAACGTCTGCACATACTTTTTTTATTTTATTTATTGTTATTGGTAAAAATAAATGGCACCGCTTATTTTTTCATGGAATCTTGAAGTAATAACTGACTTAACCGATTAAATAAATTTATTAAAACACTCTATTGTTGAAAGAATACGAATTTTTAAAGTAGCTCGCCTGGGAGTCGGACAAGGTGAGAGAGTAAAAAAAACAATTACTTTTATTTGTTTTTAACCAATTATAAATTTAGTTTGGAGCTAAAACATAGCCTTCATAGAACAACAAAAGGAGTGAAATGGTTGAAAATGGACCGGACGTACGATTTACACATTTTCAGATAATGACCCTTACACTAATAGAAACACTGTGGGTCGTTAGAATTAACAATGTTATAACTTTAAAAAATATTGTCTTTTATCTCGCATAATGATAAAATCCTTCTTCTACTTTTTTTTGATCAAACATAAATAAATAGTTCTACCTATTAATTTTTGTTATTTTCTTCAGAAAGTCTTCTTTTCCTAATGACTGGTATATTATAATACGGTGTTTCGGGGGATATGATTATCCTATATGTCTCAGCAACTTTTTCTTTGTCCATTAAGTCTTCTTCTTCACAGTTGTCGCCTGTGCTCCAAGGATGTTGATTGCTTTCCACTTCCTGCTCGCTTTTTGCAAGTAGTTCTTTAAAATAGATGATAATAATGTATTAAAATACACATTCCCTTCAATATTTTAGATTTGTGACTTCTTTCCACGTATTGTTCAAATATTAATTTACTTGATTAACTACATACGAGTATATAGAATAGTAGCAAATATCAAGTTTGGACATAATCCTATCGTTGACTCAGTTGTTATTCGAAATTTTTTTCTGTTTACAAAAACTGCAATCAGTGTAGATATTGTTTGTCCAATGTCTGTCATTGATTAACTGTTCTTGAAATATGCTGATCTACTGTGCATCCACTTCATGACTAATCTAAATATTTTCTTGTCACCAGACATAGTCTGTAATTGGCATAAGTTATTGAAGAACATTCTTTTGTTTTACCTATGTTTCTTCCCTTAAATCAAATGCAGAAATATTGCAAAAATTAAAATTTAAAAAGTAAAAAAAAATCATGTAAGTAAGGACAGGCAGCGTCGCATGCCATATAGATATATATTTTAATGAGCACTATTTGAATTAATATTAAAAACTTTTTTTTATTTAGTAGTATTAAAACGTTATACTCAACTTTTCGAAGTAATTTCGTGATGCAAGTAACTTATGTTAATCATCATGGGCGTCCGATGGGGGCAGCCTCATCTATATCCATGAGCATTCATGTACATCCAATAACCCATAAACCTTTAATGTTGAAAGGATATAATCATATCCCCCCGAAGCATGATAATGTACCAATCATTAAGGAAAGAAAACTTTCTGACGAAAATAAATAAAAAATAATAAGTAGAATTATTTCTATATGCTTGATCGTACACAAGTACTGGAAGAAGGATTTTATCATTATGACAGATAAAAGGCAATATTTTTTAAAGTTATAAAATTTTTAATTCCAACGACTGAACGAAGTCATTCACCAAGGTTGTACGTACCATTAGGACCTTCCCCAGCCCTCAAGTGTGTTAGAAAAGAAATTTCTTGATAGTTTAGCAACTGCTGACAAACCCATTTGGAAGCTGACTAAACATAAAAACCAACTCAACCCTCCTGGTATGACGAACAATGTACAAAGGAGACAAAACGAAAAAATGAAGCTTTCAAAGCCATGTTGCAGAGGCGTACGCGTGGAGCTATGGTAGAGCACCGCCAGAAACGAAGAGAAGCAGCTACATCGCCAAAAAAAGGGGAAAGTGGCAAAATAAAAATCTGGAGAAACTTGAGAGACTGGGAAATGCAGAGGAAAGCCGAAAGTTCTACCAACAGATCAATAAAGGTAGAAAACAATTCCAGCCCAAGGCAATTGCCTGCAATAATGAAAACGGAACACTCCTAAATGAGAATGCTCAGGTACTTGCTAGATGGAGTCGTCAGTTTAGTAACCTGATTGGTGGTGGCCAACATACAGACGGGACACGTGATCACCTGATATCACTTTCTGCTGAGGATGAGATTGAATCTCCAGATGAAGACCTAATTAGAGAGGCAATTTTTAATCCGAAAAATAATAAGGCACCATACCATAGGAGCTCTTCAAGTTCGGTGGTGAGGTGCTCCAGAAAGTTATGCATGACCTCGTAGTTAATGTACGGATAGAAGAACTGCTCTAAACACTAGAGGGGAAGCCAACTAGAGTGCGATAACTACAGGTGCATTTCACTTCTCCCTTGTGCCTACAAAATTCTATGCAATATCCTGTGTCAGAGCCTGAATTCCTACGCATAACGTGAGCTTCGTTTCTGTCAGTTCGGCTTTCGGCGTATTAAATCTACCTTAGATCAAGTTTTCTCTCTAAGGCGAATTCTTGAGAAAGGAAGAGAATATCAGATGCAAACATACCATCTGTTTGTCGATTTTAAAGCAGACCATAAGACTGTATCGATAGACCGGCACTATACAAGCCAAGAAGAAGAGCTCAACATCCTAATACCTCTCACACAATTAACAATGATGGGTATATAATGTATGGTATTTATCCAGGGAGGACTCTAAGAAGTGTTTGTTTCCGGAAAAGGGGTGAGCCAGGGTGATCCCTTAGCATGCCTTCTGTTTAACTTAGCTTTAGAGAAAGTTGTAAGAGAATCCAGCATTCAGACAACAGGCACTATCTTTAATAGGATTGTCCAGATCCTAGCCTATGCCGATGACATCGATATCGTGGGACGGTCTTTTCAGGCAGTCAAGGATGCATTTATGGCCTTAGAGGCTCCAGCTCAGTTCGGCGCATGCACCAGTTTAAATAAATCACACGTTACATCGCTCTCTAAAAACTTATTATTTTCAGAGTGAAACAGTGAAGTTGGCAGTGAAAAAACAGTGTAATTAGTTATAGATGAAAAAATGACGAAAAATACTTTTGTCCACCTAGCTCCTAAGCGAAACACTGTGCGAACGAACGAAGACATGCACCAAGGTAGTGAGTACCATTAGGACCTTCCCCAACCGTCAAGCCCTCAGCATCGTGTGTTCTCTTCCATTTATCTGTTCCAGTTATGACAAATAACTGTAGATATAAGGCCCAGTAAAATCAGTGATTAGCATTATATTTAGTTTGTAAACTCTAGATTTGATGTCTCTTTTGTAATTCTATTGTAATAAATCCTTTTTATTGTCTTATTAAGCACTGCTTTTAATTATATAATTTGTGAGAGTGGAACGGTTCCCCTCATGGATACAGTTTAAATACACCGACTAAATATAAGATTTAGCAATTGGTATCACAGCAGTAACGAGGAATTAAAATTAAAATACAGGCCTTAAGGAGTGGTCAGGAGCAATCAATAGGTGGGCAGCGACTGTGTCTTACATATTCTCTTATTCTTACTCTCTTACTCTAAGACTACTTAAAAACTCTGTACTATTAGACTCGACTGTTTCATTAAGGCAGAATACGTCTGGAGAGGGTCTTTCTCAGTATTAGGGGCGATAAGAAGGGCTTTAGAGTACAAATTCAACCTATCATTTATATCTTATTTAATCTCTCTATGCCCCATTACACACATAAGTGCAATAATCAACTACTTATTAAAGTAGTATTAAAGTAATTTACGAATACTTATTAAATATTAATTTACAAATTAATTATTAAAATACTTATTAAAGTATTTTACTTGTTCTGCATATTATTTGTTCTTTAACTTGCTTCCTTAGTTTAAGGACAATCAAATTCTATCTTTACATGGCGAAAAAGTTTCCAAAGGGGGGGGGGGGCTGCAGCCCACTCAGCCCCCCCCCCCTGGATCCGCCAATGGTGTGTTTCACTTGTAAGCCGACGTACAAAGATAAGCCAAGGTACAAGAAGCAATGGCCTGGACTGGACTGGAGTCTTAGTCTTTCGCTGAAGAAATAATATGGTTACTTCTGGGTTACTTTATCGTTGATACTTTTTGTGACATTTTTAATAATTTAAGTTTTTTATTATTTGTTTGACTTTGTAATCTTCCAATAAAAATTGTTAGAGAGGGATCCCATGGATTTTTATTTCAGTTTAATAAACTTGTACAATTATGAAAGGAAGTAGAAAACTAATGATCACGTTTTCATTTTCAGTCTAAATTGTAAAAGCAGAAGCCTAAAACTTGGGACCAAAATCTGACCCAATGATCAACAAATTTAAAACTATTTTTTGTAATTTCAATGCATCAATAAATAATTAGAACAATTTTATTCGATATTATGAAACAGCTCATTTTATTTGAACCATTCCTGTAGTTTTAGATTGACGGCTTTAATGAATCTTTGTCTAATCTTTTTTGCTAGGCAAATCATCATTTAGCTAAGAAATGAGAATAATTATGGTAAATCATAATTTATAAGCGAAGTTATCTGACAATTATTTAAAATCAGCCTATATTCAACAAAATTTTTCAGTATCACCGGAATCAACAAGGTTATATGTGTATAGATGTTTAGTGTCGACAACCGTACGACCAACAATGTTTTCTCCAGCCCTTACAGGATATACCGAGGTACATAAAATATTTCTATATTTAAAGTAATTATATCAATTGTAAATAAAGGAAATTAGAAAAAGGTTGGGAATGAGCAATTTATATTTTAAAGACTTTATTTACACTTAAAATAAAGCAATTTCTTGTAAAAAACATATAAAGCAGCATGTACATTAATGCCGCAGTAACAATAACGGCCAAGTCCACTTTGAGTAATTATTAGGTAACGCGCTCAAAGTAATTATTTGTTTCACATAAGCACAGAAACTGTTTCTTGATGCCTTTATTTAATATAAATTTTCCTCTTTTGTGTCGGCATACCAATTGCGGTATTTTACTTCTATCCATTTGATCTTACAGGGTTTTTTATTATGACCTTCCGATTTTTCCTTTTTTTGTGCATAAATCGATTAGAATATTTTTACGACGTAATACAACACTTTCACTCTCTGCAACATTTTTGTAGAATCTTCTCTTCGGCTGTTTTCTCAAGACTTAATTAATAATTGACAGGCCCACCATCCATTTCTCGGTAGTAGGAGTTAACAACCAGAATGCAATAGATGTACCAAACTAAAACATAGGGAACATTTCTAATTATAAATTAAAATTTAAGTAAAAATTTAATTATTGAATGCAAAATTAACTTTTATAATAAAAATAATATTTACCATGATTCAAAATATTCAAGAAAATAAATAACTTTGAGTTGATACTATATGATGAGAAAAAAATAAAATTTGTAGAATTTTTTTCTTGCATCTATTTAATAATTTCAAGTTTTCAGTCAACCACTATTGACTGGGCATATTAAAATAAATTATTAAGGAGAATAAAACTATTGATTGACTATAAAGATAACTCGACATGAATTAAAAACTTCCTTTTTATAGTGCAACCTAAAATTTCAGTGTTTATCTTCATACAAATATCAAAAACCTCCATGTTCATCTACACTTCAATTAGTTATCCTTTTCTTCTCCGATTTTCTCCTAACCTAGTGCCCTTTCCACATTTTCCCATTATTCACTAGTTCCTAAAATTATCATGGGTGGATCCAGCCGGTGTTAAGTGGGGCTGCAGTCCCACAGCCCTTCCCCTGGATCTGTCAATCAGTTTTTTTACCATTGTGTTACTTTCCCACTACTAAAATTCTACTTGTTCTGCATACAATGTCTTACTTCCTTACGTTCAGTAAAGTTAAGTTAAATAACAAAAAAGTTTCCAAAGAGGGGGCTTCAACCCCCACAGCCCTCTCCCTGCACCCTTCAATGATAATTATCAACCACAGTTCAAGAATTTATTTTAATCCAACTTTGGACAATAAAGGTGAGTCAACTTTTCTTTTATTTCTGTTTTGTTAATAGTTGCTTCTACCTCTAATTTTTAAAGTCTCTGTTTTATTTTCTGTATATATCCCAATTTTATTATGTATTTTTTATTTTGATAATAAAGTGTTTCTCTCTATCGATAATTTAGCCCTCCCATGTTGCGAAATACGCAAATTAGGACAAATTCAATTTGCAATTTTTTTTTGCAATATGGATTTACAAAAATACTTGTATCTGATGATGGAATGAAGTTCACATTACATGATTTTCTTAACGCAAGAAAATGATTTTCTTTACGTTATATGAACTAACACAACTAGGCATATGGGTAATTCTCCCATTTGATACGAATTTGGAGTTTATATTTCTATGAAAAAAAAGATGCATTTTTAAATATTTTTTTTCCGTGAATCTCTTCAACATAGTCTCCTGATGATTCTCGCAAAGAATCGTTTCATAGAAGTTCGTCATTCAAGAGATACACGATGATGATTGAAATCATGGGAGTGAGGGAATTAGGTAACGAGTGAGGGAATTAGATAATGATCAAAATTCAACTTGTATAAATTTTATTCTCACATTATGACTATCACATTAAGTATTTACAAACAAATCACATTGGACATTAGGTGTCACACAATATTCTCTTACTATAAACGAAGACGAACACTAGAACAGATACTGCATACAATTTATGTAAAATCGTTCCTTCGATAAATTTCATTTCTTTATTTCTTGCGCTTCTATATCGAATGGAAAGACACGGAGTAGTTTTCTGTTCTGAATTTTTATTATTGGAGCGGGCAATGTCATTAATATGTCTTTTGGCTCAAGTGAAAATTGGTCATTTAGATTTAATAAAAACTCACGTTTCGAGCTCCTGAATGAATTAAGTCCAATAGCAGTTATACCATCAGCACAAACGCTCGAAATGTAGCACACATAACAAAATTCTTTTGGTTCTTTCTTCTTCGCTGGATACTCATCAAATCGTGCTACTACATAACTACCCACTTTATGGAGAGCATGAGGAAAAGCTGTAGGTGCATCAGCAGTCACCGAAGTTGAAGGCTGAGGGTATTCAGGGTTAGGAGTGTCATTAGTAGTGGAATGAGACTTTGGGTGATCATCTGTTCCGACCATCACTGTTTCTAGAACCTGGTTGGGATAAAACTCGGACGGTCCTCCTTGAGGT
Source organism: Aelia acuminata (assembly GCA_911387785.2). Lineage (NCBI taxonomy): Eukaryota > Metazoa > Arthropoda > Insecta > Hemiptera > Pentatomidae > Aelia > Aelia acuminata. The sequence goes on along the minus strand of OU426978.1, from coordinate 52,052,284 downwards.
TGCCGGCTGGATCAATACCAGAGTCTATTTCCAAGTGTCCAATTGTGAACTTGTTACATGATGTGAGACAATCAAAACAACTGAGTCTGTTCATTTTTAAGATAGTCTTTGAATCTTGAGTCTCTTTTGAGATGTACACCACTTGATAGACCTTCATAGTGCCTTTAAAGGGGGGGATCGATTTTGGGATAATGTTGGCTATTCCACTGATATCATCTGGAGTGATTACATACAGCAAAACTTTTCTTGATTTTTCCTGAAGTGTTCGGACAAACGAATCAAAGTCACCTATGTCCTGCCCACATACAACAGTTTCGTCTAATAAGCGCTTCATAGCCCCTCCTATTCCATCGACTGCACCCTTGCCATGGCCAGGGGCTGAATAGTTCCAAGTAGAACATTTAAGGTTAGGGATGAACAAATGAAGAGCATGAGATAGGAGATAAAAAATTGTTCTGTTCCTATATTGAGTGGCCGGAGAATCAGACTGGAAGTGAACTGTGTTTACTTTGCGTAAATTGACAGCAATGAACTCAAAAACAGGTTTTAGGTGTGCCCACACAGCTGCAGGTCCGTGTTCGGTGCTTGAGGAAAGGGTGCAAAACGATTGATGTTTTACCTCCTCATACTCACTCTTTCTGAAGTAAATTTCTACCGTGTGCAATGAGAATTGTTTTCGACTGCCTCCAAAATGAACGGATTGTATTTCACGTCCATATTTCATAGCGTAGTTTTCAGAGAAGTCACAATGTACCACAACTTCATTGTCAGTCAAACGAGCTTTTAAATCCCTGAACGTTCGAGATTGATGGATCCAGATCGCTTAGTGTTGCATGAAATTTGTCATCATCCTTTCAAACAAATCTACTGTTTCTAAGACTGTGGACTTGATGGTTACTTTAACCACATGTTTGACAGTTTTTTTTACTCTGCCTTTAGTGAGAATCTCAACACTATTTTTAGTCCACTGGTCGTAGGACAGTTCACCATCTTCAAAAGATTGATAGGGTATCAAAAGGTCCTTACAGTTACTGCATTTTCTTTGAAGACAAGCCAAGCTGCTCTTGTCACAGCAAACATTTTTTACAACATCTTCTTTTTTTTTTAGATGTATAACCTCAGCTTTATGCAGGCCAGACACCAATAAGTCCATATTTACACAAATTCTGCAAGCACAGGTGTCACGAGCTGTAATTTTCTGTGGAACAACCCAGAAGGGCTTAAGTTTACAGAATGTGGAATAGCTGAGTTTGTAAGTCTTCGAGTTGGAAAATTTTGCGTGTAAATCAGACAATTTTGCGGAGAGATAACTTTATGCCTCGTTATACAATCTCGTTTGCCTGGACACATAATACTATTCTCATCATCTTCGTAGAATCTGATCACATCATTCTTCACATCTTCAGTAATCTTCTTCAACCTAATCCTTGCAAGACCACTGTTTGTAATATGCTCCATTTTTCCTGCAAACAACCTTGCAGAGAGAAAGTTGAAGTTGTTGAGTAAACGATACTTTCTCAAGAATTTGGTACTGTTGAGGAATCGTTCACGAAAACTAAGTTTCACTTTTTTCTTGAGGGTGCTGTAGTAGCCTTTCACACATTCACGCACTGATTCTGCGAAGAGCACTCTCCGAGCAATCTGTTTTGGTGTCTCGTTCTTCATAATATTCTTGACCTTACTCTGTGGGGATTCGGCAGCATGTTTAGCCCTCGTTTCTCTCTTTTTCAGTCGTTCAATAAGTCTGTCCTTCTTTTTGATTTCTTCCTCTAATCTTCTTATCTTGTTCTTTAAATCATCCTTACAAGCTTCTTTGCGTTTTTCAGCCAATGCCAGGAGGTGCCGCCTTTTGCTGAATGATAGTTGCTGTGAGGTGTTAGCTGAGTTTTTAGGTTCTGACTGCACGTTTGGCTCAGCAGCATCAGCTTCTTCCTGGAATATTTTATCTTTTTCCTTCCAGTACCACTTTTTAAACGCTACTCTTCCTTTTCTCCGACGTTCTCTTAACACGTTAGCTGCGAAACAAATAAACTGGGATTTTCGTTAACTGCGACGAGGGGTCAAATGACCCCTTGCTACCACACCGCTAAACTGCGTCAAGGGGCTGATTGACCCCTTGTCCCTTAGACATTAAAATTAACTCTCTGTAAACATTGATGAATGTTTTAAAGTGAAATCCATTTTTTTTACAAATACCTGACATACAAGAATTCGTAACAGAAGCAGGGTTGAATTCTGTTGCCTCTGAATATATTTTTTATTACTTATTTTTTCCACTACATCTGTGTTATACTAACAGTAATTTTTTTCTTTCCTTTTACGTTTAATCATAAAATGTTTGCTATATGGTTTTAATTTTCTTAATTTTCAGCTTATATAATTCATGAAAGGAAGAATTCAGATATAAAAAATAAAACCAAAAGTATGTTTTTATTATAAATAAATGAACGTAGGTGTACCTTTTATATATTTAAAAAAATAAACTTAAATATTACTAATTAAATTATTTAAATAGAAATAACATGTGAAAACTACATTTTATAATGTTTATCATTGAAGCATTGGAAACAAAGAGACGGTTTGTCGGCACAGTCGTCACAGTGGTCCGGACCTTCTTCGAAATTATTTACTGAATCGAGACGAGACAAATAAACCAGAGCTCAGGTGTCAACAATACTAAGTAGAATCAGTCAAAGAACAAGAAAAGAAGGGGAATCTGTGATTCACCCTTAGATAAATGTGATTCACAATAAATTACTGCCGCTTTCACAGCTTTCAAACATTAGAAAAATATATTTTAGAATAGAAAAAATATTTTTTATTTGCATATTCATTAATATTTTATATAATATGCCAAAACAATAGTAAGATGAAGTTTAATGAGCATTAAAAGAGCAAGTTAATGAGCATACTAATTATATATCGAAAAAAAATGTTAGGGGTCATTTGACCCCTTGCCGCATTAAGGAAAACATTTAAACTATAATGCGACAAGGGGTCAAGTGACCCCTAACATTTTTTTTCGATATATAATTAGTATTAATTAGTGCATTATAAAAAAAAAATAAAAAATCTGAAAAATATTAAAACAGCATGCGTGACAAGCTTCGCAGTTAACGACAAATACACGTTTAATGGCTCGCAGTAATGGAAGTCACCGCAAGGGGTCAAATGACCCCTCGTCGCAGTTAACGTGTTAACTCACGAGCAGTCATGTCCTTCACTGGTTTTATCTGTTTCTTCTTCAGCTTCATGCGGTACTTGAGCTGTTCTTTCAACTTCTGTTCCGCCAAAAGTTGTGGGTCAGTTTTTATCTTTTCTCTTCTAAGCCGGTCATATTCTTTTTTCTTATGTTTCTTTTCTTCGTCATTAATTTTCTTTCTTGGAGCCATTGGACCTGCAAATGAACGGCCTGATTATAAAATTTCGGAGAAACCGGGTTTTTGAAAGTTTGAACACTTGACATACCTAGTTCACGGGCAGAATAATAAGTATAATTTCAAAGATTTGAATTTGCTGCGCTTTAGTTCGGCCATCTATATTGAAGAAACCTTCAACTTAACTTTTATTAGTGATGGGTATCGATTCTTGATATATCGGAATTATCGATATTTTGGTTTACAGAAACCTATATTTTTTATCGATATTCTAAAATTACGATGTTAATGATATCGATATTTTAGTTTTGATATTTTTTTCAAATATACGTATTTAAAATAACCAATTAGATTTTTTTTTTTCATTCTTAGTAAGTCTTTAATCGAACTCTTATCTCACACTAATACATATTGGTATCATTACTATATTTGTATTACTTAAGGTTGCATGATTAACAAAAAAATAGATGAACAAAACTAATTGATGAAAACAAACAATTTAAAATTTTCAAAACTTTGCCTAATCTCCTCACTTACTTACTAATTCCCTCACTATTTGTGAAATGAGGGAATTTGGTATGAGGGAATTAGATTCTGGAAGTTAACCAAAGGTAACACATTTCATGCAATGAACAGCAACAATATTTTATGGGAATTCTAAAGTTCCTTTCAAGTCTTACAAAATAATGGATTAGAAATACGAAATCTTTCTTACCTTTGTTGAAATATCAGGAGATGATGGAATTAGGCGTTTGAATGACGAGAGCCAAGTATATCTTATTAAATGTCAACACAAATTATTCACAGCTGGGCTTCTGTGGGGTAGGTTTCCCTACAAATGGCGCAACTTTAGACAATGTTGCTAACCCTAGGAAATGTTTCTAACATGCTCTGAAGAGCGTTGGCGCCCTTTTTTAAAAATAGTGAGGGAATTTGATCAGACCTAATGGACACTGGGGTTAGGGACCATATATTTTTTACCTTGACATGCGGGTTATTGTCTATTCTACCAATCAATAGTTCAGAACGTAACAGGGCTAATAGAAAAAGAAAGAAAGTCATATCATCAAAATTAACTATTTTATCGTCTGGCAAAATCATCAACTCAGGTCAAGGGACACATGAGGGAATTAGGTTTTGACATTTTGAATTTGAATTTAAGTCTGAAAAAAAGTTCGCATTGAACCTGCAAATGAATGAAAAGTGAGGTAAGAGTACCTAGTACTCAATTTTATTCAGAATAGCGCACGCAATGGAATGCTGGCGCCAAAATCAACCAGGGACACGAATCCGTATGAGTTGGGAGAATGACCCATATCTTCCTTTAACCTTCGAATTCTTATTAATGCGATCTCGTTAATTTCAAAATTAGTGTAATCATGTGTACAATTACAAATACATATAAATTTACATTATATTTACTTCCCACTATGATTTTTTTTTCTTTCTTTTACTTCACAAAAAAGTTAGGACTTTTTTCGTGTGCGTTACGAATACTTTCACGTTGTGTCCTTCTCTCTAATGGTATCAAGGGCAGATCCAGCCGGTTTTAAAGGGGGCCGGCAGTACCAAACAGGTGAAGATCCATACCCTTCCCCTTATGTAAAGTTCTCGAGTAGCATTCTCTGGACAATGCGAGTCGCCTCTCCGAGAAAGACGCGGAGGTGTTCTTTCATGCAAGAGACAGTCGTCAGATCACCCTCAAACATGTGGCTTCAAAGAGGCACAGTTTGCGTTTCTTGAAACGTGTCACATTGAGAGATAAAATAATTGTATAAATAACCACATAAAAATGTAATCGAATTTAAATGCGAATTTTAATATTTCTTTTCACTATTTCAACTAATAAAAATACCTAAAGAGATACTAACTTGTCACAATTATTCCAGAGCTGAACGATGCGATGAACATAATTATGATGGACAGAACGAAGGCTACTATGTTCAAAATTACCATTAAAAGAGAAAGGGAAATCCATATGTAGACTTGAGCCGAATTCTCCTAGAACATGATAAAAAAAAATAAAATCATTAAAAAAATTGAAGAACTAAAAATTTGTTTTTCGAAAAATACACGACTATTTGTATAAATAAAACTCCATATACTTTTTAACTAACTAACTCTGTTGGTGCTATGGACCTTGGCCCCCTCGACAATCTTCCTCCATTCGGCTCGATCCTCTGCCGCGTTCCTCCATTCCACCACTCCCATCAGTCGAAGATCCGCCTCCACATCTTCCTGCCATCGCAGTCTAGGTCTGCCTCTTTCTCTTTTACCATCCGGGCGTCCTTCCATTATTTGCTTCGGGATTCTTCCTTGACCCATCCGTTGTAAGTGCTCCAACCATCTTATTCTACCTTTTTTGATACAGGAAACTAGGTCTGGATCCTCGTACAGGTCCCTAAGTTCCCTATTTGTTTTAATTCGAAACTTATTTGCGTCTATCCTGGTTGTGTCATATATTTTTCTTTGGATCTTTCTCTCCCATGCGTTTAGAAGTCTCTCTCGCTGTTTTGTTAGGGTCCACGCCTCGCTACCATACATCACCACTGGTCGGAGCACCGTCTTGTAGACTCTTTTTTTAATGTCCCGGGATATTTCTTGGTTTTGGAAAATTCCCTTTAAAGACCAGTAGCACCTGTTGCCACTTTGGATCCTCGCTTTGATCTCATCCTCTATTTTATTGGTACGTGTCACAATTGTGCCAAGATATTTGAATTTTCCAACATCTTCGAAATTATACCCTCCACTTACCAGTGGTCCCACAGAATCCCATTTCCTGGACGTGTACATGTATTTGGTCTTGCTTTCATTTATTTCCAGTCCCATTTGTTTTGCAGCTTCTTCGCATTTTTCGAAGATACCTATAAGCAAATCTTGGAATCTTGCTGTAATGACCACACCATCGGCAAACGCGAGGAGCTGTATTTTTTCATCATAAATGCACCCTTTCCTCCTACCTTGCACTGACCTGATAACTGTTTCCAGTGCTAGATTGAACAGTACTGGTGATAGGGGGTCTCCTTGCCTTACACCTTTTTGTATCGAAAAGCCAGCGGTGAGTTCTCCCTGGACCTTTACCACGCCTCTGCTATTCTTTAAGGTCATTTCGATTAATCTTATAAGTTTTGAGTGGCAACCTAGGTTCCTGAGATTCTCATATAGCTTGTTCCGGTCTATACTGTCGTATGCTTGCCTAAAGTCGATGAAGATGTGGTGCAGGCTTTTGTCCCACTCATGGCACTTTTCGAGCATGTTCCGGATAGTGAAGATGTGATCAATAGTGGACCTTCCCGGACGGAACCCACACTGGTATTCGCCAATCACATTTTCTGCTGCATTCATCACTCTTTTAAGTAATAAAATGGCGAAAACTTTATAGATTGCATTTAGCAGTGATATGCCTCTATAGTTTTGGCAGTCCATTTTATCACCCTTCTTGTGTATGGGTACAATTACAGCTGAAGACCATTCGTCTGGCATTTGCTCCTTATCCCATATTTCCGTTATCAGATTGTATATTTCTCGGCACAATCTGTTTCCACCGTATTTGATCATTTCAGCCGGTATTCCGTCTATTCCTGGCGATTTGTTCCTTTTTAGTTCGCGTATGACATCCTCTACCTCTTCTGGATCCGGGGGTTCTATGTCTGTATCCACCTCTAAAGTACCGAACTCATTTTCCATTGGCCTTAGTTCAGGTTTTTCTTGGCCCGGATTTAGCAGTTCGCTAAAAAAGCTTCTCCATCTCTCTTTTACACACAGGAGCACACATTCTTTATCCTTGCATTGACTTATTCTAGGTTGAAATCCTTTCCTCAATACTTTCAGCCTGTTGTAGAATCCTCTACTGTTTTTGGCCTCAAAATCATCGATCATGCCATATACTTTTATAAAATTTAATTATTATTTTTAATTAAACTTTGAACATCGTACTGATATCTGATCAGCTCTTTTGAAGTCAACTTAATAATAACAATACTTAAAAATCTGGTGCTGTGCTGAAAAAGAAACAAATTTAGTGAAATAGATAGATAAATATACATGAAATCAAATTAATAGCTAAATTCTAGTTAGCTAAATCCACTATTTAAATAATTTAACCAAACATCATGAATTAAAAAGTGAGAAAAAAAGAATAAAAACTGCAATAAGACCAAACGTTTCCGTAAAGTTCCACCTTAAAGGTGTAGCACTTCTCATAATCAATGAAGAATGTTTTTCAAACTTTAATTCTTCAATAATGTAATTTGCAAGATATACTTGTATGACACTCCAATCTACGGTCATTCTTTAGTCATTGAGGACTATATTGGCCAAGTAAGGAGAAAAATCTAGAAACAGCTACTATTTTTACCTTACCTTGCTTTTTACCTCAAAGCTTCTGCATGGACAACTACATTGTTAGATAGGTTAATTTAGTTAATTTTGCAAAGAATAAGAACTTAAAATGAAACTTTGTCATAAATGTGTAAAATTTGTCAAACTTCGATGAGTATTGGTCTGGGAATGAGTAGTCAAAAATGTATGCTTTTAGTCTTATTTAATTCGGCATTCATCACCCTAAAACTCTTGATGGAACCAAGATTTCGGTATTGTGAGAACTTTCCCAGATGTAAAGGTATGACAGCAAAAATCCTTTTTGGAGGTGCAATTCCCCTTGGCTCTCGGAAAAAATTAGATAGCCTAAAAGCCGAAATATTTGCTAACCGTTTTGAGGACAAGCTTCGACCACACTCGGACATAAGTGATCAACAAGCGAACATATTTATTTAACAACAACTTAATACCCCCTTACAAAGCTCACTTCCACCAAAAGCTATTCATCAACATGAAGCACATATTTTATTATCAACTTTCTAATAACAAATCCCCGAGTAATGATTTAATATCATATTGAATTTTAAAAACTTACATTAGAGAACAACCCTTTTTCTTATTAATATCTAAAGCTCTATTTTTGAAACACCTTAATTCTAGCAGTGTGGAAATATTCTGAAGTTTTTATGATATAAACCAATAAATATGGCGTTCGCAGCTGCCCCTCGTAGAAAATATGAGAAACAAGCACTTTTCAAATTGAAAAACTGCAATATTGTTTTTTTTTTAATTAATAAATAAATGACTTTAAAATACGCAACTGAAACCTTTCAAGGCTTGCTAGCATATTGTTTAATATATATTTATATTTTACATTACAGTCGACGTAATAATATTATAATTAATATAAATATTGCTTACTCTTTTTACTGCCATTATGAGCTGTACCGAAAGCAATACGAATATTACACTAATTATAAGATGAAAAATAAGACTTCCCAGTAAAGCTGCTCCTGAAAAAGAATTCAAATAAAATCAATGGATGAAAAAGATGTAATAGGGAATATCACAAATCAAATTTAGGGATTTAATGTGACCTTGGATGATTTTCACAATTAAAATTATCAGACGTATTAGTGTCATAGATTAAGAATTTTATTATTTGTGTAAGTCTTGAAGTTCATCAGATTTAGAATAAAATAAATTGGATTCATACAAATATTTATACTCGCGGCCAGAAAAACGGCGCAAATTGATTATACCAAGAAAAGGTTAAATACAAGATAAAGACCTGGACTTAGTTGCAGTATTTTTTTATTTTGGATTTTGTGATCTTTATCAATAACCCTCTTCAGCATCTAGATAAATGCCCCTTCTGTTAGGTCGTATACTTCGTTAATGGAAATGTAAGAATGGTTACAATTCTTACTTTCACTTACCTATATATGAAATATGTAGTAAGGGAAAGTATTGCGATCGTGAAAATTTTCAACGGAAATACACGTTTTGGGGTCCCCTGAGTCCAAATATCCAAGTCCTGCGGAATGGTTATGTTTGTGGATATGTTTGTGTGTGAACAGACTAGCTCAAAAACTATATACCGTTTGAACCTGAAATTGGGTATTTGGTATATTTATATGCCCGCGATATGACAGCAAAAATTTCATCACAATTGGTCAAACGGAGCGGGCACTTTATTTCATAACTTTTTTCTCATTTTTACCTTCTTTTCGATTTTCTCAAAAACAGCTGTAACGATTTTAATTAAACTCGTCAAGTTTAATGAGATTAGAGTATTCTTTAATATGAGGTAAGCTTTATCATTATTAAAATGTTCTGAGGGGCTTAAATGGGGAAGCTTTTTTGTTTTCCTATAAAGTACCTTTGTTTTTGTTAATATGGAGAAATCATCTGTCTCTCGTTTCGCCTAAAAATAAGCAATGGCTAAAAATGAAATATGAAAAAAAATCAAGTAAAGATATAAAGGAGAAAAAATGAAAAATATTCTGTCAACTCATAAAACACGTTGAGCCCACACATGCGCAGTACGTCTTTAATGACAGACCATTGTTTATAATTACAGATTTAATGGAAATTATTTGTTTCATGGTAACTATACGAAGTTTTCAACAATTACATAGAGAATTATAAAATGAGACGACTTGGAGTGTTATGCTTGCATTGCAGAATTATCACAAGTATAAACTTCTATTTAATAATAAAAAAAAAACAGTGTACTTTAGAGAACAAATATAAACAACAATAAATAAATGAATGTGGAGAAATGGCATTTAACAAAACACGTCAATTTCTAATCGAAGTATGTTGGTAAGTGAAAGATGTGTGTAGCGCACATCGCACCAGATTTTTTTTTTATTTAGTATTATTGGAATAGTTCCTCGTTCTTAATATAATGATTATAGATTTATTTACTTATTTCGAATAAATTCAAAACTTTTCAGTTTGGCTACTCTTCCAAATTGATAGCATATATAAAATTTGTTTACCTGCAGAGGAAATAATCCATATTATGTCAAAAATAACTGGAATTCCAAATATTATCTGAAACAAAATAAATATATGTTATTTAATGTTCATTTTCTTTTTTTTTAATTACTGTGGTTAAAAAAATAAAGTATTTGTACAACTACAAAATAATATGCAGTAGTAAAGTAGATTGAATTTTAAGTAAGGCCAATTTAATGATCAGGATTATGATCCTTTCATAAAATTAATCAATTCTCTTATATATTTAACATTATTCAACAAAAATATGTGATCAGCAGCTGTAATGAGTATTTTTTAAAAATCAAATACAGCCATAAAAGGGAACTAAAACATTTTTTATTCAAATCTGTGGTAATTAAAACATTTCTCTTTTTTCAGGAACGGTTTGTTCTTAACTCTTATTCAAAATTAGTTCCCATTATTACCATCTCATAATTCTATAAGATTATTTTTTGCCGATAATTCTAAGAACACACTTCTCCGCCTTATTTAATTTGGAGAAACATTTTTCGAGTTTCAACGCATTCAGCTTTGATTTTGTAAAGTCGAACAAAATCAGATGATTTTTTCTGTGACAATAAGATAGTTCTAGACTTTTTGTCAACTTTTAACTGTTGTCAGAAGTGGATAAAGATCTAAACTGCCAGAAGGGCAAACGGATCAGAGACCTTTTAATAGCGGAAGTGAGGAGGGAATTAGAAGAGCACGATTAGGATTCTACTCGCATGAAAGCGATCTTGTTATCTACGTAAGTATTATTTAAGTCATGACTTAGATCCTGAGACAGCAGAGTTTGAGGATAGCTCGTTAAAAGCTGCCTTAAGTAATTTGTAGACTGAGATGGATGACTGGTGGACCAACCTGTCTGGCGAGATAAATGGCAAGTCGGAAGAAGCGAGGCCTGTCGCGTAGGAAAAGGACAGTTGAAAATTAGAAAGGAAGCTGAAAGAAAAGATCCAGGTCGTGAGAAAGCAGCTCGCCCAACTGCTATTACGAGACGGGGAAGGACATGAACCATGAGTTATTGAGAGCCAGGCCAGAATAAAACCACCAACTTTTGATACTAAGCCCTGGTCAAATTACGTCAAGCAATTCAACTCTGCGGCTAGTGCTAATGTGTGATGTCTTTGAGATACGGCAGTTGCCTTCAGAGTTTCTTCAGACTCTCAGCGCCGAAGGCCACTATAATTTTAACGAGTTAGTAGGGGAAGCCAAGATAAGATACAGTTTGGCTCAAACTTTGCCTCGCACTCGGTTCTAGTGGCTAATATAAAAGAAGATTTAATTCTCGGCATAGAAATAAGAACACATACGGTTTGCAACTGGACCTAAAACGAAGGTTTGCAACTGGACCTAAAACGAAGGTTTGTCAAAATCAGTCTGGAGGAGCTGTTCTTCCGTAGTTGGGAACTAGCAGGGTTGGTAGTCACCATAGACAAGAAAGTGGAACTTCCTGTGAGGCATGACTACCCAAATTACCGGAAATTACCAAAATAAATTAAATTACCGGGAATGGCTCAACTAGAAGAGGTTATAGTTGACGATGAATGGGATAAAGCGGAGACGGGTGAATCAGACAATGTCGATGATCGAGTGTTTAGAATAACAATCATCCGCGATGCTTCTGAAAGATCCTTTCGACGCCGGAAAGCGGAAGCTCTACCGGTCCCATGGTGGATGCCGGCCTTAACTACAATGAAGAGAGATCTCTACAAGGCCCGGCGTTCGTATCAGAGATGCAGAGGCGCACTGAACTACGCAACGTGTACAAGTCTAAATCCAGGGGATATCGAAATCAGGTGCGCTCACAAAAACGGAGGTCTTGGGACGAATTCATTGTTGAAGAATCCACGAAGAATCCTTGGGGCATTCCATATAGAGTGGCAATGGGGAAAATTACTCCTCTGCAGACGTTGGCAGCTTTCAGGTATGAAGATGCCCAGGCAACCACCATTGAAGAGGCGGCCAACATCTTTGTCGAAGACACGTACCCCAGGGATGACCCGAGGATAACGAAGAACGAAAATTTGTGAGACGCACCACGGCATTCCCGCCTGCTACGGACTTGTGCCCACCATGGGATGTATACGATCTTCGTATGGCCGTGGATAGGCAGAAAAGAGGTCGTGCTCCAGGACTCGATGCTATAGATGCGGCGATCTTGAAGAATAGTATTCCTTATATCGAAGAGAAATTGTTACGAATCTTTAATGATTGCCTCAATAAAGAATACTTTCCGAAAAAATGGAAGATCGCCGAGACTTCTCTACAAGGGAGGAGACAGGGATAAGCAGCTCCCCAAGTCGTAAAGACCCATTTGCCTCCTTCCTGTGATGAGTAAGGTTCTGGAGCATCTGACACTAATCAGACTACGACCGGTTCTTGAGAAGGCAAGCCACTCACGACAATATGGCTGTACAAATGGAAAGGGAACCGCAGATGCTGTGATGTGGGTACGCGCTGATGTTGAACTGAGAGTGGAGCCATATGTCATGTTGCTGCTCTTTGACATATCCTCCGTTTTTGACAGCGTCTGGTGCTCTCCAGCAGCTTCATAAGTACGAAGCACCTAGCAACTTATATGCCCTCGTAAGCAGTTATCTGCAAGACCGGCACGTTAAAGTACGAGGGAGCTTCTACGAAACAGAGGCATCCATTGAGAGAGGTTGCCCGCAGGGACCTGTCCTTGGACCGGCTCTTTGGAAGCTTGTTTTTGATGAGTTGCTGGGAGTGCTTGAGGAAGTGCGGTTCCCTGCCACGGCCTAAGTTGACGATCTGGCAGATGTGTTGTCCTCAAGCAGCAGAGCCGGTATTAAAGAAGAGGCAGAAAGGTGCGCCGACCTGATATAAGTATGGTGTGAGAGCAATAAATTGAAAATGGCTGTTGCTAAAACCCAGACGATTCTTCTAAAAGGAAAAACGGATCGGGCACACCCTATAACCCTTAAAATTGACGGTATAAGAATACGTCCAAGTGGGGTGATTACGTATCTCGGATACGGTTCGGAAGAGAGTTTACCATGAGACCCCACTTGGACTACCTGGGAAGTACAGTGGCCAGTACTTTAAATGGTCTTAGCCTTGTGGGAGGAGCTTGCTGGGGCCTCAGATAACCGGATACGCTCACCATATATAATGGTGTAGTTTTGGGTAATCTGAGGTATGCTTCACCAGCGTGGTTTTTGAATTTCTCACACCGTTTAAAGAGCAGTTTGGCGACGATCCAGAGAACGGCTCTGCTGCGGATCACCAGAGCGTACCGGACTGTGTCTCATGAGGCGGCGCAGATATTAGCAGGGGCTAGTACCTCTCGACCTCCTACTGCAACAAGACTTATATCCATATAGATTAAAAAAAGAAGGCGCCGCACACCCAACTCACATTAAAGTGAAAGTCGAACGGGAGCCTATTAATTAGAAAAAAATTATCCGGGAGGACACGATTGAGGAATGATACCGGCGATGGACGACAACTCCGAAAGGAGCTACCTTAAGGAAGTACTTCCCCACCGTCCGGTCTCATATTAATGCGAAATGGGTCCTCCCAGACTATTGGGTATCACAGTTTGTGTACGGGTAGAAAACAGCACTGGGTCTAGAAGTTTTTAATCTAGGTAGAAGGAATCCTACTCCTGGAAGGCCACCGGATTGAGGAACAGCGAGAGAAGAATAGAATAAAAGAATAAATAAGAATAAGAGGAAGATAAGAATAAAGAAGCGGAAGAAGAATTGCGCAACATTAACATACGCATGAGCGTTATATGTTAATGTTGTCGAAACCCGTGTTGCCGAAAGGCAGGGAAGGGTGTTTAATAAATAAATAATACCAAAATTACCGTTAGGAGAGGAACTGAGGCTGGAACATTAGAGCCGATTACTTTGCTGGATCAGCTGATGCGAAGGACGACCTGAGAAAAACCGGCAAAGGTTGTCTGAAGGCATTGGTCCGTCACTGCCTCGAGATGAAAGTATCGGTCTCGGCCGAAATTCGGTTTTGATTTTGGCTGAAATTTTGGTTTCTGTTGGACACTAGTTTCTATAGAATATTTCGCGTTCCGCTTAAGGATTCTCGAGCCGAACGGTGGCACACAGTGTAGGCCGATTGCCAAACTAGCCGGACAAAATTCTAAAAACTGAAAAACATCTTCTATCTTCCTCAATTCCTATTATATTCCAAGTTTCATGAATGAATTATTGATCACAGAAATTAAAAGCCGCTGGTACTTCCAGACAAACAAATGTATCGCTTTTATGTAAATAATTTAGTTCAGTGCTAGAGCTCTTACGTTTCATTGATGAAGTTTAGGATTGATATTGATATGCATATTTTACATACTATAGGACTCACATTAAGAGATAAAAGCCTTTTTTTCAATTTCATTTCGTGGCTTGTATTATAATATAACATTTTTAAAACTTAAATATATATGTGCATCTTTCTTGGAACCTAGAAAAAATTATTTCTACACATTCTTAAAAGAGAACTAGAAATTCTATAGGTATACTGTTACCCCTGTTTTCTCACCCCCCCCCCCTCCCCCAGAAATTTAAATACGGTTTATTTACATATTTACAGAATTTATAACTAGTATAAATAAACTATAGATCCCTATACATGTAATATCTATATACCAGGAGAGATTCTTTGTGATCGATTTTTTTTTTCATTCTCAATTAAGTACATGATTTCATATTCAACTCTGCGTATATTTTTATTGTTTCTAAATTAATTCAAGCTCTAACTTATATTATAATCCATATCTATTGGCCAATTATAACGTTGATACTCAAGCGCCAACTTATGAAAATTATTGTTGGGCCAATCCATACCCCCGGGGGAGGGGAGGGGAGTGATATTGCCTGGAATATATTCTATATGTCTATATGCAATATGTTCTACATATATATATATATATATATATATATATATATATAGTGTATATATATTATATATATATATATAATTGAGGATGTTCTATACTTTTCATGATCATTCTTATCTATGTTTTAAGATTTTTTTTTAATAAACCACGGCTTCTAGTGTGTGTCCATCTATTGCAATATCCAGCTATCGATCATCTTAAAATAATTAATGAATGGTGTCCCCAGTAAAAATTAATTTGTAAATTAAAAATTGATTGAATTCATAATCAAAAATTATTAATTGCTTTAATTATCTCAATCCTTACTCATGGCAATCATTAGGTAGCTTGCTAAGTTTTATGTTTTTTTATTACAGAAAAAAATAGTTTGGTGCCATTGTGCTCTTCCCTTATCGTAGATAATACTTGGATAGAGAACAAAGTCATTTTACTGTTCATATGATAGAATTTATGTATGCCACACATTTTTTCTTTCTTTCTACAGTTTTTTTTTATCTCGCAACAAAACCAGGAAACGCAAATTATATAATTTAAGACTCTAGTTTTTTTTTTGTTTTTTTTAATCAAATACCACGTGTTCATTTGAAAATATTGTTTGTGGTAAAATTCTTTAGAGCAGTTTATACTTTCTTATTCCTTAAGTTTTGATCCTCAAGTAAACTCTTCAGTTTCTTAATAGTAGATAGTTATTATTAAATTATGTTTCAACAATGTTTATAATGTTTGTTTGTTTCTTAGGGCTTTAAGGCGTAAAACCTCCGGGGTCATCAACGCCTGTTAGACTTTATTTTATTTTCTTGAGATTAATATCGTCAGTTTTCGAAAGAAATGTAGTTAATACATCGGAAAGAAAGGCAAAATAGATAAGTAGAGAGAAACCTGTAGTAAATTATGCTACTATTTATTTCTATATTTGGTTAATTAATTTATTTATTTTAAGGAAGTTTACAACCGTGTTTATATTTGACTGATTATTACTTAATGCTATTGTTATATCTGGTCGAAGAGATAGTTTATTTAAGCTGGAGATATAATATGGACATTCTTGAAAAATGTGACTAACAGTGAGAGGGCTATTGCAGTGTTGGCATGTTGGTGGTGACTGTTTGGTCATAAGATGCAGATGAGTTAGGTTTGTATGGCCTATTCTCAGCCTAGCCACGGTGACCTCCTCCCTGCGATTTGAACGATAGGATGTGGTCCAGGGTTTTACGGTTTTTTTAATATATTTTAATTTACTAGGAGGGCTTTCGTTCCACATGCATTGCCAACTATCTGATATTTCCTTTTTAAGAGGAAAACTGATTTCTTGCGGAGTTAGTATAGCAGTGCCTCGACCGGGAAGTGTGAGTGCTTCCTTCGCTGCCTTATCTGCTAGCTCATTACCAACTATCCCCACGTGACTGGGGATCCATACGAAGTAAACTGATTTTTCTAGATTGTCGAGCATACAGATGTAATTATGAATTTTTTGTAAGACGGAATGTTTTGGGTACATGTTATTTAAACCTTTTAGAGCACTTAATGAGTCGGATATTACAACTATTGTGTTTGATGTAACTGTCATACAGAAGTGGAGGGCTGAGGCTATGGCATGTAGTTCTGCGGTGTAGATGCTGGATAATTTATGGAGTTTTATTTTATGTGTGGAATTGTTGGTAACGAAAGCGGAAGCTGTAGCATCTTCAGATTTTGAACCATCGGTATACACTAAGAATGGATCTGTAAAGCTTTGTAAGAGACGGTGGAATTCAGTTTTGTATTCTGTGGGTGAGGTATCGCTTTTGGGTAATCGGGAGAGATGGATAATTGTTTTAGGAGGTTTGTATATCCAAGGTGGGTTTTCATTTTCTGTTTGGTGAATAGGTAAGTTCTTGAGGAATGAAATGGCCGAATAAATTCTTTCTGACAACGGGAGTGTGGAATTGGGTTTGTTTCTGAAAGCGTTAGAAAATCTTGGGTTAAAAATGTATTTATGTGTAGGATGTTTATTTTGAGGGAGTAATCTTGAAATATAGTTTATAGCCAGTTTTTTTCTTCGAAATAGGAGAGGGGGTATTCCGGCTTCAGCGCAAAGACTCAGGATAGGGCTTGTTCGAAAAGCGCCAGTCGCTATCCTAATACCTGTATGATGTACAGCATCCAATTTATTTAGGACCCGGAATCGTGCAGAGCCATATATAAAGCACCCGTAGTCAAGTTTGGAGCATACTACAGCTCTATAGAGCCTAAGCAACGTGAGTCTGTCCGCGCCCCAGGAAGTATTGCTCAGATACCTTAACACCATCATTCTTTTTGTAGCGGTTGTTTTTAGGGCAGAAATGTGCGGTTCCCAAGTCATTCGTCTGTCAAAGATCATGCCTAAGAATCTGTGCTGGTCGGAGTATGGAATTAAAGCGTTTCCAAGATATAAATCGGGTGAATGGGGTGTGTTTCTTTTTCGACTGAAATGAACGCATTTGGTTTTTTCGGTAGAGAAATGAAGACCAATGGAAAGGGACCAGTTTTGGATTCTACTAACAGCGTCTTGTAATTTGCATTTTATAGTGGAAATATTGTCAGATCGGCAAAATATGGCAAGATCATCGGCGAACAACAGCGGCTTGACACCTCTTGGCAAGTTCAGTCCTAAGTCGCTTATCGCCAAACAGAATAGTGTTGGACTGAGGACACAGCCCTGGGGGACGCCGTTGAGCTGTTCTCGGTATTCTGATAGTTCAGATCCTATTTGAACCCTAAAGTGACGATTCGAAAGAAATTGTTCAATATAATTGTACATTCGACCTTTTATTCCTACAGCTAATAATTTATTGAGAATGATGGAGTGGTTAATGCTATCGAAAGCTTTTTTCAAATCAAAAAATATTGCAAGTGTTTGTTGTGCATTAACAAAGGAATATTGAATTTCGGCTTCTAAGGTAACTAAATGGTCTAATGTGCATCTGCCTTTCCGGAATCCTGACTGAAAAGGTTGAATTAAATTGTTGTTTTCTATGATCCACATTAGTCTTTTATTGATCATTCGTTCCATTATTTTACTTAGGCAACTCGTGAGAAATATGGGGCGATAGCTAGTTGGTAAACGTTTGTCATTTCCGCTTTTTAGAATTGGGATTACCAACGAATCGCGCCAATTATGTGGAAACTGTCCGGAGGACCACACATAATTATAATACCCAAGTAGCCATTCTAGAGTGTTTTCTGGAAGATTTTTTATCATTTCATAGTGGATAAGGTCAGGGCCAGGGGATGAGCCTTTAACGTTATTTAATATGTTTTTGAATTCCCACATAGAGAACGGGAGGTTGTAATGTAATGTTCCGTCATCCATTATTATTTCTCTGTCCGGTGCTTCATGATTGGTTGGGTTTCTCCCGGAATTATATATTTCAGAAAAGAAGTCTGCAAATGTGTTAGAGACGGGTAGAGGATCGTCTGACAGTTGTCCGTTGACCAAAATGGTGTGGCGACAGGGAAGGGGAGTACTTGATATTTTACGTATTTTGTTCCACACTTCGGTTGAAGATGCAGAAGAATTAATGGAATTGACAAAATTTTTCCACGACTCGGTCTTGCATTGCTTTATTACATGTCTGCATATGGCACGATATCTTTTATATTCTATTAATTTTTCGGAGGTCATGGATTTTTGAAAACTTTTGTAGGCCTTTCGGCGATCTTTAATTGCTTTTTTGCAGGCATCATTAAACCAAGGTAAAAGCGGCCTTCGTGGTGACCCGGATGTCGTTGGTATTGAGGCTTTAGCTGCATCTACGATCTTATTCGTGATGGTTTCACAACCTTTATCGATATTCATTTGGTACGGAGGAGTTTGGGGTGGAGACGCAAGGGATGTAAACAGAGTCCAATCAGCTCTTTTTAGGATCCATCTTGATTTCATTCTTGTCGGATTTGTGGAATTAAATTTTATTAGGATCGGAAAATGATCGCTACCGTACAAGTCTGGTAATGTCGTCCAATTTATAATATTATATAAAGCCCTATTGGTTAAAGAAATGTCTATGTGAGAATAGGTACCATGGCTTGAACTAAAAAATGTATGTTCTCCGGTGTTGAGCAGAAGTAGATCAGTGGCGTCTAAAAAATTTTCAATTATTTTACCTCTAGTGTTTTTATCGTGGGACCCCCATAGAGGATTATGGCCGTTAACGTCCCCGATAAAAAGTACTGGTCGTGGTAATTGATTGTAGATATCTATAAGTTGTTGCGTGTCTATTGTACGGTCTTGGGGAAGGTATATGTTACATATGGTAAAAGAAAAGTCTTTGTGCACCCTGACTGCTATAGTTTGGAGATGGGAATTAATGTTAATTGGTTCAGAGTAAACAGACTTGTGGATAGCTATTAAAATTCCGTGATAACTGTTTAGATTTTCTTTCCTATATATTTCAAAATTTTTCATAGTAAAATTGTCACTGATTTTAAGGTGAGTATCTTGAAGAGCTATGCAAAACGGGTCCGTATCTTGTATGAGTATTTTTAAATCATTAAAATGGGTTTTTACACCATTGCAGTTCCATTGAACTATTGACATATTTTGGAGTTATTAGGAATGTATTCATCCACAGATCCATACATACATAACCCGTAAGACATATGTAGAAAAAAAAAAAAAAAAAAAAAAAAAAAAAAAATACACACTCACGCGCGCGCGCATGCACACACACATTATATACTCACATATTTTAGGCAGCCTGGTGTTAAGAAACCACCACTGTGCTTCAAAACTATATTTAGATTTGATGTCTGTAAGTAATATTTTATGGTGGTGGTCTTTGTTATTATATTTATATATAAGAAAATAAACAGGAATTTGTATACTGATAGCCATGTTTATGCCCGCAGTAAAATAAATGCAGGTAGAGGTAATGCCAACAGTAATAAAAAAATATTGTAGAGACGAGGAGGAGTAGAATAAATTGTAATAACCAGAGTAATCATTATAAACAAACAGCGGTAGTAGGAAAGAGTAATTGTTTATAATGGCGATAATATGCGGCTTGTAAATATTTATCAACATGACTAGTACTGCAATATTGTTATTGATGAAAGTGAGTTTGTTATTACGGAATCTTATTGTAGTTAGATTATTATTGACATTTAAATAATAAGTATATGAGTTAGGGCAAGGACTGGGTTTAAAAACAGTTATTACATAATAGTAATTGTATTCGTAGGTAACGGTTATTTCGTGATATATTTTTTTGATCATGATGTTTTTTTAGTTTTTCGGTTGCCCGATTTTTTATTATTAACGAGAGTAAACTCTCCTTCTGAGTTGATATCTGACTCTAGGGTATCCATAGAGTCAGATACGACTAACTTATTGTCATCCGAGAGAGCGGTGCCTTCGGCTGACGGAGGTGGTGGGGGGTGAGGAGAGGCCAGCCTGGCCGCCGATCTCGACCGCGAGCTTCGAGCTGGCTTAGGCGTAGGAGTGGGGGGTGGGGGGAGGGGAGGAGTTTGTGATGTGGAGGGGATGGGAACGGAGGGGGCAAGCGGGGGGGAGGGGGGTAGGTAAGGGGGGCTAATGTTGTTTTTAGTCAGGAATTTTTTATCATTAGAGCTTTCACCAAAATTAAATACCATATTTGTTTGAATACCTATTTCCTTTTTTTCAGTAATTTTTATTTTTTGTTTAACGATTTCAGAAAAAGATTTGTTAAACTGTGAGGGGTTTTGTTCCTTATATATTCTCCTTGCTTCGTTTAGCGGTATTTTATTTATCGTTTGAATAGTTTTAATTTCTTTATGAATAGCGAAAACGGGACACGAGCGATCTAAGGCGTGGTGGGGCCCATCGCAATTTGCGCATTTAGCTGGCAGGTTGCATTTTGAATTTTCTTCATGTTTTTCTCCGCCGCATTGAATACATTTGGATTTTTGTTTACATAAATTTGTGGGATGTGCAAATCCCAAACAGTTGAAGCAGCGCATGGGATTTGGGATGTATTGCTGGACTTTGACTGTTAAGAATCCTATTTTTATTGCTTCTGGTGTTTTTGGTGTCGGAAATGTAATTATATATGTATTAGTTAATATTTCATTACCGTTTCTTTTTATTTTTATATGGATGATATCGTGGATGGTGCCGGAGAGTTCGTTTTTTATTTCATCTAATTCTAAAAACTGTAGGTCCTGGCATCTAATCACTCCTTTACTATAATTTAAAGTATTGTGTGGGGATACTTGTACATCAAATTGACCTGCAAAATTTTTGCATTTTAATAGTGTTTCTGACTGTTTCCCATTTTTGGTTTCTACTAGTAGACAGCCGTTTTTTAGTTTCTTTACATTGTTTAATTCTCCTACTAGGCCAGTAAGAAATTTATTAATTAAAAAAGGAGAGACTTTTTGAAAGCTCTGTTCGTCTGTCCTTTGTACTATTAAAAACGTCGGGGCCGTGTGTTTTGGGGTTGCATTTTCGTCTAATTGTTTAAGGCGAACATGATGCCGTTTTCTTTTAACCTTCGGGCTACTTAGGTCTAGGGGATCCCCCATATTTAAAATTAACAAAAGTAAAATAAGAAGATACGGAGAGAAGAAAAAAAATAAATAAATAAATTAAAATAAAAATAAAGAAATTATAAAACGTGCTTCTTCACAAAAAATATAATACAATTTTCAAGAGATAAAAAAGAAAATAATAAATATAGATATAGATATTTCAGTCTTATCTGAACAGCAGGGAGCGCTAAGTAGGGACGTCTTCTCTCTTCAGATCCTAAACAATGACTGTTTATAATGTTTTTTAATATCTAGCCTTCAAAAATTCCATGAAAACTACCAATTCTTCACTTCCTATCATTGAATAATAATAAATAATACAATTTTTAAAAAATCATGTTTTTGGCCTGACGAAGATTCTTGTATGTAGGGCTTATCCTATTAGTAACGACTTGCGATTGATAAATATAATCCTATTCAGAAGCCAGTGCAGATAAATAATCCATAATCATAGCACTGATTAAAAATCATTCGCGTTTAATTTTCATTAATTATTAGTATGGGTTAGATAAATCATTTGAGGTCTGATTATAGAGGCGTCGGTTTTATAAAGGCAAATATTAGGGGCAATGAAAAAAAAATTCAACCAATGAATTTGTAAAGAACTTAACCAAAGTTCTTGCAACATTTGTTTTCAATTTCCCAAACATTTGTACTCGTTCTATGAAAGCTTTGAGCCAGTGAAATAACAAATACTCACGAAGTTGATGTAGCCGATGACAAAGGCACCCTGGTCGAGAGTCCATACAAAAAGGAATTTCTGAAGCTTGGGCAGTTTTTCAATCAGAGCGTCGATGAAACCCATGTTGGTCCTGAACACAGAGCACTGAACCACATTCGTTGGAGATAAGATAACAGATATTACGAGGCTCTAATAATCTGTGTGAGTCAATTCCCAAATACGATCGGCACACCTGAACATTGTTAGAGTGAATAGCTTTGGGCTTGATGTCGTTAACTGCTTTGCAGCGTTATTTTCTGCTAAACTAATGGTTCAAAACTATGAAACATCTAATAACAAAAGTTATTATTTCCTATTATTTTTTTCGGTTTTTACAACATGCCTAAAATACAGAAAAGGCTATCTTAATTTGAAGATTTTGATTTACAATTGATTACAGATATTTAAGTAGATGGTCCAATAATCAACTTTTACGAATGTTTAGTAATCCATAACTAATGAGCTCTATCTAGCTCCGTTTTCATACCTGTCTGAGAATAGAACTTATACTCTTGTCTAAAAGATACAATAGGATTGACCTGCCCAATTTGCCTCTGCGGTTTGTGTTGCAATAATTCCAACTCGAGTATTAAGACTGAACTGTTCAAGTGTTAACAGAGGAACTAATTCCTCCAGTCGATTATATTTATTTATTTTTCTCAGTCTCTTATTACTGTTTCAATAGAAAGGTTCTCATCTACAATACATTACTGGAATCCAAAATGGAGTGTTATCCAGAAAATATTGAAATCACTGAGAGTTTTGCCATGGTTGGTGAACAATCACTGCTTGAACATACCGTAAAAAAAATTTGATGACATACCCGGAGAACGAACTGAATTCTGTATGCTACAACCTAAATCTTCTCAGTTGAACGATTTAGAAATATTAGGAAATCTACCAGAATCCGAAAAAGCATTCCATTCGGCCTATCTCCTCTACACGCAAGAATTATATTTTTGGAGTGTGTTTTGAAAATTTTAAATAGATTACCGTTTCAATAATAGAGAACAACCAAGGATACCAAACAAGTTTAGAGCTATTTTGGGACTTAATGTTGACGTGGTGAAGCAAAGTAGGGATGCATCGACGATTTTTCCAGGATCCACTTACTACAGCTAATATAACTGGAGTTAATGAAGAACGGTTTTGGAGTTATCCTGGACGTAATTAGCAGTGGTGCTACTGTAGATCCATCAAAATTTGGAAATTATTGTCAGGAAACTGCTATTATATTTGTAAATTTATGTAGATGGCACAACAAGCCTAATACTGTTTATAAGTTTCTTTGGCACGGAAGCAGAATAATTTCAGCTGCGATGTTGCCAATAGGGATGTTGACTGAAGAGGCACAAAAAGCGTGCTACAAAGATTACCGTAATTTACAAATCGTCTCAGCAAATCAAGAAAATGTAACATAATTTCGAAAAACGAAGATATATTCCATATGCTCCTTTTGACGTCAGATACCTACATATCTCTTTTGTAGCTCTTCTTCGAAGCATAATAGGAATATTAGGAAATATGTTACTATTTGTGACACTAATACATAATACTTTTTTTTTTCTGTAAGGTCTAGATTATGACTACAGCAGCAAAACAGTTTTGTATATTAAGTCCTTCCACAACAAAAGGCCGATAATATATTTCTTGTGATCACAGGAGACCTTTTTTAATTAGCATTGGGTACGTCGAAAACACAGTATTTTATAAAAAAAAAAAAGGACATCATAATTTTGTGAAATAGCTTCAAGTCATACATCGCAACATCAAATCTCACAATACAAAATCTTCATATATATATATAGCACCAGATATCTCTAAAATGCATAAATTGTGATCATTTCAACAAGCACACAACAAGTCACAGGAAACGCCCGACGGACCATGCAGTTTTTGATAGAGGTTGCCCTTCATACCTTAAGGAGATACAGAAACTTGTTGCGAATACAAACTACAGCATTCCCTTACTGTAAGTACTTACTAACTAACTATATTTACTATAAAACTACATTTTTATGACAAAATTTAATGGTACATAGACAGATAAATTTTTTACAACTTAACACACACCACTCTAAATACACATTAAATTTCTTACAACATACACCATCAAAAAGAACATTGACATATTACTTTTACAGGAACCTTATACACGCAACAATAAAGTAGTAGGTTATAATAGTTATAATGTTTTTCAATCACTATCACATAATGATAACCCAAGAGCTTGTATCGTAGTTACTAACAGAAAATTTGACTGTTGCTTAGTTACCCAATTTTCGGATTCAGACTTTGTATCAGTATGGACTGTAACGCACGATCAAAATTCTGGTATGACAAAAAAACGGACTTTAGGGGTTTTGAATTAGAAAATTTTATCATGACTCACGATTTAGTATTGGCAAACATAAATTCGGAAATTAATACTTTTGAAGGGGCAATGGGTAAAAGCAACATAGACTTGACTTTACTCAACGCACAAATCTATCGTGACTACCACATACGTAATTGGACTATTTCTGCTGAACTGATTTCTCGGATCACAATATTATAACTTACGAACTACATACGAAAAATTACAGCCAAATAAAAGAATACGGAAATAATTTCGTATTCCTTACAAATAAAGCTGACTGGGACAGATTTAAAATTAATTTGGGATTTCAATTAAAAAAACATTTTCTATTACAAACAAACTCGCAACCTTGTGTTTTTACAGAAATTGAAGACAGGATACTAACTGAAATGGCACATATCCCGACTGACGTTATTTCTTCTAAATTAACCAGATCGATCATTAAGGCATGCAATATGACAATGGCAAAATCAGGCAATAGAAATATTAAAGGAAATCATCGAACGGTGCCTTGGTGGAATGATGAGCTAACGAAGTTACGCAGACAGACTAACAGACTACGGAAAATTTACCAAAAAACAAAAACTGATGAAATATTAAGAGAGACAAGAAGACGAGAGTACTTAAAAAGTAAACAGAAATACGAGAAATTGATCAAACAATCAAAATTTGAATCTTGGAAAACTTTCACGACAAACTGTACAGCGTGGAGCTGGCCATACAAATTTGCGGCAAACAAACTGAAACCTGTGACATTACTTCAAACTGTAATTAATAACGAGGGTCAATATACAACAGACACACGCGAAACTCTGACGAAAATTTTGAGTGACATGATACAAAATGACAGGTCTGATACTGACTGCCACGAACACCAAATTATGCGTGATAGTATTAATATTCCTCCTACATCTACCGACGACTTACCTCTTGAGGACGAAGAAATCACGGATGTAATTAAAAATTTGAATTTGAAAAAATCCACAGGTATTGACAAAATTAGTCCTACAATAGTTTCAAAAATTTATGAAATTTTTCCTAAACTACTAATTGAAATTTATAAACTCTTTTTCAATAGAAAACAGTTTCCAGCCAACTGGAAGGAAGGTAGGTTAACGCTAATACCTAAAAGTGACGGTATATCGCTAAGACCAATTAGCATCCTTCCAGTTCTAGGAAAATATTCGAAAAAGTTATTAAAAATAGACTCATATATTTTCTATTGACTAATAACATACTTAACAAACGACAGTTCGCTTTTCTTCCTCAAACTGGTACTGACGATGCTTTGCACGAACTGACCGAACACATACAACAACAATGGATAAAAAAAGCAATTTACTGGTTGTTAGCCTTGACATAAAAGGTGCTTTTGACAGCGCATGGTGGCCGGCTATACTGACCAACCTGAAGAAGTACAACTGTCCACAAAATTTATACTTACTTATTAAAAATTATTTAGACAACAGATCCTTGACAATACAGACGAACTCTTACTCTATCAACAAAAAACTAACCATAGTGCCAAAAAAAAAACCATACTCCACAAGGATCATGCCTATCACCACTTTTATGGAATGTGTTAGTGAACACAATATTCGAAACTGACTTACCTCACGACACGAAAATATTAGCATACGCTGACGATATTTAGTCTTAGTCAAACGAAAAAACTTCAGTGAACTAGAAGCCGTTACGAATACAATACTTATTAGACTAATACGATGGGCTAAGACTAACAAACTTCAATTTAATGCTAACAAGACGAAATACATAATTTTTTCTCGGAAAAGGACAATACCTGTACTTGACATTAAATTAAATTCTGTTGGACTAATAAAAACTGACGTGATTCGATA
The DNA here is from genome assembly GCA_911387785.2 of Aelia acuminata. NCBI lineage: Eukaryota > Metazoa > Arthropoda > Insecta > Hemiptera > Pentatomidae > Aelia > Aelia acuminata. The sequence continues at coordinate 52,025,730 of OU426978.1, read as the reverse complement.
TCTCGGCATACTATTCGACAGAAAACTGAACTGGAACAGACATACTGACAACGTCTACAATCAGGTATTACAGACAATCAACAGACTCGCAATTGCAGCAAGAGCAAGGTGGGGCCTCAGATCTGAGATGCTGAAAGTCATTTATGAAGCCGCTCTATTACCAAAAATTATCTATGGTAGTCATGTTTGGCAATCTGCGGTAAGTCGGAAGAGAAACTTAGATAAGTTGAAAAGGTTACAGCGACTTATTGCGATTAAAATATGCAAAGGCTTCAGTACTCTCTCTTATGAGGCCTCTATTCTTCTTGCTGGGTTGCTACCGATAAATTTAATTATAGACGAGAAGACAGAATTATACAGAATTAAGAAGTTACATTCGAACTACAAACATATATTGCACGACGACATAGAACTACCGCTTTCAACGAACAACTGGATACACCCTACATCATACGCACAGGTACAATCACAAGTGAACAATGACTTTTCATCACAAGACACTGATAGAACAGACATATACACAGACGGTAGCAAGGATGATGAAACGGTTGGTTGCTCTTGGGTAGGAAACGACAGAATCGGAAATGTATTGGAGTACCAATACAAACTCGCGCCCTGGTGCTCTAACAACCAAGGAGAAAAATTGGCTGTTTTGAAGGCCCTGGAACACATCCTTGCGAACCCATCTGACTTCAACTCACAAATAATCGTGCATACTGACAACATGAACGTCCTACACTCACTTACTAACACAAACATTCACGATCCACTGACAGAAACTATCAGACATCACATAATTCAGCTACTGACGCACCAAAAATCAGCCACAGTAAAATGGGTAAAGGGGCATTCAGGTAAAGAGGGCAACGAAAGAGCTGACCACTTAGCGAAAGAGGCGGCTAACAGCGATGAGTTGTTGCCCACTTATACCAAAGCACCCATATCTCACATAAAAAAAATGATAATTAGAGAATCGGTCATTAAGTGGAACGATATGTGGAGAACATCTCCCAAATCACCCAGTTTACATAAATACATCCCACAAATTACACTTACTAACTTTAAACAACTACACAGTACAGAACACACAATGACACAATTTCTCACAGAACACGGAAACACAAAACAATATCTAAAACGTTTTAATATAATAGATACAGACACCTGTGACGAAGACGGACAAGTTCACAACTTCAGACACATACTCTACGATTGCAAACTATATGACAGACAAAGATTTGAACTGATACGAAACATAATACTGAAACGCGGTAACTGGCCAGAAATTGAACACGTACTATTTACTAAATTTAAGACAGACTTAATGAAATTCATAAAACAAATTGACTTTGACCGACTTACAGACAACAGAAGGGCAACCTGATGGCAATATATAGGGCAATCTTGTTGTGCTTGTAGGAGATTTTTAGTTTTTATTTTATTTAGTTTATAAATTTTTTTTTATTTTATTTTTTTTTTTTTTTTTATAATTTTGTGTTTAATAATTTTGTTTTTGTGTTTGAATTCATAATTTCTTAAAGTTTTGTATTTAAATGATAGTAAAAAACAAGAAACTCTGTAATATATGTAGTATGCCTCTAAAGGCATGGGACATGTATACAACAATAAATGGTCTCTTTATGGGGTTACCATAAAGGGAAAACAATAAAAAAAAAAAAAAATAAAAAAAAATATATATACATATATATATTTTAATATCGAATCAACTAACAAAAGAAATTAAAAGTACCCAAAAGGAAGGTGGATAAAATAAACAAAAAAAAAAAAAATCTTGAAAATTATTGAAGCCTGATCCTTACAACCTTCAATGCTATTAAGGTTGTATAAGTTAAGTTATATGCAATCAGATTTCAAACAGATCTACAAGTTAATAATAAATTTGACTTTTTATTGGCAAATGTTTCTTACTAAATGATTGTTTTATTTCTTTATTACTAAAAATTTAATATATAATTTGGCCATTAAACCTAATGCAAAATTAATGTATTTCCCTCTATATTTCAATTCTATGTAAACCCTCTATCACTTCTCCTTCTTTCAAAAACTAAAATTATTCGGGCAAATTTATTGAAATATGTATTAATATTTTCAAGATAAACAAAAGTACTGATACCAATGATTGTTATTTATATAGATATAAATAATTAAATTGTTTCATTTTTGTTTGATATTTACATATCCAGTTTGAATGTAACTTAAAATACAATTAGTTTTGAAGTAATTTTGTTAAAATTGGTCCAGTTATTTTTTTTATACTTTAGCTAATGACATTTAACTAAATTGAAATTCTTTTAATTCAAAATTCAAATATAGCAGGAGGTGTACCAGGTGTGTAAATATGAAACCGGAATTTTTCAAATAGCAAATAAGAGTTGATTGTGTAAAAATGATACATACTTTTTTATTCAAAGTACTGTCCTTCGCTATCTATGCATTTTTCCCATCATTCAGGCAATTTGTGGATTCCCCGCCAAAATAATGCTTCCTCTTCTGAGTCAAACCAATCACTTAACCAATTTCGTACATTTTCATAAGAAGTGAAGCGCTGCTCAGCTAGTGCGTGTCCCATCGATGCAAATAGGTGGTAATCGGATGGGGCCAAATCTGGTAAATAAGCCGCATGCGGAAGAATTTACCAACCAAACACTTGGATAGTTTCCTTGATCCGTTTAGCCGAATGTAATGGGGCATTGTCATGGAGCAAGATCACTTTGTGTGTCCTTTCTTGATATTTGGGACTTTTTGGCGCAAATCTTTATTCAAATTTATCATCTGTTGTAGGTAGCGTTCCGTATTAACAGTTTCCCCAGGTTTCAGCAGCTCATAGTAGGTAACACCTTTCTGATCACACCAGACACAGAGCATTTTCTTCCTCCCCAAGCGATGCCGATGGTTCACCAGGAGTTACCCAGGATTTTTTACGCTTAGGATTCTCGAAGTAAATTCACTTTTCATCACCAGTCACAATTTGATGAAGAAATGACTTTTTTTTCTGTGTCTGACGAGCAGCATTTGCCATGAGGTTTTTCGAGCTTCCTGCTGCCTGTCATTCAGTTACGAGGTACCCATTTTCCGACCTTCTGGATCTTTTCCATGCCTTTCAAACAAATGGAAACAGTGTCACATGTAATAATTGTCCAACAAACGCTTCCGAATCAGCGTTTTCAACGTTTTTTTTTTTTTTGTGGTTTTCCACGGTCTTTGTTTCTTTTATCGAAATCCATCTTTAAATGTTTTGAACCAATCGAAACATTGAGATTTGCCTAGGGCATGCTCCCCGTAAGCTTCAACAAGCTTCCCATGTGATAATGCTCCAATTTTCTTCAGAAGGAAACGGAAAATAAATGCTGTCCACAAATCTTGATTTGTTGGCACAAAAGTCGACATGTTCAAAGCCACTAAAAACACGGTTATAGAATGAAACTGATGTTGGTATCAATTGGATCTCTTTATTACATGTAGGCAAAAGCAGATAACACCACTGACGGATTAGTTAGAAGATTATATTGACAGCTAACTCCTATCATTGGCGAATTCCGGTTTCATATTTACACACCTGGTATACATTTTGGATTTTTAAACTTTTGAATAAAAAATATATATATATATATATATATATATATATATATATATATATATATATACATATATATATATATATATATATACATAATAATAACTAAATAAAATGTTTAATCACTGAAATATATTTTACGAATACCAGGAAACTTACATTAATTGATTTCCGTGCAAAAGCAAAAGTAGCAAATAGGATAAGATAAAATTTATTCTTCAACTTTTTTTCACAAACCTTAACTTGTTAGATAAAATGATCGCCTCGTGATTTTGACTATATACAGAGACCGAACCAAACATAAATTTTTAACCCCCTCCATCAACACAATTGATTTCACATAACTTGAGTAGTCATAACACAAATGATAAAAAAGAAAATAAGTCAAAAGGTACTGTTTCCCAATTATTGGTTATTCTAATGCAAATTAAATAACCAATTTAATTAATTTTTGTCTAAATGAAAATAAAATATTATTATTTGACGTTTTTGCAAATAATGATTTACAGGTGTGCATAAAAGAAATATGTAGTCCATCACAATATTCTTAGAAATATTACCAAAATTAATATATTCAAATAGTTAATAAAATGAAGGGAAATGGATAAAAATGAGATAGAAACCCAGCTGGGAAAACTTTAATTTATTTGTACAAAAAAAACTTAAAATTAATTATTTTTATAATAAAAAAAATAAAGCTATATTAATTACATATGAATGTTCATAAAATTTAAGAAAATAATATGAATCTCATTAGATGTATACAGGTAATACCTTTTCATGTGATACAAAATATTTTTAAAAAAAATAGGGTAACATTGTATTATTCCTGTTCCATTTTGGCATTTAGTAAGTTGTAGGTGGGGCATTGGCATTCTCCTTGTAGAAACTGTAGACTACAATAACGAAGTAGGCAACCAATACTGAAACAAAATATAATGCACTTTGACTGAATGCTCAAAATATAGATATTTCTATACAAGATACATAGAGTAAATATAATATAGATATTTATTTATATAAATATAAATAGATTTTAGTTTATATATATAATCTAAAATCTAGATATTGACTAATATAAAGTATATGACTTTCATTCCATTTGTTTGTACCTAAACTGTTTCAAGAACTTTTGAAATAATACATTAAAATGAGAAATAATCTTAGCTAAGTCTTAGTTCATAATTTTATTTTAATAAGTAATGAACTGAATCAACAATAGCTTTTTCCCTCGTTAAAAAATACACAACATATCCTTTTTATTTTATTCATTTTCTAAATATCTTACACCATTAGCTAAAAGAGCTAATTCATAAATAAAAAAATAAACTATTTCTGCCTCATCGGAAATATGTCAGAAGTTCATACAAGCTATAATGGTTAAAATCCAGTCAGGAACTATTTTTTAAATAAGTTGATCAGACTAATTTTATTCAAAATCACAAGAGCAATACACCAGTAAAGTCAGGTGACACTCTGTACACTTACAAGCTGAGCCTTATCAAAGAGGAAGTGGGTTGCTAGCGGGCTGGTAATCAAAGAGCTCAGTAAAAATGGGAGGTTTTTATTTATTTTTTTAGTTCGTTTTGACACCTTCATGTATGAAAACATCACATATGGAAAAGGAAAAACTGGACCATGCCACATTGAGTAAGGTATAATGGAAGTCCCATGAAAAATTGGAAATACCTAGAAAGGTGTTGTTGAACATATTAACAAAAAAAAGTGCATACAGTTCATGAACTGATTCTCCGCAGGAAATCAGGAAAATTAAGCTTTGTATGTTTTTTTTCTCGTTTGTTATTTGTTGAATATATCGTCTTCACCATGCTAAAGTAACGAATGTGTAGTTAAAAACCTATGCATGTTCGTTACTTTAGCATGGTGACGACGATATGATAACTGCAAACTATGTTAAATTTATTTTATATTTTATTTATTTTTTAGTTAATTTTGTATGGCAATTACTAGAAATCTAAGCTAGGTTCTTTTTCTTCACTTAGTGAGGAAGAGTGCTTTAATATATAGGGTTTTTTTAATGAAGGAGTATCTTCTGCGTTTGAAGTTTATTTTATTTTTTTCCCAACGTTTCAAGCTATTGGCTTATCCTCTGGGGTTATCTTATCCTAAGTAACTTCTTTTTTCACATTAGCCATTTGTCTTATACTTTTTTAAACAGTATATGAATACTTATGTCTCCTTATTACTTTTTGCATTTTATGGCATTTTTCACGTTTTATAGTCTTTTTATTTCACTGTCACATTTTTACTCGTGACAGTGAAATAAAAAGACTATAAAACGTGAAAAATGCCTTAAAATGCAAAAAGTAATAAGGAGACATAAGTATTCATATACTGTTTAAAAAAGTATAAGACAAATGGCTAATGTGAAAAAATAAGTTACTTAGGATAAGATAACCCCAGAGGATGAGCAGATCGAGCCAATAGCTCGAAACGTTGGGAAAAAAATAAAATAAACTTCAAACGTGGAAGAGACTCCTTCATTAAAAAAACCCTATATATAAATCTAAGTTTTTTTTTCTAATTGGCATTAGTTTTCTATTTGAATTATTATTTTAATGTTTTTTTCCAGATCAGGATAAAAATATCAAATTGACACTTACATAGGTTGATTAGTTGTACAAGGATAGATGGACCACCTTGAAAGATTATAGCAATGATTCCAATGATGAGGATTACCAGGTAGACAGAAGCTGCTGTCAGCCAAGTTTTCAGATACCTCATATTTTTCTGCAGAAAAAAAAAACTGGTGAAATATTCTTTATTATGTTTTTTCAGCTTCAAAATTTTAATGCGTTAAATATTTAATAATTGAATTTCAGGTTTTAATTGAAGGGGTTGGGGCAAAATAGTGCCAAGCAACATGTTTAACAAAAATAAACTGTAGCTGCAGTCTGCTGTATATTACGTAGTACTATATGTCTGTCATAGAAATGCCACCTAAATATGACTATATAGAGCCTCTATAGTCATATTATTTAGGTGGCATTTCCATCATAGACATATAGTCCTTCGAAATATACAGCCGAATGCAGCTACAGTTTATTTTTGTAAAAAATGTTGCTTGGCACTATTTTGCCCCAACCCCTTCAATTATAACAATCACAGCACATTTTAAAAATTACCAATCTTAATACAATAAAACCCATAAAACTTATAAATGAAACATTTTTTATAAAAAAAAAAAAAATAATCATAATCATAATTGCAATAGTGAACAGAGAAGAGTGTACCAGTGATAAAAAGGTTTATATATTTTTTTATAAATCTACTCCTTGGATAAATTAGATTTGGAAATTAAAAGCCAGCCATATACAGATATATGAGTAGATGTGCTAGAAAAACACATTTTTTGGGGGTAAAATTTCATAGCACTATTAGGATTATGCCGAGGGGGTCACTTATAATAACACTAATGTGAAAATAGTAGTATAAATATAATAATTAGAAAATGGTTGAGAAAAATCCTCAATACTGTCAACTGTATCTTTAAAAAAAAAATCAACCAGAACAAAAATTGTGGAGTTCTTCAAAATCACCTTATAATATCTTAAATGAATAATTAAGGAGGTCAGAAAGTATCAACAAATATCTGGAAAACAAGCTGATTAAAGGTTGATATTTAAAACTAATCCTTTAGGTTAGAACTATTTTTAAAAAAACATACCCTCAACTTGAAAAAAATTAAATTTAAATAATTTCCCCAGACTCTTGTTATGTGCAAAATTTAAAACATTTTAGTTCAACTTGGTTTGAAATTATATTCCATATATATTCAGTATGAAATAAATACACTTTGATTTTTTTTTCTTTTCTTTCTTTTTTTATCCTATAACCAATATATGTTATTTTAAATTTCTTTATTCTGAAATATTAGTTCAATGGATCAATTCTTGGACACACTCAGTTCCTATAAAATGGCTTTTGTGCTCCTCATTAGAACTTATATCACCAATCAGACTGGAAACTAAGCGAGAAATCTTATAAGGCACTGCACCTTCTAATATATGTGTATGTATATACAGTGTGATATAGTGTTCAACAGGGATAAATTTTCTTCCTTAATTCACTTCAGTGGTACTAGTATTACTCAGCTCTGACAGGACAAACTTTCCTTTCTATACCATGGTAAATTCAAGTCTTTTTTTAACTGATTTTTTTTTCCTTTTTTTTTTTTTGGACAAATTAACTAAAGATATATTAAAATTGTAAATAAGATTATAAGAGCCATTTGAATCTCTGACATGATGCTATTCCAAGGTTGCCAACAGAGTTCTGTGGAACAAGCTGGCCAATGTTTAAATTTTTTTATGTTTTTTTAATATATATATATTTTTTTTGTAATATCCTTGAAAATCTTTCCAAACTTTTCCTGTTTTCCCCTTCTACAAGACTTACTAACTATACCGAAATGGAAATGATACATAGCGTGATCAATGATTGAAATCTCATTAGAAATCTATTTGAAAACAATTCAGCGGGTGAGAGCAAGACTGTCTTAAGTCCGTTTTCATTGACTGTTTCATAAAATCATCCAACACTGCTCTAAGGATAGTCTGGCTCTCAAGAACAGCAAACACTGGACTTGATAACTTCGATTTAATAAAGATTGCCCTTATCCTGAAATTGATAAAAATGGACTTGAAACAGTCTAGTTCTTAGGTACTGATTTATGATTAAACCTTTATACATGGTTATACAATTTTACTACATAATCAAGTTATGTTATAGAAAGAAAATAAATGTTAGCAAAATAAAAGACTTCTTTCCATGTTGCAAATTCCTTACAGTGTTTATGCTCTGTTGGTCCTATATTTTCTTTACTTTTCATCATAATTAATCATTGCCCTATGTGACTACCCCTAATCCATGGTGCAGATCCTCATCTCCTACCAGAGAGAAATCGACTGGGCCAATGAATCATAACAACGGCCGATAATAAATTGGAACTAAGTTTTCTATTTTGAAGAACCTTCATATTTTTAAGAAAATGACATTGATATTTTATTCTTCTCAGGCAGGGATTCATTTGTGCCTTATTGAAATCAATAGTTTACATATGTTCCAACAAAAACTTGAAACAGTTGTCGCTCGTTAACAATGAGCAGTTAGTAAAGGAGTTCTTAGGCATGCAAGAGTTGCAATCGTGTTTTAAGGGCTTGTTAAAACATACCTTTGATTCATTAGGAATCGCCATATGTTTCTTTCTGATCCATAACATTTAGAACAACAACAACTTCACCTTCTCTCACAATATTCTCTCTTGTCTTATTTCTAAACAGTTATCTTTGTTTTTCATTGGTTTTAGTTTTGGGAAATCATGTATTTTTTTCTCTTTTATTTGATTATGAAAACCCTTTCGTATTTTATATTTAGCCATTTCTTGTTACTATGGATAACAAGGGACAGTTATTTACTCAAAATATACTGAATTTAAAATACTTAATAGGACGATTTTTTCCTTAGCCATTTAGGCCTTATCATACCTTTTCTATGACGATAAAACCTACTTTATATTAAAGAATGCTTCATTAAGATTAAACATGACAAGTTTAATTGAAATCATTAGTGCCGTTTTTGAGAAATCATAAAAAAAAAGACGTTGGGATAAAGTGCCCCCTCCGTTTACTCGATTTAGACAAAATCTTTGCTGTCACATCACGAGCATACACATACCGTAAATACCTAATTTCAGTTTCGTTGGCTTTAAAGTTTTTGAGCTAGTCTCTTCTTCCTCAGACCATTTTGCAGTAGTTGGTTAATTTGAGTCAGGGGACCCAAAATGTATATTTCCGTTGAAAACTGGAAGTCAAAATTTTTCACGATAGCAATACTTTCCCTTACTGTATGTTTCAAATGTAGGTAAGTGAAAATAAAAATTAAATAATTAAGTTGTGAAGGAACAATTTTTCAATGGACATTAATAACAATTAAAAGATTGAAAATATGTTTATTTTAAAACATACCCTATAAACTCCATAAAGTAGATAGACACCCATCAGGACAATAAACACTGATACAAGGAGCTGGAATATATAACTACCAGGAGAATCTGTAAAAATAAAATAAACAAAGTTGATACAAAATTAAACATCTATTATATGTTTGTTCCAACAAGCTAGTCATAGACTAACTGTCATTAAAATTATTGGTTATGAATTATGAAGAAAGAAGGTTGACATGGCTAGGATAAGCTCCATGATTAGCTCAATGGTTAAGATTACATCATGGTCTTGATGCATTTTGGCCAGCCATAGCCAAATTTTTCTCTTCAAATAAAATTATTTATAAATATATGTATATTTTTGATGAATTTCACATTGGAACATGAAACTTTTAATTTAAACTAAGTTGAATATAGTTATTTACCTGTTAGGTATCGAAGAATTCATTGAAGAGAGAAAACATGCTACAACAATATAATGGTGCAACATGACCATTACATAAAACTCAGCATATAAAAATAAATTTTTATTTCCTTGTAAATTTATTTTTGGATAAAACAGGGATGAATCAATATCATTAAATCTGTAGCTCCTATAATGGCTCATAAGCAGATATTTATATTTTTATTTTTACATACCTTTTTTATACACATATTTAAATTTATTGTGTTGTACCCTTTAATGAGTTCAATTGAACTCAACAATATTCTAACAAATTTTTTCTGTTAAATTAATTTATTTCAACTGATTATGTTTCATTTTTACCTCTTGCTTCATAAGGAAAGGATGATATGAGATATTAAACGACTCAAGTAATGATCGTTGTGAAGGTACAACCAACGAACCTAGCCATAAATGAGCTTAGGTTTAAGACTACCAGAGGTAAATGCAAGTGCCTTGGAACCATGAGAATAAGATATAACTAAGAGCATGGGCGTCACCAGCACCAAATTATTAGGGGGACGGCTCAATATTTTCCTAGACAGGGTAGGTAGAAATTCGAGGGACTGAAAGTTGAAATAATAATCCCTAAAAACAACTGTTGGGGCATTTAAATTATCGTCCAATGCTGTATTTTAAAGGTATTTAGAGTCTCTTAAAAAATGTCAATTTAAGCCTCAGTTATAAATTAAAATAGGGAATTGTTAAGGCTTAATGTTGAAGGATGCGGGCCAAAATTACTTGATTGAATTTTTTCCAAGTTTTTCTTCTGATTCTGATCCCACTAATTTCATTGCTTTCCATTAATTTCTAAAGCTTCATCAAATTGATGGAAAGTAGGCATCAATGAATAGCAATGAAAGCAAACAGTTCAAGCTGAAATAAAAAATATATAATTCATCAATCATACAATACGCCTGACTACCCTTTAACAATAGAGTGTGCTGAAATTAACTAATATTTTATATTTACATTTCATTGGTTAAACTCGCATAAATTCGTAAAATTTTATTTAATTTTTTATATTGGGTCCTCTCCTGCCAAAATATTGGGGGGGACGTGTCCCCCCTGCCCCCCCCCCCCACGGTGGTGACGCCCATGACTAAGAGGATTGATTAGCAGTGAATGATCTGTTAATGATTCTTTCTCAATAAACTGTATTTTATTAACATTTAATAATTTGACCAAAATTTGTTCTACTAAGCAAATAAGACAGTTGATTTTTATCATCATTTTGATTACCTTTACAATTGTTTCCTTAACATACTGAACTCTAGCTTAGAACTTATAGTTACATATCTATCCAAATCTTAATTATTGATTAGAGATATTTTTATTAATAATTACACATTTTTGAATAATTTTATTGGAAGAGAAAAGATTGGCATTGTCTATGTCACTCACATTACTAATCTGGAGCTTTTTACTACCTAAGCCGCGAGAGCCCGTGTGGTGACTAATTCAAGTCTCGGCCATGGCTATTCTTATTTCTTCACACAAAATAATTTAAAATTGATTAATAATTGATGAAAAATTCAAAAACCATATTCAACAAAAATAAATATAAATTGTTTTTTATAAATACCATGATTTTTAGATCCAAGCGAACGAATCAGAAATACTATGCTAGTTATGACTTCTAATATGCCACTGATCTGAAACAAAATTTTGATTAATCTTTTATACATATTTTATTTCACAAATAATAAATGGTTTTAGGTTTCAATGTTACTTACTCCCCTGGTAAGAGAAAATATATATCAATCTTAATTATTTTTATTACTAAATGATCTATTCTTAGTAAACAATGTTATGATTGTTTAATAAGAATAAATCTAAAATAGAATAAATATAAAAAGTTGTAAGCAGGAATTAAACAAAAAATATATAAATAAAATTAAGTGTGGTATTTTTGATTATTTTAAATGTTTGTGTTTGGATCAAAATTTAAAGCCATAAAAAGTAAATAATAAGCTAATCATGTACAATAAGGAAAAGACAGTTATATTTTTCATATATAAAAATTTTATATAAGAACAAATGGGGATGGAACTAAAAAATTGTAAAATAGACACCAGAAAATGGGCCAATAGCCCGAAACTTTGGGACAATTAATAATAAAATAACCCATGGAAGAGAGATCTCTTTATTAAAGAAAATCCAAAATCCATAATTAATCTATCAAATTTATTTGTTCACCAAAAACTTTCAGTTTTCCTTCATTTTTCATTTAATGCTTCTTTTGTTCTATCCACCCTACGAAAAACGAATACGTTCTTTAAGTTATAGAGTTAAATAATGTAAATATATCACTTATCTTAAATTATAAAGAAAGTGAGATCGTTGGGTGATCCAGCTTTCAGGGGCACCCTTGCCACGGTGGTAACAACAGGAGGAGCCCCCCCCCCCCCCCCCAGGAGAGGTGATGACACTGATAAGGTATTACAATTTCTATACAAAATGTGCTATATTTAGTCATTTTTTTAGTTCACAAAATAAAAATCAACTGTATTTAAGCATTTAATAGTAATTTACAACGTCACTATGAACTAATACATATTTTAAATTAGGTCCTTTATTAGGTACTCATGAAATGTAAAAAAAATGTTTTTTTCTGAAAATTTCTGGATCCGCACAACCCACAGAAAATTTCTGGATCCGCAAAAGCCTCAGAAAATTTCTGGATCTGCTACTGGGAGGGTTGGAGGATAAATTCACTGATATGGAGCCGAGGAAACACCCCTCCAAACCCTTCCCCCCACTGGCTACTCAACTGAATGAATACAATTTTATAAAAATTTAACTTACCAGAAGCCACCATCCAATAATTTTACTTCCCACCTCTGTGGTACAACAAAAGCAACATGTTTGTACTTGAGGTATGTCTGGCATTTCTGTAAAAAAAAAAAATTAAGCATTTTATTTTTGAAATGTAAAATATTTGAATTTAGGTAAGTAATTTTAAATTTTATGCTTTAGAAATTTCAACTCAATTTTCCTTATTTAAAATACAAGTTTGAACAATTTTCTTGTTTGATTTATTTTTCGTATTTAATTTATGGAGTGCTACCAATGGAAAGTTTCTCTACAAGCCTTTTGAAGCCAATAGATAGGTTTTGTTTTCTTATATTACATTTTCCAGCATTTAGAATTTATTCAGTTTTAAATTTGAATACAAGGACTGATCCAGAGTGTAGGTCACAGAAGTCACACGAAATGACTAAACAGAAGTTTAATTTTGGCAAATCAACGATAGTAAAAAATCTGGTGCGTGCGCGCAACACACAACTTTCACTTACAAACTTACTTAGATTAGAAATTAATGCGTTTTGTTAATTGCCACTTCTCAAATGAACAGATCGGCTTTAATTATGAACAATGGTCTGTCATTAAAGGCGTACTCCGCATGCGCTCAACGAGTTTTATGAGATGACTGAATATTATTATTTTTTAATAATAATGTCTTCTTTATTTTTATAATATCTCATATTCAGCCATTTCTTATTTTTAGGCGTAACGAGAGGCAGTTAACTTCTCCATATAAACAAAAACAAAGGTACTTTATTAAGGAACAAACAAAAAAGGACCAACCCCCCCCCCCCCAAAAAAAAAGCCCCCTCAGAACATTTAAATAATGATAAAGCTTACCTGATATTAAAGAACACCTAATTTTCATTAAACATGACAAATTTGATAAAAATTGGTAAAGCCGTTTTTGAGATAATCGAAAAATTGGAAAAAAAATTATGAAATAAAGTGCCCGCTCCGTTTGACCAATTTTGATGAAATGTTGGCTATCACATCTTTGGCATATACATACATCAAATACCCAGTTTGATCAAAATCGTTAAAGCCTTTTTTTGAGTAAATAAAAAAAACACGTGAAAATGATACAAAATTTATTAAGTAAAGTCCCCCCTCCGGTTGATCAGTTTTGATGAAATTTTTATAGTCATATCTCAGGCATATAAATAGATCAAATACTCAGTTTAATCAAAATCGTTAGAGCCGTTTTTTAGAAAATCGAAAAAAACGTAAAAAGTTGTTAAATAAAGTACCCCCTCCCTTTGAGCAATTTTGATGACATTCTTGCTCTCACATCGCGGGCATATACATACACTAAATACCCAATTTCAGATTCGCACGGCTTATAGTTTTTGAGCTAGTCTGTTCACACACACTCACAGACACACATACCATTTCGCGGTACTTGGTTATTTGGACTGAGGAGACCCCAAAACGTGTATTTCCGTTGAAACCCTGAAGTCGAAATTTTTCACGATCGCAATACTTCCACTTACTATATATTTCATATATAGGTAAGTGAAAGTAAAAATTCTGGAGCGGTGCGAGAATCAAAGAACTTTCGCTTACCACCATCCTGACCATAATATACATTATTTCTTTAATGGGCGTAAGTTTCGTCGGTAAGGGAACTCATAAAACATTTTTTATTATTCGTTTTTTCCTTTTCATTAAAGGATTTATATATCCAACATGATTTTAGAAATAAATCCGGGCTAAATGATCTATCTATGATTCTGAATAATCGAATAAATAAGGACCGTTTTTCAATGATATTTGGGAATAAATAAAGATAAAGACGACTTCTTATTAATAACTGTCTATAATATACAGGAACTTCATTTTTATATAATACTTTAAGTACTTGAATGTTTTCAAGGAAATAGCGGCGAAATAATAACCTGCTCAGGTAAGAGGCGGTTAATATTTCTTTAAATTAATTTTTGGGAAAATATTGATTAAAGTAAACTGTATTCATTAAATCCACAAACATTTAAGCAGTACCCACTTATCGCCTTCTCACATAATTCTTTTATCTTCTCTACTTTGCTTTCCATTCTAATACGAAATTAAATAGATTTTATGTACATCCTCTTATAAACAAAACACCCTCAAAAACAGTCTTATGAGAAAATAAAGCAGTTGTTTTTAATAGCAGTTTTCAATCAGTTTTGAATTGTACCTAATTCAAAATATTAAAAAAAAAAATAAAGAGAACGCAGAAGGAAAAGGATAGAGCAGGCTGTAAGGAAAACAATCGTGTCTGAATTATTAGTCCACGTTACTCTTCTTGAGAAAATGAGTTTCCCGTAAGAGCTTACAAACTCAAAAATCGCTTGCAAACTTTAAAATTTGCTTAAAACATGTTTTAAACTATTGATTCCATACATAATAGGTGGTAAAAATGTATTTTTTTCTGAAATGATCGAGCAACCAATTTTTTTTTTCTGGACCATTTCAAATGAATTGACCCAGTTTTATATTAATTATTATAAAAACAACTTCATACTTGCTTCCCGGTATATTGATATTATTATCTCACCAAAATAACAACTTTATTGAAAGAAAGTCCAAAAAGTGGCCTCCTTAAAGATTATTGATATAAAAAAGACTGTCTCGCAAAAATAATATATGATACAAAAAATGTACATCTAAGATTGTGGGAACGTTTAAAATATGTTAAAAGGGAACACAAAAGATAGATCAGACTGTAAGGAAAACATTCGTGTCTAAAATTATTAGTCTATGAATCATAGACTATGATTTACCAGTCTTGAGAAAATGAGTTTTCCGTAAGAGCTTACAAACTCAAAAATCGGAAACAAAGATGGCTGCCATTATTAAACGGTTGGCCCTAAAATTTTTTTACAATTGACCCTAAAAAAATTTAAAACTTGTTTTGAACTACTGATTCGTTACGTAATTGGTGGCAAACATATGATTTTTTTCTCAAGTCGAAAGTCTTGGTCGAACAACCACCTTTGGACTACTTGATGTGGGTTGACCCAACCTATGAAACAGAATGTACTTTTGATTCCGCATGATTCTTTCAAAACTCGTCAGTTGGAAAATTTGAAATGATGAATGAGCAAATTGCAGATTTAGGGGTAATTGTGCTAATTGGGAACAGTTCTGTTAGTGATGTCATCTCTACTTACGGCACTTGGCGATAATTTAACATTTTCCTACAGATACAGATTGTGTAGTTCAAATTACATAATCTTGACCTCATCTGACCGAGATAAGTTCAGCAAATTCTGATTTTATATTCAACCCACGGGGGAGTCCCACAGAGGGCATAGCCTATAAGCTTTGTCCAGCTAAATTATATTGCTCACTATGAGTCTGTATCAAATCATAAGATTTGACGGTGTATAAACACCGAGAGATCTTGGGAACAAATATAGAAGAATTTTGATTAAATTCAGCCAAAGTTTTTTAAAGCATTATAATAATGACATTTAAAAATAAGAGTATGCGATTCAAATCAGATAAGGGTCCCCTAAAATGGAAAAATTGCCCTTTTTTAGTCTTTTGATTATAAAAGACTTGATTAAAACAATTCATTGCAGATAAAATTGTATTCTCTTCTTGGCACCATCAGCCAAATAGCCCTGATGACGATCTGAAATTCGGGTCGAAACCTAGGTAAAAATAAAGTATGTGATTCTTACAAATTAGTGCTATTTATTTTTACCGCACCCCCAACCATTTCCTCTTCTGTATTCTCTATAAAATATACGAGCATACAATGTCGCATCGAATGAGGTAAAGTAAAAATAGCTTAAGCCGTTTCACCAGAAACGATATCAGCTAATTTTACTTTTTAGAGGAAAAATTAATTAGTCTAATGTTCCGATTCCGAAACCAGAAAAGGCTACTCCAAGTGAATAATGAAAGTAAATATTTCCTGCTAAGACATTTATTTGTAAAGAATTAGGAAATATGATAAAGTATTACTTAGAATTAATTATTTAGGTTGGCAGGTGCTTAGTCACATAGATTATAATTTTAAACGGATGGACGAAGATGGACGGTTTTTAGTCAAAAACTAATTATTTCTCATAAAAATGTCTTTGCAGATAGAGGCTGTACGAACACTTTCATATTTTTATATGTACATATCTCTATGCATGAGTCAGCTAATTTCATAATTTAGAAGTTTGATACTGCAAAATTTAATGTCCACATCTTCTATTCGTAACATTTTTCAGTAGAAGTAGATTAATTCGAGTTACAAGCGTTTAAATATGTGTTTTCTCCAAAATGATAAAAATTGCCGATATTTGATCTTCGCTAACCACTTAAGCAATTTCAATTAAAACAAGTCATTCTTTTGTTAATAATATAGCGGGGTATGTTAAATATCAATATCGCGTGATTCGTAGTTAGCGAACTATATGTATTAAATATAAATTTATATGTATTACATATGTCTTACATATTATGTAGGAAACCAAAAAAAATCCAAAATTTTCGCCGATAATAGGCTACTCAGCTAAATATAAACTAGTTCCACTAACTTATACTCAGGATTGAGCTCATTTTAAAAGGAGCTCGTTTGACAAAAAAATCAACTTTTGTACGTTACATTTTTCATTTGCAGTAGCCCTTTTCAATTTGTAGGAATTTGAGCAATGGCTTGAGCGTAGTTCCACAAAAAAGAAAATTTTGCCGATTAGGATTCAGCAAAACGGCTTAATCGATTTTAAGTTTAATTTTATGTTCTTATATTTTATATAGAATATTTTTTTTTTTTTTTTTTTGGATGGATTGTTTTCGATTTATTAGCAAAAAAGGTCAACATTTTCCATTTTAGGGTACCGCCATTTGTACATCGTAAAGTGAATGACATACTATTTTTTTTTTTAATGTCAATAGTATAAAAATTTAAAAAACCAGTGGCAGAATTTTTATCAAACGATGTAGATTTATTTACAAGGGCTCTCGTAATTATTAGAACCCTCTCGCATAACGAAAACAAAATACGTTGAGAGCAACACGTGGAGGACCTGTTGACCTAAATATAGCCGAGCTAGCCCTGTGGAGGTGTAGGTCGATGAACTTCTGTTTACATAGTTATGAATTGTATATTGCTATTTTGGTTAAAATATTTTGGCTACTCGTGGTCGTGACCTATCTAATTCATCCAATTTATATAATTTTTGAACAGGTAGATATTTATACGTATGTTGATATAGTTAAATCGATAAAATTTTGAGATACCTACCTGCATTACCTATCATTTCAAAAACACAGGAAAGGTTAAAAAACAGATATATAAGCAAATTACTCAGCTACAACGTTTCTTAAAATGAAAGGGCAGACAAAATAAATAACTGAGAGATCAGATTTATGGTTCGTCATAATATCTTTAAAACAATTAACTTTAAAGATTTACTTATCCCTAAGGTAGTAAGGTGGGAGGGAATCAGAAGAATTTTAAGATAAATCTTTTCATTGGTAACCTGCGATTATAAGGTGCTCCGAATAATTTTTTTTATAAGAGAGTAAAAGGAACAAACACTCTGTGAGTAGTATTTTATTGCTATAACTGTTACCGATATCTGCAACTAATTACAATGTCAGTTTTAATGCGCTCATCTCAGAAACTATTCCCACTAGTCCGATTCGAAATATTTTTTGTGTTCGATTAAGGCTTTATCAAATCAAAAAGGGGCTGTGGAAACAACCAATCAGGAAAACTGTAGGCAAATATATAAATAAAGTTGACTTTTATCAGCAGTAAAGCTTGAGTTCAGATATATAATAACATTGCAGTCTATCTGGCAAGATAGGTATAGAAATATAATAGTGAAAATCAAGGGGTAATGAATGAATTCTTTGCAGTATTCAAGACTCAAGAAGGCCGGCCATTTCTGGACCTAAGTGGTTAGGAATGTGAAAGAACGGTGAGGTAAGCTGTGAGGTAACGTGGGACTAGATGAGATCACACTCACACACCCGCCAATTCTGTCTAATAATAGGTCTTCCGTATCTTCGTTACAATACCCCGACCGCTACGAATAAGAAACCTATAAATTCTTTAACCATACACCAATGATTCAGGGTCCTATCGTTTATAACCGTAAATAAAAGTGAGTAGGTATACGATCTTAGACGATTTGGTAGAGGTCAAACGAGAATGTTTTTGGAATACTGAATACTTCCAGCATTCCTGATACGTCCAGCAGCCCAGTACTAAATATGAAAGATAGTATTTTTTAATTTCTTTTAGAAAATGAAAATGTATAAAGTATACAACATAAATACAAACTAAAGGAATTTTTAAATAAATGATTAATTACTATAAGTATGAAAATACTGAACTTTTGACTATTATTATCACCATCTAGAATCAATATCGCTGAATGACATTTTTCACATGCCTATTTTTGAGGCTTGTCGATGCAATGACATTGTTTTTAGACTAACTACCCTTATAACATGTCGTGGCCTAAGGTGCATTGTATAGTAATTGTTCTTTTAAATAATAGTATTTGTTTATTATTTAGTTATGAATTGTATCAAAATAAACCAGGAGCGTATTGTTGGTATTCGCCGTAGTTAAGAGACCCCGGGCTATAGCTGGCGGTAGAGATAATTAAGTGATTAGGTTTTTAATTTAAATTATAATGAATAACAATACGCTTTTTGGTCATCCTGCGGCGAGTTTTAGACAATATATTAAAAGGCCTGACCTGATAATGATAAAAAGTAAAAATATTATATTTTTTAATGTATTTAAAAAAATTTAATTTCATTCAATGTATTTTAAGTAAGTTGAGTCTCATAAGGTAGGATCATCTTTAATTGAATATCAATTTTTATTGATATCATAATATAGAGTTTTAGACAATATATTAAAAGGCCCGATCTGAGAATGATAAAAAGTAAAAATATTATATTTTTTAATGCATTTAAAACAATTTCATTCAATGTATTTTAAGTAAGTTGAGTCTCATAAGGTAGGATCATCTTTTTTTTTTTTATAGAGGAGCCAACCACTAGGGTCATTATCTAGGATCATCTTTAATTGAATATAAATTTTTATTGATATCATAATATAGAGTTTTAACAGTTCTTTCAATCGGTTTACTCTGACATTTACTTTCTAAAAATATGGAACTAGTCACCGGCTGGAACTGTTTCAAAATGCACTGTTGAACTGTGAGGCTTGAAGATCTAGGTTCTTTGTCCTCGAAACGTCCTACAAGGTATTTATATGAATAGTCCTGTGGTAAATAAACACACAAGAGTATCTTAATAAAGTAACTTAACAGAAAATCTACTGTGAGCAAGCTCCGAAAAAATTCACGAAAAAATTCATTACCTATGGTATCCATTAATTTTATTTATTACAATATCTGTTTGGAGTGCTCATAGGACCCATACTCGAAGGATCGAAATTTCTTCGGAAAACATTAGTGAATTTATTTATTTAGGAATACACTGTAACTACCGAACACCAGACTGATATTTAAATATGCAGACATTACATCCGTTTGACGTTTCGGCGTACTTTAGGTTTACTAGAACAAGTTGGCGAGTTTTCGAAAACAGCAAGTGATAGATGGATTTTATTTTACATAAACATAAAAGACTAACTTATGAAGCCAACAATGTTGAGATTTTATGTTGTCTTAATACCCATAACACGCTAATTACCACCGCTTTTTACCATTATTTGTGTTTTATTATAAACGTGACGGCTTAATGAAGGATAACTGCGCCCAAATGCATCTCTCTACCCTTCACAAAAATTAGATCCCTTTATAGTTACATCAAGGTAATATATTTTACTTATTCTAATAACACTTATCATCTGTCCAAAATAATCAAACAAAGCATCAGTTCGTTCACCCGAAAATAGATCACTCTTTTGAATTTTTTTTTTTTTTTTATCAATGAAATCCCTCCAAAAATATTAATATAAGTCAAGAATCATGTTTATCATGATTGAATCGAGTTGAACATTGAATGAAATCGAGAATTAAAATAAAAACATATAAACAATAGATCAAAAGGTATTTCGCAAAATGGATAGATAGCTTCATAATTACATATGTATTTAAAATTTTATAATTATTTAAAAGATCATCAAAAATTGTATACATATTTAAACGATTATGCATCTATTATCTATATATCCAGTAAATATGGATCAATTGTCTTAACGATGCTTATTTATGTTTTGTATATTAGTCTCGAAGGGCATTGCTACTTTGCAAGTCGTTATCTCAGTTCTGTAAACCTTTTTAAATTTAAAAACATAATAAACTTGAGTTAAACCGTTCCAGGTCGCTGGTAGCACTAATGATTTACTCATTGCAATCTGATCAGAATCTGGGACAGGAAACGGCCTCCTCAATGGTCTCTTCATGGGAGCCTCGTCAAAAATACTTTTATCTTTTTCGTTAATATTGCCTAAGCAGTCCTCGCTTTGTACGGAGCATCGCTGGCCTCAATGCATATCTTATTGGGGCTTGACAATGCCATTCATTTCTCAGTGACAGCCCTCAGCACACTATGTCGCGTTAAAACGGAACAGAAGTAGAAAAATGTCCTGATTATTTACCAGAATACCGTTAAGAATTTTCAATTCAATTTGCCATAAATATTTTCGAATTAGTAAAATAGTGGCCTATATTTGAACTATATACCTCTATATATATAGGTATGATAGGCATCATAGGCATACTGTATATACCTATGATCTGAAATATATTTCTTTAAAATGTAACATTGAAATATTTATTAAAACCTATTTTAACGTACATAGAAGGTTTCATAGGCAGTTATTAGCTACATCGAAAAATATAGAAAGTACATTTTACTAAGAAATTTTCAGATTTCGATCTATTCTATATCTATATCTATATTTTGATCTAAACATTTTCAAAAGGTTGAAATGTTTTTCGCTGGTTTTCCATGCAGATGCATTTGTGAAAAAACAACGGAGGTTGTATATTATCTAGATTTTTGATATATTTTTAAATTCACTTTTAAAATTTGAGCAATAAAATTTATTAGGAGGGGCAGTGGAAAGGAGGTACCTCTGCGAGCGAAAAATCAATCTATTCTGGTTTTAAAGTAAATAACTGTTAGGCATTATAACAGAACCTATGAGGCCTACCCCGTATGCCGGTAACGGCTAGGTAAAAAAAAAAAAAAAAAAAAAAAACTATGAGGAAAAATATAGACGGCTATTAGAAACCAGTAGCCAATTGGCACATTTGTTATACATCATTCCTTCCATGTTTGTTTACCTTTCTGTAGTTGCATAATGACAAATAATATTTTTGGCAAGCTGTGCATGAGGCATAGGGCGTCTAGCACTCCCTAGAGATACGTTTTGTCTTGCCGTTATAGGCGGAGCGGCAATCGACAGAAATAGAAGTTGACGCCGCCTTTATAGGCCGCGCTATATCCTAGTGTATTAATATATCCTCTTGATTACGTTTCCGGGGTCTCCGATTGCGTTCATTAATTACAATATGGCGTACTGATCCATGGAACCAGAACACCTCTTAGGGATATGGAAGGTGCACTCGAATAGTTCATCTTGCTTAAATAATAAAAATTAAAATCAATATTAATATTAATATATATATGGATAACGATGAAAAATATAAAAGAAAAGAAAATTTCATTCAAATTTCGAACCATGAAACTATAAAGAAGTGGAATTGTTGTGGTGAAATGTTGACCGCACCTCCCAACTATTTCTCCTCTTCATTATATCTACGGTCAAACAAGATGAAACGATAAAGCTCAAATTATAACCTGCTATCATACCACTGATAAAAAGCAGGTAACTCTTTTTCCTCGACTTGTTACTCGGGTTTGTATTTATATTTATACTTTGTTTGTATTTATTTAATGGGGATTATAGAAATGACAATCGAGTTATAGGACTTAACCATCGAATTCTACGATGATGTATCATAAATAAGAACCTATAGAAAGGGTTTATAATAACAGTCAATAATAAATTGGAACTTAATTTTAAAATTTTGAGCGATATTATTTCTTTAATTAAATTAATAGTTAGGAAAATGTTGATTAAGACAAACCGTAAAGGGTTCTTATTTTATATAAGTATATCTTCCTTCCTAGTTATTTTTATATAATTGCTTTTTTGACGGTTTTTAACTCAATAATTTTCTATTTAGTTTTTCAACAGCTCACGATAACAGTGATTTAAGAAATTTTTAATTGATCATTAAAGTTTGTGAATTGCCATAGGTGTTTTTTTCCGATCGATTAACACAATGTCCTCCTCTTATCTTTATAAATCTATCTCATTTTTATGTTTCAAATTTTAAAATAACATTTAAAAAACTTTTTGATAGTTCGCAATTCTTGAACTTTTTATTTAGTCTTAGGACAGTTACTACTGATTGCCACTGAAATCAATAGTTTACCTTAAATTATCAAAAAGTAGAAAGTGTTATGTTCTTGCTACCTCAATTCGTTTCAGTGACCTACGGCTATTATTACTTTACAAATTCTAAGCTATTCAAAGATATATTATAGATATATATTACAGCTCAATTATTTATATGAATAATAAGGGTTTGTCATTTACTCCAAATAAACAAATTGCCAAAAAAAAGTCCTATCACATAGTTTCGATAATCATCCCAATAACTATGACATATTAACTCATTGCAAGATAATTCTCCAGATTTTTAATGGTTTAATTAAAACTAGGCCACAATTTTATGACATTTGACGGACCTCGAAAATCTTATAAATAAGTAGATTTATTCATCAGGCGCACATTAGACCCAAGGTGGTCACGGTGCATATAGCCGCAATATTGATGTGTGTGTGTGTAGAGAGAGTGAGAGAGAGAGAGAGAGAGAATGAGAGTGAGAGAGAGAGAGAGAGAGAGAGGGGGGGGGGTGAGAGAGATGTTAAACCGTTAAATAATTTACATGTACGTTTTATAGGACTGATGAACAAATTAAGCTTACTTTTTTTACATTTTAAAGACTTACATTTTTTTTCTTCATATTTATCACATGTATATGTCTTATTGAGCTGCCAATGTGGCTAAGTCAGACTTGGTAGGTAATTTTCCATTATAATAAAAATGAGAAGGGCACCAGAGAGAAACACCTATATTAGAGAATCTCCATTAAATAATTGATTACAGAGAGAAACCTTAGGGCTTAATTTTGCCGAAAACAGGACTGTGTGTTTCTCTAGGGAGTATTGTTTGTGCTGAAAATATCGGTGACATCAGTGAAGTGTTGCCTAGGAGGCGGTAAGCGGGACGAGGTCAGGAATGATAATGTATTCAATATCTCAGGGCTCAGGTGACTTCACAAACAGTTTTATTAGAAACGCAGCAACTCTTACTGTTTCATCATATTCATTATATCACATCATATCAAAAATGATTTTCTATTTTTATCTTCTGCATTCAATCAGCTCATCTGCTGAGTCATTTTATAAGAAATGTTGATTGCAAGAAATGTTATTACATAACTCCTTAGGCATTTTTTAGTGTGGTTAGTAATTTATATAATTTCGATTGATTATGAAAAACAATTTTATCAAGAAGTTTGCAACTAATGACAACCATTTTTCGGATAGAGCTTTTACATGTTTGAATTGTACGACTCCAATCCGATATAATCAGATTTAATATTATTTGGCTCATGAAGTTCAAAATATACTTTAATTTATTTTTCGTTTAATAGAAAATTACTTTTGTCCCAATATTGTATGTAACTGATGAGATACGATCCAGATGGGACTAGACTATGTCAATGATGGTGATTTAAAATGTATATATATATTTTATATATAAAAGCAAGTCAATTTCATCTCTGAGTAGGAGGAATGATTAGCGAAGGTTATATGTTACACTTATCGCACCAGATTTTATTTTAGTTAGGAAATGATCTAAACCAAGGATAACTTAGGAAATTTGAGTTGCTGCTTTTTTGTTTAGTTCTAGGTCATTATGTAGTCCAAGAGGGCAGGAAGCATGGGTCATCCTACCTGTTAGCAGCCCATTCTAGCCTGAGTATGAAGGCCACCTCCTAACGCAGGATTTGAACCACCTCCGTTTCTGAGTTGAAATGCTGTCTAAAGTCCAACACGATTCAGTGTTTTATATATATATATATATATATATATATATATATATATATATATATATATATATATATATATATATATATATATATATATATATATACAGGTACTATTTCTGAAGAGTGGCTCATGGGTGTGGCCTGTTTTGAGAGGTTATATTGTCGAACGTCAAACTCCCATCGCGTCCTTTTCTTTGAAAAATGGCTTTTATTAGCTTTATTAGCTCCCAGATCTCGACTGCCGCTAGCTTCGCTCGCTCTTAATAGATAAAAGGGGTCCTTTTCAGTGGTGATCGAGCCTACTGAGAAGGGCGCATTACTGAACGGTGCGTGAGCCAATGTTCAAAAGTTCTACCAATATAAGAAGGTACAGTTAATTAATATTAAAAGGATAACCAATAAGCCAAAGTGCCTTTCTTGTCCTATCAAGAGTGCCATTATTAGATTATCATTAGACCTACTCTAAATAGCTTTAGTTTGAATTTTAAATAATAGTGGAATTTATCGTAAATAAATGAGACCCCTCAGCTTAAAATAAACATGACTCCTTCCACATAGAGATTGGCTGATGACCAACTAGCATAAAGAATGCCGAGATACGACCCACATGCTAATTGGCTAAAACTTATTGGATAATCAGAACGCAGCCTTTCATCAATTAGATATGACCCATCAGATGCCGGGTACAGTTGTGTCGTTGAACTTATCTTTTCCTATTGGCTACCTGAATATTATTCTTCATCTATGCTTTCTTTTAATCATCAGTATCTCAATTAGTAATATGTACTATAAAAACAACCAAACATTAATTGGCACTAATCAATAATAGAAACCAATCCATACATCAATAATAGATATAAACTATTTATATAGTTATAAATAAAATAAATATTTACATGTCCTTTATGTTGTGTAAATATTATGTTATTACTTTCACATACCTATATATGAAATATATAGTACGGGACAAAATTGCGATCGTGAAAAATTTCGACTTCTGGTTTTCAACGGAAATACGGGTTTTGGGGTTTCCTGAGTCCAAATAGCCAAGTCCCGCGAAATGGTCTGTGTGTGTGTGTCTGCGTTTGTGTGTGTGTGAATAAACTAGCTCAAAAACTATAATCAGCACGAACCTGAGATTTGGCGACATACACCAAATACCTTGCTATACATATAGACCCGCGATTTGACAGTAAAAATTTCATGAAAATTGGTCAAACGGAGGGGATACTTCATTTAATAACTTTTCAGGTTTTTCACGTTTAATGAAAATCAAGTTTTCTTCAATATCATGTAAGCTTTATGATTGTTCTGAGAGGGCTTAAATGGGGAAGGCGCCATTTTTTTGTTTTCCTATGAAGTAGGTACCTTTGTTTTTGTTTATAAGGAGAAATTAACTGTCTCTCGTTACGCCAAAAAATAAAAAATGGCTAAATATGAAAAAATCAAGTAAACATATACAGAAGAAAAAAAGGAATTATTCCGTCAACACATAAAACACGCCCCATGGCGGCGTTGATGACCAGTTGGGTTTTACGCCGTTAAACATAAAAACATAAATAAACAAACGCCTCATGAGCCCACGCATGCGCAGTACGGCTTTGATGACAGACCATTATTTTTAATCATTGCCGTTCTGTTTTTTTAATGGAAATTATTTGTTTCATGAAACTAAATGAAGTTTTCAACAACTACATAGTGAATTATAACATCAGACGACTTGGATTATTATTATTAAATAGTGAATTATAAAATCAGACAACTTGGATTATTATGTTTGCATGGCCGAATTATCGCAAGTAAAAACTTTTATTTAATAAAAAAAAATTTAGTGTACTTTAGAGAGCAAAAGATCGCACTAGATTTTTTTTTTGTTAGATTAAGCAAGAATGAGTTTTGTATGCATATAGATTTTAGCATTCTGTTATCCTTGATCCATCCATCCATCCATCCATCTATCTGTTATCCAGACATGTTTTCAAGACAACGTAGAACGTTCCGGTAGTCTAGTCTGGCGTCTTCCACAACCCTCTCTTGGCGCCACCATCTGAAGGGAATGAAATAAATCGTTACACTTGTCCTAAAGCACTCATTAAGCGGTCGTCACCGAGATAGAAGTTGGAATTTAAAAGGCCTAGCGGATAGAGAACAGTACTAGTTGGGATTGGTATTGAGTCAGAGGCAAGACATCAGATACTGGACAACTTTGACAGCCCGGTCAAAGAGCAAATGAATAAACTTGATTAAACAGATTAAAGAGAAAACATTTTTTTTTCTCAGCGCTGTCAGTCGGCATCCTCCCTACTTATATATCTGTCAGAAGCTATCACGAGATATCTCTCAGCCAACTTCTTCCGCGCTATTTTAAAATATTTCCTGCCGATTCTTAAAATAAAAAGCAAATGGTTTGCTGGATTTGATCGTTTGGATTAGATCAATGCAAATAAGCATTTTAATATTGATCAGAATTTCAAAGAAGGAAAATAACTTTCAATGACTAGGTTTTAGTTTTTTGTTTTACAGATGAAAAAGATTTTATGTACACGAAATTAAGCTGTCAAATAAAATATTCAAGGCTTTCCTCAGAAATAACCGGTATTTTTATAATAACACTGATATCATACGGAATGTCATAATGTGTTCTTGATAAGCATTAAATACACTTTTTTGGACACCGTCCCTTTTTATGGTTATTTTTTATTTCAAATGATTGAAGAAGACCCACCAAAAGAGAACTATGTACTACTTTTCTAATAGAGAGGGTATGATCACGTTAGGGCTCGATCAAAAACGGAGGTCATTACGCCTTAACTTTTTGGATACCTTTCTTAACTGATTTTTGTCTTCCTTCTCATCTCGTTTTTATTTTTCCTTATTATCTCTTTTAGAAATTATATATCTCTTTTGGAAATTTTATCTATCCTTTTTGTTTTATAACAAAGTTCCGTCAGGTTATATTACTTCGCATTATCGCATTTTGTGAAAAAGTGCAAAAAAGTGGTTGCCCCCTAGTATATGAATATATTTATTTCTCCCCTTCGTATTTATTACAAATAAATTAGGAATTAAATTGTAAATAAATATTATATTATAAATAATATTATAAGAATCCATAAATTTTTAAGTTATACAATATTAAGCATGTAACAATAACAGTAGAGTACCAATGTTCATATGTAATAAATTTAAAAAAAATGCATATAGTTATATAAAAAATATATACATATTTAATTTCTTGGCCACCATCATAGCACGCCCTCCACTTACCAGAGATGCCCGTGGAGGGTAGAGGTACGAACCTGGGAGCCCACCTTATCAGAGGGCCTTAGGAGGTCTTGGTCGGCCACCTTATCAAAGTGATAACCAGTGGAAGGAGGGTAAATTCCTTGACGCGTGGCTGGGGCGGACGCCCCCTTGCTTAGCTACTGCTTTAATTTTTTTAAATAAAATTTTAAATTATGTTAGTGCTAACTTTAGTTCTGCAAATTTTGTCATCATCCCAATGAATGCTTCAAATATTTCAAAATTTTATTTGAAAATAATTCATAACACTCCATTCTTCACCCTATCTGACGAATTCTGTCAGTCGTGACTCATTGTGATATCAGTACATGTGGCCCCCATATGAGTTATTATAAAAACAGTCTGCCAAGGTTTCAGTGCTCCCATCCGTAATATAAGCCATATAAATGATATCCAGGATTAAAGGCTCAGGACACTGGAAGAAAAGGGTTAGCAGGGAATAATATAAGTTATATCCAAAGATGTCGGACCATATGCATCTATGCAGTATTTTTTCGTACAAAGACTATAAACATTAAATGAATCTTCAGGAACAATCGAAGAGTATAGATAGTCCACATTATTCATTTGTTTGCTTTAAATACAGGGAGATATAAAATTATACTAAAATATGTAAAAAAGTCAAAAGACAGGATTTATTTTATTTATAAATGTATTTACTTTATTCTGAAGCGGGGCCGTCTACTATTGATAAATATTAGAATATTACTAACAGCAGTTACCAATATTCCGAAAATCGATATCTCTTTGTAGCCTATTTATTGTGTTATGTTTTCTCTGCTATTATTGGGATTAAGGATGAAAAGATCAGTTTTGTATTAAACTCCCGAAGGTTATTTAGTAATGAGCAAGCGTAGCGAGCGAGAGTTTAAAATAAGGATAAATAAAGCTAAGCAGGCCATTTTGTAATACAAAAACAGGATATTGTTGAATAATATTACGGTTACAATTTTAAAATATCATGATACCAAAAATGAATCACTATTAAGCTTATAAATAATTTTCATTTATCAAAAGGGATATTGTTAATAATGGATCACAATGTTTTTTTACAGTAATAATTTACTTTTTCAATCATCTTAGGATTAGTGGAGGCGAGAGTTCCGCTGGACTGCCACTGCCACCAAGGCCTGCCTAATCTGTTGTAGGAGACGGCTAACTATTTTTTATCTACTAAATGATTTTAATAAATTGATTTATAACATTACAGATAACTTAAATTAATTATTATTATACTAGGTCACTAGGAATAAATAATTACTAGGTACTAGTAACTATTTACACATAAGCATAAGATAGCATGCATTTAGGGATTTATATAGCAGTAAAAAAAATAACGAGATTCATTATTAAAGATGAAAGAAATCTATAAATTGTTTTCGAGTTACGAGCGAGAATTGAAAAAAGTTCGATTTTTTTTGCCTATAAAATTTGATGAGAACCGATCTGAGATGGCAGACGTTAACATTTGTTGTCTATAAAATGAGTACTTTTAGGATATAAGACCAAAAACTTTCTTCAAATCAGACACTTTTTTAGCCCTCCCGGACTATTATACGAGTCCTACACATTATTACCTGACGATCGTAGCAACAAGCCAATGACAATTTTAAAGTTCTTCACCTCAGCTTCTGCAAGTGAGAACTTACCGAAGGTTTATTTTATGAATACAAACTCTCCTCGTTGAAATGATGAAGAGAATCCGCGCTGCAACAATAATATAGACCCTCTCCTCAATATATTCGTGGAAGTAAACTGGTAGGAAAGACCTAATGTTCATCTTATGAGCACCCTCGCAGCATTAAAAGCAAATGATGATTCTAATAAGGTTTTATTATGCTTGCAATGCTACTGCTTACTACATATTATTTCTCTCATTCTTTTTACTATAATATTTTGTTTTGTTTTTAGGAGCTCAACACCCCGTCATATCAATGATTTTCGTAAACGATCCATTAAAAAAATTAATTTATATAATTATTTATTGTCTACATTCCTCTGTCTGGTAATTCATCCCCCTCTATACTCTTTTTTTTATATTCATCTGTTTATGAAGTTAAGCGTGAATTGGTGTTCTGCCACGTCGACTCCTAGCTTCAGATAGCCAAAGGAATAGTATTACTTCCAAAACAAATTTTGTTTGTAAACATAACATTTAAAATACAAACGCCATTAAAAGTGTCCTCTTTGGTGAGAATGACCCGCGTATATGTCCGCCCTGGGCCCCTTAGTTAATACGTATTGAAATTACTGAAGTTAAATACATTCAGAGACTTACATTTAAAAGGACTTATAAACACGTTATCTATAAATCAGCGGAAGTAGAAGTAAAAGTAACATTAATTGAATAACATCCGCATTCGCTTTATCTGGACTGAGCAGAGGTTGGGCGGGCGACTGACCTCAAATCGTAAACACGGAACTAAATCGACGAAGGCACAGAATTCAGAACGCTTGGTCGATCTAATCGTCTGAGGTTATGGACATTACGTTAGCGGCATTTTGGATTAGTCTATTCATACTTTATTTAAATAGTTAATATCAATACATTTGTATGCTAAATTTTTATTTTTAATAAATGAATGAAACTATAATATGTTTTCCAATGTTTTGAAGGAAAAAAAATAAGAAAAAAGCAAGGGTTAAATATCTTATATTTAGAGAGTAAATAATTAAATGTATAATACATGGGGAGGTTCTTTGGTTTTCAAAACCTGGAGGGATCAATCTTGTTAAAAGATTCGTATCTTCATCTGGCTAGCGGATCAAAAGCATCGGCTTATAGAAAGTAACTTGAATGGTAATGAAACAGACAAGATTAATAATTTAAATAAAGAAAGGTGTGAATGATGATTCCTGAGGAACAGCTCTTGTTTTTCAATGAGGAGAGAAAGGAACAAAAATGTTATTGAGGAAAATCGTATGAAATGGTTTGGATATAGGACATATAATCAGGGGATATATAATAACATATAAGGGAAAACAACAAGCTGGCCAAGATTTTGCGGCTGGATGGTGTATAGTTAACAAGATGATTATTTAAGAACATATAAAGGGCGAAATGAAATAAGGGTTAAATATGTTAAATTATACAATTTTATAAATTATATTTCAGTATAATTAGCCATAAAAAAAGCTTAACTGTATGTAAGAAATATTTATGCAACTTTTAAAATTAGGTAAAATATTCATATGTTGTACATATAACAATTAATAGAAATGTATGACATTTTTAAAAATCAATGCCAAATTATAGTTTCTCCATGTAAATTTAGAAAATGTATCATCTGCAAAATGTGATTTTCCATGAATAATAACTTTTAATCTACTGACTAATTCTATTCAGCGGAGTAATTTCGAAGGAATACCTTTCAGTATTTTGTTCGGTCTTTAACCAGTATTTAACCAATGTTTATAGGAGAAATGTTGTATCTTTTCAGGAGTTATGATATGGAGGAGGATGATATTACAAAACCAGGGAACAACAATCGTAGATATTCATTTCACATTGATTTTTTTTTTTCTACCTTGGCATTAATTGATTAATAAATGTATCTGTAATTACAACATATGCATTAATCCTAGAACTAATCAAAAGTTTCAGGCAGGCACAAGCTTTGGTTTCTTTTATATGTATTTATATATGTTATTTATATATTTATAAAATTTATATATATATATATATATATATATTTTTTTTTTTTTAATAGATTCAGTTGCCTTAATATGAGTAGCTACTAACCAAAATTTCCGCTTTATCAATGATGATTTTCTTACTATATTTAATGGTAACCATGTGATTCAATTATATTATTGGTAAGCAGAGTTGGGCGTATTCGTATTCGCGAATACGAATACGAATATTAGCAAAAGATAATAACTCAAAAATAACTCAAAGATAATAACTCAAAGATAATAAGCAAAAAATATTAACTCTTAACCTGCGAATACGAATACGAATATTCGTATTCGCATATAGGAATACGAATTTATTTGTATTCGCAAATTTAAATACGAATATTCGATTATTCGCAGGGAAAATCTGCGAATATTCGATTATTCGCAGGAAAAATCTGCGAATAATCGTATTCTCACAGCTGAAATACAGAAATTCGTTCGTATTTACTTGAGAAAAATATAAATACACTCGTATTCACTGCCAAAATATACCAATACACTCCTATTCCGGGGAAAAAAATATCCGGGGAATTCGGCTATATCCTCAAAATCTCAACAATATCATAGGAAGAAATGAAAATAAATTATATGTTCTTTGATATTTTTGATTATGAACTTTGATATTTTTGATGATTACCCTGAAGTATCTAAATATTTAATTGCTGTGTGTAAATTGGTTTTTCCCCTTTAATTCTTAAATAAATAAATGTACTACCACACAACTTATTTTCTACGATGACCCTTATAATTCAAGATTAGCTATTAAAACGTATATTTTGGAACAACAAAGTGAAAATAACCAATAATTTCTTTATGACAGGAAATTATTGCTAAATAACCCGGGGTAAGTTTTACGAAAAAACCAGAAAAATGAAAATGGTCGTTTAAACGCAAAAATCCTTTAAAAAAGTAAACAAAGTGCAACTTTTTGCATTTGAATCAATTTAGTTCCGAAACCATAGATCCCTGTTACAAATGGTTTAGATCCAAAAATGTTGGTTAATTAATTGCTGACATGGGAACCGTTATCAAATTTTCGTTTTGAATAATTTCAAGAGAGCTAATTTTTGTAATCACTCTTGAAGTTGCCTACATAAGCTTTGAAAATTACCGAACCCTACTTGGATGCTGCGATCTTCACTATTTAAGCTACAGTTTCTAGAGCAAACAGCAGTCTACATTAAATTATCTTATATACATCTTACAAATCTATATTATACATATCTTATAAATATACATCAGTTCAAAATTTAATGTATGTTCATAAAACAAATTAAAAAACAAAACTCCGATAATCTTAAAATCGTAATTCCCCAAATTTAACATTGAAATCGGTGATAAAATTGCTAAAATACATGAACGAGATTTTCAGATGTTCAAAAACGAGATTTATATGTAACTAAAGACCCTTCTAGTAATGCTCCTGCAGTTAAATTAAAAATGAAGTTGAGGAAATCCTAAGCACTCATAAAGACGGCAAGGATCTTCAAGAAATATTAGATTCTTCATCGAAGAAGAGGAAAACTGCGGAGAAATTAGAACCTTTTCACTTCCGCCCCAGAGCCCATTCTTCTTCCGCTATAAAACCCGGCAACTCCTGATGTCTTACACATGTTGATCATCCACCTACTTCTCACAAACTACTAAAGTAACCGATGAACATAAACAACTTCTTATAAGTCCGAGCTATCATAGCCCGCCAGCACCTGCTCCACCGGCAAGTCATCTCTCTTTACCTAATCCTATAACCCTAGATTATAATGTAATATTCTGTAATATTAGTGGTTACTCAAATATTTCTGATAATAACATAAACACAAATGAAACAGATATTTCTAATAATACACTGGCGCTGTATTTAGTTGAAACCTGGCTGTTAGACGATTATCCAGTAAATCCCTATTGGCTAAATGATTTTTTACCATTTACAGCAAATGCGGTAAAGACTAAAACTACTAGTAGGGGGAGTGGAGGAATAATTACTTTTATAAATAAAACTTATCTACCGACATTAGCTTACTAGAAAAAAATCAGTTTACTATTATAGTGGGATTTAATTTTAATTCTAACCACATAATTTTATGTAACACTTACTTTCCTCCAAGTTCTGATATTGACGATTGCTTAGATATGTTCAATTATAGCTTATCGAATATCTTGATCAATTATCCGAATAGCAAAATAGTCCTTTGTCGGGATTATAATTGTCACTTGGGAGGCCTAAACAACCTAGACCCTAACACAATTGACTCTCCATATCTCTATGACACCCGAATAGTTACCCATGAACATATAAATAAAAGAGGTAGAATGTTGGCCGAAACGATGGAGTCCTTAGGATTTATCCTGTGTAATGGGCGGTCAATGTCTGATAGACCAGGTAAAATTATCCACATTTCAAGCAATGGAAAATCGACAATTCATTTGATATGGATTAATGATAACTTTCTTACATTATTTGAGGACATGAAAATATCAACTCTTACCGAATTCACTGATCATCTTTCTTGTATTCTCACAATCCAATATTCAAGCCTTCAATCTATTGATAATAAAGGAAACTTTCACAATTATCACAAAATGCATATAAAATGGAAACAGGAAAACATATTAAAGTTTGCCTACTACCTATTTAACTCAGAAAGAATATATTTTAACACCGAAAATTCCAATTATCTCTATGATAATTTTATCACTGGTATAACCTCTCGTGAATTCCGGATTGAGTGACGAATAATTTGAGCAGCGTGTTCTTCTGCGGGCCAACGTAAATGCAAAATTTTGAGATTGTTTTCAGATTGAATATTTTATAATTGATTATTGCAATTATAAGCAAACTTTAATTTCTTTAAATTAGTTAATACTTTTATTTTGTTTTTATGAATTGATTAAGTTGCCTATTTCTAGAATTATTTCCCTGATTATACATGTGAAGAATTATTTTTGATTCTTTTTAATATTTTTTAATTGATTATTGCAATTAAGCAAACATTAATTTCTTTAAATTTATTAATACTTTTGTTTTATTTTTATGAATTGGTTGATTATTGCATATTTCTAGAATTAGTTCCTACTTAATAAAATATTTGATTACACATGTGAAGAATTATTTTTAATTCTTTCTAATATTTTTGAATTGATTATTGCAATTAAGCAAACATTAATTTCTTTAAATTTATTAATACTTTTATTTTGTTTTTATGAATTGATTAAGTTGCCTATTTCTAGAATTATTTCCCTGATTATACATGTGAAGAATTATTTTTGATTCTTTTTAATATTTTTTAATTGATTATTGCAATTAAGCAAACATTAATTTCTTTAAATTTATTAATACTTTTGTTTTATTTTTATGAATTGATTAAGTTGCCTATTTCTAGAATTATTTCCCTGATTATACATGTGAAGAATTATTTTTGATTCTTTTTAATATTTTTTAATTGATTATTGCAACTAAGCAAACATTAATTTCTTCAAATTGATTAATAATTTTGTTTTGTTTTTATGAAATGATTGATAATTGCCTATATCTAGAATTAGTTCCTACTTAATAAAAAATTTGATTACACACTTGAAGAATTATTTGATGCATTATTATGACCTTATGATTTATATTAGTATTACCTGTTTGATTAATTACACAGGCCAACGATGAAAAAACTTTTTTAATGAAAATACCTTATTCTTATGTTGTTTAGGTTGCTGAATCCAAATATGATGCTTAAAAAGTTGTATCACCCACCATTTATTCACATTTTATAGTTAAATTCATGAAATAAAGAAATATTTTTAGAATTTAACAGCTTTTTCATAGTTAAGATAACATGAAAAAATAGGTCTAATGAACAAAGATGATGTTGGCAGCACTGCTGAAACACATACTAAACAGCTGATGTTTTGTTTATTTTCAACATAACCTCACTTTTACGTTTCCTGTACATGTGCTCAGTGCAATGTCTCATCGCGGCTGTAAAAACTCTGCTGACAGTTTTTGTTATATTTGTGGTGAGTTTGTTATTAAAAAGCACCAAAGAAACATTACAGACTTTGTGAAAAAGGTTTATCTAGCATACTTTGGAACCAAACTTGGAGACCAGGATAAACCTTGGGCACCGCATAAGGTATGTTATGTATGTGTTGAAGACCTCAGGAAATGGTCAAAAAAAGAGAAAAAACACTTTAAATTTGCTGTTCCCATGATATGGAGGGAACCAAAAAATCATTCCGATGACTGTTACTTTTGCAGTGTAGATATTACTGGTCATAACTCTAAGAACAAGAAGGTAATAAGCTACCCTAACCTTCCGTCCGCCATCCGACCAGTAGGGCACGGTGTAGATTTGCCAATCCCGGAACCACCAGAGGACTTAAATTCTATTGAAACAGAAGTATTTTCTGATGTACAGTCGGAGTTAGATGAACACGATGAAGAATTCCAATGTGTTACAGAAAATGTAGAGCCTAAATTGTTCACTCAGGTCGAGCTTAATGACTTAGTTAGGGATCTGGGCTTAACAAAAGAAAAAGCTGAACTGCTTGGCTCTAGGCTAAAAGAAAAGAACTTGCTGGCGGCTGGAACCAGCTTTCATGTGTATAGGAAGAGAGAACAACAATTTTCGAAGTATTTTGAACAAGAGGGTGATTTGGTGTACTGCTCAGACATTCATGGTTTAATGAATGAGTTTGGAATTGAATACAAAACAGAAGATTGGAGGTTGTTTATTGATTCATCCAAAAATAGTTTGAAGGCAGTTTTACTACACAACGGTAACATGTATGCCTCTGTACCTGTCGGTCATTCTGTACATATGAAAGAGAGTTACGAAAATCTAGAAATAGTGTTAAATAAAATAGGTTATTCTGCACACGGTTGGTTGATATGTGGTGATTTGAAAGTTACGTGCATGCTCCTTGGTCAGCAAGGGGGTTTTACCAAATTTCCATGTTTCTTGTGTGAATGGGACAGTAGAGCTCGGAATCAACATTGGTGCAGAAAGAACTGGCCTGCTAGGGAGTCTTTAAAGCCTGGCGAGAAGAACATTTTACGCAAAAACCTTGTAGATCCAAAAAACGTGCTTCTACCACCACTACATATTAAGTTAGGTCTCATGAAACAGTTTGTAAAGGCTTTGCCTAAAGATGGGCTTTGTTTCAAATATCTCTGTCAGAAGTTTCCACACCTTTCAGAAGCTAAACTGAAAGAAGGCGTCTTTACCGGGCCTGATATTAGAAAAATGATGTTTGACGTTAACTTTGAATCCACAATGACCTCAAATGAAAAAGAAGCATGGGTTTCATTCAAGCAAGTTGTCACCAAGTTTTTGGGAAATAAAAAAGACCCAGAATATAAGGCTATTGTTGCTAACATGTTAAAAAAATTTGAACAGTTAGGATGTTTGATGAGCCTGAAAGTTCACTTCTTGAGCAGCCACCTCGATTACTTCCCAGAAAATTTAGGAGATGTTAGTGAGGAGCAAGGTGAGCGTTTTCACCAGGACGTTAAAGTGATGGAAAAACGTTACCAGGGCCGCTGGAATACCAACATGATGGGGGATTACTGTTGGTCACTTCACCGGGAAGTTCAGCAAGCTATTCATCGCAGGAAAAGCTACACAAGAAGCTTCAAGGAAAAAAGGGAAAGAAAATATAAAGCAATTCCAGTTGACAAGTGAACCTTGTATCATCACATAAAATTACTATTCCAAGTATTTTACTGTAAATACAAACCATTTTTACGATTCTACAGTGTTTCATTGATTTCCCTTTATACTGTAAATGGGTATTAGACTATATAATAAAATACATTTTGCTTGGAAACTAAGGGTGATACATAAAAATTACGAGCAGATTTGGATTCAGCACATAAAAATCTATCAAGATCAGCTATTAAAATTAAAAAAGTTTTCAAAAAGGTTTTTTTTGTTGGCCTGTGTTATTTGATGAATAAATCCTCCTCCACGAAAATCCAGGAAAAAATACTAATACAAGTATATTCTCAACTAATAACACTAATTAAGGCATTCCATGACTAAACATTAATCTTGTTGTATTAATTTTTAGGTTAATTTTAAAAGTGATTCTTAAAAGTAATATATTTTTAATGTAAATTATAGTAATTCGGCAAACATGATTTTCACCAGTTCAACAAAAACTGGGTCTTTTGTTAATATTAAAGATTTGGCTTGCCCAATGATTATTTTTATGGCTGCTTCAACATTGTTGAGTCCTGGAATGCATGAATTAGTGTTTTTAAAAATTTAATTTGATTCTTGGCGAATTTTGTCCAGTACTTATAATAATTAAAAACTTTTTAGTTGAGAATATCGGTGTATTCATATTTTTTTCCAGCGAAGATAGGTGAATTCGTATATTCTGGTAGCGAATACGAGTGTATTACTGTATTTCAGCTGCGAAAATATTAATATTCTCAGAGTTTTCCTGCGAATGCGCGATTATTCGCAGATTTTTCCTGCGAATAATCGAATATTCGCAGATTTTCCCTGCGAATAATCGAATATTCGCATATTTTCCCTGCGAATAATCGAATATTCGTATTTAAATTTGCGAATACAAATAAATTCGTATTCCTATATGCGAATACGAATATTCGTATTCGTATTCGCAGGTTAAGAGTGCTTTTGCTAATACACGGTGGGCCAGACCCCCCTACCGTGCACCCCCCCCACATCCCTATAAATTGCACATCGTTGTGTTCCTTGTGATAAAAGATTAAGAAAAAGCCAATGTTCCCAGAAAAAAAAGTGGCCGCACTTACCCAAAATGGCGTTCAAACATGGCGGAATGACGAATTTGATTTTAGTTAGTTTTTTTATTACTGACATTCACCCTTATGCTTAATTTCGCCATAACTGGTCTTTTATTAAAGCTAGATAGTTCTAGATTCAGAATAAATAAACAAATGTTCTAAAATAATTAGTCTTGACAATATAAAATACCTTTAAAGTCAATTTTTTCAAGTCACTCGCGTAAAAGGTGAAATTTCAAGTTAATTTGTGATTAAACGGCCATCGTTAACGAAAAACGCACTGAAATAAAACATCTGCAGCAATTATTCTTCTTTAAAAATCAGTGGTCAAAATTCAAAATATATCAACTAGTTTTATAGAAAACGGACCTTAGCGGCGAAAAGGCGCCAGTGACTCGGGCGCCTCCATTCCTCTACCACATCGTTCAGTTCTCATACACTATATAATTACAGCGGTTTTAGGATATTATTTCAAATGTATAATCGAGCCTATGTAACTGCAAGTTTTTAATTGACAGAAATAATTAATATAACAATTTTTTTTTTTTCTTTTCTTTTTTTTTTTTGTATATATATATATATATATATAAATATGATAAATAAAGGATATAAGTATGATAAATAATAATCAATTAGTCGCAGATTGCACATTATCTAAACCTCACTTATATTGACATGAACTGGTTATCTTGAAATGAAATAATAATGTTCTCATAGTAGTAGCAGGGTTAGAGACATTGGCTTCTGATAATTCGTGAAATTTGAAATAAATGCATTTTTGCAAAGTATTGATTATTTACAGTTTTAAAAACATTCAAAATAAAAAAGATAAATAAAAAGTTCTGTTTGTTGGTAGATATGCAGAAATTATTCATAATACAATTTAGGAAGTATATACCTAACACGATTTAATAGCTCACTATAATCAATGAATTAACAGTTACACGATATATATATATATATATATATATATATATATATATATATATATATATATATATATATATATATATATATTATGATTAATTTAAAATTAAACCACTACTGGAAAGGAAATCCAATTAAAACATGTAAGTGTTCATGCATCTAATGGTCTATAATCAACGAAGTTGTGGCCTTTTTCGGTTTCTGGCATTTAACTACGCACCAAAAAGTTTACTTTCTCATTTTCCAAAAAAGGGTATACTAATACAAATAAAATGAAATATTTGAAGTTGAAATCGGATTAGTGGTTTAGCCAAATTCGAACATCAATGATCGGTAATTTTTACCATTTTGGTGGAAACTCATGTTCCAACGCCTATAACTCGACAATATGTACTCTAAATGAAAAATGTCTAAGATAAAAGTTTTAGGAAATTAAATTTAGCATAAAATAAGCCCATTTATTCTTAAATTAACTTATTCCTGCGTTGAGATACAAATGAAAACGTGAAAGTATTCGTAGCGCTTACTTCATTCTTTTAACTACATCTTCATTCCTATATATTACTACCCCCCAAAAAGTTTACTTTCTCTTTTTTATCGAAAAAAGGGTATACTAATACAAATAAAATGAAATATTTGAAGTTGAAATCGGATTAGTGGTTTAGCCAAATTCGAACATCAATGATCGGTAATTTTTATCATTTTGGTAAAAACTCATGTTCCAACGCCTATAACTCCTCAATATGTACTCTAAATGAAAAATGTTACAGATAAAAGTTTTAGACCATTAAATTTAGCATAAAATAAGCCCACCTAAATAGTTAGTTCTCTGAATATTTTATCATATCCCCTTAGGCTTCACAAAATGAAGGAATTAAGCGCTGCGAATACTTTCAGATTTTCATTTGTATCTCTACTTAGTAATAAGTTAATTTAAGTATAAATGGGCTTATTTTATGCTAAATTTAATGGTCTAAAACTTTTATCTGTAACATTTTTCATTTAGAGTACATATTGAGGAGTTATAGGCGTTGGAACATGAGTTTTTACCAAAATGATAAAAATTACCGATCATTGATGTTCGAATTTGGCTAAACAAATAATCCGATTTCAACATCAAATATTTCATTTTATTTGTATTAGTATACCCTTTTTTCGATAAAAAAGAGAAAGTAAACTTTTTGAGGTGTAGTAATATATAGGAATGAAGATGTAGTTAAAATAATGAAGTAAGCGCTACGAATACTTTCACGTTTTCATTTGTATCTCTACTTAGTAATAAGTTAATTTAAGAATAAATGGGCTTATTTTATGCTAAATTTAATGGTCTAAAAGTTTTATCTGTAACATTTTTCATTTAAAGTACATATTGTCGAGTTATAGGCGTTGGAACATGAGTTTCCACCAAAATGGTAAAAATTACCGATCTTTGATGTTCGAATTTGGCTAAATAACTAATCCGTTTTCATCTTCAAATATTTCATTTTATTTGTATTAGTATACCTTTTTTTGGAAAAAAAGAGAAAGTAAACTTTTTGGTGCGTATTTAAATGCCAGAAACCGAAAAAGGCCACAACTTCGTTGATTATAGACCATTAGATGCATGAATACTTACATGTTTTAATTGGATTTCCTTTCCAGTAGTGGTTTAATTTTAAATTAATCATAATATATATATATATCGTGTAACGTGTGTTAATTCATTAATTATAGTGAGCTATTAAATCGTGTTAGGTATATACTTCCTAAATTGTATTATGAATAATTTCTGCATATCTACCAACAAACAGAACTTTTTATTTATCTTTTTTATTTTGAATGTTTTAAAACTGTAAATAATCAATTCTTTGCAAAAATGCATTTATTTCAAATTTCACGAATTATCAGAAGCCAATGTCTCTAACCCTGCTACTACTATGAGAACATTATTATTTCATTTCAAGATAACCAGTTCATGTCAATATAAGTGAGGTTTAGATAATGTGCAATCTGCGACTAATTGATTATTATTTATCATACTTATATCCTTTATTTATCATATTTATATATATATATATATATATATACAAAAAAAAAAAAAAAAAAAAAAAAAAAAAAAAAAAAAAAAATTGTTATATTAATTATTTCTGTCAATTAAAAACTTGCAGTTACATAGGCTCGATTATACATTTGAAATAATATCCTAAAACCGCTGTAATTATATAGTGTATGAGAACTGAACGATGTGGTAGAGGAATGGAGGCGCCCGAGTCACTGGCGCCTTTTCGCCGCTAAGGTCCGTTTTCTATAAAACTAGTTGATATATTTTGAATTTTGACCACTGATTTTTAAAGAAGAATAATTGCTGCAGATGTTTTATTTCAGTGCGTTTTTCGTTAACGATGGCCGTTTAATCACAAATTAACTTGAAATTTCACCTTTTACGCGAGTGACTTGAAAAAATTGACTTTAAAGGTATTTTATATTGTCAAGACTAATTATTTTAGAACGTTTGTTTATTTATTCTGAATCTAGAACTATCTAGCTTTAATAAAAGACCAGTTATGGCGAAATTAAGCATAAGGGTGAATGTCAGTAATAAAAAAACTAACTAAAATCAAAGTCGTCATTCCGCCATGTTTGAACGCCATTTTGGGTAAGTGCGGCCACTTTTTTTTCTGGGAACATTGGCTTTTTCTTAATCTTTTATCACAAGGAACACAACGATGTGCAATTTATAGGGATGTGGGGGGGTGCACGGTAGGGGGGTCTGGCCCACGTACTATAATATTCGTATTCGTATTCGCGAATACGAATACGCCCAACTCTGTTGGTAAGAATTGGGAAGAAGTAAATTACGATCACTTAATAAAGAATGACAAGCATCTTAATCTGTTTATTATTGATTTTGACCCGACGAATTACTCATTATGGGGAATTAACACGAAATAAAATCCACGTCAGAGTAGTTATTCTATGCGTCACTTTTAAGTGTCCTGTACACTCATCCTCAAACATAATATCATCGCTAAGTTTCAACTAAATCATTAATACAAGTTTAAATTTGGATTAATGGATATTTTTATTTATTAATCCCCCATACACCAACAATTAGATATATATTTAGGGAAGTATAATTCCAAAGATTCACAGGATTATTTCTGTAATAGTATTATATTTTGATAATATTCAATTTAAAGTTATAGTGATCCTCGCAATAAATAATATTAAATTATTTTTATTTATAATTCTTTTAAGATATATTTTTCGCGTGCCGCTAATTTACTCATTTTTAAAAAATCAACATTCGTAATGTTCATAAAAATGTACAATATGTGCCAAACATTTTTATATTTAATATAGTGTACTGTTTCTCCTTTTGATTGTTATATTTTATTTCCAATTACTTTCCCAAAATCCGATAAATGCCCTTTATTTCAAACACACCATTGCACTTAATGGTTTGGAGTTTGGAGTTTAGGAGCTCTGATTTCTTAGAATGTTCCGAAGAATCTTCAAAGCTTCGTATTATTCAGCTTATATAATATTGCACATCAATCAATACTTTCATTCCGCCACGGGTTTGACCAGAATATCCCATTCATCGATCTCATTTTTTTCAATAAGTTCTTCGAGATGTCTAAAGAGAAGTTGATTAATCTTAAGATGGTTAATACTATAATGAAATAAGATTGCTGATTAGTTAGTTGACACTCTGTTATGTTTAAAGAACTCACAGATTCATACAAAATGTATTTATTGAATTATTCAAAAATATTTGTAAATTATAGAAAATAAATAGAATTTAATAAAAGCATTAATGGTCTCGTAATTCTTTGTTGGGAGAATGGGCCTTCAAAATTAATTTTAGCTCAAATACTTAAGCGTTTAATAGTATTAAACGTTTAAGTATTAAGTCTACAGACAGACAAAGACATAAAATTAATACTATATTGATCAACCTATTCTATCTCGAATTTTTTTTCACGAGGAACGGAGAACGTAAAGTCTCTCCTAATAAAATAGGGTATTTTATTTTATTTTAATCCACGATCCTACGAGCATTCCAGAAATAGCGGCACTAACATGTGGAAAGCTGTGTCTCACGAGCCTCTTTCTGCATGTCAACATTCAGATTTCAATGTGTTTTTGTTGTTTTGTTTTTTTCATAATTATATTTCTTATGTACAGAAAATTAAAAGAGGACACTTTTAAAAAGTAGGTAATAACAGGTTTTGATAAAAAAAAATATAAGAGTGGCCTACTAAGCCATATAAAAATAATAAAATTCCCAAGAATGGAGGAATGTTGAGTCAGTATCGAACGAAGAAACTGCTAAAAGGTAATTAGCTTCGACCCTGAATCCAGGTAAACACAAGATTTATTTGACTCGTATTACTTCATATCTATAAATATCTCCAGATCCAACCATAAAAAGAGTAAAAGTAATAATAAGAATTCTTAAAGAACAATTCCTACTATGAGTATAAAATATTTCTAAAACATTAATGTATCCATCCGCTCTTGGGATCTCTCCACATCCGGTCTTGGGATGGGTGGGTACCCACGATTGTAACTGGGCAATTTATACTAATATTTTTTATCATTTTATAGGGAAACTATAGAAGTCTCCAAACTCAGAGGAAATAAGTGTAAGAGCTGTAAATATTCATGCATAGTTTGTTTGATTATTTAACGTCATTTTATGCAGCCAGGGCTCATCATAAGATGCTACAGTGAAAGTCCCATTTTTTTCTCACCTATGTATAATTAGAATAGAGGTCTTTTTAAAGTACCTGACATCGAC
Source organism: Aelia acuminata (assembly GCA_911387785.2). NCBI lineage: Eukaryota > Metazoa > Arthropoda > Insecta > Hemiptera > Pentatomidae > Aelia > Aelia acuminata. Next base: position 51,981,350 of record OU426978.1, on the reverse strand, counting down.
TCGGGACCTCCAATTTACTTCCCACTCGAAAGAAAGCATAGCAAATGAATTTTTAATCCATTTAAAAATCATATAAAATCCCTTAAGGCATAGCATATTTATAGATTAATTAAAAAAAAAATCTCTGTAATCCTGAAATGATAATAATAAACCAAGATAATCATAAACCACATTAAGAAACAAACATACTCAAGTATTGATACTATTTGTGATACAGAAAAAAAAAGTAGAAATAAAATCGGATACCCAGCGAATCAGGCCAAGAGACAAGCCCATGTTAGGAAATTGCACAACGACGCTAAAGGTCACTCCTACTCAGTGATAGGAATTTCCACAACCTATCGAACTCAGCTTCTTCATTAAGATTACCTTGAGCATTAGAAAATTGTAGAACAAGCAGACCTGTAAAGTTAAGACGTTTCGGTGTCTTTCAAGAGTCAGAATTAATGAAGCAGTGGATTAAACCTGAGACAAAGTCTTTACCAGATGTATTGTGACCCCTGAATTCATTTCAAGTCCTCCAAAAGAAAAAAATAACCAACAATAGCAAACGAATGAATTAATTTTAGAATTAGGAGACATGATGACACCTAAAGCCCCAACTCGTCTTGACACACACCTAATGAATGGCAATAAGATTTATTTAAATCCTTCAATTTGAAATTTTTAATGACCCTTTTGACAGCCGGGCAGAAAGAGAATATTGGTTAAGGTGCCATTTAAATGAGATAGAGAAAACACCGTCAATATTGACCTAAATGATAGCTACACTATTCAAGATAACAAAAGTAATTCTTATAATTGGAAATGAACCAAATCGATGCAGGTTTCTAGACACCAATGAAGGAAAATGTAACAAAAGCCGAAGTCCAATTTTTATATTGCGGAAATAATATGATACTCTAGTATGTATTTAAAATTGAATTTTGGTTAATTAAACAGTTACATTAAACATATTCCCAAACGCGACAAATCTCTTACAAGTAAATTTAAGTTGAATTTTTCAATAGACATCGAATAATATATATATATATATATATATATATATATATAAAAACATACACATATATATAATTATTATATAAAAGATTAAATATAATTTTTTCAATGGAAAGAAAATTTAATAACACAAAACCTCTTTTGGAGTTTAAACTCATCCATGTTTTCGGCATAAATTTTGAGGAGGGATGAAATAATATCCTTAAATTATTGTTAATTAGCCTTATTCTTAAATATTCTTAATAATTAATATTTCTGAAATAACAGAGACATAATGTAACGTGAAACAAAATCGTATAATTTTGTCTGTTACATTAAAAAAAAAATCTATACTTGGAACAGTCACACATCCTGAAACAGTTGTAGTTGTAAACAGCCTTTTACTGTTGTAGTACATGTTCTGGAAATTTCGAGAATTTTCTGCACCCTTCTATTATGTTCGATTTCCGACTAAATATAAAATGCAATGGACTAGGGGCTTGTCTTGCCCCGTACATCGAAGCGTATGGTTATTTTTTTGTCACTGTATTGTTAGTAGTAGTTATTTTTTGTAACGTTGTTAATAATGAGCTTTTATTGTTTTGTTTTTTTGGTGTTGTGAATTATATTTTTTCGTAAATAAGGATAAATTAAGCCCAGATTAGTGTTACGGTATAATTAAAAAGCGATTAATCGAATATGGAGAGTTTAAATTATAAAAAATAATCATTAAAATAGATCTGATCGTTAGGCGAAGAATATTTCATTTTAACAAAACAAGACACCTTTCGGAGCTTAAACTCAGCCATGTTTCCGGCATAAATTTTAGGGAGGGATGACACAATATCCTTAAATTATTGTTAATTAGCCTTATTCTATGAATACTAACCGTAGGAATTCGATTTGAAAATACCAATATCTTCTCATTAATAGAACAAGCATACAAACATTATGAGTTATTCAGTCTGTAGGAGTGGTTCTAAAAATATAGCTTAACGTCACTAGTCAGCATTACGAATAACAATATCAAATGCGAAGATCTCAGTTAAACTAGTTCCATGCACAGCAGTCATCCTTCAATCAGAGAATTAACATATATTAGCATTTATTTATTAGCTGGTTCAATATTGTGAACATCATATAACATAGGTAATATGTTTCTCCAGTATTATTATTGTAGTTACTTAGGTCCTACAAATTTCATGTATTGAGGTCTAATAACTGTGACTTTTTATCAGCTTGTCATACTAATTATAATTAAAACAATTTGATGAAATTCAATTCTCCATCCCTAAGCGGAAACGGGCACTAGTCTACAATTAGATAGGTAAATACTAAAAAAATTATCATCTCGCGTTTTATGCTGACAATCACCCAGTATTACAATCACCTTCCTCCATTTAGGTAGCAAAGACCCATTCACTTTGGTTTACACTTAAGTATTTCTTACCCATATTCAGAAAATAAAAATTATAAATTTTATACATTTGAATAAGTTTTTCTGTAAATTTTAGATCTCCGTTTGCTGATTACTTTGTTAATTTAAAGGGTTTATTGTTTAAAACAATACAAGGTACCTTTTTTCTGTATATAATCATACCATGTAACAGATAGTATGGAAGCATATTCCAGATTCCTAATTGAAGAGCTCGGGCGCAGAGAGTTAAAGAGCCAGTTGAATCGCATGCGTTAGGGTGCCCACCTTAGAGATATTGAAATAGTAAACAATTTAACGTATTTTCATTCGGCCAATCAATTAAAAGTGTAATTTCCACCTTCAAGAGCAAAAGGGAAAAAACTGTCTCCTTTATTAATAATAACAAATATATCGAAGAATTTAAATAAAATCCCATTACGACCACACTTGAAACTACCATAAATTATCGTATATCTGCGCTTTTGAATTCCAATGTTACATAAGCTAATGCGTTCACAAAAGTTGGGAAAATTTAATTCCAATAAGGCTTTGTTAAAAATTTCTACTGAACGATGTAATGATGTAATGATATATAAAACTGAGGATAAACGATACTTTAAAACATTTCAATTATAAAAAAAAATCTTAAAAAAATAAAAGTGGTACACATTAGAATGCGAAACCTAAAAAAGTAAAATTAAGCTGCTGTAGTAGGCCTTTTCATTTTGTTATCAACAGTCAATTTTTATTTTAATGTTAGGTTGAAAAGAATAAAATTAAATATTTCAAATTTCATAATTAAATTTCCACAAATTCGATAATTTTTTAATTAATCTCATTCTATGATAATATTTCACGTCATCAGATTTTTCTCGGAGATAAATAGTTTTAGTAATACTCGAACGAATGGATTTCATCTCAGCTAAATATTTTCATTGTTAAATTGAACAATATCAGCGTAAATGCTAATCATATTACAGTTTAAAATTAAACACATATAAGTATTTAATAATATTTGGCCCCAAAACTATATCCGCTGCCTCCGTGATTTGTGAGGGTCTCTCATTCTAAAATACCCACATGTAACTTATTCTAGTCTGGGATGGATCTTGGAGATTTATTCAGAGGGGCAGCACCTCAGGCCAAATCTGAATAGTTTCCACCATGACCCCATTAACATCTGATCCGAAGAAATTTACTCAATTAAATATGTCTTTCACTTATACCAAGGTTTTGAAAGTGTTTCAAAATCCCATAAACATAAAAGAAAAACTATATAATTTTTTCATATAAGTATTTTATGAATCTCTTTCTTTATGTATTTTCTTTTGTGGAGTGATCACAATAGCAGTTTATAGATTCGATTTAGATGCGAAGATGGTAGTAAAAATGTATTACTCTTTTGAGTGATAAAGAGGTCGAAGAGTATTAAATGAAAGTGATAAGTTTATATGAATTAACTTAACAAACAGTGTGTCAAAATTCGTGAAAATGGTATAAACCGTTAAAAAAATATTCCCTCTAGCCACGTTTCACACTCAAAATAACATTTATGAGGAATTAACCTTGTATTACTATAATACCCATGAGCCTTTGTTTTAAACTATATTGGAATCGGATGTGATACGTAGTCTGAATTTTTTTTCATTTAATCTAAAATAAGCTTTCATTGATAAACATTATCATTGATTTAAATATAATTAGAACAACGCCACTCACGTAAGACAACTTGGGTTCCATGGTCAACATATAAAAGCTATGGTAACTTTTTTTATTCCACGATTTCTTCTGAAATCCCACGTATCCATAAATGCATGGAGAATCACGTCTTAACACCAGTCTCTATTTCCGAACTATCATCAAAACAGCTTTGACCAAAAACGGTTTGCAGAAGCCAATATTTTACTACACTCCTCTGAAAGGCCACGAGTCTTCAATACATACATATAAGGCTGGCCCTTTTCAACTTCTAACACGGTTTTAACACCGTGATTATTTAAGAAGTACGAATTAACTTCATGGCATTCCGCTTTGCTATTAGCAACAAGGGAACTGGATGAAATAGCATGGGGAGATAATAATATTAAAAAGTAATATGTTTATTGGAATATAAATGCGTTTTTACTTCTGTTTAGTAGAGAATATATTATTGGTCCGAGATATATTTATATTGATTTTTGTGCAAATTATAAAATATAATAAACTACAATAGCATATTAGGAGAGACAATACCTATACCTATATAAAATAATTCCTTGAATTATGGTCATTTATGTTTGATTGCTTTCATAAATATATAGTATCTCTGTTGATTGATGTACTAGCCACCGATTGGCAACGTTTATTTTGTTATTGTTGGTAAATTTTTAAGTTTACAGCTCTGATGATATTTAATTAATAAATACTAGCTTGGTAATGATTATAAACAGCGGCCAGCGGTGGTTCAAATAATTCCTCGAAGAAACAGAATGACGAACAGGTGGAAATGTGCTGTTTACACTACATTGTGAGGTTTATCATACAAACTTGGCGGGCGTTCAAACGGTTGCAGTTTTTTTATAATTATTTATTTCAATAACAATCACACAGCCAATAATTGCTAATAATTATTGTTGCGAAAATTGCAAGCAAATTGGTATAATTATAATTTTCTTATATAATAAAAAATCAAAACAACACAAATACCACAACTTAATCTAAAAAATGCTAAAAACTCTTACAAAAAACTTTTACCAAAGTTTGTTTGTCGATGTTAGATTTAAGTGATAGGTAAATCGAATCTATTGAGAAAAACATTTCTTCAACCTTAAATATGGATTGAGATTATCAATTGGATTTTTACAGTAACAAAATCAACAATTATACAAATGAAATTTAGATATATTCTTAATTATGAAAATTCTTAATACTATGATAAAATGTATTTGAAATTTCAATGAGTGACTCCCAGTGAAATAATGAATAAGTAAAAATAAAAAACGGACAGAGTCATCTCCAAGGTTCTTGTTTACCATGTGACTACTTCTCTCCAACCATAAAGGAAAAAACTGAACCGGGTGGGATGAATAACTCACGTTTTTTAATATCCGCATTCGGTAATCGAAGAACAATTTTATATTGTCACGTCTTCATTTCTTGGTACTTTCTAAAGACTGGTGATCCGCTGGAGTTGTTTTTGTCTTTATTTCATTTACCCATTTTCCTCTGTGAAATTTTGCAGTCTAAGGAATGAAATAGTTGCTATCGAAAGCATTGAGCCTAATATTGGACGAACGATACAATGTCAAAAATAATATAGGAAGACTTCATAACATCCTTAGATGTTGCAACATACCACTACAAAAACTTCCACAAAATACTGGTTTTAAATATGACTCCAAAGTACAAAAACTTCGATCAAACTTTGAATCCTATTTCAAAGACTGTCAAGGCAGAGGTCAAGTGACGTATTAAGTTATTATACACTCTCTGGATGAGCATAAATTTTCAGGTGACTAAGCGCCATTTATGAAAACGGATTTCCCCTAATATAGCCGTTAAGTAAAGGTAAACGTTTGTATTCATAAAAAAACAGAACGTTTTCAAGAAAGTATTTACTAGCTGTTACATTCTTACATAATATGTTTTATATAATGGTTAACATAAGGGGCAAACAGTCCTATAGAATGGAAATTTCAATTTAATCGTTAAGAAGTAAAAACATCTAGATAAGAAATTCGTCGCCGACGTGTAAGGATGAACCTCCCGTACGAAATTCGCGTTTCATTTTCCACAAATTAAAATTTAGCTTTTCTTTTCTTTGTTTAATAATTACATTTCCAGCTTAAAATTGAATACCAACGCAATTCCTTGTTTTCTCAAGCAACTGATCCCAGTTAAATTCAAAATAGAAAATTTAACACCCGAGGTTTAATCCTAAGAAGTGGATTAATGAATAAGTGATCCAACGAATAATTCATTAAATTATTTTTTACTCTATTTATGAATCTGTTCCTGTCAACAGATACACTTTTTTTTTTGTATTCCCTCCCTCTTAAGATGTGAGGGAGGCATTAAATGTGAGGAACTACCATTTTGCATATATTTTTACTTTCACTTACCTATATATGAAATATATAGTAAGTGGAAGTATTGCGATCGTGAAAAAATTCGACTTCCGGTTTTCAACGGAAATACACGTTTTGGGGTCCCCTGAGTCGAAATGACCAAGTCCCGCGAAATGGTCTGTGTGTGTGTGTGTGTGTGTGTGTGTCTGTGTGTCTGTGTGTGAACAGACTAGCTCAAAAACTATAAACCGTGCGATCCTGAAATTGGGTATTTAGTGTAGGTATATGCCCGCGATGTGACAGCGTAAATTTCATCAAAATTACTTAAAGGGAGGGGGTACTTTACTTAATAACTTTTTAGGTTTTTTTCGATTTTCTCAAAAACGGCTCTAACGATTTTGATTAAACTGAGTATTTGATCTATTTATATGCCCGAGGTATGACCGTAAAAATTTCATCAAAATTGATCAACCGGAGGGGGGACTTTACTTAATAAATTTTGTATCATTTTCACGTGTTTTTTTTATTTACTCAAAAACGGTTTTATCGATTTTGATCAAACTTGGTATTTGATGTATTTATATGCCCGAGATATGACTGTAAAAATTGTATCAAAATTGATCAGCCGGAGGGGGGACTTTACTTAATAAATTTTGTATCATTTTCACGTGTTTTTTTTTTACTCAAAAACGGTTTTATCGATCTTGATCAAACTTGGTATTTGATGTATTTATATGCCCGAGATATGATTGTAAAAATTTCATCAAAATTGATCTACAAGATGGGGGACTTTACTTAATAAATTTTGTATCATTTTCACGTGTTTTTTTTATTTACTCAAAAACGGTTTTATCGATCTTGATCAAACTTGGTATTTGATGTATATATATGCCCGAGATATGACTGTAAAAATTTCATCAAAATTGATCTACAAGAGGGGGGACTTTACTTGATAAATTTTGTATCATTTTCAGGTTTTTTTTTATTTACTCAATAACGGTTTTAACGATTTTGATCAAACTTGGTATTTGATGTATGTATATGCCAAAGATGTGATAGCCAACATTTCATCAAAATTGGTCAAACGGAGGGGGCACTTTATTTCATAATTTGTTTCCAATTTTTACTTTCACTTACCTATATATGAAATATATAGTAAGTGGAAGTATTGCGATCGTGAAAAATTTCGACTTCCGGTTTTCAACGGAAATAAACGTTTTGGGGTCCCCTGAGTCCAATTAACCAAGTCCCGCGAAATGGTCTGTGTGTGTGTGTGTGTGTGTCTGTGTGTGTGTGTGTGTGTGTGTGAACAGACTAGCTCAAAAACTATAAACCGTGCGAACCTGAGATTGGGTATTTAGTGTATGTATATGCCCGCGATGTGACAGCAAAAATTTCATCAAAATTGCTCAAAGGGAGGGGGTACTTTGTTTAATAACTTTTTAAGTTTTTTTCGATTTTCTCAAAAACGGCTCTAACGATTTTGATTAAACTGAGTATTTGATCTATTTATATGCCCGAGATATGACTGTAAAAATTTCATCAAAATTGATCAACCGGAGGGGGGACTTTACTTAATAAATTTTGTATCATTTTCAAGTGTTTTTTTTTATTTACTCAAAAACGGCTTTCACGATTTTGATCAAACTGGGTATTTTATGTATGTATATGCCAAAGATGTGATAGCCAACATTTCATCAAAATTGATCAACCGGAGGGGGGACTTTACTTAATAAATTTTGTATCAATTTCACGTGTTTTTTTAATTTACTCGAAAACGGCTTTCACGATTTTGATCAAACTGGGTATTTATGTATGTATATGCCAAAGATGTGATAGCCAACATTTCATCAAGATTGATCAACCGAAGGGGACACTTTATTTCATAACTTTTTTTATAATTTTTAAAACGGCTTTAACGATTTTCTTTATAGTCGTCATGTTTAATGAAAATTGAGTGTTATTTAATATCAGGTAAGCGTTATCATTATTAAAATGTTCTGAGGGGTTTATAGAGCAAATGAAAACAAAAATAAGAAATGAATGTGGAAAATGTGTAACTTTGAGAAGTGGCATTAATAAAACGCATTAATTTCTTATCTAAGTAAGTTGGTAAGTGAAAGTTGTGTGTTGCGCGCACGCACCAGATTTTTTTTAAAGTAAGTCGAATATCAGCAAAAATTCTCATAAAAAATAATGAGGATCTTTACTCCCTTTGAAAATACAATAATTAACTCAAATGAATCATGAAGTCCCCCTTTCCTTCATGAAGATTAACGCTGGTGAGGGACTTACAAAGGTGACGTGACCTGACTTTAACACAAACCAATTCACAAATAAACACTGAGGAGGTCGCAAATTTATTAGAAGGAGGATGCATATGTTACCCTGGTTTAAATATGATATATGGATGTCAGTGAGGAATTTAAAATGTATAACTCCCTTTCTTTTTCCATGCACGTATCGTCTTGTGCTCCAACCTGGTTTTATAAATATATCCTTTCATCCAGTGGTTCTTCGTAAATACTTAAGAACATTTAAAACCCAAGCGTTTTTTTTTTCTTTTGCTTATCGCAGGGTTTGCATGCTTCTATTCTGTTACGTTATTTGCACAAGTTTTTTATTGGTTGATTTGTGATGCTACATCCATTTACAAAAAACATACATATAAACAAATATATACACATAGATAAACGAAACGAGGCACTTGTAGTCAATACATTATTGCATTAAACTGAAACATACGCGAAGGTGATTGTGAGAACTAAGCTAGTTATCTATAACAAATCATTTTATCAATAATTAATATGTTTGTATCAGTATTTGGTAAATTGCGTGTTTCTATAAATTTATGTATTTATATATCCAATGTATGTGTTAGTATGTTTTAAAAGCCTTGATCTGATGAAATATTAGTGTATTATCGTTATTTAGTGTTGTTTGAAATTATATACGAATATTCTGATATTTACTTTTTAGGACCCACGGCAAACTATTCGTTGAACGTAAAAAAAAAGATACAGCATTATTCGACATGTTGATTTATAGTACTCATAAAAATAAACTAAAATTAATTGATGCTATTGTCAATCAATATTCGAGCTGCATGAGATAAAATTAGGAAGTTTGTCGAGGAGAGTGCTGCTTTGAAAATTGATTTAGCCGGTCAAGGCTTTATGGCCTTTGAACTCCCCGTCCCAAGGTGGGGGGGGGGGGGCATCCAGAGTATAACAATTCGGCAGATAGCCACCTGGATATTTGCCATAAAGAAAATAATTAAAATATATAAAGTGCGAGTTGCGTGTTATATACTAATCTCAAATTTTCCTCAAAAGTACGCAAACTTGCCTTTGATAAACCCCTGGTTTATATTCTACTTACTACCTGATTTAATCTTGTACACTGCGACAATATAATAAAATTTAACAACCCATAAGAGGATAACTTTTGTTTATTTTCTTGTTTGTTTGTAAATACATATTATCCAGTATTATTGCCCTGAAATATCTTATGGGCACTTCGAGTTGTATTGATGGAAACATTAAACAAGTTTTTTTGACTTATTACTTTTTCACTGGGGTGACTCTACCATAATGTACTAAATGGGATCAGAATGACATTTTGAATGTTTTTTTGTTTATAAACTTGACAACCAGAAGAATACCATCGTAATACTATGTAAACAACGAGTTAGCAAAAATGACCCGTTTTGGATTTGTATAATTTTAAAACAATTATAGCTATAAAAACAATGCGAAAAAAAGTTAAAAAATTATTTGTATCTCTTAAGCTAGTACTGCTTTCATTCATAAAGTAAAAATTCAAGAATTAAAGAAAAAAATCATAAAGATCTGAAGACATAAGATCTTGACTATTGGTTAATTGAATGACTCACATTCCTTAATGACACTAAAAAATAAATGTATTTATGTTTACTAACATATATTTTTAATAAATTTTTTTCAAGTCCGTGAACGAATAAGAAGATACTAATTTTAAGATTGAAGGAACACTGTTCCAACTCTGACTTTCCATGACCAGGTGCAAATATCGACTTTATATCAACCGTATGTATTACATATTTTCCTATGTATGTAATGTTTACATATTTTTACATACTTAGGATTCCTTCCGTAAATCGGTTGGTGTTAGATGCTTTCTAAAATAAAATTACCCGGTATTCAATCACACCATTTTAAACATGCGCCTTGCCCAACAATGACCTATTTTGATGCTTACTGCGCCCCAGTACAATAGTTGTTATATTTCGCGTCTGAAAAATTGGGTAACTATCTTAAATAATTTATCACATACAAAATACCTTTTAGAAGCGTAATTATTTATTTCTAATATTTCGTGATACAAATTTGAATTTTACAATTTTTATTTGTTGTTACTTTTGTATTTCACAGATATATAACATGAAGAATGGTAATTATAATCATTTATTATATTTATAATTATAAATATGAATAAATACATTATTAATTTATTTTGGCTCACAGGAACTGCCTATTAGTTGCCTCCAGTGTAAACACGCCCTACATCTCTGCATCACCGAAGGTTTTTACCAAAAAGCACTTCTTCCCACTGTCCGTGGGCTAACTTCCTCTCTCGGATATGGAAGCAGTACAGATGGGAAGGAATGCGATACATCGAAGGATGGGTGCCAAAGGTGTGGCAACCAGAGAGCTGAACAACGGGCCCAGAGTGATAAAACGCAATTAAAAGATTCTATAATAGAGACACGAAAACGCTCATGAAGCACTAAAATAGTTATCATATTGTTTATAAAAGCTTTTAAAACATTGACTTGAAGAAATAAATAATTAAACGTAATTACAACATCCGATCCAAAGATAACTAATTCTTATAGAAGCACGAAAGGATGTTTATTTTGATAAAATAAATAAATAAAAATAAAACCTAAATAATTATATTATTTTAAAATATAATATTAAGCAACATATTTTATAGTAGCGTGGAAAAATATGTAATTTACCTTTTGATTTGTTTACAATATCATATTATTTACATATCATAATTATAATCATTTGTTTGTTTCCTATGATCTTTTTTCTTTTGTTTGTTTATGAATTCCAAACTGTTTAGGTTAATTGTATTTTTTCAATTTTTAACATATGAATCAGAAGTAGCAAGTTTCAATAAAAAGAGTTAGGCATTCTTGATAATAACAAGTTTTTTAAACAAATTTGCCTCATAATGATTGATTGTTTTAATGTAAAATTATATAATGTATTAATATAACCCTGCAACGACACCCGATATCATTATGGAAGTTATTCATGATAATGATGTAAAACAATGTTACTATGAGAGACTACTCACTGCAGACGGTAACTGTAGCGTCGTTAGGTTTGAAGAGCAGCTAGAAGACTGATCCCCTCCACGGCGGCGAGGGTAGGACCGTGGGCCCTTCCAGGGTATGACAGCATCGCCGCCGGGCTCTGGAGGCTCCAATCGCTGTGGGGGCACACATTTCCCAATCCTGTAATTTCCGAACGAGCGATCAAACAAATAGGAAGTAACGTTCTTAATTATTTAGGTATAAAAACAAATGGAAATTATAATTACACTATATTTTATTATTAATCATAAAGCACACTTAGGGGAAAAGTATTTTCATTTATATTTTAAAATACATTATTTTAAATACCAAGTATTTTGTTTTTTTTTAAATAAAATGCATTTTAACCTCAAATTATTTAAAATACTTTTCGATGTAAGCAGGGATAGGATTTTTAGTAACAATATGTTCAAAATATGTAGATAGATATGGACGTATATTTGCAAATATAAGTAATAAAAAATATGGACGAAAAAAAAGAGAAAAAAAATTAATTTTTAAAGTTTTAAAGGTTCAGTATTCACATAAAAAATAAATATACTTTTAAAATACTTATAAAATATATATATATAAAAGAAATGTAAAGAATTTTTTGGAAATGTAAGAACACATAATTAACTTTCTCATCTTTACCATCAAAAACGTTGCAAATAAGATGGATTCTATGATTTTATTCGGAAAATCTACAACGGTTCGGTCGAAATTAAGCTTAGTATATGCTGAACGATCTTTCCACATCGACTTATTTTCTACATGTTTCGCCGTTTTCAAATGCTATAAAACCAAAACTCGTTGATCCGTTGAAATGTATTTTTGGCAGCACAAACAACAGGACACCTTCACTGTCGCATTTAAATGTTTCTTCTGGAAACTTCGCGACGTGCTTAGCGGCTAAGGATTTCACACACTAGGTTTAAGCATTGTCAAGGATGAGGAATCTGTATAAGAAAAGACATGGATAAGAATTTCTGAGAACTGCCGATATTTCTTTGGCCTTTTGATTTTACAAGAAATTTTGTAATCCCTACTTTCATTCTCTGCTTTACACTTTATTTATTCTATGTAACGATTAATATTGACAAAAATATGTATTTATCGAAATATATATAAAAATATCTAAAAACCACAAAATATGGAAAATAAAAATGATTTAAAATATGAAAATGTAAACGAAACTTTTGGAAATGTAAGAACAAATATTAAACTTTCTCATCTTTACCATCAAAAACGTTGCAAATAGGATGGATTCTGAGATTTTATTCGGAAAATCTACTACGATTCGGTCGAAATTAAGCTTTGTATATGCTGAACGATCTTTCCACATCGACTTATTTTCTACATGTTTCGCCGTTTTCATATGCTATAAAACCAAAACTCGTTGATCCGTTGAAATCAATAGATGGTAAAAACCATTTAGAACGCACATACGTGCATTTCTAAGCCTCAGAAGAAAATTTGTAAATACATGAAAATCCCATCACTAGATATAAGTATTTTAAATACAAAATAAAAAAAAAGTATTTTGTATTTTAAATAAAAAAAAATTAAAATGAAAATACAAAATAACTTGAAACCTATTACCTACCTAGTGCATTGCAATTGATTAATAAATCGACAATTTTTATTTCATTTTTTTTTTTCTCGGCTGTCCTTGCTTGGTGCATTGTAACTGATTCTCAGATCATCTTCGCTTTCATTCTGTTGAAATTATTAAATTAAATTTCTTCTTCTACAGATCCAATTGAATTCGGAACTTATTTAAACTAATTGGGCTAAAACAGCTCCTATATCTTCGAAACTATTACATTCCGGATGTTTCAGATATATGCATTTTATACCCGTAATTCCCACAATGAGCCTCCGGATAAATATCCAATAATAGATATCCAGAAGTGGTGGAGAGCTGAGCCGGTCGGAAAGAGATAGCGAGGCAAACAGAACTTGTATGTATGTAATTTAAATGAATTGTGGATTGTAAGAGAGGACCGAAATAAGTTTACAGATTTAGATCTATCATAGCAAATAAAAACTGCTCTGTAATATTTTTGAGGAACCCTAATATTATTTTAATATTGCTTTATAATGTATTTACAATACATTGCATTGTTTGTTACACTCTTATGGCAGAACGGTTATCTTTGAATAATTCAAAATTCTTCCGAAATACAAACTTCAAATGCTATCACCTAACTCGCTCATCACTCAATGTTAGAATGCACGTTTTGCGTTCTTAAAAAACCGCAGGAGGAATAATATTTTAGTAAACTCGAATTTTTAAGTTTTAAGGAAGAAGTTAGCTCACGCCTTCTTCCTTAAAACTTAAAAATTCGAGTTTACAAAAATATTATTCCTTAATGGCTAGCATTTCTTACCTCTTATTTTACCTTAATTTCCTCCCCAATTTCGAACGAACGTCAACCTCTCGGAAAAATAATGACCGATTCTAATGTCATACACGGAAAGGAATGTATCAGTCATACCCATTTTTACAAAGTTTACTAACTTTTTTAGTATTGTCTCCAAATTGAGATCCGGTTTATGCCTTCGTAATTTTCGATTTTGTTACTTTCGAATAAACCGGTTAAAACTCAATTATTAAACCTCCCCCCCCCCCCCATAAAAGACCTATATATTCTAAAAATTATTAGAAATAAGCCTCACCATACTTCTATTTGACCTATGAACAATCATTGTTTCATATTTCATGGCGATCGGATATGGCGTAAAAAAGTTAATATGTAACCCTCCACCCCAAAACCTATACATAACATTTATGTGAAATGAATTCATGACACATATATTCAGATAATCAACAACCAATGTGACAAAATTTGTTGAAATCAGATGAATCGGTACAAAGTTAATAAAATATAATGCCCATGTCTGTCATAAAGTTGTAAAATTTATCTCCTAAATAAAAAAGTTTTTATTGTTTGTTTTGTCACTCTGACTATTAATTGTTTATCTTTTCCATCACTTATATTTATCTCTTGCATTCAAAAGTTTCGTATAAACATTATAATAATGACTAGACTGAAACTAAATACCTCATTAGAAGAGAGATTAAAACTGATTTATTTGTTGAGGAGAAGGGCATAAATTCATTACCTATTGACAGGTTAAATACATTAATTAGTAATGTTGATATGTTTGAATACTTTTTCTGCATTAAAACTGTGGAATATCTATATAAACTAATAACAGTTTAATAGAATAGGATTCAAGTTATACATATACGTTTTATATTGGGAACATTTTTTGTACAGATATTATTTATTTTCCAATAGTAATCCAATATCTATAGGCGATTACTACATTTATACCCTAGTACATGAATAGATTTGATAGTCTCTTTATATAGCCATCGGAAAAAAAAATAATTCAAAATAACATTTGTTTAATTATATTATTCAAACTTCCATCGCGAATAATGTTCATCCCTATATTGAGGAAAACAAACTTACAATAATATATAATGAAAACATCGATAAATGCATTTTTTCTAGATGACGAAGACGACAGATTCATATTTGAGGCGAATGTTTGTTATAAAAAAAAGTTGTTTTCATCTTATATCTAAAATAAACATATCAATGTTTATTAAACAATGTTTGTAATTTAAAGAAAAAATAACCGACGCACAGTGGGAAATATGCGGGATTTAGGTGGACAAAATTCTGAAAATAGTCCATATTTAGCATTTGGGGTCCCAGATTATGGAAAAAATTTAATTAATTTTTTGACACATTTGGCGAGCGAACAGTGGTCAAAGATCAAATTTATTTGCTAAAATCTTAAACTTTCCTATATTTAACGTTTGGAGTCCCAGAATACGGGAAAAATAATACAACAAATCCAATTATCGGCTCAGAGTGGAGTAAACCTGCTACTAGACATATTTCAAATCATTGAGAAAACTCTTTAAATCATAGATTGTAAAACTTTTTTTTTATTATTTTTTTTTTAAATAATCAATGTACATTAAATAGAATTTAAATCAACTACAGAAATAAAATTAGGCTTAATTTATAATTAATTAATAAACTTAACCGGTAGATAAATATAAAACAAAATTATGAATATTAAACAACAAATTATCTTCTTCACTATATGATATGAATGATCCAGATTGATCTGATAAATCTGACTCTTAAATGTCGTCATTTGGTTTCTCAAGATTTGACTTTTATGAGGATAATTGTTCGTTCGAAGTAGTGCACTTCAGTAAATATAGCACATCTGAATCTAACGGCATTTTTTTTACAGGTTTTCCCAGTGAAGCAACAATAGGGTCCAATGAACCTAATAGCATTTTCAACAAATCACAATTTGTCGCTATTCATGAATTTTTTCTCGTATTCCGTTTCCTGAAAATTCGAAAATCTTTGTTTCTGGATTCCTAAGCCTCTTCAGTCAATTGTCCGATCGGAACACATTGATTTTCAATAATCTGAATGCTCGAATGCTGAATGGTCGAAGATTTTATGAATCGTGGGAGTCACCCCGTATCAGGAATACAAATCTAAGTAGAGCCGTTTAGTTTCAGACGTGTATTCGGTGAACTTTTCTACATCGATTTCGTATCCTGATGAAAGACATTGGAGGATAACCCTGGATCGCTTTATGAGGGCTCCCTCTAAATCAGCTATAGAAGCAGTTATTTCCGAATTTTTGAAAAATCGTCTAGCCATGTTACCATCATTGTTGTTGATGAATCATTTGTTTTGGTTGGTCTACATTAAGACATAACTGGACTTTTGATTCTTTTTGGATCTTTGCCGTATTCAAAGTAAATGCTTGTCCATCTTCCTCGGTTTTCAAAGTTTTTTTTCGTTCTTTCAAAGTTAGTCTATATGAAATGTTTAGGAAGATTTTTGAAGTCCGAATCCACCCATGTAAAGTAGCCAAACCAAAACTATAATTTTCTTCTGAGTGTAGTGGGAATGAGCAACTCGGATCTTGAAATACTTTTGGGGCTGCTTTGCATTCGACAAAGTGAGCCAAAGCTTCTTCAGGGGAAAAACGTCGAATGTTGTTATAGGTCGAATTTCTTGTAGAAGATGGCTGTTGAGAGGTAGATGCACCTTTCACGATTTTGGAAGTACAACGCTTATCAGAAACATAAAGTGCGTGCTTTGCAACGAAAGTCAATTTTTCACAGTCTACCTTCGATAATTCGCTGACTTTTCTTCTTTTTTTTCTCACTTGAATATTCGTTGAATTGAATATTAACATTTTTCAGGGAGTCCTGAGCGTTGACAAGCAGGTTGGATTACTGAAATACTAAAATCCAAGTCAAGTGAATCAAGCCAACTGGAGTATTTATTGAAAAAATCTTCCAGTTTTCATTTGTCCGACCTTTCCGAAATTTTGTCGGAAAGACGGGGAAATTATAATTTTCAGAGGCTTATAATCTCTATATTGATTATTAATATGAGCTGAATTAAGAATAAATAACATCAAGTGGCCTAGGCCTTTTTTTTTTGGAAACTTAACCCACTCTTCAAAAAATTTCTTCCTCGTGATTCGGAGTGATTTATCTGAAAAAAAAATTATGTATCACCCAAAACGCAAAAAATCGCAAAAATTCTTTGCAAAATTTAAAAACTAGGAGGATTAATGTAACAAATCCTACAAAAAATTTCTTGGGGTAACTTGGGGGTTATATAGTTTTTCGTTGTTCAATAATGGCATAAATTTAAAAATTGCAAAATTAACTCTACAAGTAGATTGGATTGTATATTCAATATCAAATGTGGAAACATACTGTCTTACCTGTCTCAGCAATGTCCATTGTTAAATAAAAGCAAAAAGATTTTGCACTGCACACACCTTGAACATAATAAATTACGGTGGAATAAAGATAATCCCACAGCCGGTTTTTGGCACTTGTGTAAAAAAGAATGATTCAGTCATTCACTATATGTTTGTAAACACGCTATGGCGGGAAATATTAGTATTGAGCGTCTTACCAACTAATGATAAAAAGATCAAGCACTCAGAAATTCCAAAATTTTGACTTGACTTTTGTCCACCTAAATTGGTGATTTTGCCCACTGTGCGACGGTTTGGACCGATGCGCCCTTACACGGTACAGTTCAGTCCAACACGACGGTAGTGAATTCTGTCTCCGACTGGTTGCTTGGACTGCCATCCTAACCGACTGTTTTCGCCCTTACAGATTCGGTTTTATCATCCGTTTGGAACGACGCACACAGGGGTATTTGACCCCAAAAGCTGGCCAAAACTATTTCATTCCATTTTATTAGTTCAAACGTCCTCAAAATGGCTTCTAAATTTCTAATAGACATTAAAAATATGTTTTTAGCAGTTAAAAAAATATTCATAGGTGAAAATATTTTAAGCTTTTAAGGCGGGAAGCAGTTATAGAATAATTTTTTTGAAGCAAATAATTGTAATAACATAGTTGATAAAGCACTGCTATAATTATACATAATTTTGGTTTCATTCACCTCTTCCGCGGTAAGATGTTACAAACTGAACGACCATAGCTTATCCCCCCCCCCCAGTTTTGATCCTGGGTACGCCCTTGATTGCACCTATGAAATATGCTTGTAACAAATAAAGATTCATTATAAATTTATCTATTAATATTATTTTTGAAAAATGGGAATAGCGTAAAATAGGTAAAAATAAAAATTTGTGGTGATAAAGTTTTACGTAAAGTTTCTATGGAGAAAAGGATATGGATCCTTAGCAAATATAGAAAACATTTCTAAATTTATGAAATAACCACTTGATAGAAGCACCAATATGCAATATATGTAAATAAAGCTTCCATTACTGATAGGTAGTTTTTTCTATTTTTTCTGATAAATTTAAATTTTTAAATGCTTTCCTATATTTTATGGCACGAGATGGAGTTTTTGTTAGATCCTTCAGAACATGGAACGATTCACTTGATATCACCAGAATCTCTTAGTTTTATATAATTGGCGTACGTCAGCATATCAGTGCTAGTTGATGATCTGAGTTTTTCTGCTTTACGCCTCTTGCTTCTTTCACTTAAACCATCAAATGATTTTTCAGGGCGTCCCACAGTGGGACGAATCGCCAATCTAGGCGGAAATAGTTAACATCAACGAAATGAAAAGATCTTGTCGGTCACTTGAAAACAATAGTCTAGCTAAGGCATTTACAAATTATTAATCACTTTAAGCAAGTATTAACAGAATAATGGGGGATTGAATACGGTAGTTCCCTCATAATGCTTAGTCAGCTTATTTCCAAATTATATTGTAAAATCAATAGAATCATAGAATGGATCGTGTTTTTTTGAAAAAAATTTATGCTAGGCAATAGAAGACGATCCAGAAATTAAGTTTATATAAGTTCTTGGTTCTTTAAATGTGGATATAATACAGAGTATCCTCCTTTCTTTTCAATAGCCGATAAGCTAAATTTTTTTCTTACAAAAAAAGGGGTTACTAAAAATCTACACCGATCTACACCGAGATATTTATACAGAATATAGTCCACACTATTTAGAAATAAAGTATTCATTGTGAACTGCTAATACCTGCTAATAAAGGTGTGCGCTTTTTTTAAAGGTATAAATCTCTCATTGCTGAGAGCCTATATTTTTAATATTTTGAGGTAATACGGAGGTGCTAATGAAATTTATAGATATATAGTAAACCAGTTTCATTGGAATACACTACGGCCGTCTCCGAAGCTATGAAAAAACGAGATTCGTTGACCATAAGTACAACAATTAAAAGCAAATAGCAAGATTTTTATTTTCTAGGAATAAGAAAGAAATAAAGCATGAAAACAACAGTATACCTTAGGTATCTACAAACCATTAATCCCTTAAAACAAATACCAACGGAATAACAAAAGAATATACACGCCACATTCGTCACAGTAAGTCAGATAATTTGAACATCTTATTGATAAAGCGGCAACATAGATCAGCGAATTTCATATTGTTTTGGAAAAAATTTTATACCACGGTATAGAAGACGATTCGGCAAGTAAGTTTATCTGTATTTGGCTTTTTAAGTGTGATGTACCCTTCTTTATTTCCAGTAGACAACTTAGTAAGCTACTTAATTTAAACTAATTCTTATTTAATTATTGTTAGTAAAAATGCGATAACTAAAAATCTATAACGACTTGAGATCCGATATTTTTAATACCATATGTGGGAACAGCACGGTGGTAAAGATGACATGTATATTCGAGGTTTTTCTTTCTTTCCTAGATAATTACCTCTCGCATAGGTAAATATTCATAAATCTTTACTATGTGGTGTAGTGGTGGGGGATCGATATCAGTAAGGAAAGATTGGGTACGATTACTCGACTCGAAACGAACAATAATTAGGTTCAGGGAACATACCTGGTCTAAAATGAATACCGTAAGATACCGGAAGATTATTCCGGTACGTCTGGAAGCATCCTTTTCTTTAATATTTCCTGAATATCTGGGTTAATTCCAAGGACTAGGGAGCATCTCAAGGTACAAGTTTTAAGGGGTTCAATTTGATTTAGGATGGCAACGAGATTGGATGTAAGGCATTCTACCATGTCGTCAATTGATTCATAGGAATAGATGGGTCCTATACAACGGGATAGTAGATCAAGGGATAGATTTATTTCATCTGCTGTCAGATAATCTAGGTTTTTCCAAGATATATATTTTAGAAATAAAGTAGGATTCGAAAGATCATTTGAAATACGTATTAAGTCGTGGGTAAGTCATCGCTCACAGACTTTGTGAGTATGATACTAGTTGTTGACAAAAGTCCTCGAAAATATGATCGATATCAGTAAGGAAAGATTGGGTATGATTACTCGACTCGAAATGAACAATAAATAGGTTCAGGGAGAACATACCTGGTCTAAAATGAACTGTTTTTGGGTGGAATTGGATAGAATATTTGTATTGAAGTCGCCGGATGTATGCATTCAGATGGATGGATTCAGATCCATCAGATTTAGATGATTCGGAATGAAAAACAACTTTTTTTTACATTTCGATATTAGAATTTAATATATAATTTTTAAAAAATGTATTTGACGTTCTTTTATAGTTAATATGTTTTTTTTTTCTTTTTGAATAATTGGAAATTGAATAAAGAAATATGAATAGAATTACTCCATTATTTACAATTTATCTAAATAATTTTATATTGGTTTTTAATTTTTTTATTATTTTTTTTTATTACCATTGCCAAAAACCACTATTTTGACTTTTATTTATTAATTCATGCTTAAATGCAATTTTCTACAAACATTAACATAAAATAAGTCGCTTCCAGAATTATTTCCCCCTAGATTAGCGATTCGTCCCACTGTGCGTCCACCAGATCTTGAGCTTTTAATTGATATCGTCCCACTTAGCCATTCCTTGTTGCTGCTTTAAAAACTTTTTTTTTCCTTGAAGAAGCATTCCATCTTACTTAGAAATCATGCCTCAAAATTGATAATTTAGGTTTTAGCTCTTTCACCTGCTCTAGGCTATTAGCTAGGCAATATTTCCCAATCAGAGAAGACTACGAAAATTCCTAATTTTTTTTGAAAAGCTAATGCTTTCGATCTTAAAAATATGTCAAATAATTCCCTTCTAGTTATTATTATTTCAGAAGATCCTAAAATATAAATAAATGAAAATATAATAACATTTATTTTCTGGCCTCGAACTATCCATTATATGATAATGCCACTAATTCAGTAAAAACAAAGAAAATTAAATAATTAAAATTAAATTTTAGTAGAACAATATTTATGAGCAGAGACGAGGTAAAGGCTAAGGTCAGATTGGAATTCGAATATCCGCCGGATTAAGGGCCTGGAAGAGATAAGAATCATCTTGCATGATCCAACAGGTCCTCTACTTGAACTTCGAGTCATTATTTACCAGAAATTTCAAATTTCAAAAAATGGGTTTTGGCCAACTTTTAGGACCAAATACCCCTGTGCACGGTAAATAATGACTCGAAGTTCAAGTAGAGGACCTGTTGGATCATACAAGATGATTTTTATCTCTTCCAGGTCCTTAATCCGGCGGCTATTCTAATTCAAATATGACCTTATCCTTTAACTCGTCTGTGCTCATAAGTATATGTCTACAAAATATATTTATTTTCTTTGTTTTTACTGAAGTATCGTCATTATCATATGATGGATTGTTTGAGGCCAGGTTTGTACTTGTTATCCAGATAGTTATAATTTTTTTGCATTCAATACTAGTATCAATATCTTTTTGTTTTTTGGTAGGTATACTTTAGAGCTAAAAATTAAATTTGAAGGTAAAAAAGTTATACTTCTGGGCATTTCTGGGCAACGAAATATTTTTTATGATAATGTATAATTATCGTAGATTATATTTCTTGAAAAAAATTATGCGAATAGCTGCGGTTGGGAGACTTATAATTTTTTATTACTAAAATGTCAATTTCATTAAATAATAAAAAAATTAAATTTTGTTATATTTTCATTTATTTGTATTTTAGGATCTTCTGGAAGAATAACTGTAACCTGAATGGAATTATTTGACATATTTTTAAAGTCAAAACATTAGCTTTTTTAAAAAAGAAGGAATTTTTGGTGTCTTTTCTCATTGGGAAATATTGTAATAACCTAGAGCATGAGAAAGAGCTACAACAAAATTTTCCATTTTGAGGCATGATTTCCAAGTGAGACAGAATGCTTCTTTAAGAAAAAGAGATGTTTTTGAAACAGCAACAAGAAATGGCTAAGTGGGACGATATCAATCAGAAGCTCAAGATCTGGTGGACGCTATGAAAAATCATTTGTTACTTTAAAATTTACTACTACTACGGAGAAACTTTATCAATGGTATGCTATGACACCATCTGTTCACAAAATTTTAAGGGATGGTTTTGAAGTTATAAAAAGCTCTCTGCTTCATATTGGTCTTTTATTTGAGGAAGCAGCAGAAGCCCGAAATAACCATTTCCGGGTTTATAGAGAAAATAAAACCAGAAAATTTTCCCAGACAGAGTGCAATCTGGATGTAATTAATAGATTAATATTGACATCAGATCCAGTTATTACAGGTATGAGAAGTTCAAGAAAAAAGGTATCAGGTTTTGTAAGGAAACTTTAGAAATGTTGTCTCCCCCAACCAACTTAACCGATTGTGGTGATTCCGAAAGTTCAATAAGTGACGAGGAAAGTGAATATCGAATAATTAAATTTAATATGCATTTTTAAGAAAGGTTGGTGCGTTTCTTCCTGGGATATAAGCTGTGTTTCGAAGAGGTATTAAACAATTCTTAATGAATTAGGAAAACACATATTTTTTCTTTATCACCATAACTCTTTATATTCACCTATTTTATACTATTTTCATTTTTTTAATATAATAGTAATAGATAAATGATAATAAATCTTAAATTAGTTACAAGCATAATTCATGGGTGCAATGCATAAAGAGAAAATAATATGAACATAAATTGTAAACCCATGGATGCCTATTTCACAGTCGGTGGAGTTATGTAAACATTTATTTTATGAAAATTTTCTCCTTAGAGTATTTTTTTAACTGCTAAAAAAACATTTTTGATGTCTATTGCAAATATAGAGACATATGCACATTTAGAGGACTTTTGAATTAATAAAATGGAAGAAAATAGTTTTGGCCATATTACCGGATCAAATACCCCTGTGTGCGACGGTTCGGACTGTCTTTCCAAACAGACGAAAAACCCGAACATGTCAAGGACACCCCTTGAGTATGGCTCTCTTTATAATTATGTACGTTAAGGAAAGGCAACGGCACGTGGGGAACCCAAAACAGGAAGTATAGACAGAAATAAATAAAGGTGACAAAGAGAGCTAAAGATAATAAGAGAGGCGGAAAAAATAACTCACTAGGCAGAGCGGGAGCGGGGAGGCTATGAGGTTCTTCACGAGTTATATAATTTTAATAACTTACATACATGTAAACTCTTATCACATTTCTTTATGCCATTTATATATCTTAGCTTATCCCATACTTAAGATATAATATAAGATGTTTATTATAATCAGAACAAAATATGGGCGAAAATTATATAATAATAATAGATAAACTATTATGTTAAGATATATGATACTTAACATTTAGACACCCTACTTTAGAAATTCCAAAAATATATTAAGTATTTAACACTACCATAGTACCATGATACCATAAACATACTATGACTACCATAGTACTTAACACTTCAGACATTCCACTACAGTTGACACTCTCACCACCTTCCTTCTCTCCTTCACAGGTCGCATTATTAATCAAACAGTTACCAAAAAGGAAAGCTCCTGCTCATGACTTAATTACAGCTGAGGCACTCCAACAAATGCCGAGAAAAGCTTTTGTATTCCTCACAACAATTTACAACTGTAAGATATGTACAATCCTTCATCCTACAGACCAATTAGCCTCCTCCAAATTATTTGAAAAATTAATACACAAAAGATTAACTGACTACCAATTCGGTTTTCGCACTTACCACTCAACGACACATCAATTACACAGAGTTATTGACTACATTGCAGGAACTATATAACAAAAAACTATATGCAACTGGATTTTTGAACGTTGCTCAAGCGTTTGATAAAGTCCGGCACCAGGGTTTTCTCTTTAAACTCAAGACCATATTACCGTTCAATTATCCTTCAATCTTTTTTCTTCGTTACATTTTTCTCGGTCCGACAGAGTTCGGAAAATTTCTTCAATTTATCCGATATTGGCGGGAGTACCCCAAGGCTCAATACTAGCACTCTTAGTCTATATCATTTACCATCAGATCATACCTATTAACTATGAGACATTGGCTGCAACTTACGCTGATGATACAACAATTATCACTAAACATCAGGATACAACAAAGGCCTCATTGACATTACAACATCACTTACAAAAATTACATGACTGTTTTCAACTATGGACAATTAGACTCAATTATGTCAAATCAAAACACACATTTACGCTTAGAATACATACCCCCTCTCCGCTTATTTTGACAACAATCGAATTGAACAGATGGAAACAGTGCACTATCAGGGACTCACTTTCGGCAGAAGGATGACATAGGGCCAATATGTTAAAATGAAAAAAAGAACTCTTGATAACAGACTCAAACTGCACTATCCATTATTTTCTAAATCCTCAAAACTAAAACTGAAACAAAAACTAAATACGCACATTTCCTTAGCCAAGACCTTATGGACATATTCCTCACAGATATGCGGCATAGCTAAAAGGGCTCACAAAAACTTGAAACGTTCAATCATAATTACAAAATCACCAACCATGGTTACTTACCATGGTTGGTAAGTAACCATGGTTTTAGTTATGGTAAGTAACCATGGATTAGTTACGTACCAACGTAACTAACAAAACTTTACATACAGACCTCCATCTACCAACAGTCGACCAGCACATAACGACACTTTACAAACGATTTTTTATTAATTTTAACGGAGTAAAAAATACATGCTTAATACGTGAGTTAACAAGTTATGAACAAAAAGTGCTAATGCGCGCATTATTACTAAGCACTTAATATAACTTCACTTAAACAAATGAATAGATTTTATCTTCAAATGAGTCATTTGATGTGAAATTTATGCTATTTTATTTAACCAGTGCGATCATGGGCCGAGTGAGAAACGTCCGAGGATTAGGCCGAGCGGAAGTGGGAGGATTGCGTGGAGGTAGATCGCCAGTAATTTCCTCTCATTTTTACATTCAGAAAGTACCCACATTGAAGAGGCTGGGTTTGCCCTACAGGAGGCACTGCAGGCCATAGAGACGATCCTCAGTGGGACGGATGGCCAATCTCGGTGGAAAAAAGTCATGATCAAAACTGAGGAAACCTACTAACTAAAGGAGAGGTGTTTTTAGAACAACATCATAGGTTTTTTTTATTTTAGCAGGAGGATTTTAATTTAAATACAATGATATGAATAGTACCTGACTTGACCAGCCACATTTTGTTTAAACTATTCATTTTTTCAATTGATCTTCGTATATCATCCTGGTAATATTTCTTCATTGTTACGTTGTATTTAGTGAATATGGACTTGTTATACTAGTATATCATTTTCCAAACAATTAGTCTAAAATTGGACCCATTACACAATTCTTTTTAACATGTAACGTAAGCAATTTTTTAAACTTAAAAGTTATTTTACTAAAAAGTACCCCAAAGTACCTCTGTGATATTTGTGGTAGAGAGTATTTAAGAAAAAAAAAACAATTAGCTGCTTTCGCATGCCTTTGCAAACTTCAGGAAAAGAAATTTCAATCCGCATATCGGAGTTATTTAGTACTAGCTAGGGTGCCCGGCTTCGCTCCGGTAGTTGTCTGGTAGTTTTAATACCAGAAAAACTTTAAAATTAAAATCTTCTTGAAAATTCGGTTTTAAGTTGGTATCAATATTCTGCAGACTTGAGATCTGCAGATTCCGCCCAAATAAGGAACCCTGTATAATTTACAGAGGGTTGAAAATGGTAAATGAACAATTAATTTTGCTGCAACTTTGTCGAGTTATGCATCGTTTTTTTATGGTTTCTGTGATTCTGGATCCTATAAGCCCATTCCAAGTAGTCAGCAGATAATAAGTTATTAGATTATATGTAGTTGAAAAATCTGGTGTATCAGTTAAAAAAATTATATTTCGAGTAAAACTTAAGCGCCGACTACTATGATGGTCCTATTTGATCCAGAAGTATAGAAACTACCGAAGATTCATAGAAACTTTTTTTTAAGACCTTTCTTCCATTTCAACCTCCCTCAAGATATCCCCCCATAATTTGAACGGTTTCTGAATATCTCGAATCTTACTACTGTTACAAAATGAAAACCAAAATTTCTTGAAGGCACAATTTTTTCATCATATTTCTTTTTATCTTGAACTATGAGGGATGATAAAATCTTGAATGCTGCTATTGGAGTTAGTCGTTTTGACAACTGGAATGCTCATCATACGTAGTAACCAAACCAACTTCTTTTTAATAAATACAATAAGAACACTTCAAATTTTTTATTTTCGATTTATATTCAGTCAATTCATCTCTTTTTTTATGTCTGATTTTATTCGCTCACTGCACTACTAAGAAATGTTCACTCATATTGCATTAAATTTACTTAAGTATATATTATAAATAGATTAAATGTAATGTGCTGATAATATATTAGCCTTCTTATGAGAAAACTAATTTTTTAAGGAATCCAGTTGGTTTTCTAATGGATTGCAGAGATGTAGAATTATTATTTTATTTTGAAAGCAAAGGAGAAACTAATTATTTTCGCTTAATTTTTTAGTAATTTAAAAAGAACAGCTGAACAAATATATAACCTTTACAAACTGAACTGGATGAATGAACAATAAACATTGAGTGAAACGCACCCTAGCGCTTCCTGGTAGTCTGGAGCTCAAACTAAATTTTTCATTCATAAACTCGTATCTCAATCTCAGAGAGGCTAATTAAATGGTGCGAGAGGCTTATAATTCCAGTCCTTTTCTTTTCAATTTTACACTCTTAAGAGAAAAACGGAAACCTTCTTCTCCCTTAGGGGTTATATGGCTAAACGACGACATAACTTCCTTAATCCTACGTGGAGTCGTTTTTGAGCCTTTTCGGCACGCACATTGTACACTTTGCTTTATAATATACATATATTGATGATTAGGCGAAGTTGTATGAACGTTGATTCAATATTGCTATAATGCAACAGTTTACACAAGAGAATTTTATTTTATATTCTGTACATACCATATATTATTACGTACAATGTACATGCTAACAGAGTCGCCGGCAGAACCGCAGAGGGCGCCTCCAGCTATCCTAGAGCATCGACCTCTGCAGCATCAACAAAACATATTACTTAAAATGTATATTTCTTACAAATTTACGCAGATGATAGGATTTTTAATACAATAAGAAACTTGAATGAAACAAAACAAAGCATAACGAGAGATAACAATAAGAAGCAAATGGTCAAGTTAAATAAAAAAGATTAGACAAAATAATAGCGTTCAGCAACTATAAAATAAATACATATCTTTTGAATTAATACTTACTTTCACTTAATGATATATGCATTTACATGCATACATTCATACTTACATATAATGAAACATAGAAACACTTTTAAAAAAAAGTTCTCGATATTTTTCCGTAATCTTTCATATTGCACAGCTGGGCAAAAAGTATTTTAATTTTTATTTTAAAATACTTTATTTTAAATAGCAAGTATTTAAAATAAATTTGAATAAAATGCATTTTAACCTCAAATCATTTAAAATACTTTTCGATAAAATTATTTTAAATGCAAAATAAAAAAGTATTTTGTATTTTAAATAAAAAAAATGAAAATGAAAATACAAAATACTTTTAAAATCTATTAGCTAGTACATTGCGATTGATTAATAAATACATTTTTTTTTTCAATATTGCAATTGATGATAAATCGACAGTTTTTATTTATTTTTTTTATGGGTAGTCTTTGCTTGTTGTAATGTATCTGATACTCAGATCATCTTGGCTTTCATTTTGTTAAAATTATTAAATTAAATTTCTTTTTCTACAGAACCAATCTGATTCGGAACCTATTTAAACTAATTGGGCTACCCCTTAGACTATTCGCTACCCATACACCATCCAACGACCTCCGTGTAATACGAATTTCAGCAAATCAGCCATTCTTTCGGACGTTTTCCATTAGTCACTGCCATTAATTTCTATGGAATTCGTTCACCACTGTTTTGCAATTTCACACTTCGATTTTATTCATCTGTCTGCTATCACCTCACTTACTCATCATTCAATGTTAGCGTGCACGTTTTGCATTCTTAAAGAACCGCAGGAGGAATAATATTTGTGTAAACCCGAATTCTTAAGTTTTTAGGAAGAAGCCGTGAGCTAAGTAATTTCGTTAATCGCTAGAATTTCTTACCTCAAATCTTACCTGAATTTCCTTTCCAATTTCGAACGAACCTCACCGGAAAAATAATCACCGACTTTATTGAATGTATCAGTCATGCACATTTTTACTAAGTTTACTTTCTTTTGATCTTTTGGTGTATTTTCCAAATTGGGATCCTGTTTATGCCTTCGTTTATGGCTCTAACATAATTTTCGATTTTTTCACTTTCGAATAAACCGGTAAAAAGACTACAATTAACTCCCCCCCCCCCCTCCATAAAAAACCTATTTATTTATAAAATTATTATTATTTATAAAAATGATGAGGAATTGGCCTTGTTATTTGACTTATGAACAATCTTTGTTACATATTTCGTGACAATCGGATATGGGGGTCAAAAGTTAATATTTAACCCTCCACCCCAAAACCTATGCATAAAACCATTTATGTGAAATGAATTCATTAGACGTCTACTTAGATAATCAAAAACCACCAATGTGACAAAATTTGTTGAAATTGGATGAAGCGGTACAATCTTAATAATTGCGCCCCCCCCCCATAAAACACAAAAAAAAGCAGCAACATCAAACTGAAATAAATATACTTGCTCAATATTTAGGAGTGACAGCTCTAGTGCAAAGGACTACACTATACTATTACGAAAATTGTTGAACTTCAAACAACCTACTTAAGATTTATTTTATTTTATTATTTAAAATACAAATGAAAATACTTTTTTTTTATTTTAGTATTTTACAATTAAAATGAAAATACTTTTTTTTTATTTGAGTATTTTAGAATTAAAATGAAAATAAACATGTGATTTATTTTATTTTAATTCTAAACTACTAAAATTAAAAAAAAAGTTTTTTCATTTGTATTTAAAATACTTTTATTTAAAATAATGCCCATGTCTGTCATATTGTCGTTCAAGCGTTATGTTTTCTTTGCGCAACATAGCATTATCTTTGTACACTTTCGCTTTGTTTTTATCTACCAGTTTCCTCCACGTATGCATTGAGGAGTGGGTGGATCTATATTCTCACCAGCGGTTGAACGAGGAGATTTTGTATCATCAAATCATCTCCCTTTAAAACATTTTTTCTTTTTTTTTTTAATTCGTTCTCAAACGCTTCCGTTTCAAGTGAATTCCACGGGAGTCATTTCACAAACCAACTTTACTTTCTGTTTTTGTCGCTTCATTTTATATTTTTGGTTCTCTTTCTCAGAAGAATTGGATCATTTTCTTGTTTTGATATCGAAATCCAGTATCTAGTATGTAGTAGTCTACATTCATGTATTAGGTGGTGTATTACACGGTGGGCCAGACCCCCCTACCGTGCACCCCCCCCCACATCCCTATAAATTGCATATCGTTGTGTTCCTTGTGATAAAAGATTAAGAAAAAGCCAATGTTCCCAGAAAAAAAAGTGGCCGCACTAATCCAAAATGGCGTTCAAACATGGCGGAATGACGAATTTGATTTTAGTTAGTTTTTTTATTACTGACATTCACGATTATGCTTAATTTCGCCATAACTGGTATTTTATTAAAACTAGGTAGTTCTAGATTCAGAATAAATAAACAAACGTTCTAAAATAACTAGTCTTGACAACATAAAATACCTATAAAGTCAATTTTTTCAAATCACTCGCGTAAAAGTTACAATTCCAAGTTAATTTGTGATTAAATGGCCATCGTTAACGAAAAACGCCCTGAAATAAAACATCTGGAGCAATTATTCTTCTTTAAAAATCAGTGGTCAAATTTCAAAATATATCAACTAGTTTTATAGAAAACGGACCTTAGCGGCGAAAAGTCGCCAATGACTCGGGCGCATCCAGTCCTCTGCCGATATAATTACAGCGGGTTTAGGGTATTATTTTGAATGTATAATCGAGCCTATGTAACGGCAAGTTTTTAATTGACAGAAATAATTAATATAACTTTTTTTTTTTTTTTTTTTTTTTTTTTTTCCTGATTAATGAAGGATATAAATATGATAAATAATAATGAATTAGTCTCAGATTGCACATTATCTAAACCTCACTTATGTTGACATAAACTGGTTACCTTGAAATGAAATAATAATGTTCTCATAGTAGTAGTTGGGTTACAGACACTGGCATCTGTTCATTCATGAAATTTGAAATAAATGCATTTTTGCAAAGTATTGATTATTTACAGATTTAAAAACAATCAAAATAAAAAAGATAAATAAAAAGTTCTGTTTGTTCGTTGATATGTAGAAATTATTCATAATACAATTTAGGAAGTATATACCTAACACAATTTAATAGCTCACAACTATTAATGAATTAACAGTTACACGATGTGTGTATATATATATATATATATATATATGATTAATTTAAAATTAAACCACGACTGGAGAGGAAAACCAATTAAAACATGTAAGTATTCATGCATCTAATGGTCTATAATCCACGAAGTTGTGGCCTTTTTCGGTTTCTTGCATATAACTACACATCAAAAATTTTACTTTCTCCTTTTTTCGAAAAAAGGGTATTCTAATTTAAATAAAATGAAATATTTGAAGTTGAAATCGGATTATTTATTTAGCCAAATTCGAACATCAAAGATCGGTAATTTTTACCATTTCGGTGGAAACTCATGTTCCAACGCCTATAACACGACAACATGTACTCTAAATGAAAAATGTTATAGATAAAAGTTTTAGGACATTAAATTAAGCATAAAACTAGCCCATTTATTTTTACATTAACTAATTACTGAGTAGAGATACAAATGAAAACGTGAAAGTATTCGTAGCGCTTACTTTAATCTTTTAACTACATCTTCTTTCCTTCATACAACTACACATCAAAAAGTTTACTTTCTCTTGTATTAGAAGAAAGGGTATACTAATACAAATAAAATGAAATATTTGAAGTGGAAATCGGATTAGTTATTTAGCCAAATTCAAACATCAAAGATTTGTAATTTTTACCATTTTGATAGAAACTCATGTTCCAACGCCTATAACTCGATAATATGTACTCTAAATGAAAAATGTTACAGATAAAAGTTTTAGAAAATTAAATTAAGCATAAAACAACCCCACCTAAATAGTTAATTCTGTAAATATTTTATCATATCCCTTTAGGCTTCACAAAAAGAAGGAATTAAGGTCTACGAATACTTTCACGTTTTCATTTGTATCTCTACTCAGTAATTAGTTAATTTAAAAATAAATGGGCTAGTTTTATGCTTAATTTAATGTCCAAAACTTTTATCTATAACATTTTTCATTTAGAGTACATGTTGTCGTGTTATAGGCGTTGGAACATGAGTTTCCACCGAAATGGTAAAAATTACCGATCTTTGATGTTCGAATTTGGCTAAATAAATAATCCGATTTCAACTTCAAATATTTCATTTTATTTAAATTAGAATACCCTTTTTTCGAAAAAAGGAGAAAGTAAAATTTAAAATAAAAAGGTAATATTAATTATTTCTGTCAATTAAAAACTTGCCGTTACAGAGGCTCGATTATACATTCAAAATAATATCCTAAACCCGCTGTAATTATATCGTGTATGAGAACTGAACGATGTGCCAGAGGACTGGATGCGCCCGAGTCATTGGCGACTTTTCGCCGCTAAGGTCCGTTTTCTATAAAACTAGTTGATACATTTTGAAATTTGACCACTGATTTTTAAAGAAGAATAATTGCTCCAGATGTTTTATTTCAGGGCGTTTTTCGTTAACGATGGCCGTTTAATCACAAATTAACTTGGAATTGTAACTTTTACGCGAGTGATTTGAAAAAATTGACTTTATAGGTATTTTATGTTGTCAAGACTAGTTATTTTAGAACGTTTGTTTATTTATTCTGAATCTAGAACTACCTAGTTTTAATAAAATACCAGTTATGGCGAAATTAAGCATAATCGTGAATGTCAGTAATAAAAAAACTAACTAAAATCAAATTCGTCATTCCGCCATGTTTGAACGCCATTTTGGATTAGTGCGGCCACTTTTTTTTCTGGGAACATTGGCTTTTTCTTAATCTTTTATCACAAGGAACACAACGATATGCAATTTATAGGGATGTGGGGGGGTGCACGGTAGGGGGTTCTGGTCCACGTACTACCATATATAGTTTGTTCTAGAGTGAAGTCACAGGGACACAATGGCGAGTCCCTTATTATAAACCTATGAAGGTAACTTCACAGCAGCGTGTCCTGTGACTCTTTATGTTGTGCAGAAGTCCGTTCATGTGTCAGTTTTATTAAGGTAAGTCTGTAAGTGTGGGATGAATGAATACAAATGCCGTGTTTTGTGAGTAGAGTTCATTGGCGGATCCAGGGGGGAGGGGGCTGTGGGGTCTGTAGCCCCTCCCTTTGGAAACTTTTTCGTCTTTTTAAAGATAGAATTAAACGAGAAATAAAAGAAGAATAAAAGAGGGGCTGCAGATCAGAAATTTAAAGAAGAATAAAAGAGGGGCTGCAGACCACACAGCCCCCCCCCCCCCCTTTGGAAACTTTTTCGTCTTTTTAAAGATAGAATTTGACTTTCCTTAACGTAAGGAAGCAAGTTAAGGCTGCAGCCCCCCCCTTCAGGACTGCAGCCCCCCCCATCAGGACTGCAGCCCCCCCCCTTTACGATCGGCTGGATCCGCCCATGGTAGAGTTCCATCGTTGTACTGCTTGATGGTGTAACATGTGTATTAAGTGTTGTTTCGATATCTGTGTGTATGAATATGGGCAGGGAATTGTCTTTGGAAGTAGCTTCTGCTTTCTTGTCTGCCAAATCAATCTCAGGTATAACTGAGTACCCTTTTATCCAAATAAATGAAATCCAATTATTTCCATCAGTTTGTAGTTTTCTTACTAGTTTGTGAATTTTCTCGATAATTGGTGTGTGACAGTGCGTGTTAGCAATCATTTTGTTTTGCTTTGTCAATTCAAAAAGTATCCAATTATTATATTCATGACATCTGTTCAGTCATCAATATTGTCTTGATTAACAATATAACAAATAAAGATTTACATTCTGAATAACTTAATTTATAAATTTAAATTGAAAGGCTTTTTAAATCTTCACAAAACGATAATAAGAAAAAAATTGTCGCAATCGGATCATTATTCAGCAAAGTTACTTCAGTTAAGAACGAATTACCCAAATTATTTACTTGACCAGATATGTTAATTGCTTTATATTCCCTTCTTGATACTAAACTTGCTTAAGGGTATTTTATGTTTTGGATCACGTTTCTTGCTATTGGAATCCATTGATTCCAATTAATCTAATCTGCCATCACTTATGTTTTTTATTTATTCAGGTGCCCTACCCGCCAACACCACCTGCTGTGAACAAACTAACTCTACAGATTACAAGGGAGGCACGTTCAATATGAGAGTCTACTGCCACTTTAATATCCTGCCTAACATAACACCTAATCGAATTTTTAAAAATTAATGAAACCTGTAAAATGAAAATCCTTGTTGCATTTAAAACACCGTATTAGGCACCTTACTAGTCCAGACTGTAAACAAATATTTCGGAACATTGTTGAAGATGTCCCAAAATAGTTTATAAACAATGTTCCGCGTCCAGACTTTAGTCAGTGTTTCTCTAGTTTTGAACATGTCGAGTGAGGCTATTGCAGGACTTTATGCTGCCAACTTATTCATTTTACTCAACAGGCAAAGGAATCAAATTAAGAAAAGAAGGTGGTGGATACGAAAAGCACTAATGGAAGGCACCATAATGGATATAATGGATAGGGGGATACCTGGGGCAACTTCTTTCTTCTACTCCATGATTGGGTGAAGTAGAGGAGACAAAAGGGAAATTGACGTGGGCCCACGAAGTTACAGCGCAAGGTCCGGGCTCTCATTCAGGTGACAGCAAGACGTGTGTGGCTAGTTACATGCTACCTGTGTGAGGGCAGCAGTGCAGCGCTAGATAACACGGGAACCCCAATGAAGCGAACGCGGAACATATAGTGGCTCATATCCAAACCAGCTGCTCTTCTTCGGGAAACCGCCACTTTTCTTACTCTCTTCTAATTTTTTTTGCTCCCGTCGAAATTGGGATTAAGGCATGTGAATTTTCTTTTCTACTTCAGCGACAGTTATATCCAATTGCTATGCATTTTTTTCAAACGCATCCCTCTTTTTATTCCTATTCTTAAAATCACTTAAATTAAAATACATGTGACTTCCCACAAACACGGGTTGCTAGGCAAAATTTCAATAAGTTCGAGGATTTTTTCTTGATTCTACATTGTAAAATCAAATAATAATAAACCACGAACATATCACAACAATTATTATTATCACAACACTAGAAAGTTGTAAACATATGAACTGTGCTCAAGAACACGTCCAGACTTGTCGCAACTTGTTCAATGTTCCCCTGTTTTCCATCTCCAACGGGAAACAAGGAACAGGGCTGATTTTGTTTCGCAACATTTCTGAACAGTTCCAGAACAAGTCAT
Source organism: Aelia acuminata (assembly GCA_911387785.2). Lineage (NCBI taxonomy): Eukaryota > Metazoa > Arthropoda > Insecta > Hemiptera > Pentatomidae > Aelia > Aelia acuminata. The sequence goes on along the minus strand of OU426978.1, from coordinate 51,946,164 downwards.
AAACAAATTTGAGCTGTTCAGGAACATCGGAAACATTGTTCCGAAACATTTGTTTACAGTTAGGATTACAGTTTATAGGCCTTGCGAATGCTATATTCTAAGAGGGGTATCGTTTAAATAAATAATTACAGAAATAGAATTTGGAGATGGATATTGTAATATGTACACTGTTTATTTTTCGTGTAGTTTGAAATACAAAATAATAAAAAGAAATAGATATCCTGATAATAATACTGACAAAGGATATTTTATCTACGATACCAAGGGCCTGGTAATGTAAGAGTTCTCACACAGTTGCATAAACAGGGTGGATGCGCCTATTCTCGATGGGGGTGCCAAAAAGGATTTATTAGTTTGTCCTTTCAAACAATGACAAATGCTTTTGAGCATTACATTATTGTCTGATATATAATTGCGTGACAATAAATATTCGATTTTTGTCACTATTGATCATTTCTACCCTAATCGAGATCGACTAGGGACGGTTAAATTTAGCCGCACCCAGGCGCCCTGCTACTGAGTTACGCCAATGCCCTCACAAAACATACCCTCATAAGGACTTTGGAAACTTTTTTTGGCAAAAGGACCTTTTTCAAAGAACTGTTATTCGCTAAAACATTTCTACCGACTTCCATCTTCCTTTCAACTTTTTCTCGGTGATGTAACTCCAAAGTCAGCTCAGACCTAAAGTTCAAACATATTTAAAACTCATGCTAGAATATCTACTTTTTTAAGAGATATTAAATGAATTTTAGTAGTCATCTTTAGGTGACCTTGCACCAGAATTCAAATAAATAAAAAATCTGGTGCGTGCGCGCAACACACAACTTTCACTTACCAACTTACTTAGATTAGAAATTGACGTGTTTTGCTAAATATCATTTCCCAAAGTCACACATTTTTCTACATTCATATCTTATTTTTGTTAATCGTTAAACCGTTTTTGAGTAAATAAAAAAAACACGTGAAAATGATACAATATTTATTAAGTAAAGTCCCCCCTCCGGGGGATCAATTGTGATGAAATGTTGGTTATCACATCTTTGGCATATAAATACATCAAATACCAAGTTTGATCAAAATCGTTAAAACCGTTTTTGAGTAAATAAAAAAAACATGTGAAAATGGGACAACATTTATTAAGTAAAGTGCCCCCTCTAATAAATCAATTTTGACTGTCGCATCGTGGGCATATACATACACCAAATACCGAGTTTAATCAAAATCGTTAGAGCCGTTTTTGAGAAAATCGAAAAAAACTTAAAAAGTTATTAAATAAAGTACCCCCTCCCTTTGAGTAAATTTGATGAAATTTTTGCTGTCACATCGCGGGCTTATACATACTCTAAATACCCAATTTCAGGTTCGCACGGTTTATAGTTTTTGAGCTAGTCTGTTCACAGACACACACACGGACACACAGACACACAGACACACAGACACACAGACCATTTCGCGGGACTTGGTTATTTCGACTCAGGGGATCCCAAAACGTGTATTTCCGTTGAAAACCGGAAGTCGAAAATTTTCACGATCGCAATACTTCCGCTTACTATATATTTCATATATAGGTAAGTGAAAGTAAAAAATAATATGCTCTTATAGTTACTTTGTTGGTGCCATTTTGATATGATATGATATATAAATAAACATTTATAAAACATTAAATACTCCTTAATTAGGAGCCACAACATAATGGAAGTGTGTAACCCTTCCCAAATCTCAATTTCAATTTGAATCAGCAGGTCAGCAATATATGTTCATGTTATAAATCTTTCTAATGCACATAAACATAAATAATTCAATCAACTATATTAAATGCTAATTTCCATACCTTTTAAATGAGGGGGAAAATGGAGAATTCGCGTTATCCTAATAATGATCAGATAAAAATTAGGGACTCAGAAAAAAATAAACAGGATCCAATTTTCTTTGAGAAGGATTCAAGAGTCCTTATAAGACGGAAATCTGGAAACATGTGCTAATAAGCTTAAACTAGAACATGATAATGAACAAGATAATGATTTTTTTCGAAACGTCTTCGACATATCGCATCCACCAACAGTTTAACTTAAAAATGGCATGTTTTGCGTTAGCAACAGTATTACATTGACGAAATCACATGTTTTTTACATAGATTAAGGGTAAGTAATAGGGGTATAATATTAATATTTTTTTTTTTTTGGCAAAAGGCCTCCATTGAAGCCCTATACTGCTACAATTTAATTATCGCCCTATTTAGAGTATAAATCGACATGTTTTGATAAATGTAAAAAAACGCCGTTTAGCAACATCACAGAATACAGCTTTTCACATATTTAGGTATTTACTACCTTTTTTTTTTATAATATCCATACCGTATAAAGTATTATAATTATCGCAGAACTTGGAAGTTCTCACTACAGAGTCATTATTTTATATTTCTTTTTTTAAGGGCCTAAAAAAAATCCTTATTTCATCAAGAGTCGAGTTAGATATAAAATAAAAATCAGCGTTATCGTGTGGGGTTATTCCCAAAAATATATCTCCCTCTCTATTATATAAAAAGTATTTAATGACTGCCTACTACTTCATTTTTCAATTATGAAGATATGCCAGGATGGTAGATGGAGAAATGCCTAAAACATTGATAACTCTGTCGATGCATGGAAAAAAGAAGAATAGGGAGACCAAAGCTGAGGTGGTCTGAGGCTCCAACATCCTAGAAGTTCGGAACTGAATGGCGTGAAGACCGTAAAGTTTGGGGGAAGCTGTTGAAGGAGGCCAAGACCTGTAACCGGGTTGTAGTACAGTAAAAAAAAATCTGGTGCGATACGCGCAACACACAACTTTCATTTACCAACTTGCTTAGATTAGAAATTGACCTGAAAAAACACAACCCGTGAAGGGTCTTGGGTTCAGTACTATGTAAGGAAGAGCACTGTTTCTTGGTCAGCGGTCGTGCAAGGAGGTGATTTGACCGTGATCACGCTCAGCATGCTACTCCAAGTCGTCTGATTTTATAATTCTCTATGTAGTTGTTAAAAACTTCATTTAGTTACCATGAAACAAATAATTTCCATTAAAGGGACATAGCGTCTTTAATTTTAAACAATCGTCTGTCATTAAAGGCGCACTACCCATGCGTGGGCTCAACGTGTTTTATGAGTTGACGGAATATTTTTCTTGTTTTCTCCTGTATATGTTTATTCGATTTTTTTCATATTTCGTATTTATAATAAAACAAAAAAGGCCCCTTCCCCATTTAAGCCCCCTCAGAACATTTTAATAATAATAAAGCTTACCTGATATTAAATAAAGCTTGATTTTCATTAAACATGACGAATTTGATCAAAATCATTAAAACAGTTTTTGAGATAATCGAAAAAAAAGTAAAAATTGAAAAAAAAAGTTATGAAATAAAGTGTCACCTCCGTTTGATAAATGTTGATGAAAGTTTGGCTGTCACATCTTAGGCATATACATACATCAAATACCCATTTGATCAAAATTTTTAAAGCAGTTTTTAAGTAAATAAAAAAAAACATGTGAAAATGAGACAAAATTTATTAAGTAAAGTGCCCCCTCAAATTGATCGATTTTCATGAAATTTTCACTCTCATATCGCGGGCATATACATACATCAAATACCGAGTTTAATTAAAATCGTTAGAGCAGTTTTTGAGAAAATCGAAAAAAAAAACCGTAAAAATTAGACAAAATTCTTCAAATAAAGTAACCCCTCCGTTTGACCAATTTTGATGAAATTTTTGCTGTCACATCGCGGGCATATACATACATTAAATACCCAATTTCAGGTTCGCACGGTTTATAGTTTTTGAGCTAGTTTGTTCACACACTCACAGACACACAGACCATTTCGCGGGACTTGGTTATTTGGCCTCAGGAGACCCCAAAACGTGTATTACCAAAACCTAAGTCGATATTTTTCGCAATCTCATTACTTTCCCTTACTATATATTTCATATATAGGTAAGTGAAAGTAAAAATACATGGGGTAAATGTGTGTGTGTGTGTGTGTGTATACCTATGATAGGGGGTGATCGAGTTATAGTTCATGATATTTATATGGGTGCAGTATAAATATGAGAGCCTATTATATGGGGCCACATAAATACAGTGAAATATGAAAATCACCTTTATTTTTAGATCGATTCCGAAGATATTAAATTGTTAAAACAAACAATATTGAGTTAAATTACCGATGACTTTCTTCATAGAAAAAACTGATGTGAAACTACTTTACACATTTCGATGTAAGGAGAATACTATCGTAGCTGATAAATATTTAGCGCTTTATTAATGTAAGTCTCATTATTATCAACTCTATAAATGTGTGTCAGTTTTATTGTTAAAATAAAGTATAAATCATTTAAATCACCTAGTAAAGCTACATCCTGGGTGAACTTTTTGGTCCTTTCTTCCTAATAGTGTAAGAATCAAGACCTTGAATATTAAAACTCGAGAAATATGTACAAAAACTTAATGCTGTTTGAATCTAGTTATAATAAAGAATTCTTTGCAGGTTTTGGAATAAATATAGAATGATTTTACAATAGATTATTTTTTCACACCTACAAAACCTCCAGTTCTTCTGAATTGCAATACTTGACGCAGTTGTACCAGAATATCCGAATACCATTGCTCTTCATGTGTATCTCTGTATTACTCTAGGAGCTGTATCAATTTAAAATATTGTGGATGATAAAAGGGAAGTAACTAAATAATGACGATCAGTGCCCTATCATCCTATGAAATTTTATTTTCCTCCTAACAAAGAGTGCAATGTCTACGATTGTAGCACTAAAAGCATAGAATACTTTCTGATTATTTTTTCCTTTCAGGGAGAGTGGGCATTTATTTGGTTACATCCCTTTATCATACAGACATAAAGACAAGATTGAAATATCCTCCGATCCAGTTTTCAGTTAGAACATAGCGGTGGCTATGTGCTTAATCGAATATAATTGCTAGTGCTAACATTTGATTGTGCTTTACGAACTTAATTGTGAACATATTTAATTACTCAAAGAAGGCGCTTCAATATGAAAACTAAATCAAACAAATTCTGGCATCATTATTTTTAGTTTCGAGAAAAATAATAATGTTAGTTAAGAAGGCATTAAACTAAATTAAGGAATGTTTAAAACAATTGAACTGACATTAGAAGCACAGCTGTTTTTAAAACAAACTTTTCGCCCGCTGACCTACACTGATAAAACGTGGGGTTATTGAGTTTATGACAATGTTTCCACCAAAAATGAAAAAGGAAATTAAAACAGAGGAGCTGATTTACGAAGATGAACAGGATCTCATGGCTACTGAGGATGACATGCCGGTGGAAAAAGAAGGTAAGAAAGAATATTAAATTTTACTACATAACAGAAGGATAAAATAACTTTATGAATGTGTTACAAATCTCATGGCGTAAATACGGTTATATCGCTAAAGACATTCATTCCCAAAGAGAAGTTAAAAGTATAAAATTAATAAATGTAAAATTACTAAAAAGTAAGTTAATATTGTTGATTCCATTAATTTTTTTCCATTGACATTATTATATTAGCATTAAAAGAAAAAAATGTATGATAGGATTTGTGTTAATTCGAGGTGCCAACTAACACTAAGAGTGGTTGAGCATTGGATCTAGTTCAAACTTCTGAACAACCGTTGAACGTTAATGATATATTCCGATAAATATCCAGGATTTCCCTGCTGCAGAAAAAAAAATTAATTTTTAAATTACATCTGGCCTGCTTAGCATTGCAAAATTAGCGATAATTATAACAAGAAGAAAACACGAAAATAAAAATGTCTACGATAAACATAACAATACATAGAAATAATTCTTTATTAATATTAAGGAAAATTCTACAATGAAATCTTGGCTTCAGTAATATTAATTGCCTTCTTGGATTATAAATTAAATTATCCAGTCAACAAAGAATATATTTTTACTTGAATGGAAAAGCAATATTCAATACGCTTGGAAACCTTCCTATCAAACCTTTCCAAATTATGGAAACAGCTGGTCTATATCAAAGGAAGATGTCCGTTCTTCCAAAAACTAACAAGTCATATGTAATGTGCCTCATTTAATTTTAAAAAATGGTTAGTAAATACTATAAATTATTTGAAAATCAACACTTCAAAAATACAGTAATTTCTATAATTATTATTCCAGTTAATATTATGTTTATTACAAACAACGACATATCCATTATTAAGACATTTTTATTAAGTCATATCCATTATATCCAAAACCAGTGTGCTGCATTAAATTTAACTTAGTTCCAGATTGTCGTCAATAATATCATGAAGATATCAACGAAGCAACAAAAAAAAAAAAAAATTATTTATATATAATTTCATTTTGATAAGTTACCGTTAATTTAACCCCATAAAAAACAGCTGACTAGCTCCGCTTCAGAGATAAATAAGCAATCACCCAATGATTCATAAAGGACAATTCCGCAGACGGAAACTTGAAGGATTTCTTAAAAATAAAACGACCACTCAAAAGGCTCAAATAAATGTCCTTACATCACTTTTCACAGCATTACTCAATAATTTAATAATAATTTAATAACTTTTCATAACTGTCCAAATGAATTTGATTAGTTGTGCTATTTAGGTTGGCAGTACTTTCTTCACCAGAGCCAATCATTGTGAGATTTGTATACAATATACAATGACATATTTCAAATAAAACTCAAAATTGTTTCAGAAAATCAGTAATTGTGACCTCTTACTTGCTCAAGTTAGTCTGAAAGGTATTTTAGATAGAAGGGAAATACAAAGTCTAAAAGTTAGGTTTGTCGGTTTGTTTTATATTATATAGTATTATTATGAACGGAAAATGTATCCGGTTAACTTTCTTTTAAGTGAAAGATATTTTTTGGGATAATTTGGCGATGGGCAAACACTAAGTTCTGCTCGACCCTCGTTTAACTTTAAAAACAAATATCACGAATATAATCCCACTTCCTGAAGATAAGCGATCTAATAAATTAAAATACAAATGTGTAATGGTTATTTGCGAAAGTTTGTATGTTGTTCCAAGATAAATGAGACATTTTAATCCTTACTAAAAGCCAACTCGCATCCACTCTAATTCGATTAGGTGTTCCAATGAGATTGATTTTTACACTCAAATCGATAGAAAATAACAGCTTTAAGTTGAATTCAGTCAACAATGTCAATAAATTTATGCAGTGTCTGAAATTTGGTACTGACTTTATATAGATATATATGTGTATATATATGTATATATATATATATATATATATATATATATATATATACATGAGAAATAAATGAATGAAAAATCAGATTAATTCTTATTTTTAGAATTTTTTATCATAATCTCATATTATTTCTCAAAGCTTTTTTTTTTTTAGTCGGTACGCCATAACTTCCTTAATACTTCATCAAATTTCATGAATGAGGCATCATTTTAAAGCTTTCCTTTACAATATATATATACGATTCACTCATTTCGGCTTCGATTGCGAGTTATAAGCGCAAAACCGCGGTTTTGGTAATAGAGGTTTTTAAATGGTGTCAATCTCTTCAAAACAAAACCGCCAACAAACACTTAGAGATGACCATATCGTAACTTCAAACATAGAGTTCAAAGAGATTCTGTAAACAAGTGAATACCTTAAACTCATGTTTTAAAAATTAAATAATCTGCAATTTAAACACATCTATTCTTTACTTCAACCCACACCTGTGCCCATGACGCACTAAATACGGTCTATACGATATTATCACGTTCACGCCGGCGTGTACCACCGGTGGCTCACACTAAATTGCCGCATCGGACACTTTATTCAATCACAAAACTTTCCACGACGATGTATAACGAGGTAAGGTTGTATTGTTTATTTTATTAATGTTGGATTGTCAAAACTGCATGATGCCCTTGAATAATTTCCATCCGATAGAGCAAACATTAAGTTAAGCCGCCAATAGGCAAGGATCATGATTTACAGCTAAATATGTATACGGTGTGTACTTTAGGTAAGTGGGATTTAAGGAGGTTAGAGTGCGAATGCTTCTCACGGGTCAGCTAGTTAAAAATATTTTGAAGACAAATTTAATTTGCTGTAAAGTGTAATATAGTTTAAAATTTACCTTAGTTTACGGTTAAGTGAGTAAATTTATTTTTCTAAATTCTGAAACATCTACTTCTGTTACCGGTTTGTTATCCTGTTGATAGCAAATAGTTTGTTACCCTATACATAATTTATCATTAAGTTTTTTGTTGTTTCCTATCGGATAACATAATTCTGGAATCCAGAAGTTTGAAAGTAAATGGGAAATAGTAACAAGAATCAAAGTGATAATCAATCGATTCAGGTAAGACTGCTGTAGAATGGGAATTTCTAAGTTAAAATTGGTTGAGTTGTGAGCCAAAATTAATAAATAAGAGAAAATTATATTACTATTGAATTATAGCCTTATTACAACTGCCCATAGTCTAAAATATATATCCTTCGCGTAAGAATAATGGTAAGCCAGAGATGACTGACAACTGAAAGATAGTAAAACCGAGATCGGACAAGTCCGAACTTCGGGGGGCTCTGAAACAAAGAAGGAGCGGACCTTCTTCAGGTTTTTAACCCAGTTTTTTAAAGTGATATATACGTGTGTGTGTGTATATTTTTTTGTTGTAATTTTTGCCAAATTGAGCCCTTGGGGTTAGCTAAATAGAACTCATATCCAGTCACGAGGCCGGATAAATCACGAGGATTGGAGAGAGAATAAATTTACCGGAGCTTGGTACAGATGAGCAAAATATTCCCACATAAGCAGAAACAAAAAAAATAGTCCAATTTGTACTATTGCAGCTCAAATCATGACCGGATCCAGTCGGTTAAAAAGAGGGGGCCGCAGTCCCGAAAGGGGCCTTCAGCCTCACAGCCGAGTATTTTCCCGAGGTGGTCCCATTAAAACCTATCTTGGGTTCCTAATTTATTTACGAAGTTATTGAGAAAAACATAAAAATATAATTATCAATGTTTACTTATTGGAAAAACATATGGCATGCATAACTTAAGGTATGCTCCAACAAGCATTCCTTGCTTATACGAAAACGACAGCGATATTATATTCTGCTGATATTATATATCTTTATTTGAATCTATTGTTGAAAATATATTTAAGGTTTGTTCCAACTGGCACTTAAAACCCGTTAATAACTAACATACTGCTCATGTACTTCCCCCATGTTTTTATTCTAAATGTAATTGGTTGATTTTAAATAATTCCCAATACTGTTTTAATGCTCGATGAGCCAAATGGAAGAACCAACGAACCAAATTCAGTATCAAAAGAGTGGAGAACATGAGCAGTCTGTTAGTTATCGACGTGTTGTTATTGTTATTAATTGTTGGAACAAACCTTAAATAAATTTTCAACAATAAATTCAAATAAAGATATATAATATCAGCTGAATATATTATCGCTGTCGTTTTCTGAAAAATGACACACTTTTTATGGTTACCGCAAACCTATTGTACAATAGTTTAGACCCCTGTTCCTGGATTATTTTGCCAAAATTTAAATCGAAAGAACATTTGTAAGATTATTTAAAAGATTATTTTGTATTTAAGGAGATTAAAGCCATTAGAAAACACCCTAAATATAGGTCTAATCGACGGATAGAGACCATAATCATAAAACCACAAAATCCATGGAATTCCAAGAAAGGCCGAGTATTGATAACGCTTTTTAAAGCAGAACTTAAGACTTCTTCAAGTTCCCGAAGGGTCGTTTAAATTTAAAAGCGTGGTCTTTATTGATTTAATTTAGATTTTGATTTCCAACTTCCAATCGCTTGGCCCATTAAAAAGAAATTCAATAATTCCTGGAAAAACTTATTTTCAGTTTATTTAGGGGCTTTTACAAAGGATTCAGGCCCCTCTGTCTTCTTCCTGATACACTCGGTCACTGTCGGATATTAATGTTTAACGTAATCATAAAATCTTGTGCCGATTCTTATTCTGGAGTGGCACTTTTGTTATGTTATCCTGATTACTATTACTGGTTTTTAATTTTGTTTCTACCACTATTGAGGCTTATGAATGAAAAAGTGCGCAAGTGTCAAATTACTGATTTTGAGAAAACAAAAAACCATTATCCAAACTTAAATATGGTGCGAAAAAATATTAGGGATATGTCCAGTCAAAATGTCCAGGGGTAAGTCCAGGACTTAGGAATAACCCAAGTAGTATTTTAAGAGTCAATAGGAAGCTTACCCGTTCTACATTCTATAACAAATCTGAACTCAGGCAACCACTCCTTTTCAACATCGTCATGCAAAGCATCATTAAGCGTGCCAAGGTGTACACTTGGAGTATGATATTCAGTTGGAGCTATCAATCGTTGGCATATGCCGACTACATAGCTGTCGTTGGCAGGGAACGCTGGGCGAAGGACACTTTTAAAAGGCTTCAATTTAATGAAGTCCAACCAAAGATGATGGTGATAGGAAGGAAAAACATAGTGCATCCTCGGAACCTATACATTGTTGGGAATTTTACTATCCAAAATATCGACAGCTTTACTAGGGAAAAATTTTAATGTGTCCGTAGATGAGAATGAGGAAATCAAACCTCGAATTGTTGTTGCGAATAAAACCTCTCATTCCATTACCCATCTCTTGAAAAGAAGATTAATAAGCTGCACAAAAAGATCAGACTAAACAAAACACCGATAAGATCAGTTGTAACCTATGCGTGAGTAACGTGGCACACAGGGGTATTTGACCCGAAAAGCTGGCCAAAACTATTTCCTTCCATTTTATTAGTTCTAACGTCCTTAAAATGGCTTCTATATTTCTAATAGACATTAAAAATATGTTTTTAGCAGTTAAAAAAATATTCATAGGTGAAAATTTTCCTAAAATAAATTTTTACGTTACTCCACCGACTGTGAAATAGGCATCTATGGGTTTACAATTTATGTTCATATTATTTTCTCTTCATGCATTGCACCTATGAAATATGCTTGCAAAAAATAAAGATTCATTATTAATTTATCTATTACTATTATTTTTGAAAAATGGGAATAGTGTAAAATAGGTAAAAATAAAAATTTGTGGTGATAAAGTTTTACGTAAAGTTTCTATGGAGAAAAGGATACGGATCCTTAAGAAATATCGAAAACATTTCTAAATTTATGAAATAACCACCAATATCCAATATGTGTAAATAAAGCTTCCAGTGCTGATAGGTAGTTTTTTCTATTTTTTCTGATAAATTGAAATTTTTAAATGCTTTCCTATATTTTATGGCACGAGATGGAGTTTTTGTTAGATCCTTCAGAACATGGAACGCATTGATATCACCAGAATCTCTTAGTTTTATAAAAGTGGCGTACGTCAACATATCAGTGCTAGTTGATGATCTGAGTTTTCCTGTTTTACGCCTCTTGCTTCTTTTACTTAAACCATCAAATGATTTTTCAGGGCGTCCAACAGATCTTGAGCTTTTAATTGATATCGTCCCACTTAGCCATTTCTTGTTGCTGCTTTAAAAACTTTTCTTTTTCTTGAAGAAGCATTCCATCTTACTTAGAAATCATGCCTCAACATTGATAATTTATGTTTTAGCTCTTTCACCTGTTCTAGGCTATTAGCTAGGCAATATTTCCCAATGAGAAAAGACTACGAAAATTCCTTATTTTTTTTAAAAGCTAATGCTTTCGACTTTAAAAATATGTCAAATAATTCCCTTCTAGTTATTATTATTATTCCAGAAGATCCTAAAATATAAATAAATGAAAATATAATAACATTTACTTTTTTAATATTATTTGATGAAACTGACATTTTAGAAATAAAAAAATTATAATTCTCCCATTCGCAGCTATTCGCAGAATTTTTTTCATGAAACATAAACTACGATAATTACACATTATCATGAAAAATATTTCGTTGCCCAGAAATGACCAGAAGTATAACTTTTTAACCTTCGAATTTTATTTTTAGCTCTAAAATCTACCTACAAATAAACAAAGAAATATTGATACTAGTATTGAATATAAACAAATTATAACGGTCTGGCTACACATGTCCGCACTGTAGCAATAATACAGGTTATGTTCAGAATATTTTTAATTTAACTTACATATTACCTTTAGTTATGCCTAAAGTGGCCTATGTCTGACATGTGTGGCTTAAACTTTAGGCATAACTAAAGGTAATATGTAAGTTAAATTAAAAATATTCTGAACATAACCTGTATTATTGCTACGGTGCGGATCCGGTGCGGACATGTGTGGCCAGACCTTAACAAGTACAAACCTGGCCTCGAACTATCCATCATATGATAATGCCGATAATTCAGTAAAAACAAAGAAAATTAATATATTTTGTAGAACAATATTTATGTGCAGAGACGAGGTAAAGGCTAAGGTCATATTGGAATTAGAATATCCGCTGGATTAAGGGCCTGGAAGAGATAAGAATCATCTTGCATGTTCCAACAGCTCCTCTACTTGAACTTCGAGTCATTATTTACCAGAAATTTCAAATTTCAAAAAAAGGGTTTTGGCCAGCTTTTAGGGCCAAATACCCCTGTGTGCGTGGGTAATTGGATCAGGAATTAAGAAAATGAACGAATTTCAGCGGAGCCTCGTAAGTCGTATCCTGCGCCCAATGAAAGATAATGGAGTGTAAAAATAAAGAAATTAATAAGATCTACGAAAATCTGAGGATATCGGATTTTCTAAGAGATGGGTCATCTAGTTAAGATGGATTTCGAAAGAATAGCCATGAAGCATATTCTGGCAGGTCTGAAGGAGAGCTCAGGGAGGACTTCAAGGAAGATGAAGAGTTAACGTCGCTCTGCAGCTCTCTGCACTCTAGGTCTGCACCTAAATACAAATAGACTATCTCCGAGGCTTTCTGCAGATTGGGAAGCTAGGGCATGAGTGTTGGAAGAGGCCTAGGACCACCTTGTGTGTTTTTCGTGATATTATAAATAAATAAGGATTTATTTCTGAGTCCCTTTAAAAAAATAATAATAAATAATGAATAATGATAGATTAAAAATTACTGACGGATAAGATAAAATACAGTCGTTTAGCAATAATTTAGTACTCTATGCCTACAGAGCGTATCGATCAAAAAGAAGTAAGCAAATGAAGTTGCTATATGCAATATTTACTTATTTACCAGGACTCCAGTTAATTTGTACTTAAGACCTTGCAAATATTCTAATAAAACTCGGGCATATCATGTAGAAGACACAGGCAATTTTCCCAACAAACTTCAAGGTTTCTTGGGGAGAGGGATCCCTCCACATTTTTCAGTCTTTGCTAATAACTCGGAAAACATGCACTGCACACAAAATTGTTTTATCTTTAAAATACCAGAGCATCGGATGACATACTTAAAGGTAGAGCTTTCGCCAAAATCGATTATCAATGCCTAACATTTTGGCTTTACAATGAATTACCTACCCTTGTGTTCCAATGGCTCCAACTCGAAAATGGCTACTCCAAATGGAAAAGGTTACAGATTCAAGTTGTAGAGCACCGAATTCTATATGAAACGAGCTCCTGAACTATTAAAATATCTGACTCCCATGCATGGGCATCTGCAAGGCGGGGCAGCTGTCCCCCTCATAGAAAATATGGGTGCACATTACGAACAAAAGCTGCACATTACATAGATTTGTATTCATTTACTATATTTATTATTTATTACCTAAAAGCCTATTTTAATTTTCAAATATCTATAAATTTTATTTGAACCATTACTGGAGCCTTACATAGTCTCTAATGGAATACCCCCTCCATTATAAGAATTAGACCAACCTGCCCCCCCTAGACAAAAATTTTACCTACCTGCCCCCCCTAGACAAAAATTTTACCTACCTGCCCCCCCCCCCCCAGATGCCTACACTCCCATGTAATAAAACTTGTTGACATACAGCTGAGAGGCCATAGATGTCAGGTCTATAGCAGAAGTGTGCAATAGACACTTATGATATTATGCCTATGTGCCAAAACTACATAAATTGACTCTACATTTAATAATATATAAGAGAATTAGCGGTAAATGCCAATGATAAACTATATTCAAATTATTAGGCGTTGATGACTTTAAATGTTTTACCCCTGAAAGCAAAAACAAACAAACAATAAACTATATTTAAGATAAATAAAAACGTTATATTAACAGATTTATTTATTTTTATTAATGATTTAATGAAAGCTAGCGGATGTTTACTTTTCTGGAAGGCAATCCTGAAGCAAAATTATAGTCTTTCATTTATTTTATTAATGATTTAATGAAAGCTATTTGAATTTTTTTTCTAGAAGACATTCCTGAAACAAAATATCAGATCCCAGATAAAGAACAGGATTCAATGCAAATACTGCCACACCTTGGTAAATATTTTTGCTTTTTCAATCTATTAGCTTTGTAATATATGTAGAACAAGGATTCTATAATATTTCACTGACACAGACCCAAAATGTCTATAACCCTTATAATGGTGAGCCCAATCCCCTTCCTCTGGGCATTTTAGATTTTTATCAAAGTTTGCACTTGTGGAAATTTCTTAATGAATGATATTGCGCAGCATTTTTTGTGGGTGGCAGCCTCCTCAAATCAAGCATCTTGCATCAAATGCCACCGTTCCTAGAGTCTCAAGATAAGATAGTAAACAGAGTTATATTGTTACAAAAATATTTTAATTCCTATTGGTCCTTTTTTTTCTTCTACACAAATTCTAATAATAATAAATTCTAATAAAATTCTACACAAATCCACCTCCTGGCCAAAACAAAAAATAATTGAATCCATATACATTGCAATAAATCAAGACAGAATATTAAATACTAAACAGGAAGCAGCCCACATCCCTAAGCACTATTCGCACATAATACATTACAATAGAACGCGCTCGCGTCGACCTTAAGCCAGTAGGCCCGCAGTACCCTTAAAAGACGATGGGCCAGACGACATGGTGTCCAAATTGTTGAATTCCTGTATGCACTGACGACCCTTTTTCAGGAGAATTAAAGGGTAAGCATGCTATTGTTTTATTTTATATTATGTAGAATGACAAAACTATATTATGTAAACATGTTATTTTTATATAAAAAAAAATTTTTAATAGTGTTTTTGAATGATTGTTCATTATATTTTAGATGAATATGGCGCAGGACGCCGAAAGCTCCTTGTATTATACAAAATAAAAATTTTTTATTAGAGATCGTCTTGGTAAATATACATTGAACATGTCCTTTTTTTTTTTTTTTTTTTTTTTTTTTAATAGATGATTGATGTAGCTGTTAATACATGGATTCTTAGATATTTTCCCGAAAATTTGCCACTAGTGAATTTTGCTGTCATTAACTGAAATTAATTAAGATGTCTACTGAGTAGCAAATCAATTTCAGCACTTCAAATGCCATTAACAGGTGGCAGCAAGGAATCCAAATAAATAAAACTACCGATGGACACATTGCTTCCTCCCAAAATTGATAGGCTTTTTGAATCATGATTAATCCAATGTATTTGATTAATAGGTGAGGTAATATGGCTGAAGTCAGAATTGATGGATGTAACATTAGAGAAAGAACCAGAATTAGGTAAAGTATTGTTTTAATTATTACTCTGTTTTATATGTATTTTTTACCATTATTATATATTTTCAAACTTTAAAATTATATTCATACATGAGTTTCTTGTAGTTTTTCTCTATCTTGTTTCTTGACAAAATAATTATTTTTCAATAGATTCCTCCAATGTTTCTCTCATATACCATTTATTATTTCATCAATTCAGGCTTGAATGTCATGAATTGAATGTTAGAATGAATTGAGCATAATTAGTAACAAGGAGAGGATGGTCCAGGTTACAGTTACTTCGATGGCAACCCATACCATGCTCTGCTAGAAATTCAATGGTCAACCACCAACACCTCAATAATTAGCAACTAAGTAGAAAGAAGTATGCAACTTTTCCAAAGTTTGCTTAAGCTTCCTTATAATTTATAGTAAATTATAAATATGTTTTCAATTTCATTTTTTTATTATTGTTAAATGTTTGTATTCAGTTAGCAACAGAAACATATTACTTTACTTACTATTATCCAACTATTTGCTGCAGATGACCCTATGAGCTTCGGCTATTTTGAGGAACAAGGACAGGAGAGGAGTGAATCATATTTTTTAAGTGAAGGTGAACAGTAATATTAAAAGTATTTTAAAATAATTAAATTTCTAAGTATAAATTGCATTTTTAGTTCTATTAAAAGTTTGTTTGGTTGTAACTCAATGAAACCTCGACTAAAGAACTAAAAAACACACAAATATAAGTGAGGCCCAAACAAGTGAGGTCCAAAATTCTAAGAAGTCCAGTCAGTACCATGTTATTTTTCCAAAAACAAACTTTTTTGAAATAAATTAAATTTATGAGTTTCACAATTTTTTTGGTTGTACATAATGTACATATAACTAAAGGTCGCGGGTTCGATTCCAGCAGTGGCCCTAGGATTTTTTAATGGGAGTAAAAAATCCTTAGCTATGCCGTCCCTCGGATAGGACGTAAAATGGAGGTCCCGAGCCTGTACGATGTCAGGTACTCGTTAAAGATCCCTATCCTAATTATACCTCGATAGGCAAAAGTTAGGACTCCCGCTGTAGCATCGTCCGATTAGCCTTAGTAGCATAAAAATGGATGTTAAACAAACAAACAAACAAACAATTGGTTGTACATATTGCATGGAGTACATTTTGCAGAAACTGCTCTGTGTTAGGATTCTATGTGTTATAATTTCTTAATGAAGATAATTCTTTACTTTATTTAGTTTTTTTTTTTTTAGTTGTATTAATGTAATATTTTCATGAAATAGAGTTGAATGCCATCCATAAAAATAAAAACTTCAGGTAAAAAAAATAAACCATTTTGGTGGCCGGTATTTTTTGTTTCAACAGTATGTTTTATTTTAAGAAAAAAATTGTTTTCATTTTGCACAAAATTTCGCTGAACGCATTTACTTATTAAGAATGGGCTATTAGTAAAGGCATACTGCGCATGTGCAAGAGTTTCAACGTGTTTTAAATGTTGTCGGAACAAAGATATCTAATGTAAAAGTATAAATTTGTAAACTAAATATTATTCCCTCCTACTAAATCCCATGGTTTGACCAGGTTAAATGTTTTTGTGTCCCAACTCATGGATAAGGCAATCACTAATGGGAGATTTATGCCTGAAATAAATAGAGACTTATAATTCATAAAGCAAAATCTTATTTTATATAATGTATCTTATACTCAATGGGTGTAGGTTGATGTCGATTTTCAGTAACTCCATTTCTAACTAGCGGTATAAGTAAGTAGCTTACTTATTACTGGAAATAAAGAAGTGTACTCCACATTTAAAAAGCTACACACAGGTATAAACTTACTGAATCGCCTTACGTAGTCTGGTATAAATTTATTTCCAAAAAGATGTGAAAATTAACTGACTGCATCGTAATGGATTTTATTTTTTTATTATTTTTGTTTTAAGGAATTAATGGTTTTTGAATGACTCAGGTAGACTGAGAATTCATGAAACTGGTATAGTTTTTTCAACTAGTACTTCAAAATTAACAGTAAATCGGATCGATCAAAAACCTGATATTCGTTTCGGAATCAGCATCAATGAAAAAAAAAATCGCTATAAACACTAAAGTAATCTAAGTTATTTAAATTTCAAAATTATTATTATTAAATCTCAATAAGCAATTGCTAAATCTATATCTGTGCCTTGGTTCTAAAAGGGCGAATGTCCATTTTTACCATTCCCAGAAAATGCCAAATTAAATTTTTCAAATTATGAAATTTTCCTTAACTTCTTACATATTTTCTTTTCTGCTCATTTCAGGTATTAATTATGTAATAAATTCCAGGAAATTGGCTCTTTTTACACTAAAAGTACTTCTTCTAGGGAGATCATTTGTTGGCATAACTCGATTTCTCCAATTTTGGACATTGGCCCTTTTAGAACCAAGGTACTACCCCCTACTCCCCTCCCCCTTTACTTTAAAAAACAAGTACAAAACATTTTTAATGTCATTTTATTTTTAAATCTTTTACCTTAATATCAGTTACCTGAAAAACGAAAGAACTATCAAAGAAGTATGTCAAAATGATTTTAAAAGTGATATCAGAAATTAAAATAATTATTTTTAAATAAAAACATAAATATACCATAATATTTAAGAATATATTCAAGCCTGAAAAAGGTTGGACAAGGTTTATATTGATTTGGACAAAGTTACATTTGACTTACATTAGAACTAACTAAAAAGTAGCCCTCTACCTGTGTTAACACGATCATCCCCTCCATAGAAGAATATTGTAAATTGGGCCTGATAGATATATAAGTAACTTATTTAATGGAAATATGATAAAATGTCATTGAAACTAAAAGAAATTGTGTTTTGTTAAAGGAAACGAATTAGGAGATTCAAAATTTACCTGTTTTTACTGTGGCAATGAATCAAACTGCCTGAAGAAGCTGAGAGCTCACATAAAAACAACTCACACTGGTCCCAAAAGGATATCTGATCAGAGCAAAATCTATGAAGCAATCATCATCTACTCATGTCGTTACTGTGATTATCGAACCAATGACAACTCACTCTACTCCAACCATTTGAGGAAACACCTTGCAGAGATACCTGTAACAAAGAAGTTGATCTGTTCTAAGGATCAAAAGACCTGCAATCATCAATTTAAGATCAAGCATCGCTTTCGTTGTCCATACTGCAGCTTCAAGACCTCAGATAATGAGAGAATACGGCAACACATGTGTTCATGTCATGAGAATCAGAGACCATACCACTACCTCAGAGAAAGGACAAGACCTCTTGAAGGAAGGCAGTTTGTTTATCATCCATGCCCTGAGTGCAGATATTGTGCTGGACGGTCTGGAACCCTGCGAAGACACATCATGGCTAAGCATACCAATGAAAGACCATATCACTGCACAGAATGCAATTATCAAGCCACTCAGAATGAGACTCTTAGGAGGCATGTATTAGCTAGGCATACAAAAGAAAAGCCTCATCACTGCCCAAGGTGTGCCTATAGTGCTGTGCAATTAGGAACACTTAAGTACCACGTCAAGAGCAAACACAATCTCATATCATAAGCCACAGCTATATGTAGTTATTTATTTAAATTATTTATAGATATATCAGTTTAACAATTAAAATACATAGATAATATATCCTAATATCACAGGCCTATGTAAATACATTTATGGTTATATTTGTGAAATTTATCCTACAGAAAGTACATTTATGTATATATCCATAACACTATCATAGACAACTATTTATTGTTTAATTTTTCCCTCTCAATTTGTACAAAAGTACTAAATATTTATACCCAATAGCCATTAGGTTCTCATTCTTACCCTGGAAATAAACCCTAAAAATCATGTTCCTACATTGAAACTAACAATATTAAACTTCGATAAATAATAATGTTTTTATTTTATTAATTTATTTAATTAATTCTATCCCCATACTTATAAAATTAAAACAAAAATTATAAAAAGGTTTCATTCATCCATCTTTGGAGGAATACACATGTATATGTGCTTGTACACCAATAGATTTTCACCTATCATCCCATATATTTAGCATCAACCAATGATGGAAACATGTGGAGAGACGCAAACATAGTCAACAGCAGTGCTTTGGAGTGGACTGTTAACTCAATGAAACCATTCAAGTTTGTTGGTGCAAATTGCATATTTCCAGCACTAATACAAAAAGAGCTAGATGTCGTAAGACCTTACCTCCTAAAATTACTAAGAGGTAGCCTTGCAATAGGATACACCCCCATTGAATGGAGTATCCAAAATACGGTTACTGAAGCCAGGTAAAGGAACATACAAAGATCCTAAATCTTTTAGACCCATATTCCTATAATCATTCCAAATGAAGCCATTGGAGTACGTAGTTTATATACGTGTGAGAAAACAAATATCGGAAACATACTAAGCAATATTCATAACAAGCAGGTAAATCCTGTGAAGTAGCACTGCACAACTTGGTCTCAAGAAAAAAGAAATCCAAAGACCAAAAAGAAATAATTGGCACCTTCGTTGATATCAAAGGAGCCTTTGATAAAACACCACATAACATCATTAAGGACGCAATAAGGAAAAGGAGCAAAGACAAAATTTCCTCAACATGGATTGAAAAGATGCTGGAGGAAAGAATTCTATCAGAAATGGGACAAACCAAACTGTGGACAAAACCTAAAGGAAGATGCCCACAGGCCGGTGTGATCTCACCCTTACTGTGGTGCCTAGTGGTGGATTCATTCACTACTAGACAGACTAAACTAAGTCTTCTATACACAGATGATATTGCAATCCTGGATCATGGCAAATATCAAATTGTATTATCTAACCTACTTTTAAATGCCAACCATAATTCTTAAGGATTGGTGCTAAAAGAATGGACTAAATATTAATTTACAAAAAAAACACATTGGCTTCTTCACCGCGAAGAAAAAAATTGACATTAAATTATCAAAAATAAATACTTTCCAACTGAAACCAACTAAAGACGTTTAGCATCTGGGTATGCTTATCATACTTGACCATAAACTAAACACATAGAAAATATGACTAATAAAGCCCTAAAATGCCTATGAGCCTGCAAAAGAGCAATAGGAAAAACCGAAAATGGTGTATTGGTTGTACTTACCATCAATAAGACCAATGATATTATACTCAGCCCTACTTTGGTGGCACAAAGCGGGAGTTGGATAGAATAAAACCCTTTTAAACAAACTTCAGAAACTAGCATGCCTCATGATAACAGGTGCAAAGAGAACCACTCCAACAGCTGCAATGTAAGTAATGCTGAATCTAACACAACTGCAGATAGAAGTGGAGGCCCAAGCTCTGAAATCTTCCTACAGGATCCTGAAGCAAAAGAACTTTTCTAGAATAAATATTGTGGGAGGACATAGGGATATAATCAGGAAAATCGAAAAAGTTCGGGTGCTTTCTACACAAAAAAATAAATCATAATATTTTATTAACAAAAATAATAACTACATTGAATTACAATCCTAATATGGAAAAAAAACAACAAATAAAAATAAGTTTAAAAAAAAAATTACTTTTTTCCAGCTAATAACAAAAATAACAAAATACATGGATTAATTACAATAGGTGACATTATTTAAATTTCTTCATTTCAAGAAGATTAATTTTTTTAATTTAGTAAAAAATATGTAGTACGCTACTTTAATATAAAGTAATACAAATTACTATAACATATTAATTAGACAATTTAACTTCTTTATAAACATCATTAAAAATATAAGTATTCAAGTACATACATAATTCTACAAAACATTTTTTCGGATATACTAAAACTTTGGTCAGGAAGTAATATTTGAAATCAATGGAAAGACATTGTAATTATTAATACTTTTTTCAAGTCTAATTTTACTGATATTTTTAATAAAGATAAGAATTCATGCAATGAATTTTAATAGCTCAGCATTGAAAACAAACATAAGAATTATGCAACATTACCTACAAGTTTTAAATTAAGATTTTTATTAAATACTATTCAATATTAATGAAACTGGGAAAAATAAATAAATGCATCTATCAAAATAAGGCATGATCATTCATCTTGTTTTTTACATGATTGGGAGAATTTATAAAACATTTGAATTCACATCACTTATGGCAAAATTATATCCTTTGTTTAGACAAAACAAGGTATTTGATTGAACTAACTTTCTTCAGTAAGAAGAGAGATTTTAATCTCAAAGTAGTTATATGAACATTTCAATGTAAAACCAATTGAATTTCAATTAAAAATAAGGATTATTTTTAGTTGAATAATATAATTAAAACAAATCACTTTTTTCAGATCATAAAAGTTTTAAATAAGGCCTAATTCATAGAAAAAACAAAACAAATACAGTAAAACTTCTTTATAATGCTCCCGTTTATAACGGAATAGGATGTAGCCCTATGTTTCTTCACCCCCAAACCATTTCTATAAAATTTCATCAACAATTTTTTCGATATAACATTCTATGTGGTTTCAAAAATCTTTCTAGTAGTACAGTAATATTTTTGATTAAAAAAAAATTGCCTTGTAAAAATAAAGCAAACTTAAAAAATTCTAACATTGAAAAAAAGCTATAAAACTAAGACCGACAATAATAAGTTTTCAGAGTTCCTTCTTACTCGGAATATTGAAAGCTTTCAATTTTTTGTTGGTCTAATTTTCATGGATCATTTTGGTTACAAGTTATCTATTGTTGGATCTTCACATTGGTTGCCCTTCTCATTTCAGAAATAATACATATAAAACATTTAGTAAACATAATCTCTTTTCATAGGATAAACTGAATTCTCATTTATAAAATCGTAGTCATAATGGCGTCAATTTTTATCCTGCAGCTCGGGAACGACATTTCTGAATATCAGATTCACTATCTGTTCAGGGTAAGCTATGAAAAGTATTTAACAATCATCTGTGCTTGCAGCATAAACTGTGTCCAAATATTAGACTTAAAACACTTAACATAAAACTGCAAGTACAGATAGAGTCAAGTATAACATTTCCATTATATAGAAGTTTCACAGAACACTTTTTTCTCCTATCACCAGAAGTGTTTAAAAGAGGTTTCACAGTAGATTAAAAAATATATATTCCTTACTTACATAACAAGGCATGTAACTATCACAAAAAATTAATTTATATTTTAATTTCTGCAGTTAGTTAGCTAGTTACAAAGTAGCCAAATTCGTAAAACATTAAAAAAGATTTATAAAAAATATATTTATGTTATTTTGCAAACCTATTTGATTTCATACAATATTTTAATTTAAAATAAACCTCATTCGTTTTATGAGATTAATATTCTGGAAGTCCTGGAATAGGAAACTTCTCAGAAAATTCTTCAATTTCTTTTTTCAAACTTAATACTTTCTCTGAAAAAGGAGGTTGAGATAAAACTTTTTTGAAATCCGTCAGTTTAGGACTTTCTGCTGATTTAGCTGCCTCAACTGCAATTTTCAAAGCTATAACAAAAATGAAAATATAATTTAAAATATTTTGAAAACAAGTTTCAAATATTCAGAAGTGATCCAAAGCAAATACGTGTAGTTTAAGTTTAAGTTTAGGGGGTTAAATGGGTGGGGCAATGGGAGAGCTGAAGCGATAGAGGAGTGCGGGAGTCTTTCTCAATTCATTGAAATCAATTGAAGATAAGGATGATCCAAGTGAGTTTTAACAATAATATTCCACTTGGATAAACACTAGTGTGCTTATTTACCTTCCCATCCATTGATGTAGCCTTTGAGGTACAACAGCACAGAATAAATTCGCTATTTTTCCCCTTTTATTCCCATTTAATTAGGCAGCCATCGATGTACGATGTTACACAGGTACCAGTTAAATATTGAAACAATTATTTTTAAACAACTTTGGGACCTACAATGCAATCTCGTACACCAAGTCTAAAAAAGGAGAACAAAAACTTTGGGACCTGAAATGCATTCTCGTACACCAAGTCTAAAAATAAAACAAATTTTGGGACCTGCAATGCAATCTCGTACAGTAAGTATAAAAAAGGAAAAAAAAAACTTTGGGACCTGCAATGCGATCTCCTACAGTAAGTCTAAAAAAGGAAAAAAAAAAACTTTGGGACCTGCAATGTAAATTTTAATAAATTTACTGAATTGTATCTTGAAAATCATCTGAATTGGAGACTTCATTGAAGGTGCAAAAGAGGGCAGATTCTAGTGGATGAATCCATCAGATCTGTTTTCATAATGGAGTGGTTACATTGCAGGCGTGTTCTAAATATGAGTTGGATTTTATTTCAACAGAACCAATGAGTATGTGTGATGAGTATGACCTAGAAATTTTGATATTAAATTAGAAAACAATTTTTTTTTTATTTTCATAGTTGCATTCATTCACACCTGTCAGCAAATCTCTAAAATCAGGGAAGGTGATGGGTAGAACGAATTAATATGGTACTTTGGGCATGAAGAAAGGAAAATGCCCAGCAGCACCTCTTTAATACTCCAGAAGAGGTCTCTCATCCAGCTGCTCCTTTAGCCGCCTTCCAACAGTGTAACTGGAGCTCACCCATCCCTTAGAGCCCAGGGAAGACACTTCAGTTATCATATCTCAAAGGCTACCTTATTAAACAAGAATGAAATTGAAAAAGTAAAAAAGTAATGAATTTCATGCCTAATCATAACTCGAAGGGAAGATGCTCGTCGATAAAAATTAGTGAATCCAAAAAACAAGAGGGGTAGGTGCGATTGTTTTTTTTTTTTTTTTTTGGTAGGCAGGATGGCCAAGTGGGCTAACGCTTTATCAAATACGTGTTGCCCCTGACAAATCATGATTGATAACTTGAAGATAGCAAGTTCGAAACATGGAACCAGGGGATATTTAATAATACCTGGTACAATAATAATAATTCCCCACTCTCTCCCAAAATCCCATATGACCAAGACGCAAGGAAGGGGAGGCCAAAAAAAAAAGAAGAAAAAAAATCTGGTGCGTGCGCGCAACACACAACTTTCACTTACCAACTTACTTAGATTAGAAATTGACGTGTTTTGCTAATTATCATTTCCCAAAGTCACAGATTTTTCTAAATTCATATCTTATTTTTGTTAATCGTTAAAGCCGTTTTTAAGTAAATAAAAAAACCCGTGAAAATGATACAAAAATTTATTAAGTAAAGTCCCCCCTCCCGTAGATCAATTTTGATGAAATTTTTACAGTCATATCTCGGGCATATAAATACATCAAATACCAAGTTTGATCAAAATCGTTAAAACCGTTTTTGAGTAAATAAAAAAAACATGTGAAAATGGTACAAAATTTATTAAGTAAAGTCCCCCCTCCCGTAGATCAATTTTGATGAAATTTTTACAGTCACATCTTGGGCATATATATACATCAAATACCAAGTTTGATCAAAATCGTTAAAACCGTTTTTGAGTAAATAAAAAAAACACGTGAAAATGATACAAAATTTATTAAGTAAAGTCCCCCCTCCGGTTAATCAATTTTGATGAAATTTTTACAGTCATATCTCGGGCATATAAATACATCAAATACCAAGTTTGATCAAAATCGTTAAAACCGTTTTTGAGTAAATAAAAAAAAACATGTGAAAATGGTACAAAATTTATTAAGTAAAGTCCCCCCTCCCGTAGATCAATTTTGATGAAATTTTTACAGTCACATCTTGGGCATATAAATACATCAAATACCAAGTTTGATCAAAATCGTTAAAACCGTTTTTGAGTAAATAAAAAAAACACGTGAAAATGATACAAAAATTATTAAGTAAAGTCCCCCCTCCCGTAGATCAATTTTGATGAAATTTTTACAGTCACATCTTGGGCATATAAATACATCAAATACCAAGTTTGATCAAAATCGTTAAAACCGTTTTCGAGTAAATAAAAAAAACACGTGAAAATGATACAAAATTTATTAAGTAAAGTCCCCCCTCCGGTTAATCAATTTTGATGAAATTTTTACAGTCATATTTCGGGCACATAAATCGATCAAATACTTAGTTTAATCAAAATCGTTAGAGCCGTTTATGAGAAAATCGAAAAAAACCTAAAAAGTTATTAAGTAAAGTACCCCCTCCCTTTAAGTAATTTTGATAAAATTTATGCTGTCACATCGCGGGCATATACCTACACTAAATACCCAATTTCATGATTGCACGGCTTATAGTTTTTGAGCTAGTCTGTTCACACACAGACACACACACACACACACACACACAGACCATTTCGCGGGACTTGGTTATTTCGACTCAGGGGGTCCCAAAACGTGTATTTCCGTTGAAAACCAGAAGTCGAAAATTTTCACGATCGCAATACTTCCACTTACTATATATTTCATATATAGGTAAGTGAAAGTAAAAAGATACTTCACTCTTCACATTAGTTTACATTTTTAAAGCAGACTAAATTTTTATTTTTAATTTTCTATAGCATTAAAGATTAACAAAATGTCTAAAAATTTAAAGTCAATTTACCTTTTACAATGTATTCTACTACTCTATCCATATCTTCTTCAACGAAACCCCTTGTCGTGAGAGCAGGGGTCCCTAGCCGGATTCCACTAGGATTAAAGGCACTAGTATCTCCAGGAACTATGTAAATTTAAAAAAAATGTTTATTGTTAGTTGACCAATGCAAGGTTAATATGAAAGAATAAAGCTAAATTCAGATTATGAAAAGATTTTCTGCTCTCAGAATCTTTGAAGCTACTGTTTAATAAAGGTCTTTTGGATTTTATTTAAGATCCCTCTAATTAAATTTATAAAGATTTCAGTAAATGAATAGGAAATTTTTTAATAAAAAAATCAGCAAATCTATAATTTAATAATATTTATAATATAAGTTTTATAATTAAAATCTATTAAAAATTTTTTTTTTGATGGGGAGTTCAGGAAATAAAAGTTAACAAAATAAACACTAAGTGACAAAAAGCAAATAGACATAAAAAAAATAATTTTTACTAGTATGTATTATATTATGTAAATGAATATTATAATTGTATTATATAAATGATATACATTTAAATTATTAAAAATTAGTAAATGAATATCATTTAATCAATTTGAATGGATATGACATCATAAAACTGATACTTAACGTAACATATGTAAACACTAGAAATAGGTAAGTAAAAAAAAAATTATCGAAGTAAAGTTAGAATAATAAAAAAGGACTATATCATCGTTGATACTGCAAATGGTCGTATATCAGAAATTTTCGATTTGGCGATTTTATTGGATTTTTAATAAAAACGAGTACCTCTAGGGCTCTACAAGGTGTGTAAATATGAAACCGGAATTTTTCAAAAAGAAAAGATTTTATTATGTAAAAATGATACATACTGTTTTGTTCGAAGTACTGTCCTTTGCTATTTATGCATTTTTCCCATTTCTCAGGCAATTTGTGGATTCCCCCCCCCCCCCCCAAAAGAAGTCTTCCTCTTTTGAGTCAAACCAATCACTTAGCCAATATTGTACATCTTCATAAGAAGTGAAGCGCTGTTCAGCTAATGCGTGTTCCATCGATGCAAATAGGTAGTAATTAGATGGGGTCAAATCTGGTGAAGCCGCATAACTCCGCATGCAAAAGAATTTCCTAACCAAACGCTTAGATCGTTTCCTTGGTCCTTTTAGCCAAATGTGATGGGGCATTGTCATGGAGAAAGATCAGTTTGTGGGTCCTTTCTCGATATTTGGGACGTTTTTGGTGCAAAGCTTGATTCAAAATGATCATCTGTTGTAGTTAGCATTCCGTATTAACAGTTTCCCCAGGTTTCAGCAGCAACATAGTAGATAACACCCATCGGATCCCACCAAACACAGAGCATTGTCTTCCTTCCGAAGCGATTTTGCTTTCACTGAAGTTACCCAAGATTCTTTATACTTAGGATTCTCAAAGTAAATCCACTTTTCATCACCAGTCACAATTCGATAAAGAAATTATTTTTTTCTGTACCTGGAGAGCAGCATTCCTGCTGCCTGTCATACAGTTGGAGTGGTACCCATTTTTCGACCTTCTGGATCTTTCCCATGGCTTTCAAACGAATGGAGATGGTTTCGCGAGTCATATGTAATTTATCAACCTCGTCCAACAAAGCTTCCAAATCAGTCTCTTCAAACTTTTTTTTGTGGTTTTCCACGATCTCTGTTTCTGACATCGAAATGACCATCTTAAACCAATCGAAGCATTGTGATTTGCCGTGGGCATGCTCCCCGTAAGCTTCAACAAGCATCCTATGTGATTCTGCAGCAGTTTTTTTCAGATGGAAACAGAAAATCAATGCTTTCCGCAAATCGTAATTTGTTGGCACAAAAGTCGACATGTTCAACGCCACTATACACACGGTTGTAGAATGAAACTGATGTTATCAATTGGAACTCTTCATCACATATAAACAACAGCAGATAACACCACTGACGGAGTAGTTAGAAGATTATATTGACTGCTAACTCCTATCAGCGAATTCTGGTTCCAAATTTACACACCTGGTAAAAGATGAAGTGTGTCACCAGTAAATATAAAAGAAGAATCACGCACAGTAAAAAAATATTCGAATTTCAGAATTCGCTTGGTCATTAATCCTGAGTGACACCAGCGTATAAGGAAAATTTAAACTCCAACAGAAAAAAAAGTCTTGTAAATGAATATAAGAGCAATTTTAATGCTTCCTTTGATAATCAAACACAAAAATTAAAAAAATGAATTGCAAATAAAATTATTTTTTTGTTTTCCTGAAAATAAGTTGTTAATTGACATATGACCTTAACGTGAAAGAAATGTTAATAATGTAATGATTAATTTATTTTATTTGAATATTTACCTGTATTTTTGTTGCAGGCTATATTTACTTCTTCCAGAATATATTCGGCTTTTGATCCTGTTATGCCAAAAGAGCGGACATTAACTAATACCAAGTGAACTTCAGTATCACCAGTAACAATCTCTAACCCAGCAGCTTTCAGAGATGAACACAATCTCTTAGCATTAGCTAATACCTATAATAATGATGAATGCATTTAAAAAATATATAATACATTATTATAATAAAAAATGTTATAATTAATATATAGTTATATAATTTTAATATTTAAGAGAAAGTCAATTCACCTGTTGTTGATAACGCTTGAACTGAGGAGATGTTGCCTGTCTCATAGCTGTAGCAATTGCAGCAATAGCATGATTGTGAGGTCCTCCTTGGAGAGAGGGGAAAACAGCACTATTTATTTTCTCTTCGATGTCAGGATTCAATCCTTATATAAAAAAAATAATTTGGTGTTAATTTAAATACGTTTTCCAAGTTACTAAAAGAAAATGCAGTTTTCATGACACCCTAATTCAGCCAAATATCCTTGTAATATATCAGTTTATATTAGAAAATGAAGAGTAAGTATACTAATAAAATTTCCTCAAGTCTTATTTAAATAATGATAAAAAAGTAATATTTTAATAAAATTTAAAATTCATAATGAACTAGAAAAGCGAAACTACCAATTACACCAACCTTTTCTAAAGAAAATGATTCCAGCCCGAGGGCCTCGAAGAGTTTTGTGAGTGGTAGTAGAAACAACATCAGCATAATCAAAAGGAGAGGGAATAACTCCTGCAGCCACGAGGCCAGAAACGTGAGCCATATCTGCCATCAGGTAGGCTTTAACATCATCTGCTATCTGGCGAAACCGCTTATAGTCCAAACAGCGAGAATAGCAGCTAATACCTGCAATTGAAAAAATAAAATAAATTAATAAACATTTTATCTAATGTAGGAGTGTTAAAAAAAACTTTTCAATAGAATTCAGATAAGTTTAATGTGTATAGTTTAATGTGACATCTCCCATTACAAACACAATAACTTATTACTAATGAAAAGTACTGGTAAAACCCTTGATTTTAAATTTGTTATAACAACTAATTTCCCCACAATTTATGTTCACTCTGTTTTATGTTCATGATTACAATAATTTATGTTCACTCTGTTTTATGTTCATGATAACAATAATTTATGTTCACTCTGTTTTATGTTCATGATTACAATAATTTATGTTCACTCTGTTTTATGTTCATGATTACAATAATTTATGTTCACTCTGTTTTATGTTCATGATTACAATAATTTACGTTCCCTTCAATTAACTACTAAAAAAATAAAGAAATCATCTCTATTGATCCTCACTCAAACAAACCACGTGCCTGAATAAATTATTGCAAACTAGAGTAATGCTTATTGCAATAAAAACAAATAAACTACCTGCAATGATGATTTTCGGCCTATAAAGTTTTGCATTTTCTTCCAACTTATCATAATCAATAAGTCCTGTCTTTGGATTAACTTTATAAGGGAAAGATTCGAAGAATATTGAAGTGGCTGAAATACGCTTGGTTGGCGTCATAAACCCATGTGTCAAATGACCACCATCAGGTAAATCCAGGCCTACAAAATAACAAAAGGTTAAAGCACATGTGACCAAATAAAACTGAAACAAATAATCTTATCAACTATCAAAGAACCAAGCTTTAAAAAAATAGACTCTTTCCTAATCAATACCACCAAATAAATAAAGAATACCCAGAACACATAATTCAATTTGTATTGCAAGGTTTAATAAGATAAAAAAAAAAAAAAAATTAAATTTATTGATACCCATGATTCGATCATGTGGTGCACACAGGGCAGTATATACAGCAAGATTAGCAGGGGAACCAGAGTAAGGTTGAACATTAACACCCCACTCATTTTCAGAGAGACCAAATGCTTCAAGAGACCTTTTTTGGCATAATACTTCTACTTTGTCAATAAATTCATTTCCTCCATAGTATCTAAAATTGAAAAACATTAATACGAATAATTGAATTGTAAGAAATAATAATGAAACTTCTAATAATATAAATATAAAAAGAATGCCAGTAATAATGTGTTATTATTACAAAATTGTTAATAATTAAAATATATTTTTTTTGCATACACCTGAAATAAATTTGTAATTGATAAATTGATGTCTGATGTTTAAAGATATGACCTATCAAACAAAATACGAACTAGTCTTTGATAAATTTAAAAGATAACAAGAAACTGGACCTGAACCCAATGCATATAGTCTCAGTGCCGGCGGCATATTTCTTGTTTCTCTCCATCGGACAGGAGCTAAACTAGATTTTAACACTACAACAATTACATATTATGGATATTGTTTGTTTTTTTATCAAGACTTAGAAGTGTAAATAAGGTCATCAATGTCTAAGGTTTACTTTTATAACAATGAATTAGAATAGAATAAATTAATTAAAAACTACATGACTGACAACATGTTGTAGTTATAGTAAGGGCTTAAAACAATTTTAACAAATAAAACAATAAATAATGAAGAATATAATATGCATTTTATTGCATTCAAGTTATATTTAAATATGGAATTATTATGTTCATGTTATTGAATTAAAAAGTTGTAGTTATAGTAGTTTCAAAGGAAAAAAGGACCACAGTAAGAAAAAATTATTAACTTTTTGCAATAATAATTTTTATTAAAAATAAATGAATATACATCAGATTTCCATTATTTTAATTTTAATAATTTCTAATTTATCAATTAAATTAATTTCTGGAAATACTTGCCCTGTATTATAAAATACAGTGAATTTTTATATATATTGACCTAAATTTTATTTCTTTTTTTAAGCTATGTGAATGACTAATAAATACTTTAGATTTTCCCTTTAATGCATTTACTTCATCAAAAGCAGAGGTATGGGAAACTGAAACTTTTGTTCAGCTGCCAAAAAACAAAATTATTAATTAAAAAAAAATTCAAGATCACACAACTTCCCAGAGTAAACTTGATTAGTAGATGTGTCCATTCTTCTAAACAGTCACCCTTGCTAAGAATTAAAATGTATTTGGAATGCCAAAAGTAACCAAATTTGTCCAAAATAACTTCAATTACAATAGACTTTTTTTATTTTAATTACAATTAATTTTTTATTATAATCAATGGTAACCGAATTTTATGCTAATAGACCATACTTTTAGAGGAAATGTTTCAAGTACATAACCTAACATTCAAGGAGGGGTTTATAAGAGATATAAGTAGCTATTAAATTCATCACTGTTACAGATTATAAGTGTTGAACATCCCCAACATGTAAGGGCCTGACAATAAAACTATAGTACCGACTGATAAAATGAAATCATTTCAGATGGATGCACAGTGACATTGATTTGGAATGAATATAAATTTTGGAAAAGCTTCAGGAGTGTCACTTTTTTATGTATGCACATTGGCACGAATATATGGGTTAAGAAATCAAAAATCGTATTTTTTTTTTTTTTTAACAAAGTTCATTATACTTTCAGGTAACTAAACAACACAAACATGACAGAAAAAATAATTTATTGAGGTATAAAATGTATATACAGACTTACATATGAAATTTATGAACTTAAAAAAATAAACACAGAACATTACTAATAAACAAAACTTATTCTTCCTCACTGTAAAAACGACCATCATTTTCTCTTAACATTAAGAATGTATTAATATACATAAATATTTTTAATGTTCGGTTTTAGTTGATACCTGTTGAAACTATATACTAACTCTTTTTTCATGAACTTGGGAGTTGCATCACAATTGTAGCATTTTTGTGTAGGATTCAATTCACTTGAAATGTTATACACACTACTATCGATCATAGTGAAAATCATTTGGTTTGCTATTCCCTAAGTACCATGGTCGACTTGGGATCAGATTCGCAATAGCTTCTATATAGTCGTGCTGAGATTCAATTACTAATGACGATTCCAATGCGAAAATAACATTTAGTAGCCGACCAAATAACGTGAATGACGAAGTTTTATTTCCTGTCAAAACTTTGTTATTTGCATCAATCAGACGCAACGGTACGGTAGTGGTCAACAAGAATAATGATCACTAATTTTGATTATGGACTAACCGTACGTCCCTTGTCTTATATTCTCCTTAACTTCATCCGAACAATCAGATAAATTATTTCCTTGCACTAGTCTATCAAATAAACCATCATTTCTGGTGCTTGGTTCAGTACTGCGCAAGACTTCGTACAGTAAAGAATGGGTTTTGAAATATAAAACCACAATATCACCGTAAGGAGCAGCCAGAAGCATATAAACTAAGTATCAAAATAAATGTACTATTTATGGTTAAAGTATGGAAAAACTGTTTTTTATAAAATCACTTCCAAAGTTTAAAAAATGATGAAAATTTCTTATTATTAATTATTAATTATTTATTAATATTAAACAATAGATCTTACCCATTTTTGCACTATTGGTCAAGATTAGTCAGATTCACTTAACACTGGCACGTTAACAGGGAAAAAGTAGAATTAAAATGTTTAAGTAATAACATGGTAATAGCCGAAGTAAATTTATACTAACCGAACCAGTTTTATGCTTAGTTTTATTATCAACAATTCACGTTAATACTTAGCTTTGAGTTTTTGTTTTTATATTGAAATATTGATGTTTTTTAAGCTTCTAAATTTTATATTATCCCTCAAAAAAGAAATTTTCAAATTTAATTTTTCTTATTTTTGAACACCACTCGTGACACTGTGGGACAACTGAATCTCATTCACTCCATAGAAAGAATTCAAATACTGATTGATCAAAAACTTTGGCAAACTCCTAGTTGGTCCCCTTAAGTTTTAATGAGTTAAAATTGGCTTAAACTGCATCGTAGCCAAACAAACAAAAGGCTCACATGGGATAACAAATACCCTCACCGGTCCATTCCACTTTCAATAGGACTACACATAAATATGATCATAGGAGTGATTGGAATATTTAACGGCCCTAAGAGAAGTGAAATTTGTGTGCCATTATCCAGATTTTTAAAGCACTACAATGATTTAACAAAACAATTAATGATACCTTTTTCCTGGAAGACCTTCAGAATATTTGTTATGAAGGCATGAACTTAAACATTGTAATACAGAAAGTGAGGTAAAATTTTCAGATGCAATCATCTCAAGGCCTTTTCTCTGCCTTTCTTTTTCTTGTTTCAGCAGTTGAAAGAGCTCCGGATCAGAATCCGATAGATTTTGATTTAAAATGTTGTCAGTAACACCCATTGCAAAATTTCTGGTGCTAAAAAACGAAGATAAATGATTAAAATAGTGAATAAAAAATAAGAACAATAATTAGGATACTCATAAGAATACATCAAATCCAGAATGATTTATTTTCAAACATTAAATGAATAAATGATGATGTTAAATGATGTTAGATGATGTGATGTTAAAATTTACCTTTGTGAAGCTAACCATTTTCTAGGATACTGATTAATAAAAAAAAAATCAAATACGGTCCTGAACATATTTATTGAAATTATGGGAAAATGATACCGAAAATTAATTGATCTAAAAAGGAGAGAAAAATACACAACATAATGATATCAATCACTATTGAGATGTTATTGATAGAAAAAGACGCAAAACGTTATAACTCCAATCATACACATGGAAGAAAAACATCACAAGTTATATGAACAAATCCGGATTATATGAACGAATGAAATTTCTGTCAAATTTAATCTGATGTAAACAACCTTTAAAGCAAAACCACCTGTTGAATCCTTGCTTAGAGGTATTTTCCTAATCACTGTAAAAGAAACTTACACAGAAAATTAATGAAATAGGCAACAAAAAATATGAATCACAAATTCGCCAAAAGTCTTGAAGCAACCAATCGAACCACCAGCTAAGTAAAATTAATCCTGTGATTACGAATAAACTCAGCAAACTAAGAGGGGGGCCTAGGACTGGATAAGCGATATCAGCATTTTATGACCATGAACTCATAGATAAATTTTTTGATTAAATATAACGATTAAAAACAAGAATATCTGCGTCATATTTTAGACGAACGGTCCGAGAATAATACTAGAAAGATTGGATCACAAGAACTTTTTAAACTCGAGTGAGCGTATTTATAGTAACAACAAAAGTGGATAAGATAATCAAGCATTACTAATGACCTAATATTTGAGAGGCGATAAACACGAATTAATGGTGAAAGGTTGAGAATGCAGTCCTAAATACGATTTAGCAAAATTAAACAGTGCAAATTGAATCATTTAGCAAACTTAAACAGTACAATTTGAATTGATTAAAAAATTTAACATACCAAAATTTAATTTATCATAAACCTCGCCTGAAATCTCAAATTATTGAGAAATTATGTAACTGTATCCAATAAAAAGTTCGTTTTTTAATTCCTTTGCCGCTATCAATTCATGATATGCACTACAAAACCCCTACGCCATAGCACAACTACTATGGCATACTTCACTTTACCAAGTTGAGTAGTGTGAGGTCTCAAGCCCACATTTATAAGAGGCATAAAAATTATTTCTCACTCATTATATTAAAATTTTCGATTTAGCATTAAAACATCTATTTGCGTAGATAACTTATCAGGTATTCAGTAATACATATGAATGTGCTTCGCTAATTAATAGAAGTATTATTTCATAGAATGCCAGGACTAGGGATGGTGCGAAATTGCCGGAACGGCTCCACGGAACCTAATACGTGCCCGGAGCTGTTAGGAACAGTTCCAACATGGATGCCTTAACGGCTCCGGTCGGAGCTGTCTGCTTTCTCCTTCCTTCACTAGACTCTTGGGAGCTGGAACCGGAGCTATTAGTGTACTATACTAGCTCCGACTCGGAGCTGTTAGCATATTAGTTCCGAGGCTCGTCGGAGCTGTTTAACCTCTCCCCACCCATTGGTTCTAACGGAGCTGGAGTCGGAGCTGTTAGCATATTAGTTCCGAGACTAGCTCCGACTCGGAGCTGTTAGCATATCAGTTCCGAGACTAGCTCCGACTCGGAGCGGTTAGCTTATTAGTTCCGAGACTAGCTCCGACTCGGAGCTGTTAGCTTATTAGTTCCGAGACTAGCTCCGACTCGGAGCTATTAGCTTATTAGTTCCGAGACTAGCTCCGACTCGGAGCTGTTAGCTTATTAGTTCCGAGGCTGGTCGGAGCTGTTTAACCTTTCCTCGCCCATTGATTCTAACGGAGCTGTTAGCTTATTAGTTCCGAGGCTCCCTTCGGAATGGAGCCTCAGTGCAAATGTTCATGAAATTAGTTTGGAATTCTTGATTTGACATTGCAACTAATTTTTAAGCCAGCATATTATGGTTATCTAAGAAGCAATTTCTATTTATCTTTGTTTTTGTAACATCACCGTCTTTCATTTCTTTATTTATTTAAAATAAAATAAAACACAATTTCAATTTTTTCTAATATATGATCTTTAAAAAAATTAATATGTTAACATTTTTTTAGATAAACCATTAAATGGATAGGGAAGTTATAACTCGATAAAGGCATTATTTATTAAAATCCTAAATTCTTCTTAACATTAGCATTGTAGCAATTTCATTCTAATTAATTAAGCTGTAAAAATATTTAGTCAAATTAAAAATAAAATGTTTTCTTTTATCTTAACTGTAAAAATAAAAATGCTTTTATTTTTAAATGCTAACATGGAGTCATGACTTGAAGAACAATAAGTTTTATGTACAATATACTTTTTTATTTTTACTAGCAAACGGGTTTTCATTTCATTTTAAGATGTCATCATTTTCATTTTTTTAACCTGGCTTACTTGGATTTTTTTTTTAATATTTAATAGTAAACGCTAACAAAAAATCGTAATTTTTTTGTTTAAATAAATTTTATTCACATCCATACATATAATATACAGTGAGAGAGATACAATGTATAAAATAAATATACATGTTTATATCTACATACTTTATTTTGTTATCTGCTTATTATGTTTATTGGCATACAATTATTTATTTAAATTATAAATTGAAAAATCTAATTATAAATTATATAATTAAAGATTATAAATAATGATTTAATTTTTATTTGTAAAAATTAGAAATAATAAAAATGTTTACTTTATAACTTGTTATTCTTTACATTCTTATTTTTTAAATATCATTATTATTTAAATAATATTATATTATATGACACTATATTATACTAGCTAGGGTGCCCGGCTTCGCTCCGGTAGTTGTGTGGTAGTTTTTATAACAGAAAAACTTTAAATTTAAAGAAGATATAGAAATAAATTAGCACTTTCTTGAAACTTTTAACACGGTATCAATATTAAGATTCGAGATCTGCAGAGTTCGCCCAAATAAGGAACCCTATATACTTTAAAGGGGGTTGAAAATGGTGAATGAACAATTAATTATGCTGCAACTTTGTCGAGTCATGCATCGTTTTTGGTGGTTTCTATGATTCTGAATCCTATAAGCGCATTCCAAGCAGTCAGCAGATAGAAAGTTATTAGATAATAGTTAAATCTATTAGTTAAAAAAACTATATTTCGAGTATAACTTAAGCGTCGACTACTGTGATGGGCCTTTTAGATCGAGAAGTTTAAAATCTACCGAAGATTCATTGAAACTTTTTTTTTAACACCTTTCTTCAGTTCAACCTCCCTTAAGATATCCCCCTCCCCGTAATTTGGCCGGACTATGCGCCTACTATTACAAAGTAAAAACCAAAATATCATGAGGGCAAAATTTTTTCATCATATTCCTTTTTATCCAGAACTATGAGGGATGATAAAATCTTACTGAAAAAATGTTGTAATTGGAATTAGTCATTTTGTCAAATGGAATGCTCATCATACATAGTAAAAAAAAATTTTTATAATTACATACAATAAGAACATTTTTTTATTTTCGATTTATAATCAGTCAATAGAGCTCTTCTTTTTTGTTTTATGTCTGTTTTTATTCGCTCACTCTACTACTAAAAAATGTTCACTCATATTGCATTAAATACTTATGTATTGCATGCATTTACTTAAGTATATGTTATATATTGATTAAATGTAATGTGTTAATCAATTAACCTTCTCATGAGAAAATTTATTTTGTAAGGTATCCAATCGGTTTTCTAATTGATTGCAGATATGTAAAATCATTATATTATTTGAAAAAAAAAGGCGAAACTAATTATTTTCGCTTGATTTTTTAGTAACTTAATAAGAACAGCTGATAAAATAGATAACCTTAAACAACAAACTGAACGGAATGAATGAACAATAAACATTGAGAGAAACGCACCCTAGCGCTTCCTGGTAGCCTGGAGCTCGAACTACATTTTTCATTCATAACCTTGTATCTCAATCTCAGAGAGGCTAATTAAATGGTGCGAGAGTCTTAAAATTCCAGTCCTTTTCTCTTCAATTTTACACCCTTAAGAGAAAAACAGAAACCTTCTTCTCCGTTATGGGTTTTATAGCAACACGCTGACATAACTCTCTTAAACGTGCGTTGAGTCGTTTTTGAGCCTTTTCGGCACGCACATTGTACACTTTGCTTTATAATATATATTGATTATTATAATAATTAATTATCCCCTGGATTCCTTTCCTATTTATGTTCCTTGGAGAGTAGTTTAACTTTTTTGAAAAGGTGGAGATAGAGGTCTACCTACACTGGTGGAATTTACTCTCGGAATCGATAGGTGGAACTGGAACGGTTAAGGGAACCTAATACGCAGTCGGAACTAGAACGGTTGGAGCTAATACGTCATTTAGGGCGGATTCACACTATCGCTCCGCTCCCGCTCCACTCCCGGTCCGCTCAAATATTCTAAAGAGAAATAGAGAATTCCACTATCGGCACCGCTCCGGTCTCGCTCCACTCCCGGTCCGCTCTCGCTCTACCCCATTCACACTAGCGCTCCGCTCCCGCTCCGCTCCAGGTCCGGTCTCACTGGCAAACTATTCTACAGAGGAATAGAGAGAGGTTAATCACAATATTGGCACAGGTCCGGCCTCGCTCCGCTCCCGCTCCACTCTCGCTCCACTCCCGCTCCACTCTCGCTCCACTCTCGCTCCACTCCCGCTCCACTCTCCTAAAGTCTTTTCATATTCACATTATATAATTTTACACCGTTCACGATTGAAGCCATTAATAATCGAAGCCGTCTGTATTTGGATTTTAATTAATAATTAACTTTCAGTTATTAAAGTATTTATTTATTCATCAATTTTACGGCCAAAAAAGTTCAAATTTAAAATATATATATATATATATATATATATATATATATATATATATATATATATAATTATAAATTAATTTAATTAATGGTGAAGAAATAATTTAAATTTTTTTTCCGAATGTATTAGAATACGCTTGAAATGATAAAAAAAAAAAATCACCAACAATACGCGCGGTTTTTCAACGTGAAAAATTCATGTTATGTTTGAGATATATTTTGCTATGAATTAATGTACTCGTAAAAAATGGTCACCGATTTATTTATTGACTACATACTCATTGCTATTATAAAATAACGTTTAATTTGAAACGAATAAAAATGCAGTATATTATGAAAAATGTCAGATCATTAACAAAAAAATATATTAAAGCAAAAAATAATTAAAATATTAATCAGGAAAAGAAGAGAACACAATCGGTAAATTTGTAGCATTTGCCGATTTCAACTTGAAATTTTCAAGCGTATTCGAATACATTCCGAAAAAAAATTAAATTATTTCTTCACCATTAATTAAATTAATTTATAATTATTATTATTAATTATCATTGTGTTGCAATATATTCTTCTTATTATATTTTTTGATAATATTATCTTCTTCATCAAGAAAAGTACACTTACCAGCTATTTCTACAAACGAAAAATTGATTTTTTTTTTTGGCCGTAAAATTGAAGAATAAATTAATACTTAAATAACTGAAAGTTAATCATTAATTAAAATCCGAATACAGACAACTTCGATTATTAATGGCTTTAATAGCTTAAACCTTTCAAAATTGAACGGTGTAAAATTATATAGTGTGAATATGGTAAGACATTAGGAGAGCGGACCGGGAGTGGAGCGGGAGCGGAGCGCTAGTGTGAATGGGGTAGAGCGAGAGTGGACCCGGAGCGGACCGGGAGCGGAGCGAGAGTGGAGCGGATAGTGTGAATAGGCCCTTAAACGTTCCGTAACATCCCTAGCCAGCACGAAGGTAAGAACACTTCCGGTTTCTTTAGCTAAGTCAGAAATTTTAGTCATGAATACAAGTTACGACAGGATTTCTTGAAGGATTAGTGCGGCAATATTGAAGAACGTGACAACTCTTTCTCTTCATTGGAACGAGTGAATAGTATATATTCTAATATCAATATCAATCCGTAATATATTCTAGATCAGGGATAACCATAGAGTATAGAATAACATAGAGGATTCACCACGTGGTTGGAAGTGTGCACCGCTTCCCCCACTCCTGGAGGTCCCAAAGCGCTCCCGCCTTTTACCACCCCGAAAGTAATCTCTCGATTATTGATCATGTATTGTTTATTTTTATTTATCAGAGCTCTTTTGAAGTATTTTGTTTGTTTTTTTGTGATAGTTAAAGTTTATAAAATGTCCAAAATGGGATAGCATTTGGATGCAAAAGCAAGTTCTTACACACCTAAATTAACTTCTCTCGGGTTTTTTTATTTATAGTTTTTCGTCAATTGATAGGATTATGTTTTAATCTTTGTTCAAATTTTAGTTCCTCTATTTTAGATTTCCGGTTAGTACTTAATTAAAAGACAAATAGGTAAAAGCAATAAGGAGAGAAAATTCGGAACTCACAAAAAATAGCTTTAATTGTAGTGAACATTTTAAGGAAGACAATTTCGAAAGAACACCATTGTTTAGAACTTTGATATTTCTTTTCTGAATTTTCATGTAATACCATGATTTTTTTTCATATATCCACGGTGGTTGATGTTTGAAAAGGAAACTAACAAATCCTGAATTTGTGCCAGAAAAAATCCCAATATTTGAGAAAAATTTAGATTTATTAAACAAATTGATTGAAAATAAAAAAAACCACTGCAGAATACGAAATTGAAAAATAAAAGACTTAATCGAAAAATTGCCAACTTGAAAAATACACTAAAATCTTTAGAAAAAAAATTGATTCTCGCGGAATACAGTGATTAAATTGTATAAGAAATTGAAAATGAATAGGTGGTTTCAACGGTCATTAGTGGTTCTAGGAAAACAGGATTCTTGGTCTTCCTTGTCTGGATTAATAGTTAAAAAGGATGTACTGCAGATTAGTCAAGAAAGAAAAACTTTTAAAGTATATTTCCTCACAAAAAATAAGCCAAGACCACTTGGAAAGATTATTAGTTACATTGGAAGTAGGAGAGGACATAATAATAATCCTAGGGCTCTTGAGTTTTATAAAAAATTTAGAAAAATCATTCTACACAAAGAGCTTCATGAGTCTTCATCAAGTAGAGGAAATGCTATCCCGTTGGATAAAATCTATATTTTGGGAATAAATGTTTGTGAAGTGAACAACTTCACAACTTAGCTGAAATAAATCTCAAATCCTAGGGATATCGTGGTTAAATTTCTTTTATTTTGTCTTCATTAATTATCTTCTCACTCAATCGTCGAGTTACGCAGTCATTTTTAAATATTAGAACCTTCGAAATCTGAAGACTTTGTAGCAGCATAGCAACACATGTTTTAAAATAATTGTGTACAGTAGCCTACAGACATCA
Source organism: Aelia acuminata (assembly GCA_911387785.2). NCBI lineage: Eukaryota > Metazoa > Arthropoda > Insecta > Hemiptera > Pentatomidae > Aelia > Aelia acuminata. The sequence goes on along the minus strand of OU426978.1, from coordinate 51,904,957 downwards.
AGCCTTACAGTCCTTGTTCCAACAAACCTGTGAAATATACAATAGTATTTGCCGGCTAGCCAATCTAATCATTACAGGTAGGGTGCACCCTATAGAAAAATGTTGTTGTTATTGTAAGTAATTTACAATTGATATATTTATTATATGTTCCATAATTAAGGAGATGAAATTTATTTCTGTATTATTTAGTTCGTAATTATATTGTTTGTACTTTCATTCATTTTCTGTGACCATTCAATTAATGTTCATATTTTCATGTAAATAAAACGATTTTCATATTTATTGAGTGAAAATAATTTAATTATAAAACGCCATGTGGCGAAGTTAACCTTATATAGGTTACAACTTCAACTTTGAAAGCAATGACCTACTATCGAATTAATATATTAGGTATTAGTTGAATAGATTGCTAGTAATTTTTATTTCAAATATTGTAATTCTTTATTTCAAAATTACATTTAAATTAAAAGTTCCACAGTAACTTAATGAGAACAACCAAAAGTTAATATTAGTGTATTATTTCGGATTCATAGTATTAAGATTCTCTACCGAAATATCATGCAAAGAGTGTTTGACGGCAATTAGTGATTCGCCACTAAATACAAAGTCTGCTGGTTATCAAAAGTCGTGGAGGATTATTTCAATCAGCTTATGATGTTGCAAGAATTTGTAAATTTTTGAGCGAATTTTTAAGAAATTCATATCAGAAAATCGCTATGTAAACAAATTACTGGCTCGATGTTTAAACAAGAACTTTTTCATTTTTTCTGAACATTGGATTCAGACTTATATAAGAACATTGGATTTAAAATTATTAATCCAAGTATCTTATTTTAATATAAAAATTTAAAAAAACTGACTTCTGACAAGAATCAATCAATAGAAAAAAAATAAAATCCGTCATAAACTGACTAAATTAATCCATTTTAAAGGCCAATAAGTCTTCAGACATAATCTTCCATGATGGTTTTTTAATGTTATAAAAATGAATCTTATAATGGTAATAGATTTATTGTTCTATAAAGTATTAATACCCCACTTTATTTAAAAACACAAATAGAGCCGAATAGCTGTTATAAAGATGATTGTTGTGAGCTTGAGGTGTGGGACTATGGGACCTCCTGGGGTGGGGGGAAGGGAGCACACTTTCAGGTGGCAGCCACAGTAGCCGTGCCTTCTCTATGTTATTCTACACTCTATGGGGATAACAAGTGAGATGGTTTTAATGGTAGATATCTGGAGGATGGAAAACTTTGGACCAAGGCTAAGGTTGTTAATTACGTTGAAAGGGATGTCAGTGAATGAAATGTTGTGAACCCATTTTTGACCACCATTGGGATAAATGGAGTGTATTTGAGATTATTCATAAAGCTGTTTAAATTTAATCAGTAAGTGTTGTTTAAAATGGAAGTTGTGCAAGGTTTAAGATTTTTCATATTGGTTACATCCATAGTATTGTGTTTTGAAATAGTAAGGTCAGACTTTTTTTATTAAGTTGACAGATTGTTTGTATGTTTTCGCGAATTTTTATATTTGAATCGGTAGTGTGTATAGTTTAGAGTTTGTAGTGAAATTTACGATGATAGGATTAAGGGAACTAGGGATGAATTTCGGAAAAATAGAATTAGAGCGGCATTTGAGGAGGACTGTACATTATTCTAAAGTATGGGACAGGCGTTTATGAAGATTACAGAAGTCATTGAATAGTGATATATAACTTGGGGAAGTGCATAAAAAAAAAAAAAAAAAAAAAAATGGATGGAAGGAGATACGACAAAAGATGGTGAAAGAGAAAGATTATTTTATTATTTAATATTAGTAATGGTCGAAGCTGGAGGAAGAGAAATCAGAAATGTTTTAGATAGAAATGTTTTATGATTTAGATCTTGAGATGTAACAACTAGACTAGGTCTATGGTGTATGTCTCATATTACCTACAAGATCCTTTCAAATATCCTGTTTAATAGTCTCCTCCGTCATACAGGAAGAATCATGGGAAAGTCTCAAGGTCTCAAGTGTGCTTCAGAAGAAGGCGATCAATTACTGTCCAAATCTTCCTCAGGATGATCCTTGGCCAGAACAATGAGTATCGATTGGTCACACTATTAATCTTTTTATTGGATTTAGATCAGCAAATGATTATGATAGAGTTGACAGAATTTGCACTCGGTATTTATCAAAGCGTGTCCACCTGACTGAATTGACGAGGCATGAAACCAGTAACATGGTCCAGATTGGCTCAGAACTGACGGAGGCGTTTGTTTCTGGTACGGAAATGCGGCAAGGTTGCATTAGGATATGCTGACGATTTCGATAAAGATGCTAGATCTATAAGATAAATAACTCTTTGCTGTCTGCCAACGGCATATATCCTATATGGCTTGTGGATTATACATAGTTCATTTTGGCCCGTGCCGGATTTATTTCTATATACCCTAATCTATATTAATTTTTTTTCTCTTTTTTTTGTTCCTCCCCTTCCTTGCCTTTTAGGCTATATGGGGTTTCCCGGGCCAGGGGAGAGGGTGGGGGATTGATGTCGAGAATTATTAAATGTCCCCTGGCTCCGGGTTTGAACTTGCTATCTTCAGATTCCCTATCATATGTTACCATGGGAACACTTATTTTCTAACGCGTTTGCCCTCTAGGTCCTCTCTCTATCTCGCCTCCAATCTATATTAATCATAATAATCTCTATAATACCTTAATCTAAAACATTTATATAAAAAATTCAAACTAATCCCCGCCAAGTACGGAGTTTCATGAGTAAGTATAACTAACTTCATTAATATTTTCCAATAGATTTAAAAAAAAATTATTGTGGAGAAAAGTTTTATGCGTTCCCTTTTCGATGGCACATACGCCATATTAAAATACAATAATGTCTATTTAATGTGTACCAGCAATCAAATATACACGAGGTAATGACTGAAAAGGCTTTTTCAAAGACTTGATAAACAATGCAAAAACTTATTTTAATATTTTTTTTTCTAAACTATTTTCAAAAAATTAACAATTACTACTCCTGTATCATTATCAAATTAGAACATTATTTATTGACTGACGTAGAATCTCGCGTATTTGTTATCGAATATTACATAAAAATGATAAAATTGTTTTGATAAAAATGGAATACGTAACTATTTGACATATAGTTGCTTCGAAATCGTTCGATAACAATTAAAAAAAAAAAAAAAAAAGGTTATTATATCAAGAGAATTTATATTCTAAAGAAAAAACAAAGTCATTACGACATAGGTATCACGAGTGTATATATTATTAGTAATAAAAGAGATTACGTATGTAAAAAAACTATCGCCTCATCGATTCCCTTCCGATGATTAAGTTTTCTTCAGCTTATTCTTTAATGTGTATACATTAAATACAAAATTCAGAAGATTATAATTCTTAAAAAAATATTGTGAATGCAGATTAACAAAAACTGAACCAGGCCTTTGATCTATCGTTATTCCACCTTCTCTTTTCTAATGGACTAGTAACTAATTTTAGATCGGATGTCTGATCTTTACAACTACTTAGATTCCCGTACAGTACTGTATCTTTTTTGGTGGACTAGGTGAAGGTCTGTAATGAAGCACAAAACAGGAACTGGTGCGATGAGCACAATACACAATTTTCACTTAGAAACCGAGGAACAGAAATGGTTATACTAGAGAATGGTTATATTAGAGGATATAGTTATACTGGGAGCTGAGGGCCAAAAAGGTGCCTGATGTGAAGAAAATTTTTGATCATATAGGCTGAAAGTACTCATTTCATAGAAAACAAATGTGAACGTCTGCCACCTCAGATCGGTTGCCATCAGATTTTATAGGCGAACAAAATCGACATTTTCGAACTTTTTTCAATTTTTCACTAATAACTCAAAAACGATTTATCGCAGAAGAAATTGTGCTCTTTCTCAAATAAAAGAACATTAAATTTCGCGTCGACTGAGGTCCTCACAGTTCAAATCGGGTAACTCTTTGCGCCAAAACCGATTGTCAATTTAGCCACTTTAGAATTACGCTCATGTTCCAAAGCCTACAATTTATAGAGGGGTACTCCTAATAAAAAATGTTACTTATAATAATTGTAAAATATAGAATTCTGTGTAAAACAATCTCATTAATTTTAAAATTAGCCCACTCCTGTGAAGACAAAGTAATAAAAACGTGAACGTATTTAGCGCCTTGTGGTCTAAAAAAATCCGTGAAATGTTTTGGGATTTTTTTTTCAGTTTCTCGCATATAATTCGGCAAATACAAATCACAAAGTATTGCTTTCTTCACAATACCTTCCCTTACTATATATTTCATATATAGGTAAGTGATATTGAAAATTGCTCCTTAAAAAAAAAATAAGATTTTATAGGCGATCAAAATCGACATTTTCGAACTTTTTTCAATTTTTCGCTAATAAATCGAAAACAATTTATGGCAGACGAAATTGTGTTCTTTCTAGAATAAAAGTGCATTCAATTTCCCGTCGACTGAGGTCCTCACAGTTAAAATCGTTAAGTCTTTTGGTCAAAACCGATTGTCAATTTAGCCACATTAGCGGGAAAATAAATTACGCTCATGTTCCAAAGCCTGCAATTTGAAGAGGGCTACTCCAAATAAAAATATTACTTATAATAGTTGTAGAATATTAAATTCTGTGTAAAACGAGCTCATTAATTTTAAAATTAGCGCACTCCTGTGGAGGCAAAATAAATTAAAACGTGGTGAACGTATTAAGCGCTTTGTGGTCTAAAATTTTGGGGATTTTTTTTTTTAGTTTCTCGTATATAATTCAGCAAATACAGATCACAAAGTATTGCTTTCTTCTTACTATAAAAGGCTAAACTATTGCAAATAGCATGATATATTTGAAGTTTAAATCGGTTTAATGGTTTAGCCGGGTTAGGTACATCAAAAATTTGTAATTTTTACGATTTTGGTGGAAACCGTGTTCTAACGCCTATAATTCAAAAACATCTAGTTTAAATGAAAAATGTTTTAGATAAAAGTTGCAGAGCATCAAATTTATTATGAAACAAGCTCCTTACACACAACATTAGCTAAACCCTGTGATGAAATAGAAATGAAAACGTGAAATTATTCGTTGTGGGTACTTCCTGCTAAGACTTCGGTTTTTGAAATATCAGGGGATTAGATAAAATATTCATATAAATAACTACTTAGACAGGTAGGTACTTGGCAAAATTTATCTTTCTAACACCGTTTTGGGGTCCCCTTAGTACAAATAACCAAGTCCCGCGAAATGGTCTGTGTGTGTCTTAACCTGAAATAGGGTATTTGGTGTATGTATATGCCCACGATGTGACAGCAAAACATTAATCGAACATGGGTTAATGGAGGGGGCACTTTATTTAATAATTATTAAATATTATAATCTTTATTAATCTTGTTCCTTTAAAGTCACTATATGCCACTAAGGCTAATCGGAGGATGCTACAGTGGGAGTCCTAAATTCTTGCCAATCCAGGTATAATTAGGATAGGGATCTATAACTAGTACCTGACATCGTATTGCTCGGGGCGTTCATTTTTCGTCCAATCCGAGGAACGGCATAGCCAAGGATTTTTTACTCCCTTTAAGAATTCCTACGGCCACTGCGAAACGCGAACCTGCGTCCTTTAGTATAGCAGGTTGTCATGCTAACCAGATGGCCCCCAGGAGGGGGTACTTTATTTAATAAATGTCTAGATTTTTTTGGGTTTTCTAAAAAACGGCTCTAACGATTTTGATCAAACTGCGTATTTGATGTACGTTTGATTGTTTTGATTTGATCAAACAGAAGGGGCACTTTACTTAATAAATTTTGTTTCATTTTTACGTGTTTTTATTATTTACTCAAAAACTGCTGTAGCTATTCAGATCAAATTGCGTATTTGATATATATGTCCCCGATATGACAGCCAAAATTCCATTTCTCGTATTATCCTGATGAAAATAAAAACTTTTATTTAACAATAAAAAAATTTATTTTACTTTAGAGAGTAAATACGTGATGCTCAAATTATTTGAAACATTTAAGGTATGAAAGAATATGATATAAGATAATCTTTACTAAATTATATTTTAGTTTAGAAACTTTAGTTCCTTAATAGATTCCTGAAATGCAATGTAAAGTGATTTTAGAGGAACAGTAATCATTCTCGATTTTCAGGAAAGCATAGACAAACTTAACAACCAGACGTAAATACACCTTCCATCAATTCACCTTCATGATATTTTTTTTTTTTTTTTTTTTGTTTCCTCCCCTTCCTCGCCTTGTAGGCTATACGGGGTTTCCCGGGCCAGGGGAGAGGGTGGGGGATTGATGCCGAGATTAATTAAATTTTCCCCTGGCTCCGGGTTTTGAACTTGCTATCTTCATGTTTCCAAACAGACGTTGCCATGGGCAACGCGTATTTTCTAACGCGTTTGCCTACTCGGCCATCCCGCCACCCACCTTCATGATATATTCATTAAAAGCAACTCGCAGAAATAAACAAGCAAGCAGTAAAAAAAAAAAAAAAAAAACTCGACTGTTGATGAAATTAGGTCCCTTAAAAAAAGAAATAAGCAATAATGAATCGAAAAGTACTGAGAACGTTCTAGTTTTACAATACACATACTCTATAACTTATGGAGATATACAAATAGAAGCATTTAAATGTGGAAAAATATGTGAAGTTCAGGAATGGCGTTTACACATTATTGAAATACTTCGATTTCTAATCTAAGTAACTACGTAAGTGAAAGTTGTATGTTGTGCGCATCCACCAGATTTTTTTTCTGCCCACACCTGCTTCTCAAATGGCATCTAATCCTGACTTGAACAATAATAAGCCTTTCCTCAAGGAAATCCCTTAGGCTGTCCCTACAATGAAGTCACAATAACCAACCCCCCCCCCCCCCCACGGAATGCCACACATGGCCAGGTAGAGGTACCGAACATTAAAAAAAAAAAAAATCTGGTGCGTGCGCGCAACACACAACATTCACTTACCAACTTACTTAGATTAGAAATTGATGCGTTTTGTCAATTGCCACTTCTCAAATGAACAGAACATCTTTAATAATAACGTATTGGTTTGTCATTAAAGGCGTACGGCGCATGCGTGAGCTCAAGGTGCTTTATGAGTTGACGGATTATTTTTCTTTTTTTCTCCTGTATATGTTTACTTGATTTTCTTCATATATCATACTAGCAGACCCGGCCACGCATTGCTGTGGCTCAATAGTTATATCCTAATATTTTTAAACAAATACAGTAATACCAATATTCATTGATAAAGATGAAAACCTTTCAGCTAATCAAAATCCAACGTGATTGAGAATAGAGCATTACACCATTTAAAAGTATTTGGTAAAGAATATAGGAAAGTTAAAGTTTTTATTTTTTACATATCATATTTCAATGTAGTTTGATTAAAAAGGAGCTGATTGTGTTTAGGACTCACAGGGCTGCCAACACTATCGCCCTTTTTTTATGGATCGGTATAAACTAACTCGAAATGGCTATATTTTTCCACTAATTTTAAAAAGGATGACTGAAGTAAGTTTTGATAACCTCAGCCATTGATCTATTGATTATTGGCCTAACACTACTTCAACTTGGTATTGTTAGTTTAACAACGGGTTTAATTTTGCTCAGGGTCATGCCAATCTTGGTTAACGCGTCATATATGTCCTTTTGATAGGCGTTTTTCTCAATTTCTTTGAGACCTCGATTTCCCGACCCTTCGGCTAATAAGTGTTCGGTAGGAGGGTGGTGTGTTGAAGCTTTTAATTTAGCAATATATTTGATTGATAATAAATTTCTTCTTAAAGAGGTTTTTACATAATACAATTAAGAATTTTTATTTATTCAAGTACTAATTTGTTCAAAATGTTTTGGGTTAACCTGTTTTTTTTGTTTTTTTAACACAAACCAAAGATTTGATGGTTTCCACACACGTGAGCAGGCGATACCCATTTCCCACGTGAGTTATGCCATTGCCCAAGGGAAAAGCACGGATTTGCAAAGTCCAAGTGGACATTGTTTGCCCTTGGGATTTGTTTATGGTCATTGCAAAATCCAAACGAATTGGATATTGAAGCCTTTTAAATTTTATTGAAAATTCTGTCGGTTCCAGGGGAATAGGTGGCAACAGGGCGATATCTCCTGTAAACCTTCTAGGCAACATTTTTCCTTCAATAACATTTCCTGTGATCCTTCTAATGACCAAACGTGTACCGTTGCACAATTGAGGTGGATTTAAGTTACGAAGAAGAATGATCGGTGAGCCAATCTTCAACTGGAGATTGTTTGGGTGTATATCCAGGGAATTAAAAAATTCAGATGGGAAATTTACGGCTTCGTTTACATCTAGAACATTGTCAATTGATTTTGGAAGTTTATTTCATTGAAATCAACATTCTTTGCTGCCAAAATAGCACGACTACCCAGCCAATTATAGTCCAAATAATTGTTCAAAATATCAGGAAAGACACTTTATATTTCGTAGACAGTTCATTTTTCGTCTCTACAACAGTTCAGAAATTTTCTGGTAATTTGATAAATTTTGAATTTCGATGCAGCTCTATTTCACCGTTTCCAATATAGAGCAATTGTTTAAAAAATATATCTGCCGATGGATTATTTTGCAGTAGTACTCTCATATTTATGGCGGATAAATCTGAAACTTGAAGTTACCCAAATAACAATTATTCCTGTTCAGTATAGGTGTAATAATCATTAAATTTAAAATTTAAAAAATGCCGCGATTTGTAATCCTTTCTTAATCAACAATCATTCAAAGATAAGTAAAAAATTGTATTCTGGTAAAATTAACAACGAAATATCATTCCCAATAATAGCCTACTTTAAATTAAAGAAAGGATTAAAATCTTCGCTAACATTTCTTAAATTTTACATTTAAAGATAATTACAACTCTGCTGAACAGGAAGTAACATCCTCTATTCGATTGTGATTAAATTTTCTCAACTTTAAATTATTGTTGATAAAGAAGGAATTACAAATCTTCACTGACATTTTTTAAATTTTACATTTTAGATCTCGGGATAAAAATGATAAAAAGGTTTGGTAAAATAAAAAAACACTGTATTTAAATAATAATAACAAAACGAATAATGAAAATAAAGAAACTTCTGTGAAAGTTGTGTGTTGCGTGCACGCACCAGATTTTTACTTCCACTTACCTATATATGAAATATATAGTAAGTGGAAGTATTGCAATCGTGAAAATTTTCGACTTCCGGTTTTCAACGGAAATACACGTTTTGGGGCCCCCTGAGTCGAAATAACCAAGTCCCGCGAAATGGTCTGTGTGTGTGTGTGTGTGTGTGTGTGTGTGTGTGTGTGTGTGTGTGTGTGTGTGTGTGTGTGTGTGTGTGTGTATGTGAACAGACTAGCTCAAAAACTATAAACCGTGCGAACCTGAAATTTGGTATTTAGAGTATGTATATGCCCGCGATGTGACAGCAAAAATTTCATCAAATTTACTCAAAGGGGGAGGGGGTACTTTATTTAATAACTTTTTAAGGTTTTTTCGATTTTCTCAAAAACGGCTCTAACGATTTTGATTAAACTGAGTGTTTGATCTATTTATATGCCCGAGATATGAGTGTAAAAATTTCATCAAAATTGATCAACCGGAAGGGGGACTTTACTTAATAAATTTTGTATCATTTTCACGTGTTTTTTTTATTTACTCAAAAAAGACTTCAACGATTTTGATCAAACTTTGTATTTGATGTATTTATATGCCCGAGATATGACTGTAAGAATTTCATCAAAATTGATCTACAGGAGGGGGGACTTTATTTCATAATTTTTTTTTCCAATTTTTACCTTTTTGATCGATTATCTCAAAAAACGGCTTTAACGATTTTTATCAAATTCGTTATGTTTAATGAAAATTAGTTGTTATTTAATATCAGGTAAGCTTTATCATTATTAAAATGTTCTGATACGGCTTAAATGGGGAAGGGGCCTTTTTTGTTTTCCTATAAAGTACCTTTGTTTTAGTTTATATTGAGAAATGAACTGTCTGTCATCACGCCTAAAAATAAGAAATGGCTAAATCCTTATATATATAAAAATGCTAAAGAACTGCATAATTAAGACTTTAATATTATATTTTCAGTTGATTTATTTATTTATTTAATAAAAGTCGATATCAGGGTGGGCCACACCAAAGCGTTTCAGCGCTTAGCTAGTAATTTAATTTAAATACAAATAAAAAAGGAAAGGGAAGAAAAAGTACCTACACATTTGAGAATTTATTGTAACCGTTTCTTGATTTATTTATTCTTTAATGAAAATTAACAATAAATACCAATTTGTATTACTATTTGTCTGTGGAAAATAATAATATAGGAACAAATAACTGCACTCACATAACGCAATACAAAATTATAATAATGATAACCTGTATTACAATAGCATGCTTATAAACAAAAACATTATGAAATCGACATATGACGCCATGTTAATAAATCGAAACACTACCTACTGTATTTGCAATAATTCGCTATATAAGAATTATTTTGATCACTAATCAAGTTAAAAACTATCCGGTCCGTTAAGTTGGCCAAAACTATATACATTGAGCCAAATTTCATTAAAATCGGTTGAGTAGTTTCTGAGAAATAGAGAGACAAACATCGGGACACGAGATTTTTATATATATAAGGATTTAGCCATTTCTTATTTTTAGGCGTGATGACAGACAGTTCATTTCTCAATATAAACTAAAACAAAGGTAATTAATCTAATCTTAATTAGAGGCTGACCACCATTTTAAAATTATTTTTAAATAATTTATTTTTTGAAGAGAAAAGATTTGGCTCCGCCGGGAGTCGAACCCGGGTCTCCTGCGTTACATGCGAGGATGCTAACCGCTACACCACAGAGCTCGGCTCAAGGCAGAGCAAATCCCTCCTAAAAATTTCATCAAAATTGATCAACCGGAAGGGGGACTTTACTTAATAAATTTTGTATCATTTTCACGTGTTTTTTTTATTTACTCAAAAAAGACTTCAACGATTTTGATCAAACTTTGTATTTGATGTATTTATATGCCCGAGATATGACTGTAAAAATTTCATCAAAATTGATCTACAGGAGGGGGGACTTTATTTCATAATTTTTTTTTCCAATTTTTACCTTTTTGATCGATTATCTCAAAAAACGGCTTTAACGATTTTTATCAAATTCGTTATGTTTAATGAAAATTAGTTGTTATTTAATATCAGGTAAGCTTTATCATTATTAAAATGTTCTGATACGGCTTAAATGGGGAAGGGGCCTTTTTTGTTTTCCTATAAAGTACCTTTGTTTTAAATAATTTATTTTTTGAAGAGAAAAGATTTGGCTCCGCCGGGAGTCGAACCCGGGTCTCCTGCGTTACATGCGAGGATGCTAACCGCTACACCACAGAGCTCGGCTCAAGGCAGAGCAAATCCTTCCTCTTCACTGATACCTACTCACCTCTATCTCACAAGTTTTGCGAGTAGTAGCGGGAGGTGGACAAATTTTGTCCAATTTATGGTATTTTATTGACTTAAGTCAATTTTTTAAATTATTTTAATTAATCTAATCTTAATTTGTGGCTGACCACCATTTTTAAATTATTTTTAAATAATTTATTTTTTTTTTGAAGAGAAAAGATTTGGCTCCGCCGGGAGTCGAACCCGGGTCTCCTGCGTTACATGCGAGGATGCTAACCGCTACACCACAGAGCTCGGCTCAAGGCAGAGCAAATCAGTATCAGTGAAGAGGAAGGATTTGCTCTGCCTTGAGCCGAGCTCTGTGGTGTAGCGGTTAGCATCCTCGCATGTAACGCAGGAGACCCGGGTTCGACTCCCGGCGGAGCCAAATCTTTTCTCTTTTCTTCTCTCGCCAAGTCTTTTTTGAGTAAATAAAAAAAACACGTGAAAATGATACAAAATTTATTAAGTAAAGTCCCCCTTCCGGTTGATCAATTTTGATGAAATTTTTACACTCATCTCGGGCATATAAATAGATCAAACACTCAGTTTAATCAAAATCGTTAGAGCCGTTTTTGAGAAAATCGAAAAAACCTTAAAAAGTTATTAAATAAAGTATCCCCTCCCCCTTTGAGTAAATTTGATGAAATTTTTACTGTCACATCGCGGGCATATACATACTCTAAATACCAAATTTCAGGTTCGCACGGTTTATAGTTTTTGAGCTAGTCTGTTCACATACACACACACACACACACACACAGACCATTTCGCGGGACTTGGTTATTTCGACTCAGGGGGCCCCAAAACGTGTATTTCCGTTGAAAACCGGAAGTCGAAAATTTTCACGATCGCAATACTTCCACTTACTATATATTTCATATATAGGTAAGTGAAAGTAAAAATCTGGTGCTTGCACGCAACACACAACTTTCACTTACCAACTTACTTAAATTAGAAATTGATGTGTTTTGTTAATAGCCACTTCTCAGACACATTTTTCCACATTTATTTCTTTTTTTTTGTTTTTATTTGCTCTATAAAAAACACTATTTTTTTTATTATTAAATAAAAGTTTTTACTTGTGGTAATTCGCAATTCAAGCATAATACTCCAAGTCGTCTGATTTTATAATTTACTATGTAGTTCTTGAAAACTTCATTTACCATGAAACAAATAAATTCCATTAAATGAACAGAATGGCTTTAATTATGAACAATGGTCTGTCATTAAAAGCGTACTCCGCCGCATGCGTGTGCTCAAGGTATTTTATGAGTTGACGGAATATTTTTCTCTTTTTCTCTTCTATATGTTTACTTGATTTTTTTCACATTTCATATTTAGCCATTTCTTATTTTTAGGCGTAATGAGTGACAGTTAATTCTTCGATATAAACAAAAACAAGGGTACTTTACTGAAAACAAAAAAGGCCCCTTCCCCATTTAAGCCCCCTCAGAACATTTTAATAATGATAACGCTTACCTGATATTAAAGAACACCTAATTTTCATTAAACATGGCGAATTTGATCAAAATCATTAAAGCCGTTTTTGAGATAATCGAAAAAATGTTATAAATTGGAAAAAAAGTTATGAAATAAAGTGCCCCCTCCGTTTGACCGATTTTGATGAAATGTTGGCTGTCACATCTTTGGCATATACATACATCAAATACCCAGTTTGATCACAATCATTAAAGCCGTTTTTGAGTAAATAAAAAAAATACGTGAAAAGGATACAAAAATTTATAAAGCAAAGTGCCCCCTGCGGTTGATCAATTTTGATGAAATTTTTACAGTCATATCTCGGGCATATTAATAGATCAAATACTAAGTTTAATCAAAATCGTTAGAGCCGTTTTTGAGAAAATCGAAAAAAACGTAAAAAGTTCTTAAATAAAGCACCCCCTCCCTTTGACCAATTTTGATGAAATTTTCGCTGTCACATCGCGGGCATATACATACACTAAATATCTAATTTCAGGTTCGCACGGTTTATGGTTTTTGAGCTAGTCTGTTCACACAGACCATTTCGCGGGACTTGGTTATTTGGACTCAGGGAACCCCAAAACGTATATTTCCGTTGAAAACCGGAAGTCGAAATTTTTCACGATCGCAATACTTCCACTTACTATATATTTCATATATAGGTAAGTGAAAGTAAAAAGTCACTATAAAAACAAAGGAGTACAGAACAAAGAGTGCTACTTGTACAAAGACAAGTACCCCACAGTGTAGGGACTCCTATTTCAGCTGCATCAGCTGATCCCAGGGAAGGGCTATGCGCCCTAAAGCCCCCCATTGAAAATTTATTTGTCATTTCAAGATAGAATTTAACTTAACTAAAAGTAAGGAAAAGATGAAACAAGTATAATTTTAGCAGTAAGAAAGGAACATAGGTAAAAGAGCTGATTGACAGAGATCTGGGGAATAGCTGTGAGGCTGCAACCCCCCCCCCCCCTTTACAGGATCGGCCCATTAGCTTGGAGATAGGAGGACCATGTAGGTCCCATTTTGGTGGCGGGATAGCTGAGTGGGCAGATAAGTTAGGAAATACGAGTTGCCCCTGACAACCGACATATGTTTGGGAACCCAAAGATATCAACTTCAAAACCCGGAGCCAGGGGAAATTTAATAAGACTCAGCATCAATCCCCCACCCACTCCTCTGGCCCAGGAAACCCTGTAAAGCCTAAGTAGCTGGAGGGGCGCATCAAAAAAATAAATAAAAAAGTTCATACATCCCATTTCTCTGCTTTAAACTAAAAGTTTATTTTTCAGATGTAGTTTTACCACAAGTACATGAGAGAACCTATCTATCATACACCCCATTGATTATTTTTTCTATATTAGAATTAATTTATTAACACATAATTATTACTAAATAACACATTATAAGAGATCTCTGGGGTGTGTCAATCATATTCCTAATTAAACTGTTTGAATGTTTTTCAAATGAATAAAAAATCTTTTTTAAAGCGTCTTTAATTTTTTTTTCACTCTATTTGACCAGCTATTCTGAAATATACTATTAGAATTTCTTTACGATTTAATGGTATTTGAGTTAAAAGCGTGAAATGTAAACCATCCCTAACCAGAAAATGTGTTAGTACTGAACCAAAATCTGTAATCACGAGGGTACTTACAATTTTTTTGGAACTAAAAATGGCAATCGATTTGAGAAACGACACATTTTAATTTTTTTTTTTTTTTTAAGATAGTAAATACTTAGAAATTTAACCACCTGAAACTTGCCGCTGGTTGGGGAATCAACAATTTTATAATTGGAACTACGCAATTTCATCAATTTTTCTGGAAGACAGGAGAACAAACTTTGCACTTGATAAGTTGCTTCAGTTGTCTGTACAACAGTAGAAGAGTATGCAACCACCTTTCCTGCAACCTAAGTTTTGCAAGAAAATTGTTTATCACTGAGGTTTTCTTCCCTTTACTTTTTGTCATTTATTTTTAGTAAAGTTTTACTAAAGTAAGCTATTGTCACTTAAAATAAATATAATATTTTGTTCAGTACCAACTTTGATTCCTTGTTAACAGTTATTGTTTTTAATAAAAATATGACATTTGTTAACTTAACATTTCTTATTTTTGTATCTGAGATACACTAAAAGGTAAAAAAACATGAGCAAGTTAAAAAGGTAACAATGAGGACTAGGGTTGAAAAAAAGTTGCTCACAACCATCAGAGCCAAAACTTCACTCCCCTCACTCACCCTTTTACATTTCACCACAAGCCAGAATTCCTTCTCTATCTTCATTTCCTCTTCTGTCTTGATGACATTCCAATTCAAGCAACAAGTATGAAGCTGAGTAGCAAGTATATATATGTATTTACTATTTGAAATGCCAAAAAAAAAAACAATCTTATGTAAAAGAAATCAGTTTAAAAAAATGAATAAATGTTTTTCAATGTCCATTCAATGAATCTTAATAATCAAAATTTTTGGGTACTAAAAATGTTGGTGCAAGAACCATGTGGATATAATTTTGTGTGTATGTAAACTCGAGATTATAATTTGTTTCTTGCTGATAACACAAATTTATAGTCCTTTGAAATGGTCTCTGAAATGACTATTTTGCATCTTGTAAGCTATCAAACATCATACACATTCAATAGTTGTTTGTCGTCTTCCTACAATATATTCTTGAAAGAGGCATCAGCAGATTTTGCAGTATATTCAACCCTTCATTTTATAATTGAATATAACCGTTCTGAGAGGGTGACTAATATTTTCTGGCAGAGTCATTTAATAAATATTAGCCTGTTTATAACATGTTTTACCAATACACGTCAACTTGAATATAAAATTATTTGTAGGATAAAAAAAAGGTTGAAAAAGATCATTAACTGACAATTAAATACACCTTATAAACAAAGATTGGGTCAAATGATGGAGAATATCTGATTTTTAATAATTCATAAAATTTGCTGTTGATTTAACCATATTCTTTAAAGTGGTGGCAAACTGATGGAAAATAAATTTTATTCAATATACACTCGTGGTCAAAAAAACTGGCGCACTTTCCTTTTTGGTACTAAATTTATCTTAACGTAGGTATAACACATCCAAGCATCTATTATTCATTTTTTATCTAAAATAAGCATATGTCCCTTCAATATTATGCCAATAATCCTCTATAGTAAACAATCAACAGATAAGAATTTGTAAACAATACTGCATCAGTACGTATATGCGACTTTAATGTTATACATTTTTCTCCTTAAAGTGCTTTTCTTTTTAATTTTCTTTCATTTTTTTTTGTGTGTGGTCGTTAATTAATCTTTTTCTTTGAATAAAATGGTTTGGAAGCTACAACAGTTGCCCGAATAATTGCGTTGGTGGAAGACGGTAGAAGCCAACGTTACGTGGCCAGGACGTTAGCCCTACCGGAAACAACGGTTTGAAGGGCGGTTCAGAGGTACTAGGAGATGGGAGTCTATAATAGGAGGCCAGGATCAGGGCGCCCCAGAACGACTGAGCCATCTGATGACCGTTTCATCATGATGCAAACGTTAAGAAACCGCACACAGACAGCAGTAGAAACCGCTTGTCGGCCGAGAATTGCTTGCCAGGCGGACGTGAGTGCACAAACAATAAGGAGAAGGCTCGCCAAAGTGAACTTGCACTCTAGGGCCACAGCAACAGGTTTCTTAGTAGACGGCAGCTCACCGAAATGCGAGAACATGCTAACTGGACTGAGCCTGATTGGGCCTCCGTTATGTTCAGCGACGAGCCAAGGTTTAACCTGTATACTCAGGATGGCCATGTAAGAGTTTGGAAAAGAAGGGGGAGAGGTACAGCCAGTGCAACATCATTGAAACGGTGAATTTTGAAGGTAGGTCTGTTATGGTGTGGAGATGAATCACATCACAAGCAAGGACAGACCCCACGGGTTCAGCAAACTGTCCCTCAATGCAACCTCGTATATCACGGAGATTCTAGAAGAATAAGTGATGCCTTTTAAGTCTTTCATTGGCAATGATTTTCGTCTAATGCAAGATAATTCCCGGCCACACACAGCACATGAGGTGCAAGAGTATCTGGATGAGGTTGGCATTCGAACTCTGCCGTAGCCAGCTGGAAGCCCAGAACTAAACCCTATAGAACAGCTATGGGACCAGTTAGAGGGGTGTGTCCGATGGCGGCCAAACCCTCCAGTTACTCTACAGGACCTCAGGACAGTGCTAGTGGAAGAGCGGGAGGCTGTGCCCCAGGAACGGTAGCTATCCTCATCCAAAGTATGACGAAGAGGATTGAAGCTGTCATCAGAGCCAGAGTAGGGAATACCCGGTACTGAGGACGTTTTTTTTGTTTTTGTTTAATTGTAATTAAAAATGTAAATTTTAGAAGTAAATTTTTATTGATATTTCTTCTTATTTTTATATTATATTTTATTTCTTTTTTATATGTCGTTTTTTCTTCATTTTCCTTGTGCCTCCTAGAAGCATATAGTACAAAATTTGCTAAGATAAAAATTGGGAAGTTTATTTTGGTCTAACAAAAAGATATTTGCAAAAATCTAGGTGCGCCGGTGTTGTGTATTTGTTATATTTCAATTTTTAATTTGATTCATCAGCTTAACATACCACAGCTTACCTTTGCTGTCGCTGGAGGTGTCTTATACAAGACTGATTCATCAAACTGATGTACTATACCAAAAGCAATTGCTATCTTGAAAATATGGATCTATTTTTCTATATTCCCTATTTTCATAGAGCCTCTTCAAATGCATGTTTCTGTTTGGCCTGAGTTTATTCTCAAATAATTTCAAATAATCTGCACAAGTCTGATCCTACCAAAATTTCACATTTCAAATTTTCATCAGAATAAGGGGTTTTACCTCAAGAATAACCTCCCTAGTCACTGGATTAGGGAATAGGTAAAGAAAAAATAATTCATTGTGATTTAAAATCCTCTAAAAAGGATTTTAGTAACCCAATTAAAAAATATATATATATTTATATGATAAAGCCATTCTCTTTAACTAAATTTTATTTCGTTTTTTTTTTTTCTAAATTATCCTATTATTTTAATTGAGCTATGGAGTAGTTTTATTTTATTGTAAATTAGTTTAATAAGTTATAACTTTTTATTGAAACGAGAGAAGAAAATGTTGTTGTTTTTTTTTTTGTGAAATAATAATTTTTGATCGAATGTGTTTAATTATATTTGGCGATTCTTACAATTTTAGAATTAGGTAGCCTAGAGTTCTCGAGTTGTTTACAGTTTGCGGATTAACTGTATACAATTTCGTATTCCCGCGCCGTATTAGCTAGTCGGCAGTGGAATATGGTACGAGAAGGAGCCAACTCGTTATGTCACCAATAATCGACTGAAGGATAGATTAAAACCAGCTCCAGCTACCTGCGATGCTTTAAAATCATGTAACTTCAATCATTTTCTTTATTATTGTTAATCTTTTGAATTATCAATAGTTCCTTAATAAACCCAAATCATATATTTTATCAATTTCATCATTGTTAGAAGTTGCTTTTTTTCTCTATTGTTTAATTTACATGTTTCTTTTCCATTATTAAATTTTAATTGCTTGTATTTTATTTTTAGGAGAAGCAATTTATTTTCAGTTATTTTTAAATACTATTTTTTGTAAATCAAACATTTTTTTATTTTTTTTAATTGTAATTCTCCCCTTTCAGTTAAATCAACAATTTTTAAAAGTTCACGATTCTTCTATTTTGTTTTTTTAAATTTATTTTCTCCATATAATTTAATAATATACTTTCACCCATAATTAATTTTTTCCTATGTGCTCAAAATAACCGGCAATTTTGAAACGGGGTCGGAGACTTGTACCTATTAATTTCTTTTTTATGGTATCGCTCTCCCCAACAGTATATATATTACAATTAGTTTTCTTATCATGACATTAAAATTCTTAATATAATATTAAAATATTTTTTCTAAGAAGAAAAAAGGTTGACCTTGGCTAAGAGATCTCACAAAATGGGCAAATTGTCCACTCTTCCGTTTAATTCACACAAATTGCAAAATCGGTGGGAAAGAATTCAGTGAGGAGAGGGGATTGACTTGGCGAGGGGCACACATCCTGGCCTGGTGGCTCAAGTAGCATGAGCAACTTACTAGTGATAAGGAAATCCGGTTTCAAATCCTGGCCAAGCCCAATCTTTTCTCTTCTTAAAAAAATATTTAATATATACACATGATATGACACTATTTTTTAGTATAAAAAAATGTACATTTTATTCAACTTCCAACTTTTGTTCTCGACGGAGGCATTTTTTACAAGTTTTCTTAACATTCCAACAGGATTTATGACTAACAGTCTCACATTTTGGACAAGTGTATGTATTGCTGTCAAACCCGAATATTACCTTATCATCTTCACATAATTCACAGATATACCCTCTTCCTTTACACACCTAAAAATCATAATTCAGTTAGTTCCAAAATAAATATTATTGTATTTATTTTAAAGCATTGCAAGTATTCTTTTAAAATTTAACTTACACCGAATTCTTTTACTTGCAGAGGTAAAAAGTTAATTTCTTCAAAATGAAGAGATGAAATTCTTCCCTCTGGTTAGTTTTTCACAAAGTAAAAAGTAATTTGTACAGGGAAAATAGAAAATGGGGGGAAAACAATTAATGAACAAAGAAATAAAGAGTTTAAAGTAATATCTTACAAAATAGTTGCCTTTAAATTAAAATTTTGAATATAACATACAATACTTACAGTGCAATCTTCTTTTATATGTTTCCTTAAAACTTCTTGCACAGTCTCAATTTTGGAAATAAAAGTTCCATTATAGATATCACATAGATCATCAAGAGAAAATATAGTTGTACTGTGTATTAAATGCCTCCCCCATTCCAGCTCTCTCATGACAAGTCCACTTTCTACAGATGGGCGGCAGGTAGCAATGTATTGCTTCATAAGCCCTAATTCTTCTCGTTTTTTCTTTAAGAGCAAAATATTAAAAATAAGCAAATTAATCATGAAAATTTTGAAAAAACTGGTTTAAAAGCACATGAATGAATTCACCTTAATAGTCGCCAATTCATCAACAAAATTGTAAAGATTTTCATCTAGAGTAATGAGAGGTCGGGATTTGGAAATGCGTAGCAATTGATATGAAGCTCTACACACTTTTTGAGGTTCAAAATCCCAATTCAACATAACTCTTGCTGGAATAATAGATGGTGTATTCCAATGGCAGGAAGGGCAATAGTGGTGGCCATTATAGTGACATAGTCTAGCCTCAGCAACATCAGTATCTTAAATAGAGAAATAATCAAAACATGAATAAACGAATAAACACTAATCAACCACACTATATGTATAAATAATATACGATAGGTTAAATAATGGTCAGGATTTTCAGTTTACAATGATATTTATTATGGTAAGCCAACGTTTCGATCCAGCTTGTGGATCTTCATCAGGGCTAAAAGAAAACAAATATATGAGTATCTATGCTAGAGGGTGACAATAAATGGATACATTACAGAACTGATAATAATATAAAAGATGGTATACATAAATATTAAAATAAGAGGCTGGATAACAAGATAAAATAGAATCTGATATTTACCTACTGAGTCCAGGTGGATACTAAGACTAAAGGTAAAAATAAGGTGAGAGGTAGTAGGGGGTAGGTTTGCCGACTTCAAAGGTTTATGGCGGGGAAATCCAACGCTTTTGAAGTGAAGGCACATGACAACTGAGTGAACAAAATATTTAAAAACTAACAAAATATATGGTGCTGTATACAAATAGTTGTGTCTGGACTGAATAATAACATAAAAATGAGATAATACATAATGTAACAATGCATACAAATTTGGAAAATATATAGAAAGAAGCATACAATACAAAAAATAATAATAGTATAAGAGGTACAGAGATAATTGCAGGTACCTATGAAATCAAAACTAGGATTTGAGGATGCGGAAGATGTTAGAATAAGTGGATGAAATTATCTCTTTATCTGTTTTGTGATTTACCGGGTTATTAGTTTCTAGATGGATGAAAATGGATTCTGAGAGGAGACGTTTGTCGTGGTTAGATACAGTTGCTAATATGGAGGGGTTCTCAAAGTCGAAGGAATGGTTGTGGGCAATGGCATGTTCTGCTAATTTAGATGTAGACGAATTACGCGTGGAAATACTGTATTTATGTTGATAAATACGTTTTTTTAAATAATTTTTGGTTTCACCTATATAGCAACTGTTGCAATTAAGCGTGGAGCACTGGATACGATAAACTACATTACACTTGTCTAGGAGAGGTACAGGGTCTTTGAGTTTTGTATAAAGATTTTTTAATTTATTGTTATTTTTTAATACTAGGCGCATGTGTGGGAAACTCGATGAGAAGGATTTTTTAATTTTGTTTGAGAGAATGGGGATATAAATGGAAAATCGTTAGATTGTAAGATATTTTTCAGGCGGATTTTGTTATGACAATGAAATTGTGGATCGGACAAGTTCAGGCTACGGTGGATGAGGTTTTTTGCGACGTTGATCTTTTGGTGATGTGGATGTTGGGAAAAATAGTTAAGGAGTCGGCCAGAATAAGTGGGTTTGGTGTACCAATTAGTGGATATAGAATGGTCCGGGTTTCTGGTAATGGAAATATCTAGGAATGGAAGGGTACAATTGGTTTCCAATTCTATAGTGAAACGGAGACGTGGATGGTAGGAGTTAAAGGCGGCGAGAATATCAGTGATAGAGTTAGGATTGAGAATCAATAGGAGGTCGTCTACATATTTTTTAATGAAAAAAATATCGTTGGGGAATTTATGTATAACAGAATCAAGGAGGTCGTTGAGGACAATACCGGAGAGGTCGGGAGCTAGACAGCTACCCATTGCTGTTGGCTACGTTGGCTTACCATAATAAATATCATTGTAAACTGAAAATCCTGACCATTATTTAACCTATCGTAATTGAAGAACAGTTGACCATCTCTCATCTCTATAAATAATATATATATTCACAGATTATCAAAACACACAGATTATCAACAAGCATATTAATGCTATTATTATTAAAGTATGTTTTTGCAGAAAAATAAATTAAAAAAACAGATAAATAAAACTTATTTTGATTTAGGTCACTGCCACTTCTTTCGTGCAAAGAAATCCAATGGGCTAACAATAAAAAAGTTAGTAGGACCAAACTTACTTGAGCAGGTCTAAGAGGAAGGAGGTCTCCTGACAGGTTTTATACAGGGCTGGTATAGCATAATACATAACAGCATATCACAGCCATATTTGAAACCAGGGCCAGGAGAATAGGAGCTCAGTGCCTTACTAACATACTTTACCATATGTTTAAGAAATTAAATAATAATAATTACCTGAGAACAAGTATGGATAGTAGCCTTTAGGTACATCTGCAAGTAAATAATATATTTTATTTAAAATTACCATAAAATAATAATATATGTTCAAAATAGAGTTACTCACTATAGTTAATCCTAGAGTCACACTCATAACATCGATATCCTTGAGTGTCAAGACCTACTTCAGGACAGATTCTTTCTATATAATTTGGACTCTCTGACATCACCAAATGAGCACAAACCCTAAATAATGATTCAGCACACTTTATGTGACATTTATACTGGCAGTCTAAAACAAAAAAAGAAAATATTACATAATAATAAATGAAAAATAATTTGGATCATAGGTCCTACAAAATGAAATATTTATGTGAACTACTGACCAACTGACATAGGCATTTGACATTTAGAAGTCTTAAGAAAACATTAGAGAATTTTTTTTATATAGTAATTTTTTTTTTTTTACTTTATATGATATGAAAGTACTTTATTATTTAGTAGATAGATAGATAAAAAACTGCATTTATGCACAAATAGCATGTTACAGGGAGTTATGGTATAGGCCAGTAACAATTAAGAAATTACATTTGAAACAACATAACAATAATTTTTTCAATTATACTCCATAATTATCGACCACTGATAAAAAGAAAAACCATTTATAAATAATACAAATATACTAATATGGTCACATATTATTCTTTCACATATTGGGAATGCAATCTTCAAAATAATCGAATATTAACAGGTGACAAGAAAGTTATAGGGCACCGACAAAAAACACTTTTTAGAAATAATATAATGAACATACTTAACATTAAATCTATTCAGTCAAAAATAAAAAATATTACTTACCAGTGCACTGATAATATGACTGCACAACATTCCAAATTGTCCCACAACACCTGTCACAATATTTTTTTGTTGCTGAGGTAGGTAAATACTCAAATTTGAAATGATGGCCTAGTTTCACAAACGACTCCTCAAAAACCTGGATACTTTTAATTTCTTCACTTTCCTTAGCTTGCTGAAGCCTATGCCTTAGTTCAATCAACCGTCTAACAAACCATTTCCTTTCTTCAGAGCATTCTTCACTCTCAAGTACTAATTTTTTGCATTGGTTAATTGCTATATTAAGCTCTTCTATGGTGAAAGCAGACTGACAACCCTTGGAGATACAAATTTAAAAATAAGGTAAACATAGAAAAAGCAACTAAAGTACTAAAGATTAAATTCATAAAGCTAATAAATTTTAAACTTTCATTTCCTTTTTTTTTTTCTCTTAATCTTTGCTTTATTTTACAAACATATATCCTAAATTCACTGAACATAAACATAGTATAAAACCAAACACTGTATGATCTTAAAATCTAGATCACATTTTAATATATTTTTAAACTCTTCAAAAAACTAAAAACATCTTGTGTGATACTTGCAATTATTTGTATCAATAACAAAAAACAGGCTACATAATAATCTTCTGGGTAGCAAAAAATTATATCTAGAAAATGGTACAACCTTGTAATTATTACCAATGAATAAAAGACCTCTTCTTGATTATACCTAATCATATTCAACACTGATTAATCTGTCAAGCATAAAATGAGATTTCTCTGCATAAAGTCAATGTTAATCAGATATATTTATAGCTAAAACAAATCTGAGTAAAAAGCAACAACCTACTTCTTTAACAGTAATGTAATTAGCTGCATTGACAATACTAGCAGGTATATTGGTTGAAGAATCAGACAGGTCATCTCCTGATGTCATATCTGGAGAAGAACATGTAGTAGGAGAATGGAAATCATCCTCATGAAATATATGGGCATCCATTTTTTTGGTAAGAATATTTTAGCTCTCAATAATATACAACAATAATTATCTAAAACATTCCTCTATAGTGGAAAGATCAACCTGAATATCATATATATTTTTTTTTTAAATCTCAAATAAACATATTTGACAACATTCCACCATTGTCACTAACAATAACATTCTTGTGATAAGACAAAGAGCTAATAAGTAGTAAATGAACCACACAGACAGAAAATGAAGCAGAAATATTACAGATGGCGTCAAGTTTTCTGAATATTAGCGGATATGTTTTACAAAGGTTAGTAGTGCTGTTCACAAAAAGGTAAAATAACTTTTTGCATGTTTCATTCCTGGATCTATTAATCCTCTGCGCAAAAAAACGTACAAACAATGTTTATTAATGTTCATAGCTGTCAGTTATTTTTGTATTAGCCCACAAGACTTTTCTTACATTTATAGGCCTGTTGGAAACAAGTTTGAACAAAATATTGCTTCGCTTTTTGACCTTCAGGGGAAATTAGAATTAAAAAATTACCAGGTATTTCTAGAGGTATTAGAACCCCTTCATTGGGCCAGCGTAATTTACGTGAAACACAGTAGCGGATCCAAGCGAGGGGCGCGGCCCCCCCGCCTGAGAAGTGAGGACATTCATAAAGTATTACTATTTCTATATATAATTAACTATATTTAGTCATTTTTCAAGTCCACCATTAGAAAATGAATTGTATTTAAACATTTATATTAATTTACGTTATTATGTACTAATATGTATTTTATTTATTAGGGCCTTCATTACTTATGAAATGTAAAAAAAAAAAAAAGTGCGCCCCCCATCGGAAAATTTCTGGATCCGCCAGTGGTGAAACGTAATCTATTTCATTGGCATCCGGGTCATCCCAAGGGTGTGTACTCTGACTTTTGGCGGGTTGTTTCTTAATGGCGCACATTCCAAGCACACTCAGATAGTTTGGTCTATTTTCTTATCTAGGCCTTCCCAAAATAAGTACATACTGTGAAGGGATCTAATATCTTTGGTAGAATATTATTGGACTAACCTGTGTTGATATTAAATACCATATGTAATATATGAAGGGTCAAGGGGAAAAACCACGGTAGTCCACTTTTTGTTTATTTGAAACAAGTTGTGCCATCTGATAATATAGGAAGTGTACTTTCTTTTCATATTTGTTACAATCGAGAAAGAAAAAGATAGTCCACATAAAATCGATAGTTTAAAATCGATACAAGGGGGAAAAACAGCTGAAGTCCTGAGTTTCGGGGAAAGATTAACAGTAGTCAATTTCTGTGGTGTTTGTCTGTGATTGAATTTTGTATGACAGTGACTTTAGTTCAAGTGAAGATGAATAAAAGACTACAAAATTAACAAACAAAAAAAGAAAAAAACAAAGACGAATGTCTGATGAAAATGAGAAAAAAATCATGCATTCAGCTCACGAGTCAGGTGAAAACTGTTTTTGTAAACGATTTAAGAGTTTTGAAAACGTTTTTTTATCTGCCGTCAGATAATATGTCGTCAAGAGATGAGCAAAACGCCTTCCTTAGCGGTCTCAAAACTGTTATACCTACCAATCCAATTCGGTGGTATCCATACCAAATAAATCTTCTTATATTTATAAAGTTACAGTGAAAGATGAGAACAATAATTATCAATACAGTGATATTCAAGTTTGTTTGAAGGTTTTTTGTCAATTCATGGCATTAATGAAACTCGAATCCGGTTCATTAATAAAAGTTTAATTAATACTTGGATGGGGCCAAAAGATCAACGCGGGTACATAACCATCGACCTCACAAAAATAGACAGAATAGAGAAACAAATTTATTTCTATTAGGTAATAGAAATAAATTCTATATTTAAAGTATTATTGTTTTGTTTGTTTACCCAAAAAATTAATTATAATTTACAGGTCACAAACAAATAAGGAGTGGACTACAGTGGTTTTTACCGCCTACAATGAGCAGTTTGGTGATGTTTTGTTATTTCGTTGGCATTTATTTAAACTACTATTTGGTTTTAGAAATTTTTTACAGTGATAACCAATCATCTTGGCTAGAGGAATATGTTTTTTGAAACTAATTTTAACTTTTTGAAAATGGATCAAGGGGACCATAAACTTTAAATTTCATTTTTCTCAAAATGGACTAGATTGGACTACCGTTTTTCCCCATGACCCTTCATATGTAATGTTGTAAAACGAGTTAGTTGGTAATAAAGAGTTTTTGTTAGTAAACGTTACATGGTGGCAGCATAAAATTATAAATTGCCTTTGGATAAATAAATACTTGAAGCCATGGCCGCCGTAGTTGCGGAAGTTTTCAGACAACAATCTGCTCTTGCAATAAATAATTCTGCAAATTTAAGGGGACACCGAAGTCTCAGAACCAGCGTTTCAGGTAAAACCTCCTAATCATTTTAATATTAGTGAGCCAGCGGAATGGGCTCCGTCGTAGTTGGCTTAGTCAGTTTACTTTTTTTCGGAGTGCATCAGGGCTTAGTAATCGACCTGAACATCGGCAAAGTGACATGTTAATATATATTCTATGGGGCCTGGGGCGATTGGTATGCCAGTCTAAAAGAGGGAATCGTATGAAGGTCTAAGGCATTATCTGATCATTTTTGTTTAAAGAAAAATTTGTTTTTAAAAAGAACCCGTTTCATAGCCCACCGGCAAAAAGCAGCTGTTAGTGTGGACAAGTATATAAATGATTTAAATAACATGGTGGGCCGGTGCGATTGGACTTGTAGCAGCTGCAAGGTAAGTTACAGCGAAGTAATGATTTTGTTAAAACTAGTTACAGGTTTGCACGATCAACAATTGAGTGCTCAGCTGCAGCTGCGGGAGATGACACTCAAGGAGGTGATCGACAGAGTTCGACAGATAGAAAGGCTTCAGAGATCGGTATCGGACACCAGAGTAGAAGGAGGATCCTTCCATGTTGAGACGAACAAGGCGCAACCCAAGAAACGAAAGTTCACTGCAGGAGCAAGGAAAGTGCAAGGTAAATTCAAATCTTACCATTGCGGGAGTCAAAAACAGCATCCTGTTGATAGGTGTTCAGCTAAAAAGGTAGAATGTCACGAATGTCATCAACTAGGACATATTAAGCGTGTATGCCGTAATCCCCGGTGTATCAATGAAGTTTCTGAAACTGGGCCAATGGCTTCCAGTTCTTCTGCAGTTACTTAGGAGTTGATAGCGTAACGGCAAAGCTCACAACTTTTAATACCCCTTTCGGGAGATTTTACTTTAATGGCATTAACTTTAAGGACGTCAAGAATCATTGAAGGCTTAGAGGGAGTCTCCAATTTATCAGATGATTTTTTGGTCTACGGAGAAACAGAAGAGGAACACGATAGGAACTTACAACGACTATTACAGCGATTAGAGAGTAATGGTGTGACACTTAGTGCTGATAAATGTGAATTCAAGGTCACCAGCGTATCATTTATGGGCCACTTAATTACAAAGGTAAAAATTTTGCCAGATCCAGACAAAGTAAAGGCGATTACTGATTTGCCTTCGCCTAAAATCCTTAATGAATTACGCCGTTTCATGGAAATGACAAATTATTTAATGAAGTTTATCTCCGACCTTTCTACCGTTGCCGAGCCATTGAAAAGTCTTCTCAGTGAAAAAAATGACTGGGTCTGGACACCAGTGCATAATAAATTTTTTGCAGACATCAAGGCTAAGATAAGTGCGGCGACAGGGTTGATGCTTTTTGATCCTAGATGTCCACTTCGGGTTTCGGCAGATGCTTCGAATAGTGGACTTGGGGCGGTATTGGAGCAGAAAGTCCTCGGAGTGTGGAGCCCAGTTCAATTTGCTTCACGGACGCTGAGTCCAGCTGAACAAAGATATACTCAAGTGGAGAAGGAGGCCTTAGCACTGGCCTGGGATTGTGAAAGATTTGCCCAATTCGTTCTTGGGGTATCGTTCACATTATGAACCGATCATAAATGTTTAGTCCAATTGTTAGGAGATAACCTATTCAAAATCTAACAGCTAGACTCCGGCGGTTTCGAATGAGATTATCTAGATTCGACTACACGGTGATGTATGTTCCCGGAAAAGATCTAGTAATAGCAGATGAATTGTTGAGGGAGCCGCTTGATTCAGAAATAGGGCATAAAGATGTTTTAGATGAATTGGAATTAAATGTTGCCCATATTATTCAATCTATCGAACTTCCCGACAAAAGAATGGAAAAAATACGTTTATCTCAGGAAGAGGATCCCTTATGTAAGAAATTAAAGGAGTGTAGAAATAGTGGTGATTGGTCAGGTTTTAAACACCCGGATTTTTACAGAGAAGCGAAAGAGAGGCAGAAAGCGTACTTCGGTCAACACCATAGAGCCCACTTCTACGTCAATCAAGTGTGGGTGAACGAGTTTATGTGAAAGACATAAAAAAATATATGGCATGGTTCTTTCATTTGGTGACACGGATAGAGATTATATAGTAGAAGCCCATGGTATAAAGTATCGCCGGAACAGAACCTTTCTTGTCCCTGCAACCTTGATGGACTTTGAAGAAGATATTCCGCCTGGAGTAAATCCTAAGTCCAAATGGAAAATCCTTAACAACCTGTCTATGGTAAAATCCAAAGCCTGCACCTAACCCCCCATCGATCCAGATGAACTAAATTCCCATATCGCTAATTCTCCATCTATTCCTCAGCCCTCTTCATTTTCGTTCACACAAACTTTCGATCCAGATAATTTTTATTTCCTGAATATCTCACCTGAAGCCTTACTCTCATCTATCCTGAAGTCCAGGACGAATGACTTCGGTCCAGACCAAATTCCTGTAAAGATCATCAAACTGTGCCTTCCGGTAATATTCCCTGCCCTTCTACACATATATAATTTCTCTCTACAAAATTAGTCCGTCCGTTAAATAAAGTGCCTGTTCCCTCTTCAGCTTCCGACTATAGACCTATTTCCATTCTCTCTAATTTATCCAAACCGTTCGAAAGAATCGTCCAATCCCAGCTCAATGATTTCCTCGAGCGAAAAGCTCTCCTCAATCCTCTTCAATCCGGCTTTCGCTCCCATTACACCACACAATCTGCTTTACATATCCATAGACGAAACTAAAATGACCATCCTGATTCTCTTCGATTTCTCAAAAGCGTTCGATACCGTCAATCATGAGATCCTCCTTTCTAAACTCCAAAACCTTTCCTTGTCAAACAGCGTCTTAAAGTGGTTCCTCTCCTTCCTGTCCTTACGTTCACAAACAGCTCATATCCCATCAGGGTGGATCAAAACCTCCTTCCTCACCTCTTTTACTAACACGCGGTGTTCCACAGGGGTCCTCACTTTCACCAACACTCTTCTCTGTTTACATTAATGATCTTCGGGATTCCATCAACCATTCATAATACCACTTATACGCCGATGACCTCCACATTTACTTATCTTTCCATCCTAACGAGATGCTAGAAGCAATCCAAAAATTTCAGGAAGACATAGATAGCATAAACGCCTGGGCAGAAAAAAATGAATTGATTCTAAATGGAGAAAAAAGCAAGGCTATCCTGATCGGCTCCAAGCATCTCATTAATTCCCTTTCTTACTACCCCCAACCTATCCATTTCCATCCCCATGTCAGAAATCTTGGAGTGATCTTTGACCAGCATTTGTCGTGGAGTAACCATATTTCCCAAATCACTTGAAAATCCATCGCTTTCCTCAAATAGTTAGATTGCATGTCCTCCAAAACCCGTCAACTCCTTGTTTCCTCTCTTATATTTCCCTATTTTGATTATTGCTGTCTTGTATACGGGAGACTGTCTGGTATGCATGAGGGCAGGTTAAAGAGACTAATGAATTGCTTCATTAGATTTATCTTTGGTGTCCCCAGGCGCTCCCACGTCTCAAGTTACTATGCTGAATTGAAATGGCTCTACCCAGTTTTTCGGCGGCAATATTTCCTTGGTGTATATCTTTTCCGAACGTTCAGCATTAACAAGCCTCTGTATATCCTGAATTTATTTACACCTTATTCCTCCATTCACTCTCTAAATACCAGATCCCAAACCTTAAATCTATACACCCCTTCCTACCGAACTGCCTCCTTTACAAAATCATTGATCATCCGTGGTGCCTCCTTTTGGAACTCTTTACCCGTTTCTATCCGTAAAAATGCATCCCTTACATCTTTTAAAACCCAATTATTCCTCCACCTCCTTAATCTTCAAACTACCGCAACTATGTAAAATAATGAAACCTGTTTTAATTTGAAGTACTTATATGTGTTTGTATACATAAATCTTGTTTCTCTTTTATTTCATTTTTTAAGTTCAAATGGTTGAAAACTCATCATCATCATCATCATCTAATGGCGCTATGGTCCTTGCAGGACCTTGGCCTCCTCCACTATTCTTCTCCACTCAGACCTGTCCTCTGCAGCCCTTTTCCATTCCACAACGCCGAGAGTCCGAAGGTCATCTTCTACGTCCTGCAGCCAACGCAGTCTCGGCCTACCTCTCTCCCTTCTTCCACCTGGGTTCCCTTCCATTATCATTTTTGGAAGGCGTTCATTGCTCATCCTCTGTACATGGCCTAGCCATCTTATCCTTCTCTTCTTTATGGTGGCAACTATGTCTGGTCCCTCGTACAAGTTCTTCAACTCTTCGTTCGTCTTCATTCTCCAGAGATTTCCTTCTTTAGTCGGGCCGTAGATTTTTCGGAGGATTTTTCTTTCCCATATATTAAGTATTCTTTCCCCACTTAAAGTAAGCGTCCAGGATTCGCTACCGTACGTTACCACTGGCTGCAAAATCGTCCTGTAGACTCTTACTTTCAGATCTCTGGTTATGTCTTGACTACGGAAGATTTTCATCAGCGACCAGTAGCATCTGTTTCCAGCTGTTACTCTTTCTCTGATTTCTTCTAGCATTTTATTGTCTTCCGTTATGACCGTTCCCAGATACTTAAACTTGGGTACCCTCTCGAAGCGATGTCCAGCCCCTTCAATGTACCTACTCTCAGCTTCCCCTTTGGCGGTTGAAAACTAGTCAACTTATATTCTAATTTCTTATGCTATTGTTTTTTTGTTCAATGAGACTCCCTTTTATTTTATTTCTTTAATTAACAACTTTTTTCTAAACTAGCCAGACAAATGACTCTGGATTTGCATATATATTGTCATCCTTAGGGGACATGACGTCCCAGAATAAAAATACTTTTTCTTCTTCTTCTTCATCACCACCGGGCTTTACAAACCAAACTGACCAACAGAAAATCCAGATACAGAACATGTCCCCCACTAGAGTACCGGTGGTCCTGGAGGGACCACAAGTGCGTCGCTCACGCAGTGGACGTCTTATTAGGAGGCCGAACCGTTACTGCTGCGACGAGGCAGTAAGACCTGCAGTCTTAGAAAAGGGAGGATGTTGTGAAGGGATCTAATCTCTTTGGAAGAATATTATTGGACTAACCTGTGTTGATATTAAATACTATATGTAATATATGTGGCATTTGCACATTTTTACATATTATTACATATATGAGACTGGTGTATCATATTCATTGTTTAATATAAAAATAAAACAGTTGATTTAAAATAAAGTGCCGTGCTTTTATTGTTTGATTGCTAGCCCATATAGAAATATTACATTGGCGCAGAGGGCTTAAAAAAACAAAACAAACAAGATAAAGTATCAGAAGAAGATGACAGAGGAGAAACAAACTGTAGTGGGGCATTATGGAGATGTTTCGTCGTTCAACCCGAATTCGGATGAATGGAATGTGCACAGTAGAAGTATAAAACAATTCTTTTCTGCTAATTCAATTACATCAGAAGATAAAAAACGAGCTATTCTCCTTACCAATCTACATAAAGATGCATATAAGTTGTTGACAGACTTATGTCAACCAGATGAGCCCAAGGATTTGGTATAGAAATTGGACTCTCATTATGTTATATAATAAAGGCATTGGTTAGATTTTTATATGTTCACATATGTTTATATTAAATTGCGTGTATTAAAAAAAACAATAAAGTGTTCACAAGCATGACTAGCTAATTTACTTATTCAAGATATAACAGTGGCGACGAGGATCTACTTATTTACGAAGAATAACTAAGAAGAAATGTCAACTGAAGGTAAAATCGAGGCGCGGGGCCAACCCCTACCGCCAGGCCTTATTTTCGATATTGCTATAGACTTCCGAATTTTCAAAACTAAATTAGAGAAGCCAAAGCCATATATGAAGGGATAAATCATTTTAAGGATTTTTTATTTGGTAATAAATTCACTTTAGTTACAGACTCTAAACCATTGAGGTACATTTTTGAGAGCAGAAAGGGTATTCCGGTCTATGCAGCTAACCGCCTACAACGCTGGGCTTATCTGTTATCTATGTTTAATTTTAACATTCAATGTGTTAGTTCGGAAGATAACATAGCCGATTTCCTCTCTCGGATTGAGATTCCTAGTAAAGACACGATAGATCATTATTCTAGGGTAAATTATCTTCAATATATTCACGAAGGTTTTCCCCAAAGGATTAATTGGAAAAATATCCGACAAGAGTCCACGAGAGCTCCCTTACTGGTAAAGGTTATGAATATGTTAAAATCAGGGTTATGGCCTCCAAAGGTGTCTAAATTTGATGATTTATATCCCTTTTATAGCCGTCGATATGAATTAACAGTTGAATCCAACTGCCTTATGTGGGGTTATAGAGTTATTATTCCAGAGTCTATGAGGAAAAGGGTTCTGGAGATACTTCATAGTACTCACCTAGGTATAACAAAGATGAAAAGTCTAGCCCGCTCATATTTTTGGTGGCCAAATATGGATTCCAAAATAGAATTAATAACCAAAAATTGTAATTTTTGCATGGAAGTTCGAAGTGAACCTGCAAAATCTAAATTAAATGTTTGACCATGGCCTCAATCTCCATGGACACGGTTACACATTGATTTTTTAGGCCCAGTCAGAGGTAACTTTTTTTTCTTTGTTAATGATGCACATTCGAAATGGATAGAATGTTTCCGTACTTCAACTACGTCAACAGAGGTAGTAATTGAAAAACGTAGGAATGTTTTGCAAGATTTGGGGTTCCAAGGTCAATTAATTTACTACAGTGGCAGTGAGAGGACTCACGAATATGGTACAGGATTCATTATAAGGGGAAGGTATCGAAATCAAGTAATAGAGTTCAAAGCTGTAAGCCCAAGAATCTGTGTGATAAGAATCCAGGGAACATTTTACAATTATTCCATGCTAAGTGTGCATGCCCCCACGGAAGTCTCGGAAGAGGGTGAAAAAGAAGCCTTTTATGAACTCCTTGAGAGAACTTTAGATGATTGCCCACTATATGATATGAAAATAATTGCAGGAGACTTCAACGCAAAGGTAGGCAAGGAAACAATATTTCACCCAACTATTGGCAGACATAGCCTGCACGTGTCAAGTAATGCACCGGCTTAAGACTTATAAATTTTGCTGCCTCTCATGATATTACTATAGGCAGCACCCTTTTCCCTCATAAGAAAATCTACAAGGGAACATGGAAAACACCTGACGGGTCAACACTTAACCAAATAGACCATATCCTTATTGATAGAAGACACATGTCTAATCTCCTCAACGTGAGAGTATTCAGAGGGGCAAATGTGGATTCCGACCACTTCTTAAGCATCGCTCATTTCAGAGCCCGAATAGCATTAAAGACAGTAAGCGCACCGGCACAGAGGCTTAAGCGATACAACTTAAATAAGCTTAAGGATCCAATAATTCTGGCACAGTATGAATCGGAATTGGATATGTGTGTTCGACAGGTTGATGTTCTGATGGGTGATATCGACAAAACATGGGATGCATACACAGAGGCTATAAAAGATACAGCGACAAAGCTGCTTGGGCCACAAGAGAGGGACTCGAGAACTCCATGGTTTGACGAGGAGTGTAAGAGAGCAACACGTTCGAAAAACGAAGCATATAAAGCGAAGGTTCAACGAGAGACAAGGAGCAATGCCGGATTATATAGACAGAGGAGACGAACAGAAAAACGTCTACACCAGTATAAGAAAAGAAAATGGGAAAAGGAAGAACTAGAAAAGACTGAACTCCTTAAAGGAAATAAGCAGTATAGGAAATTCTTTAAAGCAGTCAGTCAATCAGAAAAGAAAACCCTTCGAAATCAAATCTACCTACTGCTTGAATGAAGACGGTAAGCTTCTTACCAATAGGATTGATGTCCTTGAAGAATGGAAGAGACATTTCTCTCGGCTTCTTAACAAAGATCTGGAAGAAGTTAGGAATAATAGTCATGTGGATCTACCTTTTTCTCAGATAATGGAACCGCCGGATGAAGAGGAGATTCTGGATTCTTTAGCAAAACTCAAAAATAATAAAGCTCCGGGTGTTGACGAATTGCCTGCCGAATAACTAAAGTATGGAGGAAGTGAACTACTGAGAATCCTTCAGAATATCATGATTTGGGTCTGGACCGAGGAAGTAATGCCTGAATCATGGAATAAATCGATAATCAGTCCAATCCATAAAAAGGGCGATCGGCTGGTCTGCGGTAACAACAGAGGCATCTCCTTACTCTCTTGTGCGTACAAGGTGTTGTCCAACATCCTCTTCCAACGACTACTTCCCTATGCAGAGAAGATCTTAGGCTTATACCAGTGTGGTTTTCGGAAAGGACGATCGACCATTGACCAGATATTTTGCTTCCGCATCATGCTTGAAAAAGGACGTGAATATAAGCTTAAAACGCACCATCTGTTTGTTGATTTTAAGGAAGCATATGACAGTGTTCACAGGGAACAGTTGTATGAGGCGATGATGGAACTTGGAATCCCTGAAAAGATTATCAGAATGGTAAGACTCACCATGAGAGAAGTGAGATGCACTGTGCAGTTTGGTGGAGAAAGATCTGCAGAATTCACTTCTGGAAAAGGATTAAGGCAGGGGGATTCGCTGGCATGTCTCCTCTTTAATTTAGCTTTAGAGAAGTCCATTAGAGATTCTGGCATTCAAGTAGGCGGAACTGTATTCAGCCGGACAGTGCAGCTTCTTGCTTATGCCGATGATATCGACATTGTTGGACGCTCTTTCCAGGCAGTCTCTGATGGATTCTTGAGACTAGCGGACGCAGCAAGAAAAATGGGCCTTAGAGTCAACGCCGCAAAAACCAAATATCTGGTCACTGAGGAAAAGCCCAGACCTGGCGAAACCATTACCATCGGGGAATTCAGGATTGAGAAAGTGTCTGAATTCATTTACCTCGGATCCCTCATAGCTCAAGATAATGCTGTGGATTCGGAAATCAAGCGAAGAGTCCTATGTGCCAATCGTTGTTATGGCCTCGGCCAACATATTAGGAGCCGTGCTTTGTCAAGAGAAACAAAGATATTATTATATAAAACAATCATCCGGCCGATACTCCTTTAGGCTCAGAAATATGGACTATATCCAAGACTGAGGAGCAGAATCTGATGGTCTTTGAGAGGAAGATTCTTCGTAAAATCTTTGGAGCCACGAACAGGTATGGAGACGCCGGACAAACCAGGAGCTCAGAGATTTATTTAAGAAAACCAGATGTAGTTCAATTCATGAAACTCAATAGATTGAGATGGGCTGGGCACGTTGCTCGAATGGCTGAGAGTGACATTTCGAAGAAAATGATTTCTGAGGTAATACACGGAACAAGACGTAGAGGAAGACCTCGGCTGCGGTGGAGTGACTGTGTGGCTGGTGATGCCAGGTCCATGCTGGGAGTGAGGAACTGGATGGCGGCAGCACAGGATAGGAACAACTGGTGGAGGCTGGTGCAGGAGGCCAAGACTCGGCATCGAGTTGTCGCGCCAAATGAATAGAATAGAATAGAAGGTCAATTACTTCAGATAGAGCCACTGCTTTCACTAGCAAAAATTTTACTGATTTTTTATTGTTTTATGGTATCAATCATCTTGTAGGGGCTCCATATCACCCACAAACGAATGGCAGTGCTGAGTCGGCTGTTAAAATTATTAAAAACTGCACTATAAAACATGATACTGGCTGTAGCAAATCATTGGTTAGAGCTATTAATGATTATCTTTTCTTATATAGGGCTAGTGTACATTCAACCACATTAGAAACTCCGGCTAAGCTGCTGTTAGGTCGTGACATTCGAACTGTTGTTGATCAATTGAGGCCGAATAGAGCCGATCTAGTAAAGAGCAATCAACAGCGTCAAGTAAAAAATTTCCCAGGACACCGTGGCGCGCCATGGCGTCTCCTTTTCAAGAGGGGATCCAGTGATCGTCAGAGATTATCGGGGTAAAACAAAATGTGCAAAAGGGCTAATACAGGAAAAGTTGGAGCCTCAAGCTTATAAAATTTTGACGAATGAGAATTTAAGCTGGAAGAGACATGCAAATCAAATGTTGCCCCTACGCAACTGCGAAGAGGAGGTTAATAAGGATAATGTAATTGAGGAAATGGGCGATTTAAGTCTTACAGGTGAAGATAAGTCTCTAGTGGAAAATGTGGAAAATGACAACCCAAATCTCGATAGCCACACAGAAGAAACCCCAGATAAGGACATAAATGCCACTCCCTTTACCTCCAATATACCAGAAAAACTCGAAGAGACCCCTAGCCGTTCAAAAAAGGGTAATTAAACCCCCATGTAAATATTCCCCCCTCTAATATATAAACCGTATCGTTAACTGTTTAGAGTATTTAGTGGTCCACCTTTACTTTTTCGTAACCATATATTTGCATTTTTTTTTTTATTAATGTTGTATCTGTATAATATTGTAACTCTTATGTGGGTAACAAATATTTATTTGTTAGAAATATATAGTTATCACAATGCCAACGAATTATTACAACTTATAATTCGATCTAGTAGAGCAGAGGGAAATTGAGCATGTTACAAAAATGATAACTTTATAACACACACAATCATATGACTTGAGCAACACAGTCAAGAAACAGACTTCAACTAACTCGTTCAGTCACTGCTCCTTATATACAATCGTAAATAGTCAGGCCTGGATCATTCTAGAACAATGTAGGCGGATCTACGCCTTTGTGGACTATGCGCGAAAGATCTAGACCCCAAAAGTTCGTTCCAATCGCATATTTTGTTCCAACAAGCGGTCCGGGAGGTTACGCCATATGTTTTTTTTTACTTGATTATCGGTTAAACGTTACAATATGTATATAATTTGTGTTATTTATTATTATTTCCCCTTGTAAGGGTCTGGCCACACATGTCCGCACCGGATCCGCACCGCAGCATTAATATAGGTTATGTTCAGAATATTTTTAATTTAAATTACATATTACCTTTAGTTATGCCTAAAGTGGCCTCTGTCTGACATGTGTGGCTTGAACTTTAGGCATAACTAAAGGTAATATGTAAGTTAAATTAAAAATATTCTGAACATACTTTACTTTACTCCTCGGTGCTACGATCCGCGTGGGACCTGGGCCTCCTCAACGATTTTTCGCCACTGCTCTCGGTCCACTGCAGCAGCCCTCCACTGCCTGACGCCAAGCCGTCTTATATCCGCCTCGACGTCCTCCAGGTCGGCCGTACAAAACCTTCCTCGGCACTCTTTCTTCCGGCATCCTCTCTACATGTCCAAGCCATCTGATTCGTCCTGCCTTGATGAAGGTCACGAGATCTGCATCAACTCCTTTAGTTCCCTGTTGTAACGGGATCTCCACACTCCTCCCTCACAGACTGGCCCATAGATTTTTCTTAGTATTTTCCTCTCCCACACACCTAGCACTCTTTCGTGATGGGCCGTCATCACCCATGTTTCACTTCCATACGTGACGACCGGGCGCGTTATGGTTTTATAGACCATTTCACGTGCTTTTCTTGATAAACCTCGGAACTTGAGAACTCGCTGGAGGGCAAAGTAGCATCGGTTTCCCGCAGCTATTCTGACACCTATCTCTGCTCCAATGTTATTGTCTTCTGTCACTAGGGAGCCGAGGTATTTAAATTCTTTGCATAAAATTGTGAGGACCGATCTGACCTGATCCGCTCGGGATCGCGCTGAGGGCGACTTCGTGTGCTCTTCATATATACCGTTTTATTTTCATTAATGCGCAGACCTCGGATCTTAGCTGCCGTTTCGAATTCCTCCAGGGCTCCCTGCAGCGCTGGCAGGGTTCTGGCGACTATTTCCACATCATCCGCATATGCCAAGTGGTGTGTTAGTCGATCAAATATAGTGCCTCCCGGATTAGTTCTGATGGCTCTTACTGCTTTCTCGATGCACAGGTTGAAGAGAGTGGTAGCCTTGGCATCTCCCTGCATTATTCCAGATTCAACCGGGAATTCTCCGGAGAGCATCCCTTGCAATTTAACCCGACATCTCGTGTTCTGCATGCTCATTCTAATAAGTCAGATTAACTTCCTCGACACTCCCAGGGATAGAAGGTCACTCATCAAAGTCTGCCGATCCACCGAGTCATATGCCTGCTGGAAATCTATAAATAGGTGGTGCAGATCAACATTAAATTCCAGAGACTTCTCACAAGTCTTTTATTGATTGCCGCGGACAATATTTTGAAGGCAATATTCAACAGAGAAATCCCTCGGTAATTGGACCAGCTAAGCTTGTCGCCTTTCTTGTAAATAGGACATAATACCGCCACTTTCCAGTCTTCTGGGATCCGTTCCTCCATCCAGATATCGAAGATGAGCTTGTACATTTGGTCACATACTTCCTCGCCCCCATACTTGAGGAGTTCAGCTTGGATACCATCTATCCCCGGCGCCTTATGTGTCTTCAGGCCTAGTAATATTTCTATAATTTCCTCTTTGTCCGGGGGCACCTCTTCCGGCTCCTCTGATTCCAAGATCCGGTATGGGTCCATTTCCTGTCTTCGATACACTTCCCTGATCCTTGTTTAGCAGCTCCTGGAAACGCTCAGCCCATCTGGTGACAACTTTCTCTTTCCCAACTAACAGATTTCCCTGTTTATCTTTGCAGAAGTTAAGTCGCGGCTTGAAACCTTCTTTCACTTCCCTGAAGCCTCTGTAGAACCTTCGGGGATCTCTGGCTTCGAAATCTTCTTTTATTTTCTCCAACTGAACTTGTTCGCTAAGCCGTTTCTTTCGGCGGCATAACTTCTTCGCTTCATTTCTTTTGTCACGGTAGCTTTGGGTGGTCATTCTAGTGGGGCGTTGGATCATTCTCCTCCTTGCCTCGTTTCTTGCGTCCAACTTGGCTTGGCACTCAGCGTCATTCTGAACATAACCTGTATTATTGCTGCGGTGCGGATCCGGTGCGGACATGTGTGGCCAGACCTTAATTCTATGCTTAAGTTATTCGGAGAAGAATGTTATATACTAAAGGCATTAGCTAGATTTTTATATGTTCACAGATGTTTATATTAAATTGCATGTATTAAAAAAAAACAAAGTGTTCACAAGCCTGACTAGCTAATTTACTTATTTAAGATATAACACATTATAATGAAGTTGTGGTGGTGTTCTCAGAGAGACAGGAATTTTATCAGGCTCATATGGAAGAAAACGAATCAATTGCAGAATGGGCTGCTCGGGTTAGAAGACTGGCAGCAAGTTGTAAGTTTGCTCAGTTCTTTGAGACTGCAATAAGAAACAGATTTGTGATAGGTTTAAGAAAAGGAAGAGTGAGAGAGGTTAAAATAAAGCAGGAGAATTATTTGTTGGAGAAGAAAACATGTTTTGTTTGTGGTTTTAATAACCATACAAGCCAGCAATGTAGGTACAAAAATTATGAGTGTTCTATGTGCCATATGAAGGGACACTTGTCAAAGAAAAAAAGATAAATGGAAACCGGCCACAAAATAAGGTTAGTAAGTCATTTAAGAATAATTTTATGCAGGGAAATGAAGATCCACAAGGTACCTGGGGTGAGGGCTCCTCCAACTCCTTAAGTAATGAATTTTTATTAAATTATGTGGATGGGGTGGAAATTACTCCCCCTATAGAAATTAGAGTTATTATTGTAGGTGTACTCCTAAGAGCTCAAGTTGACACGGGTGCATCTATGTGTGCAATGTCAGATGCTACGTATTTTAGATACTTAAAGTGCAACGAGCTGGTGAAAAGTAATGATATTCTGCGGGTATCACTGTTCAACCCTTGGGAAGATGTGCTCTAGAAGTACTCTACAATGGGAAGAAACACAAAATCACTTTCCATGTGATACCTAATGGGGGAGTAATAATATTAGGGAGAAACTTTCTCAGCCGGTTTAACTTTAAGGTTTTCCAGGTCTATGCTGTTCAACAGAGTTCACAGGTTAGATCCATGATCCTTGAAATGTTTCCAGAAGTTTGTACTCTTAAGCTAGGGAAATTTAATAAATTTAAAATGGGTTTAAGATTGAAGCCCAATGTAACTCCACAAATAAAGTGAATTTAGATGAACACGATTTCCAGAAACGCATAAGAGGCAAACTTTAGTATGAGTCGTAATTACATTTCCTATCGATTCATCTTCACAGTATATTTACCGAAAGCAAATGGCTGTAAAAAACAACCAAGCAGTAAAAAATAACTCGACTGCTGATGAAATTTGATCCCTTAAAAAAGGAATTGCAATACAGATACATTATAACTTATGAAGATATACAAATGAGGCAAAGTGCGGCGTTTACATGTATCGAAACCCGTCGATTCCTAAGCTATGTAAGTTCATAAGTGAAAGTTGTATGTTGCGCGTATCGCACCATATTTTTTTTTTTAACTATGTTATATCCCTATGTTAAAATCTCTTTGCATTCTCAATTGACATTAACATATGGTATTGTTATATAATAATCTAATGTACACTTGTTTTAAAAAAAAAAAAAAACCAAATCAATTTCTGTTTTTCTTAATATAGTTATGATATTTCTAATTATTGTTTTTCATTTCAATTATCAAGTTGCGACATAACAAACTATGTATGTTGATGGAGAAATAATTGAAAAAAATAACTACAAAAACGTGTTATGATAAAGGTTGCCATAGCAACAACCATATGTGCCAAAACTTATTTATTTCTAGTTAGTTAATTTTTTCCTATGAAATAAAATGTGCTTTTATAACCTCGAAACATTGCCTTACTTATTTAACATCTTTATACCTCTATAACACCACCCAATTCCTATTTTGCCAAACAACAAAACATAATTAGTCTCAAGTTACTGAGAATATAAGTTGGTGAAGCAGACCAAGAAAAAAGGGTACTATTAGGCCGAGCGCACATTGAGACACTCGCGACGCAGAGCAGAGCAGTTTTTGTGGAAAGTGAATTAGATAGGAACCGCCCACATTGGGACGCAGTGCAGAGCAGGCCGATGTGGCACTCGTGGGTCTGCCACAGAGAACTGCGCCGATGCGACGCTGTTTTCGATATTTGATTATTTAATTCCAATTATTATCATGTAATATTATTGTTTGTGAAATTCTACTTCTTTTTTAAGTAGGTTAATGAAACTAGGTAGTTGTACTGGGTTAGTACAATTAAATAAATGAACTAGTGTTTTGGTTATACTTTAATAGTTTTATTTAACACTAATACACATACATCCCACACTTTACTAACTACTAGCAGCTTTTTACAATAGGGAGGTTACTCGTAGGTTACACATTACAGGCTGGGCAACCGCTACATCACTCTCCTCTCAGTGACAAAGTCACGAAATTAATGTGAAAATTAAAAATCTGTATAGTTATACTATGTGCACATAAATCAATAAGTGGAGTATGTATAATAATTAAAGTAAAGTATTGAGATATAAAATAAGGAAAATAATAAAAGAAATTGAAATTAACTAAGTAATAAGGGGTATTAATAATTAATAATACTGAAATAAACAATGAATTGGGATATCATAATCATCATAACAACATGAATAAAAGAATAGAAGGAACAAAATTATTTGAAATACTGCATTAACATTAATAAAATATTATAAAATTGAATTACAAAATATAATCATAGATATCGACTGGGAAAATGTATCCTTCTTCCGGAAGATGTCGTTCTTAAAGGCACCTTTGGTGGGACTTCTTGATTTTCA
Organism: Aelia acuminata; assembly: GCA_911387785.2. Taxonomy (NCBI): domain Eukaryota; kingdom Metazoa; phylum Arthropoda; class Insecta; order Hemiptera; family Pentatomidae; genus Aelia; species Aelia acuminata. The sequence continues at coordinate 51,862,751 of OU426978.1, read as the reverse complement.
GGTTTAGGAGGTGTTGAAGGCCCTGATGTTTGTGTGTTTTCAGCCTTTTCCGGATTGAATTCAGGAGAAAGCAAATAGGCAGGTTTCAATCTGTCGATAGAAACCTCTTTGCCTTTAATATTGATGGTAAAATATTTTTCGTCTCGTTTGAGAACTGCAAAAGGTCCTTCATAAGGGGGTTCCAAAGATTTACGAACTCGATCAGTTCTTAGGAAAACGTGTGTACTTGTCGGAAGATCGTTATGAATAAAAATAGAATGAGGGCTTCGATGAATTCTTTTCTCTTTAGGTTTAATTTGCTCTATATCTTGGCGAAGTTGTGCAATGAAGGAGTCACAATCTGGTAAGGTTGTTGTTGGTGGTTGTAGGAATTCTCCAGGTAGCCTTATCGGTGTCCCATAGAGAAGTTCTGCAATTGAGTATTTATCATCATCTCGTAGAGCTGCACGCATACCAAGTAGAACTGTTGGTAAGGCATCTGTCCACTTTGGGTTGTTATGTGCTCTTATAGCCGCCTTTAGTGTACGATGGAGACGTTCTATCTTCCCATTTGACTGAGGGTGATAAGGTGTTGTGCTCTGAAGTTTCGATCCGCAAATTCGCGTTAGGTTTTGAAATAGTTCAGATTGAAATTGCTTTCCTTTGTCAGTAATCATACAAAGAGGTGTGCCGAACCGACAGATCCAATTTTCAAAAAACGATTTTGCAACTATTTCAGCTGTACATCGTGACATAGGAATAACTTCCATCCAACCACTAAATCGATCTATGCAAGTTAAACAGTAAATCTGATCATTTGAGGGTGGTAGTGGTCCTACTATATCTATGTGAACTGTAGAAAATCTTCCATCTGGAGCATTGAATTGCCCAATGTGTGATTTTGTATGCTTATTAACTTTGTTCTTTTGGCAACTAATACAGCTTTGTGACCATTTTCTGACGTCATTTCTTAGTCCAGGCCATACAAATTTTTGAGAAAGGCTTTTAACAGTGGTTTTAACACCAGGATGAGCGAAACCATGAAAATGTTGAAAAACAGTGAATCGAAAAGATTGTGGTATGTAGGGACGAATAGTGTTCGTAGAAGTATCACACCAAAGAATTTGTCCGGATGGTAACTGATGTTGCATTAATTTGAGGGAGGAATTTGGAGTATCAACCAACTTTTTGAGTTCTGTATCGGTAGCTTGATGTTTGGCAATCTCCTCATAATCGATTGTAGTCACCTCTTCCACTCTTGAGAGTGTGTAAGCAATAATATTACCTTTTCCTTGAATATGACGATTATCAGTGGAAAATTGAGAAATATATTGCAGTTGCCTTAGTTGTCTGGGAGAAGCCTTCTCATTTTTCTGCAGAAATGCAAAAGTAATCGGTTTGTGGTCTGTGAATATACAGAAATTTCTTCCCTCTAGAAAATGCCGGAAATGCTTTATTGATAAATATATGCCCAATAATTCCTTATCATAAGCACTATAAGACTTCTGTGCATTATTTAATTTTTTGGAATAGAATGCTATTGGTTTCCATCCATCAATTTCACGTTGTTGTAAGACTAAAGGACTAAAGGACTAAAGGACTAAAGGATATTTTGAATCTGGAAACGTTAGCAGGGCAGCTTCAGCCAAATTTGTTTTGCACTGTTCGAATTGCTGTATAGCCTCTTGAGTCCATATGATTTTACGATTATCTTTTTTGCTTGCCCCTTTTAAATAGTCATTTAATATTGCTTGAGCATGAGATGCGTTTTTGATGTATCGTCGATAGAAATTTAACATCCCCAAAAAGGTGCGAAGTTGTTTGACTGTTTCAGGTAACTTATAGGTTTTAATAACTTCAACCTTATCAGGTAGTGGTCGTGAGCCACTGGGCGTAATAAGGTAACCAAGAAATTCTAGTTCTTTTACACCTATTCGGGATTTCGCTAAATTTATTCGGAGGCCATATTTCAAAAGTCGTTCTAATACTGTTGTTAGATGTTGAGCATGCTCTTCTTCTGAAGTTGAGGCTATAAGAATGTCATCGAGGTATGGGAAGACAAAATCTAGTCCTTGTAGTACCTCATTGATGAGCCTTTGAAAAGTTGAAGGTGCATTACGGAGTCCAAAGCTCATTACATTAAATTCGTAGAGACCAAACGGAGTTATTATAGCTGTTTTGGCTTTATCTTCTTCGGCTATTGGAATTTGATAGTATGCTTTTAGTAAATCGATTTTAGAGTATATATTTGTACCAGGTAAAATGTGATTGAAATCCTCAATTCGTGGGATGGGGTAACGATCTGGGATCGTGCGACTATTCAAACGACGATAATCTCCACATGGTCGAAACGTACCATCCTTTTTGCTCGCTATATGAAGAGGGCTGGCCCATTCAGATTTAGATGGCCTTATTATACCATTGTTGAGCATAAATTCGAATTCTCGTTTTGCACATTTTAAACGTTCAGGATTTAGGGGTCTGCTTCTTGAGAAAACAGGTGGTCCTTTTGTATGAATATAATGTTTGACACTATGTTTCGTTTCACATGGTACTAGAGTTGGTTTGGTAATGTCCGGAAATTTGTGAACAATGTGAGAAAAATTTATATTTTTATCAACAGTACTTAAAACTTCCGTTTCAGAAATGGTCATGACCTCACCTTTAGTCCTAAGTTTCGTCATGCCATCTATAAGTTGTTGATTTCGGATATCGATCAATAAGTTGAAGTGATTCAAAAAATCATCTGCCCCAAGAATACCTTTATATACTTTATATACATGAATACTAATTTTTGCGACAATAAATGGGAACTGAAAAGTTCTACGAAGTCCAATATCGATATTCAGAATTTTAATTCCACAAGTAGGAATGGCAGTGCCGTTTGCTGCATAAAGTTTATAACTATTATTGAATTTGTCGGTTTTTTTAGCTGGTATGATTGAAGCATCAGCTCCAGTGTCTATAAGAAATGGCATACCAGTTTTTTTATCTTTGATAAATAGTCTATATGTACGGCATGCACCTACATTGGCAGTTGAAGATGCCGCTACTTCTACTGCCGATTTAAGTTTTCCGGCCTGGTAGTACCCCAACTGCATGGTTGTGTGCATTTTTCAGGTCTACACCTTTTCCCGTATCTAAAATGGAAGTAACAGTACTTACCATTTGGATTAAATTTCCGCCTGTCTCGAGATGACCTTCTACTTCTGCCTGAACTACAACTTGAACTGCGGCTAGACGAACTATTTCTATGATGTACATTAATAGCTGCAATTTGTTTCTCCAGTGCTGATATTTTAGCAAATAGGTCGTCTAAGCTATTAGAATTAATTGAAGTACGAGTAACAGTACATATTTCTTTGTTAGAATTCATTTCTAACATTTTATCACCTATGTCCGCCAATTTGTTCAGGTCTCCTTCAGAGATGGCCAAAATAGGTTTCACATTATCGGGTAATTTGTCGAGCCAAAGTGTTTGTAATAATTTATCAGAAACATCTGACCCAGCCAATGACCTCATTTTACGAAGTAATTGACTGGGCTTTAAATCGCCAAGTTGCACTTCACCAATTAATTTTCTAATTTGTTTTTCTTCACTCTCCCGATAAATACCCAAGAGTCTCTGTTTAGCCCTTGAATATTTATCAGGATGTTCGGAATCTACAAGATCCCAAATATTTTCAACAGTTTTTAAGTCTAGTTGTGCTATTAAGTAATTAAATTTGGTAGTTTCTTTTGTAATATTTGATAACTGGAATTGCGCCTCGGCCTGCACAAACCATATATCGGGCTTTTCATGCCAAAATGGGGGTAGTTTAATACTCACAGCTTCAATTGTGGGTGGTTTCAGTACTGGAGCACATGGTTCAGGAGCACATGGTTCACCATCGTCTTTGTTAGGCATTTTTAACTTTAAAACAGTAACAACACAAAACACGGGGTCACCACTTTGTACTGGGTTAGTACAATTAAATAAATGAACTAGTGTTTTGGTTATACTTTAATAGTTTTATTTAACACTAATACACATACATCCCACACTTCACTAACTAACTACTAGCAGCTTTTTACAATAGGGAGGTTACTCGTAGGTTACACATTACAGGCTGGGCAACCGCTACATAGTTCTTCTGTATATATAGAGTGTTCTAGAGAAGTACAGGGGAAAAAAACGGTCCTAAAAATACAATAATTTACAAAATATATATATTCTGATATTTTAGATTTCAAAATCGAAATATAATTTTGAAATTTCTCACTGTTCCAAATGTGCATGATACAAGTGTTTTGAAGAAAGTGAAGGTAATATATATATACATAATAGTAAAAACAACAAATATTTCAGGATGTCTATATACGTCCCGCCCGGTTAAAGGGTTAATGCTGTTTTCTTACCTTTAACATATATTGGAGCGCCGTATTTAATTATGCATCTTATTAAGTTGTGATATATTTTTATTAGAGTATTTCTATCAGCACCCCAACTCGAGTGAGAGATGCACCTTCTTTTCATAAATTCTTCTTTAACATATTTTATGTTAAATACGTTAACAGTCCATATTTTATTTTTTAACAGTCCGCGGTTTAAGTAGTTTTATTAATTTGTAGTAAAAATTAGAAATAATTTTTAATAGTCCACAAAAACTAATTTTAAAAAAATACGGTGCGATGCGCGCATCATACAACTTTAACTTACCGACCAACTTAGATTGGAAATCGATGGGTTTTGATAAATAAGAATATATCATTCAGCATTTTCACCAAAGTTTGTAAACTAAAATATAATTATTAAAGATTAACTTGTACCTTTTTTTTCACACCGTAAACTGCTTTAATAATTTGAGCATCACGTGTTTACTCTCTAAAATACAATAAAAATTGTTATTGTTAAATAAAAGTTTTTATTTTTATTTGTGATAATACGGGATCCGTCACGTCTGATTTCCTCTATTTATTCGTCAAAAACTTCACATAGTTACCATAGAAACAAATAAGTTCCATTAAATATGTATGTTCCGAAACACGTTGACAACTCTTTCGCATGAACAGAACTTGAAGGGCATGGGCGGATCCAGCCGGATGTAAATGGGGGCTGCAGTCTCAATGGGAAGGGGCAGCAGTCCCAAAGCCCAACACTTGGACCTGTCAATCAGTTTTTTGACCTTTAAGTTTTTTTCCTACAGATGAAATTATATTCGTTCGACATATTATTCGTTCTTTAACTTTTTTTTTTCTGTTCCTCCCTTTCCTCGCCGTGTAGGCTGGGATTTCCAAGGCCACGGGAAAGGGTGGGGGATTGATGCCGAGTATTAAAAGAATAAGTTCCTCTGGCTCCAGGTTTTAAACTTGTTATCTTATGGTTCCCAATCATATGTTTCCACGGGCGCCTGCCCTCTCGGCCATCCCGCCATGTTGATCTTTGACTTCCTCCTTTTTAGGAAACTTTAATTCTACCTTTTAAAGACAAAATCATTTCCAATGACAGAAAGCCTTCATTGGATGTCTTTGTTTATTATTAGTAAAGATGCCTTTACTTATTAATAATGGTCTGCCATTAAAAGCGTACTTCGCATGCGTGTACTCAACGTGTTTTAAGAAATGTGAATATTTTTCTTTTTTATCCTGTCTGTGTTTATCGATTTTTTTCATTATTCTTTTCTTTGAGGATGAAACCTACAGGTGCCTTTACATTCTACGAACTTCACCCTCGAACAGTTGTTCGGGTGTTCTAGGTACTTCATCTGTTCGCCTGTGTTCGGGGGTAGCGCTAGTATCTCTTTTGATTTGGGTTTTTCCTAAGTGACAGAAGTTGTTTATGATACTAGTGCGCCGTTGTAATTCGTCTCCATTTTTTTTATTTTTCAGATAATATAAAATATATTGATAATGGATATTTTTTCGTTGGGTGCGTCAGCCATATTTGTAGGCTTAACGTCACGTCATGTATAAATGGCTGTTCAGGGAACGCCGGTACGGCAAGGTTCGAGCAAGAACCTGTTCGAGGGTGAGGTTCGTAGAAAGTAAAGGCACCTTAACTGATATCAAAGAATACTTGATCATCAATTAACATAATGAGTTATAGCCATTTTTAAACAAATCAAAAAAAAGTAAAACTGAGATTGATTTGAAGAAATTTTTGCTCTCACATCATGGGCATATACCTGCCACAAATACCAAATTTCAGTTGCGTGGGGTTTCTCGTTTTTGAGATAGTCCGTTCACACAAACACACACCATTTCACGGGACTTGGTTATTTAGGCACAAGGGGTAATTCCGTTGAACTCAAAACGTATTTCCGTTGAAAAACCGAAAGTCCAAATTTATCAGTAACGCAATTCTTTTCCTTAGTGTATATTTCACATACCTACGGGTAAGTGAAAGTAACAAATATCCGGTGTTTAGAAATCAACTTTCATAGCTTAATAGTGTTTTCCTGTATGTATGATAAATTATATTGTAGTGTAGTTCACGAAGATTCTTCTGTTCCTTAGGCATGTACCTTGGAAAGTTAAGATATGTGAATGAGAAATGACTATTATCATTATAAAAATATAATGTGTTTATGCTTAATAACTACCGTGCTACATTGCTCGATTAAGAGTAGACTGAAAACCATCAATTCTAATCAAATTTATTCAAAAACATTCTTTCTTTTTTTTAGAAAAAATTCGCATTAGACGACTCGACTTATACCCATTTATTCAAATGATGTCATTTTAAAAGGCAAATCTTACGTAGTGCTTTTGGTGGCGAACCCCTATAAACTCATGGAGTGATTAGACTTATTACATACTTCAATTCGTTATGGTAGAGGTAAAAACAAAAAAAAAACTTTTTGTAAATTCATTAGAAAGCCAATTATTAAGAAAACTTATATCAAACATGATTTGGTTAGATTGCTACTTACATATAATTCTCTATACATTCCATATAAAATTTAAATATAATTTTTATTACATTGACAGTTCCATTGAACTTATTACCCCCTGTACGTTAATTAATAAACATGCCTTTAATCTAAGCCAATTTTAAGATTATTAGAAACACTATATTCAAAAACCAAAACTACTTTCCCATCTTCCAAATTTTGCTCATACAGTAATAAAAAATAAAAACATCTCTTGTATTTAATTACACTTAAAAGAAATAAATACTGAAATAATGTATCAAATGTTCATTAAAAATCTTTAATTAATTCAGAATTCTTCATCGAAGTAAATATTAAACTTATAGAAGCATGTTAAATTATCTTTATTAAAAAATATCACAAAAGTATTATACACTTTGTATTTCAGCTTGGAGGATAAAGTACGCCAGAGAGCGATACAATCGATTGTTTGCGATTATGAAGTCGAAATGACTCATGAATGCGCTAACGGTCATTCATTTGAAATTAAATATACATTTTTTATATAAAAAGGTACTGAAAAGTCCTTTCCTTCTTTAAACTCTCGAAAACAAACCCTATATTTCTTATTTATATTAAACATTAAGAGGAACTTAGTAACGAAATATACAAGCAAATAGTTCTGAAGATATCAACAAAATTAATAAAGGCTTATTACAGTAATATGAGAGTTTATTATTCAATAAAAATGATATTTTTATGTAAAACAGTTTGTTAACAGCTTTGAATCAAGCATAGCAATTTTTTACCTTTTCATGTTAGTAGTAAGTATTAAAGAGGTCAACAACCATTTAACAAAAGCAAAGGTATCAAATTAATTAAAACAATATTAACTTACTAAAAATGGAACTACTATAACATTTTCTTTGACACGCCAGAGCATATCAAGATAACACCAACGTACTTTTATTTAACTGATAAAATCAAAAATTTTGTAGACTGATACAACTGATCATAGAGGTTCTATATTGTCAATTAATAGTCAAGAATTTACGATTATAGTGACCGTTACCTTTTATTATTTTACCACTATATTTTAAATCAATATAAGATGAAATAGGTGTATTCTTATCTGATAGCAAGCTTCCACATTGAACGATTTATACTTTGATCCACAATCGATTCTTTTATCTCATCCAATATTGAGTCATTTGCTTTTCGTCGATTGTGCCCACCACTACCCCCATGTGAAATACCATTATGGCTGACTATGTTGTTGACATTCGTTGGAAGAAGCTAACGTTACGTTGAATTTTAATAACAAATAAGCTTTATTAGGGTTTATAGATTTCTTCCATTGCCTTTATACCCCGCCCTGTTTCACCTGTACTCTTTTTTGAATGAACCAGGAAGAAAAATCTCTACCTTTTCAGGTGCGTACTTTCAAATAGCATTATCTCCGCTATTTGAAGATATAGAGTTTTTTCTTCTTGTATTCATACTTAAAAAACCCAAAGTACGCACCGGTAACAGTATTTTACGAAAATTATAGAGTTTTGTTTTAACTGTATTAATGATTACTTCTAGTCAAAGTGCTACTCCACTCACAACAATGACTTTAACGGGGAACACTAATACGTTAGGTGTAACGACTACTTCGGGAGTGTCTGGTGTAGTGTTAACAAAACCTGTAAATCAAGCTGTAGGAGGACAACAGACAATTGTAGGTAATTCACCTCAAATAGTTCCAGCAAATGTTCAAATTTTAAATGTCAATGCTGTTCGGGCTGCTGCTCCTAATCAACCTGGTGCTAAAACATTGCCTCAAAGGGTTATGATAGGTACACCACAAATGGTTGGTGCAAGGCCAGGCCAACCTGGGGTATGTAGTTTTCTGTAACTTATTTAAATTTTAACTGACTCTCTTTAATCATAGTAGATTTTGTTACGTTAAGTCACTGAATAGATGTGATCTTAGTTACGTAAGTTGATTGTCGGTGTAAGACTTATTGATATCAATTACTTATTTTTAGCAAATTACTCTTCAAACTCTACAAGGGCTAGCACCAGGAACACAGGGTCATCTTTTGTTAAAAACAGAAAATGGCCAATACCAACTGCTACGAGTTGGACCTGCAACTGCTGGAGGGGCACAGCAAGCTCAAGGGGCTCCGATATCTGCCAATAATGTTAATGCATTTAGGGTTCAAACAATCGCTGTGAGTATTTCAGAACAATTGGTGAACATTCATACATTTAAATTGTTTTAGCTTACATATTTGATATGTTAATTAATAATCTACCCCTGGTTTCACTTATTCTGATTACTTGTTTGATTTATTTTTTTCTATTGATTTATGTTAACATTAAATTGTTAGCATTAACAATTTTTAATATCTTCATTGCATTTGTTATCAGTATATGTCCCTTATCATGCAGATTCATTGCTAGTTTTGACGAGCATTGAATTTTAGCTAGCATAATTTGTTATTAAAGGGCCTGTTATTTGTTAATCAAAATTATCTGATATTTAATGTGATGTTCTTGAATGGCTGTGAAATTAATTTTTTTTTCTTCTGCAATCAAGTATTTTACTTATCACAAATTTTTATTCCAGAACACTAAATGCCTATTAGTGTTTATTGTTGTAATTTTTATAGGGTGCCAATACACCAGGAGCTGGTGTTCAAACCCAAGTTCCGGCCCTAGCAGCCCAGAGTTCAGGGACAGGCACCCCTGTAAGTAATTTATTCATATTCAGATTTATAGTTTTTCAAGTGAATGTGGCATTCATTTATGTACTGCAATTTATTTTGGTGCTGGTATAAAAATTATTGTATAATGTTATACAACTTTTTCTTAATTACTAAGAAACTAAATAATAATTGCTTAAAAAACCTTTCTTTTTTCTTCTTTTGAATTAGACCTTACCTTCACGTTCAATTATCAATATAATGTAGTAATTTTAAATTGATTAGATAAGGGGGAATGATATATTTTATGTATATCTTAAGAAAAACAAACATCAAAAGCATGATGTCTATTAATGATGTTTAGCCAAAACGTACATTTTTTAATCAGGTTTTGATTGGTGATTTAGAAAAAAACTAGAAACCTGTCACTTGGTTATTTAACAGTATAACCTCAGTTGAGGTTAAATCAAGCTGGACAACATTGAATGTTAAATAATTATAAACAAGTACAAATTATTTATCATATAATCACAAAAGACAGTAATTTTGCTTTATTTTTCACTGTTGCGTCTACCTAAATAAAGAATATGTTATAAATCATATGAAATATAATTTATGTATAATAGTTAAACATCTGTAAATTATTTTCAATTTCTGTTATTAGAAAATGTTAAGTGCTAAAATTATCCTCCCTAATTTTCAGTATTTCTATAATGAGTTTTTTATTTCTACCATTGCAAAACATCAAGTTATCCATGATTTTTGGAAGCCTGTTATTTAAAATCTTATTAAAATTAAGCAATAATGTTGTTTCCCATTATTATTATTCAAATAATGTGAATATCATTCTAAAATCAAAGAAAATAAAACTTTTTTGTAAAACATATGCTCTAGGATTTCTTAATCTGAACATGTTATATAGTTATAAATCATTTTGTTACTCTACAATAAATAATAACTACATTGCTATTAATATTATTTTTAATTATTCCTAAACGTCCTAAAAAGATTCCTATAGTAATTAAATAAAAATATTAATTTTGTAATCCTTGGCAGATACTTTTATGAATATAAAAATTATTGGCATTAGTTAATATCACATTATGTAGTTGATTTCTGTAAAATTTAAAAAATGTTGTTTAATCAATTCTTTTCCAACTCTCTCTTTTTTCTTTTTCTTTTTTTGGGTGGTTCGAATCAATTTCTTAAGTTAGTTAATTGGTGTTTTCGTGCTATTCTAATTTTTTAATGATTGCTGGAAAAGTAATATGATATATGAATAAATAAAATAATTATATGATCTTAACTCATTTGGGCAGGGAGTGTAGTAGAGCACGTCCTGCTTTATCATTGTCACGCTTAATGGTAAGAGGTTCAAATCCACCCTGGGCAGGTTGAATTTCATTTTGTGGCAGACATTAAATAAATTTTGACCTTCCCTCCATGTTTAGAATATGTTAAAGGCTCAGACTATGCTGCTTTCTCAAGGATTATTTATTTTTCTTAGATATTTTTATAATACCTTTTAAATCTCATATCTAATTTTTAACTTAGCGTCATCTTCACCATCCTCATCAGGAGATTGAATACTATTCATAACTTTCAGCCCAAATAAAGCTATAATTAAACAATTTTATCACCTTTTGTTGAAATTACATGATTTAAATTACATGATGATTTGACCCTTATTCTGGACCATAGGTGGTTGATTTGATTGTAAAAATATAAACTGTTTTATATTTATAAACTGATTGCTAGGTTTAATGTACTGTAAATGATGAAGTATGAAAAACAACTGTTTATCTTGCTATTTATAATAAACCATATTTTACCGTGTTGAACAATAGTTCATTATGTTTAACTTTGAATTTAAATTAAAATCTGATCTATTTAGTTTTTATTTATTATTTATGTAAACTTTATTTTTATATGATCTTGACTATCTAATAAATATTGTATGGTTATGTACTTACATTCCTGTATGAGTCTAGGATTTCTGCTGACTCCATTAACGTTGTGAATTGTGACGTGGAAACAAAACACATTGGCTTCATTTCTATTACTTAAATTTGATACATATTATGTTCATCACTCATATTGGTTATTATTTTTACCATAATAGTTTGTATTTTATTTTATTCATTTTAAAAACCTTTAAAATAATAAAAATCCGCATTTATTGAGTAAGCAGTAGTTAATAGCCAACACATTTTAGCCAGTCATCTTGTTTAGCTTGGTAATGAAAACAGAATTAATAGAAACTAAGTATGGATAAAAGCTGTGTTATAATCATCCTGGTAAGATGTAGAATATAAATCTTCTATATATTTATCTACAAGCGGATTTATTTAATTTCTTTTAATAACTTGTTATATTGTTGAATTACTACAGGTTAAAAGTTAACAATTCTGCTAAATTTAAACTTCACATTAAATTTAATAAGAATTTCAACCTATGCTGATAAGAAAAATATAATTGACCAAGGTTATTGATTTTATATATGTATTTTAATACCACTTAGCTTGATTCTTCTTATTTTACAAGAGTTTTAAACCAACTACCTAATTTTGTTTCTGATGGCCTTCTTATAATTTATAATATAGTTTATTCTTAAAAAAGGAAAACAACATTCATAATATATATTTCGCAAATGCATGGCTACTGTTTAATCAGGCTTCATAGAAATGAATAAAATTTGTTTCCTAACTAACCCATTGAAATGCAAGTTAAATATTGAGGTGGGCAATGTTGAAAATCACAATTTTACAATTTAAATTAACAAATAAAATTTGTGTATCATATCTTTTCTTGTTTGTCTTTCTTTTCCTATCTGTTTGATTTTTCAATTTTTTTTTTTTTTTTTATCCTTTTTACTTTCTTCTATAGAATAATGTAGCGCAAAGAGGTGCTGTAGACCAGACTAAAGAAAAATGTCGAAAATTCCTTGCCAATCTTCTGGAACTTTCGTCAAGAGAACCAAAGGCTGTAGAAAAAAGTGTTCGAACTTTAATTCAAGAACTTGTGGACATGAAGGTAGAACCCGAACAGTTTTGTGATCGTTTGGAGCGACTTCTCAATGCTTCACCACAGCCTTGTTTGATTGGTTTTTTAAAGGTAAGATTGAGTAAAGTGTGGTAGTTTTATATTGAATCATAATTCATATTTATATTAAAAATTGTTATCTAATGATATAATTAATGCCATCTTCTTGAAGTGCTATTTTATTTTCAGAATTGTGAATAACTTTAGATTTTTGTGATACTGTCCAGTCTTTTTTATTGTTCTAATTTTCCTTCTACAGCCTTATCCAAAAGTATTGAGTACCCACATCTTTCATTGAAAAATTCTTGTTCTGTGCACTCATTGCACAACTTTCACTTACCACTCTCCTTTCTCTGAATAAAAGTAGACATTACTTTTTTGAAAATGATATACTTGAATGCCACCAGAAAGTGAACATGATAACTTTTATCCTCTATGACGATTGTTATTAATTGCTCTATTGGAAGGTGGGTGCTGTCGTTAGTACTTCATAACATGGTGCCCCAATAATGAAGTTGGCTCTACTACATGGTGCCCCAATAATGAAGTTGGCTCTACTTACTCATCTGACTCCATATTTTTGTATTCATACTTGGGGTTTATTTGAATTTTATTAAATATATATATATTTAGGGGGTTATAGAAATAAAAATCGAGTTTTAGACTAAACAATCGAGTTTATGATATGTTGTGATTTTGAATTGATAAAATGGTTTAATAATAACAGCTGACAATAAATTGGAACTTTCCGATTCATAAACATTTTAAGCATTAAACACTTCGCCTTATCTCACAAAACTGCTCTTGTGTTCTCTTAATAGTTGTTTTGCTTTTCCATTGTACAAAAAAATTTTAAAGATTGTAATTTTAAGTTTTGAGACAGTTGCTCCTTATTCTTTATCGGTGGCCTTATACCACTTTATTTTAAGTTTTAAATTTTAAGCTTTTTCAAAAGTAGGGGAGAGCGGGGTTGGTTGGCAACAGTTTTCACTTTTTTGATTGTTGAGTTGTTCCTGTTCATATAATCCCAATAGGGCTGATACCACTGTAAACTCCTAGTATTAGAGTACTTCAAGTATTTTTTTCACCACATAATATTTAATACTAAGATCATAGAAAATTGAAGAATTCGTCAATCCAGAGCAGTCCAATTAACCCCCAAGGTGGGGCAGGTTGGCCTAGAAAGTGGCGTTGTTTAGCCATCTCATTCAAGTACTGCCTGACACTTATTATTGTTATTAAAAGCTGCATTATTATGGTATAATAAAGAATCGGTTTTAACAGCTTTTAAGGGAAAATAGAATGACAATAGAAGAAGATAAAAATTTAGACTGTCGTCACTTTCTGAATAAGAAAAATTGGTCTCATCCTCCTTGCTGGAACTAAAGACAATTGGTAGTTTTACCTTGCTTTTGTGAATTGCTACTGCGCCAACAAACTTTAGATGAAGAGAGCCAACTAACCCCACAGGAGGGATCATATGAAAGATGGCTGCCAGAACAGGGGAGAACAATCAAACAAGAAATTGGTTATTCGAAAGGTTAGGTTTTTCAAAGGAGTTTGGGGCTATGTGAATAGAATCGGAGTCAAATGTTTTACAATGCCTTTAAACCAAATTTACTGAAAATATAAAAATTTACTTACATGTTGTAAAATCAAGTTCCCTGGTCCTCCAGGATGGGGGTTGGCGTTGGGTTTGCAGCCCATCGTTGGAAAAATAATAAAAATGCATTCAAACCTAATAAAACAGCCTCGGATGTAAGACTGTCAAAAAGGAAACGACAATGGCTACGGAAATGGAAAATACGTATCGGAACATGGAACGTGCAAGGATTAAGAACAAAGAGGAAAGAAGTTATAGATGAGATTAAGAAATTGAATATAGATATTGCTATATTAACGGAGACGAAATTAAAAGGAAAAGGAATAGAACCATATGATGACTATATCCACTTTTTTAGCGGAGTAGACAAAAGTGAAAGAGCCAAAGCTGGAGTGTCTATTTTGATTAAGAAAAGTTGAAAAAAAAATATAGTTAATTATCAATGTGTTGATGAAAGGCAAATCAAAATGGAAGTGAAAATATATGGCCGACCAGTTGTTATCATAGGTGCATATGGACCTAATGATGATGCTTCTGCTGTGGAAAACGATAAATTCTACGAGAACCTGAGGGGACAGTCAGAGCATGTAGCCGATAGGAAGATACTCCTTTGGATCGGAGATTTAAATGCTAGAGTAGGAAGCAGTGAAAACTGTAGAACAGTTGGAAAATATGGTGAGAAAATATGAAACGATAATGGATGTCGACTGATAGATATGTGTGAGGAAAGGGATATGAGAATCTTAAATGGATTCTATAAACATAAAGATATCCATAAATACACTTGGTGCCAACCAACAAGACAATTACAATCTATAATTGACTATATAATATTAAGGCAAAATAATTTTGTAATGCCCCAGGATGTCAGAGTCATTACTTACTTACCTGTCATCTGACATTTAAGCCTTGGAAGTCTGATGCCGCTAAAAGATGCGAGGAGACTGAAATTGATGAGAAAGAAAACTGCAAGAGATATTTACTTGACAGCTTAAAGCAAGACTCAGTCAGGTTATTGTATCAAAACAGATTAAAAAATATACTTGGGAAGCTCCAGCCAGATACTTTCGAGATAGAGAACGTATATAAAGAGATTAAGAATACAATTCATCAAGCAGCTATGGAGGCCTTAGGAATACAAGAAAAACGTGTGCACCTTGATAAAGAATGGTGGAATGAAGAAGTCGCAACAGCGGTCTAAGAAAAAAAGGAGTTATATAAAAAATGGCTCTCCAATCGTGATCCCATTGTGTTGCAAGAATATAAAAGAAGCAATAGAGAGGTTAAAAGGAAGAGAAAGAAAGCTATCGATGATTTCTGGAATAATAACTGCGAATACATTGATCGCTGTATGCACGGACAAAAGTCGACAGAAGCGTGGAAAATCCTCAAATCCGTTAAGAACCCAAAGCGAGAAAATGTTAAAATTAATCTCATAGAAGAAAAACGATGGGTAGAGTATTTCACTAAGCTCTTGCAAGAGGATCGGAATGAATTCAAACTAGAAGAAACCCAGGATTGTATAAATGAAGCTGACACTCTCGTAGTCGAAGTCTCTGTAGATGAATTGGACTGTGCACTAAGTGACATGAAAAACGGAAAAGCACCTGGACCAGGAAACATTCCCATAGAGTTGATTAAATACGGACCTTTGGAGCTAAAAAAGAAATTGGCCGAGTTCATGTCACTCTGCATAAAACAAGGGACAGTTCCTAGCGAATGGAAAGAGGGCCATATCACTCCAATCCATAAAAAAGGGAGCAAACGACAGTGTACAAATTACAGAGGGATCACTGTAACTAGCAGCTTAAGCCGACTGTTTGGCAGAATACTCAACTAGAGGTTAATGGATGAGTGTAGACATATGATTCCTGAGGAACAAGCCGGATTTAGGCGTGGTAGGTCTTGTACAGATCATATATTTACCCTCACTCAACTGATAGAAAAATTTAAGGCTCATAATAAAGAAATAAATTTAATATTTGTTGATCTTCAAAAAGCTTATGACACGGTGCCTCTTAGCAAACTATGGAATGCTTTGGAAAACATAGGAGTAAGCCAATACTTGATTCGAGCTATAAAGGGACTGTATTCGCATGCGACAGCAAGGGTCAAGCTTAAGTATGGACTATCAAAAGAATTCCCAATTACTAAAGGCCTAAAGCAGGGCTGTTCGCTCTCACCTCTCCTATTTAACCCTTTAACCGGGCGGGACGTATATAGGCGTCCAACCTAAACACTACCGTGAACGGGCAGGACGTATGTATACGTCCTTGAAATATATGTTGTGCCCTGGAATGGGTGGGACTTATATTTTCGTACAACAGAGTGATTAGTCATCGATACATGTAACGACGTGAATTTATACATATATATTATACACACACACACATACATATATATATATATATATATATATATATATATATATATATATATATTTATATATATATATAATTTATAATATTTATAATAATAATATATTTAATTTATATTTATATATATATTTTTTGTACTCTTTATAATAGGTTAAGGCTGTAAATTTAATTAAATAAACGAAAACGAATATATTTCATAGCCTTCCCATTTATTTTAAGCATAAATGAAAAAAATAATAATATGAAGTTACATTGCACCGGGCGGGACGTATATACACGTCCTAGTGAAAGAGCTCACGCCCGTTGTAGGATGCGTAATTTAAAAGGGAACTCCCCGGTTAAAGGGTTAATATTTATGTGGAGTGCATCCTTAGCCTATGGAAAAGGAAGTGTAGTGGTATGGGGGTTGCCATAGATGAAAATGTTTTGTACAATTTACAATTTGCTGATGACCAGGTCATTATTGCAAACGATGAAGAAGATGCGTCATTTATGATGAGGAAGTTGCTAGAAGCCTATACGGCAGGGGGGCTGGAAGTCAGCAAAACTAAAACGGAATATATGGCATTTAATAGTAGTGGGAATTCCTCAATAAATGTTGGAGAATGGGATTTGACCCCAACTGAACAGTTTAAATATCTGGGAAGGTGGCTATCGAAGGGGAACAGCAATATGGATATTGATGAAAAAGTAATTAGAGGTAGAAAGATTATCCAAATATTAAATTCTGTTCTATGGAATAAGAATGTCCAACTTCAAACCAAAAAAAGAATATTCTACGCTTTTATAATCAGTACCGTACTTTATGCCTCTGAAACCTGGACCGTTTCAACAGCCTCAGCCAAAAAACTTGTTGCAATGGAAATGGATTTTTGGAGACGTAGCTGTGGGATATCTCGAATCCAACATGTCCCGAATAATATCATAAGGGAAATAGTTCAAGAACCAATTAATATCCTTCATACTATCGCAACAAGAAAGCTGAGCTGGTTCGGACACGTCATGAGGATGTCGGACGACCGGTGGTCTAAGAGGTTACTGAAGCATATTCCAAGTGAAAGAAGAAAGAGAGGTCGTCCTGAAAAGAAATGGATGGACGGACTGCAGGAAGCTATGGCAGCAAGAGGATTGCAAGAAGACGACTGTCAGGACAGGAAAAAATGGCGGGATGGATTGTTAGGAAACGACATATGACCTCGCGTTGTAATAAAGTCGTTAATAAAAAAAAAAAAAAAAATCAATCAATGAAGCACACTCTTCTCTAGAGTGTTAGCACCGGATTGAAAACTCAGGACAAGACTCCCGAGGTCGAGCGGGTGACATGGTACAATGGTGGGGCTTTCACAACAGGTGTGACAGAAACTATAAGCCGATGGCCAACCTACCCCCTACGCCAACCAACCCCGCTCTCCCCTATATCATGTGTTGAGTACTACAACTAGGTAACTACAAATTTGGCAAAATGTGGGTAACTACAAAGAAAAATTCCAATAGGTTAGGTCCATAGCATACTATAAACATAGCATAATGCAACTTGGTATCTGTTGTTGACAATTTGCAGGTGATATTTAGAGTTTTCAAAACTAGATTATATAAGTTAATGATCAAAGACAAAATACATTGTACAGCTAGGTAAGTTCACTTATCTAGGTGTTAAACATATCAGCATTGCAATATTAAAGCAACAATTTAGCATGTCTAGGTTGAGCAACAAGTCTGTCACTTGTTTTGTTGATCAACCAAAAATCTTTAAAAAAAACTTTAAGATTTACTCGAAACAGCTGAATTGTACTTAAGTAGTTGTAGTATTGACCCCACGATATTATACAAAAGCAAAACTACGCTAACTCGAAAAAATTGATTTTTCATTTAATTTTTTATCTTGAAACCTCAGCAACTGGCTACAAATTGGGAAACCAACAAATTGACCAACATATTAACATTTTAAAATATAACCTAAATTAAAGATATTTATTAGTATTGGTTTTTGTCATTTTTATAAAAATTAAATGCTAATGTAACACGATAGACAATATATTATTCGAAAACTAATACTGTTAGTGCAGTATAAACACATTTTGAGTTGTGTTGGTATTACATTAACAAAGGAGAGGGTATGGCCAGATTTGAATCATTGAATGAACATTAGAAATACCATCTTCTCTGCTATTGGTTATTTGGAGCCTTGGCTGTAGTGATGGTTTGAAAGTACTTGACCTGTTATTTTTTAATAGGTATCTGTAAACTGAACTTTACTCTTACCGATTTTCATAAATAATAGATATGGTGTATGTGTCAATCGATACAGACTCCTTTTCTGGCCACCAGGCGGGGACAAGACCTTATCTATTATTTCCTAAATATTGTTTCATATCTGTAATTTACTTTCTGTTCCCTAGTACTGCCAGTTTTTGTAAATCTATTGTGATGAGAAATCGATAGTAGTGGTATTTACGGTATATAGTAAATTGAAGCTAAATTTTCAAAATTTTGTCTGTAATACCTTTCTGAAAACTGACGATAACTGTTATAGTAAAAACATGTTTAGAGTAATACTCAGTTAAACACCATTTAGAAATATGTTATAGAGCCAAAGTTTGTAAACTAAAATGTAAATATTAAACGTTATTTTAAGGGTCACCTGTGGTATAGTGGTTAGCATAGCAGCTTATAATACCAAAGGTTTCGCTTACCACAAGGTGGCTTTATGATTTTTAAAGAGAGAAAAAATCCTTGGCTGGTCTGATAGGTCCCAAACCTGTATGATGTCAGGTACTTTCTGAAGATTATTATCCTAATTATACCTGGGTAGGAAAACTCCAGGACTCTCACTGTAGCATCGTCCGATAAGCCTTAGTTGCATTAAGGGACGTTAAACAAAACAAAAATTCTTTTGTACGAAATTTTTTTCACCCCAAAAAACTACTTTAAATAATTTGAAGTTTATTTAAATTTAAACTTGTCCATTTAAACCTGTGAAAACAAATATTTCATATTAAAGGACCCAGTCATCCATTCAGAGCAAAGACACAAAAAAAAATATTTTAAATAATTATGCAAAATAATTTTTTCTCGGCTCCTTGGTTATATTTGACAGAACCCTCATACAGAGATATTTTTTGACCTCACAAAAAAAAAAATTGGTCAAAATTGATGACCCATCAGCTGTGATTTTGTTCTTTTTAAGGCAATTGTATTAAAACAAATGATTTCTGTTGACAAATAGTTGCTTATTAATCAAATTACATTTTAATAAAATGGTATTAATTGATATTGTAAATTTATTTAATTTAAGGTAAAGGTTCTTAAGTAAATTTTGGTGCAACTTATAATTTTATAGTTAAAGTGGTTTTGCAGTTATGTGGATTTTTTATTTTTGAGAAACATAATTGTATATCTTAATATTAAATGTTTTTTCCAGTCTCATTCATATTCTTTCAATTGTATTTATATGATATGGCTGGGTCTCCTCTCATCATTATAATAAATTTAGATGTATGACATTTAGTATATTCTCCTGCAAGCAGTTTAAGCAGTTTAAATTTAATAATCAATTAAAACTGTTCAAATAGTGAATTAATTTATTTATTGTATAAATTATAATGATATTGTTAAATTAAAAGATTAAAAAAATTAAAAGTTACATTTTCTCTAAATGTTTAAGACAATGTATCTAATTTTGATAATATTAGTAAACAAGTTAAGGGGTTTCGATGTATTTGGAAGCCACTTCCTGACCTTTATTGTTTAAAAATAATTTTTTACTTAACTATTCTACATCTTTTACTAATTTTTTTTTTAATTTTATTTTTAAGAGTTTTATGGATAAATCTATATATTTTGTTTTTTAAGAAAATATTCATACCAGAAAAGTTTTGAAATAGGTTTTAACCTTTAAAAATCGGCTAAAAAAGGATTAAGTTCTATTTTCAAGCTTTTCTCAGCAACCTTTATGCTAATTTTGAACATTCCTTTTTTTTGTGTGTGTATCTGAGTTTCTAAACCTATTGTAAAACAATTCTTGAGCATTTTTTAAATATTTTTTTACTTTCAGTATTTTTAAAAGTTTTAATACAATGTTTTGAGTGAACAGTTTTGACATGTTGACATCCAGTATTTTCTTATAAAAATTACCACTTTTTTATGTTCAAGTTGGTTTTTCTTGGTACTGGATCGGTCTATTTAAAAATCTTGTGCGATGCTTGCAACACACAACTTTCACTTACCAACCTTCTTAGATTAGAAATTGATGTGTTTTGATAAAGATGTAAACACCATTCAGCGACTCAGTAAACACAAAATTTTCGGTAAAGGTACTGAAGAGTGGCTGATGGGCGTGGCGTGTTTTGAGAGGTTATGTGACCGTGATGTTATCGAACTCCCATCGCCTTTTTTTCAGTTAAAAAGTGCCTTGATTGGCTTTTATAGATTCTAGCTTTCGAATTTTCCATATTTATCTACTTATTTTTGTTTGCCTCCGTATTTTATGGAGTATTAAAGTTTGTAATGCAAAACTTGAAAGTTCTAAGTACTTTTCGATTCATTGTTGCTTTTTTTTACTTTCACTTACCTATATATGAAATATATAGTAAGTGGAAGTATTGCGATCGTGAAAAATTTCGACTTCCGGTTTTCAACGGAAATACACGTTTTGGGGTCCCCTGAGTCCAAATAACCAAGTCCCCCGAAATGGTCTGTGTGTGTGTGTGTGTGTGTGTGTGTGTGTGTGTGTGTGTGTGTGTGTGTGTGTGTGTGTGTGTGTGTGTGTGTGTGTGTGTGTCGATTTTCTCAAAAATTCACTGTGGAATACGAGTGTGAAGTTGCCTGTTGATACCATTCAAGTGCTCCTTAACTTGCGCAGGCTTAAGACCCTAAGAATAAAGAATTTAATAACCACATGGTACTTGAGCTTGAACATTTAAAAATGAGGAGAACTGGCCGGGCTGAGGAAGTGTATGAAGTGAGCAGGCATGGACCTGCATAGGCATGCTTGAAGAATGGGAAATAATGTAGGCTAGAAACTTATGGACCCTAAGTAATTGATGTTAAATGGCAGGGAAGATGTTATGTTCTCTGAAACATCTTCTGTGTTCTCTGACGAATAAAAATTATGATTTTGTGTTTCTCAGATATAGTAAGGACACTAGACTGACTCTACTTGGCAAATGTATTTATTTATTTGTTAATGTTGTATTAAAGAGAACTAAGTTACAATTCTTTTTTTTTTTTTTTTATAATTACAGCAACTTGGCCAATTTAATTAATATTTTAAAAAATTAAGGTCAGTTAATGTTAATTAATAATTTTTATTTTATGTTTATAATATTCTTATTGATTTACAGAAAAGCTTACCTCTCCTTAGGCAATCAATGGTTAATAATGAACTAATAATTGATGGAATCAGGCCTCCTCCAGCATCTGTCCTAGTACAATCTGCCCCGACGACCACTTCGCAGGTAATTTATAAAAATACTAAATGATAAATATTTATACTAAATACATGACATTAAATACCAAATGGTTAATGTTATCAACTCTTATATTGTACCAAAACTTGGCATAAAATTATATGTATGAGATAAAAGCATTGATATTCATTTTTGAAGTTCTCAAGAAATTTTGTTTCTCATATTGTATGTAAATCAAGTATCATCATTCTGTTTAATTTTTATTTCAAATTAGAGCTAAAGAAAATAGGGTTTTCGTATAAAAGGATACCATTCAGTATTGATGGAATCGCTCGTGTCACGATGTTTATCCGGGATAAAATCCGAATCTACTGAACCGATTTTGATAAAATTTGGCTCATTACCTGTAGTTTTGTCCAACTTATAAGATAAGATAGTTTTTATCTCGGTTATTTACCTCAATATTTATTTTATTGCGGACTAAATGTTTATTATACTAAATTGAGTGTTATTTTTTATAAGTTCTATACATTTCCAACATATCTTGGTATAAGTCGATTTATCGACACAACATTTCATTTTCATTTGATATTCAGCTTGGGTAAATATCGAAAGGCTGACAATTAGCTTCATCTTTGTGCTGACAAGGTTGGCGTCAATAAATCACTCAAATCGGCTCATTATTCCTTATGGAAGATGGACGACATTCTTAATAATCTTCGGAATCCAAAATTTGTCTGTCATCTGGATCTCTTTAAACCATATTTTTATATTTAGGTCTGTAACTCTGAATCGTCTGTCCTCTCGAATCAGACTTCACCAAAACCGTCCAATTCAACTGATTCCTGGATCAATTTTAGTTCAACCTAGATTAGGATTTAAAAATAGGATATAATTAATTTAATGGATTGAGCCACAGCAACACAACACATGGCCAGGTCTGATAGTAATTTATAAGAATTGTTAAATCATAGAGGTGTTAAATTTTTAGCAAAACTTGATATTGGGTTTTTTAAGTTCAGGAAAGGTTCCAATTATTAGTTTTGTTTGTTGCCTCTGGAGTTAATAAGTATTACCAATTATAATTTTCCCTTACTAACCATTCATGAAGCTGAAAAATCACTGGCTGTGACATTCTTGATTACAATATTTTCCAAAAAAGTCTGATTTATGCATTCAATGTATTTGTCATTTCAGTATGTTAAAAAAGTGGAAAATAAATAATGTCGAATCCCTGGGAAATTTTAATATAGTCTCATCACAGATCTGAATGGAGAAGAAAGCTGTATCAGTAAGTGGCATTACTGCATGGTCACACAATCGTCAGTCCAGTAGAATTAGAAAACAAATCGGCGATAGTTGTGACAAAAGGTTTTATTGTTTTAATGGCTTCATTTATATCCCAATATGACTATCCCAAGTTTTTCCCTTTGGATGAGTTGTATTGAGGTAGTATGGGACTAAATTTACCCCATAAAGATCTGCTTTTGCAGTTAGACTGTTCATAAAACTCATTAATTACACAGAATACCAAATGTTCTGATTAAAGAGTTAAAAGCAAAATAAAACTTTTAAGTCCTTAAACTTTTTTAATATATATACATATATACATATGTTTGTGTGTGTGTGTGTGTGTGTGTGTGTGTGTAGTATAAGCCATATTAATGGTTTGGCAATGAGTCACAGTGCCATGTGAAGCCCTAATGGCTGAGATGGTTTAGGTATCACCTTTGCAACCCATGTAGGGTTTTTCTCCTATTCTTGTAATTGTTTCTACAGGTGTAAACAAGTTAATCTAAAGAAAGCCGTGCTTCATTCAGTGGATCCAAAATAAATTTCAACTTTTTCTAATCAGATTCTAACACACACCACTTAACTCCATTTAGCTAAAGCATGTGATGCTATTATGCTCACTTGGCCACCATGGCTCAGCCTCGATTTGGACAGGTCATAATTAATTTAGTTTTTTACTTTATTCATTTGAACTATTGAATAGTTATCAACCTTATCAACCTAGTTAAAATAGATTGATTACCTGTAGGTTAGCTCCTTCATGCGCCATACATACAAACTGGTCACTTAGCAGGTAAAGTGGTAGCTCAGTAATAATGATTTTTGAGAACTGCTATCTTTTTAATTTCTTGGTATATTAATTCCTTGTTGCATGACTTAATCTGCTTACTGGTGGCGGTACTATTGACCATAGAACTATTATTAGATTATTACTTATTTTTATTGAATACTAATAATATATTAGATGCTGGTTGGATATGTTGGGAGAAAATACACAAATAATTAAATTTATTTTAATATATTCCAACATTGCGGCCTGAGCTTAGGGCCCTCATCAGTGCTAAGTATGAAGGTGCCTTTACACTCTACGAACCTCACCTTGGACCACCTGAACCTTGCCATACCGGCATTCCATGAACAGCCATTTATACGTAACATGACGTTAAGCGAACAGTTATGGCTGACGCCCCCAACGCTAGCTTATGATGAAGAAAAAATCTCCATTATCAATATATTTTATATTATCTGAAAAATATAAAAATAGGAGACAAATTACAACGGTGCACTAGTATCACAAACAACTCCTGTCACTTAGGAAAAACCCAAATCAAAAGTGACACTAGCGCTACCCCCGAATACAGGCGAACAGATGAAGTACCTACAGTACCCTAAGAGCCCACGTGAGGGCTGTTCGAGGGTAAAGTTTGTAGAGTATATAGGCTGGTAAATGGTGCTCTTCTAATTCCTACTCGGCAGCTTAACCTACCTTTATATTATATCATAGCTTTCAACTGCTTGTTGCTTAAAAGGGATAAAAAAAACCTCCAACAGGTCCTTATCAGTTGAAATTGGGCCACATTATATAACTTTCGGTGTTATCATGGAGTGTGAGGTTACTATAGCAGCAGCTATAGGCCAGGAATTAGAACAGAGCCATATAAACAAGATAAAAACCAATAAAAATTCTGTTTTTACTAAGCCTTGTTGAATGTCTAAGCTAAGTAGAAAACTTAAGATTTCTAGAACTTCTAATTGATATTTACATTTTGAATGTATATTTTTTATTTTCAAATATTCTCTATCATGTCTGATATCACTCTTTGTTTTAAAATTCTTTCTCTTAAAAATTGTGCTTTTTCTTTTTTATCTTAGAGTTTGCACCAGAATATAACTTGAGTTTATTTTGAGGGCATATACAGGGTGCTTCAGAGAAGTAGAGATAAAAAAAATTAGAGCTTTTCAATTAAACCAAATATTCAATTAAACCAAACATTATATATAAAGGCATAGTCAATTTTCCTCTCTTTAGATGAATTATAATTTTTTTAAATATTGTTTTTGTTTTTTTTAATTAGGAATGTCTTATAGAGGTTAAATAAGAAGAGATAAAAAATTTCTGTTTTTACCATTTAAATGCACTAATTTTTTATAAGTGCTTGTAAAAATAATAGATGTAGTGCCTGATTTAATTGGGCTTAACAACCTTTCAGTTTGTAATAAAAAATGCAGTCCTATTTTCATGGGATCTGAACTTGTTAACTTAATGGATCAACTATTGTTTATAGATTACTAGAAAAACTGAAGAAGCTGAAAGCTTTCATTCATCGGTAAGCTGTAATGTAAGCCATGTTTAATTTAAAAAGATTTTCTAGAAAAAGGGATAAAAAGCTAACAAAAACGATGATAAGGTACAATTTAAAACCGAAAATATATAATTTGCCATCACTCACAGACCGACAGCCTGTGAGAAAAAATTGACATTATATAAAAATATTGATAGCAATTTTTTAAATTCTTTTAGTATTGACATCAAAAGATTACTCACCTGTAAAAATGGTAGCTCCCATAAAATGGTCAATTTTGACTTTTTTTTCATATTTTCGTTGATAACTCGAAAACTATTCATCACAAAGAAATTTGTGTTATTTTTAAAATAAAAGAGCATACAATTTCGGATGAAAAGAGTTTCTTAAAGTTAAAATTAGTTTTGCCGTTTGGTCAAAACCGATTATCTAACATTAGCAACTTTAACCTTTTTGCAGAAAAATTAATTACACTCATGTTCCAAAATGGCTAGCTCAAATAAAAACCGTTGCATATAAAAGGTTTTGAACATCGAATACTGTGTAAAAAAATTTGCTCTTTTTAAAATTAGCTCACTCCTGTGTAGAAAACTTGATTACAATGTGAAAGTTTTGTAGCGCTTTGTGGCCTAAAATCTATAAAATTTTTGGTTCCTTGCTTATAACCCACAAAAATACTATAACTGTATTACTTTCTCTTTACCACCATTAAAAATGATATACTGTTCCAAATAGAATGACATATTTGAAGTTAAAATCCTGTAAATTTCCTATTAAGGCTTCTTTTTGTAAAGTCTAAACAAATATTACATAAAACTAACTATTTCTTATTTTATATTTAAATAAATAGAAGAAGGTGGATGATTTATAGTCCAAAATTAATTATACTTAGTATTAGCCTAAAGTAAGTGTTACAAATAGTTTTATGTTTATAAGTATATATATCTACTCAGGAGTAAGATAATTTTATAGTTAATGATCTTTTTTTATGCAAAATGAAATGCTCTCCAATTTTTATCTGAAACATTTTTTGTTTACTTTAGATTTTTCCTGAGTTACAGGCTTTGGGACATGAGTTTCCACAAAATTGATTAAAATTACTAATCTTTGTTTTTTAATTTTAGTTAAATAATAAACCGATTTTAACTTCAAATATGCTATTCTATTTGGAAGAGAACACCCTTCTAAAGTAAAGCTATTTATTTGATCCTTATTTTAGGAGTCGTTTACAAGAAGCTACCTAAAATATAAAAACATTATACAGATTTTAGTCCACTAAGTGCTAAAAATGTGTTGCAATTAGTTTCTCTTCACGGGAATGAGCTAATTATTAAATGAAGCAGGTCGTATTATACGGAATTTTTCGTTCAAAAACTATTATATGTTTGTTCATTTGAGCTAGCCCTTTTGGAACATGGGCGTAAATTATTTTTCTGCAGAAAAGGTAAAAATTGTCAATATTTGATAACCTATTATGGCAGAAAGGCTGAACCTTTTAACTTTAAGTTACACTTTTGAGGGGAAATTTTATGCTATTTTATTTTAAAGAGAATACTACTTTTCTTTCTGATAAATCATTTTTGAGTTATCAGCAAAAAAAAAATGAAAATTTTCCATTTTACAGGCCTATTTGTGTAGGTAGCCTGATCTGACTGGCAGAATCTAATTCTTTTAATGTCAATACTACAAGGATTTAAAAATAATATTTTAAGTGTATAATAGTATACAAACAATAATATTGTTTAAGTGTTGTAATGGGTTGTTTCACTGTAAAAAAGACAAAATGGTAAACAATAAATCTTGATACAAATAAGTTATGATCATTATTTAAAACAAGTATTTCTACTTTTTGAATTTCAAGGTCTGTTAATAGATAAAAAATGTTGTTCCCAACTACTTTAGGCACAAGATAACCAGTTCAGATAAAAAAATAGTGTATTTGATTGGTAAAATTAGAAATTTTCTATCTTTTTATTCAAATTCTATAAGACATTAAAAGATTTAAAATAAAAAAGTACAACTTAAAAAATCACAAAAACCACTGTTATTTAAAAACAGGGAAATAGACCATACGATAGTTCCTTTTTGGTAGGAAATTTTAAGTACAAAAACTGCAGTTTTTTGTCTGTATTGATCTTGAACACCCTGAATGTGTGTATTAATAAAAAACCACATTATTAACTTGTAAGAGGTACATTTCACTTAAATATTTAATTTTAAAAAACATCCTCAGTTTTCATGTTCATGAAATATTATTTATGCCTATAAGTAGATTTTATTAATTAATTAAAGACTTATTATATCACTAATATTTTTTAATTGGATTATTATATTATTAACTAGCATTCCCCGTCGCTCATTATCTTGGTATTGATTTAATATAATATGTTAACTAATGTTAAGGAGATTTAGTAGAATCGGAGCTTCCGGTAGGTGGAATGTTGGAGGGGAAAGCTGCCGGCTCGGTAGAAGAGAGGGAGACGCGCAATGGAGAGAGCACTAAAACCGCCTAAACAAAAAAAATTGCTTACTCGTCGTGAACGCTTCATTTTTCGGCCGTATGGGCTTTCGAGTTAAACTCGTCGTATCAAGATCTTTAAAATGAGTCCAAATTAGATATTTTTTCTCGAAGTGCAACAATAGGTGTCCGTTAGAGTTAAACGACAATTTCGCCATTTAAACACCTTAGGGGTTACATTTTTGAAATTCCTTTCTTAGCGGTTACCTAAAATTAATTTCCGAACTTCAAGATTCTATCATTAGTAGTTTTTACTCTGTATTGATTCTATCAGTCAGGACAAAGCCTCTTATATATAGAGAGAAGAAATCAAAATAAACACGCACCATCCCCAATTATGGGAATCACAGTGTGCATAATTTGATTACCACTAATATTTAAATAATCAGTAGCCATATTTTATGTGAATGTCTATTTTAATAATATTGTCTATTTAATACATCAAATAAAAAACATATGGTTTAAAATCTCAAAAATAGATTTCCGTTAGAGTAAAACGACAATTTCGCCATTTAAGCCCCTTTGGGGTTACATTTTTGAAATTTCTTTCTTAGTGGTAAAGGAATTTTACCTACATTGGTTACCTAAAATCTAAATTCCAATCTTCAAGTTTCTATCATTAGTAGTTTTTGCTCTGCGTTGATTCTGTCAGTCAGGACAAAGCCTCTTATATATATAGAGATAACGAATTGTATGTTCATTTCTCAGTATATAATTATCAATTTGAATTGAGATACTAGTGAATTTATTACCTTTAAATAGAGAACTTCTGGGAAGCATAATATTTTGGTTTGTTTATTCATTTAATTTTTTTCTTTATTTCTCATTAAAAAATGAAAGAAATTATATTTATGATTACATATAATTGCTACCAAAAAATGAAAGATGGTGATGTTATTCAAGTCTGTCTGAAAGAATATTCTTCACAATAGTATGTTATATCAAGGCGTTAAGGGAAAACAAAATGGTTACCAGTTCTACCAGCTGTACTGTCTTCTACCAGAATTGGATTGCAGTCAGAGACTAATATCTTTTATATCTAGATAAATAACTTCAATTGTGTAAAGACAGTGTATTTATGTATCTACTTTATATCTTTTATATTATTTTTTCAGTAATTTGTTTTCAAGCCACTTTCCAATAGTAATTTTTCTTTATTTCTAAATATATTAATAATAATCGTAAATAAAAAAGAAATGCTTATTCATAAATTAAAATTAAAGAATCTTCAAAATCTTAGATTTTTTTGTTTTTAGTAAAGTGGCTACTTTTGTATTTTACACTGTTATTGTATCCCCCGTTTTCAGCTAGAGCAGACTAATGTACCATATTTTTGCCCCTTCGACAGATAAGGGGCCAAATCCAAATGACCACTACTCCACAGATGAGGGTTATCACACAGCCAGCTCTTAGGCCGGGACAACAAGTTCAGCATAGGATAATTAGTGTAAGTTTTTACATTAATAGCTAATTACATTCCATTATTTGTATCTAATGTCAAATTTTTGTCACTATTAGTTTCTAAAAGTGGGCCATAGTTGTCGTGTTGAAACCATTCTTAATTTCCTTATTTAATTTTTATACATGTTAGATGTAGACCTTTTTAATCTAACAAATCCATTGTTGTTTTTCTTTGTGAATAATCACCATTGATCTCAATTTTCTGCTGTTACCAACTTAAAATCACAGAGAATAGAATAGACTAGAGTGGGCATGGTGGTAAGACCAGGCTAATGGTGCATATTTCTCTATTAATTTGTAAGCGCATCTTGTAAAGTTAATTTTACTGTATTACATTCAAATCGAAATATAACTCTTATAGCTAAATAACCCACTAATATTATTTCATCATTAGGTAAAAAATTTCATCCTCTTTTCAGTGATATATAATATTTTAATAGGCTTGGAGAAAGATTTTGGCCATATAGAAATTTACATATCACACAGAGTTGAATTAATTTTATTAGATTTACATTATAATAAAAAACTTTCAGCTCAAAAGCCAAACAATATTATTATATCATTTAAAAGGATATTAGATGCCCTTTTCAATAAGATACCTTTGTATGAGAATATTTTAGACAGTATATGCGCGCGCCACTTTTAAATTAAATTTTACTGTATAAGATTCAAATAGACATAAAACTCTTATAAATCAATAACCCACCTATATTTTTTCATCATTAGACAGAGAACTTTATCCTCTTTATATTGTTATATATGAGGGGCGATCAAAAAGTTTGGCAACTAAGCTAAAAGGAAAATAGACTCAATGCTAAAAATATTTTTATTTTTCAATATAATCCCCCCTAACATCAATGCACTTATTCCACCTGTCCTTTAACATACAGATACCACGGAAAAAAAAAAACTTTCTTCTTGGTCTTGAAACCATTCTTCTGTAGCTGATTTCAGGGAATCCAGGTCATCAAATCTTGTCCCTTTTAAGAATCCTTTTAGGTTTGGAAACAGGAAGTAATCACTGGGGGCAAGATCTGGGCTATAGGGTGGGTGGACGAGCTGTTCAAACGAATGGCAGCCTGTGCAACGCGAGACTTGTGGACTGACGCATGAATGATTGTGCTAGCGCTTCCATAGGAAATGCCTAATCCCAAAGCAACTTCAGACACCTTTATTCGACGATTAGCCAAGTTCAAGGCCTCTGCTTGAGTCGCAAGATCAGAATCAGTTGAAGTTGCTGGTCTCCCGGATCTTGCTTCGTCTTGCACTTTCACACGACCTCGTTTGAACTCATTGAACCACCTAGTGACTGTAGAAAAAGAGGGACAATCATGACCATATACATTCCCAATTCTGTCGTAAATATGTTTTACAAAATGCCCTTCTTTACACCAAAATTTAATGACGCTTCGATACTCAAACTTGAAGTCACTGGATATCGACATGTTTACAAAGGCACTGCTAAACATTGACTGGACTGACGGACTCAATATTGTGGGCATGTTTACTCTTGATAGATAAGCTATCAGAGACAAAAGAAGGATTAACGGAATAAAGTTTGTTTATACCTTAGTTGCAAAACTTTTTGATCGCCCCTCGTAGCTAATTAGGCTGGTTGGAAAGAGATTTTCGCTCATAAAATTTTTTGATGACTATTTTACAACTTGGAGAAAATATGAATTCCATGATGAAAAATTATTTCTCTAATATTCATGGTATCATCTGCTTCTGTATGAAATGCAGATTAATGAGTAAATTTAGAAAGCTCCAGTTCAATTAATACCCATTCTAGAGGAATGTCTTAACACGTACAAGTTGGTTTGAGCTAAAGTCGTCATTGGAACTTCAAATATCTCAAAAGTTGAAATGACCTAATTCTGAAACTAGTGGTTAGAATTAGGTAAAATTTGTCGTTTTTTCTTATTTCTGTATGTACTTAATACCTACAAATCATAATCTGAGGGGGGAAGGTTAAATTTCAAACTTTGGCTGGATGATTTGGTGTGGAATGGCCCAATATTAAAGTATAAACTTTTAAAATAAACAATATATTAAATATACCAATTTGTTAATCAGATTATTAAAAACAAAAACCACATGGCTTTTGGCATTCGGCTGGATGATTTGGTGTGGAATGGCCCAATACTATATCATTTTTATATTAATCTATAAACTTTTAAAATAAACAATATATTAAATATACTAATTTGTTAATCAGATTATTAAAAACAAAAACCACATGGAATGTCTCGAAAATTAAGGAAAATATAACGGTTGAGAAAGTAGAAAGCTGATGGGTTGAGGAAGAGAGCAACCCTCTCCCTTATGCCAAGAAGTCAATGGTATCTCTAGTCTGTTCTGTTCTCAGTTCTTTCAATATGTTTGATGTCATAGGCTTTATTATGTGTTTTTCATTATGTATTAAATGTGACATAAACCTCACATTAGCACATTCTTAGTAACGTATATATGTTATGTAACTCTTAGATCTTTTACATGATATAAATATTATTCAGCCTTCTTATTTAAAATTAGTTTTTAGTCAATAAAAATTTTAAAAAGCCTTGTGTTAATTGATTAAGTTGGTTCTACACGAAGCAAATCCTGAACATAGAATCAAGCATTCAAGTCAATTGAGTTTGGCAGTTGGTTGACTCAAATGATTCAAACCATTCGAGTCGAGGTTGAAGCGAGGGTCTTAGCACCATCTGCAGTTTGGAATAACGGATGTTGGCAACAATATTCTTATTACAACCATATAAAATAATATTCTTATTATAATAGCCACTGTTGTTGTATTGTCCTGCAACTTATTTCTTGATGCCACACCATCAAATCATTGAATCTTCACTTTGTACCAAGGGAACAGTTTTTATGTTTTAATCATAGAGCATTTAGTTTTCATGAAAGTTAGGG
Organism: Aelia acuminata; assembly: GCA_911387785.2. Lineage (NCBI taxonomy): Eukaryota > Metazoa > Arthropoda > Insecta > Hemiptera > Pentatomidae > Aelia > Aelia acuminata. Next base: position 51,830,306 of record OU426978.1, on the reverse strand, counting down.
GTACAGAGCACTGATGTTTGATGCAGTTCAGATTAATTTATGTGGTGATTCCCCTGCAACCTCACACTCAAGTTTTTTGGGGTTTTTTCCTCAATTATTTGCATATTTTCGCCCAACAAATTCAGGATACTTCATTTTTGTGGTTATTACTTAGACATACTAAATTTACAAGATGTTCAGACTGATGCGAGGAATTGAGTGCGGTTCTAACCATTTTTGTTATCAAAGGAGAGTTTATGTTCAAATATTGTTGTTCTAACAAGAAAAAAAATAGATATTAGTCAAGCTAAAAATGTACAACCTAAATACTCATTTAAGAGTGTAGAGAATTTCTCAGTAAGAGACATGTATCAACTTAAAATGAGAAAAAAACTCACCATTGACAACAAAGATTAAAAAAGTTAAAAACAGATATCCACCAAACAGCAGCTGAAAAACTGAGTGTAATAGAAGTAAGAAGAAGAGCTAACAAATATTGGTGGAACTTGAAAATAGCAGAAGCAGTTAAAGGAATCTTTGTAAATATGGTTAGTGAACAACACCGCGAGTAATTTACAAAACTAGAAACTGCTAAACCAAAAAGTGAAAAAGTTTTGAAGGAAAGCCATTAACCAGCATTGGGACAAGAGATGCTACAAAATAGATGGATGTTTGCAAAGTCTGAAAAATCATCAGAAGTCTGGAAAGCAATGAAGAACTTTGAAAATAACATAAGAGAAAAAATAATTACAGTAATAATACAATAAAGCTCACAGTCCTGGAGGTATCTGTATTAACTAATCAGGAATGCACCGATAGAAATGAAAACAATATTGGGGGAAATGTTTACTGAATGTATCCATGAAGAAGTTCCAGAGGAGTTGAATATTGGATATTTTACACCGATTTTCGAAAAAGGGCTTTTTCAAAAAAGCTAATAGATCATTCATCAATCATATAATTACTTTGATCCAATTATTAGAGAAAAACTGTCTAGGAACAGCGAGGTCCACCTCGTATTCATTGACCTAAAAGAGGCTTATGATGGCAGTCCCTCCAAGCAAACTGTGGGAAATACTTAATGGGGAGGATTTATTAGCAAATATCTCATAAGAACTATTAAAGGCCTGTGTAACTCATCAACAGGACAAATCAAAATAAGAAATAAATTAGATCAAAGTTTTCCTAAAACAGGGCTGCTCTCTCTCACCTCATCTTTTTAATATGTACATTGAAGAGGTCATTAAGGAAGGGAAATTGGTTAAAATGCTCTAAAATGGGCACTAAGATCGTAAAGCACTTTCTTTCCAAACTCCAGTTTGTAGATGACCTAATAGTGTTAGCTGAAGACGAGTATGACGCGAAATATATGCTTAGAAAACTCCTGGAAGTTTATGAAAAATTGGGCTCTGAGGTAAGCAAAAGGAAGACGACAGACTATATAGTCTTCAATTCGAATACTCCAAATACTTCAATTCGACACACCTCAAATTAGAAAATTGGATATTGAGTAACTGTCAAAGTTTCAAGTACGTAGGTTCATCGATATCCACAGAAGGTACATGCTTGAAGATATCAAGCACAAAGTACTAAAAGGAAGCATTTGATAGGCTGACTAAATTCCTTAATATGGAGTTAGGAGGTTACATTGAAAACCAAAAAGCGGATACATAAAGCCGTAAGAGACAGTACTGTTCTCTATGGTTCCGGGGTATCGGCTATTAAAATGAAAAAAAAAAAAACATTAGTAGCCTTTGAAATGGATTTCCAGAGAAGAAGTAGTACACAAAGTACCAAACTAAGAAGATTATTTCGTTCGAGCATGTCGAGCGAATGGGGGCTGAAAGATGACAACAAAGTATGCTGGATTGGGTCCTGGAGGAATAAAGGAAGAGAGGTCGACCAAAGAAGCATTGGATGGAAGGAGTGGATGAAGAAATGGTAGCGCGACGTTTGAGAGGCCAATAAGAAGATAAGTGATTATGGAAGAGAGTTCTTTTTTGGGGACGACATATGAACTTGTTTTGTAAATAAAGTTGTTATATATATATATTATTCAGTGTAATTTTTATGTTTGTATGAAGGTGGGTAAATATGTAGTTATATATATATATATATATATATATATATATATATATATATATATATATATATATATATATATATATATATGTTATTCAGTGTAATTTTTATGTTTGTATGAATGTGGGTAAATATTTAGTTTAGAAGTGCTTTTTAATTATGGCTGTTTGGCCTCAATCGACTGTATCGCCCATCATGTTATCTGTTATTGAAATTATTGTTGAAGTTATGTCCTGTATTTTGTTTTTAGATGTGAATGTGTGTGTGTATTTCTATATATATAGTGTACTTTATAGGTTGTGTTTGTTAATAGTTTTCAGGTAGTGACACATTCTAGTTTAGACAAAAATTAGTATAAATTAGTTAAAATTAAGAAAATAGTATTACTAGGGTAATCGCACCAGTGATGGACATAGCTAAGACATTTTTGCCGCCTAAAGCCTTACTCATTGTAGTTATGAAAATCTCCCTTAGATATTTAAAATGTTTAGGATCTCCTTTAAATGTTCCATGCTTTAAAATTTAAAAAAGTTTCGTATAAGATAGGAAAAACATTAGGAGGCCATAAAGACACTGATCTTGAGAAACAATACTAAGAAACATCCTGAAACCAACTTTTGTTTATTTCATTCACACAGTTGTCAACAGTAAGCATTGTTCTACAGCCTTGAAAAACCTTGAAGCTGTAAACACACAAGGAGGCTTATTGTTTGTTTAAAACCCAAGCAGTCCATCACTGGGCCCTCTGTCCACAACTGGTGTGCTTACCCTATATGGTATATTTATTATTGTTTCAGTTTAATTTTTTTTTTTTATTCTTTTGTGCGACAGGTTTTTTGAAGTATTGGTTAAGCATGTTTATGCCCAATCATAATTTTTGGGATGTTTTAGGGGTGATTGGGGGGTTACTGAATCGCTTAGATAATGGGGCTGTAACCAGCTGCTGCGCTTATGCCTAAGCTGCTTTAAAACTGTCAAAAGAAATAATTTTTTTTTTCAGTTTTATTTTTATATATTTTTTAATATTAAGCACAAATTTAACTTTCTATACTTATTTATAAGGAACTGAATCATGTGAATACCGCATTTTCAATAGTTTACCATGTATATATAGGTTTTAGGGTGAGTTGCTGAAGTTCAGATCCATTACAACTTTATTCTCCTGCTTGATACTATTAAATTAAAATGACTGAATCTCTGAAAAATTTAGCTCTATATAATTGTAGAAATGAACTATCCAATACTGGAGAAATCGGTTGGGGGTACAGTCATGAAGAAGCAACTCTAATTTGTAGGATATACTATATTTTTCATTGATGTTTCAAACCAAGTTTAAGGTCTTCACCATGACTATATACCTTAAATTTAAATTAAAACGTTGGTGAAAATTATAATATATCCTGCAATTAGTGCTGCTTCTTTAATGACTGCACCTATTCCTCTATTATTAACACTATGGTGAACGAATCTTTCTCCACTTATTATTAACTATTCAATGCTATCTAACCTCCCAGAAAACCTTATATTCTTCTTATATTCTAGTTCTTATTTGATCATTATTAATAATGCTATTACAAAGTCAATGTAGTCAGTATATCTTCAATCATAGGTATTTTAAAGTTATTTTGCTCAATTAAGTGAGCAGGTCTACAGATAGTAAACATTTTTTATTATTTCCTGGTATGAGGGATATTAAAATATACAAAAGTGAAACGTATTCATAACATAATTTATTTCTATTTATTTTTTCTTGATGCCGTAACTTTAAACAAAAATATGTATGGTCTAAATTTGTAAATGACTTAACTCTAAATGGATATTAACCGGGGCCAAGGAAGTCAGTGGGCTGCCTCTATAATAATTCAAAACATTTTGTGCTATTATCTAAAAAATCCCTATTTATTTGTTATGAAAATTCTAAGTTGCCTCGGAAAGAATTTTTTTTTGTTTACAGATGGAATTATTATTTTTTTACCCATATTGCAATGTATAATTGGAAAAGACCTATATGAAACAATCAAGCCCTATCAAATTTCAATGATGATAAAATGTACCTGATGTTAATAAAGAACTTTTAATTCTCATTTGAAGTTTAATCCAAGGTTGCATTTCCGTTGAAAACCCAAAGAATAAATTGCAGGGTTTCTTTGTTGCCCTCAGCTCTGAATCCTGAGGATGAGTTAAAGTTGGCTATGAAAATAAGATATAATTTTTTTAATTATTTAATCAGTTAATTAATTAAAAAAGTTTATTAACTATCTAATAAGTAAAAGAGAACTCTGTTTTTTGGAAGAATAATTGAGAAGTTGTATGTTGTATGTTCTTTGGAAGAATAGTTGAGAAGTTAATGTATGAAAAAGTCAGAACTACTATTCTAGCCTAGATATACTATCCTAGCCTTTTCTAGGAGAATGACTCATTTATTAAAGTAAGGGAAATTAGCTGACTTAGTTTTGACAATAATTTAGATACTTAATAATATAAGAGTGGAAATAATAGGGGAAACTGAGTCGGCCCTGACCGAATTCATTCTGTATTTCAGAAATTTGTATGCCCATCTACTCTATTTTAATGGGTGGATTTGGTTGGGTGAAATATTCCTGTCAGGTTTTGATCTCATTGCATTTTCATTCTTAGGAGGTTGATTTTATAAAATAAGAATGTCAAGAAATATGTAGTGGCTCATTTGGAAGTTGGCCTATGTTTTTACTTTTGGCTTGAGTAAACACTTCTTAAAATTTATTATAATAGAGTAAACACTATAAACAATTAAACAATCAAACAATTTAGTGATCTTTAAATAGGAATAAAGATCATTTTACTTTATTTATAATTGCAATTGAAGTTTGCGAATAGACCTTGATCCTGATTCAGTGTAACATTACACATCATTACTGTACGAGAACTGCAATTTAGAAGTTCAAATTCTTTGCTACTAATCAGTTTTTAGTCTGATGCTGAAGTAGGAAATTTCTCCCTTTTAGCTGGTGCAGTCAAGAGAGTAAGTCATTTTTCTTACAAAGTTGTTAATTTTAGGAATTTTATGTTAGCCAAAAAGCTTTAGGATTGATTGATAATTCATTAATTTTTATAAAAACATCCATTTAGTGTTATATTATAAACTTATATTTCATGCAATAATATCAGAATGAATTAAAGATGGTTTCAATGTAATTAAAAATATGTCCTAACTCGTTGCAATGATATAAGGTAAGTTTTTTATAGCTCTTAATATGTTAAATCCTATATATATTTATATATATATATATATTTAAAATCCTTTCTAAAAAAAAAAATTATTTAGGAAAATTTGTTATCTTGTAAACATTCTATTTAAACTATTCCACTTAAGTGATCAGAAAGAATGATAATTTTTAATGGCACTGGACAGTAGTATACTGAAATCCATTTCTGACTGGATTATTATTTTATTATTAGTAGCTTGAGCTGTACTGATTCTGATTTTATTTATAAAGTTGTGCAAGAACTGCACAACTTTATAAATAAATCTGGTTTGTAGCTAATTTGATTGGCCATTCCTTACTTAAAGAAAACCTTAATCATTTACACTACTGTGATGTGCTTGGTTGCTTCAACGTGAAGCAAATACTTATTTATATTTAAATATTAATTTAAATATAAATAATGACTTGAAAATCTTGATAATTTATAATTCTTAAATATTTTTCATATGCAAAGATTAATCTTGGCCGGGATTTTAACCTGTATTTCTATATTACTAGTATGGCGCTCTTGCCACTTGAGCTACCAAGAACATATTGCGGTCAAGTCAATGCATTCTCTGCACTGACTCCCTTTTATCCTGGCCAAGGCAAATCTTCTCTCTTCTTATAAAAAATATTTAACAATTATTTATATTCATTACAAGTTGCATGTTGAATAGTTCTTGGAAGTTAGTGGTATAAAAATCCAAGTTTAAAGATTTTTTAATATACTCAACTTCAGATTACTAATAATGTGTAAAATACTTTTATGATTTGTATTATATCACCTAGTCCCATTGTAAATAATCCCTTTTTCACGAATGTACTACTGATTTACGTAGTATAATATTTATTTTTTCAAAATTCAAGAAATTCAAATTATGTACAGTAAACAAATTGTACCTAAGGTATTAGTTTTTTATTTGAAACCGCACTGAGGAAATTGAAAAAAGGGATGCTGCCAAGTCTAGACAGAACCTAGTCAGAGTTGTTAAAGTACAGGGGAGAAGAAGAGAAGCTATAACCACAGAAGGCATTATCTGCCCAATACATAGTAGTAAGGGATATCAAATATTGCTCTAAATATAGAGAGATCTCGTTCCTTTGTATTTTATTGTGGACTGAGGAACATTAAAATGCAATATGTTCTATGATTTACAACAATATATATGTTTTTCTTTCTTTTTTAATTGTTTAGACCTTTTCAGAAAAATTTGAAAACCAAACTGAAAAATAATAACACATTTAACAAAAGAGAGTGCCGGAAAAGAAATAAATGGTAAACAAAAGGAAACTCTTAGACATAATATTTATAGAATCAATTCCACCTAGATTCGTCGTCCATCCTTTAACGCATCAAGTTTATATGCTTGATTATCAATATTTCTTCCTTTGTTAGTATTTCTTATATTTATTGGAAGATTCTTTATTTATAATGTTCCCATTTAGGTGAAAAATTATCTTCCTTTATATTTCTTTATTATTGTTAATATTTCTATCGTTTATCTATGAATGGTGTCACCCTCACTTTTCTCTGCCTCACCAATCTCTATTGTTCTTTGATTTTTAACTCCATTTTCTTGACATTCAAAAATAAAAATTAGTTAAAACTTCTGCTGGCAATTTTAGGACAACTAGGAATCATCCGAGTTAGTATATGTGCCGCCGAACCGAGTACATATACTAATTTAATTCTTGTATTCTATTAAGTAGAGGCAAGAAAAATAAATAAATATTTTTTTCATTTATATCTATATGTATGTTTTTAAATTCTAGCCTATGCGTATGGGAACCAGTGTCGTCAATGCAGCTGGTATTAAAACTGGCGTAGCTACGATAAGGACTCCAACTGGTGCATTACGACCACAGATTGTAAGGACACCAATCACCCTTAGGCCTGGGCAAACAATTGCTACTAAGACACCTTTTGGAACTCGACCAATCCTAGCTACGACACAGTTTTCTCCTTCTCTGGTCATCAAATCTGGTCAGCCACAGCAGCCAGTTAAGGAAAAAAGGACATTTTCTTCATCTGGATTTGTGTATGTTATGTATACATACATATAAATATATATACAACTGTTTATTTTAGTTATGATTTTGTAAAAAATTCTCCATTATCATTTATAATTTTATTGATTAGGGTCTGTCAAGCATTGATTGTAAGTCTGGTTTAGGGGAGGTACTATGTTTGACAATAAACAGCTATTAAATGTTGATGTAAAAAAAATTATTTTTCTTCCAATGCTACGTTTACAAGATCAACATGAATGAAGCACAAACAATCTCTAACAGTGTACTATAAAATTTTAAACAAAATTCTTTAATTATAATGACGTTTACTGATTTATTTAAAAAAAAAAATAATCTACTCATTGAAGAGGCAAAAATAAAGTTAAATTCAACACATTCTGTTTCCATAATTAAAAATGTTACTAGTATTTATGTTTATTAATATAAAGGTACCTATTATATAATGTATAAATATATATTATGTAATTATATATTATACATCATAATAATATATTATTACAGTAATATATATATATACAGGGTGTTTCGGAATTGCACGGCACTATTTTAGGTACGTGTTCTCTAACACAAAATAAACAAAAAAGTTCATATTAACATATATCTCAAACTCATTTATTAAACAGATATCAAAGGTTAAAGATTTATTATTTATTTACTGCATTAAGATTGACTGTACAACGTTTAACGTGTTTAATACTAAATAAAAGGTTTTAATCACCTGATAAACAAATGAACGATAAGCAATGACAGTAGTTGCTCATCTGTTTGTCTAGTTCTGTGTGTTTTAGTGTGAGTGAATCTTGTGACACAGTTCAATTTATGATTATCATGGGAGATACCACAAAATTATTCACTTTTGATGAACAAACAGACATGCTTTTAACTTATGGCGAGGTACATACAAACGGTGCTGCTGCTGTTCGAAGATATCGTGAAAAATTTCCTAACCGAAGAATACCAAATCGTAAAACGTTTGAGGCCATTGAAAGACGTCTTAGGGATAATGGTACGCTAAAACCTATACGAGTGAACGCCGGTCGACAACGATTTCGACGAACTGCAAACGTAGAAGAAGAAATACTCGATGCTGTTCAGTTATCTCCTACTACTAGTACCAGAAGATTGTCACGTCGTTTCGATGTTTCCTCTACCAGTGTATGGCGAACTTTACGCGAACAACAATTATATCCATTTCACGTATCAAGTAGGCAAGATTTGTTACCACAAGATTATAATAAGCGCAGAAATTTCTCCCAGTGGTTAATTCGACAATGCACACGAGATCCTAACTTCCTGAACTGCATTTTGGTTACTGATGAATCTTGCTTTACAAGAAACGGGATTCTTAATTTTCGAAATACCCATACTTGGGCCGAAGAAAACCCTCATACGACTGCTGTTGGACATTACCAACATACATTCTCTTTAAATGTCTGGTGTGGTCTTCTAAGCGACAAAATCATCGGCCCCTTCTTTTTGCCACCTAGGCTGTCAGGTATATCTTACTTGCATTTTTTGCAAAATAATCTGCATGATATTCTAGAAGATATTCCGCTAGGCATTAGGCAAAGGCTGTGGTTTATGCATGACGGTGCTCCAGCTCACTTTTCTCATAGTGTCACTGATTATTTAAATGCAACTTATGGAGACCGATGGGTTGGGCGAAACGGACCTGTTAAATGGCCACCACGATCTCCGGATTTAACGCCATTAGATTATTTTGTGTGGGGCTGGATGAAGTCTATGGTTTATTCTGCGGCAGTTGACACGCAAGAAGAGCTAAGAAATCGGATCGTGGAAGCCGCAGTAACTATCAACTACCATCCTGATGCTATACGAAGAGCCAGAGAAGCATGGATTCGTCGTGCTGAATGTTGCATTCAACAAAACGGAGGCGCCTTTGAACATTTACTCTAAATGTTGTAATAATAATAAATAAATAGTAATAATAAATCTTTAACCTTTGATATCTGTTTAATAAATGAGTTTGAGATACATGTTAATATGAACTTTTTTGTTTATTTTGTGTTAGAGAACACGTATCTAAAATAGTGCCGTGCAATTCCGAAACACCCTGTATATATATATATCAAGGACAGGGATATTCACATTAATACCAAGTGATGCATTAAAACATTTAATCAATATATATTATAAAGCAAAGTGTACAATGTGCGTGCCGAAAAGGCTCAAAAACGACTCCACGTAGGATTAAGGAAGTTATGTCTTCGTTTAGCCATATGACCCTTTACGGAGAAGAAGGTTTCCGTTTTTCTCTTAAGAGTGTAAAATTGAAGAGAAAAGGACTGGAATTTTAAGCCTCTCGCACCATTTAATTAGCCTCTCTGAGATTGAGATACGAGTTTATGAATGAAAAATTTAGTTCGAGCTCCAGGCTACCAGGAAGCGCTAGGGTGCGTTTCACTCAATGTTTATTGTCCATTCATATAGTATGTAATCGTTCTATATTTCATCAGCTGTTCTTTTTAAATTACTAAAAAATTAAGAGAAAATAATTAGTTTGCGTTCCAACTGGTAAAATTTTAGTACTGGATTCCTTAAAAAATTAGTTTTCTCATAAGAAGGCTAATATATTATCAGCACATTATATTAAATCTATATATAATATATACTTAAGTAAATTTAATGCAATATGAGTGAACATTTCGTAGTAGTACAGTGAGCGAATAAAATTAGACATAAAAAAAGAGATAAATTAAATAAATATAAATCGAAAATCAAAAGTTTGAAGTGTTCTTATTGTATTTATGAAAAAGAAGTTGGTTTGGTTACTACGTATGATGAGCATTCCAGTTGACAAAACGAATAACTCCAATAACAGCATTCCAAATTTTATCATCCCTCATAGTTCAAGATAAAAAGAAATATGATGAAAAAATCATGCCTTCAAGAAATTTTGGTTTTCACTTTGTAATAGTAGTAAGATTCGAGATATGCAGAAACCGATCAAATTACGGGGGGATATCTTAAGGGAGGTTGAAATGGAAGAAAAATCTTTAAAAAAAAGTTTCTATGAATCTTCGGTAATTTCTATACTTCTGGATCAAATAGGACCATCATATTAGTCAGTGCTTAAGTTTTACTCGAAATATAATTTTTTTAACTGAGATACCAGATTTTTCAACAATAATCTAATAACTTATTATCTTCTGACTACTTGGAATGGGCTTATAGGATTCAGAATCACAGAAACCATCAAAACGATGCATAACTCGACAAAGTTGCAGCAAAATTAATTGTTCATTTACCATTTTCAACTCCCCTGTAAATTATACAGGGTTCCTTATTTGGACGGACTCTGCAGATCTCAAGTCTGGAGAATATTGATACCAAGTTTTTAAGAAGGTGCTAATTTTGTTCTATATTTCCTTTAATTTTAAAGTTTTTCTGGTATTAAAACTACTACACAACTACCAGAGCGAAGCCGGTCACCGTAGCTAGTATTTTATATGACACATGGTAACATTGTTGAATTATTATTATTGTTATTAAAAAGTGTTTGCTCATAAAAAAATCTTGTTTATATTTATCACAATTAGGCTGTTTTTTCTCGGTTTCTGAACAGTTTCCTATCGGTGATATTCAACTGGTGCCGAAACCCGGGATAAGAAGTGTCCTCAACCGTTATTTTTTTGCCTACTCGTGAAGCTGTAAGGTAAGTCGTAAAAGATGGCTGTGGGAGTTCTAAGACCACCAATGCACTAATTCCACAGCTACCACGAGAAACATTGGCGGCAGCACACGCTAATACTCTAGAATGGATGAAGCTTAGGGTGGCAACATGTCAGGACCTGAGGAAGGCAATTTCGGATTTAGAGCACTTTGGAGGAGAAACCGGTGAGCTTAACCCACTTTTTGAAAGGCGGGGATCGCCTTATAGAAAGGATAGACTCGAAACTCACTGAAAATCTAGTCAATGCGGGGGACGCAGAAGCACTAAAGGTGGCACTAGTCTGTAGAGTAAAAAGGAATATTCTTAACCATATCCAAGCGGATGAAGAGACTCCTTGGCTAGTAGTGAAAGAAAGACTAAAGAAGGCCTACGGGGGCGGAAGGTGGACCCCGGAAGAAGACATTTTTCAAATGTTTAGGGAGGTTAAATCACCCCGGCAATCGAACGGACAGTACGTTGCAGCACTATTAGCCAGATTTAACAATATTACTGAAAAGATGAGAGAAGCAATGAGTGCGGCTGAAGTAGAAGGGTGGATGGCATTTTTGTCTACTATTCTCAAGGTACAGTTGACCCAAGAAACCGGAAAAAGAGAAGGTCTACCGAGGGATCGATCCTTTATAGAATGCGCTCAAGAAATGGTAGATTATAGTGCGAGAGAAGAGGAAACACGAATGGATGTGGAAGAAACTGAGTGGAGTAGGGTAGCCTACAGGCGTCCCAAAACCACACCAACTGCCTGGAGGAGGAAAGAACCGGCATACATTGGGAGAGACTTCCAGCTATGGAAAAATCAAAAACCAGTCCGAGAAACAATTCTAAGAAAGAAGACCGTAAATGCCACCGCTGCGGAAAAAGTGGACACTTAGTTGTGCAGTGCCCCCGCACCAAATGCTTTGAGTGTGGTATAGAGGGGCATATTGCCAGACAATGTCCCCTAGAAGAGAACAACACAGGGTGAAACCTATGGAGATAAACGCCCAGAAGGTGCGGAGAAGAAACAGCTCGCCGACGGGAAGTGGATTGTCGCTGGTGAGTTGCAACATTAAGATTGAGTGTGGCTGGTTGCCTATAATTGAAGTGATAAGAGGAGTATTGTGCTTGGTGGACACCGGAAGCTCTAACACCATCATGACCAGAAGAGCACTGAAGCAGCTATGTGGTGGAAAGAGGATTCCCAAGATCCAGATATGTCATTGTAGGTTGATCACCCTAGGTGGCCTTTGTAGAGTCGAAGGGGAGTCGGAGATATCGCTAGATAGATGGGCAGCCGGAAGTGGCATGTTAGAAGTGATCATAGTAAGCCGAATGCCCCGAGAATACCAGGCAATTATTGGATGTGACTTTTGAGGTGTGAGGGTTAAAAACAGCGGTGGAAGATGGATAATTAGGATTGGGGAAAAAACGTATGAGTGCCGATCAGCACTTAAGAACGATAGGGTGCAAGTACGTGCAAGAAACGATAGGTGCGATCAATCGAAAGGAAGATTGGAGACAAATCGTAAGGAGAGAATTTGACGACATTTTCTTCAAAGAAGGGGACATGTTAGGGGCAACAGGGAGAACCGTTCATGAGATCCCACTAAAACAGGAAAAACTTATGTGAAAGAGAGGAGATACCCCCAGGCACTTCGCCATCACATTCGGGAAGAACTAAAGAACCTAAAGGAACAGGGGATAATCATAGACAGTACGTCGCCTTACAATAGTCCGTTGTGGGCAGTAAAGAAAAAGAGCGTGGCAGGAGAGAACATAGAGAAATATCGCGTTGTGATAGACTATCGAAAGTTAAATGAAAATACCGTCGATGAAAAGTATCCAATCCCCAGGTTTGAGGACATCCTGGACAGGCTACACGGAGCAACAATATTTAGTACTTTGGACTTGAAAGCCGGGTATCACCAAATAAAAATGCACCCAAAAGACAGACATAAAACAGCATTTACATGGGTCACTATGAGTTTACTAGGTTGCCACTTGGCCTAAAGAATGCTCCGATAACATTTCAGCGTCTAATGGACGAATTTTTAAGAGGAATCAACGAATCAATGTGCCAAATTTACATGGATGACCTATTAGTGTTTAGTAAAACGGAGGCTGATCACATAAAACAGTTGAAGAGCGTATTTGAGAGGGTATGGCAATTTGGCTTGAAACTTTCGAATGAAAAGTCCATGTTAGGTCAGGAGCGTATAAACTTTTTAGGCCATTCAATTTCTAAAGAAGGGGTCAAACTGGATGTTAACAAGGTGGAGGCCATAAGAAAGATTGCAATACCACGAGATGTAAAGGGGATCTGAAGGTTATTAGGAACACTCAACTATTATAGACGATTCGTGCCCGAAATGGCAGAATATCTTGTTCCTCTGAACAACCTCTTAAAGAAGGGAATTAAAATGACGGTGACACCGCTTATGGAAGATAACATTCGGAAATATATGGCACGACTCCAGGAGGAGCCGATACTCGCCTTTCCTGATTTCACAAAGTTGTCCACAATAACGACCAATGCAAGCGAACACGCGCTAGGGGCCGTGTTATCCCAGGAAGGAAGCAACGGAGAACACCCCATAGCATACGCTAGCAGGCTTCTTACAGATGCGGAAACCAGGTACAGTGCCTTGGAAAGAGAACTATTGGGAATCGTGTGGGCTATTGATCACTTTAAACCCTACGTATTCGGGAGAAAGTTTCGTGTTCATACTGATCACAGACGCCTTCAGTGGGTAGGGAAATTAAAGGAGTCATCAGCATGAGTAACCCGCTGGAAAGAATTCCTTACACAATATAATATGGAAATAATTTATAAGCCGGGGAAAGAAAATGTAGTGGCGTACTGGCTGTCAAGAGCAATCACAGTTAACACCATAGAGGATGATAAAGGGGAATTTTCCAGAGAGGTACGACCATTTATAACCGAGTGGACACCAGAAGGAGAAGGGAAAAAGGGCGCGACGGAACCGGGCGAAGAAGACGACACTACAGAAGAGGAAAACCTCATCTAGGAGCGTCCAGCTGATATGGAGAAACTGGAGGAAATTATAAATGATAAAAGCAGGCAGATAATTTGGAAACCCAAAACCTCAGGACTAATGAAAATACAACACAGCACGTACGGGAAAAAGTTCCGCTCCAAAATAGAATCATTCTTGGTTTTTACACAAAAATAGATCTATTCTGGGGTTTTCTTTGAGAATAATATTTAATTAATTAAAAGGTACTAGCTTTCCTATGTTACTTCTGGTCAAAACCAATATTGTGCCATTTAGTGTGGCCCTGATCTCAACTGAATGAAAGGATCCTTTTGGGGATTATTCATCCCTGAACAGCGAGCGGGAGTTGAAAGCTAGGATGTAATAAACCTACTCAAGGCCTTTTTTACCTGATAAGGACGTGGTGAGAGTAAGCTTATATCACGGTAACATAACCTCCCAAAATAGGCTGTGCCCAGATGTTTAAGCTTTAATCATTAAAACATTAAGGAATTATAATTATGCTATATTAATATGTATATGAATCCGTTTCTTTCATATATTTTTTTAGACTTAAGTAAAACATTATCCCGGTGTTATCCCGAGAAAATGAAAAGATGCTTGCCATATGGGAAAGGAAAATCCTCCGGAATCAAAAGTGGGCGCATCAGATGGTTAGGACACGTCTAGAGAATGCCTCAAGAGCGTTTGCCTCGAAACCTAATGTACAGTCGACCAGGTGGAGCTAGAAGAAGAGTCAGACCACGACTGAGATGGCTAGACGACGTGGAGGACGACCTGCGGCGGCTTGAAGTAAAACGAAAAGAAGAAGTAAAACATTTTGATATAGGAGATTTAGTTTGGAAACCTGTGAAAGTAAATTCTTAAAAAACATAACCCACACCTTTGAGTCGAAAATTGCTTGGATTCATAGAAATTTAAATGGCCTTATCCCTACCCTCCATCTCTAAGCTGCTCAATTTTCTTCCTTTTTTGACAAACAAAGTAAGAAAATCAAAGTTTGGGCATTTGAGTGAAAAATGCTGGAAGTGTGTTCCTTGCGAAATTGTTGAAGACATGGACTCTTTCCTTTTTAAATCTTCGACAGTACAATATAAAATGTATTTTCATATTACTTTTTTTATTAAAAATAAGTAAATTCCTCATTAGTGCTCATTTTTTCAACAACTGGACAAGATATAAATTAATTTTTGCTTTTTTAATATCATATCATTGTTCATTTTAGGCATTGGCAATGATTCGGATTTAATGTCTTAAATATTGGTAATTCTAACCCTATAAATCTAAATCCTGCCCTACAATTAAGATACCTTGGTATTTGTTGAACAATCATGTAGTACAATTTGCCATTTACTGAATGAGAATTGGTGAAGTTTTAATCTAGAATACCTGGAGAATTGTTTGATTAAATCTTGTTAGAAATATCCTTTTTTTTTTAACTTCATAGTTCAGGGATCCTAATTGTACTCTGACAACCCTGTCGTAAGAATCCAAGAATATATAGCGATGCGAAAAGGAAAAAATGTCCACTTTATATGGGTGCCCAGGCATACCGGCATCATCGGGAACGAGCTTGCAGACAAGGCAGCAAAAGAAGCTAAAAGCCTTCCTGACCAAGTTCCTGTTGTCGCCCTCAGATCTGGCGCGTCCCCTGAAAGATACGATAATACGAGGATGGCAAACGATGTGGGAAGAAAGTGCACCTAATAAATTGAAAGTAATTAAACATTGCGTGAAAGTGTGGGGTAGCTCTTGCCGCAGCAGCTGTCGCGAGGAGGTGGTCCTATATTATCCTATTATATTAATCAGTGTAAAGCACATGATCAAGGAATGCCCTGCATACAGAGGAGTGCTGTCTCGAAACGTTGTGCCAACAGATGTGAAGGCGGCACTGGCGGAGGAGGAAAATACTTTATCCGCATTTCTTCTTCCAGGTTTGACCATGTCACAGGTTTTCCAACAGCCAAGCTTTCACCCATCTTGCTGTGGGCGTCTTCAGGGCCAATACAAGAATTTCTTGTATTGGCCCTGAAGAAGCCCACAGCAAGATGGGTGAAAGCTTGGCTGTTGGAAAACTAGTGACATGGTCAAACCTGGAAGAAGAAATGCGGATAATGGATTCAGACCATGGAAGCCTGAAACAACATTTGAGGAAAATACTGTCAAAAAGCTCTTGAGAAGTCTAATAGAACTAAAATTAATATCAAAAATTTGACTTCCAGGTTATGAAGATATATTATCCTTCAATAAAATTGAAATAATTTTCACAGTGTAATATAAGCGTTGATGACCGCACTACGGTTTTACGCCTCTAAATAAAACCAACCAACCAACCTTTAAAACATTCCTACTTTATAAATATAATTATCAAATTTTTGATAATGACTTAAAATCTTTTTTGATCTAAAAATCAATTTTTCAAAATCAATCAAGATCTATTTCTTGTAAAATAAACACCTTCAGAATTTAAATGACCCACTATGGGTAGATGCATTTGTTCAATAAATAAATAAATACCTTCAGACTTTAACTCTACCTCTGAGACTTAGTTTTTTTCTTGTGGGACCCAGGACTTTAGGTATTCCACTGATGAAAAGTCGAATCTTTTTACACTTTTTTTTTTATATACATATGTAAATAATTTTTTACTGTGTTAGGTCTTCTACCTATAATAAATTGGAACTTCACTTAAGAATTTTGATGGCTTATTTTTTTTTTTTTTTTTTTTTCAGAAAAATATAGCAATATTGAAGATAAGGACAGTTAATATTTCTTTATTCAATCTATTAGGAAAACTGTATTTGTTAAAGGTTACAGTTTGCCATATTTTTTTGTGATCATTAATATTTTGAGAAGTTTTTACAAAAGAATGATGCAGGGCCGACGAACAAGATGTGTGGAGGAGTACTTAACTCTGCGGCATCAAGAGGTCCATCTTCGAAGAAGAAAAAAAAACAATATGAAAATAAGATGCTGCAAGATATAGAAAAATCTTACCAAGAAAAAAACTGCCGAAAGTTCTTCCAACAAGTAAACGAAGGCCGAAGACCATTCATTTCCAGAGCTACTGCCTGCAAAGCTGAGAATGGATCCCTAATCGCCGACAAACAAGGGACATTGAATCGATGGGCTGATCACTTTGAAAGTCTGCTTAATAGAGGTAATGTTGAAGACCTCAGATGGCCTGCCGTGGATGAAGCACTGGAAACAGATCGTTTAGACCCTCCAGATGAAGAAGAAATCCAAGAAGCACTGGCTAAGTTAAAGAAAAATAAAGCCCCTGTTATTGACAACATCCCAACAGAATTGCTAAAGCATGGCGGATACGGACTAGTACAGTTTCTTCGGGACCTTTTGCACAATATTTGGACTGAAGAGAGGTTACCTGAGGAATGGAAGAAAACAGTGATCTGTCCAAAACACAAGAAGGGGGATACTTTATCTTCCTTATTACATTATAGGGGAATATCCTTACTTCCCTCGGCTTACAAGATATTGTCGATGATCTTGTTCAGCTGGCTGCAACATATGCTGATAAAGAGATTGGAAAATATCAGTGTGGATTTCGAAGAGGTAGGTCAACTAATGACCAGATGGATGGAAAAGACAAGAGAATACAAGATCACGGCGCACCATATTTTTGTCGATTTCAGATTTCAAGCTAGCCTACGACTCCATCAACAGATCAGAGGTGTATCAAGCAATGATTGATATGAATCTTCCTCCAAAATTGGTATGCTTGACTAGAATGACAATGGAAGGCAATATATCCTTTGTCCGGGTTAATGGAGAATTCTCAAGAGGCTTCTCCAGTAGAACTGGAGTTTGGCAAGGAGACGGACTGGCATATCTGTTCTTCAATCTCGCTCTAGAAAAGGCGGTTAGAGACACTGGGATCCAGCCTAATGGTACACTTATTAGCTTCTGCGTGCAACTCCTTGGATATGCAGATAACATTGATATTGCTGGTAGATCACTAACAGCAGTCAAGGAAGCATTTATCGCACTAAAGAATGCCGCTGCGAGGATGGGACTTATTGTCAACTTCAGCAAAGCAAAGTACATTTGCGCAAATCCTCAACAAACAAATATTGACAACCACATCCTAGTTGACGGGGAGCGTATGGAGAGAGTTGAGGAATTTGTGTACCTTAGATCCTTGGTCAATATACAAAATGATATTGGGGCAGAAGTCGAGAAGAGGATCATGGCTGCTAGTCGCTGCTATTTTGCTATACAGAAGCATCTAAGAGGTGGCCTCCTATCCAAATCCTCCAATGTCCGTCTATATAAAACCCTCATCCGACCAGCCTTCACATATGCCTCTGAAAATTGGACCCTGACCCCAAGCGCACGAAACCTCTCTGCTGCAATTCGAAAGGAAGATCCTTAGGAGGATATATGGTCCAGTCCTAGTAATGGAGAATGGAGGTGGCGGCCCAACAGCAAACTGAAACTACTTTACAAGGACCTTGATGTAGTTCAATTTATAAAGTTGGTGAGACTGAGGTGGGCCGGATATTTAATTAGGATGGGGCAGGACGAAATACCAGCCATAGCTTTGAGAGAGAAGATCTTTGGAGTGAGAAGAGCAGGCCGGCCACGACTTCGGTGGGAGGACTGCGTGGATTCGGACGTCCGAACCGTATTGAATGTTAGCAACTGGAAGGCAGCAGCACTGGACAGAGATCACTGGCGGTCGACGTTGGAGCAGGCCAAGACTCGACTTCAAGGATCGTAGCGCCAAATAATAATAAGAATACTTCACTTGTCTTCTCTCTCAGAAGTACTATTAAATAGTTTTTGATGTGAAACATCTATTGGCGTGCCTCAAAAGATAATTTTATTACCCCCTACTCCTTATTTTTGCATGTGGGCACCTTAAATGCTTTTCTTAGGACTGTTCCAACACAATTTATTGTGTTTTGCAAACTTTCAGACAAATGAGCATTGCAATTTTCCCGTTCCAAAACATGTATTGTTCATTTGAGGTTAGAATTGTGGTTACTGATTTCTACATTAACTTCTCCATGTTTTTGGCTTCTATTTTATTACTAGTTTATCATATTTCTACAAAATTAGAAACTCTTGTCATTCATAGGTCAAACAGGAGTCACTTCTGTCAATTACGCAATACCAGACTGCATCTACTTTACCTGTAATGAAAATTAGAAACATGCATTGATTAAAATGAACCTTTGAAATTGCAAGAATTAGTTGCGAACGAATGCCTAAAAGATTAATAAGTTGGAAGTAGCCATGCTCAAGGGGTAGATAAAGACAATCATGGAAGGAATCTGTGAAGGCTGATCTTGATCAGTTAGGATTGGATGGGTGGAGGTATATAGGAGGCAATTGTTAATGTTGGCATTGAACCTTCAGGTTCTTTAAGCCTTATTATTATTAAAACTAATAATTTGGTAAACAGTAGCTTCTTGGCATGTCTATTTCAACAGATTATATGATCTTGATATTATATGTCATTTTCTGTTAAAAAGGGCCTTGATTACCTTTAATTAATATCAGCTGCTTCCGTGCACTTCGCTCTTCAAAAGGGATAAACAAGCCACTAAAAGATCCTCTACAATTGAAATTGAGGCACCTCCAAAGTTCTACCGAAGCAACAAAATTAAGAGCACTAAATAAACAAAAACTATTTATGAAAATAACCTAGCACAACATAAGAGATAAGAAAACGAGATGGTAGGATATAGAGAATGCCATGGGTAAGGGGCTAGGTTGCAATATCAATTTGTTTGGGTCCTGTACCTGCTTCCATAAAGTGGTTTGAACAAAGATATATTATGGTTATAATTTAATAAATAAAGTTCTTCATTAATCTGTATAAGCACAAATTAAACTGTGCAAACGACACAGAGCAGAACAGGGCATATAGACACAGATCAGGGCAGGACAGTACGAAAAAAACTCCGTCTGACAGTTTTCCGCGGACATTGGACCGAGCGTTTCCTTTCTAATTCACGTTTTACAAAAACTGCCCTACTCTGCTCTGCACCGCCTGCATCTCAATGTTCGCTCGGCCTTAGTTTGAAATTTCTTCGAAAAATAATTAATTCCCAGCATTATATGAAATTTCTTGTAATAAAATAATTATATCCATTCTAAAAGTAGTAGAGATTATTATGATACACTTCTTACTGTAAGAATAAAATTGATAACTTTACTTTTTTTACTGTAGAGGAGATGATGATATCAATGATGTTGCTGCTATGGGCGGTGTTAATCTTGCCGAAGAGAGCCAAAGAATTCTAGGGTCAACCGAGTTTGTTGGAACTCAAATAAGGTCTTGCAAGGATGAGCTTTATCTGCATACATTACCACTCATGAACAGGATAGCACGAATAGGTAATTATTATCAGTAATTTTAGTTAAATAAAAAAATTATTATTAGTTACATCATGAACAATAAAGATACAATCAAATTTTTTGTATTGATCTTAGCTCGGAAACATGGGTTGGAAGAACCTAGTTTAGAAGTAGCCTCTTTAATTTCACATGCTACCCAAGAAAGATTAAAAAATCTTGTGGAAAAATTAGCTGTTATAGCTGAGCATAGGATTGACTTGAACAAGGTTTGTAATAGTCAACATTATATGGAATTATATTACAAAATTGGGATGTTTATTTTATGTAATTTATGATGTGTTTTTCTTAGGCTGATCCTAGGTATGAAGTGAGCCATGATGTGCGAGCCCAGCTTAAGTGCCTAGAAGAAGTAGATAGGGCTGAGAGAAAGCGACATGAAGAACATGAGAGAGAGCTCCTTCTAAGAGCAGCCAAGTCGAGGACAAAGCCTGAAGATCCTGAACAGATGAAGCTCAAGGCTAAGGCTAAAGAGGTATCTTACTTGTTTCTTTTAATTTTTATATATGTTTGTGTTTGTGCCATTTCACTTATGGTAATAAAAGTTATCTCCTATTTAATGATGTTTTTTTAAATAGTTTTAATTGATAAAAAAAAGGAACATTTACTAAAATAAATGAATATTTTACTTTTCTATACAACTCGGTACTTTCTATTATTCTTCGAACCAGTCATACAACCTGACATAGCATTCTTAATTTCACATATTTATATATGAAATATTTAGTAAGGTAAAGAATAAAGATTTAGATAGTTTGACTTCCAGACTCAAAAATTTTGACTTCCAGTTTTCAACAGAAATTCGTGTTTTAGGGTCCCCTTAGTCCAAATAACCAAGTCCCACGAAATGGTATGTGTGTGCATGTGCGTATATGTAATTTTCTTCCTATAAAGTACCATCATTACTGTCTTTCATTATGCACAGTAATAATAAATGACATTTACTGGAGAAAAAAAGAAAAATGGTTTCCCATGATTGAAGTTTCAATTTTTGTTAATGAGTATAGTAATAAATATGTATAATATATTGGAAAACTGAGATTCTCAGAATGAATACTATTTAGTTTATAAAGTCGTAAAATGTATATATCCCCAAAATTTTGGCATAAATTCATTTTATGCATAAAAAATATTGTTTGTTCCAACAAGCTCTTAAAACACTTTCTTTGTCTTAAAAAATACAAATAAAAAACTAAAAAGTTGACAACTCTTTCTCATGTTCAGTAATTTCCTAACAGCCATTGTTAACTAGCAAAGCACCTTTGACTAGCAATACACCTTCGAAAGAGTTGTCTGTGTGTATTCGTTAGTAGAAATCTAATATCTTAGTAAGTTAATAGAATCTGTAGTCGTTATTTAGTAGAAATCATTTGTTTCCATGGTAACTAAATTAAGTTTTCATAACAACTAAATAATAATAATAAAGGCTTAACGAACCCGAAGGTTCGATGCCGACACCACCACTCGCTCCCTGCACGCCTCCATCCATCGAACGTCTTCCAGACCCAACTTCGATAGATCCGCCCTCACGCAATCCTCCCACCTCCGTCTCGGCCTGCCCCTCGGACGTTTCCCATTCGGCACCGCGCTTATTAATCTTTTCGGAATACGTTCACAGCCAAGTTTTGCAATTTTACACGCCCATTTTATTCGTCTTGCTGCAATCACGTCAATTATATTTACTGGATAAAGTTCACTCAGTTCGGCGTTATGTAAGCGTCTAAATTCTCCCGTTATTTCATCCCTCTTCGGTCCAAATATTCTACGCAGTACTTTATTTTCAAAAACTCTAAGCCGTTGCTCATCCCTCAATGTCAGCGGCCAAGTTTCGCATCCGTAAACGACCGTTGGAAGAATAATAGTTTTGTAAATCCTAATTTTTAAGTTTTGGGACAGAAGGCGGGAGCTAAGCAATTTCGCGACTGAAAAGTAGCAAGCATTACCGGCTTTTAATCTAGCCTTAATTTCCTCATCGATTTCGTTTTTTCTAGTTACCATCGCCCCTAAATATCTAAATTTCTCTACCTGTTCAAACGTATTCCCCCCTACACTGATATCAGCGAAATCCTCACCACTTCTACGACTAACCATATATTTTGTCTTATCCGTATTCATTTCCAGTCCAAGTTCTTGTCCGGCTTTCATCAACGTTTTTGTGTTCATTTCTATGGTTTCCACGTCCTCCCCAAGCAATACCAAATCATCGGCATATCCGAGCACGGGTATATTCCCTCCCAAATTCAAACCCTTCCCGGTACGTGTCACCTCCCTAATGGCATATTCCAGCGCTAAATTAAATAAAACAGGTGAGAGAGAATCTCCTTGTTTCAAACCAGAGCGGACCTCGAATTTCTCAGAACAATAATTACCGATTCTAACTTTATTGAACGTTTCAGTCATACACATTTTTACTAAGTTTACTAATTTTTTTGGTATTCCCTGCTCGACCAGAATGTTATACAACTTTTGGCGGTTAATAGAGTCATATGCCTTTTTGAAATCGATAAAAAGCTGATGTACGATACCGTTATATTCTAATTTTTTCTCTAATATTTGGCGAAGAGAGAATATTTGGTCTACGGTTGATCGGTTTTGCCTGAAACCACATTGATATTCTCCGATAATTTCCTCGGCGTATTCAGTGATTCGACTAGTTAGGATTAACGTAAATATTTTATAGCAAACCGGAAGGAGTGAGATTCCACGATAGTTATTGCAATCCGTTTTTGATCCCTTTTTGTGAATCGGAATGAGAATAGACTCTTTCCACTCTTCGGGTATCTTTTCTTGTTCCCAGATCTTTTTAACCAAAAGAAATATTTTTGAAATCCCAGCTTCCCCGCATGCCTTGATTAGTTCGCTAGGGACATTATCTGTTCCCGCTGCTTTATGAGATTTTAATTTTCCAATGGCTATTTCAACCTCCTCTTTACTCGGTTCTACTACTAACGGTTCAGCACTCTGGTATTCCGAAGAGGAAGATAGATTATTATTTTCCGTATTTAAAATACTATCGAAATAATCCTTGAACCGTCTTAAGATGTCCACCGGATCGGCCAAGATATTGTTATTTTCATCCCTAATTCCAGTTGTAACCGGGCCCGACCGTTTACGAATTCTGTTTATGCCTTCGTACATGGCTTTAACGTTATTCTCGATTTTGTTACTTTCGATCGCTATTATTTTATTTTTGAGATATTCTCGCTTTTTAAATTTTAGTAGTTTAGTTGTTTCTTTTCTTGATGCTCGAAAGTTAGCAAGATTGATTTCGTTAGGAATATTTAAAGCTTCTAGTTTAGCAGCTTTTCTTTTGTCGCACATGTTAATACATTCATCATCGAACCAAGGTTTATTTTTATTTTCCCTTTTTCCAAGACACGAGTTACCGACCTCTTTTATACTATCCCTGATACCTTCCCACAACTTATCAATGTCTTCAATATCCTCGTCAGACGATTCCAACGCCTCAAACCTATTTTTGACTTCCAGTTCGAATTGTTTTCTAACCGTCGGAATTTTTAACTTCTCCAAATTATAATTATCATAATTAAAACCAGCCTCATTTTTCCTCTGTATTATAAGTCTCTGGCGAATTTTCGCGATTACTAGTTCATGATCCGACCCGCATTCGGCCCCACGATATGATCGAATATTAATTACGCTATTTTGCCACCTACGTTGAACCAAGACGTGATCAATTTGATTACGGGTTTGCGAATCCGGAGACGTCCAAGTATATTTATGTATATCTTTATGTTTAAACGTAGTACTTTTGATTATTAGGTTTTTCGAGGTGGCAAAATTTATTAGCCGTATTCCGTTATCATTACTATATTCATGTAAACTTTCTCTACCGATCGTAGGATAATATACTTGTTCCCTCCCTACCTTTGCATTTGCGTCTCCCAGAATAATTTTTATGTAGCTTCGCGGTAGTTTGTCATAAATCGATTCCAGTTTTTCATAGAATTCACATTTAACTTCATCGTCACTATCTTCAGTAGGTGCGTGTATATTGATCAACGCGATTTTAAACCACCGACCCTGAAATATAGCAACCGATAACCTATCTCCGTAAAATCGAACGTCCTTCAACGCGGAAAGTAACCTATTTCTAATCAGAAATCCGGTGCCTAAACAATAGTTTCCGCTCCCACCGTACCACAAAGTGTACTTCCCTTCCCTCAACGAACCCTCCCCTGGCCAACGGACCTCTTGCAGCGCCACTATATCTAATCTATACCCTATTACCTCATTCACGACCGATTTTAACCCACCCGCTGTATTTAAACTTCTTACGTTCCACGTCCCTATGCTTAGATCTATATTTTTCAACTTGCGGCATGAATCCCCTAAAGCAGTCCCCACCCGGAGACCCGAACGGGGGACTAGTTTACCTCCGGATAATGAGCGTTTTACTTTAGGGAGATCCATGACTTTTTTTGTGGTGTTTGGGTGAACTAATAAAATGTGAGTAGGGCGTTCAAACCTACGTCACACCCTCCAGCAAGCCTGGGGGGCCGCTCTCATTGTTGGTCAGCGAGTCCTACGGACTTAGCCGGGAGGAACTTCCTAGGAATTTCCACCGACCATCCCCACATCCGCCACCCGTGGGACGCTCCCCATACGCGGTAATGAGACCCGCGCGAGGTCATAACAACTAAATAGAGAAATAAAATTGAACGCCATAATGTATTATGTTTTACATTGTCAAACATAAAAATAAAAAATATTTTATTAGTTTTACTGTGATTGAATGCGTGGAAAACCACGTAATCCTAAAAACATTCAAAGTTTTTTGTTTTTTTTTTGTTTTTTTTAACATATGAGGCAATATAATCCTTAATAATTATATGTTAGTGTAAAACTTTAGTTCCATAATAGATTTCTTAATGAAATATAAGGTGGTTTTTGCTGAAACAATCATTGATAATCATCTTAGTCGTTTTCTGGAAAGCCATTGAAGACTAAAATTCGAAAACTAAGTTCCAATTTTCTAAAATACCCCTTCTATTGATTTCAATTCACGATATAATTAGGATTTTCCCCTAACAAAAATAAATAAATAATAATTTATCAAAAATTACTGAAGACTTTTAAGTTTTGCTATACTTATAATACTTTATACCTTTTGGAAAATAAAAAACAAAAATAAGTAAGTAAATATGGATAAAGCTATTTTCTGTGAAGTTTCTCAATGTGTGTTGCACGCATCACACCAGATTTTTAGTTGGTCTATTGCTTTCAACTATAGATTAATGTGAAAAACCTAAGTTAACTAAATTGATTTGTCTCAGTTCATGGAAAAGCAGCTCATTATCTAAGGGAATCCAAGGAAAAATGGAAAATATACTCCAATTATCTCTGTATATGGCTTTATTACATTCGGAATGACCTTGTATTCACAATGTACAGTGTGTAGTCAACACAGTCAGTCTGCAATAGCTGCTAATGGCCATTCACCTCTGATCAAATTGAAAATACATCTGGAATATTAGGAGTAATATCTGGTGGTTGTCAATTTTGACACTTTTGCTTATAGTATACTCCCTGGGGATCATAGCAGGGGTTACCTGAAATTTTTGAAGTTGAATTAGGTAGTTGAAGTTGATTGAAAATCGACGTTTAAAATATTTGTTTGTATAACGTTAAAAAATATATTAAATGAATACAAATTTGTTTAATTTGTAGTTTTTGGCTCTCAAAATTTCTAGGGGGAGCAGCTGCTCCTCTCCTGTGGACGTACATGTCATCTTCTATTTATTGTTCTCCCAAACTCAGCTCTAAAGAAAGTCTAATCTAAAATTGGAGATTTTCATGCCGACTACCAAAACCTAGGTGAGCTACTACAGGCTATATCTTCAACTGTTGACCTGGTGGTTTTCGGGAATGATCTTCAGTGTAACATATTGATCCTAAAAGAGGAGCTTGCAAAACAAAGAAAAAACTAAAGTAATAAGGTTTGATGAAAGCCCTGGGTTTCGAATGGATCACAAGTTACGTTTAGTTTGCATACATGGAAAAATAATAGAACAAATTTAACTATTGAGGAGATCAGTTATTCGAAAACGGAAGCATAGCTATGAATATCTTAAAAAGAATATTGTCGTCTGGTAAGTCCTTCAGAGCTATTAAGTGCATATGGGGGCTTCAGTAACTGAAAAGAGCTATTAACAGGCCTGGGAGGATCCAGGAGGGGGGTCACACTTCCCTTTTATATATTAGCCATTCATATTTTTTTAAAGGAATTATGCAATAACCTACTGGCCTTGAGTAGGAATTGGCTTTGAGTGCATGGCCCCATAAAATAGCTTCAAATGGTACTCATACTATTAGTCTTGGTTTTCCAGACTATAATTGCTAGGAATATTTCTACAGTTATTCCTTCCTTGCCAAAACATCACTCAGCACCTATAAAATTTTTTAATATTATGTTTTATTTCACTTTGTCCAAATTTATTTTGCATAATATTTGGCTTCTTTTTTTCAGATGCAAAGGGCTGAAATGGAAGAGCTTAGGCAAAGGGAAGCCAATTTAACGGCTCTGTTGGCAATAGGAACCAGAAAAAAGCCGAAATTGGAAGATGGGTCAACTAATTCAGGGTCTGGATTAGGAAACTCCTCAACGAATGCAGGAGTAAGCTCTTTTTAAAAATTTTTAATTAAAAAGTTGTGTAAACTATTTAAGTTAATTTTCATTTAGAAAATCAATTGTATTTTGTAGCAAACCATCAAAATCATCAAGCTATTATATTTAAATTTATATTTACAGGTTGTATTAAGGCCTAGAACAAAGCGAGTGTGCCTACGTGATCTACTAATCTTAATGGAACAAGAAAAAGAAACATGCCGGGGTTTGTTGTTATATAAATCGTACTTCAAGTGATCATACCTTAATAGCGGAAACCCTTTAAAAATAATTTGTGATACAGTATTTAGCCTGATCCAAATTAGTCTCTCCTTAGCCTCTTAATTTCCTTGTGTATGGCATCAAATTTGACTGAATCTCAGAACTGAGTCATGATTTGGTATTTATGGCTATTCAATCACTAGGAAATATTAGGGAGGCATTTTTATTGAGAGTCAATTATTGATTCCTTTTAATTTGTGATAATAAAAAAAAAAGAATATCCATTCTACTTTTTACATGCATAATTGGTTCAGAACGCTGTGTATATTTGTATAGAAAAATTATTTTAAGATTTTTTATATATATTGCAAATAGGTTTATATTCAATTCTTGTATAAACTGTAAAAGAAATATTCACTCTTCCTGTGAAAAGAATATTTGTATTTATATAAACAAGATTTTATTAAGTCTTAATTTTAGAGCTGACTGACTGGGTATTTATTTAAATTCATGTAATTAGTATTATTGAATTACTGTGTTTAATTTGTACAGTTTTGATTTGTAAATTAAGTAATCGGCATAGGTTAGCATTTTATAGTTAATTTAATAGCGGTATACCAGTTACCCTATTTATAGTGAATATATTATAATAAATGATTTTTTCATGGAATTATGATTATGTTATATCTTATTTGTTAATATATATATTTTTTAGTCATTTTAGAGTGGCATCTACAATGTATTTGTTTTGTTGAATGTCTCAATATTTAGACTGAAGTAGGAAGCCAAACAGATTTGATATATTTATTAGCCTTAATTATTTAAAAATTATTCAAAAAAATTACTTAATTAGTGATCATCGTAAAGATTTTTTCTTTTTATTTGAGTGCTTACTTAAGTTTTAACAACTATAAAATTTCTCTGTTAGCTAAATCTTTTCCTTTATCTTCACATCAGGTGTGAAGTTGCAAAATAAAATCGATTATTATATAAAGTCAATCTTTAACAAATAGTAAATGAGATTGCGTTATTTTTATCATTTTAGTTATATGAAGCTTAATTGATTATTTTTTAAGCTGTAAGTATACATGGAAGTAAAGTACAATGAAGTGTTAAGTTTATTTAAATTTTTACTTGTTAATAAAATATTCCTTTAAGCATTTGCTAACAATCCATTAACGCTAAAACTAAAGGTTCCATGAAAATAATTCAATTTACCTAAGCAATGTAAATTTTCAATGTTTAATTCATTTTGTTAAGGGTGATAAATGCAGCACATTTTGCTTTCTCACTCATATAATAGGAAAAATCAAAATTTTGTAGTTTTATGATTGTAATATTAATTGGAATTGCTGGTCAATTTGTTTCACTGTGTTTTCAGACAGTGAATGATTTGGACCATGATTGCAAGAAAACGTTTATTTAGAAGTATCAATTTATATAGGTTTTACGAAAATTGATTAAAATACCTTTATATAAAATAATAATATATATTTATATAATAATAATAATAAAATATTAAAGACAAAAATTACAGTATGTTCTCTTTTTTATAAAAAGTAAGTTCTTTTATTTAAATTTTAAAAAAAATAATTATTGGAAGTTAAAAAAATAGTATGATAAAACTTTTATAAATAGAGGTTCAAAATGTATGTTTTTTTTGTTTTGTTTTTTTATTACACTAGTTTATCGATGTACATACAAAGTCAAATTAAAAAACATAAGATTTTTAAGCATATAAGGTGATCATTTTATATTTGGAAAAAAATTTGTCTTTCTTTTTATTTATAGATATTTTAAAGCCTTGCTGATTATCAGTTTTATTGTGTTGAATAAAGCCTAACTCTTTTGTTAGACTCAAGGCAATAATTAATAATTGAATATCTTATTTGAACAATCATAAGGGTTTAGGTATGTATACTTACATGTATACATTTTTATATACACGTATGTATATAAAAATGTATATAAATATGTATAAACAAGTGAAAGCCGGTATATTCACATCGAACCCTTCCTGCGACACTAAAAATTAAGCAGGTTAGATATGACTTAAAGGCCCAGGTTGCTTGTCTGAGCAAACCCTGAGGGTGCAGTTAACTGTAGTATGGCTACAGTAGTATAAAGGCACTTTAGCCCCATTGTTCAATGACGTTTGGCTTCGTTCTTATTGATCTATGAAACCATTGGATGATTGTGTGTGTGGGTGGATATGTTTCATTGTTATCAGTGCCACTCAATTTCTAATGTACATCTATTTATTTTATTATACATGTATACATTTACTTTTTCTTTTGTTAAAAAAAAAAATATATATATATAATAATTATATATAACTGGTGGGTTCAGTATGTAACGCTAGTACATAATGTTTTTCAATTTTTTTTTTGTCATTTAATAATTGAATATTATCCAAGTTGAAGTTATCTGCAAAATATGAAATCATTATTAATAGATTTAAATATTGTTATTTGTTTTGTGTTTTTAACTTATTGGTTGCTAAAATCTTTTATTGATTTTATGGTGCAACATTAAGTGTTAGAGAATTTTGTTCGTAAAAGATCTCTGAGTGATATTGATATTTAATTAATTTAAACCATAAAACATGTACTATATAACTTCGTAGGTTTGGAAAAATCTGTGTATCAATTGGACATTTTGTTCAGGGTATATGAAAAATGATTCTAAGATTTTGAGTATATGCATTTTTTGAATTACAATAAAAAATTACAAATTATGTATCTCTGTATAATATGTAATTTTCGATAGTTATTTTAAAAAATGGGTTTCCTCAAAATTCTTTAAATCATTTTTCATCTGCCTTGAAAAAATGTTTTATCTACAGATAGGAGATTTTTCCAAACCAACGAGGATAAATTATTATTACTTAATCATGTGTAAATTAGGTGAAATTTCATCTCAACTGTTTATTAACTAACATTTCATGAGGACTAATCAGCTTAACTAATCTTAGTATATATTTCAAGAAAAAAATATTTTGAATGAAATTTATACAGTTTGATTGAGGCTTAAATAACAATATAATATGTGAAGTTATAAAGTTCGGCATTTATTTTATTTTTTTAATTATAATTTGAAGTTAATAATTTATTTTTTATTTCTAAGGAAGTTTTCTTTTTAGTCGACAATTTCTGAAGCATTGCTGGGTGTTAATGGATTGACCTTGCTTTTATTCCAACTTACAGTTAATCTCTATTAAAAGCTTGACATTTTAAACAAAGCTGTAAAAATAATAGAAACATTTTTTTATCATAACCTTACATTTTTAAAATAATCAATTAAATTTTTAAAATCAAAGACAAAATTAGCTGTCTTAGGATCATCTGAAACGTACCAGATGGCCGAACTCATATAATATAGTATGCTATAAGAAACACTGTTGATCCACATCTCTTTAGCATGATTAGGCCCATTCTTACTTCAAATTTATTTGGCTTTGAAATTTGATTTTCTGTTGATTTTTTTTTTTTTTTTTTTTTCTATTCCCACTTTAATTATCAGTTTTCAGATAAATCCTTTGCTTAATTTATTACTCTTCAAGTAAACATTTTCCATATTATTAGTGCTACTTTCTTTTTTAAATTCAACCTGGTTTTTAAGGAGACTTCATATCAGTGTTCATTGATTTTCAAGTCCAGAACATAATAGTTAAGTTCAAGTCTTACAATTCTTCTTTTGGAATGAAAATGGGGACTAATTCATGCTATTAATTAAATTAATTCTTCAATTTTTAGTTTTTACATTGCACATTTTGGATAATTCTATATTGATAAGTTACAGATATATATCAAATTAAATGATAGCTGTTATTAATTAATTCCTTCAAAATTAGTTTCCAAAATAAAAAATAACATTGCCTTCTCTATTATTTTGGTATTGAAAAAACTGTACAACTTTCACTTTTATAACCAATTATGGATTATTTATTAACATGCATAATGTATGATACAAAAATCATGATTAATTTTTGTTTTTGTTTGCAATATAATTTGATTATTATTTAAACCTCAATCTCTGTTATGTCATTCTATTTCTATTTTATTTTCCAGAAAACTTTTTAATTTTATTAAATTTAAAAAAAAAAAAAAGAAGAAGTAATTTGTTGCTTGTTTTAAGCCATAGATAAACATTATTTCCCCACTGTTTTTAATATAGTTACCATAAACAATATCATTGCTGTTTTAAAATGTTATATTTTATAGTACTATTTATCATTATTCTAAATCACGTATAGGTCCTCATAAATAACATTAAAAAATGTTGTTTAAAAGAACTCCTCTTAAGAGATATGGAGTATTTTTGTACCTATTGATGGCTGGCCTTATGCAGCATTGTTATTTGAATATGTTCTGTCGTGAATAATTTCATCATTACATGATTATATCATATTGTTATCCTGTATAAGTTAGAAAATGTCATATTTTTCTATAATAAACGCAATATTTAAAGTTTTGTATATTCGCCTTAGATAATATCCAGTAATTTAGGTATAAGCATGTACAGTTATTTAAAATTTATATATATATATATATATATATATATATATATATATATATATATATATACATATATATTAGTCCGAAAAATGCCTTAAATTTTTTACTTTCAGTTGTTAGTTGAAATAAATCTATTAATATGCACTGTAGTAAGATTCCAGCCAGCACATATTAAACTTGCTCCCCCCCTCTTGATTTAAATTAATTTGTAATAGATTTTATTTATTTTTAATTCCCACCGATTTGTAATTGCAATTGTTTAATGTCTGAAACAACTGTACGAATTGTGACGTGTGGGCTGGTTAATATTCTGTTGGTGAAAGTATTTTGTATAATGGTATTATTGTGTTGGACACAAATATACAGATTTATTTTTGTAATTGATTGTCTCTTCCATTTCTTATATCACTTATAGTAATACAAAAAGGTTGACAGCTTATTCGTATTTCAAGTAAAAACAACAGAACTGATTTTTTTTTCCCCTTGTAAAGTTAAAATTGTTTCCCATTATATATTTTTTTCCAAACATTCTAGATTAATGATTAAATTTAGTATACATTTTTATTTGTATACTTAAAAATAAAATATTTTAAAAAAATGAATAAAAAATATCTTAGTCATTTATTAAAGCTTGCATTACAAATTGTTTGAAACATAGGTTACTCTGAGCTTTTAAGATAGCCAATTATTAACCCTTAATAATAAAAGAAAAAACAGTTTCTACTTTAAGTGCAATTGATTTTATATGTAAGTTAAAACACAGCAGGGACCAGATTAAATAAAGTTTTAAATTTTTCATTATTGATGGATTAATTTGTAAATATGTAAATTTTAATATTAAGTGTTGTGATCTTAAATGTATTATATCAAATTACCAAACTGTACATAATAACAAAACTAATTTCTCTTCATAGTGGTGTAAATTGCATATTAAATTGTGTTCATTATTGTTAAAGCAGTCATATTTAAATACAACCATGTTTTAAAATAATCTTTTTTACTGTCCCATGTGATGTATAATCATGTTTGGTAAGATAAGAATAAGAATAATCTCATAAAAGATGTTTCATTGGTTTAAATGATATGGTCTTTAAATATTTAACACTAGTGTGGGCTAAGACAATGAGAAACACAAATTTACCGATTTTTTTCGTATTTACTTAAATTTCCTATTTGGGTAACTACAGTGGCACACAGTCAAAATGACGCAAACAAATATTTTTATTTCAAATGCTATTTACTTCCTCCTTGTTAGAATTTAAAAATCAATGCACATGAGGCCATAATAATACATTGTCATAGATTACATTTATATAATCCAATCAACTCAACAGCACTTATAGATAGAGAAAAAAAATTCTTCATTAAAACTCGTAGGGCTGAAGGTCACAGTAAAAAAGATGCAACGTATACTTCCGTTAAGGAAAAAGTGACAAGAATTCTTCAATTGAAGGGGTTGGGGCAAAATAGTGCCAAACAACATTTTTAATGAAAATAACTGCAGCATACGTATATATTACGTAGGACTATTAGACATGCGCGCCACAGAAAAATCTTCGGCGGCGGGCCGCTGATGATTTTTTACCGGCGGCGGCGGCGCATACCGGCGCGCCGATGCTCGCGAGATTTTTGTATCATGGACGTACGCAGGCGAAGGCAGCTGCCCCCCTCTACAAATTTTGAGAAACAAAAACTACCATTAAATAAATTCCTATTTACTATATTTATAAATCACTAGCTTTGGGACCCGGCTTCGCTCAGGGAGTTGTGGAATAGGTGGAATGAAACAATAACTTTAAAATGTAATAGTACAGAAAAATAGACCAAAATTAATCATGATTAAAAAAAAATGTACCATCTTGAAACTTCAGTTTAGTATTAGTGGTAAGTTTCGAAACCTCAGAGTCCGCCCATATATGGTTTGGGTATAAGAGACCCCATTAATGCGGTTCTCGCAATGCGTTTTCTTCCCTTTTAAGAAAAATTATTTTGGCAGCAAATATGTCCTGGTATGTACCAATGTGATTTTTTTTTATGTTCTGATTCCATTGAGACCATTCTCATAACGGTACCGCTCCCTTATCAAGTTGAGTAACAACTCCTTTTTCGTATTCGGTTGAAAATTTACGAACAGAACAGAACTATTAAACAGACACATATATGAACACTTTATTTTCGGTATATATTCCATTAGGTTATATCTTTTATTCATATTATCTATAGATTATCTATTTTATTCAGTGTTAGTTTTTATTCGCTCACTACACTAATAAGGAATTTTTCTTTTGTTGTAAATTTACCCTTATATTGTATATTGATTAAAGGCAATGTTTCGACCAATTCTTTCCTCTTCTGTAAAACTTAATTCGCTTAGGAATCCAGTTGGTTTTGTTTATTTTTAATTTCAATTCATTGCAGAGATGTAATGACCTTATTTAAAATTTAAAGAAAACAGCTGAAGCTAAAACCATAACAAACAGAACTAATGAAGGATAACCTTATGAATTGAGCTTAGCAAGCGCTCCTGGCTTCCAAATGTCGGACTAAATTTTTTCATTCACTAACTCGCATGGGCTTATTAGACGGGCTAATTACATGTAGCGAGAGGCTTAAAATTACAGCTCTTGTCCCTTCAACATTACACACTTAAAATGAAAACTGAAACCTTCTTCATCGTTAGGGGCAATAGGGCAATATGACAACATAACATTCTTGATAGTTCGTGTAGTCGTTTTTGAGCCTTTTCGGCACGCTCATTGTACACTTTGCTTTATAATATATATTGATTATATAAACACTTATTATAACATTTAAATATAAGTAAGTTTTATTTTGATAATTAATTGAGCCTTACAAGGTCAGAATACCTTGACCTTTTCTAAAATTTTATCAGCCTGCTCCCCCTAGAGGAAATCCTGAGGACGCACCTGGGAGTACTAGTTTATTATTTTATTTGTTGAATTTAATTTTTAATGTCAAGGCCGTACATTAAAGGAGTTTCACTTGTAAAAACATACTTTACAGTCTTGTGACATAAATAACTAGTTTTTGAAATGAAATGAAAACAGATTAGCTGAATGGGGTTAAAGGTCATTGTTTACTTATAATAAGTTCTTATCTCTCTAATTCCACCTTTCAATTCAGGTAAGTTCCTTTCAGACTGTTGTGAGTTACAGGTCGCTATAAAAATGTCTAATTTTGAGCTCCGTGCAGTGATAAAATATTTTGTAAAAAATGGGATGGGGCCGAGGGAATTTTTTGAAGACATATGCAACATTGAGGAACTCTGCCCCATCGTATGCCACTGTCAAAAAGTGGGCCACACTCTTCAAAGCTGGCCGTGGAAACCTCGAAGATGATGACCGATCTGGGCGACGTTAATCTCGGAAGGAGTTTTGCTGGCATTTTCTGCAGCATGGCATGACAATAACAGGGCAATACTATGCAGACCTTCTCGTGAAACTGCGAGAGGCCATCAAAGAGAAACGCTGAGGAAAGATCACCAAAGTGTGCTGCTACTGCAGGACAAAACTCCCGTCCACAAATCAAGAGTTACCACGGAGACGGCCAAGCTGCTCCCGCACCCACCCTACTCGCCAGACCAGGCCCCCTCAGACTTCTACCTCTTCCCTAATATGAAAAAACATTTGTGTGCGAGAGTGTTTTCGTCTGACGATGAGGTGATCTCAGCTCTCAAAGTCGTTTTGGAAGGTTTCTAAAAAAAAATTTTTGCCAGGGTTACAGATGTTAGAGAAGCGGTGGAAAAAGTGTGTTTCTGTTGTAGGGGACTATATTGAAAAATAAAAATATGTAAGTTGAAAATATATTTGTATATGTATGTATATCAGGCTTAGAACTTTCTTTACCCCCCTCGTACTTCTAAAGATCCATCATGTTCCTTCAGTGATCAGTTGAATTGGAAGTTGAATAGGATCACGAAGAGGAGCGATTTGAAACTGGAAGTTAATGGAGCGTGTCGGATAACGGAGGGGATCGAGTTCCAGAAGGATGTTGCTTGCATTATGAAGGATTTGTATGTATAAGTTCGATGGGATGGAGGATATATATCGGACGTACGGGATCTGGTTTGGCGGGATTGGTTGGAGGATTTAAATTGTAGGCTCTGTAGGATATAGGAGGGTCATTGAGTTCTGATGGCCTGGTATAGGAAGAAAACCAGTAGATACCGACAGCGGTAGGACTGGTAGAGCCACTTTATCTCGGCATAGTACTGGGTTATATACGTATCTCTTGGGATCCTAAAGACAAAACGTATTGCATAATTCATTAGGCGTTTAAGTTTGGCTTCGAGTGCCCCAGACAGTCCGCTGTAAACCATACAGCCGTAGTCAAAGTGGGGAAAGATGAGAGAGGACGGTTGAACTGTTTCCGGGTAGAGATAGTGCGACGGGAAATTTGTGAGATATGTGGTTTCCAAGAGAGGCATTGATCGAAGGTAACGCCAAGGTTTTTGACAGAATTGTCGAATGAGATAGATGAGTTGTTTAGGACTAGATTTGGAGCGACAGGAGTTGATTTGAGGAGAAAGGGAGATCCAACCAATGTGGCTTTCGTCTGCTTCGCGTTCAGAGTGAATTCGTTGAGGTTTGCCCAAGCACATATTCTGTCGATATCTTCCTGTATTTTTAGGACATCGTCGTAGGAATCAGCGGGGCAAAGGAGAGATAATCATCGGGGGAGGGCATCATCGGCATATAGATGGTATTGACAGCGATGGGTGGAGGATGGAAGTTCATTGATACAGATAGAAAAAAGCGTGGGGGACAAAGAGGAACTCTGAGGTACACCTTTAGATGGGAGGTGTTGGAGACAAAGTGAGAATTGAGTGCATCGGCTGAAAATGGAATTGATTGGTTTTGAGTGGGTTTACCTAAGGACAGTTTGTGGAGAATTGCCCATTTTGCTTTGGAGTCGGGGGTACGGGATAAGGATTGCTGAAAGATTTGGCGCGGTATATTAAGGATTGAGTGCTATTTCGGAGGAGCTTGATGGTAGTATAATCTTCAGAAAGTCAGGTGCCCTAAAATCTTCTTCTAGCTGCGTCTCTTCTAGGATGGTATGAATTTAAGTGGTAAGGGTTTCCGCCCTGGAGTCAATGGCGTTTGAGGTGTAAATGGGGTCCCATTGGATCATCTCAAGATCAGGCGCTAGGATTGTAAAGGATAGGACTGTAAAGGAACCGGATGTGTTAAGGCGAGGAGTTTTTTAGGGAATCGAGATCATAAACGACAAGCCAAGTGATGGAGTGCTGGGTGTTAAGAGTCGGGTCGTAAGGGACTATAAATAAATTAAGGGAATAGAAGATATTTGAAAGATAGGCTTGGTTAGAAGAAGGTATCTGGAGATTGGTGTTGAGGTCTCCGAAGAGAAAAATTTTGGAATATCAAGAGATCATGTTGTAAAGGATGGCCTCGAATGTTTCATCAAAGGTAACTTTCGGAGGCAGGTAGATGAAACCAAAGAGTACGGAGGTGGGGAGGTGGAAATTTCAGCAAACAGATAAATTTATGCGGGGAAAGGGATAAATTATTAATAATGAGATAAATTATTAATATGCGGGGAAAGGGAAGTGGGGAAAAGAAGGAGAATTTTTTATTTAAGGCTATCGTGGACAAAGATACCTACTCCACCACTAGTCCTATACACTCTATCAAGACGGAGCAGGGTGTAGTTAGGGAGGCTAACTTGGGTAGGATGGTGTGTTTCAACCAAGTTTCTGAGATAGCAATTATACGGTAAAAGTTGTGAAGAAAAAAATCTTGGAATGCATCAATATGGGGAGTTCGTTAGAAGGGACTGGGCGTTAACATGACAGGTTAGAAGAACATTAGTCATATGTCATTAGTCATATGGGGTAGGAGATGGAGATATGACGGAGGGAGGGGTTAAATAGTGGAGTATTATAGGATTGATCTGAAACATACTGGATCACTGAGATGGAATACAACAGCACTGATGAAATAGATATATATATATATATATATAAATATATATATATATATATATAGCACTAGATAGATAGATAGATATATATAGCACTGATGATTGTTTAAGTAAAAAGCATAATAAGTGGTAGTAGTCGTTAAAAAATTAATCAATATATATTATAAAGCAAAGTGTACAATGTGCGTGCCGCGTGAAAAGGCTCAAAAACGACTCCACGTGGGATTAAGGAAGTTATGTCAGCGTGTTGCTATATAACCCCTAACGGAGAAGAAGGTTTCTGTTTTTCTCTTAAGGGTGTAAAATTGAAGAGAAAAGGACTGGAATTTAGCCTACCTAAAATTGAGATACAAGTTTATGAAAGAAAATTTTAGTTCGAGCTCCAGGCTACCAGGAAGCGCTAGGGTGCGTTTCACTCGATGTTTATTGTTCATTCATTCCGTTCAATTTGTAAAGGTTATGTATAGAGCTCGGATTCCCGTGCAATTGCATCTTTTTATTGGTAAGTCAGATTAAAGCGAATTCAAGTTACTTATCTGAATCAAGCCTAATGGGATGTTTTAATGAAGTTTTATACTGCACGAAATTGCACGTTTTGGGGTTTACTGCCCGAAATTGCACGTTTTGGGGTTTACTGCACGAAATTGCATGTTTTGAAGTTTTATTTCAAGACATTGCATCATTTTATAATTTGAAGAAAACAAATTATTACAAATTTTAATTTTCTTAAATACACATAAAAAAATTAGTAGAAAATTAAATGGGAATTAGGAATAGGAATCAAAAAATAACGGAAAGGAAACGGGAAAAAAATAAAGGGAACTTCAGAGATGTAATCAAACACAAACCTCCAATTTCCAAGAACTAAGGGCTCAGTAGTTCCTGGATGTTTACATTTTGTTTCTCAATTCTCATCGTTCTGTCAGTATCAAATTAGCTTTTGTCGAGAATATAGTTACTTAAAATGCCAAAAATTGGAAGTGTGTCTTCGAAAATTACGGGATGGGTTGAAAAATATCCTGACTCAAAAGGTATGGTAGTGTAGTGTTTTGCAAATCTTGTGATAAAAATATTGGATGTTAGAGGAAATCGCAAATTGATGCCCACTGCAGCACAAGTAAGTACCTAATTATTTTTTAACCATAAAACAGTACTAGGGGTAGTGCGTGTCATCAGGGAGATTTAAAAATAAGCCTATGCACCGGATATTGCATCTAGTGATTTTATTGTTTGAGTAGTATCTTTCCTTTATAAGATCTCCCTACTTCCAATAAAATTATAGCTCACATGCGAGTGTTTTACTCTTTATTCCACATCTTGTTACTATTTTAAGTAAATATGTTATATCCTGATTTTTTTTTTTGTTTTTTTACCGGAAAATTTTTCAAATATAGAATTGGAAGAAAATGTGCAGTCAATTATCAAATTAAAAACGATTTCGATGAATCCAACCATTCAATCTGATTTGGCATTTATTAGATCGAATTTAGCAGCTTTGCCGGTTGCTATTACAGAACTAGAGGAGAAAAATCTTTCTCTATATGACCAAATAAAAATAGTTGGGGACGTTGGAAAATCATCGGAAACAATCAAGAGCGAAAAAGGAATTATCAATTACAAAAAAATTCGAAATATTTTTTTAAAAAATCCTGGATACAAACTATTAAAAAATTGTAATGATTGCCTGAACTGAAATCACTCAGTCACTATTGAATTGAAGGAGATCCCTAGTTGCTGAGTCGCTATAAATATTGTCCTCTAACGATTGTAGAAGTTG
This sequence comes from Aelia acuminata, assembly GCA_911387785.2. Lineage (NCBI taxonomy): Eukaryota > Metazoa > Arthropoda > Insecta > Hemiptera > Pentatomidae > Aelia > Aelia acuminata. The sequence goes on along the minus strand of OU426978.1, from coordinate 51,790,808 downwards.
AGATATCTTTTTCTAAATTGAAAGAAAGTTTAAGTGACAGGAGGCACTGTTTTACAGAAAAAAATTTAGAAATGTATTTAGTTTTAAACTTTAATTAAAAAAATAATGAAGTGTAATTACATTTCTAATGTACTCGATTAATTTTTCTTTACTAATAAAAAAATCATTATTTTACCAAAATCTATACTAAAACCAATATTTTAAAAATAAATTTTTTTACTTCAATTTACTCTCCGCTACTGATTTGTTTCAGCTGTATATTATCCACATAAATAATTTAAAGCATGATTTTAAAGCAATACATTCTTTTGCATGTTTTTGCACGTTTTAAAGTTTTTATTGCACGGTTTTGCACGTTTAAAAGTTTTTATTGCACGGTTTTGCACGTTTTGAAGTTTTTATTGCACGTTTTCAAATTTTTACTGCACGGAATTCCGAGCTTTAGTTATGTATTTGTTCAGCTGTTCTTTTTAAATTACTAAAAAATCAAGCAAAAATAAATAGTTTCACCTTTTCTTTCAAAATAAAATAATGATTTTACATATCAATTAGAAAACCGACTGGATATCTTACAAAATTAATTTTCTCATAAGAAGGTTAATTGATTAACACATTACATTTAATCAATATATAACATATACATAAGTAAATTTAATGCAATATGAGTGAACATTTTTAGTAGTACAGTGAGCGAATAAAAACAGATATAAAACAAAAAAGAAGAGCTGAATTGACTGATTATAAATCAAAAATAAAAAGTTTGAAGTGTTCTTATTGTATGTAATTATGAAAAATGGTTTTATTACTATATACGATGAGCATTCCAGTTGACAAAATTACTAACTCCAATTACAGCATTTTTTCAATAAGATTTTATCACCCCTCATAGTTCAGGATAAAAAGAAATATTTTTTTTTTAACTTTTAATCTTTATTCACACCTGTTAATTAATATAATAGTAACAACCAGTGAATTTGCTGACAATAAATTTATAATAATGGCATGAGAGGCATGAGGGGGAGCACTACCCAGCGGCATCTCCTCCTGGCTTGAATGTTACTAGGTTTGGTCACTAGACGAGGAGGTCCCTCATCCAGCTCCTCTTTAGCCTTCTACGGGCGGTACCTGGCATCACTGTTGTGGCCATGTCATTAATGAGTGAGTTGGGGTGTCCTTGTAATTTGTCATGGAATCTTTTGTAGTGGGTTCGTATGTGTTCGTTGAAAGTCGGTATGTGTAGGTTGGTGTGTAAAGTTATGTTGCTAACATACCATGGTGCTTTAGTGATTGTTCTGAATGTCTTTGCCTGAAAGATTTGTAGTTTGTTAATATGTGTCTTTTTTGCCGTCCCATATATTTGTGATGCATAGGTCCAAATAGGTTTCAGTAAGTAAGTGTAGGTGTTTAATTTCTGTCTTAGTTTTAGTTTTGAATGCTTTGAAAGAAGTGAGTAAAGAAGTTTCAATCTTTGGTTTAGAGTTTTTCTTTTTTTCTTAATATGTGGACCCCATGTCATCCTTCGATCAAATGTCAAACCAAGGTAGTGTACTGTGTCTGTCTGTGGTATCTGTGTATTGTCAAGGAAAACAGGAGGGCACGTTTCACGTCGAAGAGTAAAGGTTATGTGCTGTGATTTGTCGTGATTTAGTCGGATTTTCCAAAGTTTAAACCAGTCATGTAATTCTGTCAAATAATGTTGAAGGTTCTGTGATGCATGGGTTGGATTTTCGTGCCTTGTTAGGATTGCTGTGTCGTCAGCATATGTTGCTGTTAAAATTTCAGGGCTGCAAGGAATGTCGTGTGTGTACGTAATGTAGAGTAATGGGGCGAGCACGGAACCTTGAGGTACTCCTGCTGCGATTGACCGTATAGAAGACATCTCTGAACCCTGTCTAACGGAGAAAAATCTGTCAGTAAGGAAAGATTGAAGAATAAGATAGTAGGTAGGTGGAAGTATTATCTTGAGTTTATAGAGAAGTCCCTGGTGCCACACTCTGTCGAACGCTTGAGCAACATCCAGAAATACACCAGTCGTATATAATTTCTGCTCTAGTGCCGTGGATATGTAGTCTGTGACTCTGTGTAGTTGATGTATAGTTGAGTGGTGTGTCCTGTATCCAAATTGATGGTCTGGTATTATATGCAAGTTTGTTAGTATGTCAATAAGTCTTTTGTATAATAAACTTTCGAAAATTTTAGAGCAGATTGGAAGTAAACTGATTGGTCGATATGATGAGGGCACGTTTTTGTCTTTGTTTGGCTTTTGAATCATAGTTATGTGAGAGTATTTCCATTGTAACGGGAATTTAGTAATTCTCAGTATTGCATTGTAAATAGTCGTCAGAAACACTGGAGCTTTCCTGGGCATTTGCTGGAGCACTTCGGCGTTAATCAAGTCATGTCCAGGGGCTTTTCTTTTAGGTAACTTTTTGATATGTTCAGCGACCTGTGCTGGTGTGAAGGATGGAGGAGGTGGTGTAAGTTGAAGTGGTATGTCTAGAGTGTTATGTACAAGGCTATCGTGTTCAGTATTTGTGAGTTCTAAGTGTGGTATAAAAACAGACGATAGGTAGTCAGCGAAGAGTTCTGATTTTTCTCCGTCAGCCACAGCCCATGAATCATCCTCCCTCCGGAGGGGTGCCGGCACCTCACGATGCTTAGTAAGTTTTTTGGTATGTCTCCACAAGCTCCCATCGTCAGTCGAAAGATTAGTAATATAGTTGTCATAAGTTGTTCGTTTAAATTTTAGAATCTGTCGTTTGAGGTCGTTATTGAGTCTATTGTAAACTTGTTTATCTGATGGAAGTCTGTCAGTCTGCCAAATTTTCCTAGCTCTTCTCTTTGCCCTTAACAGATCCCTTATGTATTGTGGATACATAGGAAGACTTTCTGTTTTTCTGGGCTTGAATACTGATGAAGACCAAGCTGCTTCTTGTATGTTCTTTGTAAAACATTCAACAGCATCTTCAAGTTCCTTTTCATTCCTGATAGAAAGAGGAACTGAGAGAGAGTTGTCCAAAAAACTTCTATATCCGTCCCAATCCATTCTTCCGTTTATTAGAGACGGTCTCTGTGTAGCTTGGCAGGGCTCATCTAGTAAGATTAAATGCACGAGGGAGTGATCAGAACAAAGATCTGAGCTAGTACTTATGGTATGTGGTGTGGCTCGGAGTCCTTTAGTAATGAAAAAGTCTAGTAAGTCTGGTGTTTTCCGTCTAGAAGTGGGCCAGTAGGTAGGTGAATGAGGTGATATGGTGTCTAATGAAAGCTCGTGAAGAACATACCTTAGGTTCCTTCCTCTGGGGGTAGACAGTCTTGAGCCCCAGAACTCATGTTTAGCATTAAAGTCACCTCCTGCAATGAAGCATCTACCTAGACTTTTAAGGAAGTCACTAAACATTGCAGACGACAAGACATACCTAGGAGGGCAGTAAACCGCAGCAAAAGTAATGTTTTGATGTTTAGTAAATAGTGATATTGCTGTAGCTTGGATGTGCGGTGTTATGGGTATTTGTATCAAGTTGTGTTTGAGTGTTGTTCTGATGAGTATGGCAGTGCCTCCGTGTGCAGTACCGTCCGGGTGGTCTGTCCGGTAGATTTTATAACCCTGAATGTAAAATCTAGAATGTGGTGTCAAATGTGTTTCTGTCATGAGTGCTATGTCAATGCGTTTCTCGTGTAAGTATATGTCCAATTCAGTCCTGTGTTGATTCAGTCCGTTTGCATTCCACAGTATAACAGACATGGAGCCCACAGTTGACTGATTAAGGGGCATATTGCTGGCTCAGGGCGAGGGTAGCTTGCGAGAGTTGTTGAAGTAGACCAAAGAGGGGCTGGATGAGGTTATTCAGTCCATTAATCAAATTTAATATCTGACCTGAGCCATTTTCAATTGGGGGAGCCGGGTGGATAAAATTCCCACTCATACCTGTAAATTCCTGTTGCGGTGGTGCTGGAACTGGTCGCTGCCTCTGTTGTTGCAGTCTCGGGCCTGATTGAAGTGGCTGACGCTGTTGCGGCTGAGGTAGAACGGGAAACTCATCGAGGTTGGGTGGTGGTGGGGCCTGCACTTTCGGGGGCCTCTGAAGAATGTTGTGGATGCTGCGACGTTTCCTCAGCTCCTTCAGCGTTATGCAGCCCCTGTAATTAGCGGGATGTGGTCCATTGCAGTTAGCACATCTTGCCGCAGTTTCTCGGGTCTTGGTACATGACGAACTTTCATGGGCCATACCGCATCTCACGCATTTCGGGGGGTGGTTGCAATATACTTTCGTGTGCCCATACTCTTGACATCGCACGCATTGAGGGATCATTCTTTTCTTACGTGGCTCTTCTATTTTCACCTGCGTATAGTATAAAGAATTTATTTCAAAGATTTTTTCGTTGAATGTTGCTTTTGACACGTCAACAAAAAACATTGGGAGTGGAGTTTTGTAGCGTGAAATAACATTCACTACACTTGTAGCTTCATAGCCGTAGTTTGCTAGTTCTTGTTTGATGATTTCTACGGGTGTAGCGAAGTGAAGGTTTTTTATGACCACTCGAGGGCTTTTATCTTCCTGGAGTTGGTACGTATGAAAGTCTGCACCTCCTTTTCTTAGACTGGTAACAAACTTTCGATACACGTCTGCATTTTCTGGATAGACACTAACCCCCCTCACAGATGTTTTCAGCCTGAAGCTGTTGGGGCCACCTTCATTTTGAAGGAAGGTTACTAGCGCTCTATAGTCTTTAACATCACTTAAGTGTATTGGCGGAGGTTTAGTGTTTAAAGGTGGCTTATTTGGTGGCTGGGAATTTTCTTTTAGGTTCGATAAAGGCGCGAAACTATTTTGTAAAATAATTGTATCACTAACCTTAGGATGCTTCCGAGGGTCTCTTTCCGATACCATTTGTCTTTTCCTACCTGAAACAACCTCCCAAGAGATTGTTTCGTGGCCCTTACCATCACTATTGTCTATTTCAATAGGTACACCACTAGAACCTTGCGGTTCATTCATTGTTTAAGCGGATGAACCCGCTTCACTAAAAGATTCACTTACTTCAATCGCACACTTGTTATACTTACTAATGCGAACTGAAAGCAGTAAAAATAACTTAATTTTATCACTTAAAACATTCAAAAAAAAAGAAAAAAGAAATATGATGAAAAAATTGTGCTCTCATGATATTTTGGTTTTCACTTTGTAATAGTAGGTGCAGAGTCAGGCCAAATTACGGGGGGGGGGGGATATCTTAAGGGAGGTTGAACTGGAAGAAAGGTCATAAAAAAAAATGTCTATGAATCTTCGGTAGTTTCTAAACTTCTGGATCTAATAGGACCATCGCAGTAGTCGGCGCTTAAGTTGTACTCGAAATATAGTTTTTTTAACTAATAGATTTTTCAACTATAATATAATGACTTATTATCTGCTGACTGCTTGGAATAGGCTTATAAGATTCTGAATCACAGAAACCATCATAAACGATGCAATACTCGACAAAGTTGCAGCAAAATTATTTGTTCATTCACCATTTTCAACCTCCTATAAAGTATATAGGTATATCCTTATTTGGGCGGAATCTGCAGATCTCGAATCTTAATATTGATAAAATGTTAAAAAGTTATATTTCCTTTAACTTTAAAGTTTTTTCTGTTATTAAAACTACTACACAACTAACCCTAGCTAGTAATAAATAAAATCAATGTTTTACTATTTTTTGAGGGGGAAAATGAGTGTAAATAGAAGAAATTATGGAATTCCTTATCAGTCATTTAAACAATAACGAGAACAGATGGGGCTAATAATCCGATTGGGGTAATTATACCGCAGAAAAATAGAAACAAAATGTTGTAACCAATTCTTGCTGTTGCGATGCGGCGGTTGAGGTATGACGAGACATGTCCTAACAACATTTCATATCCGCTGATCACTTTTCTCGTAGCTTTATGAAGGTCTGCAAATAGGCCTTGAAGAAAAACTCTGTTGCCAATAATATCAACGCCAAGCACAAAAACACCCTGCTCTGCTAGTGTTGCACATGCGGCGCGCCACCTTCATCGGCGGCGGCTCGGCGCAGTTAAAATCATCCGGCGGCGGCGGCGCGGCGCGGCGGTGTGCACGTCTAAGGACTATATGTCTATGATGGAAATGCCACCTAAATATGACTATATAGAGCCGCTAAAGTCATATTTGTTAAAAAAATGTTGCTTGGCACTATTTTGCCCCGACCCCTTCAATTATCGGGTAAATGAGTTTATTAACCTTTTAATTTCTTTTCATTCTTTAAATGAAAACAAAAATAAACAATATGAATACAAGTAATCAGTCTAGTTCGAGCTTTTGCTTAAAATGAGTGCGCATTAGTGGTGTGTTGTTTAGTAGCAATCTGTTAATTTGAAACGGTTAATTTCATTAAACAGAAACAGTTAACTGTTTCGGAAAAAAATTAACAGATACAACAGTGTAGTGAGAAAAAAAAATGGTTGATAATAATAAAAATTAAACAGAAACAATTAGTTTGCAATAGCCCGGGCGCGATCTGTTTAATAAACAGTTTCACTGAAACAGTTTCGAGAAGCAGGCAGAATTAGCAGGTTAGCAAGCTGTTTCGAGAATCAACAGTTTAACAGGCTGTTTCATTAACAACTTGTTAACCGAAACAGTTTAGGAAACTGTTTCTTTTTCAAGGCCACTGTTTCAAGTATCCGTTTCGGTTAACAGGCTGTTTAATGAAACATCCTGTTAACCTGTTGATTCTCGAAACAGCCTGCTAACCTGCTAATTCTGCCTGCTTCTCGAAACTGTTTATTAAATAGCTTGCGCCCGTACTGTATCTATTTAATTCATTCGCAAATCTGCTACTCTGAGTTATGTGGCTCTTAATAGTTTTAATTATTAAATTATGTTTTCTCCAGATTGTTTATTCAATTAAACCACAACTTTTAGAAATAAAATTTCATTTAATGTAAATTATATTATTATATATTTTAATTGATTGTTTATTTTTACGATGTTTAATTTGATTAAATAAAACAGAAAAAGAAAAACTGGCCCCCTTCCAATTTAAACTTCAGCCATGGGCGTCCGGAGGTGGGGGTGCAGTGAGGGCAGCTGCCCCCATAGAAATTTTAAGAATCAAAAACTACAAATTAAATAAATTTATTTTCATTTACAACACGAATGGAGTGGTAAGATACTGAAATCTAAAACAATTTCACGATAGATAAATGCTTTATTTGATTAAAAGTAATACTGTTCTACTTTATAGGTTTGCTAAACACACAGAATACTATAGCAGTCTTTAAAAGACATAATATCGATTGATATATTTGTTTTGTTTTATATGATTATATACAGTACAAAGTCAACGTTGGTATTTTTCTCTTTTGTTGTAAAAGATAGGACGAAAATAGAGGGACTATTTTTTCTTTTTATATTTTATTTAATCAAATTGAACATCGTAAAAATCAACAATAAATTGAAATATATAATAATATAATTTACATTAAATGAAATTTTGTTTATAAAGATTGTGGTTTAATTAAATAAACAATCTTGAGAAAACATAATTTAATAATTAAAATATTTAAGAGCCACATTACGCAGAATAGCATATTTGCGAATGAATTAAACAGATACAGTATGGGCGCAAGCTGTTTAATAAATAGTTTCGAGAAGCAGGCAGAATTAGCAGGTTAACAGGCTGTTTCGAGAATTAACAGGTTAACAGGCTGTTTCGAGAATTAACGGGTTAACAGGCTGCTCTTTCAACAGGCTGTTTCATTAAACAGCCTGTTAACCGAAACAGATACGTGAAACAGTGGCCTTGAAAAAGGAACAGTTTGATAAACTGTTTCGGTCAACAGTCTGTTAAATGAAACAGCCTGTTAACCTGTTGATTCTCGAAACAGCCTGCTAACCTGCTAATTCTGCCTGCTTCTCGAAACTGTTTATTAAACAGCTTGCTCCCGTACTGTATCTGTTTAATTCATTCGCAAATCTGCTACTCTGAGTTATGTGGCTCTTAAATGTTTTAATTATTAAATTATGTTTTCTCCAGATTGTTTATTCAATTAAGCCACAATTTTTATAAATAAAATTTCATTTAATGTCTATTACAAGTTTTGATTTGTTTAGTTATTTTTAGTGCTGTTTAATTATTTTACATAAAGCCTAATTTTATATTGAATGTTTTATGAGCAATTGTCATTCGAACTTGTCAGATATTTCAATAAATAAAACTTAATTTAAAAGAATGCTCAAATGCGAAGTGGGACCAGTTTTTTTCTTTTTTCCCATACAGTAATATTTTAAACAGACGTATCTGTTTTTTTTTAAACTGTTTAATTAAATTAGCAGAAACAGTTGCAACTGTTTTTCAAAATTAACAGTTTTGCTCATCACTAGTGCTCATACAACTATTCGTGAACGAGAAATAGTGATTAGCGATTTAAAAATGGACAAAACACAACGAAAAATCGCTTTTACTATCACTATCACAGTATCACACTAGGAGTTATGCCACCGTTCAAAATAAATTTGAAAGTTTTAAAAACGAAAATAGAATAATAAGAAAAGCTGATTTGAGAGAAAAACATTTTTTTACTGGTAATGATGAACGTTGGATTTCGGGCCAAATAACAAATAATCCAAAATTAGGTGCTCCAAAGTTCACCACATTAGCTGAAAAACATTTAAATAAAATGGTATGTGCTGAAACCATTCGAAGGGTCTTAAGAAAAAACCAATACAACGGTAGAGTTGCATAGCAAAAACCTTATATCAATGACAAAAATAAAAAGCTTCGAATCAATTTTGCTAAGCATTGTTTAACAAAAGACATGGACTTCCGGAAGTGTTCTCTATTTGAATGAGACAAAATTTAATTTGTTTGGCTCTCTAGGAAGAATTTTCGTCTGGAGAAAGTCGAATGAAGAGCGCCATGAAAAAAATCTTCGCCCGTCCATCAAACCTGGAGGTGGCCATGTGATGGTTTGGTGGTGTATTGCTGCCTCGGGGGTAAGAAATCTTCCTTTTATTGAGGGAAAAATGGATAGACATTTATATTGACACATCCTGAAAGAAAAATTTTATAGGAAGTTTAACCGAGCTTGGAATTTTTTTTTTATTTTTAATCCTCCCCTTCCTCGCCGTTTAGGCTATACGGGGTTTCCCGGACCAGGGGAGAGGATGGGGGATTAATGCAGAGTATTATTAAATTTCCCCTGGCTCCGGGTTTCGAACTTGTAATTATTCTGGTTCTCATTTTTAAGTCCGGTTGTCCGTGGCAACGCGTATTTTTTAACGCGTTTGCTCACTCGGCCATCCCGCCACCCCACCGAGCTTGGAATAATAAATAATTTTGCTTTTTATAGTGATAACGATCCCAAGCATTCTTCTTACTTGCAAGAGAATGGTGTTTATATAATTGCCCCAAAACTATAAAGACACCTCCCCAATCACCAGACCTAAACGCCTTAGAGAATTCATGGAGTAAATTAGAAATAGAAGTGAGGAAACGTGAGGTATCAAACAGAGAAGATCCCAAAAAGATGCAACAAGAAGAATGGGACAAGATAAGCCCACCTTAAACAGAAAAGATTAACCAATCCATGCCGAATTGTTCGAAAGAGATAATAAAAAATAAAGGCTTACCTACAAAGTACTCAAATTCAAAATATTTTTGATTTTTTGGATGTTTTTACTTTTTTATTTATTTGTTATTGTACATCCTCCCTTGCCTTTGAGGCAATACAGATTTTGCAGCAATGAGATGTTTCGCACACGCAAAACACCTCACTGCCGCATGTTAACAATTATATACAAATTTGACTTTTGTCTGTGCCAAGTTTCCTGTTCTCATTTTTCCTTCACTCCTCGTACTTAGTCCGGTGGTCTTCCTGGGACTGCTCCAGTTATTCTTCCCAAGGCAAAGTGGAAGCGACCGATGATATCCGGGTAGTTCTCCTCAGTCATCAGCAGAGGAAGATCGCTCTCCGCCAGAACATACAGCCCTGTCTCTCTCTGCAGTTTTGCTCTCAGTGCCTCATAGGCGGTGCAATCCAGTAAAATGTGTTCTGCTGTCTCCGGTACCCTAAAACTTGGGCATAGGGGATCGATGTCCTTACCATATTCTACCAGTTTTGCACGGAACCCCCCATGCCCCGTGAGGAATTGAGAGACCCAGGAGGCATCTAGCCTTGAGGTGACGGTAGGAAAATACTTCCTTATGGTTGCCCCCTTTAAAGTATCAACCCATCTCCGATTCCAATTGGCTAATGTGTTCTGCCTTATTATTGTCTTCCACCTCCTTGGGTCTTCGCCGATCCTCTCTCGAAGATTTACCGGCAGATCTACCAGGCCTTCTCTATTCATCTTGTACCGGAGGTAATCTTCACGCAAAAGGAGATCGATGGGAATGACTCCCGCTAAGACATGCACCGCCTCATGAGACACAGTCCTATACGCCCTAGTGACTCGAAGCAGATCCATCCGCTGAATCGTCACCAACTTTTTCTTCTGATGGTGCGAGAGATGTTGACACCATGCCGGGGACGCATATCTCAGAATACCCAGAATCACTCATTTGTAAATTGTTAATGTAGCTGGGTATCTGGGACCCCAAAAGGCGCCCCCGATACGACCAAGTCCGTTAAGGGCTATGGCCACCCTGTTTCTTAAATAGTCCAAGTGAGGTGTTACATTGAACTTTCTTCCAATCTTTATGCCAAGGTAAGTCACAACCTCAATTGGACGTATCCTCTCCCCTTTTATAACAACAGTAATAGGGTGGGCCCTATCGGTTTTACCCCTCAATAGGATGAACTGGGTCTTGGCAGCGGCCATCCTCAACTTCTTCCTCTCGCACCATCTACCTACTATGTTGGCGCACCGTTCAGCTTCATTTTTTAGCATGGCTCTGCTATCTGAAGCCACTACAACGGCGAGGTCGTCGACATATGCCGTGGCGGGGAACCGCTCCTCTTCCAGCACACCCAGCAACTCGTCGAAGACCAATTTCCACAGGGCAGGGCCAAGGACAGAACCCTATGGACAACCTCTTTCTACATCGGCTTCTACCTCAAGGAAGCTTCCTTTTAGCTTCAATTTACGGTCCTGGAGCTTCTTAAAAGGGCAAGCAAGTTGCTGGGAGCTTCATATTTGTGCAACTGCTGAAGTACGCTCGGCCACCAAACGCTATCGAAGGCGGAGGATGTTTTTACTTTTTACTTTCACTTACCTATATATGAAATAAATAGGAAGGGAAAGTATTGCGATCGTAAAAAATTTCGACTTCCGGCTTTCAACGGAAATACACCATATCAATGACAAAAACGTTTAGGGGTCCCCTGAGTCCAAATAACCAAGTCCCGCGAAATGGTCTGTGTGTGTGTGTGAACAGACTAGCTCAAAAACCGTGCGAGCCTGATATTGGGTATTTAGTGTATGTATATGCCCGCGATGTGACAGCAAAATTTTCATCAAAGTTGGTCAAACGGAGGGGGTACTTTACTTGATAAATTTTGTCTCACATTCACGTGTTTTTTTTTATTTACTCAAAAACGGCTTTAACGATTTTGATCTAACTGGGTATTTGAAATATGTCTATGCCCGCAATGAAACAGCCGAAATTTCATCAAAATTGGTGAAATGGTGGAGGTACTTCATTTAATAAACTTTGTCTTATGTTCACGTGTTTTTTTTATTTACTAAAAAACGGCTGTAATGATTTTGATCAGAATGGGTATTTGGTGTATTTATGTGCCCACGATGAGACAGCCAAAATTCCATCAAAATTGGTCAAACGGAGGGGGCATTTTATTCCATAGCTTTTTCCCAATTTTTACCTTTTTTTCGATTATCTCAAAAACGGCTTAAATGATTTTGATTAAATTCGTCTTGTTTAATGAAAATCGAGTCTTCTTTAATGTCAGGTAAGCTTTATCACTATTAAAATGTTCTAAGGGGGGTTAAATGGGGAAGGGGCCTTTCTATTTTTCCTATAATGTATCTTTGTATTCGTTTGTATGCCGAAATTATCTGTCTCTCGTTTCGCCTAAAAATAAGAATGGGCTAAATATGAAAAAAATCAAGTAAACATATACAGGAGAAAAAAACTCCGTCAACTCATAAAACACGTTGAGCCCACCCGTCCGGAGTACGCCTTTCATGTCAGATCATTGTTTATAATTAAAGCCATTCTGTTTCTTTAATGGAAATCATTTGTTTCATGGCAACTAAATGAAATTTTCAACAATTTCACAGAGAATTTTAAAATCAGACGACTTGGAGTATTATGCTTGCATTGCCGAATTATCGCAAGTAAGAACTTTTATTGAATAATAAAAAAATTAGAGTACTTTATAGAGTAAATAAAACCGAAAATAAGAAACGAATGTGGGAAAATATATGTGACTTTGGGTAATGGTAATTAAATAAACACGTCAATTTCTAATCTAAGTAAGTTGGTAAGTGAAAGTTTGTGTTGCGCGCACGCACCGGATTTTTAATTTTGGATCCTTTTGACTTCTCCTGTGACTTTAGAAGTGTATATTTATTCATTAAGTTTAGTTTAATTTTAGGATTTGATCTTAAATAAACTTGTAAGTAATGTCAATTCTAGCCTAATGACTGTACTTTATATTTGTAAACAAAGATTGTTGAAAATAAATTTTGGCTTGGTATAAAATAGTTTTTTTTTCAAAGTTGATTCCTTGATTGACTTAGAGCCTCTGTATGTATAAAATAAAAAATCTGGCGTGGTTCATGCATCACACAACTTTCACTCACCACTCTCCTTGCTTTTTGACTAGTAATGAACTTTTATATCATAAACAGAATCTAACATAAGTTTTTTTTTTTACTTTCACTTACCTGTATATGATATATAATGTAAGGGAGTGTATTGCGATCGTGAAAATTTTCGACTTCCGGTTTTCAAAAAAGTACATAGTAATAATTGCTTATCTTCCTTTTTCTCCTCTCCTTGAATGCTCTCTTGAATTACTAATACATCTATACAGCAATTACTGAACACAAATTCAAAGAATCACAAAAAAATATGAACAATGGATTAGATAAAATACATCAATTACCACGCGACAACAACAAAAACAAATCAATACCTAAAAGCATATAAAATCAGAAACAAAAACATCTTAAGATTTACCAAACAATTCAATAAATAAGAAGTATAAACGCACATAGAGTAAATAAATGAATAATACAGATACATAGATGTACCCTCAACAGTCTTTGGTCTAGCTATTACCATATATGTGGTGATGTATAATTTCCAGTGAGTCTAGGACTGTACTTTCTGCCAACCTCGCTACGTCCTTTATGTCCACACCAAGATCCTACATGAAGCTCTCCTCGTTGACGTAGGCATAGTTCCGCGGGCTCCGAACCAAAGGCCTCTCACGTGGAACTCTTTCTCGCGGAACCCCTCTTAAAGAAAAGGTATGCACTTTATCATAAATTTCTTCTTTTCCTCCTCAACCCTACTCGCCTGATCGATGGCATTAGTCCCATATCTTACGGTGGGATTCAGAATGATATCCGGCGCTCCGTTCTTCAGGAACGCCTAATTATCAGCATATCATGTGGATCCATCCGTATCCACACAATAAATTTCCGCGTTGCAGCCGAATTCCCTCTTTTAGGAGCTTCATCAATGTTTGACTTGACTCAGTGGGGACGACGACGATTTAAGGTCAGGTCACACATGTCCGCACCGCATCCGAGTGTGTGATCGATTACTATCTATCCTTCGTAAATGAATCAGATCCGTGCTGCGGTACGGATGCGGTGAGGACATGTGTGGCCTGACCTTTATCAGGAGTGATTTGTTGGGGGCATTTTCCCAGCGCGTGCTGGTGTTTCAGGCTCTCTGCCGCATTTGCGACAGAGGGACCCACTTCTCTGCCCTGTCCGCTGACACCTGAGACAACGCATAGGGGCGCATAATTGATGTTCAGTTTCAGGGCATTGGACCATTGAGAGCCCGGAAGTATCTGGTTTTCGTACATATACCTATACCTGTTAGCTTTCGGGTTGTTTTTAAAATTACGTAATCCAAGGCCCTGCCACCTGCAGTTGGCCCATTCGAGTTTTCTCGTAGCGTCTGCCGAAGAGCTCTCATATTCCGGTGCACCTGTTCTACTCCCAATCTCTCGGCACACTCTGCTATCTCTGCCGAGTAATCAAATATAGACTGGAACAGCCAATGGAACACACCAACACAAATATCAGCTGGCTCACTCTCATTTTTACAGAATCTGCACCAAGGTGATTCTGCTATCTTAAGTGTGGACAAGTGACTTCTGAGTTTACACTCTTATTTTACTGTCACTTTTTTTTAAGTGCATTACGGTCAAGATTTAGTAACTTGTTATTTCTTTTGACTGAGTAGCCATCTAAGGATTGGTTGCCACCAGCTGATCCAGCTTTAATTAGTTCGTTTGGTTTTCCACCCTGTGGATAGTACTCGTGGTTTTTGTGTCTTGGCTACCAAGCCATGTCTTAATAGTGTGGAGCGAATCTCGTTCCACATATACATTTAAAACTTCCTAGGAGGATCGTCAAGGTGGCCCATGATCTGGACCACTTTGTCAACCCTCATCTCCGTCGTTCGCGAGTTAGAAACTCCCCGGGGGGCACCATGAGTTGTTGATAGGGATAGAGACAGCAGAGAGCACCAAACAGTGAGTACGGCACTTTTGTTAGTACTCTTCCATGAAGAGAGAAAGACTCGTTTTATCGCTTCAGCCGTCTCTTTACCATCACTCGGTTAGAGAATTAAACTGCCATGCCTGAAAGATATTACCATTATTTGTTTTCAGATAGATACTTAGAGTTGATAAGTTGTTACCGAGCTATTCCACTTACATATTTCCAAAGAATAGGTAGTTAATAATCAATCATGTTTATTTATGGACGGTTTTATATGATCTACGGGGCGTAATAATCTAGAAATTTATCGCCCTAAAACCCCTAATACTACGATCTTGAATTTGATGAATGACCTCTTTGAAGTTTTACTTCTTTGGGTCACGTGTAGTACAGTGCGCCAGTCAAGTATTGAACTATCTTATTTATGCCTACTGCAATTAATCATATAATTTATGCGGCTGTTATACAACTTTCTTCACACTTTCAAATCGGTTACATCACTTCCAAGAGTTCAAAAAATCCATTCAATGTCAATGGATAATATTAATAAAATTGGAACACATGATGGAACATTTCATTGTGATGAAGTTTTAGCTTGCTATATGCTCAGATTACTCAGTCCTAATGCTACTGTAGTAAGGACCAGAAACCAGGAAATTTTAAATACATGTGATGTTGTTGTGGATGTTGGAGGTGTTTATAATCCTGAAAAAAAGTTATTTGACCACCATCAAAGAGATTTTACCCTTTCTGCAAGTTCTCTAATACCTGGGAAACCTTGGACTATAAGGTTGAGCAGTGCTGGTCTAATTTATTGCCATTTTGGTAAAGATATCATTAAGAAGATTGTGGAGAATATTGATGAAAATGCTGTGGAAAATCTATTTTATAGAGTGTATGAAGGTTTCATTCAGGAAATTGATGCCATTGACAATGGAATCCCTGTATGTGAAGGCGAACAAAGGTATTACATTTCTACACATTTGTCTGCTCGTGTAAAAGTCCTTAATCCTAGTTGGAATCAACCCAATGCAGATATTGATAGTGCATTTCACAAGGCAATGCAATTGGTTGGTGTTGAGTTTGAAAATAAAGTAAAGAATTTGTATTCTGATTGGTGGCCAGCCCGTATCATTGTTAAAGAAGCAGTTAGTAATAGATATAATCTTCATGCAACTGGCGAAATTATTGAACTTTCCCAGTTTTGCCCTTGGACTACACATTTATTTGAAATTGAAAAAGAAATGAAACTTGAGCCAACGATCAAGTATGTAATATTTCCTGCATCTCAAGAAAGAACTGCATGGAGAGTTCAAAGCGTCCCACTGGAAGATCAGAGTTTTCAGTTGAGAGTACCTCTTAAAGAAAATTGGAGAGGCCTGAGGGATGAGGAGTTATGTGAAGTTTCTGGTATTAAAGGCTGCATTTTTGTTCATAGTTCTGGTTTCATAGGTGGTAATGACACTAGACTTGGTGCAATAGAAATGGCAAGGAAAAGTTTAGTTTCGTGATGTTTTTAATAAAGATTTATATGTTGATTACGGCATTCAAAACTTTTAGTTACGATCTATGAATTTTTTTTCAATCATAAGTTCTTGTATTAGACTATTTTTATCAATTCATTGGTGAAAATATAATGGATGTTATTTTAACACGTTAGGTGCGGCATCGGTCCCCTGAGTCCGATACCTAAACTGATCACGATACCTCTAAAATATGCCGCCGCACCTAATGTGTTAAACAATACTCTTGTGACAATAAGTTAAAGTTAAACATGTACAAACAATTTTACACTGAAATAGTTTTAATTTTGTGTGAAACTGACCGAGTGCCTCAGTTTTTTATAACAGCTTATTTAAATAATAGAATTTACCAATTGTGATTACATTTATTAATTAACACTTATACCTTTTGTAACAGTTATAGAATATATTTAATTTTACTTTGGTAGTCAAAACAAATTTTTAAGGGAAAATTAAATACAAAAAAATATATAGCAATATTAGTATTTTTTAAACTAAAAATTTATATAAAATAAAAAACAAATGGCTATAGTCTGTTTTCTAGCAATATAACAATTATAAATAATATCTTAGACTCTAAATCTGTTGAAGAATTATCAGGTGACCGCAAAGCAGCAGTAATTAACATCAGGTTTGAATATCACGAATTCCTTCTGAACAGATCTGAAATATAATAAGAGAAATATGCAATTATAAAGGATATTTACTGTCAAATTATTATATTTTGCACAAAACTACCAATAATAATAAGTGATACTGAGTTTTTTAATTAATAAAATTATCTTCAATAGTAATAGTAGTATATTAGAACTAGATTACTAAAACCAGTCATTTTTTTTTTTAATGATAAACAATTTCTTTGGAAATAAACAAAACCATGATAAATGATAAATAAGCTGAAGGATGGTTATTAACCCAACGGCGGGCGCGCTGCAGCATTTGGACCGCTATCTGAACATTTGTCAAAATATTAGGAATAATAATTGAATCAGTGAGCTAAGGGTTCCAGGTATTTGTAGACCGACATGTTCTGGCAGGATTAGACTGTCGGACACGGTTTACATCAGTAGTTATATAGCCTTATTTCCAGTTGGCCCTTTCGTGTTACAGATTCAGACAATCTCTGCTGAATTATTTTATTGTTTTCTGCACTTTCTTCACAAATTAAAATGCATGTATTTTGGTCTAATACGTTGTCTAATATTGTTTGAATTATTTTTACACATACTATTATTTTTAGTCTTGTTTTACTAAGCTAGTATATCGTGAAATTTAGGTGTTTATTTGATTATTTTCCTATAAAACCTTGACCCTTACCTCTATGCCTATGTTTATAATTACAATACTCTTTACCTTATGGGTTCACTCTGACAGCATCACCCAAAGAGCTCTGATGAGGACCTAAAATTTGGGTCGAAATGTTGGCAAAAATAAAATATGT
Source organism: Aelia acuminata (assembly GCA_911387785.2). Lineage (NCBI taxonomy): Eukaryota > Metazoa > Arthropoda > Insecta > Hemiptera > Pentatomidae > Aelia > Aelia acuminata. The sequence continues at coordinate 51,773,187 of OU426978.1, read as the reverse complement.
GATTCTTACATTTTAGTGCTATTTATTTTGATCGCCCTCCCAACCACTTCCTCATCATTATAACAACGGTCAACCATCTTCCACCATTATTCCTATGTTCATATGAGCAGCATTTATTATAAAAAGCAATTTATTATTATATTATCTCTATACATTACACTATCAATTGTAAGTTTTTATTGCCAAAGCTATTTTAATTTTTTTTTTTTGCCATCCTTTTCTTTAAACAACTTATAATTTTTATCCATTAGGAATAGTATAAAACTAAATAAAAGAATTATTTATTTATTTAAAACAAAATGGGCTCTTCAACCACTTGGATCATTTTAGCCCCCATAGAACATTTGCGAAAGTAGGGAGAGAAATACTAGAGCAAAAAATAAAATAATACAATAGTAATGTAAAATTATGGGTGACAGAAAACAATAAAGAAGGTAATATCGCTATTAAGAATTTAGATGTTGCTTAGGAAGGGAGAATAATTTAAAGGATAATATTATAAATGAATTAAAGTGAAAACGAAAGAACAAAGAAAGATAATAAGAAAATACTTTAAAGTTTGAAGCGTGAATTAGTAGACAGTGGCCATTCCTAATATATTTTTTTTCTCCTGAACATGAGAGGAATTATCTCCCATATTATTTTTTAGTCCAATACACACGAAAAATTAAAAAGGTTGTGATATTTGAAGACTCTAGCTCAGCAATTGATTAAGCCCCACATACAAAAAAGAGCTTCAATCTCGACTTTTCAAAGGATCTGAAACATTCAATCTCAAATAAGGTAGGAAATGATGCATTACATTCTACACACATTAAAAAAAGTTTTGCATCTCCCTAAAAACTATAGATCAGATTAAATTATTGGAAAACTGATTAAGCAAGTAGGACCCAAGCTGATCAAGAGCCTCCAGAACTTCTTACAAAAATTTGGGACCTTAAAAAGATCCTGATGGAATAGGAGGAGAACCTCATCATCATTCCCATATTCAAAAAAGGGGACCAGACACAGTGTCAAAATTACAGACCAATCTGTTTCTCCTCAGTGGTATATAAGGTCTACACCAGAATACTGGAGCAGAGACTTTGGAAATACGTAGACAATGATATGGAGGAAGAACAAGCTGCCTTCAGACCTCATAGGCAAACGCAGGACCATATCTTCTCACTCAGAATGGTACTGGAGAAAGCATGGGAATGGCTGAAACATAAATCTTGCTTTCTTAGATATAAAAGCAGCCTCAGATTCAGTACCCTGTCAGGAAATCTGGAAGGCCCTACAGGATAAGCGAGTTCCACCTAATCAATGCTATCAAGTCTGGACCCAAAAGAGTATAGTCAGACTAAATGATGCCAAGTCTCAACCTTTCTGGTTTTATAAAGGTGTGAAAAAGGGTGATAGTCTCAGCCCTCTCCTCTTTAATATAGTAATTGATAAGGCTCTGAAGGTGTGTAAGAGAAGGACCCTACGAGTCACTATCGGATACTGGAATCTGATGCCAGAGATGGTTCAATGCCTCGTATATGCGGACGACATATTCCTGATATCCGATAGTCAGGAAAGCCTAGAGATTCCAGTGGAGGAGCTTAAGCTGAGAGGCCTCACCATAAATCCGGTTAAGGGTAAAGTTATGCAAGTAGGCAGGGAAGAGACCAAGCTCAGAATAGTGTATAATGGGCAACAACTTGAGCAGATGGACAAGTACACGAACCAGGGCACCATCTTCAGAAGGGATGCTAGAATCGAGCATGAGATACTCAACCGAGTAAAGAAGACCAATCAACTACTGTTCCAGATATCTAATACTGTGGTGGAAAGCAGGAAATCAGTAAAGAGGCCAATCTCCAACTGTTCAAAACGGTGTTTCTCCCAGTCCTGCTAAACGGATCAGAGAGCTGGGTTCTTCTCGACTAGAGCGCTAGTAAGGTTACCGCAACTGAGATGCGGTACTGAGGTACTTAAGAAAAGTAGCTGGAAAGACAAGGCCGGGACTGAGAAGGAAACGAAAAGATTCGGGAACAACTCAGTGTAAAACTTGTGCGGGATATAATTGAAGAACGTCAGGTCAAATGGTACGGGCATGTTTGTAGAATGGCATTGTTGTCCTATGAGAGGAAGGGCAATCAAGCCGTCAAATTGCTCATCGGCTGCTCCACATCAGACAAAGTGATGTCGTGAGGTGTTGGAACAGGTTCGTAACCACTGGAAGTGTTGAAGACAGACTTAGTAGTGGTAAGCCACACTGTACAATAATGAAGACTATTTTTTAACGTTAGCAGCCAGAAGAGACTCGCTTTCCACAGCTGCAACGGGCTAATAACACCACTATAAGCGACCAGAGTGTCCGGAATCGCCTTCATGAGATGAATCTTCAAGCAAGAAGGCCCTTGCATTGTCAGTGAATAGGAACTGCCGCGGATTTTGAATGCAGTGGGCAAGAGTTTACGAAAATTGGCTGTTACCACAGTGGAGAAACTGTCTGTTCTCTGATGAAACTAGACTTTCCCTTGTCCCTGATAATAACAGAGTGAGGGTGTGGAGGGTTCTAGGCAGGCCTAGTCGCCTTAGGTACCCATCTCAGTGAGTACAGCAACATGGTGGGTCGGTCATATTTTGGGGAGGAATTATCCACGATTCCAGAACTAAGCTACTACCCATTCAGGGGACCATAACCACAAATCAATACGTGGATGACGAGTTAGAAGCTATAGTGACACCCTTAGCTCAAAGGCACGGTGATAACTTCAATCTAGTGGATGATAACGCTCGCCCTCATCGTGCCAGGATTGTGGCTGCTGGAATGGAGAGAATGGAGGCCACTCTAGACATGAATCCCATTGAGCACCTATGGGACATCTTTCACCGAGCTGTTCAGCGCCACCCGAACGTTCCAACCAATCTTCAGGAGTTGAGGGAGGCAGCGATAGAAGAATGGCAGAACCTTCCACAAGAAGGCATTGACCACCTAATTCTGCGCATGCCTGTGCGAGTCCAAGCTCTAATTAGGGCAAGAGGAGGTAATCCTGAGTATTAGGTGAGGAAACCATTGTTACATTTTTTTTATCAAAAGGTGATGCAAAACTTTTTTTGATGTGTGTAAGTGTCCTAAAGAAGAAATAGTGGAGGGAATTTGTGGAATGTGTCCAAGAAGAAGAAACAGAAAAACAAATAAAATTTGTAAAAAGTGGTATGACAACGCACATTAATGAACAGTGCAAAGTCACTTGCTCAAACTGCTTGTTGAATTCCATCGAAGCAAATTCAGCTGTAGTTTAAAATATTTGAATGATTGCTGTTTTGTGTTGTTTTTTTAATTTATATGTTTTTTAATTGAATTGTTGCTTTTTAATTTATTTTTCACTAGCTGGATATCCCGGTTTCACCCGGGGAATATCGAATCGTCTCCAATGTAAAGCGAGGTCATAACCATTTTTATGACAATAAAGAATATACCCAGATTGGCTGAAGTTATGCAATTTTAATATGGACAGGTGTTCGCACCTGCTATGAAAGAATCACTAAGCGAAATTAGGAGAATTTAGGACAAACGGTATAGATTTCTATAAAGAACAAACAAACAGAATTTTATCTTTATTTATATAGATTTATTAATTTTTTTTTATTCTTAACAATTTCTATATTCCCCAACTCATTACTAATAAAATAAGAGTTTTTTTTTTCTTGACTTTCTAAAATACATAGTAATAATGACCCAAAAAAAAAAAAAAAAAAAAATATATATATATATATATATATATACAAAGGAATTGTAGGTAATTTGAAGACAATATATGTATTAGTCTATTATTTAATTATGAAAACTAAACACTATACATAGATTTATTTCTTTTGCTACACAACTTTGAAAAAAATAAATAAAATAATAAAACAGCGAAGTTTTTGTCCAAGCATAAATATAAAGAAAATACTAAATGTGAGGTAATCGCTCGTAATGCGTGACCAGCGATAGATTAATTTAACAATTTTATACAAAACAAATAAATAAATAACAACATTAACCAATAACACATACCTTAAAAAGTACAACCTCTTCAGCAAGTTTATAGCTTTTGTACATTACTGCTGAGAATGAATTATCAATGATTCCAAGCAACAGAATGTTAGGTATACAATGTGAGAAGCTTTCTCCCAATGCAGGGGCCAATACTTTAATTTCTTGACTTATTTTTGTAGTCAGATGATTATTCAATATTATCTGTAAAATGACCAGATAACTATCAACCTAGGTTTTACAAAATTGCGAAACCTACATTCCTTATTTTATCTAAAAATATTTCAAAGATGATTAATATTAAAATGTAAAGATGATTATAAAATTATAATTTTTCAACTCAGGAATCATAGTCTTGAGGTATATCATTTGATCACCCTACCGACCAGTAGAAGTATATTTGAATCACTCTCATAAAATGTCTACCAACAATAAAAATTAAAAAACTTGACACTGTATTAGGAAAAGTGGAAAATGGGACAAGTGGAGGAAAAAGGAATTCAAGGTTGATGCTAATATGTGAAAAGGAAAAAAAAAAAAAAATTAAAAAATTATTACTAGTTTCCTTAATTTAGACATCAGCACCAAAGGTACATACCATATTACTGATACTAAATAATTATTAAATGTTAAGTTAAAACTGTTTAATATAATACAGTGCTTGTAAAACAATAATAAAATTATAAAAAATTATTATTTATTGTATATCAATCTTTGCTTATTTATATTTATCTATCTATATCTAAAAAATTCAATACATACTGCAATACAATGCTCGACAGCTAAATCCTGAAGTTTCTGAATTATCATGCTGATGTATCTAGTCCTGTCAATGTGATTAATTATTCTTAAAAATGGATAAGTAAAACTATCAATAACTACACACTTAATCTGTAAAAATAAAAGATATCAGAAAACAAAATTCCATAATTAAACAATAGATTTTTCAAATATCAAGGATTTTTGATTAATAATAAGTAGGAGAAATGAAAGCTGTTTAAATTTTTTTTTAAAATATTTTAACAGATTACTTTTTTATTTAATTTGACAAGTTCAATAAGTTGTTCAATAACGGCCATGAACTGCAAAATGTTCTCAGCTCCAAAGCAATGAACTCCTCCTAAAATTGCTTCAGGTGTGAAATTATTCATATCCTCTTCTAAGTTATAGATTGATGCTATTTTTGATTTTGATGACTAGCCCCTGAAGCAATCTCTGAAATTCCAAAAATTAAAATAAAAAATCTGGTGTGGTGCGCGCATCACACAACTTCCACTTACTATCCTTCTTTTTTTGACTAAAAATAGACAATATTTTGAAAGTGGTAAACTTACTGCTACCGGAGAGGGAATACTAAACATTATTTCTCAATGAAAAATCTTTTGTTTTATTGGAAAGAGGGGTGAATAATTCATACAGTGTTGTACCAAGAATGAAGTTGGCCCAATTTACTCGTGCACTGCGTACTTTCCAGGAGTTCCTTTGAATTTGTTTATATGAATATTTTTTTAGGAGATTGTAAAAATAATAATCGAGTCAAACTGAACGATCATGTTTTTTGACGATATATCCTAAATAAACTTTGTCTTGCTCTGCATAGTAATAAGAAATGACTAATTATGATATTTGAAAGAATTTTATAAACATATACAGGAGAAAAAAAAAGTGTTTCCCCGAGATGTAAATTTCAATTTCCGATAATGTATACATGTACTATACATCGTTGGAAAGCTGGTAATATCAGAAAGAATAATATTTAGTTTATAAAGTCATTTAATGTATCTATGCATAAAAAATTCACTATTTCTTCTTTTATATTAGGTACCATAACACTTAAAACCCATTGAAGACTTTTTCACATGCGCAATACACCTTTACTAATAGTCCACTAACAAGTAAAGAGGTGATGTGCATGCAAAAGTGCTATCAAGGTGTTTTAAATGCTTGTTGGAACATACCTACTTAATGGAAATTATTTGTTTCCATTGTAACTAAATAAAGTTTACATTTAGCAACTAAATAGAGATTTCTAAAATTATACGACTTAGATTATTATGTTTGCATTGCCATCCTGTCACAGATAAAAATAAAAAGTATTTTATTTTTTTTATAGAAATGAATAATAAGAAAAACAAGAGTGAATGCAAAGAAAAACGCATGAAGCTCAAATTATTAAAGCAGTTTTGGTGGGTAAAAAACATATGGTAAAAGATAATCTTTGATAATTATATTTTAGATTACAATATTTAGTTCTATAATAGATTTCTGAATGAAATAGGAGGTTTTACTGGAACAGTAGTCATTGTAAGTTTCTGGGTAGGCAATAGAGACAAAAATTTGAAAATCAGATTTCAATTTACTACTATCATAGACTGAGTTTATTTATTCCCATTCACAGTACAAAAAAAAAAAAAAAACAGTTAAAAAAAGGAACCTATTGAAGAAATAAAGATTTATTTTAGACAACCTAAAAAAAGAAATAAATGGTGAATCAAAAATCACTGTAGACTTTGAAGTTTTACGATAATTATAATACAGTAAACTTTATGGAGAGAAACAAAAATAAGTAAATAAATGTGGAAAAAAAGCTATTTTAAGTGATTTTTTAAAACAGTTTTTACAGATTTATCAAAGCAGGTCAATTTCTACTCGAAGTAGTTGTAAGTGAGAGTTGTGCTTATTGCCATAATTATTAAATAGTATTCTTACTGCAGGTAGATAAATGAATAATATTTAACCTCTTAAGCGATTAACACAAAAAGTTGACTCTGTATCAATGAAAACAGATTCAGATTCTAACCCACCTAAAGCACATGGTAAGTGAACATTAACACAAAGTTGCAATCTGAAAAATAAAAAAAACCTTAAATACATTATAAACCTTGAAAAATCATTTAATCTTTAATAAATTACAAACTTAAACTTATTATAATCAGTAACGTTGTGATATATACTATGGTCAGTGCAATGCCAACATATGGTATTAATAAATTTAAATGGTCTGGGATTTATTATATTTGATGAGGTGTTTTTTCAATGGGAGAACGAGTGAGTTAAACTGAATTTAATATGATAAATCCAATTTGAATAAGAAATTAGCTACTTCATATTTGCCCAATACAACAAAATCTGAAACCCAATTCTTCCAGTTCCACACTCAACTTTGACATCGCACTGAAGATATGCCTAAGCTGGATAGAAAACATAATATTACGCTAATTGAGTTTTTCCTGATCCTGGAGGACCACAAATTTGCAAAAGCGATCCAACTTGGACTCCTCCACCAAGAATTTTATCAAGTCTTTCACTGAAAGTAGGGATCTGTTCATTCATTTGTTCATTCTGGAATACATAGAGATATTATGAGAAATATTAACCGAATACTATTCAACCACTATAACTCATCAGTAAGTCACTCACCCGTAAAACCTGAGAAGCGGTAATAGCCCCAGGACCTTGCATAAGGGCTTTAACATCATCTAATTTAAGATTAAATGATTTAAGGATATCTAATGCCTTCTGTTGATAATCTGTGGGGAAAAAATAATAAAACACCGATGAGACCAATATTTTTAAAGAAAAGCACAAAAAAGAATATGATACAACTTTTATAAGGATCTTTGAAGCTTGTTTGGCAGTCTGAGGTCTTTAAATTTTGATAGGATATAATCAACTATTTATTAGATTCCTACAGTGGAAATGGTAGGGGTGTGGTAAGAAAAATAACAGCATGTATGACAATTGAAGGGAATCTTATTCAAGGCTTGGGAACATGGTAATCCAAATGAATCTCACATTAGAATAAGGAAATCTTCTATACAAGCCCAGATAAAGACCAGAAATTTGGGTTGAAACATCAGCACAGTTAAATACTTAATTTCCAGATGTTATTATTACTATTATTTTTTCGACCTTAATCCAACCATTTGCATTATTAATTCCTATGGTCAACTACCTTCTGTCATTATTAGGTTTCTAATAGTCCTGAGCAAGAAGACATGATAATTATAGCCCCCAAACTTAAAATCAGAATATCCTGACATATACATTTCCTTAAAACATGCATTGTTAATTTGCAAGAAAGCTGGCATAATTCAAAACTAAACTTTAACATATTGGTATATTTTAGACATTAATTTGTACATAGAGATTAATAAGTAAATGTATCATATGTACATAAAATGTACACGCATCATAACTTAAAAATTGATACTTTTCCACTGAATGATTTTGATAACACAGAAGTTGGCAATTTGATTTGTGCGTCCTTTTCGCAGATAATGATATAGAAAAAATCAAATAAAGGTGCATTACCTAAATCACCTGCAAAGAGGTCTTCACATTTATAATAACCAGCTTTACCTAAAGCTGAAATTACACAATCTGAAAGGGGTAATGTGAACAGTGGTCTCATTTTATTTTATATTGTAAATAATATAATTTATACCATGATCAAAACATTAACAATCAATTCCAGAGCTTTCTGGATACTTCATAATTAGTTCTATTATGATTATAAGATAGAAAAAGTGTAGAATAATGAATAACCATAACAAAAATTCAGTAATTCTTATATAAGCAAAATGTATATTTAGTAAGTATGCAAAATAAAATATTACTGATAATAATATGGACAAACAAGATTTAATAAAAAATTGAGCTTGCAACTAAAAAAAGATCATCTAGAAAACATAACGCACAAAATTTCAAATGCTAAGTCACTTTTCCACCAAAAGTTTCCGACCCACTAGATAATGTTAAATTACATGTTTTATTATAATGGCCTAAACAAACATAATAAAAATATTTAAAAATAATCCTTTTATGAGTTAGACAATATAATTTTTCAAAGAACTGGAGCTTATACATTTACTTTAAAAAAATTCAGATGCCAGTATCAAATCAAGGTTGCCTGAATCTGTGCCATTGACCATTGTTTAATGGCGAGTACAATAGCAAGTCGTTTGTGATCGTTTCCCTTAGTTTATTCTAAAGTAAATGACTATAATGGCTGATACCACTGTTGATGCTACTCGTCGTTTGAACGTAAAGAAACAAACCCTGGACGACGCTTATGCTGCCCCAGCAAATTTTTTGGAAATTGATGTCATAAACCCGATAACCCATGGAGTTGCTAAGAAAAGATATACCGACTATGAAGTTAGAATGAGAGTGAGTGTTAATCATTTAATTTCACAAAAATAATTTACTTGTTCAGCTTTCTTTATTTTTATATGGTTTCAGATAGTGTTATTACCTGTTATCTAATGTAATGTTGATAATCGGTTTATTAAATTAACTGTGATAGCCTTTTATATCTGTATAGATTGCACTATTTATTTTAAACATTTAAATTTTGGAGATGCACTGTTATGACTTTGTTTTATTAATATATTCCTTGCTCTACAATGATCTTTAAATCTGATTAATATATGAAGTTCCTCCATGATTTGGAAAAGTATGGAAAATTGCCCCTTTTATAAATTGCATGAGTGATAATTGTTTCTTGTCCAACAAAAACAGAAAATTCAATCCTCACTGATAAGAAATAACTGCCCCCCCTTTCTACTGTCATCTATCAATCTCAGAAGGTTCTCTGTTTATCTGTCATCCCAGTGAATTAGTAGTTCAGTCAAATTTTATTAATTTTAAAGGCAAGATTTTTAAATTTTGAATACTATTGGTATATGATCAGGTTTTCATTATCAAGTGTTGAAATTTTGTATAAAAAAAACCAGAATGGTGGCTACTGATTATGCCCATTACACCAATTAAATAGAATTTATTAGTAATGAGATATTAGAGTAGAATTAATTGTTCATCAACCAATTACATCAGATTAAACGCAAATTATAATAACTTTATTTCAAATGAACTCCTGACTTAGGCACTTATTTCTGACAAAGAAATTGCCTCCGTGCTTCATTTTAGCTACTTATTCACTGGGATAACTTATATATTGTTGAAATTACGATGTTATAATTAGTGTTGCACTCCCTTTAATAGCTTGGTTGTGGATAAAGTTTAATCCACAACATTGGTACATTTTTACATTGAATTTTTCTTTACAAAATTAACATGATCTTTATTTTATTTGTATTTTTGTAGACGAATCTACCTGTATTTAAAGTTAAAGAATCAAGTGTTCGAAGAAGGTATAGCGATTTTGAATGGCTTAGAAATGAATTAGAAAGAGATAGCAAGGTAACTACCTATTCATTCTGTTCTATTAAGGTTTCAATATTAATAGTTTTCTTCAGTAATATTATTTAAAACATTTTTACTATTATTTTCGATCCTACACCTAATTTTCTGATCATAGGACCTCAATAAATTTTCATTGTAATCAGACTTTCACAACTCTGTTAGTATTTTTAGTTATTTTAATGAAATGGTAATTTCGTATAAATATTTTTTTATAATTAGGGCTAATCATGAATGTTAAAATTAGTAGTTAAATAACAGTCCTGGTAGTTAATAAAAAAGATTTATTAGGTTAATTTATGTTGTAGTTGAATTAATTTTAATTAAGTTTGGTAATAAAAAAGAATTATTTTAATTTCTTGCAGTCAATTGTTTCTACTGACTGACAAGACTAGATTATATAATACTGTTACATACTGATAAATTGATTAATTTCCTTTCCTTTTATTTGGAGTAATTTAAATTTCCTTTGAATATATCTTAGATTTTACAAAGGGTATTATTACACTAGTGAATAAAAAAAAATCTTTTGGTTTGGTGCTGTGAAAACAATAAATTATAAGGTAGAGGAGTACGTTTTTAACCAAGAAAATTAAATTCACTATCCATTAAACATTATTGTGGTTAGTGGAGGAGGAGATTATTAAAAGGGTACTTGTCTCTTAGCTGTATTACAGCAAATTAAAACAATACATTTTGAAATGAAAATAAAATTATTTTTAAATTAACAAGTAAAACTATCATTGTTTTTTGCTCATCCAATTATCTTAATGTAATTATCCATGAACTCCCTCTTTAGGGAATAGTATAAAGGGCATCAACTTGTAAAAAGTAAGCTTTAGGACTGTTGTTCAATATGAAAAAACCTACCCTAACATGGTTATTTTTATCATTTGAATTGAATTCTGAGTCATTACTATTGATTTTTTTTTTTTTAATTTTCCTGTAGATTGTTGTACCTCAATTACCAGGTAAGGCCTGGAAGCGACAAATGCCTTTCAGGGGAGATGATGGTATCTTTGAGGAAGAATTTATTGAAGAGAGGCGGAAAGGTTTAGAGGTGTTTGTAAACAAGTAAGATTGTTTTTATCGTCTTAAAACTACTTATCATATTCATTTTTACATTTTCTTATTCTTTACTTGCTAAATAATAATTTTATATATTTGCAGAATAGCAGGTCATCCACTAGCCCAAAATGAGCGTTGTTTACATATGTTCCTACAAGAGCCAGTCATAGACAAAAACTATGTTCCCGGAAAAATACGCAATACGTAATTTGATTTCACATAATGTTATACATACTAAGTTACGTATACATAAAGGAGTGTATGAATTATAGTGGAATTTTAAGATTTTTAAAAATTACTGATCCACTATAAGGGAGTTTTTGTAATAGTAACTGCTCTCATTTCTCATTCCAATATACTTAAAGGCTACTTTTTATACTAGCAGTATAAATTTAAGTATAATTATGTGATTGATATTCTTGTTATTCAGAGATTTTATGTATTTAAAATATGATTATTTAAAGTGTATTAAATACTATTTATATTATTTAGTAAAAGATAATGAAAAATGATGTATTGATTGTTACCTAAATTAAAACACATATTTAATCCTATTTTTATATTATGGCCCATAAAATGACAATTATTTTTTCTTTGTTTTTTTCTCCAAATTTTTCAAGCATTGCATCCAAAGATATTTGTCATTATGTATGTGATGCAGAATGTTTTTATGTTTATGAATACTTTATATTTGAAAACTAATATTTATTTAGTTATTAAAAAAAATAGTGATAAATGTTTATATACCCCACACATGTACATGTATGTATGTTTAAGATATTTAAGGATTTAAAAATCACTAAAGCTTATTTAAAATGTAAATATTTATATTTTATTTTCATTATAATAAAATTATTATTTCACCTGCTATTTTTTAATTTTTACTGGAATACCTTATTTATAACTAATATCCTAATAATACCTAAATCCTTAATTTTAAATTAGGTATATATATATTTTATTTTTTTATTTTTACTTTCACTTACCTATTTATGAAATATATAGTAAGTGGAAGTATTGCGATCGTGAAAATTTTCGACTTCCGGTTTTCAACGGAAATACACGTTTTGGGGTCCCCTGAGTCAAAATAACCAAGTCACGCGAAATGGTCTGTGTGTGTGTGTGTGTGTGAACAGACTAGCTCAAAAACTATAAACCGTGCGACCCTGAAATTGGGTATTTAGAGTATGTATAAGCCCGCGATGTGACAGCAAAAATTTCATCAAATTTGCTCAAAGGGAGGGGGTACTTTATTTAATAACTTTTTAAGTTTTTTTCGATTTTCTCAAAAACGGCTCTAACGATTTTGATTAAACTGAGTATTTGATCTATTTATATGCCTGAAATATGACTATACAAATTTCATCAAAATTGATCAACCGAAGGGGGGACTTTACTTAATAAATTTTGTATCATTTTCACATTTTTTTTTTATTTACTCAAAAACGGTTTTAATGATTTTGATCAAACTTGGTATTTGATGTATTTATATGCCCGAGATATGACTTTAAAAATTTCATCAAAATTGATCTACGGGAGGGGGGACTTTACTTAATAAATTTTGTATCATTTTCACGGGGTTTTTTTATTTACTTAAAAACGGCTTTAACGATTAACAAAAATAAGATATGAATGTAGAAAAATGTGTGACTTTGGGAAATGATATTTAGCAAAACACGTCAATTTCTAATCTAAGTAAGTTGGTAAGTGAAAGTTGTGTGTTGCGCGCAGGTACCAGATTTTTTTTATCAAGTCTTAATAGTATTAATTTATTTGTAGGTTTTATAGCTTTTTGGTCTTAAACTAATGAACCCTGATATATTGCTATAAATATATGGACATAGGCACAAGTTAAATCCTGTATTTGGTAAATCCATGAAGGGTTTTGGGTCTAGGAATGAATAGGGGAGTACTGTTTCTTAGCGACCTTACAATGAGGATATTTTTCCTTGATCATGCTCAACCTCTAGGTTTTCCCCTTAATTTTTCAATCAAGAGTACCCACTTTACTCAATAAATTAATTCTCAAATTAAAACTTTCATATTTTGGTAATTTTTAATATATGCTACTGGAAGATTTGGTTTATATACCATACCATGTTAGATAGGGCAATAGGCCTCGAAACCTTGTGAAGCTTAAATTGCACAGTGAATTGACAAATATAGCATTCAAAGGAGGATACAATTTTCACTATATTACCAAAAAATAAATCACGAATTTTTTATCTTCAGAAAACACAGTAAATTAATGTAAACAAAATGGTTTTAAAAAGAGTGTGGCTTTCAGTAGCGGATCCAGGGGAGGACCACCCCCCCCCCCCCTGAGAGGCGAGGACACTTTATTTCACAATAAAATATCATCATTTCTATATTAAATGCGCTATATTTAGTCATTTTTTAAGTCCGCAAATTGAAAATTGATTGTAATTAAACATTTAATAGTAATTTACATCACTATGTACTAATTAGTATTTTATATTAGGTCCTTCATTCTCATGAAATGTAAAAAAAAGTGCGTCCCTCTCAGAAGATTTCTGGATCCGCTACTGGTGGCTTATTTACCTATCAGTAACAGAACTTCAGATATTAAAACTAAAACTGTCCATTATATTGCATTCCCAAACCACTGTTTATTTACTTATCAGATATTAGGGAACATTATTGCATTATGTACAACTTATTCCATTATGTAATTTTCTTTTAACCAAAGAATTAGTTTACATTTAGTGTGACAGAACTCAAAGAACCCTAGAGAATTATGGTATATAGTATATAGTTTCCCAAGGTGATATTTAAAGTGGAATTGATAATGGGGTTCAGTGCCAAATGAAAAATGTACGAGGGGTAGGCCGAGAAGGAGGTCGGAGAATTTCATTAAGGCAGACCTGCCGAAATTCAGTTTGAATGGCGGTCGTTGGTTGGAGGTGTGTAGGGATCATTGGCGGATCCAGGGGGGGAGGGGGCTGCAGCCCCATTACGATTGGCTGGATGCCCATGGTAGGGATCGTACAGTGGTGAAGGCATCGAACCTTCGGGTTTGCTAAGCCTTTATTTATTTATAATGTAAGATGGAAAAACTTATATAGCTGGCAAGGGTAAGTCCCCAAAATGTGGTGAACTATAATCGAATTCTGTGTCTAGATCAGTCAGTCTTACTTTTCACATGATTTCAAGAAGCAACAGGTCCTGTTCTCTACCAATGTTTATGGAAGTACTTCATAGCCTCTAAATTGGCAACACTCCAAAAATAATACTGGATGTGGCCAGATTATAGTTTCACCTCTCCCCTCTCCTAGCTTCCACAATTTGTAGTAAATTATAGTAGGTATATGATTTCATACATATAAATTTTTTTTAGAAAAATAATTTATATAAACAAAAAATATTTATGAACTTAACCTGCATAACTTGAGCAATTGACATTTATTTTTAGCCTAGAGTTTGATTACAAATTTTCCTTACGCATCAACCTGTCTAAATTGTTGAGAGCAGGGGCGGATTTAGCACAAAATTTGGGGGGGGGGTATAGGGGTTACTCACCTGTTGCCTTTGCCTGACATCACTTTTGGTTTCAAAGTTATTTAATGGATTATTTCTTTCTGCAGGAAGGACTGTGATCTAGAGTGTTAAGTTTGTAGTTTAGCAGCTAGGTAATTGCATTATTTCTTTAAAAATAAAAATAGCTAAAATATTTGGGGAGGGATCATGACCCCTATAACCCCCCCTCTGGATTCATCCTTGGATGAGATTAATTAAGAAAAATCACTTAAAGGAGGACCTCATTGGCGGCTATAGCCTTAGAATCGGAGATAAAAACTTCAAAAAGCCTCGATGGTCGATCCATAGACTAGTATGAAGTTTGGAAACTCTAGTTGTGACATGGCGAGGGAAGGAGATTTCAACTGCTCAAATTAAAATTTAACCATTAAACTTTAATTTTTTATAAGTAAAACCCTACTTAGTCGACCTTACCAAACTGGTGAGGGGCTTCATACCATCGGGGACAGCTTTCGACCCTTTCTGAGAAAATTACCCATATGATATATGATATGAATTAAATATATCCTTACGTGACCGATTGAAAAATTAAATTAGCATTTCAAGTGCACAAAGATTGATACTTTCACAAATGCTTACCTTGATTCTGTAAGCGTCATTGATCACTCATATTTTCAGGGTCAAATTGAATCTTTTTTGGAGAAAAATTTAAAATCGCTTTTAGTTCTCAAAAGACTGTAATCAGATATGAATTTTCTCGTAACGACTCATAATGCCGAACAGGTACGGTTAAAACTCCAATGAAGGGTAAAATCTTAATTCCCCTTACTGCTTCCTCCTACTCCTCAAGATGATTTGATAGGGATGAAAACATTTTGTGGTGTAGTCATAACCATGTTTCACTGGGCGTGAATAGTTGAATCATTTCTGTTTGGATACTCTTACATCTACTAACCCAAGATGGATAAAAACCATAGGCGGATCCAAGGGGGAAGGGCTGCAGCCCTCTTTAGGTAATTTTTTGTTGTTTGAAGAAAGAATTTGACTTTACTAAAAGTAAGGAATTAACGTAAAAAACAAATAATATGTAGGGCAAGTAGCATATCAGTTGTGGGAAAGGAATATAAAGATAAAAGAGCTAATGGGCAGATCTAGGAGAAGGGCAATGGGAGTTGCCGGCTGGATCCACCCTTTATAAAAAGGCATATTTTAATTACTACGTTAAAATTTAATTCTCATGTGCCGCCTTTTGTCTGACAACAGTTTTGTTTTTAAATTTTTAAACGAGATTATTTACTTGCGCCAGGAATGATTGCGAACTAAACCACCTAATGTGTTACATTTAGTGTTAAGTAGCTAGGTAATTGCAGTATTTCTTAAAATATACGAAAAGAATAAATATAAATAACCATAATATTTGAGGGGCGTCATGATCCCCCAATCCTCCATGGATCCGCCTCTGCTCCTGTGAAGAGAAAGTAACTAAAACCGTGGGATGCACCCATAGTCTACACTCTAACTGAGACATAAATTGTTTTATAAATTCCCTTAAAATAAATCGTTGGAGGAGAAATTAAATGTCCCAAAAGTTGTTTTAGGCGATTTTATTTCGACTTTTAGCCTCTCGAATTTTTACCTATCTATGAGAATATTGAGTCCACTCCAATAATTTCGTGCTGGTGACGCCTATGACTAAAACGTTAAAGTATTCGTAATGTCTAGTGGTCTAAAATCTGCGAAATATTTGGATTTTTATTTTCGGTTCCTTCCATGTAACTCGCCTACAGTGAATTACAAAGTACTGCCTTCTCTTTACTAGAAAAGGGTATTACAAATAGAATGACATGCTGAAGGAAATTATATACTTACAATAAAAAAAAAATTTGTGCAATGGGCGCAAAACATGTATTTCCTTTGAAAACCGGAAGTCGAAATTTTTCACGATCGCAATATTTTCCCTTATGTATAAAAATAACAAAAAATTATAGATATTTTTTTACATATAAAAATATAATATTTACTTTATACATATAAAATTTAACTCAAAAATTCATTGTACATTTATAATTATAATTCTGTTAAAAATTTTCTTTGAATAATTCACACCTCGAATAAGAGATTCTCCTAATGTACTGACAATTTTTACTTTATGAAATATAAAGTAGATAAGGGAAAGTATTGCGATGCGGTAAATTTCGATTTCCCGTTTTCATTGGAAAATTTGTTTTGGGGTCCCCTGTGTCCAAATAAGAATATACAGCGGAATGGTCTGTGTGTGTGTTTTTAAGTACCAAATGATTTATATATGTGTCATTATAAATAAAAAATCATATATTATAAAAAAATAAAACATGTTATTTTTTTTTTAATATTTTTACTTATTCTTACTAAATATTTAAAAAAAACATTATATCCAAAATTAGTAATTAGAAAATTATTCATAATTTAAAATTTGATTATTTATCAAACAAAAATGTACTGATGAGTATCCATCAATAAATAAATAGCTTTATTAACTTTCAGTGGCCAGCATTAAAAAATATGACAGGTCTTCGAGTGCGTATGTGTACAGTATAGTTGTGTATAGTATGTGACATACACATTTTTAACTACTAACTACTAGTTAAGTAGTTGCATGGAGCAACTACTAACTAGTAGTAGGTAGTTAGAAACGTACAACTACATTTTTCAACTACAATAAAAGTAGTTAGTATTCTTAACTACCAACTACTATTTAGAAAAAGTAGTTGAACTCTTTAACTACCAACTACTAATTCGTAGTTAAAGAGTTGTTAACTACAATGGTAGACAACTACTTTTAAAAGGTTTATTCCAACAAGCAGTCCTGGACTAATTTTCATGCTCTCCATTCTTTTTATTTACAGATTATTTGTTTGGTTTCCTCGTTTGATGGGCTCTTGATCGGTAACCAAACAATCAAAAATAGAATCGGACTATAAAAAAAATAGATTTTCGGATTTCTTTCACACGAGCATCCAATGATATGTTATCGAGGACGGTGTTTTTTAAAAGAATATTCATTCATAGTATTTTAGGAGCGGGGGGGGGGGGGGGCACTATAAAATAGTTTGAATTTCGGATATCTTTCACACGGGAGTCCAATTTTATGTTATCGAGGACGGTGTTTTTGAAAAAAATATTCATTTTGTAATTTAATGGCGGGGGGGGGGGGGGGTTCTATTAAAAAGTTAGATATTCCAATTTCTTCCACACGGGGATCCAATTTTATGTTAACGGGGACGTGTTTTTGAAAAAAAATATTCATTTTGTATTTTAGTGGAAGGGGGGGGGGGGCGCACCATTAAAAAGTTAGATTTTCCGATTTCTTTTACACGGGGGTGCAATTTTATGTTATCGAGAACGGTGTTTCTGAAAAAAATGTTCATTTTGTTTTAAATTAATGGCGGGAGGGGGGTGCATTAAAAAAAAGTTAGATTTTCTGATATCTTTCACATGGGGATCCAATTTTAAGTTATAGGGGACGGTGTTTTTGAAAAAAAAAATATTCTTTTTGTAATTTAATGGCGGGGGGGGGGGGCACTTTAAAAAAGTTAGATTTTCCGATTTCTTCCACAAGGGGACCCAATTTTATGTTAACGGGGACGTGTTTTTGAAAAAAAAAATATTCATTTTGTATTTTAGTGGAAGGGGGGGGGGGCGCACCATTAAAAAGTTAGATTTTCCGATTTCTTTTACACGGGGGTGCAATTTTATGTTATCGAGAACGGTGTTTCTGAAAAAAATGTTCATTTTGTTTTAAATTAATGGCGGGAGGGGGGTGCACTTAAAAAAAAGTTAGATTTTCTGATATCTTTCACATGGGGATCCAATTTTAAGTTATAGGGGACGGTGTTTTTGAAAAAAAAAATATTCTTTTTGTAATTTAATGGCGGGGGGGGCACTTTAAAAAAGTTAGATTTTCCGATTTCTTCCACAAGGGGATCCAATTTTATGTTATAGGGGACGGTGTTTTTGAAAAAAAATATTCATTTTGTATTTTAATGGGGGGGGGGGCGCACTATTGAGAAGTTAGATTTTCCGATTTCTTTTACACGAATATCCAATATTATGTTATCGGGGACGTTGTGTTTGAAAAAAATATTCATATTGTATTTTAATAGCGGGGAAGGGGGGCAATTAAAAAAGTTAGATTTTTAGAGTATTTTCACACAGGGATCCAATATTATGTTATCGAGGACGGTGTTCTTCAAAACAAATTTTCATTATGTATTTTAGTGGTGGGCGCACTAATATTGATAATGAATTCCTTTTCGGATTTCTTTCACATCAGGCTCTAATATTATGCTATCTATAACAGTTTATACGAAAATCATATCTATTTTGAATGTGATCTAATTTTACTTTTTAGATTTCTTTTGTATGTTTTTTATGTGGGTTTATCTTTAATTATTGGTTCATACCTGTTTGTTAAAATAATATGATTACAATATTACCAGGGTTTATTTGGAATTATTGTTTATTTACCATTTTAAACATTGAATTGTTACACGCCCCCACCCCCCGCCACTAAAATACAAAATGAAAATTTGTTTTGAAGATCACCGTCCGCGATAACAAAATATAGGACCCCTGTGTGGATGAACTCCGAAAAACTAACTTCTTTATAGTGCGCTCCCTCCCTCCCCCTAACCCTATTAAAATATAAAATGAAATTTTTTTTAAAAACACCGTCCCCGGTAACATAAAATTGGACTCCCGTGTGAAAGATATTCGAAATTCATACAATTTTATCGTGCGCCCTCTCCCGCCCCTAAAATATTATAAATGAATATTCTTTTAAAAAACACCGTCCCCGGTAACATAAAATTGGACTCCCGTGTGAAAGATATCCGAAATTCAAACTATTTTATGGTGCGCCTCCTTACCCCTAAAATACTATAAATGAATATTATTTTAAGAAACAATGTCCCCGATAACATAATATTGGACCCCGTGTGAATGATATCAGAAATTCTAACTTTTTTATGTTGCGGTTAAATTTGACTTAGAAATGCTATGTATAAAGTTCTTTTATAAAGTTCTCTCCCCGCTGTCCCCTTTCCAAATAGATAGCAGTACTTCAAAAAAGCTGGCTCACTAATATTCCGAAGTTAATAATATTTGGATAGTAATCATATATGGATAGTAGTTAGTAGTTAAATAATTGTAATTACCAACTACAATTTGTAGTTAGTAGTTAAAAAATCTAACTACTTTTTCTAACTTGTAATTGGTAGTTGGAAAAATTTAACTACTAACTAATAGTTAAAAAATTTAGTTGCCAGCTGTTGTACAAATTGTAGTTAGTAGTTGTAACTACAATTAAACCAAAGTAGTTGTAGTTAGTAGTTAGTAATTGTAACTACATTTTGCCCAACTCTGACACAAACACAACATTCAGTAAGTAAATCTTACATGAGTGATTATATTATATATTGAATTTGATGACTTACTAAAATTTATACCATTAGAATATCCAATTAGAGGAGACCATTTTTCACCATTAAAAAGTTAGATTTTCCGATTTCTTTTACACGGGGGTGCAATTTTATGTTATCGAGAACGGTGTTTCTGAAAAAAATGTTCATTTTGTTTTAAATTAATGGCGGGAGGGGGGTGCACTTAAAAAAAAGTTAGATTTTCTGATATCTTTCACATGGGGATCCAATTTTAAGTTATAGGGGACGGTGTTTTTGAAAAAAAAAATATTCTTTTTGTAATTTAATGGCGGGGGGGGGGGGCACTTTAAAAAAGTTAGATTTTCCGATTTCTTCCACAAGGGGATCCAATTTTATGTTATAGGGGACGGTGTTTTTGAAAAAAAATATTCATTTTGTATTTTAGTGGGGGGGGGGGGCGCACTATTGAGAAGTTAGATTTTCCGATTTCTTTTACACGAATATCCAATATTATGTTATCGGGGACGTTGTTTTTGAAAAAAATATTCATATTGTTGTATTTAATGTAAAAAATGCAAATAATCTATATAACCAGGAATGATCTGAATAATATTCTCGCACATACCAAGTAAGATTTATAATAATCAATTAAATATATTAAATAAAACTGGATTCACAACTTATTATAATACACGAATTAGTATGAGTCAAATGTTCAAGAATAAATTGTTATCACTATCTTGTATTTGAGTTATCTCTCATTTCATTAATGCTGGATGAGGGAATTTTAGGTGCCAGTACTGCTAGACGCACCGCTCTAAAGTTTATGGCAATTTCTCTTAAGTCTAAGCTAACAAATGCATGTCATATCGATTAATAAACTGAAATAGACTACTTCACAGTTTTATAAATTTTTGTTATGGTAATTGTTAAATGTCTGGAAGAATTAAGGATTCTGGAGGGTAGAACCTAGAGCAGTGGTTCTCAAACTTTATTCTTCGCACCTCCACTATATGGTTTGACTGTAATCCCCGCCACCCTAATGTTTATATATAACTACTAGCAGACCCGGCCACGCGTTGCTGTGGCTCAGTAGTTATATCCTAATATTTTTAAACAAATACAGTAATACCAATATTCATTGATAAAGATGAAAACCTTTCAGCTAATCAAAATCCAACGTGATTGAGAATAGAGCATTACACCATTTAAAAGTATTTGGTAAAGAATATTGGAAAGTTAATGTTTTTATTTTCTACATCTCATATTTCAATGTAGTTTGATTAAAAAGGAGCTGATTGTGTTTACGACTCACAGAGCTGCCAACACTATCGCCCTTTTTTTATGGATCGGTATAAACTAACTCGAAATGGCTATATTTTTCCACTAATTTTAAAAAGGATAACTGAAGTAAGTTTTGATAACCTCAGCCATTGATCTATTGATTATTGGCCTAACTCTACTTCAACTTGGTATAGTTAGTTTAACAACAGGTTTAATTTTGCTCAGGGTCATTTTGATAGGCGTTTTTCTCAATTTCTTTGAGACCTCGATTTCCCAACCCTTCGGCTAATAAGTGTTCGGTAGGAGGGTGGTGTGTTGAAGCTTTTAATTTAGCAATATATTTGAGCGATAATAAATCTCTTCTTAAAGAGGGTTTTACATAATACAATTAAGAATTTTTATTTATTCACGTACTAATTTGTTCAAAATGTTTTGGGTTAACCTGTTTTTTTTTTGTTTTTTTTTAACACAAACCAAAGATTTGATGGTTTCCACACACGTGAGCAGGCGATACCCATTTCCCACGTGAGTTATGCCATTGCCCAAGGGGAAAACACGGATTTTCAAAGTCCAAGTGGACATTGTTTGCCCTTGGGATTTGTTTATGGTCATGGCAAAAGCCAAACGAATAGGATATTGAAGCCTTTTAAATTTTATTGAAAATTCTGTCGGTTCCTGTGGAATAGGTGGCAACAGGACGATATCTCCTGTAAACCTTCCAGGCAACATTTTCCCTTCAATAACATTTCCTGTGATCCTTTTAATGACCAAACGTGTGATTGGTGGTGAACCAATCTTCAACTGGAGATTGTTTGGGTGTATATCCAGGGAATTAAAAAATTCAGATGGGAAATTTACGGCTTCGTTTACATCTAGAACATTGTCAATTGATTTTGGAAGTTTATTTCATCGAAATCAACATTTTTTGCTGCCAAAATAGCACGTCTACCCAGCCAATTATAGTCCAAACAATTGTTCAAAATATCAGGAAAGACTCTTTATATTTCGTAGACAGTTCATTTTTCGTCTCTACAACAGTTCAGAAATTTTCTGGTAATTTCATAAATTTTGAATTTCGATGCAGCTCTATTTCACAGTTTCCAATATAGAGCAATTGTTTAAAAAATATATCTGCCGATGGATTATTTTACAGTAGTACTCTCATATTTATGGCGGATAAATCTGAAACTTGAGGTTACCCAAATAACAATTATTCCTGTTCAGTAGAGGTGTAATAATCATTAAATGTAAAATTTAAAAAATGCCGCGATTTGTAATCCTTTCTTAATCAACAATCATTTAAAGATAAGTAAAAAAATTGTATTCTGGTGAAATTAACAACGAAATATCATTCCCAATAATAGCCTACTTTAAATTAAAGAAAGGATTAAAATCTTCGCTAACATTTCTTAAATTTTACGTTTAAAGATAATTACAACTCTGCTGAACAGGAAGTAACAGCCTCTATTCGATTGGGATTAAATTTTCTCAACTTTAAATTATTGTTGATAAAGGAGGAATTACAAATCTTCACTGATATTTTTTAAATTTTACATTTTAGATCTCGGGATAAAAATGATAAAAAGGTTTGGTAAAATAAAAAAAACACTGTATGTAAATAATAATAACAAAACGAATAATGAAAATAAAGAAACTTCTGTTAAATGAATCAACTGAAAATATAATATTAAAGTCTTAATTATGCAGTTCTTTAGCAAATCACAAAGTATCCCACAACACCTAATCTAAACACACTCTTTTTGTGATGGAGTTTTTACGACTGGTTACAGGCAGTTGAGCCAGCTTACTAATTTTCACTAATTTTTGGCAACACTGCTTTGGGGAGTCAGTGTTGCCAAAAATTAGTGAAGAGTATTATTATTATTTCAAATAATAGCCTAATTTAAATTATTAAAATGTATTTACTTTACTAAAAGTTGATATCAGGGTGGGCCCTGAGTTTCAGCGCTTAGCTAGTAATTTAATTTAAATACAAATAAAAAAGTAAAAGGAAGAAAAAGTACCTACACATTTGAGAATTTATTGTAACCTTTTCTTGATTTATTTATTCTTTAATGAAAATTAACAATAAATACAAATTTTTATTACTCTTTGTCTATGGAAAATAATAATATAGGAACAAATAACTGCACTCACATAACGCAATACAAAATTATAATAATGATAACCTGTATTACAATAGCATGCTTATAAATAAAAACATTATGAAATCGACATATGACGCCATGTTAATAAATCGAAACACGACCTACTGTATTTGCAATAATTCGCTATATAAGAATTATTTTGATCACTAATCAAGTTAAAAACTATCCGGTCCGTTAAGTTGGCCAAAACTATATACATTGAGCCAAATTTCATTAAAATCGGTTGAGTAGTTTCTGAGAAATAGAGAGACAAACATCGGGACACGAGATTTTTATATATATAAGGATGTGTATGTAACTGTGTATTCTTTATAAAACTTTTTTATTAAATGGTACCTCATAACTTACATTTTGTTTCTAAGATGGCATTACTTTAAAGATCAATAATGTTTTCCTGGTTCGTCATGCTTTATGAACAAAAATAAATAAGCTTTTTGCCCCCTTTACCTTTGCCAACCTTATTCAACTTCCATTTAGGTACTGCATGACTAACAACAAATGTTGCACCACTTCCTTTATCCATTATTTTAATTGATTATGGAAACGTGGAAAGTAATAAAGGAGGTATGAAAATGAGAAAGAGATGTGTGTGTGTGCGTGTAGGAGGGCCTCCACCATTTTTACCACCTATATTCTCATTTTTTTTTTAATTGTTATTTCCGTTTATAGCCTATTAAATATCTATTACTGTGTGAATTCAGTCTAATTATCAACATTTTTTTTTATTTTCACTTACACACACACCCACATATAGGAAATATAAGGTTAGGGAAAGT
The DNA here is from genome assembly GCA_911387785.2 of Aelia acuminata. Taxonomy (NCBI): domain Eukaryota; kingdom Metazoa; phylum Arthropoda; class Insecta; order Hemiptera; family Pentatomidae; genus Aelia; species Aelia acuminata. The sequence goes on along the minus strand of OU426978.1, from coordinate 51,748,757 downwards.
ATTGCGATCATGAAAAATTTCTACTTTTGTAGAAGTAGCAGGGTTGACTTTTTGCCCAGATTTATTACTTAGACTTACACTACACTAAGTATTAAATAAATAATAGTGATTAAGTATGGAGATGGTGAGAAATGTTTACTTCCTGTTTTCAAAAGGAATGAGAGTTTTCTTGAGTCCAAATAACCAAGTTGTGCGAAATAGTGTGAGAACAGACTTGCTCAGAATGGGATTTGAGGATTTATCCGATGCAGCTGGTTTCGATTGGCAGCTCTGTGCGCCATCTCATTACCCGACAGTCACACTTATTCCGAACCCACTAGATGGAGAAATTATTAGTCTTCACTTAACAGAGCTAGGATTTTGAGGGTAATATATGTTTTAGCGTTATTTAGATGTATTTCTTCTAAGAGTTTGCATACAGCTGGTGAGTCTGCGTGAATTACTATTTTTTGGCTGGCTTATGTTGTTTCGGAGTATACGGTGACATTAAATATGGCATACAGTTTGGCGCTAAAAATGCTGAATTTGTTTGATAGTGAGGAAGATTTTTGACCTTTAGGGCTATAGAGGCGTGGTTATTTGTTTTTGACGAATCAAATATATTGGAGGTTATTGGGTTATAGTTCTGTTACTATGCTAAGTATTAGCTGTTTTAAGCAATGTGGTGGGTACAAGCTTTTCTTTGTCTCCAATCAGATTAGAACTAATAATGGTTTGTGTTAAAGATTTTGGAGTGGGGATAGTAAATTCCAGAGGCATTTTAGAAATGTAAACTGATTTAAGAAGATGCTTGAACAAATGTAAAATTAAAAAGGCAGTAGAGTATCAGTCTGAAGTTAATATTTTTTTGTTATCTAATTTTCATTTAGGATAAATTTATTCTTCATTAAACACATTTCAATCACTTCCTGAAGTAGGATAAATATTTTCTGTATTCATGTAGGATAAATATATTCTTCAGTAAACACATTCCAATCACTTCCTGAAGAGCTTATTTTGTCCCATTTTTCACACATATCACTGCGAATAAAAATTTACTTTTAAAATGAAATTATGGTAGAATTTAAATACTACATGTTATTTTGGTTGAATGATTTAAGGCAGGAGTTATGAAATCCAAATCTAGAACATCCAAAGACGAAATACACATGGAAAATGATATTGTTATTCATCCAAATAACCCTTTATAACCTAATACTTAAACAAATCTGGTACCTAATCTGAAAATTCTGAAAAGATGCTCCAAATGCGGCCATGATTTCCACGCGCATGTATCTCAACGCCCAGCGAGAAATGCTAAGTGCGGGTCCTGAAAAGAGATTGGCCATATCCTAGATGGTGTCCTAACGGACGTAGGAAAATACGACAGATACAGTAGAACTTTTCAAGTGCCATCAGTGATGAGGAAAGTGAAGAATTTTTCGTTGGATGCTTAAGTAAAGATAGTTCAGAAGTTGCTTGGACTGAGACTTTAGAAGTCGTCACAGGCAACACTACAAAAAATATTTTATTCAAATTGGACACAGCTACTGATGTCAAAATGATTCCGACTCATCTACTCAAAGATAAAGTTTAATTCCAAAAAATATGAAAGACTGAATATAAATGGTACTGCTAAAGTCAAGATAAAATTCAAAAACTATGAAATTACTGAAAACGTGAACATTGCAGATGATGGTGCTACCCTATTAAGCCGTAAAGCGTGCCTTGGTCTGAATGTAGTCAAGCGTATTTACGTGGCGTATCAAAAGACTTATTGGCATAAGGAGTTTCCGACTCTGTTCAATGGTTTAGACCATAAAGAAGGTGATTACACATTAAGCTGAAGGACAATGCACGACCATGAGAATCACATCACCGATAGCTGTAGCCGTTCTACTGCGTTAGAAGGTTGAAGAGGAGCTTCAAGAAATAGTGAAAAGGGGAGTCATCGAGAAGGTGGACCATGCGACTGACTGCTGTGCGCCGATGATTGTGGTAAAAAAGAAGGATGGCGGAATTCGTATCTGTGTGGATCTGTCGAGGTTGAACGAGATTGTCAAGAGACATTACTATCCAATACTAAGAATGGAGTTAACGATTGTTGCACTTGGCAGTGCACGCTTGTTTAGCAAGCTTGACGCTAACTCTGGTATCTGGCAGCTCGATTTGGCCAGCGAATGCCAGGACCTCACAACGTTCATTATGCCCTGCGAAAGGTTCCGTTTCAAAAACTTGCCATTTGGAATATCAACGTCAAATTATAATTCAAAACCGCCAGTCAGCGATTCCTTATAAAACTGCTGCATCCACGTTGATGACATTCTGGTTTTGGGCAAAGATCAAATGGAACACGATGTGTGCTTAAGGGAAAAGATACAGGAAGCAGGTATGACTCTAAGCAAGCTAAAGACTGAGTTGAACAAGTTCTCTTCGTACAATTCTTGGGATTCTTGCTATCGTCGGAGGGGATTAAACCTGAGCCTAGCAAAGTTGAGGGAATCGGTGATATGGCGCCACCCACCAATGTCCAGGAGGTTCAAAGGCTGATGTGAATGGTAACCTTTCTATCCCAGACAAATCAGAGAAAATGGAGCCGATCTCGAGTCTTCTTTCATCGAGAAACCCCTTTATATGGAGGCAGCCACAAGAGGAAGCGTACAAATGAATCAAATAAAAGCCGACACCTACGCCATGTTTAAAACTGTATGATGTGGATGGATCAGTCCCCGATAATTTCCTGTGATGCGACATCTTCCTTGCGATTTGACGCCATCCTCCTACAAGTCGACGGAAATAAAACATCCCGTGGCTTATCTTTCACGCACCCTGAAGAGGACTAAGAAGAGTTATGCAAATACAGAACGTGAAACATTAGGACTGACATGGGCCAGCGAGCGCCTAAGAAACTTTCTCATTTGAAAGCGCTACACCATTGAAACAGATCATAAGCCTTTGGTTCAGATCTTTAAGGCCAATCTGGATGATCTTTCACCACGCCTACAACGGTTCAGACAAATGATGGTGCGTTTCGATTACGATATTGTGTACAGTCAGGATCCTTTTTGCATTCAGCTGAAGGATTTAGTAAATAATGAGGCCTCGGAAAGCGGACCTAATACTTGAAATTCAAGAGTTTTACTCAATAAGAGATGAAGTATGCGTTATTGAGGGAATTCTTATGAAAGGTAACTGAATGATTATTAGGTTAAGGTGGCTAGTCTAGGAATGCTATGTAAGGTGTAAAATGGTATGTGTTAATAAAAGTCTCTTGCCATAATTAAATTATTGTTCTTTATAAAAAACCACGACAAAACAATTACATTCTTCTGGAATAATTAAGGCCTATTTATAGGCTTGCTAAAAAATAATTTTAGTAAATCTGAAGATATTACAATATATACATGTGTTATTCCTATCCTACCAGTTCCGGAAATACGGATTTTTCCATTATCCCCATAAAGGCTTTGACATCATATAGTTTTTCGCTGGTATTATAATCTGTCCTCCATCTCTATCCTATATTCAACTCCACATTCCGGCAACCAGCAGCTCCAGCACTCAGTCCCACGGTATTTTGGGCCAACAGCTTCCTTCAACCATTAAACAAAGGCTTTGAAGAACGGGTAGTTCTTCACCATCAGCTGAGGAAAATCGTTCTCTGTCAGAACGTTAAACCCTTTCTTTCTCAGCAGCTTTTCTAATAGTATCTCATAGACAGTACAAGCCAGTAAAAGATGCTCTGCGGTCTACGGTTCCCCACAATTAGGCACAGAGCTTCGCTCGGAAACTCCCATGCACCGTGGAACCCGATAGCCCTGGACGACCCTGTGGTTTCTAGCCCGAAAGCAAAGGCGGTGGAGTAAGAAATTTTATTAGGGTAGCCTCTTTTATGGCCGTCACCCATCGCTGGTTCGCTATGGTGGAATACCACATTGTCCCATATAAAATACCGTATTCTCCCGAAGAACACTTTTCCATCTTCGCGGATCTTCCCTACTCTCACTTGAAGGTTTACAGGCAGATCCGCAGTGCCTTCCCTCTTTAGTTTGATCCGATGGTAGTCTCGCAAGAGGAGGTCGATCGGGATTTCTCCTGCTAAAACCTGCGCTGCCTTAAGAGACATTGTCCTACAGGCCCTAGTTGACTCACAGTACAGCCATCCGTGCTTACTCCACGCTGGGGATGTATAAAGAAAAATCTTATAAAGAATCAATCCTTTACAACTGTATAAAAGGCGCCCCTCAATGCGACAGAGCCCATTGAGGGCTAAGGTCACCCTATTTCCTAAGTAGTCCTAGTGAGGTGTTAAGTTGAACTTCTGTCCAATGTTGATTCCTTGGTAGGTTACAACCTTACTTGGGCTTGTCGTTTCTCCTTCTATTTTAAGAGTAATAGGGTGAGCTATGTGGGTATTGCCCCTCAAAAGAATGGGCTGTGTCTAGGCATTCGCCATCTTAACTTCTTTCTCTCCCACCAACGTCCTACCAGGTTGGCGGTGCGCCATGAAACGGTGCGTTCAGTTTCATGTTTTAGTCTGGCTCTGCTGTTCGACACAACAATGGCTAGGTCATCGGAATCATTAACAAAACATGTGGCCTGGGACCACTCCTCATACAATATTCCCATGTATGTACATAAAAAAATTATATTCAATAAATATTGAGTATCATTAAGTGAATGAAATATTCTTTTCTTAGAATTGCAGATATCAGAAGAGAAGTTAATACTTACCAACAACGCTTATGAAGTTCTTCAGTATTTTCTAATATAGTACTTAATATATAGTAGCAAGGCAAACTGACTTCTGAGTTAAACTGAACTTGATATTTTGGTACATCATAGTTATAAATTTTGTTCATCACACAAATTGGTTCGATACCTAATTTTATTCCCAAGTCAGCCTACAAATATTTAGTTTTTATTACTTTTTTCAATCATTGAAGTATAAATTATATAAGTTAAAGGCTAATAGAATTTGTCAAAAATCCACTTCATAAAATTTAATACACTCCTTATAATTTTTTCAAAATGGCCCTTTCGATTTCGAACGATTTTTTTATTTACAATTAAATGGTCTTAAATATCAAATAGTTTATTTTTTATTTATTTTTTTATTTTTTTTTTTGTAGGGAGCAAACTTTCTTTTTTAAATTTAGTTATTATATTATAAGACACTATGGTATACATAATATAAGACATTATAGTTCTGGATGACCTGGTGTCAGAGGCTATTAGAAATTGTTAAAAAAAATCAAAGTCTTAAAAAAGAAAGAGATAGGGGTAAATAGCTAAAGTCAGGAAAACCTAATAACAAAGGAACAAATAGTTGAAAGTATGATTAACCAGGATGTGTGATACGTCACACACTGGATCCAATCCATACTTTGGCCGCGACATTCAGTGAAAAAAAAAAGTTGATACATTGGATTTCTGTGACTGCAGTTTATTATTTTAGAATATAAGCTAGTCAAATTTCCCATTCCGCTGCTATAAACTTTATTATTGGCTGCATAATACGAAAACAAAAACAGATATAATATTTTTTTGCTATTTTTGTTTTATTATGCTACAATCATAATTATTAGCAACATTTACACTTAGGAATCATTCTGACAATATTAACCAATACGTTTAAAATTTTTAAGTAACATTTTTTCGTTAAAACAGAGGGTCAGTTATGAGAATCACTGAAAATTACCTACTTATAAAAATTTTTATTATATTTTTCGCAAAAGTCTCGCAAGATCGCGCATTGAAATTTACAAAAATTGAAAGTTAAAAGTATCAAGTTTATCGTGGCTATGAAATTTTTTGCACGTTCTTGCCCGTTTAAATACAAATATTCAAAACTCGTCTCAAAAAAGGGGGGGGTTAACCCTTGGGTTCACCCTTGATTCATCTTTTTACTTTCACTTACCTATATATGAAATATATAGTAAGTGGAAGTATTGCGATCGTGAAAAAATTCGACTTCCGGTTTTCAACGGAAATACACGTTTTGGGGTCCCCTGAGTCGAAATGACCAAGTCCCGCGAAATGGTCTGTGTGTGTGTGTGTCTGTGTGTGTGTGTGTGTGTGTGTGTGTATGTGAACAGACTAGCTCAAAAACTATAAACCGTGCGATCCTGAAATTGGGTATTTAGTGTAGGTATATGCCCGCGATGTGACAGCATAAATTTCATCAAAATTACTTAAAGGGAGGGGGTACTTTACTTAATAACTTTTTAGGTTTTTTTCGATTTTCTCAAAAACGGCTCTAACGATTTTGATTAAACTGAGTATTTCATCTATTTATATGCCCGAGATATGACTGTAAAAATTTCATCAAAATTGATTAACCGGAGGGGGGACTTTACTTAATAAATTTTGTAACATTTTCACGTGTTTTTTTATTTACTCTAAATCGGCTTTAACGATTTTGATCAAACTGGGTATTTGATGTATTTATATGCCCGAGATATGACTGTAAAAATTTCATCAAAATTGATTAACCGGAGGGGGGACTTTACTTAATAAATTTTGTAACATTTTCACGTGTTTTTTTGATTTTCTCAAAAACGGTTCTAACGATTTTGATTAAACTTAGTATTTGATCTATTTATATGTCCGAGATATGTCTGTAAAAATTTCATTAAAATTGATCAACCGCAGGGGGCACTTTACTTAGTAAATTTTGTATCATTTTTACGTTTTTTTTATTTACTCAAAAACGGCTTTCTCGATTGTGACCAAACTGGGTATTTGATGTATGTATATGCCAAATATGTGATAGCCAACATTTCATCAAAATTGATCAACCGAAGGGGGGACTTTACTTAATAAATTTTGTATCATTTTCACGGGGTTTTTTATTTACTCAAAAACGGCTTTAACGATTAATAAAAATAAGATATGAATGTAGAAAAATGTGTGTCTTTGGGAAATGATATTTAACAAAATATGTCAATTTCTTATCTAAGTAAGTTGGTAAGTGAAAGTTGTGTGTTGCGCGCACGCACCAGATTTTTTATATTTAAGGCTGGTGTGCCTGTATTTTTTTGTTAAACCTAATGGAATGTTTACAGTATGATCAAGCATTTCTAATGCATTTTAATACACCAGAAACATAGTTTTGGAAAAAACATATGCTACTGTTACAACGGTTCAAACAAATGTAAACTATTTAGTACAATATAGTAAAATCTGGTGCGTGCGCGCAACACACAATTTTCACTTACTAACTTACTTAGATTAGAATTTTTTTTCTCCTCTTTATGTTTTCTTTATTTTTATCATATCTCATATTTAGCCATTTCTTATTTTTAGGCGTAACGAGAGACAGTTATTTTCACCATATAAACAAAAACAAAGGTACTTTATAAAAAACAAACAAACAAAAAAGGCCCCAACCCCCCGACCAAAAAAAAGCCCCCTCAGAACATTTTAATAATGATAAAGCTTACCTGATATTAAAGAACGCGTAATTTTCATTAAACATGACAAATTTGATAAAAATCGTTAAAGCCGTTTTTGATATCCTCGAAAAAAAGGTAAAAATTGGAAAAAAAAAAAATGAAATAAAGTGCCCGCTCGGTTTCACCAATTTTGATGAAATGTTGGCTATCACATCTTTGGCATATACATACATCAAACACCCAGTTTGATCAAAACCTTGAAAGCCGTTTTTGAGTAAATAAAAAAACACGTGAAAATAATACAAAATTTATTAAGTAAAGTCCCCCCTCTGGTTGATCAATTTCGATGTAATGCTGGCTATTGCTTCTTTGGCATATAAATACATCAAATACCCAGTTTGATCAAAATCGTTAAAACCGTTTTTGAGTAAATAAAAAAAACACGTGAAAATGATACAAAATTTATTAAGTAAAGTCACCTCTCCGGTTGATCAATTTTGATGAAATTTTTACAGTCATATCTTGGGCATATAAATAGATCAAATACTCAGTTTAATCAAAATCGTTAGAGCCGTTTTTGAGAAAATCTAAAAAAACTTAAAAAGTTATTAAATAAAGTACCCCCTCCCTTTGAGCAATTTTGATGAAATGTTTGCTGTCACATCGCGGGCATATACATACACTAAATACCCTATTTCAGGTTCGCACGGTTTATAGTTTTTGAGCTAGTCTGTTCACACACACACACACACACACACACACACACACACACACACACACACACACACACACACACACACACACACACACACACACACACACACACACACACACACACACACACACACACACACACACACACACACACACACACACACACACACACACACACACACACACACACACACACACACACACACACACACACACACACACACACACACACACACACACACACACACACACACACACACACACACACACACACACACACACACACACACACACACACACACACACACACACACACACACACACACACACACACACACACACACACACACACACACACACACACACACACACACACACACACACACACACACACACACACACACACACACACACACACACACACACACACACACACACACACACACACACACACACACACACACACACAATAAATTTTGTAACATTTTCACGTGTTTTTTTATTTACTCTAAATCGGCTTTAACGATTTTGATCAAACTGGGTATTTGATGTATTTATATGCCCGAGATATGACTGTAAAAATTTCATCAAAATTGATTAACCGGAGGGGGGACTTTACTTAATAAATTTTGTAACATTTTCACGTGTTTTTTTGATTTTCTCAAAAACGGTTCTAACGATTTTGATTAAACTTAGTATTTGATCTATTTATATGTCCGAGATATGTCTGTAAAAATTTCATTAAAATTGATCAACCGCAGGGGGCACTTTACTTAGTAAATTTTGTATCATTTTTACGTTTTTTTTATTTACTCAAAAACGGCTTTCTCGATTGTGACCAAACTGGGTATTTGATGTATGTATATGCCAAATATGTGATAGCCAACATTTCATCAAAATTGATCAACCGAAGGGGGGACTTTACTTAATAAATTTTGTATCATTTTCACGGGGTTTTTTATTTACTCAAAAACGGCTTTAACGATTAATAAAAATAAGATATGAATGTAGAAAAATGTGTGTCTTTGGGAAATGATATTTAACAAAATATGTCAATTTCTTATCTAAGTAAGTTGGTAAGTGAAAGTTGTGTGTTGCGCGCACGCACCAGATTTTTTATATTTAAGGCTGGTGTGCCTGTATTTTTTTGTTAAACCTAATGGAATGTTTACAGTATGATCAAGCATTTCTAATGCATTTTAATACACCAGAAACATAGTTTTGGAAAAAACATATGCTACTGTTACAACGGTTCAAACAAATGTAAACTATTTAGTACAATATAGTAAAATCTGGTGCGTGCGCGCAACACACAATTTTCACTTACTAACTTACTTAGATTAGAATTTTTTTTCTCCTCTTTATGTTTTCTTTATTTTTATCATATCTCATATTTAGCCATTTCTTATTTTTAGGCGTAACGAGAGACAGTTATTTTCACCATATAAACAAAAACAAAGGTACTTTATAAAAAACAAACAAACAAAAAAGGCCCCAACCCCCCGACCAAAAAAAAGCCCCCTCAGAACATTTTAATAATGATAAAGCTTACCTGATATTAAAGAACGCGTAATTTTCATTAAACATGACAAATTTGATAAAAATCGTTAAAGCCGTTTTTGATATCCTCGAAAAAAAGGTAAAAATTGGAAAAAAAAAAAATGAAATAAAGTGCCCGCTCGGTTTCACCAATTTTGATGAAATGTTGGCTATCACATCTTTGGCATATACATACATCAAACACCCAGTTTGATCAAAACCTTGAAAGCCGTTTTTGAGTAAATAAAAAAACACGTGAAAATAATACAAAATTTATTAAGTAAAGTCCCCCCTCTGGTTGATCAATTTCGATGTAATGCTGGCTATTGCTTCTTTGGCATATAAATACATCAAATACCCAGTTTGATCAAAATCGTTAAAACCGTTTTTGAGTAAATAAAAAAAACACGTGAAAATGATACAAAATTTATTAAGTAAAGTCACCTCTCCGGTTGATCAATTTTGATGAAATTTTTACAGTCATATCTTGGGCATATAAATAGATCAAATACTCAGTTTAATCAAAATCGTTAGAGCCGTTTTTGAGAAAATCTAAAAAAACTTAAAAAGTTATTAAATAAAGTACCCCCTCCCTTTGAGCAATTTTGATGAAATGTTTGCTGTCACATCGCGGGCATATACATACACTAAATACCCTATTTCAGGTTCGCACGGTTTATAGTTTTTGAGCTAGTCTGTTCACACACACACACACACACACACACACACACACACACACACACACACACACACACACACACACACACACACACACACACACACACACACACACACACACACACACACACACACACACACACACACACACACACACACACACACACACACACACACACACACACACACACACACACACACACACACACACACACACACACACACACACACACACACACACACACACACACACACACACACACACACACACACACACACACACACACACACACACACACACACACACACACACACACACACACACACACACACACACACACACACACACACACACACACACACACACACACACACACACACACACACACACACACACACACACACACACACACACACACACACACACACACACACACACACACACACACACACACACACACACACACACACACACACACACACACACACACACACACACACACACACACACACACACACACACACACACACACACACACACACACACAAACACACACACACACAGACCATTTCGCGAGACTTGGTTATTTGGACTCAGGGGACCCCAAAACGTGTATTTCCGTTGAAAACCGGAAGTCGAAATTTTTCACGATCGCAATACTTCCACTTACTATATATTTCATATATAGGTAAGTGAATGTAAAAACACCCGAAATTACCCAAAAAACTACATATATCCTATTGTTAGCAAAGGTTTGAACTTATAAAAACAGTTTTTAGATCTTGCCCCAATCAGCCACTACTCATTTAAATGAGATTTTACCACGCGCGAACACTGAACTCAAGAGTGAATTTAGTTATTTAGTAGATAGATAGATAGATAAATCCCTTTATTTATAATCAAAAGAAGTTTTACATTTTGAAAAAATTTACAATGAGCTTTCATTGGCATGGTAAATCACCGTCTGCCATTAGCTGTCTCTATAGAATTAATCTTACTAATTACTATTACATTAAAAAAAAATCTGGTGCGTGCTTGCAACACACAACTTTCATATATTATTATGTATAATCATATTTATTAAATGATAGATTTATTCCATATTTACAAAATATACATGTTTATAATTGATTGGGGTACTCCCTTGTACAATTCATTTTCTTGTTGTCAATTTAATTTAAAACTGTTTTATACAATTTGGTAAAAAAAAGAGAGAAAAAAAAAAAACCCAAAACAATGATTAAAATAAAATAAAATACATATCTTTAAATAAAATGAGGTACAAATCATTAAATAAAATATAAATGATTAAATAATTTTTACAATAATATATGTTTCGTTCTTTTATGTTTGTATCTACGGGTAGTCGTTTTTGTATAATTTCCTATTTCTGTTATTAATGGGTTTAAGGAGTTTGTGCAAGATTGAAAGAAATTATGGGTCAGTTTATATATGTATTCCTGTATCCAGTCTATATTTAGTTCTGAGTGCATTTTAGTTATTCTGGTGTAATATGGGTAGTTGTTAACTATTCTGAGGCATTTGTTCTGGAATACTTGTAGTTTATTGATGTTCGTTCTGTTAGTGAAGCTCCATATGGGACAGGCATAAGTAATGATAGGTCGGAGGACCGTTTTATATAGAATTAATTTATTTTTGCTTGATAATTTAGATTTTTTATTAAAATATGGATACATTTTGTACATTATTTTCTTCGCGTTTTCCAATTTTGAATTTATATGGTGGTTAAATAATAGCCTGCTGTCTAACGTGACCCCTAGATATTTAACTGATTTAGTAATAGAGATTGAAGTATTGTTTAAAATTATGTTAGATGGAATTGTAGGCCGTCGTTTCGTGAAAATTATGGCTTCTGTTTTTTCAATATTTAAATGTAAACCCCATTTTTTGAGGTATTTAGATGTTTTTCTAAAAGAATCTTTGAGTCTATTTATTATTGTGTCAATTCGATATGATGAGGAGAATAATGCTGTATCATCGGCAAAGAGAGCTATGTTAACATTTTTGAATTTTGGAAAATCGTTAATGAATAATATAAATAATATTGGACTTAAACAGGAACCCTGGGGGAGGCCGGAAATAGTGTGATACTTGGGGGAGGATATATTATTTACTGAAACGAAAAATGATCTGTTTGATAAAAACGATTTTATGATTAATATTAAGTATCTTGGGATGTTAAGATTTATTAATTTGAAGATCAATAAATTGGTGTGAACAGTATCAAATGCTTTAGCAATGTCAATAAGGATCATGCCAGTGTGTTTCTTAAGATTGAAATTTTCGGTTATATTATCAACAACACGGGCTAATTGGCTAGTGGTTGAGTGATAATGTCGGAATCCAAACTGTTCATTTATTAATATATTGTTCACTGTCATGTGTTGAGTAAGGCGATGTTTTAAAATTTTTTCGAACAATTTTGAAAGGATATTTAATAGACTGATCGGTCTATAACTAGTTGGAAGTTCTTGATCTTTATGAGGTTTGGCCAATGGTATTAGTTTTGCAATTTTCCAATTGCTAGGGAAGTAGTTTAGTCTTAGACAGCTGTTGAAAATTTTTGTTGTATGTATAACTGCCTTTTTGGATAATTTTTTAATTAATATTGCGGGTATATTGTCAGGGCCAGGTGCCTTAGTGATTTTGAGTGTCTTGATGAGTCTAGTGAGTTCAAGAGGGGAAGTATGTTTGAAATCTGTGTTAGGAGGTTGGAGTGACATATAGTCTTCAATTGTTTTAGTTATTTTATTTAGGTGATATTTTGAAGTTGAAGTATCTGTTCGACCCTTGGATCGTTCAGAGCTTTCATTGTGCGTGCTATTACCCTATCTATTGTGCTTTTAAATTCGACTATTATTTTGGTGCAGTTTTCTATCTTTTCTTTAGTTTTAGTGAACAATCAGTATTGATAGCAAAATAATTCAAGGTGCGGGACCCTCAGGGGTCCAAAATCAGCCTAACTCGGAAAAAGTGGTATCTTCAAAGAAAAGAAAAATGAATCAATACGGCGTACCTGTAAGTAACATGTATCCTATACTGTCTGATGATGAAGAATATCAGGAGTCCTTAAATGAATCAGAAATTAGTTCAGTAATTAAACCATTCCCTCCAATAGTGGTGTACAACTCATTTGATAATTACGAAGATCTTTTAAAATCATTTAATGAAAACAAAGAAAGTGAGATAAATATAAAATATAGAAAAAACAAAACTATTTTCATAACATATAACGCAGGAGACTTCAAAAAATTACAAGCACAACTATTAGAAAAAGGACTGGAATTTCATTCTTACACTCCTAAAAATGAAATTAAACCAAAAATCATATTAAAAGGAGCACCCCCTACTTTTGAAAATGATTACATAAAAAAAGACCTATCTTTAAAAGGTGTTAAAGTAAATAAAGTCAATCAAATGATAAAGAAGAAAGAAATACCCCACGTCCGATTACCTATTTGGGTAATCACACTAGAAGATGATCATCAATTAAATTTGATTAAAAAAATAAATGCAGTCGGAAACGTTATAGTCTCTTGGGAAACTTACAAAAACAAAAAAGAAGTGACTCAATGCTTTAATTGCCAAGCGTTTAACCACATTGCAATAAATTGCCACAAAAAACCCAAATTTATGAAATGTTCAGGAGATCATCGCTCCAACGAATGCATGAACGAAAATATTGAAAATTTCATACCGACATGCGCGAATTGTAATGGCCAACACACAGCCGATTCTAAAGACTGCATACATTACGAAAAAAATGCAACACTTAGACTAAGTAAAAACACTCCGAAAGTGCAACTCTCTAGCTTTAAAAGTTTGAATTCGAAAAAAGAATTTCCAGATCTACCTAAATCATCAGCAAAATGGCCTCGAGAAACCTTCACTACCCCAAGCAGTGAAAAAGAACCATCTATAATGGATATATTTAAAGAAATAAAAAATTTATTTTCTGCATTCAAAATTTCTTCAATTTTGAAAAACCTTAAATATATCTTGGCGAAAATGAGTTCGGCTGAAGATGGAATTTCAAAATTCTTTATTTTATTTGAAGGTATCATATCTTTATTAGAATAATGGACAATACAAATTTTTTCTTCAAACCATGGTATCATATATTATTAATGTACTCATTATTTTATTTATCTAAAGTGCATGCAATTATAATTTTATATTTATTATTGTATATTCTGTATAACACTAATCGTAGCCGTGTTTCAATTAACCTGCAATATTTACATAATTTAAACAGACACAGATATTACGTCAATAATAGACAAAACAAACTGCTAATCTCCTCACAGTCCGGACAACATAGTATTATCATCCCATCTGAATTTACTATTGTACTCATAATATTATTCCATCTTATTTCCCCAATAACTTCATTAAGGATTTTGACAAAAATAATAAAGATTACTAATTATCATTATATTATTATAAATGACTCATAATCCTATAAACTGTATACTGTGGAATGCTCGTTCCATTAAAAATAAAATACTAGAATTAAATGATTTTATTTCCTCAAATAAACCAAAAATATTGGCTATAACTGAAACCCACTTATCAAATTCAGACAAAATTAATATACCTAATTTCAAAATTTACAGATCGGATCGAGATAAAAAAGGAGGCGGCGTCTTACTCATGATTGATAAATCGCTAAGACATTCCTACTGTCCATTACCTACTTTAAAATCATTAGAAGCTGTAGCCATTAATTTACACTTGATCAATAATAAAACTATAACTATAATATCCCTTTATTTACCGCCAAGCAAATCTGTCTGCCACCAGGACATAAAAAAATTATCAAACCTAAATGAACGAGTAATTTTGATGGGAGATCTAAACAGTAAAAACAAACTATGGAACTGCCATAATACGGATAAAAATGGTAAATTACTCTTAAATATAACTACACTGCTAAAACTACAGATACATTTTCCGGATAATCCTACATACTTTCCCACGAATAGTCGTTCTAGACCCAGTACGCTGGATATCATATTATCAAAATCATTTTACTCACTAAGCCGTTTAATATCTCTCCCAATTTTCAGTTCGGATCATAACCCAGTTTTATTTCGTATCAAACTAAATCCGATATTGCATCCTCCCACAGTCAAATACAGGTATAAGGATGCGGACTGGCCTCAATACAAAAATATTCTAGATAATAATTTAGAATACAACCCAATCCTTAACAACGCAGAAGAAATAGATAAAGCAATAAGCAATCTAACAGGTGTAATTTCATCCGCAGCCCATCAATCTATACCAAAAACTTATATTACGCCAAAAATTGACGAACTCCCTACCACACTTAAACATCTAATTAAATTTAAAAATAAAATTAAAAATAAAGTCCAAAAATCGAGTGCCGCTACTCTAAAGAAATTTCTTTCCAAACTCATAGACCTTCTTAGAAAGAAACTTCTCATTTGGAGAAACGAAAACTGGTCTAAAACCCTAGAACGCTTCGATCCGGGTTCTAAACCTATGTGGAAAATACACAAAATTTTTACAAAAAAGAAACTATCAATACCACCCTTAAGGACCTCAAATACAAATTACGTCTACGGCACAAAACAAAAAATAAAGATGATTGCCGATCACTTCTCAAGCATTCAAAATACCACTAACACAACTTTCACTTACCAACTAACTTAGAGTAGAAATGAATGCGTTTTGTTACCAAGGTACCTTATAAGAAAACCAAAAATGCCCCTTTCCCATTTATGCCCCCTCAGAACACTTTAATAATGATAAAGCTTACCTGATAGTAAAGAACAGCTAATTTTCATTAAACATGACGACTTTAATAAAAATTGTTAAAGCCGTTTTTGAGATCATCGAAAAAAAGGTAAAAATTTGAAAAAAATTATGAAATAAAGTGCCCCCTCCCATTGTCCAATTTTGATGAAATGTTGGCTATCACATCTTTGGCATATACATACATCAAATACACAGTTTAATCAATATCGTTAAAGCCTTTTTTGAGTAAATAAAAAAAAAACACGTGAAAGTGATACAAAATTTATAAAGTAAAGCCCCCCCTCCGGTTAATCAATTTTGATGAAATTTTTACAGTCATATCTCGGGCATATAAATACATCAAATACGCAGTTTGATCAAAATCGTTAAAGTCTACTTTGAGTAAATAAAAAAAACACGTGAAAATGATATTCAATTTATGAAGTAAAGTCCCCCTTCCGGTTGATCAATTTTCATGAAATTTTTACAGTCATATCTCGGGCATATTAATACATCAAATACTCAGTTTAATCAAAATCGTTAGAGCCGTTTTTGAGAAAATCGAAAAAAACCCAAAAAGTTATTAAGTAAAGTACCCCCTCCCTTTAAGTAGTTTTGATGAAATTTACGCTGTCACATCGCGGGCATATACCTACACTAAATACCCAATTTCAGGATCGCACGGTTTATAGTTTTTGAGCTAGTCTGTTCACACACACACACACACACACACACACACACACACACACACAGACACACACACACACACACAGACCATTTCGCGGGACTTGGTCATTTCGACTCAGGGGACCCCAAAACGTGTATTTCCGTTGAAAACCGGAAGTCGAATTTTTTCACGATCGCAATACTTCCACTTACTATATATTTCATATATAGGTAAGTGAAAGTAAAAATAAATGGAAGTAGTTATTTGGGTTTTCATCAACTCATAATCTTTAAATTAATATATTTTGAACCAACTGCAACTATTTATTCACCAAATTACGAGTTCCAATTGAATAGTTTTTAACTTAAAAAAAAATGTATATTTTTTTATTATTGTATATTTGTACTGCACTATAATAATTACTAGGTTTAAAGAGTTCAATATGTCTTAACGAAATGTTTAATTGGCAACGACAATTGTTACAGCATACTACTGAAAACCTAATTGTTAGAACTGATAAATTTTAAAATAAAATTGTTAATGAATTTTGAATTTATACTAATATATTTTACAATTATAATTTACGTATGATATATATATATATATATATATATATATATATATATATATATATATATATATATATATATATATGTATGCCATGATTATGAATGAAATGACAATAATTAATATCCTGCATTCTCAAAAACATAAACTGACAAAATTTGAGACTTCCAGTGAAATTTCTTTGCGAGTTATAGCCGATGTCCGACGGGAGGTTGGACTCGTCCCACTGTGCGCCAGTAGCCTAATAAGGAAAGCACAAAGGCCTCCTCCCAGCTCTTATATGTATGGAGGTCGAAGGGATCTGCAGAGGTACACAGCTACGGCATTGCAATAGTCCTGGAAAGTTTCTAAACATATGACGAAGAAGCTGCAGATTTTCATAAACAGGTTCCTGTGGAATATGCTTGGAAATTTGTTGCCTGAAATTAATTTCAATACTGAATTCTGGACATGAGCCCATTTAGTTGACCATACAATGTAGGAAATGAAGATGCCTAGGAGATACTCTTCGGAAAGTACATACCGACATAGCAAGGCGGTATGAATGAGTAGAACCCTGTAGGAAAGAGTCGACGAGGACGTCCTAGAGAAATATGAATACAGATGATTGAAAAGGAGGTGTGGAAATAAAAGATAGATTGCTGGCAGAAGCTCCCTTGTCCCACCAAATGGATTCAAGGATTTGATGATTAAGTGTTCATGGATAGATACTTAATGGAATTTGTATGGGCCCTAATGGAACCTTTTAAAATTTATTGCAGCTTGGTAAACCAAAATACATTGTGCATATTTATTTTTAAAATTAATTTAGTAATAATAACTCAAAGTAGGGTAGTAGGTGCTTTCATATTTATATCACAAGGTTATTTGTTGTTCCACACCATATTTTTTTTTTAATTAAAAGGTATTAAAAGTAGTTTTAAAAATACCTACAAATATAAATGAATTTTACATTACAAATTATTCAATGATGTATTACTTACCTCTGCATAAAATTCTTTGTATAAATTTCTGCACAATCTCTCTGTCACTCTAAAAGTTTTACATTGACCACATAAATCACAGGCTGTCATCAGAATTCCTATTAGAAGTCCCCTAAAAGAGATCCCAAGATTAAAGTTCCTACATAACCTTAATATTTCAAAAATTGATATCATGATTTAGGCATATTTACTTGTGAGTCTTGTTTTTTGGCGTGAAGGAATCATTCATAAGAATATTCATCATTTTATATCGAGTAGAGAAATAGAGACTAAGATCAGTTGATATTATTGCCATGTTAATGAGTTTTATGACTGATTCATACTCCTTTGAATTTAAATCAGAAAATATCCCGCAATCCTAAAATAAAAAGATCCAGTTATGTTGATGATTGAAATTCTAATTTAAAATATGGGCTGAGTTCCCAATAGCGATGAATACCGACACCTTTGTCAATCACAAAACATTCCACGACGAGTATAAGGCGGTAGGATAGTATTGTTTATTTTATCATATTTGGATTGATTGTCAATTCTACATAATGCCTTTGAATCACTTCCGTCCGATAGAGCGAAAATCATTAAGCTCAGCCGCCCATAGGCAGAGCATGAATTACAGTTCCGGCGTAAACATGTTAAGCTTTTCCTTCCTGGCGAACAACCTAGTTTCATAAACGAGTCCTTAGTACTCAGAGGTATGAATTATGATCTGATACCTGTACGTAAGTCTGATCCTTGCAATCGCTCTAAAAAAGCAACTTTAACATTGCAGTTAACACCATTCTACTTTTACTGGTTGAAAGGAAGCTGCCATGATCATTCAATGCTTAAAATTGTAAAAGTAAAGCATTTCAAACAAGTTCCTTCAAGATCAAAAGTGTTTACACCGATCCAAAGATGAAAATTTAAAAAACTACAGTCAACTTTTGATTTTGTAAGGGCCATGTACCTACATCACATTTAGACTCTGAAATGATTTCTTGTGAATAACAACAAGTGAATTAGCAAGGCATATGTTCTGTTTTGAATAATTACCATTATCCAATAGGGAACATTTTGATCTGTTTCTCAATTTTTACTTGAATTCCTTTTGTCTAATCTGATCTGAAATCCTTAACCCCTTTGAAATTAAATATATAATTTTAAGTTAAATTTATAAATCCAGTTGCTCCAAAGCCATAAATTTGTCTAAAAATAATTAATCTGAGTTAGAATACCTCTATAGGTAGGACTGATAAAAGCCATGGTGGATAAAACCAATTGTTGGCTGAAAAACCCTCAACAACTAGCACTCATGAGCTTGCTTTAAGTTTTGTGTTACATTTACAAAATAATAGTATATTATTACCTGGACAAGCATCCTACACATACTCGCATGGTGGTTTTCCAAAAATGACTCATGGTATAATAAGGTCAGTTGGTGTCCAGTATCTTCAATAAACCTATTTGTTGTTCCAGGATGGTCTATATCATGACAGATTGCTGCTGTGATTAGTGCCCTTCTCTACAAGCAAGTTTGTAACAAGTAGGAAAACGATATGTTTTTCGAGAAAATTTGCTACTTTAGTGCTTTAGTAAAAATAAATATTTTTTCAACATTGCTTTTACAATAAAAATAATCAAATTATGTTTTTATAATTTGCATTTCTTTTGAGAGGGTAAATGATGCCTTGTAATGTTTTTTTAATATAAAAACAATGGTTCAAATGACCAATTTAGAGACAAAACCCTTAACCGGTCACAAATGACGATTAAATATATACATTCTATGGTTTTTTGGGTCGCTGAATCGATCTATGCCACTTTCAAAGCTGTAATATTTCATTTTAAGGTTTACAGGGTAAAAAAAATATACATTTTTAAAATAAATATTAAATAAATAAATAAATATTATAGGAGCCAACAGAATTTGAACTAAAATGGAGTATCTATGTACATATATGTAAACATCAAACTAATATGATACATATATTTACAAAAATAACTATGAAAATAAAATTAATGAAAATAAAAATATTTTATTAATGAAAATAAAAAAGACCGGTTTCACTTGTTAAAATAAAATCTTCAGCACAATATAAGATTAATATTTATATAAATCATTCATTTATATATATATTTATGATGTGATATTACTCTTCTAAAATTAAAGCTGTTGCATCGACATCCAGAGGTATTTTCTTTTTTTCCAAATTAGACCTAAGTGATTGATGTATTGATGTATGATTGATGTAATGATTGATGTGAAACACCAACATAAAATTGAATACTTCTTCGATCGTTACTCTTCGAGATTTCCTACTGCATTCAGAAAAATCTTTGGTTGGTCTCCCCCTTCCCCCAAATTTCTAGAACCAGGCTCACGGTCGGTCTCGCAACCCATCGGCACGAAGGGCAAGATAAAGTTATTTTCCAACCGTTTACCGTTTTAAATTAAAATGTCCAACAAATCTTTTTTTTTTATTTCCGAAATAATTGTAAATAAGCGCTCAACTTCCACTCCTGAAATTAATGCTGGTAACGCCTGCTCTAGCGACGAATCCTTATTCATCAGTATATCACATATATCGGAGTAGGAAATGACGTATTTATCCATACTAAATTTTAAATAAATGATTATTATGAATAGATTGAAGAAATATTTCACTCTCTTCGTTGTATGAAAACTGAAAACTGAGGCAAATAAACAATTGTTGACATATCGACAAATCCATGTTTGAATAGAAGCGTATTAGCGATTGAAAACATTGTATCTGGAATAGGAGACACGTAAACAAACGGAACTCCTGTTCACGCATTCCTAACTATGAAATGATTGAACGATTCGGACGTTTTCGGATCTGAAATCTTTTGGAATATCTTCAGTGATACCTCTGGATTGATTTAATATCAACCAGAAGACGGAGGTCGACGGAGCTAATATTGAAAAAGACGAATAACCATATCACTTATGACATGTCTCAAGAGATCACCCGATTCTCTTTTTCATCCATCCTAAACTTTTTTTTTTTGTAATCTAGGATTAAATACCTTTTTTTCAGGATGTCTAAATAAGATATTACGGCCTCGGACAAATTTGGGCTTCCCTATCATCACTTCGAAATAGGACGTTAACAAAAGTGTTTTCGTGTCATTCCTACAAAATGCCCAAAACTGCCTTATATTCAAAGGTTCAATGAATTTTAATATAAAAAATCTGGTGCGTGCGCGCAACACACAACTTTTACTTACCAACTTACTTAGATAAGAAATTGATATTTTGTAAAATATCATTTCCCAAAGTCACACATTTTTCTACATTCATATCTTATTTTTATTGATCGTTAAAGCCGTTTTTGAGTAAATAAAAAACCCCGTGAAAATGATACAAAATTTATTAAGCTAAGTCCCCCCTTCGGTTGATCAATTTTGATGAAATGTTAGCTATCACATATTTGGCATATACATACATCAAATACCCAGTTTGGTCACAATCGTGAAAGCCGTTTTTGAGTAAATAAAAAAAGCACGTAAAAATGATACAAAATTTATTAAGTAAAGTGCCCCCTGCGGTTGATCAATTTTGATGAAATTTTTACAGGCATATCTCGGGCATATAAATAGATCAAATACAAAGTTTAATCAAAATCGTTAGAGCCGTTTTAGAGAAAATCAAAAAAACACGTGAAAATGTTACAAAATTTATTAAGTAAAGTCCCCCCTCCGGTTAATTAATTTTGATGAAATTTTTACAGTCATATTTCGGGCATATAAATAGAAGAAATACTCAGTTTAATCAAAATCGTTAGAGCCGTTTTTGAGAAAATCGAAAAAAACCTAAAAAGTTATTAAGTAAAGTACCCCCTCCCTTTGAGCAATATTGATGAAATTTATGCTGTCACATCGCGGGCATATACCTATACTAAATACCCAATTTCAGGTTCCCACGGTTTATAGTTTTTGAGCTAGTCTGTTCACATACACACACACACACACACACACACAGACACACACACACACAGACCATTTCGCGGGACTTGGTCATTTCGACTCAGGGGACCCCAAAACGTGTATTTCAGTTGAAAACCGGAAGTCGAATTTTTTCACGATCGCAATACTTCCACTTACTATATATTTCATATATAGGTAAGTGAAAGTAAAAATTGGTATGGATCCTTACTCTAGAGGTATTTAGGTTTCAAAAAATATCTCCAATGTTCCAGTTGGTGCACCTTCATTTCTTAGGGTTTTGGCCCTATCGGCACCACTCGCACAGTGGTTGAAGGGCGGAAAAAACCTATTTTTAGAAGGTATTGGAATGTTTTTTTACTTTTCATTATTGATAATTGGATTACTTATTCAACAAGTTCCATCAATGTATTCGGAGATATTTCGATTATTACACTTGTTATGAACATTTGAAAATCGATCACACCATAATTATTGTTACAACACACATTTTCGTTTCTTGGTGCGATTTTCCTTCGTAATCATGAACAGCGATCCCACATATTAAACTACCAAAACAATTATGCTCCTTTTTCTATGTTTTAACCCAGAAATAAAATCCCGAATAAATGCAATAAATTTTATTGAAATATTTTGTAAGCGCAGGTTTAAAATCCGTTTTTTTTTTTTTTTAGAAGAACATATTGTAACACTTTTGTGGGTAACAAATATTTATTTAACAGAAATATTCAGTTATCACAATGCCAACAAATTGTTACAACTTAAACACTTGAGCAGGTTACAAAATTGATAACTTTATCACACACAATCATATGACTTGAGCAACACAGTCAAGACACAGAATTCAACTAACTCATTCAGTCTCTGCCCCTTATATATATCGTAAATAGTGGGGCCTGGAATCTTCTAGAACAATGTCGGCAATTCTCCGTCATTCCGGAATGATCTAGACAAAAACAGTTCCTTCGAACCGGTTATTTTGTTCCAACATGCGGTTCGGGAGGTTACGCCATATGTTTTTTTACTTTCACTTACCTATATATGAAATATATAGTAAGTGGAAGTATTGCGATCGTGAAAATTTTCAACTTCCGGTTTTCAACGGAAATACACGTTTTGGGACCCCCTGAGTCGAAATAACCAAGTCCCACGAAATGGTCTGTGTGTGTGTCTGTGTGTGTGTGTGTGTGTGTGTATGTGAACAGACTAGCTCAAAAACTATAAACCGTGGGAACCTGAAATTGGGTATTTAGTGTGGGTATATGCCCGCGATGTGACAGCAAAAATTTCATCAAAATTGCTCAAAGGGAGGGGGTACTTTATTTAATAACTTTTTACGTTTTTTTCGATTTTCTCAAAAACGGCTCTAACGATTTTGATTAAACTGAGTATTTGATCGATTTATATGCCCGAAATATGACTGTAAAAACTTCATCAAAATTGATTAACCGGAGGGGGGACTTTACTTAATAAATTTTGTATCATTTTCACGTGTTTTTTTATTTACTCAAAAACGGTTTTGACAATTTTGATCAAACTTGGTATTTAATGTATTTATATGCCCGAGATGTGACTGTAAAAATTTCATCAAAATTGATCTACGGGAGGGGGGACTTTACCTAATAAATTTTGTACCATTTTCACATGTTTTTATTATTTTCTCAAAAACGGCTCTAACGATTTTGATTAAACTGAGTATTTGATCGATTTATATGCCCGAAATATGACTGTAAAAATTTCATCAAAATTGATTAACCGGAGGGGGGGACTTTACTTAATAAATTTTGTATCATTTTCACGTGTTTTTTTATTTACTCAAAAACGGTTTTGACGATTTTGATCAAACTTGGTATTTAATGTATTTATATGCCCGAGATGTGACTGTAAAAATTTCATCAAAATTGATCTACGGGAGGGGGGACTTTACCTAATAAATTTTGTACCATTTTCACATGTTTTTATTATTTACTCAAAAACGGTTTTAACGATTTTGATCAAACTTGGTATTTGATGTATTTATATGCCCGAGATATGACTGTAAAAATTTCATCAAAATTGATCTACGGGAGGGGGGACTTTACTTAATAAATTTTGTATCATTTTCACGGGTTTTTTTATTTACGCAAAAACGGCTTTAACGATCAACAAAAATAAGATAAGAATGTAGAAAAATGTGTGACTTTGGGAAATGATAATTAGCAAAACACGTCAATTTCTAATCCAAGTAAGTTGGTAAGTGAAAGTTGTGTGTTGCGCGCACGCACCAGATTTTTTTATTTGCTTATCGATTTAACGTTACACTGCCCCTTCCTTAGAGACATTCCTCCTGGATGTCTTCTTTTCCATGCTTCTGCTCCCTAGGTCAAACGAAAGGTCTCTTCCGTAATCCGCTGCACCTGTTCTTCTTCGTGGTTCCTTGCATATGGCGCCAAGCGATTATAATGGACGATTATAGGCCTTCCTTTGGGATACTTGGAGACCCTGTAGATCACATCATTGATGCGCTTCTTTATCACGTAGGGTCCCTCCCAGTTCTTCTTCAACTTTGGGCAGAATACTCGCTTTCTTCTTGGGTTATAGAGCCAAACGAGGTCTCCTTCTTGGTACCTGCCCTGATCGGCTTTACTATCGTAGTGCCTCTTCATCCGGTCGCTGGCCAAACGAAGATTCTTGCGAACTAGCTCGTGCGTGTATTCTATTCTCTTCTGGAGTCCGGATACATAGTCTTGCCCAGATAGATCCACCCCAGGTTTGCTGCCAAAAATGAGGTCACTAGGTAACCTCATCTCTCGACCGAAGAGAACTCTCGTAGGTGTCTTTCCAGAGGATTCATTAACTGCAGAGCGGTAGGCCATGAGGAAATATGGGATCTGACGGTCCCAATCTCGTTGATGGTCAGAGGTTACCTTGGAAAGGTACTTTATAAGGGTTCGGTTCATCCGTTCTACCAATCCGTCAGACTGTGGATGGAGGGCCGTAGTCCTGGTCTTTCGAATCCCAAGCCTCTTGCAGACTTCCTGGAATAATGTGCTCTCGAAGTTCCTCCCCTGATCTGAATGCAGTTCAATTGGTACTCTGAAACGGGTGATGAACTCCTTCACCAAAACGTCGGCCAGGGTAGCAGCCTCCTGGTTGGGGACAGCATTTGCTTCCACCCACTTGGAAAAACAGTCCACGATTACAAAAACGTACTTATTTCCAGCTTCACTTTCTGGGAATGGTCCTAATATGTCCATAGCTACCCTTTCGAAGGGGCTCCCCGCAATATACTGCTGCATCCGCGCACGGCGTTTGCGAGCTGGTCCGTTGCTTGCAGAGCAGGTGTTACATTTACGGCACCAGTCCCTGACATCCTCAGAGCAGTTCACCCAGTAGAACCTTTCGCGTACTTTCTGGAGTGTTTTCGTCACACCAAGGTGTCCTCCTGACACTTCATTATGTAGCAGACGAAGTACCTCTGGCACGCAGGTCCTCGGTATCAGAAGCTGCTTCCTGGATAGGCTGCCGTCTACATTCTCCACAACTCTCTTGAGCAAGCCGTCTTCCATTACAAGGGAGTTCCACTGTGCCCAGTACGCCTTCAAAACAGGTGAGAATGGTGCAACCTCCTGCTAGGTCGGCCGGCGATTGGCCAGTTTCCAGTCCCGTATCTTTTTTAACTCGGGATCATTTTCTTGTCTGTCCCGGATTGTGTTAGGTGTCCATTCTTCGCTAACTACTCCAACGGCGCAAAGGTTGGCCTCCTTTTGTTGTCCTTTTGTACAGTGGGAGCAATTAGGCGGGCATGGTCTTCTAGACAGGGCATCTGCATTGCGATGTCTTACACCCGGTCTGTGTTCAATTTCAAAATCGTATTCCTGGAGCTTTTGTAGCCATCTGGCAACTTGGCCTTCAGGATTCCTGAAATTTAGCAGCCACTTTAGGCTTGCATGGTCAGTCCGCAACAAGAATCTTGTACCATACAAGTATTTGCAAAAATGGTCTATGGACTTGACAACAGCCAGAAGTTCTCGCCTGGTCACGCAATAATTACGCTCTTGTTTTGATAGTGTCTTGCTGAAATATCCGATAACCCGTTCTTGGCCATCCTGCAATTGTGATAAAACACCGCCAATGCCTTCTTCGCTGGCGTCCGTATCCAGGATGAATTTACCTCCTGGAATTGGGTAGCCTAATATTGGAGCCGAGGTCAGCCGTTCCTTCAAGGCATCAAACGCTACTTGACACTCGTTGTTCCAGCTGAAAGGTCTACCTTCTTCAGTTAATCGACTCAGAGGCTTCGCAATATCTCCAAACTTCCTTACATACCGACGGTAGTAGGAACAAAGGCCCAGGAAGCTTCGAATCTGTTGTTTGTTGACAGGAGTAGGCCATTGCTGGACTACCTGAATTTTTGCAGGGTCCACCGCATCTCCACTGACGATGTGTCCTAAATAGGCTACTTTCGTTTGAAAAAGATGACACTTCTTTGCGTTTAACGTCAAATTGGCTGCTTTAAGCCTCTTGAAGACCTCTTCAAGATTAGACAGGTGTTCCTCAAACGTCCGGCCAACCACTATGACATCATCGAGGTACACGAGGCATATCTTCCAGGACAAACCTCTCAGAATGTTCTCCATCAGGCGTTCAAAGGTCGCAGGAGCGTTGCAGAGGCCAAACGGTAAAACCGTGAACTGACATAGTCCTGACCCAGTGGTAAATGCAGTTTTTTCCTTGTCAGCAGGGTCCATCTCTACTTGCCAGTATCCACTTTTCAGGTCCAGAGTTGAAAATAGTCTGAATCCCGCAAGAGCGTCGAGGGCGTCATCGATCCTCGGCAATGGGTAGCTGTCCTTCTTCGTCACGTCGTTAACCTTCCAGTAATCTACACAGAAACGGGTCGTTCCATCCTTCTTCTTCACGAGCACTACCGGAGAGGCCCATGGACTACTCGACGGTTCCACGACTCCATCTCTTACCATCTCTTGAAGAGCATTCTCAGCCTCTTCCTTCTTGACTTGGGGAAGTCGTCGCGCAGCTTGACGAATGGGGCGTGCTTCACCAGTATCAATTCTATGACGCACAACGCTTGTTCTACCTGGCTTCCCGGATTCCGAGCCAAAGACAGGGCGATAGCGATTCACAAGGTCCTTGACTTTCTCCTTTTCCTTTCTTGACAGCGACGGGTCAAGGCCTTCTAACATCCTTCGGAGATTTTCTTTTCTTTTCTTCGGAGAGTTTGTTTCTTCTTAGTAGACTCCTGAAGTATCATGGAGGTTACAGGCTCTAAACTTCCCACCTTAGTTCCCTTCTTGATAGTGACCGGGTAGTCGTTGATATTGCAAAGGGGTATAGGAACCTTATCTGAAGGTATTACGAGCGCCTTCCCAACAAGGATTCCTTTTCCCACCTCCTGGTCGTGGTTTCGTGGCTCAAATAAGACGGGATGTCTAGGCTGATCCGTGGGAGTTGAAGAGACGAGACGAGCAGCTACGATAGTCTCACATCTTGCAGGAAGTTCCACGTCTTCACCTAAGGTGACTTCTAAGCTGGCCGATTCTCGATTATGCATAAAAAGTTCCTCCCCCCTAACACTTACGACTTGCCGTTCCAGGTCTATTTGGAAACCACATGCGTTCATTATGTCCATTCCGAGAATCACTTCTTCTTCTATGTCAGCCACTAGATCTGAGTGCGAGACACAGTTTGAACCCAACTGTATCCTTACCTCTGCTTCTCCGAATACTTTGGCTACTTCTCCTGTAGCGGTCCTCAGTCGCCACCTGGAGGGCGACAGCCCTTTATCACCAACTACATTCGGGCCGACGATGGTCTTCGTAGCACCGGTGTCTACCAACATGGCGTATCCCGTGCCGTTGACGACGCCATCCACATATAAACTACCGGTTCTGTGCCCCAGTGAGGCTACCACCACAAGTGGAGGGCCTTGAAGACGTTGTTGGGTCGATGTCGCCCTCCAGGAGTCGACCCGTCTTAGTTTCCCTGAGGCTTAGGCGCGTCAGAAGCGGTCCGCTTCTTGCAGGCACTCCTAACGTGCCCGAGCTCCCCACAGCTCCAACAACGTACCGGTCTCCTTTTTCTGGATTCCAAAGCCTTCGCAACTTTAAGAACCGCGTCTTCAAAATTTTTATGGTTCTCTGACTCCTGCTGCCCATCGTCTGTGTCATTGTTCATGGGTCGGACACGTGCTTGACTAAGAGAAGCCTCGGTAGCTGCTTCAAATTCCAATGCTGTGGATAGAGCTTCCACCAGCAATTTAGGACGAGCAAGCCGCACCGCCCTCTGGAGCTCCAAGTCTCGCAAGCCGTCAACGAAAGCTTGAACTGCCAAACACTCCAACAAACTTTCCGGGGCTGTTGGATAAGCCAGTCTTACCATTCGTGCGACGTCCGCCTCGAACTCTTGAATAGTCTCGGCTGCTTTCTGCTTCCTGCTCTTCAGCTGGGACTGGTATACCTGTTCGAGGTGGGCGTGGCCAAACCGCATCTCCAGCCGGCTTACCAATAGGTCAAAATCATAAGGGTCGTTAGCGTTGAGGGTCTGGAGGACATCTATAGCGTCGCCTCTGAGTGCCACCGTAAGGGCAACTGCCTTATCTCTGGGAGACCACCCATTAGCACTGGCCGCAGCGTTGAATTGTTTGAGGTAATTCGACCAGGACGACTTACCTTCAAAAGTCGGTGGTTTTATCCTGGCTCGGCTCTCCATAACTACGGGTTCACGTATTTCCTCATCAAGTAATGGCTCTGAGCAGAGCTGCTCCCTGACGACCGCCTGGGCCCCTTTTTCAAGCGTTCTTTTCAGTTTTTCAAGTTCCTCCTCAAAAGCGATAACCCTTGCTTCTTGTTGAGCCAACCTGTCATTCATTTCACAGAAGAGGTTGTTCAACCTGTCATTTATCTCGGTTGACTGGCTAGCAAACTTGTCGTTAAGTGCATTCATATCACAGGACAAGTTGGTAAACTTTTCATTTATATCAGCAGACTGGTTTACCAATTTGGCATCCATCTCGGCCGATAAGTTTGTCAATTTGTCATTTATTTCGCCAGTCAAATTGGTCAGCTTATCATTTATTTCGCCAGATAAATTAGAAAATTTATCATTTAATTCAGCAGACTGGCTTCCTAATTTGTCATTTAATTCACCAGATAAATTTGAAAATTTATCATTTATTTCAACTGATTGGCTGGCCAATTTGTCATTTAATTCATTTATTTTACCCGGCAAATTAGAATTTAGGCTGGTGAATTTATTATCGATTTCAGCTGACAAAGTATTTAAAGCGGCTTTAAAAGAGCTATCCTCAAACTCTACAGTTTCAGGATCTACGCCCTGACTCAAGTAGTACTCACGTAAGCGAGCCAACAAGATCGCTTTTGTCCCTGTAGTGTCTAAATCCAGCTCTTCTAATTCTCTCCGCAGCTCCGTGACTTTAAGTTCTCCAATTCGTTTACCTGGCATTTTTTTTTTCTTTAACCCCACACCTGACACCAGTTGTAACACTTTTTTGGGCAACAAATATTTATTTAACAGAAATATTCAGTTATCACAATGCCAACGAATTATTACAACTTAAACACTCGAGCAGGTTACAAAATTGATAACTTTATCACACACAATCATATGACTTGAGCAACACAGTCAAGACACAGACTTCAACTAACTCATTCAGTCTCTGCCCTTTATATATATCGTAAATAGTGGGGCCTGGAATCTTCTAGAACAATGTCGGCAATTCTCCGTCATTCCGGAATGATCTAGACAAAACAGTTCGTTCCAACCGGTTATTTTGTTCCAACATGCGGTCCGGGAGGTTACGCCATATGTTTTTTTTTATTTGCTTATCGATTTAACGTTACAATATTTTAGCTGCTTCCACCTGTGTCTGTATATGTGTGATTTTTTTTTTTATTGAATTACCTTTGTTATTTCATGCAGTTTATTTTCTCTGGAGCTTGTGCTTCGAATTAGGTTATTAATGACCGTTAAATTAAACATCCTGCCTTAATTACCGGGTTCTTTAGCATCATTTATAAAGTCGTTCCGATTCGTTATTAGGTCAATGATAGATCAACTTTTTCACCTATCGTGATTTTAGTATGTTCGGAAATTATTTTTTATTTTATTAATATGACCTCGGAGAACCTGGTGGAAATAAATCAATTTCTCATGGAAACTTTCTTTAACCGTTTTAACAGGAAGTGGAAGGAAGCTCATAGAAATAAAAATAGATTTATAAAAAAACATGAAGAATGGCGTGCGCAGTGGAGTGATATGAACGAAAACCAAACTGATGATTTGTTATCACTTCTCTACTTTCACGTAAAGGCTTAGTTCGGTTTTTGAAAAGTTTATCAAATCATACGTCCCCTTTATAGGTAAAGTGCGTTTGGACAGTATGATGAAGGATTAGTTGTCAGTTTAGAATAGTTTTGAGTGTGGAGAGTTTCCAAAGAAGATAATAGGGTGTGCGTAAGATAGAATTATAGACGTGTGTAAGAAACAAAGAAGCTTTTTGAGGTACACTCCGGGACAAATAAAAGTGTACAGTTGAAACTCGGGTATTTATTTAATTCATGGTAATAAATATTTTCTAAAGATGGGCCTCATAATGAATACAGTTACATAGAAGAAGGCCAAAAAAACTATTTACAACAGAATAAAACGTCAAAATCAAGGAGGGGGTGTGATGGTTTGGGGAGCGATAACCGCCTCTGGTAATTACCGCATTGAAAGGCTTACCGGAAGAGTGAATAGTGAGCAATATTTAACTTCGATCAAAGAAAGGATATACCCATTGGCAACCCAGATATATCCAGGCGGAAATTTTCATTTCTTGCAAGATAATGTTCCAAGTCAAAAATCGAAGGCAACCATTCATGAAATGAGGATCACGTTGGTGGGGTGGCCCTTTCGCTTCCCAGATCTGAATACAATCGAGAGCTTTTGGAAATGTCTCTCGGATCAATTGTACGCTAAAGGTGAGTTTAATACTGATGATGATCACTGGAGAGGTATCAAAAAAGCAACAGAAGTCGTCACTCGCAAGAATCAAGATATTTTAAAAAATCCGTGTCTTTCCATGAATAAGCGCTTGTTGAAAGTGCTAGAAAAAAAAAGGTGATGTTATATACTACTAAGTTTTCATTAAAGATTAGGTACTTCCCACACATTTTTTATAAAAATTAAAGTGTACACTTTTATTTGTCCAATTTTATTAAATGGTTTTAATTGTATATGAAAATTTCTAATAAAGAGTTTATTGTAACATATCCATATTTCACTAATTACTTATTCCTTTTGAAACAAAAAGTACCAGTTGTAAATAATAATACAGGAATAAGAGGCATAAGCACAACAAGGTGTACACTTTTATTTGTCCCGGAGTGTAGTTGACAAAGGATGAAGGATAACGAGTGACAAGGTCATAACGCGGTGCTTTTCAGTTCGGAAGACTATTTATTGCTTTTCAGATTTTTTTGGGTGAAACATCAGAGGTGGATGGATCATTAGAGATAGTGGACTTGTCAAGTCGTCGTCTATTTCTGGATGTTTCGTATAGTAAAGATTTCGTTCCAAATACCAGGTCAAGATATTTTGTGAATTCATTTGCTAATTAAAAATTGGTATAAAAAAGAAGGTTAAGCTGTTATTTAGAATGGAATAGAGAACTGATTTTTCAAATAGAGTTGTAGTTATTAAACTTATGTGGAACCATCTATACACTATCTCCAATCAAAATTATATTAACACGTTGAGCGCCAGGGAAAAGATGATGTACTTTTGCCTGGGGCCAAAGCAATTTTTCCTAATTTATAACTTTAATATGATTAGAATGATACAAAAATTGCAAAAGAAATAAATAAAAAGTTTAATTTTGGCCATTAAACAATAATTTTGTGAGCGGTACGTATGTACCGCCCGGCCCCAGGGTAAAGCCCGCTACCTATAGTAGTACGGGGGCTGCCCGGTTATGACCGCGACGTCAACCCTTGTCCCCTTAAAATATGTTATTTTATTAAATAAGATATTTTGTTTTGTAAAAAAATAAATAAAATTAATTTATTTATACCCCCCAAATTAAAAAAAAAAAAAAAAAAAAAAAAAAAAAAAAAAAAAAAAAAAAACATTTGGGCCAATTGCATTGGCGAATTGTTCGGGGCCGGAGCGGTCCAATATGCCTTGAAATCACGCTCGGCAGGCGGTCCCCTGGCCCAGAACAATCTTTTAGCTGGCGGGAGCGGGCGGTACCTGGGGACCGCCTCGGCCCCAGCCAATAGTCCAACAGCGGTACGATCGTACCGCTTGGCGCTCAACGTGTTAAAGCCGCATAAACCCAATCGCACTTCAAAAATTATATTTTAATATGAATGAATGAATGAATGAATGAGAGTAAAGAAGAAAGAGTAAAAATAAAACAAATAATGGCTTACAATGAATAATATATACATATATACAAAGTGCACTAATAAAAAAAAAAAAAGAAATAATAATAAAAAATAAAGTTCTTCTAGTTGAAAAAAATTGTAAATAATAAAGTATTAAATAATTTAATAATAACGTTTTTACTCTTTATAGGACTTCCTTTTAAGGGAGTATGGTCTAACTTCACGGAGTATCCAGTTCTATTGGGAAGTATATTTTAATATGACAATACATTTAATAGTTAAAAATTAAAATATATCGAAAAAAATAATAAGTATATAGCTCATAAGTATGATAATTTTATTTTTTGTTTGATTTTCCTAACTTTGGCGTTTTCGTGAAATAAAATGGTATTGCAAGTACTGTCAACGATATTAATTAATGGCATAAATCAGCAAAAGTGTATAAACTAACCGATCTCGAGAAAATTAATGTTTTTTTTTATTTACTTATACCGCCGGTTAAGCGGGGCTCCAACCTATAAATCATGTATATGTCTGTTTGTTTGTTTGTTTAACGTCCATTTTTATGCTACTTAGGCTAATCGGACGATACTACAGTCAGGTGGGAGTCCTAAATTTTGCCTATCCAAGTATAATTAAGGATAGGGATCTTTAACGAGTACCTGACATCGTACAGGCTCGGGACCTCCATTTTACGTCCTATCCGAGGGACGGCATAGCGAAGGATTTTTTACTCCCATTAAAAAATTCTAGGGCCACCGCTGGAATTGAACCCGCGATCTTTAGTATTGTAGGTTGCCATGCTAACCACAACACCACAGGTGACCCCACATCATGTATAAAATTCAATAATGGTTATGTTTGTTTGTTTGTTTGTTTATTTAACGTCCATTTTTATGCTACTTAGGCTAATCGGACGATGCTACAGTGGGAGTCCTAAATTTTGCCTATCCAGGTATAATTAGGATAGGGATCTTTAACGATTACCTGACATCGTACAGGCTCGGGACCTCCATTTTACGTCCTATCCGAGGGACGGCATAGCTAAGGATTTTTTACTCCCATTAAAAAATCCTAGGGCCACCGCTGGAATTGAACCCGCGATCTTTAGTATTGTAGGTTGCCATGCTAACCACAACACCACAGGTGAATAATGGTTATGTTAATATCAACTTTATTTTTTTGCGGCTTACAGTTCAGGTTTGACAAGGTTTCTTTTCCGAATATAGTCGATTTTCAACCACTGTGCGGCGTGTTCTCTACATTATGGTTTGTGTCAACACCATGATAAGGGGGCCAATGATCACCCACTCTGAAAGGGCCACTTCCGGTTGCTGTTTGGGTCCTGAACAATATATCCGCCCGGAGGTACATAGGTACGTCACTGACATACATTTTAGGGCATTTTAGAACTTTATTTTATACTTTAATACTACACCTGAGATATCTAAAGCACAGGTCTGTACTTTCCTTAGAACCTTAATGGATGGTCTTGATGGAGTCGGACTTCTAAAACAATTAAACGCGATTCTTTCCATCTAGAGCTATTGACTAATAAACGTCGGAGTTTTGATACCTCACACTTTTTTGAATGACTTTTATTAAAGTTGTAAGAATTGAAGGATCGAAATTTGGAATTGGTCACTTCTCCATAAAATTCTTCTTTTGACCCACTATTACGTTCTGAACAACAGCAACTTTATCGTAAAAACTTAGTAACCGGAGGTAAAATCTTAGTAACACTTTATTCTTTAAATATTATCCATATTTTCAGGTATTTCTCAAAATCGACTCCAACGATTTGGATTATACCGTCTTGTTTAATGAGAATCTAGTATTCTTTCAAATCAGGGAGGTTTTATCATCATAGAAATGTACTGGCATGGCTTAAAATGCGAAAAAAAAATATCTTCCTGTATTATGACTTCGATTTTGTTTTACGTAGTAATTAACAGTTTCTTATTAAGCCCAGTAATGAGAAATGGCTATCTTTATCTAAACATATCCACGCGAAAAAATGAAATACATGTTTCCCCAAGATGAAAATTTTATTTTCCGTTAATGAGATAGGGGAGAGCGGGATTGGTTGGCATAGGGGGTAGGTTGGCCATTGGCTTATAGTTTCCGTCACACCTATTGTGAAGGCCCCACCATTGTACCATGTGACCCGCTTGACCTCTGGAGTCTTGTCCTGAGTTTTGCTAACAGTGCTAACAGTTTAAAGAAGAGTGTGCTTCATTGATTGATTTTACAACATGTAAGTAAATTTTTATATTTTCAGTAAATTTGGTTTTAAGGCATGATAAAACATTTGACTCCGATTATGTTCACATAGCCCCAAACTCCTTTGAAAAACCTAACCTTTCGACTAACCAGTTTCTTGTTTGATTGTTTTCCCGTGTCCTGGCAGCCATATTTCATATGATCTCTCCTGTGGTGTTAGTTGGCTCTCTTCAACTGGGGTTTGTTTGCGCAGTAGCAACTCACAAAAGCAAGGTAAACATAAACAAAGGTGAAACTACTAATTGTCTTTTTGCAGAATTTTTCTTATGCAGAAAGTGACGACAGTCTAAACTTCTATATTCTTTTATTGTCATTCTATTTTCCCTTAAAAGCCAATTCATAATTATTATACCATTGTAGTGCAGCTTTTAATAACAATAATATCTGTCAGGCAGTACTTGAATGAGATGGCTAAACAACCCCACCTTCTAGGCCAACCTGCCCCACATATGGGGTTAATTGGCAAACGCTGGATTGACAAATTATTTAATTTTCTATGATCTTAGTATTAAATATTATATGGTGAAAAAAATACTTGAAGTACTCTAATACTTGGAGTTTACAGTGGTATCAGCCTTATTGGGATTATATTAACAGGAACGACTCAACAATCAAAAAAGTGAAAACTGTTGCCAACCAACCCCGCTCTCCCCCATAATATTACTTATATCAATATTTTAATTGAGAATTTTACAGATAACAATACCTAGTTTAATACACGATAGGGTTTTTGATTCAATGATATGCAAGAAAGAAAAAATGTATGTTTTAATATTATTAAAAGAAATTATTCCTTTCCATGGTAACCTTTTCATGAGAACTATATAGAAACATAAAATTACATGTCAGGAAGTATGTCCACTACTATAGTTATCATCATAGTTTTTTGGAAAGGCTTCACAAACGAAAATTAGGTTTCAATTTTTCCCTAAGCC
This sequence comes from Aelia acuminata, assembly GCA_911387785.2. Classification (NCBI taxonomy): domain Eukaryota; kingdom Metazoa; phylum Arthropoda; class Insecta; order Hemiptera; family Pentatomidae; genus Aelia; species Aelia acuminata. The sequence goes on along the minus strand of OU426978.1, from coordinate 51,712,897 downwards.
CTAACCCCTTCAGTTATTCCTGTTTCCGATATATCGGGAAAAAAATAGGTACTGCTAGAAAATCTATCATTCAGGAAATGAGGTTGTTTTTTCGAGGTCGCTTAAAACAAATAATCATAAAAACAATATAAAAATAAGTGAATACTGTCAAGTTTTGCAGATTATAATTGTAATAGGAAGATTAATAGTCAGTGTTAAAGCCCTAGTGAATTTTAATTCTAATTGTTTTCTCTAATATCATTTTTCCCGATTAAACCAGGCCCTATTATTTGTTATTAATAGTATTTTTTCTTTTTTTAATTTGTATAATCTTTATCTTTTTGATCCTGTAATCTTTAGGAGTTAAGACATTTTTTTTTAAATTATGTTTGTATAATGTAAATCAAATTGTAAGTAGTGTATTTTAATTTAAAATATGGTTATAAGAACCATATGATATTTACACCAGCTGTTGGAGCGATTGTATTAAAAAACAAGAGAACAACGAACACGGCGATGTTTGTTTATCTTTTTTCTTTAATTTTAAATTCGTAGAAATTAAGTTAATTCAATTAATTCAATGGTTGACTTTTACTTCGTGGAGGCCCCACGGAATAAATCTCGACCTACCCACCATGGTTAGAATAGGTTGGTTACACCTCTAGAGTAACCCCCCGTATGCCACACATGTCCAGGAAGGGGTACAAAAAAAAAAAAAAAGAAAAAAATTATGTTAAAATCTGTTTTCTGACAAGTTGTTAAATGACATTTACTCATTTAACAAAACACGTCGATTTCTACTTAAAGTAGGAAGGTAAGTAAAAGTTGTGTGTTGCGCGCATCGTATCAGATTTTTTTTTTTTTTGGCTTTGAAGGTGTTCTCTCTTAAAGCTTCAATAAAATTATAACTATACGTAAAATTTAAATTTAGGTACTGAATTTAAAGTTAAATTTACGAATTCTTTTAATTTACCTCTAAGTCTGAAAATATGTCAGAGTTAAGGCCAGTAATAATATACATACAATGACAGAATACGAACGCATGTTCGAAATTGTGATATGGAAGACTCCTGTAACCTTGTTTAGTTTTCAAAATGAAGTTTAACAGTCTGTTATTTGTTGCTACATCGGTTTTACGAACTTGGAACACGTCCCGAAATATAAACAAAGAATATAGCATCAAGTTTGGTAGTTCCTCTTCTGATGGGTAATAAATGAACCTGTAAAAAAAAATAAAAAAATTATTTTGATATGTTAATGACTGAACCTAAGTAAGAGGAGCATACTCCACTCTCCCCGTAGGTACACCACTTTATTAAATACTGAGGACAGTATTCCAAACTGAATAATAAAAATTCATTGTAGAAAAAAGTTTTAAGTTTGTCGTTTTTCAATTGCACTTAAACATTTAAAAAAAAAAGTCCATTAGTTGAGTGTGATTATTATTTACTACCAGCAATGAAGTTTTTTTCCCCTGAATGTTATAGAGTGGTTCAAAGTTAAAGTAGCTTATGAAGTCTATAGGTTAAGGGAACAATAAGAAAAATGTATATATAAATAAATATTAGCAATCAGGATATTTGGCTAACCAAATTTAAACAATGTGAGTCACAGGAGGGTACTAGAGATCTACAAGTTATGGGACAGAGAAATCTCGTGAGAATATAAAAAAGTGTAAAACTTCTGGCGGTTTAGGCTACTTTTAACTTTTTTTAAAAAATCACTCATGAAAATCCACCAGCTACTTAAGCAATTTATGAAAAACAGCATTCATCTGATTTATGAAAAACGTAAGTGGAAATGCTTTGCTTTTTTAATTAAATTTCATTATTTAACATTTTGATGCATTAAAAAAAAATTTAAAATCAGTCTGCTTGATTACTATTAACGAAATCATTTCACTTACTTGAAAAAATTTTCGGGTAAATTTAAATTAGTCTTTTTATATTTTACAAATTCCAAATCATGGGTGCAAGGTATCATGTGATGCAGAAGAGTTTGTTTCTGGTTTTCACACATTGCATACTGTAACAATAACATCCAAATTACCTATAATTTAATAAACTTTATGATATGTTATACCTCTAATATACACCATTGCATTGAATTTCCTCCCGACATCACATTATCTCGGCTTCCATGACTCTCTAACTTGCATTCGGCTCGTTGGAATCTAAGGTTTCCGTCCCCATTATATGCTCCTATTGTATTGTTTATTTACATAAATAGCTCTCAAAAATGAGAGAAAATCACCCTACAATTTTATTATTGTTATTTTTTAATCTCGGCCATTATTGAATCATACCTATCTTGAATTAATATATATATTGATATATATATCAATGTCGAAAGAAGAAACAAAAATAAAATAATATGAGAGGTGATTTCCCTCACACGATTTTTTAGTTGTTGTTTGTTTAACGTCACTTCATGCCACTAAGGCTATTCGGACGATGCAACAATGGGAGTCTTAAATTTTGCCTACCCAGGTATAATTAGGAATGAGATCTTTAACGAGTACCTAACATCGTACAGGCTCGGGACCTTCATTTTACGTCCACAGCCAAGGATTTTTTGTCTTTCCAACAAATATGCGTGCAGAGTGTATTTCGAGGTTAGCTAAGATACATATATGCAGATTGATTGTCTTGCTATGGTAACGCCAATCCTATACCACTTGTTTTGATAGGTTGATAGGTCAGCGAACTCCCATCGCATCCTTTTAAGTTTAAAGGGGCCTTGATTAGCTTTTGAATTCCGCTCGCTCAAAAGGGCTGAACAAACCATCTACAGATCCTTTCCTTTCATATCGAAAGCACATTAAATGGCTGAAAAGAGTCTACGACCAGAAGTAAAGTATCAGTAGTCAATAACTTCGGCCAGTCTGCGTATTGTTCGGCAACTGCTTTTCAATTATGACGCCTAGGATCCTCCAGGCATCCTCCGCTACACCGTACATCCACCTAAGCCGTGCTATTCCTCTGAGTCTGGTCTTGTGTATATGCTCGCTCTTCTGGGGATTCCAACCTCTGACATACGAGCAAAAAGCCAGCCCACATTTAGGCCCGTTGCACACGGACGACACTTTTCTGCGATCCGGACTATAAGCCAGGTCAGGGGTACCTGAAGTATAATGGTAAATCCGGTCGGTCCATTGTACTCCAGGTACCCCTGACCTGGCTTATAGTCCGGATCGCGGAAAATTGTCGTCCGTGTGCACCGGGCCTAAGTCTTCCCAGCTTGATATGGGTCACGTGCGTCACTGCCCGTATGCGTCCCCCTCCCCTTCATATTTTGACAGGAGGGGACTCCAATATTTTGGCAGGAGATGACACAATGTAAAAAATTAAATAAAATTTCGATTTTACGATTTCATCCGAGTTTAACCAATAAAAACTCCTATAAAATATATATATATATATATATATATATATATATGTATATAATATTAGTTAATTTCAGCACGCTCTATTGTTAAAAGCTTGTCAGGCGTATTGTATATTTGATGAATTATATATTTTTTATTTCAGTTCGAACTGTTTTGTTTTATTGCTCTACATTTCCTTTTTAAACCAAGCAGCTTGATCCTACTTTCCATCAACTTGATGAAGCTTATAGAAGTTAATGGAAAGCAATGAAATTAGTGAGATCAGAATCAGAAGAAAAACTTGGATAAAATTCAATCAAGAAATTTTGGCCCACATCTTTCAACATTGAGCCTTAACAATTCCCTATTTTAATGTATAACTGAGGCATAAATTGACAAGTTTTAAGAGACTATAAATACCTTTAAAATACAGCGTTGGAGGATGAATTTAAATGCCCCAACGCTTGTTTTTAGGGGTTATTATTTCAACTTAACATTATTTTAGCCCCTTGACATTCTACCTACCCTATCTAGGAAAATATTGAACCGTCCCCACCCCAATAATTTGGTGCTGGTGACGCCCATGATGTGGGTTACTATGCCGGGCTCACCGAGGAGATTATACACTTCTTGGTTACTTATTCTGAGGTATACCTTTCCGACTTTTCGTCTTATTCTTGCATCTCAATTAAAATGTATTTTTATTTATTTGGCTTCTTAATATCCCTCTTACCAATATAAACGTCGTATATGCTCAGGTGCGGAATCATAAGTTTATTACAACGTGCACCGGGTGTTTATGTGAGGTATCGGCCTCACCCGGTCTACCCCACATAAAATGAGTGTTACATGGAATTTTTGAGTGGACTGTATGAATGATTATGTATGGATATTATGGAAAATAAATGAAATTAAACTGAATGAAAAATGGTATCTATTGTTAAAAATAAAATTATAACTGCTGTAGTAAAATGAAATAAAAGACATCTTGGTATTTAAAATAAAGAAAAAAAAAATGATAAAACATTAGAAATCATTAAAAATAAAATAAAACTTAATTAGTTTGATCCTGATTCAGATATAAAAGTCTGTATGGGGGGAACAGCTCTAAGTGTAATATATTGCAATCGGAGAGGACTTACTGCGATGGTTTTTCTGGCTTGCCACATCTCTCTCTTCCTCTCGCCCCTATGGGCCGGCCGAGTCTTTTACTCCTGCATTTTGACGTTCTGGAAGATGTGGAAATTGTATAGTCCCAGGATCCTGGCTCTGAGACAGGAAATTTTTTTTGCCATTTATGGCATAAATTGGCAAAAGTATGTGCTGCATTCTGTGGCATTTTTTATAAGCTTCTGATTTCCATGGTTGCCACTAGATGGCATTAGCCTGTTCTATGAACACCGGGACTGAATCATAATATTTCATTGAGCAGGTCTACGGTTATTATCAAGCTGTTTTAGCCCTCAAATGAAATGTTGGAACGGAAACCTAAGACGCCTTTATTTACACATTTTTGAAATCCCAGGGAGGAGATTGATGGGGGTGTGGGAGAGTATGATCCTCACTTTCGCATAAGGTTCATATGATAATGATTAAATTAGAGTTGACATATTAGTAGTTCTATTTTTATAGAATATGTTCATAGCTAAGGAACGGATTTAAATGCGACAAAAAACATTGAAACATGTACGCATTGAAAAAGGTTACAATAATAAAATATTGTGACATAACAGCTATTAAATCGATCTCATAAATACACATTTGAAATATAATATAGCTAGTTATTAAAGACCTTTCCCAATAATTCCCTCTTATATTTTTTTCCTGTTGCCCTACTCTTCAACTACAAGGCCTTCTATAATTGGGTAATGTATAGTATCTGAAATGATCGTTAATTTTTAATGTAATATTTTGTTGTTTTTTTTTTTTTTATTAAAAGACGACTTACCGTTTTTTTTTTTTTAGAATATAAGTTGTTGTATCTGAGTCCTGCAACACAATGGATACCGCATCTGGTGGCTTCATCTATGTCTTTATCATTAAAAAAATCTGCATCTTTCTTATTTATAAGCTCTACTACTCCTGTAATTGTTACAAACAGTTATTTTTATAATCTTTATGCTACGTAATTTTATCATTTTATATTTCACGATAGCTCACCTCTAGTTTTTGTTTTTATACCAATAGGAACACACAAGTACGATAATACTCCTTTGAACTGTTCTTTTAACGGTTCATTAAGTAGAGATATTTCTTCTGTTGATAAGCTTTTACTGGTGTGATTGTTGACAATCGTCCTTATGAAATCTTCATCCTTTAATCTGTGGATGAATTCTTGAAAGAAATTGTGGTTGAATTTAAAATTATATCTACTGCCTAATCATTAGATAAATACAAATCATAATAATGGTAATTTTCAAACTGATTACTGACGCTAATTAATCTAAATTGTTGTAACATAGTCCTGCACCACTTATTTCTAAAGTACTTTAAATATATTCAGCTAGCACTCAGATAACACTAATCACAACTTATCAAGGCTACGAGGAAGCCCCCCAGTAGACTCATTCCAAGACCAGCCGGTTCTCTGTTTATATAGACGGAGATGATTCTAGAAGATTTCAGAAAGATCTCCTACGACTGAATTTGATGTTGCTGGAGCTGATACCTTTTTTATGGCACTTTAAACTTTGAAGCTCCTAACTGACAGTAGGATTCTCCAGAAAAAACGCGATAACGGGCGCGGAAAATAGGAAACCGAGATCTATTAGGTTTGGGAATAAAGGAAAGACCTCGCCCAAACCTAAGGCGACTCTAATTAGTTCTATACTCATTGGACTGAACTTCTACCTGTAAATGAAAATGATTTATTTGAGATAAATCATAATGACTAGCATGAGGTTCATTCCAACGTGATTTTACCTTCCCATGTAATCAGACGTTTGTTTCACTTCGTAGGGCTATGATGAATTTTAACATAGTTTCCTCAGCATAATTAAAAATGAAAAAAAAATTCATAAAAATGCAGATTTAGCCTGGTCAATTTTGTGTTTCAACCCTAAAAATGGGATTAGTCTATCAATCCTAATTCGTGGTTGATTATTTCCTAGAGGTTCTTTATTTCTAATATCAAAGGATTATTTTTTTTCTAAACTAAACTTTGAACCATTCTAAACTAAACTAAACCATTCTAAACTAAACTTTGAGCTAATCCTGCAAAGTATACTTTCCCCGAATAATTTTTCTTGTTTTTTTATGAATAGAGATGTTTCAAAGAACGTGTCCAAGTATGTATGTATACGTGTATATCATTCCCTTAACCAAAGTCAAACTCGGGATGGCTTCGCTTCCTGGGAGATATTCAGTGAAATAATGAGTTCATTTAAGTAAGGCAACACTGGAGATATCGGATTACCGAATAAGCTTTAAATCATTTATTACGTCTTTTTATTACTCGAAAGGACGCAAATCAGGTTGATACAATTGTAATACTCATTCTCCTAACGCTTAACAATTAGCAGAGTTTTAAAACTAAGGATATTTACCAGGGATTGAAAACCATTATTGAAAGTCTCTTACCGAGACTTATTTTCACGGAAAGAGAATAAAAGTCAATCCGGACTTTTATACTTCTAATAAATAAATAAAAATCACATCATGACTTTTATATTTTGGGCCAGAAAATAAAAGACCTGATATGATCTTTATCACTCCATTTCACCTTTGATATAATATTCTATGATATATAATAACTCTTCTACAATAAGATGAAAACAATCGATAAACATTTACAGAGAAATATTTTCCGACAATTCTTAAAACACGTTGGACACACGCGTGTGCAGTACGCCTTTGATGACAGACTATTGTTTATAAGTGTACCATTCTCATGGCGGTGATTTTTCACTGTCCTGCTAGACTAAAGTTGGAACTAAAACTTCCAAATTAATATTTCTAGTGAATTTGAACTAAAATCGATCCTTTAAAGTTAATCCATTCAGCCTACTTTTGAGAAGGAGGTATCGAAAGTCTTATAAGCTCACAACCGTCACTTTTCCCTAACTTATAAAGTGAGATTTCACGAAAGTTATTTAAATATTGTTTTAGGAAAGTAAAGTATTTATTTTCTAGAATATGAATACATATATTGGAAAATAAATCACCATTCCTTTGAACATTTTTAAACTAAAGAGGAAACTGATAACTCCGTTTTCTCTTTGCCTCTCGGCTTAGCCTCTAGATCGTCAGAGTAACTAGTATTTCAATATGCACTAATTAAAATGCACTAGTGCTACTTACAGCTGTCCACAGAGTAATTCAGTGAAGTTATCTTCATAAGTGATCATTTTGGTTGACATATTTTTTATGAATTATCCACGATTTTCATCAATCTGGGGTGTTTTCTTCCTCGTATTTTTTATTACTAACGACCGTCACGCTTTTTTCAAAATGAATCATATTTTTTTAAAGCTCCTGGGCTCGATATTTGATTATGTTTAGATGTACACAATTGATTAGTCAAAATAGCCCTTTAAGTAAAGCTCTGGTGATTCTATAAAAATAAATTATGGGAGGTATCTCTAGACCATCAAACCATAATAGAAAAAAATATTTATATGGGGTCCCCTGTGGGACCTATGGTACTGAAGGTCGCAGGTTCGCGCCCCGCGGTGGCCCTAGGATTTTTTAATGTGAGAAAAAAATCCTTAGCTATGCCGTCCCTCGGATAGGACGTAAAATGGAGGTCCCGAGCCTGTACAATGTCAGGTACTCGTTAAAGATCCCTATCCTGATTATATCTGGATAGGCAAAACTTATGACCCCACTGTAGCATCGTCTGATTAGACTTAGTGTCATAAAGTGACGTTAACAAGTTAATTAATAACTATTTATATGAAAATATATATTTAATTTTTTAACCGAAGTTACAGGAATTCCGCGGTCAAAATAGATTGAGCTTTTATGAAGTATATTCGGATGGGAATGAAGATTAAACTTCCAATGATTCCTTGGATTCTACGCCTAGTCAAACACTTTCAAATGACTTAATAAATGATCTCTCTGTATACTGAAGACGTACATGAATAAACATAAAAGATATTGGACAAAGGTTGACAAAGTTTGAAACATACAGAGCTATCTACTCCTTTACACAATTGACCACAAGTTCTGTCATTAATTAAAATGTTGATGTATCAAGCAGGATACAATTTTTTTCAGTTTTAGTATGTAACTTTTTTTTATATTTATAACCTATTTTTATCCATTTCAGTTGTATATAAAGTTCTTTTAATATATAGTGTGCACAGCTTTCTCATAACCGTCACATATTGGTCAGGACCGTCACGCAACAAAAACATTAAAAAGAGTGAAATAATGTTTGAAGAAATAAATAAAGCAAATTGATTTTGATTTTATTTGCCTATGTTTTCCGACTACCACATTTACACCTGAAAAAATTATAGTGAGAATAATTACATCTCTTTATCATAGTATTTTTTAACTTTGTCATTTTTTTAGATTTAATTTTATTTAAATTATTTCGTTTAATTCATTTGAGGATAATTATAATTTCTTAATATGAAAAAAACATCTTTAATGAAGAGTGACCATCATGAGTATTTTTTATGACCAGCCCAATAAAATATATGAAAAGAGTGGTAAATAGAAAAAAAAATTGAGTCCACTTAGGAATCTAATAAACAGAAAGTACATAACAAAATAAAACTCTAAAATAATAAAATTTTAATCAACTTTGAAAATTCATTTTACTTTCACTTACCTATATATGAAATATATAGTAAGTGGAAGTATTGCGATCGTGAAAAAATTCGACTTCCGGTTTTCAACGGAAATACACGTTTTGGGGTCCCTTGAGTCGAAATGACCAAGTCCCGCGAAATGGTCTGTGTGTGTGTGTGTGTGTGTGTGTGTGTGTGTGTCTGTGTGTCTGTGTGTGAACAGACTAGCTCAAAAACTATAAACCGTGCGATCCTGAAATTGGGTATTTAGTGTAGGTATATGCCCGCGATGTGACAGCGTAAATTTCATCAAAATTACTTAAAGGGAGGGGGTACTTTACTTAATAACTTTTTAGGTTTTTTTCGATTTTCTCAAAAACGGCTCTAACGATTTTGATTAAACTGAGTATTTGATGTATTAATATGCCCGAGATATGATTGTAAAAATTTCATCAAAATTGATCAACCGGAGGGGGGACTTTACTGAATAAATTGTATATCATTTTTACGTGTTTTTTTTTTTATTTCCTCAAAAACGGTTTTATCGATTTTGATCAAACTTGGTATTTGATGTATTTATATCCCCGAGATATGACTGTAAAAATTGTATCAAAATTGATCAGCCGGAGGGGGGACTTTACTTAATAAATTTTGTATCATTTTCACGTGTTTTTTTTTTTTTACTCAAAAACGGTTTTATCGATCTTGATCAAACTTGGTATTTGATGTATTTATATGCCCGAGATATGATTGTAAAAATTTCATCAAAATTGATCTACAAGATGGGGGACTTTACTTAATAAATTTTGTATCATTTTCACGTGTTTTTTTTATTTACTCAAAAACGGTTTTATCGATCTTGATCAAACTTGGTATTTGATGTATTTATATGCCCGAGATATGACTGTAAAAATTTCATCAAAATTGATCAACAAGAGGGGGGACTTTACTTGATAAATTTTGTATCATTTTCAGTTTTTTTTTTTATTTACTCAATAACGGTTTTAACGATTTTGATCAAACTTGGTATTTGATGTATGTATATGCCAAAGATGTGATAGCCAACATTTCATCAAAATTGGTCAAACGGAGGGGGCACTTTATTTCATAATTTGTTTCCAATTTTTACCTTATTGATCGATTATCTCAAAAACGGCTTTAAAGATTTTTATCAAATTCGTCATGTTTAATGAAAATTAATTTTTATTTAATATCAGGTAAGCTTTATCATTATTAAAATGTTCTGAGGGGGCTTAAATGGGGAAGGGGCCTTTTTTGTTTTGCTATAAAGTACCTTTGTTTTAGTTTATATTGAGAAATTAACTGTCTCTCATCACGCCTAAAAATAAGAAATGGCTAAATATGATATATGAAGAAAATCAAGTAAACATATACAGGAGAAAAAAAGATGAATATTTCGTCAACTCATAAAACACCTTGAGCTCACGCATGCGCCGAACGCCTTTAATGACAAACCAATGCGTTATAATTAAAGATGTTCTGTTCATTTGAGAAATGGCAATTAACAAAACGCATTAATTTCTATTCTAAGTAAGTTGGTAAGTGAAAGTTGTGTGTTGCGCGCACGCACCAGATTTTTTACTTTCACTTACCTATATATGAAATATATAGTAAGTGGAAGTATTGCGATCGTGAAAATTTTCGACTTCCGGTTTTCAACGGAAATAAACGTTTTGGGGTCCCCTGAGTCAAAATAACCAAGTCCCGCGAAATGGTCTGTGTGTGTGTCTGTGTGTCTGTGTGTCTGTGTGTCTGTGTGTGAACAGACTAGCTCAAAAACTATAGATCGTGCAAACCTGAAATTGGGTATTTAGAGTATGTATAAGCCCGCGATGTGACAGCAAAAATTTCATCAAATTTGCTCAAAGGGAGGGGGTACTTTATTTAATAACTTTTTAAGTTTTTTTCGATTTTCTCAAAAACGGCTCTAACGATTTTGAAGTAACTGAGTATTTGATCTATTTATATGCCTGAAATATGACTGTGAAAATTTCATCAAAATTGATAAACCGGAGGGGGGACTTTACTTAATAAATTTTGTATCATTTTCACATGTTTTTTTTATTTACTCAAAAACGGTTTAAACGATTTTGATCAAACTTGGTATTTGATGTATTTATATGCCCGAGATATGACTGTAAAAATTTCATCAAAATTGATCTACGGGAGGGGGGACTTTACTTAATAAATTGTGTATAATTTTCACGGGTTTTTTTTATTTACTCAAAAACGGCTTTAACGATTAACAAAAATAAGATATGAATGTAGAAAAATGTGTGACTTTGGGAAATGATATTTAGCAAAACACGTCAATTTCTAATCTAAGTAAGTTGGTAAGTGAAAGTTGTGTGTTGCGCGCACGCACCAGATTTTTTTTTTTTAAAATACATGAGGCCATGAGAATCAATCACCCAAGTAAAGGCGTTATGCTAATGGGAAAGAGTTGTCAACATGTTTTGAAACATATATATTTATGGAAATTATTTGTTTCCAAGGTAATTAAATTAATTGAATACTTCATTCAAGTAAATAAAGAATAATAAAATCAGACGAGAAGGAGTATTATGCTTGAATTCTCGTATTATAAAAGATAAAAATAAAGACTTTAATTTAACAATAAACATTTTTAGTGCATTTTAGAACGTAAATACATGATGCGAAAATCATTTAAAAAGACTAATTTTTTTTAGTGAAAAACATGGCACAAGATAATCGTAAATAATTACAATTCCCTTTCACGATATATTTATAAAAAAACAGCTCACAGTAAAAATAAAGCAGCAGTAAAAAAAATCGGCAACTGATAAAATTAGGATTTTTTAGGCCCCTTAAAAAAAAAAAAATAATAATGAATTGAAAAATACTGAGAACATTCAAGTTTAGTAATACAAATTGTAATACTATACAACTTATGGGGACAAACAAAAATAAGTACCGTAAAACGAGGTGACTTTGTGACTAATGGGGTGACTTTGTGACAAGCCTATTTTTCTACATTTTTTTAATTTCCCTCCTTAAAAAGACGCAGGTTAGGCAATTCTGTGTACTTGTCAGTTGGTCAGTTATGTGCTGCAACCTACTGGCCACATATAGACATGCGCGCCAAAGTAAAATCTTCGGCGGCGGGCCGCTGATGATTTTTTACCGGCGGCGGCGCATACCGGCGCGCCGATGCTCGCGAGATTTTTGTATCATGAGCGTACGCAGGCGAAGGCAGCTGCCCCCCCTCTACAAATTTTGAGAAACAAAAACTACCAATAAATAAATTCCTATTCATTTACTATATTTATAAAGCATTATATAAACACTAATTATAACATTTAAATATCAGTAAGTTTTATTTTGATAATTAATTGAGCCTTACAAGGTCAGAATACCTCGACCTTTTCGAAAATTTTATCAGCCTGCCCCCCCTAGAGGAAATCCGGACGCACCTGGGAGTACTCGTTTATTATTTTATTTGTTGAATTTAATTTTTATTGTTAAGGCCGTACATTAAAGGAGTTTCACTTGTAAAAAACATACTTTACAGTCTTGTGACATAAATAGCTAGTTTTTGAAATGAAATGAAAACAGATTAGCTGAATGGGGTTAAAGGTCATTGTTTACTTATAATAAGTTCTTATCTCTCTAATTCCACCTTTCAATTCAGGTCAGTTCCTTTCAGACTGTTGTGAGTTACAGGTCGCTTTAAAAATGTCTAATTTTGAGCACCGTGCAGTGATAAAATATTTTGTAAAAAATGGGATGGGGCCGAGGGAAATTTTTGAAGACATTTGCAACATTGAGGAACTCTGCCCCATCTGAGGAAACCTCGAAGATGATGACCGATCTGGGCGACGTTAACTCGGAAGGAGTTTTGCTGGCATTTTCTGCAGCATGGCATGACAATAACAGGGAAATACTATGCAGACCTTCTCGTGAAACTTCGAGAGGCCATCAAAGAGAAACGCCGAGGAAAGATCACCAAAGGTGTGCTGTTACTGCAGGACAAAACTCCCGTCCACAAATCAAGAGTTACCACGGAGACGGCCAAGCTGCTCCCGCACCCACCCTACTCGCCAGACCTGGCCCCCTCAGACTTCTACCTCTTCCATAATATGAAAAAACATTTGTGTGGGAGAGTGTTTTCGTCAGACGATGAGGTGATCTCAGCTCTCAAAGTCGTTTTGGAAGGTTTCTAAAAAAAAATTTTGCCAGGGTTACAGATGTTAGAGAAGCGGTGGAAAAAGTGTGTTTCTGTTGTAGGGGACTATATTGAAAAATAAAAGTAAGTTGAAAATATATTTGTATATGTATGTATATCAGGCTTAGAACTTTCTTTACCCCCCTCGTACTTCTAAAGATCCATCGTGTTCCTTCAGTGATCAGTTGAATTGGAAGTTGAATAGGATCACGAAGAGGAGCGATTTGAAACTGGAAGTTAATGGAGCGTGTCGGATAACGGATGGGATCGAGTTCCAGAGGGATGTTGCTTGCATTATGAAGGATTTGTATGTATAAGTTCGATGGGATGGAGGATATATATCGAACGTACGGGATCTGGTTTGGCGGGATTGGTTGGAGGATTTAAATTGTAGGCTCTGTAGGATATAGGAGGGTCATTGAGTTCTGATGGCATGGTATAGGAAGAAAACCAGTAGATACCGACAGCGGTAGGACTGGTAGAGCCACTTTTTCTCGGCATAGTACTGGGTTATATGCGTATCTTTTTGGATCCTAAAGACAAAACGTATTGCATAATTCATTAGGCGTTTAAGTTTGGCTTCGAGTGCCCCAGACTGTCCGCTGTACACCATACAGCCGTAGTCAAAGTGGGGAAAGATGAGAGAGGACGGTTGAACTGTTTCCGGGTAGAGATAGTGCGACGGGAAATTTGTGAGATATGTGGTTTCCAAGAGAGGGATTGATCGAAGGTAACGCCAAGGTTTTTTACAGAATTGTCGAATGAGATAGATGAGTTGTTTAGTACTAGATTTGGAGCGACAGGAGTTGATTTGAGGAGAAAGGGAGAGGTTTGCCCAAGCACATATTCTGTCGATATCTTCCTGTATTTTTAGGATATCGTCGTAGAAATCAGCGGGGCAAAGGAGAGATAAAGCTGGGCACCATCGGCAAATAGATGGTATTGACAGCGATGGGTGGAGGATGGAAGTTCATTGATACAGATAGAAAAAAGCGTGGGGGACAAAGAGGAACTCTGAGGTACACCTTTAGATGGGAGGTATTGGAGACAAAGTGAGAATTGAGTGCACCTGCTGAAAATGGAATTGATTGGTTTTGAGTGGGTTTACCTAAGGACAGTTTGCGGAGAATCACCCATTTTGCTTTGGAGTCGGGGGTACTGGATAAGGATTGCTGAAAGATTTGGCGCGGTATATTAAGGATTGAGTGCTATTTCGGAGGAGCTTGATGGTAGTATAATCTTCAGAAAGTCAGGTGCCCTAAAATCTTCTTCTAGCTGCGTCTCTTCTAGGATGGTATGAATTTAAGTGGTAAGGGTTTCCGCCCTGGAGTCAATGGCGTTTGAGGTTTAAATGAGGTCCCATTGGATCATCTCAAGATCAGGCGCTAGGATTGCAGGTGATAGGAAATCAAGGTTTCGAAAGGATTCAGTTGTGGAGGAAAACAGCAGGATGGGAAGGTTATAGGATAATTGTATGAGGTCGTGGGAAGACTGTAAAGGAACCGGATGTGTTAAGGCGAGATTTTAGGGAATCGGGATCATAAAGGACAAGCCAAGTGATGGAGTGCTGGGTGTTAAGAGTCGGGTCGTAAGGGACTATAAATAAATTAAGGGAATAGAGGATATTTGAAAGATAGGCTTGGTTAGAAGAAGGTATCTGGAGATTGGTGTTGAGGTCTCCGGAGAGAAAAATTTTGGAATGTCAAGAGATCATCTTGTAAAGGATGGCCTCGAATGTTTCATCAAAGGTGACTTTCGGAGGCAGGTAGATGAAACCAAAGAGTACGAATGTGGGGAGGTGGATATTTCAGCAAACAGATATTCAATATGCGGGGAAAGGGAAGTGGGGAAAAGAAGGAGAATTTTTATTTAAGGCTATCGTGGACAAAGATACCTACTCCACCACTAGTCCATCCACACCATGACGGAGCAGGGTGTAGTTAGGGAGGCTAACTTGGGTAGGATGGTGTGTTTCAACCAAGTTTCGGAGATAGCAATTATACGGTAAAAGTTGTGAAGAAAAAAATCTTGGAATTCATCAATATGGGTTAGAAAGGACTGGGCGTTAACATGACAGGTTAGAAGAACATTAGTCATATGTCATTAGTCATATGGGGTAGGAGATGGAGATATGACGGAGGAAGGGTTAAATGGTGGAGTATTATAGGATTGATCTGAAACATACTGGATCACTGAGATGGAATACAACAGCACTGATGAAATAGATATATATATATATATATATAGCACCAGATAGATAGATAGATATATATAGCACTGATGATTGTTTAAGTAAAAAGCATAATAAGTGGTAGTAGTCGTTAAAAAATTAATAATAAATAAAATCAATGTTTTACTATTTTTTGAGGGGGAAAATGAGTGTAAATTAAAGAAATTATGGAATTCCTTATCAGTCATTTGAACAATAACAGATGGGGGTAATAATCCGATTAGGGTAATTATACCGCAGAAAAATAGAAACAACATGTTGTAACCAATCTTGTTGTTGCGATGCGGCGGTTAAGGTATGACGTGACATGTCCTAACAACATTTCATATCCGCTGATCACTTTTCTCGTAGCTTTCTTAAGGTCTGCAAATAGGCCTTAAAGAAAAACTCTGTTGCCAATAATATCAACGCCAAGCACAAAACCACCCTACTCTGCTAGTGTTGCACATGCGGCGCGCCACCTTCATCGGCGGCGGCTCGGCGCAGTTTAAATCATCCGGCGGCGGCGGCGCGGCGCGGCGGCGTGCACGTCTAGCCACATATAACTTCTTTCATTCCATTTACCATGGTGCTTTATTTCATATATGTTTGATTGTTTTCATTTACTTGAAAATTTGAAATAAAGCACCATGATAAATGGAATGAAAGAAGTTATAGAGGTTATCAGAAGGGGACCAAATTAGTCTCAACAATAAAGTTTTTTATTTAAAAGACGTTTCGGCTCTTTTGAGCCATCTTCAGTTCTAAAACATTTAACAATACAATTAATAAATAATAAATATTTGTAATACAGTCATTTAGTCATCTGTATTTAATATATACAGACCAGCAAAACAGGTAGACAAAATCATTTGAAGTCACACAGGGCAGATACAACTCTCAACCAATGTTCCCTAACCCCAAGACATCCAAAACACTCAGGGTGAGCAAAGTCCAATTCATTATAGTACACCCTCCAGCAAAGGCCTATTATTTAGAAAAACCCAAAACTATATGATGTACATCAGCTGTATACTTCCAAAATAAAAATTAAAGACCCATGCAATCCATATAAACTTAAGTATTAATTTTTCTTAATATTTCCCCATATTGCATATTGAGACCTTTAGTGTCTGTTTTAAAATTGACAGACTTGTCAATATTTTCTGCAATATACATTGCTTCTAATAGCTTCCTCTTTATGTTATTGAGAGTTGTATCTGCCCTGTGTGACTTCAAATGATTTTGTCTACCTGTTTTGCTGGTCTGTATATATTAAATACAGATGACTAAATGACTGTATTACAAATATTTATTATTTATTAATTGTATTGTTAAATGTTTTAGAACTGAAGATGGCTCAAAAGAGCCGAAACGTCTTTTAAATAAAAAACTTTATTGTTGAGACTAATTTGGTCCCCTTCTGATAACCTGTTGAAAAATACAGTCTCAAGAACTTAATACCTTATAAGTGAAGTTATAGAGGTCCATATGTAGCCAGTAGGTTGCAGCACATTACTGAACAAGGAACAAGTACACTGAATTGCCTAACCTGATTCTTTTTAAGGAGGGAAATTCAAAAACTGTTGAAAAATAGGCTTGTCACAAAGTCACCCCATTAGTCACAATGTCACCTCGTTTCACGGTAAATAAATGTGGAAAAATGTGTGCTTTTACATATTTATGAAAACAAGTCGATTTCTAATCTAAGCTGGTTGGTAAGTGAAAGTTGTGTGTTGCGCGCCAGATTTGTTAGTTATGAACCCCATTTTTACTATAAATTGATTTATCAGTTACAATTACAATATTATTAATATCCTTTTAATAAGTTATTATACAGATATTGAATGATGTGATTTTATATATATCACTCTGATTGATTATTATCATGTTTATTATGTACGCCTAATGAAGATCTGAAATTCTTGTCTAAGCCTTGTCACAATTACATATGTAATATCTATTGTTATTTTTATACCATACCCCCTCCCATAACCATTTCCACTACACTATCACCACGCCCAACAACTATCTTCCATCTTCATGTTAAATATATCTGTAATAATTTTTTTTTTTAACTATTGTAATGAATTTTCAAGAGATCGATTTAAGTTTCAGCTGCTCTATAAAATCGAAATTTAGTTCGAGAGCTCGGGTGGCAGTTTCTTATTGGTTTTGGTTCAGCTATTCTCTTTAAATTGCACAAGATTACATTTAAATTATTCACTATTGATTAATTTATTTGATTTACAGTTCTGGACCGTTTGAAAGTTATCACTGATTATTAATGAAAATCATATTGTGCAGATGAAAGGTTTTTGGAATATACATGGGACCTTCATATCATTTTATATCTTTCATTTCTACTTTGATTATTATTTCTATGTTAGAAATAAGATACGAATATAGAAAGTTCGGCCCCTATTTAACTTGAAATATTTGAACTCCACTTATTTGTGATTATATATTTAATCTAATAATCATTTTGTTTTCTTAGACATCATTTAGCCGCAAAATATGGTTTTCAGGTGAAACTGTTATAACTTTTGATCGTCAAGAACAGAGTTTGTACAACGGTACAATGGTTTCGTTATATTCAGAATAATTGGATTTGGATAGGAGTTAAGTTATGTATCGCTAAGTTAATATGAAGTTAAGTATCGTTCAACTTGACCACTTTGTATCCAAATTAATTTTTCACCCCCGAAATGGTGGTCCAACCTCTTACATTAGGAGGGACTCTGCAGAACTCGAATCTCACCACTGTTAAAAGTATTTTAAAGTTTATTCTGTTATTCAAACTATCACAGCCGAGTCCCCCAACTATTAACTAATATAACTCACATGTACTCCGGAAAGCACTGCCACCTATTATTTCCGACCTGCGCTCGTAATTTGCACTTAAGCTCTGGTCCTTTGATTATTTCGTAATAATTTACTTTGTCCATCGGTACGGCTTTTTTCAGTATTTTCTAGATCAAAAGAATTATAATAGTAAGTGGTAAAGATCAAATGTAAAATTTTATGCTACTTCCAATCTTAATTTGTCTTTTCTTCAATTATTTTTATTTAGTATATGTTTTCTTGCTCTCATTAATCATGCACTGAAGGTAGATGAATGGTTTCATATGAATTATCCAAATAATTCTGCAAAGAATACCTTCTAAGCCTGGTACTCTTCGAGTATTTTTCTTGCATTAATGAATGAAGTTAGCCTCTAAACTACCATATGAAGTTAATAACTGGTTTAATATATTTATAAAGTACTTACCAAAGCATCAGAAATCAGAATTTCTGGATCTGTATGAGAAACTTGAAAACTTCCTAGGGCATCAAACATGGATTGATATGTCGCAACATTTGAAGCATATTGAACTGTTTTCATTGTGACGGATTGTCCTAACCATCCCACCATGCATGAACACATGTCAGTTTCGGCCTGAAGTGTTCAAAGGTATATACACAAAAAATATATATATATCATTTTAATAAACAGTTATTAGGAAGTGGAGGACTTACTTTAGTGAATTTTCTTTGTATAGTTACATTACCAAATTCGAATACAGCTTTACAAGAATCAACATCTGTCAATATAGGAGTACTTATCAAATGTACTGGTTTGACCCCTATGACACAGTCTTTTATTCACTTAATTGAACAAGAGATATTATTTTATAGTAACTATTATCAATAGTTTTAAAAAATAATAAAACCTCCTCTTCCAGTACCAAGAGGACACATGGAATAGTGGTATGATCTTTCGTGAAGAATTAAATTCTGGCCCATAAAAGCAACATACGCTGAAACTACTGTTCCTGGTCCTAAAAAATAAAAATAAATCTTTTAATCGAAACATTAATAAAACTTTAATCGACGTTATTTCAGCATTAAATGTGTGGACCTTTATTCCGACATGCTCGTACTAAAAATCCCCGAAAATGGCATAAGGTGGGAGAAGGTTTGTGTACCCAGCAAATTTTTCTATATGTATATATACTACTATTAATTTAAGTGTAATTGCTTGATTTTTACCGACTTAGTCAACAATATTTCATTTAAATAATTTGCTGTATATTGATTGGCGAATGAATATTCGAATGATGAAAAAAAAAAAAAGGAATGACAAGATAAATAGAGATTATTAGCAAATATGTTGTGTTAAAACTGAACGAAGCTTTAAAACGTAACGAAATTGATACAATTTTCTTTTGAAGACGTTCACATATTCTTTGAAAAAAAGTAACTAAACTAAGGTTTCTTTTTGTTTCAAAGCTGTCGAATGTTTTTTAACAAGCATAGAGAATGTCCTAAATGGATTATTGCATTTGTAAATATTAAAGAGGATTATAGCTTTTATAGTCCTTAGAAGTTTTGATTTGATAAGACGGTAATGTTTTTATATTCATTATAAATATAAATTTTTAGTTAGGGTATTGAAATATCTTGAATCATTACCACCATTAACTTAAATTAAATTAAAATCCGTATCTATAACGTGATGATGTGATACTGATTAAAGCGCATTTTGTAGTGACTCAAAGAAAATACTGCTCTAATACATAATCAATTGACACATGCTTGTTGTGGCTGTAGATATGAAATCAGTAGATATAATAAATAAAAATTACCAACTGGCCATGCAGAGCCCATCGAGGGATAACCGTGTTTATAGAGTAACCTGCATACCTTTTCATCTTCGACTATGTACACATCAGCAACTAAAATACACAAATATATAAGCTCAGTTATAAACAAAACGTTATCGAAACAACAGATTGTTTTTATCAAGAAAAGAAATAGAAACCTATTTTCAAGTAGTTACATCCTCTATTTGATGAATAAGTCAAAAATACTGAAAATTGTTTTAAAAAATGGGCTGATCCAGGGGGTGGTCACGGGGTCATGATGAACATCACCCCACCCAAATATTTTGGCTTTTCAAGGTTTTTTGTATTTTTTAGCGAATAATGTAATCTGCCCTAAACATAACGCTTTTGGTTGTTTAGATCTTATCTTCTTGTTTAGATCTTATCTTCCCCCCCCCCTAATTCGCCTTTAAGCTATACGGGGTTTCCGGGCCAGGGTAGAAGGTAAGGGATTGATACCGAGCATTATCAAATGTCCCCTGCCTCCGGGTTTTGAACTTGCTTTCTTCAGGTTCCCTACGCCGCCATGGGCAACGCATATTTCCTAACGCGTGTGCCCAATTGCCCATCCCTCCACCTTGGTTGTTCAGATCTCAGACCTTATTAATGCAAGGTGATAATCTCATACAAAAATGATGCCGTCGGTGATTATGAGACAGGGAGGTTATGACCCCCTCCCTTCCCAAATTTCGTGCTGAATTCGCCCATGGTTAAAAATACATTTAAATACGTGACTACTGCAAAGTGTAATCGATAGATATAAACTTTTTGTTTGCTACGAAGCTACTCTCTTATTTTATACCAAATAATTACAACTTTCCATTGTATGCCCTCAATCTAGGTTGAAACGTTGTTAGTTAATAAATAACCTTATGTAAAATGTTTAACCAACTCCTTACTTGAAATAAATAATTTAATTTGGGAAACTATGTCTATATTCTTGATTCAGCGTTGGCTTTTCACTTCTTTTTCTTTCGCGAAGCTTTCATTGGCTTTTTAATGCTATTGGCGCCGCGGTTGAGAGAAGGGGATTTGAGATACCCAAAATCCTAACCACACAGGGTGTTTTGTAATATGCAGTACGCCAGGATAAACACACACACACACACAAATTATTCAATTTCAAAAACCAATTGCACGCATTATTTTAATTCTTCATTCTAATTTATGTCGAAATAAGTATGGGAGAGCGGGGTTGATTGGCAACAGTTTTCACTTTTTGATTGTCAAGTCATTCCTGTAAATATAATCCCAATAGGGTTTATACCACTGTAAACTTTAAGTATTAGAGACTTTCAAGTATTTTTTTCAACCCATAATATTTAACACTATGATCATAAAAAATTGAAGAATTCGTCAAACCAGAGTATGCCAATTAACCCCCTGTGTGGGCAGGCTAGCATAGAAGGTGAGGTTGTTTGGCCATCTCATTCAAGTACTGCCTGACATAAAATTTTATTAAAAGCGGCACTAAACTGGTATAATGATTTTGAATCTGTTTTTAACAGCTATCAAGGGAAAATAGAATGACAAATGGCTGCATTTTACCATACGGCTGCATTTATTTCAATTGAACAAAATTACATAACATTTCAAACAGCAGAAGCTAGAAAAATGTAATGGCTTAGACACATTATTAGAGTTAGAACAATGTAAACAAATGTTTCATAAAACAAAACGAATTCCATACATCTTCAAAAACTTTAGGCAGGACAAATGTTCTAAGGCGAACAATAACTCCTCTCTAAATACTTACCAGTCCTCAAAAGTCAATAAAGAATGTTTGTTTGTTTTGGCATCACAGAGCAGTTTCCGAAGCGGAATTTTTTTTTACAACATCGGCGAGGGGGTACCATACTTCATCTTTCTTTTTTGGCTATGACCAAAACTCGTGCTTCTTTTCCATTGTGCTGACTAATAAATCTGAACCATCAATTGCAGTTACGATTCCTGGGTATGTCGTGCGCCTGTTCAGAGTTCACATAAACATATTCGCCACTGCGCCAACAAACCCCAGTTGAAGAGCCAACTAACCCCACAGGAGAGATCATATGAAAGATGGCTGCCAGGACAGGGGAGAACAACCAAACAAGAAGCTGTTTAATTGAAAGGTTAGGGTTTTCAAAGGAGTTCGGGGCTTTGTGTACAGTTTCGGAGTCAAATGTTTTGCCATGCCTTAAAACCAAATTTAGTGAAAATGTAAAAATTTACTTACGTGTTGTAAAATCAATCAATCAAGCAAACTCTTCTTTACAATGTTAGCATCGGACTGAAACCTCACGACTAGACTCCCAAGGTCAAGCGGGTCACATGGTACAATCGTGGCGCCTTCACAACAGCTGTGACGGAAACAATAAGCCAAAGGTCAACCTACCCCCTATGCCAACCAACCCCCTATGCCAAACTCTTCCCTAAATAAATGTAATAAATTTATTTTTGGCATTATCATGAAAAACCTGGTGCGATGCCCGCAACACACAACATTCACTTATCAACTTACTTTGATTAGAAATTGACGTGTTTTGTTAAATCCCATTCCTCAAAGTCACACATTTTTCCACATTCATTTACTTATTTTTGTTTGTATTCGCTCTTTAAAGTCTGTATTCGCACTCCAAGTCGTCTGATTTAATAAATCTCGAAATATTTGTTGAAAACTTCATATAGTTACCATGAAACAAAAAATTTCGATAAAATAAACAGAACATCTTCAATTATAAACAATCGTCTGTCATTAAAGGCGTACTGCGCATGCGTGGGATCTGTTTCATGAGTTGACGGAATATTTTTCTTTTTATCTCCTGTATATGTTTACTTGATTTTTTCATATTTCACATTTAGCCATTTCTTATTTTTAGGCGAAACAAGAGACAGATAATTTCTCCATATAAACAAAAACAAAGGTACTTTATAGGAAAACTAAAAAAGGCCCCTTCCCCATTTAAGCCCCCTCAGAACATTTTAATAATGATAAAGCTTGCCTGTTATTAAAGAATACTTACTTGATTCTCATTAAACATGACGAGTTTAATTAAAATCGTTAAAGCTATTTTTGAGAAAATCGAAAACAACGTAAAAATGGGAAACAAAGTTAAGAAATAAAGTGCCCCTCCGTTTGATCAATTTTGATGAATTTTTTGCTTCCATATACATATATTAAAAACCCAGTTTTATCAAAATCGTTAGAGCCGTTTTTGAGAAAATCTAAAAAAAAAGTGAAAAGTTATGAAATAAAGTGCCCCCTCCGTATGACCAATTTCGATGATATTTTTGCTGTCACATCGCGGGCACATAGGTACATACACAAAATATCCAATTTCAGGTTCGTGCGGTTTTTAGTTCTGAGCTAGTCTGTTCACACACACACACACACAAACAGACCATTTCGCGGGACTTGGTTATTTGGACTCAGTGGACCCCAAAACGTTTATTTCAGTTGAAAACCGGAAGTCGAAATTTTTCACAACAGCAATACTTTCCCTTACTAGGTATATATTTCATATATAGGTAAGTGAAAGTAAAAATGGTATTCTTGTATTTTCGTTCGTTTGTTTATTAGGGAATACTGGTTTTACGCTGAGCCGTGCTGAATCTGATTAGCACAGGAATAGGTGGCAATTGTTTACTATAAATAGTTGTGATCTACCGTGTTAGTTCAGTTATCGGAACGGATTTATTGTTGATTTCTTATTTAGATAATGTAACTCTTATTTCTGGAACTTTGCATAAAATGTCGCCATTGTTGACGTGGGCAGAATTCTAATCGGAGTAATTATTATAACAATAATAATATCCATAAAAGTTTGCTCAATTCTGTACTAAGATGGCATGATGTCATTTGTCACTTTTTTAAATTTTAGGGGACGGTATTTCGCTAGCACTTTTAGGTGGATTTTGGCTCATTTCTATCGTTGTTTTCTCTAAAACCAACATATCAAAAGATTAAGGACAGGTTTCAGCCTTCTAAGCAATTAAAAATACCCAAGAGACTCTAGAATCAGGAGAAAATATATTTTTTTGTAAAAGTAAATGTTTAATTTTGTCATCTCAGCACAGAATTATTAAATTTTATGAAGGAGTCAACACGATGATTATTCAAAAACCCAACCCTTCTCAAAATATGCGATTTATTTATATTTTATGCTAGAAAATTGATATTAATAAAAAAATCAATAAAATTGAGGCACTTTTATCTCTTAAAAACAAGTTTAAGCCTCTTAACTTATAATATTTAGTGAGTCGAATCAATCAATTATAAACATTAAAAATATTAATTAAAATATTATAATTTCTGTAAAAGGATTTCTTGAATGAAAATTATCCTCAGATAAATTTAATTTAGAAGAGAATGCAAGGTAATAAATAAGTTTCAGTAGTTATTACCGTACACATAAATAAAATTTACTGAAATTTACGATTCTAATTTTAACAAATTTTCTAGTATAGAAGTGTGAATATATTTATTTATATATAAAATTAAAAAAGTTTATTTTCTTTTTGTTAGTACATATTTGTGTTTTTTTACGGTTTGTGTGTATTTTTTTCTTCTCTATAGACCAACCCAGCTATATTTTTTCTGGGACCGCTCTTTGTTGAGAAATTACCTATTGATAAAAGTCTAATTTGCTTAAAATACTGAAATTATACCTTTTTTTTTTGTACAGTTTACGTTTTTTGTTGAACATGTACAATATTTTAATAAATTCTTCAAGATGATTTAAAATTTAAAAATACCTTCAGCCTTGATATATTCTTTGATGAGAAGAGCTCCTTCACATAGACATTTAAGAAAACTAGCTTTGTCTTTATTACTTTCATTTATTTCCAAAAGATGTATTTTCCGCGGAGGTTGTCTCTCAATAGGCAGTTCTTCTTGATTTAATAAATAACTGATCTTTTGCCATTTTTCTAGTTCGACTTCATTAATTTTTTCCGGCAAATCCTTTCTAATAGTATTTACAGTAAAATTCCTTGATCCTGGCATTACCTATATTTGTGTATATTTTAATTAAATATATTTACTGCATTTGTCTAAATTAAATATTATCATGGCGGTACAAAACTAATGTTTTTATAATATGTTGCCATAAGGAAAAAAATAATCATGTGATCGAATTAACGTTTAAACTAAGACATGCCAAAATTATTCCATACTATTCGGGCCATACCAATGAAAGTAAATAATATTAAGAAGAAGATGACTTATTCAGATTTTGTGTTAGCATTTTAAAAATACAATTTGCAAACAATACAACACAACTGTGATAAACCTTATTGTGATAAGAATGTATGTTGTAGAGGACTCTATTTTTTATAACCATTGTAATTCATCGTAATTAAATAGGGTCAACATAATCATTGTATTCTCTATTTAATAATCATGCAATGGAAACAATTGTAAATATTAGGCTAATAAATTGTAGTTTTAGTGTTAGTTGTTATCGTACTGTACATCCC
Source organism: Aelia acuminata (assembly GCA_911387785.2). Lineage (NCBI taxonomy): Eukaryota > Metazoa > Arthropoda > Insecta > Hemiptera > Pentatomidae > Aelia > Aelia acuminata. Next base: position 51,687,291 of record OU426978.1, on the reverse strand, counting down.
GCCAATATAGGAATTATAATTAGCCAATTAGGATATAATTCATTTATTTGATTTTTTTTAAGTAGCAAAACTCAAGCAAAGTCCGTCGATAGATTTTTCATCGTGTTGTCTGGTCTCGTTTCAAGATCAACTTTGCTAAAGACCAATCACTAATTGAATTCAATGCATATAACTAAATCATAAATTCTTCTATTTCATTCTTTAAACATAGCAGGTGCTTGCTTATAATTCTTCAAAAAGAACCCATACCTCCTTTAACCTAATAAACCTTTCAAAACTAAAAAAACAATCCAAATGTTTTAAAATTTCCCCTCATTGGTTTCGTGAGGGGTTACATTAGTGGGTTTACTGTTTAATATTATATTAAATATAAATACTAGTTGGTTTTTATTTATATTAGAGTTACTATTCAAATTGAAGGCATCAACGATAAGTGCAGATGACATTTTCATCCCGTAAGATGTCGCCCCGTAATTAAAAACCTAGTCTTTCTTTTCCTATGAATGTTCACCACAAGAACCGATTTCGTCCCAGATATTCGTTTACGGGTCATTATTATAGTTTTGATGAGATTTCTGTTTTAATATTTAATATTATTTAATGGATAAAGTTCTAATCCAAAAAGTTCTAATTCTTTTTAAAAATATCAAAGGTTCACATGTATAATTCAATAGCTGTACTCGCGAGCGCAAGCGACGGTGCTGCTTTTTTACTGAAACTAGAGAAACGGGGATAGAAGCCGGGCCAGTGCCTGGGATTCATAGGTTTTTTTTGGCATTTTTAATTCATTTTTCCATAATTAAAACCCGATTGAGTAAAATATTATTTGAAAAATGTCTAATAGGTATTGCTCGGTCCCTCAGTATTCAATTAGAAAATCAAAAGACGTGTCATTCCATTTATTTTCAAAAAATAAAAAACTTCTTAAAGAGTGGATTGTAAAATTAAGAATAAATAAGCCTGTTTCAATAAATGTGACGATATGTAGTCTTCTTCTTAAAGAAAGTGACCATATTTATCCAGGTAAATATTAGTATTTGACATTTTATTATGACAAAATGCTAGTATTATGCAAATAACATTGGGATCATAGTGTCTTAGATTTGTTTTTCTTTTTTAATTTTCCCTCATTTTTGTCTTACATCCGTTGTGCTTAATTGTTCCAAGTTTTCAATGCGATGCCTGAAAGTTTTGACAAATAAATAAATAGTATGACATAAAACTAAGCTGTCATGAAAATGACAGCTGACATAATAATGATTGTATTAATAGGTAATTAATGTTATTACTAACCGAAAAACGTAGAGTGAAGTTAAAATGATGTGTTTGCATTTACCAGAACTACCAGCTTTACACGAAAATTGCTTATTATTATTAATAAATTTGATTTCCACTTTTATTTGATGGGGCAGCCCTTTAAGATCGCTTGTTTGAAGGCACAAGGCTTGTAAAATAACTGTTTTTTTAGATCTGGATATTATTCCTCATGTAATTATGTGGTTTGCATCAAGGATAGCCTGCCCTTCAATTAATGGTCTTTTAAAATTACCAGTTACGTCTTATCACATCAACTTTGTCTATCCCCGTTGCCTCCGACATTTTGCAAAACTACTAGCGCACCCTATAGTCGATTGCGCCCGCGAATATCCCGGTTTCACCCAGGAAATTTTATTTTTCTTTCGACTCAAACGGTCGATTTCGTAAAAACCAATGTAAAGCGATATCATAACGATTTTTATAACAATAAAGAATATATCCAGAGATTGGCTGAAGTTATGCAAATTTACTATGGACAGGGGTTCGAACTGGGTTTGAAAGAACGCTTATTTACGAAAGAAGACATTTACATGAACGAAGAAGACGCTTACTGTTGACCATGCAAGGTTCATAGGGTTTTTTGGCATTTTTAATTCATTTTTCCATAATTAAAACCCGATTGAGTTGATGACTGGAAAGGAAAAATACAGGAGTGACACTACCGTTCATGTTTCAATTAAAAATACACTATGTGAAAGCCAATACATAAATCTGCTGAAAATTTTAGAAGTAGGATAAAAGGATTCCTAACTGAAACGAGAAAAAAATTAACTAAATTCATTTGTGTAAATTCTTTGTTTTTGATTTTGCTGGAAGATAACAAAATTTCCATCGATTGAATAATTTTAAAACGTATAAGCTGGCAGTTGAAGAGTGATCCTTTCTAATGCACATGTATTAATTTCTTATCCTTTTTCACAAAACCGACTTTCCCCTCCAATTTTAGTGATAACTGATTTATCAATTTTCCTGTTTCGACTTTGTTTTTTTTTTTTTTTTGGTTTTTAATTTACTTCGATAGTAATGAGACAACAATACAACCTATGAAACAAATAAAAATGTTTTAATTTAATAATCATGTTATTGATCCACTGATTAATGGTCTTAAATTTTGTTGGCATAGTATTGTGATCTCACCACTATTCTTTCTTTTGTTGTTCGTTTGTGTTATACGTATTGTTATGTCGCAACTTGATAATTGAAATGAAAAACAATAATTAGAAATATCATAACTATATTAAGGAAAACAGAAATTGATTTCGTTTTTTTTAAAACAAGGGTACATTAGATTATTATATAACAATACCATATGTTAATGCCAATTGAGAATGCAAAGAGATTTTAACATAGGGGGATTTAACAGTCTCCCACACTTAAATATGAAGGAGGGAGTTTCTGTTCCTAAACATAATCTTGAAGATAGGAGGGTGGCACAGTGGGACGAATCGCCAATCTAGGGGGAAATAATTCTGGAAGCGACTTATTTTATGTTTATGTTTGTAGAAAATTGCATTTAAGCATGAATTAATAAATAAAAGTCAAAATAGTGGTTTTTGGCAATGGTCATAAAAAAAAAAAAAAAAAAAAAAAAAAAAAAAAAAAAAAAAAAAAAAAAAAAAAAAAAAAAAAAAAAAAAACCGATATAAAATTATTTAGATAAATTGTAAATAATGGAGTAATTATATTTATATTTCTTTATTCAATTTTCAATTATTTAAAAAGAAAAAATCATTAACTATAAAATAACGTCAAAAACATTTTAAAAAATTATATATTAAATTCTAATATCGAAATGTAAAAAAAAAAATTGTTTATCATCCCAAATCATCTGAATCTGATGGATCTGACTCTATCCATCTGAATGCATACATCCGGCGACTTCAATAAAAAAACAGTTCATTTTAGACCTGGTATGTTCCCTGTTTTTATTGTTCGTTTTGAGTCGAGTAATCATGCCCAATCTTTCCTTACTGATATCGATCATATTTTCGAGGACTTTTGTCAACAACTAGTATCATACTCACAAAGTCTGTGAGCGACGATTTAGCCACGACTTAATACGTATTTCCAATGATCTTTCGAATCCTACTTTATTTCTAAAATATATATCATGGAAAAACCTAGATTACCTGACAGCAGATGAAATAAATCTATCCCTTGATCTACTATCCCGTTGTATAGGACCCATCTATTCCTATGAATCAATTGACGACATGGTAGAATGCCTTACATCCAATCTCGTTGCCATCCTAAATCAAATTGAACCCCTTAAAACTTGTACCTTCAGATGCTCCCTAGTCCTTGGAATTAACCCAGATATTCGGGAAATATTGAAGAAAAGGATGCTTCCAGACCGGAATAATCTTCCGGTATCTGGAATAATCTTCCGGTATCTTACGGTATTCATTTTAGACCTGGTAAGTTCCCTGAACCTGTGTATTTATTGTTCGTTTCGAGACGAGTAATCGCACCCACAAAATAAAGACTTTTTGAATATTTACCTATGCGAGCGGTAATTAGCTAGGAAAGAAAGAAAAAAACCTGAAATATACATTTCATCTATACCACCGTGCTGTTCCCACATATTAAAAATATCGAATCTCAATAATGACTCGTTTACACCTGGAAAAAAAAAACACCGTACCACACATTAGCAGGAATAAGAAATGCGCAATGAAAAATTTGTTTTTATATAATTTTGATTGAATTCTGTGAAAATATCTGTCCATTTATCTAAGTCATTATAGATTTTTAGTTATCGCATTTTTAATAACAATAATTAAATAAGTAGTAGTTTAAATTAAGTAGCTTACTTACTTAGGTTAGTTGACTACTGGAAATAAAGAAGTGTACATCACACTTAAAAAGCCAAATACAGATAAACTTGCCGAATCGCCTTCCATACCGTGGTATAAATTTTTTTCCAAAACAATATGAAATTCGCTGATCTATGTTGCCGCTTTATCAATAAGATGTTCAAATTATCTGACTTATTGTGACGAATGTGGCATGTTTGTTCTTTTGTTATTCCGTTGGTATTTGTTTTAAGGATTAATGGTTTGTAGATACCTAAGGTATACTGTTGTTTTCATGCTTTATTTCTTTCTTATTCCTAGAAAGGAAAAAATCTTGCTATTTGCTTTTAATTGTCGTACTTATGGTCAACGAATCTCGTTTTTTCATAGCTTCGGAGATTGCCGTAGCGTATTCCAATGAGACTGGTTTACTATATATCTATAAATTTCATTAGCACCTCCGTATTGCCTCAAAATATTAAAAATATAGGCTCTCAATAATGAGAGATTTATACCTTTAAAAAAAGCGCGCACCTTTATTAGCAGGTATTAGCAGTTCATAATGAATACTTTATTTCTATATAGTGTGGACTTTATTCTGTATAAATATCTCGGTGTAGATCGGTGTAGATTTTTAGTAACCCCTTTTTTTATAAGAAAAAAATATAGCTTATCGACTATTGAAAAGAAAGGAGGATACTCTGTATTATATCCACATTTAAAGAACCAAGAACTTATATAAACTTAATTTCTGAATCGTCCTCTATTGCCTAGCATAAATTTTTTTCAAAAAAACACGATCCATTCTATGATTCTATTGATTTTACAATATAATTTGGAAATAAGCTGACTAAGCATTATGAGGGAACTACCGTATTCAAGCCCCCCTTATTCTGTTAATACTTGCTTAAAGTGATTAATAATTTGTAAATGCCTTAGCTAGACTATTGTTTTCAAGAGACCGACAAGATTTTTTCATTTCGTTGATGTTAACTATTTCCGCCTAGATTGGCGATTCGTCCCACTGTGGGTGGTCTCCGTTGACGTTGCGACCTGCGAAGATAAAAAGAGGCTGGATCTGATGCTGCCGGAGCTTCAGCTGGATCTTGAGGCCCTGGAGCTGGTGGTTTGAAGGTGTCTTCACGTTGGACTCCGGATCGCCCTGTCCTGGCTGAGGATGGGCTATTGTAAGCCTGCTCTTCCTGTGTCGGGACTAATGGTAATTTTGGGACCTGGCAAGCTCGAATTTGGTCTATGTGTCTTTTCAGACGATAACCATCATCGAGATTCACCATGTAGTGCACTCGCCCCAGCTTTTCTGCAATCGTTCGAATTTCCATTCTTCCTTATTTGCCGCATACCATCTAACTTGTACTCTTTCTCCCACACTTAATTGACGGCAATGAGGATGCTGTTGTATTGTAGTGGCTTGCTTAAGTGGAAGAAGAGCATCTAATTGAATTCTTATTTGTCTCCCTAAGTATACCTGTGATGGAGAATGTCCGGTTTCTAAAGGGGTGGCGCGGTATCTGAAAACAATCTCTTGTAATTGTTCATGAAGCGAAATATTGCTGGAAGTATTAGATTTCAGTTTCTTTTTTAGGATTTGAACGTGCCGCTCTGCTAGTCCATTTGTAGCGGGGTGCCCCGTTGCTATAAATTTTTGAATTATCCCACAACTCCGACAAATTCTTGAACAATGCGCTAGTGAAAACCGTCGCATTGTCAGATACAAGTATTCTTGGGAATCCATGGAAGCTGAAAATGTCCTTTAGAAGCTTGATCGTGGTTTGAGATGACGGCGGGTCTTTCGAAAAGCGCACTTCTGGCCATTTCGACTTGACATCGATGAGTAGTAGGATGTGGAAGTTATTGATGGGGCCTGCGTAATCAACGTGCACTCTATCAAAATTTTCTTCAGGCTCTTCCCAATGATGTATAGGAGCTTTTGGAGGATTGTTACGAGCAATGGCACAGTTTTGGCAAGATCTGACCAGGCGCTCGATGTCTTTATCCATATTCCTCCAATAACAGAATCTTCGAGCGAGCTGCTTCATCTTGACAATGCCTGGGTGAGTACGATGTAATTCGTGTAGAACATCCTCCCGTAGTCAAAGGGGGATCACGACTCGGCTTCCTTTAAAGAGGATGTTGTCTTGAATTTGATAATTTGGGTCATTGAGTTGACCTGACTGTAGGTCTTCCTTGATCTTTTTTAGATCTGGGTCCTCATTGGTAGCTGCTGCTAAAGATTCGAATGTAACAGATGTGGTCGAGATATGGTTAATTACTTGGTCATTAAGATCTCGGAGTTCTAGGTCAATTAACATATCAGCACTTTTAGAATCTGGTTCTATTGGAGATCTGGAGAGATAATCAACATGATTAATATTCTCACTTTTCTTGTGTTCAAGTGTGTAGTTAAAGCTTTGGAGAAACGCTGCATGGCGAAGCAGCCTGGCGCTTGTCATAGCCGAAATCTTCGCATCTTGATGTAAGATTCTAGAAAGTGGACGATTGTCTGTTATGAGTGTAAAGTGTCTTCCGTAAAGATACGTGAAAAATCTGTCAACAGAAAAAATGATCACCACAGCTTCTCGATCTAGTTGGCTGTAGTTGCGTTCAGCATCAGTTAAAGCTCTGGATGCAAAGCAACCGGCTTCTCCACTCCATCAATTATATGTGCCAATACTCCAGCAACACCTGTGGGACTAGCGTCGCAAGTCAGTCTCACAGGTAATCCCGGAACAAATGGTGTTAGAACTTTGTCACTTGAGATTTCACGTTTCAGCTGTACGAACGCTGATTGACAATCTTGGGTCCATTGGAAGCGTCGATTTTCTTTCAATAAGCAGTGTACAGGGTACGTTATTGAGGAAAGATGCGGGATGAATTTTGAATAGTGCGTTACCATTCCTAAAAATCTTCGGACTTCTTGTTGATTAATTGGAGGCTTTAGATTGCATATAGCTTCAATTTTCTTGGGACATTTCTTGATGGTGTTGTGACTAATTACATGACCTAAAAAAGATACTTCTTCCTTAAAAAACTGGCACTTCCGACGGTTCACGTGAATATTATTTTCTTTTAATAGATCGAGTAAACGATGCAGATTAGTATTGCACTCATGAAATGTCGTCGAATAGATTGCAATGTCGTCGAAATAAGTTGTAACGCCATATAACCCAGATAGAACCTTATTCAAGATCTTATGGTACTCACTAGGGGCATTCTTGAAACCAAAGTTAAGTCGATTGACTCTATACGTGCCTCTATGGGTCGATATGCTTTGTATTATACTCGTATCTTCATCGACTTTTACGTGTAGGTATGCCTTGTAAAGATCGATGATGCAAAAGTATGCAGCATTTCGCAGCTGGTGGAGGGTCTCTTCGATCTTTGGAATCGGGTAATGGGAGGTTTGAAGCTGAGGGTTGACGGATATTTTGTAATCCACGCACAATCGAACATTACCATCGGGTTTAGGAATGACAACTAGTGGTGAACCCCAGTCACTGTGGTCCACCTTCACAATGATCCCGTCCCTTTCAAGGGCATCAAGTTCTTTTTCAACCTTATCGCGTAAGGCGAAAGGCACTTCCCTCTCTTTGATGAGTACGGGTTCTGCTTTTTTCCTCAAGCTAAGAGATATAACACAATCTGGCACACAACCAACTTTCGGTTTGAAGATATCAGCATATTGTTGGTCGATTTCTTTGACGGCATCTTGAGGACTGACCTCTTTGATTAAGTCTATGGGAAGGAAAATCGAGATGCTTTAATTCGATACCGAACCTCCTGATCCACGATCTTCCCAATAGGGGCGTAAAATTTTCCGGAACAATGAAGATGGACTCATTGGACACAATACCATTACAACAAACAGCAACGTTTACTACTCCTAATGGCTTGAACACACCTGCTGTATACGATCGGAATCGGATCTTTGTGGGCTGCATGTCTACCTGAATTTGGAGTTTTTTGAAGTCGGATATCGGAAGGAGTGTGAGCCCAGCTCCAGAATCTACCTCAAAGGTTTGAGGCTTTCCTTCTATTAATACTTGGATGAAATATTTTGCTGTGTCCTGGGTATTATCTTTTTTATGCACATTTACTATTTTATTGAAATGTTGATACACTTCTATATCTTCTTCCTCTGTGAAACTAGATTCGGAATCAGGACTTCGCGAAATCTGTTTTATTCCCCGTCGTTTTCGGAAGAGGGTTTTGATGCACACTTTTTGGACATGGCCTTGCTTTGAACACGCTTGACAACGCAACTTGTCTCTGTTCACGCGGCAATCAGCTGCAAGGTGATTATCTTTACCACAGCGAAGGCATAATTTATCAATCCCAAGTTCTTCGTAGTCCCTGCGGGAAAGCATTTTAGACGAACGTTTTCTATTATGTTGTGATTGTCTTCTTGTATGGACTTAGCTAACAAGAGATGAATCCTCCTGTTGACTTGAAATATGACAGCTATCTGTTCTAAGCTTCTAATGCGAGGGCTTTCTTAAGAATTTCACCAAAGTCAACTCCGGGCTCATAAGAAGTTGTTCTCGTATGTACGAATTTCGAATGCCCCTAATGAATTGGGAGCATAAGAAAATATCAGAAATAGATTTCTTACACTCACAGTACAAATTACAGTCAGAGATAAACGATTTGAGGGAGGTAGCATATTGTGTTATGTTATCAGTCTCAGATTGGAAATACGATAGAAATTTGTGGCGTTCAACTAATGGATTTTTCTTAGGGCACAGATGCTCAGTTAGTAATGAAACTATCTTGTCATATTTGAGATCAGTTGGGGCAAGTGGTGCGGATAACGAAGTTAACAATGAGTACGTCTTAGGCCCAATGCTATTTAAAAACAGCCGAGTACTGAACTCGGTATTAATTTCCACATTCTTGATTTCCAAGTAATTTTGAAATCGCAGTCTGTATTGTGAAAATGTTTCCTTACTTGAATCAAATTCTTCAAAACTTGAAATAACAGGCCATGAATTAGAAAGTGCCTGTTTGGGCTGTGATACTGCTTGAATTAATGATTGATGGTTCGAAGCCAAAATATTAAGCAACTCTCTAAATTGATCATCATTCATTTTGAATCAATTTGATGATACTGAACTATTTGAAAAAAAAAAAAAAAGGTAAACTTACGTAGTTTGTCCTCGTCGCCAATCAGTTATGTCGCAACTTGATAATTGAAATGAAAAACAATAATTAGAAATATCATAACTATATTAAGGAAAACAGAAATTGATTTCGTTTTTTTAAAAAAAGGGTACATTAGATTATTATATAACAATACCATATTAATGTCAATTGAGAATGCAAAGAGATTTTAACATAGGGGGATATAACACGTATACTCTCTTTGTATGTACTTAAAATGTTTATGAATGTATCGATTGTAAATATAAAAATTACATATGGTTATCTACAACATTAAATTATTTATTAACCGACTTCGAAAGAGGAGGTTACTCAATTCCATACGTAAGTGCCTTTTTTTTTCTATGTATGTCCACCGATTACTCCGATTGGACCAATTGGAAAGAAACCTTTTGCATCTTGCATATTATCGTTTTTTAATTATGTTTCAGCAACTATTGAGGTGTTTAGATGAAACTTGCAGGCAAGTGCCAAATTATTAATTTTGAGAATACAAAAAACTATTAACTAAGCTTAAATGCGGTTTGAAAATTAAAAAAAATATTATTGATATGTCCAGTCATGAAATAAATGCTTCCTGCTAAAAAATTTCAATATTATTTTCTTCCTTCTCCACTTCCCTCTATGATGGTGAATTGTCTCATTTTTTTCTTTATGTTACGATAGCTAGCCTAAGTTACCTGGTGGAACTTGTAGAGACGAGAATCTTAAAGATGGTCATTTATCAGGAATTGTTTCCATTTCGAAGCAGTCATATTCTCAGATACCGAAATAACAAACGTATATGTTGTATATTATATTTCCCAATAAAACTTGTCGAAAAACGGCCAAAATCTCAACTATTCAGTACCTATGGCATCTTGAAGTGGTCGGATTTATGTTACACCGGAGCAAAACTGAACACCTGAACACCTCCTCTCGGAACACAGATGTATGTATGTAATTAACAAGTACCGAAGACAATATTCCTCAAAGAAAAAAATTGTCATTGTTGAAAAAAGGTTTTATGTGTCTTCCCGATAGAACATTGGTCTTTACAAAAAATCAAAGTAGACAGTGTGTTAAAAGGTGTGTTCTGCACGCACCGCAAACGATTTTCAATTTTCTCGGCATATTTATAAAATTGAAAATGTGACTATTAAAATACAAAGTTGATTAAAATTGATATTGTAGCGTGAAATCGATAAGCAAATAAAAAAAAACATATGGCATAAACTCCCACACCGTTTGTTGGAACAAAATAAGCGGTTGGAACGAACTGTTTGTGTCTAGATCTTTCCGTGATGGAATATTCCAGGCCTGACTATTTACGATTGTATATAAGGAGCAGTGACTGAACGAGTTAAGGTCTGGCCACACATGTCCGCACCGTAGCAATAATACAGGTTATGTTTAGAATATTTTTAATTTAACTTACATATTACCTTTAGTTATGCCTAAAGTTCAAGCCACACATGTCAGACACAGGCCACTTTAGGCATAACTAAAGGTAACATGTAAGTTAAATTAAAAATATTCTGAACATAACCTGTATTATTGCTACGGTGCGGATCCGGTGCGGACATGTGTGGCCAGACCCTTAGTCGGGCGGAGGCCCCTTAACTCCTAGCACATCACGATGAGCTGCACCACAGCGAAAATAACATAAATTAACAACTCAACGCACCTTCAAATACCACAGGTAGTATAAGGTAATGAGGTAAATCAGGATCGTTCCATTAGTATTAATGGTTCGAATTTCACATCTTAATACTGTTTTTCTGTTTTAGAGGGATCAGCAAAAAAAAAAAAAAAAAAAAAAAAAAAAAAAAAAAAAAAAAAAAAAAAAAAGAAAAAAAAAAAGAGAGTTAGTCGAAGTCTGTGTCTTGACAGTGAAGTTCAAGTCATATGATTGTGTGTTATAACTTTATCAATTTTGTAACCTGCTCAAATATTTAAGTTTTATTAATTCGTTGGCATTGTGATAACTGTATATTTTAGTTAATAAATATTTGTAACCCACATAAGTGCAACAATATATTTATAATATAAAGGCCCGGGATAGACGAACGTGGTATAGCGGCATTGACCAACTGGGCGGGCATTGCATTAAAACGGATAATTTTATTTTGATTAGTACGAATACATACTAACTGTTAATAAAAATTATTAAATTAAAATTTTAAATACCATGTTCAATACATCACAATCTTTTCGGAGGCGGCGCAAAATTTAAAATTGTTAACACTAAAAATTAGGAAAATCTTAAAACCTCTATAGATTTTCTATTTTGCGCCGCCTCCGAAAAGATTGTGATGTATTGAACATGGTATTTTATATTTTAATTTAATAATTTTTATTAACAGTTAGTATGTATTGGTACTAATCAAAATAAAATTATCTGTTCTAATGCATTTTTCCGCTTTTCATACAATTTTCAATTTTGCTGCATATTCATAAAAATCAGAAGGTAATTATTTCATACTTTTCATTGCATTTATTTTTACTGGTTCCTAGTTTCCGAAGTCAGTTTAATTTTTTTTTATAAAATGTTTTTTTCTATATTTCTAATCTTTCTAATATTTAAAGAAGAACAAGGTACATCAGAAACAGTTTGTTTACTTTTACCTCTGAAATTCGTTATATGCTGTTATTTTTATTTTTGGCTGGGACTTTGGGGAAAAAAAGAATATGCAGATTACTTAAGAACAATTATTAATCACAACATAAAAATAATGAGAGGTGGGAGTTAAAAACTTTATTGTAGAATTCCAGCAATGGCAGGAATCACTTTATCCCATCCAGCTCTTTAGGTTCATTGGTCAGCCAGTAATTTCAGTAATGTACACATTCTTGAACCATCGACTAAAATCACTAATTATGGAACTGCAACATTGTAAATTAAAGCTCTTTTGCTGAACTGTTGTTGATTAAGGTAACTGCAAAATTATTTTCCATAACAATGCATAATTTTTCCACAACAAACCACTTACTCCAAGCTAATATCTATTAAAAGAAGACTAAAGAGAATTCCACATGTCCATACTGAGAAAGTCCTCAAGATGGAAAAAACTTAAAAAAGTTTCAGACATTAAGGTTTAATTAGCAACCAAATAATGACTTTTACACTACATTTATTCTTTAGATGAGAATAATCAATTATAAAGGTAATAATAATTTTAGCAAATACCATTTTTCTGACCTGGTAACTATTGCTAAATAAAATGGAAAAAAAAAAAAAAAAAGGAAAGAGAATAATAACGACTTATTGACATATCAAAAGTTATAAAAAAGGGAAATAGATAAACACAAGTGATAAAAGTTTTTCAGTCTTTTAATGAAAGGAAGAAAAATTATCTTAAATACAGATTATGACCTACTATCTTATTTACAAAAGTGAATCAATTGGGTGACTATTTCAATTCTAATCAATTTTTTCATGATTGACTAACTAAAAAATCAGTCTCTTGAATTGGCATTATTAGATTCAACCACCATTAGCCTTGTCCTGAATCATAGCTTCTGCTTTATAAACTTTCCAACAAATAAGATAATCTCTGGCGAGTTTAAATAGAGGATAGTGATTGGCAAACAGAAGCAAAGATATTGATATTATTTTATACCATTCAGTAGTTCGCATTAGAATAACAAGCTGGAGAAGAACAAATGAAAGTTGGAGGCCAACCAAAGAACACAGAAAAAATGCTGGATTGTGGAAAATGTTCTGAAACAAACAAAATAACAGAATTAATACAATTGAAAAATGGCAGCTATAGAATAATGGATAGATATAATAATACATAACGTAATACAAAATATAACAAAAAAAATTCATCTTTGGACTTTTTTTTAAGGAAATATAAATACAGAAATATAAGTGTAAAGCCCGAAGGAAAAACTGGGTAACTCAGATTTTTCACAATTCAAGAAAAACGAATTTTTCTGTCAGCAGCCCAATTTATGCTGTTGAGTTTGGTAAAAGTTTATGAAAAAATGTTAGATTGCACTTGGAGTATAGGTGAATGAAATCCAATAATCAAACTCAGAAAAAAAAAAATTATTGATTTTTTCTAACGCATATAAACAAACTCCTAAAAACTGGAGAAAACCAGGCAATGCCACGATTTGTACAGGTACTACACTTAAGGCACTGTCACTTTCATTTTTCTTGAGGAGTTTTTCATGATACTCCTGCGCTTCCCGCCCACAAAATGTCTTCAGGTAATTCAAGTCTGCTTATTTTGCTGTTTTATTTAAAAAGTTGAAGCTTAGTTTTGTAAGCACGAGGAGGAAAATGAAATTCGCCTGGATGAAGAGTTCCTGCAGCTTCTTGAGGATCCCACGCTGGTCGCTTGATCATGACCTCTATTCGATTTTTTGTTAATCTTCTGTGGACGACGAGGGTTGGAGCTCATGAGGGAACTCTAGAATGCTCCATTGAAGGTATCTCGATCAAATACGACCCTTGGTCAAAATTGGTTAAACGGAGGGGGCACTTTACTAAATAAATGTTGTCTCATTATCAGGTGTTTGTTTTTTTTTACTCAAATACGGCTTTAACGATTTTGATTGATAAAAAGATTAATGTTACTTAAGAGAGTAAATACATGATACTTAAATTTTTGAAGCATCGCAGGTATGTAAAAATATAGTATAAGATTATAGTCTATAATTAATATAGGTATATTTTAGTCTAGTAACTTTTGTTCCATAATAAATTTGTGAAAACAATATAAAGCGAGTTTAGAGGAAGAGTAATCGTTCTTGATTTCCAGAAAGGCATAAGAGACGTAAATCTATTCTATCTATCTATCGATTCACTTTCACGATGTATTTGCAAAAAGCAACTCGTAGTAAAAAACAAGCAAGCAGTAAAAAAAAACTCGACTGTTTATGAAATTAGTCCCTTCATAAATAAATTAGTAATAATGAATCGAAAAGTGCTGAGAACTACCAAATATGACACTAATCAGGCCAGTCAGGTGAGCACTTTGTTCATTCCAATCCTTGAAGAGGTTGAACTGCTGAATGATAGCTTTCCTGTAACTTTCTCTGACGGTATCAAATCAGTGATTTCGCCTGCAATTGCAAGGGAGACCTGTGACCCTGGGCCCTCAGCTTTTTATTTACATCTCTCATAATACCCGTAATTGGGCATTTCTCTGAAAAAGTAGGCTCCACAGGATTGTCAACTCCATCCGAAGAAGCAGCTTCCATTCTTCTATCACTAAAACCACACAGCCACAAAGTTCAAACGGTATCGGAACACCAACTGTTTTTACCTGTTTTTTCCCCAGTACGCTGAATATTCACTCAATGATTTAAGGCATTTGGCCTGGTTTTTCCCCTGTTCTGGTTCTCTCATCAGATCCAGCACCCTTCTAAACATGGGAATCCATCGTTAACTCATATTTGACCAAAAACCGAGTTACCCGGTTTTTCCCCTGTACTCTTCAAGTGCAGCAATTGGGAGCAACTTGTTTGTGATAAAGGATATTTTTCTGTTTTTTACTGAAAGGAAAACAGCTTTAAACCTGCATACAGAGTGTTAGTTAATTAAATATTGTAACCATTCTTAGCTAAATAGAGATTTAATATTAAATTACTTTTAATACTCTTGTATAACATAGGCATTAAACAGGAGTTAAGTTACTAATCAATGATTTTCTACTCGAAAATGCTCTAATTTTGATGCCCCACTACTGAAGTAGAAATAATTGCAAAAGTCAGTGAATTATTTTCTGATGTTATAAACATAAATATTATAATTATTTAAAGATACTTGTTTTCAAGATTATAAAACATTCGCCTCAAGATCATTATCAATTTCTTCTATTGTAACTTACACGACTTAACTCATAAGAGTAATAATCGGTTGAACTCAAATACTAATTTAGATTTAGATTTGAAAGAGCATTTATAGTCGATGATAATGAATCAATCTTAAACAATTTACTGAAAATCAATAGCTACATTGAATTATTTCATAACACCCTTTCATGTCAGAAAAGAAGCTCAGCTGCTTTTTTTTTTTTTTTTTTATGAAAACTACATTATACATAAACAGCATAGATAAATAATGTTCTTACATAAAATCTAGTATGGTAACTATTTCCAGGCTCTGCAGCATTTGAAATACCTTCTGCTTTATAAAACTCCTTACTATACTTCACAAGTGCACCTTGCTGCCATAAAATTGAATCAGACCACCTAATGAGAAAAATATTATGAGATTAGTAAACAGTATGAATTATAAAACATAGGTGTCAGGTATAAGCATAACCTAAATATTTATGAAAATACAACTTGAATATTCAGCAAAAAAACCTGTCAGATGCTTACACATGAGAGGGGAGATGACAGGCTCGTCCTTCAACTTTCACCCATTTACCAAGATGCAGAGCAGCTCTATGTAATGTATCACAATACCTGTAAAGCATTACAGTACAGCAGAAGTACTCCTTTCCAAGATAAGATATATTGTTATTAATAAAATGATAATGAAAAATAAATAAATCAACCCCCATTAAAAAAACACATGGTAATTTTTGATTACCTTGAATTTAAAAAAAAAAAAAAAAAAAAGGGCTTCATTTTATTTTAAACAAAGCTTTCCAATTTTGAAAAATATTAATGAAATCCACCCAAAAAATAACAAGCCAGTATCATTAATACAAATTTGTTTATGTGCATAAAATAATAGACTAAAAACTTTTTTTCCAGATGTATTAGTGGTCACAGCAATTCATTTTTGGAGAAAGCACATGGCACACTCAATATCTCTCAAGCCTACTTATGACAGTGTTGGTCTTAAAGGTTTTTTGGGCCTATTAGGGGATTTTGTTAAAATGAAATTTGTAATCTCCTAGTAAGCTTCAGAGATTTGAATATGTTGAATTAATATATTTCAGCAAAAAGGATCATGATTGCTGCGTAGAATTAGTAGTGTCAGATGATTTTTTCTTCGGATAAGATAAAGTTTCTGAATGAAGAAAAAGTTCACTCAGAGTAGAATGTAAAAATGGACAGTAAAATAAATTAAGAATAAAGATGTCTCCTGGTCCACAAATTTTTCAAAAAATGTTTCTCCCAAACGGAAATCATTAAAATCTTAAGTTGAAATAATTATATATGACCAATTTGATAGTTTTTCAATCTGTCTCATATAACATTAAATATACGAAAATAAAAAAAAATTGTTTTCCAATATCAATATTAAGTCAGAAATAACTAAAAAATCGGTTACAATAATTTAATATAAAAATGTGACATGGTGTAAATTCAGTAATGTAAAATACAGAAATTAGAATTTAGGCGAGAGAAAAAAAAAAAACATTGGTAACTACCAAAAAGCACATGGTGTGCTTCATAAGCCAGACGCCTACTGATTTAAATAAAGGCACACACCGGAAGGTAAAGTAAAAGTTGATTAATAGCTGAGTTTTGATATTTAACTCTTAAACTAAAGGTATCCTCTTCAGGGAGACAAGCTGATAAAGATCAAATAAAGTTCCTTTAACATCATCATTAAAAAGTAATATCAAAGAAAATATCACCATTAATTAATGTGGAAATCAATTCAATTATCAGAAAATGGTTTTTACTAATATGTCTAATTGAAAAAGTAGTAAATAATTAAGATTACAGAAAATAATTAGTATTGATGAAAATAATTAGGATTGATGAAAAAAAGAAACTAAAAAAAATTATTAATATAAAGCATAGAGAGCCAATAGTCCATGATTATATTGATGAAACTATACTGAGTAATTATGCCAAAAGTAACTGAAAGGAATTCATAAATTTTTCTCTGATCTTAACCATTTTATTTGTTAAACTCTTTGGTTGTATTATTAATTTGTTCATTACACTTTGAATATATTTGTTTTTCTCTTTTAACTTTGTATTATTTTAAATGAATTCATATGTTTGTTCATATGTTTTTATACTTTCATATTTGTGGTAATAAATAATGAGGCATATGATATTGGTCAGTCTAAACAAATTTCTACTTTCAGAACTTAATACAGCTAAAATGTTTTGGATAAGTTGGTTAAGCAGTAATTTATTTTAATTAAAAAAAAGTGAAGTCTGGTGAAACTCCTCCATGTATATAAATGCTAAAGCGTGTTATTTACATTTGGATCCCAGTGGAAAACTTTAAGCCCACCAACATCTGTAGGAATTTTTTTTTCTTCATACCCCATTGATAGGTCTTTTCTATCTGGAGTTCCCAACTTTAAAGGAAACCTGTATCATAAAGATTTAAATTGAGGATCAGGGCGACCATTAAGTCTCAACACTTTTTTTCCTTAAACTTTATTTCTGTATATGTTTCGGCCGTACGGCCATCATCAGTGCTGAAATGTGATGATAGTCAAAAAAAATTTTTTGACTATCAATCACATTTTAGCACTGATGATGGTCGTATGCGTATATGCGGGAATAAAGTTTAAGGAAAAAAAGTGTTGAGACTTAATGGTCGCCCTGATCCTCAATTTAAATCAATTGGATAGTCTCAAGAAGAGGAGGGTAAAATTAATAACTAATCTGTATCACAAAGTTATATGTATATACGCAAGGAACATCACAGGGGTCATGACCTACCGCCCAAATATTTTGGCTTTTCAATTATTTTGTATTTCTACGCAAATAATGGAATTAGCTGGTCAAAATGCCATAAACATAACACTTTTGGTTGTTTAGAATGCAATCCTTCTTAATACAAAGTAATAATCTCATTAAAAAACAGTGCTGTCTGCCATGTGATTATGAGTCAGGAGGGTCATAACCCCCCTCAAAATTTCTATTTGGATCCGCCCCTGTATGTATATTAAATGCAAAAAAATTCAAATACAACATTCAGATGCTTGCCCCACTGTTCAGCAAGCTGAGTTAAGATAGTATAAGGAAGTTCTTCTATGATTGAGATCAGTCACCTTCAACTTTTGTTAAAAATTAATCTACTTTTGGCATACTTAATATTTATGTTATGATCTTGGCTATCCCTTCGTCACTAATTGCTAATGAAAGAAATGGAACTCCTTACTTCACAGGATAGCAGTGGACAAGGTACATAGTAAAACAACCAATCCATATGAATGTAAGATGCTGAGTAGCCCAGTAAACATCATAATATAGATAGTTCTGAAAAAAAAAAAAAAAAAAAAATTGAATAATACATTTTTTTTTTTTATACTAAACAATTACAACATTTGTTGATGTTTTTCTAAAATTTATATACTTGAGCGAAGCAGCAAGGAATGAACCCAGCATAGTAAGCATTTAGCATAGAACTGAATAAAATTTGTCTCATTCGATTGTTAAAATCACATCTCAAATTTTCTACTTCCTCCCTTATGGCATTGGGGGAAGATGAACAACTATGAAGAGGTTTACCTAAAAAAAAAAAAAAAAAAAAAAAATATGTGAATGAAGTTAAGAAACATACATAACAACAATTTGAATAATAAGTTACCAATCAATCTATTTTTGTAATCATCTTGAACAGTAGATGGAATTGAGGTAACATCAAAGAATGGACTTATACTTAGCCCAAAAAGTATAAAATATACAGAAATCCTAAAATTAAAATAAAACATACAGATAAGTTTGGAAATACAATAATATAAACCATAATTTTAAAATATGATATTTGATACACTTACGGATAGCATAGGTAGAATATGTTAACTAATGGATGAGTTCTCATTACATGAAATGCACACCAAACAAGACAAGTCATAACTACACCAAGCAAAAACAATCTAAAACATTTAAAAGATACATATCAATAAGAAATAACCAGATACATGAGTAGTTCAAAGCATTAATAATATACCTAATTAATTGCTCCAATAATGTCCATAAAGGAGCTGGAGCCCAGTGAAGAATAAGATAGGTCAATATTCCATAGATTAATCTTCGAACCAAAATTGTTAGAATAAAACCAACGAGATGGGGATCGATGAGGTACAAATTCTAATAAAAAATAAATCCATTTTTTTTTTCTATATTATGTTTATGTATAGAATCAACACAAACAGCAACGCTTATTACCATAGCATGATTTGCATTCGAATTGGGAAGCCACCAAACTGAACGATAGAGATGAAGAAACTGAAGGAACACAGCAGTAGCAGTGTAAACAAACATTATAATTTCAAACATAATATTGCTGTCATGAGGAAGTGCTGGCATAGGCATATGCTTGGGGGAAACTTTTGTAATGTTCTCAGGAGGAGTACACCTAAAAAATTACGAAAGTAGACATGAATAAATTTCAATAACACCATAATTCACCATCGAATAGACATAAACAATTACTTATTTTTGGAATCATCAGCATTAAAAAATGCATGTTGTTTAGATGAACCAGAACGATTGATATTTCTCCTCCCACCGGCCATCTCTCAAGTTAAGACACCGGTCAGGGAAAATTGTAAATTTTCCTTGACAAAAATATTACGATGTAAATTCATCGTGAGAATTCTGACTCGTCCTACGAAAAAGCGATTCCATTTGTGTGGTCTGTAAACAAATCTTTGATGAATTCAGTTAAATATCAACACTTATAACCTACCTACAAAGAGCTCACAATGTTGATATCTGCAGTTTTGCTTGGAAGGTTTTCCAAATTCAAATACTTACAATGTAAATCAAACTGATGCGATTTTTAAGTAATATCCTTGTTAAGATAAGAACGATATTGTGTGAAAATGGCATGGTATCTGTCGAAATGAATAAAAAAATTATAAATTATTACTGTTTTTGGGGACTGATCATAGGACATTGAGATACTCATTAAAACCTAGGATGCACTGGGTTTCCTTGTCGCAAACACTCGGATTCGAGTTGCCTAGTCAACCTCAACTCTTATAATCTAGTGCATCCAATTTGTTCTTGAAATATTTCAAGCGAGGTCACGTCCTCGGGAATCGCAGTAACCCATTATCTAGGTCTATAAGTAAAACGAAATGACCAACATAAACCAAGTATTCGTGGAATATTCAAGGATCAAAATAGCTGGGACACAATCTATATAATCCTTGACACATTATAATCGGAGGATTCCGAAATTTTGTTCGGATGAGTCCACTCGTTTGGAAAAAAAGGCTGCTAACAACAGGTTGTTAAGTTACTGGAAGCAGGAAAATTGAATGCACCTTGAATTGAACGTTCGTATCCATAACAATCTTTATTGAAGCACGACTCTTTTTTTCAACAATTAGCTCTTTATGTTCTCACCAAGACTGTTTTTTCAACCAAATCCAATTCGACAAGACCTCTATGGAAAGGAAATCTTTCTCTAAGAGTTGACTGATTTAAATATCTCGGCTCCCCCCCCCCCTCAATAATTCATTAAATGGCTTACGTATAATGTACTGACATTGCACGCGGGTTTTCAAAATGTAAATGACTCTACAAGTCACCAGGAATAATGAATTAGTAAAAGTATATATTGACATAAATAGTAGGAACAAAAATATTATTTTTGGATTAATTATGAGAGTAGAAATTAAAGTGTTCTTGAACAAGGACTTTTGTAGCGATCTAGTAATAATAGCGATTCAAGATATTATGAGATGAGAAGAAATATTACAAGCGAAGTGGAGAAACATTTTCCCGACTTTCATTGGCATACTCTAAGGTTAGTTCAGTCGCTGGCGATAATATAAAATTTTATTGTGTAACAAAAATTCGGGGGCGCAATCGACTATAGGGTGCGCTAGTAGTTTTGCGAAATGTCGGAAGGAACGGGGATATACATAGTTGATGTGATAGACATAATTGGTAATTTTAAAAGACCATTAATTGAAGGGCAGGCTATCCTTGATGTAAACCACACAATTACATGTAGTATAATATCTAGAAGTAAAAAAACAGTTATTTTACAAGCATTGTGCCTTCAAACCTTGTAGCCTTGTGCATTCGCAAATCTGCTACACATTATTATTTTGCATCTTGCTTACTAGTGGTGTGTTGTTTAGTAGAAATCTGTTTATTTGAAACAGTTAATTTCATTAAACAGAAACAGTTAACTGTTTTGGAAAAAAATAAACAGATACAACAGTGTAGTGAGAAAAAAAATGGTAAATAATAATAAAAATTAAACACAAACAATTAGCTTGCAATAGCACGGGCGCGATCTGTTTAATAAACAGTTTTGGTGAAACAGTTTCGAGAAGCAGGCTGTTTCGAGAATTAGCAGGCTAAGAGGCTGTTAACCGAAACAGTTTAGGAAACTGTTTCTTTATCAAGGCCACTGTTTCACGTATCTGTTTCAGTCAAGAGGCTGTTAAATGAAACAGCCTGTTAAACTGTTATTTCTCGAAACTGCCTGTTAACCTGCTAATTCTCGAAACAGCCTGTTAAACTGTCAATTCTCGAAACAGCCGGTTAACCTGCTAAGGCCCGGTGCACATGGGCGACAATGTAAGCTTGCCGTTAGGCGTAATGTTACGCCGATAGGCAGACATACGTTGGGTATACAGGGGCAGTGCACATGGGCGTTAAGTGACGGCCGGATGTTCCGGATTAGTCCAATAGGGCCAGGAGCTAACGCCTGTTTCTCCTCGTATCGGGCGGCTACTATACGCTTTCGCGTTTCACAAGTACCTTGGTTTCAATGGGGCAGTGCACATGAGCCGTTCCTTTTTTTTCTATCTTCCTCTTTAATACAAGTTATATTTAGGTAATATAATTATTAATTCCATTTGTACTACTTATTTAACATGTTATTAGATGTTATGTTATTAGATAACAAATTAAAATTAATCTTTGAAATTATTATTAATTAGATTGATGATTTTGTATCAATATCAATGTGGAATTAATAAGATAAGTAATTTGAGATTTAATCTTTAATATGTTATAACTCATTTTATTTATTTAAGGAATTTAGACGTGTGTAATGGTCAACTGTTTCCTGTAGGATGATTGGTAATCAGGATTTTCTGTCAAATATTCATTATTTGGACAGCCTACATTTGGATCCAAACATGAGGATCTTTGAGACGGCTAAAATGAAGACAAATATATGAGCAACATGTAAAGTGCCTATGCTAGAAGATGAGGTCAGTTACAGATAGTAACAACCAGACTCTAATAGATCATTTTTTGATTCATTGATCCCTTTGATCCAAAATTTTACAGAGGATCAACAATTGCAGTTCAGGGGTGGAGTGATAGATTTAATAAGAACCATAAAGAGTCAATCCATACGGGATACCCATAGAACTGTTCTAAATTCGCCTCAAACACCCATGTTCATCCCTAACCAGTTTTCACAACCATATTATTATCCAACCCCACAGCAACCCAGACAGTTCTCACAGCCGATAAATTTCCCTCCGCCCCAACAAATCCCACCGGTGTGCCAACAAATGCCTGAACAAAGCATACCCACGACAAGCTCAAAATTGTAAATAAAAATATATATGTAAATAAGTGAATTGTAAAATTAAAATAAAATTGTAAATAAAAATATTCTAAGGCGAAATATATTTTATGTTCTGAAAATATGAATTATTACTTTTTATAAATTACCTCAATGTTGCTGCTATCATTTCCATAGGTAGTATGGGATCTCTAACTGAATTATCTTGGCCTTTTAATACATCGCTGATTCTAGCTGCCAATTCACCAAATAATCGAATAGACATTCTAAAATAATTGAAGAATTTTTGTTCATCTTCCCTCAAATTTATAAACATAGACTTAAAAGCACCTTTTAAATATCTCTCATTGTTAAATGGGTGAACCCAATGCCTTCTTTTACATTCACAGTAACAAATGTATTTGTACACCAAGTATGAAAAAACAATTTTTTTTTTATAAATTTGAACTTGTTTTCGAACCATCTTGGAAGAGAAACAAACTACACGGACAGTTCTGAGACAAAAGAAACAGGGTTTCAGAGAGGTAAAAAAAAAAAACGAACAAAAAGCTGGGTATCGGAGTGGCAATTTTGAAGTAACGCGTCGTCCTATCTCCCCATGTGCCCTGGCCCTTTTTTATGAAGGTTTGCGTCTACCTGGAAAAGCTTCTTAGCGTCAAGCGTGCCTTATCGCTCATGTGCACCGGGCCTAATTCTGCCTGCTTCTCGAAACTGTTTCAGTGAAACTGTTTATTAAACAGCTTGCGCCCTTACTGTATCTGTTTAATTCATACGCAAATATGCTAGTCTGTGTAATGTGGCTCTTAAATGTTTTAATTATTAAATTATGTTTTCTTCCGATTGTTTATCCAATTAAACCACAATTTTTATAAACAGAATTTCATTTAATGTAAATTATATTATTATATATTTTAATTTATCGTTTATTTTTACGATATTTAATTTGATTAAATAAAATGTAAAAAAAAGTCCCTCTATTTTCTTCCTATCTTTTATTACAAATTACAAAAGAGAAAAATACCAACGTTGACTTTGTATTGTATATAATCACATAAAACAAAACAAATATACCAATCGATATTATGTCTTTTTAAGACTGCTATCGTCTGTGTGTTTAGCAAACCTATAAAGTATGACAGTATTACTTTTAATCGATTAAATCATTTTGTTTAAATGAAATGAATCTTTATTGCTCTAAAGGATACATGTCCTTGTAGCAAGGAGTACAAAGCTGGATATCAATAATATATAAACATAAATAGTGCTAATATCCTATACCCAATAATAAAAACAGAAAACAAAAATTAAGACCTTTCGTGCTCTATACCATAAGACTACACTATACCTTTATCCATACTTTACAAATATTTAGTAATTAAAATAAATACCTCCTCATTGCATATAATTGTCTTTCTTATTCATTGACAATAAAAGAGCGGATTTTTAGTGCCTCTTGCAAATAACAATATATATTTTTTACATCTTTGCTATTTTTGGGGTTTAATATATGAAAGTAGTTATCTTGGTCATATGTTAGGCATTGCGGAAGATAAAATTTATGGGTGGAGTTGTACATTGGGCAGGAGATTAAAATATGAAAAAGGTCTTCGGGTGTGTTTAGATTGCATATTGTACAATTTTCTTTGGGGTTATCAGGTGTGTGATATTATTTGTGGTTATTTTGATGGTATGTACGCCAGAGGTTCAAAGTTGTGCTGCAGTTCTAAGATATCGAAATGTAGTATTGCGGTAGAGGTAATAATTGGCTTCATCTTTTAATGGTTCTAATTTACAGTACAATAGACTATATTTAGATTTTGAAAGTAATTCTTTATCTTATAGGTTAATTTTTTTGATATTGGTGTTGGTAATTTTGCCGATAGGCAGGTTGTAGGTAGAAGGAAAAGAGGGATCCAATGGACATTACATGAAAGGCTCGAGGATCTTGACTTTGCCGATAAAGTTTGCCATCTAGCACAACGGTTTTCTGACATGCAGGCAAAGTTGAGGAAACTAGAAACCGTCTGCAAAGTTGGGGTTTAAAGGTAAACGCTTCCAAGACCAAAGAAATTCGGTTAAATGTGGAAAATGAGGAGACCCTACAGCTAAGTGATGAGGTCCTTGAACGGGTTGATGCTTTCACTTACCTGGGAAGGACTGTGGGAAGAGATGGAGGCACTGACCAAGAAATAGTTTGCCGGATCCGCAAAGCAAATGTAGCCTTTGTTCAGCTATATCCTGTATGGCGTAACAAGAATATATCCCGCAATACTAAGATAAAACTGTACAACTCCAACGTAAAGTCCGTCCTCCTCTATGGCTGTGAAACTTGGAAAATCTCCAAAAAGGTTCTGAGCCAGCTCCAAGTTTTTGCGAATCGCTGCTTTAAGAGAATTCTCTCGATCAGCTGGGACGATAAAATCTCAAACGAGAGGCTGGCTCAATTGTCTAGACAGAAGCCATTGGGGGAGCAGATTGCCACGAGAAAGTGGAAGTGGATTGGACATACCCTTCGTAAAAGAGATGGAGGCATTGAGAAGACGGCTCTTGATTGGAAGCCCCAAGGATCAATAAGTCGGGGGAGACCCAAGCTGACCTGGAGAAGAACAGTAGAGAAAGAGGTCATTAGAGCTGGAAAAACATGGAGAGAGGTCAAGGCCCTAAGCGGGGATAGAGACGGATGGCGAGTTTTTACTTCGGCCCTTTGTTCCTACTATGGCAGCCATAGGACATAAGAAGAATTATTTTGCCGATGTCCATTCTTATTTTTATAGGATCAGAAAATATTAATGGGTCGAAATTTGAGTAATTTTCTAAGAGATCCTGTACCTGTGAAACCCAGTTAAATTTTTTGTTTGATTTTTGGCTATTGTGTAGAGACAGTAATTTTAGGTAACATAATTTAGGGTATCTTATGTTCTCCATTTCCAAAATTTTTATTAGCCAATTTAATGTCATTTTTATTATACAATAGCTAATATGTGTTGAGCGCGCTTCTATTCTATTTATATGTTGGGGGTGGATTTGTTCAAGTTTAACAATCTTTTATAAAAGCTCTGATGCACGTTTTCAAGACTGTCGATGTATCTCAGTGCCCAGATAGGTGAAGAGTACAGAAGTGTGCTAAGTACTAGGGATTCATTTAATTTATTAGTTGTTTTCCAAGAGCAGTTTTTTGTTTTTGCACAGATGTCTATTACAGCGCCAATTGCCTGTTTGGCCCGGGCAGTGATTGCAGCTGTGGCTTTATGGAATACCCCTGAGGAACTAATTAGGACGCCAAGGTAAGTATAATCGGTAACAATTTCGATTGGTCTTTTATTATAAACTGGAGTTCTGTATTTCGACCGTCTGCCTTTATGCACAACTAAAGTTTTGGTCTTTTCTACATTGACTTCAAGGCCGTTTTCTGTGCGATGTTGTGGAGAATGTTTAATTTATTCTGAACATCTGGCAATGAATCCCCAATAATTATGAGATCATCAGCATACAACAATAGAAGAATGTCGCACCAACCGTTAATCGGTATTCCTGTGGCTCCTTTCTTTCTAAAGTAACCCTCGATGTCACTTATAAATAGTGAGAATAGGGCGGGGCTTAGAGACTCTCCCTGCATCACGCATTTAGTGATAGGAATATTTCCAGTTATTTCGAATCCATTTTTTATATATTGAGTGGCTCTCATATAAATTCTTGACTAGTCTGATTATTTTTAAATCATTTTGTTTTAACATTTCAGTATCTTACCACCCCCTACGTGTCGTAAATGAAAACAAATTTATTTAATTTGTAGTTTTTGATTCTTAAAATTTCTATGGGGGCAGCTGCCCTCACTGCACCCCCTCCCTCTGCGGACGCCCATGGCTGAAGTTTAAATTGGAAGGGGGCCAGTTTTTCTTTTTATATTTTATTTAATCAAATTAAACAATAAATTAAAACATATAATAATATAATTTAAATTAAATGAATTTTGTTTATAAAAGAATGGTTTAATTGAATAAAAACACTGGAGAAAACATAATTTAATAATTAAAACATTTAAGAGCCACATAACTCAGAGTAAGCAGATTTGCGAATGAATTAAACAGATACAGTACGGGAGCAAGCTGTATAATAAACAGTTTTACTGATATAGATTCGAGAAGCTGATGAAAGAAGATTCGAGATTCATTAAACAGCCTGTTAACCGAAGCAGATACGTGAAACAGTTGAAACGGTGGCCTTGAAAAAGAAACAGTTTCCCAAACTGTTTCGGTCAACAGGCTGTTAAATGAAACAGCCTATTAACCTGCCAATTCTGCCTGCTTCTCGAAACTGTTTCAGTGAAACTGTTTATTAAACAGCTTGCGCCCGTACTGTATCTGTTTAATTCATTCGCAAATCTGCTATGTTAAGTGGCTCTTAAATGTTTTAATTATTAAATTATGTTTTCTCCAGGTAGCTTATTCAATTATACCATAATTTTTATAAACAAAAAATTAATTAATGCCTATTAAAAGTTTTGATTTATTAGTTATTTTTAGTGCTGTTTAATTATTTTACATAAAGCTTAATTTTATATTAAACTAGCTGTATATCCCGGTTTCACCCGGGGAATTTCATTTTTCTAATAAACGTGAACAAATTTAAAGTGAGATCATAACGATTTTTATAACAATAAAGAATATACCCAGAGACTGGCTGAAGTTATGAAATTTTAATATGGACAGGTGTTCGCACATCTTTAAGCTGTATAACCCGGTTTGATCGGGGAATTTCATTTTTCTAATGAAATGGTTGATTTCGTAAAAAACCATTGTAAAGTGGGTTCATTACGATTTCTATAAAAATAAAGAATATCAGCTGAAGATCAGCTGAAGTTATGCAATTTTAATATGGACAGGTGTTCGCACCTGGTATGAAAGAACTACTGGCGAAATTTGGAGAATTTAGGATAAACGGTATGGATTTCTATAAAGAACAAACAAACAAACAGAAATATTGGCCTGCAGTTTCAGCTTCTCGCAAATCGGCTTGCCTAAGCCTTTGTGGCGCAAAGCGGGCCTCGTATTCCTGGGCAGACTCAGTTTCCCGCGATTCTGCCTGTCTAAGCCTCTGTTGTCAATCCTATTTTGATGTTCGTCGAGAGTTTCAGCTGCTCGTATTTGACGTTGTTTTTTAGCTTTTGAGCTCACTACTCCTATTGAAGCTCGCTTCTTAGGAGGCATTTATAAAAAATAAATTCACCATACATGTAAATAAACGTATTGTAATGTTAAAAAAAAAAAACATATGGTTTAAAAATCCCAGAACTCGACATCTACCTAGAGACGGTCTTTCCGGGCCTTGTTGGCCTCTTCAAAATCTATAAAATGATTTTTTAGGCCGTTTTTTCGACTTAAACGGTCG
Source organism: Aelia acuminata (assembly GCA_911387785.2). Classification (NCBI taxonomy): domain Eukaryota; kingdom Metazoa; phylum Arthropoda; class Insecta; order Hemiptera; family Pentatomidae; genus Aelia; species Aelia acuminata. The sequence continues at coordinate 51,659,235 of OU426978.1, read as the reverse complement.
ATTTGGTAAAAATAAAACATTGTAAAGCGAGATCCTGACGAATTTTTTAACAATAAAGAATATACCAAAAGATTGGCTGAAGTTATGCAATTTTAATATGGACAGGTGTTCGCACCTGGTATCAAAGAACCACTGAGCGAAATTTGGAGAATTTAGGACAAACGGTATGGATTTCTATAAAGAACAAACAAACAGAATTTCAACTTTATTTATATAGATTTTTTATGAGAAATTGTCATTCTAACTTGTGAGATATTTTAATAATTAAAACATAAATTAAAAGAATGCTGGAATGCCAATTGGACCAGTGTTTTTCTTTTTTCCCATATAGTACTGTTTTAACCCTCCGGCGGGCGCGCCTATTTGAGTTAAGCCGCGTTTACACAGGAGTTTGAAACACGAGTTGCAAACAGAAATTGCAAACATATCTAAAAACGCGCATTTTTAGACGAAACATTTCGCTGTTGCAAACAGTTTTTCAGTGTTTGCAACAGAAATTTTTGTTTCCACCTGAAGTCGGTAAAGATCAAAGGGAGTTGCAAACTTTTGTTTGCAACACTGGTTTCGGTCACTATGTGCCGTTGAAACACGAAACAGAAGCATTTCCCTGCCATCCCCTACGCTGCCACCTTCACTCTCACTCACGTGATCACTCGCACCACCCTTTCTCGACTCAAGTGTCATTTCCTGTCTGGACTGCTACTAGTTACCTCGTGCTTGTTGTGAGTTCTCTCGTACTTGTTGTGAGTTATCTCGTGCGTATTGTGAGTGATCAGTGGTGAGTGACAATGGAAAATTCACTGAGTGAGAGTGGGAAGATAACAACATTCTAAAGTTAATTAGCTTATACAGAGAGCAGCAAGTCCTCTGGAACCAAACTATTCCCGATTACAAAAATAAAAACATGAAAAACTACGCATGGAATGACATTTCACGTGAAATGAATTTAAGCAAGGCAGAGGTACAAAATAAAATGAGGAACCTCATTATTAAATTCAATAGAGAAGCTAAAAAAATCTGGATCGGGGGCCGACGACGGGAAAACCAAGTGGAAGTTTTTTCAACCAATGATGTTCCTGAAGGACAAAACGATCCCCAGGCAAGTTCGAGAGACAGCGGAGGAGCAAGAAGCAGTAGGCCCAGAGGTAAGCTTTTTTAATAATTATGTATATTTTTACTGAAAAAAATTTACAATAAACATTTTTACAATTAAAAAAACACTAATGTAAGTTTGTGCTAATGTTAAATCAGGATTACACTACGATTTTCGGATCTCATTTGCTAGCTCTGAGGGTTTCCTAGGAATCCGCTTTAGACGTAGAAGTGTCCCCTGGGGCATTCCATCCACGATTCATCCCAAAGTTTCTTGATTTTGCTGTGAGCAAATACACTACCTTCAGAAATGCGTCCTTAGCATCCAACCGAAACATAAGTGAAACAATAGTTTGTATCTACAACTCCTAGCAAGACAATGCTAAAGAATCCTTTATAGTTGAAGTAGTCACTGCCAGTGTTGGTTGGTGCTTGTAGCATTACATGTTTCCCATCCATGCTGCCAATACAGTGAGGGAAGTTCCATTGTCGGTTATACTCCTCAGCGTGATGTAGCCACTCATATTTTGTAGAGGGAAGCTGCAATCAGATGGAAGAAATTAATTATCTAGTACAGCCAGTATAGTATAGCCTATTTATATAGCCTAGTATATTATTTATATTTATAGCCTATATTTGCTAAATTTTCTCGTCGTAGAAAATTGTGCAAATGCACACATGCCACCCCTCTGAAAGTAATATCCTCCTGCTTTAAAAATAAAATCAAAATTTTAATTTTAATTTCTAGTTTAACCAAATAAGCTTGAATAGCGTAATTCTGTGCCACATTTTTCACTAAATTTTTAGCGGGATTAAAGCGTTTTAATGCATGTTTTTGTGCTATTTGGACATGCATATACAAATAAATTAATTATCATACTATTAAGATACCCTCTTTTTTCCAGGATGGAACAGAAGTAGACGAACCAGCTCCTTTTGAAACCAGTGATATTCCCCAAACAAGTGGTGGAAATATTTCCTCGTGTGAGAAAATTTCGTCTGAAATCAGCCCCTCCACTAGTAATAACCGTAAGTACTGCAAACGTAAAAGGAACCCTGAGGCCCAGGAAGCATATGAAGTTATGAAAAAACTTCAATCACAGATGAAACAAAAAGATGACTGTGATGTCAGCTGCGTCAAATCACCGATACTCGATCCCAAATGATAGCAAAACATAGAATAAATCAAGTTTTGTTCGAAATTGGAATGTCTCAATTCGACATTTATTCTAACCCGCCATCAAATGGATCTTCTAGGCCTTCAAGCGCTGGTCTGGACCATCAGTTTACACCAATAGCCGACGCGCTCGCAGTCGTCAACAATCTGGACAATGGTGATGACTCCGTAAAAAAAAACCTATACAGCATTAGAGTAATTTTGTTTGTTGTTTTTGGCCGTTGTACGGTTATTGTTTATTGACCTATGTTATAATTTTTTTATTTAAACTTTAAGTGTAGCCAAGTAGGCCTACATTCATTTCTAAATGTTTGATAGACCCTAATATTGGACTTGTGGTTATGTAACCTGTAATGTATTAAATAAATATTAATGATAATAAAGATATTTTCAGTGATTAGTTCTTAAAATATGAGTTATTATTTAAAAACTAAATATTCCTAATTACCTTTACGTTGTCTCCCAACAAATCTATCAGAGCAGCACACACTTCTGGTACAAATAAAGAAATACCAGTAGTAGATTTTATTGCTTAAAATTATAAAAATATATTTGCCATAAAATACCCTAGGACCTTTTAGGGGTGATAGTGGGGGATTCTTAAACAGGTTCTGAGTCTTAACAACAATATTTTATATTATATTATTTAAAAATGGCTGTCAAAATAACAAATATAGGCTATGTGTAGTCTACTTATAACGTCTTACCTTTATGTTATCCTTCAGAAGATCTATCAAAGCCTCGCACTCCTCAGGTACAAACAAAGATATGGTTGATTTTGATATCTTGAACAGGTAACTCAAGCTTGTGTATGAATCTCCGGTAGCTGAAAAGCGCAAGGTTACGGCTAGTTTTTCCGTTACAGAAATAGCCTTTCGGTAATTCTTATCCCTTTACGAAATTTTGTGACCAATCATTAAAGTTAGATATTCAAAATCCTCACTGGTCATTCTTACAAAGCTTTTAAAACTTCCGTCCGTTCTCAGTTCACTTGATAGAGGGTCAACATCATCTCTATTTAAATCGTCCAACAGGTCGTTTCCACTGTACGTAGCTCTGGAATGCAGAGACGGCCTCACCCAGTATCATCTCGGCCTACGTTGCTTTGACAACACGACACACGCCGCCGCGGCTAAAATGACATCCTCGACACTTGACATCCCGGGAAGGACTGATCCCAGGAACCAGAACATAGGCGAGTCATAATCAAGTTCAAAAGTTTTTCAAACATTTTCATGAAACATGGAAATAAAACCATGAAATAAAAATTGCAAACTTTTATTTGAAACTACTGTTTGCAATAAAAGTTTGAAACTTCGGTGTAAACGCGGCTTTACATCAGCGGGCGCGCTGCGGTGTTTGGACCGCATCTTTGTTTTTTATATATTTTATTAGAAAATAAGCAATAACTTAGTTTTTTTTGTTGTTTACTCATAACTTTAATTTTATACTATGTCTAATGAATGAAAATCATAAGTTGTATAAAGAAAAGGATGGTAAAAAAAAAAAATCTGGTGCGTGCGCGCAACACACAACTTTCACTTACCAACTTACTTAGATTAGAAATTAATGCGTTGTTGTGGTCCCCTCCACGAGACCAATTTTGAGGAAATGTTGGCTATCGCATCTTAGGCATATAAATACATCGAATATCCAGTTTGATCAAAATCGTTAAAGCCGTTTTTGAGTAAATAAAAAAAACACGTGAAAATTATACAAAATATATTAAGTAAAGTCCCCCCTCCGGTTGATCAATTTTGATGACATTTTTACAGTCGTATCTCGGGCATATACATACGTCATATACCCAGTTTGATCAAAATCGTTAAAGCTGTTTTTGAGTAAATAAATAAAACACGTGAAAATGATACAAAATTTATTAAGTAAAGTCCCCCCTCCGGTTAATCAATTTTAATGAAATTTGTACACTCATATCTCAGGCATATAAATAAATCAAATACTCAGTTTAATCAAAATCGTTAGAGCCGTTTTTGAGAAAATCGAAAAAAACTTAAAATTTATTAAATAAAGTACCCCCTCCCTTTGAGCAGTTTTGATGAAATTTTTGCTGTCACATCGCGGGCATATACCTACACTAAATACCCAATTTCAGGTCCCCACGGTTTATAGTTTTTGAGCTAGTCTGTTCACACACACACACACACACACACACACACACAGACACACACACACACACACAGACCATTTCGCGGGACTTGGTTATTTCGACTCAGGGGGTCCCAAAACGTGTATTTCCGTTGAAAACCGGAAGTCGAAATTTTTCACGATCGCAATACTTCCACTTACTATATATTTCAGATATAGGTAAGTGAAAGTAAAAATTAAAATAGCTTTGGCGATAAAAACACACAAAAAAAACTTACAATTGGTAGTAAAATGTATAAGGATATGAACATAGGAATAATGGTGGAGAAAGGTTGACCGTTGTTATAACCGTTAAATCACATATTTTATTTTTACGTTTCGACCCAAATTTTAGGTCCACTTTGGCTGATGCTGTCCCAGTGAATCCATAAGGTATTGTAATTATAAACATAGGCATTGAGGTATGGATCAAGTTTTTAAAGCAATCTAATCAAATATGCAGCTAGATTTCACGATGTGCTAATTTAGTAAAACAAGCCTTAAAATAATAGTACTTGTAAAAATAATTCAAACAATTTTAGACGACGTAAATATCAAAATACTTGCATTTTAATTTGTGAAGAAAGCGCAGACAATGATAAAATAATTCAGTGGAGATTGTCTGAAACTGTAACACGAATGGGCGCGCCGCGGTGTTTAGACCGCACTTACTGACCTATAGGCAGGCGCAAGCGACTATAGGGTGCGCTAGTAGTTTTACAAAATGGAACGAACGGGGATAGACATAGTTGATGTGATAGACATAATTGGTAATTTCAAAAGACCATTAATTGAAGAGCAGGCTATCCTTGATGCAAACCACATATTTACATATGAAATAATATCTAGAAGTAAAAATACAGTTATTTTACAAGCCTTGTGCCTTCAAACAAGCGATCTTAAAGGACTGTCCCATCAAATAAAAGTGGAAATCAAATTTATTAATAATAATAAGCTATTTTCTTGTAATTGTACGTGGTAGTTCTGGTAAATGCAAAAACATCATTGTAACTTTACTCTACGTTTTTCGGTTAGTAATAACATTAATTACCTATTCATACAATCATTGTTATGACAGCTGTCATTTTCATGACAGCTTAGTTTCTTTGTCATATTACTTATTTATTTGTCAAAACTTTCAGACATCACATTGAAAACTTGGAACAATTAAGCACAACGGATATAAGACAAAAAAAGGGAAAATTAAAAAAGAAAAACAAATCTATGACACTATGGTCCCAATGTTTTTGCATAAAACTAGCATTTTGGAATAATAAAATGTCAAATACTAATATTTACCTAGATAAATAGAGTCACTTTCCTTAAAATGAAGGCTACATATCGTCATATGTTTCGAAACAGGCTTATCTATTCTTAATTTTTCCATCCACTCTTTAAGAAGCTTTTTATTTTTTGGAAATAAATGGAATGACACGTCTTTTGATTTTCTAATTGAACACTGAGGGACCGAGCAATAACTATTAGACATTTTTCAAATAATCTTTTGCTCAATCGGGTTTTAATTATGGAAAAATAAATTAAAAACGCCGAAAAACCCTATGAATCCCAGGTAATGGCCCGGCTTCTATCCCCGTTTCTCTAGTTCCTGTAAAGAAGCAGCACCGTCGCTTGCGCCCGCCTATAGGCGGGCGCAATCGAATATAGAGTGCGCTAGTAGTTTTGCAAAATGTCGGAAAGAACGGTGTTAGACCTAGTTGATGTGATAGAGATAATTGGTAATTTTAGAAGACCATTAATTGATGGGCAGGCTATTCTTGATGCAAACCACATATTTACATGTGGAATAATATCTAAAAATAAAAAAACAGTTATTTTACCAGCCTCGTTCCTTTAAACTAGCAATCTTAAAGGACTTCCCCATCAAATAAAAGTCGAAATCAAATTTATTAATAATAATAAGCAATTTTCTTGTCATTGTACATGTAAAGCTGGTAGTTCTGGTAAATGCAAACACATCATTGTAACTTTACTCGACGTTTTTCGGTTAGTAATAACATTAATTACCTATTCACACAATCATTGTTATGACAGCTTAGATTCTTTGTCATATTATTTATTTATTTCTCAAAACTTTCAGGCTTCGCATTGAAAACATGGAACAATTAAGCACAACGGATGTAATAGAAAAATGGGGAAAATTAAAAAAGAAAAACAAATCTATGACACTATGGTCTCTATGTTATTTGCATAAAACTAGCATTTTGGAATAATAAAATGTCAAATACTAATATTTACCTGGATAAATATAGTCTCTTTCTTTAAAATAAAGACTACATATCGTCATATGTTTCGAAACAGGCTTATCTATTCTTAATTTTACAATCCACTCTTTAAGAAGCTTTTTATTTTTTGGAAATGAAAGGGAATGACACGTCTTTTGATTTTCTAATTGAACACTGAGGGACCGAGCAATAACTATTAGACATTTTTCAAATAATCTTTTGCTCAATCGGGTTTTAATTATGGAAAAATAAATTAAAAACGCCGAAAAACCCTATGAATCCCAGGTAATGGCCCGGCTTCTATCCCCGTTTCTCTAGTTCCTGCAGCGCACAGTGGGACGAATCGCCAATCTAGGGGGAAATAGTTAACATCAACGAAATTAAAAAATCATGTCCGTCTCTTGAAAACAACGGTCTAGCTAGGTCATTTACAAATTATTAATCGCTTGAAGCAAATATTAACAGAATTACGGGGGTTTGAATACGGTATTTCCCTCATAATGCTTAGTCAGCTTATTTCCATATTATATTGTAAAACCAATTATATCGTTGAGTGGATCGTGTTTTTTTGAAAAAAATGTACGCTAGTCAATGGAAGATGATTCAGAAATTAAGTTTATATAAATTGTTGGTTCTTTAAATATGGATATAGTACAGAGCACCCTCCTTAATTTTCAATAGTCGATAACCTATTTTTTTTCTAATAAAAAATGGGATTAATAAAAATCTACACCGATCTACACCGAGATATTTATACAGAATATAGTCCACACTATACAGAAATAAAGTATTAATTATGAACTGCTAATACCTGCTAATAAAGGTGTACGGTTTTCTTAAAGGTGTAAATCTGTCCGTGTTGAGAGCCTATATTTTTAGTATTTTGAGGCATTAGAGAGGTGCAAATGAAAGTTATAGATATATAGTGTACCAGTTTCATTGGAATACATTACGGAAATCTCCGAAGCTATAAAAAAACGAGATTCGTTGGCCATAAGTACAACGATTAAAAGCAAATAGCAAGATTTTTCTGAAATGAGATCTTTCCCTTTCGAGGAATAAGGTACTATATATAATATACGGTTGAATGTATATTTTTCTCTCAAAATGGTTGATAGTAGAGTGTGCAGTGCTCTCACGGGTGAAAAATCAAGCTAAACCTGCTATATTTGTGGAGAAACTCTTAAATCGATGAATGTTCTACGAGGCGTTTTATCTCTAAATTGCAACGAAAAAAAATTATCGTTTCCGTCATTCAAATTTACACTTGTGGATCAGAATATTCGAATTTTTTTTTTTATTATTAGGTACAGACTAAATATTAAAAAGTGGGCTGTAAGGAGTGAAGAAGATAAAATTGATGTAAGAAAAAGGAAATCAGACATTCTGATCGAATTTGAAGAAAAAATGGGTATGATCGTCGATAGACCGCAACGTTTCGTTCTACAAATTCTGCCAGATGTTTCTTTAAAAATTTTGTCTTGAGTTCCCCTATTACAGGCATAGATGAAAATATTCTTAATAAATTTTACATAATTTTATCCGCAATTTCATCTGGGTAAAATATTGATGTGCAAAATTTAAATGATTTCATAACTGAAACGGGGCAATTATACATTCGCTTATATCCATGGTATCATATGCCGGTGACAATGCATAAACTGTCAATTCATGGCGTTGAAATTTTAAAATATTGTCTACTACGTATTGGTATCCTTTCTGAAGAAGCTCAAGAAGTCAGAAATAAAGATTTAACAAGCTTTAGGGAGTTTCATACACGTAAGACAGAATATGAATATGCTACTGTTGACATCATATCCTCTCATCAATACCTCTAGGGATACCCTACGAAAATACGAAACGCATTACCAAGAGATGTACTTCCCTTGCTATAACCTATAGATGTTGATAACAGTAGGTTGATGGTGGATTCTGAAATGAATCTAACCTGGATTCAGATTTAGATGATTTGGAATAAAAAACAATTCGGATATTTTCTTCTTTTTACAGTTCGATATTACAATTTATTATATAATTTTTTTAAAATGTATTTTACGTTATTTTATAGTTAATATATTTTTTTTCCTTTTTGAATAATAGAAATTTTAATAAATTAATATAAATAGAATTGCTTTATTACTTACAATTTATCTGAATAAATTTATTTTGTTTTAATATTTTAATTATATATTTTTTTCATGAAAACTTTGTCAAAAAACATTATTTTAACTTTTATTTATTAATTCGTGCTTAAATTTAATTTTCTACAAACATTAATGTGAAATAAGTCGCTTCCAGAATTATTTCCCCCTAGATTGGCGATTCGTCCCACTGTGCAGCGCCGTCGCTGGCGCCCGCTTATAAGGCAATATAACTATTGAGGTAAACCGGAAGATGTCGGGCACGACCTTCTAAGGGTCTGGCCACACATGTCCGCACCGTAGCAATAATACAGGTTATGTTCAGAATATTTTTAATTTAACTTACATATTACCTTTAGTTATGCCTAAAGTGGACTGGTTCTGACATGTGTGGCTTGAACTTTAGGCATAACTAAAGGTAATATGTAAGTTAAATTAAAAATATTCTGAACATAACCTGTATTATTGCTACGGTGCGGATCCGGTGCGGCCAGACCTTAATTCTGTCAGAACATGTCGCTGTACCAATACCTTGAACCCTCAGCTCAGTGAATCAATTAGTTTTCGAAATATTTTGACATATGTGCAGATTGCGGTCCAAATGCCGCAGCGCGCCCGCTGGAGGGTTAAACAGTTGTATCTGTTTTTTTTTTAAACTGTTTAATGAAAGTAGCAGAAGCAGTTGCAACTTTCAAAATTAACAGTTTTTCCCATCACTATTGCTTACAGCCATTTTAAACTTGCAGTCAAGAAGATCCTAATATTCATTAATAAAACTTTCAATAACTTACTTCATTTAACAGTTAGGTAGGTTTTAAAAAAATCTAAAGGACATTTTTGTTGTTGACCCAAATTCAGTTACATATCTAGTTACCACAAGTTAGTACATAACCTTAAGCGAGGTTCCAGTTTTCTGCTCTGTCTTGAATCGACGATTTCGATCGGGGCAGGTCCTTAACATTACGAATTAATCTTTAGTATTTGATATTAAATTAAAGTGACGTTAATTCTTTTATTTATATATTGTAATATTAGCAGTAGTAAAGTGATAGATTTTTTTTTAAAGTATCCCAAAAAGTGTTTGTAACCTAATAATTTTACTTGTTTTCAGATTTATTCCAATAAAATGGACAATTTAGGCCAGCAAACAACTCACCAAAATAATCACTCAAATGACGCTGACATGAACAATTTTGTGGTATGTTAGAAACAAATTTAGTATATTTGAAATTGGTTCTTAAATATTGATGAGCTTGATGGGTTTTGAAGTAGTATATTCTTATTTCAAAGTTCTTAAGAGCAGATTTTCTCTTTCATAATTAATCGAGAAGTTTTGGATTAAAAATATCTTTAGTAAAGAAAAAAAATAGAATGTCTAAAATATTTATGATGTTTGACTTTGTTGTAATTTATTTAGGATGTTTCCAGAATGAGTACCATGTGGCCTTATCCACATCCTGACAGGTTTTCACAATACAGGGATTTCTATCATGAAGTAAGAAAGTATTGGTCTTACAGACTGCACCCTGATTGTATGGGACACCACTTGCACTTGTTATTAAAAGCACTTGTGGTGTGAATAGCAAAATTAAAAGTCGTTTAAGGGATTATATGGTTTTATAAAGCATTTAGAAAATGTAACATCAAAGAACTATGTGTTTGTATGTAGATGTCACTTGTTTTAGATTAATTAAAGCTTAGTAATTAACCATCAAGTTACTTGGTTGTTAACAGGGATTGAAGTCAGTTTCAATGTACACAATCCTTCAATTTAAATGAATGACTTAACTTTATGTTGGTGATAAATTGTACAAGTAAAAGGGTAAATGTCTATATTCAAATTATTTAAATGAATGTTTGTTCTTATATCTGTCTGTTTAATTTAAAATATTACTGGTGAAACTGTTGTATGTTGTCACAATAATATACATACATCCTTTAGGGTATTAAATGTGTGCATTCTGTTTTAAATGTGGGAATTGAACGCAGCTTTGTTATTATTGACTATATGTGTGTTGCCTTCAATGTTACTGAGTTACAATCCCTTGAGTTCCATTCTTATAACTTGTGAAATTCCTTCTCTTCTCTTAGTTTGCAGTTCTGATTAGTAGCTATAAATCATATTTAATTATAAAATCTTGAATACACATACTCAGCTTAATAATGACACCTTAATTTTATTACTAGGTTTTATTTAAGTAAGTATTTATGATTGCTGAAGGGACTGTTTCAATTATTGGCTTATGTTATATATGCTTAATGTGATGTCTGTGTTTTGTATGGTATATCATATTTTGGCTTACATGTGGGATTTATGGTATTTGGCTTAAAATATGTTTTTGCAATATCATCTAATTTTTTTTTTTTTTTCTAGCCTACTTCCCAGCAAGGAGTAGTATCTGGGAATGAAACAACTAATAATGTTAGCCAAGTATTAACTAACAATTCTGCACAGCAGCATACCATAGTTAATACAGTCCCTGTTATGGGGACTTTGCAAACAGTATTAACTCAAGGTTTGCCGAACCAAAATGTTAATGCTAATGTTGTTAATTTAAATCATACTCCACAGACTTTGCCCAATACCATTCAGACTTCCATAAATAGTCTTCCAAATGCAACCAATTCAACAAGTCAAGGGCAAGAACAATCCACCCAGGTATATATTAAATAAATCTAAAAAGATTCTCAAGAATTTTAATTCTAAAAATTTCTTTTAACTAGATTCTCAAGAATGTGGCAGACCAATTGTTCTAGTACTTGTTTGAAACACCCCCCCCCCCCCCCAACAAATGGTTTTATTTTTTGTTTAGGTCAATTGAATGTATAGAGGGGAGTCATCTATCAAAATAGAGGAGTCATTTATCATCAAAATAGCATGAATTTAAATACAAATTAAAAAAGTTATTAAAATAATTGACAAAAACTAAATCTTATATCAATAATATGATCACTAAAAATTCCAATATTTTTAAAACTAAAAAATCATTTATTTATTTTTATTGATGAATTAAAATTTTATTATTTAAGACCTTATTTTAGTAGCCTTTGACAATTTTATTGAATTTACATAAATTGTATTATAAAGTTGTATTTCTCCTAGTTAATTAGAGTTACAAATGATGCTTTTATGATCATTATAGATATTAACAAGAATGAGGTTGCAAGATTTGGTGAGAGAAGTAGATCCTAATGAACAGTTAGATGAAGATGTTGAAGATGTATTATTACAAATGGCAGATGATTTCGTTGACTCAGCGATTACTGCTGGTTGCCTTCTTGCAAAACATAGAAAATCAACTACTGTAGAAGTTAAGGATCTTCAGCTACATTTAGGTAAAAAAGTTGAATATTTTAAAACATGAAATATTTGTATTTACTTGGTAGGTTCTGTTACTTTATTTCAATAAATTAAAAGTTTCGGTATGGTTAAATACCATATATTTAAAAAACTGGGGTTGATGATCAGATGAAAGTTAAGAGCACAACTTATTCACAAACACTTTATCCCCCAGAGAAGAAGGGAATTCATTAATTTGTAAGTACTTCATTCACTATGTTGGATATCAGCTTCTATTCAACTTCTATTAGGGATGTTTTTAAACACACTCGGAATAGAGGAGTTGCTGGTGTGATCTCTATTTTTTAGCCTGGGCCGAGGCACAGGCTCCTTGATTTTCCCTATTTGTTCTTTAGCGCCACCAGTGTTGGCGACTGTTTTTCTTTTCTTTTTTTGCTATCCAATAGTAGTAAGGTTCCATTTTTCTAGCTGTGCATTTTTTTTTTTTTTTAATAAGTGGCCTACCTCTTTTTTCTTATTATTTTTTAACAAACTGTGAGGGTGGAGTTTAATTTCACAAAATTATTTCCCTCCTGAACTAATAAACCTCAGTCAAACTTAGGCTTATAAATTGGGATCCCCTCGCCTTAGAGATTAACTCGGTCCTCTTTATTACATGTATAAATTATATTTATTCCTTAAAAATAACTTAAGTTCCATGTTTGTATTGGATATTTTCAGAAAGAAATTGGAATATGTGGATACCAGGCTTTGGAACTGATGAATTACGACCATATAAACGTGCATCTGTTACAGAAGCTCATAAACAAAGACTAACGCTTATCAGAAAAACATTAAAGAAATATTAAGGATTAATTGTTTTAAAATTGTAAATACAAACTTTATTCATTTTTATGTATATATTGTGATGTTATACATTTTATAAATAAATATTAAATAACTATATTTCTAAATAATGTCGAAAGATCTGGAAACTTATCATTAACAATATCTTCATAGCTGTGATTATAACACCATTCTTATATAGGTACAATAGAATGAATCTATGTTTGTTTTGAAAACTAATATAAACTAAACAGTCTAAGTTATTGGAATGAGCACAATATATATACAATTTAAGTTATTTTAAATATGAAATAAACTAATCACAATTCATCACGTTTTTCAATTTTAACTAGTTCTACATCAAATGTAAGAACAGCCCCACCTGGAATTTTCGGAGGTGCTCCAACGTTTCCATAGCCTAGATCAGGAGGTATAACCAGTTTTCTGATCTCACCTTCGCACATCCTAGAATAAATATTAGGATTTATTTAAGTTCCTAATTAGTAAAAAATTAATTTTTAATTTATTAGTAAGTTATTCATAGATAAGGATCAAGAACTAGTAAAATAGTTTAACTTAATTTATGATTGTTCCAATAAAATCAAATGATGAAGGTACATAATTGAATGTATCTGAATATTAAAATAGCAATATAAGAAAATCCTTTTAATTATTTGATTTGGTAGAAATACTGAATAGCAGTTCAGGTGCTGTTCAGAAAGGCCTGATCTCAACTGAAAAATATCCTTTGGGTGTTAATTTATCTCTGAATAGCGAGTGGGAGTGCAAAGCTAGGATCTAATAAAGCTAATCAACACCCTTTTTAACAGAAAAAGACACCATTAATGTCATGGTCACATAACCTCTCAAAATAGGCTTTGCCCAGGAGCAGAGATGGGCAAATTGTATCTGCAGATACAGATATCGGATACTGTAACTGTGAAAAGTACTCATGAGAGCAGATACAGATAATATCCGTATCCGTACGGATGGATTCCAAAGGATCCGAGTACTTCTCGTATCCGTCAGCTTCGGATACAGTGACTACTCGTATCTGTCAGCACGGATACCCGAGTATCTGTGAGTACTTCGGTATTTAGTTATTTTTTTACGGATACTATTTCGGATATTTCTACTTCTGGGGCTGGGATTGTTTATAATTCTATTATTATTCTAATATTCTATTAAAATTATAAAAAAATTATTAGTATTAAGCCGTCAACATTGTATCGTTTCGAAATAAGGGAGCAATATCCAAAGCGTTAATTTTGACAAAAAGTAATAATTTAAAAAAAAATGATAGGAATATTCCATTGTGAAAATTATTTTCTTATTTTATCTTTTCGGATTTTTAAAATTGTAAACTACTGTGATGATAATAGTGGCTTAGAATTGGAAAATACTACCGATTTTAAAATTCGAGGGAGGATTCTTCAGAATGAGCGTTAAAGATAATAGGGGAGCAGATTTCGAAAATATTTACAATTTTGAAATTTGGTGCGGGGTTACTACGCAATTTTTTTTAACTTCTGATTATTTCGTTGTGAGGATCTATATAAGTTACACATGAATTTTATTATAGTACGTTTTATTATAATCAAAATATAAAGAAACACACAATAAGAGTAGGTATGAATTAAAACATTCCTATCTAAAATGGAGACACTATAAATCAAAAAGAATCAGGAACAGTTTATTTGAGATAATAAAATGCAATTCACAAACTATTTCAATTATTTTAAAAATAAATTAAATTATATGGAAAAACATTTATACTATCTTACATTTTAATAATTTATTCAACTTCTTATCTTTTTAACTTAGGAAACTTTTTAACTTAAAAATGGCTTAGGAATCTTTGTCATTGTGGCATAGGAAATACGCATAGGCTGGTAACAACAAGAAGTAACAAAATAATGTAAACCAAATCAAACTGATGGTGTGTTTGCATGACAAGGATACTTTATAAAGATAATCATTTAAAAGATAGTGAAATTAAAAATGAATATTTCAATGATAAAAAAACTCCTGTTTTCATTTCTGAGTAGAGTATTGCAGAGACTAGGGCAAAATTATGAGGGTACAGGTAGGAGAGGTTAATTTGCCAACTTCAAGGGTTTACTGCGGGGAAACCCAACCCTTTTGAAGTGAAAGGGTACACAACGACCAGGTTTAAAATTAAGATAAGGAATTGTAAAACTAGCAATATACAATAGATGGTACAGTATACAAATTGTTCATATCTGGACTCAATAATATTTTTTTCAAAAACAACGTCCCCGATAACACAATATTGGACCTCTGTGTGAAAGAACTCCGAAAATCTAATTTCTTTATAGTGCGCCCCCCTGCTCTCGACCCCTATTAAAAAACAAAATAAAGTTTTTATTTAAAAAACGGCAACATAATATTGGAACTCTCTGTGAAACGAAAATCTAACTTCTTTATAGTGCGCCCCCCCCCCCCTCTCCACCCCTATTAAAATACAAAATGAATATTTTTTCAAAAATATCGTCCATAACATAGTAATGGACACCAGTTTAAAAGAAATTCGAAAATGTTACCGTTTTCAATATTATAGGCCCCCCCCCCTCGAACTTTAAAATAAATATTAATGTTAATGGATATCTGGTCATGATATAATATGCTTAGGTAAACATGAAGAAGTGGTTGAATTTAACTTGGAAATGCTATCAAAAGCTTATAATCAATCTCCCTTACAAAACAATAGACCTTCATTTGAAAGATATCCATATATTGAAGTTTAAATTTTTGGAGAGGTAACCGCAACACATCCTTTAAAATTTTAATAGATTTTTTTTTCAAAATCTACGACTGCATTAATATATGATCGAACATCATAAAAAAAAAAAATCTGGTGCGTGCGCGCAACACACAACTTTCACTTACCAACTTACTTAAATTATAAATTGGTGTGTTTTTTTAATTGCCACTTCTCAAAGACACATTTTTCCACATTCATCTCTTATTTTTTCTTTTTGTTTGCTCTACAAAAAACACTAGTTTTTTTATTATTAAATAAAAGCTTTTGGTAATTCGGCAATGCAAGCATAATACTCCAAGTCGTCTGATTTTCTAATTCTCTATGTAGTTGTTGAAAACTTCATTTACCATGAAACAAATAATTTCCATTAAATGAACAGATTGGCTTTAATTATGAACAATGGTCTGTCATTAAAGCCGTACTCTGCATGAGTGGGCTCAACGTGTTTTATGAGTTGACTGAATATTTTTCTTTTTTTCTCCTCCATATGTTTACTTGATTTTTATCATATCTCATATTTAGCGATTTCTTATTTTTAGGCGAAACGAGAGACAGATAATTTCTCCATATAAACAAATACAAAGGTACTTTATAGGAAAACAAAAAAGACCCCTTCCTCATTTAACCCCCCTCAGACCATTTTAATAATAATAAAGCTTACCTGATATTAAAGAACACCAAATTGTCATTAAACAAGCCGTTTTTGAGATAATCGAAAAAAAGGTAAAAAGTTGTAAAAGAGTTATGAAATAAAGTGCCCACTTCGTTTGACCAATTTTGATGAAATGTTGGGTATCACATCTTTGGCATATACATACATCAAATACCCAGTTTGATCCAAATCGTTAAAGCCGGTTTTGAGAAAATAAAAAAAACACGTGAAAATTATATAAAATTTATTAAGTAAAGTCCCCCCTCCGGTTGATCAATTTTAATGAAATTTTTACAGTCATATCTCGGGCATATTAATGCATCAAATACTCAGTTTAATCAAAATCGTTAGAGCCGTTTTTGAGAAAATCGAAAAAAACGTAAAAAGTTATTAAATAAAGTACCCCCTTCCTTTGACCAATTTTGATGAAATTTTTGCTGTTACATCGCGGGCATATACATACACTAAATACCCAATTTCAAGTTCCCACGGTTTATAGTTTTTGAGCTAGTCATATCTCGGGCATATAAATACATCAAATACCAAGTTTGATCAAAATCGTTAAAACCGTTTTTGAGTAAATAAAAAAACCCACGAAAATGATACAAAATTTATTAAGTAAAGTCCCCCCTCCCGTAGATCAATTTTGATGAAATTTTTACAGTCATATCTCGGGCATTTAAATACATCAAATACCAAGTTTGATCAAAATCGTTAAAACCGTTTTTGAGTAAATAACAAAAACATGTGAAAATGGTACAAAATTTATTAAGTAAAGTCCCCCCTCCCGTAGATCAATTTTGATGAAATTTTTACAGTCACATCTCGGGCATATAAATACATCAAATACCAAGTTTAATCAAAATCGTTAAAACCGTTTTTGAGTAAATAAAAAAAACACGTGAAAATGATACAAAATTTATTAAGTAAAGTCCCCCCTCCGGTTAATCAATTTTGATGAAATTTTTACAGTCATATTTCGGGCATATAAATCGATCAAATACTCAGTTTAATCAAAATCGTTAGAGCCGTTTTTGAGAAAATCGAAAAAAACATAAAAAGTTATTAAATAAAGTACCCCCCTCCCTTTGAGCAATTTTGATGAAATTTTTGCTGTCACATCGCGGGCATATACCTACACTAAATACCCAATTTCAGGTTCCCACGGTTTATAGTTTTTGAGCTAGTCTGTTCACATACACACACACACACACACACACAGACCATTTCGCGGGACTTGGTTATTTCGACTCAGGGGGTCCCAAAACGTGTATTTCCGTTGAAAACCGGAAGTCGAAAATTTTCACGATCGCAATACTTCAACTTACTATATATTTTATATATAGGTAAGTGAAAGTAAAAATAAGACGCCATTATCATAAAAAGAGTCCCTCATTTTAAAATAATCCGTGAATTTAAAGTTGTGGAAAGAGTAATCCCCCCCCCCCACCACCACAAACATTGAATTTATAAATTAATACTTTTTCAAAATCTACGAACACGTAAACATAGAGACCGACACTCATAACAAATTAATCAGAAGTTCCAAATTTTAAAAATGTAACTATTTTCAAAATCTGCTCCCCCGTTACCATAAAGACTCTTCTCGAAGAAAACGGAAAGTTAAAAAAATGTCCTCCCCCTGCATCGAATATTAAAATCGGTAGTATTTTCCAATTCTAAGCCACTATTATCATCACAGTAGTTTACAATTTTAAAAATCCGAAAAGATAAAATAAGAAAATAATTTTCACAATGGAATATTCCTATCTTTTTTTTTAAATTATTACTTTTTGTCAAAATTAACGCTTTGGATATTGAACCCTTATTTCGAAAAGATACAATGTTGACGGCTTAATACTAATAAATTGTTTATAATTTTAATAGAATATTAGAATAATAATAGAATTATAAACATTCCCAGCCCCAGAAGTAGAAGTATCCGAAACAGTATCTGTAAAAAAATAACTAAATACCGAAGTAGTCACAGATACTCGGGTATCCGTGCTGACGGATACGAATAGTCACTGTATCCGTAGATGACTGATACGAGAAGTACTCGGATACATTTGAAAATTTTGGAGGGATTCGAGTACAGTATCCGAGTAAAAAAGTATCTGTAACTTGTATCTTGTATCCGAAACTAGTACTTTTTTACTCGGATAGTGCCCAACTTTGCCCAGGAGCCACTGTTCAGATTCTACGTTTAATTAAAAAAAAAAAAAGATATATACTAACATATTTGTTGAAACCATCTGATTCAGTTAAATTATTGAGGCAATGACATTGAAAAGGTAGTAAGTAAAAAACAAAAACATTTTGACATTTTCAGAAAGTAGAGTAGTAAGAAGTCATGCCAATGGTATAGGGAGAGTAGTAAGTCAGTGTTGAAAGTTGCTTAGTTGCTTTCAACAACGGAAGATGCTTTTCAGGAATAAACTTAATTTCAGCAGTTCAAAATCGTTTAATGCTCCACCAATAAAAATGGGTTTTCTTGACTTACTATCTTATCCATGACGCCTCAATTGAACTACTATCATAAAAAATCTGGTGCGATGCGCAACACACAACTTTCACTTACGAACTTACTTAGATTAGAAATCGACGTGTTTCGATAATAAGTAAAAGCCATTCCTCAACTTCACACATTTAAGTATATACTTATATTTGTAAATCTCCATCTGTATAGCAGAATTTGGTATTTCTCAGCACTTTTAGATTCATTATTGTTAATTTATTTATGAAGGGACTAATTTCATCAACAGTCGAGTTTTTTTACTGCTTGCTTGTTTTTTACTACGAATCGCTTTTTGCAAATACTTCGTGAAGGTGAATCGATAGGTGTATTTACGTCTCTTATGCCTTTCTGGAAATCAAGAACGATTACTGTTCCTCTAAAATCGCTTTGTATTGTTTTCAAAAATTTATTATGGAACAAAAGTTTCTAGACTAAAATATACCTATATTAATTATAGTCTATTATCTAACACCATATTTTTACACAGCTGCAATGCTTCAAAAATTTGAACATCACGTATTTACTCTCTCAAGTAAAATTGATCCTTTTATAAATAAATAAAAGTTTTTATTTTCATAATATGGTTAATAAAATTTTGGCTGTCACACATATATATATATATATATATATATATATATATATATATATATATATATATGGGTGATTCTAAAATTATGGTGGTATTTGTGTCACAACGTGATATATCGAGAACCGCCTGAAGGATTTTTCAATTTTTTTTTCCTAATTATTACCTCATTGGTTATGAATACAGCTATCTCATTTTCAAGTGTCTAAATACAGGATAACATTCCATAAAATCAATTACAATGCTCTTTTTGTCTCTCCCTGGCCTGTCACAAAGTGTAGGTCATGTACTTCAAAAAATAATTAAACACTTTTCCATCACAATAATTCTAAAAAATCACGCACTAATCTTATCAGCATACTTTAAGGATGCGAAATAAAATTGAGCCAGGATTCCAAAGGGTACAGGCTAAGTACCACAACAGTTTTTCCATTTGTCACACAGTTGTAAGGGTACTCCCTAGCTAGTTTTCCATACACCCACCAATTTCCTCAAGGAAATTTCGAGTTGAGAACATACGGGGTACCCTTGTTATAAACCTGACTATACGTCGATTCATATCATTTTTCCCTAAGTTCCCTCAGTTGCTTTCAGGACGTGGAGGAAGGTGTAAAACTGAAAAATATTTTTATGGTGAGTCCCTCCCTATACGTTATTAATATGATGATGGTAAACAATATATGTATATTTTTTATCATGGTTTTATAGAGCTTTCGAATCTCTACACAGCCATAACCTCCTTTAAGAAATATTTGTCAGAGTTTTGCCAAAATTAATGATAAATAGCCGATTTGTCCCTCCCTAGCCTAATACTGATTTCGTTTCTAGCTAGGGAGAGACAATTGATGAAATTAGTAACTTGGTTATGTTCATTACTAATCAGTTTCAGTTCAGAAAGTTAGGTTTCGATTAAGTATCAAGGGCGGATCCAGGGGGGGCGGGGTGACATGGGTCATGACCCCCCCCAAAATATTTTTGTTTTTAATTTTTCTTCTATATTTTTAATCAAATAATGCAATTAGCAGGTTACTATGGTGACAGGGGCCATGACCACCCCCCCCAAATATTTTGGTTTTTAAATTTTTTTTATAATTTTAAGCAAATAATGCAATTAGCTGGTTACTATGGTGACAGGGGTCAAATCGTTAAAGCCGTTTTTAAGTAAAAAAAAAAAACAAAAAAAAAAAAACACGTGATAAGACAACATTTATTAAGTAAAGTGCCCCCTTCAATTATTCAATTTTGACTGTCACATCATGGGCATATCCATAGACCAAATACTGAGTTTAATCAAAATCGTTAGAGCCGTTTTTGAGAAAATTGAAAAAAACATAAAAAATAGACACAATTCTTTAAATAAAGTATCCCCTCTGGTTTGACCAATTTTGATGGAATTTTTGCTGTTACATCGCGGGCATATACATACAACAAAAACCCAATTTCAGTTTTGTACAGCCTATAGTTTTTGAGCTAAGTCTGTTCACACACACACACACAGACTATATCGCAGGACTTGGTTATTTGGACTCAGGGGACCCCAAAACGTGTATTTCCGTTGAAAACCGTAAGTCGGAATTTTTCACCATTGCAATACTTTCCTTACTAACTATATATTTCATATATAGGTAAGTGAAAGTAAAAAATTAAATCATTTCATTGAAATGAATACAAATTTTGTCTAAATCGATTAAATGTAGCACTTTTTCCCAACCTCTATTTTTCTATTTGGCCAAGAAGGTGGGGTTGTTTAGCCATCTCATTCAAGTACTGCCTGACACATATTGTTATTAAAAGATGCGCTATAATGGTATAATAATTTTGAATCGTTTTAACAGCTTTTAAGGCAAAATAGAATGACAATAGAAGAAGATAGAAGTTTAGACTGTCGTCACTTTCTGCATAAGAAAAATTGCTCTCATCCTCCTTGCTGGAACTAAAGACAATTGGTAGTTTCACCTTTGTTTATGTTTACCTTGCTTTTGTGAATTGCTACAGCACCAACAAACCCCAGTTGAAGAGAACCAACTAACCCCACAGGAGAGATCATATGAAAGATGGCTGCCAGAACAGGGGAGAACAATCAAACAAGAAACTGGTTAATCGAAAGGTTAGGTTTTTCAAAGGAGTTTGGGCCTATGTGAACAGAATCGGAGTCAAATGTTTTATCATGCCTTAAAACCAAATTTACTGAAAATATAAAAATTTACTTAAATGTTGTAAAATCAATCAATGAAGCATACTCTTCTCTACACTGTTAGCATCGGATCGAAAACTCAGGACAAGACTCTCGAGGTTGAGCGGGTGACATGGTACAATGGTGGGGCCTTCACTACAGGTGTGACGGAAACTATAAGCCGATGGCCAACCTACCCACTATGCCAACCAACCCCGCTCTCCCCTACAATTTTTCATAAATCTTGTGAGGATATTTTGTTTGTACACATGACCCCAAATTAAGAACCTCAAGACATATGTACTTAGTTGCAATTATCCACCACTGTTTACAAGTTGATCTGAGGTCTCCAAACCCCTGTGTGACTTTTGTGTCACTATATTTCTTATAATCAACTGAGTAATTATCACCAATAAGGTAAGTTGGTTACATTTAATGCATAATTTATATTTTTTTCTTAGCAAAGTACCAGACATGCCTTATGCCCTAGAGATAAGGATCAGAAAACAAAACTTCAGACAAGTGTCATCAATCAATATGTGAAGGAACACGGAGCAAGAAGTTGCGAAGATGGCAGCATTTCTAACTGAAACATAAGAATTATGGAAAGTTTTGTCTATTCCAACAAATTTTTTTCATTAAAAATAAGTTTAGAATTAATCATAGATAAATTTTGGATTTGTAAAATGAATAATTATAATTTTTTTGTACATAAGTTGATTTTTTAACTCCAAGTTTTAAAATTTTAATTTCTTTATCTTTTATTATAAATATTATTCGTGATTTCAAGAAAACTTCTTTTATTCTTTGATCTAGGCGATACCTGCCTTTGTTTAAACTGGAGATCAATTTTTAAATAATTAGATAAAAACAGGGTCTGTGGGACCTCAATGTGAAGTTTGGATTTCATTCATAATTTAGTTGTAAAGCCGAGGGTTTATTTGAACATTATTAAGAATTAATACAGGCCTCCAGTTTGGAATTATATCGTCAATTACCTTGATTATCAGACATTAGAAATGCAATGAAGTAATATAAGAAAGAATAAGAAATAAAATACCCCATGAGTCCTTGGTCCCAACCCTTAATAACTTGTCCAAACCCAAGGGTAAATGTTAAGGGTTGTTTTCTTTCATAACTACTATCAAAGACAGTACCATCTTCAAGTTTTCCCTGTAAATCAACGAAAAACGGTATAAAGAAATACTAGAAATGTTTTAAATTAAAAAAAAATAACTTACTGTATAATGCATATGTAAAAGATCGCCTTTTACAGACTTTTTTACACAGTTGTCTATACGTTTTTTAATACCAATTTGCAGTTTTTTATTTCTGTTACTCGCATTATTCTGACAGAAAGCAATGAAAATGTTTGAAATAAATATAAATACAATTAATTCTGAATAAATTTTCATATTGTCTAATTTGAATTACACACGCTGATGAAAATACATAACCTTCTTCAACTATTTGAAACCTCCCATTGTTTTTATCTTTTTACCTCCAAACTGTGCTTGAGTTACAATGCGGTACTTTGTTTATCAATTCTACTAGATTATTTGTTTTATGTATTGATCCCCGTTTACCATCGAACGTTTAATGTAAATGTGACTGTTGATATTTTTTCTTGGAAGAAATTTATTGATGGCATTTATTGCTTCCACTGATTAACTTGTGATTTTATCTGTTTGTGGAATGACAGTGAGGTATTGCTGGGATTAATTCTGACAATTTAATTATTTGGTTGACTTATTTGTGTTTTATTACTAGTAAAAATGGCCTATCAATATTTTGTGACTGCTCATAAACCTACTGCAGTCAATGCCTGTGCTACAGGTCACTTTACTGCTCCAAATCATTTGAACTTGATTGTTGCCAAGAATTCACGAATTGAAATCTTTTTAGTAGGTCCAGAAGGGTTGAGGCCTTTGAAAGAGATTGGTATTTATGGCAAAATTGCTGTGATGCGGCTTTTTCGCCCTGTTAATGAAACTAAAGATTTATTATTTATCGTTACTTCAAAGTACAATGCAATGATACTTGAATGTCATGGTGATGATGATAAAATAGATATTTATACTAAAGCCCATGGGAATATTGCTGATAGAATAGGCAAAGTTTCTGAAAGTGGTATAATAGCTGTTATTGATCCTGAAGCTAGAGTTATTGGCTTACGACTGTATGATGGGCTTTTAAAAATAATTCCTTTAGAAAAGGAAAATAATGAGCTAAAGGCTGTAAGTATTAGAATTGAAGAGTCAGAAATTCAGGATTTAAATTTCTTACATGGTTGCACAAATCCAACACTTATTCTTTTACATCAAGATCTGAATGGTAGACATATTAAGACTCATGAACTATCTTTAAAGGAGAAAGAGTTTGTTAAAGCACCTTGGAAACAAGATAATATTGAAATGGAAGCTTCGATAATTATACCCGTACCAGAACCCCTGTGTGGTGCTATAATTGTAGGGCAAGAATCAGTCTTGTACCATGATGGTGTGACATTTGTTTCTGTGGGACCACCAGTTATTAAGCATAGTAGTATCACGTGTTATGCAAAAGTTGATACAGACGGATGTAGGTACATATTAGGTGATATGGCTGGTCATTTGTTTATGCTGTTATTAGAGAAAGAGGAAAAGGTTGATGGAACTGAGTCGGTGCGTGATATCAAGGTAGAATTATTGGGTGAAGTTAGTATTCCAGAATGTATTACTTACTTAGATAACGGAGTACTTTTTATAGGATCTCGAATCGGGGATTCTCAATTAGTCAAGTTGAACAAGTCTATTAATCCTGAAACAGGATCCTATGTTACTGTTATGGAATCTTTTACAAATTTAGCTCCAATCGTTGATATGGTGGTGGTGGATTTAGAAAGACAAGGACAAGGCCAGTTAGTAACATGCTCAGGCACATTAAAGGAAGGATCTTTAAGAATCATCCGTAATGGCATTGGTATTCAAGAACAGGCTACTATTGAACTCCCAGGAATTAAGGGGATTTGGGCTTTGAAAGTGAGATCAGCTTCAGGTCTTGATAACACAATTGTTTTGTCATTTGTCGGACATACTAGAGTCCTATCTTTAAATGGTGATGAAGTCGAAGAAACTGAAATTCTAGGTTTTCAGTCGGAGCAACAAACAATGTATTGTGGTAATGTTAATGATTCTTCCCTTGTGCAGGTTGTTCCAACTTCTGTGAGACTTATATTTTTGGGAGCAAAAGAAGAAGTTTTAAGCGAGTGGAGACCACCTTCTGGAAGAAATATTAGTGTTGTTGCTTCTAATAATTTTCAGGTAGTGTGTGCTTCTGGAAGTGACCTTTATTACCTTGAAATATGCAGTAATGAAATTGTTGAGAAAAAATATAGAATGCTTGATTTTGAAGTATCATGCCTTGATATAACACCTCTTCCTGATGAAACACAATCTGAATACATTGCTATAGGCTTGTGGAATGATATGTCTGCAAGGATATTGAGAGCACCATCTCTTGAGGAAGTTCATAAAGAGTATTTAGGTGGTGAAATTATATCAAGATCTATTCATTTTGCATCATTTGAAAATATGCATTATGTCCTTTGTGCACTTGGTGATGGGTCAATGTTTTATTTCTTATTTGATCGGGCTACGGGACAGTTGTCTGAAAGAAAGAGAGTTACTTTAGGCACACAGCCTATAGTGCTACGTTCATTTCGTTCGATGGCAACTACTAATGTATTTGCCTGTTCAGATAGACCTACTGTTATTTATTCATCAAATCATAAGTTAGTTTTTTCTAATGTTAATCTTAAAGAAGTAAATTATATGTGCTCACTAAATACTGAAATTTATCCTGATAGCTTAGCATTAGCAACTGATTCTATGGTTGTAATTGGTACTATTGATGAAATCCAGAAATTGCATATAAGGTCAGTTCCTCTTGGGGAAGCTCCTAGAAGAATTGCTTATCAGGAGTCATCTCAAACATTTGGTGTGATATCTTCGAGATTAGATGTACAAGAATCCTCTGGTCTTGCAGTTGTTAGGGAAAGTGCAAGTACTCGAGCTCAAACCATTACCAACTCTGTGCAAACATCAATTCAGATTGCTAAAGTGGCAGGACCTAATCAGCCACCTGAATATGGCATTGAAGTAGAGGTACATCACTTTTTGTTGTTTGACCAGCATACATTTGAGGTTATACATGCTCATCAGATGATGCAGACTGAATACTGTTTGAGCCTGATCACTGCAAAGCTTGGTGATGATCCTAACCATTATTATATTGTTGGGACTGCTATAGTCAATCCGGATGATAGTGA
Organism: Aelia acuminata; assembly: GCA_911387785.2. Taxonomy (NCBI): domain Eukaryota; kingdom Metazoa; phylum Arthropoda; class Insecta; order Hemiptera; family Pentatomidae; genus Aelia; species Aelia acuminata. The sequence continues at coordinate 51,633,288 of OU426978.1, read as the reverse complement.
ACCTAAACAAGGCAGAATCATTATGTTTAATGTTGAAGATGGAAAATTACACCAAGCTGCTGAAAAAGAGGTAAAAGGTGCTTGCTATTCCCTTTCTGAGTTCAATGGTAAACTTTTAGCTAGTATTAATAGTACTGTGCGTCTTTTTGAATGGACAACAGAAAAAGAACTGAGGCTAGAATGCAGTCATTTTAATAATATAATTGCATTATATGTGAAAACTAAAGGAGACTTTATTCTGATAGGTGACATCATGCGAGCAATAACTTTGCTTCAATATAGAACCATGGAAGGTAGTTTTGAAGAAATTTCTAGAGATTATAATCCTAATTGGATGACTGCAGTTGAAATTTTAGATGATGATACCTTTCTAGGAGCCGAAAATTCTTTTAACCTTTTTGTTTGTCAAAAAGATAGCTCAGCAACCAGTGATGAAGAGCGTCAATTAATGCAAGAAGTTGCACTTTTTCATCTTGGCGATCTCGTCAATGTATTTAGACATGGATCTCTTGTTATGCAAAATTTGGGTGAATCTACTACTGCTACAACTGGAAGTGTCTTGTTTGGCACCGTTAGTGGTGCAGTTGGGGTTGTAACACAGATATCTCATGATTTGTATGATTTGCTGACGGAATTACAGGATCGTCTTGCACACATAATTAAATCTGTTGGTAAAATAGAACATGGATTTTGGAGATCATTTAGTACTGATGTTAAAACAGAACCAGCTGAAGGATTTATTGATGGAGATCTGATAGAGAGTTTTCTCGATCTTCCACGAAAAGAAATGTTGGATGTGATATCTGGGTTACAAATTCAGAATGGCAGTGGCATGAAGCAGGATGCAACTGTAGATGATATTATCAAAATTGTTGAAGATCTTACTCGAATTCATTAACATATATGTGTGTGTTCACATATATATGTATGTGTATATATTTTTTTTTCTTTATTATTTTTTTTATTTCTTTTTTTAACGAGCCAAAAAATTGTATAAACTGTATTTTTTGAATAATATTCTAGTTTTTAGTTACATAGTTACAGATTTATTTCTCCCCTATTGATTCTTTAGCATCAATTAAAATTGATTATTAAGCATTTGCTGTGCTGTGTAAATATGTTATATTTTTAAAAAAAAAGTCTTGTGTTTTATCTTTAACAATATTGTACTTATCAGGTAATGAAAATTTATTTTTAATAATATGTATTTTACAAACTTCTTTGTTATGTATTCCTACTCATAAATTATAACTGTTGTATTAGGAAATAAAAATCAAATTAAAAAATATATTTTTATTACAATATTTTTCAATTCATAAAAAACATCAATTAATTGTTAAATCTTTACATGATAACAGAGGGAAGTAATTATTTAAACTAATTAATTAAAGTTCAAACTGGTTCAAGTTTATACAAATAATTATGAATAGAAAAATAAAAAAATAATTTAATTCAGCTATTTAAAGGTGGATTAAAGTTTGTCCATAGGGGTTCCAAGTTCCACTTCCATTTTTATTCCCACTATCTTACTCCATTAATATAGCAGTTAACGGCTTCGTCTTAGTTTAATTGTCATATAATTAATTTATTATTTCTCAGGGTTACTTTCATTGGTGTAGTAAGTCATTCTTTGATTTCATTAATAAAAAAAAAGAAACTGAAGTTGACTTTGCTGACTAAGTTTACTATTACTGTATTATATTTTGTATATTTCGGTCATTTTAAAAGAATGGTGTGAGGGGTTGCAAATGCCTTTTATGGGGTGTCAGGACTTTGGAAATATGGTTAGTATTCCTCAAAATCGAAACTGACCCATGTTGACTAAGGCAAGATTCATCCCCGGATGTCGGGGACTAAATGCATTTATCTATTGATAATAAAGATGACTTAAGTTAGTTTTTAAGTCATGGCAGACTCGGAATAAAATTTGACCTCCCACCTTTGAGTTGACCAAGGGCGTCCGAAGGATTTCGTCTAGGGGGGGCAGGCAGGTAAAATTCTTACCCCTGGGGTAAGGACTGGAGGTATTTGACCCTGTAAAGCTTTAATATTCTTTCAAATAATACTTATTTATATTTAAAAATTGAAATATTTGTTTATATGATGCTTAAAAATATAGGAAATCAATACAAATTTATTTAATTTATAGTTTTGCTTCTCAACATTTTAAGGGGGTCATCTGCACTAGAAAGGGCAGTAGATTCTTATAATCCCACTGAATCGAAAGATGATTGAATAGTTAATATTGCTATCTATACTACTATCTTTACTATAAGATTTTCAGTCTTTTGCCAAAAGTCAAGTTTCAAATAAATAAACAATTTGTTGCTGTTTCCATGATTAATATGGTGTATATATTGACAAAAAAATATTTTGTTTACCAATTACTGTACTTTTTTATGAACAATTTAATTTCAGTGTCCACATGTATACCTCCTCTCAGATTGACTGGCCTTGATCATCCATTATTATTGGTCAATTGGCGAATTACCTGATTTATTTTTTGGTCTAGTGGGGTTTGTAAGTGATTAAACAGCTTTGAAGAAACTATAGGATTGGTACTGGAAAGGGACATAAGATTACAGAACATGGAATGTATGTTCCTTTTATATAGATGGAGCTCTTAAGGGCTTGATAATTTAATAAATAAGAGTTGTCCAGATGCTTTGGCCATATAAGAGATGAGATAGGGTGGAAAAGGATATTTAAAGGAGATGGATTTTATAGTGATATACAGTGGAAATGAGAATAAACATTAATTCCTGTAGCATTTTTGATATCCAACATTAGCATTATACTTTCACTGAACAGGAGGAAGAAGAAAAAGGTATCTCCTGCGAACAGTGGGAAGATGCAAATGGTTATATGAAAATTGTCATAAGAGATTTTAATGTGTCGGTTGATAGGGAAATAAAGCTAAGGTCTAATATTAGAGAAAATTAAGAACTGGGATAAACTAACTCTATTGGTAAAATGCACAATAGTGGCTGCTATCAGCGAACTAAAGTGTGTGTGTCACAGCCGTTTTTAGTTGAAAATGTCCTGAGGCAGCGGACATATGCACCTGTCTTGTTCAATATTGCTCCACAAACAATGATCCAACTTTTTGCACATGCAAATGACGTCGCAATCCCAAAGACAGAGCCACTATGACATGGGTCACCACAGCATTACATTGGTCATAATCTTATTATCTAAGTTTTAATATCAATGAGAACCTCTATGAAGAAGAAGACAGTATCAGCTTGGAATAGAACCTATTAAGCCACCTCAAAAATACTTAAAGCTAACTTGTAAGCCGTTTCTCGAGTTAAAAAAAAACCTGTACCACTACAACCCATGAAGGGTCTTGGGTTCAGTACTATGTAAGGAAGAGCACTGTTTCTTGGTCAGCGGTTGTGCAAGGAGGTGATTTGACCATGATCACGCTCAACCGCCAGGTTTTTCCCCTTAATTTTACAATTAAGGGTACCCACTTTATAGAGGCTGGGTATGCTCAAGGATGGTCTCTCGGCCCACGAGACGAACTGTGGCGAATAATAAAGATATCATGAGCCATGTCAGATTCGAACTCGGGACCTTGAGCACAGCAATCCACTGCCTTACCAGTGGTTTCTCGAGTTAATACTGTATAAAACCGTTTTAAACCAGTCGTTGCATATAGTGGAGAAGCTTGGACCCTCAAGAAAAAAGATATGAACCTGCTGGACAGATTTGAAAGTGTTATATTCAAGAGAATTTTCAATGAGTGATAGTGGCTATGCAGAAAAGTGAACAGTGAACTCTTCCGGCTTTACAAGAAACAATGTTAAAATGGCTTGGACATGACTTGTGGATGAGCAACGAAAAAGAGGCTAATTAATTAGTATTCCGGTTGGTTCATGCCTAGTGGAATACCTAAGAGGCGATGGAGGGATGTAGTGGTCCAGGACCTACTGCAACTGAAGATCTCTGCTGCTGTTCCAAGAGATAAAGAAAAATGGTTGGCAAAAATTAAACTGCCTAAGGGCAGATTCATGCGCCAGTTGTTCCAATCGAAGAAGAATGCTATACACTTGTGAATTTCATCTACTGAGGAAAGTGTTGGAACTGCTCCTAGCTGGAAATGTTCTTGACCTCTATATGTTACTGTATATATCCTGACCTATATATATATATATATACCAAGTAAGCCAGTTTGTAGGCATATCTGGAGGGTGTTTTTTGTACCTTTTTTTTCCGGATAGGAATTGATAGAAGCATTTACGGTTCTTAATGAATCGAAACCTGATTTTTGTCAATAATACTTTTACAGAAAACGACAATAACCACTGTTTCAGTAAAAAAAACTATATTTCATTTGGAAATCTATTATGGTACAAAAAGTTTGTAAGATAAAATATAATAATGTAGATGTAGGAAGGGTGCTGGGATTGGAAATTTTTGTTTAGGAAGAGCCGAGAAAATATCGACAACAGGGAGAAGGGAAGAGCTGATTAAGTTCACCTTAAAGCTGGGACACGTGAGACCGTCTGGAGGCACCGAAGACAAACCTTAGACTGCAGTTCAAGATTTTCTTAAATCGTACCCTCAGGTGCCAACGAGAGGCCACCTCAGACCACACTACACTAAACTAAGTGGGGGGGGGGGGGGGGTTAGTGAGAATACGAGTAGCTTATGGATAGATTGTGGTAGCTTTCGATAAAATAATTTAAGGGAAGCAATTTGGCGATGAAATTTGGGCAATATGGAGTTTACAGGACGAAGACTGGTCAATTATAATACCTAGGTTTTACAGGGGAACTAAAGTTGATGGTGCGATACAGGAGGAAAGGTGACGTTGGTTCTAAGGGGGGAATTAGAAGCTATAGCAATGGCCTGAGTTTTCGTAGCGTTCAGCCTTAAGTAATTCTGATTTACCCTGGTACTGATCCTGTCCAGATCGTCCTGAAACTTTGGACTCTCACACTTCCTCACGGAACTCAAATAATGTATACCCTGACATTAGCGTAATTATCCTTCAGCTGAAAATATAAACCTGGATCTTTTGTTATTGAATTAGGTTAATACTAATCATTATTTATATTATATATAAATATATATATAATAAATTATATATTTATATATTGCTTTGTATTTGCAGTGCTGTGAAGCCTTGGTGTATTTATACAGTGGCTCACAGTCAAAATGATGCAAAGGAATATTTTTATTTCAAATGCAATTTACTTCCTCTTTGTTAAAATTTCTAAACCAATGCACATGATGCCATAATGATTTATTGTCATACATCAAATTTATATAATCAAATCAACTCAACAGCAATCATAGAAAGAGAAAAAAAAATCTTCATTAATACTCGTAGGGATTGAAGGTCACAGTGAAAAAGATGCAACGTTTACTTCCGTTTAGAAAAAAGTGAAAGTAACAAGTATTCTTCAATTATCGGGTAAATTAGTTTATTAACCTTTTAATTTCTTTTCATTCTTTCAATGAAAACAAAAATAAACAATATGAATACTAGTAATCAGTCTAGTTCGAGCTTTTGCTAAAAATGGGTGCGCAAACAACTATTCATGAACGAGAAAAAGTGATTAGCAATTTAAAAATGGACAAAACACAACGAAAAATTGTCTCTACTATCAATAGGAGTTATGCCACCGTTCAAAATATTATTGAAAGTTTTAAAAACGAAAATAGAATAATAAGAAAAGCTGGTGTGAATGCAAAACATTTTTTTACTGGTAATGATTTTGCGCCAAATAACAAATAATCCAAAATTTGGTGCTCCAAAGTTGACCACATTAGTTAAAAAACATTTAAATATAATGGTATGCGCTGAAACCATCCGAAGGGTCTTAAGAAAAAACCAATACAAAGGTAGAGTTACATGGCAAAAACCTTATTTCAGTGACAAAAATACAAAGCTTCTAATCAATTTTGCTAAGGATTGTTTAACAAAAGACATGGACTTCCGGAAGTGTTCTGTATTCAAATGAGCCAAAATTATATTTGTTTGGCTCAGATGGAAGAGGTTTCGTCGGGAGAAAGTCAAATGAAGAGCGCCTTGAAAAAAATCTTCGCGCGTTCATCAAACCTGGAGGTGGTCATGTCGTGTTTTGGGGGTGTATAGCTGCCTCGGGGGTAGGAAATCTTCATTTTATTGAGGGAACAATGGATAGAAATTTATATTGTCACATCCTGAAAGAAAAATTTTAAAGCAAGTGCAACCGAGCATGGAATAATAAATAATTTTGCTTTTTATAGTGATAACGACCCCAAGCATTCTTCTTATCTTGCAAGAGAATGGTGTTTATATAATTGCCCCAAAACTATAAAAACACCTCCCCAATCACCAGACCTAAACGTCATAGAGAATTCATGGAGTAAATTAGAAACAGAAGTGATAAAACAAAAGATTTCAAACAGAGAAGATCTCAAAAAGATGCTACAAGAAGAATGGGACAATATAAGCCCACCTTAAACAGAAAAGCTTGTCTAATCCATGTCCAATTGTTCGAAAGAGATAATAAAAGATAAAGGCTTACCTACAAAGTACTCAAATTCAAAATATTTTTGATTTTTTGGATGTTTTTAATTTTGCATCATTTTCACTGTGACCTAAGAAGTGTATATTTATTCATGAGGTTTTAGTTTAATTTTAGGATTTGACCTCAAAGAAACTTTTAAGTATTGTAAATTCTAGCCTAATGTTTGTACTTTATATTTGTAAACAAAGATTGTTGAAAATAAATTTTGGCTTGATATAAAATAGTTTTTTTTTCCAAGTTAATTCCTTGCATCATTTTGACTGTGAGCCACTGTACCTAGAGTGCCAGGCAGTAGCGGATCCAGAAATTTTCTGAGGGGGGGCGCACTTTTTTATTTTTTATATTTTTGCGTCATAAAGGACCTAATTTAAAATATTAGTGCATATTTAAGTATTAAATTTCTATTAAATGTTTAAATACAATTTATTTTTCACTTAAGGAACTTAAAAAATGATTAAAGATAGCCCTTTTTATACAGAAATAGTAATAATTGATTGGTGTCCTCACCTCCCAGGGGGGGGGGATTTAGCACAAAATTTGAGGGGGGGTCATGACACCCCTGTCTCATAATCAAGTGGCTGGCATCACCATTTTTGTATGAATTTATTATCTTGTATTAAGTAGGACTGCGATCTAAACAACCAAATTTGTAATGGCATAGTAACTACCTAATTGCATTATTAGTTTAAAATCCAAAATAATTGAAAAGTTAAAATATTTGAGGGGGGGTCAAGACCCTGTGACCCTCCTCTCCTGGATCCCCTCATGGTTGGCTCGGTCCTGAAGTGACTTAGATAAACTTTCTTAATTTTGTTACCCTCCTCCTTTCCAGCCTTCTATGCTAGACTGGGTTTTCTCTGGCCGGGGAGAGGATGGGGGATTAATGCCGAGAACTATTAAATGTCCTCTAGCGCTGGGTTTTGAACTGGCTATCTTCCCGTTATCAATCTCTATTGAAGTTGGGAGGGGCTGTGAATTTATTACCGTTTTAGCCCACTCGGCCAGCACGCAACCCAAAAATAGATACTACAACCAATAATGATTGTAGCGCCCTAGATGTTTCTTTAAGCTTACTTTAAGAAGAACCTTTTCGCTTATTATTTTGGATGCGTTAGCTGTTGCTTATTAATCCGTCAGACAACATTGTAACCTTCACTTTGTCTACACCTCAGGATGTTTACATCTACTATTTTAATGTCTTTGGATAAAACTGGCTACCATTTGTGAAGTTCAAATAGTATTTTTAAATTTTAGAGTGGTTCTAAAGAAGGTTATTGATGTTTTATGATAAGTGACACTTATTTTTAATATTGTTTTTGTGTTTTAAAGTAATAAATTTTGACATGAGTTTTATCAGTAACAAAGAAATTATTGAAGAAGGAGACACAGCTGTTTTATACTTGAGTGCCAATAATCTACATTCTATCAAAGTTCTTCCCCAAATAAAAAATAAACATGGTGAAAGTATTGAAAATGTTTTTCAAACTACATATGGTGCTCTTAAGGTTGCATCATTAATAGGAACAAAGTATGGATCTAAAATTCAACTTTCTAGGGGTTGGGCTTATATACTTTACCCTACTCCTGAACTTTGGACTCTCACACTTCCTCACAGGACTCAAATAATATATACTCCTGACATCAGCGTAATTATTCTTCAGCTGGAAATAAAACCTGGGTCTTTTGTTATTGAATCAGGTTAATACTAATAGTTATTTATGTATGTTGCTTTAGCTGTGCAGTGATATGGAGCCTTGATGTATTAAATTTAATAATTTAAAATAAACTTCTTTAGGGCTCATTTTAAAAATTATTCATAATTTTAAATTTAAAAAACATTAAAATTCAGATTTTATTTTACTATTTTGGTGATATTTCACATGTAAGTTTGTCTTCATGTCAAATGGGGGAAAAGATTGTGAATATGATGTCGTGTCTTGGTTTCTTGCTTCAACTTGTTGATACCTATTCTCTGCTGTCTGGACTACAATTTTTCATTTGAATTGCTATTTTTTTTTTCTGTGTAACCTTTAGAGACAACTAAATGATTCAGGTTGATTCTGTATCAAATTTGACCAGTTCTAGTACCTTTGCTTTGGATGAATTGATTTGTCCCAAAACTTGTACTTTGGTTTATGAAAGGTCTGTGTCACAAAGAAGTTATGGTGTACCCACTAAATACAGAGTAGGCCCTATCTTCAGTACCTAATTTTTGTTTTTGCATTCCTGGATTTATTTGGATTATTATATTTTTCTTCTAATTTAGTAGGAAGATAAAATGATCAATTAAATATTAGCAACGTACCTTCCATTTTTAAAAATGGAAGAGAAGTTGCTAATCTTTAAGCAATTATTATTTTTCCTTTTTAAAATTTTGACGTTATAGGTATATCAAATTCAGATATTAATTTTGTTCTTTCCCTCTACTTAGTGACTTTCAGCATGGAGGGCCATAGGCCTACGCTAGCCATCTTATCCCTGGGCTAATATCCTCTTATTAACTAATTGTTTGGCCCTTTCTCCTCCAGATTAGCGATTACATTTATTAATGTTTCCTGAAGTCTTCATTAATTTTCTGTTGGTTCATCTTCTCTAAAAATTTATTCAATTATAGAGCAAATTTTCCCCTAAAGCCATTTCCGATCATTTGATACCAATTTGCTTATTCAAAATTCCTAGCAGTGTTGTTATCTGGAACTGCCTGAGTGGTCTTAAAGCTTCGCATGAAACTTAGGTAAGGTTTCCATGACTATTGATTATACTGATTATATGATTTCAGAGTAAATATTTGTCTTTCTCTGTATTTAGCATTAGAGAAAGGAATATTACTTTTACTATTTTTAGTATTTTTTATTTAAATTACACAATTATAGGGATGATGGGATGATTATCAGCTCCCAAAGTTCTTAAAGTCCAGTAGTTACTAAATCACTAATTTTGAATTATGAAACCAATCATAATAGGTTTCTTTCTACTCGAGTTTTAACCATTATGAAACTCTCAGGTACCTGGTGACAGCCATTTACATGGGGCACTTGTTAATTTCAGTAAAACACCTGCATCTGCCAGTTGATAAGAGTTCCCTGTTTATTTTTAGATGAATATCTAAGCATCGAAAGCTTCACTGTATAAATATAAAAAAATAAGGGACTATTTTAAGAATGGTAATTGCTTATTTATTAATTATTTATTATTTAAAACAAAACAACAGTCTACCTATTGTTCACTGTTAGCTTTCAAGCTGGTGTTGGAAAAATCTCATGATAGTTCAACTGAGCTTCTGTGTTCCCCTCCCCCCCCCATTTTCATTTGTTTTCCCTCTTAGCCTTCCATAGAGTTTTTATTGTTTCCATTGTGATCTTCTGGCTCTTTAGAACTGTCAAGCTTTTCTTCCTAGAAATTTAAACAGGAACGATCATGGATTAAAAAAAAAAAAAACCCTAAATTCTATTTACTATACTTGTATTTTCTTCCATTTCTTTTAGGAACTGGAAGTGGTTCTTTGACTCATGCTCTTGCTAGAACTGTACAGCCTAATGGTACTGTTAGAAGTTTTGACTTCCATGAAACTAGATTTAAAATAGCCAAGGAAGAATTTGAAGATCATGGCATTTCCAATGTTGTCACTGTAGGCCATCGTGATGTTTGCAATGATGGATTCGGGGAGGATGTTGATGGTATGGCTGATGCAGTATTTCTTGATCTACCACATCCATGGCTTGTTGTTAAGCATGCTTGTAAAGCGATGAAACCTGAAGGTATGATGTTTCTTAAATTATTAATTTTTTCTTCATATAATAGCTAAAAATAAACAGAAATTAAATCCTAAAACCTATCAATAACAATTCTACCTCACTGCAAATCAGATACCCGATGTATAAACGCTAATATCGTCTTACTCTGTGCCAAACTGACCTTTCATCAATGATCTCCAGCAAATAAACCCTTTGAGTGACAAGATATCTAAATTACATTCCTTAACCTAGTTTATGACCCATTTTAACCCACTTGTATTAAAAGCTAAGATATCTGCATAATGCGTGTGACAAGTTTACTTCTGAGTAGTAAGTGGTCAGCCTTATGGAACTCCATGACTGAGATCTAATTGTCTAATAAAAAAAAATATAACAAAAAAAAAATATGCTCATCTAAAACCCATAAAGTTTATTGCATTCGGTACTGTGTAAAGAAGCATTGTTACTTGGCCAGAGGTCAATGGAAGGAAGTGATTTGATCAGGCTCAACGCTTGTATTTTTTCTCCTTAATTTTTTATTCAGTACTTTATTATATGCTCAGTTGCCCAGGAGGATCTCCCGTCTCCAGGAAAGAAGTATCCTATAGATAGATTCGGACCTTGAGCATAGCAGTTTACTGTCTAACCACTAAGCGGCCCCAATAAAAAAAAATCCTACTTCTAAATAATATAGCGTTAATCCCACTTCAGAAAAATTTGGTGCGGTGAATTCATCACACAACTCTCACTTATCACTTATCTTTCTTTGACTCTACATATACATTATTTTTTTAAAATGGTGTAAGTGCCAATATGAAGGAATCAGATAAAGATTTTTTATTCTATTTGAATGTATTATAGTCAGTACTTATAGAGTAATTTTCCATGAATGAAGTTGGCTCCACTTACTCATGGGACTATCTTCTCTGTGGTTTATTTAGATTGTATTATATTTTTATATATATATATATATATATATATATATATATATATATATATATATATATATATATATATATATATATATTTATACCGTAGTATAAAAGTATATCCGGCCTATGCCAAAATAAACTATTAAAAATTCTGCACAATTGAGTTTTAGACTGAAAGATCAATTTTTTTGATGATATTTTGTAAGTAGGAATGTGAGAAGGGGTTCATAATAACAACCTACTATAAATTGGAACTAAATTTTCAAATTTTGAACGCTGGAGTATTTTCCAGAAAATGATGGCAATATTGTATTCTTCTCAGTTGTTGGCTGTTAATATTACAATATTTAAATCAATAGTGAAGAAAGTACTGATTAATGTAAATTGTATTCATTAAAAATTGAAACACTCCAGTGGAATTAAATCATTTAAACAGCTTCAGCAGCATCATCTTCCTTTTTTTCTTTCGAAAAGGCTGTTTTATTATCATAAGATGGTATTGGCACTAGGGATGGAGAGTGACTTGCGTACCTGTGACTTTGTCACTGACTAAATTACTAAGTCCCAGGTCCTTTAGTTATTAGATCACTGTGATCAAAGGTCACTGTTTCCTTGGCACTAGAAGATTTGTCACTCCAAGAATTCACAGTGACAGTACTTATCGGTGACCTGGTATCTGGTTACTCTAGACTTTACTCTTGGTGATCGATGCCGGTGATCTCCCACCATACCTCCCCTCTTGCCACTGTTCTCAGCTATACGGGGAACATCCTGGTCACATTAAAATAAACCCCCTTTAATGAATAAAACTTTAGTCTTTCCTACGTAGATTCACCAAGTGGTTTTGGTATAATCAACTCTCTTATCTCTAATTTAAACAAACAAAATTATCATTTTATTAATAAATTTACAACGCATTTGTTTACTGGGGCATTTCTTAGTTAAATAATAGGGTTATTCCGTCTCACATCAACACTCTTATTGCCTTCACCATCTCAGATTTTAATGGAATTTGGTACATAGGATACCTTCCTGTAGACTAAAAAAAATACCAAAATTCGGCTCAATATCTCAAACTGTTTTCAAAATATAGCTATGTAGACTCATTGAAAATCGCACAATTTTGACCTGTCGCATCATCTGTAAATTAAAATTGCAGCTCTTCTAGGTAAGATTGAGAGTTGAAATTGATGTCATTTTAAAGCTGAATCTAAGATCTTGCTTATGACATACAACTCAATAGGGTTTAAGAGGAAATTTGTTTTCCAAAGTTTGAATCTAAAGCGCACTTTTAAAAATCTGAAAAAATTCAGTAGAGTTGATAAGGTTGTCATTAATAAGTATTTGTAAACATTAAGATGGGACAGCAATGGGTTTATGCTTAAAATAATTATTGAAAAATGTGAGTTTTGCTTGTGGATGGAAGAAGAAAAAACCATTAGCTATTAAGCTTCTCAAACTGTAGCCTTAAGGAACCATATAATTTAATATTATTAATTTTTGTTATTAATCAAAGTTAGTTTTGTAGTGCTACCTCCAGTTTTTCTGAAGCATTCAACATTTTAATTTATTGATTTTTTTTTCTTTTTCTTCTATGTACACCGATTACTCCGAGATAGATGGACCAATGGGAACGAAACCTTTTGCATCTTTTAGAGTATTTTCCCAAGTTGGTCTCATTAAAACATTTTTTGAGTTGCTTGAAAATAATTATTTAATTTTCGCTCAAAATGTTTCCTTATTGGAAAAATATATTGCATATAGGACTTGAGGTATGTTCCAACAAACTATTGGTTTGTTGGTAACTAAACACGTTGGTAACTAACAAACTTTTCTTGTACTTTCCCCATTTTTTTATTCTAAACTTGATTGGTTGATTTTAAGCAATGCTCAATACTGTTTTAATGTTTGATGAATCGTCTGGGAAAACCAACCAATCAAATTCAGTATCAAAAGATTGGGGGGGAAAATGAGCAGTCTGTTAGTTATTGACATGTTTTAAGCAGGGTTTGAAATTAACTATTATTTTCTCGGAAAGAGAATAAAAGTCAAATCAGGACTTATATAATTCTAATAAGTAAATAAAAATCACATCATGACTTTTATATTTCGGGCCAGAAAATAAAAGACCTGTTATGATCTTTATTACAATGGTACCTAATACTCGTATAAGAGTCAAAGCTTGATTTTAATTATTTAAGGATGAATTTATTAGTTTTTTTTTCTTTTTCGGATTTCTCTGTTTTGGTTTTTTTGTTTGTTTATTTGTTTAACGTCCCTTTTTGCTACTAAGGCTAATCTGATGATGCTACAGTGAGAGTCCTAAATTTCGCCTATCCAGGTATAATTAGGATAGGTATCTTTAACGAGTACCTGACATCGTACAGGCTCGGGAACTCCATTTTACGTCCTATCCGAGGGACGGCATGGTTAAGGATTTTTTACTCCCACTAAAAAATCCCAGGGCCACCCTGGGCGCGAACCTACGACGTTTAGTATTGAAGGTTGCCATGCTAACCACTATACCACTGGTGACCCCTCCGTTTTGGTGTACATAATTGGATTATCAGTTTTTATGGTAATCTTATCATATATATCTTATATATCTTATGGTAATCTTAGGGTATAACAAATTACCTTATATCGATCTTAAGATCGATTATTAGATTATTAAGGCTGCTGATGATGAAAATAATATCAATATTAAACCTCAGGCTCACTCAGGTATCGATTATAACTTATCCGATATTTACAACATTGTGGTCGACTTCTAGGTTAATAAGGGCGCTGATTGTGGAAATGATATCGATTTATCGATTACGCGCTCAGGTATCGATTTATTACAACTTACGCGATATAAACGGCATTGGGGTCTGCTCTAAGGTTAATTGAGGCTCTGGATTCGAAATGATATCGATTTTTCGATTACCCGCTCAGATATCGATTTAGATAGTTTTTCCTGTATTTATAATTAGTAGGTAAATATACCAAACGGAGGAGGTGATAGATGAGGTGAAAGCATTGCAAAGCTGATGCCCTGTCTAGAAGACCATGTCCCTCTAACTGGTTCCACAGTAGCCGAATCGAACATAATGAAGGCAGCCTTTGCAAATTTGCAGTTGTTGGAGTAAAACTCCAGAAAGTACGCTAAAGATTCTACTGGATTAACTGCACAAATTATGTTCACGATTAGTGCCGTCAATTTATCACTTGCTCATCAAGCAATGGTCCAGATCGCAAAAGCCGCACGAAAATGCAGCAGTATATTGATTTCAATAGAATATCACTGGCATATTAGGACTAATGTCCGACCGAAACCAAAATTTTAGCCGAAATCGAAACCGAAACCGAATTTCGGCCATAGACCTGATTTCGGGCCGAAACCGAAACCGATACTTATTTACGTGTGTATTTATAATACATGTAAACGTGTAATGTGTCTAGTTTAGCAATAATATCAATGAAAGCTTAGAAAATGACAGTAATTTAACTGGATTATTCATACAATATGTGGGGTTGGTATAGAAGAGTGTTAATATAGGTGTACTTGTTAAGTTATAGGATCGAATCCCGGCCCCCACTTCCTAGTACGGCTGATTTCCGCGGCATGTTAGACCATACTCCCTTAACTAGTACAGCCCTAAAAGTTGAAATATACTTATAATTATTTAGATATTATAATATCTAAATAATAAACAATGTAGGAAATCTTTGCCATAATAAAGCTGATGGAATACAAAATGACCAATTGAATACGTAGAGCTGTGTCTCAGAAACTATTTAGTCGACTGAGTCAGTTTTGATCTTAAATGTTAGCGGATATAATTTAGTTTAAGAATGTATAGAATAGTTTTGTCCAAAACTTGCTTCTTTATGGTCAAAACAGAAAAAAGTTTTTGGGGTGTTATTGGTGATCCAGGGAAGGGAGGGGAGGGATTAGCCAAGGTCGAAAAAGTGGTTCTTGCATCTGAGCCTCATTACATAGAAGAAAAAAGAACAAAACCAACTACCACCATTTGATGCAACTTGAGCCCCCCTTTTTATAACAAGGTTACTGACTAAAATGTTTTTTCTCTTTTGATTTAAATCTGTGGACATGCCGGGTTTCTCCAACGACTAATTTAAGTTTAAGTATTTAGGACATACATATATTCTTATTTAGTTTTCCTCTATTTTTTTATATATCAAATTCATTATTATTAGGGAGATAATAAAAAGCACAAAAAGGTTCCTAACGCTGAAGGTAAAGAATACTATACTTTACACCCAACATTAAGAATTCTTTATGGAAAGACTTGTTTAGACTTGAAGACGTGGCACATCCCTGTTTGTCACTCTCATATTTTTGTCACCACACCGAACTAAATTTTCGATCAATTAAAGATACTAAAAGCCTGAAAGAAATCCATCTTTTATCGAATGACAACTCAAGAGTAATTAAATAAAATAACAGATACTACACACTATTAAATTCAAGTTTTTTTTAAAAGTTCATAAAAGAGATCGAGCTGACAAGCTGAAATCGTGTAGTCCTACTTCCTTCTCGGAAATATCAGACACAAGTTAGTTTCGGCTTGGCCGAAGATTCGGCCGATTTTTGGCCGAAACCGAAACTGGGGTCGAAACCAGGTTTTTCGGCCGAAACTGGCCGAAACCGAAACTTCGGTCGGTCACTAATTAGGACCTTTCACAAAAATTGTCGCGGTTGGGAAATAAGTAAGTCTTTGTCGTTGTGGAATACATAGACGATAAATGGAAAGGGGAGATTTATTTTAGAAGATTTTAAGATTTCTAGTGTTGAAAATTTTAAAGTTTGCGCCGCCTCCGATTGTATGTTTGTTGTCCGAAAAGTAAGTACATAAATAAATAAGAGTGATAAATAAATGTTGTCCGAAAATTTTGTTGTATTGAACATAGTATTTAAAATTTATTTTCATAATTTTTATTAACAGTTAGTGTATTCGTACAAATAAAAAAAAATTATTCGTTTTATTGCATTTTTCCGCTTTTTATACCATTTTGAATTTTGCTGGGTGTTCATAAAAATCAGAAGGTAATTATTTCATACTTTTTTGTGCATTTATTTTTACCGGTTCCTAGTTTTCGAAGTCGGTTTTTTTATATAAAAAGTTTTTTATTTCATACTTTTTAGAGGCCGGAGATAATTTGTAGAAAGCCATAGGTTAGTTTCTACAAAAATTTCGAAGTGTTTTTTTAATACAGATTTTAAATTCATTTAATATGGTTTCTGGTTTTTAAAGTCGGTTTTTTATTATTTCTTTGCTACCCCTTCTCGGCCATATAGCCACATTTCAGGTGAAACCATACTATTCTATCCATGGTGGGAAGGACGAGATTTATTCAACGGGTTCGTCGCGAAATAAAAAATCATCCCGCCCAGTTATATCCCGGGTCTTTATATTATAACTATATTAACAGTGCTTACATTACACAACTTATAACAACATCCCTAAATTGAATAAAAATGGCCTTTTTTTAAAAAGACCAATGTTCCATTGGGAAGGGAACAGAAATTCAGAAAATGAGTTGTACAACACTTTCTAGCTGGGTAGCCTTTTTGACATCAATCATTTTTATGGCTGCTTAATTTTTGCTTCATACAATGATAAGGGATATACCAAACTTTTTTTTTGCAGTTTTTATTGATGAATGAAGATCGGCAAACTCTTTTCTAAATAATTCAATGTCTGTAAAGATTTAATTATAATTACACGAATACTGGGAGGAAGTGTCCTAAGAAAATTTTCATTTATTGGGAAATATAATACACAAAATATTCATTAGTTATTTCGGTATATGAATATCTGGGAATATGAATGCCTTGAATACGAAAAACCCATAAACAAATCCCAGCCAGACTGTCTTAAGTCCATTTCCAATTGTCTGTTTCAATAAAATTCATTCAACGATGGAGGCAAGTAAATGGAAAAGTGAAAAAAAAAACCGAAAAAAAGAAAAAGTAATTGGAAAATTAATGATGGAAATAATTCCTAATAAGTGACTACCTTTAAGATTTTCGTATCTAGACAATAGCAAATCCTGTAAGTGCCACCAGCTAGGGACGCTATCGTAACTTAAAGAAAAAAATCTGGTGCGTGCACGCAACACACAACTTTCACTTACCAACTTACTTAGATTAGAAATTAATGCGTTTTGTTGCCACTTCCATTGCCACTTCTCAAATGAACAGAACGGCTTTAATTATGAACAATGGTCTGTCATTAAAGGCGTACTCCGCATGCATGGGCTCAACGATTTTTATGAGTTGACTGAATATTTTTCTTTTTTTCTCCTCTTTATGTTTTCATTATTTGTATCATATCTCATATTTAGCCATTTCTTATTTTTAGGCGTGATGAGAGACAGTTAATTTTTCCATATAAACAAAAATAAGTGTACTTTACAGGAAAACAAAAAAGACCCTTCCCCATTTAAGCCCCCTCAAAACATTTTAATAACGACAAAGCTTACCTGATATTAAAGAACACCTTATTTCCATTAAACATGGCGAATTAGATCAAAATCATTAAAGCCGTTTTTGAGATAGTCGAAAGGTAGGTATAAATTGGAAAACAAGTTATGAAATAAAGTGCCCCCTCCGGTTGATCAATTTTGATGAAATGTTGGCTATCATATCTTTGGCATATACATACATCAAATACCCAGTTTGATCAAAATCGTTAAAACCGTCTTTGAGTAAATAAAAAAAAACACGTGAAAATGATACAAAATTTATTAAGTAAAGTCCCCTCTCCGGTTGATCAATTTTGATGAAATTTTAATATTCATATCTCGGGCATATAAACAGATCAAAATCAAAATCGTTAGAGCCGTTTTTGAGAAAATCGAAAAAAACTTAAAAGTTATTAAATAAAGTACCCCCTCCCTTTGAGCAATTTCGATGAAATTTTTGCTGTCACATCGAGGGCATATATATACACTAAATACCCAATTTCAGGTTCGCACGGTTAATAGTTTTTGAGCTAGTCTGTTCACACACACACACACACAGACCATTTTGCGGGACTTGGTTATTTGGACTCAGGGGACCCCAAAACGTGTATTTCCGTTGAAAACCGGAAGTCGAAATTTTTCACGATCGCAATACTTCCACTTACTATATATTTCATATATAGGTAAGTGAAAGTAAAAATGAGAAGGGAAAAAAAATGAGACAATCAACCATCATAGATGTGATTGGAGATGGAAGAAAATAATATTGAAATTATTTAGCAGGACGTATTTATTTCATGAATGGCCATATTCATAATCACAATGATACCTAATATTAGAGTCAAAGCTTGATTTTAATTATTTAAGGATGAATTTATTAGCTTTTTTTCTGGATTTCTCCATATTGGTGTACATTATTGGGTTAACTTATCTTATAGGGTTACCATATCGATCTTAAGATCGATTATTAGATTATCAAGGCTGCAGATAATTAAAATAATATCGATATAAAACCTCAGGTTGGCTCAGGTATCGATTATAACTTATCCAATATTTACAACATTGAGGTCGACTTCTAGGTTAATTGGGGCGTTGGTTGTGGAAATGATATCGATTTATCGATTACGCGGTCAGGTATCGATTTATTACAACTTACGCGATATTAACGGTACTGGGGTCCGCTCTAATGTTAATTGCGGCGCTGATTTTGAAAATGATATCGATTTCTGGATCACGCGATTATTTATCGATGTATTTCAACTTATATGCAAAAGTTGCATATAATTTGAATATTTTCATGAAATTAGTCATCTTTAATTCAGTGAATGCGTAATCCTACAATCGATGTCATTTTCAAATTCAGCTCCTTATTTAACCCACAATATCGTTTATATCGCGTAAGTTGTAATAAATCGATACCTGAGCGCGTAATCGATAAATCGATATCATTTCCACAATAAGCGCCCTTTCAACTTATTCAGCTAACCTAGGTTAAATTTCTTAATTACTTTAACTAGTACTATTAGGATCAGTTAAAAATTCTGTCATACAGTTGGTAGGATTTGGAAGTATCTTGAAAATATATTTGTTTCTACATTAACACTTATAATTTCTTTCCAGCCAATGTCAAAGTTAACAAAAAATATTTATTAGTTGATATATTGGCAGTCATTAAAGAATCAAAAATGATATTTAGGAAATTTTCAAATTTACCAAACGCATTTGTGTATGTACTTTTTGAAAAGCAACAGTGAAGAGGTAAAAATGTCGAAAAGGATGCGAAAACATAGTGTTTTGTTCCTTAGAGACCGCAGCACAATCAATTCTCTACAAATAACGTTACGGTCAACCAATTTTCCACCATTATTTTTACTTTCACTTACCTATATATGAAATATATAGTAAGTGGAAGTATTGCGATCGTGAAAATTTTCGACTTCCGGTTTTCAACGGAAATACACGTTTTGGGGTCCCCTGAGTCAAAATAACCAAGTCCCGCGAAATGGTCTGTGTGTGTGTCTGTGTGTCTGTGTGTGAACAAACTAGCTCAAAAAGTATAAACCGTGGGAACCTGAAATTGGGTATTTAGAGTACGTATATGCCCGCGATGTGACAGCAAAAATTTCATCAAATTTGCTCAAAGGGAGGGGGTACTTTATTTAATAACTTTTTAAGTTTTTTTCGATTTTCTCAAAAACGGCTCTAACGATTTTGATTAAACTGTGTATTTGATCTATTGATATGCCCGAGATATGACTGTAAAAATTTCATCAAAATTGATCAACCGGAGGGGGGACTTTACTTAATAAATTTTGTATCATTTTCACGTGTTTTTTTTATTTACTCAATAACGGTTTTAACGATTTTGATCAAACTTGGTATTTGATGTATTTATATGCCCGAGATATGACTGTAAAAATTTCATCAAAATTGATCAACAGGAGGAGGGACTTTACTTAATAAATTTTGTCCAATTTTTACCTTTTTGATCGATTATCTCAAAAACGGCTTTAACGATTCTTATCAAATTCGTTATGTTTTATGAAAATTAGTTGTTATTTAATATCAGGTAAGCTTTATCATTATTAAAATGTTCTGAGGGGGCTTAAATGGGGAAGGGGCCTTTTTTGTTTTTCTATAAAGTACCTTTGTTTTAGTTTATATTGAGAAATTAACTGTCTCTCATCACGCCTAAAAATAAGAAATGGCTAAATATGATATATGAAGAAAATCAAGTAAACATATACAGGAGAAAAAAAGAAATATATTCCGTCAAATCATAAAACACCTTGAGCTCACGCATGCGCCGTACGCCTTTAATGACAAACCAATGCGTTATAATTAAAGCTGTTCTGTTCATTTGAGAAGTGGCAATTAACAAAACGCATTAATTTCTAATCTAAGTAAGTTGGTAAGTGAAAGTTGTGTGGTGCGCGCACGCACCAGATTTTTTTTTTTATCCTCGATAGACTTTGTTAAGCGGTGTTGGAAAAACAAATTTTTATATATTAGACTGTTTCTTTTTACTAAGTTGAGCATGTTATAATATTGAGGCTAGTAGATAACTTTTATAATAGAGTGATGGTTTTTCGGGAGGGGGTGGAGATTAGAATTATTAAAATGTAAAAGTGGCCGTAGAAGACCGTAGTGGCCCGCTTTCTACCCCCGGTTTAAAGGTAAATCGTGCTGCCCCCTGTGGGAAAGCTTGGATAACAATAGGGATCTGATTTAGTACGTTCCTCTCTTCGTCTGGGATTTATAGCTCCCACTGCCTTCCCTATCTACCTCTACGCTCTTTTATTTCCATCGTCTCCTTTTGTCTGTTATTTTTGATATTATTGACCATTTTATAAGCTCCAACTGTAAACAGAAGTCTTTTATCTTGTAGGGCGTTCCGGATAAGACCATAAAAAAAACAAAAGAAAAAAAATAACACTTCTATACCAAATTTCTTAGCAAAAGTTCATAAAAAAGAAAAGTATGGTCGATCTCCCTTTCATAGCCGCTTGATAGCGACCTTTTTATGATTTTCAAATTAGTAGTTTTAAAAATATTCGAATTGTCATACCGAGTGTAAAGACGAATAAATTGGATCTTTTTTGTTTTTACAATTAAAAGAATTACAAAAAGTTTATTAAGTTTGTCAAAAATATTATATCATGTTCCTTATGTACTTTAGCTTGTAAAAAAGCTGTAGTCAAGTATTCTTGGGATCATAACTTGTCATATTATTATATCATCATAATTTTTTTATGGTGTTACTGCAAGACGTGGATCCAACTATTTCAAGAGGTTATGGGGCTGTGATACTATCGAATTCCCATAGCGTCTTTTTCAGTTAGAGAGGCCCTTGATCAGTTTCAACTCCTATTTGTTTTACTCGCTCTTAAAGAGATAAATATACTCCCAAGGAGTCCTTACAAGTTGATGCCGGGCAACGCTAAACGGCGCACAGAATTATTTGACCTTAAAAGGTGAACAAAACTCGTTTTATGAAATTTTGAAATCTCATTAAAAAATTATTATCGTTGGATTGTTATCCATATAACTCTCTTTCTTATATAGTTATATTTTATGTACTATTAAATATAGTGCCAGTTATGTTCTGTGTTATCATTGCTGAATTTCTGAGAATAAGATTAAATTTAATGGTTAAAAAGTTATACTTCTGAAATACGAAATACTTTTTCATCATAAAGTATACAAATCATGAAATTTACATTTCATGATTTCATTTTACATTTCATGAAAAAAATCCTGCGGATTGCTGCACATGGGAGGCCTAGAATATTTTATTTATTTAAATTCAATTGTATTAAATAATAAAAATACGTAATCTTGTCAAATTTATCCTTATTTATAGTTGAAAAATAAAAAAAAACTTTTGTTGGTAGTCTTAACCCAATTAATGATGCAGTATAAATTAAAACACTTTGAAGTGATAACCCACGCCTTTTGTTCATATACAAAACTTTTATAGCCCATTATACATTTTCTTTGTTTCTTCAATCTTCAAGACAAAATACTTCAAATTCTTAAAATGTTTCAAAGATTTCTTAAAAAAGTGCGGAATACACATGAATGCCATTTCTCAAGTCTTGCCTATTTTACAGGTATGGAGAAGGTAACCTTCAAAACGGTAGCTCAATCATTTTATTTTATTAAGTCTTAAGTAAAGAAGTTGTGTTACATGTATAATAAAAAAACAAAACAATTATACTACAAAATAATTGGACTGCCAAGTTACTTTTTCATGTTATGATTAGTTTCCAAATTAATTTTATCAAATACATTTATTGATAAAGTAGACAAAAAGAAGTTGAGAACATTGTTGTGTTGAGAACAACAAAACAATAAAAAAATGGGGACGGTTCCCCTCTAACGTCAACATGATTATCACACAAGCACTAATTCAATTTGGAAGGGTTGTGGAGGTATTCAAAATTTAAAAACTCGAATTTCTAACTGCAATTAACTTATATTTTCCTCCTTGAAAATAAACATGCCGGATTTCAGCCCAGTTGATTCTAAGAATGTTTCTGAATGTAGTCAATTGCAGCGGCAAATATATGAAATTTCCGATTCCCTTTATAAAGTAATATAGAATGGATTTAAAAAATACTTCATCCCCCACAAATTATCTTCGATTTCCTGCAGAAGGCTATTAGTTCCGAGAAAAACTAACCTATGTATATAAACCTACTATCTTCACCTTTTTTTCAGTGAAACCCAATAAAACGCAATGGATTAATATGGTTTAGAAAACTGAAATCGGAAAATTGGATGTCACATGTTTGGGTAAACCAGCTAGTTTTTTACTTTTACGATTTTTTACTTCTGTTTTAAATTTTGAAAAGTGCCCTTTTGGTTTAAAAAAAATATACACATGTTAATCTGCCATATAAGTGCGCTAATGGCGTCCTAATTGGAAGGAATAAAAATTTGGAAAACAATATTTTAAATTGGAGAAATAATGGGTTCACTAGATAAAAAATATCAACATTTAATGTCCTAGAATAAAATTACCTATAAAAAGTTTAAATTTTTTACCTTGATGTTATGTATTTTTTTCTCACACCTTTAGCCAAAAAATGCTGGAATAGCATATTTATGCATTGTACATTTTACAGTGAGTCAGGCTTATCATATAACTTTCTAATAATAAACCTAACGATAAGTCGAAAAACGGTTTTATGTCACATCAATGTAAAGACAATTTATCGAATCTTTCAAGCGTCTGTATTTATTTTTAGAGAACATAAACGTGACATCGACCTAATGTTGAACTTGCTGGAGTTATTTGGGTGTCCAGACTAATAAAATTAGATAACTTCAACATGATCATCACACATATCCTAACTCAATTTGGAAGTGTTGTAGACAGACAGATTTAAATATTTTTCCTAATAATTTTTATTGTACCCATAAAGTCTCCATCTTTGGAAACCTGAGGCAAAATAAATGCATGTTTTGCTTAACTATATCTATATGTTTTCTCGTGGTTAATGGTCCAAATCCTTGTAACATAATCGAATACTCTTGCCCTTATTCACTAATTGGCGCCAACAACCATTCTTGAATATTTCACGATTTGCAATAAATTGATTGATTGATCACTAGCCATATTTTACAATACACAAAAAAACTGGCTGGTATACCCAGATATGTAACATTCAATTTTCCAATTTCAGTTTTGATACAATATTAATCCATTGCGTTTTATTGGGTTTCATTGAAAAAAGTGAAGACAGTAGGTTTATGTACATAGGTTAGTCTTTTTCGACGTATTTTTTTTTTTCTCGGAACTAATAGCCTGGTGAGGGATGAAGTATTTTTTAAATCTATTCTATATTACTTTGAAAAGGGAATCGGAAATTTCTGATAGTTGCCGCTGCATTTGGCCACACTCAGAAACTTCCTTACGATCAACTGGGCTGAAATTCGGCATGAAAGCCCATTTTTTAAGGAAGAAAATATAAGTTAATTTCAGTCGGAAATTCGTGTTTTTAAATTTTGTATACATCTACAACCCTTCCAAATGGAGTTAGGATATGTGTGATGAACATGTTGAAGTTATCTAATTTTATTAGATTTAAATAGTTATAAAACTCATTGAAGTCAAAATCCTGCTAGTATTATTGTATCATTTGAAAGCTAAGTAAGTGCTCTTTCCATAAAATAATACTTATAAGGCTATTTTTTGATTTATTATAGCTATATTTATTTTTAATTATTTTTAACTATAAGTACTAATACGACCATTATGGACAGACGGGATAGAACTATGGGGTTCTGCAAAACCCTCAATCATCCAAAGAATTCAGTCATTCCATTCCAAGGTATTGAGGAAAATAGTAGATGCACCATACTATGTGACAAATGACTTACTGCACCCAAGTACTTGAATATCCCAATAGTTATTGATACAGTCACACAATACTACAAAAACTTCCTCCAAAGACTAACTTTTAACACGAACCCCTTAGCACAGTCACTAACATCTAATTGCTAATATCTGTTTCTCACTTAGTATAAAGTTAGCAATTTATCCAGTAGGAATTCAACCTATTTGCTTATTGCTAATCATTACAGATTGCAAATCACACAAACCGACACATTTTTAGTGATTAAATCATTATTATTAAATTTAATATTAATATTTTTTTTTTTAACTTCATGTTGTATATCCGCGCCTGTCAACAAGATATCGACAATCAGCAGATTCGATGGCCGTAAACAATTGCAAATGATGACATGTCAGGCATGGGGAAGGATGGCACCCAACAGTACCTCTTCCCTGACTTTGATTCAGTTATTCAGGTTGGTTAAAGAAGGAGATCTCATCCAACGCCTTTTTAATCTCCTCCTCACATTCAAGGGCATTTCATCTGTGGCCATATCTCTGATTAGTAGGTTTATATGTCCGTGTAGGTTAGTGTGGAAGCGTTTGTAGAGAGTCTTGATTTGTTGGTCGACTGTTGGCATGTGGAAGTCAGTATGTAAGGTTTGATTAGTCACGTACCAAGGTGCTTTTGAAATGAGTCGTAATAATTTTGACTGAAAGGTCTGTAGTTTCTGTAAATGTATTTTTTTGGCGATTCCGTAAATCTGTGAACAGTACATCCATATAGGTTTAAGTAAGTATGTGTAAGTATTAAGTAAGTAATTAAGTATTAAGTGAATACACCCATGACATACCAGAAAGTAATGAGACATTGACCGCTACTTACGCAGATGATACAGCAATACTAACGAAACATCTAGACCCGTCACATGCTTCACTAACTTTACAAAACCACTTACAGAAATTAAACGATTGGTGCAAATTGTGGAAAATTAGACTTAATCACGACAAATCACAACATATAAGTTTTACTCTCCGGAAAAATACTTGCCCACCAATTTATATCGAAAATGTCCAAATTCCCCAAACAGACACAGTACAGTACCTCGGACTAACCCTCGATAGAAGGATGACATGGGGCCCGCACGTTAAAATGAAAAGGGAAACTCTGAACAAACGACTAAAGCTACTTTACCCACTTTTTTCTAAATCCTCAAAATTAAGACTGAGACAAAAACTTAATATTAATAATTAAATCAAAAGTATTTCTCATAGCCTTTTTTTTTGTCGATTTGTGATCAAATTTCATGAATGAGGCATCATTTTAAAGCTTTCCTTAACCCCTACACCGGAAAAATATACAAATTATTCATTTCGCCTTCGATTGTGAGTTACAAGATCCACAAATCCGCGGTTTTAGTAGTAGAGGTTTCTAAATGGGGTCAACCTTTTCAGGTTTTTAAGGTGAACATTTTCGGTCGTATACATTTTTTCGATTAAACCCTTCGTTTACGAGTTATTAGCGAAAAACTGCAATTCTCTGCAAGTGTTAATCTTATTTTTTAAGGAATCAAATAGGAATTCTTTATAAATAGGGAGATAATTAAAAGCAATAAAATGTTCGTAGCGCTCAAGGTAAAGAATGTTTACTATTCTTTACATTCAACAAAAAATATTCTGTTTGAAAAGAATGCTTTTCATTAAATGTTAAGACTTGGTGTAATTTACGTGGCACATCCTTGTTTGTGACAATCACATTTTTGCCTCCATACCCAGCTTAAAGTTTTTGGATCAATTAAAGATACCAAAAGTATGAGAAAATTCTATGTTTTATCGAATAAAAATACTAGTGTAATTAACTAAAATAACATATACTTCACACTATTAAATCCAATGGTGTTAAAAGCCATGAAAGAGATCGAGCTTACAACCTGAAATTGTGTAGTCATACTTTTTTCTCGGAGATATCAGACACAAAAGCTAGTTTCGGCTTGGCCAAAGATTCGGCCGATTTTTGGCCGAAACCGAAAATGCGGCCGAAACTGGCCGAAACCGAAACCGAAACTTCGGTCGGTCACTAGCATTGAAGTATGTGGCGTTGTCCAGGGTGCGCTCTTTAAGTGGCATCTATGTCTGTGTAAAACAAACACTCACAGATGACCATATCGTAACTTCAAACATAGTATTCAAAGAGGTCCTGTGAACACTTAAATACTAAATAAATACCTTAAACTTTTTTTTCAAAAAATAAATAATCTACAATTTAAACACATCTATTCTTTACTTCAACCCTAACCTATGCCCATGACGCACTGAATACGCTCTATACGATATTAAATATACGGTGTGTAGGTTCTTTGATTAAGTGGGATTTAAGTAGGTTAGAGAGTGAAGGTGAGAGTGAACTAGGGTCAGTTAGTTAAATCAAAAATTTAAAATGTAATTTCGCTGTAGTGGGTGTTAATCTATATAAAACTTTTAATACCTCAATAACCCAACTTCGACATAACTGCCTTCACGCAATCCTCCCACCTCCGCCTCGGCCTACCCCTTGGACAGTCGGATCCGTGCTTATTAATCTTTCGAATTCGCTCACAACCGAGAGCAATTTTATCTGCCCATTTAATTCGCCGCGCTGCAATCACCTCTACTACATTTTCCGGATTCAGTTCACTCAGTTCGGCGTTGTGTAAACGTCTAAATGCTCCGATTGATTCGTTTCCCTTTGGTCCAAATATTCTACATAATACCTAATTTTCAAAAACCCTCAGCCTTTGCTCCTCAGCGGCCACATTTCGCATCCATAAAGACCACAGGAAGAATAATAGTTTTGTAAATCGTAATTTTTAATTTTATTGTTTTTAAAATTAATTTTTTTTTTAACGGTAAACACTTCGTAACTGGCTCTAATGTTATTCTCGATTTTGCTAATTTCAATTGATATTATTTTTTTTTGGGATGATCTCTTTTTTTTTTTTTTTTTCAATTTAAGCAATTTAGTTTCTTTTCTTAATGCTCGAAAGTAAGAGAGATTGGTTTCGTTTGAATTATCTAACGCTTCTAATTTCGCAGCTTTTCTTTTTTCTCACATGTTAACACAAGCCACCGATCACTTTAATATTATCTCTGATACCTTCTCATAACTTGACAATGTCTTCGTTATCCTCATCAGAAGATTCTAAAGCCTCAAACCTATTTTTGACTTCTAGCTCGAATTGTTTTCTAATTGTCGGAATTTTTTATTTCTCCAGATTAAAATTATCACAGTAAAATCCAACCTCATCATTATTTTAAGTCTCTGAAGAATCTTATTACTAGTGTACTAATTCATGATCCGACCCGCATTCGGCTCAACGATATGATCTAGTATTAGGTATGCTATTTTGCCACATATGTTTAACCAAGACGTGATCGATTTGATTACGGGGTTTGCGAATCCGGTGATGTCCAAGTATATATGTATGTTTAAACGTAGTAATTTAGATTATTAATTTTTCGGCAAAATTTATTTGTCATATTCCGTTATCATGTCTATATTCATGTAAACGTTCTTTACCGATCGTAGGATAATATACTTGTCCCTCCTTGCGTTTCAGAATAATTTTCATGTAGCCTTGCGGTAGGCTATGATGAATCGATTCTAGTTTTTCATAAAAACTGTCACAATAACTAATAATTGAGTAATGAAGTAATGAGTAATTATTTTAAATGAGAAGAATGAGATTTCAACATGAAACTTGAACTTCTTTCGTTCCTAGTTTGGCTAGAAATGGGTTTATAACGTATACAAATCTACAAGTTTTATACAGTTCTATACAAAAATCCGCTGACTCCGATAGTTCTTTCTTCCTAATCATTAACGGATATAATTCAGTGGTACACGGGTCTAGATAGCAGACGGATTTCTTTTGGAAGGTAGTCGACATTTAGTTCTGTACAAATTAAAATTTGGAATTCTGACCGTAACCGCATAGTACCTTTGTCCTAAACTACAGCTGAAAGGACGAAGGCTGAGGGGGGAGGGTTGTGCAAGGCTCGGATGACACGGGCAGATTTCTATTCACGATCTAGGAGAAGCCACATATATTATCTATTTCACAACGTGACCCCACGGGCTCACAACCCATTGTGCTCGCCTTGCCTTCTACTTAATTATTATGCTATGTCTCCCGTTTTCCTTCGGCTATTTAGTTTAATGTTAAAACCCGACATATGTTCCAATATCTCCTCTAGGGATTGGAACCTCCGCAGTAGCAGTGCCTTTCTAGTTCAAGACTTAAGGCAAATTAAATGTTTTAAGAGCAGCAATAAATTAATTACTATCTTCAAATACTTGTTGAATTTTTCATTCTATTCTATTCTTTTTCAATATAGTCCTCAAAACATGAAGAATTCTAATAAAGACTTGACTATTCTTTTAAAAGGAAAACATTCATTTCATCAACAATGATTTTAGTTAAAAAAAAAAATAAAAAAATCTGGTGCGTGCGCGCAACACACAACTTTCACTTACCAACTTACTTAGATTAGAAATTGACGTGTTTTGCTAAATATCATTTCCCAAAGTCACACATTTTTCTACATTCATATCTTATTTTTGTTAATCGTTAAAGCCGTTTTTGAGTAAATAAAAAAACCCCGTGAAAATGATACAAAATTTATTAAGTAAAGTCCCCCCTCCCGTAGATCAATTTTGATGAAATTTTTACAGTCGTATTGCGGGCATATAAATACATTAAATACCAAGTTTGATCAAAATCGTTAAAACCGTTTTTGAGTAAATAAAAAAAAAAACACGTGAAAATGATACAAAATTTATTAAGTAAAGTCCCCCCTCCGGTTGATCAATTGTGATGAAATGTTGGTTATCACATCTTTGGCATATAAATACATCAAATACCAAGTTTGATCAAAATCGTTAAAACCGTTTTTGAGTAAATAAAAAAAACATGTGAAAATGATACAAAATTTATTAAGTAAAGTCCCCCCTCCGGTTGATCAATTTTGATGAAATTTTTACAGTCATATTTCAGGCATATAAATAGATCAAATACTCAGTTTAATCAAAATCGTTAGAGCCGTTTTTGAGAAAATCAAAAAAACACGTGAAAATGTTACAAAATTTATTAAGTAAAGTCCCCCCTCCGGTTAATCAATTTTGATGAAATTTTTACAGTCATATCTCGGGCATATAAATACATCAAATACCCAGTTTGATCAAAATCGTTAAAGCCGATTTAGAGTAAATAAAAAAAACACGTAAAAATGTTACAAAATTTATTAAGTAAAGTCCCCCCTCCGGTTAATCAATTTTGATGAAATTTTTACAGTCATATCTCGGGCATATAAATAGATGAAATACTCAGTTTAATCAAAATCGTTAAAGCCGTTTTTGAGAAAATCGAAAAAAACCTAAAAAGTTATTAAGTAAAGTACCCCCTCCCTTTAAGTAATTTTGATGAAATTTATGCTGTCACATCGCGGGCATATACCTACACTAAATACCCAATTTCAGGATCGCACGGTTTATAGTTTTTGAGCTAGTCTGTTCACACACACACACACACACACACAGACACACACACACACACAGACCATTTCGCGGGACTTGGTCATTTCGACTCAGGGGACCCCAAAACGTGTATTTCCGTTGAAAACCGGAAGTCGAATTTTTTCACGATCGCAATACTTCCACTTACTATATATTTCATATATAGGTAAGTGAAAGTAAAAAATAAAAATTAATTATACCATCGGACAGGGATCATAGTTTTTATATTAAAACTCGAAGGGAATTACGTTTATCTATAAATCTTTTACTGATTTTACTGAAACCAATAAAACATCTTTTTAATTGCGTATTACATTGGAAGGAAAGAACTGTTTGATGTAGTGTAGTGAGAGAACATAAATGTAGTGAGAAGAGACGAGAAATGCTTGCTGCACAAAATGTTTACCGATCGGAAAAAAAATTTGGCAATTTGTAACCTATAATAATTAAACTTCAGCTTCATTACTATTCCCCTAATGGTAGAATAAATAGAGAAATATTAAATGGTCCTAATTGGGCGGAATTGAATATCTCCGATGTTTTCTGGAGAAGCGCTCAATATTCGAAAATATCATTGCTATACAGAGTTTGTTGTTATTTTACAATTCTTATCGATTCCCATTCAATCTTTATCGTCGGAAAACGGACTGTTCACTAGCGCATTTGGGCCCTATCTATCTCTTGGCTCTGGGGCCTATAAGTAAGTGGAGCCATATCTAAACTACTCTAAGAAGTAATGAGGGCAGTACTTTTCAATGTGAATAATTAACGTCACGCTTATCATGTATGTATTGTTTATTATATGTTTTTTAATGTACTATGAAGAGAAATACCACAAATTTGTCAACTAATTAATGTAACTTGTGATAATCTTAAATTATCATATAATCCCTGGATGATTTCCGGGTTACGAAGGAGAAGTTTTGAACATAATGGGTCAAAGGTGAAATTGGGTTAATAAAAGAGAGGAAAATACCTTCGTTATAGTTTTGTGACTGTTAAATTTAGATACTTTAATCAACTGTGGTTATTGATCACTTTCAGTTTAAGGCTTAAAATGATACTAAAAACCGAAGGCTGGTCTCCGTTTAGAGAAACTATGGCAGATTCCTATGACACGGACTAGACACACAGAAATATGTAAGGGAATACAGATAACGGTTAACCCACCGGGTACAAATGATAGCATGCTTCTTTGGGGGAGGAATCAGACCAATCATAAACAAACAGCGAGCTCATCATCGGGAATCATTCTAGAGTAAATTATATGGCATCTGAAACAATACCGTGGTCCACCGGGATAGATCTCCCCCGGCCAGTAACTGATAGTTAACAGAGCCTTATCGGAGATGGGGGATGGTAGCTGTCCATTCGGCTACCGGTCGGCCGAGGGCAGTCATTTCCATGGGCAGATGAGTTACAATCATCTTAATCGACACTTAGCCAGGGTAGGTATCGCCACTACCGATCTTGGGGTATTACTATTAATAAGGGAGCAGGGCTCAGCGAGGAATCCGACCGGTTAGGGATATTGTTTCGTCTCTAATAACAGAGACAGCCGGCTACTGAATAACAATCCCCCTCTTGGAGCTGTCTAATCACAGGGCCTCCTCGTCTTCTCCTTTTGGGCCATTTATTATATATCTCCTTGGCAACTACTCTTCGTCTCGGTCCTCTTCATTTCCCCACGCCATTTGAAGGCTCCCATTCCTTACTAGAAAAATCTAACGCGGTTTGAACTGGGGGAAAGGGTTCACGAGAGCAACTGTTTATCGATTAAAAGAAACTATGATCGGTACAATACAATCCAAAACCGCTGAACTTTTGGATGAGTATTTTTGAAGATTTTTTCTTTGAAGAAGAAGAAGTTTTGGAAGCTGATGTTATCCAACATCCGCAATACTTATCAATCACTAATTATCTTTATCTTGGGACCTTCGGATGTTCCCTAACCTTGCGTTCCTTTGTCAAATGTAATGTCTACGATCCTCGTCGAATACGGATTATCGGATACTTTCGCAAATTTTCTCCAGATGTATCACCATAACAATCCAACATTATTAAACTTGCGATACAAAAGAAAATGTTTTCAATGGATTAATATTTTCCTAGTTCTTCTTCTTTCCCATAACAAAAGGGAATAAAATATTCTTTGAATAATCTGATCTTGGATATAAACTACGATACATATTTTGTTAAAAAAACAAACTATCATTATATCCCGAATCTATCTATGAGACTAATGCTCTACATAATTCTTTTTGTCCATACGTTTTCTCGAAAACGATATAGTTTGATGCATTAAAATCATTGTATATCCGCATTGAACAACTTTGTCTTTTAAACAATATAAACCTAAATTTTTACTTTCACTTAGCAATTTATAAAATAGATAGTAAGGGAATCTATTGCTATCGTGAAAATGTTCTGATAGGTAATAGTAAATGGTGTAAAATTTTCTCCCCATAAAGTACCTTTTATTTCGTTTGGGTGGAGAAATTAACTGTCTCTCATCATGCCTAGTAATGAGAAATCTGAAAGAAATCTATAAACATAAATAGGAGAAACAAAGAAAACTGTTTCTCCAAGATTAAAACTTCAATGAACGCAGTATGTGGGGTATATGTTTCTTTGCCATATTATTTATTCATTCGTCAAAACTTTCAGGCATCGCATTGAAAACTTACAATTAACAACAATTAAGCACAACGGATGTAAGACAAATATGTGGAAAATTAAAAAAGAAAAACAAATCTATGACACTATGGTCCCAATGTTATTTGCATAAAACTAGAATTTTGGAATAATAAAATTTCAAATACTAATATTTACCTGGATAAATATAGTCACTGTCTTTAAAATGAAGACTACATACGTCATATGTTTCGAAACTAGCTTATCTATTCTTAATTTTACAATATACTCTTTAAGAAGCTTTTTATTGTTTAGACACGTCTTTTGATTTTCTAATTGAACACTGAGGGACCGAGCAATACCTATTAGACATTTTTCAAATAATATTTTGCTGAATCGGGTTTTATTTATGGAAAAATAAATTAAAAACCCTATGAATCCCAGGTACTGGCCCGGCATCTATCCCCGTTCCTCTAGTTCCAGTCAAGCAGCACCGTCGCTTGCGGCCGCGAATAAACAAATAATTAATAAAGAATCGTAAGGTAATCAGGACTTCCGAGTTTTGTACTAATTATAAATCTTATGGTGAATAACAAACAAAAATAATTAAACAAATATGGTAAAAGCTATTTACTATGAAATACACGCTTACACATTTATCAGAACACTTCAATTTCTCCTTTGAGTAGGTTGGTAAATCGTGTGTTGCGCGCGTCGTACCGGATTTTTCAATGATTTTCACAAACATACAAAGTTCTAATTTAAAGATCGGCATTTGTATTAGTCACTTCAATTCGTGATAAAGTATTTTTATTTTTTTTAACCCTCCGTTTTTCAAACAATGTTTTAGAAGTGTGAAATAGTCAACTGTCATTTATGATAGGTCAGGATTCATTCATAGTTCAGATTTTTAGTTAAAAAGAATTTTATTTTGAAAAGCCAATGTTTCGATCCCACTTGTTGATCTTCAACAGGACTAAAAGAAGACAAATATATGAGTATCTATGCTAGAAGATGACAATTAAATGAATACTTTAGAAATCTGATAATTATATAAAAAGTGGTAGGCATGTATAATGTCGACCTCATAGAATAAATTTCGACTTTCGCAATGAGAAAAGAATAGCTTTCTCACCAGCAAGATATCCCCCCACTCATTTCATAAAGCCGGAAATAGACGTGCGAAAAAAGGAAATAAAATATAAAATAGCAATACATCTTATTTAACAAAAAATAACTCATACTCTACTCAACTGTTATTTTATATTATGAAATCTGAAGAATATGATATAAATATTTACATTTTTATTATGTTCCTACACTATAAAACATTATTATAGTTTAATTCATAGTCAGCTTTTTCAGTTAATTTGTTTTTGTTTTTTTAAAACCCAACGTCCACTTGTGGATCTTCATCAGGGCTAAAAGAAAACAAATATATGAGTATCTATGGTAGAAGATGACAATTAAATTAATACTTTACAACACTGACAATTATATAAAAGATGGTAAGCATTATACACGAATATTTAAATAATTAGCTTGTTAGCAAGATATATATCAGTAGAAAGGTAAATATCGTAAATATCATATTTTATTTTATCTTGCTAACCAGTTACTTATTTAAATATTCGTGTATAATGCTTACCATCTTTTATATAATTGTCAGTGTTGTAAAGTATTAATTTAATTGTCATCTTCTACCATAGATACTCATATATTTGTTTTCTTCTAGCCCTGATGAAGATCCACAAGTGGACGTTGGCTTTTCAAAAAAAAAAAAAAAAAAAAGAAAATTAACTGAAAATCCTGACTATGAATTAAACTATAATAATGTTTTATAGTGTAGGAACATAATAAAAATGTAAATATTTATATCATATTCTTCAGATTTCATAATATAAAATAACAGTTGAGTTGAGTATGGGTTATTTTTTGTTAAATAAGATGTATCGCTATTTTTAATTTTTTTTCCTCTTTCGCACTTCTATTTCCGGCTCTATGAAATGAGGGGGTGGGGGGAGTATCTTGCTGGTGAGAAAGCTATTCTTTTCTCATTGCGAAAGTCGAAATTTATTCTATGAGGTCGACATGAAAAAAATTTCAAGTCGCCAAGCAGGATTTGAATTCTTCCGGCGCATTTAGGTTCGTAGCTGCTCACGTTCTCCTGTGGCTGTCAAGGCATATGTCACTAAAACTATTATAATTATCTTAATATTTATTATTTATTTTTTATTACCTACGGAGGTAGGACCCCCGGATCCTGGACTCGAGACTACACCCCCGCTAACGGGACAGTGTTGATATATTAATGAGAGACACTAGGACAAGAGAGAGCCACCGCTCAGCTAATGGTTGCTCCTCTTTGTAGCATGAAAGCCTATTCACACCCCCGTTCCCACGAGAGGGATAATTAATTTTAATCTTTCACCCCCGGCCCCGGCTAAATGGCAATATTTCGATGGCTCCTGCCCCTGCCTTTGTCTATATTTAAATGAGTTCTTTATCCGAGAGGTTGAAGGCTCCTTCGTCCAAGACCGGGGGCTTCACGGAGCTGTGCGATTCACCAAAGGCCATTAATAATCTTGACAGATGGACAACTCGACTAAATACGCTGTGTATTCGTTTTTATCTCTTCTCTTATCACTGTTCGTTATATTTTTAGGTGTAATTTTTGCTCGTTTGGAAGATGAATGCTAAAAACGTTTTTTAACTTCTAAGACATTCGGACGTATGAAAAAATAAAAAAATATCACATAGGTACCACTCAAATCCGTTATTTAAAGCTGGAGAGCAATGAGGGCTTCCATTGAGTTGAGAAACCGTAATAATGATCACAACATATGATTCTCCTTGTAATTTATTTTGGATTTTAAAGCACTTATCTTCAAAACGGGTAGGTCATTGAATATCGAATGTTCTCAGACAGTGCTATTTCTATTTGTACGTTTCATGTTGATCGAGGCCCTTGGGGAATGTTCTTCACATTGGTTGGTTGTAGTTGGTTTAATGTAGTTCCAAGTTGTGGTACGTTTCGGCTCTTATTTCCTTTGACTCACGAATAGCTTTACTTTATCTTCATGACAGAGCTTGTGAAATCAGTAATCATATCTGTATTTTTATATATCAATTAGTTATCAATTTGTTCGAACATCTGATTGTATGCCGTTTATTCTGGAATTATTTGAAGGAGGGGTGGTAGTTATTTGGAACATCTTAATAATTCCTTGTGCTGATTGATTATGATCATAAAGGTCACCAGTTTTTTTCTCCTTCATGGGTGATCATTATCAATATTACAAAATTTCATATAAATTTGGATTGATGAAATAATATTGTGTACTTATTCATTGGACAAGGTGTGACACGAATTATGAGCAATCAAAATGTGACATCCAAGAAATATTGAACCTGTTTGTTTCCCAGACCCCTTCCCTCCTTTTTTTGAATTTTGACAGACCCACTAAAAATTGATGTTTGTAAATTCAAGTGTGATTTCGGCAGATTGTACTGTGCAATTTATTTTAAAAGTTAATTTTAAAGAAAAATTGCAAAGATAAGCACATGCCAAGTTATATAAATTTCTATATGCCGTTGAATGGGTGGGTGCATCATTATGAGCAAATTTCGACCACTTTGCGATGTCCCTCGTTTAATTGAATTAATGTGGGTTACTAAAAAGGTCCGTGGATCTTAATTATATTTAGTAATGGGACAAGCAAAAATAAACAGAATTACGCAGTGGAAGTATATTATAATTGGTGAATAATATATACATATAGAGACATAAATTTAATTACTATTAAAATACAGGTCTTATTAAGGAATTGGGGAGCCGGACAGCAATACGTCTACTTGGAAGACTGATTCTAGACTGGGGCTAGAGTGGGGCAATAAGGAGGGCTTAGGGTACAAAGTTTGCCCCTATTTTATTAGTTAGCATATTTATAGGCGGGCGCAATCGACTATAGGGTGCGCTAGTAGCATTTTCAAAATGTCGGAAAGAAAGGTGTAAGACCTAGTTGATGTGATAGAGATAATTGGTAATTTTAAAAGACCATTAATTGATGGGCAGGCTATTCTTGATGCAAACCACATATTTACATGTGTAATAATATCTAAAAATAAAAAAACAGTTATTTTACAAGCCTCGTGCCTTTAAACTAGCAATCTTAAAGGACTGCCCCATCAAATAAAAGTGGAAATCAAATTTATTAATAATAATAAGCAATTTTCTTGTCAATGTACGTGTAAAGCAGGTAGTTCTGGTAAATGCAAACACATCATTGTAACTTTACTCGACGTTTTTCGGTTAGTAATAACATTAATTACCTATTCACACAATCATTGTTATGGCAGCTTAGATTCTTTGTCATATTATTTATTTATTTCTCAAAACTTTCAGACTTCGCATTGAAAACATGGAACAATTAAGCACAACGGAGGTAATAGAAAAATGGGGAAAATTAAAAAAGAAAAACAAATCTATGACACTATGGTCTCAATGTTATTTGCATAAAACTAGCATTTTGGAATAATAAAATGTCAAATACTAATATTTACCTGGATAAATATAGTCTCTTTCTTTAAAATAAAGACTACATATCGTCATATGTTTCGAAACAGGCTTATCTATTCTTAATTTTACAATCCACTCTTTAAGAAGCTTTTTATTTTTTGGAAATAAAAGGGAATGACACGTCTTTTGATTTTCTAATTGAACACTAAGGGACCGAGCAATACCTTTTAGACATTTTTCCAACAATTTTTTGCTCAATCGGGTTTTAATAATGGAAAAATAAATTAAAAACGGCAAAAAACCTATGAATTCCAGTCTATTGCACGGCTTCTATCCCCGTTTCTCTAGTTCCTTCTAGGTCCTCAAAGTAGCAGCACCGTCGCTTGCGCTCGCCTATATAAACTCAAAGATTTAGGCCATCTAATTAGAATAATTATTACAATAAAAATATTATCACTATACTCATTAATATCTACATACGCAATATTTATATAATAGCCTTCATACCATATAATATAATAACTATTAATGTAGATAATATTTATATAATAGCCCTCTTACTATAATTACAGAATAATTATGTGTGTGGGTCACATCACCACTTCAAAGTGTATTGCGGCCGGAAAGC
This sequence comes from Aelia acuminata, assembly GCA_911387785.2. NCBI lineage: Eukaryota > Metazoa > Arthropoda > Insecta > Hemiptera > Pentatomidae > Aelia > Aelia acuminata. The sequence goes on along the minus strand of OU426978.1, from coordinate 51,595,445 downwards.
GAATAACCCAATACCTAAACAGTTTTATGAAGTATACTATTTCAATTACCATGCAATTGATGTTAAATTTAAATAATATTTTATATACATAATAAGAATTTGCACTACAATTTTAATATTAGGTAATTAAGTTTACTGTTACTGTCTTCTTTGTTTCCACGTTAAAATGTATTGTTTTCCTGTGTAATTTGATTTTACCACCCTGGAAAAACAGAAATAAGCCTTCCTGCATAAATGAGATCATCTGACGTGGATCTGATAGAGCCCCAGTTTGTTCCGTTAAAATGGATCTCTAGGGGGCGGCCCTTGACAACTAAAGTAATATAGTTTTGGAGTTGATTTGGAACATTTTAGGAATCAATGATTGAACAGTATTTGCCTTAACTTGTTGTCGGTAATGTACGTGGCGGGTAGTTCAGTTATTCATGACTGTCTTCGAATGAATATCTCAATGCTCCTAGGCCTATTTTACACATACGGGATACAACTAAAATTGTTTGGACCATTAGAAATGGGTTTATTCCTCCTGAGCTTCCCCCTTCCACCAGAATTTATGAACGGATTGATTTCGAAAATTCGCACAAAACCTGGAAATTGATTTTAAAAATTATACATAAAATATTAATGCTAAAAACAGAATGCTACATTTCTGGCCTCTAATATGCATTCTTTACCCATTTGTCTGATTTTCTATTCACCAACTACTTTTTTTTAATTTATTATCCATGTGTTCAAATAGTGATGATTAATATCTCCAATTGTAATTATTGCGGTTAGATGGGGTCTTAGTGAGAGCTACTCTAACCCCAGCCACGTTTAAAAAAATATCTCATGGCCATTAGTAATTATAAATAGCCGGGAAGGAATCCCCTCCTATCCTCTCAGAATAAATAGTAGATCACACCAAGATCAAAATAAACAGAGCCGTGGAAAAACATAGAGCTCCGTAATGAAACAAAAAATAAACTAAAAAATAAAAGAGTGGAATATAAGCTAGATGATAAAAAAAGACAAGCGGAGGGACTGTAAACTAAAGATGCCGACGTGGCATGGCCACGCCCCCCGCAGATCGGAGCAGATAATTGTTGTATTAGTTTCAAGTGACGGCCACGCCCATTGGCTCATTTTATCAGCTGTGAATTTATTGGCTCTCAGATATGGGAGGCGTCAACTGTATTATAGCTTTTAATTATAGGACGTTACCTCCCCGCCCATCACAGATTAGTTCTGATTAATAGGGCACCTCTGCGCGGGTCGTTATTGAACGCCGCTCTTTTGTTTCGTCGGCCATTTCCGTGGAAATTCACTCTTATCGGGTTGGTATTTTTTTGTTTGTTCTTTCCGTGACACTATACTTAGGCTGACTACTTGTGTCTGGCTTTGTAAGAGGAATATCTATCTACCCTTTGGTAATAATCATTGTACTTGATCTCGAAATATACAATATTTTTAAAAACTGGCAATATTCAAGAATGCAGAGAGCAGTTTGCGAAGAAGAAGAAAGTTGGTGGGTAACTTTCTGGCGAAATATTTGTGGATTAGGTAAATCAGGAAGAGTCGTCAGGGAAAGACGACGATAGAAACGGAACCCATTCCCCACAATTTTAAGGGATTTTATATATATTTGTTAAGCAGTAGAATAAGAGTGCAGCTATCAAAAGAGATGACTTATTAAAGAGGAGAAAACTTTCGAATGTAGATACGTTTGATACTTCAACACATACTTATTTGTTTTTATTTCCTAGCATGTTTTCGATAGATCGACTGGGCCCAATCTTATCCAATCCAAATTATCGAGACTTCACTTTATGGTTGCTGTGTAGGCAAGCAATGGGGGCTGATTATTATGTCGTAGTGAAGTCTTTGGGGAGGAAAAGAATTTTGGACGAACTGCATAACTTTTCAAAGTACAATCCCTCCACTCGACGCTCACATGCCCAATCATTATGTTTTACTATGATGCACTTTCAGTTATACCTTTCTATATTTCCGGAAACCCAGACAAGCTCTCTTTTCTGACTATAGATAAGTGTCGTAAATACCAGTTTTCATTGAATATTCTTTTAATTATTTCATTTTTGAGGATTTTGTTGTTTAGGTAGCTGAAAGATAGTATGAAAATGTTAAATTAGAAAATGGAAAATCCTCTTTCATAGCCAGCGACTTTCTAGCTTATGGTCGGAGTTAAAATGCAAAATGCTTCATCTTGGAGTATTTGTCTAATGGTTGTGCTTAGCTTAGATCTGCTTCTCGGAAGATTGGGAGTCCCTATGGAAGGTTATTCAGACCCCCGATTATATTTGACCTGTTGTGTCTCTTCCTATTCCATCTGTATAAGATGTTACATATTCTTATCAGTTTCTACACTTTCCAATGCTCAATCTTTTAGTTTAGAAACAGGTAGCTAATTTAAATGGCTAGCTGTTATTCCAAATCTTCAGCTTTCTCAAAATAGTCGTTGATCCTTCTATTTCTTTAAATTTAACCCATAAAAGCGACGAAATCAAAACTTTATTGCTGTGGTTGGTTGTAACAAGAAACATTTCCACTATGTCTGTACAAGTTATAAAAATTAAGCTTAAAAACATTGAAGTTAATGAGAGGTAATATACATGAAGAGATGAAATGCTTATATTGCCCTAGAAGAAAAATAACGGTTTGTTAATTTGTTATTGTTTTATTATATAAATAATTATATCTGAAGAGAAAAGATTGGCTTTGGCCGGGATTCGAATCCGGGTCTCTTCAACACTTGGGATCATGAAGAGAGAAGGTTGACGTCCTCTGTAGCACCGTGGAGTACAGCGCTCCTAAGGAGAAACTGATACCCTGATTCGAATCCCGTCGATAGTTTATCTTTTCTCTTCAGATAAAATTATTTAAAAATAATAAGGCCTTTTTTGCTTGGTGAGCGGTAATAAGACGGACGTACCCTATGGATCATAGCTTCCATTTGTTTGGCCATTTTGTCGGTAAAACATTGTATCTTCTTTCCTACATAATCGGTCATAGCAGAGGATACATCTAGACCCGGTTGATAATTACTCCAGTGGTGAGAGTCGAGAATTAGTCCTGCTTTAGCTAATCCTACGAGGGCCATAAATCCAGGCAAAGATAAGCCCTCTTGGCAATTAATCGGGCAGTGGCCGCCGTGATGGGGGCTCGACAACTAGGTCAGAGGTGGCTGTATTTATTATCCTCCGGTCTACGTCTTGGGTATCCATCAACCTCCTATGGCTAACTTTCATTACTTTTTATTCCTATTGCGAACCAGAGCGCTGCTTTACTTAATGCTTGTTTTTACCTTTGGTCTTGACTTTTAGATCATTTAAGGCACTTGTTCAGCTCACCTCAGCATTCAATTTATATTCTAATGTTGGATTAAATTCTAATGTTGTATCTTGGAGAATGTTGTTGTAATTTTTTTTAGCAGTTCTGCAATTCTTTGGATATCCTTTTTTGCCCTTCCCCTCCTTGCCTCTTTAGGCTATGCCGGTTTTCCAGGACCAGGGGAGGGGTTGGGGGATTAATGCTGAGTTTTGAACGGACGATCTTCGGGTTCTCAATAACATGTAAAGCGTATTTTCTAACGAGTTTGCCCACTCGGCCACCCCGCCCCTTTGTTATTTGGATATCTAACCCTATAGGTACCTCTATATGCCGATGGTAACGTACCGTCTTGGCGAAAAATTCAAATTTTATGTATACCAAAAATAACCCGTATCCCATATTGTTTCCAAGAAACTTTACACGTTAGTTATAGTTAAATAAATTTGAATGTGGGTCCGGATAGGACTCAGGGATTTTATCGAAATATATTTGGTGACGAGGTTCATACTCGTAATTAAGTCTGGATATATGTTGCGTACTTACTTTAATTTATTGAAAAAATGATATCTCATTAGACAATATATAATAAACAAATCTGCAAAAGAACATACGGGTTAACAGTTTAATTCATGTTGAATGGTTCGGAATAATAATTACCTTACAAACATATCCTACAAACTTAATTTATTGGTTTCTTTCTTTTTTATTTATTGGTTTTTCACAATCTTCGTATGCATTCTAATTTATGGTCTAAAGTTTTAAGAAATTTATTTTTTATTTTATTGTATTTATTTACACTATTAAATAGTTTTGTTAAATTATATCTGTGACTTAAATAGTTATAATTATTTTTTACTACCACTTATATATTTTTTGCTACTTATCACTAATTTAATTAAATTTTGTTTCTTGTTTACTCAAAATTTTTTTTAGAAAATAATGTTTACATAATCTTTTAGCCCATAGTGTTGTCATAGTAGATTAGATGTTTAATTGCATGCTTCCTTGATTTTGAGCAATTACTGATGTTTAAACATTGAGTAGTAATATGTTTTAGTTTCTAGTGTTTATTCTGTATGTTTTATGTGATGATAATGGGTCTTATTCTTTCATAAATATCAAATAGTACTCGAGAGAGTTTTATTTTTGTAATTATAAAAACGTCATGTATTTGTAACTAAATTAAAATTCCTTCGAAAAGTTAATAAACATTACATCAAAAAATAATGAGACGTACTCGTTAATTAATGGATGGTCGTGGCATGCCCTCCAGATCTAATTAGAGATCTCCTGGAGGATAGCCACCGCCGACCAACAGGGTTACTCCAAGAACGCCTGCATAATCCCTTGAACAGCAGAATCCAACAGAAGGATATTGTCCGAATGGGACCGAAACTGATTCAGCGGATTTCTGCTATAAAGCATTTATTTCCAAGAATTCTAAAAACTTTTATTATTTTTATTATTTCAACAACAAAAAATTAACCTTTAAACATGCATTTGAATTTGATTTTGTTGACAAAATCCGCATTTAGCAAACTTACTCTCATTGTTCATTGACGAGGTTTATTGTTTGAGCTACTGAAAGATGATAGCTTTTTTACTAATGCTCCTGTAGAGTGTGGATATCATTGGACATAAATTACTAGAAAAAAAAAGGAGTCGGAAAAAAACGCTGGAAAAATGTGGTAATCATTTTTCACTAAATGCATAAATGCTCCGCTCCGCCCATATAACGTACTATTGTATGGCAATTACTAGAACTGTTGGACTGTCCGGTTCCTTGGTGAGTTTAGTGACGTTATTTGTGCGTCTATTATTTTATGTGAATCTTTCCACTTCAATTTCCAAATTTTTGAGCTTTTACCACACGATCTTATTTTAGTTCTATATTCGTCGTCTTTTGGCCTCTGCTGCGTTTAGCTTTGTAGTTCGCAGATAGTTATGAATTTTTGATACTTATGACATTTATCCAAACTCTGGATGTCATCAGATGACGTTAAATTTAATTTACGAGTGAAGTATTTTTGAAAAATTATATTCTTTTATTTGTATAATGATTAATAAAAATTTGATAAAAATATTTGAACTGTCGAGTTGTTTAATAAAAAAAGCGGGTAGGGTACGATTTCGGAAGCGGACCTGACCTCAGAAGCTCACTTCCGGATTTTTTTAACTTCATTTTTACATTCACATCTGTTTAAAAAAAAATGACAATCAATATCTGGTGACTAAATATATACAATAACATGGCTTGATAGGCATGGGGAGAGGGATGCCCAGCGGCACCTCTTTCTGTCGTGATTTGTACTGAGGCGTGGAGATTTAAAAACCCATTTAGTCTACTAATGTTGCTATCGGGTTTATTGACATGCCAGGGCATAATGCTTAGATAACCTGTGACAATTGTTACAGAATACTAACTAGGGGCTGAATAAGGTTATTCAACACTCTAACCAAGTTGGAGAGTTCAGCCTGTGGGCCAGTGGGAGGAACTGGCTGCATACTGCCTTTATTCGTTTTTGTAGAATCTCTTCTAGGTGCTGGTATTCTTTTAGGGACTGCTTTTTGAGGCTGATGCTGATGTTCAATTCTAGTTTCGAGTGACCAGAATTAGTTTGCTTCTTTGTAAAAGAAATTTTACACTTTCCGATGATTATGGGGATGTCTTCTTTAATTCATAGCGGCTTTCAATTTCTTTATAGTTGGACATCCTCTGTGGCTAGCGCCGTACACGCTTACGCCTCTAGTAGATTTTAATTTAAAGCATTTTTTACCTCTGTTTTTCTGATTCTCTTTGAAGGAATTGCACTAATGCTCTGTGATCCCCCACATCAACGATGTGAATTGGTGGGGGACTTTAAGGAACCGGATGATTTGTGATTGATAAGACCCCAAAGATATTTCTAGTAGTAGTAACGTCACTTACTCTACTCAATTTTATTTCTAGGATCTTCGTCTCTTCTATGTTTTTGGCCGCTAACCATTTCCCAGTCTGTAAGATTCTCGTTTGCATCTCTATTGTCCATATTGCTGTTCGATGACCACGGGGCATCACACATTCTCAGTTTAGGCAGAAAAAAAAAGTTTTCATATCTAAACTTTATAAAATTGTTTCAGAGCATTTTTTTTCGAACTTTTAACTTCAATGGTTAAATGTTAAACCATTAACCATTAAACCAGGTTAAACCAAATGTTAAAATTTAGAAAATAGTTTGGCTTTTTAATATTTGTTTCTAATAATTATATAGTTATAATACGTGTGCATTAGTGGAGCTATGTAATAGCTATGATTGTTTAATGTTCTGGAGCTGGCCATTCACTATAACGTAAAAATAAATGTTAAAATGAAATAACAAAAAATATAGAAAACTATTTCTGAAAAGAGTGATTTGCAATGAGAGATTGGTTTTTATATTCAATATTTTGAAATACATAATTATTTTGAAAAACAAACAAAAACGTTTTTCTTAAGGTAACTAAAAATCACTTTCCTGTTTCGAACTGCTTTTCTTCGTCTTTTATTTAATATATATTCGTATGCAATTATATTTCGTTTACTACGTGCGATTCCTTTTATTTTATCCCCTAACTCATCTGTATACTATTTTCTATATGTAACTACTATCTTATGTGACTGTAATTCTCCATTCTACTAAGTTTTATGGCTGGTGGTATACTTATTTCTTTAATTAAGGAATAATTATAATAATTTTATTTAAATAATAAAACTATTTTTGTTTTTTTCTAGTATAGTGGATAGCCGGTAGGTTTGTATTCACGTTCACATTTTTCGTGTCCAGTTACACCATAAGAAATATTTCTTCAAATCATTCCATGCCTTTCGTAGTGATTGTCCTCCAATTTTTCTTTCCGAAATCCTTAAGTTTTCAAATAAACCTGAAACATATTTTAAGGGAGAACAATCTCGGCTCATTAAATTATTTTGTCCCTTCTTTTTTTTTTTTTTTTTTTTAGCTCAATATATTTTTTAGACGGACTAGCAGTTTTAGCCGGACCCTGAGTTTTTAAAACTCGCTCCCTCTCGCTACGGAAACCTAATAGCGGACGGGTATGATTTAAACTGATGTCTCAATCGAGTTGTATATCAGAGGGCGGTGTGATGTATCGATAGTGGTGGCGGGTACCCTGGGTTTACCTGTGATGGACTATAAATCTCACCTGGGTACACAACTCTTACCCAACTGTTTGAACTGCGGCTCACTAAATCTCCAAATCCACGATAATTTAATCCAATTCGACTCCCTAGCCTCTTGTCTGTCTACCTCGAGGCGAATACGCCCCCACTTTTTTACGACCTCTTTGTTTTCTACCAAGGGTGGCTTATTTCCACTTTACCAAGCATAATAATCTATCTGTCCACGGAGATTGAGCTATGAGTATGTGGAACTGAATCAAACCGACTGCACGTTTAGCAATATTCGGTTCATTTTGATAGATTTTATTTAAAACATAAGAACTAGTTATTTTGATCATTTACCGTTTAAATCTAGACTATTTTGAAATAAACTACGAACACTAATTCTGAATCCAAATTTTGTTTTTGTCGTCACATCCTTAAGAGTGGCGACTTGAGTTCCTGTTACTCAGTCTTGGCACCCTTTTCAAATGATAGTTCTTTTTTTTTTTTTTTGCTCTCAACATATTAAATTTCTAAATCTAAGTTGATAATTCTCGGTTAAATTAATGTTTTTCTCATCGAATACCTAGCTTAACAACTACAACAACAACAAAAAGAAAAAATAAATCAATAAATTTCAGCTATCGTTAAGCGATCCAACCACTATTGTTCTCGCTGAGACATAACGAAGAGCAAGCAGGATCCTTCGTTTATAGTTCCTTGTTTCATTATCAGTGCAAAGTCGATGATCCTGATAAAAACTTCTCCACCACTGCGGCGACATTGACTATGAACCCAATTAAAATATGTTTAAAACGCATTTTTATATAATACTAATATAAAACTTATATTTTTTATTATCTGAAGGGTTCCTAGTATCTCATAAGTATTCTCCTTCATCAGGATGAAAACTGTGTGACAAATTGCTGAAGAATTTGATAGGGATTCATTAATGGCCCGTAGTTTGAGAATCTCATATGAATATGCTTTGAAATGTATGAATTGTATCACATTTTTTGGGATCCATCAATTTGAACAAGAAAGTCCTAGTAAGCATTTTTATTTGCATCAGTTTTATAGATAATCGAATTTTTAAAGAACGGTTAAAAATCTTTAATAATTAATTAAGTGGTCTTAAATTGGTGAATTTTTATCTTATTTTATTTATGTATATATTTTTCTTTTTGTACTGTACTTAGTATTGCATTTTTTTCTTATCACATGCCTTAATTCCCTATTCAAATTTTCTTTTAGCGATAACCGAAAGTTATCGAACCAGTAAAATGTATTGTTGTTAATTTTTTGATCAGGTCATCATCCAATTTTCGGGAGCATAAAAATATATTCATGCAACTATTGTTAAATATTTATCATGTTCATGTCTTATCATCTTAAAGAATTCGTTAAATTTTGAATTGATGGTCCTGTAGTGCAAATCTGTTAAAGAGTTAATGCCAGCTAACTAGTCATAGAAAGTTATCCCTGTACTGTAAACCATTTGCATGCATTGTGGGTTCTGATTCTTCGTTTTTTTAAAATATCATGATGAACTAATAAGAAGGGACCAATTCAAATTTATATTAAATAAAATTCATGGAGATCCTGTCTTTTCATAAATGCAGCTCCAGTTTCTGCAGAATTGTTTGTGGTACTGTACAAACTGGGAAACGGAGAAGTTACCGGTGCAGCATAAATTGCTAATATATTCCTGCTTTGGGATGGTGGGACATTAATCATTATGACCAAGAGGGTTCAATGGTGGATGGGACAGACTTAAAAAGTTCAAACTGTTATTCTGAACCGTTCATCCTTACTAATTCCCGTTTGTTACTGATTTGGAGAGTTGTACTAATTATTTTTGTCTTATTTCGTCCAAAGTTTTCCTTTTCTTTTCTATGTCACTCATATGAACAGAAAATACATAGATGTAAACAACAAGAAAAAAAGGACCTAGACGAATTATAATCGAAGGTGCTTGCAACCATATATAACACACAAATCGAAAAGAAGTTTCTCCAATTTAATACATTTACGTGATGGAATTCTTACCATTGGTTGTATGAATACCCCAACTGTTCTGATATAAATTAAATTTCAACAACTCTCCAACAGAGAGAAGCGTAGCTATTTGTTGGCCGTGAGGCCTACAGTGCCGCTATCTGGCTGCGAGATCTCGCTCTGGCGGATCTTACAAGAGCTTCCTTGGTACGCAGCTAATGAGATCTCGCTGGGTAAATCCAGCTATCTCGTCACTTTTCTTTTTATTCAACATATATTATGCACTCATTAGAAAAAAAGGTATATGATGATGGTAACCAACGCTATCCACCTCTAACTTTTCTTTACAAAAATTAAAGATCCTGTTATACTGTGGCGAACCATTAAAATGTATTCTTTCATTAGTAAAAAACCCCTTAACTCTTACAAAATAAGAGTGGTTCCCGAAAGTCAACGTTTTAAGACCGCGATCAATCGGCCGACCAAGTCCAACCTTGCTGCTCGAATATTTTGATAAATGCAAGATTTCCGTTATTAAATTTCACTTTGTTAAAATCTATATAAAGTGACGAAGTAGAAGAATCCATGTACCTTCCATGATATTGTAAAGCTATTAAAAAGGTAAAGCAAAAGTTAAGTAAAGATGGACTAAATCATCGAATGATCTCTATATCTAACTATAAATATATCTTCTCAGTATAAATTAGTTTACCAATTAGTATTAGATTAATCAGCCCGAGTACTCTCGTAAATCAGAAATACAGGAATTTAATGTTTAGGACTCGTATAAACTAACTAATGATTAAGTATGGGTGGTCATTCACTCAAGATAACTATTTAGTACTGTAACACATTAAGGTTTTAACAAATTGCATGAATACGCTATTAACATTACAGCGAGATTCCGGAAAGAGCTGCTTAATGGATAGGTCCATCACAGATGGGACCGGAAACAGCCTAGTATATCTCCCGGTCCTAGGTTAGCGCCAGTGCAGTGAAGGATGTTAATGGCGGCCTATAAATAACGGATGCTGGAGAACAAAGAGCACCGCTAGCATAATTATTAATGAAATGGCGCCCCTAAACAAATTAATAGCAGACCGTGGCGTACACATACATCACGGCCTCTTGGATAGTGCCGTGCTTCTTCAATTATCAGTAATATACCTGGCCAGGAAGGCTGGATCTGGCCATCTTGTCGGGGTCATATGTTAAAGCATATTGTCTAGTTTATATTGTATGGGATTACAAAAATAATAAGAGAGAGCCCCTCCAGGAAGATTTACTCAACTTGGGGTGAGTAGGAGTGAAAGAACGAAGAATAAAAATTGGAGAAAAGTTTAATAAATTATACATGAAAACTTAGCCTTACTCAAAACAAGTGAGGTATGGATTGGCTTATGCTTGGTTTATGATGAGAGTGTGAGTGAGTTTGGAATTCCAATAAAATAATGGATCATAGTGTAGGAGGGTTTTGCATACCATCTCCGTTGAAAATGATATTTGAAATATAATGGTATTTGTAATCCTTTCTACAATAAAGATAACATTTGATCTTTATAATAGCAATGTTTGTATTTGAATTAAACTTGGAATAAAATAGTTAGATGACAAAATAACTACATCTTTACATATATGGTAGTCTGTACATATAAAATCTCGTGTCCCGATGTTTGTCGGAGGTAAACCGACTTTGATAAAATTTTGACTCATTGTTTTTAGTTTTATCCAACTTAAAAGATAGGATAGTTCATTTCTCGGTTATTTGCCTCAATATTTCTTTTATTGCAAATTAAATGCTTATTACACTACGATTGAGTGTGATTATTTGTAAGTTCTATACATTTCCAACATATGGCGGTGTAAGTTGATTTATTGACATTATTAATTTCCCTGAGGCAGGTAGAAGATTATTTATTGTCTGAGGACCTTCATTCTCTTTTCCACTTTCTCGTGATTCATTTTGAATTCTTTAATGTAATTTTTATTTAACCCTTATTAATACCCCTTGTAATAGCTTACCTCAGTCAAATTTGCCTGATTCTTCTTAGAAAATACGAGTTCTTGGGAGTCGGCTGATTTTTTTTTTTATATAATTCATGTTTTAAAATTACATCACTATTTTTTTTTTTGTGCCATAGACGTTGTTAGGAAGAAATATATTTTTATTTCACCATCTTATTATATCTATCCAAGTTTTAATTTATCTTATTATCCAAACTCAGTAATTCAAATATGTTGAATAGCACTCTAGCATATTTTTTTTTGTTTACTTTCTCTTACTGATATACGAAATATATAGTACTTAAAGAAAATTATTGCGATCGTGAAAAATTTAGACTTCCAGTTTTCAACGGAATTACACGTTATGGGGTCTCCTGAGGACAACCTGGACAACCTTGTCCCGCGAAATGGTCTGTGAGTGTGTGAAGAGACTAGATCAAAAACGATAAACCGCACGAAACTGAAATTTGGTATTGCAAGTAGGCACATGCCCTTAATGTGATAGCAAACATTTAGGTTATTTCATTTCTAAAATTGTATCCAATTTTTACGTTTTTTTCGATTTTCTAAAAAACGATTTTGATCAAACTCGTTACATTTAATAAGAATATAGTATTCTTTAATAGCTGGTGCGTTTTATCATCATATCAATATTCTGATGCGTTTCTTTTTTTCTTCCTTCTTCTCAATAATGATTTTGATCAAACTCCGTATATTTAATGAGCATATAGTAAGTATTCTTTAATATCTGGTAGGTTTTATTATCATAGAAATATTCTGATGGGGCATAAATTGCGAAGGAAAACTTTCTCCCTGTAATGTACCTTTAATCTTGTTATATCTTAGAAAATAGAAAAAAATTGAAATAGAAAAATAGAAATAAAAAGAAAATTGCTAAAACGTTATATCTATAGCATTTTTGCTTGTAAAGGCGATGACAAATGTAGATTTTGTATATTAATGTTATACAATCATAATTAATTATGAAATAAAATTGATAGATCTTTAATTATTTTGATATGCAAAGCAAAACAATTACATTCGGTCTGTGGGGATGTGGGTGGATTAGGGTGGGAGTAGTGAAAAGAGGTGGGGGAGGAAAATCTACCCTGCGGGAAAACCGGATAGCTCCTTCCAGTTGGCGTGTTCCTGGTACTTTGGGATCCCGAAACCTCACCTGTGACCTCGTTTTCTCGCCTACCTACCTACACTTATTATCAATATACCTTAATATCATTGTTTTTCTTTGGCACCACCAAAAATATATGTATTTTTCTATTTTATTTATTTACTTCTTTTTCCTATAGAACAATCCGAAGTCATTTAATATATTACCGATAAAAACATTTTTATATTCTTCGGATTGAAAAATGTATATAAATATCTTACCCAATATTGGGTTTGTTTCAATAGGATCCTTTTTACTTTCACTTACCTATATATGAAATATATAGTAAGTGGAAGTATTGCGATCGTGAAAATTTTCGACTTCCGGTTTTCAACGGAAATACACGTTTTGGGGTCCCCTGAGTCAAAATGACCAAGTCCCGCGAAATGGTCTGTGTGTGTGTGTGTGTGAACAGACTAGCTCAAAAACTATAAACCGTGCGAACCTGAAATTTGGTATTTAGTTTAGGTATATGCCCGCGATGTGACAGCAAAAATTTCATCAAAATTGCTCAAAGGGAGGGGGTACTTTATATAATAACTTTTTACGTTTTTTTCGATTTTCTCAAAAACGGCTCTAACGATTTTGATTAAACTGAGAATTTAATGTATTAATATGCCTGAGATGTGACTAAAAATTTCATCAAAATTGATTAACCGGAGGGGGGACTTTACTTAATAAATTTCATATCATTTTCACGTGTTTTTTTTATTTACTCAAAAACTGCTTTAACGATTTTGATCAAACTGGGTATTTGATGTATTTATATGCCCGAGATATGACTGTAAAAATTTCATCAAAATTGATTAACCGGATGGGGGACTTTATTTCATAATTTTTTTTCCAATTTTTACCTTTTTTTCGATGATCTCAAAAACGGCTTTAAGGATTTTTATCAAATTCGTCATGTTTAATGAAAATTAGGTGTTCTTTAATATCAGGTAAGCTTTATCATTATTAAAATGTTCTTAGGGAGCTTTTTTGGGGGGGGGGTTGGGGCCTTTTTTTGATTGTTTCCCATAAAGTACCTTTGTTATTGTTTATTTGGAGAAATTAACTGTCTCTCGTTACGCCTAAAAATAAGAAATGGCTAAATATGAGATATGATAAAATTAAAGAAAACATAAAGAGGAGAAAAAAAGAAAAATAATCAGTCAACTCATAAAACTCGTTGAGCCCACGCATGCGGAGTATGCCTTTAATGACAGACCATTGTTCATAATTAAAGCTGTTCTGTTCATTTGAGAAGTGGAAATTAACAAAACGCATTGATTTCTAATCTAAGTAAGTTGGTAAGTGAAAGTTGTGTGTTGCGCGCACGCACCAGATTTTTTTGATACTATTAAACCTATTGTTGGTCAACAGTATGAATATGTGTGACTGAACGATTTCTATACAATTTAGCCTCAAAAGATTTTAATGGGATTTTTCCAAAATTCTTAAGTTTAAAGCCACTCAAAGAGGTCACCTGTGGTGTAGTGGTTAGCATGGCAACCTACCATACTAAAGGTCGCGGATTCGCGTCCCGTGGTGGCCCTAGGATTTTTAATAGGAGTAAAAAATCCTTGGCTATGCCGTCCCTCGGATAGGACGTAAAATGGAGGTCCCGAGCCTGTACGATGTCAGGTACTCGTTAAAGATCCCTATCCTAATTATACTTGCATAGGCTAAATTTAGGACTCCCACTGGAGCATCGTCCGAATTAAAAGGGACGTTAAAAGTTTAAAGGGACGTTAAACAAACAAACAAAGCCACTCAAATTTACAGACATGATACATATTCAGGAAGTTATAAGGAGAAGAATATCGTATTTCAGATTTTTTTTGCGAATGATAAACAGCCCGAAAAGACAGTTATTTATTATTATTATTGATTTTACCTGTGCACATATATTTTATTATAATTTCAAATTTAATTGTAATGGATATCTGTCGTCGCTTTGACCATATCCATCATGAAACAGTGGTACCAGACTCGTTGTTGTTTGACACCCTAACTTCTCGATTCCAACCTTGCTTCCTTCTCTGTTCAGATGATGAATCGAGGCTTTTAACATCTTTCAAATTAGAAAAATTTCTTAATTTCTCTTAGGAATATCGAGATTTAAGTTATGTCACAGCCTTATTCACATATCCTCCTTTGATAAGGGGCAAAAAATAAAATAAAAACTTGGCTCCTCGGTAATATAAAACTTTAAATTAAACTGAATTCATTGAATTTGAAAGAAAAACCTTTAATACAGCGTTTATTCACAAGCCTCTGCTTTTTTTCCTGCCATTATTTCCACCTAACCAGACTCACGGGAAGGTAAGATGCTGGGTAGATCTGGTTCGGAGCTGCTGATGACGCGACATACGGAGCCTTCGTCGCCCCGGGCCTCAACGGGGAAGTATCGATTTGTAATTCTAAGTAACATTTCAATCACGTTCTAACAGAATCCGCTTCCAAACAGATCGCTCACTATCAATAACAGCCTCATGTTATGAGTGAAAAGGAACCGAAGCCAGGTTATATTATTGAATACGAACGGGTGGTACCTGGGGGTACGTCTTGACTGTAATAACAATAATCGCCCTCCGATTTGTTACACGATCAATACGGATAATATGGCATTATAAATATTTCGAGTCTCATGGTGGGTTTGTAATTTGCTGCTTTCTTGTTTCTAGGTATGAAAATTTATGTCCAATTATTCTCTTATTTTCTTTAATTATTCTTATTTTATCGACATCTTCAATCGTTACATATTATTCTTTCATTTCTATTATAATAACTGTTTATACTGGTGGGAAGGACACTGCCAAATTGGATTGGACTGCCTATGGACAGTCTGCCGATGCACCACATACAGACCTTGCATGGACCATGGGTAGCAGCAATGTGAATTTTGGGTTTATCCCACTTAACTGTCTGTGCTCCCGCAAGCAACATCAAGACCACAAAACAACAATCCTAAAAAGACCACACTGCCCCGCCAAAGGTCTCTGCAGGCCTAATGCGCCAACTGGAAAAAACAAAAGAAAAAAACCGTAAATATAATGAATATCAGCCAAGCTGATTTTTTGAGAAAAAAAAATTAACAATTAAAAGAAGATCATGCCATACTAATTATAAATGTAAAGGAAATGATTTCTGCTAATATGAATAAAAATAAAATAAAAAACACTGTTACGCAAAAGTTACCAAGTTTCTTTTTTATGGTATATTTGATTGAGTCTAGAAAGCACTTGTGAAGAATATTAATCAACCTTGTTTGCCTTTAAAAATGATTTTTTTGGGGAAAGTGGAAATTCATCTTCACTTGTTATTTCCCGAGGCTCCGATGAGAAGAGAAGCTAGGTCTTGGAGGGATAGGGTTGAGATATCGATATCTCTATCGGTACTACTACTAATGAGATGGATATGTTTCCCGTTGGCGGCCGTTACCGGGCGCGGAGTAATTGGTTCTTAAACCGACCGCATCATTACCGCGCTCTCTTCTCGGTAAATAAAACTAAGACCCTGTTAAGTATAGGGCCCCAGCAGGCTCTTTCATTTCGGATCCATTTTTTATACATTTCTCACACACAAAGAGGCCTTCTCCTTTTTACAATACAAAAAGTAGGCAAGATTAATGTACCCATTCCTTCTTGACTGTTTCCAAGGGGGGATTTCTGTTTTCCTTATTAAAGTTGCCTTTTGGCCTCTATGCATTCTGAAATAGCTTTGTGGCAGTGAGCCTTCCATTTGTTTTGGGCTGTTGATGGCTACATTATGCATCCATCCAATGCAAGTGTTTTACCTTATATATTTATATATATATTCTTAAGAAGAAATACTTTGTATATAACAACCTACAACTCGAAAAGTTTTCATAAAAACTGGAAGCACCCAATCATCAAATATCAATTAGGTAACTACGCACCTATTGTGTTGTAGATGTCAACATTGTTAGCCTCAGATTAAGTCAACCTGTTTTTGTACTTACTTCGTTTATACACTTGCACAGTGAGGCTTTTCTGCCATTTCTTCGAAATATCTATCAATATTCTTTTGTTCTTTTGCTGAAGTTGTAACGAAAAATCGAAATAATTTAATCCGATCCATTAAGTCTTATGTATCCAGAGTCGTTTTATTTGATCAAATAGTTCATACAATAGAATTGATACTAAAAATATTTGTTATATAACGGTTATCAATAAACATTAACATGGGCCTATATGTATTTTATAAGTAGGATAAGAAAAATATAAAATATTTTTCCATATTTTAATATTATAATTTTTTTTTTATGCCATAGAAAGAATCAACCGGATTCTGCATCAAGTGGCTTAATATCCTATCTTTTTCTTGATGTGTGTAGGAGGTCGCATTTGTTCTTTTTCTCCTTGCATTGAACAAGTACAGAAGACGTGCTTAGAACTTCGAGCTTCGGGCTTCGTGGAGCTGACTACGATGGAATGCCTTCAGAGGGAACTTCAAGTGTCTAACAGGACGATGCCGGTTTTGGATCTGGAAGGCGATGGAACCAAAAACGTGAGTTACTCAGTTAAGTTATCGTTGCTTTCTCATTTTATCCAATTGTTTTTATCCGATTCCAGTTGTGTTTTAAACAATGACTCGGGTTTATCTCATCAATCCTACCACTGGCTGTGGCTCAGTAATTATTTGCTTTCTTACAATTAAATTTGTCATCGATTTATGTCATTTGTTAACTTTTTTATTTTAGGTGTATGTTTTGATTTTTAGTCTTGGCGATGGTACGGAAATCTGGTCCGAACCGCTGCAGCGCGCTGGCACATATATTGTCAATTATATTGAAAATCTTTTAAAATTATGAAGTATTTATTATCGAAGTTTTAAACTGCCTCTCTGCCTAATTTCCTCTTTGTATTATAATATGCTGCTTATTAAATTTATAACTCAATATGTTTGCCAAAATCCGAAATATATAATAATAAGGTTTTTGCATACGATGTTGAACTATTATCGGGCGGCTAATTTATAATTGTTAGGATTAGCCTCTATTGTATCTTGTTAATGTATAAGAAAATTCCGAAACGCCTTGTCTCTATCCTAAAAATTTTCATTCTCTCACGGGCCCAAGTTGTATGAATCAAAAAACTCAATGGGAGGCCAGACGGTATCGATAAAAATGTTCCGATAGCAATCTATGGAACTGCCCCACATGGCTATAAACGAAGGGCCTAAAGTTGATTAGACGTTACGGGCAGGTACAGAGAGATATGTGCCGTACCATTTCCTAATTATATCCAATCACGGCGCTATAATTGCGGGCGGGAGGGGGACCAATCAGCCATAATAGCATATCCAGTTCTTCGGTAATCGGATGTAAAACGCCTCTACCGAGGGTACCCTCTTCGGCCCTCGCTTATTAGTCCAGTAATCTCCATGGGTACTCTATAGTTGACATCGAGTGTTTCCTTTGGGAAAAGTTGAAATCCATAATATGTTCTGTATTAAATGTCATTGGGTATGAATTAGTAGGTATAATGCACTTAATGTAATAGAACAAATATAAGGGGAACCTTGGATTATAAAATAGTCTGTCAGAAGAGTTTCTGTAATTATAATTTGAAGATAGTACTTTTTCACAAATAAACAAAACTAATGTATAAACGTTTCTGCTTTATTGTTGAGGTACGAATTTCATTTTAGAAAATGTAATTAAGCTTGGTTTAATTGAAAATCAAACTTGATATCGAAATGATCTTTTAAGCAAACAATGTTAAAAATTCTTATTTTCTCTAAAGGCATGATAGTTTACCTGCCTTTACATGAACTTCGTGTTACAAAATCTACCGGAGCGCTGTCCACTTATTGTGTTCGGTAAATGGTTATGAATTTATCGGTTTATACCGTTAGAGATTGTTTCGCAAGATCCGTGTGAGGACCGAGCCCTTCTTAATGTTAGCTATTCCAGAAGGTCAGTCGATGTTTCGCAACTCCTAGCGTTTCTTGAATATTACCTCGGTTCATCTAATAGAGCTTATCACAAAAATTACACATTATCGTACATGCTAGCAAGTCTTTCACACCTGTTAATAGTTCCCTTGGTGGAATAAGCCGAATTTTTTATAAGCACAAAGATTAACATATTCTAAATTGTTCGACAAAAAAACTGAGGGTGAGTACGATTTGCATGTTCTGCTACCTTACATGTTTGGAAACAGCGATAGTAGTCAGTGGCTCCCTGTCACAGTAAATGTTATTTTCTTAATCCGCAAGATCATAAATTCAGGACGATAAAGGTGACATTAAGATTTTAATACATAATTAAAAACTAATAAGGCAAACTATAAAGTCTGAGGTAGCGTTACAGGGTTTTTATTCTAGGTTTTATAGCTATGTTGTATGCCGTATTTTGCCGCTCGATCTTGTATGTCCTAGTACCTCCTGAATCTTGCTAAATAACATTGCTATTGCAGATTACTTTATAAAAGTCTGAATAAAGTGATATATTCAAATTCATTTTTTGAACAATCGCTCCTTAGAGTAGATTGATATCCTTTTGTTATTGTATTACAATCACTTTATTTTTTACATCAATTTCCTAAGTAAGTATGTTGCTAGTTTATAGTTGGAGTTGCATTTCAGGTTACTGTCCAAAAGCAAACTTACAACTTGCACTGTACTCCGACTTGGACGTGGCCCTCTCCCAGGAATTCCCTAACCACCGGTAAGAATAGCCCTGTTATTAGAAGCGTGGGAACGAGTTCTGCGTCCGCGTCACCGAATAGCTTTAATTACAGGTAGTTAATTGATAATCTGGTGGCACATCGTGACAGCCACGGCGCGGGCGGATATCTGTGTAACTAGCCTAATCACTCTTATCACTCAGATCCCATCTGACTCCTGCCTCGTTGCACAATCTGGCGGCAATCAGTAAGCTAAGGAGACGGGGATCAAATTAGAACTAATCACTGGCCGGGATTCTTGCTTAGTATTTAAAATAAAACCCATTAGGATCACATTGCCTCATGTACTTGTAAGCGCGTAAATCTCACATTGAACACAACACTGATAACGCTTATTAAAATCTAGCCCGAAACTAGGATTTCAGAGCCGTTGGTTTTACAAATATCATTCATTCAGTATTACCATTCATCGATAATGTCATAACCTTTAAATTTTAGGAAAACGGTTTCTTAAATTTAATTTTACTGAAACTAGTCTTATAATCACTTAATCTTGTAACCACATTAAATCCATTGAATTTTTCTAAGTAATTTTCTTTAGATTGACTACAAACTGAAACATGGTGATGATATAAATGACTTTTAAAAAGATGATGAACTTCAGGGTTTGACCATGTAACAGGTTTGACAACTGCCAAGATTTCATCCATCTACCCATTCTTGTATTGGCCCAGAAGAAGCCCACAGCAAGATGGGTGAAAGCTTGGCAGTTATCAAATCTGTCACATGGTCAAACCTTGAAGAAGAAATGCTTAAAACGGATTCAAGCCATGAAAGCCTAAAACAACATATATGATGAACTTATTAATACTAATGTAACGTACAATGTGATCTTATCATTACTTTATCAACATTGCCTATTCGTTAGAGGATGGATGCATTTTCAAAGGTTCCAGAGTGGCAATTCCCAAAACTTTCCTTTACATAAGGAATTGCATGAAGCTCATGTCGGAATGCCAAGGATGAAAGCACTAGCACGGAGTTACTGCTCCTGTTCAAGAATGGATAGAGATATTGAGAAGATAGCCGGAGGGTGCAGACAATGACAAGATAGAGAGAGAGGGCAGACAATGTGCCTTATTGCAGAACAATCCTCCAAAAGAATAGCTACAGCCATGGGAGAATTAATTTATATAATAACGAATACCTATCGAACGTTTGTGAACAATAGATATTATTATACTGTTTACGTATGTATGTTTCGATAATGTTATTCATACTTCGGACATAATAGGGAAAAAAGTACATTCATCTTATGTGAGAGTTCTCACAAGGTTATGTTATAAATATTTGTTCTTATATTTTTGTTTCGTGATTGAAGTTAATTTTTTTTTTTTTTTGGTCAGTCTACATTGATATTTGCTAACTAAAATATATCCTTTGACACGTCGTAACCAGGCTTTCTCGTGTTGCCGATACGAAATTTCCGTTTCCCCTTGTCGATCTACTGGGCGGGCTGACGTGGGCGGGGAGGCTGTATAACTCAGAGCTGGATAAATATCTCTATAGACGACAGCTTATAAAGATGCATCGATGTGGCCAACGGGTACGCAGACCTTGAGGTGCATAGGTGATGCTAGGGGGTGGAGATATATACTGTATATAGAGGAAACAATAGGCCCTCTTACGAGACAATACTTGCTCTTGTCTCCGATTATATTTATATCTGCTAATCTGCTTCGGCCATATTGTTCCTGAGGGGCTCGCCTCGGTCGGGGTCTTTTTGCCTTCTGTTTTATTGTCCTTCCTCTTTGGGGGTCTCTATATCTGCACGGGAGTCGCCGGGTGAGAAGCCGTTTGGTCTACGGCGGTGAGCTCTTGGCTATGAGCATTCAGTAAATTGCATCTTTATATAGGTGAAATAGTAAATTATTGGGTGGCGGGATTCCGAGTGGGCAAACGCTTTAGGAAATCTGCTGGAAAACTGGTTGCCCGTGACGACCAACGTATGATTTGATAACCCGAAGGTAGCCAGTTCAAAACCCGAAGCCAGGGGACACCCTACTACTAGTAATAATATTGATAATACCCGGCATTGATCCCCTCTTCTCTGGCCCGGGAAACCCCCTAAAGTCAAACGACGTTGTAGGGGAAGACCTCCCAAAAAACTATCAATTATCTTAACACATTAGAACACCATTCATTAATATTCACGTTTTTTTTTCTTATTAACAGTGTATGATTTTGGAATAGAGGTCGTAATTAGCCCCGATTCAGCCTTATTTTTCATTTATCTTTTATTAAGTACATTAACCATTCAACGCTTTACTACTTTGATTACCACATCATGCCGGCAGAATAACTGAAATCATCGATGTTTTTCCACTCATCATTGAGCCTACGGATTGTACCCGCTTGGAGCTCACCCTCCGCCGGCGGTGGTCGCTTCGGCTCCACGGCAGACAGGACCGATGACCAAGGTCGCGACCCCCGTTCCCACGCCGACTCGGAGCGGGCCTATGAGCTGTCCGCACATTAGCTAATAACTAAATCCCAGAATGATGGCTAATCTAAAGGCGGCCCATATCCCCCGCGATGACAACACATCGTGAGCTCTCCAACTCATTACTGTTCCCAGTTTAATTCCCCCGCTCAACATCTGAGAGCGCTGTCGTCACGATTCACTGAATATCTATCTGTTGTCGGGGGATCATATCTTCCTGCTTAAATGTTTTCCTAGCTTTATTTTTCACTTTCGAGGTTCAAATTGTATCAAATATTATATGAACTTCTTTGTTGTATAAGGTTTTTCTATAGTTCTGTATTTAAACAGAGCCCTACCAAACTGGTGTACCCACAGTCAGCCCTCGCAAATCTCAATCAGTGTTCGGACTCCTATGCTATAAAAGACATATGAAGAGTGTGTGTATGTTAACCATAATAGTAGGCATGTAAGTGATCGTAATAGTAGGTATTTTATACGGTATACTTAAAATTTATAACAATCATTCATCAGGCACGTGATAAGTCAAAGAACATATGAAAAATTAAAGATTCCTTGTTTGAATGTATATTTTAGGAATTTTGAAACATGGATAGACTTGCGGAGTAATTTAAAGAAATCTACTAAAATTAAGTTTTTCCTCGAGTCTTCTTTACTTAAAGCTCATAATATTTTTTGGGACTGCTATTCGGTCATAATACTTTGGAAGTAGTTTGTTGGATTAGGTAAGTTTGTTGGAAGTAGTTTGGACTTAGGGATAGGAGAAATAGCGGATTTTTATCTTAAACACATAATATAATTAAACACATTTAATGGAAATTCACTTTAAACATGTTTTCTCTGTAAAAAATTTGTAATATTTTTACAGAAATCTTAAAACATAACAGTTTTCTAAAATATACATACAAAATTAAAAGGTAAGATTAGTGGAAAATTCGTACCTTTCTATTTCGTATGTATATTTTAGAAAAGTGTTATGCTTTAACATTTCTGTAAAAATATTACAAATAGTACTAATTTTCTACAGAAAAGTGCATTTCTACTAAATGTGTTTAATTATATTATGTGCTTTAAGAAAAAAATCCTTTAATTATCCTACTCCCTCTCATCAAACTATTTCTTTCTTTAGTCGGACTCCCGAGTCCGAACCGCCGATCACCAGTTAAACTTATGTTACGATATGTTCTACTCTCCGAGATCTATTTAATATATTTAAATTGCTTTTATGATTTTAATAATTTTCATATTACTTTTTGTAGTTATCTTCATATCACCTCATCCCCTCTCCGTTATAAATTATTTTTTAATGAGCTTTTTTGATATTAATTTTGGAGATATTCAACAAACAAAAAAAGGCGCAATCTTCTGGCCGAAATAAGCTGAATATATTTATTACATATAAAGTTAAGTCATATGGGCTTATTCCACATAAATATTGTATATATTGAATCATCAGATCGTATTTTATCGAAAATTATAAACTTGTAGCTTGTATTTATATAAATAAATTGCTATACATGCGTTATATAAGTAGAGATACATAGTATGAAATAATAAATTATTAGTGTTGTAGTAGCACTTGTTCCTCCTACACTACACTGTAGAGGGAAGCCGATATAGCTGATATAGTGAGCCCTATTAGGCAGCTTGCCTATTTGATATTCCGTTTTCGAAGAGTTATCGCTCTGCCCCCTACCGTCCAAATTTGATAAAGTGCTTTATTTAAGTGCGGTTTATTACCGAAATGGATTCCCTAATGCTACATCGTGTTCGTTATATTCAGAAAATAATAACGTATGATTATTATTGTTGATATAATTTGAATCAATAAATATAGCTGGGAAAATATACGTCTCAATCAGTCGGGTCCGAATCCGAACCATCACATTGAGAAAGTGGCCAACTTGTTTACATATAGTAAACTCCTAAGAAAATAAAAATTTTAAGTCGGTACAGCGATATTTAATGATATTGGTTTAATTACTGCAGGTGGTATGCTTAAAAGAGTTAAAACAAAAAAAAAAATCAGAAGCACCTCTTCTAGACAATATTAAAGGACCACATCTCAATCAAATCAAGTTGATTCTTCTATTAATAAAACAATTTATTTTAAAAATCAGTACTATCGAGAGAAAGAAAGAAATTTTATTTCTGGGACATCTAGTCCCCTAAGATTAACAGACTTCAACAAATCAAGAGCCATTCGTCTGGCCAGTTGTAAAAAATATGTGTATAATGATTAAAAATAAAAGTAAACTTAAAAAACGAAAATATAAAAGAACATTACAATATTGTTTGATTAGCTTCAGAACTTTTGAGGTTGAAAAACGATAATAAAAATCAAATGAATACATTCCCCATTTTAAAAATTTACAAAAGATTAATGTTTAAGGAGGGGGAGAAATAATTGGTGTTGGTCATGAATTCCAGAAAGAGACCGCACGTATAATGGAGGAGGCAGTTCTGTAGAAAGGGATATCAGGTTACAGGTTTGGGATCTTGTATTTAATAAATGTATCGAGGAACAGGGTGTGAACAAACTGAGGATATACGGCGGCTTCTTGGACTTAAAGGTTCGAAAAAGATACACACCTATGAAGTATTGCCGTCGAGAACTGAGTAGAACCATTTCAATTCAGCATACAAACCGGAGACGTGAGAGCGCCTGTGGTGGTTAGTTATATTGTGAAATTCAATGAATTTAATTACAAAGTTTTAAAAATTCGAGTTCTAAACAAGTTGATATCATTGACCCTAATGAAACCAGTCTGTCGTATAAAATATACAGCAATAGTGGCATAAGTTATTAACGATTGTAGTGCAAAACTTAATAGGTGCCACTGCAAGAAACATAAAGAAGAGCCGTTACTTTTTTTCTATAATTTGTGAATTTTTTTAAAACCTTTGATGTGAAATATTGTCAATAGCGAATTGTGGTTAAATGTCTAAAAATGTACAGCCTTATTATTTCCTTATTTACTGCTCTTTAAAATGATATTAAACCCCTATTCCCTTCCAAATTGACTGCAAAAAGTCAATGGTTTAATGCTTTAGAAAGTTTTTTTTTTTTTTAAGGTTGGTCGAAATATGTAATTCTGTTAAATAATCTTGATTGAAACCTTCGATTGATTTATATATTTTCGAATGTACCTAATTTTTTTCCTTATTTGACTCAATTATTTTAAATGCAACATTGAAAAGGTGTTGTCTCAGTACACCCATCCCTCCATATCCGAGTCCTCACCGACGACCACCCACCCCAAGAGCTGGGTGACCGCCAACTGACTGTTATTGATGGTAACTCGACCAGCTATCTGCGCCGGCTATCTTTCTAATTGATTCCATGGCGGTAACATTAGTACCTTTATCTCAATCAGAACCGACCATCAAGATCTATGATAGGTTAGAGCTACAGGGTCCGCTCGTTGCGTTTGAGGACCACAGAGCGATTCAACTCTCTACGTTATCAACTTAAGGGTTCTGGATATATAAGCACTTCTATCGATTTAAAGCACTTTCCTGAAGCCCCAGAAATCTTCTACTTTTCTCCAGTACGAAAAATGGTGTAGATTTTCTGTTATTTTTGAAGTTTCTCCAGGTTATCCACATGATTATTGTCTAATTCGCGTGTAGTAGTCAGCTCTGTCACCCCTCCCACCAATATTTTTGAATTAAGTATATCAAATTGTAAATTAATTTATTTAATTTTACAGGCATCTTAATATTAAGAATAAGAATGAGAAGGTCCCGAGGTCATAATTATTTAAAAAACTAAGAGGCTTATCATGAAGGAATGAGATGTATGTTTGGGAACAAGCGTGTTTGTATTTGTCTGGAGTTTGATACTATAGAATAGAAATCCGGATTAGACTAAAGTAGCGACATATTGAACATTTAGTCAAGTGGGGACGCCCAAGTCATAAAGCTGAGGTCCTGAGGTACATGGATCCAAATGAATTTGATTAACAAATCATAAATTGTATTTTCTCAACTAATTCAGATCAGGAGGTACGAATCATTAGTTTTTGATGCCACTAACCGCTAACTACAGGGCAGTACATAGATGGGCGCGCTAGATATTCTAGGAAGGTGTTCTATAGTTCATTAGCCGGCTAATAGAGGAAAGCACCCCGCTGCTAGGGGACTATTAATATGCGAGCTATATGTACATATATATATCCCTTAAGTTGGCTCATTATACTGTGCCCATGGCATATTTGTGACTACATTTAGTTGTAGATAAGCCCGCCATGATAGTATGGCCTGCACCGCCCTTTATCTAAGCACCCTCTTAATAAGGCTCTTTGTTTATTGAAGTAATATTAAAGGTAATTCGTAAATTAATTATAACTAATATCTATCTAGGTCCCTGTGTTTTTCTTAATGAATAAGCATTGGAATAAAAAGCTACGTATTAACACGTTAGGTGCGGCGGCGCACAGTGGTCCAACCTGGGAAAAAACCTCATAAATGAACGTAGCCCAAACCTAATTTTTTCTTGGTTTTCGAATACTTAGATACTTGTAGAACAATAGAAAGAATATATATTTTAACTAGTTCAAAATTAAAATGTGTGTGTACCAGTAAAATTGAACTTTTTAATGATTGAAAAAATCGTACTTTTCTACCAACATAAAATTTTTTTTCTACTCTGTGTAAGATTAACAATAAAATATTCCCCAATACATCAGGAGTGTGTCATCTATATGTGCACTGTTATGGACTAAACATGTTTAAATAACATCAATAGTTAGAGATGATAATAATTTTCGAAATCGTTGCTGAAATAAGTATGATGTTTTTACTTTGTTGGTTTATAAAACGCTTGCGTTACGATCGCAATGGTTTAATATGTAACTGTAGGTAGTAGAGGAACTGTGGTAAAATTTTCAGCGCCATCTTCGGCCAACTTTGGGATTTATAGGGATTTAAACCTTCAGCTATGGTTCGAGTGGCGAGGGCGGATGGCCTTTGGGAGGAACTATTAGTTAAGAAAAATCCTCCTATAGGTCTCTAAGATAGGGGGACTGGCTTAGAATCAATTAAATCACACTTTACTTTTCATTTTAATTCTTTCTTTTAATTCTTCATTTAAAAACCTAAAATAAAATAAAATTATTGTAATTTTAATTCTAAAATACTAAAAAAAAAAATTGTTTTATTTTATATTTTAAATAATCAAATAAACTACAACTACAAGTAGGTTGTTTGAATAGTGTATGGTGATCCTTTGCACTAGAGCTCTCACCCCTGAAAATTGAGGCGGTACATTTATTTCAGTTTGATGCTGTTATTGTTGCAAGTTTTTTTAAAATCCTTCATTAACCGCGCAAATTACAGGGATAAATAAAGATTTAATTAAGAGATTATTAAAAACAGTACTAGATGTGATTTGCTCTCTGTACCCGATTGATACTGCAGCATTTCGCAAAGATACAGCGGAACGGCTGAGATGGCAGTGACTCGGTACCCATGGTACTTTTTCCCATCGACCGTCCAAAAAATTCTTTTCCATGTAGCAGACATGATTGAACACGCAGCTCTTTGTATCAGAAGAGGCTCATGGAGAGTAGGAACAAATATTATAAGCAGTACAGGGAACATCATTCCAGGAAGATATCTCGAGTCGCAACAAATGAAGATGTTTTCCACCATTATTTGTAACAAGCGACCCATATATTACGGATTTAAGACCAGTATACAAGTATAAAAAGAAAAAAGAGCTAACCGAGGAAGCATACGATTTATTTAAACAAGATTAAATAATTATATCCTATTTGTATTATTGTTCATAAAAATGTTAAGCGAAAAAAAAATCTATCCAAATTTTTATTTTTTACGTCAAATTTTAACTTGATCTGATGCTCTGATTTTGTTGATATTGATTTCATTAGATTCGGCTCCTCAAAAAAGATATAAGACTATATCAAACACAAATTTTTGACTTTTTGACCTCAAATTTGGCCTTGATCTGGTGGTCCCATTGCACTGATTTTTATTTCATTAGATTCGGCACCTCATAAAATCTATATACGGGAGGTTTCAAGCCGCTAGCAAAGTAATTATAATAGATATTAGATTTTTTCCCATTTTCAGCTTTTTTGGACCACTGTGCGGCGTATTTTAGAGGTATCCTGAATTGAACGTTATCGGTCCCCGGGGTCCGGGGGTTGACGAAAGCGTTATATTTTGATTAAAAGGAATTAAATGAGCGTCTCCAAGGCATTATCTATTGGTAAGGATTGGAACTGGACATAATAGGCGCAGGACATCCGATTCTAAAAAACAACAGAATTTCAGCTGTTAGCAACATTTTCTGCACTAAAGTGCAATAATCTCTTTAAAAATCGACTAAATTGAGTGTTTGAAGTGTTCGGACATTTTCATGTGAAAATCGGCTGCTAAGAAGGGAATGTAAGACATCGGACCCCGGGGACCGATGCCGCACCTAACGTGTTAATATAATATAATATATAATATAATATAATATAAATATAATATAATATAATATAAATATAATATAATATAATATAATAGGGTTGGTTAAAAATGTCATGTTTTCACATTCAAAATTTTTACCATGTTGCAAGAAAAAGGTTTGTTTCTGTTTCAACTCTAAAATCATAAATCGATACGATAGAATATAACCTACCACCGTTTAGAATTTTCTTCATGAATTATTTGCGGGTACTCATGAGCCCATATCAGATTTATCAAATACCTTCGACTAATTTGGCTTAAAAACCTATTTGCCTCACATATTTTTTATTTATTGAAATTTACAACTGTATTTGCATATAATACATTCGCATATTTAAAATAAAATAAAAAATACAAATCGATTAGACTCGGTATAATCCGTATAAATCCATAGGTGATATGGAAAACAGCCCAGTATTTAATTCATATAATTCTATTTAACAAATTGAAATTGCAATTTATATATGCCTTTGTCTCGTGGGCGGGGTGGTCGACTTTTGGTTTGTGAGTTCAAATCAGTAAGAGCAGGTCTTTTAAATAATTCAGCATTAATCTTCAGTTTTAACACCTGGTCTAGAAAAAAACACTGTATAGCCGAAAAAGCTAGGATGGGCTGGAAAGAAGAAAAATTTCCTGTACTGTTTAATTTTTACTTTCACTTACCTATGTATGAAATATATAGTAAGTGGAAGTATTGCGATCGTGAAAAAATACGTGCGTGCGTGCGTGCGTGCGTGCGTGCTTGCGTGCGTGCGTGCGTGCGTGTGTGTGTGAACAGACTAGCTCAAAAACTATAAACCGTGCGATCCTGAAATTGGGTATTTAGTGTAGGTATATGCCCGCGATGTGACAGCATAAATTTCATCAAAATTACTTAAAGGGAGGGGGTACTTTACTTAATAACTTTTTTGGTTTTTTTCGATTTTCTCAAAAACGGCTCTAACGATTTTGATTAAACTGAGTATTTCATCTATTTATATGCCCGAGATATGGCTGTAAAAATTTCATCAAAATTGATTAACCGGAGGGGGGACTTTACTTAATAAATTTTGTAACATTTTCACGTGTTTTTTTGATTTTCTCAAAAACGGCTTTCACGATTGTGACCAAACTGGGTATTTGATGTATGTAAATGCCAAATATGTGATAGCCAACATTTCATCAAAATTGATCAACCGAAGGGGGGACTTTACTTAATAAATTTTGTATCATTTTCACGGGGTTTTTTATTTACTCAAAAACGGCTTTAACGATTAATAAAAATAAGATATGAATGTAGAAAAATGTTTGACTTTGGGAAATGATATATAACAAAACACGTCAATTTCTTATCTAAGTAAGTTGGTAAGTAAAAGTTGTGTGTTGCGCGCACGCACCAGATTTTTATTATAGCAGTTCCCATTATATAAATAAATAATATAAATACCCCATGTAGTTTATATTAAATACTATATGTATACTATATATATATATATATATATATATATATATCTTATAAATAAAGTTGAAATTCTGTTTGTTTGTTCTTTATAGAAATCCATACCGTTTGTCCTAAATTCTCCAAATTTCACTTAGTGGTTCTTTGATACCAGGTGCGAACACCTGTCCATATTAAAATTGCATAACTTCAGCCAATCTCATGGTATATTCTTTATTGTTAAAAAAATCGTCATGATCTCGCTTTACAATGGTTTTTTTTTACGAAATCGACCGTTTGAGTCGAAAAACAGCCTAAAATATCATTTTATACATTTTGAAGAGGCCAACAAGGCCCGGTAAGACCGTCCCTTGGTAGGCGTCGAGTTCTGGGATTTTTAAACCATATGTTTTTTTTTTTTTTTTAAATTACAATACGTTTATTTACATGTATGGTGAATTTATTTTTTATAAATGCCTCCTAAGAAGCGAGCTTCAATAGGAGTAGTGAGCTCAAAAGCTAAAAACAACGTCAAATACGAGCAGCTGAAACTCTCGACGAACATCAAATTAGGATTGAACAACAGAGGCTTAGACAGGCAGAATCGCGGGAAACTGAGTCTGCCCAGGAATACGAGGCCCGCTTTGCGCCACAAAGGCTTAGGCAAGCCGATTTGCGAGAAGCTGAAACTGCAGGCCAATATTTCTGTTTGTTTGTTTGTTTTTTATAGAAATCCATACCGTTTATCCTAAATTCTCCAAATTTCGCCAGTAGTTCTTTCATACCAGGTGCGAACACCTGTCCATATTAAAATTGCATAACTTCAGCCGATCTTCAGCTGATAGTCTTTATTGTTATAGAAATCGTAATGAACTCACTTTACAATGGTTTTTTACGAAATCAACCGTTTCATTAGAAAAATGAAATTCCCCGATCAAACCGGGTTATACAGCTCAAAGATGAATTTCTGTTAGTTTGTTTTTAACTCCATACCGTTTGTCCTAAATTCCCCAAATTTCGCTCAGTGGATCTTTCTTACTAGGTGCGAACACCTGTCCATATTAAAATTTCATAACTTCAGCCAGTCTCTGGGTATATTCTTTATTGTTATAAAAATCGTTATGATTTCACTTTAAATTTGTTCACGTTTATTAGAAAAATGAAATTCCCCGGGTGAAACCGGGATATACAGCTAGTATATATATATATAAGTTACGTATAGCAGTGTGCTACATTATTGCCTTAATATTATCATATATTATTACCTAACCGCATATGTGTTACATCGAGCATTGTTGTGATTAAATAAATCTCAGTGTTTGTTCAGTCTATGCTTGTGTCATTTAACTTTCTTTATAATCTTTCGTACTTGTAAACCAAACCAAGTTAAGTGGTGCCGAAACCCGGGACTGTGAAATTACCGAAATTGCCTTTTAGTGTGCAGTTTCAGAGTTAAGTGAG
Source organism: Aelia acuminata (assembly GCA_911387785.2). NCBI lineage: Eukaryota > Metazoa > Arthropoda > Insecta > Hemiptera > Pentatomidae > Aelia > Aelia acuminata. The sequence goes on along the minus strand of OU426978.1, from coordinate 51,564,305 downwards.
AAAGTTTCGAGATGGCAACTAATGTTTTGAGGCCAGCGACTCTTGAGGTACCGGGTATTCCTTCGCTACCCCAAGAGACGTTAGCAGGTGCTCATGCGACAACTTTAGAATGGTTGAAGATCAGAGTAGCAACCTCACAAGATCTAAGAAAGGCCATTTCGGACTTGGAACGATTCACAGGAGGGACAGGTGAGTTAAATCATTTTTTAAAAGGAGGTGATAGGCTGATAGCTAGGATTGAGGCTAAAGCGACGGAGAATTTACTCAATCCAGAAGACGGAGAGGCGCTGAAAGCAGCGTTGGTTTGCCGGGTGAAACGAAATATCTTGAATCACATTCAAGCGGATGAGGAGACCCCTTGGACAGTTGTTAAGGAAAGACTGAAGAAGGCTTACGGAAGTGGAAGATGGACCCCGGAAGAGGACATTTTTCAGATGTTCCGAGAGACGAAATTACCACGTCAGACGAACGGACAATATGCCGCGACGCTGCTTACTCGTTACAAACAAGTTACAGAAAAAATGAGGGAGACTATTAGCGCGGTTGAGGTAGATGCCAGGATGGCATTTTTGTCGACTATCCTCAGGGTGCAGCTAGCCAAAGAAACGGGAAAGAAGGAGGGATTTCCGAGAGAGCGTACATTTGTGGAGTGTGCACAGGATCTAATTGACTTAAGTGCAAGAGAAGAAGACTCCCGCATGGAAATGGAAGATGTAGGATGGAGCAGGGTGACATATAAGCGCCCTCAGTATAATTCTAACCCATTGAGAAGAAAAGAATTCACGTATAGAAGCAAGGAGAAACCTGTAAATGTTGAGAGAAGACCAAGGCAGAACAGAGCGAGGTTGAGTCCAAGAAGAGAAGAGAGGAAGTGTCATGGCTGTGGAAAGAGCGGTCATCTAGTGGCGCAATGTCCCCGCACCAGGTGCTTTGAATGTGGGACAGAGGGACATATTGCCAGGCAGTGTCCCTACATTTACTCAAGAAGAGACCAGCCAAGGGCGGAGCCGATGGAGGTAAACGCCCAGAGAATTCACCGAAGAAGCAGAGCGCTTTCGGAATCGAACGGGACAGCCGAGTCATCTGAGTCTGAAAGAGAGGATGAAAAATCAACCAGCAGTGAAGGCGAAGGAGATAGAGACAAAAGAAGTGGAAGACGGCGGGTGACGGCTTCGAGGAGCGGACGAGTGGTAGCTTGAGGAGGGTGGAAGCAGTGGGGCAACCGCACGTTAGTGAACAATATCAGAGGTGAGTACGGCGGTCTGCCCATCATAAGAGAGGCTGGAGTGAGGTTCTTGGTGGACACAGGGAGCTCCAGCACAATTCTGAGCCGTGCAGCTGCGAAGGAGTTCTGCGATGGCGGGAGAAGGCTTCAGATTAAGGTATGTACCTGTAACCTTATCACTCTGGGTGGCCCATGCGAGGTTGAGGGGGAATCTGTCATAGGGTTGGATAGGTGGACGAAGGGGAGGCGTAGTTTAAGAATACATATTGTAAGGGGAATGCCCCGCGAGTACGACGGTATCATTGGCTGCGATCTACTTGGAATGGCGGGAGTGCGGCTGTACAATACTAGCGATGGATGGAAGATCCGTATTGGGATGAGGCGATATCGCGGCCATAAACTAGTGTGGGACAGCGGAGAGAAGATAGGGGCGATAAGCAAGTCAGAAGACTGGAGGAAAGTACTTAAAAAGGAATATAAGGACATTTTCTTTAGGGAAGGGGACGTACTAGGGGCAACGGGGGAGACTGTACATGAGATACCGTTGAAGCAAGAGAAAATTACGTACGTTAAGGAAAGAAGGTACCCGCAGGCGTTAAGGAAGCACATTAGGGAAGAGATAGATAACCTTAAAAAACAAGGCATTATAGTAAATAGTACTTCCCCGTATAATAGCCCTCTATGGGCAGTAAAGAAGAAGAGTGCGCCGGGCGAGGAGAAATATAGGGTAGTTATAGACTACCGAAAATTAAATGAAAACACAGTGGACGAGAAGTATCCCATCCCCAGATTCGATGATATCCTCGACAGGCTGAGCGGAGCTAAGATATTCAGTACGCTGGATTTGAAGGCGGGCTACCATCAGATCAGAATGCACACAAGAGATCAATGCAAGACCGCGTTTTCATTTGAACGCGGACATTATGAATTTACACGTATGCCGTTTGGGTTAAAAAACGCCCCAATTACTTTCCAAAGACTGATGGACGAATTTCTTAGAGGAATCGAAGAAACATTCTGTCAAGTTTATATGGATGACCTTCTAGTTTTTAGCAAATCCGAACATCAGCATGTGGAGCACTTACGACGGGTATTCGAAAGAATGAGGGAGTTCGGCTTGAAATTTTCGGTAGAGAAGTCGCATTTAGGCCAGGACCAGATCAATTTTTTGGGACATACGATTTCGAAAGAGGGAGTGAAACCAGATAAGAGTAAGGTGGAAGCTCTGCAGAGGATGGCGATTCCTAAGGACATCAAAGGGATACGGCGGTTGTTAGGCTCCCTGAACTATTATAGGCGTTTCGTGCCGGAGATGGCAGAATACCTAGTACCCCTTAATAACCTGTTAAAAAAAGGCCGAAAGGTAGTTGTAACGGCGGAAATGGAAACTAACATACGGAAGTGCATACAGCGACTCCAGAATGAACCAGTTTTAGCATTCCCGGACTTTACGAAGCCCTTCACCGTAACTACGGATGCTAGTGAATACGCAATGGGTGCGGTGCTTTCCCAGGAAGGGTTTGGAGGAGATAAACCTGTAGCTTATGCTAGCAGACGTTTGACTGATACCGAGACACGATATAGCGCTCTAGATAGAGAGTTGTTAGCCGTCGTGTGGGCCGTCGACCATTTTCGGCCATATGTTTTCGGGAGAAAGTTTAGGGTTTACACTGATCATAAACCTTTGCAATGGATCGGTAAACTGAAGGAGTCGTCGGCGAGAGTCACTAGATGGAAGGAAGTCTTAAACCAATACAATATGGAGATCATTTATAAGCCCGGCAAAGAAAATGTTGTGGCCGATTGGTTATCCCGAGCTGTGCTTATTAACGCTATAGAGGAAGGTACGGGAGATCCGTCAGGAGATAATCATCAATTTCTTCAAGAGTGGACGCCAGAAAGGGTGAGCGAACAAAGTGGTGCCGACACAGAAGAGGAAAGCGCGGTGGAAGGTAGACCAGATGAGATGAAGGAGATTGAGGAAATTGTAAACGATAAGGGTCGGCAAATCATCTGGAAGACTTCAACCACGGGACGGATACGGGTAACATTTAGCGAGTACGGGAGAAGTCGTATCGCAACTATTTGGTCGCAACCAGGAGTGCGAGACGGATTAATTTGCAAAACATTAAAGGATGTGTCGAAACTGGGGAAGACTCACTACCTCTATGTGGGGAATGCGACCGTCTGGGAAAAAATTAAAAGATTATGGAGAACCGAGCAGATTGGGATTGACCGATCGTTCGTGCGGTGTTCCATGATGGTGGAAACGCTTCAAGCTGTGGACCAACAGAGGGAGGTAACACTGGCATATCACCAGGGGAAAACAAATCATCGGGGCGAACACGAAACCTTACAGGCATTGAAGAGAAGGTATTTTTGGTGGGGAATGGCGAAAACTGTGAAAGATATCGTCGGTTTGTGTGAAGTCTGCTTAAAAACAAAATATGATAGACATCCACCGAAGGGATTGCAGGAAGAGACCCCAACGCCGTCTGTACCGTTGAGTGATCTAGAAGTGGATACGTTTACGTGGAAGGGATACAAATGGGTAACGGTTATTGATATTTTTAGTAAAACGGCCATGGCCTACCCCATAAAGGAGCGTTCATCGGGATCTGTGTTAGAAGCCCTCCGAACGTGGTTTCAGTTTTATGGTACACCCGATAGGATCTCATCGGATGCGGGACGAGAATTTGACAACAGCAGCGTTCGAAGAGCGATGAAGGATCTGGACATTCATTGGCACCTCAACACACCGGGTCATCCAAAGAGTAGGGGTGGTATAGAAAGGCTACATAGTACTCTCAGTGACCACCTTAGAGTTTACCATGTGGATAAGGGATTAGAACCAGATGCGGCGATGCCGCGAGCGATAGCGGCCTACAATCACTCGATACATACGAGTTCAGGATTCTCACCGTTCGAGATGCTCTTCGGGTTGCGTGTAAGAAAACGGGACAGCGGAAGTATGGTGGTGGACGAGGAGACCTGTAAAAACTTGGTAAATAACCGGATACATCTCGGAAAAATTTGGGAAAAAGCACGAAGGAGAATGGTGGCTGAGAAGAGCAGAAGGGTGGCTCGACAAAATTCCAAAGTCAAAGATGTGATTGGCAATTTGAAAATTGGGACCATTGTATATAGGCGGTTAAGTTCCAACCGAGGGAAAGAGGTGACAAGGTATGAGGGGCCATTTAGAGTGGTCGTTATCAGGGAACATAACATAGTCACTATCGAGAGTGTCAAAGAACCAAGAAGGAGACGGACAGTTCAAATCGAACAGCTCAAGCTTCCTGCAGGAGTCAATTAACTATGAAATCTATTTTGTTTATTTTATGTGCAGTTTATGTTTCTTTTATTTTGTTATTTCAGTATTTGCCAGGAATTAAAACATTCTTTTTTCTGTACTTATTTAGATCTACGAAACCATCGAACTGCTCATTGGGCACCTAAGTCGTGCTTTCGCTTGTCAAAGTTTACGAAGAATGTTCGTAAACTGGCGGGGGGGAGTTACGTATAGCAGTGTGCTACATTATTGCCTTAATATTATCATATATTATTACCTAACCGCATATGTGTTACATCGAGCATTGTTGTGATTAAATAAATCTCAGTGTTTGTTCAGTCTATGCTTGTGTCATTTAACTTTCTTTATAATCTTTCGTACTTGTAAACCAAACCAAGTTAAGTTATATATATATATATATATATATATATATATACATATATAACGAACAAGGGGGATCTTGTCACAAATTCTTAATGTGAACTGTTTAGATATACGAATTTTATGTATAAAGACTTCAGTTTTTTGCTTTCACTTCCCTATAGTGAAATATTTAGTAAGGGAAAGTATTGCTATCGTGAAAAATTTCGACTTCTGGTTTTAACGGGGTCCCCTGAGTCCAAAGAATCATGTCCCGCGAAATCGTGTGTATGTGTGAAGTCAAGAACGACAAACCCCACGAAACTGAAATTTGGTTATTGAAGTAGTAATATGACGGTGGTATGACGGACAGCTAAAGTTTCGTCCATATTTAGTAAAAGGAGGGGATACTTTATTTCATACATTTTATCGTATTTTTACGTTGTTTGAGATTTTCTCAATAAAAGGTTTTATCATAAGAATGTTCTGATGGGGGCTAAATGGCGAAGGAAAATTGCTGGACCGAGGTTGCAGCGGAAAAACACGTTTTGGGATCCCCTAATAAAGAAAACCAAGTCCGCGTAATGGTCTGTGTTTCTACGGAAATATATATATATTAGTGTCCGACCGAAGCCAAAATTTTAGCCGAAACCTAATTTCGGCCATAGACCTAGTTTCGGGCCGAAACCGAAACCGAAACCGAAACTTATTTACGTCTATATATAATACATACAAGTGTGTAATATGTCTAGCTTAGCAATAATATCAATGAAAGCTTATAAAATAAAACTAATTTAACTCAATTATTTATTTAATAAGTGAGCTGGTATATAAGAGTGGTAAAACAGGTGTATTAGTTAAGTTATAGGATCCAATCCCAGCCCCCTCCTTCCTAGTATAGCTGGTCTCTGTGGGATGTTAGACCATACCCCCTTAATTAGTACAGCCCTAAAAGTTGAAATAACAGGCTGATATTAATAAAAATTCATATTATTATGTATAAATAATAAATAATATAGTAAATCTTTCTATAGTAAAGCCGATAGAATACAAAATGACGGCCTATTGAATACGTAAAGCTGTATGTCAAAAGCTATTTAATCTACTTAGTCAGTTTTGGTCTCAAATCTTAGTGGATTTAATCTAGTTTGAAAAACTATTCTATAGTTTTTGGTCGAAAACGTGCTTCTTCTTGGTAAAAATTAAGACAATATTTTGGGATGTTATTGGTGAACCGCTGGGGGAAATGGGACTGCCAAGGTTAAAAAATTGGTTTTTCATCTGATTCCCATTCCATACAAGAATAAAGACCAAAACCTACTAACACCATTTGATGCAACTTCTAATGACAAGGTTACTGACTAAAATATTTTTTTCAATTTTGAATTAAATCTGTGGACATATTTATGTTAATATTTTTTTTTGTTAGAAAACAAATTTCATTTTTAATGAGGAGATGATTAAAAGCACAACAAGGTTCTTAACGCTCAAGGTAAAGAATAAATACTATTCTTTGCACTTAACGTTAAGAATTCTGTATGAAGAGCATGCTTTCATTACATGTTAAGACCTAATGTGATTTTCGAGGACATTTCTGTTTTTCACTCTCAAATTTTTGTCTCCACACCCAACTTAAAGTTTTCGATCAAGTAAAGATACCAAAAGAATGAGAAAAATCAGTGTTCTACCGAAATACAATACAAGTGTAATTAACTAAAATAACAGATACTCCCCACTATTAAATTCAAGGGTGTTAAATGCCATGAAAGAGATCGAGCTTACAAGCTGAAATTTGGCATTTTCATAAGTCTATGACATATTGCTGCATACCAAAAATCATGAAAATCTGAGACATCAAGTCTGAAAACTTCCCCAAATTGGGTTGATTTTACATGGAATGACCCTATAGCTGATTTTTACCGATCCGAAAACATGATTATATTGCCTCGTGAAGAAAGAAATGTAAGATTATATCTATGCGGTGACATATCAGTAACAGGGCGGACCAGTTCCATCAGAAGGAACGATTAGGCCGGTAGGTACAAGAAAAAAGACTAATCGGCGACGAAGACATTAAAGGACGCGTGCCTATGGGACAGCTTATCTCCCCCCGTCCTAGGGGACAATAATTTATGGCGGCAATTTGGGCGCGGCGGAGTGGTAGTCCCCGGGCCAGATATATTGGCTCAATTTGCTCTCTCCTCTCTCTCTGTGTCATTAGTGTTTGTGTTTGTGTCTTCTCTGATCCGATAACCTTTAGCATCTCTCTTCTCATATCTACATGTGTTACGGTAGTTGCGGTTGATCTTTTATCCGAAACAGATGACTATACCTACGTAGCTCCTCATTGTTATAAGTTATAAAGTCCTGATATATAAAGATGAAACATCATCTTTATATATCTGTACCTGAGAGGTAAACTGTTGTAACGACAAAATTCTGGAGTTTCAAATTATTGTTGTAACTGAATTATTTCTATTACTCTATTTCTAGCGAAAGGTATTCGTATTTATATTCCTGATGAATGGTGTTTTTTTTAACCTAGTATTAAGTAGTATTACTTTTTTTTTTCGACAAGAAATATGAAAAATTTAAACTCAAAGTTCTCTCTTTTAAAAATTTAATAATGTCAGTTACGACAGTTTACCTCTGAGGTACAGATATTAGGATCGGGGTGTAAATACTAACTAAAAAGTATAAAACGTGTATAATCAATCTATATAATGTGCTGTACTTATTTAAAAAAATCGCTAGGAACTAAATATATTTTGAAAGAGAAGAATAGCGTTTTATGGATATTAGTTATAATTTGTACTTACTCATCATCTCTATAGATGTTATAAAACATAGAAAAATGACGTTTTTGAGGACGATGATGTGTTTTTCTGTTCTCATTTTTCCAATCAGCTATTTTGGTCGACATATTAGGATATATCTTTATCAAAAACATTCAAAATGCTCCCTTATATTCCTCATATTAATTAAAACAAAATTAAAAAATAGAAGTTATCCATAAGAAAAATACATAGCAAAGTGGTCCAACCTGGGAAAAAACCTCATAAATGAAAGTAGCCCAAACCTAATTTTTTCTTGGTTTTCGAATACTTAGATACTTGTAGAACAATGGAAAGAATATATTTTTGTAACTAGTTCAAAATTAAAATGTGTGTGTACCAGTAAAATTGAACTTTTTAATGATTGAAAAAATCGTAATTTTCTACCAACATAAAAAAAAATTTCTACTCTGCATAAGATTAACAATAAAATATTCCCCAATACATCAGGAGTGTGTCATCTATACGTACACTGTTATGGACTAAACATGTTTAAATAATATCAATAGTTAGAGATGATAATAATTTTCGAAATCGTTGCTGAAATAAGTATGATGTTTTTACTTTGTTGGTTTATAAAACGCTTGCGTTACGATCGCAATGGTTTAATATGTAACTGTAGGTAGTAGAGGAACTGTGGTATAATTTTCAGCGCCACCTTCGGCCAACTTAGGTTAGGTCTCTAAGGTAGGGGGACTGGCTTAGAATTAAAATAAAATAAATCACACGTTATTTTCATTTTAATTCTAAAATACTAAAATAAAATAAAATTATTTTAATTTTAATTCAAGCCAAAAAAAAAAAAAATTCTAAAATACTAAAAAAAAATTGTTTTATTTTATATTTTAAATAATCAAATAAACTACAACTACAAGTAGGTTGTTTGAATAGTGTATGGTGATCATTTGCACTAGAGCTCTCACCCCTGAAAATTGAGGCGGTACATTTATTTCAGTTTGATGCTGTTATTGTTGCAAGTTTTTTGAAAATCCTTCATTAACCGCGCAAATTACAGGGATAAATAAAGAATTAATTAAGAGATTATTAAAAACAGTACTAGATGTGATTTGCTCTCTGTACCCGATTGATACTGCAGCATTTCGCAAATATACAGCGGAAACGGCTGAGATGGCAGTGACTCGGTACCCCTGATACTATCTCCCATCGACCGTCCACAAAATTCTTTTCCATGTAGCAGACAGCTCTTTGTATTGGTTCCCTGTCAGAAGAGGCTCATGGAGAGTAGGAACAAAAATTATAAGCAGTATAGGGAACATCATTCCAGGAAGATATCTCGACAAATGAAGATGTTTTCCACCAATTATTTGTAACAACCGACCCATATATTATGGATTTAAGACCAGTATACAAGTATAAAAAGAAAAAATAGCATACAATTTATTTAATCAAGATTAAATAATTATATCCTATTTTTATTATTGTACATAAAAATGTTAAATAAAAAAAAATCTATTCAAATTTTTATTTTCCACGTCAAATTTTAACTTGATCTGATGCTCTGATTTCGTTGATATTGATTTCATTAGATTCGGCTCCTCAAAAACATATAAGGCTATATGAAACACGAATTTTTGAATTTTTGACCTCAAATTTGGACTTGATCTGGTGGTCCCATTGCTCTGATTTTTATTTCATTAGATTCGGCACCTCAAAGAATCAATAAACGGGTGGTTCTAAGCCGCTAGCAAAGTGATTATAATAGATATTAGGTTTTTTACCATTTTCAGCTTTTTTGGACCACTGTGCATAGTGTCCCGTATAAATCTTATGTTCTTTGAAGTGATTATCTATAATTAAAACAAAAAACATGCTTTCGGTAAAATACGTAATAAAATTTTTTCGTTACGTTAAATAGAAATAACCAGTAAGTTTGTTAAGATATGATTTAAAACCTCGAAAAAAAAATGCAAAAATATTTTTAAAATATCTATTAATTTATTGCATTTATATTTTCCTTAATCGGAATAGTAATGACTTTTCAGAAAAAAATATTAAATACTTCCGGGTGATAGGTAATTTATAATAAATATATTTATGAGAACAGAACCTATTATCCTTAGCGGAACAAATAACTGTTGTTAGTTGGCAAATGGCCACTGTCTCCCGATCTGATTCATTTTCAATTCTTCAAATTATAGTCATTTCACCGGGGCTCAAATCTATGCAATTTTGTAGTTCATCTGCCGCTATTAAGAAAAAAAATGACTAGGTTTGCGCGTTTAACATACTTACTGATAAATTAGTAGATCTGAAATACCTTGTTGCGAAAATGACTAAATGAAAAATCATACAATTTAGCCTACTATATAATAAAATAAATAACTTGCTAAATGGAGATAAAAGTGGTTGACAATTAGAGGCTGTATATGGTTTGGCTAGTATGTACTTAAGATGGACTGATTGCGTTGCGGAAAGCATAGCTTATCTGTATTTAAGTTCTTTAGTTTTGTTACCTTCTTATTCGGCAAAAAAAAATGTATTATCATTAAAAACTGGTTATTTTAATACCCTTAATTAAGTAACATAAAGGCTTGCAAAAAAGGAAACAAGTTAAATAATTATGACTTGAATATCCCTGATTTTTTTTCTCTTTTTTTTTTTTGTTACAAGCATATAACATCGCGAAAAATAGATAAATGAAATTTAAGTTCATCATCAGTTGCCTTCTCTATTGGAATATTAGTAGTCTTCTTTTAAAACAACGCGCCAGTACTAGGTCTATTAATATATAGAATAAAAATAATTTTATTCTATAAATATTTTAGTCGTTTGTCAGAGGAAACTAAAACTGATGGTGACATATTTATATCTATTCCCAATTAATAATAATAAATTAATAATAAACCACTGAAAAATATTTATGCAGACTCAAGGATTCATGTGTTTTTAAATTTCACTTTCTTCACAATCTTAACATTAACCTTTTATCTTCAAGATGATAAATTAATCTGGAATGAGGATTTTCGGGTCTTTAATTTAGAAATTATCTCCTCACTGATATGAATCTTGCTTTGTGCGAAGTGATTAATTTTATAATGAAGCAACTCTAGGAGGCGAATCTAGTCATAAGAACCAACAAATAAGTTCCTTAAAATATGTTTAATTTTTAGGAAAAAAAAAATTATAAATACAAGACAAATGTTACTTTTTTAGCGGAAAAACTATTTCCAACTCCTGGAAATCGAAATTGGCTACTCCAAATGAACTGTTGGATATATAAAATGGTTATGTATGTGTATGAATATGTATATGAACTGTTTATAATGGATATGTAAAATGAAACGGTCATTTAAAAATTATTTTCCTTAAGAAACTATTACAGGGAAAATTGACTGGTATAAATTTAGATTATCCATTGAAAATTCATTATCACTCAATACTAAAATAAGGTCACCTGAAGACGATGCGGTAAATCACCTGACACAGACCATTCAAAATTCGGCATGGGTTTCGAGACTACCTCATAAAAATACCAACAATCATTGCCATAGATACCTTTCACCAGAATTGCGACACCTTATATTACTAAAACGAAAAGCTCGAAAAATATGGCAAAGAACTCGCTACCCATCAGACAAACATAAGTTTAATCAGCTTACAAGAAGACTTCGTGATGAAATTAACCGAACAAAGACTGAAAATTTTGACAAACTCCTCGGTCGTTTATCAACCTCCGAGAAACCTCTCTGGAGCATAACCAAGCGAATCCTTCAACATCGTGATGTCTCTCACCCTCTTAGGCATCCTGATGGTTATTGGGCTAAGTCAGATGCTCAAAAAGCACAATTACTTGCTGACCACCTTGACGAAACTTTTACACCGCATGACATAAATGACAGTCTTTCTTCATTACTTGTTCAAAATCAACTTGATATACCCTTACCAATGACAATACCTCCAACATTTATTCACCCTTATGAAGTTCAAGACTTGATTGCTCACATACCTAATAATAAAGCCCCGGGATTCGACCTAATTACGAATTTTATAATTAAAAACTTACCTTGGAAAGCAATTCTTTTTTTAACAAATATATATAATTCTATTTTGAAAACCACGTATTTCCCAAGCCTGTGGAAATATTCAGAAGTTGTGATGGTATTGAAACCTAACAAATCTCCCGATCTTCCAAATTCCTACCGTCCAATAAGCCTTCTTCCTTCTTTCTCTAAATTATTTGAAAAAATACTTCTCCGTCGCTTTGATTCTCTTGAAATTTTTAAATATATTCCAAATCATCAATTCGGCTTTAGAAAACATCATTCAACTGTTCAACAATGCCATCGTTTAGTAGATTTTATATCTAACTCTTTGGAATCCAAAAAATATTGCCCCAGTGTTTTTCTAGACATTAGCCAAGCGTTTGATAAAGTTTGGCATGAAGGGTTGCTTTCCAAACTTAAAATATTACTCCCCCCGACCTACTATTTAACTTTACTTTCTTATTTAACAGATAGACATTTTTCGGTAAAAGTAGGGACTGAAATTTATGAAATAAAACCTATTAAAGCAGGAGTGCCTCAGGGCAGTGTCCTGTGTCCTATATTATTTAATATATATATGTCAGACCTACCAGAACACCCAAATACACTTTTGGCCACTTTTGCTGACGATACAGCAATTCTTTGTTCAGATAAAAATCCCTTGATTGCATTTCAAACTCTCCAAAACCACCTAGACGATATTCGTAATTAGGTCGAATCCCGGGGCTTTATTATTAGGTATGTGAGCAATCAAGTCTTGAACTTCATAAGGGTGAATAAATGTTGGAGGTATTGTCATTGGTAAGGGTATATCAAGTTGATTTTGAACAAGTAATGAAGAAAGACTGTCATTTATGTCATGCGGTGTAAAAGTTTCGTCAAGGTATTCTTCAATAAAATTCCGATTTCGGAATCAAATGAAATTAAATATTTAGGGCTTTATCTGGACAAACGACTTACTTGGAAAACTCACGTCAGACTCAAACGAAAAGAATTAAATAGACGCTTTGGACTCTTATCTAGATTGCTTGACAGACGCTCAAAATTATCCCTAGCTAACAAACTAACCTTGTATAAAGTTCTTTTAAAACCGATATGGACTTACGGTGTAGAACTGTGGGGTTCTGCCAAGAAATCGAACATCCAAAAAATTCAGTCCTTTCAGTCGAAAGTGTTAAGAAAAATAGTAGACGCGCCATATTATGTCAGCAACGATATTATACATACGGACTTAAACATTCCAACAGTTTTCGCAACAGCCAAAGACAACTACATTAACTTTCACCAAAGACTGGTCTACAACAATAACCCACTGACAGACAATTTAAAAAACTTAAACCACCCTTACAGCCCACCCCGACGACTTCGAAGGCGGTGGCCAAGAGACCATTTAAATTAATAACTACTCCTGCACAGGAAAGCTGTCGAAGCAGCTCACAAACTTTGCTCATTGCAAAGCAATTTTGCAGATTGCAAATTTTAAATCTAGACAAATGAATTGTATTTAATAAATAAATAAATAAATAAAAGAAACTATTAAAAGCATGAAAGTGTTCCTGCGGACTTACTTAACGTGATGTGATTAGTAAATTATAATTTTTTTTTTTAATTTGGGTACTACAGTTTTTTTTTTTTTTAAATCGCTATAAATAGAGAAAACAGTTTCATATTTACTATATTAACATTATTGATAAAAGGGACTTTCCGGAGGCATAATAACGCAAAATTGATTCTTTCAATAAATAAAAGGTTTCTCGCGAATTATTTTCTCAGAAATTAATTCATCATTGTAATATTCCTCATGGAGTACAAATTTTCTACTTTCAGGAAAACTGTACACTGAGTAGAGTTGAAGACTATTGAGGGATTGGTTAAACGATCAGCTCAGTTTCGGATAAAATGTGGAACATAGTTTTGTTTCTAGTGTTGATTATTTATATGGGACTCGGTTGTTAATGTCAAAACTCTGGAAAATTAGTGTTGATTGTAATATTAAAAAATTAGAGGGATTTTATGTTTTGTTTCTTTTCAATTAGATGTTTCGCTTTGAATCCGCTCATTGCTTCTTATACAGTTAGGTCATCATAAATTCGATTACACCACATGAAAAAGTTTTTGAGTAATGTGATTTGCAGTCTTCAGAGTCCATAAAAGAAATGCGATTGATGGATCATGGACTATAAAAATAACATTATAACATATTTATGAATCTTTCCCTGACTAAACTTATAAGTAAGGATACGGGGTAGGTAAAGATGAATGATCTGTTATCTTCTTTGTTTTTTCGAGTTTACTGCTCATTTGTACTTTTCTAAGAATTTCTTTTGTAATAGATAGCAAAGCTCTATGAGCAGTTATTTGACAATGTAATTTTTGCAAGTTATACAATGTGTTATATTTTGTTGTTCAACATTATATCTTTGATGCGCGGTCATAAGGGCTTAAGTCAGTATTTGAGCTATTGGAGATTATGTCGTAATATTATAGCTACCGGTTAGTATTAAGGTCTTAAGTCAAACATTAAAAATCGAATAGCTATACCAATTGATATTATAGCCTTAAGTCAAGTTTATAAATTCCTTCCTGGTATTAAGGTCTTAAGTCAACATATGCACTTAATACCGTTCACTACTGAAATAAATTTTTTGGCGTTATAGTCTTATGCGACTACTCCAATGGTATGAATGGAGATGCCGCACATCGTGGGGTGTTGTTGATCACTCAATGACTGTGATGTCGACCACTCAATGATAGAAAAAAACAAACAAAATAGCTAAAAATCCCAATTTATCATCCTCACGATTGGTTTCAGCTAGTTAGGGGAACTGGAAAGAAAATGCGATTTCAAGTGATTGAAATGGAACAAGAAGGTTTTCTTGTTTTTTTCAGAGCTTCTCAAGACAGATTTAGTATTTGTATTAATTTAGTATTTCACAATTTTTATAGGCAGCTCCCAACAGATTCTGCTATCCAAGTTGAGCTGGAGTAGTCCCAAATAAAAGGAATGGAATTTTGAGATTTTTTAATTTTGTAATTTATATGTCAGAAGGACTTACTACTATATTGTTTTATAAAAATAACAAATAATATAAATAATTGGATTTTACATAATGTTTTAAGCTTTGCTGTTGCTCTCCTGAAAAATTCAAATTTTTGACTTTAGCCCTAATCACCGAGCATCAAAGTGAAGAGGTTTACTACGGTCAAAAGAGCTTAAGTCAAAATAAGTCCAAAATACCTAAAGACAAGAAATAAATGTATACTTCAGAGAGAATTACTATTATATTGTTTTATAAAAATGATAATTACAAATAATATCAATCATTAGATTTTACCTAATGTTTTAAACTTTGCTGTTGCTCTCCTGAAAAATTAAAAATTTTGACTTAAGCCCTTATGACCGCGCATCAAAGATATGTTCTGTGTTTTTACTTTAACATGTTAAATGTACTCGTTACACAGTGTTATGTTATATTGATAACGTCCTTTGTTGCAGGGTGATAACAAGCAGCAGCACAACTTCGTCGGGGTGAGCTACCCGCAGAGCATGCCCGGCCACACCGGCTACCTCACCTTCGCCACCCTCCCGCCACAGTGGGCCAGGTCTGTGGTCGCTGGTGCGTCCTGACCTATCTGCCTATAACTAACTATTTATAATTTGTTATAGCCGATATCCTTTGTTTTATTATTATCATTATTATCTTGTTATATATTTGCAAATATATAATATTTACTGGACTTTTATATATTGCTTTAAGAGTTATTTTCCTCTGGTAATTGATATATAAAAGTGCCTTCTTGTAGAAAAGCATTAGTCAAAAAGGTATTGGTGAAAATAACCATCGTAAGATGAAAAGTTAATATTTACCAAGAGACATCTATATAAATAAAGATGAAATTCTGTTGTTTTGTTCTTTATAGAAATCCATACCGTTTATCCTAATTTCTCAAAATTTCGCTCAGTGGTTCTTTCGTACCAGGTGCGAACACTTGTCCATGTCAACATTACATAACCTCAGCCAATCTCTGGATATATTCTTTGTTGTTATAAAAATCGTTAAGATCTCGCTTTACATTGGTTTTTACGAATTCGACCGTTTGAGTCGAAAAAAGTCTCATTTTATAGATTATAAAATGAAATTCCCCGGGTGAAACCGGTATATAGAGCTAGTGAATTAAGTGAAATATTTTTGTTGAAGTTTTTTCTTTTTTGTACCTAGAAAGATTCAAATATTATATAAAAGGACATTTTGGGGTAATCTTTATTTTTTGAGCTTTTAGTCTAAGGTCTAAGCTATGGTACCTATAGAGTGCAACTTTTTTTAATTGCTAGATTTTGAAATCAAAATACACATACTAATCGTTCAGAGGTCATTTTTTCAACTTTGAAGAAGCAAAAATCAAATAAAATGAAAATTCGAACTGTAAAAATGGTAATATGAACTATAAATACAATCGAACCGTAAAAATGATTATTCAATCTATAAAAAGAAATCTTTAGAAACCACTGAACTTATTGGAATGATTTACTAACTAGGCTCTTGCTGCGTTCTAACCAAGCATCTAGGTCCAAGTCCCTCCACGAGACCAAATCATTGTCGACCAATGAAAACCTTTTCAATATTTTGTAAAACAAACAAAGAAAATATTCAACTATAAAAGAAAAGACCATAAAACTTTTCTAGGCTTTATTTGTACCTTAATCGCAAGTATGTCAACAAAGGTTCCTTTGCCTGAAACTGTTTTACCTTAATTATTCTAATTCGCGGCAATCTTATGGAGTTTATAAGCTTATTTATTCAATAGTTTTCCTATAAGTATAGATACAAAGCAAGAAAAGTTCTGAAATTCTATCGTCTCTCAGAGAGACAAAACCCTTTATTACCAAGACTTCTAGTTTGGTAATTCTTTCTATTTTTTATAAGCTATTCTCAATTATATTTATTTTCAGTAGAGACCGACCGAAGTTTCGGTTTCGGTTTCGGTTTCGGCCAGTTTCGGCCAAAAAAACGAGTTTCGGCCACGTTTTCGGTTTCGGCCAAAAATCGGCCGAATCTTCGGCCAGGCCGAAACTAGCTCTTCGGGCGTTTCCGTCCGACTTTATTACTATTGTTGTTAGTATAGTGTATTTTGTTAATTCATTAAAAAATTAAGAAATAACGAATATAAGCCATCACTCAAGACATCAGATATTCTTCAAGTGGTAAGTATTTGTTTTGTTATAACTACAGAGTAAAATAGAATGTATTTATTATGGAACTATATTATTTCTTGCTGTATTCGTATTGTTCAATTGTAATAAAATCAATTAATCAAAATTTCATAAATTTCAATTATAATGAAATTGATTGTTCATAGGTTTATAAATTATGTAGATGTGAGAAGCTTGCCTAAAAGTCCATAACCATAAAAGTCCCACTAAAAGTGGATTTAAAATAACCAAACCTAACTCATCGTTTAGAAAATTCAATGCTGATTAAGAAAATATCATTGTTTTTTTTCTATGCTAAACCGTAGTAAAGAAAACTACCATTTTTAAGAAAATAGTAAGATTTCAAAAATAAAAACAAAAAAAATTCCATCTCCTCAACAGATTGAGATAGGAAACTCGTTTCTGCGCTATTCTACCCCGTTTAGCATGCAATTTTTTTTTTTTGCACTAGGTCTGGGACACCTTGTATATATAAATATTTTATGTAATATAATCTATTTTTATTTGTTTCTTCTTTTTATTTGATGATTCCTTTCGCACACCTAACCAAATATAATAATATAGTAAATACATTTTCATATAAATAGGTAAGTTTCGGTTTCGGTTTCGGTTTCGGTTTCGGCCCGAAACCAGACCTGGGGCCGAAATTCGGTTTCGGTTTCGGTTTCGGCCAAAAATTGAATTTCGGTCGGTCACTAATTTTCAGTTTTGGTGTAAACTACTTTATTATTAATTTATTAGGTATCGCGGTACAATGGGTAACTTTGGTGATATCAGCTGTTGAAAGGTAAACGGGTCTTTTCAATTTATTATTTTTTTTTCGGTCTTACTAAACATGGCTGAAATTTTGTTTTAAAACACTGTGAATCATAGAAGATTAGCTTCTTCATACGAGTCTCTTTTGGGCACCTGGCTAAAAAGGTGTTAGGGGACGTGTTTTGAATCCTTTTTTGGGGGTTTCTCGAGTCTTATAACAAGTACACATTAAGTGCTTGTAGCACCATCTCTTCTGATGTAATCTGTAGGTTACTAGAATCTTTACTGAGCATATCGTGGTCTTTAAATAAATCAAGATTAAAGTTTTGGATGCAATATTAAGATTATTTTATTATAAGTCCATGGACAAATGGAGCCCATGTCTGGGGAAATATTGTGTTTTCCGTTTGTTTCGAGCTCTTGACTTCTCCTTTATCCGCTTTGGGTAAATTTGGTATGACTTCGAACACACTTGGCTGAGGACACTGACAGAAACAGTAAAAGCCAGAGTCGGTAGTTTTTCTAATTAGAAGATGGCGGATAGGTCGGGTACAAGCCCTCCGTGACTCCATTGTTCCCGAACCGTTACCGTGACCCGGCCCAATCCGTTCCTCTTTATAATTGTCCTCTTACCCTTATCGCGAGGGTGGCAGTTACTTTACCGTCTGCGGTTTAGATACTGTTCCAACCGTTCCTCTTCCAGGAACCTTCTCCAACAATATCAAAGAACAGTCTTCTGGATATCATACTAAAAGTTCAAAACTGATTATCATTTACTACTTTATAATAGCTAAAGATTCCTTCAGCGTCTCAGAGGATTACTTCCAATTTGTTGTTTTGTTTCTTTTTCTTTTAGTGATACTTATACAGAGGGTTTTATTTACATGTAGCCTTAAACGCATGGCCATTGGTGCTCTCACAACAGGTCCATTTTGACGAATCATACAAAAAAAATCTATCAAAAGTTCTGTATATAATTTTTTCTAGGGATATGATTCCAAATTATATCTAATATTAATTCCTGCATTCCTCACCTAAACCTAACAAATAGTGGAAATTAGTGTTTAACCTCAGTAAAATCAAATTTTAATAAAAAAAAAAAAAAAAAAAAAGACGATGTTTTCATGCTTATTGGTTCAAACATAAGAGAATGATTATAGTTTTTAAAACTCTTGTATTGCCACGTTAGTGTCAGATTGAAATAAGAAAATTAGAAAAAATAACTTGTAATTATAAAGAAGCATTTTTTGAATTTTATATGTTTATAGGACTGATATAATGGTAATAGGGATAGATATAATGTCTGAAAATAAATATAGAATTTTTATTTTCGAGTTCTCTTTGAAAAATTGCAACAACGAAATATAAATTATACGAGTACATAAACACAGTAAATAAAAAATCAGAAATAAAAAAAAATCAGTAAATAAAAAATCAGCATCTCTTGTGAAGAGATGCCTAGTACCCAAGAGCGTAGCTGCTGTGCAGGATTGTGGAATACCACGCAGTAAGGGGACGGTGTTGGCCAATGGTCCAATTAACTAAGACCAGGGGTATTTTATTGTATAATAGTTCTCCGTTTGGAATCTCTTAATTTATTATTAGGTTTAGTTTAATGATCTAATTTATTGTACCATTATTATATAAAATATGTAAATCTCACACATTTGTGCTACTTATTTTGACCGCATCCTCAACCATTTCCTGTATAATTTATTGTACTATTGCTATATTTGTCTGGCGTTTAGTGGAATAAGTTATCGGGGTTGACGTAGGACGAAATATTGATTAAAGAATTGATGGAGAGTAAATAAAGGGTGGATCGATCATGGGGTCGGAGTTTTCTATGAAGTAGGTGATATTTATTAAAAAAATCATCAAGGGGTGAACTTGACGGTTATACGTGATCTTGATCAATGCACCGTTTTCCGTAACCTTTGACGACGTCCAATGCAAGCAAGGCCTTTCATGAGAGGGCCATTTAAAGAGAATAAATCATTATTTTTTTTCCGTAGCTGCTTGCTGCAAACTGGAAAGTATTAGCTAAGCGGACCCGGTCTTTCAAAAAATATACCTGTTAAGCCTTTGGAATAAACAGATCTAGGTTCAAATATTAGCAGATATTTGCTCGGTACATATAACGCTAAAGTGAAATAAGCGCCAAACGATTTTAATAAATTTAAAAAAAGTTACCTATTGTTATTTTCTTTTAATCTAACTAATTACAAAAATGGTACTCACTCTGGAAAATGAAATTAAATCACGATAAATCACAACACATAACTTTCACACTCAGACGAGATACTTGCCCCCCAGTTTTCATCGGCGACGACCAAATTCCACAGACAGACACTGTACGTTACCTTGGACTTCTGTTCGACAGAAGGATGACTTGGGGCCCACATGTCAAAATGAAGAAAAAGACACTTAACATACGTTTAAAAATACTTTACTCACTTTTTTCTAAATCTTCTAAATTGAAAATCAGACGAAAACTGAATACATACACCTATTTACTTAAACCCATTTGGACATACGCCTCACAAATTTTCGGCTCAGCTAAAAAGACGCTCTTACAAAAATTGCAAACTTTCCAATCAAAAATTTTGAGACTAATTACGGACGCTCCCAGATACGTAAGTAACCAAACTCTACATACAGACTTACAACAACCGACTATCCAACAACACATACGAACGCTTTACTCACGCTTTTTTGTCAAATTGGAAGGACACAACAACAGATTGATTAACCGCATGGCCACGGCTGACATGCCTGTTAGGAGGCGGCTAAAAAGAAGCTGGATGAGAGACCTCCTCACCTGAATTAGTATCAAGCCCGGAAAGAGGTGCTGCTGAGCACCTTCCTTTCCTCATGTCTTAATGCCATACGTTTTAATGCGTTGCTGCGGACCACGAATTCGCTGATTGTCGCCGATCGCTGACAGGTGCGAATCAATGTATGAAAAGAAAAAAAAAAAAAAAAATCTAACTACTTCGTATTTGAATAATATCAGAGGCAACGAATAACATGTTGCGGTACAATATTGTTAGAAGTAACCACATTTTTAGTAAACCTATTTTGCAACTCAAATTTTGACTTAATTTTTCCCAGGTTAAGGAGTTAGACGCTTATTTTACTTTGGCGTTATACCGGCAATTTAATAGTTAAATGGTTGTCATTAGTATACATTGATTTTATCATCATGATTTTTTTTTTTTTTTTTTAATAGATTCTATTTAGTGGTGAAGGTATTTAAATACAACTTTTCTCACCTAGTCTATACAGATAATCGCCTTGACTGATGCTGATATAAGGGAACTGAGATAAGTGCCCAAGGCGAAGCTGGCTCCCACATAAACATCCTCGGAGACGAGAGCTAGAAGAGGAAGAGATGTATATCGGTGCAAAGTGACGAGGAGGGTTCCTTAAGGATCCTTTCTGTGTAAATGGTATTGGGCTTTCATGGCCTTCACTGTCATCAGCTATCGCAACGGGTCTGCTGCTTGTCCAGTCAGTGTCGAATGAGTGGTGGTAAGGAGTGCTAAACGACATTAAGAGCTACACTTAAGTCTTAAGCTATCAAATCGTGTAATGATTCAGTTTGGTGAGTTTTTCTTCCATTATTAAAAGTAAACCAATCTGGTTCTAGGCGTTAAGGGAAAGTATTGCGATCGTGAATAAAATCGACTTCCGGTTTTTAACGGAAATACTCGTTCTTGGGTCTCCTGAGTCCAAACTACCAAACCCCGCGATATTGTGTGTGTGTGTGAACAGTCTAGCTCTAAAACTTTAAACCGTACGTACCTGAAATCGGGTGTTTGATGTTTAAGTATGCCCGAGATGTGACAGCATGAATCTCATCAAAATTGATAAAACGGAGATGGCACTTTATTTGATAAATTTTGTCTCATTTTTACGTTTTTAGCGATTTTCTCTAAAACGGCTCTAATGATTTCGATTAAACTCTTCGTGTTTAATGAGAATCAAGTATTCCTTAATATTATGGAGGTTTCATCACCATAGAAATGGGCAGATGGGGCTTAAATGGCGAAGGATTTTAATGGTCATTTATTGTACCTACCGTTAGAAAGCTGACAACTTCAGAAAGAACTATATTTAGTTTATCAAGTCGTAATAATAAAAATAAATTTAATTCAACTGCCATCTCAGTGGACATTATTTGAAAGGATCCTATCCGTTTCTATCTGATAACCTACGTAAATCAAATAATATGTAGGCATCTCATCATTCTACTCAACAAAAGCTACGACCAACATTCTTTGCAGGATCTTTTTTTTTTTTTAATAACAATAATCTCTCTAAAATAATTTAACTGTTTCGAAAGGGTCACATGTGGTATAGTGGTTAGCATTACTATGCCTAGTATTGTAGGTTACTACTTACAATACTAAAGGGCGCGGATACACTTTCCCGAGGTGGCCATACGAGTTTTTAATGGGAGTAAAAAATCCTTGGCCGTGCCGTCCCTCGGATAGGACGTAAAATGGAAGTCCCGAGCCTGTGCGATGTCACATACTCGTTAAAGAACCCTATCCTAATTATATCTGATTGGTAAAATTTAGAATTTTAATCCATCGCCAGATTAGCCTTAGTAGCGTAAAGTGATTACGTGATAAAGTTAATTCTGTAAAGATGCTAATTAGGTTTACATACTTAATAAAACACATGGATTCCTACTCTAATTAGGTTGGTAAGTGAAAGTTGTGTGTTGCGCGCGTTCGCACCAGATTCTCATCTTACAACTTTTATAGATCATTAAAAATTATAGATGTTGTTAGAATGCATATATTCTTTAGCCATAGCTCTTGTTTAGATTCATTAAATTAACCAAAAATACCTATCCATGCCATTCCTACAACAATTACCTATATTTAATTTTCAACCGGCGTGATCAATGTGATTGAGTTGGTTGGGAATAGGGAGGGAGTGCATTTTTGTAGCTTTTCTCTTAAAATAAAGTCATGTATAGGGAATTTTCAAATAATAATTTGTTTTTTTATAACCTTTTTAAAATATTTTTATTGTAATAAAAAAAACAACAACAAAGAATACACCACTCTTTCCTTACTGCCACAACTTTTCACGAGGCGGAATTATGGACAATGACTAAGGAACATGCTAAAAAATCACTGTCCCTAGAATTGAATTATTGTTGAAGGAGTTTTGCCATATCCAGGCAACGACATCAATAAAATAAAACTCATATGGGTTGGCAATATCTTGCGAATCGATGAAACTCGTTGGCCCCTTCAAATACTATATTATTGTCCCGAAAAACGAAGAAGATGTGGAAGACCTTCCAAACAGTGGTTGGAAAATGCCAGAGAAGACATGGTTGCTAAATGTCTCAGCGGGAGGGATTACTGGAGAAATAACGTGACGAAAACCAGAATGTTACCTGTGTTGTATAACCCGAAAAAAAAAATCAATTAATAACTTGATTACCTTTTTTGTTAGGTTCATTTTTCTGATCGGCTGTTTTGGTTAATAACTTTTCCTTTTCTGTAATCTTACAATCGTTAGTTATCGGTTAACTGTTATTTTATTACATGCGAATTATTTTCGGTGATCAGCTGTTTGCATTGTATAAACCGCGCTTACTCACCTATGTTTGGTATACCGCGCGTACCCCCCTATTTTTGGTCTTTCTAATTTCCATCACTTATAGTTAGGTTCTACTCTTAGAGCCGTGATTCCTCTCGGTTTTAATTTTTTTAATTTTTAAAATTTTTTTTATCTTTCTCAACTGTTCTTATGATGTCTTTTTATTCTTCATTAACTGTTAAGACATCATGAATTACTATCGTTTTTTAGTTCCTGTTGTTTTTAGATTGTTGATGAGATTTATATACCATTTTCTTTGAGCATGTATGTTTCAGTTGGTTTTTTCTTACTGGTGATACCTCATTGTCTTGGTCAAGTTGTTTGCCTACCTTATCTTGAAAAGAAGTAATTTTTAAATTTATGGATTAAATCCTTTTTGCTACAGTACTTAAGGTTTCCTTTACAATAGACCTGACTGTCATCGCTGAAAGGGAATCTTTTACCCATGAAGGAGAGACGTGCAGAGCCTGCACTCCAGACAATATTTCCACGATATATTAGCAGGTTAATTTAACCTCTCACCCGGTGATAAAACTATAAACTGACCAGGCGAGGACTCGTAAACATCTCGGGGCCATTAAATAATGGATTTAATAATAAACGTAGCCTTTCTCCTCCTGGAGGGGGGGGGGGCTCCTTGGGTGTTCGACTTATTTTGTACTGGAGGCGCACGCTATCAAACTGTCACTGGTCCATGTGTGTCAGTTATCTCCCTGAGTTATTGTCTGGCTATTAGCTCAGTACTCAAGGTGTCTGTGAAACTGCAAAAGAAACGATCATCGTTCCACGTGTCTGTGGTTAGTTGTATAGTCTTAGGGCCTTCGGGGGAGATAACAAATCAAATAGTGGAAGTAGGAATTTTTATCAATAAAAATATTCGCCAACAATCAACGCTGATTTCGGGTCAGGTGGTGAAGTTGTAAGGTTAGGTTTCATGTGTGGAGATCGGGGTAAACAGCCCTACTTTTCGGATATTACAATTTTTATAATAATGCAATTTAACTGTCTTAAAAAAATAGTCTTTCGTTTACTTTTAGATTTTCATTTTTTTAATTGAAGAAATTTTTGATCCTATGATCTCTGGAACTTGATATCACCCACCTTCCCCCACACATTGGTTCGAAATTGGGGCAGACTAAAAGTTTCAAACGATCATAGCCCTGTCATTTATATAGATCAAAGGAATCTATAAAATTTATCCAATTTATAAAAAATAATAAAAATATTTTTAAAATTATATTCCAAACATTTAAATTTAGTGATTTTATTCCTGAATTTTTTGCTTGTTGGTTTTGGATGTCATTTACAAATAGTTCATGACAAAATAACTTTTTAGCATTTATTAAGTATTCTTTTGAAAACATCATTTTTAAGTTACTCAGAAAAAATATGCTTAATACTCATATTGCTAAATACTCGTCATTATGCAATTCACTTTAAATTTAAAGTTTCATCACGCATTCCTCGCATCATTCACAGTATAAAAATTTCTACCAAAATAAATGAAATTTGATAAATGGAGTAGACTCCTCTTATTCGGATTTTAAGAAAGACTGAATCTATATCTGAAATTTTAAAAATATCTATCGTTCAAACATCCAAATAAATACTAAAAATGGATACTGAATAGCTTCATGGAAATGAATAAATAAAAATTTGTTTTTCGGTGCCACATCTGACTTTAAGTGTAATATCGATCTCTTAGTTGAATAGAAACTTTGTCGCGCCACAGATGGATATGAATTCGACTTTCCTCGCAGTGGTTTGGTCTATTTTTTTTTATATGCCACTGAACATTAATTTTTGAAGAAATATGAAATCTCTTAATTTTCTTCACTAGAATCTTCAAATATAATTATCTCATTAACAAAACTTGACTTTGAGTGATCCGCGGTCCTGCCCCCGTGGCAGGGAGCTGTATGACAGCCTGGGACGGAGGCTCTCATTGGCTATTAGCCGTTGCCTAAACGACAAAATGGCTCCCTAATGGGCCAATTATAATTAGCGGGCCTTAACACACTGCTCCCCATTGGCTAGTAGACGCCATCTGCCCTTCTTAAATAGTCCTCAATCAGTTAGAAGTTCTACAGCCGGGGTTTGCTAAGTACTTTTTACTTTTACTTACCTACATGTGAAATATATATATGGTCAGGGAAAGTATTGCGATCGTGAAAAATTTCGACTTCCGATCCAATGGCAATAGACGTTTTGGGGTCCCTGAGTCGAAACAACCAAGCCTCGGGAAATGTACGTGTGTGTTTGTGAGTAAACGGATTAGCTCAAAAAGTATAATGCCTACGAAACTAAAATTAGGGATTTGAGGTAGGTATATGACCATGATGGGACAGCAAAGATTTAATCAAAATTGCGTAAACGGAGGGGGCACTTTATTTCATTAATTTCATCAATTTTTAGCCTCAGTTTTTAGCGATTTTCTCAAAAACTGCTCCAACGAATTTGATTAAGCTCGTCATGTCTTTAATATCAGGTTGGTTTCATCATCATTGAAATGTTCTGATGGGGCTTAAATGGAGAAGGAAATTTTTCTTCGTTTAAAGTACCTTTGATTTTGTTTCTATTGAGAAATTAACTGACGTGTGACTTTTCTAATATGGGTCTACACAATCATCGATACATGTCAGTTTCTTCTCCAAGTAGATTGGTAAGTGAAAGTTGTGTGTTGCGCACATCGCACCAGATTTTTATCCCAAGTCGTCATACCACGTTTGTATGTTGTACGATTATAATATTGCATATTTGTTTTCTAAAAAATATTTTTTAAATGCTCTGTAAGAGTAAATTGTAATTGGAATTTGTTTAAGGTCACTTTATGCCGCTAAGGCTAATCGGACGATGCTACAGCGGGAGTCCTAACTTTTGCCTATCCAGGTATAATTAGGATATGGATCTTTAACGAGTACCTGACATCGTACAGGCTCAGGACCTCCATTTTACATCCTATCAGAGGGACGATTTTACCAAGGATTTTTTACTCCCCTTAAAAAATCCTAGGCCCACCGAGGAATTGTAGGTTGTCATGGAAATTGGAATTCTAAATTTGGTTTTGAGAAACATTCTTTAACACTTACTTCTACATCAGATACCATATGATGACATGAAATACGCTGTGAAATGACACCAATTTTTTTTCCTCAATCAAGATATTACCGTCCAATAATTCATAAACAATACATTTTCAATATTTGATAATGAAAATGATATATTTTTGAGTTCAGTTTTCATGGAATGGCCATGATGTAAAGATATTATCATGCAGGATTTGGTTCTTTAGATGGTCAGCAAAATTATTATAATTTAGTACTAATATTAAAAATTATATGTATTAATGAAAAAATAAACCTGAATTCATAGAGGTTTAGAGTTTTATTTGTTTTGAGGAAGTGACATTGCTTAGCTAACTGTTGTGCTGTGTGGTGCTTTTAGTAAAATAGGTAATATATATGATGAGACTTTTAAAACTTTAATAATATATAATATTATGAATTTATGTATGATCGGGTTTCTTGATGTGAAAAATGAAATTGGCGTCACTTTATTTTAAATATTATGTTATCTTTATTCTGTTCTTTACCTTGTACATTGTATCGATATATAGGATCGATTCTGGAGATAGGCAGGCAGATCGATGGACACTTTACGAGGAGGCCGATATTAAAGAGGACCGCCGACAAAAACTTCCTACTCTCCCCCCACGGTTGACTACTTTTTGCCCATGTCGAACGACATTGAACAAAAACAAAAGCGCAGCGGCGGAAGGGTATTGTTCATTGTGATTTACCGTGGCTGGCTATCTCGTGATCTCGACCAACCTGCCTTACACCTCTCCTCTTTATCTTAAACAATTTCAATATCTGGCTCAGATAGTGCCCATGCTAATGCAACTATTGTAAGCTATCTCTGATAAACCTTTTTATTTTAGTCCAGGAGCCATACTGCACCGATCCTGCGTCCCATAAGACTGGTTTTGTCGTCGGCTCTGGGCGGAAGCAAAGAAGGAGCAATGATGAGGAATTTTATATATTTGAAAGTAGTGACGCCCAGCGACCGTCGGTGATATTGATATTTCACACCCGATATTCGACATTTTTCCATCTACGGTATCTACGTCGATATTATAGACTAACTATAGCCTCCCAGTGATATTTTAACCCTGAGAATCCCGCCCATCTCACAGGTCTCTTCCGCTTTATTCATTATACATTAATTGCCGCATGTTATGCGGGAGACCCGGGTTCGATTCCCGGCCGAGGCCAATCTTTTCTTTTCCAAAACAAAATATTTATTGTTAGTTTCTGTATTAAATATTATTTTAATTGTATATAGAAATGGGTAAAAATCAGCAAGGTGGATTAAACATTTCAAAGTCTGTTTTGCGATGAATTTTGCTAGCAGGTATTAATTTGACGATTATCATAAATTATCACCAATCTCATATTGAAACAATATTCACGTTGGCAGAGCACAGAATCGATCATTTATCTTGTAACTATATTGTTAAGTAAACTTTCGCTAAAAATAGTCGTTCCAAGAACGTTTTTATGAAATTTATAATTGAATTCATAAATAATTTTATTATTTATTATTCACATTTACAATAGTGGAGGGATATAGATCCTCTTAGTATTCTTAAAGTTTTATGAATTCATATATATATAAAACTTTAAGAATACTACTAACAGACTATTTGCTTTTAATTTTTTTATAAGAAATATTATCACCACTGCCACTTCTAATACATTCTACCTACTATACTGCACTTTGTGTTCCTCGTGGCTTTTTAAATCTTTTCGATTTAAAAAGCTGATAATTTTGATAATTGAAACTGCAGTCAATCCTTTTTTAACTAAAAAGGAAAATAAATGCTTTAGCGTCGGAATGTAAGTTTAAGTAATCATAGAAGATTAGCATCTTTGTTTAATATGGTAATTGGTAAAAAAAAAAAAAAAAAAAAATAAAAATAAATATAGCTTTCAAAGCTCGATGAATCGTCTCCGAATTTATTCGTTATAAAAAGAATTATTCTCATATTGCCTATTCTCATGAGAGTGTAGTGGAGGCAATGAGGACAAGCTAGTTTTGTTTTAGCTACTCCTATCCTGGTTTTAAGCTGTCCTTGGTTTCTTGACAAAATGTTTGTTACTTGTTACTTTTGCGAACTCGAATATTTCAGTTTTTAGGCTTCAGGTTGTTTTTGTGATTTGTGAGTTAAGAGATTGATACCTCCGAAAACTGAGTGGTGGTCAAAGTTTGACAAGTTAATTTTCCGTGAAATTTAAACAGAGGACCGTTGGAACAGGCGCATGTTTCCATTCATTAGTTTAAATAGAAAAATTAGATATTTCTATACAGGATTTCTGTTTTATTGTATCATATTTTTTAACAACCTAAGGTATTATAGAGGCTGAAATGACGAGTCGGCGAACATCCCTAGATAGTAATTAAATAAATGATTAATATTTTCTTTGTTTTTTATGTTTGTTTTAACTTTTACATGCGATTTTTTTTTTTTTTTTTACTTTTGAGATCGATTCCTGAAAGAGA
This sequence comes from Aelia acuminata, assembly GCA_911387785.2. Taxonomy (NCBI): domain Eukaryota; kingdom Metazoa; phylum Arthropoda; class Insecta; order Hemiptera; family Pentatomidae; genus Aelia; species Aelia acuminata. Next base: position 51,535,435 of record OU426978.1, on the reverse strand, counting down.
CCAGGCCTGGCCCATCCATTCCTTTTTTTTTCTTCAATTAAAATTACTCAAGACATGAGTGAGTAAGAAGAGGAGCCGGTTCCCCGGCTGGAGGCGATGAAGAGCAGAGAGAGATCTTGAAGAACTACATAGACAATATGGAGAAGATAGAGCATATTGAAAAAGTAATTAGTGAGTCCGCATGGCCATCTCATTTAAATACATTAAAATACCCACTAACAAACAATATTTTGTATGGTCTTTTTTGTTCTGTTTTTCTCAATAAATCTGTACTCTGTTAATTCCAGTCCATTTAATTTTAACATCTCTAACCTTCAAATACAGTCCACTTAATTCACAAAGGTTGGTTTGTGCCTTACCATTAAGTTGAAGGTATATACCATACAAAATTTTGGTCCTCCGGGCCGGATATGAACCATAAAATCTGATCCCACTTGCTTGATATTAAACTATAAAATTGGTTCAGCACGGTGTAATGATTCATTGTTAATTAGAGATGTTAAAAATAAAATAATAATAGTGTTAAATTTTCATTTTGTTTTCTGTTAATTGTTGTAAAAGATGAAACCTGTAAATGCTAGTCATATATCAATGCATAAGCAGCTTGCTCGAACAAATCTGCCATTCCTTTATCATTAGTGTAAATTAATTTATTAATTAATTAATGTTATTCTAATGTAAAGTAAAAATCTAGGAGTTCCCTAAGATTTAATAGTTTAAATCTTAATTATTTCAATTGAGGGCAGATGAACAGTTAAAGCATTGATAATGTTTTCAATAAATAGAAATGTAATTCTCAATTATGTAGAGTGCTTTATTCACAGAGACTGCATCCAAGTAAATTTATTAAATTCAGCTTCAACAGACCTTAATTATGGTTAATAAAAGGCAGCATATATCATAAACTTAACCTAACCTATTTCAAATGCCTGAACTGAACACAATACTTACTTTAGTTATAAATGTTATTAATCATGGTTTACTCATTTACTAGAATATACTTTAATCATTTATTCATAAACTATTGATAAAATTACAGTGTTCTAATTAACAATAGCAAGTAACATCACACCATAAGGCATGCACTATTAAAATTCACACATATATTCATCAGTATTTAATATATTCTTTAATTGCAGCACTATTGAGTAATAGATAGTTAATTAGACAATATTATTCGTTTCCACCAGCCCAAATTTCAAGAATATTGAAGGGAAAATCTGTCCCTTGCAATATCTTAGCTAGAAGCCTTCCTCTATAGATAACCTTACCAGGTTGCTTGTTCTGTTAGCTGATTCCAAGGAGGTCGGCCTAGATACGTTGGCGCGCTGGTTTCAACTTCAACTTTAATTTCTCATGGTGACGTCATTACACTTTTCTTTTATTGACGTTTCACAGTATTTCACTCATTTAAATATGGCTGCAATTTTAATTTATGTGATCTACAATTTTATAGCTGCATATAATTCCTACTTGCTATTTTTTTTTTTTTTTTCTATTGTTCAGTTCTAGTCATGGTTTCTTTTCTCGTTCATATTTGACTTCTTATTTGTTCACATTCTTGTATTAAGTGTTCTTCTAGCTCATTTAATGCCTTATTAATTACCCATGGTACTTATCTCTACTGATGAAAATCATCTTAGTTTAAATATTTTATTCTGGTCATGTTTCTTGTGTTATTTTATTTTATTCTTTTGGCCTTTAATATCTCTCTCTCTTTCTCTCTCTCTATCTCTCTCTCTCTCTCTAACTCTCTCCATGTTCGGGGGGACTTCCTCATTTTTGAAAAACTATCATTAATGACTGATCGTCAGAAAATTATGACAACCGCGGAATTATCTTCACGTGCCGCAATGTTGGAGCGGCGTATGCGAGGAGCTAAACGGGACTTTAGCGGCCTTTCTTCTATTGATCTAGATGCACTCAGCGACACTGATGCGGCAATCTTCGAAGCAAGGGTAGCCAAAGCTGAGGTTGAGTGGAAGGAATTCCGCGACTCCTGGAACGAGCGAGAGGAGATCGCAGTTCAAGTAGGAGCGAGTGATGCATTTCCTAATGACGCATGGTACCAGGTTTATGATGCAATAAAGGAGGAAATAGTGAAAGCAAATGGAAATCTCCTTCTTATAAAAGAGCGCAAAGCAAAATCCAGGATGCATGACACCACCACACTCCCTGCTTGCTCCACCATCAACAACAGTGGAAGTTACACCCTAAAAACGCACCTTCCGAAAATCGACATTCCCACGTTTTATGGCGATATGCGTAAATGGTCGCACTTCAGAGATACATTCGAATCATTAATTCATAATGAAACAGCATTATCCCAAGTGGAAAAGTTCCACTATCTTATAGGGGCCTTGAAGGGTGAAGCTGCTGCCGTAATTTCCAGATTTCCCGTTGATGAACAATCATACCAGCTCGCATGGAAAAGAGTCGTCGAGACGTACCAGAACCCGAGAGTCCTAGCCAATATTCTGGTGCATCAAATTATTGACTTTAACTTCAAGCAGTTAAAAGGCGAGCTCCAAAGGTACGAGTGTTTCCTGACGGGTGTAGCTGATAGTATCGATGCCTTCCGTGCGCTGAAGCTTGAAGACCCCGCGGACTTCTTATTAAGCACTCTTGCGCTCAGGGCATTGGACCCGGAAACGAGGAGACAGTTTGAGCTATCTCTGAAATCTAACAAGGAATTTCCGACGGTAGACCATGTTCTCGATTTTGTCCGCCAGCGAAAGACTGCCATCCGGATGTCTCAAGATGTCGACAATTCGACTAGAAAAGCACCTGCTCGCCCCACTCGGAAAGATATGAAGCACAACTCTGTTTCCTTACATGCCACTGGTGACTCGAGTTCCTCTTCCGGCAAATGCATGCACGGCAGTAGTAAAGGTAGGAGAGTCAATAACAAGCAGCAGAGAAGCGGTAACCGCAATTCCATAGTAAAATGTTACATTTGCAAAGGGGATCACTTCGTTGCAAACTGTGAGAGCTTCCGATCCTTAACCCCTGAAAAGAGGTTAGAACAAGTCCGCAAACTCCAACTCTGTCGGAATTGTCTTCGAAAAGGACATAAGGTTTCCACCTGCATCTCAAGATTTTGCTGTCGCACTTGCAATCGGAGACACCATACCCTCGTGCATACCCTTAGGGAAACCAAGGAGACCACGACCCTTGAGTCAACACCAGCAGCAACTACGGACACATTTATCGGCTTTGGAGCAACGCCGCAATCCTCTTCTTCTTCTTCAGAGAGCACTACGGTACTATTGGGTACTGTACGTGCACTTATAAGGTCTATAGGGGGAGCGTACCATTCTGTTCGTGCTGTTTTGGATTCAGGGAGCCAGCACACTTTCATCACGAGCTCTCTAGCCCGCAAGATTGGTGCTAGAATCACCCCATTCAGCGGAAGCATCACAGGTCTCGGCGAGACGGCCGTTCCAAAGTTCTATCTTCAGGGTTCAACTTCCTGCACCTTACGCCCGTGTGCTAATGATCAAGAGTACTCTATTTCACCTGTCGTCGTTGACCGCATTACCTCTTCGCTACCTACACACGATCTTCTGGCTTCAGTCATAAATGAGTTAATGCATCATCAATTAGCTGATCAGCAATTCGGAGAGTCGACATCCATCGACCTGCTGATCGGGGGAGATATTTTCCCTCTTGTCCTCACCGGAGTTCCATATCCCACAGGAGTACAAAGTTTGTACTTTACTCCGACAGCATTTGGGTTGGTAGTGTCCGGAGTCCTTCATGACAAGACCCCAAGTAATTCGTGTTCTTTTCTAGCTCTCTCCAAGAACAATATCGAATCGCGGTCAAAAGCATCTTGGGAACTTGAAGAACCCGCAGCCCTGGGCAGATCACAACCCGACAATATTCAGTGGGAGCAGCTCTCCGTTAACACTCACGGTCGCACCGAAAAGGGAAAATTTGTAGTGAGGTTGCCTTTTAAGTCTCAGCATCAAGATGCGGATTGCAAGCGGTCAGTAGCGCTTCGACGAGATCGTTTTTTGAAATCAAAATTCAGAAAGGATCAGGGGCTTTCGGAGAAGTATAAGCCCTTCATGCCGAACCATAGCGAACTGGCACCTGTGTCCAGTTCCCCACCAAAGCCATCAGATCTGATCCCTCTTCACGGGATAGCGCGAGTATTTGATCCAACACGTCGTTCGACCCATAAAGACGTACTTCATACCGGTTCTAAGCTGCAAGAAGGAGTTAAGTTAAGCAGGGGGAATCGAACATCTCAAAGGTGTTGAAAAACTTCGGTGATATCCTTTTCCTAACGTGCTGGGTTTTATCACGGTGGGCGGAAGTTGGAAGAACCTTTCCTGCCTTGTGCCATGAAGCACCTTATTCCTTTCTTCGCCGAGCTCCTCCATTTACAAAATGATATCGCTTAGCATTACGCTTACGACCTCGAGCAACTTACTCACCTGAGTGGTTCTTTCGTTTTAACTCCTGGGGCTGCAGAAGAATAGTTTTTTTTTTTTTTTGGTTATTTTCATCATTCTTCTTAAAGTTCGTTTTTCACCTGGAGACTCCTTTTGTTTAGTTTTTTTTTTCTCCTAAATGCTATTGAGGTTAAAATTTAATTTCCCCAACATTCCTTGTTGGTCATTCCCAATTTCATTCCCAATCATCCCCCACAGTTTCACTTTCTCTATATACCTTGTCTACCACATGTGACTGTGTGACTGAAGTTTATCTCTTTTTTAGCAAAGTGTAATTTTCTTTTTTTGTCTTTTCGAACACTCTGTGAATATAGTTCATAGATGTACACATTTTCTTCTTTTTTTTCAAACACTCTGTGAATAGAGTTCATAGATGTATGTATTTTCTTTTTTTGTTTTATATTGTACTTTACTAACACCCCTATCTTCGTTCAATATGCTCTCGCAATACATCCAAATCCTGAACAATTCTAGCTTCACATTCTTGAAGATTAAATCATCCGCAGCTGATTTAGGTGGGCGGTATGTTTCGGCTTCCCGAAAGGTACTACAAATTGCAGAAGGGGTGGGCAAATCGAATGGCGGGACCGCCAAGATTTGAATGCCCCACCGGCGAACTCTGCTGGGGGCAGAGGCTGAGAAGCGACTTGGTGAGATCGATTCCTGAAAGAGACCAGGCCTGGCCCATCCATTCCTTTTTTTTTCTTCAATTAAAATTACTCAAGACATGAGTGAGTAAGAAGAGGAGCCGGTTCCCCGGCTGGAGGCGATGAAGAGCAGAGAGAGATCTTGAAGAACTACATAGACAATATGGAGAAGATAGAGCATATTGAAAAAGTAATTAGTGAGTCCGCATGGCCATCTCATTTAAATACATTAAAATACCCACTAACAAACAATATTTTGTATGGTCTTTTTTGTTCTGTTTTTCTCAATAAATCTGTACTCTGTTAATTCCAGTCCATTTAATTTTAACATCTCTAACCTTCAAATACAGTCCACTTAATTCACAAAGGTTGGTTTGTGCCTTACCATTAAGTTGAAGGTATATACCATACAAGGGTTAAATTTATTTTTAGTTATAAACATTTTTTTCTGGTTATATTAAAATAAACTTATTAATTTCCTAATTGAAAATTATCTTGGAGAGAATGCGTTATGTAAGCAATGCCGTCCAAATACGTTGCATCTCTATATTGCACTGTTTAAGCATCAGCATTCAAATAGTTCAGTAAAAATAGACCAGAATTAACTAGAGAGAGAAATAATTTATTAAGTAACAAAGGAATGCTGTACATATTTAATCAGTAATATATGACGGGATTGGATTTTCATGTTTTATAAGTGTCAAATATTTAAGATTGTTTGTGAGTATTTTTCCGAAAATCGGTTGCTACAACATTTGGTTGGTTTAAATATTGCTGAGTTGTATAATGGCACTGATTGAATGTACATTTGAACTATTCACAAAAGAACAGGAGTTTCTATTTTGTCTGACTTTTGGCCAACTTTGAAACACTAATTGGCACCATAACGGTGTCTCCTCCGCTCCTAGATCCCCAGGTGCCCCCCACATTCAGCCCAGATGCCACATCCATCCTCCCATCAGCCTGGAAACGGAGGACCACCTCAGAGTATGCACCCGTCGTGAGGGAGTGCAGGGGTACGTGATGCAGTAGAACAATGGGTCACTATCAGTAGTTGGCGGTACCCGACCTCTCCCATACCTTCACCTATATTGGCTTCCCCATTGTTTTTAAATTTTAATGTAAATGTTGAAAACACATATTATTGTCATATTGATAATTAATATCATATAGTGGCAAGTGGGAGGATGTAGTTGGAAACTTGAAAAAAATATGTTTATACTTATCACACTATGTGAACTTTTTTATTGAATTAAATCTAACACTTTTAGATATCTTTGATGAGTACCTCCAATCACTTATCAAAGCCAATAATAATGTGAACAAATTACAATAATCTGTTTCTATGAGTAAAGAAAAGACAAATTCGAATAGTTGTCAGTCTGGAAAAATTGGCTTTCCTGTTATATGGTGTCTGTAACCCAGGGGTACAGATATGCATGTGTTTTTGCTTTTTTTATAAATGAGAACCTCTGATTTAAATAAATCATTACTGACCCATCCCTTTACCAATGATTTCACGCTATTTGACATTGACAGCTTATTTGTCTACAATAGTTGCAATTATTTTACATTATTAAAGGTTTTATAGTTCATTTTCTTTTTTCGATATCGCTCATTCCTTTAAACGCCATCATATCCAAAAGTCGGCTGTTCTTATTTATGACTATTTTCTGAATGCTCTGAAAGAGTAGTGTATCCTTGCCAGAATGTCAAAATTTTAACTCTATCCATGCATCATCAATGAAATCTTTAACAAGAACATCATAAATCAAAAGGTGCTGCTTACAATAAAAAAAATATTAGGTCTTCTTTAAAGAGAGTTTTTTTTTTTTATCTAAAGTGACCTGTTCCATAATAAAAAGTTGAATCAGAGCCATTTATTTTTCGAATACGTTTTATTCTTCTTTTTCAAAAGTACAATTAATATACGAAAAAGGAAAAAATAATTTGACGGTTGAATAAAACAAATTTTCGATAATTATTGGAATGATTCTCACTTGAGTGAAGGAAAGTTTTAATCTTCATTCCTTAACGTCTAAAAAAAAAAAGAGAACAAAAAACCGATTTGAATTAACAATAAAAGAAAGGATAAACGTTATAATAATGTTATGATTTCTATAAATACTGATCCTATCATCTATATCGATAAGGACAAAACCAGTTATTAGAGACTACTATCAGCGGAATCGATTTACGACGGAAGAATTCTAAACAGGGGACGTATTTTCTTTACAATCATAAATCAGCCTCTGCCGTAAACGGGGGTTATTAGTAAGTACTTAGACGTTGATAAGGCTATTTCTATAGTTTTTCATATTCTTCATATGTTTTCTTAGTCAGCTCACAAGAAGTTATCCTTAACTGCATACATTTCCTACATATATCTGACATGAAATAGGGAACCAAAATGTGGTTATTTCCGAAAAAATCATAAGCTAAAAAAAAAAAAAGCTTAAGCGAGATATAATCAACGTTTTTTGATTGAAAATGAAGTACACATTTTACATTAGATTAATGTTTAATCATGAGACGGTGAATTTAAACATATATTTGTTTGAATATGGTCATCAATGGTAATTTTTTCAACGACAGACTATGTCAGTCTTGTTTAAGACATCAGTGTCTATGACAGATGGGCATAGACATATGAGGCGGGGAGGGTAGCTTTTCCCCCCTGAAGCAAAAAATGCATATAATAAGAAAAAAATTCTAGCAAATAATTGTAATAACTTATAAAACACTGCTAATAATATTATTATTCTTTTAGTGGGTTCCTCCCGGAACACTGCTATAATAAAAATAATCATAATAGTTATTATTATTATTTTTGCGGTTTCGCGGGCCAGGGAGAGGAGGGGATTAATGCCGAGTATTATTAAATTCTCCCTAGGCCAGTTTTTAAATCGCTATCTACTGCTGCAATTAATTTTGTTTTATTTCCTGCTATAAATAATTTTGTCAAAATACTGGTTCATTACTTTTTTTCGCCCGGAAACTTTACAACAACCATGGCTTATAATATGATCCCCTATGAGGGTAAGTTTTTGGACTGGCATTGGCAGTTGGATGGTGAACCCCCTTCATACCCTATTGTACAAGCCTTTAATATCCAATTAATCTAAAAAAAAAAAACATTAATAATATATAGTTGGAAATTGTTATTTAAACTATGGAAAGTGATGTAAATGGTTGGACTCAGTTTTAATTTTCTTTTTATTTAGAAAATGAAAATTCGTTTTAATCCATAAAGTTCATCTCGTAATTATGTCATATTTTGTCTTATACAGTCAGAAGCACTAAACATCTTATTTTCACCAAACAATTTTAGATAGAAACTTGTCAAATTGAGGTACCGAAATGTGCATGCAGTTTAAATGCTATGACTCTCTTTGGTCACCTGATACAGCCCTATCGATTACTTCTCGTTTTGGTCAACTTCATGAAAAATATCTCAGCAGCTGATTGACTATCTTTCCTTCCGGAACTAAATATTTAATGCAGCATACGTAAAGTAATGGAAAAAAAAGGTAATATTGAGAAATCAATTGGTAAATAGACAAAAGCGTTTTTTATTTCTCAGTAAATGAAAGTTATTTTATTTTTATTTTTTTTTTTTTATTTTATTGAACTAAACAAACACATATGGTTTTTTTCCATTGTGAATCCATTATTGACAAATCTATGAATTTAAAAAAAGCTTTCCTGTTTTATGTGTTACTTAAAAAGGCACTTAGAAGTGATGGGACGATACGCCTAGTTTCTCAATGATCCTGTTGAAAATTTATTTTTATGTTATTGGTCGAAAAATATTAGGCCTTAGAATGAATAGATTGTCGCCAATGGGCCTTAGAATAATATTAAACTACCATAACTTATATCTAGAGTTTACAAAATGAGATCTATTGGATTCTTGATCTAAAATGTTCATGAATGGTCAATGAAATGGTAAAAAAAATGCTTATATCTTCATTGACGTCAGATTCGAAAACATCAACCTCGAAAACATTGAAAAACTTTTATTCAAAGGATTTTTTTTTATTTTATTTTTTTATTTTATTGAATAAATGTTTAATGTATCCAACGGTATTTGTTGAATAACCGTTTTTCAACCTTTTTGGGGCTGCTGATTCGAATTTGACATAATTTTTTGTATAATAACTTTATAACGGAATTTTGGTTGGAGATCTAAACTTTTTCTTACAATTCCTTTAATCTAAAACTGATCAATTAAAAAAAAAAAAAAAGAAATGGGGCAAGAATCATGCCGATACCATTTTTTTAAACTCGAGATATAAAATAAAGTATTTTAAATAATTTATTTTTGAAGAGAAAAGATTTGGCTCCGCCGGAAATCGAACCCGGGTCTTCCGCGTGACATGCTAACCATTGCACCACGGAACCCGCTTCCGAACGGTGCCAAATCCTTCCTCTTCACTGACACCTCTCCCACGATCTCGCAAGTTTTGCGAGTATTAAGGGAGGTGGACAATTTTTGTCCAATTTTGGGCATCTCTTGACGTTCGTCAATTTTTTAAATTATTTTATTTTATATATAACCACCTTGTTTCCTAGGCGGGTGGTTACCCACAGTAATGATTAAATTAATATAAATTATTTTAATGTTATTTTTCCTGGAATTCAGAATGGCAAGTATGGTAAAAAAATCCACTATAACAAAAATAACCTCTAGGAACCTCAAAAAAAAAAAAAAAAAATTCATCCGACAGATAGCACATCGAAGTTCCGATAGAGCCTTACTATGTCCTCCCCTTGGTAGTGTTTTCCTCTATCGATACTCTAAGTTTAGAACCCGAATTCTGTTTAGGTGGTTTTTTGCGTCTCTCTTTTATGAAGAGTAGAGAAAATTTAAATCATCGACTTTAGAATAAATATATAGATACAACAATATACAACAATACTGAGATTATAATTATACTAATAATATTAAAAGTAGCACCTGGTGCCCCTAGCCAATCGCCATATCCCACCTCGTTGCGGGGACCACCAGGACAGAGCGGACGCTTGGCCTCTGACTGACGGGCGGGGGCTTATTACTATTCAGGGCAGCCCGGTCGGTATCTTTTTGTACTCCTCCACCATCTTAAATCAAACTGATGTCCTAATTAAATTGCCTCGTCGGGAAAATATGATATCAGCTTCAATTTGTACTCCTTTCCGAGGGGAAAAAACTAAAAAAAAAATCTTAAAAAAAAAACTAGCTTATAAAGTGATCTCTCAGGTTGTAATGGTTTGCATAACTAAAACATAAACAGGTCTTGTCCTCTGATTTATATTCTCTTTTGAAACAGGTTTTGTTCCAACGATCCCTTTCTCTTGGTCTTCTTTCTCTAAATGCCAGGCCCTATTGCTGGGATCTATGGTAATTGGGAGTTCTTTTATGTGTGTTGACTCGTCCATATTGTGCAAATATATTTTTTTATTAATTGAGTCATCAATAATATCTTAATAGGTTTCTGGATTATACTGTTTCGAAAGCATATATTGATGCCTTTCTTAACATACTAAAATGATAAAAGTTATTTCTAGTCGCAAAACAACATAAATTTTCCTATTTGTCAAAAACCCTATGGTTCTGACAGATCAAGTCGAAAATACAAAATTAGGCAATAATTGAATGGCCATATAAAATACAAGAAATCTGGAAAATTGAATAATATTGAATTGAATTGAACAGATATAGATTAATATTGTTTGTTTGTTTAACGTCCATTTTTATGCTACTAAGGCTAATCGGACGATGCTACAGTGGGAGCCCTAAATTTTGCCTATCCAGATATAATTAGGATAGGGATCTTTAACGAGTAGCTGACATCGTACAGGGTCTGGACCTCCATTTTACGTCCTATCCGAGGGACGGCATAGCTAAGGACTTTTTACTCCCTTTAAAAAATCCTAGAGCCACCACTGGACGCGAACTCGCGACCTTTAGTATTGCAGGCTGCCATGCTAACCACTAAACCACAGGTGACCCCATCATAGATCAATATAAGTTTATTTGTAGGAAGGAAGTTAAGATGAATCCTGAAAAGATAGAATTTTTTTAAAGGACTTGTACCCATAGCACGTTAGGTTGAAACATTATCTCTGTACCCCGGTGAAAGTGAAAAACACCATGTTAATTTTTTTATTGAATTAAATTTGAATTTAAATAAAATAATGAATTCTCTATAAGTCACGAAGTAACAAATTTAACAAAGTATTTATCATGCATGGTACTTAAATCTATAGTGTTAGATTTAAAATTTGGACTATTTTTCCGGCTCTCAGAAGAAATTGATTTGAATTTCACACAATCAAATGAAAGAGAATTTCAAGAAGGGGCGTCTAATTGTTAATATAATTTCTGAATAAAAGCGATCGATTAATGATTGAAACTTGCGGTGCTGCTGGAGTTGGTAGATGAAAATCAGACTGAAAGTTGGTTGAGGATGTCGTGTAGATCTATTTGAAGTGTATCAAATTTGCGACAATTTTGAGAAATGGAAGAGGGTCAGTGTTTGGCTATTTTTCTAACAAGGGTCGTGTGTTTTTGTTTTTTTAATATTATCTGTGTTTTCAGTCCTTCTGATAAAAGCGCGTGTTTTCAATATATTTCTCGAAATTTGGTGAAGTTTTGTTAATTTCAATTTTAGAGTAATATTTTCAGTCTCCCATATTGTGCTGAAGTTAGACGAGCTATTTCTGGTATGCAGTGCTTAAGTTTATTCTTGATTTTTTAATGCATTGACTGATTAATTACTTAGATTGAATATATATGCATATGAATTATAAATTTTGCTAGCTAGTTTCAATTTTTTTTAATTTAGCCGAGTGTTAAACCTTTTCTTCATATTACACATACGAAGAAAAGGTTAGGAAAAATATGTCCTTTATTTATGTTAAAGGGAAAAATAAAAAAGAAGGAGTTTCATAAGGCATTTTTATTCAACAAAGATATTTTGTTGCCTTTCATATAACTATACATATAAAAAAGAAATGTTTACAATATAATTCTCTTTTACAATTTACATCTCATACTAAAATATTCACACAAAATAACTTATTTATAAATATTTACAGGGACCTCGAGCCCCTTTAGAATGCCCCAACAACTAAATTGGTCTACTTTGTACACTCGTGGTTCTAAACCGTCAAAAGTAAACAACTATGTACAAGTAGGTACTACTATGGCATTTATTACATAATACACAATATTTTTTTGTCCCCTCGGAGACATCAAATTTATTTTATAAATAAATAAAAATAAATATTTAACAATAAAATACTTAGAAATAAGATGGGTACCTAATATACGAGTACATCTCTATTCTTTTCATGTACTGTTTCAAGCCTGATGATAGCAAAGGTATATTGAGATATTGTAACCTAAATACTTCTGTAAGGTGCTCGGAACCCAAAACTAAGCAGAATAGGAACCCAATTTGTTACTGTTTATCATTAATCTTAACTTAAATGTACATTATATTTAACATATAATTAATTATTACATCAATATTAGTTGCTTAAATTAAATTTGCGGTGGGCAAATTTGTCTGGGTTCTGTTGCACCTCAGGTTTCATCTGAGCTTTTTACAATATTTTTGTTATTATTATTCCTTGTAGAAAATATGTAAACAATTTGTTACAAATAAAGAACAGATCGAGATATATATCTATAAAAAAATTTCCAAAGTTAACCTTTCATTTCATCAATTTTATGCTATCAAAACCTTAAAAATTCAGTTCATAGAAAAGCAATGCTATGGACATGTAGGATTGGTGTTGAGAAATAATGTTTTAATGCCACTCAAGAAGTTAAATAATAACAACCATATATTGCTAGGCATATAGAATTATACAGTATGGCCACTTTTTACACACATCAATATAAATAATACACATTTCATTTAATTAATAATATATTTAGATTCTATTAAAATAAATAACATTATTCTCATTTATATTAAAATATCCCAAATTTTAACATAATACTTCTTTTATATCTGTATATTTTCTTAATTCATAATTAACAATTAAATCTCAGCATTTATAGTCCCCTCATATATAACACAGATGATCTCTAACGAATAGTCTGAGAAAACGGACGGAATATTGCACTAACTTATCTGGATGTTTTTCGATCAATATGTAAACATGTCTTAAATACTCTAACCAAATAATGAAAAAAAAAAAAAAAATTAAAAACATATTGGTATAATTTAAATATCGAATTTACCGGTAAAGTAAGCTGGATGCAAAATTAATTTAAATATTAGAAATAATTTTTCGAGTCTTGATGGCTCAAAAATATTGTTTTGTATTTATTAGAAACAATTTTTCGAGTCTTGATGGCTCAAAAATATTGTTTTGTATTTATTGCAAAAATTTACAAAAAAAAAGTATAAAGCTCAGACGAATCTATACATTTTCAGCAGCTTGAACTATTACTGGACGGCATTCGATCGCATATGGCACTGAAGCAATTATTATGTTACGTTCATATCCTCAGCGATTAGTCCCAAAATTTACCACATAATGCCCATTTTTTGTTATTGCACTTGTCTTGGACGAACTGAGTTTCCCTCGAATATCTATCCTAATGCTATTGCAACGAATTTTCATTTTTTATTAATTTTATTTATATTTATAAAATCTCTCCTTCTAGGTTAATATACAAATATATTTTATACAGATAATACAGGTTCTATCACAGTCGCTGGAGCTATGCTGACAATATGCCATACTCTTCTGTGTCTCCTATTATATTAATTTTGATTCCTATATTCAACTGGGGTTGTCTTCATAAGTTTGCCCCAGTCGGTCGCTCATCTGAAACAAAAAATGGAACAAATGTTATTGCATTTGATAAATAAGAAATTATAGAGGAATTTTGGGGAATTAGTCTGAAATTCTTATAAATAAAATAAGAAATTATATACTATATTTTTAAAATATCTATGAGAGGAAATGGTATTAAAACGTTTTTTAAATTAAAGCCGGAATGAGAAACAGATAAAAAAAGTGAGTGCGTGTAGGTTTTACACACTGATAAAATGAACTGACATTGGTGCAAATATTAGAATTAAACTAAAAAAAAATGGAGTACAAAAGGGTGTTTTGTTGTTTAATTCAAGAAGATTATTGCTATATAAAGTAATGGTACATTTCTTTGTTTATTATATACAATACAGAATATTCACTGGTCAGCTGTGTGACATGGACTGTAGACCGTTTCACATTAGCTTAAAGGGCCTCTCTATAAGTATGATTTTCATAGATAACACTTTCCCTATGAAAGTTTCACTTTAAAACTTGTAAGTTTTTATAAAATTTATAATAAATAGTAGCTTCAAATTAATGATTTTTAGGAATAATCACTGATGGGAAATAGATCATATCAGAAAGAACTCAGAACTAAATCAAAGAAGCCATTTAATAAAAGTAAAAAAAGAAAATGTAAGTGAAGAATATTTATAAGAAACGGAATATTTATAAATACTATGTTTTACATATTATATTAGGTACCAAAAATGTAATTTAGACGATTTCGGACAGCTAATAACTTAGAAAATTACTTTTTTAATTTTCAAAAATTTCTAATTTTTAATAATTTTTCCAAATGACTACTAGTTCTACTCTAGCATTCTTTTTTATAGAATAGCATTCCTTAGCGTCGAAAAAAATATGAAGTATTACACTCGTACATTAAGCAGTGAAAGTAAGACAAACGTTCTAACTCTTTCTTTAAGAGTGTCCTCCGTGCTTATAATAAAGGCACGTAATATCAAGACGGAGGTTCATTCTATATTCTATAGCACTGTGTTGTGCTAAGACTTTACTGTGTACAAACCCAGTTCATTCTTCATATCAGTTTCAGTTGAACTGTATTTCAGTTTCCTCTGTGTAAAAAGACTCATTGGTTCAGTTCTTTTGTAAATCTGGATCAGTGCTGTTATAGAATAGTTGATAGATCCCGATTTTAAAGTGGAGTTTATTGAAATCACTCTGCGTGATTACATTAGATAGCCATTTGTACTTTGCAATTGAACTCAAGCAATTAGATATTTCTATTGATTTATATTTGTATTTTTTAAAGTTCTTTATTTATATTGCAGTTTATATATTTATAAAAAATTATTTGTTGCCGCAGTGTGAGCTATAAATATTTATTATATACTCGTTCTTTAATATTTATAATTATTTTTAGTGTTTCATGGCTACAAAGAACTAAAGAAAAAAAAACTGACCGACAAAGATGAGAAAGGTACGAATCCAGTAAAAACAAAGCTTCTTGTGAACTGAAATAAAATTAGAACGCAAACTGAACTGAAGAATGAAATTTAAATTAGATCTTCATGCCAGATTTCTCTTATTATATTTGGCTTATTAAAATATTAATTTTTTTTTAAACGTTTTAACTAAGCAATTAATGTTATGTATCTCTATAAAATTCCACCTGCTTTTATTATTTCACCAAGATTTTCTGGTGTTTATTTATATTTATAATAGTTTTATCTTTTGATTATTATATTTTTTTTGGTTTCTTCGTTATTGATTTTCTTTCTATTAAATAAATATTTTATTATCTTCCCTAGCTATTTAGAAATGACTCAAAGAAAATACTTAAACATAAAATTTTCTGAATGCGATGTATCACAGTTTCAGATGAAAAATATAATTATTTCGAAATAATTATATCTTTTTTAATTAAAAATTTTGTAGATTTTTTTTCTCGCTCATTCAGAATACTTATTTTCGCTTTGAAGGCTCTTTCAAGTGAAGATAGTTATAAGTGTCCCAGGGCGATAAATCGCTCTCGACTTATACATTTTTAAACTATCACAAGAATCCCCCGCAAGAATGTCACGAGCAAGATCTCTGGCACACTCCATGGCTCATTATTGGGTTCAGTATCCTTCAACGCTGAATTTTTTTTAACACAGTAAATCAGAAAAAAAATCTCATTTATAGGTTAAAAGCCTTTTATAATTTTTTTTTTACAAAACTCAAACAAAATATGATCTAATACATGTATAATATAATCATAAGTTCACTTTCTACAGTGCCTTAGCGATGAAGGTTAATCATGTCCTCGTAAATTCAGCTTTAAATGTGCCACTTAGAAATTTAGCTGGTTTCATAATTCTGCTTTGTATCGTTCTTGTTAATGATAAGTAATAAATTATTGCAACTATGCGAGACTGCAGCCCAAATTTCTTTTACCATTTGAGCAATTGCAGCAGGAGCGGAATTTTGCTTCAGATCTATTAATAAATTCATAAAACTCTTGTAAATTTTGTTTGTTGTTGATAGTAGAAGCACAGCGACCGAATAAAATTCGAAGTTTTTAATAACGATCTTTCCCATACCCAGTACCCAATGCTTATACCCTTAATCTGTTAAAAGACGTGCAAAAGGACGAAGGTCGCTGGAGTTGGCGGATGATAAATAGGTTTAATTAGGCTGGAGGGGCTGGAGATGGTAGATTGTCCCCGGGAACACACACGGAGCTCCTAGCCTACCTCTTTTTGTCTATCTTCTCATTTTATTCTATTTTATCTCTGTTCCTTATCCGCCGCGGACCTCGCATGCAGGGGAGCCCATCTCGGAACTGACCTAGGGCGGAGGGTAGAGGATGGGCCGAGGAATATTGGTTCTTGGCCTTTCTCTTACTTAGCATACATCTTTAGCGGTTCATGTATCGTTTTAATCTACTTTTCATAAGTGAGTATCAAATACTGTAATAATAAGTTAGCCATCCTTATATAACAGCTTGTTTGATAGAATTTATACATGAAAAAACTGGTGTACGCTCACACTACTACGTATATCATTACCATCCTATTCTGAATAGCAATTATTTTCTGAAAAACAGCTATATTTAATATTTAAATCTATTTTTAGGTCCTTATAATTTAAAATTATAAGTAAATTATAAAGTAATAAATAAAGTAAAATTACCAAATAAAGTACTTCTTTTTCTCAACAATATTGAAAGATTTATAGCAGCGTTTATCTATTTATGTCTCATTTCACTTTCGTATGATAGAAAAGGTTTTTAGGAAAAGTAAAGCCTATCAGCTCATCACGTATATATTTCTTTTAATCAAGTACCTACTTATAAATACTTCTTTTGGTGCATCATAAAAATATAGTTATGTTCATCAAATTTTATTACTATATATAGTCTATATGTAATACTATCTGATGGTATTTTTCGTAATCAGGATTATTTTTAAGGACTTATCCTGTGCCTAGATATTATAATGTTTTAAAGACGTTAGCTTTTCAAATATATATTTTACACATATTTAGTTATTAAGTTTACCGATTTTTTTTGTATTTAGGAATGAGATATTTTCTTTCTAATTAGTCGAGCATATAAATCCACCTACGTATGTACAACGTTTGCACTACGTGCATAAACCTAGATAAACATAGGTCTTTTATGTTTGAAATTTGTAAATTAATGTTTGTATTATTAAAATTGATATGTATTCATTAATGAATGGGATGCCCTCGAAAAGATAAACTGTCAAAATAGAAATGCAAATAAGAACATAGTGGAAAGTGAGAGGGCGGCTTGGCATTTTACGTATGCAAATCTGGTTTATACATAGTCAATATAATCCTAGTAAAGAATTAGGCTCATATTTCAATGGCGTTAGTTAACATAGTTTAATTATAACTTCTCAAAAGTTAAATCTTTTCTCTTCAAAACTAAAATAGTTAAATTTAATATGAAATTATACGTAGTTACCCATACGAATCAACATACTTAAAAAATGACGGAAGTAAAGAGATCCTGTCGTTTGGAAAAAATAGTCCAAGCCCGGTAACAATTCTGCGAGATCTGGGGAAAGGGATCAGTGAAGTGAATGACTCGGCTTTGAAGCGATCTTGGTGACGCAGTGGATAGCATACCGTGCATGTTATGCGGGAGACCCGGGTTCGACTCCCGGCCTAGGCCTGTATTTTCTCTTCAGAAATAAAATATTTAAAATTAATATAAAATAATAATATATTTATTGATACTCTCTGTATTGAATATACAATACAGTACAATACAATATTGAATATAGAACAAGGTCCTTCCGCCGCTTCTTACGCCAAGCCAAATTTTAAGCAGTTGAATATTATAATATAGAAATTCTTTTAGAATTTTTTTTAACAACTTACTTATAGAAAAGGATTTTTCCAAGATTTATTACAAAAGCCTATAATTGAAAATTACAATTTTCCTTCTTACAAGGAGAAAGGACAGTGAGAGGGGTTCTGATTTTCCTTTTTTGGCGTTTGAATTCGCTTTCGTTAGATAAATATTTATTCTCTTATAACAAGCGAGAATCTGCTCAGGGACCGGTGAGAGCTCTTCATCACTAAGGCCTTCAGTATAAATTAATTGCCTTGAGTTTGTGAGTGATCCTGGCCAAATCTCCCTCTTTTTGCTCATTTGTATTCTCGAAAACAGCCTTTCCTTTCTTAAACTATTTTTTTTAAATTTTCTTAGGAAGAGCACCGATTGTATGACTCAACCCTGGCCTTGAAAAGGATATTCCTTCCACCCAATCTCCGAATTCATGTTTCTCTGCGAACTATGGCAAAATCATCTCAAACTAGAAAAATACGATCATTATATATTCGTCAGCGTTATATATTCCTATATGCACTTGATGAAACAAATAGTTAAAAATTTTATTTCAGTTACATTCATCAAAATTTCTTAAATATTTCCTGAACGGATTATTAGTAATAGATTATGGCTCTACTGACGAACAGACTTGAACGCTACTAACCCCAATCCATATTTGGTCTAAAATAGTTAGTGCGACTAAACCTCCCCCACCCTTCCTGATACTCATTTTCTATAATATTTTAGTTATTTCCCGATATCTCCGAATGCGATGAGTAGTAAATGACTTCCTAGGATTCAAACCATCTTATTTGCTATTTCTTTACGAAGGAAGTGATAGTGCTCCGAATCATTCCATAACCAGGAAGTTACGCCGTACTCGAAGAAAGACCGGCTTCCGGCCCGAGGCCTTATTAAAAACGACTTACCATCGCCACCCAAGGCGACAGCAAAAACTGGCCGGACTATGACGGACAATTAGGAAGCCGTCAAAGGACTCGGCCGAAGAAAGGACACGGCTAAACTCCTCCTTAAGGATAATGCAACCCGGCGATGCGGGTCGTTTAAGAAAAATTCCATATTAATGAGGAAATGTCCTGAGATTATAAGAAAATTTAAGGGAGGTAATATCTAGGCACCTGGCGGCCCTTTTGTTCAATGCTTGAGAAAGTTCAAAGCGAGATAAAGAAAGTAATGATGTCGCATAACTACGGGTCACTTCAGGATGATATTTCAAGGATCTCTGGAATGTATTGTAACGCTGATGTGCATCTAAGTAATTTTTATTAGAAGGAAATTATAATTAACAACTCCAAACAAACAATAAAAGCGCCAATTATTAACAACTTTTCAAACAGTAATTACTATTCATCTTATGCTTCGATGTGCAGAGCAAGACTAGGTCCCTAGTCCATTGCTTCTTATATTTATTCCAAAATCGAACATTCGAGAAGGCGCGGAACATTCTCGCAACATCCAGAACAGTTATGTAGCTGTTCCATCAAAGTGTCTAGAAATATTTTTCAATGTAACAGACAAAATAATGTGATTCTGTTTCCCCTTACAGTAATTTACTTACAGATGTTTTTTTGCATATTACACGAAAAACAAATTAAACAAGCATTCATATACTGTAGGATAAATCTGACTGTGTCGGAACTGTGTTACCATCAGAATTGTAATACAACAAAAAATCACTTAGGTTTAATAAAAATATTATTCTTGGAGGGAATTTAAAAGATGTTATTTTTAAAATATTGCACTTTTAAGTATTCGCGAAAGATACAAATTTCACACTTCTCAAATAGTCAATAAATCTGATATATTTCATAGAAAACGCCGTCAAATGTAAAGATGTTAACGTATAAATGTTTTATTGAATTTAAACCAATAAGAATTTAAGAAGAATATGGACATAATGATTCTTACAACTACACCTACAAAATCGTGTTGCTAAATGAATGAGTGAGTGAAATACAGAACTAGGTTAAATCTAAATTATAATCATATTAATATCTGTAACGAAAAGAATTAAAAAGTATTAGGATTAATAGAAGATATTTATGATGATAGAATTTTTTCGAAATCATAAAGTTAATTTAAAATTTACATTGATGCCGAAGAATAGCTTGAGGCTTTGTTAACAGCTGATGAGCCGTAAACCGAGGTTGCGTGTTCTATGCGTTTTTCCCTTGGAAATAGCTCCTGCATAACTTATTGAAAGGATTCCGTCAGAGCGCTGTGTTGTCAAGCTAGGATATACTTTGTAATACTGGACGAATCTGCTACTATTATGCATTTATCATATTTTCCTAAAATGCAATGTCCCAATGTCCGCCTGGATGACATAAATTGATGTTAGATAAGAAAGAATGGTGTTACATGAGGCAACTATATCCCGAAGGGTTGAGTGTAATGGATGCGAGTTATGTAACACTAATTGGGATCTCTGCATCTCTTTGTGGAGCTGTAGCCAACGGATCTCAGGCTCAGAGAACTGATCATTTCAGTTCAAAGGATCACTGACCCCTTCCCTTTCGGTTTTCCTGACAATTTCCTGAACGGAATTAATCTTGATCATGGGAAAAATGGGTTCGGATTAGATATGAGAAACGTTTCATGAAATCGTGAAAAATTCTATTATCCTAATATATGTAAGTTTATGTCATACAAAAAAAAAAGCTTATGAGGAGGAGAAAATAATACACATCTGATTAAATAGCTGACTCCCCGTTAGATAATATACTTCGATAATAAACTAACATTGGAGGTTAAAATTTATTTACTGAATAACAAAACTTCAACTTCAACTAATTTGGCTAGAATAGATTAATAACCTACCCGGGTCAATCCATTTGAAGTGGTCCAATCGAGTTGCTTCAACATTTTTATTTTTTTTTATATTTTTACCATTGAAAGAACAATGCATCAGGAGTACAAAAGTGCAATTGGTTTATTTTTTGAATTTTTATTTTTCCAATGGAGGCCATATTATTTTCGAAAAACCGCGTATTTTTAGCTATTTCAGTGCTCTGCTTCAAATCAAATATCTCCTCCTTTACTCATCCTAGAATATTCAAATAAAGACCAATCTCTTAAGAAAGGTCTGACCTTTAATAAATGTCATTACAACTATGTACTTAAAACTAAGAATTACGGTCCATGTACCCCTTCAAAGTTTCAAGCGGTAATTTAAAAAAACCGGATTTTCAAAAATTATTTTTTACAAGAAGGCAAATGATTAAGTGTTTGTTATTTTTTTATTTGACAGATAAAGGTAGGCACTATAAATTCACAAAGTTTCAAGCTGTGGACTTGCACAGTTTTTTTAATACAAATTTTTGAAATCTTGAAATTTCCAAAATTTTAAAAGTTTAAAGCTTTATATCTCTGTTGGGCAAGAAAATAAAATTTTGAAATTTAGGCCAGATTTAGTTCCTGAATAGAGGATTAAAATGTCAAAATTTCATTTTGTGGACTCAACTAATTGCAAGGATATAAGACATTGAAAAGTACTAAAATAAGTATTAAATTCAAAGCACTAAACAGCCTGTATTATTTTCTGTCCGTGTCCAGGAAATGAAATTTTGACAGTTTAATCCACTATCCCAGACCTAAATCTGGGCCAAATTTCAAAGTTTTATTTTTACGCCTAACAGAGAAATTAATTCTTTAAACTTTTGACATTTTGGAAATTTCAAGAATTTAAAAATAAAAAACCGTGCAAGTCCACATCTCGAAACCTTGTGAATTCGGAGAACCCACCTTTATCTATAAAATAAAAAAATTGCAAACCTTTAGTCATCTGCCTTCTGGTAAATAGATTTTTTGAAAACTCGTTTTTTTTTAAATTACCGCTTAGAAATTTGTAGGGTTATATGGACGGTTATACTTATTTTTAAGCTCATACTTGTCATGACCTTTATTAAACAACAGATCTTACTAAAGAGATTGTTCTTTATAAAAATGTTCTAGGATGAGTTAAAGAGGGGATATTTGATTTGAAGCGGAGCACTTAAAAAGCTAAAAATACGAGTTTGGTCGACAAGAAAACTGACGAAAAAATTCATATCAATAGAGCGGAAATGATGAAGCCTTGGTTCCATTGAGTAATGCACTGAAGACCAGTACCTCACCATCGGAAATTGTGGTTGAACAGGGGCGAACTAAAACAATAGGCAAGCATTGTGTGATAAGATTTCACAGATTCTTTATGCTAACAAGACAAAAATTAAGGTAAATTTATGTAAAGTGGCTTTAATAGTCTGTACTAGATTAATTTTAATATAATAAAGGTGAAGAAAACGGAAAGGAAATAATATGTGCTGTTTTAGCACTTTGGATATTATACTTATTTTAGTACCTTTCAATGAATTTTTCGGTCAGTTTTCTTGTCGACCAAACTCGTATTTTTAGCTTTTTAAGTGCTCTGCTTCAAATCAAATATCCCCTCTTTAACTCATCCTAGAACATTTTTATAAAGAACAATCTCTTTAGTAAGATCTGTTGTTTAATAAAGGTCATGACAAGTATGAGCTTAAAAATAAGTATAACCGTCCATATAACCCTACAAATTTCTAAGCGGTAATTTAAAAAAAAACGAGTTTTCAAAAAATCTATTTACCAGAAGGCAGATGACTAAAGGTTTGCAATTTTTTTATTTTATAGATAAAGGTGGGTTCTCCGAATTCACAAGGTTTCGAGATGTGGACTTGCACGGTTTTTTATTTTTAAATTCTTGAAATTTCCAAAATGTCAAAAGTTTAAAGAATTAATTTCTCTGTTAGGCGTAAAAATAAAACTTTGAAATTTGGCCCAGATTTAGGTCTGGGATAGTGGATTAAACTGTCAAAATTTCTTTTCCTGGACACGGACAGAAAATAATACAGGCTGTTAAGTGCTTTGAATTTAATACTTATTTTAGTACTTTTCAATGTCTTATATCCTTGCAATTAGTTGAGTCCACAAAATGAAATTTTGACATTTTAATCCTCTATTCAGGAACTAAATCTGGCCTAAATTTCAAAATTTTATTTTCTTGCCCAACAGAGATATAAAGCTTTAAACTTTTAAAATTTTGGAAATTTCAAGATTTCAAAAATTTGTATTAAAAAAACTGTGCAAGTCCACAGCTTGAAACTTTGTGAATTTATAGTGCCTACCTTTATCTGTCAAATAAAAAAATAACAAACACTTAATCATTTGCCTTCTTGTAAAAAATAATTTTTGAAAATCCGGTTTTTTTAAATTACCGCTTGAAACTTTGAAGGGGTACATGGACCGTAATTCTTTGTTTTAAGTACATAGTTGTAATGACATTTATTAAAGGTCAGACCTTTCTTAAGAGATTGGTCTTTATTTGAATATTCTAGGATGAGTAAAGGAGGAGATATTTGATTTGAAGCAGAGCACTGAAATAGCTAAAAATACGCGGTTTTTCGAAAATAATATGGCCTCCATTGGAAAAATAAAAATTCAAAAAATAAACCAATTGCACTTTTGTACTCCTGATGCATTGTTCTTTCAATGGTAAAAATATAAAAAAAAATAAAAATGTTGAAGCAACTCGATTGGACCACTTCAAATGGATTGACCCACCCCTCTTGCCCTAATTGGAGTAGGGTAAAGTTAAAATCTACCAAAAAAAAAAAAAAAAAAAAAAAAATAAAATAAAGAATGGATATGAATAAAGTTACTATAAATGGATATTGTATTAAGTAGCAATTTTTCAGTAATTCCAGCAATAACATTATTATCAAACAAAGCTTTCTTTAATAAGCTGTCATTAATTAAGGAATTTATTTTATTTTTTAATAATTTTGATTAAAGAAATTCCTCATAGGGGACAATCTTTCAAGCTATGCCAATACTCTGCATTATTAATATTATGTGATAATAACTCACCTTTAATCGTATGAAGAAGGAGGTGCTCGCTATCCTGATCGACCCTCACAATGAGGCTAGGCCTGGGGGGTGGTGGTGGTTGAAGCGGAAACAGCCTATGATCTGAGGGTCCTGTGGTCCAAGAGAAACAGCCTAGTAGCGTGTGCTCCTCAGGATCCAGAAGAGGAGGAGGCGGCACGTACTGCTCTGGAGTCCAGTCGAAGGTGAAGGTAGTCGGCTGCTGAAAGGACACTCCAGAGCCCGGGGTGGGCGGGGTGGTCGTCACGTAAGGACTGAGGTCTTGGTGGAGGATATCCGGCACCTTCTGAACGGTGGTGTCCGACCAGGGGGGGCTGGGGTTCCACTGCTCCATCATCTCCGCGGGATCCAGGGTGGTCGCAGCCTTGGTTACAAGGAGCCTTGATCTGCCCAGGCTCTGCGTCGAGGACAAGAGGACGGTGCCTCCTCCGCTGTCCAGGTCCACGATGGAGGCGGGGGAGCTGCGGGGAGATGGTTCCGCCTGTTCGTGGTGCACGCTGTAGTCTACCGGCTCCGGAACTTCGCTCCTCCTGCCATACCTGGATAAGGAAGAGAAGTTATTATTGGATTCTACTTATGCCACATTCCATAAAAATATAGTTAGGAACAGTATGAAAAAGACAAAAAAACATCCAAGAAACAATTTGGAAAGAAGGCTACCACAAGTTCTGCTGCTGTAAAAGGACTCCGTAGCGTTTTTAACGTTATTTCATATCATAATTTTTTTAAAATTTCAATTTCAACTTTGTTTGATTCAATGGAAGGAAAATGGGAAAAATCTATATTAAAACGTTAACCTATTGCCAGTTTTAGCTGATATTTCCTCACCTATAACTTGGGAGAACATATTATTTGTAAAACATCTCCGATTTGAGTTCCTGCAAGCTTGGCAATAACCCTGAAATCAATTTTTTTATTTTTAATAAAGACAAAAATAACGAACTAGACGACCTCTGGAGCCGTTATCTGAGGATCCGGGACACACCCAGGCCGTGGTAATTATCCTTAATGACAAGGGGTAGAGGAGGCTTTGGGCGGAAATACGGTCCTGCTCCGGGGGGAGCAGATCAGATAGTGCACTGCTAAATGGAAGCTCCTCCTTTACCTCCTCCTAGCCTCATTTGTTCCTCTATCTCCTAATGAATCGCTACTGAATCTTTCTCGGATTTTAGTATTTATTTTATTCCGATTCAATAATCAAATAAATTATACCGAAAGGTGGTTTTACTTTTCTTTATTTTATTTAAATTACGTACATCGCCGATCGAATAGAAAAGTGACACAAATTGAAATTGTCAGCAATGTATCAATATAAAGGTTATCAAAAGAAGGATTCGTTGCAATATTTAGTTACAGGCAGTAAACTGAACAGGTAGTGAACTGTTTTGGTCGTTAGGTCTTTTCTTATTAAAGCTCATTTTTACACCCATATTCAGAGAGCCAATTATTTGTAGTTTTCATGTAACAAAAAAAACAATGAAAAATGGCCAAATTTAATCTATTTATTAAGGTCTTTATTTATTTCTCTCGTATTCTTCGACTATATTTTGTCTAAAAATAGATATGAATAAGATATCCTAACTGAATTTCCTATCATATCGTAACTTTTTAAATTTTTTTTTGTATTTTTTAAATACAGTTAATACACTACTAAGGAACTGCAGACTAAATCTCAATATCATTAGTTATTGAACCATGAAGGACTTTTAAAATATATATCGATACTGCAAATATTGCAATAGTTACAGCTCTGTTGGTTTATTCTCGATACCCTTTTACCAATTAATGGTCGAAACACGACTCTGGTCAATAAAAGTTAAGGTCGGTAAACATTCTTTTTCCTCTAGATATAATAATACTTCGAAAGCTAGTCCTCTTTAGAAGAGACCTTTCCTCTATTTCTTCTCTGCTATTGTTTGGTCAGGGGGTCAATTCGTTCTTGAAATATTGTACGTTTCTTATTTAAATCATTTAATCTCTTTTATCGATAATTTGTTTATTGTTAGCTATAAATGTAATTAAAAGAATCCTCGTGCCGAAGATATTGAGAATAATGGTTTATTTTGGCCGTAATCGGTAGATTAAGTTTTTTGTTGTTGTTATTCTCTTCAGTTTACATCTATATATTTATGTCTCAATGTATTTTTGTCAAAATCATAATAATTCTTAATGCCTTTAATGTTTGCTTGGGATATCGGTGATTAACCCAAAAAAACTTAGAGGATGACAACATTTAAAGGTGAGGAATTGAAACGGCCTAAAAGGAAGAATCATTTAAATGAAACCCTTTAGTCAATCGAATATTTAATTTAAAATTTACATAACACAAAATAAAATTTGCAATATGCAAATTGCTTTGCAATAAGTTTGTGGGCTGTTTCGAAAGCGGTTCGGTACAGGAGTAATAAAATAGTAGTAAAATAATTATCTTAGTTGGTCTCTTGGCCATCGCCTTCGGGGTCGTCGTTGTGGGCTGTATGGGTCGTTTAAGCTTTTTAATTTTTATGCCTATGTGTTATTGTTATAGACCCCCACCAACAGTCTTTGGTGAAAGTTGATGTAATTATCTTTGGCTGTTACAAAAACCGTTGGAATGTTTAAGACCGTATCTATAATATCGTTTCTGACATAAAATGGTGTGCCTAATATTTTTCGTAACACTTTCAACTGAATTTTTTGAACGTTGGATTTCTTCGCAGAACCCCACGGTTCTACTCTGTAAGTCCATATCGGTTTTAAACGAACTTTATGCAAAGTTAGTTTGTTAGCTAGGGGTAATTTTGACCGTCTATCAAGTAATCTAGGTAATACTCCATACCGTCTATTTAATTGTTTTCGTTTAAGTCTAACGTGAATTTGCCTTGTCCTAACTAACCTAGGGTTTATTATTAAAATCTAAGGAGAGTGACAAAGAAACCGTGAAACCTTCGTGATAAAATAATTTATAATGTTGTACTTTTGATTATTAGATGACCAAAATTATACAAAATAATTAAGAGAGAAAAGACGGAAATACAAACAAATTGAATTCAAGCTGGAAGAATGAAATATTAAATATAATTTATATAATGATAAATAATAATATAATCATAAATATAATAATCCTTAACTAGCAAATGTTTAAAATAAAATAATTAAAAATTAAGAAAAAAAGAAAAGGCAAAATCAGCTTTGAGATGAGAATAGAATAATTTGAATATTGATGGATTCAATTCATTGAAGTTGATATTTTAAATATTGTTGACAAAATAGATACTAACCTGAAGTGCTCGTGGGCGGCGAGGGAGTGGTGGGGGGAATGGTGGTGATGGGGGGACTGGACCTGGTGGTGGTGGTAGGGGGGGAGGGGCGGGGGCGGCTCCTGGTAGAGTGGCTGGTGGAAGTAGCCGCCTCCGGCCCCCAGCCGCCCCCCGCCCCCACCCTCGTAGCCCAGGCCGTACTGGAGCTTGGACTGCACCGTGTAGTAGTGGTACAGCCAGCTGTTGTTCCGCATCACTCCTGCCTCGCTCTCGCTGCAACAATAATACATATCACTATTATTATATCAGATCAGGAAGCAAATAAAAGAATTTCTCAACAAGACGAAAGTGTTACCAGGTAGCTAAGCCAAAAATTTAAAGTCTATAAGCATCGAATATTCCAAAACGATGGAAACAGGGTTAGCAATGGACTGCTACAAGCTTAGATCATCCCTCCTTTCAGTATCTTATTCTACTCTCTTGCCGGAGTACCGCAGGGATCATTTTTCGCACCTCTGTTGTTCATTATTTACACATATGACATAACAATTTACCTTAACATATTAATACCAACGTATGCAGATGACTCAGCTCTCATAACCAGACATATTGACCTCAAACAGGCATCACTGACCCTTCAACATTATTTACACCAATTAAAGAACTGGTTTAAAAAATAGAAAATCCATGTAATCTGTGAGAAATCAATCACTTTTGGACTTGTGGACTTTTGTGGACACCAGTTTACCTGAAAAATATTCCCATTCAGCTATCTAACATAACTCATAACTTAGAACTCATCTTCGACAACTAGATGGTACCCACACATAAAGCAGATATGTAAAACCCTAAATAATCGACTAAGGCTTCCCTGAAATACGAAGGGTCGGCTATAAAAATAAGACAAAGACTAAATACTTACAATTACTCACCATAACCGGGCGCAATGACCTAGAAGTAATCACCCAGAAGAATTAGTGACCTATTCTAACCTAACTCAAATCTACATGTTTTTATTAGGAGGATTCTTAACTTTAAATTAATAAGGATTAGGAATTTTTCATGTTGGAAAAAAGTTATTATTATTATTATTTGGCGGAAAGACCCTTGAAGTCGAGTCTTGGCTAGCTCATTACTGTTGGAAAAAAGTAGTGGCGGGATGGCCCAGTGGACAAACGCGTTAGGAAATACACGTTGCCCATGGCAACGTATGATTGGGAACCCGAAGATAGCACAAGTTCAAAACCCTGAGCCATGGGAAGTTTGATAATATTCGGCATCAATCGACCACCCTCTCCCCTGGTCAGGGAAACCCCATATAGCCTAAAAGGCTTAGAAGGAACCAAAAAAAAAATGTCCGAAAAAAGTAATAAATGATAATAAAAAAATAAATAACTATGCTGATAACAGCATTTAATATATACTATCATAACTTAATTATGTAGAACGTATGGAAAGTATCACATATTAATCGATAAATAAAAGTGCTCGTGGTTTTAAAAATAATTTGGATAAAGTGCTATTACATAGAAAAGAGAGTATTTTTTTCATGAAATTTTAAACATCAAAGTGAACGAAGCCTTCTTGATATTAACTGATTTAAACTACTTGTGGATCAAGCCCATAATGGTAATTGATGGATTACAGTGAGGGTATTCTTTAAAAATATTCTTAACCAAAATTTTAAATGGTCGAAAGCTATAAAAATATTACATGGATTTGTGAAAAATACCGTAAGTAGTGATAGTAACTCTACACGATTTCTTATTCAAGGCATTGGCTGACCAGAGTTCCCAAGTCCCTGGGTAATATCTGACCGGGGAGGTACCCGGGGATTCGGCGATGACCCGGCTTGCTGCCCCGAGATACGGCGGGGGAGGAAGCGCCGAAACGAGAGCGAAGATACGACGTCGTGTCCGAGATGGTAGATGCCATGGCCGCTCGACCGTGTCGCGTTTTAGCTCATAGCTTTCTAAATATATTTCCACTGGGTGTTGAATAATATCTCTGCTTTTGGCACTTTCACTGATGCCAATGCTCTATTTTAAGTCCCGAAGGTATCCAAGAAGTGGATTGAACTCTTATTGTGTTCAAGAGAATTCCTGATAGAAAGTTGTTTATTTCTTTTCTTTTTTATTAATTTTGTTTATTGAAATATTCAAGTATTTCATAAACATATGAAGCACGAGCACTTCTATATTTATTTTAATATTAGCTCTCTGGTTTTTGACTCTGGAAGAGTTTGGAAGAATTGATTCTGGAATAGTTCGGGACGAAGAACTAAATCGTTTGGATGACAACCTATTTTTGAATTAAAAATTCCAGAATTCTAGTAGATTTAACAATATTTAGCAAATTGAAGATTCAGGTCGTAATGGATAGTTTAGTTAGTAACAGACCTAGGGGTGTTATAGATTGTGGAAATAGTTGGATTATTGGCAATATCCTATTAAAAACCGTTCATATAATTCATTAAATTGATTGTTAGACAAACAAAAGCATTGAATATAAAAAATTTGGTTTCTATTTAAAAAAATATGTGTAAAAATTATTATTTATGATGAGTTATAATACATTTACCTACTATGATTTTATCAATTTTTTTGTATTTTATTTCTTACACTATAAGTGTGATTCATAAGCCCATAATGTCCTCTTAAGGGCATATAACCTCATTAGCGCTTTCCTCAAGGCCTTTAAAGGCAATTACCGCCTCGTTTAGTGTAGAGCTATAATTAAAGCTGTGTGTATTGATAAATTTTATTTATTATAAGAAATTACAGCAATCGACTTTTTTTATTCTCATTAGGGAGGGTCACCTTTTATGGGTACAGGAAGACCGAAGAAAAATGTTGGAGTCGGAAGGTTTTGATAGCTCAGCGCCGAAATCTCTTAAATTGAGATCACGACCCCTGGAGTTCACGAAGAGAAGCTGAGGATGGATCGTATTTTAAAGTTTTTAAAATAAAATTCTAAGCTTGAGATTTGTTTTGTTTTTTCGAGAAATATTTGGTATTCAACTTCGAGGATTATTTGTTACTTGACTGTTAAGTACAAGTTGATAAAATGATTACTTAGAAAAAAAACCAACAAAAAGCCAACAACTCGTGAATAGTGTATGAAACTAAAATTAGTGAGGAAAACTATATTAGCCCTGTCTAGATATGGTAGAAGCTTTATTTAAGAAAAAATATTTGTTTGGTCCAAAATAGTTAGTCAAACTATGAGTACCTCTAGATTGAGTTATATCCTTCTTGCTACAATTCCAAAGCCAATGAAAGTCTGTTGTTCTTTGATAAAAACAACTTTTTACCACAACAAAACAAAATAGACAATAAAGATGTATTTATTTATTTATTATTGTTTTTTAGCTTACTGAGGGCTTTAGCTTACTGCCATCCTCAGTATATAGCTCAGAATTATAATTTAATTCATTCTCTTTTAATTTGCTCTGGTACGCCTATATGACTCCACGGAGTTCCGAATCGTTAGCTTCCCATATTGTCAACCCATCAGCGTTATTGAATTCTGATGAGTCGACATTTTTTTCTTCTTGCCCCACTAATGGTGTCTTTACGAATCTGTATTAACGACATCCCAAGTGGAATAACTACGCCCTATTCTCACTAAGGCAGGAAAATATTTAAAAAATAGATGTGGAAATCGGCTAAAGCACATGACTGAATCCAAGCCTGAAGGAACAATTCGCCAGTCCGGTACTCCATCAGTTTACATCTTTTCATCCTAAAACATATTCTTTCTTTTTTCATTGATTAAAATGAAAATATGAATTTAAAAGAGAATAGGATTTTCCTGAATAAAAAAGTGACTGAAGAAAAACGAAAAATGAATCGGAACCTTAGATTTTTATCTTATTAAGTCACAAAGCATAACAAATTGGATAATCATGCTAAAGCCGAAATAATTATTCTGCTAATGAATGAAAATATCATGAGGAGAAAGTGCAAACGCATTTTTGTCTTATGTAATTTTCAACGAATTGTAAATTATGAGACCTAACAAAGTAATTTCTATGAGCTGCAATACATATTTGTATTCCATTCCTAAAAAGCTAATTGTATTGTCCCAGGAACGTTTTTTTTTTTCTACTACATTAAGTCCAGAAATAAAAAAAAAATATATATATATATAATCTGGGTTAAATGAAATTTTTTAAATAGTATATTCTGGCTTTATATTTGTTTTATAAGGTTTTTATTTAAATTTAATAAATTAGGATTTTTGTCAACGAATAACCAACATCATTCATACAATCCTGATCAACAGGATTTATTGTGTAATAAATTCTGTTTCTATCAAATTATATTTCTTATTAGATAACCTGATTTTATTAATGTCATGGCAGTAAATAATTGTTACAGTATTATTTATTATGGATATTACTGCATAGTAGAAAGATCATAACAACTAGACACGGTTCCACTTTTAGAACCTATCGTGGATATAAAGACCCATCATTGGAACCACGCGGAAACCTTGATTATCATTGTTTATTACGAAGGTGGCAGGCTATGTGAGATCGTTAATCGTGGGCAGGCTTAGGGTTTATCAACAGTTACTGTCGGACCATTCGTCAGGGCTGTTCCCACGGCTTCAGGTACACTCTGACACCGCCATTGTTGCAGCTCCTGCGTCTCTATTAGAGGAGAGGTCCTTTTAATCCGATGAATGGGAGCGGGGCTAGAAAAGAAAGAAGTCGAGGTTTCATTGATGCCGTCCTCATGAGCTGCAATCAGCGGTTCTTGCCTCTCCATTACCAGGTGATTACGGTGCACTTTACAGGCGATTAGAACTGTCTCGGTGGAGAGGTATGCGGCGAAGAACCTGATGGCCTCCTGCCATTAGGCAGAGGTCAAGGCACCTCCTCTGGGATGATGTGAATAGGGTCCTTTCTCAGAATTAGGGCAATAATATTCTGATGGGGGTTTACAATATGATAGCAGTTTTCAACAATACATTCCGAGTTCCGAAGAAGAGATTAAACATATGTAGAAGTACAGAGGCTAAATCTCAAGATCTTGCTAAGAATACAGAGCGTTCTGGTTGATGCAGAGAGCTATGCTGACAAATTTATTGTGCTGGTTATCCAAGTATCTGGCAGATTGACAACCGACGGTAGAAATTCAAATGAGGACAATCGAAGAGGAAGGGTTATATCTTGAGTGTCCTGTTTTGGTCCTGGAGGAGCCTAGAGAGGCAAATAAGGAGAAGTTTCCAGTTAGGGGGGAGCACCTCGTTTGGGATTCGATCCAGAAATATAGGAAGGATATTTTGCCAACAATGGCGATATTCACAGGATGGGACGCATCCATAATGTTGCCTGCGTCAACATCTGTAGCATAACTATGATTAATAGGAATTATTGGTTCAGCATATACCAAGAATATTACAATAAATGATTTAAATAAGTTTTTATTTCAAAGAAAAATGTTATTCATAAAGTTGAGACAGTATTCTAGTTTTGTATATACAGGAGTATTTGTTTAAAATATCAAATTTTAATGACTTCTGTTTTAAAACAATTAATATTTAGTATTTTCAAACAAAATAAAACATAGGTGCATTATTCGATTATTATTGAAGAAATGTTCTTTAAAATTATACAACACTCTTTATAGGCTTATGACCGTTCGTATCCCTGTAAGAATTCATGTAATTTACGTAAATGTTAAGTTTTTCTTCTTTCAATAATTCCTTTGTGCTCATAGTCGTGTAATAGCTATTAAGGATTGTTAATTACACTCTTTGCCTAGAACCCTAGCTTTTATATCCATGATAAAGAACTGGTTTCTTAACATCCTCGCCTCTTATTTTTGTGTTAAAATATGTTTACTATTTCTTTTTATCCATTATGTCCTTTTTTGTAGCGTTTTAATTGTTTAAGCAATGTATGTACTACATATATTATATAATAGAAGATGATTATGACAAAAATCCGGTAATGCGATAATAAAAAGAAGGGAAAAGGCAAGCTATTTCTATTTATTAGACCATTCCAAAATTCTCTTTGTTCTAAATTAAAAAAAAAAAATATTACTTTTACTTACCTACATATGAAATATATAGTAAGGGAAAGTATTGCGGTCGTGAAAAATTTCGACTTCCGGTTTTCAACGGAAACACACTTTTTGGGGTCCCCTGATTCCACATAACAAAGTCCCGCGAAATGGTCTGTGTATAAGTTTGTGTGTGTGTACAGACTAGCTCAAAAACGATAAATATTACGAACCTGAAGTTGGGCAATTGATGTATATACATGCCCGTGATGTGACAGCTATAATTTCATCAAAGTTGATCCGACGGATGGAGACTTTAAAAATATTTATTTCAAATATCTTGAGTTTTCGCACTCTTTTGAATTTCTTTTTTGGGAATTTTTACAATTTTTTTTGTGACAGAAATATCAACTCCAACCTTTGTAAAACATATTACTTTTTATAACGTAGAAACTAACATTTTGTCTGAGGACGCACACACTCACAATTAGCCTTATAGATAAGGTTATCTACCAAGGAGGTGCGGGAACGCCTCATTAGCCCTTCAGATATCGACTTCACTTCCAGGTAATCGACATGGCCAATCGAAAGCATAATTAAAGTCCATCTCCTGGAGAGGTAATTAACTGCTATTGGCTGCTTTAGCGGCTCCAGGAATGTTATAATTCCATGTTCCAATATCGATTCCTCTAGATAGCTATCGCAACAGACCCAAATCATATTCGCGCCTTAAATTGGCAATATTTATTGTCTATCGGCCCAATTTATCTATTTTACCCAACAGTTCTCGCCCTTCTAGGTTTTTTTATTTGAAGTGAAATGTTGTAATAAAACCGATAAGGTGGGTGTTAATATCCTGATTAAGTTTTGGCCTAGTCATTTATTAAAACAGATATTTCTGTCAAGTAAAAATCTCAATCTTATAAAATTATGTTGTTTCGTAGATAATCTACATAAATGAGAGGAGAACAGTTACTATTAGAATTATAAAATAAAATACAACAACTTTTCGTAATTTAGGACAAACTTTTCTTAAGATTCCGTCGAGAGGTGATGATGCTCAGTTTAGTAATGACCACAACTTATTCTTATCTCTAATCTCGGAATGAGAAAATCCTACTACACTAAACATGTAATTACATTTTATATATTCACACAAATATCATTTACATATATATAAATAAATACATCAGATAGGACAGACATACTATGTGTATTTGTCCGCTTCATGGTTTTGGTGATTGCTAGAATTAGATAAAATAACCCGTTATTTTATATCATTTCATTGCATAAATACTAACTAATTTCTTTTTCAAGGAAAAATTTAAGATTTTAAAATACAAATTACAATTGTATCCATGGTAATGTATTTATGTGTATTATAAATAATTTATCTGATAAGATAAGAGGTAAGAGCCCCAATCAACATAAAATAAGTACATAACAAATAAATACTACTATTAATAATGATCCTTAAGACCCTTGACGTTTTGAAAGTGAGAAGTAACCGTGACCAACTGGTGGTAGTAGGTACTTATTCATACACTTATAAAAGCCAAAATACTGTTGAACCAACTAAAGATATGAATCTTAAATATCATCCAAAAATTAGAAAAATCTAAATATTTATGAAGGATTTTTTTTTCTTATTACATAAAAATAAGGAGAGAGAAACATGTAATGGTATTATGAATTGAAACAGAAGTAAGGTAAAGCATCCAGAATAAAATGTTGACATCGTTGAAAGATCAAGAATCTTAAAAAATATATAATCATATCAAAACAATTATATTATTATTATATATTATATTAAACAATAATATTAGAAGGTATTCTAGGAGAGGACAGACTTGTAAAGTATAAACCTTTGTACAAGAAAAAGAGAGGAACGCGAAGATAGTAAATACGAAATTGCAGGATGAGGAGTTTGAAAGGAAAAATGGTTGGACAGAACAGTATGGCAAAGGAAAAATTCGCAGTATCGGAATAGAAAAACTGTGCTTCATAAGGATTTCATTATAATATAACTAGTAGTTATAATGAAAGTTATAATAAAATGAAATATGGACCTACCTGAGGACCTGGTTGGTGGCGACGATGAGGGGCTGCTGGCTGTTCTCGAGGTTCTCCTTCACCTGCAGGACGGTGTGGACCCACAGCCAGTCCCCGGACCTCCGCTGGACCCGCACCAAGAGGATGCACGACCTGTCCTGTTCCGACTGGGTGACTGAAACAAAGGCACCAGCACATCAGGATTCGTTCGCCTGAGTTCTCATTAATCCAGACAGGGTATATCTAACAGAAAATCTATGTAACATCTCCTTACTTTGTGTACGCACGTTTTTGTAGAGAACTGATTGAAATGGGCATTTTCATTTTGGACTGCACCAGCAGTGGTACTAGAATTAACAACTAAATGTGTCAACGGAACCCAGATATCCATGGCCTCAAGACAATTTAGGAGAAGGCAGAGGTATATCTATTGATCGCCTACCGAGACCCATTCAAAAATACAAAAAGTCTCCATGAATACCGAAATCGTTCAAAGCATACCTAAATCGGTAGTGACCAAGATGCTTAGGTTAGTCTAATACTTAGTTAGTAATCTCTTGTATTGATTTTTATTTTAATGGAAAATATCTTAAAACTTAGTTTATTCTTCATTATAGCTAATTCAATGAAACTCCATAAAGGCATTTATTACTTGCTTCGAGTGGACAAATTTGTGCAACTTCGCCTACCGAGGTCTAGTAATTTAAGGAATTTCAGTATCAGGCGTTTTCTGTGGCCCACAAATGAATGAGAATTGCAGTTCAAAACTCTCGCAAACGAAGGGGTTAATCGAAAAACTGTGTATGACCGAAATTGTTCTCTTTGAAGACCTCTTGGACCATTTTCTCGGAAAAACCGCGAAATGAGTGATTTGTATATTTTTACGATGTAGCGATTACGGAAAGCTTTAAAATGATGATTCATTCATCAACTTTGATGAAGTATAAGGAAGTTATGGCGTACTGACGAAAAAAGATCGATTATTATGTTTGCAATTGGTTTATGTTACATTTTTGTTACCTTCCCATTAATTTAAGTTAAACGTTGATAACCAGAACATTTTGATGGTCTGACCAGGTCATGCAGTCTCCATGTTCGGATTATCGAGACCGTTCTGTATTTTATTTTTAAAAGAGAATATAGGGTTGTAAAGAGGAAGGCATGGACTTCACACGGCGAATGGTTGATCGGTTTTAATTAAACTCTTATCTTTAATCATAGACTTTTCGGAACTGCAGGCAGTTAGAAATTAGATTATAACAAGAAAAAAAGAAGAAGCCAATCCAAAGAAAAAACACTGAAGAAGTAACAATAAGAATTGTGGGAACGGGGGTGTGACAGGGATAGTAATTAAAAACACATCTGGGAGGGGGCGGGGCAGGCCAACCTTATTGATTAGTTAGTAACGAGCCTAAATAGCCAACTATCTATTGCCGCTGATTTGTCTTCTTTAAAAAAAAAAAAAAAAAATGTTCTAATCATTGTCAATTAGGACTGCTATAATTGTAAAATTGCACAAAATTCAATTTTAATTGTAAGCTCTACTGTAATTACAGTAGTAATTATTTTTTTGGTAACCGTTTATTATCGAAAGATACATGTTTTTACAAATGTTAAATTTTCAACTTTGCCCACATAAGATATTCTAGAAGTTGTATCAATTAAAAAAAAAAAAATTTCAAATTGGATTTCTTTTGGTGTATACATTAACAGACAATTTCTTTCCTATAAAGATTACAATAGGTTTTTTTTGCTGTGGGTGAATTAGCTATACAATGGGATAAGTAATATCCTGTAAAGGGGTGTCCATCCAGAGCATAAACTACCTCCCCTTTCTTTGACTAGGTATTCTACAAATCTCCACTTATAATCATTACAAGCAAAAGTATAATTTTATAATTTGTAGTTTAGATGCTATTCCGCTTACTGGAGTGTGTACCATGTTTCTACTTTATTCTCTACTTTGATAATTACTCTATATTGAAACCTAAAAAATTCACATCCCCGTTAAATTTTCGATGGAGAAGATTCTGTTATGTCTACTGAATGTTTTTATTTCTTTCATTTTAATAATTATATTTATTTTAGGTCATTAAGAATTACGGGATTTGTAGAAAAGAAAAGTATTACAATTTACAAAAACTTCTTTTTCCCTAAAAATGTACTCTCAATTTATTGCTATACCTATACTGACATCCTCCACCTTAGTAAATAATGGCTTGAAAGAAAATTTAATACCTAGTTCTCAGGAAGTTCCTACCATATTTGGGACTTCACCTAGACTAAAGACTGATTTGCTAAAACCACATCGGACTGAATCGAAAACCATTAAACAAATGATATGTACTATTATCCAGATTACTGGACATAGGCTCTAAATTATCCTTAACGAACAGACTGCAAACTTTCAAACAATCCAATAATATTAATCAAACGTATTGAGGAAGATAGTTGATTCTCCGTAATATGTGACTATATGACACTATGTGACTTATAACAAAGTCTTCGATACAGCCACATAATGTTACAAAAGCTTTCACCAATGATTGACTTTCAACATGAACCCACTAGCACAAACACTTAGGTCCACTACGAATCCACACATTACATCCTGACGTCTTTTAATGCAATGACCAAGAGACTTACTACAATTATTCAACCAGGATGGATGGAGCATACATTTACTTATTTCTAAATTTGACAGATGGCAAAATAGCATAATATCATAATAATAACTTCACAGCAAAAATAAAAAATAAATAATAATTATCGAACTCAGAACATTTTTAGCCTATTGGACAACGTCCACATATTTCAGATTTTTTTTTTTCAATAAAAAGAATAATGACCAGTGGGTGATCGAATTGTGATAGCTGAGTGAGATGTAGCTGCTTATCCTTTATTTTTCAACCTATTCGTCCACAAACAATAAAATCAAGGCGATAATTAAATTAAAAGACTTGAGATAGTTGAAAGATAACAATAGCTAACTACATATTTACAGTGACTGTTAGCTGGTCGAGAACAATGGCTGGCTGAAACAGGTGGTATATCACAGGGCTCGGGATTCAGCCCACGTATCGAATTAGTCTTAATAAATGGCCGTCTTTAGTAATTGCCAGTAATGGAGGACCGTCTTCTCGGCCCTGGCTAATTGCTCTAACTGGCCCAAAGTGCTCTTCCTTTTTCTAGGCCAACACTGATTGTTATAGTCAATGAGAGGTTGAACGCTGATATACGGACATTGAGTTGGTAATTGGTTGAAGGGGGTGAGTAATTGTTGTGTTCCAGTACTCTTTTAGCGAAAGGGTATTCAGTGTTAAATTCAGACGAGATACATAATTTTTTCCTTGAGATAGCTTCCAGAACAGAAGGTTCTTTTTTTAATTTATAGAAAACGAAAACGTTTCCAATATTTATTTACAATTTTTACTTTTGCTAAGATGTACATGGAAATATAAAAAAAAAAAAAAAAAAATTGATCCATTCTTCAAACTCTTTAAAATTAATAGTTCCAACAATAGACCAGTCATTGCTTTTCCCCAATCTTAAAACTAGTGAAGCTATTTCGAAATTAATAACTTAAAAACCAAAGTATTGATTATTAATAATAAACAGTCATATCAGAAAAGCAAGTATTTGCGTAGTAAAGAATAATTAGAAAATTAATTACATATTGAATTGGTGCCCAATGTGATGCAAATCATGGGATACGAGATTAATTGTATCGTAATATTCGTACGACTATATCAAAATCAAAATCCCCTAAGGGCTGTTTAGACGGTCATATTTTTACAACAAAATTCATTTTTACAATTTGGACTTGCTTGGATTTTTGATCGCCAGGAGGTGATGATTATTATTTATATTAAACGGTCAACTTCAACATTTTCGTTCTGAGATTAAGCCAAGTAAACGGGTCTATTTAGACTATTGTTATCGCCCTTGGCGTTCAAACAAGCAAAGTAACGTTTGGTTCCAAACTTTGTTCCTAAAATATAACCGTGTAAAAATTGTTAGCCTGGCAGAAATGTCAAATAAAATTTTAATAATAATATCCGTTATCCATATTGTTGATGCTTTTTATTTATGTAGCAAAATATTGCGGTCGACGGCTAACATTGTAAATGGGAATTGTGGCTAACCCCGAAACGTTCGAAAATATTATATTGATGATACAACATAATTTCTATGCCATCACTTTTTGAAAAATGGCGGTTTTCGTTTCGGTCTATTTGTATAAGTTAATGAAAAAAAAAAAAAAAAGAGAGATTCCCTTGTTATGAGTCATCTCGACAAATATATTCGATATGAAGCAGCTTCGGGAGATGGACGAGCGAAGTGGTGACTGGACAATAAGCCGATAGCGGAGGCTGCAAATTGCCGGAACAAGAACTGGCTCGGAGATCTCCCCTGGACCATCTCGGGGAGCAGGCTCCACATAATTATAGATCTCACCGGCTATAGAGGCCGCTAAATATATATTAACCTCCGCTGGGTATTTGGCCATCCGCGGCTTCGGTGTGAACAGATCCTATCGGATCCGGGTGCTCTATGCCTGCGCCCCGAGAACTGCAGGGAATGGTCCTCTTTGGTTCAGGCAGGACCATGGGAAAGACCTCAATTTATTTTAGGAAATTTTCAACTTTCATTTTTTACAATAACAATTTTTAATCATCAACAGAGCTGACAGAACTTCAAAGACCAATGGTTCCCAATTGTAGGGTTTAACAAATAAAAAATCTTCTTTATTTCAACATTTATGAGATAATCTCTTCTTCCTAGATAATAATACGGTCCATTTATTTAATTTAAATTAATCATTAATTTTAAAAAATGGGGTTATTATTTTTAAAACTCTAATAATCATCTTGTTTTGTGCTTATAAATAATTTATTTTCTGGGTATAAACTGGAAAAAAAATAGCTAAAAAAAAACAAAAACCAAATGGCATGCACCCTCATTGCTTATATGGATTTTTAGCTCAGTAATATATACTATTAATTTGCTAGTATATCACAGCATTGGATCATCATGGTATAAATCATATGATTTAATAATCACCAATGAGACAACAGCCCAGGACTGCTTTTCGAAGTTCCTCAGCATGTTCGCGATAAAATCTTTGTACTGACAGAGATTTTATATCTATCTTGACTGATGGGATGAGATACTTATACGAATATAATAAATCTAAATGGATTGGTAGTACATTGCTTGCCAATATGCCATTAGCTGATTATCCGTGACTAACACCACACAGGCATCCGGTTACTCCCTGGAGCAGGTTCCAGAAATAGAAGGAACCGCAGAAGACCCGAGTGCTGGCTTCCCAGAACCAGGTCCTTGGAGATGAGGTCATCCACTTTGGATATCCTTATGCACTATAATTATCGGAGGAGGATGCTCGAGGGAGGTGAGATATTTAGATTGGGCTGCGCCAAGGCAGGCGTGCGAACAGATGCATCTTATTATGTATAGATGTCACAGGAGATCTTTTGGAATAATGGATTTTTAACCATCATGCATTATTCTATTAAAAACATCTGAAAAATAGATGAAGGAAATTTCAAAATGCAAAAACAAGTTAACATATTAACCCATTTCTTACCAAATTATTTTTTTTTCGAAATTAATAATTTTGCCTTTAGTTTCTTGTTAATAACGCCTAACTAAGATGTATTCCAAAACGAAAAAAATTAACAATTATGTATTTGACCTCAATAGATTCAGATTATTAAAAAAATATTTAAATTGCAAACAAATTTTATATGGAAACGGGGAAAAAATGGAAAAGCTGGCGTCCTATATATAGGACAGTGGTAAGAAATGGGTTAAGAAAAAAAATTGATTTGTGATCATCTGTATAAATAGAATAACTAAAATCGCCGCTTTGTAAGCCTTTTTTTTATTTTTATTTATTTTTTTTTTTTTTATGATTGTTATCTCCAGAGTTATTATTACCTCACAAGAATGTTTTTGTAAAGTCCCTCTCTATGCTATCGTTCCTCACACGATCTCTTCTTGTTTTACGCGCTACTCTGCAGAAGTATTTCATCTCAACTGCAGTAATTCGGATAACAATTTTGCAGCTTACAACCCTAATCTCACTTATACAAATGTGAAATTCAAGCGTTATTACTAAATGCTCGATTGCTTACTATGATAATACAAATCTGAGCCAAATAACCTCATTGGCTTTCATTATTCTATTTGAAATTTCCTGTTCTATCCTTCCTGACTTGCTAAAAACCGTTCCCACGTTGGTATAACCCTGAGTAATTTCCGATTGTTCTCCGTTGCAGAAAAATTGTGCATTCCTCGACTCTACTCGACGAGATTATGAGTACTTAAGATAAGTGACATGTGTCTAAATTTACACAATAAATTTATCAAAATAATGATTTCCATTTATAGATAGGAAACTTTAAACTGATAGAGCACAGTATTGCTATATAGAATGACTTTTCATTTATTTAGGTACATAAATAAAAAAAAAGAAAATTTCGACCTGTATCAATATTTTTGCCAACATTAATTGATAGATCTTTCGGTTTTCTTGCTAAATACAAACTCCTGGAAATAATTCTTCATATAACTGTTTAAACTTGAGTTCAAAAAACTGCCAATTGGTACTACCTATTCCCAGTGAAATAGCTATTTA
Organism: Aelia acuminata; assembly: GCA_911387785.2. Taxonomy (NCBI): domain Eukaryota; kingdom Metazoa; phylum Arthropoda; class Insecta; order Hemiptera; family Pentatomidae; genus Aelia; species Aelia acuminata. The sequence continues at coordinate 51,493,296 of OU426978.1, read as the reverse complement.
TGAAACAAAACAAAGCAGGTATAGGAACTACTTCCAATAATAAAGAATCGTGGAATAGATTTTATGCTGCATATTGAATTCTTCCCCGAAGAAACTTATGCTCCTAATATGAAATAATCAATGGAGAGGTCTCTTAATAATGAGCATTCCGACGGGACCAGGGGAATAGCGGGGTAGGCGGGGGTACATGCGTGAGAAACCACTCCGAACAGGCTGGCACCGGGGCTCGCCTTTCTAAATAAATAATGTTCCGTGATTATGGAGCTTTAGGCCGGGTGATGGACGGCCTGGAATAAGAGCAAAACCCTGAGCCCGCTGATGGACAGCTCATTAGTACCAAATAAATAACTTAATAATCCTTTCTTAAACAAAAATAAAAAGTTATACAATACTGTTGTGTCGGGAATAGTAATATTAGATATTTCCACTTCGGGGGTTGGTAGCCAGTATAATACTTACCTTGATGGACCTACTGGATTTTTTGTAGTAAAGATGTTAGTAATTTACATTTTTTTTTTAATTTACATAACAAAATAAAGATTTTTTTTTCTTTCATGATTTTTGTTAAAAAGATTAAAAAAAGATGAAGCTTGAATGATATCAATTTATATTAATATCCATCCTTCTAATTCTTTATTGTAACAAGTGAATGTTGCGTACACATAAATTTACAAGAAATTCCAAGTTATATATATATTCTTTCTTAAATAATTGACCGCATACAATTATTTTGAACTTCTTGCAGAATAGAAAGTTCCGTGTAAGAATTGGAAGCTCATATTCATCAATTCACACACTGAAGAACGGAACTCCACAAGGATCCCAACTTAGTGTTAAATTATTCTTAATATAAATCAATGAATTGGCTACGTTATTTGAGAAACCAACAAAAGTTGTCATATTTGCGGATGATATCCTCCTGTTCGCTCGTAACATGTCCATCGTCTTTATCGAATGGAAGTTGCAACATGCTATGAATAAAGCCGCGGAATGGGCGAGAAATAGCGGCTTTACCATTTCAGCGTCGAAAACTAATGCTATGCATTTTTGCCGTTTAAGAGATTGCGCCCGTAATCCCCAAATTTCGATGACAACGTAATATTCCTTGATGAGCGAAAATATTTAGGAATGCATCTAGATAAACGGCTTAATTGAACTAGGCACATCAGGTATCCAAGGACACTTGTTTAAAAAGACTGGGGCTTCTTAAGTGTCTTTCTCACTTAAGTTGGGGGGCTGACAGGTCATCCCATTTGAAGATTTACAGGGCTACAATAGGAAGCACGATAGATTATGGTTCCATTGCTTATGCTCTGCCAGCACATCTGCTTTCAAAATGCTAGACGTGATACACAATACAGCTCTCAGGATATGTACCGGAGCGTACAGACCTTCGCCTGTCCAGAGCCTCTATATTGAATGTGCAGAGCCACCATTGATGATAAGAAGATCCTACCTATCCCTCAAATACATTTCGAAATTGGCATCACTACCGAACCACCCACTGCATCCATCTGGAGGGGAGACGGAATTTAAGGTGCAAAGGGATATGATAGCCCAAAGAATTCCAAAATTAGTCCCTGACCTTGCCGAGAATACGAGCCTGGATCATATTCATAAGTACCCAACAACAAATAAACCTCCCTGGTACCATTACGATATCAAAATAAATATGAAACTCACAAAAGAGAAAAAACAACATTTATATCCTTTGATGGAGGTTGAATTTCTCGTCCTACTGAACCCATATTCTAGTAAAGCCTAGCTAAGCATTCTTTGATTTTATTTATGGTAAATTCTTTTGTTTAACATCAATCATAGATTAGACTTTAGATATAAATGGTTATCCATAATTGGAACTCGACTTTGGATAGGGCTTGCTTAGAAAGGATTCGCTGTCGATTCTCACTGACTCGACAGGTAACTAAGAAGGTGTTGATTCATTAAGTAGAGTTAAAGACCTGCCTTACTATAGTACCTGGGACATAGCTGGCCGAAATCGGTGGGGGAGGGGGGGGGGGCACGACCGCCCAGCGCAGAGATAGCCATCGGTGACATTTGCCATCCCCTGTCCTCCCATCCCTTATTGTAATTCCACCGTCGAATCCGATCACGCTCCTGACCTGGGGATAAGGGCACCGGGTCAGTCGAGAGCTAACCTTCTAATTTAATGTAGCTCTACCGATAGATATATACTGCTATGCCGCCATCTTAGAAGTTAGGGTTATTATATTTGTATTGAAATATCTTTAGAGTCCCCAACAATGTATGTTTGTTTGATTATTATCGACCATTTTTTTGAATAACGATGATGGCTCACTTAAGCTGAATATATTTATTCCCGAAGGAATTTGAAAAATACTTGACATACAGAAGGGATAGAAAGAATGCTATACTGTTAATAATAAGTTAATGACTGTTAATAAAAAATTAATATAAACTAATAAACTGTACACGAGGGGGAGGCGGCCTGAGATGACATTGGCGGCGTGTACCACCGGTGGCTCACCCTAGAATGCCGCCTCTTCCAAATAATTAGATCTTTAACACTTTGACTCCCGAATAAATACCTGAGGGTCACGCTCTCGTTTTGAGATAATTTTAATATGTATTTCTCTGGCAAGAGCACAGTTACTTGATTTCAGGTGACATGGCAGCCAAAATGTTAAGAAAGTAGAAATAATTCCCATAGAGCTGAAAATTAAATGAATGAAAATTTAAAGTAAATTCATTTATTTTTGTATTTATTTGTGTTTATTTATATTTATATACTTATAAACGTATAAACATTTATTTTTTAATAACAATTATAATTAATATCGTATTATAAACATAATTATAAGTAGGATAGAATTTTTATTGTTTATTTTATTATTGTTGGATTGCCGATACTGTATAATTCCCTGGAATAGCTCCCGCCCGATAGAGCAAACAGCATTAAACAGTATCGGCGTGAACGTGTTAAAGAACACTCTGAAGCTATTATCCATTCACAGAACGCAAGGAATAAGTAGTCTATAGTAATTTTTCAACTTTATCATACAAATGATATGGATGTAAAACTCCATGTAGGAAACCCTTTATTTTAACAATGATTGTAGGTGCTGATAAATACTAGTTTGTTAAAAATTCTGAAAGATATCATATTCTACATTACTTTTTTCAAGAGTATCAAGTTGGTTCATTATGAATGTTTCGGATGACACCAGAGAGACACCAGTCACAGCCCCTTTTTGTATAAGTTAGGTATATGCTGTTAACGTACAATAGAAGTTTTTCTTGAATTTTCTTTTTTTCTGATACCACTTCATCTTACAACTCTTACAACAAGATTAGGAAAATGATTTTTTTTGGAATATCTCTTTATCTATATAAGTAGGCGATTGAAAAAATCCTTTTTTTAGTAGATATTAAAAAAGATCTCATAACTCTTTCTTCTGAAACGTCCTCACTTAACAGTTTATAGTGAACCATTCTTTTATCTTTCAAGTTTAAATTCTGATCACTAATTATAAAACCGAACTATAAATAATATTTGTAATCAGATAAACTAGTAAATAATTTGTAGTCAAACATAAATGAATTGGACATAACTAAAGCTAGAAATGATTTACCGTAAATAATATTTTGTTTCATTACTTTGTTTTCTCTACACTAAAGTTGAAGGCAGAGTGTTTTTTTTTTAAATTTCATTCTGAAATTACTAATATTTGAAAAACAAAACAAAAAACAACCCATGAATGCATAAATGAAAGACCGAATTCAGTCTTTTTCTCCGGCGCATGGAGGGAAATTAGCACAATTGGATATCATAACTCTATTCCTCGTCACACTCGTAGAGTATTATATTTGGACACTGATTAAGGTGTCTTAAGGATATTGAGATAAAGCTGAAGAAACGCATAATGCAAAAAATATAGAATAATTATCTTGGTCAACTTTTGCAAATATTCAAGAACCATACTCGATGTTATCGTTCACTTATTTCTTCACTTATTGCGGAATTAATGGGCAATTTTCTTAGCAAACTGTCGCACACAGGCATGATGCAGCATACACAACTTTCATTAGAGTTTTTATAATAAATATAAATACATATATATTTATATCGATATATAGGAAATATGTGGAAGTGTGGAGCCTGGCACCAGAGCACAATGCAATCAGCGCATGCCATCTCCTCATTAGCTAGCTAGTTAGTACAGCTTCAGTTCTCCACCTCTGATATCGCTATAGATAATATTCAAACTTGTGTAATCATAAAGCTATTTCTCCAACATATTTAAATATATCCAATCTTAAATAGTAAATCACTAATTAATTATTCCATTTGTAGTCTTATTTCTCTATCCTAGGCATTTCTAAGTAGGCTATACTCACTTAACCGGTGTTTGCTCTGTGCCTCCCTCATGGAGTCCCAGTGGAGGAGTTGGTACCATGAGGCTCCTTGCAGTTCTGATCTAGGGAATCCGAGGTGCCATTCGCCACTGCAACAATGCCATATTATAAAGATAAAAATCATATCCCTAACATCCATGTGAAACTAATTATTCATCTAAAAAACAAAAAAATATACTAATAATATAAACATTAATTACAATATAATGAAATAGAATCGGTCCATTTTTATGAATCCAGTGATTTTTTTTTTTTTAATAACGATTTTCCGAATATAATGATGTAAAAACCATATCTAGTTTGTTCTGCTATTTAAAAATGAAGAAATAAATCTGGATTTAACGATGTAGAGTTTGACTATATTCTCAATCAAACTATCTAAAACGAGAATTTGTTATTTTTTTACTCCTATACTTTAAAATAGCAACTTTGCAGAAGTTCAAAGCGCCCGAGATGTTCGAAAGTATTGTGTCACTGACTGATCCGAAACATGTAAACAAAAATATATAATTAAAAATAACAATATGAATAAAATAGCCGATTTTAAAAAAAAATATTAATATTTAACTGTCAACAAGTTGTTGTCAGGGGCAGATTCGCAAATAAAAAAAAAAAAAAAAAAAATATATATATATATATATATATAAGTGTGTATGTAAATACATGATAATTTTGACATGTAAATAAAAATAATGATTATGATCACATTATTTCATGAACAAGCCCATACGTATTATATAGGCAACATTTTGGTTTCGGATATTTATATATGTTTCATCAGAGTTCTAAATTGTAACATCTACAAAATAACTTATTTTGTCCCTCTACCACATTAACTACTTGTGCACGCTACTAGATACTACGCTTACAAAATACTAGTGCACACTAAAAGACATACTCAGTATTTGTAGAAATGTGTAGACGGAAGAGAAACGATCAGTAGGCAGCCTTCGGACGAAGGATTCCATATTTAACCTACCTTGTAATCTAGAGCCAACTATTTAACGCATAAATCTCGAATATTCGGTACAGTGAATTATCGGTACACTTACTTTATGGTCTCCCTATTGCTTCTAAAAATAATAGCAGGTAATTTTCTGCTAGAGGTGGATTCGAACGTTATTCTAGCTTGTAATGTATTACTCATACCTTCTGCGTTAAACAATTTATTTTGTTCTTAGAGGAGAAAGGGGTAGAATAAGAAACTTTTGCAAAATAATTGCCTGAAAATTGAAAAAAATCAAGTGAGTACCTGATTCTCCAATGATTTGAGAAATAATCAAGTTGAATCTGAATCAGATCAGCTTTTTGTTAAATACTTAATAAGTATACGATACTGCATTCTCTCATTCTGCCACGAATGATAAATATAATACATATAGATATAGATAAATGATAAAACATATTTTTGTCCCTCTTGTCTATTTTCGTAATGAATCATCTTTCTTTACTTGTGCATTAATCATATATTGAAAAAAGTAATAAAATTATTGTCCAAAGAGCAATATTAACAGGAAATTTCGAAGGGAGGGCGATATTAAATAATTAAAAAGGCTGTGCTATTTTCAATCAAAGTTTACCAATTCGAGACACAATTAACCATAGCATTCCTTCTTATTAATAATCATTGTAGTAACTCATGCATATATTTGCCAATTTTGCAATTTTCGTAATCATTGACATGAGAATGCAACACGAAATTACAAGGATGCTACCAAATATAGACTGACTACTATAAACATCTTCAAATCTCCTTGGCCTGGGATGTACCTCTATGTATGAATTTGGGCATCTCATGGAATTTTAAAATAATCTGCGTGAGAAAATTCTTCATTTTTCATTTAAAAGATCTCTCATTTCGAACTATGCATTGGTTGCGAATCTACCAACCCACGGAGGTATAATTTTTTCCACTAATTCTTCGAGATATAAGGCAATTTCTAATGGTGGGTCAGGTAATTAGGTTTCTGATGTTGAAAAATTTATATTTTATAACTGGTCCAAAACAATCAATAATCACCTCTGATTTTTGTGATGAAAACGAATTAAGGCAATATAAAAAGAAAAGAGTTCAAATTATATTTTTTTAAAGGGCTTTGATATTACTAAAGGGTTAATATAGGAGTACATGACTCGAGTTATTACCATCGTGTCCAGCCAACAACCTCGGCCGACAGAGAGACACCGAGAAACGGACAAGGCAGCGCCCTCCACTCCCTAATCCTCTCCTTCTTCGGGAGATTAATTTCCAGGCTCCCACCGGCACCTTTGATCCGGTATTTCACACGGGTAATAACGGTTAGGGGGTAATCGCCGCTGGAGAGCATCGATATGTGCCTAATGATCGATAGTTAGTTAAGTGGTTATTTATTGAAAAAAGGATGAGGGCTAAGGACCTCGGCGGGTGTTCTATGGTCTATTCCTCGTGGTCTAATTAAGGATCAGGATTATAGAGGAAATACATCAGCCTTTGTGTCTCTAAGCTAGGTCCGCCATTATGTTTTAATTTCAAAAATGCCTAGTCCTCGGTACAGTTATATATCCGAGCAGGTTAAAAATATATGCTTAATGACATATTTAAGATAGTGGAAGAAGTTGAATTTAAATAATTTTCAACGTACGTATATTTACATTAAAATTAACACATCACTGTTTAGGCTATACAGGGTTTTCCCGGTCCAGGTGAGAGGGTGGGGGATAAATTTATTGTCCCCTGGCTCCGCGTTTTTAAGGGTCTATCACCATGTTATTAATCATATGTTGTCAATGGCAATGCATATTTCCTAACGCGTTAGCCCACTCGGTAATCCCGCTACCCTATGAGGAAATCTTTCTACAGATCATATGAGTATAAGGTTTGTAATGTAAAAAGTCAAGCTTCGAACTGAAGATGATTTGATTAATTGGAACAACTTTCAAGCGCCGCGACCATTGAGTACAAGGGCGATCTTAATTCACTCGGTTCAAACGCTGCAAAATCCCTTACAGTTAAGATGTTTTTTATGGCAGGGCGTTGCAGATTTGAGAATAAATCATCTGAAAAATTGCTTAACCATGTTTCTTTATGCTTTAATTAATTTTACTAAATAACTATGTTTACTTAAGCTATTCAGGCATAACCTTCACGGTGTCCTTTATGCCGATTGAGGTTACTTTCTTAGTAAAAGAATAAGTAATCTCCTATCGACAAGCATTGTTTGTAAAACATTACTTTCTGATTGATTAAAAATGCGAAAATCTAATAGCAGTTTTATATATATACCTCGGGGAAGGCTATTTTTGTATTGTGAATAATCCATATAAAATACAATCATTGACAAATGATCTATTGACTTATGAAAAGTCAATAAAATTATGATAATAATTATATCATAATTATTATAATTATGAGTAGAGTTAAGGCATAACATTAGTTATGCTGCTAGGTAGATACCAGCTTTGATGTAGTTCTGTTTTAGCGTTTAAGTAAAGGATTCTGAAATACAACCACGGCCTTCCACGGCCAGAGCTAATGAGCACATAGCAACTTCTTTTGCCATTGAAGGTGTCAATGTAACCTACAATCTGTCACCGCTCACTTCTGAACCTGTTCCAAGGTGAGACATTCCTCCAGTATGACGGCAGCTCTGCAATGTCAAGTGCAAGAGGTTGTGGGATGAGTGGTTCAAGGAAACTGAGAGAGCTGCAATGAAACCTTGTCTCAGTCATTTCATCATGATAATGAGGTTGGACCATGACAATAAGAGGAGTAGGACTCATCATTTGATCAAGTTCATTAAGGACAAAGTGTAATAACACTTTTGTCGATTATTTTATAAAGTTGATGACGGCTAAAAATAAGGTTGTTACAAACTTGATTACCTATGGTTAGATTAACTGTGCAAAAAAAATGCTATTAGCAAAGTTTTACAAGTATTCTTTGTATAACAATTTCGTTGGGATCATCTTTGTAGACCTCAAAGTATCTGTGAGCGTACGAAGTGGTTTATTAATATTATAATCTATACAAATAAAGATGAAATTCTGTTTGTTTCTTCTTTATAGAAATCCATACCGTTTGTCCAAAATTCTCCAAATTTCGCTCAGTGGTTCTTTCATACCTGCCCATATTAAAAGAAAGGCGTAACTTCAGCCAATCTCTGGTTATATTCTTTATTGTTATAAAAATCGTTATGATCTCGCGTTAAATTGGATTTTAGAACATTTAGAAAAATGGAATTCGCCGGGTGAAACCGGTATTTACAGCTAGTATCTAATATATTGCAAATATGTTATAAACTAAATACTGTTTGATTGCTTAATTAGCAAAGAGCAATAACTTAATGTTTGGATTTATTAAGTGGTTTCTATATTGAAGGTAGGTGCTATAACATGATAGACAGTCTTGATCTATTGAAAGAAAAGTTTTTCATGCGGCTAGATTAAAAAAAAGTACATAAAAAGAACCTATGATGCTATGAGTTATTTATTCATAGGTATTTTTTATACTAAAAAACTTATTGTTGGTTTAAACACACATAAATTTAAAGAAAAAGGATTTTAATAATTTCAATACAATTTTTAAGACTTTCAAGCCTTTTGGAAAAACAAAAGAAAGAACGCTTGTTCGTAATTAGTTATATATTGTATTTATATTTAAACTAAGGCATTTTTAACTTCTTGAAACTGAAGTACATAAAAGTATTTATTTTTTTAGTTTATCGCCACTAGATTCTAGCTGAATTAAATCAGGTAATTGGATAAACTTTTTTTTAGGTAGCTTATTGACAATTGTAATAAATTTTATCGAATTGTACTTTAAGAAGGTCATTATAATTATTTGGAGCTTATAGTTTCAATATAAATTGATTATGCAGATTTGAAGTTTGGAAGAAAATTTTACTTCTAAATAGTACTCCAGAGTAAAATCCTTAATTCCCTGAAACCTGGCCGGGCAGCCAGAGCTGGCCATGGCGCAAAGAGCTCCCTGACCCGAGAAGAAATCTTCCAGGACATTACTGTAATTATATTTTGATTATCAAGTTGTAAAAACCAGGCGGGGAAGTTTAAGGCGCTGCCATCAAATAGCATTCAGGGCCTCGTTTCCATATCGCTCCCACGGTTTTGTTCTTTGATTCCGTTTTGATTGTTTCCTTCCTGTGATGATCTTTCTGTGTCCGCCTGTCGCGTTCCAAAATGCCTAAATACTTCCGTTTAGGTTTAAGAGGAAGACGGAGGACATATGTAAGGATGAAGACTGGTGCAACTCAAAAAAAGCGATTTTTCAGGAGAGTAGATTAAAGTTTCTTCTTCTTACCCCATCTAGGAGATCTGTTGCCTGCTTTATCCGATTGTTGAAATGTTTTGGAAATCATCTCTATCGCTGTCTAGTAGGGGCAAATTGAAGATGATTCGTGAAAAAAAAAACAACCTCAAAAAATTCAATTTTGTTCTAGAACAACTTGATGGGAACAAGTTGTTCCCGCAATGAGAAAAATTTGGTATAGATAGGGGTGAAAATAGGCGTTTCACTCACCTTCATCTGCAATTGACATCATTGGCTATACACATTTTTGAATAATATTTTAGTGTATCGACACATTAGTCGGTGATCGGTGAAGAACAGGATATACTCAAGATGAAGGTGATATCACTAAGGTTGCCACTGTGGTTAAGTGCATCCTTGTCAGTACGATTGAAGTAAAGATAAACAATGGTTAAGAGACAATTAAGTTTTTTACATGAACGGGGATTCACACAGTATCTATATGCCTTGACTTTTCTTCTATAAAATGGTTTTATCCGAATATATAGAATTTGACTGATAGTGATACACGGAGTTCTGTTGTTCGAAACGAATGAAGAAATTGTGGTTAATGATTTTTTAAAATAATTATATACTCTTTTTATTTTATCAATGTTATCCTAACATTGAAATATGAAAGGAATAAGTATAACAACAAAATAGTTGGTATTACCTTTGGAAAAATGTGTTTAAAAAGAAGGTAAATTCTTCAAATAAAATTTTATTGTTTGCATATTGTATTTTCACTAAAATCCCTTTTCCTTGAAAACGGAAATTTTATGTGAAACAACCCAATATAAGATCTTAAGTATTGAATATTTTGTTAAAAGTCCTCAAGAAATAGTAAAATAAATTTGAATTACTTAGTTGTTGATTAATATTAAAGGTTTAATATTTATTTGTTTGTATTGTATTTTACGTAATATAGCATTTTTTATTTTGGTACTCCGATTTTACCTATCATACTAATTACGCTGAGCCGGCGTGTCTGGATCTGATAAGCGGGGTTTAAACTAATGTCTATTACAATATCCGGAAGAACGTGTCCCTCTAGTGAGAACCAGCGGACCTGTTATGTTAATGAAGACGTTATAGAGACCTCAGCTACCGCGAACACAATGCAAAGACTAATCCATCAGGATTGCACAGACGGCCGGAGGAGTTTGCGAGTATGGGCTAACTGTAATTATCTCGCCAAGGACTGGCTGTAAATCTGTCCTCGCTGAGGCATGGCTCGAACCCGCGCTCTATGTCACAAGCGTCATCGGAGTGTCCAGTTCCGGCAATATCCTCAACCTATCCTCTGATAAATGGCGCTCTCGGGGTCGGAGTGTCTCGAGGAAAAAGGACAACTGCTGTTTGAATTTACTTGGTGGAGGGATTATGATCAGAGATGTGCGGAATCTAACTCTCTTATTCCAGGAAACTCCTTTTGTTATTTCATTGATGGAGTCTATCCGATTACCATATTGTGGCTAGTGAAAGGCTTCAAGGATGGATGACAACTTATAATGTAGGTAGGTACCTTAACTATGCTTAAAGTGACGATGCTATTGTTGATAATGCAGTATCAAGAGAAGATTTCATTATACAATATGAGCCTTTCAGTTGACTGCCCAATATTTTTCAGAAGAGCTCTTAATATTGATAATATTTCTACTTTTAGTAAATTCGCAACTTTTTATTTTGTAATGGTCGGACAGAAATATGAAAACAAATGTTTCCTAAAATATACTTATAAAATATAAAAGATAAGCATATGTTAATGAGATATATTCATTATATCAACTAAAAGGCTCATATCAATTGTCTAAGGAAGTATTAACTGGTCTATCTCAAAAAATGCGAGTTTCTTTTTTACCCTCTATTTGATATCCGTTGCTTGCTTGTTCCGATTTTTAATATGTTTCAAGAATCATCACTATCTCCAGGTATAGCTGTCTTGCACAGAGATAGTTGAGGGAAATTGGAAAAAAGACGCAAAAATGCGATTATAAGTGAGACCAGTGTTGTACCATTATTGTACGAGCGAAATATAATTTGTACCGTCTCCTCTTAAGTTAACTCCACTACACTTTAAAGTTTCTATATTAAGCTGTAACGTTTTACATTTATGGCAAGCTATATTGTGAAGTAAGAAACGTTTTTCTCTCATACAGCCACTGTTAATACGTTGCCGTATAATAACGATTATAATTCAAATTATTTGTAGATCTGAATAACTAAATAAAGATCCTTAGCTTTTTCAACGAGTGGAATGTCCACACCTAAGAAAACAAGACAATTTAACGATTACACTGAGCCTAAAAAGTGGATAAGTTTTATTGCACATGATGACAGCCGATAAATAATCTAAGTTTACAACAAGGGTTGTTATTAACCCTTTTTTTTCTCTAAGGGACTCCCGAATCGTTAGGGCTGGATAAGTCATACGTCCCCTAGTGCTAAAAACAGTAGGGTACCTAGTCGTTAGTCTGCTAATTGTCGGTCGAAGGGAGCTAAAGGTTCCTTTACGATGGTTGGTTCTTACAGTATGTTCGCAGTATATTGCACCGCTATAAATAACATAAACATGTCTCAATTATACACTGACGTGCTCAATAATAAACCAGCAGGCTGCTATTTATCACGAATTGAGGCAATATTTTAAAACCTATTAATTCATGTACTCGCCTCAAGGATATGGCAAACAGATGTAATTGAATTCGAAGAAAATTTATTTTCTCAACTCCAACTTTTACTTAAGTTGTGTCCTCTTTCATGTTGTGTATCTGGCTGTAATATTGTTTTCTATTATTTTTCGGTTTGAGATAAAATATTATTTTTCAAAAATAAGAGCTTATAAACGGAATTAGTAACGATTTAACGGTTCAGAAACCAAAAAGAGTCTAAAATATCAACATCCAGTTTACATTTAAATGACACCACATTTGTCAATTTAGAACTTCATTTTGGTTAAATTCCAAATATGGTAATACAACTTTAGGTTTGAAGGGAACAGTTTAGTTTCGCCACTTGGGTGAGGTGGTTTTTGGTTTTCTATAACAAGCAATATGACTGACAATATAAAGCTTTGTGCTGAAGTACTAATTTGTGGAATTCTTACAACAATTGAAGATAGAATAATCTATGAGTTATAATTTTTTAGATGATTAGTTGCCCAGATATTAATGATATTTCACATACAGGTATGTATTTTTCTTAACACTTATCCTCTTGTTTGCTTATTTTGCTATTTTATATTTATTTATTATTAGAGATAACCATACTTTACTTTCATTTTATTTTGTTGAAGTTCGCATAAATGATTGATGTTTCCAGGATTTGAGTTAAGCTGCTTCATTTATTTTTCCGTTAAGACTTTATACAGGATCTCACTGGTTTGTTGATAGCCTTTGTTCAAGAGCTTTTCTTCTTCAAGGTGAGTTCATAAATGGTAATTTTTTCTTTTAGTGAGGCTTCAATATTTATCTATTTTAATAGCTACCATTCATATATGTGGACTTCCCCGAAAGATCCAAAGGACCCATATTCCGCAAATCGGAGCGAAGACAAAGACGCTATGAGCTCGTTAGGTGCGTAGTCATCTCGTTATGTTGATGTTTGCCTGTCGACGTCCCTTCTTCATTAGTATCCTGGGGCAGCCTTTCTCTTCGTCATCCTCAACCCCTGCCAGCGCAGTCACTCCTAATAATATCTCTGTTGTTGTATCGACGGCTCCTGTCAATGCTCCCGCTTATCTGCTAATAATATCGCATTGTGCAATGTTTGAGCGCTTCGACAACGGCCAACATCCGACGTGTAATTAGTCTTGCCTCGGTTTAGAAGAAGTGGTAACGTAACCTTTGAAGTCTGTTCCTCTAATTCTAAATTTTCATGCCCATTTACTTTTTCTTCAAAGGAGTTTAGTTTCGATTAATTTTGGAATGATGATACAGGAATAAAGATATTATTCCTGGCGGTGGTACAATATATTTTTTTGGATCTCCTCAATGCTTCAAGGAGCATCGGGTTTTCGGGTGGTGAAATGGAATAAATCCAAGGTGGTAGAAAAATAATCACAATTATTATGTTGAAACATATAATTAATGATGAAGAATATCTCATACTACATGATGAAACGAATAATCGAAATTATTAATTTAAAAAAAAGGTCATTGAAAAGTGAATTATGCTGATACAGAGCAGGGTATTAAAGAAACAAGGGTGGGCGGTGAGCAAAGTGGCGACGGGATGATAACAGAGGCTGATGAATGGACAGAGGGCCGACCTATGTAAATAGATAGCCGGTTCGTTAATGCGGGGTCCTTAGCCGCGGGCATTTTTCACGTGGTGTGTGACCGCAGTGTTTTGTCTCGGGTTATTGATGCGGTCGGTACTCCGCTTGATGTACGGGCGGTGGGGCTCGGTGGATCCCTCTGTCTTCTGGTTATGCAGATATACCTGACGGATGGAGCCCTTGCCCAAGATGAACCATCATGGACTGAGAGAATACTAGGGAGAAATACTGGGAGAATGATCTTAGAGAAAAACAATCGATATATAACTTTTTTTTTTAGACTTCTCATATCCATGTAAATTTCTGCCTTATTCCTGATTAAACTGTTAGGATGTCCATTTAAGTTGATAAAAAATCGTTTGTAAAGTTTCGTTATGTGTTGTTCGACTGTTGCTAGATGGAGGTTTGTAAGTAACATTTAAACTATAAATATCTCACAACACATTAGCGTTGCTAATCAGATTTTCAAGGGAATTGAATTGCAGGTTGGTACATCTTTATACAGATATTAGTTTCTAACCGAGAAAAAAAATTAAAAAAAAGAGTTAAAATCAGGGTCAGACCACTACTGGAACTTATTATATACAACTTTTTATATATAAATGGAACTATTTATATAAAAATTATAACAGAATAATTTTTTCACTTGATATTTCGTGTATTATTGACTTTTCGATTAGAACTTAAATGTTTATAAATATACAAAACTGCAATTATTGATTTAACAAATTTTGTAGCTTATTAATTTAAATCTGATCATAATTTGGTAATAGCCACCTTATTAGAGTTCTCATTTGGCTGGTCTATGAGGTGAGGGGCGAAGCGGGTCTATGATGCGTATTATACCTATTACGTTAAGCTTATAAAGCTTTTTTTTTTTTATGACCAAGCAAGCTAATTATGAAAAAATAATTTTAAATAGCAACCTTAAATTTAAATTCAGCGGAGCCCCCACGCTTCCTTAATCTGTACGTTATGATCAAAATAGACCTAAACCTGTTTGTTGATTCTGATTATTTATATACTTCTTATAGTGGAATCTTTATTACGTTATGTAAAAAAAAAAAAAAAAAGAAGAAAGAACATAAACCAATAAATTTTCCAAGACACTTTGTATGGGCTATCGGCCTTTAAATAGCGGGAAGCGATCCAACATGTCCCTTCGGAACCCCGAGCTTCCTTTTACGCGCGATCAGAAGACAAATGGCAGTCTCATTGGATGTTCCGGGACCCTCCCTAACTGACGGAGGAAGGACAGACGCTAAGTGACACCCGAGATTGAACCCCTTATGAGGAGCCACCATCCGATGGTATCTCGACCTCGGACCTTTAGCAAAGGTCTCCTGCCAGCGGTTAATGAGCTTACCAAAACCGCGAGCACGAACACAGTTTAGTTAATACCCTTATTAGAAGCGCGACCTCCAGGGTATTCGGGTTGTCCTGTCTCGGAGGCTCTCATCCAGCCATCCGCTAGAGTACAATGGGTGCTCAGGAGGAATAACAATCCGTCGTATCCTTCCATAAGGGTTCTTTATGACTAACATGTTCCGCCGCTTGTGTGTCCGTATCTAACACTTAGTTAATAGGCTTTGAGAAGGCAACGCGTGGTTTTGAGGATACATGACAGAATTCTTGATCAACGACATATGAAGTCAAAGGAGGATTTTAAAAATAGTTCTTAGTTCTTCTAAGTTATTTAGTACGTTTTGGGATTTCGTTGTATCATACGTAAAATTCAGGTACTTACGTATTTGATATATATTGTAGTATGTATTGTTGTTGAAGGTTAATCACGAAATAATAAATGAATCATCCTGATAGTCTATGAGTCGGTAAAATATAAAAGTCATAAAAATAACTATGACAAATTAATTGATAGTCCAAATTTTGACCTACATAGCGAACACCATATACTGCAATAAAATACCATAAACTATAACGAAAATTTAATGGTCAATTTTACAATTTATGACCGATTTCCAGAGTATATCCTTCCTGCTGAAAGTATTTAAATGAATGATAATCCTAATACAACAAAGTTAAAATGTTCAATCTTCCTAAACATCATGAGGCAGCAAGCGATACAAAAATGATTGGTATTAACATTTTATACCACCGGTTATATTGACATATATTTCATAATGTTGCATGAGGCTGTTTAGTAGTTTTATTTTCCTCCTTTAGATGGATATCCAAACAAAGAATGAGCGTTTTGACCAGTGCGGATCCAGAACTTTTCTGAGGGGGGCGAACTTTTTTTTTTTACATTTCATGAGTAATGAAGGCCCTAATTTAAAATACATATTAGTACATAATAACGTTGTAAATTAATTTAAATGTTTAAATACAATTCATTTTCAATTAGTGGACTTGAAAAATGACTAAATATAGCTGATTTTATGTAGAAGTAGTAATACTTTATCAGTGTCCTCGCCTCTCAGGGGGGGGGGGGGCGCCCCGCTGGATCCGATACTGGTTTTGACATGTCTGTTCGAAATCCTCTTTAGTCTATTAATTTTATTTCTTACGGTTTATGTATTTTTAGGGATGGGAATACATTATATACGGTATCGATTAAGCAACTGGAAGCATCAGATAAGCAACTGAACCGATACCCCCGAATATATCAATTCTAACAATCAAATAATAAGAAGCGAACTAAGGAAAGCGGAGAACCCAAATTTCGTCATGGAAGCAAATTTATGCAGGTTACAAGACTAGAAGGACCGAGGATCGGACCCCTAGCGATGGAAGACTTCCTGCGACATCGAAATCGTGCCGCGACCCTCGGACGTTCCTGGAAGGGTTTGCGCCGTCGTGAAGAGGGCCAGAACGGTCCGGAAGACGACCGGGAGGTATGAACTTCACGTCAGGCCGAGACAATGGATACTCTTTGTTCCTTTGTATTCGAGAGAGAAGCTAGGGCTTTATGGAAATAGCCGCTCTTGGGAATATCTAAATAAGTCGTTAGCTCTCTCATCTGGCGGACCTTATACAGCTGGGTCTCCGCTAGCCTTACCTTTAAGGGCCTCTTCTGATTGGAGGGGTCTTCTCGTACGAAGAGGGCGGTCAGTAGGCGAACGTCTAATAGTCGGAAGGGTCGTCAACACTCGCAAAGTAGTTCGAATTCGGGTAATAATTTTTGGGAGGTAGATATATTTAGGATAAAATAGTACTATATTTTATTTATTCTGTTTGTACAACTCAGGACATCAACCCCTAAGTTTCTGGGATTCTTGGTTCCTACCCCGATCCTACAACAATATATCCCAATGTATTTACTTAAATCCACTCAAGTTTAGCGAGTAACTCATTGTATTTACCATATTTACTTATGCATTTTACATATTTACCAAATCATTCTAGAACCACGATTTAACAATTTCTATTCTATTAAAATGCATGCTGGTTACAAAGTGATTGCTTATAACTAAAGCTCGGAATCCCGTGCAGTAAAAATTTGAAAACGTGCAATAAAAACTCAAAAACGTGCAAAACCGTGCAATCAAAACTTTAAAACGTGCAAAAACATGCAAAAAAAAATTATTGCTTGAAAATCATGAATTAAATTATTGATGCGAACAATATATAGCTACTTTTAAACAAATAAGTAGCGGAGAGTAAATTGAAGTAAAATCTTTTATTTTTAAAATATTGGTTTTATATTAAAATAGATTTTGGTAAAATAGTGATTTTTGCATTAGTAAAGAAAAATTAAAGGAATAGGTACATTAGAAATGTAACTACAATTGATTATTTTTTTAATCAAAGTTTATAACTAAATACATTTCTAAATTTTTTCCCGTAAAACAGTGCCTCCTGTCACTTAAACTTTCTTTCAATTTAGAAAAATATATCTCAACTGCTACAATCGTTAAAGGACAATATTTATAGCGACTCAGCAACTAGGGATCTACTTTAATTCAACAGTGACTGAATTTCCGTTCAGGCAATCATTACAATTTTTTAATAGCTTTTATTCACGATTTTTTTATAAAAATATTCGAATTTTCTCATAAATGATAATTCCTTTTTCGCTCTTGATTGTTTCCAACGGTTTTCCAACTTCCTCAACTATTTTTATTTGGTCATATAGAGAATGATTTTTCTCCTCTGGTTCTGTAAGAGCAACCACCAAAGCTGCTAAATTCGATCTAATAAATGCCAAATAAGATTGAATGGTAGGATTCATCAATATGGTTTTTAATTTGATAATTGATTGCACATTTTCTTCCGATTCTATGTTTGAAAATATTTCCGGTAAAAAAAAAAAAAATAATAAAAAATAAATAAATCAGAATATAAAATATTTACTTCAAACAGTAACAAGATGTGGAGTAAAGAGTAAAACACTCGCATGTGAGCTGTAATTATATTGGAAAAAAGGATATCTTATAAAGGAAAGATACTACTCAAATTATGGAATCACTAGATGCAAAATCCGGTTGCGTAGGCTTATTTTTAAATCACTCTGATGACACGCACTCATTACCCCTGTTACCGTTCTATAGTTAAAAAATAATTAGGTACTTACTTGTGCTGCAGTGGGCATCAAATTGTGATTTCCTCTCACATCCAATATTTTTATCACAAGTTTTGCAAAACACTACACTACCATCCCTTTTGAGTCAGGATATTTTTCAATCCATCCCGCAATTTTCGAAGACACGCCTCCAATTTTTGGCATTTTAAGTAACAATATACTCGACAGAAGCTAGATTGATAGAGACAGAACGATGAGAATTAAGAAACAAAATGTAAGCATCCAGGAACTACTGAGCCCTTAGTTCTTGAAAATTGGAGGTTTGTGTTTGTTTACATCTCCCAAGTTTCCTTTATTTTTTCCCTATGTTTCCTATCTGTTATTTTTTTATTCCCATTCCTAATTCCCTAATTTTTTGTTGCGTATTTAAGAAAATTAAAATTTGTAATAATTTTTTTCTTCAAATGATGCAATTTTTTGCAATAAAACTTCAAAACGTGCAATTTCGTGCAGTAAACCCCAAAACGTGCAATTTCGTGCAGTATATAACTTCATTAAAACATCCCATTAGGCTTAATTCGGATAAATAACTCGAATTCGCTTTATTCTGACTTTCCAAAAAAAAAGATACAATTGTACGGGAATCCGAGCTCTACTTATAACCCTAAAATGAATTTAAAAAAATACTTATTTTAAATAAATAATTATTTTTAAATTTTTGCACATACGTAGGTATATGCTGAAAATTCCAGAATTTAAGACAAAATATCAAAAATAAAGTCCATCATATTTTTATTTCACATCCCGTCCAAGTCGGACATACCTAAGCGAACAACCGCAGGGTACTAGCTGTATAGGACGCTAAAAATGGACCTATCTTCATAAATAGTGGATGGGTTTATGATGGAGCAATAACACTGGAGTCACGTGGTTTACAACTCAGATAGTGACCAATTAGCCACTGATCGTAACAGTTCATCGTAAAGCTCACTACCCCCTGGGGACTCCTTTCGATACACTGTTGATATTTATGGGGGCGCATCTAGGAGAACAACGGCTGTAATTCTTCGTGTCCAGGCTATCTCTTTTATTTCTCTTAGGATTCAGTAATGATCAAAAGATTTTTTTACTTGGATGTTTTTTTTCATACAAATGTTATTCACCGATAGTTGTATTCAATTTATGTAATTAATTCTATAATAATTACGCCTACTCTGATTTAAATCTTCTTAAAAAAATAAGTACAAAAGACAATTATTTGTAAATCTTTCGTGTAATTTTAATTAAGTATGTTTCTAAATGGTGGATCTATATTTAATTTTACAAATAATCATTAAGTTTTCAAATCGACTTTTGAAATTTAGATAAATTACGATTGCTTCGAATCAACAAAATTGTCTTTATTAAATTAAAAAGCAACAACAATGGTTTATTCCTCAAAACCATGACCTGAATATCGAATAAATTTGATCAGAATATGTAGAAATTATATCAGAAGTTATTATATAAATAAAAATAATTAGTTGCAAACAAAATCGAAAATCAAATATAATAGTCAGGAATTGATTCAAGACTGGAAAGGGGAAAATGATAAAATTACATTTGACTTGGAAAGGGTAGCGATTGACGAGGAAAAGGTAATAATAGATTACGATATGTTTGCAAACGTAATTATTTAAATTAAAATTGCGCGCATCTTGCAAGAAGAGATCTATAAATTCAGAAAAAAAAATGTACCAAAATATATATATTTGAATTTACTATCAATATATATGTATTTATATATATTAAGTTATGAAAAGTTTAATTTTTAAATTTATTATTTTTATCATCATTAGAATAATTATCAATATGCTTAATAGATTCATTCTTTTTCCAATGCAAATTTTACTGTGAACCAATAATTGAAAAAAAAGTTTGGATATTATTATTATATATTATTATTATTCATTTTAGGGAGTTGTAGTGGTGTTTACCAAACATATTAACATCTTTGGTGTTTATTAAACAAAAAACGAAAATGGACGTGCAACGAGTAGGCATCTATAATATAATGTTTAGCAAATTGCAGATAGTTGCCCTCCATTTATTCATGATATTATAGTAAATTATATTATCGATATATGCTTTTAAATTTTAGCATGGTGCGTTAGTAAGCTAGGCAACTTACTTTTAGTTTACTTAACGTTTAAATAAAAACGTTGAATTATTTCATTCTAAATATCTAAATATCGGTATAAATTGGTTATTTCAATTCAATCTAGAACTTTATTTGAAATATCGAAAACAAGATAAAATTATCGAACACAAATAAAATAATATAACGCTATAACGGTGAAAGAAAAAAATGTCCGACTGCCTTCCTCCCTAGCACCTTTGCTAGTATTTAAACGCACAATAAAAATTATATATTTAAAAAATGATATTATTTGAAATGAGAACACTGAATGACTTTGTTGGACGAGTGATTTTGTTGTTTAAGACACATCCACGCCACCAATTTGTTAATCGTACAGCTCAAGAGTCTTCACTACAAAAAATTATAAATAAAATCAACAAATTTTTAAACGTTAATTATTGGTTAATAGGATCCTATAAAAAACAAGAAATGTTGCTATTTATATAAATTGAAACAATTATATTAGAACTGATCATATATGAGATTAAAAACCTTCTTCACAACGACCCATTTATGTCTTGATAAAGAAGTTGAGTTAGCCAACCATACCTCAAGGGATTGTACAATAACACCTCGGCCAATAGCTAGACTCGGTATTTATATCATGAAGGTAGATATAATTCATGTATTCGCTGCCTTAAAGGCTGACATTAGAGACGAAAAGGTTATGCGACCCTCCTCTCGAAGAGATGGGAAGAGAAAGACAGAAGATGTGGAAGATAAAGGGGATTAGCATGGTGTGGGCGGAGAGGTCACTAGTCTTCTGTATGTGGCGGGTCAGGTCTCGCTCTTGATCAGTCTTGGAGTCTAAGCACTTTTCATGGTTTGCCGAAAGGGTTCAGGCTACCCGAGGAACTTAGTTTTTTTTTTATTCTCTGTCACAGGACTTGATCAAAAACTCCCAAATTTTCAAACTAAACAACTCCTTAAGTGTCAAGATATCTAGGTTTATAAATATTATTTATATAATTAATGAAAAATATTTATATTTTCTTCTAAAAATTAACTTATATTAATTTTATCAGAAAATTGAAAATTTTCGTCTTTTCTACCAAGCCCAAGCAAAAACCTGAAATCTTAGGATCGTGTTTCATCAATCATACAGGAACGCCTAGGCATATCATTTCACTTGTCCGCAAGAGGGAGATTTGTGTTGCCGAATTCCAGAGGCTGGAAAAACCGGTGAAAATAAAGTTTACGCTAGGTTAACCTTTTAATATCCAGCGGGTGCGCTATGGGATTCCAGTACATCCGAGCAATCAGGAGTCAGCTGATTACAGGTCTCAACTTATGATTAATTGTGGCCCTGGTCTTGGGTTCCCAGGACAAACTGGGCTGTCTTCAGAGTTTCTCCTTGATAGCTTTTAGATTACTCAGAAATAATGAGTGGATCTGATTGGTATGAAGGCGGGACAATATCAGTGGTATAATTATTTGTTAAATAGGTTTTGAAAAAAAAAAAAAAATCAATCAATCGATTTCTCTCGGTTACTTAAGTCATACTTCTATGCCATAGAAAAAAATTAAATAATCATGTTAAAAAAAAGTGTCATATTTGTTTAATATACAAGGAAACACATTTCAGTGTTAAAAATTAGTAAAATGCCTCTCTTAGGATTTTTATTTTTCTGATTATTATATCGGCTAAAGAAATTAAAGCTTGAGACATTTTTATTAAATTTGCCATCTACTTGCGTAATAAGCAAATATGCTGACATGAGTAATAATATGAAAGAGTAATAATATGATGGCCATATTGTTAGCCAAGAAATTAAAGCAAATCCGAAATGATGATAGTAATATTCAAAAGGATTAGGATTCAAAAATGTGATTCAATACACAATGAAAATATTAAACAATGCAATCCCTTAAAAGTTGCTGTAATAGATTGATCAACTTGATATTTTTGGCTGTAGAAATTCAAAGCTTAAATTTAGAATGGGACAAACATTAGAGAAAAATCGACGAGCTAACAGTAAAAACAACTTTAACATATTTAAAGCTATCTAAGTACTACCACAGTGTCTATTATATAGATGTTGCCAATGACCGTATAGGGTAAAGATGACAAAAAAAAAGGAAAAAAAATCAAATAAATAAACTTAAAAGAATGTTGAGAGCAGTATATACTAATTAAAATGTTAAAGGTCGTAGCTATTTGATGTAATTTAGGCTATGTTCTGTATGTTATAACGTACGAATAAGGGTTTATTATTGTTCATAGGGATGATTTTAAACATTTCAGATATTTATTATCTAAGCCCGGATGTAAAGGTTTTTCTTTTCTTTTTTGTATTTTCAACATATCTTGAATATAAGTACATATACCAAATTTCATATAATCGCTACTTCATTTTTTATCTTTTCTTGCAAATTTGCTCTGAAGTTGTCCAATGCAAGGGATTTTTGAAGGGATTGAACAGTCCTTGGCTCATCTGGAGTGTGGAGGTCCCGACCCTGTGCGATTTTAAGTAGGTAATCGTTAAAAATTCTTACCCTAGTTTACCAGGATAGATAAATTTTCCGACTTCGGACCTTCTAAATATCCTCCTATAATTTAATGTTTATTCCGTAAATAAATAAAAAATTCCTCTGTAGGAAATGTTATTCATTTCCTTACATCAATTACATAAAAAGGCATTGTGACTCTATCAAACCTTCACTGGGAGCTGTCTTATAAGTCCATATATTTTTAACCAGATGCTATACACAAATAAAAGATTGAAGCAGCATTTTAACTGTAAAATATTGAAAGTTAAATAAAAGACAAATAACAAATGGCTCGTTAGCCTAGGAACGAAACTGATTAAGGCCGATAAAAAAGCGCCAGAGCCGAAGAAGGAAGTAGAAAAGAAGCTGGTCCGGGTATGGCAGTGTTAGGAGATTCCTTATCTGCGAGGGACGTCCTCGGAATTATATTGAGCGGTAATAGTCCTCTGTAAAAACTAGCCGAGCCGTGCCTCTCGCAAAAACACTAGTTTGTGTCGGTGTCTCTGCAGGACCACCTGGCCGACCATCGCCTCACTAATGGCTTAATACCTGCGTCCCTATCTAGGGTCGCTTAGTATCTCGTTCGAGGACGGGCTTCTTGAAGAAGATCAGCTTGCGGAGGTAATCTGGGAAGGATCCAGAGCAAGAGGAAATCACTGAGTAAAGAGGATTCAAATCAATGGCACTTACTATCGGAAGTCTTATTGCGACTGTTTTTTCTCTATTTTTGTCTCTGTCCCTTCCTTATGTTTAGGGTAAGGCACTATATCTTGCAAGAGAATTTTTGAGCTTATTACTTTTTCCAAATAAACTGAAGGCCAGGTCCCTAGAAGAAGTGGATCATCTTACCGATCTATGGCACCTACGAAAAATAAATTACTAGCAGATTAGTTATATTCCACTTATCGAAATGTGATCCTTTATAAAAAGGCTGTGTGGAAAAACTGTATGGGGTAATCCTGTTAGCATAGTTTAATTACATTAGAGGAACATATATTTATTATTTGCAATATTATACAATAGTATTATGAAAAGAATTTACGTATTTAATATCAATAGGAAAATTAACAAACCAGTTTTATTTATTATGGATGTTCTGTCATAATATACACAAACAGAACAATGCGTTTTGTATGATGTAATACTGATCAAAGAGGGAAAAATAATAATTTGTCATGATGTGTGAATTTCATGCTATCCAAAAATGTCAAGTTATATAACTAGGAAAGTTGTGTTACAAATGAGATACAGTTTGGATAAATAATTCAGACTAACAAGACCAATAACATTTAGTGACGCAGGACCCACACTCGTGCTCTAGCTAAAGATCATCTGCGGACACATCTCCCACGGCCTTGCGTAACCGCCATGATTGAGACAAATATCTTTAATATTCATCAATCACTAGGTTATAACGTTCTTCATCAAATTTACTATAGCAATTTTATAAATACCTGCTTCAATATTACGACTGACCATCTGCTTGTCCTCTAATGGAAACTAAAAATATGTTTAATATTAAATATTTCCCACTTACTTCCTGTCGACGTGGACGAACTTCATGTCCATCGAGTGGATGGTGGTGAAGACGTTGGTAGCTCCTTGGACGACGCACTCCCTGGTCTCCGGCATCGCGACGGGTGTGCACGTGGCCAAGAAGACAGGTTCGTTCCTGGAACACAGTGGCAGGAAGGAGAGGTAGTGGCCCTGTACAAGAACAACCTGCGAACAAACATGTAATAAGCAAATCATACTGGAAGAATAACATCTGGAAGCCTATAAATAAAATCGTTTAGTATGGTAGTGTATAAGGTTACGATGATGTTTGCTTAAGTTTATTCCTGGTTTTGGAGGCAGTTAGCTTAAAAGATGTAGGACGTTTTTGCTGTAAATTATGACGATAGTATACTTGCATGCAATTCAGAAATCGATATAATTGAAAATTTCGAAAGAATATGATTTATATTGAAAGAATATCATAGAAAATATTTGTTTGGGTAATAGTATCAGTGATTATATTTTCCACGAATACACACGAAATGGAATATTATCTGTTCTTATGTTATCAAATGCCAACGAAGATCTTCTTAGCTATCGTGTATTTAGTTGAACAGGATCTCACAAGAAACAACCACTTTGGTAATCTCTGATCATTTTATGTTAATAATACGGTTTCGAATCAACCACTGCTAGCAAAAAAAAAAAAAAAAAAATCAATCGTTTGTCATAAATCTCAGTCCTTTGTAATATTAAAAATCACTTTTTCTTTGTCAAAAAATTTAATGTGGGTTCGATTCCCGGCCGTTGTAAATCTTTTTTCCTGAAATGAAATTATTTAAAAAGTATAAATTAATTATTTAAAAATAAATAAAAGATTTAACAGCAGAAAGAGAAATGAAAAAAAAAAGAAAAGGAATCACATTAACACAGTCATTTGGTACCGCCTCCAAGACTGCAAGGCTTTTAAAGGAGCATTGTAGATTATAGGACACACATATATGGAAGTTCCTACCCTCTCTATATCAATGCAAAATGTTACAAACTAGTAGTAACTGAGTTACGCCATTTAAGAATGTAAAAAAACAAAACAACGTTCTGCCTAAAATTGTATTAATTTCGTAATAAATTAGAAATTATCATATTAGAACTATAAGATTAAATAGTATTTAGAGGCTGGAAGTTACACGTCATCGCAAAGCTTAATATCACAGAATAGGAAAAACTGAGAAAAAAGTTATTTATTTTTTTTCATGATGCTTATAGAATCTTAAATATCATTATTTGTTATTATTTGGCAAACAATTATTTTCTTTATCTTTGAAGTAAATAAGGCAAATAAAGAACTCAACTCATGATACATCGATAGTTTCAATCATAGTGAGTTGCTTATTTATTTAATTAAATAAGCATTCATATTTATTTAAATGATGCTTAACTTAAAAAATAGTAATGCTAAGAAATCTAAAATGACAAAATAGGGCAATAAGGGGAGAGAATATCTCGGGAGAAGAGTGTTCTAGATGACTAAGGCTCTGCCACGATCGTAACAGTCTAGTCGTGAGTCTTTAGCGGTAGTCCCTCGGCATTACATGGGCTCCCAGCCTGTTTAATATGTGTTTATTCAATGCGCAGCCATATATTTATCCATGTAAATAATCTATTCCTGGAAGTTTATTATGTGAAAACTTTTCGAGCCATGTTAATAAATGTTCCTTTTGAATTTATATGACTTATAAAACAGAATAGTTGTCATTTTTAACAATGATAAACTAATTATTATTGAATATGGTTTTCCAACAGAAAATTTTTTTTTTCTCCTTATTAATATATTTTTTACTAAAGATTTAATTTTAAACATTTATGTGTCGGGATTCTGACACATCATCTGGATCACAAGTATAACAACACATATCTTTGCAATTATCACTTTTTTATCTATGTATGTAATACAGTTTATCTTTCGTAAGCAATATAATGCACAAAATAAAAGCTATCGTATTTCCTAAATAAAAAAGTGATTATTTCTAATATGAGTATTGCTAATATTGGTCGGAAAATAAATAACCAGATGTTAATAAGGAGATTTTTTTTTTTTAAGTTTTTACAATCTTACCTTGTGAAAACTAAACTAATACGATTCTACAGATAATATTAGCGCAAGAATGAGTAACATTTTTTTTTTTTTGGAATTATTACATTAACGTATTTGTTTATTAACATTACCTTACAATGGTTTTCCGGACGATGCTGTAAAGGGATTCCTAAATTTTCCTATCCATGTATATTTATGGAAGCTTTAAGGAGTACCATTGAACAGGCTCGGAACACTCTAATGTAATGTTACGATTAGTAAAAAAAAAAAAAAAAAAAAAAAAAAAAAAAAAAAAAAAAAAAAAAAAAAAAATTATCACTAAATTAATACAGCTGATCAATTCAGGATCCAGTAGGTTACAGAATTAGCACTGGTTCAAAATTTTCTAAAGCTGCCAAAACATTCTGATAAGGTTTACCTTTTTTGTGAACCGGGTTTCAATCACACTTTATTCCATCATTTTAAATATTTATGTGCACTCACTACTTCAGGCATTTTTAATTTGAATTTATGCTTGCTTCCTTGCTATTTAAGTAAAGGCTATTTTCAAATAGAAGGGATCACCTGTGATGCGGTAGTTAGTAATATATATATATGGCCTTTTTTAAGGGAGTAAAATATCCTTGTTTATGCCGTACTTCGGAGAGAACGTAAAATGGCGGCCCGAGACTGTGCGATAACCCATATCCTATTATACCTTTATAGGAAAACTTAAGGAATTCCACTGCAGCGTTGTCCAATTAGTCATAGTAGCATAAAATGACGTTAAGTAAATAAAAAATGAAAAATCTATCCTTGAAGTACATTTTATCAATGGATCCTTTTTTGCCCATATTATCATATCATAAAAAATAAATTTATTCTGAAGTGAAATAGTAAAAAAGAAAATATAACGGCAGGCAAAGAGGTGTCACAAGATAAGGCTGTTCTGCTTCCCGATACCTCAGAGGCGATAGCCTAATACAGGATCGGAACACGCGCTCTCTTTCACCCCCGCTATTTTTCTAGACGCGCTGTGACGCTGTAAATTATCCCGTATATCGCCTGGGGCCAGAGCTGAGATGGTCCTCACACTACAATATAATAACAGCTATCTAATCCGTGCATTAATATCGATAGACCCGTTGGGTATCTCTTTATCCCGTCACAATCGAGATGTGGTACGCTCCTATCTACCCCCCATCTAATTCACATTTACATAAATTTCTCGAATTAATATTCCCCATTTTAGACCGACCCCAGACCTGGCAATTTGTGTGGGCGGAGAAAGCAGAACTGTGAATCGATTTCAATGTAACGATGCTCGAGATAAGGGACCGATATATGGCAGATAGGGCGAGTAAATCTCGGAAGTGCCTTTCTAAATTTAGCAACAAAGAGTGCGAGCATAGTGAGAAATATGCAGAAAGAAATCAGTAAAGCTATTGAATCATGATCTGCGTACCATTTCATTTCAAATATTTTCATTTTATTTTAGTATTAATGCTAGATTTAACAAAAGTATTTTTCAAACAAGAAGCTGATTTATTAATGCATTGTTCTAAATATAGAAATTGTCAAAAGATAGTAACTGATATAGCTCCTTAAATTAAAAAACAAACTAAATATTGATACTATTGGGATTTATTTTTTCAGTGTGCTCTATAGATTTAATGAGATCTGTAGCCACGCTATTGGGACTTCTCGAAGACTTTCATTTTGCTTGCGAGAGACACATAGAC
Source organism: Aelia acuminata (assembly GCA_911387785.2). Taxonomy (NCBI): domain Eukaryota; kingdom Metazoa; phylum Arthropoda; class Insecta; order Hemiptera; family Pentatomidae; genus Aelia; species Aelia acuminata. The sequence goes on along the minus strand of OU426978.1, from coordinate 51,464,870 downwards.
AGCTTGGAGTAACTATGATTCCCATGGCGAACTTACACATCCGGCGAGCGATTTTTATAGATATTACTCAGATTTCGAAATTTCCAGTCGCACTATTATTAACATTCGACTCTAGCTATATTTTTTGATACTGTACATCCCAAAATTCTGAAACCGATCGATTTATAGCGTTATTAAAAACGATTTGTGTTATTATTCCTTGCTTACTGTTCTATCAGCCTGAGAACTGGATTTCGCTATCATGAGAAATCTTCAATCTTTCAATCGAAGTTTCAATTCATTCCCAATTCGGTAATAAAGCAAAATGGAATACAGCAATGAGGTTGGTTAAGAGCAATAAAGCAAAGGATAGACCATTCATAACCAGGTATAGGCCTCCGAGGACAATCCTTCATTGTCAGGGCGATAAGGTTTGGGGTCAGTTGCTACAAGGATCGGGTGTCATCAGTTAAGGATAGTTCGTGTTCGTTCTAGGATCAGCTTGGGAATGGCCTACATCCCAGTCATCATCAACAGCACCTTCAAGCTTAATTCAAGTGTAGGTAATAATTTTGTATAGAAGTACAAGCAAATATGATTTAAAACTCATCGGATCTTAACTAAGAAAGAGAAAAGAAGATGAAAAAAGCTGCTTGCTTTTAAGATTAAATTTATAAAGAAGGAAATAAAGCTCTGCCATAACTGCGGATGCCGGAGATAGAAGATCGGTATCAGAGACATACTCACTTCTAATTCATTAAAAAGAAAACGCCTCCGAAATGTCAATGCGGTGTTAATATAAAGTTTGTCTTTGATTTTTTTAAAATACAATGTTTTACCGGAAATATGTCAATGAGCCTCTGATTCTAAGATTATTGGAATAGATCGTTGATGACCTGATAACACGATCAAACCTAATTGGTCGAAATAATACTGTTGTTATACGATGAAGTATAGTATTACACGACTTGCCGAAGTCCGAATGACTGTCAGTTTCGTAAATACCATGAAGTGCTTATTCCGTTCCAAACATTCCTATAAGTGCTTGAGGCGCTGAAGGTGTTATTAAGGATAAATACGCAGTAGTAAAACTTGGCCAATCCTCGTAACAGTTTGAAAGGTGAGCAACGATAGCTGCGGTTTCCAGATAGATCAGATAAATCAGATCACTTTCCCATGACCGAAAATAGGATCGGGAACAGAAGTGATGGTGCTTTGGATTTCAGAGCTCAGCAATCAGAAGCGAAATATGGCAAATACTTGAAGGAATTTCGTAAGTGGTAATGCAGTTAGTATGGAACTTTGTAAGATATCAGAGTTATTGTAATATATAAAATATTTGTCCGAATACGTCATAGTATTACACACAGGGGATTCAAGATATAGATTCTCATTACATTAATTAGTTGGCGGTATTACACGTAGGTGATTTGACCGTGATCGCGATCAAACGTAAGTATTCCCATTTAGTAGTAATTTTTTTTCTCAATTAGATAAATAAATGGGAAGATACTTTACAGATACTGATTTCTTGGGTCATTACCAGATTTTATCTAGGGGCTTTGAGCATAACAGTTCAGTGCCTTACAGTTAATTAAGCTGCACCAATAGGAGCATTAATAGGGATTAGTTATAAGTAAATTTTATTTTTATTATTAATACATTCGTACAAGAAGTTTTAATGGAGAATTTTCTTTTATTAAACATTTTTCTATCCTTTGACGTTCCTTGAAACAAATTCGATAATTTTTACTTGTCTGTTTTATTTCCGTGGTTTGTAGTTAAAGTTTTATGAGACACACTAGATTTTCGTTGATGTTTTTATCTATTACCCTTGTGATTATTCAATTATAAATGGAATGCCATGTTTTTTAAAATCAATGTTTGTGGACATGGCAAAAAACAAAAAGCGTTATTGCTCCCCTTTTCTGTTTATAAATGATTAAAATGTCGCTGCGGACTATTTCAGTATCTGGATATATAAGATTACTCCTGGTAATCCAGGCTTGATGAATCTTATTTAGAAGGGATGCGAATGTTCACTAGATAATGCCTTTTGCGATATTGCTTTCAGTTAGATACATTTGAAATATAAGTAGGGAAAGTGTTGCGATCGTGATAATTTTTGACTTCGGGTTCTCAACATAAATAAACGTTTTGGACTTGACCCTGAGCCCGTAGATGTTTTAGTTAGGTATGTGACCTTGAAGTGACAGCAAAGGTTACGTCGAAATCGGGCAACCGGAGGCACTTAATTCCAAAGTCTTTATAATAAAAGAATTTTATGATTAAATTAGCAGAAAATAAAAAAAATTTCCAGGTTGAAATTTTGAATTTCCGGAGGAGCGATATTTTATGCAAACAACATATGTGTAAAATATCGATGGAAAAGCAGAGAATTATATAATTTACTTTATAGATTGATAAAGGTAATTGATAAAAAAAAAAGAGAATCCCTTTTTTTTTTTAATTTATCGTAGTCTACAACTGTATTAAAATCGATTCTGTATTAACATATATCCAGTAAGTGTATTTATCTTTAATTTCATCTTATTTAATGAAAACTATAGTATTTATTTTTATGGTAAATAAATTTAATTTTCATACCAACTTCATGGATTAGTTATTACAAATACTTATTGGTACAGTTATTAATAGGCTAGTAATGTTCAATATATTTTTAACAGTTTTTATGGGCGAAGAAAATATATGGAACAAGTTATTCTCGAATAATTATACATTTTTTTACAAACTTTAGTCCTAAGCGAGTTTTAAATATTGAAATATTCACAATAATCTCTGGCGTTTCTGAAATTGCTTGAGGGATAACAAATTAGAAAATTAGGTATCAACCTATTATGGATCGTAAATTCATTTTCTCTTGACCCCCGTTATGTATATGGACCAAAAACATTAATGTTTTTGAAGTAAGAAGGCGGTACCAAAATGACTGTGTTGGGGAAGAAATGTATTTATTTTAGAAACCCCTTGAAAAAAAATTATATAAAAAGGTTTGTATTGAAGACTGTCAAGTTTTGTAATAATTTTAATCCTATCCTATAACTTGACAAAGAATGACAAAAAAATATAGTTATAACCGTGAAAAATTGTAAAGTTAACTGTAAAATTGCTAAATGGCATCTCTACATTGAAAAGACACATCTCGACATGATGATTTTTACTGGAGGTTTGTGGTACAAGTGGAAGGTCTGTTTTCCGAGCAACGCACTTGAATATTTTAAATTATTGTTTACGATACATTTTTCTGTTCATCCAATCACATTACTATTACTATTTTTCTTTCATTTTTTGCATGATTTGGCTTGCCAGCCTTGATGTGAGTGAATAAAAAAATAATGAATAAAATGGTTTTAAATGACCTAAGAAGCAATATTAATGAGCTGATTGCAGAGTAGTAAGGAGACTTGTTAAGGACAAGGAAAGGTCGAAGAAGAGGACAGAGCCACGAAGATAAGAGCTAATGATATGCAGGGCGAAAGGAGTCACTGAAGAGAAGTTGGACGCACGTCGATAGTTTCTCACTGGCCCCTTGGCAGCAGTTTTATTTGTCCCCGGGGGGAGTTCCCACGCCAGTTACCGCGCCTCTTCCTAGTGCGCATCAGCAATGTCTTCCGCCACCGCCGCAATAATAAGCCGCAGCACAAAAAACATTCGTTGCAATTAAGGACGAGATTATCTCGATGGTACCAGACTGTAGATGCGGCATGGGGAGGCTCGAGGGGAATACAGAACTCGATATAAAGGATGGGTCGGCTATCGATGTGAACAATCTATCGTGTGTCATCCTCCGACAAGAGGAATTTAGAAGTATATCAACTGCTTCTGGATACTGACGGACAAAGGAAGAAACTCCATGGAATGCAGGACAATACAATACAAATACTGTTTCATTATATAATTCTTCACACTAGTTCACTTATTGTTAATTTTAAACAGTGATCTACCAAATCTCGGTTAACATAACCAAGATTATAGGCGCTTATTATTATATGCCGAGGTTTCCCGAAATGTTTTTGTTTATTATTTTTACATGAAGATAAATGTGTTAAAGATTCAAAAAATGAAATATAAATTAATACATGTTCAAATTTTTCTGCTGCTCATATTTCCGGGAACATTTGGATCTGCTGATAAAAGGCTTTCTATAGACACTTCAGACGGAACAGAATGTTTTAAGAAACTTAACGACATTATAACGGTAAACAAACAATTTTAGTAAATTCAGTAACATGCTCACCGAAATTTCAAACCATTAACTGGTAAACTCCTATTATTTTTATAAACTTTTTAATACACCTTCTTTTAAATTTCTAATCTAATCTGAATTTTAATGATGAGGATATGTTGCTTATTATATATCTATAAAATATATAAATACCAAGTAAATTTCATTAAACGTAAATTGAATAAGAATTACAAAGATAATAGTTTTTTTTGGGGACTTGGTAGTTTTGGTTGAAAGGAGATCAATAAGTCCCACCAGGTTTCTCTAAATGCGTATATTTCGGCGAACCATCATATAATAATTCGTCACGTTCGTCGAACAAGCCAGTTCCTTTATCATAATAGAATTAAAATAAATTAAATACTTCAAAAATGCTTGAATCAATATTTTTTTGTGTACCTCTGCTTATGTACCTCCAGACACATATGGATACATTCCGAAGACATGAATACATTACAAGAGGTGATTAACTAACTGGACGTCTTACTCATCTCCCATGTGCCGATTTCGAAGAACGGTACCCTAGGATCCTCGAGTATACTTTCTCATAGGATCATATTTGTTCAGAGGGTTGGAGTGGATGACTCCACGGAAGCTCCTTCATCAAGTGGCACCTGGATTCCAGGCAATAGAGCAGGAATAAAACCATTCCTTTATTGCGCAACTTGGGAGCCATCCTCTCCTGATGGATGTACGAGTGGTCTTTAAGCAGTGGGAAATAATAAATTCAAACCTCGTCAATATTACTCTTCAGTAGTCTTCTCAGCGCAGTGGTTTTTAATTACTTAATACTAATAGCCGTAGGTAAATTTAATAAATAGGGCTCTTCATATTAAATTTGATAAATAGGGCTCTTCATATTAGCAATGGTTGCGACAGCCTTATCGTGTAAATTGAAATCACCTGTTACAATGTGTTTTACATATTATTATGTCTATGTGCCTTTAAAGATGATCGCTAAATATATCTAGTTGTATGATATAATTCTTTTTTTTAATATTTAAATATTACATAATTTAATTAAGTTTAATTGTTTATAAATAAAAACAAATCTTCCCTTCCTTAGCGTGGCTCTTCTCTCTAATTTTTATGTTTCTTTCCATGAACTCAAAGATAAACAGGATATAAATATAAAACGTTCTTAAAATATTAATGTGTTATTTATTTATTATTATTTAATTTATTATAATTTATTATTTATTGATTAATATAATTAATTTCAAAATTTGCTTGATTATTAATTCAAACCTTTAAAAATTAGAATTGTGAAATGGGTATCATATACAACCCTTAAAGTTTTAAAAGAATACATGAAGGAAGCAGATTCCTGGGGAGGTTATGTAAATCAATAAATTAAACATTCCTGAAAAGTCAGCAGGTATAAGAAGATAGTAATGTAATCAGCATTAAAATGTTTCTATTTCTGTAACTTACTAAAATATATCTAGAATAATGTATCAGTACTTCAATAATCGTAAATAAATATGATAAATTTGTAATACTCTTCATAAAATTGAAATTTTTGGGTTCTTTGATAGAATTTTAGAATGTTTTCACTTTCACTTACCTATCTATGAAATATATAGTATGTGGAAGTATTGCGATCGTGAAAAATTTCGACTTCCGGTTTTCAACTGAAATACACGTTTTGGGATCCCCTGATTCCAAATAACCAAGTCCTGCGAAATGGTCAGTGTGTTTTTTTGTGTGTGTGTGTGAACAGACTAGTTCAAAAACTACAAACCGTGCGAACCATAAATTAGGTATTTAGTGTATGTATATGCCCGCGATGTGACAGCAAAAATTTCATCTAAATTGGTCAAACGGAGGGGGTAATTTAATTATTAACTTTTTACGTTTTTTCGATGTTCTCAAAAACGGCTCTAACGATTTTGATTAAACTGAGTATTTGATATATTTATATGCCCGAGATATGACCGTAAAAATTTCATCAAAATTGATCAACCGGAGGGAGGACTTTAATTAATAAATTTTGTATCATTTTCACGTTTTTTTTTTATTTACTCAAAAACGGCTTTCACGATTTTGATCAAACTGGGTATTTGATGTATGTATATGTCAAAGATGTGATAGCCAACATTTCATCAAAATTGATCTACCGGAGGGGGCACTTCATTTCATAACTTTTTTCCAATTTTTCGATTTTCTCAAAAATGCCTTAAACGATTTTCATGATATTCGTCATGTTTAATGAAAATTAGGTGTTATTTAATATCAGGTAAGCGCTATCGTTATTCAAATGTTCTGAGCAAATGAAAACAAAAATAAGAAATGTATGTGGAAAAATGAGTAACTTTGAAAAGTGGCATTAACAAAGCGCATTAATTTCTTATCTAAGTAAGTTGGTAAGTGAAAGTTGTGTGTTGCGCGCACGCACCAGATTTTTTTGTTTTTAAGATTCTAGTTTTGCCTTGGTATCAATATTTTTCATATAAAACGTGGAAAGGAATTTTCTTAACGTCAACTTCACCGGAACAATGAAGCCATAATTTGTTTTTTCCCTGAAGCTCAGAGAGGAATACGGGATACCTCCCTCGTTAGGGGAAGACGTAGAGCTGCGGCCGGGAACAGATGAAGACGTTGGGAAGAAGTGGACGCAGTCCATCAAGGGCTTTATGTGTGGGCGTGAGTGGAAATAGTACTCCGGCTTCATACAGTTCTAAGCGGGACTTCTTCCGGGCATTACCCTAACTGTTCTCGATGGTAGGGTAAAAGTATTTCTGATGAATGGGGTGTTAGAGTCATGCAATGGTGCAAAGAAAACTGTTCTTAAAAATATCGTACCTAAGTATTTGTTTAACATCTTTAAAAGTATATTGTTTTCAACTATTGATTATCACATTAATTATAGGGTCTTTTGTTGATTTAACTCCTGAATTTTTATCGCTCCTAGGCACTCATAGGACTTAATTTAATAACTGCATTGAATATTTCCAATATGTATTTGATAACTCACGATGGGTCCATCCCTTACAATAACGAGACATACTCCTCCTCTCTATTAAGATATTGTATTACTTTCTTCTTCCTATAAATGATGCAAGAAGAAGTAGAATTATAATAATTGCAATTAATACACAATTATATATTCCGTGGTCTAGTACTCTTGTAGGTAATCTGGTTTGAATGTACCCAAAAATCTAAATGTTTTTTTCCCAACATACGTAACCATTCAGCGCTTTCCTGGACATCTCTAAATCCTTTACAAACTTTTAAAAATACTCCAAGGATGAAACTTTATTACAATGCAAAATATCTATAGCCCCTTCAACTTCGGAAAATCTAATCAGATTTTAGATTTGCTAAGATTCAATTAGCATTTTGAAAAAAAAAAAAAAAAACTCATAAAGCTGCAGAATCATGTGCAGAAAGAACTAGAATCTACAAAAAAAAACTACCTCGAACACTCATGGGTATTTTTTATTTTAGACCAGGTTTATTAATGTTATGATTGATACATCATATTTTAACAAATTTGATGTTTGTTAAGACACACACCTGTAGCTTTCTTTGCGTACCCATGAACTAAAACGAGACAACAAACAAATTTTGGTTCTTACAACGGGGGAGGGCGAGGGAGCTTGCCCACACCCGAAATTAGAAATTTAACAAAAATTAAGGCCGTATTCTAAAAAATTTTAATCATGCAAAAATAAGCAGTAAAATGTCAACTAAGGTTAATCATTTGTGTTTTATTTATTTATTTCGCAGCCCTACCTTGCCTGGTTGGCAAAAAGGGGTTTTAGCATCAGTTAGAGGTTATGGATTCCTGGGTAGCAAACAATTGCTGCTTTAATCGTTTGTGTTTGTAGCAATACCTACACCCCACAAACATCCCTTGATCATCATGAAGTATAAGAGTGCATAGGATGCGCCTAACGAAAAGAGCCAATTTAAACAGAAGACTCCGAGAGATGCGAGATATAAAGAGGGACCGTATATAGTAAATAAAGATGGCCGGAGACAATTAATTATATAAATAAGGGCTAGAGCGCAGTAGCAGTAGCTAGGCCGCGGCCGATCATATCTGCCGGCTAAACATGCTAATGAAAGAACCAGCCTCTCATATCGCTCCATCTTTCCCAGAACTCTGCCCCACACCGCGGTATCCCACATCCCTCCCTCTTTCTACCTATATATATACCACATATAAATACAAATAAATTAATTAACTTACATACCCACATACGAGTATATATACCCAGATATGCTCACTAACACATAAGATATATGGGTACGTAAACAAAAATAAATAAACAATTTTTGATTTTAGTTCTTTCCGATCAAGGTCTTCGTTATGCCTAATTATTAGGTTTTTGGGGGGGGGGGGTAAGCACAATTATAGCCATGAATATGATTTCCCTGAAAAATGCGGGATGATGATAGGTAAATGCAATTGTCAGCCGTTTGTGAGTGAATATTCGTATTTTACCCTTGAGTCCGCGTAGTTGTTTTTATTTCATCTAAATGAAATGTCTAAATGAAAAAAAAAACCCATAGTAATTAGTTAATGAAAATTTACGTGTGCGAGAGCCAAGTTGAGCCAGAGGGAAATGAGTCGGCGACGGTGGTGGTTCCTGGTGGGGTCGGGGAACCCCATGATGACCCAGGTGATCGAAAAGTCCCGAGAATTGTAAATAAATAAATAAAAATAATCAACCTTAATATCAATACTTTATTATCAAGTAAGAATGTCTAAGATTTCAATTTATTTTCTGAATTTCCTATAAAGAAACTTTTTGGACAACCGTCATGGAGGGCATGGATAGAGATCTAATATTTGGATTTCATAAAAGTTATGTCGGTTCTTGAAAGGAATTAGGTATTTGTTTATTTTCATGTTATGCATTAGCCTTCGACGCCGGATTGACTAGCCATGTATATCAGAAAGAGAACCTTCCAAAAAAGAACCATTAATTCAATTATCATATCTCTTTCAATCCAATACCCATAATTATCTTTTGAGACGAATTCAGTTAAATTTGAAATTCGTGCACTTCCCGACATTATTAAAAACAAATATTTAATGGTACGGCTGCTGTTTGAAAAATATATGAAATCACTACCATCAAAATTGAGCTAAGTTCAGAGCCTTCATATGAGCGGAGTGTTGAGGTTACAAAGAGGGCCATTATGGGAAATCCGACTATCGGTAATTGCAAACTCAGATTTTCTTGGACTCTTAATAATAATAAACTCTGATTAGATTGTTAGATTTGGCCTGTTTATTCATCAGCGAATAAACTCTGATCTGGACTGATAACCAAATAATTGCGCAATAGTAGTAATTTCTATCATTTATTTTGTATACATTATTCTTTCAATCGTAATACTTATACTAGTATATTGATAATATGGGACCGAAAGGTAAAAGTGATAATTTTTTTTTTTTTGGTCCCCCCTTCTTCGCCTGTTAGGCTATACGGGGTTTCCAGGGCCAGGGGAGTGGGTGGGGGTTTGATGCCGAGTATTATTAAATGTCCCCTGGCTCCGGGTTTTTGTTTTGAACTTGTTACCTTTTGGTTCTCATTCATACGTTGCCATGGGCAACGCGTATTTTCTGACGCGTTTGCCCTCTCGGCCATCCCGTCACCCAAGTGATAATCATTTATATTCTATAATACAGAGTTTAACACATGTCAATAAAAACTCCTCAGAATAAAGGAATTAATATCAGGGGTTGGATTGAATCCCTCTTACCGCACATGATATTTTGAAAGGGTGTCATAAAGAAACGATGGGTAATTTTAGTAACTGCAATTGAAAGCCAGTAAAAATAAATAAATAAGGTCTAAATTTAACTTATGCTACACTTCATGGCTTTTGGTTGGGATTATAAAGATACGGATGTTTGCATTAATACAATCCCTCTGGGTGGTCTTTAAGTTCTATATGTTTTTCTTTCATTTTCACCTCGTCACATGTATTGAAATCCTGTGAAGTTTGAGAAAGTTCGCTGTACCACTTAATTTCTAGATAACACGATATGGCACTAACTCCCCTGTTCCTACTCTCTTGAGAGTTTAATTAAATCTAATTATAAACCCATCGGTGAGACGAGACCACACTTAAAGTTTACCGCTAAATGTATAATTTCAGATCCACTTCGTGACTTCGGGTGGACCCCTCGGTGGATTCTCCTAGGACTGGTCTTCATCGGGCATAACCTATGGGCGATACCCGCCGCAAATTGGGTTAATCTCCTTAATGGGTCTTCCTTGACGAGGTAATTATGAGTTGTTGAGATGTATGAGACCCGCCATTAGTTATATGACCTGGCTAAGTGTTTTATAATTAAGTCGTTACTCGCTCGGCAAACACTAACACTCTCCAATTACGTGTCTCAATATTAATAAACTTTACATCGAAAGTAATTATTATGAATATTGGGGTGGCGTTTCAAATTGTTATGCAAAAAATAAGCATTTACTTCTCAGATACTGGTAGAAACAACTTTCGGCAACTTTCAGAAACGACTTAATCAACAGTGGTTTCATTTATGTATTAATTTTAGGTTTAATATGTATATTTAATATTCTTTCTATAAACCACGGAAAGTATACAATTTAAAAATCGAAAATACACTATAATTAACATGTCTAATGAAACATAAGATTTCTAACTTTGTGGGTTCGGATGGTTGTGAAGTTTAATATGGTAGGGTATCCGGTTTAGACGTAATCAGCAATGTACGGAAATTATAAATCATTTTGTTCATACCTAATGATAACGGTATTTAGAATGTCACGAAGGTTTTTGGATTGGTAATGATGGTTTAGTAAGTCCATAAGTCCTATTTAGCCTTACTATAATTATCTATGATTCATTGGTAGTTAATGGGAAGTTTAGAGCATTAACCAAGTAATAGGAATCGTCGAGCAGTTTCTTAGACGTTTCTGTCCCGTATGAAGATTTCAAGTAAAATGCTTGTTAAGGTGGATTTATAAGTAGCCGTTCTCTTAAAAAGGTATTAATGGGTTATTATTGAATAATTATGTATATGTGGGGCACAAGTGATTTCAAAGGGACAACCTTCTAACAAAGGGGGTAAACGAGATTTGATGAGGTCCTTGGAATTTATTTTAACTGACACTAAGTTTCAGGGCTGATATAGTTGGGAAGCAATTCATAGGTAAATATTCACTTAAAGCATCAGCATAAAAGAGGATGACAGTGTTAGGATGTGTAAGCATGTTAGGGGTATCAATTCGTAAATGAGGGACGGAGGTCTATCACCTTGAGGAACACCAGCAAACTAGGAAGGGAAGATAATCTGGTAAAATTATGATTGGTTGAGCAGAGGACGGCTCTGCTTGGCGTCACTAGAGCTTACAAGTCAACTTTGCATGACGCAGTGCAGGTTCTAGCGGGGGTGGTTCCTCTCGACCTCCTCCTGCAGGAAGAAGTGACTAAGTATGTATACAAAAAGGAAGGCTCAGCAGGAATTTCGGACACTCTAAGGACGAGGATTGTTGAAAACCCAAACAAATGGAAGCAGATAATCCGGGAGGGTACCATTGAGGAATGGAGCCGAAGGTGGGCAATCTCCCAGAAAGGAAGCACCCTCAGGAAATACTTTCCTACATTAAAATCCCGGCTATTGGCTAAATGGGTCCGCTCGAACTATTGGGTTCACAGTTCCTTAAGGGGCATGGGGGTTTTATAGCCCATTGGCAAGAACATAGATCCCCACTGCTCCGCTTGTGGTGTCCCAGAGACTGTTGAGCAGGTGGTCATGACCTTGCACTGTATTTGATGGAATAAGGGCCTGTATGCTGAGAACCACGGGACTTTTCGTCCTCACTGAGCAAAGTTCCCTCATCTGGTCAGCAAAGAGAATTTCCAGCGGTTTAAGGAGTGAACCATTGAAAACCCTTCAACCATTGAAGGGTGGAAAACGGTGTTGGGTCCAGCCCACTTCAACATTGGGGCCCGGAGAAGAGGACCTGGACCAAGAAGAACACCATAGAAATTGAAGCGACCTTCCAGAATCTTCCAGCTCTTGGGGACAGCTGAAGAAAAATAAAAATAAAATAAATTGTTAACTAGTAGTAGTGTGTTGTTGCATAGTCATGTGTAACATACCGCTACTGCTAATACCCGTATTGCCCGTGAGGCATGGAAGGGAGGAAAAAATAATAATAATTATTTTATTACAGCTATAAGGTAATAACGGATAAATCGGAAATATATTTAGGGTAGGTATCAACGACTCGACCAATAGTATATTTCAAAAATGAAAAAAATTAAATAGTTTTCTAAAAATTATTCACAAAACAATTGTATTTAACATATTTTTTTTTTCACTAGGTGAGAAGCTTTTAATTTATAAAATTATTATTATGGCTATAAGCAATTCAAGCAAATGATCCCGCTATTGACTTTCTGCGTAGTAATAAGATTGTGATGACTCAAGAAGCCGGCAATGGGAAACCTGTGAAGGGACACTGATGAATGGTGAAGAAGTGTAACCCCAAGGACTTGGTCGTTAATTAATGCACTCTGCCGAGAGCTGCAGTAAATTCTTCCACTTACCGATAACTGAGGGACATTCCTTATTGCCTCTCCGGCGGCCAGCGTCCCGCGCTTTACGCGAAACAATAACATGATTAATCTCTCTCTCTCTGTATGATTGGTTAAAGAATTTTCAACAACTCTTTATTTTTACGTATATATAGACATATAGGCGTAGCACCTTTTTTTTTTTTTAATTAGAAGCTCCAGTATATATTTTTTATAAAAGCTTTTAAACCTCTCAGCGAGTTTGACAATAATTACGAGTTTTTATTATTCAATATTACGAAAATGTACCGTTTAAGATGAACTACTTTTTAGTTTTGGCCAGGAATTTCAGGAGTTTTTATGTAGAATAGACCACAATAAATCATAAGAAATAGATTGGACAGGTGACACCACATAAGACATCATGATATAACCATATTTTTATTTTTCTTATTTATTATTTTTATTTATTTTTTTGTATTTCATATCATTTTCTATTTCTAGATTGTTTGAATTGTTATTCTATGTATAATTTTATTGTAATGTAAACATTTAGGAATACTTAAAGTATTTTAGTATTAATACAATTTAGTAATTTTGTATTTTGTATTAGGTTTTGTATTTTGTATTTTGTACTTTGCATTTTGTTGTTTCCTTGTTGTTTCATTTTGTTGTAAAAAAATATTCTGAAAAATAGTATTTAAATTATTTTCCTGCACCCAGTATCATCCGATGGAAAGTGTAGGGCTTTATGTAAACAATAAACTCTCCCATGCCCAGGGTTACTGGAACGGGGAAAACATAAAAAATAAAAATAAAAAAATGCAGCACATAAATCATGTACTAAATTGTTCCAAGGTTAAGTAAAGAAAAAAATAATATAAAATCGTGAGTTTAAATAATTCCAAGTACAATATTTATGTACTGTGTATGTCTGCAAGATTTAGCAGTTGGTCCTAGATAAAAATTTCTAGGGGGGGGAGATTGGACATTAGATAAAAAAAAATAAAATACATAAATCAAAGCGTACAAACAGCACGTTTATTTATTTGGAAAATATAAGGGTCTTTATTATATCTATCTATCTATTATCAGAATCTTATATAAATATGTATTCTTGTATATCTAGTTTTTTTGAAAATTAAAATCCTCCTATTAAAGTTCCTAACTACACTTATCATAACAACATCGTACATCACTTCTTAATATTCCTCTATTTTTAAATTTACCCCAACGAACTACAGATGATCACTTATTTAGGTTTATCTCGCACTAATGCTAGCAACTATTAAGGGCATGACTAGTAACACGAGGAGACAAATGTCAGAATACAGATCTCCGTTCCTGAATTATACTACTTAAATCCAGTCTTGAAAACGTTCTGCTGGTTAATATAATTTATTATGACTGACGACTGGCATAAACATGAAATTCTTTATTTATTACCGGTATTTTGACAGTGCATGTAGCAAGTAAATACATTTTTTATTATTTTTAAAAATGGGTTTAATAAATATTATTTTGAGAACTGTCGTGACAGTCAAAAGATGCACTCACCTTCTGATCGCCGAACCTCATCTGCCTTCGAGCGTTCCTGGAGACGTTCATCCGGCAGAGGAAGATCCGTGTCTCGTCGGCGGGGTTGGCGGGGGACCGGAGGAGCTCGCTCTGGATACCCTGGTGGTCCTGCTTGTCGATCATGTCGTACATACTGTCTCCGTGAATAAGCAGGTCTTCCTGAGTAAAAAATCATAAAAATAAAATAAAAATCCTGTAACACAACCAATTAGGGTCTCCAAGGAGTTCAATATGTACGAGTTTCAACTTTAATTATGTGCAAGGTGTGATTTACCAGAAATCACAAACAAAATTAAAATTATGCTCCTTACCATTTTTTTCTACAATGGTAATATTAATTAAGAGTGCCTCTTGTAATATTATAAAGCTTATATTAGGCCTGGATTTAAATGAGATTCCACAAGATTCCCTGTCTTGAAAATGATTTATAATCGTATATCACATTAGAATGAATTTAATGATTTAGAAGTAATGGATATACATAAACGATTAATTAATCTGTGATGTAGCCCCCCCCCCAAAAAAAAAAATACAAAATAGATAAATATTATATTATCAATATAACATAGCTATAATAATCAGGGTCATTAGGGGAAGTGTGACTCATAGCCATTACCTGCATGATAACGGGTTGTGAATATTTAATGTCCGATCGTAAATAATTACTTTATCTTCATCATAAGCAATTTTTAATAACATATCTATCGTAAAATTTTGCTAAAATCGGAATATCTCATCTTATTTGAAAGAATAAAGTATTTATTATTCATTTATGTTCTTGCCTCCACCAGGTTTCTCCAGTGGATGATTTGCAATAGGTTTTTTATACTTTATTTCAGTTGAATATTTGTTATTGATTCGTACTATGTGTTAACTATTAATGTATTATTGTAATTCGCTGTGGGAAAGTTCGTATATGTTTAATAACTCGTGAAAAAATTACAAATAGCTAGCATAAGCACCTCATAAAATGCTTTGTGTCAACTGCGATGCCAACACACATGCGTCGGCTAACTCACTTTGTTATTTTGTGAGGGTCCATCGCAGACCAGAGATTACAGACTCTGGCACAAACAGCCTAATAGGGTCCGATATCCTCTTGTTCCGCAGGCAACATCCTGGTCACTGATGAGGACCTGTCTCCAGGATAAGTATAGATCCGCCAAGGACCAAAATACAGGTTCCATACATTCCTATCTCGATGAGCAGCATCCTTCGCATCCCTTAAGTCCACCCCATTCATCAAATCCCTGGATATCCTTCTATGCCTGAGGATATATTTATCACAACAGAAATACGCATACACATGTTTTCAAAGATCAGTATACCAAATTTATATATTTATTATGTAATCTTTTATTGCATTAGGCATGCCAGAATAGAGGAGTTGAAAAGAGGACTCGATGAAATATAATATGAAAAATAGCTTAAAAAGATATTAAAGTACCTATATGTTAATGATGGAAAGATTTCGAAATAGCTCGTTTGTTTGTTTAACGTCATTTTTATGCCACTACGGCTAATCGGACGATGCTACAATAGGAGTCCTAAATTTTGCCTACACAGGTATACTTAGTGTAGATAACTTTGACATCACACAGGACGCGAAACCACGACCTTCATTATTGTAGGTTGCTATGCTAACCACTACACAACAGGTGACTTTTTGGAAATAGTTCAATTATTTTTAGAGAGCTTACTATTATTTAAAAAAAAAGATCTTCCGCACGGATGTTGGCTGTAGCTTTTGTTGAGTAGAATAACGAGATGCCTACCATGAATTAGTTTGATTATGATAATTTTTTTTAAATCTATGAATTCAACCATATAATGATCTACTTGCCATTCCTTGAAACTTAAAACGATAGAAAAATTCAATCTTGTTCATGCATTATTAGTAAGCAATGAACTTAAAAAATTAACTTTTTCTTTGGGACAGCAAAGAACACTCCAGAAGATGCACCAAAGATTAGTACCTGGCTGATTATCATTAGCCAATGAGGGAATCCGAAATGGGATCTGATAGTAAATTCTCAACGAGCACTAATTGGTTTCGAGAGAACTGGCGATTGACAGAGACAGAGTTTGGTTACTTCACAGTCAGCCCTTATCTTTCCGTAGCTATTCAAAAACATGATTACTAGCTAATTTATCTCAGCTTTCCCCAGGCGGCTTACAAAGGAAAAATAAATTACCGATCAACATAGACGCATGTAAATATAAATTTACTACTGAAGATAGATTCGATAGTATAAGTTTTTTTCTGTTTCTTTTTAGAATCGAAGGCAAAATAGGAAGAGATCATGGACTAAAAAACTCATCAGAGTTTATCTGACTTGATTAAGCACTAAGGGGACTTGATTGCTATTACGGCGCTTTAATTGGACTTGAAGTAATTTGCAAAGCCTTAAACTCTCTTGGGAAACGTTGGAAAAAAAAATGTTGATAAGTGACAATTCTGCGCTTCTTATCCTCCAGTTGACATGGACAAAAAAAAAAAAAAAAAAAAAAAAAAAGATTTCCAAGGCCAATTAGCATCGGTACATGTTCCTTTGATACACTCAGTTGTGGGTGACAGTGATTAGTGGAGAAGAGAGATTGGATTGCCAGGTAAGGGGACTTGCCCACGGTTTTCTCAGAGGATTATCAGCTAAAGGAGGCCAAAACGTTTCTCTTACTTATCTAAGCTGGAACGAAGGAACCATGTCAACGTTTGGAAGGCAAAACAGAACAATTATGTGAAAACGCACTAAGTGAAGTAATAAAGGCATCAAAGTGAAATATACCAGCGATATATCCGAGGTAGTTATCCGTATACAGCGGTTCCCTTTTTGGACCATCCTAACGGCCGCTGTTACACAGAAAACGGCCATTGTAGGGCCTGGGAACTGAGGGAGGTCGTGGGACGGGAAAGTGAAGAGGTGGATGGCTCCTGTCCTCGCGAGTAATGGTAACTACGGGAGGCACCGTTTCGGCGGTATAGGGAAAGCGGAGTATTTATTGAGATGTTCATATTGAAGATTTGAAGGGTGTAAATTTTCAATTTATAATAGAATTACTCACTAAAATTTTTAAAGCTTATCTTTTGATTTAAAAAGAATGTTTCTATATAGAGTTGAAAAAAAAAAAAAAAAAAAAAAAAAAGAATAAAGATTCATCCTATTCGCTAATTAAAGCTGTTCTGTAATTTCAGGGATATATTAATTTGCCCCTTAAAATCGTTTTAAAACCATATTACTGATATTAGATTCTCCACTCGCGGAAGGAATATTATGGCGTCTCGATACCCATTAAAAGAATCAAATGGTAATTTTACTATTTTTAAATTATTTTTTCATAAGGAAACAGACTACCTACATTTCATTTAAGCAAAACAAATAGTGATTGTTTGGATAAAACATTGCTCTCATAATTTGTAGCTTTTCGGCGATCTCTAAACTTCGCAATTCAAGTTTTTGTATTATTTTTAAATTCGGCACACAGATTTATTTTTATTTCATTCATTTTATTTTCAGATTATTTATAACCTGTCATTTTATTCACAATTTGTATCTTTGATTATTTACAAAAAAATTATATAAATATTTTAATTTTTTGAAAATTATAATCAAATAAATTTTATTATTTTAGGAAATAAATTTTTAGAACTCATACCAACGAAAGCAAGGCAGAATCACGATTTTCGCCACGAGGTGATGGCTTAATGTTGCTGTACCTTCATTGATTTCTTACCATATTAGTAAAACGTTTATGAAAGCATTGTAAATAATAATGCTAAAAAAAGTAATAATTTTACAAAATTTAAATTGACTGTATTAACCATAAAATTCTGCCGCCTGATTCAAATGCAACTTTACCGCTTAATTGAAACTGTACAGCACAAAATTAGACCAACTGGGAAACAGTAATTTGTCCAGCCAGGGGCAACGCTGGACTGTAGAGCTGGACAATAAGTAAGCTGGTGGATTAATAATAATAATTACCATAACGGAAAATTCGAACTTTTAATATTTAATTTTTGGCATCAGTAAAAATACTGATGATTTGAATATCGTTACTGCAATACAACACAATTGAGACCTTATGTGTGAGTTGTGAGATACTTGTTCTCTTCCTCAAAACCTGGACTTGCTTCAAAGTGGCTCCATTCTGAACTGCATTCAAGTTCTTGCTACAGTGAAGTTAAAAGATAGGATTATGGTTTTTTGAACAAAATTCCATAACCAAAATAGCGGTTGCAGCGTTATTATTAGAAAGAAATTATATATATGTAAACATAGCAGTGGAATTTTTGCAAAAGTTTTTTTTTAATGCAAATTAGTTATGTTAATTTAATCTTTTATCGTAAGTAACCACCTAATTCAATTTTATATTAATTTTCAATATTTTATTTTTGAAGAAATATAAAAATAAAATATTTAAAATTTATATGAAATTTTTTTTTTTAAATATTATCCTCCTCCGACCATTCGAACGAACCAGAGCTCCGAAGAGGAAGGTGGCGGGAGAAGACGCTCCGTGGGAAATAGCCCTGATTACACTTAGACTGTGGCTGGAATTAATCCGATAAAGTGGCGTACTATTATAATAATGGTCGTGGCCTATCTTGTGAGAGATCTGAGGCACGTGGCCCCACCACCTCCACGGCACCCAGTCCTCGGGCTATTAGCTAAACCAGGGCGAGGTACCTAACGCTTCTTAGCTAACTATGGGATATCTTCTGGGAAGTGCCTTACCTTTAACGTAAAATGAAAAAAAAAAAGATTAGGTTAATCCTTAGGTTGATTTTATAGAATAGATGTTTATAAATATACTGTCTGAAAAACTGGGTAGGTTACAAATATAAACAAGTTGATTCAGTTCTTAATCGAGAAACTGTGGGAGGTGATTTTTGATGCCGTTTTCAACAAGAAATGTCCATTTGATGCATGCCCCGATTCCTATCGGAAAAGTAGAAGTTTTTCTAAAATTATTGGAGCAGGGTACTGAGAGAAAATAAATTCCAAAATGTCTCTGATGTGACTTGTTTGAAGAGGAATATTTTCCATTTTACAAAAATTAGAACAAAGGGAAGAATTAGGCATTAATATTCAGAAAATATATGTAAGTATAAATAATGATACTGTTCGGTAGAGATGAGACTTAAGGTGCCCTTACACCTTCGGTTTTTTCGTCCGTTTGAAGCAAGGTAAGGTCGAAAACAGAATTCAAACACTTCGTATTGGAACGATGTCGTTGAAAACAGACCTTGTAAGGGCGCATCATTCCGAACCTTCGGTTTTTTCTTTTTAATTTAAATACATTATTGGTTCTATGTCAATAATAGTTTATTTTTCTAGAAGAAATAATTTAATAAACATTGATATATTTATTTTAGATATAAGATTCTAAAAAACTTTTTTTAAATTATACCTAAATGTTCACCTCAAATATGATTCCATCGTCATCCTCAATCAAAAAAGAAAGCAATTATCTACGTTTTTTTTTTTTTTTATATAAATTATTATTAGTTTTTTTTCCTTAATATTGGTTGCGATGGAAAATTAAATGATATAATTAAATAAAAGTGATTTTGAATTTATTTTTTGCCCTATGGCTTACTAGAAATTAATAAATCCTCGCCGCGCTTTTTAACACTATGTACACATCTGGTAGAAGTTTTTACAGCCGTACAGTTTACAATGCCAGTGTCTCCATAAACATCGATAAACCTTTTTTTTTTTTTAACATAGAATTTTTTTTTATTTTTTCTTGATTTTTATTTAAATGAAAAAGTACCTGGAGTGAAGTTATCTTAATGATAATTTCAACCTTCATGAAGAAAATAAAACGAAACACTGAATGAAAACACAAGAAAGGTTCTGGTACGCCGAGATCTAACCAAGCTCTAAATGGTTGTTGGTTGATGTTTATTGTCCCGTTCTCACACCCGTATTTCTTACATTTCAAGCTTATATTTAGGTACTTACTGTAAAAGCTAAATGGCTAATTTTTCTTTACAACAGTACTTTTTCAATAAAAAAAAATAATAAAGCATCGCCTTGAAAACATCGACATCGAAGTCGTACCATCCCTAATAGGGTTTAATCTTAAAAAAACAAAAAACAAAAACAAAACAAGATAATTGAAAAACCTCCCTAAGGGGAATAAATTGATTTCATATAATAAAAGTATTCTTTTGTGAAAGTATAATTTCCGCATATATAGTTGCTGATTTTCCATTCTGCTTCTCTCATATTGTAAAACTAACGGATATCCTATTACTTCCTCTCTATTTCCGACTTTATCCTGAATGCTGCTATTCTCTACAGGACTATTTGAAATAGATTTATATTCAGTGTGTAAATTATAATTTAGTGAAAGGTCCTTACCCGATAACCTAATTACTCCAAGGGAACCGTTGGTAAGCGCGACCTCTCCAACAGCTACAAGACTTGGAGGAGAACATCGGTTCCTACACGTCGTGTACCCTGGCTTACAGCCGTTAAGGAAGGAGATACACCTGAGATTAGCTGTACAGGTAAACAGCTTGGCTAATGCAGTCTCGAATGCGGTCAGCTGGTCAACTTAAAGGTCTAGCCCTAACTCGATAATAAACAATTCTGAAGAAGGAATAGGGGGAAACTTATTCGATGGAAAGGTCCAAATTTCTTTTTTCATTCATAGACCCACGTTAAAAGTTATATATGTAATTGCCAATATCCTCAAAATGAACTGAACTTGATATCGTTTATATTTTGTTCCGATTTTATTTTTGTTTTCTCCGGGTAATGATTGAGGGAAGACAAGTTGTGGTAAAAACTGAAAGAAATGGATTGACTCCAATATTCTAAAATTTTGGACCCTTTGTTTATGCTTTAACTTTACAGTTATATTGCTCTGTTAACTCAATTGTTACCAGAGCAACTCAATCTTGTTAACTCAATGCCCATTATTTTTAGATATTGAGATTTTGATTAATCATATATTTAATCAAATTTGAAAAAATGCATTGCTGAAACTTTGCTTGTTACGTTTTTAAGAACACCTATAAAATTAACCAAAGTGGACATGTGCTCTTTCAAAACTATATGATTTAATTATCAAATGCTTTGCAAGTTCTTTTCCCTACTGGTAATATAATTGGAAAGAAGAAGTAAATGAAATAAATGCATACACTTTCATCATTATTTTTCAAGATTGCCAGATATTTACGTGGTATTAAGAGATGTAATTTATATTCAAAACATGCGGATCTTCTGACAAGAAAAAATTTCTACAAGCAGAGGTCAAATTAATCATGGCTCTAATGTTATATTGAAATGAAGAAAATTACGCATCACCTTTTTTTTTTTTTTTTTTTTTTATGATTTCCTTTTTGATTAGCAGTACTATTTAACCAATCTTCCGAATCTCCGTTTCATAACCGCTAAAAATCTCATGATCTTTAACATTTTTTTTAACAAACAAAAATTATTTGAAAAATATTTGTAACAAGGATTATTGAAAAATATTTTACTTGGCACTTGAATATTATTAATAACAACACTTAAATATTCACTTTAATGTCAAACAACAATATCATTGCTTAGGGGCGTAGTAAGTGTTAACTACATTAGCCATCTTACACTATCCTAACTTTATCACTTTGGAAGTAATCGAAAAACGTCTATAAATTATTCGAATTAATCTAAAAACAAAAATTTAAATTGTCAATCTAGAGATTAATTATCTATGTTTGTCTGAGATTCCTTTTTTGGGGCCGGCTTTGAATTGTCGCGAACCAGCGGTATCATTAGTTGTACATGCGCTTTCTCATAATTGAAATAATATTCCATTTGAAATAGGAAAACTAAAAAAAAAAAAAAAAAAAAAAAAAAAAAAAAAAAAAAAAAAAAAAAAAAAAAAAAAAATAAAAAATAAAAATTCTAGTTAGTGTTTATGTTATGAATTGACAAGAAACTGAGTCAGAAATGTATGATAAAATATGGAGCCTCATTGTTGGTGGGAAGACACCTCTTTGTCCGGATTGGCGATTAAGAAATAACTATGAACATTATTTACATTATAGTTCAGTATGTTATCATAGTAGTTCATAGTAGTTAAATAATTTACAACCTGTTAAAAGAGTGCTCAAAAAAATTTCTTTACCTGCCAACTTACGGTCTAATAAATAACTAATACTGATTTTTTTTCAAAAATGTAGATAATATTATCTTTGAAACTGTATTTATTTAGGTTGAGTTGGTATAGTTATTTATATAGGTAAAGTCCCTTGATATAGTTATGATAGAGAGGGTGTTATACCTAACTATCATATGAGGCTCGTGTAGTTATCACGTGGGAGATCACTACACCTGGGGTCAACACTTGTTTAGCAGCCTGGGCACACACTCTTGTGCAACAGCCCTTTCGCTTTCCTGCGGGGCACTCTATTAGTTTATATATAAATATATGTGTATATAATAGAAGGAGAATATAATAGATGTTTCTTTAAATATTCCCAGTATAAAGCGAAGAAAAAGTCGGAAAATCACTTCGAGAAGATTTTGTTATTCAAACCGATTCTAAAATTATTTATAGATTACAACTTATTCAACAAGACTTTCGAAGGTATATGGGAACAAATAATTTAGATCTGAGTCTCTACTTCGTTAGGGTGTTTTTGTTTGTTGTTTTTTTTTTTTTTTTTGTACTTACATCTAGACCTCGATCTACTGGGCCACTTTTATTGGGTCTTACAGTCCTACTTATTATGGGTTGCCATCAAATCCAGATTAAGTTTACATTTTTTTTTAATTAAATAAATTTCTAGAAAATCATAAAAATAAAATTTTTCTTTGGTGCTCTAATATATTGTAAAAAATTAATAATTGACCTTCGTTTTCCTAAATATATAAGGATTCATTTTTCATCCAGGAATTAAAAATTATAATAAAAACTCTCACATCGCACCCTGCATTACGGCAAAATTACTAACTTACTAAAATTATTAAGCATTATTTGTAGTAGTAATTATCCACCTAATTCCCTATTTTTTGATGTTCCCAATGCATAACAATAATAGGTGGTATTCAATATTTGGTCATATTTTTTTAAACTCGTTGAATAAAACTATAGTTTTTATTATTAGATAAAAATGGAAACATTATGAATAAGCTTTAAAATGATATACAATGTTTTTCTATTTATCTATCGTTTTGCGAAAAAAAGAGATGAAGATTTTGGAAATGATTATTAATTTAATAATCATTTCTTAATCACTTGTGGTGTTAGGTATATCAGCCAACAGCAACATTAAGCGTTACATTTTTTTTTTTTTTTTTTTTAGCTAATACAGTTACAATTTATTTTTTAAATAATACATTTAGTGAAATATAATTAGCGGATATCGTCTTGATTTTGCACTATTCACGACATGAGATACTTTTTAAGATATTTTATTTAATTTCTGATATCTACTGTTATTTCAAAGTATGAAAATCCGCTAATTGAGGGTCATAGAGCAATCCTTTCCAAAGATTAAGGTACACGGACACGCACTCACAACACTAGGACGCGCGGACCACCCTCGCCAGACACCCGCAGAGTATGTTTTAATCTCGCCTTCGTCTCGGAATAGTTTATGACCAACTGCTCGACTATAAAGCACACTGCTACCTCTTCCAAGGCCTATAAACTCACTCACTAAAACCACTTAGCCTATACCTGTCACCGCATTTTATTTCATCTCCACTTTTATCATTATATTATTTATTCACATTAAGTACTATTTATTGCACGATAACGGTTGAGTCTGCAGGGTCTATTTTTATGGACTTGTTTTATTATCACCATTTAGAATGGTTTTACTTATATTAGTCGTTGGATATAAAATTTAGTGTACCTAATAAGTTTTCATAATAACTAATCAATTGTAACAATTGAAGCGTGGAAATGCATTAGAGTATAAGTGCCTTAGGAAAGTTTTACAGAAATGGTGTGACTTATACCCTCTAGGGTGAACTACGTTCAGTGCTTATACCCATGCCATCTTTCATACGTTCAATGAACTCTTTTCTAACACCAAAACATACCCATTTCTGAAGAATGGCTTTGCCACATATAGCACTTTGACAAAAAAAAAGTTTTGTTTTATTTTTTTGGCACTTAGACTCTTATGCATTTTCACGCTTCAATTATTAACAATTATTAACATTATATTCAATTATTAACAATCTTAGCATCCATCATGCTTTTACCTGTTTGAATATGCTTGGTATGGAATTGAGTATTTTCAACAAAGAAATTAATATGTTATACGATCTTTATTATTTTGGACAGATCTAACTAGAACTTACAATAATTCTCTTTTATAATTTACTAACATAGCAACAATCTTTAACTATCGCTTAGTCGAAATTCATCATCGAGATCTGGCGATAACGACTTCTTTTTATCTTTATTTTATTTAATTTTTTGATTAAAGAAAATAATTCAATCTGCCACACTCAAGAAAATTTATATTAGAACTCTAAGGACACATATGTTCCAATTGTAACACTAATCTGGACGTATATAATTTTACGAACGTAAAATTATATTACAGTACATAAACAATTAAAACTCAAGTTACTAAAAACGTTAAAAACAGTAATTACAAGTGAAAATAAAATGACTCAAAAATAAAATTTTGCTTCGATTTTCATATTTAGTCCGAAATAGTACAATCCAGAAAGGCCTAGATCATTCCGTCAAATCTAGAACATATGAATACATACTTACTTATGTATGTTACGGACTTGATCATCGGTGATTGAATGTAATGGTAACTAAAGTCTAGAGCTGACTTCCGATGGAACAGAATTAATCATCTGATTTGTTTCACATCACAATCCTATAACTCAAAATATTTTGGTGTTTCTCTCCCAATCGACTCATTCAGTGGCTACTTGAAATAAATGAATCGTAAAAGTATCAATGTAACAGATTGAGACTTGAATAAAAGTTATTTTAAATTATTTCTTTCATTGTTAAGCTGTTCTGTCATCACAATTTCGTCTAACTGTCGCATATGAAACTCTTTATTTTTATCTTTTAGATTCGGTATTTTGTTACTGGATAGGCACGGCAAAAATCAGATAAATGGTTAGCACGATCAGAATGAAGAAATTTTGGTGAAATTAAAAAAACTTTCCCCAGTTCGAGGTCCCTGAAGGTTTTATTTTCCTCTTCAGAAACCTAATGTAACATTCCATAGGGTAAACCATACAGTTATTGGCACCCCAACTTTAACTTAAAGAAATAGGTAAACAGTTCCCAATTTTATTACAAGAAATACATGAGTCTAATGTTTGAATGTGAATCTAATGGTCCTCTAAGTCATCTTTGAAGCAAGACTTTAACAAACTAACCATAGGAAAGATTTCACAATTAAATCCACAGGGAGCCAATGTAAAACTATTGAACTTTTGACCCAAAAAAACCTCTTGAGTCTTTATGAGGATAGATAATGAGGAGCTATAGGAAGTTTCTATTTGATCCCTTTATAAAAAGTATTTTTTTTAATTTAACCACAGAAATGTAATCTTAAGGGTGCTAATAAATGTACGGTTTACCCTAATATGCATGAGGTAATAGTGATGATATCACGTAACTAGCGGGAGTAATGGAGAATATGAACATTTCCTCAATTTTTTTTTTTTTACGCCTAAGGAACTCAAAATTGATATAAGTATAGTTTTTTATAAACAGATAAAATCGTTATATCCTACACTACATTGAGACAAGAAAGCAGAGCTGGTTTGGCCACGTCGTGAGAATGGTCCCAAAGGATGCTGAAGCATGTGCCATGGGGAAGAAGGAAGAGAGGTAGACCGGAAAAGAAGTGGGTAGATGGGATAGACGAGATGATGGCAGCCAGGGGAAGATGTCTTCGTTAGGAAGAAATAGCAGCAAGATTAATTAATCAACGACATATGACCTAACGTGTAATGAATTCGTTTGTATACATATAAAATCGTTATTTTCTGACCAATTAACATAATTTAGCAATTATCAACAAATCTTAAATATTTAAAATCATCAGTAAGCGTAGCATAAATACTCCACTTCGAATAAGCTGGTTGAAGCTTATTCGAAGTGGAGTATTTAATCAGGGAGTAGATAGACCGAGGAGTGGTTTGTGCCGGCGGCATGGAGGCTGACAAGGGGCGAGCAGTAGACGGGAGGATAAATCGGCTATCAACAATTGATTGGACAATAATGACACTAATTGATTGAAGCTGAGAGGAGGGAACAATGACCGAACTGAGGCTGCCCTATTGTCCCTACTGACAATTAGCAAAGAAATACGCGAGGTGGCTGTTCCCTAGGGCACTTCCCTAGAGCACTCTCAGATAGTGAGAGATAATAGAGAGTCTCTTCTCTAATGATAACAGGTACGTCCTTAATTATACTCATCCGAGGGAATCTCTTAGATTTTAAATTCTGGAGGTGATCTTTCCAAGGTAAATGCTTTTTAAAACGAACACGCATCTTACCACAATACCTCAGCATCTTACCACAAAATTTAAGACATTTTTTATAAAACTCTAATTCAAATAGGTAATTAACAATTCCAAAAAATAAATTTTATTCCTTTCTCCTTCTTCTCCCTTTTTTCACTAACTTTTCTTCGGATGTTTCCTATTAATTGTATTGTACTGCTTAAAAAATTGTAGGTACTTGAAAATGGACAATGTGTCCGAAACTTTGTATTAATGGACAATAAACAGAAAATATGAATACGAGTTAGATGTATAATAACCCGAAATAAAAGACACATACATTTTATTTCGTTTTCCACGAATAGCTAACTAATAATTTATTTTATAGGTGGAAAAAGGTCAAATTTCTTTTTTTTTGATGTTTTCTTGAACATTCTTCTGGGATGTTCAATAATTTTTGACTAAAATTCTACCCTTCTGACTAATTATCAACCCAGAATACCTATTTTAGTAGCTGCATTTCACTTAAGCACGTATATTTAGCGATGGAGGAGGACTGATCATCCCTGAAATGTTAAATTAAAATAAATTAACTAAAAACGGTATTTCATTAATTATAATTTTGACTTGGAGCAAATATTATATAAAAATAATAAAAAAAACTATAAAAAAATCACTTTTCTTTTTCACTCGAGTTTTCCTTTTTACGCTAAAAATGCATCTATTTACTTTAAAAATCAATAATCCGATATAGATACATAATTTTCACATCAATTTTAATTTTTTTTTTTTAATTTATCTTCATATAGCTATTAGTTACCTATTATTTATTTATATTACCCTCATACAATTATCCAATGAATATTTTATTTTACTAATTGTAAATAAGTTTTAAACATCAATGATTATTTTTCATAAATAAATAATAGTCTGTAATGCCCATGCTAGTTATGGGCATATAGCAATGAAAATGCAAGACATGCCATGTTGAATACTGAAACATTATGAATCGTTTTAAGATAGATTGCCCAACGAAAATCATCAAATGCTTCAAGAAGATGCGCGTGGCTGAGAGCTATGTTTAACCTTTTTGCTATCGATGGCTGAGATTCGATTAAAAGAGTGTATCGATATTGACCCTCGGATGTCACGGCCAGTCTCCTTATATATTACTGAATGATAACTATCTATTGTTTGCAAAACGAAGGTATTTTCTTCGGAAAGGCCTTCAAGGTTCGGCTATAAACACACTGCTTCGTCAGTTTGTACATTATTGCTCGGATTAAAATTTATTCATAAAAAAGCATTCCGAAGTATAAACGGAAGAATTCGGGATAAGTTATATGTAATGAATGGAGAAGATAGACCAGTAAAGAACGTCTCACGGTAATTGGTCGGCCTAATTCTCATGATAAGAAGGAAGGAGTTAAGATCAAAGGCATATTTCACGAAGAAATCCATCAGGAAGTCTCTACATATTATGAGGGATTTATAATTATAAACAGTAGGGAAGAGAACACATGGAAGGTCGAAAAGTAGATGGATAGATAAAACAAAAACAAATTTGAAGTAGTAGTCCAAGATTTACGGAGGGCAACAACTAAGAAAAAAAAATTAAATATGATTATTAGTTACAGATTATAGTATTCTTATCATAAAAACAATCCTTGAAAATGGAATCGGAAATTCGAAATGAAATTAAAAATAAAGAAGTTGAGAAAAATGAAATGGCGATTTAGCACCGACTTTAGGGAGAAGCCATGAGGAGGATGATTTAGGAAACTTGGTTTCTGTATAAATTATGTATAAAGGTACAATTATAATTATTCTAAAATTATTTCACTAAGTATTAATAAAATAAAATAAATGTTGGGGGACTCACCATCAGATTGAATATAAATATAAAATATTTCACATATAAATGAAAAGTTCAAATTCTTATAAAAACCACTGTCCTGAACAATCTGTGTAATGTCTGGATGATAGAAATAAGGAAAAAGGCAGAAGGAACCAAAAACTGCCCTTTCAAAGCATTGTTTTGAAAATGAGCATGGTTTTGATTTTGACAATACTATAATTCTACATCGCGATGTTTCGGAGCGCAGGTTAAGATGTTTGGAGGCTCTCTACATCTCAGAGAATTTAGATAGGGTTGTTAACTTTAAAACTGATGCGGGAGATTTAAATAATTTTTTCTCGGAAACTATTGCAATTTTAAATAAATGATGTGAGACGCCTGACTCTGAAACATCGTGATTCTCTATATATATTTTGTAAGATGGATATTCTGGTTATATATTTATATTTTTATGTTTTATTTTTGGACAATACTGTTTTTAATATTTTGTTAAAAAAAATTGTAAGATTTAATGGTTTTTATGTAATAGGTATGACTTTTTACTTATATTTATATTTTGAATATTTATTTATATATCTAATTTTATAGTTTTATTGTTCTGATATTGTTTTAAAAAAATGTTTTATTTCTTTGTTATGGTTGGTAAAATTCATGTAACCTTTTTACTTAATTTATGTAATGTTGGGTGTACTGATACTAAATGTTAGACCAACGTAGCCCCAGTTGATGAAGTGTTCTTACACAGATTGTTCAGGATAGTGGTTTTTATGAGAATTTGAACTTTTCATTTATATGTGAAATATTTTATATATATATTCAATCTGATGGTGAGTCCCCCAACATTTATTTTATTTTATTAATACTTAGTGAAACAATTTTAGAATAATTATAATTGTACCTTTATACATAATTTTACAGCCCTGATGATGCCCGAAGGGGCGAAAATTTGGCCTGTATATATATGAATATTTATAGGTAATTTTGAGACTATTTGAGGCCGTTTTTTTCTATATTAGTGATTAGTCTCCTTCCTGCTATTGGAAAATCTTAATTTTAAATGAAGCTAAACACTTTATTTGTTATGTGATATCTATTCAATAAGAAAAAAAAAAGGAATATTATCATTAGTGAATCTTCATCAAAGAGCTAATAAGGGAAAAGTATATTAAATCAAAATGAATGACAAATTCTAGGTAATTTTTATATATACCAGGAATCCTGTAGGTTATTGTAGAGAACAAGTTATTAGTGACATGAAATGATTAAAAAGACCCGTGAAGAAATTTGCAACCTAGTGACGAGTATTAAGTTGGTTCTAGTTTGCTAAGTGTGCTAAGTACGAGGACGTTGTGTACACATTCATAGAGACGAGATGCCGCTGTTGTGACGAGAGGTCATCCACACGACAGAGGCGGAACTAGAGGAGGAAGATAAGGAGAGCGGGCGCCCCCTGTATGCGAATTGCCGGTAATGTGAGGAGCATCCCACGGTCCTACATCCTGCTACCTATCTGTCCCACTCTATCGCCTCCGATGAATTTTTAATCATAATAAAATGATTTAAGATAAAAATCCATGGACATTTTTTTTTTCTTTAACAACTTATAAGTGGTAAAAAGAAAAAGGAAACGAAGAAGGAATGAAAGAGTAAAAAGGCAATGGTGCGGGGCCCCCTAGTTTCTATGTTTCAAGTTCAACAATAAGTGTAACCCGCCCCCTAAACCCTGTTTGGACACTTCAGTTATCTTACCTGGAAGGCTACCTAATTAAAAGGGGGTGAACGAGCAAGCAGTATGAAGTTGCTAATTCCATGTGTGTTATTATAGCTAGGAGTGAACCTCATTTAACGGGAATAAAATAGGAAAGGGTAAAAAGTAATGACTTTCGTGCGTAATCATACTTCGAATGGTAGATGCTCACTATTATCGATAAAAATTGGAAAATCTAAATATAAAGGGATAGGTACGGAAATCATAGTTAGCAACTTCCTCTATTTTTGGATTTTCCACTTTTGATTGACATTAGCGGGCATCTACCCATCGAGGTATGAATACGCTCGAAATTTATTTTTTTACTCTTTCCGATTTTATTCCCGTTTAATGAGGTACTCTTTGAAGTATGATAACCAATAAGGAATTAGAAATTTTTATACTGTTTAATAGTTCATTACCGGTTAAAGGTCTGGCCACACATGTCCGCACCGGATCCGCACAGTAGCAATAATACAGGTTATGTTCAGAATATTTTTAATTTAACTTACATATTACCTTTAGTTATGCCTAAAGTTCAAGCCACACATGTCAGACACAGGCCACTTTAGGCATAACTGAAGGTAATATGTAAGTTAAATTAAAAATATTCTCAACATAACCTGTATTATTGCTACGGTGCGGATCCGGTGCGGATATGTGTGGCCAGATCCTTACGGTAACACTTTTCACACTGTAGTGCATATCCCAAACAATTTTCTATAAAATCATAATATCTATTGCCTACTTACTTAGTAATGTTTTCAAAATTTAGTCCTCTTTAAAAAAAAAAATATTTAAAAGGTTATCAGCTATTTTTTTCGAATAAAGTAAAACCTTAGGGTACTATACGTTATAAGCACAAAAAAAAAAAAACAAAAAAAAAAACGAAATAATATTTAATATTTACCAGTAGTTACGTTATACACCAGACCGACTAAATAACGGATTCCTGAAATGACAATATCCGCATAAACAAACTTCCTTTCAGAAAATATTGCTAAATACTGATATTTCTCAATCCTATTCTAATGCAGTATTCATTCTGAAAACTTCACTTTCGTATCAAGTTTGTCATAAATAAAGGCCGGATTTCGTGCAGTAAAAATTTTAAAAACGTGCAATAAAAATTAGCCAAACGTGCAAAAACGTGCAATAAAAATAAAAAACACTGACAAACGTGCAATTCAACCTTCTGCTGTGTGAATAATTAAGAAAATCAAATATTAATTTAACATATTTATATAATTATTGCTATATACATATGTGCTTACAAAAACTACAAAAAAATTGTTTGCTAGGAATCATAATTAAACAAAACTAATAAAATATATATATATATATATATATATATATATATATATATATATATATATATATATAGTAAAACATAAATTTTCGTAATTTTCTACTAACTATATTAATTTATCAATATTTAACATTATACGTAACATTATACATTATAAAATTTACAATAATGTACATTTCCAGATTAGGCGTCTACGTCATCTTCAAGAGTAGAAACAAACTCTTTAAAATTATTAAAATGATCTGAATAAAATAGGGCTGCTTCGATCTATGTTCCCATCTAGTTATCACAGGTTCTGGGGGAAGGGGGCAGTCCATACTATTTCTATAAGCTGTCACGCGGTGAGGAGCTTTTAAAAATATTTTTTCCCATTATTAACAAGTTTGTTGATATTTCGGAAAATTTCCCTCACTTTTTCAGTAACACGGTTTAAATCATGCGCTACACAAGTTACATGTACCATATTTGAATAAAAAACTTTTAATGCTTCTCCAGCTTTTACCATATACGGAGCGGCATCGCTAACATATAAAAGGATTCTATCTTGGTAGGATGTTTGACAGAAAAAATTTGCTTAACTGTCGTTCACAAATCGAGAGACAGTCTCGTAGGTCGTTTTTGGAAGCTGCTTACATGAAATGAGGTATGGTTTGGGTTCAATCTCCGGGTGTAGGATTCCAACAAATAAACTGCAAATATTAAGTCCCCGTAGGTCTGTTGTTTCATCTACCATGATGTAAATATAATTATTTTCAACTATTTTTCGTATTTCTTCAACAGAATGTTTAAAACAGTTTTTGAGGTAATTTTTTTCTTAGGGTGTTCTCGTCAGGAATGTTTTATTTTGTGTATTTTTGCAAAAAATACTTAAAGGGCTTGGACTGCAGTTTATTGAATGGAATATTGGAAGCGACCATGGCATAACATAAATCGATAAAAACTGTTTGTTTATTGTCTAACGACGAGCAGCTTTGTTTGTTGTTATTGTTGAATTGGACCTCGCTTCGATTTTTGTGCTGCAGTTAACTGTGTGTGCCGACCTATAAAAATAAAAAGATATTGGGAATAGTCAAATGCTATCGTGTGCTACTTATGAAAAGATAGAATGTACTTACTTGAGTTGCAATGAGCATCCACTTTTTTTCCGATCGGAACCAATTGATTTATTGCAAGAAGAAAAAAAATTGTTTTCCTGTCTTATTTCAATTCTGGGTATGGTTTTATCCATTTGATTTTGGAAGATTGGCTTGCTGTCACTTTAGGCCATAGGTCAATAGTGAAAATTATTGTAGTTGTTTACCGAATTAAACTAAACTTCAGAATGATATGGAAATAAAGTAGGTGGGAAGGTTGAGTCAAATCAAGTTAGAACTTCTAAGAAAGTTAATACAAAGGAACGTTGTTCGACATAATACCATTTCCGTAACGAGTTCGAAGAAATATTTTGAAATCAGGAATAATTTTTTCTTTCTTAAAAAATTAGGTAGAAAAATAAATTATAAATACATACATATATCGGTATTATTGTTGGTGATTTTAAAATAAATCATAATCTATTCTCTATAATAAAAATTAAAAAAAAATCAATATTTTTAATGAAATATCAAAAAGTGCACTTTCGTGCACTGAAAACCTAAAATGTGCAAATTTGTGCAGTAACCCTCAAAATGTGCAATTTCGTGCAAAATAAAACTTACATATGTTAATCCGGATGCCTTAATTCGTGTAAATAACTTGTCCCCGATCGATTTCAAGCAACCGAAAAAAAAGTGCAATTGCACGAGAATCCGGTCTCTAGTCATAAATTACGGTAGTTCTGCTAAGGTATGATTACATTCAGAAAATAGAACTCGTGCACACTTTTTCACGATTGATTGTGTCAATAGTGAGTGACTAAAATGTATGCGGAAATTTCAATATACACAAGCATTATAGTATATGTTAAGGAAATATAACGTATGTCAAGCTGAAATAAGGCTGGCCGAATACAACAATAGAAGAAAGACATATAATAAGATAAATAATAAGTAAAGCACAATTTTAAGTTTCTTCAGTAGTACATTCGACTATGTTTCAGAGATCGAATCAATTAGTCTTTTAAGATATATGTAGCAGCGACGGACGATCCGCAAGTCCGACCATATCCCACGGTAATGATGTTGTGCAAACAGTGGTACTTAGAAGACTGGAGCCTGATGGGACGAACGGTACCTAATGACGATGGTCAGGGTAAGATGGAGCAGTGTGTGAGGAGCTCATTACCTGACAAGTATAGGGGCTCCGGTTGGCGCCACTGATAGGGTTCCCCGAGGAGCGATCTCGGAGAAGAAAATCTCGGGGTAATGTGTCGTAACAGTCCGAGCAGAGCAATGTAAATGTTCGCCGATGATGGTGGTTAGAAATAGTACGGATTACGAGAGGTATTACAAGATACCACAGCGAAGGAAAAAAAAAATATTATACGTAGCGCATTGAAAAGGGAAGGGATGGATACGAATATTTTTAAAATAATCAGAAATGATATTCACTTATGTCATCTTACTTTTTTACTTAATTTGTCACATACAGAAACTGATGGTTATCATCAAAATCCGATTCAGTATTCAAAGTCAAAATAACTCTATTACGCTACTATTATGCATGTTAATATCAGTCAGCAAATATTAGGTTTACAAAGGCGTTCGTTTATTATGTGGTTTTCGTATCTCTAATTTGTTTTCTAACATTCAGCATTCCACTGATACAACTTGTGAAAGCATAAAAAACGTTCTACACATTCTATAGGTATATATTGTTTCTTTTTGAAAATGGTATATAAAATTAGCATTATGAAAATCATTATAGAAAGATATATGTTATTTGTTAGAAAGAAACAGAGTTCGTACCTATATACCTAAACCATGATCGATTACTTGTTTAATTCTGACTGAAGGACCAATAAGTATAGCTACAACCTACTGTTGCATATTACTATTTGTTTATTATTGATAATATAAGTTCTTTCTTATGGATTGAACGAAGATCTTGTTGTGTGACAAGTTGAATTCTATGCAATACATATTTGAGGATCACCGAAGAGTAAATAGTGGAGCCTATTCCCTGGAGATACCCCGAGTTCAATTGGGGAATGTATAATAAAGTTTTTTCATCATATTTGTTGTATGTGTCGAGAGGCGTGGAGTGTTGACAGGCAGACAAGCCGGATGACACTGCGCTTTATCCCCGAGGGAAGGAGGAGGGACTCGATACGACAAAGAATATTAAACAAGCTGTCCTCTATGACGGATAGCCTTTTTGTCATTCCCGTCCGGTCTGAGAGCTTCGGAAACGGCTCTAAATAAATTTTACTAACGAGCTCCGAATCACAGGCATTATTACGAGAGCTTTGATCTCTGATTTACGGCGCTAGAGATGAGATAGTGATGCGAGGTTCTTATTGGCGATTATATCTAAAATGGCCGCCCGGACCAAATTCGTATATTTATGTCTCCATTACATCTCGTCCTAATAGTTTTCGCTGTCACAGGGCTCCTGATGGATGCTCACAGAGATCGGATACCTTGGCACGTACTTACACACACCTGCCTATTCCTCGATGTTTTTTCACTGCTCGCCCTGGGCTATTAGTTCGGTAACGGTATGTTGTTTTATTTCCCTTCAAACGTTCCTCTGGCTTATATTGGATTACAAGCCAACTATCAAATGAACTACTGCTTGCTGGTAAATTAGGATGAGGAATCAAATGCGACTATATGAGACTACCTCTGCAATCAAATATTTGGCAAACACAAAATGGTATAGCACTATATTTCCGAACAAATTCATCACCAAAGATACGCAGAACAAATATGAAAATATTTGTTCCTACAAAAAGAGGGTACTTAACAAAGGGCATATAAATCTAGTTTGTTATAATCACACATAATTAAAAAAATACTACTAACATTTTGTGAATTATAATATTGAATGTTTAAACCTGGACACAAAATAGAATAATAGTAGATTAGCAGGATAAGAAAAAATAAGTACAGTTCTCTTAAACCGGCGCCATCACTGTAATCGAGAATATGAAACACTACTCTGCCTCTTCTACACACACTCTGCTCACAAATACTTTATATAATTATAGTTTAACATTTTTTATGTTGGTATTTTTTACAATTTAAGCTATTTATGGAATTGGACAAAAACAGGATAAGGATCTATGGACATGAGAAAAGTATATTATGCATAACAGAACAGAATTCGTAAGAGAACAGTAATAAAAAAATACACTTATTTAGAAATTTCCGTCATTTTCAAACTCATTAAAGTTGACTGGACCTTACTTAAATGATGAGATAAGATATGGATTATAGGTATGTTGGTAACAGCCTGAATTATTATGCCCGGGACCTTACTTAAACTTATGTGAATTGGATTTCCCATTGTTAAATGCTACCTCATTCCTTTAAATCAGACCTCTTTTAGCTAAATCTCTGTTATTCTCGAAGCACGTATCCATTGGTATTCATTAAATTTATTAATAAGATGTTTATTGTTGGAACGGAGTTACTTATCAAAGAAACAAATATAACATTTATCAAAAGATTTTTATAATACTGCAAATTAAAAGTGACAACCTCTTTTCAAATTGAAGACAAAATTAAAATCTACTACAACAGAATACAAAGAATATATCTCCAATGTAGTTATAGTCTAAACTTTATAAAATAAATAAATAAAATAATAAAGAATAGAAAAAATAAATTTTGTAAATCTAGAGATGCCTGGTTCATAAAAATATCTTGACAATACTAAGGAATGAATTAATGCGTAAAAACACGTAAGTATACAATTTAAAACGTTTAAAAGGTTAAAAATTGCTTTAAAGTGTTAAAGAGATGATCGATGTACTCTATTTGTTTTACTTGTTCCTTTATCAGGTACAGGCCTTGATTCCTGTTGTAGTAACCTTTTTTTATTTAATCAGAGGTTTTAAAAAAGAATAATTAAAGAGAAGAAGAATTTAAGTTTTAATGAAGTATATAAAAATAATAATTCCTTAATTTTTTTTTTAAACCTCTGATTAAATAAAACCAGATACTATTCTAATATAGCTCATCAAAAAACCGCGAGGCAGTGTTATACTTAGAGAAGAGCCTGGTCTCCCACAGCCCGTGGTGCTAAGACTCCATCCATGCTGACCCCCCGTTAAAGTTCCCACATCCCGCTGAGAGTGAGCGCCCACCCGCCGCGCTCTGGACGTTGTAATTAGAGTGCCAAGACTGGACCTCTTCATAGCCGAGGGATCTTCTGGCCCTGGATAATGATAGATATTAGACCAGAGTCCGTTTGCTAGTGTAAATATTTGGAGTCTATGTGTTCCGAGAGCGGGGAGATCCGGCGGCGGGTCTGCCTTTGATGCCTTCTCCAGCATCGTGGAGTGTCTTAATAGGATTATTCCATTTGAAGTCAAATTAGAAGGTTCAAGGATGAAAGTATAGCTTCATTTTTGACGAGTGTTCCCTCAAAGAGGTCATGCGAAAGAGTTTTCCAACAAGAACAATTGGCCTCCCATTCAAGAAAATATAATGAGCGCATCCAGAGGGATGACGACAAAAATGAACTGTTCGTGTTTAGGTATATATAAAACGAGATTTTTTTACATAGTAGGTAACATTTTGTGTATTTAAATGGATTATTGTTTAAACATTCATTTGTAATTACAATATTTTAAGTACTCATATTTTAAATCACGGTTCATTCCCTTTTCAGACTACATCTTATATGATCATACTTCACAGTTTTTTTAATTATAGAATTATAGTTGGTTGGTTGTTTTAGTATGAAGGCGTAAAACCCCTTGGTCATAAACACCAAACCACTGTTCGGTCATCAACACCTATAGAAAAAAGGTGTCAATTTTTCAGGGATTTTTGAGATTAAAATTTCCTTCAATAAAGGTATCAATTGTTCTGAAAGTCAAATTTTCTCCACAATTTTCACATCACTTAAACTTTTAATCATAATTCATTTTTCAACACGTTCACCATCATAAGTTGAATCGAAAGATTTTAATGTACTTATATTCCTGTTCTGGTATATTCCTTATACCTTAGTAATAGTTATTTTAATTTTACTTAACAACTCCATATCCCTTCAGTTATCCTCCAGGTTACCGATCTTCGGTACTGGTGTACTTTGAAGGCCCCTCTATCGTAGGCTCTTCATCAGATAGCGCTCCATATTTCAAAGGGTACGTCCTGGTCGTAAACAAACACGTCCGTTGCCGCGAGATAGCAATGACTGCTTGTCGTTTTTTCTTCCCTCCGTGATATATCTCATGAGGATGTTATTACCCAGCGGGGCTAGGGCCGGGTATTAAATTGCTATTTGGTTCAAATTGATGCGCCCCGGCAATTATAATGAGACGCGAGCATGTGTCGGTGCTGGGAGGCGCGCATTGCAGATTTATCGGCATATTGTGTTGCTGTTGTATATAACGGCGATTAGCCTGTCCGTTGAGGATTGAGGACTTAATCTTCCATTCCTGAGCTTTACCCTTCAGGACCTGGATTTATTCACTGCAACTCCTCCCGTAATCTCCAAGATGTTGGACATTGCGAAATACCTATTTCTCTTTACTTAGTCATTTTGATTAATGGGTAAATCTAGCTGAATAGTTAGAGTGTTCATTCAGAAAGTCTGTAACTATTTATTTTATATTCACTTATTTCTTTCATGTTGATAGACATGAGGAACCATAATTTTAGAAAAAAATGTTATTACTCTACGTACCTTTTTATTTGAATCGAGTAACATTTTTTATTTATTTTGTTTTAAAGATTTTTATTTCATCTGTTCATAAGTTTAAAAAGGTTTATTAGATGGAAAAAACAAATTAAGTCTTCATTTTAATACCTTCATGAGTATATTTAAATTTTGGCGTTTATCGGTGATTGTTTAATTGAAAATAATAGGTAACTGTATTTTAATAAAATAAATAATAGGTAATTTATTTTATTTTTATAGTTAAAGGGACAATTAAATCTAATTAGTGTTTGAAATATTCCCCTCTTATCCTATTTGTTTGATTTTGATTTTCGATTTTTATTACATTTTTTTGCTAATTTTCTTAAATATTTTTATGCTGTACCTAATTTCAAACAATAATAGTTTGTTTTTCTTTTATTCTATTCAGAATTCTAAAATTAATGAGTATCTTGTTTATTGTTCCTACTTCTGTGAGGAATATTTTTTCTTTTAGGATGAACTATTAGGATTGACTAATTGGGAAATTAAACATTTTATTATTTTCTATAAGGGTACCTCCTCTCCTAACTCAAAGCAAACCGTATCTCAACTAGGCTGTATTTGTCCACCAGGCAGAAGCACGATCGCTGCTGTGAAAAAAAAAATGAAAACATTACAAGGTCACTAAATTTGTTTTTATATACTATTTATCAACGAATTTATTGGGCAATATTTTCCATGTATTTTCTGAAAATTAGAGTAGTTTACTCCATCACTTATTTAGCAAAATTCTATTATTATTTTTTCAAATTGATTATAGCTCTCATGTAGTGAGAGAAAATAAAGGGGAATTGAATATTACTTTCTATATTAATTTTCATAAACACTGAAAGAGAAAATGTGCGATGCGACCTGAGTCTTACGAAGAGACATTCTTGATTCGTGACCTGACACTTCACTCCTCAGGCGGAGGAATTCAAAAAGCGCACTTATAGCCAGCTTTTAAATTACCCAAATTGGACTCGGTGTTTATTGATAGGATCAAACACAACTAGGATTCCGGGCGGTCGTAGCGTTCCCCGCTTGACGGCAGAAATTCGGAAACTTTTTTTCCTCCGCTAATTTTCAGGATATTTGAAATCCGAACCAGATGAACCTGAGGAGTAATTGTTTTTCGGCAAACATTATAATTAATTAATTAGCAATGATTATTTATTGATTACTATAATTGTAATTAATTATGTCGCAGGATGTATTAAAATTTAAGACTTTTTTGTAATAGGATTAATGATAGGTGAATTTTTGGGTGAAAATTCATATGGTATCTGTTCCCTAAATTACGGAAAGGTCAAAAGTATGTTTACAGCCCTAACAGCCACTTCAGACTGCCCGTAACGTCACTTCTAATTCAGATTTCGTACTGTTCCCGTGGTCTTATAAACTAAAGTTTTATTTTCACACCTTTCACGAGCCACCTCAATAGTATTAAATTTTCATTCATGACTTCTTACAGCTCATTTTAAGACCTTACGGTTCCTCATCAGACTGGACAGTTTCTAGGACACTTTGACTCCTTTAAAGCAAAGCTCAACTTTACTATGACATACTCGTACCTAAAGGTAAAATAATAGTTGTATTACCGGAGTGAGTCATCCATCCTTGTGAGGTGAGTTCCATCAACGTAGCAGTGACAAGTTTTTTCACTAACCGTTATCGACCTTTCTTATGTTACAAATTTGAGGTCTATAACCTTACAAAAAAAAAATTTGTCTACCTGTTTTTCTATATTCTGACCATTGGAGAAGATTTCTGATCGTTGCTCTTCATCTACTTTCCTTTTAGTTATCCTTCCCATACTTCTCTACACCCAGCTCTAAGACGACGACCGAGCCCCAGCTTCCCCCTGGCGTCGGCTCCCACACCACGGAGAGCGCAGAAGTGAAGGACGAGAGAAGATACCATCTGGGCAGCATAGCGCGAACAATGGGCAAGAAGCAGAAGAAGGTGTAATTGTATAATGAGCCTCTGTACTCAGCTTATTTACAGTTGGGCTCAGCAAGGCACTGGCACCTACCTGTATGTTAATAGCAGCGGGGACATGGCATTGTGCGCCGGCCAACCCTACCTTCTATCTAGTTTGCATAATGTTCTCTTCCATTTCTTTCTTCTTTTTTTTTTTCGAACATTACTTACCGATTCGGAAATGTCTAAAATCGGCTAGCTTCTTGTGAATATTCCATAGCACTTGAGAAGAAGAAGTTTTTCTTGAGGAAAATCTTCTAAACCTCACCTTTAGCGTTATCCAAAACGTGCTTGTACTACAAAGGGTGAATGAAGGTGGTATGATTCATGAGTTAATGGGTATGCCATTAGAAATAGAAACATAGCATAGCAGCACATGCTGGATACATTTTATTGAGTTATCATTACATTAAATTCCATCATTTCCTTTTCCTTAAGTCAGATTGCTATTTTCCTTATTAAAATATTATAAGCATTACTTGAAACACGTTGCGAATAAAAAACTATATTGTGAGATATGGCACTGAGGTTTCATCTTATTTAGATTTAAATGCAAGGTCTTAAGTATTGCAGTTTTTAAAATAGAGGCATGAAATGTATAGGCATGATATGTAAAAAAAAAAACACGATTAATTTAGTAAGCTTTGCACACCAGTCTGCATAAACTTCTTTTATGTCCATATTTGTTTCTGCGAACTGCTTTTGCCAAAAATTTTCAATAATTTGAGAGGATTTCATTCAACTTTACCTATATTTTTTTTACTGTGTTTTTGTTGGAAAATAAGTTTGTTTTTTTTAAATAGGGTTTTTCATTACACCTATGTTGTAGAAGATATACTTTTTCTTTGAAGAAAATTTATAGATGCAGAACTAGTATTATATTTATTAACTATTGTAATCATACAAAACTCATAACAATACTACAAAACAAAACAAAATGAAACGTTGTCCATAAAAATATAAAAGAAATCTTGTAAGATTTGGATGAAAGATTTTATTTAATCTAATTTAATTTAATAGCCCATCTCTAGTTCTCATTTACCTACATGGTATTTTTTTCTTTTTTTTTTTTTCTAAGGTTAAGATTTTTTAGAACATAGGTATATCGTTTACTAAAGTCTCAATTAAATATCAGCATTCAAAAAAGTAAATGACTATATAAATTTTAGGGGTTTAATATAATATTTTATATGAGGACCAAATGACATACGAAGTCAGCCGTAGCTCTCAGACTGCACGGCGCCAAAGGCTCAGCGGCCTCTACCGGCCGGTACATGAACTAGCTGTGTCCTTACATCTCGGTAGAATTAAACTAGTCATTCCCAAGATTTCTCATCATTATCTGTAATTAACCATTATTACCCATTACATATTTTTTTTTAAGTCATAGAATTTTTTTAAATTTTCTGTGATGTAAAACATTATTCTTTCAGAAAATAGAAAAGAAATAAATCCTCTCTGCTAAACCGCTTATGCAGTAGTGATGCATTCTGAAAAAAATCAAAAATCGAATGATGCGGCACAACGGATATCAAAATAAGGAAAATAACTTTAATTGGCTCTCCTTAAAATTGTTTAAAATTTTTTTGGGTTAGACTAGTCTTTCATTGGACGAGCTATGAATTGAATTTGAATCGCGAATCGATACTAAAGATGATGTTTCACTGCTGTTCAAACCTGTAGGGTCTGGCATGCGATCGAATAAGAAATGTAAAAATAAATAAAAAATGCAGGTTAATCATAGACTAATATTTATTAAAAATAATTATTTATTAAACAATTAAAATAAATAATTAACATTATGAAGAGCTTTATTATAACAAACTAGCACACATCTGCATATTATGTTGCAGTATAAACCTTTATATTTTATAAAAATATTGTGATATAAAATTATATCAGAAGAAAGGGCACCAGCTGACAACCATCAGCTGTATTTAAGGACGTTGATTGATAGAGAAGGCATTCTTCAGCTGTAATACAAAAAAGGGATGACAGGCCTACTGGTAGATGGACATCTTGGGTGGCCGCAGCTTCACAACATATTCTTCAACTTATTGGTCACAATATATAAGAAATCTTTATTTATAATTCCAATATGTTTACAAAATGATAATTTGTTTTCAAATATCTATTTAATAACTTAATAAGTCGTCCCCTAACTGTTTTAAAAAATTTAATTTTAGTATTATTATTTAACATTTTAATAGTTAATAAAAATAGTTAAAAAGCCTTTTTTTATTTTGTTTTTTGAGTTGTCTACTGCTTTTTTTCATTATCGCCTCTAGAGTCGATAGAAAAATATAATAGGGACGGTCATTTGGCAAGTCTCCTAGTATATTATATATACATAGTCTTATGTTAGAAAATATATACAAATATGTTTTAAAGTGAGCCAATGAATACTATAGATTTTAAACGACTAAAATACATTTTAATTAAACATAGCTAAATTGTTTTAATCCTAGTTTTCGTTCATATCGTTGCGCCGGAAGTAACACTCCGAGTATTGAAATTTTGTATTACAAGCAATAATTTCTTCTTTCGCATACTAATATTTCTTTGAATGATTCTTATTCATTTTATTTTGTATCTGTTATTACGGGTTATTAAATACAAAATTTATACATGCAGCATATATTTATTATTATGAATAATAAAAAAAAATATATATAATAATAGCAAATGTTGGATTTTTAATAACCCGAAATAAAATAAAATAATTAAAAGACACACAAAGTTATATTACCATTTTTTTGATGATTTGGTAAATAAAAAAAATAGATATCGCGTTATTTACTGTATCCGTTACGAGAGGTTTCTCCATTACTAAAACAAATAATGAACCAAATGTTTACCAGGTATTTAATTAATCTTAGCTAAATAATTACTTGGAAATAGGCTGCCCTGCGGAGGGCCCGATCCATATCTCGCGGTTCCCACGTAGCAGCGGCTGTCAGCTCAGACAGCTCCAACCCGATATCCTCAACGTCGAGAAGGGCAAACGTCTCCCCGGACATAAATCTCTGGACACGGGGTCGCGCCGTCCGTGACCCCGACGAGGAATTATACGCGATCCATCAAATTAATGAAATATATCTACCTTAGGATAGGTTGTCACTGGCCTCTGTCGCAATCCTTTTCGAATTATTTTCCTCCATAGAGCTCCTCCATCATTACCGATTCGTAGTCTTTGTTGACAAACAAGAATAATGGCAGGCTCGGGGAGGGATTTCGAAATATGAAAATAGTAGTTATTTCTGATCGTCAAGGTTCCCTTCAAAGAATTTGTAGTAAGTGAAAAAAAAAAATAAAATTAAAAACATCACTTCAAAGTTATTTATCACGAAGAAATATAGCTATATAGTATTGCCTCCCTTTCTTTTTTACTTGTATTTGTAACAGCAGCTTAGTTTCTATGCCAAATCTTTATTTTTAATTTATTCATTAATTTTAGATTTAAAAGAAAATAGCGAAAAATGATATGCATCTCTAGGATTTAAAGTTCGTTTATTGAAAAAAAACTGCGTAAAGATATGACAAAGACGAATTACGATTTTATCTAATAATTGTAACTTATTGAACTGATGAGTTAATAAATTCTTAAATTATTGATATACAAGATGCCTATTTTATTATTCCTCTATGTCCTAAACTTTTATTAGGTTCCGTGTTAGGATTTACGGACATTCGGTACTCACCTTCCTACTTATGCTCCATGCCGTCAGTCACCAAAGCTTCTATACGAATATTGCCATTTAATTAGTAAAATCAAATGAATTTTTTTCTCCTAATTAAATATTTGTAAGTGTTTTCAAATTTCCGAAGAAAGGTTTTTCAATCTGGCAGTGGTACGTAATTTTTA
Source organism: Aelia acuminata (assembly GCA_911387785.2). Classification (NCBI taxonomy): domain Eukaryota; kingdom Metazoa; phylum Arthropoda; class Insecta; order Hemiptera; family Pentatomidae; genus Aelia; species Aelia acuminata. The sequence goes on along the minus strand of OU426978.1, from coordinate 51,420,562 downwards.
TTATATATTTTTTTTTTGTTAACCATAAAAATTATGCTTGAAATTCTATGCCTTCAGTTTTATGATTGTTTAGTTCTACTAATGTGATAAACTATTCCTCAAGAGCAAAGAATGGGATGACACCGGCAGATAGTGCCCTTCAATAATGACCGCCATCCACTTGCGCAGATACCAGCTATCAGTGAAGACGCCCGCGAAGACAGCCAATACAGAAGGCCCTAAGAAGATGTCAAAGGGGGAGGCTTTGTGCCCTTTGTTAGGCGGTAACAATCTCCCGCGCGCGGGAATACAAATCAGCTGCCCTCAAGATTTACATAACAGTGAGCCAGCTTTCGCTATTATTCGGCCATCTCCGACCTTCGTCATGTTATTATAATTCATACGATTCGACTGACCATCACAAGCCATGACTAAGCTACGCCACTAACCATCTATAAATACCGAGCCTTTTTTTCATTTCTTCTTTCTTTTCTTTGTCTCCTTTTTTCTTTTTTTTTTTCTTTTTGTCTACCGGTCTATCTTCTGTATCGTCCTCGAATCGGATTGAGGCTTGAACATACTGAGAAAGAACATTACTTGTCGTTTCGGTGTTATCGGACTATTTATCAGATTTTCTAATTCTTAGCTTTCATTCATCTTCAATGCCGTCCAGCTATAATTATCATCAGAAGTTAACAATTGTGTTTGGTATAATTTAAAAGTTTGTATGAAAGATTGGCAAGATCTGTTCATGCCAAAAATTTCTAATGCGCAACACTAAATAAACATAGTGCCTTAAAAACCCTCATAAAGAGACGATGGTCCCCTTAAGGAACCGCGAAATTCTTCTCTAATAATACAACATAAAGTTAAGTGCCTCCATCGGAAGCGAATTCCTCCGTTAATTGTTTTATCGACATCCTTGAGGACAGTGGAAGAAGGGTGCATGGAAGGAAATGTCAAGGCCACCATGATCACCATGTCCCTTTAATTACTCAATGTTTGCCGAGGGAATGGATCTCTTAGGACAAGTGTCGTATCTTTTTCTACTTGTAATTAACCGAGCCCTATAATCAGTGGATGATACCCGACGGTAGAACGGTTCTTATATGGCCTGGAATGGGAATTTACTGTGTTGTAAACATCTCTTAGGAAATCATCCTTGCATCCATAATGGGATTGAATGATGAGCCTTTTTCTCTAATCGTGATTATTTGTTTGTTTGATGGGTATTGTTTATTTATTCAGTAGTAATCTTACAATAAAGTAGGCAACTTCCTCTAATGTAGAGATCATTAGGTTAGAAGTTAATATTCTTAGCTTTAGTACTACTTTATACAGATACTAATACATTAATTTCTATAAAATGAAATAGAAACAACAATCTTAATGGAAAAGGGTAAATATCATTTAAGGGGATCATCTAAAGTAAAGTAAATATAAGGTAACATATTAGTATAATTTAAGACGAATCCTCTTGTATTATAAGAAATATGTTCTCCTTTTTCAAATGAAAAACGTATACTTTTAAAATTTTTGTTCATGGCCTAACACAACATAGAATATAAATAATAGAAACAACAAAAACCAAACGTAGATATTAAAATTAATAACATAAGTTTTTCACCTTTATTTTTACGTTTTTTACCTTTCCCGATACAATCCAACATTATTAGTGGATTTCAAATACCTACCACAACATATGTGCAGTTTAACAATGGTGCTGTGGCTGCATTGAATCCATTCAAACACACTGATGGTCACTACAATTGGTGGCTGTTCCGTATTAAATAATATTTTTTCATTATTATTCAAAAATTAAAGGCAATAGTGTTAATTACTTAATAAATAGAATTACAATCTTAAGAGGAATAGATATATCAATGCGTATCTGAATTCTAAATCAAGAAAAAGTAACTTAGGATTTGCTCAGAGATTTTACATGGAGCGCTGCAAAAATTTTGGGAACCCGTATCATAGACACCTGTTCTTTCCCTATATAAAAAAAAGGAAGGAAAAAAAAGAGAATGAAAATACTTAAAGATTCGCCTTTTATTTAACCTGTTAAATAATAAATATGTTAGAGATATCTAAAATATTTTTAGGAGATTATTATCACATAAGTCAATTCGAATTTTATACTGTACTACTGGAAACTAAAAACACAAAGGCATTTTATTTTTAAAATCAATGAAAATTTACACATGTTGTGTACCTACATGTTTATATTATTTATTTTATATTCCCCCCCCCCACCTTTAAGGTAATGTGTAAAAGCTGGTGAGCCATCTATAGCTAAAATTGGGATTTAAATATTATGGAAACATCAGATATAAAATAGAAATCTCACAAAGAATTGCAAGTTGATAGTGATGAACTGATTTCCTGCAACATTTACTTATACTTAGATGGGCCAAGTAGGTAGAGTGGCAGTTATCCTTGCCGATCAGTTTCGTATTTTCGACATTGAACAAAGATTTGAATCAATGAAAACCAAATTAAATTATATCAAAATTTAATAAGCGATTTTTATACATCAACCAGAATGGATAGAATGGTTCTAATCATAAGATTTTTTATATATATATATATATATATATATATATATATATTGTAATTCTTTTAGTAGACAATTATATAGGAAAATAACCCGATATGATTATATGGGAATCAACAAATAACCTTGGCATTAAAATGGAAAGTTGTGAGATGTGATGCTAAACAGATAGTTTGTTGTCGAAACCCTGCAATCTTCTGTTAGGTCCTTCAAAGAGAATCTCCGACACTTAAAGGCGATTCGGATTTTGAATATGCATTTTAAAATTATATATAAGGATGGAAGTCAGATATATATATATTTTCAATCATGTTTGTTGAACTGTGAATATATCTACCAACAAAGAAATAAAATAATTATTTGTTTTATTAAATTTGAATATTTTTTTATGTGGATTGTAGTTCACTGTTGTGGTTTATCTAGGATGAAACAATAGTTGTTTCAATTAACAAAATTATATGTAAATTATAGGGTATAAAAAAAAGGTGCATAGTTAAGAGAATATAAGAATTTATAAAAATAGCAAAAAGAAAAAAAAAAAGTTTTCTGATAATAATTATTAAGGACAATAAATATTAAGGGCTACGGGAGAAAACGATCAAACTCCATTTTTCTGCCTAACTCAAGTTACGATGGAAACTCGTAGATTATAAACGACATAATTTAACTATAATAATAGATCATTCTCTCAATAAATATTATAGACATTGAGTTATATTTGGGAAAACATAGGGGCAAACGGGCAAGAACCATCAGTAACAAGCAAACACAATTGAGCTTCTTTTTCTTTTCATGTCATATACGTAAAATGATTTTTTTTTATTTGTAAATGTTTAATCAATGAATTAATAGGTACGTTATAGGCTTAGCCATTTTTCAAAATATACTTACTGGACTTAAATCGTAGGGCTTCATTATAAATCTGGTGGCTTAGTGAGTGAAGCTCCTCAATAGTAATGCTGGTGACCCGGTATCGAGTTACGTCCATGGCTAATCTTATGACGATGATAAAGAAATCAATCGAAATACTGAATAAGTTTCTTCCTATTTCATGATTTCTATGATAGCTGCATTAACATTCAATGAGCTGATAGGGAAGGTGTAGAGTGATATGTCGGGGAGGACAAACACCACTTCTTCAGGAGCGCAAGGAGCTGAGGACCGCCCTTGAACCTGCTGATTACCGCAGAAGAAAAAACTTGTCAATCTGTTAAAGGCCCCGATTTACACTGAATAAGGGGAAACCTGTAGGCCCTAAGTAGCCGCTTCTTCTTCTATTTCTTCCCCCCGGGGTCGTTTGTTCTCCGGCTCTTGCATTATTCCCTACCGGTCATGGGTTAGGCATGAGATGTCCTGTTAATTGTAATTGTACACCGCTCAGGATCCGCTGCCGAGTATGGGGCAGTATGAAGCCTTTGGATAGTCGCTTTTTGTTTATTTTATATAAAGAAACGTTTGGTACTGTTTAATACAAAATATAAATTTAAAACATTTGTATTTTCACAAAAATAATGAATATTTTCAGTATGGAGCAATGGAGAAAACAATGATTAGCTTTTAACATCTCCAAACCTATGTATATCTTTAGTTTCTAACGTCCCGGGTTCAAGAAAAAAAAAATTAAAAAAGATTAAAGTCTAATAAATGATTTGTATACATTAACTAGAATGGTTCTAATGGTTTTGATCATAAGATATTTTTTTCATTTATAATTTAGTGTACTTAAGACAAATACCTAAGTTGATTACATACGAATCACCAAATAACCTGTCAAAAAATTATGATTAAGTTAAGAACAAACTTGTTAAGAAAGTATTATTATTAAATTCAAAAGCGTAAGCGGGATTTCGTCTATGCTATTCTGACTATGTAAGGCTCAAATAAAACTAATAGATATTTTAAAATTAAAATATTTGTTTATATAATGCTTAATAAAAATAGCAAATGAATGCGAATTTATTTAATTGTAGTTTTTCTCTCATATTTGTAGGGGAGGGGCAGCTGCTCTTTACTGATTATTTTTATTAAATGTAAATATATTTATATTGAATGAGTAGTAATTAGTATCAGCAATAACGTAAGTAGAGTAGTAATAACATAATCTATAAAATATGTTTTGCAATACGGAAATCTATTCTGTTGTGGTCTTTAGTTTTTCAGATCACAGACAGTGTTTTCCTGTCGTGATAAATATTACAAGAAGTCGGAGTGCGGCCAAAAAATAGTTGTCGAGAGATGAGACCTCATCTGCCGACTATCTGACCGGACTAATGTACCCCAGATATCTCATGCTCTTTATGAGATAGGCTTTTAACGGAAGAGATGGGTCCCTTCTTAAATCACTCTTCATCCATTCCTCTTTGGGGCTATTAAGATCTTACCTAAAGTCTTCCGAGTGAGTCATCTGGGTCTGCTATTCGGTAATGAGTGGTGGACAATCTATCATATTTGATTAGGTTTTGAATGAGGACTCTATATTTGTGTCAATATTTTAAACAATCATTTTAAGATGAACTAAATATTGAAGTAAAACATTTGGATATCCCGTCAAGATATATGTATGGGATGAGATTATAATAAGATCATCAATTGAAGAATGGTCATCATTGAATGTTATTACAATAACATTCATCAAAGACTGTCTTATAACATGAGACTTTCGGTACAAAGCATAAAATTAAAGCATTTATGATTAACTATATTTCTTGCCTGATGCTAGAAAGGTAAATCATTCAAACCGATAATTAGGCTTGATTTTGAAAGACGACTTGAGTATCACGATAGGAGGCGACCTTGCCTAAAAAAATAAAACACCAATAAAGATCTAGATCCGTCTGCATAGACTGCATGTTATCGGTAATAATTTATCCTTCAAGCGGAAACGTTAATCTTCGGCAAAAAACGGTAAACCAAGCACCCTACAGGGGTCGTGTCCGGAAAATAAGCCAGGGATGTAGGCAGCCTTTGAAGAGCGAGGAGTATATTAGTTACATGCGTAATATTTAAACATGTATTAAGAAACAAGTATAGCCCCCTTTTTGGGTTACTGCATTTGATAACATTATATAAACCTTTTCACAAATAATTGAGGCGTTGACATGGATAAGGTAGTTAGTCAAGAAAACCCATTTATATTTTGATATTTTAACATTTTGATTTCGAACTGCTGAAATCAAGTTTATTCGTGAAAAGAATCTTCCGGTGTTCATATCAACTAAACTACTTTCAACACTGACTTACTAATCTTCCAATACTATTGGTAATACTTCAAACTACTTTTTCTTATGTAAATCGCAAAATCCGTTTTTTTTTTTTTTTTGTTTTTTTTTTTTTACTTACTATCTTTTCCAAGTCAGTTCCTCAATTTTCATCATATTCATCATATACTAATTCACGCACAAAAAGGACATGTTCTGTGTTATGCAGGGCATCCATCTCAAATATGAACCTTAATAATCTTACATTGACGCTGTTTCTGATTACAAAAGATTTGTGTAATAGCAGGCTCATCAGGAAAATAAAACAAAGAAAAAAAAAAGAGTAAAGAAAATGGAATCGACCTCGTCCTTAATTTGAATACTACTCTCTCGAGGCGGAAGGACATCTAATGCAGGATGCCACCTTGAACGCAATATCATTAATCACCTAAAATTTATTAATTGTGTAATAGAACTATTAAGTATAAAAATTAATGACATAATTTTTTTTTTTTTGTTTAGGTTCAGATCATTGTGAACAGGATTTGGAATAAACAATATGTTGAGAAATTTTTCTTATGCATTTATTTTCTTAACTTATCATACAAATGCAATGAAATTTGATTTTACATTCAAAATATAACAATAATGTTAAAATAATTAATTTAGTTATTGTTGACTGTATTATTTATCAATTTAGTTTAATTTGTCAATAACTCTTAAGAAACAAATTTTATTTCCAATGTTTTTCATTTGTATAAAAAATGCTAGAGTAGGTAACTATTTGAATTGGAATATCTTACAGAAAAATAAATTCGTACATTATTTCAAAATATATTATAAGATTTACAGTTAACTTATTTTTAGTTTACAATTAAAAAAAAAATCTATTAGAAGATCAAGCAAAAAGTCGAATGAGAAGAATCTAAGTTAACGGACGCACCGAATGAACTATATAACTTCCAAAATGACCAAAATACTGTATCATTAATGATTATTGTTTATACATAAATCCAATATAAAACATTAATCCGAGTTATTTGAAACTAAAGAATTTTATTTCTCATACACCATTTGTCGAAAAAGAAATTTAATTTCGATTTTTTTTTATTTGTGAGCTTTTCTTGAAGAATAATCTTTATCACAATGTTATTACGATATCATTTAAATTATGGTGGGGGAGTTGTGGTAAAAATAATTTTTGAGATGATTTTGCAGATTTTGTAAGCTAATCTTGTTAATTTCTGAAAGTTTGTAAACATTGTTTATTTCAGATTTAGTTCATACAAATAAAAGGTAGGGAATTAAATTAAACTGAGAACAAAATGAAATATAGACTGTCATAAATCGAACGTTCGCAATTGAAAATAAATCATTAAGATCAATTTACGATCGATGAGGAAACGTCATTGTTGACATTGGGTCGAAAGATATATATCCATTGTGAATACATTTAAATACATAAAATTTGATTAATGGGCAATTAGAAAAAAAACATAATTAAAAGTAAGTTCTCTTAGAAGAAGGGTTTACGACGCTGGCACATCCTCGAGTCATCAAGGACGCGGAATCGGCAACTTCTCCGTATTAGATGACCTTCTAGCTCAGTAGAGTCAGTCGTAAAACGGCAGATTGTTCGGAGCCATTGCAAATGAACTAATAAACATAGATTAACGAATTTATCCGTTACCGGCACTGGAACGTTATCCTTGGCACTTTTTACAAGATAATTTGATCCTTTGATGATTTTGGCTTTAAGCAGATTATGATTTCGCTTCTTATATCAAAGTGGATAATATTCGGAAATTAATATTAAAATGAAAAAGTAAATAAATTATAAGAAAAAATGCTGATTAGCAATAAAAATAGCCAAGGGGTCACCTGTGGTGTAGTGGTTAGCATAGCAACCTACAATACTAAAGGTCGCTGGTTCGCATCCCGAGGTGGCCATAGGATTTTTTTAATGGGAGTAAAAACTCCTTGTCTATGCCGTCCCTCGGAAAGGACGTAAAATAAAGGTGCCGAGCCTGTACGATGTCAGGTACTTTAAAGATCCCTATCATAATTATACCTGGATAGGCAAAATTTAGGACTCCCAGTGTAGCATCGTCGGATTAGCGTGAGTGGCATATAGTGACGTTAAAACAAACAACCGAAAAATAGCCAAGTTTTTTTTCTGGCTTTAAAATTTTAATAAACTCCTATCCTAACTATATCTTTTTTTTTTTTTTTTTTGGTAAAAAAGATTTATATACAATATAGAACCGTTCTAGGAAAAACGTAAAAGAGATATTCCTTAAAATATAATATAAAAAACTAACATGTGGTGAAAAACTGAATATTTGTTAATTTTGTTTTATTTCTTGATTTTCAACCTTTCAATTCGCTTTTATCAGTCATTTTAAGAAGATAGTAATTATGTAAATGCTTCGTTGAGCCACATTTACTTGTTGTTTGTTTGTTGGTATACAAGTATTCATTGAAATTTAATTGTAAAAAATCATTTATTTTGAAATACAATAATTACTTAATAAATGATTTATCAACTAATAAGACGCATTGTAAATAATTTAATTTTATAAATGTTAGATGCTGGAGAGGAGGACAGGAGTATCAAGTAATTATTTTTTTAAAAACTGATCCAAGACAAGTATGTAAAAGAAGTTGTTTATATTTTTTGTTATCAGACATGCACTTACCTATGTACCTGTGGTAAGCAGCGTGAATTAGACTTTGAAGACGAAACAATATATTTTTTTTTGCTTCTTACACTTTAGCATATCTTTAATTGTATCTGGAGTAAAGTAATTAAACGGTTATTGTGGTTATTTTACATATAGAGACTATGTCATCCTACCAAACATTCTACCTATTTTACAATGATAAAATATAATACTTCTACTGTCTTAGGGACATTGCAAGTTTCACTCCTTGCGCAAAGAGAACCTCGGACACTATCATAGCGCATTAGCATCTGAAGAAGAGAGACGTAAATTAAGGCAACTACTGGAAGGAATCCCGGGTAGCTGCCCGGCAACAACATGTCCTTAAATAGTTTAACCGCGACGACGCGGACAGTTAAAAAGTTCCTTTTTACAAGAATCCAGGATTAGATAATGGAGCGGGCGGAATCCGCTACAAATGAATGCGTTAATAGATCAGTCCCCGAGGGAATGCCGCGCCACATTGTCCCGCCACTCTCAGAGATTGACGGCCCTGCTTCCATTCTACCTGAAATTAATTGACAGTCTTCCCTTAACAAGTATATTGTCCTCAAGCCCTTCCTCCTCACCTCCTCTACCTCCTAGATCTTGTCCATCTTATCTTTTATATAATTTATAATATTCCGAAGAAATCTTATTGATTGATGTCCACGGGTTGATACCAGAAACGGACAGATCGTATAACTTGACGTAGCAAATGCCAACTGACGAATAAAAAAGCTATCCTACAGGTATGACTACTGTCTAAAACATGTCGGTTAGCAGTAAGTTACTGACAGACAGAGAAAGAGTAGGGGAGGGAAGTTTCTATTTATTCGGGAGCTTATTATGTCTTCAGAATCTTAAATTTTCTCTCTCATTTTACATTCCTGACATGAAGGAAAACATTTCTTTCATCGTCATATCCATATAATTTGTATAACTGACATTTTCCATAATCTACTTTTGTTTACACGTTCGTAAATGTAATTTTATTGAAGTGCTTATAATTAGATACTGGCTTGTTCAGTTTAGCTCAAAGTCAGAAATCAGTGAAAAACGGTTTAATAGGTAAAAAAAAATATTTATATAGTGTCGACATGCACCTTTTAGGTTTTGCAACGATGCACCTTGTAGGTGTTCATTAGAATTTTTTAAAGGAGCTTATTTTCAGAAACAATTGCTGGGATAAGCAAATTAATTTCATTATATAGTGTCGACATGCACCTTTTAGGTTTTGCAAGTTAAGTGTTCGTTAGAATTTTTTAAAGGAGCTTATTTTCAGAAACAATTGCTGGGATAAGCAAATTAATTTCAATTTTAACCATAATTCATGATATTCTATATGTAGCATGATGGTGAGATAATCAATTTACAATTGGATTATTTATTTAAGTATTATGCCATTGTAACATTGTTTTGATTCATCCCCGAAACTTGCAGGCTGAATAAAAAAAAAAATCTATTAATTTGGTTGTTTTTATGGCATTTCGCTCAAATTAATAATTACGAACAATTAACTCTTTCCTAATTTTAACTTTAGACGTTCATTAGTTATAAAGTTGAATGTAAAAAAATTCAAGAAACGAACTTTAGAAGTAAGAACAAAAATTAAATATAGCTGCCACTGTTCAAATCGTAATATTTTAGCTTAGAGTTAAGGTGTTAATTATTTATCGATCAATATTTCAAAAAATATGTAAAACAAAAAATACATGTACTTAATAAAACTAGAATCGGGGATCACGTATTCACGTTCATCAAAATAATATCTATATTATCGGAATAAAAAATAATAATCAATGCATAAGTACAAATATGCACTTCTTTATCAGATCATCAAGAAATGATGATCAGTTTAGATAAAAACTGATTTAAAAAATCTGTCTGACACTGGCAAAATTTCTAATTGCCTACACCCATTAAATTTCAATAAAAAAAAAAGTAAAAACAATTAATCTACAAACACCTTTAAGAAAAACAAAACAGAAAGCTAGAAACTCTTTAAATCGTATTACAATTTTTCGAGGTGGATGTCAGTTTCTTCTAGGCTATCAGGTTACCGTTATTTGGACTTTTTTCCTAGTTTGATGTTAAATAGGGTTCAGCATAGCTAGCGCACTTTTGATTTGACATTTTACAATGAGACAAACTATTTTTTGAAATAATAATTCTCACCAAATTATACCTTATCAGAGTAAAGACTGGCGAATACAAAACGTGGATAAATGAAACATTGATCACATTCGGCTCACCAGCCTAAACAGTGATTAGTTTAGATATATGGATGAAATCATTATTACAGGTAACAGGATTTTCCAGCCTATATATATTTGTAAAGTTTTGTAACATTTCCGTGGGTTAACAATATTTATTAAACGAAAAATAACAATAACCAATGCCACACGAATTATAAATACACAAATATTAGAACAGGTTACAAAAATTATCACTTTGTAACTCAAATAATCATATGGCTTGAGCTTCACAATCAAGACTAATACTGTCTAGTCTTAAAAATAGTCGTAAGGAGATGGTCTAGAACCTCGTCGAACGGTATGGATGGTGCTCGAACATCAATGTCACAAACACGTGCTTTGATAGTTCGCTCCAACTGTTAGTTTATTCCAACGAAAGGTCAAACATATGTTTTTATTTAATGTTACAATATGTTTCTTTGCCGTTATGATCTGATAAATTTAATTCACCGCTGGCATAGAAAGATATAGTAGCAATTGATATGATGAAACAGGTCTTAGTATGAAGAAGTCGATTATACTCCGGCAGTAGTAACTGCTAACAGCCCTGGTTATAAACTGATACCATAAATTGGGGCTATGTAGGTTTACTGAGCGCTTAACCTAAAAAACGAAATCGCTACTGAAATGAATTTATTATCCATCATTGGGACTTTAATTAGCTGTTTCGAAATCTAAAGTAATTATAAATCTGATTTATTTATTATATAATTATCATAATGATTATATCAGAAGGTGACGGCAGTCAACAAGCACTTAAATGTTTTGAAATTAATTGACAACTGAAAAAAGTCTAAAAATAACAATATCGATTAAGCCGCCATGTTTTACTCCTGCGGATCTATTTCGGCAAAAAAATTTCCAATTACCTCTATTTTTGGCTCTTCATGACGTAATATTTTGAAATGATGAAACTTATTTATAAAAAAAAACGTTTTTTTTTTTTTTTTTTTTTTTTTTAATTATTGTGTGTGTTCTTGAATTCCCACTCTCTATCAAACAATGAAAGCAGTAAACGTTATTAAGAACATGACCAAAATTTTGAAAAATCTATAAATAAATCTAACAATATAACGTACTTTGAATGGATATAAATACCTGCGAAGCTCTTATATTCTCATAAAGTTGTAAATTACTACTTTGTGTTGAAGGCGATGATTTATTGATCTATCAAGAAACCTTCATGGTAATAAACCTTAATACTAAGCACCTTTCTAATCACTAATGTATGTAGGGAAATAAACGTTAGTCTATCATCAAGTTTTAATAACTTAGAACATTCTTTAGAAAGGTTGTTCTATATTTTTTTCTTCGACTTTGTAAATATTTAAGATAAGTGCCCTGGTTGTTAACAAACTCTGCAATATTTGAAACCATTAAAAAACAGTAAATTAATAACATTTCTTACTCACCTAGAAGATTGAATCATTGCATAAACATATGAATTCCTACAAATTGATGTTTCACACCAAAACTCACAAGTAGGACATGCTACTAGATCGAGTTTTTGTAGCCTGATCGGATTTTTTAAATCCTTGGTTATTTAGTCCTTCGGAGAGGACGTTGCGGTCCCGAGCCTGTGAGATGTCAGGTACTCGTTAAAGATCCGAAACTAATCATACCTGGATAGGCAAATCCACTTTTGCACCATCCCATTAGTCATAATAGTATAATGTTAAATAAATAAACAAACGAAGAACGAAAACCTATCCAATCATGGTGACACAATTATTTAGTTCATAATGTTCTGACATGTCGGAGGGAAAATTCATCGAATACTTATTTACTATTTCGACTCACCATGGAATGCCCCAGATACTCCGCAGCGTTGTCCGAGATGTACAGGAGCTTCCCGTTCTGGGTCATCATCATCAGGAAGCCGCTGAGAGCCTGGAAAAAGAAGTAAGAGATTAATCTATGAAGATAGGATAACCTAAAGAGTAATAATTTTAATTAACATACTTGTCTAAATAGTTGGGTTGTGAAAGCATCATTTTTTTTTTTTTTTTTTAGTATTATTGTTACTGAACCAGTAGCGGTCACCTGTGGTATTGTGGTTAGGATGGCAACCTACAATACTAAAGGTCGCAGGTTCGCTCCCAGCGTAGGAGTTTTTAATAGGAGTAAAAAATTCTTAGCCATGCCGTCCCTCTGATAGGACGTAAAATGGATATATAGCCTGTCGATGTCAGGGTCTCGTTAAAGATCCCTATCCTAATTATACCTGGATAGGCAAAATTTAGGACTCCCATTGTAGCACCGTCCGATTAGCCTTAATGGCATAAAGTGACGTTGAACAAACAAACAAACAACTGAACCAGTAGCTCATTCAAGAAGAATCCCCTCTGTCCCCTCAAGCTTTACATATATAAAATTACAATAATGATACCTTATATATAATTGAAAAAAAATGATTATTTGTAAAAAATCTGTATAGTTGTTCCTTACGTTTTGGTTACAAATAAAAAAATAAAATAAAATAAACAAAAAAAACCTGAGAAGGAGGAAATAATGTTGAAAAGAGATGATGCTAAAGTGTAGCATTAACATTATGGACAGGCTATTTGCCGTGAGATGAGCGGAGCGGATAGTGCTGGGAGGTGTGTGCCATACTTGAGATTCCGCTGCCAGCTCCGAGCTTTATCAGATTAATAGCTCAACTCCTCCGGCTCTATAATTATACTCCCAGCCACTTATGTATTTTATTTATTATGTATTTGAAGACTATCCTACCTGTATCTTCGGAAGGGGGGAGATTATTAGTAGTATCGGGCAATGCTTGGATATTCTTTTTGGTAGATGTTGATTTATCTCACTGGATATATTTTTATATTTTACTCAGCAAGAAGAAGGCGCCTTCAGACGATTTATCAACCGGATATTTTTTCTATTAATTTTGTTTTTTAGTTATAAAATATTAAAGTTATAAATATAATAACGATGAAGTAAATTAAAAAACAAAAAAAAACAACAATAACAACAAAACGCTGCAGAAAAATATCAATCTCACCTTCTCGACTACAGTTCATATAACTAATCTTACACAGCAAAAGACTAATTTATAACACTATTTTGAATCATAGTTAGACTTGCGGAGCAGAACTTTTATGGTTATCTCAATACGTACTCGTCAACAAAATCCAAACACCAAGGTACGAGGATACTTCCAGAAATTGTTAAAGCATCACAATAAGCCTGTTGGAAATAACACAATGCACAAAGGCATGGAAATAATTTATATATACACGACTGATGCAACTCTTCCAATTCTTTCTTCGTTACTCATTAGCTGCAGGTCGACAAGAAAATGGCCGAGAGACCTTCTACACAGTGGCGTATATAGGAAAATTTCGGGAAGTATCAGTTATTAACTGAATAACATTATATGCCATTTCAACCGGTTTTACATGATTTATTAACAAGATTTAGATCACGGTATTTTTACATGATATTCACAACAGTACAAGCTCAGAAAATTTAACAGATGCGGTGTAATGCTGTAGTGTACAGAAATCATTTCTTATCTTTTATTATCATTTTTATATTCTGGGGAGAATATAGGAGGTGTCTACTTTCTAAATGAGATAAAGCCTAATTCTAAAGATGTGGAAAAGAAAATTCTCAACCGGTAAAAAGTTCTCAACCTAATACCTTTCTTATGCTGGTACAAAATAAACAAAATAGGATATGATGTTACTCACCCTTATCATGTAATATAATAATCTCGATATGTCATTATAATGCTATTTATTTAATTTTATTACATGGACAAAAATGAAATTCGAAAATATGAAAGCACAGGGCGATTACCAGCGCTAACTTATCTCAAATACTGTACTCTTTTTTTCTTTTTCTCATCGAAACATAACAACAGAATTATATAGTACATGGCCGCAACCCAAGAACGTAGCTTAAAAAAACTGGATGAGAGACCTCCTCTAATCAATTAAGATATTAGTTAAAGCCCTAAAAATGGAGCAGATGTGTAATTTCTTCCCTCATTCCTAAAATACTTGGGAATCATTGATAAATCACTGCTGATTTTTAATAATAAGGTGCAAAAAGAATTATGAAAAAAAAAATTCTTTTGCTAAAAATAGGCAGAAAAATAACAATAAACAGTATAATTATTTTTAAATTATTTAGATTTCCTTCGATATAAGAAATTAACTGATTAATAAAATTTAGCCTTAACTCCTCGCCTATCGGAGACCCCATCTCAATCATAAACAGCCGCTATCAGTGACGATATCTCTGCAATGCAAATGGCCCGGTCGTTAAAGTCTCCGATAGACATTCGGCCATGGAGGATGGAACTGTTACCTTGACATGCAAACTACTGTAACCGAATCCTGGAACCTGTTACGTCTTCTGCTCTCTTTAGTTCTCATGGCCCTTGCGAGCGTTGCTATGCTAATTAATTTACTCCTTACTTTAATTGCAAATGTTGCAGAGCTGTATTTGCATTATCCCGATTACCTCTTACTTATATCTTATCATCTTCGTTGATGAAAAAGGAAAATCAGAAATCACAACTAATTACACACTGCAGTTGTACCTATTTATTACTATTTCAGGAAAAATGTATAAATTATAATAAAAATCTGACAGTGAGGTGGCCTAGGAGAGAGGAGTAATTGACAAATTTATCTATTGACAAGATTTTTAAAGAATTGATGTATTGTTTAACTAAAATATTGTTGATTGGGATTAGTAAGGAGTACACCTGAAGATGAGGCATTAAAGCCTCGAAACGTTGTGAATGTTGTAATAAATTGAAAAGTATATTTATATC
The DNA here is from genome assembly GCA_911387785.2 of Aelia acuminata. Classification (NCBI taxonomy): domain Eukaryota; kingdom Metazoa; phylum Arthropoda; class Insecta; order Hemiptera; family Pentatomidae; genus Aelia; species Aelia acuminata. The sequence continues at coordinate 51,405,074 of OU426978.1, read as the reverse complement.
AAAATGGAAGATGTGAATTTTCATTGTTTTACTAATTGGAATAATATAATAAAAATCATTTTTATGTTCCATTATTATTTTCTTCTATTAAATAGGAATATGTTCATAGAAGATTTATTTAAATTTCCATAATTTATATACAGTTACTGATTTAAGTCGTAATATAAATTATGATTGTATGAAGCATAGCAGATAACAAATTTGACGCGGTTTTTGTGTAAGCCATTTTAAAAAATTGTTTTTTCTAACCTTTTTGACCTCTCAATATAAAAATGATAATAATATTTTTTAAATTATTATTACCCGTCGGGTAGAGGCAATTACAACAACAATAAACCAATAAACCAAATTATTTTATTATTCTTGAGGGTTTAAGGGATCGTTTGTCAGAAACACGGGACGTCTAATTACAAAATGTGGTGTCTATTTTAGTTCTGTTATAACACATATTAAGTAAAAAATTGATTAAACTCACTCAGAAAAACAGGAGCAAAGATACAGAAAGACATTTAGGGCGGATTCACACTATCGGTGTGACAGGTCCGGCCTCGCTCCGCTCCCGCTCCACTCCCGGTCCGCTCAAATATTCTAAAGAGAAATAGACAGAGAATTCCACTATCGGCACCGCTCCGGTCTCGCTCCACTCCCGGTCCGCTCTCGCTCTACCCCATTCACACTAGCGCTCCGCTCCCGCTCCGCTCCAGGTCCGGTCTCACTGGCAAAATATTCTACAGAGGAATAGAGAGAGGTTAATCACAATATTGGCACAGGTCCGGCCTCGCTCCGATCCCGCTCCACTCCCGCTCCACTCTCCTAAAGTCTTTTCATATTCACATTATATAATTTTACACCGTTCACGATTGAAGCTATTAATAATCGAAGCCGTCTGTATTTGGATTTTAATGGATTTAATTAATAATTAACTTTCAGTTATTAAAGTATTTATTTATTCATCAATTTTACGGCCAAAAAAGTTCAAATTTAAAAAAAAATATATATATATATATATATATATATATATATATAAAATTATAAATTAATTTAATTAATGGTGAAGAAATAATTTAAATTTTTTTTCCCGAATGTATTAGAATACGCTTGAAATGATAAAAAAAAAATCACCAACAATACGCGCGGTTTTTCGACGTGAAAAATTCATGTTATGTTTGAGATATATTTTGCTATGAATTAATGTACTCGTAAAAAATGGTCACCGATTTATTTATTGACTAGATACTCATTGCTATTATGAAATAACGTTTAATTTGAAACGAATAAAAATGCAGTATATTATGAAAAATGTCAGATCATTAACAAAAAAATATATTAAAGCAAAAAATAATTAAAATATTAATCAGGAAAAGAAGAGAACACAATCGGTAAATTTGTAGCATTTGCCGATTTCAACTTGAAATTTTCAAGCGTATTCGAAAAAATTTAAATTATTTCTTCACCATTAATTAAATTAATTTATAATTATTATTATTAATTATCATTGTGTTGCATTATATTCTTCTTATTATATTTTTTGATAATATTATATTCTTCATCAAGAAAAGTACATTTACCAGCTATTTCTACAAACGAAAAATTGATTTTTTTTTTGGCCGTAAAATTGAAGAATAAATTAATACTTAAATAACTGAAAGTTAATCATTTATTAAAAAATGTTGCAGAGCTGTATTTGCATTATCCCGATTACCTCTTACTTATATCTTATCATCTTCGTTGATGAAAAAGGAAAATCAGAAATCACAACTAATTACAAACTGCAGTTGTACCTATTTATTACTATTTCAGGAAAAATGTATAAATTATAATAAAAATCTGACAGTGAGGTGGCCTAGGAGAGAGGTGTAATTGACAAATTTATCTATTGACAAGATTTTTAAAGAATTGATGTATTGTTTAACTAAAATATTGTTGATTGGGATTAGTAAGGAGTATACCTGAAGATGAGGCATTAAAGCCTCGAAACATTGTGAATGTTGTAATAAATTGAAAAGTATATTTATATCAAAATGGAAGATGTGAATTTTCATTGTTTTACTAATTGGCAAAATATTCTACAGAGGAATAGAGAGAGGTTAATCACAATATTGGCACAGGTCCGGCCTCGCTCCGCTCCCGCTCCACTCCCGGTCCGCTCAAATATTCTAAAGAGAAATAGACAGAGAATTCCACTATCGGCACCGCTCCGGTCTCGCTCCACTCCCGGTCCGCTCTCGCTCTACCCCATTCACACTAGCGCTCCGCTCCCGCTCCGCTCCAGGTCCGGTCTCACTGGCAAAATATTCTACAGAGGAATAGAGAGAGGTTAATCACAATATTGGCACAGGTCCGGCCTCGCTCCGATCCCGCTCCACTCCCGCTCCACTCTCCTAAAGTCTTTTCATATTCACATTATATAATTTTACACCGTTCACGATTGAAGCTATTAATAATCGAAGCCGTCTGTATTTGGATTTTAATGGATTTAATTAATAATTAACTTTCAGTTATTAAAGTATTTATTTATTCATCAATTTTACGGCCAAAAAAGTTCAAATTTAAAAAAAAAAAAAAAAAAAAAATATATATATATATATATATAAAATTATAAATTAATTTAATTAATGGTGAAGAAATAATTTAAATTTTTTTTCCCGAATGTATTAGAATACGCTTGAAATGATAAAAAAAAAATCACCAACAATACGCGCGGTTTTTCGACGTGAAAAATTCATGTTATGTTTGAGATATATTTTGCTATGAATTAATGTACTCGTAAAAAATGGTCACCGATTTATTTATTGACTAGATACTCATTGCTATTATGAAATAACGTTTAATTTGAAACGAATAAAAATGCAGTATATTATGAAAAATGTCAGATCATTAACAAAAAAATATATTAAAGCAAAAAATAATTAAAATATTAATCAGGAAAAGAAGAGAACACAATCGGTAAATTTGTAGCATTTGCCGATTTCAACTTGAAATTTTCAAGCGTATTCGAAAAAATTTAAATTATTTCTTCACCATTAATTAAATTAATTTATAATTATTATTATTAATTATCATTGTGTTGCAATATATTCTTCTTATTATATTTTTTGATAATATTATATTCTTCATCAAGAAAAGTACATTTACCAGCTATTTCTACAAACGAAAAATTGATTTTTTTTTTGGCCGTAAAATTGAAGAATAAATTAATACTTAAATAACTGAAAGTTAATCATTTATTAAAATCCGAATACAGACAACTTCGATTATTAATGGCTTTAATAGCTTAAACCTTTCAAAATTGAACGGTGTAAAATTATATAGTGTGAATATGGTAAGACATTAGGAGAGCGGACCGGGAGCGGAGCGCTAGTGTGAATGGGGTAGAGCGAGAGTGGACCGGGAGCGGACCGGGAGCGGAGCGGATAGTGTGAATAGGCCCTTAAGAAATTTAGTATATCAATAGCAAGCTTTTACCTGGATGAGAATTTTCTTCTCAACTTTAGAATTAGGTTTGACACTATTAGAAAATAAACACCTCTTATATTCCCACCAGAATACAAAAATAATTATAAAATATAAGAAAACTCGTCTTTAAATTATTGGTTAATCCCACATAACTTTAATGATAATTAAAAAAAAAATGAATGTGGCATTTATTGGAAACAATTTAGTTAGCAGTTTTCACAATTTGGTACTTTTTTTTTTAACAGGAAAACCGATATTAGTTCATGTGGAATCCATCTTCTAGAAGTGTTTTAGAGAGGAAAACTTAGGATATATTTTATTACAAATTTTCTAAATTTATTTTAAAATGAAAAACTTAAATGCAGTACTGTATGTTTTAATGAATTTTTTATTTATCTACGAAACTTTTTGATTGTTTTCATGAATCTGTCTGTAGTGTGTTTAGGGCTGTTTTAGTTTAAGACCATGCAACAATGCAGATCTTCTTCAGGGCTAAATGAACAAGATACAGACGAAAAAATTATTCTTTGTCCTATGTACTTATAATTTTCTTTATAAACCCATATATAAAACCCCAAAGGGAACCCGATTAAGAAAACTATTTATAGTATATATAACTACTATATATATGTAGTATATATAAGTATTTGTATGAGAACAGACCGGGGTGGCGGTCAACAAACTATAAATAGTATAAAACTATTTTATTGCAGCCCAACGTTTTGACCCAACAATTAATGTTTATTAAACATTAATATAAATTTTAAAAAATAATAATTTGGTCTCTTTTAGATCTTCTTTCTTTTAAGGTAAGGTTTCTAAATTATTACATTTATTTGTATTTTACATGATAGTAACACCAAAACAATTGTTTTCCAATATTTTTAGTAGTCTTATTTTATTTATTTAAACGTCAAATTAATGTTTCTCCATCCAAAATAATTTTCTTTTAAATCCATCAGATCAGCCTGAGAGAGCCGGTTTGCAGTGTGTAAGCAGGTCTATGTGGTCATTGTAATCGTCCCTCGCGCTCAAAAAGCGAAACAGAGTTTTTTTTCAGACTCCGGTCCAAAACATAACCGTTTAAACAAGCCCGAAAGATATTTGAATGAACGATTAAAATTTAACGTTGACACAATGTTTACAATTGATGATATTGTTTAAAAGTTCCCGTTTAATCCGCCCGAGTTATTGGCCATTATCCGGAGCTACAGCTTAGCTCAAGCTCGGTATACAGGGAGATATGCTGTCAGATTCCCAATAAATTTTAATGATTTTATTCATTATTTTTCAGAATGTGCGAACTAACGACCATCAGCTCCAAGTTTCCTGCTTTCACTGAGGCAGTCCTTGGCGGACCTGGCCACATCAACATGTCCTCAGTCCATCCCTGAACTCTCCTTTTACGTCCTCCTCAGCCTCTTGCATTAACTGTAACCGATGCCTAATATAAGGTAGCCTCTGTAATGGGAAGTCTGACCAACATGGGGTCGGATTAATTTTTTCAATCAAACAATCATTGATGGATAACAGAGAAAATCTTTTTACCCTTCTTATGAGCCTAAGCTATTCCTTTTCTTAAGCAAAATATACGATAGTTTCCTTTAAGTAGTGCATTATTAAGCATGGCATGTATTTGCATTTATGCATTTGGTTGTGTCCATGTACAGGGTAATTTCCTTGTTTGAGTAAATAAAAATACTTTTTGAAATTCAAAACTATGATCATGTATTGATATACCTACATTGCAAACATAACAAGCATATAAATGAGCATCCAACTTCCTGAAGATGCCTCAACTCAGTCATAAGATGGTAGGTAGGTCAGATTCGAAGTTTAAGTAAAAACTCAACAAAAAAAAAAAAATAAATAAATAATAATAAATGAGAATCACGGCGAGTAACTGAGGTTTCAAACAAAAATTATTTACAGAAACGCTAAGCCCATAGAACAAAAAGGAATGACGATTTTATTGCTTTCGAATTCAACTAAAAAGTGTAAATTCCCAAACGGAAGGAGTATCCCTGCTGATATGCATCCATTTCAGTGAGAGTTGATGAACCAACTCAGTTCAGTTGATGAAGTGTTCTTACACAGATTGTTCAAGACAGTGGTTTTTATAAGAATTTGAACTTTTCATTTATATGTGAAATATTTTATATATATATTCAATCTGATGCCCTGATGATGCCCGAAGGGGCGAAAATTTGGCTTGTATATATATGAATATATATATGTAATTTTGAAACTATTTGAGGCCGATTTTTCTATATTAGTGATTAGTCTCCTTCCTGCTATTGGAAAATCTTAATATAATTATATATATATATATGAAATTAATTGTAACAGAAGCTCACCCACCCTAAGTGGAGACATCTCAATTATCGAACATAGAAGGCTGTCTTATTAAAGGGGAATGAAATCGGAATCAGTTAAAAAAATAATAAACTTCTACCTTAATCATAATTTGAAGGGTAGATGCACAATAGTGTCGATAAAAATAAAAAAATACAACATTTTCATTAGAAAGATATCATGTTCGATATTTAAGCAGAACCTAATCCCACTTAGGGGCACTTAAGTTATCTTGCATCGAAACTACCTTATTAAACGAAGATAAAATCGGTAGCGAATTTCAAGCGTTATATTCTTCGAAGGCTACATGCACACTGTTGTTTATTAAATTCAAAAAATAGAGCGGTAAGAAGTAGTTTAAGATAACTGATATATAAACAGGAATCATAGAAATGTAATAAATACAGATTTATATAATTTGTTTCAGGTCAAATAATCTGGAATGTAAATATTATAACAACTTGACCTGTAGAGGCATTAAAAACCTTGTAATGTTTCATTTAGTTTAGACAGCCGGTAACTAAGTGATGACAACTGGAGGAAGTATATGAGCAATAAAAAGAAGAGGGACGCGAGTGATAGAGAGCCGCTCCAGATGAGCTGTATATATCAGCCCGAAGGATTATATTCACCTGTAGCGCAGGGATATCTCTAGCAAGGTAATAGGCTGCTATTAATTACCCCTCGTAGGATGACAAAAAACAGCGGGAGGATACATTATGCGAGGGAGTGGACGACGGCATCGGAATATATAGTAGTAGGCCAGCACTTAGGGGGTAATTAACAAGGCACCGTGGGAAAGGATCATAACAGATCGGTCTACTCCGCGTAGCCTGCTCCGGGCGGTGGGGCTAGGAGGTGGCCCGGGTCAGTCTGTGGGGGTGGGAGGCTGCTTCTATATTCCAAGCTATCTTCCTAAATTTAAGCACAGCAAAGAAATTTGGCATCATCTTTACAACTCTTTTGTTTTGTCTTTTTGAGCATGCGAACACTGTCAATTTCATTTCTCCGCAGAACTATTTTTCATGCAGCCAGTCACTCGTCATTTCTAATACACTAGTCAAAATACAGATCCCTTACCATACTATGCATTACCAAGTATTTGAAAGATCATTTCATTTTTTAATTATGAAAAAATAATACTTTTTGAACTGATTTCTTAATGAACCTATATACGTTATATTTCAACCCCTTCGTTCCATCTGAGGCAAACATCTTCTATAATCCTCCTTTTCACAGCTAAACGGCCAGCAAATAACCCTCCTAGAAATGGTATTCCGCTAAGTCACCACGCAGCAGGCAAAGAAGAAATAGTTTGGTTGAGTTTTTTTTTTAGTCCAATTTTTTTTTCCAAAAGTCATTACGTCGCAGAGCAGTAATTCTATTAGTAGACAAAATTTGTATTGTCCTTGACAGTAATTTAATTTTAACTTAAAAATTAGTTTATTCCTTTAATTGTCTAGTTTAAAATAAGATTGCTTGTTTCGATAGTGTAAAAAGCAAGAATGAAAGAAGGAAAAAAATATTTTTTACATCTATTATTAATCAGCGAAAAATAAAGTTTCGTGTTTAAAGGAATCATATTGTTATTGTGTCACCATAACAAATATTATTTGAAAAAAATAATATAATTAGATTTTTTCCTCATTACAATTATCATTATTTAATCTTTACATGTAACTGGATTGCCTATAACCCTTAAAATAAGTAAATAAATCTGTAGGCCTCGGAGAGATTGGTTGGCAAAGATGTACGGTAAAAAGGGCTGAAAGAAGAAACAATAGGTTAAAAAAAGTTAAACAGCAGGATCATTGCTAAAGCTGCAAACTAAATCCTAGTTGATTAGCTTTGAATTTTCGCAACAAGAAAAATAAAAATTATAACCTCACCAGTACCTATTAGTTAAATACAAAAAGTTCTATTCCATTAAACAGGTTTTCATGTTTTGTTTTATCTTTTATAATAATTACTATCAATTATGTATTTTCTGTCATTGTAGTCAAGTATGATTATTCGTTAATTGAATAAAAAACATTTTATAAAAAAATATTAAACCGACTTCGAAACCTAGGAACCAGTAAAAATAAATTCACTGAAAAGTATGAAATAATTACCTTCTGATTTTTATGAATACACAGCAAAATTGAAAATGGTATAAAAAGTGGAAAAGTGCAATAAGACGAATAATTTTATTTTGATTTGTACAAATACACACTATTCCTTTCGATGAATTTTTGACTAAATTTATTACCGAAGTACTATGAATTATATCCTTCGTAATAAAACATTATTCAGAAAATAAATTGCTAAACAATGTTGCTTCAATTCTTGTGGCGTAGCATTTATCATCATTTTTAACAATCATTTCCATGACTGCCAAATTTTTGCTGAGGGGACTTTCATACAATGAGGTTGTTTTCGGGTAGTTATCAAGTTTTATTTTGTAGTTTTTATTGATGGATGAACACCTGCAAAAGCCTCGATAGTTGTAGAAACAAATTTAAAAACCGATACTAGTAATCCGGATAACATAACAGAAGTGTCACCCATAAAGGATCGGCACAAGACCTCCGGCAAGATATTCAACAGTAACCGAGTGTATCCGGAAGACAGAGGTATCTGAATCCTTTATTAAGTCAACTGAAAATGAGGTTTTCCAGGAATTATTGTATTCTTTTTTAATGTGCATAGTCAATAAAAGGTAGAAATCAAAATCTAATTTAAATCAATAATAGCTACGATTTTAAATTTAAACGATCCTTCGGGAGCTTGAAGAAGTCTTAAATTCTGCTTTAAAACGATTACCAATACTCAGTCTTTCTTGGAATTCCACGAATTTTGTTGTCTTATGATTATGGTGTCCAAACGTTGATTAGATCTAAATAAAGAAGGTTTACTGTTATCGGTGAATATACATCTAATATTTATGCTAATATCGCTACAGAAAACGACAGCGATATTATATTCTGCTGATATTTATATCTTCATTTAAATCTAATGTTGAAAAATTAGTTAAGGTTATGTATAGGTTTGTTCCAACAAGCACGTAAAACACATCGATAACTAACAGACAGCTCATGTTCTCCCCCCACTCTTTTGATTCTGAATTTGATTGGTTGGTTTTCCCATTCGATTCATTCAGCAGTAATACAATATTTGGATTTGTTAGTTATCAATTAGTTTTAATAGCTTGTTGGAGCATACCTTATGTTATATATGCCATATGTTTTTCCAATAAGTAAACAATTTGAGCGATAATTAAATAATTATTTTCATGTTTTTTCCCGATAACTTCTTAAATAAATTAGGAACCCCAAAAAGGTTTAAATGGGACCACCTTGGGAAAATACTCTACAAGATGCAAAAGGTTTCATTCCAATTGGTCCACCCATCTCTGAGTAATCGGTGAACATACATAGAAAAAAAAAAAAAAAAAGGCACAAAAAAAAAAGTCACATACGTATCGAATTGAGTAACCTCCTCTTTCGTTCGAAGTCGGATAAAAATAAAAAATAATTACAATAGAGGAGATAATTAAAGCATAATGACAAGAAATATACTATTATCTCGATTTATTTTAATGAACATGTTAGATTTTTTTTATTTCGACTACTAATTTTCAGGAATTTCTTTTAAAGTACCTATTCATTGGTAAATTTGAATAGACATAAATGATATTATCCCTTGAAGGATCCAGAGCCATTGAGAAGTGGTACGTGCCTTACAGCGGATGACACCCGTCCACAGCGAGTGGTAGTCCTTGGGGAAGAGAAAACAGTCGTCATTGCTGCTGTAAACTCTGCTATCCCAATCCCAAGGATATTTAAAACAATTTAATTATAGTTTATGGTAATTAATTATCCTCGATGTATGCGCTAGGAATATTAAACAGCGGTTGTTAGTCATAAAAAGTCTGGGACCGTTCCTATCTTTCTTGGAAGTATTAACATCAGAATTCAGGATTTCTATATATAAATACATAAAAAAAAAAATTAAGAAAATAAAGAAACCAAGGTATTTTTTCGGAGAATCGTGAACCCAATAAGGTCAAAATATAATGCATATTTCATCATTTAATTTACATTGTTCCCAGATTCTAGACGACATTCCAATAAATTTATCACAGAGCACATAAAACAAATTTAGATTCGCTGATGGGTGTATTTGCGAAGAAATAAATCTGTCAATGAATATTAATATTCTCTAATATTTTTATAATACGTATATTCTTATTATTATAACATTAATAATATAATGTATTATTATGTATTTTTCATGAATTTAAGAGATTATTTTTAATATAAGAATATTTTAACAAATGAAAAATAATAGCTTTATAGCAAAAAAAAAAAATATTTTGAGTTCAGTGTCTACGAATTGAGAATATATTTTCCTTATTTATACATTATACAGGTTTTAACAAAAATAATAATAATGAAAGTAGATGGTAGACCCTCGAAATTAATGTTATGAAAATGTTTGGGGGTGCGCTCAAATGAATTTTCTTGTCATCCATATCGTTATAAAAAAGAAACAAACTATTTTAATACTAAATTCAAAACTATTGATCTCATTTCTACTCTATACTCATATGTATTTCTAATCTTTGTTTGTTTATCGTTGCTATTTACTATTGATTGAGCCATATTGATATTCCTTTGATCTGTAAATATTATTTTTTTTTTTTCATATATTTTCATTGGTTTTACCTTGTTTTATACTTGATGAAACGAGGTTGATTGCCCTGATGAAGATTTGATCCTCGAGTCGAAACTTCGGCACAATATATGCTAATGCACATAGAGTGTTTTATTTGACCACACACCAATCATTTTCATTAGGAACACATATAAAAACATAATCCTGGAAATTATAGAAGTTTCGACTTCCTGTTAGATAAATCTTGTCTATTTCTTTTATCATTGAGCTCACTCAAAACAGTAAATGATGTTTTAAAGGAACAGAAATCTCATAGCAATAATGAAAGAGTATATCTTTTGTTTTTATGAAGTAGCCATACTTGATTTGTTGTATTACATCGTTATCAACTATATATTGGTTTAGTTGTGCCAAACGATTGCACTAGCTCTTATTGTGGGTATTAAAAAGAAAAAATAGTTTCCATCGTTTCACTTATCTAATACTTTACAGGAAATGGAAGTGATTATTCACCCCAGAACAAAAAATAAATAAAAATTACTAAAATAAACTGCCCAGAGAGGAGAAAATATGAACGGTTACGACTTTCAATGAGTTTATTGCCAATAAAAAAAAAAAAAAAAAAAAGAATTATCACACTAATTACCATTCAAATAAAATATTACAGTATTTAATGTTAGCATTATGAGTAATCGTTAAAAAATGCTTCCCATGAATATAGACATTTTTACAGCTATTAGATAGAATTTATTATTTTCAACCTTCATCAGTTCCTCCTGACAATGTTTCAAAACCATACCTACTAGCAATTGGGTGTCGTAACCCCAATAAATTATCGGCACATACTTGGCGTGTACGCAACGAACACGAAATGCCACGTTATTTTACTTTCTTGTCAGATAGATTACACGCGATGCTTCGGTTTATAACTTATATTGAAAATATAATTCCATTTTTAAAACTATCGTTTTTGAACAATGAATATTAATTAGTAGAAGATATTAAGGAACAAAATAAACTTATTTTTCCAAAAAAAAAATGTTCTTTCCAACTTCAAGGGTCTAAATAATCAGCGCATTTTGAGCCTAATTTATCATGCGGTGAATATATTAAATTCGACAAAATATGTATTGAAAAAGTTACTTTCGAACTTAAATCTAGTGGTTATTGTAAGTATGTGCTAAGGTATAGGGTCAGGTAGGGTAATTGGGAATCAGGGGTAAATGGGAACAAGGGTCACTAGCGCTGAGGTGGGGGCCTGGAGAACCAAACAGCTATCAAACTATTAAGTTCATATCTCTATGAAGCGGTAGAATGAGTTCCCGCGTTTCCTAATCATCAGTTTCCTGTTCATTGGTGACTTTATAAAAGGTATACATTTTTTTTTGGAAAACCGAATTTCCATCATACTGTTAAGAGCTCATATTGACTATAGATCTCACAAGGAAAGTGTCCTTCAAGTTAATAATTGTAGCTTAAGATGTCAATTAATAGTAGGTATTTGTTGTGCTTTTGTCTTAGTTATTTTTTTACTACCCACTACATTGATATTCCCAATTACCCCTGAGATTTTTACATCAGGAGTAATTGGGAACTAAATTTCAGAATTTTTTTTCACAACCCTACAATAATAAGAACATTGTTTTTTTTTTCTAAAATAATGAAGTGTCCTGATAAATTGACTATTCCACTGACCAAAAGGATGCCAAGGACATACATTAGGAAGAGGTCTCCTCCCTCTTACACGATCCAAGATGTGACCCATGGTATCAACGAAATTCCCAACGACAACTTGATGTATCTTGTAGCTGCTGAAAAGTTCCGAGTTTCGAAAACGGTTCTGTTCAACCTTACCAAAGGTAGAAAGACTAATATTAGTAGATTGGGAGCGGGGAGACTTATTTACTTGCTTCAAGAGGCGGAAGAAACCCAACAACAGTGGTTGATAGCAGGGGCACAAAAGGGTTATCCTTGCTACAAAACAGAACTTGTCCAGCAGTACCCATCTTTTCTAGGAGCATCACCAAATACACATCAGACTCAACCACATCTGAAAGCCCCCCCCCCAAAAAAAAAAAACAAAAACAGGGAAACGGATGAAACACCACAAACATGGGGAAGTTTTGGCTTCTGAATAGGTGGTGAAAAGACTCAAAGAGGAAAAATTTTCCGTCAACATGGAATAATTAAAAGCTGTTTCATGCATCAAAGTAGGTAGAAAAGAACTGTACAATTTCAAAGGCCATGTCAGTGTGATGGAAATATAAAATTTAGGTATCACAACGTTGGGTTGAGGCAAGATGTGGTCACCACATTGTGGTTGGGCAATTATTATTATTATTACTTTTAATGATAATAATAATAATAAATGATAATATATCAATTTAGGGAATGACTAAACTTTTTTCTCATTTCTAAAAACTATGTATGTTAATTTAATATAATTTGATCATTTGATTTTGTAAGATTTTTTCTTTGTAATTACATTTATGATGCTTTTTTTATACCCAATTAATATTCAGTTGTACGTTGCTGTAATTTTTGCTTCACATAATTTTCCCAGTTCATATTTCATTTTCCTGTTTTCGTAGTAGTCGAATTGGTATGGTAACATCTTGATGAATAGGTGAGTTTGGGTAATTGAGAACATAACTGTGAACAAAGAGCTCAAATGTTCTATGTAGGTTAGATACATAAAAGACTATAGAAATAATTCTAAATGAGGGTTTGGATTCATTTAATAGCCACAGTTTAAAAAGTAGCCGTTCCCAATTACCCCCTACCTTATGGGGTAATTGGGAATTTTTGGGGTAATTGTGAACGCGTCAAATAAGGCCATCAGAAAAACGGATTTTTATGTTAGGCGTGTAGGAAACCTTAATAATATATTTATAAACAAGTTATGTCATAAACATTTAGGTTTGAATGCTTACAAAAATGTGAAACCAACAAATTTCCTTCCCAATTACCCCACCTGACCCTACTGAGTTTAAAATGGTTTGTTTGAGTTTAAAATGGTTATACTTTGTTTGTTCACTTCAATATCGAAATATTATCAACTTTCTTAGTCCGAGTATTTTCCGGATAAAGGTCGGAAAAAGGGTAAGACAGATAGGATGGTTGGACAAGGAGCCGAATGGTTGGGGCGCATTATTCCCAGGGGATGCTATTTTAAAAGGTGTAATGTAATCTTCCTTGAATTCAATTATTTGAAAAATATCACATAAGCTAACAAAATGATGCGTATATATCACCAGCAAACCAAAATAGACTAAAAACCAGAAAACAGAACATCTCTCAAAGACATCCAAACACTAACTTAAAATACAGAAATGTAAAAAAAAAAGAAAAAAAAAGAAGAAGCTTTTTTGATAAAAGAAAACTAGCCCTGCCCTTATAATGTGCACGAATTGCCGAAAACTTTATTAATTGATCCATTGACAAAGTTTCGGTGAATAGAATCGTACACAATCCTTCATTCCTCTTAAAACGCCCAATTCTGGAAATGAAAATTATAGCTCTATACAAGTGCATAATGCAACCTACCTCTTTGGTAATTATACTGAAAATAATATAATACATCATAAATTAGGTCCTCAAATGGCGAAAATGATACAATAAAAAACACGATCCTCATCTGGAGCAGGGAAGAAGGCACCGGCCGGGCGCCCCGATAGGCCTAGCCGACAATTAATGTCCTTATCACAGCGAGAGATTTATTTTTGGGAGGGGGCCAGTTTCCGAAATGGTACTGGCCTCAAAAGAGCCGACTCCGAGGTGAAGTCGTGCAGAACCGCTGTGAGAAACATCCTTCCCGGTAACAGATACCCCAGGATTTGTTTGGTACTCAAGCAATTTAAAAGGCTCATATCGGCCCTAATAAGGATTTCGATCATGGCGGGTGGGAGCGGGTGGTCATCTCGCCTTTCTTCTAGGTCAGTCAATTAATATTAAAAAAGATAACAGTACAAACATATTTTTGAGTAGGTAATTGTTTTTTGTAAAGTATATTTTCTTATAAATAATTTATCTATGTAAGTTTCAAAACATCTCATCAACTTTTCTAAACTTTTTTACATTCATCATATCGCTTACTCCTTTCAATAACGTAATAACTCAAAAACTGATTGTTCATGAGAGTTAATCTAATGTACAGTTTTAATATAAACTGAAATGTATTTAGAGCAGATATTAAGCCCCCTATTTAACCTTCAACTATGAGACAGATCGTTTAGACTGATAATCAACTTTTGTTTGTTTGTCGTAGCTAATATTTTTTAATAGCCCCTTATAATATAGTAGAAATAAACGTGAAAAACATGTTAACTTGCCGGTTTTGTAAAAGTTTTTTCATGTTAACTTGGTTTTTTAATGTTAAATAGAAGAGTTCAGAAAAAAACAAGGGTTAAAACAAAAGTTTTCTTGAAAGAAAAGTTTCTGAGGCTTAAAAACTTTCGTTTTGCGGTCGTTGGATCATGAAAGTAATTGATTTCTTCGCTAAAATACTAATAATTGCCGATCTTTGATGATCGATTTTGACTATATAGCTTAACGTATCATAATTTCAAATATGTCATTCTTTGTAACATTTCTTTTGCATTAACACTTCTGCATTAGAAAGAACAAGATGTTATGTTTGAAAGTATAATTGTCAAGTATTAGGAAAAAAATCCAAACGTTTCGCGATTTTTAGGCCACAGACACTTTTTTTCAAGAACACTTTTGTTGAAAAACCTGTTTTTTTTAACCATCCTGACATACAAGTTAACATAAAAAAACTTTTACCGGACCGGCAAGTTAACACGTTTTTCGTGTTTGTGTGTTAAAAGGGGATATTAATATAACACGTTATTATAAGGGGATATTAAAAAATATTAGCTAGAAATAACCATTTCGGCAAATTACTAAGCTAAATTTTAACTTCATGTATGACTTTAGACGCCCAATTTAATGTCCTACTATTTTAAAGAGGATAAAATATTCAGCGCGATGCCTGATTTTTGAGTTTATTAACAAGATACTGATGTCAGGGTTTTATATATACCTTTTTTTTACAAGGGGGGTGAATAAAAAATTTTAGTTCAAAAAAGGTTTATTTAGTCTAAATAAAGGTGTATTTTTAATGGAAACTCCATCCATACTTATATACAAATATAACAAATTCAATTCTCTCTTTCCAAACCTCCCAAATACGTTTTAAAAGAAGATCGGCTTGAGGCGTTCTCACAAATATAAAAAAAAGCTAAATAAAAGGATGGGGACAACATAAGGTAAACACAGGTTACCACAAAGTTAATTATTTTTCATTTTTATATTGTGCCTTTAATCTGAAACATTACAGTTATCGATGCAAGAATGGATGCATCCGATGCCCGGGGTCAACTGCTTGATGGATGCTACACCGACCTACTGCTTGGTCAGTTGTGCATAATGCATCAGGTGAAAGTGAGCACCTTGTTATGTTATATTCGTACCTTCCGTCTTCGGCTGCAACTTCGATCGGACCGCCCCGTGATTGAGTGCAAGAGAGTGGTGTCTTGGCGGAGTAAGTGTATGCAAAGCCCTCTCACGAAGACACTGGCATTAGCCATTTATGAAGAGTTAAAGGTCTGATCTTTATAGTTCGAATTCCCTGTCCAAAGATTTCGCCATCGCGATAAGGTTAGAGTTGAAAGGACAAAGTAAGGAAGAAAAAAATGTTCTTTTACTACTGAAAATAAGAGATGACGTATTAGGCATTCAATAAAAATTACTCTTATTCAATTAATAATTAACAATTAAACCGTCCATATTTTTTTGTTATGAATGAGTTCCTTGCACTATATTGTAACAAAAAATTGTGTAATATTGCACGAGAAAAAAAATATAGATCATAGCTACTTTTTCTTTTCCTAATTTTTTTTTTTTTTACAGAAATTTCCAAAATATCCAAAACTAATCAATTCAAAGCAAGTTCAGCTCTTCCCGGGAAACTCCTTAGCCGGAATACTGGAATTTTATAATCTTTTTATAATGGAAGGTTTTTTTATAATATTAGCAAACCGAAAAAAAAAAATCTTTAACTATTACAAAAGTTTCATGTCTAGGTCTTTGCAATAAATAAAATATTAATTGAAGGGGTCGGGGCAAAACAGTGCCAAGCAACATTTTTTAGAAAAATAAACTGTAGCTGCAGTCTGCTGTATATTACGTAGGACTATATGTCTATGATGCAAATGCCACCTAAATATGACTATAGAGGCTCTACATAGTCATATTTAGATGGCATTTCCATCATAGACATATAGTCGAAAGTAATATTCAGCAGACTGCAACTACAGTTTATTTTTGTTAAAAATGTTGCTTGGCACTATTTTGCCCCGACCCCTTCAATTATTCTACTGCATGAAGTATTGAACACCCTAAGCTTGCATTCGGCTCATCTTCCCACTTCTCTCACCTATGATATAAATGATCAAAAGAGGGATAATCGTATTTTTATAGGAATAAGGTGAGTTGTTTTGAGAAACAGTTTTTAGAGGTGTATTGGGGTGATGCACTATGAAATAACAAACATCAATGTTTTTGGTTTCTTAGGACTTGAATGCAAAAATTAATCGAACTGGAGTAAATAATGATGAAGAAAGTTTTTAGCCTAAATGGACTGGGATAGGTACTTACAGATCATTAGGTACAACCTGGGAGACGAACCAATTTGAAGAGCTATGAGGGAGGACATCAATTAGCCAGGATCCTGGCGGGCTGAGGAGGATAAATCTTGAAGAGGTTCGTTAGACGGGAGGGTTGGGAGGGAGGAGGGAGGAGGTAGAGGTAGGTATACATCACCGCGACGGGACTTGACCTTTCGCAGCGCCTATTTAGCTCTCTTATCTTGTTGCTGCCCCTCTTGTTGCGATCGGGGGTGGCGAGGAGTAACGAGGGGCGGGTAGGTAGCCTTCGTGACAGCCAACCCTTGTAGAATAGGTCGATTAGCTCTAATTGGCTACCGTCCGTCAAGCTCAAAGCACATTTTTAGAAATTCCATGTTAGAGGTGTATTTTAGCAATTGGGAATACATAAACTATACTATGGTAAGGAGGAGTCATAAGGAGCAGGATAAAATATGAAATTCCAGTCCTAAATATAACCGTTAAACCCAACCTTATGTATATGTGCCTTTTATCAGGAGCTTCACTTAGCAATGCGAAAAAAAAGACCAAAAACAAGAAAACGTTTTTAAATCATGGGAATGACCCACATATGCCCGAAACTTCCAGGAGTGGCGAATGATTAAAATATATTATTATTATATTAAAATATATTATAATAATAATTTGTTCTTTTAAAATACCTGAAAAATGTTCAAGCTTAATGATAATATAACAATTACAGTTTAATGATAATAATTTATTATTTGAGCATTACAAATCTTTATTGAGAAAAATAACAACTGATGACCAGGAAACAGTACTCCTTTACATTATATTGAACCGCAGACCTACAGATTTACAGTAGTAGCAAAGTTTTTTGATTTTGTTTATATAAGATATTACCTACGCTAGAGCACTGGAGTGGACAGGGTTAAAAAAAAGAAGGTAATTTAAACTATTGCAGAATGCTGAAAGAAATTCGCCCTAAAACTAAAGCCCGCGCAAGCCGATAATTTAAAAGCTTTGTTTTATAAATATTTCCTCGGTGTTTCTATATAGAAAAACATGTCATTAGTATAAATACAAACATTTCCCTATGCTTGGCGAACACGTTTCCTCGGGCCGAATAACTGATGATTGCTTTGAAAGCTGGGTTAGGATAACCGGCTCAGGCGCCAGTCCACGATTCGGCTCTTCCAATGTCTGGCATATCTTGGGCCTTGGGTTGGTTGTAGCCTAGTCAGACTTTATTTATAATAGAATGATTATACTATACCGATACTTTTTAATATACCTGCATACCATATTTAAAAAAAAAATGTATTACAATCGGTACATACCTATAGCTATCATGAAACATAAAATAATAAAAAAATTGTAAGCATGTTGTATGAACATATCAGATCTAGTATTCCAGTATTAATCAGTTTAAGTCAAGTATTAATCATTTAAAGTCTATTATTAATCAATTTGAAGTCTAGTATTAATGACTAAATTTTATTATTTATTTAGACTGTAAATACCCCCGAGAGGTCGGCCATTCATGATCACACTCAAATCGATAAGAACTTCTCGATACTATCGAAAGAAATAGCTCTCTACAGAGAGAAAGATATGGTTCCGCGGCCGGGCAATTGTTAACAGCGGCCATTGACAAATGGAGGCTGTGACAGCCCTGAGAGATTAGGGCAATTCATCACGTCCTCTAATTACCAAAGAGGAATGAAATTTATGTTTCCGGATCTATCAAATGTTGGCAACGCTGGAACAGTATGGCTCCGCTTTGAGTTTCCGCCGCGCCCAGCGCCATCTGTCTTGCTAACCGCTCCAGGATACAGCCCAGATTCAATTACTCACAGTCAATTGATATAAATCTAAAAGCAAGTTAGCGGATGGCAGCATTTAGATTTCGAAATATGGCGCGCCATTTTGAAGAACCGTTTTTAAAACTATTAAATAATTTTAATAAATTTGATTAAATATTAGGAAATATGGACATACTACATGGAACCTTAGATACGCAACAAAAGCTTATAAACAAATAAATCTACTGATTTATATTAGACCTCCTTCTTCATTGAAAGAAAATACGAAAGGGATTGAGGGAATATTGATACACACCTGAAATCCTTAGATGTTGTTAATAGCGAGTAATCAATGTCATGTCAATGTGAAGGATAATAAATTATTCCGTTATTTAAGCGAGGAGACTCTTGTCCAGCACATTTTTATCTCCAAAGATAGATAAGCCATATACCTAACTCATTAAATGGTACATGCAGATTAATAAAAAATGGTCGCTATGCTTCTAAAAAGATTGTAGGTCACCATCTAGAGTTTTATTAGAAACGTTTTAGATTTCAATTAGAAAATTTGATGATTAGTAGGTCTTTGTTTTTGTATTTCATAAAACGGAAAAAATGTAAAGCGCAATCTTACTAATACAGAAGAAATGAAGGAAGAAAATGATAATAGTAATAATAATACACGGAAGAAAGGAATTATAGAGATAAACATTTGTTCAAAAAGATGAAGAATGGATTCAGTGAGAGAGAAAAAATGTTTGTACTACGCAAAAATGTCTTTTTCTTTTGTTATTTTCAAAAAATCACCCGAATACTCGTTTGTAAGGATTGAAGTTGTACCAATAAATTACAATAAACAAAAATATTTAATGAAATAATAGAAAGAACCTGAAGTACTAACAATGATTTTTCCACTAACAGCAATGCTAAGAAGCAGTTAAATTACAGAAATTTAAGATGCAAATATTGAATTTTTATATTTTATTGCAAATGGGTTTCCGACACCTTTGTATAAATTAACACCCGGAGCAGCAATTAGCCGTGATTAATTTAATCTCGATGCGTATGTTACATTGGCAACACGTTCGCTACAAAAACTTATGAACAAACTTAATTCGTCAACTTATAAGAATTCAGTAACAAGTGAGTTGAGGGCCAGCGAAAGGTTACAGGACCTGCTCCTCGATAATCCCTCAGCTTCTTCTTTTGATCCTTTAATGGCTTTCTTATCTCCGTTTTCACGGGACTTCTTCTTTTATCTCTCTTAATAGGAAGTCTTCTTGGGCACATCTCATAAGAAGTGAAAACATCAATAGTTAACTACCTTTCTTTTAGTTTAGTTCTTTAGTGATTTCTCATGCTCGATGCGTTATGAAGACTACGTTTTACCTTTATTCATAAACGACTTTAGTAATTTAGTTCATGGTTTATATATTTATTTTTTTCAATAGCATCATTATGAAAATAAATAATGAGAAAAAAAATATATTTAAAAACCCTATTAGATAGGTATATTTTTGTGTTATTTCTATATTTACAATGAGTTGGTATTCATTGGATCATGTGAATTTAATGATGATTTGATTATTACAATCTGTTTTTGGTTATGAATATGCTGTAAGTTCATGTACCTATATTTCTCTAAAGTTGAATGAGAGGATGTATGGCCGAAAACGAAGAGGAGAATTCAAGAATTTTCCGTATTGGAAGTTTTGGGTTTCGATTCCCTCCTGTGTTTTTCGATGCTTATTTCTCGGCCGTCCCTAGGAACATATCTTATCGCTACTACTATGTTTGATACGTGACAGCAACCTTCAGGTGTCTGTTAGAGGTCATCAAAAAGGACTACTTGCTTGACATGTCACCCCATCAGTACCAGAACTAGTAACAACTTGACTAAATGAAAAAAAGGATGCCAAAGATGCAATATGAAAAATCAAACAGATGAACTTTTCGTTTGAAAATTGGTTAAACAAGAATTAACGCCACGATCAATTATATCCACATGAAGGGCCCGTCCATAAGAGGGATTCCTGCAGAAGAATTTTTTCATGCTCATCCTTACAAAGACATCCTTGCAGAGGTCTTCATACCTGTCTTCTTCTGACGCCCGATAAGGACGCTGACAGCTGAGTGGTGGTTGGATAAAGAACTGAAGAGGGCAGGGCCAAAAATGTCCCGGTTTTTGCTTTTTAAAAAGAAGTCCTGCCTCGCCAAAGAGGAGCTGAAGTTCAACGCCTCTCATTACAATATCCTATAAATAAGACTAATCACTCCAGACCCGTTGAGATGTGAATGGCATGTCCTGGACATGGAAGGAAGAAAGACGAACAAGGCGATAAGTAACCTATCGACGTTCTGTATTCCTTCAAGGAGGATGGTGGATGCTTAGCTATAAGAAATTAATGATAAATATTCAAATTGGTTAATTGATTGACATTAAGTACTTTTTTGTAAAACTTTAATTATGCTGTATTCTTAATAGTTTCTATTTAGTTCTAATAATAAAGCATAAGCCTACATAGCTTATGTTTTATATTATTAATAAAATTAATTATGATTAATAAATAGGCAAGAAGCAATTTTAACTAAATGTTTCAGCAGAACGCAAAAGAAAAAAATTGTTTTTTAAATCTAAATTAATTTAGACAAATCCTGGTATGTATAATGTGTAAATTACTATAGTTTAATATTTTAAAGATTAAATGAAGAAAGTGAATGTGGAAAAAAGTTTGAATCGGATGTACTAATACTGGAGATTTTAACGGGCGGTAAGATAAGGTGGTAAGCAGCACCCCGATAAAGCACTACCAGCGCCTGTGGCCTTGATGAGGCGCAATACGAAGACAGAGCGTGAAAAACGAAGACGTCGAAGAAGGCGAAAATAGAACAAGAAGAGTAAATATTTTGAAAAGGCCGCCCGGGGCCGCTAAATAACTAGCTCCGGTCCTCTCAGGAGCGCATCTTCGCCCCACTCTCCCCCGGTGTGAGGGATCCATCGATCCGATTTGTACAACATGAGTAGCTGAGGCGTTGTGGTTGAATTTGATCTCTTGTTAATAAAAATGGCTGAACTACATACCAAAATATAATGTTACCTAAATGCTGATTGTGCATATCAAATCAATAAAAGTCAATCAATAAAAATAAATTATAATACTAAGTAGTAATGAGATATTTTTGAAAGACGATCATAAAAATCTAATGGGATTTATATTATTGTTTAGAAAGATTTTTTTTCCTTTTTAAAGTTTCCCCACCTGTTCCTATAAGACACCTTCAGGTAGTTCATCCTAAATAACTATTCCAATTTCAGTGGTGGCCTTAGGATTTTTTAATGGGAGTAAAAAATCCTTAGCCATGCCGTCCCTCGGATAGGACGTAAAATGGAGGTCCCGAGTCTGTACGATGTCAGGTGCTCGTTAAAGCTCCCTACCCTAATTATACCTGGATAGGCTAAATTTAGGACTCCCAACGTAGCATCGTCCGATTAGCCTTAGAGGCATAAAGTCACTTTAAACAAACAAACAAACAAACTATTCCAATTTGATTAAGCGTCAACATTGTAATAAGTAACTTCCTACACAATTTTCTCTTCATTAGAACTTAACTAATAGTTACGCTGTAACTGGCGTGAGTTGCAGGTTTCATTGCCCGGAAAAATGGATCCGCCTAGTGTTACCTAATTGGTTGAAAGTTTGATGTGTCTTGACCTGATTCTGTAAAATTCTGATTATTTGTTGGAATTGGCAAAAGGAACCTGATAGAAACTCTTAGTTGACGGAAAAGTTAATCGAGTTACATTTAATGATAGTACCTAATAAACAACAAAAATGATAAAATAATTCAAATATTAAATTCCTTGCAGATTTATTATACGTAAATTTATTCTGTGTTATGTGAAATACGACTGCCAAACCCTTATCAATGGTCTTGTGGTGTTCTTCCTTATATTGATTGTAACACTTTATTTTACTAGCTAGTTGGAGGATCCCTTGAACTTACCAAGAAAGCGTTGGTTACTGACATATCGTACGTGTCGACTGACTGTCGGAACCTTAATAGTATGTGACGTGTTGTTGTTCAAGTGTTTTGATATCTTAATTGGAGGATATCGTTCAATAAACCCAGATATGTTATACGCACTTGTAGGCAGTATCAACAGACATCGTGTCTTACATAACATTAAAGCTAATTGGTCGCTAGGTATAAACACTTTGACCCTCCTCCCCCTAGTAGTTTGGGGCGTGCGCACGGGGCTCCGAGCTAATGAAAGTTCGGCGTCTAATATCCAGAGTCATCATCACACACAAACTAAATTATATCAGGCTCGCTCCAAATGCGCCGATTAATTTGGAGAGGCCATTACTGAACCCGCTCCGAAATGGGAGGCAAATTGCGTAATGGGATACCGTGCGCTATGGGAACGCACAAGAAAACAGCTAATTGGATTAATGCAAAATTATACTCTGCCCTATTAGGCCTTTAAAGTATCGGCCATTTTGTTAAAATTTCCATTGGAAGGGATACCGATTTCGGAACCACTTTTGTTATTTCCACATCGTAGCCGACAATTAACCTATTATCACCTCTATATCTAAAATTCGATGAGATGGATCATCTGTTGAGAGATATAACGGCATTTAGTTCGTAAGGTTATTATCTACCTAATATAATCTAAAGCAGCTTGAGCTAATTTATTTTCCAAATTTCAGATCTGGAAGTATAAAATGGATGTTTTAAGAACATTAATATTTAGCACTTTTCGAGGGAAAAAAAACTTTTCCCAAGATCTAAAGTTAAAAATTCTAGATAATGCTATAAACGCCTGCTCAATGCAGACCAACTGTTTGGAATCAGGTATTATTCTTAAAAATGAAAATCTATATATTACTGTGGTATTTCGGCTGGTTAAAAAAAACCATGGCTGTGGGGTAATGGTTATGCCCAAGACTGCGGATTGGCAGCCAAGGCAGATAGACTTATAATTTTGGAATTTGGAATTTTTTAAAAGGAGCGGAAAATTATGCCGTCCATCAGATAGGACATAAAATGGCGAGTTCGAGCCTGTGGTGTGTCGTTTAAGATTTCTATGCTTACAAAATCTGGATTTTTAAAATTTAGTATTCTCCCTATAGCATTAGCTGTCTGATCAGCCATATTGGCATAAAGTGAGGTGAAGAGAATCAATAAAAAAAGAACTTCTTGGATGTAAACATTTTTAGATTAGACTAGGTTTCTGACTAATCAGTTCCTTATTAGGTATTACATAAACTACAATCATATTTCGATTCATTTATTGATATATAAAGGATCCGCAAGGCCCACATACATTCTTCTATGGAACCAGCTTCATTTATATTTGTAATGAATGAGAAACGCTGATAAATAAATATCATAAAATATCAATCAAGCATGAGGCAGTTTTTAATCAACTTATGACTGTAAGGTCTTAACGTATCGACCATACCTACATCTAAAGTTGATCAGCTGTACCAAATTTTTGACGCCTGCTACAAGAACAACTCATTCCCCCTCAGGCAGAAATCCATGTTATCCCTTTCGTCTTTTTATCGGTTGGAAGGATAAATGATTGTTGAGGACCGTAGCTGCCTCCATTTGCTCCTATCAACAACTTTATCGTCGGGAATTAATGTCCCTGCTCTTAAACCTGCTCGCCTGTTTTACAAGCTCTCTTTTACTTCTCCTCGTGTTTTATTTTAAGTACTGCTCTCGAGTAGCTCCGTTCTGCTCCTCTAAAATTGAGATGCAATAATGATATTCGAACGAATTATTTATAAATCTAGGTTATAATTTCGAATGACTTTGTATTCGAAAGTAGGGTTCAATTGTTTTTTTTTTCAATTACACTTAAAGAAAGTCTTGAAGAAAAAATATTAAAACCATTTTATTTATAGAAACAAATGGGCAATGTTTCTATGAATGTGTTTAAAAGATTATAATTTGGATACGTAAGCATTTAAGAAAGAAATACACTGGAAGACAACATTCTATCACTAGATTATTCTTTTCCAGATGTAAAAGCTAAGGACTACTGCTAGCTATAAACTGCTGGAATATTGACTGCTACTAAACTCAGCCCTAGCGTGCATTAGCATTCGATGGATCTCTAAAACGATTAATGTTTGCTAACCTGCCAAATTATGGCATATCAAACAGGCGCTGGTTTCGGCGGCAGTCGTGACGGCATCAAAAATGATTGACCTCAACATTCTTTAATTTCAGTTCTGACTGTTATTTTTAATCTGATCTTATAGCATTATCTCAGTTTAATCTAATAAAAATAATTCCGTCTTAACAGAAATTTTATATAAATATACGTCGAAAGCATTGACTTAACCAAAAATCCCAAGCACTCCTAAATAATACCAATTACTGTCAAATAATTATAAAAGCTAATTTTTCAAAGTATTAGTTTCAGCCATCAAATATTTGACCTTATTTTGAGTATGAGAATTTAATGGATCAGTTTAATTTTTAATTTTTTTTTCAAATCAATATATAGGTATTATAAAGCAAAGTGTACAATGTGCAAGCCGAAAAGGCTCAAAAACGACTCAACGTACGACCTAGAATGTTATGTCATCGTATAGGTCTATTGCTCCTAACGATGAAGAAGGTTTCAGTTTTTATCTTTAGCGTGTAAAATTGAAGAGAAAAGGGACGGAATTTTAGGCCTCTCGCACAATGTAATTAGCCTACCTGCTCGGGTTAATGAATGAAAATTTAGTTCGAGCTGCAGACTACCAGGAAGCGCTAGGGTGCGTTTCACTCAACATTTATTCTTCATTCATCAGTTCGTAATGGTTACATATTTTTTCAGCTGTTATTTTTAAATTACTCAAAATTAAGCTAATATAATTAGTTTCTCCTTTGCGTTTTAAATTAGAATAATTATTTTAAATATCTGAAAATCAATCAATCAATGAAATAAAAAATCAAATGAAAATCAATGAATTAGAAAATCAACTGGATTCCTTAAAAAAGTAATTTTAGCATAAGAAGGCTAATTTATCAACACATTATGTGTAATCAATATATAATACATAAATATATTTAATGCAATATGAGTGAAAATTTCTTAGTAGTACAGAGAGCGAATAAAAACAAACATAAAAAAAAAGAGATAACTTGACTGAATAAAAAAAAGAGGTTACTTGACTTAATACAAATCGAAACAAAAAGTTTTAAGTGTTCTTAGTATAGTAATGAAAAAGAAGTTGGTTTGATTACTATGTATATGAACCTTCCAGTTGACAAAATGACTAACTCCAATTTCAGCATTTTTTCAATAAGATATTATCACCCCCCTAGTTCAGGATAAAAAGAAATATGGTAAAAAATTATGCCTTCATCAAATTTTTGTATTGGCTTTTTAGTAGTAGTAAGATTTGAGATTTGCGATGCATATATCGACAAATTTGCAGCCAATTTTTCGTTTACCATATTCAACCCCCCATAAGTATACAGGGTTCCTTATTTGGGGAGACTCTGCAGATCTCGATCTTACTATTAATACCAAGTTAAATCCGAAGTTTCAAGAAGATGCTGATTTTAATTTTAAAGTTTTTCTGTTATTAAAACTATCACAGAACTACCAGAGCGAAGCCGGGCATCCTAGCTAGTATTGTATAAAAACTTTCATTATTACCAAAGTTTTATAAAGAATGCTGGCGAATGATGTCGCCAACATGTCTGTCTTTTTAACGATACAAAGCTGCATAGATTTTTATTATATTAGATTTTAAAGTAATTTGAATGATTGGGCAGGAAGAGTCTCAGCATAAACTTGAGGTAAGATTAATTAAAAAATATTCGAAGAGGCACGGAAAATATGTACCTACTTTTTCTCATTAAATACCATTTGTATTAAAAAAAAAAAAACCTTTATAGATTTATAGGCACTTTTTTTATTTTGAGCCGACAGTTGTATCTACAGAAATAATTATGATTTGACATACGAGAAGACTAAAATAAGGAACTGGATGAAAGTTCTTCATTAAACAATCATGGTAATTGAATTAAGGCAAGGAAAGGAGTGCTGCTAGTTACTGCCTGACTCCATTAGTTTTAATACTTTCAAGCTGCCTAGCTTAAGTAACAAAAAAAAAAAAAAGATAATAATTTTACAAAAATATAAAAAGTCTAGATATGAATATGATATCTCTAAAGTTACTTTCGACATGGTAAAATTCAAATGTATTGAAATGTGCCTAGCGAATTCTCAATATTATCCGTTGCATCATTAATTCTGGTTCTCAGCGGGTTCCGGATTTCAAGATTGTCCGATCGGCGCCTACAAATTATTTCACAATAAAAAAATAAAATTGAAAAAAAGACGGCGCAGGCGCAGAGGGAGAGCTAAGAGGCCCCTCGTTATGATGTCAAACTATTATTGGTCCAAGGGAGGATCTATAGAGCGGTGATTGCTCCAACTAATGGCCCCGGGAGTGGTTAATGCTCCTTTATCGGTAATTCTCCTTATCTCCGATCTGGCTGGATTCTGGTATTGGTCGGAGGTCGCTCAACCCCGTCGGCCTATAATCTTCTCTCTCTACAACTGGAGGAGGTATGGTAAGTGCTGGTCTTTAGGTCTCTGTGTCTGCGCAACGGCCCACGTCGAAAATGAGGCTCCATGCATGTATGATTCCTTAGGTGGTATACCATACAATGAACAATACAATATATTATCTTAACGGTCATTAAAGTAATTACATTGCTACAATAAGCCTACTTCATATTACTTACTCATGCGTATGTGTGGTTACTGATTTTATCAATTAAAGTGGTTACTAATTTATAAAATAATTTGAATTAATTAGTGAAACATTATGCAATAATGACCTATTTATCCGTTTTTTTTTGGACATAACAGTTGAGGATAATTCTGACGTCACATGAGATCAACAGCACAAGTCACTTTGACGATTTACAAATACAAGAAAATACCGCTTTGAAAGAAAGTATTTTATGTAAATTTTTATGAAGAGAATTTTTTTTTAGGCTATACAGGGTTTCTCGGGCCAGGAGAGGGTAGGACATTATTGCTGAGTATTAGTACATTTCCCCTGGCTACGGGTTTTGAACTTGCTATCTTCGGGTTTCCAGTCCTATGCCATATTGCTTATCAGGACACTCGGCCATCCCGCCATCTAACAATTTATACCATAATTATTGCATTTTTATTAGGACCAACATTGTTTCCTAATAAATTTCATCCTTTTAGTCCGAATATGGCTAGTACAGCTTTTCAATGTATAGGAATTATAATGTTTAGGTTTCATTCATAATCGCCTTTGACCTCCTTGACTATTGCGGTTTTGGCATGTTGTCCACCGGGATCCGCTTGTTCAAAAATTCTAACAGCAACAATTATATATAACAATTTTTCTTTGTCTCGATCAGGGTAACTTTATTACTAACAATTAGTTCTGTACAAACTAATTATTTTAAGTTTGATACTCCCATGATCGGTTTCCAATATCACATATTCTGTTTACGTAAGATTTTTTTAAAGTTTATTTTAGTTGTCTGATTATAACTTTTAAATAAACCCAAGTTGATACAATTTTAATTATTTATGTGTTTAATACTTATAAATTATGTATTAATTAATTAATCGTTCAGGTGTTTCTTAACCTTATAAAGTTTTTTTTTTTCAGATGTACACTATGATGCAATTAAAATAAAATATCTATTCTACTCATGTACCGTGCTTATATAATGTAAAACATATTTAGCTGTAAAACATAAACAAACATATTTAGCTGATAAAATTGTTAATCCTTAAGATCACATACTTGAAAGTTTTAGAGTAAAAGTATCAACAAGATATCATCATTCATCATTTAGATGTTTCCAAAAAATTTCAAAGAACTATAAACATATTGCTGCTTTGCCGCTTATTGATCATCAGATTAGTGACACACACATTAAGACGCATTATCCTTTTTCCACCAGGCGCCGAATTTCATCAGGAATGTGTTCCCCCTTTTTCACGGGAAATGGATGAACCCAAGACCGAGAGATGAACAGACGAGATAAGCCTGAGGGAGTATTAGGAACCGCCGAAACTTCGATGTTGTGTCGAATTAACCATGCGTAATGCTTCTCATGGATCGGCCACTCGTTCACGGGATTATTTAAGGATTTAGAAAGCGCTATTAATCAATTTTACATATATTAGTAGCGAATTCACTTCCCGATCAGTTATACGCATGTTTATATTAATTACATCCTCAAATTATACCAGCTTCTACCAGAGGCAGTGAAACTGGTGTTGAAAATAAGCAATTGAAAAAAATGAAATTACTGGAAGCACATGATCATAATCATTCTATAAAGACCCATTTCAGAACCTAGTCCAACAATCGTATGTAACAGCATATGAAGAATGTAGCCATTAAAACTAAAATAAACCGGAAGTTATAAATTAAAAGAGGTGAAGCAGATCGGCTTCTTTGGCAAGAATTTCAAAAATCAACCGTACAATAATAGCAAACAGCAAACTCGGCGACTTTGTCAAAAAATAAAAGAAATACTATAAATCAATAAAATAAATATGTGAGGCCATATAGGACCGTCAAGAAGCCAAACTAAATAGTAGGAAAACCAGGAAACTAAAAGAGGAACTGGATCAAAATGACCTCCTCGATTAGAAAACAATGGAGAGAGGAAATTTCCCTTTGACAGAAAGTACTTTAAATGTCTTAACCCTTTTCATAAAAATTCAAAAATAATTATATAATAAACCAAAAGTTTCTAACATTCTAAATTTATGCCGCAAATTATATAATAGATTTAAAAGCTTGCGGTTTTAAAATTTGACTAAATTTTCAAATATAAAGGGGGGAAGAAGAGCCGAATCGGTGTCACAAAGTGACACCGTGTTTATAAAGGAACAGATAAAAATGGTCTCAATTGTGAAATCTATTTTCCTTTGTATGTTTCAAATTCGAGAGCGTGGAGATGAGATTAATTTACTAACGGATGTAGGAGCGAAACGTGAACAGTGCTTCCTCTCAGATTTATCGCTAATATTGAAGAGACCCTGACGATCGTGATGGACGGAAGAGCCGGAGAACGGAAACCCGAAAACAAAAAGGAATCTCAAAGATATTGGAACCATTCTTCAAGAGACTGTTAATTACGACAGAGTACGTCAATGATCGGGTAGCGGTTATTGATGACAGGAGTGCCCGGTAGCGTATCGGATCGGTAATGAGAGTGAATTAATTAAGGGGATGTTGATGGATTGCGGTGGCTACCGGGCCTAAGTGACACCGCAACATCACTCACCCGGGTAACACCTCGTTAGTCTGTCGGCCAGCTCCTCACTAATAGTGGCACCCTCGGGCGTGTCGGCAGCGGCCTCAGCTTCTTCGGCGGGGTCCCTCCAAGATATCAATCACGGGGGGGGGGGGAGGGTTTTCTGTGCCCCCCGGCCAACGGGAGCATTCGAAAAAAGCGGTAATCTCGGTGGTCGTTGGTCTCTGATTGTTACTCTGAAGTACAAGACATGGGGCCCGAATGGAAACAAAAAACAGCTTGGAAGCTACACCATCCACTACAGGCTGTATAGTGAGACAAATGACCGTATTAAAATTGAAGAAAACACCTAATAACCCTAAGAAGTGTTATGAAGACTACATACATCAGAAGTTAGCTTTAAATAAAACAACACCTTTGATCAATAGAAAGTGGTGGGGGACTATATCAAAGCGTAAGATATAGAAGACATGGAAGAGCAACATCCATCATAGTCCGTGGTGCCCTGCGCTATAAAACACACGCATGCTTTTATGTGCCGGCTCTGAACCTCGGAAGGCTATATAGCTTAGATTTTATTAATTACCTTCATTGAGCAGGTTGTGTATACTCATGTAATAGGATCTCCAGCTGAATACTGCAATTAAATTACTTTGCTGTATTACGTAATATCAAGCCTTAACAAGTAATTTTTAGCAAGGTAAAATTTACCTATCACTCAGTTCACATTTTCCCTCAGTTTCTTTGTAAAAAAATAAGGAGACTGATGAAGAATAAAATATTTCATTGATGAATATATTAGGAAATTGAATAGAATCCCAAAACGTTGCCAATCATCTTTAAATATTTTCTGAAAAGTTATAAATATATATATATAAAATCTATATGGCCGTTTTGCCACTCCGATTTTCATTAAAAATTTAACAATTGCCTGCGTTGGAAAAATAAATTATATTACACTAAATATAATTTATTGTCTTGAACATTAATAAAGTGCCGATTTTTAAGAGGAAAAACGAACCCTTATACAAAACGCTAACTTTGTCTTTGTAAAGAAACTTCCGATTTTAATAATTTCGTTTTTATAAATCTTTTGAAAACAATATACTACATGTCTCATATTTGAGTAATTCGCAAAAGAAGTTTTTATTCTTCTATTTTTTGTTTAACAATCTTTCGTAGTCTTGCATACAAAAATTTTAAGAACTTTGAGAATCGGCTATAAAAAAAAAAATTATAAAAAAAGTTTGGGTGGCAGTCTAAAGTATCATTCTAAAACTATGGTTTTTCGATCGCCACATTTCAATCTTCTGACTACAACGGGAAAGCTCTAGTTTGTGAAATTTTTCTCCACAATCAACATAATGATCTTTCGATGAGTCTTAACAGGGTAGAACTTTCTTGACGGAAGTTCTCATGCATATAGACGGAATTTTTACCAGGTTTTCTTGGTAGTACTTCCTATTTGGTTTAAACGAAGAGGCTGGTTGCTTCGTAGAGGCCAGGTGAGCACAAAGGGGATTCTCTCGTTCTACTTTTCCAAAAGTTTCTTGACTCAATTGTACATCCAAGAGTTAGATGGGATAGCTCACAGAGGAAAAAATTTAACAAGTGTTTTTATTTTATTTTTAAGGTAAAAAACTAGGTTTATAAATAAGCATTTATGTGAATTATATAAAAAGTTTGTAAATACAAACAGGTGTAAAAACATTTGATTAAACAAATACGTGAACAGGCCAACCATTGATACTGAACAGTGACTTGACTGAATAAAGAAGGCGAATTATTTTTTTTCAAGAAACATTTGAGAATAATCTTTAGAAGCCAGACAGAATTGTCAGCACACTTCAGATTAATCAAGTTCCTATTGAAAGGTAGTCATTCATTTTTTAAATAAACAAAGAAACAGCAAAAAGTGACTGTCACGTTACGAAATATTTTTATCTATAAAAAAAATATAACGACACAATATTCTCGCAAGAACCAGGGTGAATGAACTACTCAATGAAACATTCGTCTAAAATATTCTGGAATGATGTAATATTTATTTCTCATTAGGGAATTAGGGAATTTCTGGTAGCTATTTAAGAATACAGAGAAAAATACGTGGAAGGCATGAGGAAGGAAAGTACGTAGCAGATCTCTTCTTGATTTAATTACTAAGATTGTGTAGGAAGTACCAACTGAAGAAATCTATCATCCAACGCATTTTTAACTACTTTCTGTTAATAATGGGGATGTCACTGATTAGGCGATTTTTATATCCGTGTCAGAGGGAAAATGTTTGTTGGGGACATTGTGTTGACCTACTAAAATTTGGCAAAAAAATATAAATGAACTGTATTTTTATCGCAATAACATAAGAAATTTTCGACACAAACAGAGAACACGAATATTACTATAGTCGTTAGGATATTTTTATATGTTAATTTTCTTTGCTATTAAGTTCACATTCAATAAATACAAACTGCTTTTGGGTTCTATTGGTTAAAGGTGCTAATAGGCTGTTAGGAGTGGTAGGATTTTAAAAATAATGAATTTTATTAATATTTTAATAATTTTTACTTATTTACAAATAACGATGCGTAAGTGATAACAACTTATTTAATGAGTCAAAATATAACCTCGAGACGTGAATTATTCAAACCATATTATTATACTATATTACCATAATATAGTGAAACCATATTATTTGAATAGCATACTCCCTAATACCGTCTAACTCTTAACTGGAAGAAATTGGTTACCATTCCACCCTTAGGAGCGATGCTACTACCTCCCAGAAGAAGGAACGCCGAAGGGGTGCCTCGTATATCCCGGGTAATTACCCACAAACTACTATATTGGAAACCATAAATTTAAAGTAGGCTCATGGAGTTAAAGACCTCTCCTCTTCTGAGACATATGGACCAAAACAAAAAAAAACATGCTGTCCTAATAGTCCCTTCCTCGCGATGTATGGCTTCATTTCTCCTTTAACTGCGCGCTCTCAAAATTCGATTTATTTTTCTTTTTGAAAGAAAAAAAAAATTCTTCCCGGTCAGTAAGAGGAATGGTAATAACCAGTTCATTGGGAGTTTCGATATTAGGAATAGTTTGAATACTAGAGATGACTTGAGAAACTTATGTACTACAATTGTTAGGGCTACATTTGTGGCAACAGGTAAGGACACCTTGTCCATTTTTTTTATTTATTTAGTCTTTGTTTAGAAAATTTAAAAAAAAAGTGTTCAGACTCAATTAATGGTCGCCCTGATCCTCATTTTAGGTAATTAAAGTAATTTATTTAATAAAAAATGAAATAAATTACAGTAAAACAATAATTAATGTTAAATAAATAATAATAATTTTTAAAGTAAAGTAATAGATATGAAATTGAAAGACTTTTTTTTATGGAATAAATTAGCAGTTATTACAACATAACCAACGCATCATTGGACCCGCATCATACATGATTCACAATATTCGCAATAATATCTGATCTTAATTGATTGTAGGTACGTTTTATCAAGCATTTCGTGAACATGAATATACAACGTGTAAAAGGTCATGGATCTATTAAATCCTCCTTACATCCTTTATGACTCATTGAATGAACATCATGATGGTAACAGTCAGCATCAAGGCCTCGTTGTTTGCTACAGTCCGAGGGCTGAAGGCGAGAGCCGGTTCAAGACTTCGAAGAACATGAAGAGTAGGAACAAGAGTCTCATCTTTTAATCCTCCAGAGACGAACCTTCGACCCTTCCAGCGATGGCAGAAGACCCAAGGAAGCCTCAATTATTGTCATGTCACTGATCTAACGATTATTCAATGGGGGTCAGTAATTTACATTGATTGACGTCCAGGATACACATACACACCAGTCATCTCTCATAATATCGCAACAAAGAGGACGGCTGGTTAACAAGTATACTGACGGCTGAATCAAGACATGGGTTATATATGAGTATTTGGTCTTAGTATAACAACGGCTGTAGAAATAAAAACAACATAATTATTTACGTATCTATTTAAATTAAACAGTTTTCATCATTTTTTGAAATATACCTATTTTGTTACATTAAAATCATCTCTGATGTTCCATCTGTCTATTGCGAAAACAATTTATTTAAAAAATGTTAAAAAGAGACATGGATTAAAAAGGGATTGGATACTCTTATCTTCGTTTCTTTTTTTATTTATTTATTTGCCTCTACCCGAAGGCATTTTTTTTAATTCTATTGTAAAATCTGGTAAGCTTCAAAAAGTTCATGAATTTTTCAATAAGCTTCGGTATCCCGTAGCACTTCTTTCAATGATGTGTTCATTTTTAATTTTGTTCTTTTTTTAGGTATTTGAAATTCGCTACATTGTTATCGTCATGCTACATTCATGGCATCTAAAACACATTTATATTATTATTATATTATAATTATTATTTATATTATTATTATATTATTAAGTAATATAATTACCCCGAAAGTTCATATTAGTTAAAAATGTTCTCTCTAGTTAAATTTCTAAAATTCGACTTAATTGGCATAAAATGCTTTAATTATAAATATAAGTTTCGTTATTCGATGTTCGACCAAACTTAATTGATACATCACTATAAAATGAAAAAATATCATTTCATGTAAATGAGATATACGTTTTAGTTCATTATAATTTATATCTATATCTATATTATATCTATATTATATCTATATCTATTTATCTTGAGAATTTTATATCTAGTTCTATTGGTGCATTTTAATTTTTGGTTGTGTCATCGTCATTTGTTTGGCTATAAAATGTCAAGTTCGATATGGAACATTCAGAGAATGCATCATGTAATCGGGTAGAGATACTGAAATAGAAAAAAAAATAAAAATACTATCCATCTCAAATTCAATCTAAATTGCCACACTAAATCAAAAGGTCCACTTTATAGACGTTATTAATTAAAAACTATTAGTAACAGTCAAATATAACTTAAAAGATAAATATTCGTTGTTTCTAACTCTGTTTATGCTTTTTGAGGCAATGAACATCTAAATGCTGAAAAAAAAATTATTGCTATTCATATCTGAATTCGATTAAATTTAATAATGTTATTTTTTGAAAAATATTTAATATAAAAATAAAGATGTATTCTTTTGAATAAAATGAAAAATAATGAAATAATTGTATGCATTGTTTTGATAGTAAATATAAATAAATATATGTGTGCGGACAAACAGCAAGCAATGAATTTCCTTTCAGTAAACCTGCCATTTATTGAGAGTACTCGACGTGATATTTTTTATAGCCAAGTTGAGATTTCTTCTGAATAAAAAATGTACAATTGATCTCACGACAGAATATCGAAATGTTGAATCAATCTAAATATACGAACGTTCGTAAGACCATAGGTAGAAAGATGTAAAAATACCAGTTATAACTTTTTTGAATTAGAAAATATTTAAACTTTTCTAAAGGCATCATAAACAAGATAAAACTGTTTAGTTTTCATCAGCGCGAATAAAAATTGCCCATGAGTACATAATGTGAAGCGACGAGCATGTGGGAACCCGCTACCATTACCATACTCCCCGGTATCGATTCCTCTATATCGATGTATCCATTAGCGATAGTGGGATTAAATTAATCGATAGTAAGTGTTTAATATGCCTTGTAAGGCCGGTGACGGTAAGCTGCCCTCTTCCTTTTGTCCTCCCGGGGAAGGCCGCAACACAAGCCAATCTTATCTGACCATAGATATATTGGACTCCTATTTATGCTATATCTAAGAACCGTTTTAGCCACAACTATAATAAACTCTTTAATAGTTCATTTAAAGAAATTTTCTTCTTAGTAATAACCAAATCAAAAAGCTGACAAATAAATAAGTATATAAAAGAATATATATATAAATGCATGAAACAGAGTTATTTTTTTCTCTAAACCTGAATGAGAATTATATTGCTGCTCCAATTTACCTACTGACAAAGTATAAACTACGACGTTATTCTAATAAGTATAAATTCT
This sequence comes from Aelia acuminata, assembly GCA_911387785.2. NCBI lineage: Eukaryota > Metazoa > Arthropoda > Insecta > Hemiptera > Pentatomidae > Aelia > Aelia acuminata. Next base: position 51,368,890 of record OU426978.1, on the reverse strand, counting down.
ATTTGTTTTCAGAAATATTTATCATTTTTCAACACTAGATTGATTTTTAAGCAGTTTAAAAGAAATAAAAACGAATTAATTGTATAATTATTCGAAAATACGTGTTGACATTTTATTCGTCAGTGTCATCTATATAAATAAAGTTGAGATTCTGTTTGTTTGTTTGTTTATTTGTTCTTTATAGAAACCCATACCGTTTGTCCTAAATTCTCCAAATTTCGCTCAGTGGTTCTTTGGTACTAGGTGCGAACACCTGTCCATATTAAAATTGCGTAACTTCAGCCGATCTTCAGCTGATATCCTTTATTCTCCAAATTTCGCTAAGTATCTTTCAGACTCGGTGCGAACATTTCAGAACACAGTGCGATTGCATAACTTCAGCCGATCTTCAGCTGATATTCTTTATCGTTATAAAAATCATAATGATCTCACTTTACAATGTTTTCTTACGAAATCGACCGTTTCTTTAGAAAAATGAAATTCACCGTGATAAACAGCTATAATCTATGTATCTAATGATCAAATTCTGTTTGTTATTTATAGAAATCCATTCCGTTTGTCATAAATTCTCCAAATTTCGCTCAGAGGTTCTTTCATACCAGGTGCGAACACCTGTCCATATTAAAATTGCATAACTTCAGCCGATCTTCAGCTGATATTCTTTATTCTCCAAATTTCGCTCAGTGGTTCTTTCAGACCAGGTGCGAACACCTGTCCATATTAAAATTGCATAACTTCAGCCGATTTCTGGGTATATTCTTTATTGTTATAATAATCGTTTTGATCTCGCTTTACATTGGTTTTTACAAAATCGACCGTTTGAGTCGATAAAAGTCTCAGTTTATAGATTTTATAAATTTAAAAATTGAAATTTTTCGGGTGAAACCGGGATATACAGCTAGTAATCTGTATAAATCAAGATGAAATTCTGTTCGTTTGTTTCTTTGTTCTTTATACAAATCCATACCGTTTGTCCTAAATTCTCCAAATTTCGCTCAATGGTTCTTTGATACCATGTGCGAACTCCTGTCCAAATATATACATAGCTTCAGCCAATCTCTGGGTATATTCTTTAATGTTATATAAGTCGTTGTGATCTCGCTTTAGATTGGAGACGAGTCGAAATTCCCCGGGTTAAACCGAGATATACAGCTAGTATAATATAATATAACTTAATGTGAAATTATAGTTTATTGTTGCAGAAATCGTCAATATGTAATTCCTTTATTATTTATTTTTTTTGGACTTAGTATTTTATTTGTGATATTAATGGAAAAGTGCTCTTATATTAATTGCGTAACCAACATCATTCAGTAAATAAAACTCTGAATTATTTAGTTAATTGATGTTTAAGATAGGAAAAATCTTCAGGTTTCTGTTAGTTTTAATTTTATTTTCTAAAGCGGTAAAATGTCGCTTTCCCTAAGATTATTTAGTTTCTTACGCAACGTGAAAGCTAAGCAATCGATCATAGGAAATAAACTATAGCAAGAGCTCATTTTATTTTTGTTTGCCTCGCTAGGTGTTCAAACTTGATTTACGAGCGCAGGCCGATGCTAGCGGTGATTAAGCGCCTCCCGTGAGAAAATCCTTCTACGGCCGTCCATTTTAAATTTTTATCATACGCACATCGGGCAATGAGTTATGTTTTTTTTTATTTATAAAATTACAAAATTTGATCATGTTTGAGGAATTTCCACAATCAGTGACCTCTAAAATTTCACTTTCTTCGAAGAAGCTTTAAAAGGCTGCCAACTCCGAGAGGGTTTGTATTTAACTTATAAATTATTGTACATTGTAAACAGAGCCGGAGCGGGTTGGCTGCCTGTTATTATCCTCCCGTTTTTTCTCGGCCCCTTCCCCCAATTCTCTCACACCCTCTAAGATAATTGATTAATCTCAGTGGAGGACGGGCTTTACCTGCTCTCCGGTGCAAACCCTGTTATTTTCCCTTAACGGGAGTTTGTGATAATGGGAAATTCGGAAAGGCGGGGGTCCACTGGTTTTTTCATTTTATTTTTTGTATATATTTTTAATCTGCCATGTATATATATAATTACAGTATAGTAAAAATAAATGCGACTTGAAGAGGCCCTTGCCGCCGGAGCTTAATAGCAAGGTTGTGGAAGCTCGTTAGTGGTCGGCTTATATAAATCAAGATATTTTTTTTAGATATTACAGAGGAAGGTCTCAGAGCTTTTGTAAAGGGAAAAATGTTCGGTGATTGAGGAAAACTCCTTATAAACGCTATATGTTTGCTTCTGGAAATAAAAAAAAAATATGGTCGTATTATGAGTACCTACTGCAGTTTCTAAACGGTGATTTCTATGATAATGTCTGACATTTCGCCAGCTTAATTTTAAACATATGTTGTTATTGTCATCGAACCTTCTACATCGAGAAACTTGCATCGGACAGTTTGTATGGAGGAAAAGGTTAGGAGTTTGGACACTTTTCAGAAAATCATTAGTAGATGAAGCATTGTAAACGTTAATATTTGGATCTATAATTTTATAACATTTTATATTGCATTTTTATTTTATAGTTCCATCGACACACACGACGGATGTGAAATTTTTATTTTGTTGGCCAGTGTATATATTATTAATAACCTAGAGTTTACCTAGTGATCACCGAAAATCATAGACAATAAAAAAATGAATTATCAATAAAATTTTAAAAATTAATTGGACATACTTAAAAAAGGTAATAGACTTATTTAAAGTAATTAATTAACTCTTAGTGAATTATAAAATTACAGGTGAACTGTAAATATTATTATCCTAGTGAAAGATCGAAGGCAGAATTAAATAAACTTATTGAATTATTTCCCCACGAGTTTTTTTGTCAATCAGTAATACCTTCCTGTGGTATAGTGGTTAGCACGGCAACCTACAATACTGAAGGTCGCGGGTTCGCCTCCCGCGTTGGCCCTAGGATTTTTTAATGGGAGGAAAATATCCTTGGCTATGCCATTCCTCGGATAGAACGAAAATGGATGTCTCGAGCCTGTACGATGTAAGATACTCGTTAAAGATCCCTATCCTAATTATACTTGGATAGGCAAAAGTTAGGACTCCCACTGTCCCATCGTCCTATTAGCCTTAGTAGCATAAAGAGACGATAAGCAAAGAAACAAACCATCCACTATAACTCCATATATCAAATATCAAATCTAATTAATTAACAATCCTTAATATCAAATATAAATCTACAGAACAAATTTTTTTTTAGATCAAATTTTAAAGATTACCTTCCTTCTTACACCACAAAATAAAATTTAGGAAAAGTTTTGAACGTTTAGTGACATATAACTTAATAAGTATTTAAGTAAAGTATTTACCATGTAAATATTTACGGTTAATTGAGCACAAAAAAATCTGGATAGGTTTTTTGAAATACTACAGGATCAAAAAAAAAAAAAGTATAGAAATATGACTATTATAAACAAAGTTACAGACTATTGAATACAAAAAGAGCTGTATTATAATTTACTGTTCAGAATAGTCCAATTTTGAATTTATTTATTTTTTAAAGAAAATTTTGAAAAGGACTAGATAATTGTATTATTTACTGGATATTGACTTATCTTGACTTATCAGAGAAGTTTGATCTTTAGAAAGATGGTTTAATAACATCTAGTTATGAAGAATTAGGGAATGTGGAATGTAACGTTTGGCGTGTGAAAAAATAAAATCCACCCCTGAGGAATAATAATAGTATGCTATAAGTTTATGATTATATTATATTGATAAGTTGAGTTAGTTGGTCGTCGTGTTTCCTAATACAAAACAACGAGGCCTTCAGGGCCAAGTCTATTAATTACTCTACATAAGGGCTCCCTTTACTTAGCAACAATTCACTGTATTGTCATTGTGTAATTATAATAAAGGTTATAAAACGGGGCGTTGGTTGTACAAAAAAGTATTTCATAACAGCAGTGCGGATAGTAAATTTTCTTTTGCTTTAATTTTCATTTAAAACAGCCATTATTATTTTTTTTATTAGATTATTTACATACATGGAGGTGAATTTTATGGACGTAAACTTTACAACTAAGTTTGAGAAATAACGCAGATGAATTATTCATTTCTAGAAGGTAACCATCACACTGAGCCATGATATATTGACGAAAGTCTTGATTTTTCTTCATGTTGAATTATAGTAAAGTACCTGCAAATACCGTAGAAATACAAATGAATATATGAAAACTAATGTATGCCATTCACATAAATCAGAACTAAATCGGCCATACCATCACGACACCATCATGGCACCTACGTAAGTTCATGGTTAACACTGATGAATGACTCCATCACAGATCTGGAGGCAATCACCACCGGGTTTTTTAAAAGGTGGAACCGAGGCTGCGATATTAGTTATGACTTGTTCGTAGAAACTTGCATCATCAACTTATTTTTGTTCTGTAAATAAGAAATCCATAAAGTCATTGGGTTTGTTTTGATTCTTGAAAAGGAGGCTCTATGGTGAACATTATTCAGTAGCAATGTCCTTCAGCAACTAACGCAGTTAGTTACAAAAGCTTTTGTATATCAATTTATTGCTGACATAAAAGTCTGCTCATCAAAGCCTATTTGAATGTAGTTTAAGCTATGCATTTATCTTGTTTTCTCTGACTTAATAATACCAATAAGATGTCTCTGTAATTTCGTGATGCATCGGATATTTTCAGGCGGTTTAGAAGTAGGAACTATGGACATTTAGAACTAGGCCCCTGGTGGGAGACTATTATTTTCTCTAGGTTACAAGGTTGACTGTGAATAAATTCCATGCTGGGAAAAATACTGGTATACTTTTGGAAAATCGAGTTTTCTACTAAATTTCTTTTCCTTTGTCTGTTTGTTTTGTTGACTTTGAATTCAACTTGAATTCAATTGACTTTGAATTGGGATTCATGCCCCTGCTAAGCGTTAAGAGCTTTTCTCAGTATTTTAAATAATTCTAAACCGAATTCTTTTCGGACTTATACCAGTATTCTTCAGCAGACTTCCTTCATTTATCATCATGTGTTTAACCATCAGCAAATTTCATATATCATCAAGTCCAAATCCGATCAAAATATGTAGCTTCCTCCATTTTTAATCATCTGTTTAATTTCGCAGGGTTACATACCATAAACCTTATAAATATGAATTCGTAAATAAGGTATATAAAAGTCTATTGGTTGTTTGTAGAGATTTTTATTTTAAAATAGTATTTTTTTTTTTTAATAGATGTTGGAAACTGTAGATTGATGATTCATGAAGGAGTTTTTGACGTGATTGAATACCCATAGGAAACTATTGACTCCGGAAGGATGGAGCCCGGAACTATAAAAATGAGCGAGAATAGTGGCCGGGCGGGAGCAGGCCGATAATGAGCTGTAAACGAGCGACTGCCGAGTAATAGCGACCCCAAGGCGTGACTGCCGGAGTGAGACGTCGCCAAACTGTCTGTGCCTTGAAGGGGCTGATTTAATGGCAGTCCTCGAGGGACACGGGGGGTGAGAGTGGACTGCCGTGTAGCCGCCGATAAGGGGCCGATGAGGAGTACACCTTCCATATCTCACCGGGTCCTTTCGGGTAAAGTTCAAGGCCCGGTAGCCGATGTCCTGTCCCTCTAGGGCGATATCGGACCCAGATAGTGCGCCTCACCTCCTAGGGGTTTCTTCGTGCGTGAAGGTTTTTAACGCAGGTCAGTTTTGAATATTATGCTACCAGAGATGACATAGACTAATATATTGAAATTATACCTAAACACGTTGTTATTATTATTTTACGTAGTACGAGTATGTATATTAATACTCTTATTTTATAATAATTAACCCTTTGTATTCGAGGTCTCCGGAGCGGAGCTATTTAAAATTTGCCTTCAAACTCGAGGGCTCCGCTACGGAGACAATACAAATAATTTTCAGTTTTTACATATAAGGACATAAACAAATCGTAAAAACTATTTATAGGATATTTCGTTTTTGGTGATAAATGACGTGATAAATCTTTTAACCTCGGCTATATTTTGTGGTTTTTTAATTCATCTGTTATTCCCTCAATTGTACAATGATTTAGTTCGGGGCACCAAATAATTTCTTTACTTTGATTGAGTTTGCAATGTGCTTCTACTTTAACCGGAAAGTAATTAAGTAGATTTTCACATTTTAGGAGCTTTACTGATTGGATATCAGAGAAAACTTTTAACTAAAAGGGTCCCCTCTCGTCATTTTTTAATTGTTTTTATTTTATTACAATTTATAATAAAATTATAAAAAATTTAAATTTTTTTAATTAATATAAAATTATAAAAAAAAAATAAAATTTAAAAAAAATATTTTTTAAAAATTAAATATTATTTAATTAATATATTAATTAAAACTATGTGTTCTTCAAGCTTCACAAATACATGTAACCTAAATTTCATTACAATTCCTTACTTGGTTCCAAAATTTTACTGTATAATATTACGTTTTCAGGGTGTACGTTTTTGCTAATAAGTTGCGTCGAGTTGCCAGTAGGTAACGTCCGAAACGGTGCCGAGTGCAAAGGGTTAAAAGTTATATACTATATGAATCGTGAATATGGAAAAGGGTATATATTTTCGTTTTAAACATTTTTGTTGTTTTCCATGCTGCCTATCTATAAAATTATTATTTCCAATACAATTTTACGTCAAATGTTTGCTGTTAATACGAAATTAATATTAAATTAAATTAATATCTCCTCTTCAAAACAAGCAAGGTTAAATGAATCAAGCCCAGGGAAGAGTGATGCTGACTAACAACCGTTTGTAGTATCAGTTTAAAATATAAAATAAAAATAATAAAATATTATTATCAAAAACTTGAATTAAGAAAGTTTTTTTTAAATTTTATATTTTAAACTGAGACTACAAACAGTTGTCAGTCAGCATCCCTCTTCCTTGCTTGATTCAAAATTGCTCTGGTTTGTTTTGAAGAGGAAATTAAGATACAAGATAAAGCACCTTTTCAGTCTCCTCCCCTAATTCACCTGCCTCTGTTTTAGCTATTTTTGTTATCAGTTTAAATCTCCTTTGAGAATAGATATAAAATCTTTTGAGTAGTTTTTTTATTGCACGGTTTGAGGATCCGGAAGAGTATGTCCATATGATTTTGGAATGTAGTATGGGAGATTACTTAATATATTGTAACACTTCTGTGGGTTAACAATATTTATTAAACGAAAATATAACAATAGTCAATGCCACACGAATTATAAAAACACAAATATCAAAGCAGGTTACGAAAATTATCTCTTTATAACACCAATCATAAGGCTTGAGTTTCACAGTCAAGACAAAGACTAATACTAATTGGTCAAGTCACTCCCTCCTTATATATATTCGTAAAAGGACTGGCCTGAAAGGTTCTGGATTGACACGAAAAATCTACTCTCAAACACGTGCTCTAAAGGTTTGTTCCGACCGCTAGTTACTTCCAACAAACGGGATGGGATTTTAAACCATGTGTTTTTATTTATGGATTTAATTTTACAATATAATTAAATAATAATAAAATAATACCTTAATATTTTTAGAGTAAAACTAATTTTAACACTCTCTTATGTTTTTCTCACACGACATACTTAAAAAAAAATTGAATAATATTAGTGATGAAATTATGTGAACACAAATAATAGACAGCTAATAAAATATGATTAAGATATTAATAAATAAAACTTAGTGCATAATGCAAAACTTCCATCCACTTAAACTTAAAACAAGCGAAGCCTACACGTGCCTGCGAAGGCTATACAACAGAGGACAGGTTTCCTACAGCAATAACTCCATACGGTGGCTTTCTGGTATTTTTATATCCTATCGTAAAGCCACCTTCCAGTGGTCTTTATTGAAGCCAACTGCCTTGTTTATTGTATCAGCTGTCTTTGTATCGCTTCTTCTTTTACAGCCTAGCCAACTGTTATCTGCTCATTGCTTGGGTGATGAATGTTAGGCAAAATTGCATCTATGACAAATAATTTTATGATATTTTGGGAGGCATTCATTTTTATTCCTGATATCACTATGAAGATATATAGTGATCTAATAGAAATGTAACTAGCATTATAATACTATTTAGCCTCAGAAGTGTGTTTTCACAATTCTTGCCTGCCCAGTTTAATAATAGCCAATTCCAAAACGTGTATTCCGTTGAAAACCGGAAGACAAAATTTTATAGATCGTAATACTTTCCCTCTCTATCTGTTTCATACATAGGTAAGTGAAAGTAAAGGTGCATTCGAAAATGGACGTTAACAAGCCTATATTTATTTTACTTTTGTAAAGCTACAGTGCATTTTCAGTAAATTAGATTTGAAAAAAATAATTGGCCAAAATTAATATTTACTTACAAAACAACAACATTATTTGCACTGCAATATTTAATTAAATATCATGAAAAATTTTGTATTAAAATAATAATAATCTTGGTTCCCAGCTTCGATTGGCTGTTTACAAACTAACTACTAACGAACCAGCTAACCTTCTTTAACCTTAAAATTTTACATAAACGTAATTGAATAATAGTGAATTCATAAATAACGCCAATTTGCTAAACTATCCTACATTTACAAGCTAGTAACCAATTTTGTCTTAGTTTTTACGTTTTTTTTTTCTTCTATTTTTCATAGCAGCACAAATATGTATATGCTAAAATTACCTCCTCTATCCCCCCTACCCTTCTTGACTTCCTACAAGTATAGAAAGGAAAGGAGTTTAGTTGTTCAATGAAGTTTTTCCATGACCTCTGGCACTTGTCAGTGAGTTGGTGAGAACATCGATGAGTGGCTTGTGTTCTTCAAAGTATTTACGTAATACGCTCGGCTTGCCTAAGCGATATATTCAATTCAAGTTATTCTATGAAAGTCAAAGAGGTTCGTTTCTAATGTGATTCATGTCATGGAATATATTAAGCTCACTTATTAGTGATACTGTATTTATCGTATCTAAAGTTCTCTCCACATCAGAGGATTTACAAACTGGTGAAACGTGACTGGGCCTATTTTCTATACCCTTTCGTCGATATCTTATTTTTTTCGTAGCTTGTTGATTCATTGGTAGGGTCGTGTTTTAGAGAAAATTTGGAGATGAAAAGTTACAATCTTATCGGTCTTAGAGTTTAAGATTTATTCATAGTGTTGTGTAGTTTAGTGTTTAGTATTTATAGTGTAGTCTGAACAGCAGAAAATTAATTTTTTTTTTTAAATTCACATAGTACTACGCTCTAAAACAAGGAAATCAAAACATGCTTTTTTTAGGAAAAAAGAGGGAACTTTTAAAAAAAATTTTAAACTTAAAATGTTAACTACAGAAGGGGAACCTCCAAGAAGGGGCTTTATAAAATACCTGAATCTTCAAAGGCTTTTGGTTAAATAAGATGAAATCCAGATTAATTCATTGTAATTAATTAAGAAGCACATCTCTCTGATCAAGCTGTAAACTGAATCCTAGACCTTTTCTGGATTTTTGTAAGGGGTCTATAGGCATTAGTTTTACTTACTGCGTAACAAAAAACCTATATTAAGATTGTAAAATTTATGCCGACAAAAATGAAACTCTTAATCAGTTAAGCCTAATAAGGCCGTGTTTCATTTTTCCACTATTATAAAATTAAAATTAAAATAATTGGAAATAATAATGGAAAAAGTCTGATGAGCAATACTTCTACATCCTCAAGTTATAATTAATATAATTTTTTCAAAATTGTAGTAGATGTAGAACAACCAACTATTTACCAACAAATACGAACTCTTTATTTTATTTTTATATTTTGTAAAGAATACAATTTACTTCAATAAAAGAGGGAGAAATGAAAATTTTGACGACATACTTGACAAGAAACAGCTGAATTTATTTATTATTAGAATCAAATTTGTAAATTATTTTTGCTTAATGTCGATCTGCGCAAAATTTCGATGATAAACAATTATAGCGGTGATTAAATTTCACCTCTGACCGACATCCTGTTCGTCTTGAAGCAAAGCGGTGACTCATGAGGTCGCTTCAAGGATGTGAGCTATCCTTCTTCCAGCGGAGGCGGAACCCACCATTGGCTGCCACACGTTCTTCAAGAGGAGTTTCCGCGTACAGATAACCGGTCTACTCTTCGAACGTAATTAATTGCTCGCTCTTTAAGTCTTCATACTACTAGAAGATCCGTAATCGATAATTTACAAAACAACAATAGGACAACACAAAAAAGTATAGGAAATAAACATATTTCTTTTGTTTTATTTAAACACCCACAATCACTCCCAAGAGTAGAGCCGATGTGGGTACATAATGTTCAGTTCTTATTTTTCTTGTTGCCTTTCCTTTAAAATTTTTAGTTGTTCATCCATCACTAAAAACTAAATTAAAAAATAGTATATTTGTTTTCTTATTAAATGGCAAATGGCAATATTTGTTACAAGTGTTGTGTTCGTTCGCATGAATAATTTACATAATGCTTCATTATTCACTACCTATTGTGTAGTAAAATATGGAAACAAGTTAATACAATTCATATTTAAAGGATGAGGTTAGAATTTTATTTTCTTGGTTGATCACAAAGGGTTATAATTCATTTCTGCTCGATGGGTTTTTTTCAACTTCTCTATTAGGGTTAGTCACCGTTTGAATGTTTGTTTAGTTGTATAATTAGTCCTAAATTTTGTTGGTTTCTTTATAATTTATTATTGATTTCAAGTAAAATAAACATGTAAGACATTTTTCACGAATTTAATGAAGCGTTTATTTTAGAAAATGAGAGAGGCCATCATCAAAAATGTATTTATTGGTATGGAAATTCCATATGTTCAAATAAAATTAAAAAATCTAATGTTAATCCCATAATTAAATGTATTTTCTCTTTAGGACTTGTACTATTAAATGTAAAAAAAAAAAAAAGATGTTTCTTGTAAAACTTTATTTTACTTCAATGGCTGTGAGACATCTGTCTAAATTTTTTTTAACAGATTAGAAGATTTCATGACTTCACAAGATGTATAACATCCTTTGCTCGTTACAAGTGGCACCTGAAGTTCTTAGGAAAGAGGGGAAGTGCCTGACCATCGGTGAACACTCGAAGGCACTGCATAAACTGCATTAGCTCGCCACCAACTGAATATTGGAAGAGGTCAATTTAAATAATTGTCTTTTGTCCCGTGTAGTGCAGTCTGTCAGGGCTGACGCGTCATTTATAGCCGTTTATTAAGCAGAGGAGCAAGAAGTAGGCGGGTTGATAGCAGAGGGCCCCTATGAATCGCAAGGAGGTCCACCATTAGCACTGACGGACTGCCTATTGAGCGGGGGCAGCCAGATAGGATCAACGGGTCCTCTCGTCCCGGGAATCACCCTTTTCGTTTTATTACTCATTTAATTATACCTCTATTGTCAGTCCTACTCTGCCAGCGATAAATCACTTCCTTCATTAACGGCACAAATCACCCTTGTAGATCCTTAGAATTAATTTCTTTTATTTCAAAGTTATTGCCGATTAATTTAGTTATATTATCGAAGTGTTTCGGTTTATTTTTTATTGTTTCCTTTACGAAAACTAACAGAATATCTTCCAATAATACATCTTCAATTTCATTAAAAAAATATCTCTGTTCTGAGACTGTCCCAATACAACGGCATATTTATATATATATTAAAAGAGAATAGGAACTTTAGTAAATTCCATGATATAAATACCTACTAATATGCTAATATCCTCCCCTGTCTCTGGTTGCAAACAATACGTTGCAAACAAAACAATTTAAGACCAAATGTGCTTTAGTAATAGGCTCCGGTTTTCCGTAACTGATTCTATAGTAAACGGTGAATTGATATCGGAACTTGACAATATTTTTATATTCAATCAGCAGCTTACTAAAACAAAATCTCCCACTTTATTTAACTATATAATTAAAATTTAATTAAAATATCATTAGCACAGCTGATTTACAATAAATTACACATGTACAAGAACTGGGTCAGAGAAAATACTATGAATACACTATTCCTTTTAATAATGCAGAATAAATTAATAGGTATATCACGATGACTTGAGTACCGGATATTAAAAATCGTGAGGAGTGAAAGGAGTTTAAAATACATTTCGAAGACTGTTTCAATAAAGAATTATAGAACCTCGGTCATTCCTTTTGTATCTGACACCTTCCAAACAGCCCTTTCGTCTTGACACAAATCCGTCCTGAAGTCGACACATAGCTGATGCAATCGTTTTAGACAGGATTTGTGTAGTTGATACAGATCCAGGCGAGGAACCATAGCGTTCCATGGTGAAGAGAAAGTGGCCGACAAGAGACTATGATATGTGATGCAGACAATTAATATAGAGCGGTCGCCCCGAGGGCTGGAGGAAGAAGAAGGCTGACATGACAGCTCTTCCATCAGCAGCGACCCCTGACCCGAGGGTCTTCCCTCCGCGGTCCTCGCTATGGTAATGGGGGATCACCTTGGGGAGGATGTGATGATATCCAACCCTAGGGTATCTTCGGGATGGGTGGATGATGAGGCCGACAAAGGGATGCTTCAGTGGGTCATCCTGTAGAGGTGTATTAATAGGAAGAAGAGTAACAAGAAAACATATGGAATACCCATGTTAGGATTGTTCCAGAATAATGTCCTTTTATGTTTTATTTATAATTCAATCTTAGGTAAGGTGTCTTCCTTAGGAGCTTTACTTGGGCAAGCTCATAAATTTAGACCTTAAAGCTGTTCCCTATCATTTGCACGATAGGAAATTCTAATATCTTCACTATTTCTTAAAGACAATATGTAGTTTATTTCATTTGAAAACTTATTTTTTCGTGTTTATACAAAATTTTTTATATTAATTGACAATTAGGTGTCAATTAATAATAAGAACGAGTTGAAAAAATAACTTAAATCTTGAAAATATAAAAGAAAGGAGGTTCTGGTATTGATATATTTTTTTTTTAATTTCTAATACAGTACTACTGTCTTCACAAAAGCCTAAATAAGTATGAAGAATAGCCGCCGCAGGACCTTTTGTAAACATATATGCGTTTAAGTAGCCGCAATAACTAGATTCTCCAGACTAAATCTTGGGCCCGCCTGCGCTCAGCTTCTAAGAACTGAGAAAGAAGCCTGGGGAACTCCTGTAGACCTGACCTTTCTTTCAAAAATGGGGCACGCACCAGGCTCTGAGGTCTTCGTCTTATTGTATTCTATACCAATTTGTCTTGTTTAATTGATTTTATATTGTAAATGCGTTGTAGTTATTTTTGATTTATTTATGATTTCCATAACTATAGTGTGAATGGGAGAATAATTCAAATAAGGTTCTTATTATTGTTTGAAATAAAATAAAAACGCACGCACAAACATTAATTTATCTATCGCATGATATTTGTACATGAAGATTCTTGGCAACAATTTTAGTCACAATTCGCAGTATCCCTATCCATTGGATACTTAATACATTCCAGGGAAGTTAACAAGCTTACTTGATAGACGTCATTTCTTTTGATGATAGCCACTCCCACGGAGCCCTTACGGTACCACTCCTCTGCTCTGTCGGGGAGTAACAAGCCCTCGGGGGCCGAAGATCGTGGGAATGTGCGAGCGGCCTGCAATCAGGCGATGCACTTGCACATGCAGTAGCCGATAGCCGCCCGAACCTACAATTAAAACTTATTTCCACAGTCCTTCAGATCTGTGCTGCCGTGGGAACAAGGGGTCGATATTAAGTCCATTATCTTAGGTTCTCGAGAATGAATCGATGACCATCTACTTATATTTTTTCTTCTTTATTTGTTTTACTCTTGCGAACATATTTAAGTTTAAAGATCATAGTTTAAAAGCAATAAAAAATCATAGATATATAATACATCATAGTGTATATTATATTAAATGGATATAATGATTTAAGTTAATAGTCACAAACATTTTTATTAATGTACAATGGAGCCATATAAAACATACAATTTTTATTTTGGAAATTGATTTTATAGATCAGTATGTTTTCACAAAGTTAAGTAGGTATAGCTTCTATATTTGGTTACAATACTATAAATTATGAATTATACGATTTTAAAGAACACAAATGGGTCACCTATGGTGTAGTGATTAGCACAGCCAATTACTACACATATGATCGTGGATTCGTAGTTCGGCTGGAGGCCATAGGATTTTTTAGAGAGATTAAAAAACTCCATCGGACGTAAAATGGATTCACGAACATGTTAGATGTCAGGTATTCTCCTAAAGATCCGCATCCTCATTGTACCAAGATAGACAAAATTTAGGACTACGACTATAGCATCGTCCGATTAGCCATAGCATCATGAAGTGGCGTTAAATAAACAAAGAAATATTTGAAAAAAAGCTTGTTAATATTGTAGGAAGTTATTTTTATGTTTGAAAATGTCAAATCATTGCTCACGTTATTCCTATAATAAACTTTAAAAAATAAATAAATAAAAATACCCCGAACATGTAAACCCTAGTGTTTGATGTATAGGTATTAAAAATACGGATTTAATATAAAACTAGTAATATTTTATATTATTTTTAAAGTATTGGCAGAATGCAAAAAAATAAATAAATACTTCAAAGTTGACGTAAAGCACATGAATTAATTGAAATATGATTTGGCGACTTAAAATTGATAGCGGTGGGTATTTACTAAAATAAATATTTAAACTAACTTTAGCTTAAATAAGCTGACAGACTATGAAAACCAGAAAATGCACTTAGGCTAATACTCACAGTGGGCTTATATTTTTTTAGAAAGTTGAATGGCAACTCCGTCATTATTTGGAATCGTGGATCTCTAGATTCAGGTAAACTCTGGCGGGTTTGCAAATTTCCAGCCTTATGCAACGCCTCATTACCTTTCCCGGTAATCCTTACTTTACTGACTATAATATTCATCTCAGGGGATAGCTAGGACTTATCATATACGGCTTCAAATTACAGTATCGTTCGGAAGATTAGATCTCAAAACCGTGAAAGATTTCTTCTTAAGCTTATGTCTGATTGAATCCCTTAAAGACGACAGAAGCACTGAAATGTCTTTCCATGCATTTATTGGCTGTATGTAATTAAGATCGGACCAGGAGATGATCAAACTTAATATACTCATAAAATCAAAAAGACCATCTAAAACTAAAAAATCTAAATGCACAAAAGTAAATTTTAAAATTATAGTTAGAAAGCTTGTGGATATCAAAAATGAAATCCATTCTTTATGTTTTATCCAAATTGATTCCGATATGCTTTTCCATTGTTGCTGTCGTTGGTCTCGCATAATTTAATCTAATAATTCAATTAATAATTAATTAATCCGAAGTCAAATATCTACTACTTAAATAACTATTGTTTTGATTATTTAATCAAGTATTTCTTTAACATCAAAACAAGTTTATAAAGCCAATATTATTAATGAATTTATACAAGAAGCCTGAAAGAAAAAAAATCATAATAAAATTTATTAGATGTGCTCCAATAACTGAGTAAATAGTAAATAAATAAAATTATATACCTATTAGCAAAAAAATAATAATAAAAATCCCCTTTAATAAAGATCTAAATATAATAGAAATATATTATTGAAAGAGATTGTTACTATAAAAAGAAGCAATCGGCCCCAGAATCTGGTCTCGCATAAACCTAATTGTTCAAATCTTAGAAGATAGTAAGTTATGAAATAGATAACCTAGGTATCAATTGAAGCGTGGAAATGCATAAGGGTCTAAATGCCAAAAAAATAAAACAAAGTTTTTTTTTTTGCCAAATTGTTATATTTGCCAAAGCCATTCTTCAGAAATGGGTATAATGTTTTGTTGTTCGAAAAGAGCTCATTGAACGAATGAAAGATAACATGGGTGTAAGAACTGAACGTAGTTTACCTTAGAGGGTATGACACATCAATTCTGTAAACATTTCTTAAGCCATTTATACCCTTATGCATTTCCACTATTCAATTATAATAGGGTATATCTGTCTTACAGTTGAAAAAGAGGAAATAAACGCCTCTCTGAACTATTTTTATTAAATTCTATCCACTACTTTTGCTCACAAATATTCTTGACATGAAAAGCTTGATCGATTTGGATCAAAGTTATATTTCAATTGTAGGATCGACTGTTTGATATTGTATACTCGCGATGCAAAATAATTGTTTGCTATTTTACTCTTACAGTACAAAAAATGTATCCCATGAACCTCTTTTCGTGTCTAGGTAAGTATCAATTTCAATTCCTTACTTTACATAAAAATTTATTTACGTAAAAAAAAGAAAGATTTATTCCATGAACTTGCTTATATAGGCATGTAATCATTGAAAAAAAACGAACTCTACTTGATAGATTTTTCATTAACTTAATATTTTTATTTTTTGGGGGCTTCATTGTTTTTTGACATTGTTTCTACAAGTGAAACTTTTTTAGCACATCCTTTTCTTGGGTATTGAATATGATTAGTATTTAGTGTCATAAAAAAATAACTTGGTTACTCACCTTGGAAAACCCGATGTTAGGGGTTGGGATGTGGTGCAGCCCATGGTGACCCTCGTGGCGTTTGAACACTGAAAAGAAAAAGTTGAATGAATAAAAAATCAACTCTCTATGTATAAGGTAAATAATATTAGTCATGTATGTTAAGCAAAAATTAAATGTTTAAATTTATATTAATTAATTAGCAAAATAAATTATAGGATAGATATAGGTAAAAGCAGTGGTAGTCTCAATGGCACTGATCTTGGGAACATTATTCAAGCAGCACTTTCCTTTGTATAAATGTATTATTCAAGGATTCCTCAAGCCAGTTATAAGCGTGGAAAAAAGTCCAGCGAACAAATTACGATTCGAAACGCTGTTTATAAACATTTACACTTTATACCACTGTAATATATAGTTTTCCATTCCTTGAGTGCGGTCTGCTAATCCTCAATCCCATGCTTTTCGCATTTTATTCTAAAAATGAAACCTGTATTTGTGTGAACTAAGAACACAGAAGTTCTTGAGCTTTGAGAGACCTACACCAATCAACTGTTGACCAATACACACTAAATTACAGGGATATAAAAAGAATAAGGATGAGAGATCACTTCACTTAAAAATTGTACTTTGATTCCATATGCCTCAAATCCCGCCTTTTCTCTTAGACATTTGCTTCTATTCATTTGACATTCGCTGATTGGTGACAAATTTTCTTAACAGGTGCAGAAAATGGTTGATGAAAAAAAAAGGAAAACTAAAAAAATTCTATTAAAAAAAAAAGGTTACAATATTGTTTGTATAAATATTTACTAAAAACTTTACTTTCACCGCAAAATCAAAAAAGATGAGACATTTCAGAAATTTAGTGTATTAATCACAAAATTTTTACAGAGAATTTATTTTTATATTAGCTATTAGGAGTTATTCCATTTCGAAAGTAAAAGCCTCGACACAAATTTACCAATTATCAAAATGTTTTTACATACAATAACGGTAATTACATACAATTACGAACGGTAAAACAACACAGTTGAAATACTATTTAGTTTGAATATAACGTTGCTTGAAATTAAAGGGCCGAAGGGCGATCATAAAGTGATTCGATGCATTTTATCCTCGGCATCTTCGGAATTCCTTTATTTATCTCATAGTGGAGAGGATTGAAGGCGGTTGTTCTTATTAGAATTATATTATATTATTACACATAAATGAACCATAAATGAGATAAACGATTATTGAGAGTGACCCCTAACCCTCGCAGCAGAACGCATCCAATAATGCGACACCATTCCAGAGCTCGGACGGCAGCGCGACAGGGAAAGTGCGGATCGTGGGCAGTATATCATCCCCCTCGTAGCTGATCCCTCTCCACACGAATTTATTCTTATTGCTGCCATCTCAGTTATTAGGTGAAGAAATATCTTTGCCATCGTCCATCATCCCCTAACCACCTCTGGCTCTTTTACTTATAGGAAACGACTGCTGAGGCTCAGGATTCCAGCCGAGTACACGCTTCGGCACGAAATTCATAAATTACATTCCAATAACATGTTGGGGATGTTCGTTTCTTAATTATCGATAAGCTTTCAAAAACAGAAATTCCAAAAATGGATGTACTTAGATAGAATATGTTTAAAAACAAAAGGTCAAGAGAAAATTCTTATATAGATTTTAGTATAAACGATAAAGCGTAAAGTAAAAGTTCATAAAGCGTTGATTTACACCGATTTTGCTATCAGGACATTATGATTAAAATTAAATTTAAGATCGTTTATATGTTTATTTTTTATTCAAGATTAAAAAGACAAGTTTTTAGTTAAATTTTGCTTTTTAAAATTAAATTTACAAGTTAAAATATTAGGAGTTTGTTGGTGAAATAGACTATGATAAATTATAAGAACTAGATTGGACTGGTGACACCACATCAAACATCATGATTAATCATATATGTTTTTTTTTTTTTTTTTTTTTTCATTATCTAATCATTCTATATGGTATATTTTCTATTGTTTAATTTTTTTTTTTTTATATTCTATATTATTATTTTATTGTATATTTTCGAGAATGCTTAGTTAATCTCTTTTCCTGTTGTAATAATATTAAATAAAGTGTGAATGCGTTCTATCAGCTATATTACCAGTGTCTCAAAAGAGACAGAATGTAATAATACCAATAAAGATTTGTATTCTAAAAAAACTAATATGATAAATAGTATTTAAGTTATTTTTCTGCACGCAGCACACAGAGGTATTTAGCCCTAAAAGCTGGCCAAAACCTATTTTTTAAAATTTGAAATTTCTGGTAAATAATGACATGAAGTTGAAGTAGAGGACCTGTTGGATCATGCAAGATGATTCTTATCTCTTCCAGGCCCTTAATCCGGCGGCTATTCTAATTCCAATTACCTCCTTACTTTACCTCGTCTGTGCTCATAAATATTGTTCAACAAAATATATTAATTTTCTTTGTTTGTACTGAATTATCGGCATTATCATATGATGGATCGTTCGAGGCCAGATTTTACTTGTTATCCAGGCCGTTATAAATTTTTTGTATTCAATACTAATATCAAAATTTCTTTGTTTTTTGGTAGGTAGATTTTAGAGCTAAAAATAAAATTTGAAGGTTAAAAAGTTATACTTCTGGTCATTTCTGGGCAACGAAATATTTTTTATGTTAATGTGTAATTATCGTAGTTTATGTTCCATGAAAAAAAATCTGCGAATAGCTGCGAATGGGAGACTTACAATTATTTATTTCTAAAATGTCAGTTTCATCAAATAATATTAAAAAAGTAAATGTTATTATATTTTCATTTATTTATATTTTAGGATCTTCTGGAATAATAATAATAACTAGAAGGGAATTATTTGACATATTTTTAAAGTCGAGAGCATTAGCTTTTAAAAAAAAAATAAGGAATTTTCGTAGTCTTTTCTCATTAGGAAATATTGCCTAGCTAATATCATAGAGCAGGTGAAAGAGCTAAAACATAAATTACCAATTTTGAGGCATGATTTCTAAGTAAGATGGAATGGTTCTTCAAGGAAAAGAAAAGTTTTTAAAGCAGCAATAAGGAATGGCTAAGTTGGACGATATAAATTAATAGCTCAAGATTTGGTGTACGCCCTGACAATCATTTTGAGGCTTAAGTGAAAGAAGCAAGAGGCGTAAAATAGGAAAACTCAGATCATCAACTAGCACTGGTATGCAAACGTAAGCCACTTATGTAGAACTAAGAGATCCTGGTGATATCAATGCGTTCCATGTTCTGAAGGATCTAACAAAAACTCCATCTCCTGCCATAAAATATAGGAAACCATTTAAAAATTTCAATTTATCAGAAAACTGCTAAAAAACATATTTTTAAAGTCTATCAGAAATTTAGAAGCCATTTTGAGGACGTTTGAACTAATAAAACGGAAGGAAATAGTTTTGGCCAGCTTTTGGTGTCAAATACCCCTGTGTGTGCAGTACCATCTGATAGAACGTGTATGACTTTATGTAACAATAAACTCTCCCATGCACAGGGTTACTGGAATCAGGAAAACATAAAAAAAAAAGTTTTACTATCAGATATTTTGATAACGTGCCTGGATCGTTTCATAACTTATTAAAACATGGAAAATAGAAAATTCTAATAAAAAATAATTATATTAATCATCACATATACTCGTGTCACGTGATATCTTAAGGTCTGGCCACACATGTCCGCACCGGATCCGCACCGTAGCAATAATATAGGTTATGTTCAGAATATTTTTAATTTAACTTACATATTACCTTTAGTTATGCCTAAAGTGGCCTGTGTCTGACATGTGTGGCCTGAACTAAAATAACCTATATTAATGCTACGGTGCGGATCCGGTGCGGACATGTGTGGCCAGACCCTTAAGCGAGTTTAAATTAATAGTTTTTTAATTGATCGGAATGCTTAATAGTCACTGTGGATTTATAAAGAAAACACTGCCCCTGATAATTTAATAAAATGAATAATAACAAAATTAGTAGCGCTGAAAATCTAAACAGTAAACGTTTTAGGTAAAATTAATCGGTTCAAGTATCGATTTTGCACTTCCCGCTTGTTTCAAAACAAATAAATCTATTATATCATTTGAGTATGGGTGTAAAAAGGCTTAAGAAATTAAAAGTTTTATTGCTTGTCTTCTTAAAATTTGTAATTTACCATGAAGACTCTCTTGAAATATAATTTCATTTATTATTCAGGAATAAAGAAATACAATGGGACAAAATTTAAAATGATTTTTTTAAGCTTGTTGAAGCTTCAAATTCGATACTTAAGTCCTATTGGCCAACCACTATTGACATAAGTATAAAATAAATAAAAACGAATAAAACCCGACAGCAATCCAACCTTCCCGGCATGAAGATAAATGAATTCATAGAATTGTCCGGGAGTACAGGGATGGTATATTAACAGATAAGGGCCCGTAGATAGTGGATTACACCCGGAGATAGCCATCTCGCAAGGAATTTCAAAATATTTTCGTTGCGGGCATATGCGCTACCAGGGTTTGAGAAACCCACCCTCATTAGCATAAGACAATGGATTGTATGCTGGGATCTATGTCTCTATTGTTGGTTATTAACATTATGTGATAACATTAACATGCAGGCAGGCCTCCTGTGCATGACTGTCTCCAGCTGGGCATAAGTCGAAGAGTCGTGCCATAGTTTTCAATACCGTATTCTGGAATAAGGGAGCTGCCGGGTGCAATGGATTCTTGGAACCAGAATTCCCATTCGCATCCTAAAGTGAAACAAAAGTGATAAAACTCTGTGTACTTATTCGTTACGTTAGTTTGGACTGAAACACGAAAGAATAATATGGGGCATATAATTCAAGGTAAGAAGGATGACGAAAGGACAGAGGGGAGATTTATAGAAATACACAGTCACAAAACTTATCATCAGTCCATCCAAAATATTAAGCCTAATAACAGGCACTCCTTGGTTCGTAAATAGCATGGCTTTGAATACCAACTTATAACTATCAGCGGTCGATCCACACATGCGATCTGTTTTCCATCCTTTTATTTTAAACAATACAAACTTGACAAGGCTGACAGCGAGTTGGAAGGCGACTGAAAAATAGCTGGATAAGACTTCCTTACCTGAATTTGAGGAACTAAAGAGGAGCTGCTGTCTAAATTCTGCTAATGGTAAATTTACTAAGACAAGTAAAACAAAAAAATAAAAATATGGAAAAAAAATTAGAATATCATAATTGTAAAACGCATTGAATATTTCACAGTGTTTAGACTAACTATTATTAGAATAGAATAACTATCATTAAACTAAAATTTAATGATGAAAAATATTTGACAATAAAAGATAAGACGACCTTATCATATATCGTTAAAACTGTTGACACCATCATTATATGCACATAATATTATCTAGTGGTATGATGCAAAGAAAATAATATGTTGTTAAATCAGACGTTTCGCGTCATTATTACTTATCAAAATGGCATCAAACTTTAAAGGCTTCACTTAGGTGAATATTGAACTCAATCGCTTCTTTTCGAAATGGACGACGAATGACGCCGGTCGTAAAAACAGGTGTAAGAACAAACGGGGTCATGAGATGTTGGATTTTTTCCTCAGGACGGCCCTTCAAGGTCTGAGATTAAAGGTCACCAACAGATAGAATCTACCTATGACCTACCTCATTTTAACCAATTTCGAAATTTCCCAAGGATGGACGTTGGTGCCTTGTTTCTCGTATATTTTTTAGTTATTTAAGCGCAAGGACAACTGGTACAACTGGCACCTTATTTGAAGGATATCAGTTATTAATTACAACTAAGTGATTTATGTAGTTCATAAATCACTGAAATAGGTTTATCCGGAGCCGGCTGTTCACTGCAGGGCTTGGATGGTACTATTAGACTCGATATAGCAACAGATTTCAATATAAAATCATGGCAACATTTCACTCGATACGACTAGAATAAATTTTCAACGGAAGTCCTGGATATTAGGTAATGCCAATTGAAATTTTTAAGTTATTTTTACGGCCTATAAACGCTTGCTACATAGCTCATTATAGTCCACTGCATTTGGAAGGGTTAAACTAAGGGCTTATGAATGAATTCCGAATTTACATTTTTCAACTAATATATTATTTATTTGGTAATAACAGGAGTGAATCTTTTTGCAAATGAAGAAGAAATCGCTTTCATTATTTCGTGAACCGAACAATCATAAATCATGAAGAAAATGGTAATGATCTATTAACCGAAAGACGAACTTTGCTTTTTAGACAGGTAAGCTAGCTGCGAATTTTGGTAGTTTTATTATTTCTTGTATTTCTGTATATTAAAGCTATTCTAAGATAGTGTAAAGCAATGCTAAGAAAGAATAGTTTAACATTTATTAATTATTTGTGAACTACTCATTAAATACTGTTTACGTTTGATGTTGCTATATAGTTATTTGTGCATTGTAGAACAATTATAATTTTCATTATTTGGTTTTTATTTTATAACGGTTAGATAATCATAAAACTATCATGGGCACTAAATAAGTCTGGCGTGATAAACGGATTTACGATAGGTACCGGTTATGTTAGCCGAGAGAACATATACCCCTCAAAGCAATCTGACTTAATGATAACTCACAGCGCTCGTAAATCAGGAGTGAGTCTTCTTGAAAATGAAGAAGAAGAAATGGCTGCCATTATTTCGGGGCCCGACCAATTATAAATCATAAGGAAAAATCGTAATTAGCCATTATCCAAAATACGAGGATTAGAAAGTGTTCGAAGCCATTGCGCATTTTCTAAAAAATTGTATGTTTGTTATTTCTTCGCGGCCCTACCCTGAGTTATGGTGTCCCATGGGTCGCATGTCGGAGGCTAAACTCCATAAATCAACAACTACGTACTCTATTGGAAGTAGAGGCAACTCGATGGCGAAAAAATGTATAAATCCAATATAAAACGTTTCGAATATCCAATCTTTGTGGAACAATAATCAGATGGTTTTTAAATGGATGCATTCCCATTAATTTATCTGGCTGTTAAATCTACAACTTCCACAGTGAAGTGTGGACACCACTAAACTATAATTTACTTTTAGTATGGCTCATTAGATGAATTTAACTATAACTGAATGGATATTTTTAGGTTTTATTACCTTTAAAATAACTCTTTCCTCTCTTTTAAAATTATCTTGACATTTTGAAGTCAAAAAGTTTCCATACTTCTAAGCTTCGTACTTTTTGCTTTGAATACCTACATTAAAATAGAAACATGATGAAAATTGAATTCTTAATTTCTGTTATTGATAACAATAATAGAACTTAGATAGAACATTCCGACATTGACATGAAACATAATCACCCCAAAGAAGACGATATTTTAAAATAATTTTTCCATAGTTCCTTGGTTCTTTCGATTATTTATTATTGTTTTGCATGCAAGACAAGGTTTATTTATAATTTTATTGTATTGTTTTGATCTCTGAAAGCCCTTTTACGATTTTTTTTATTGTATGAGGAACTTCCATCATAAATATTAAAACATATGGTGTCAAGTCTTCACGATCAGCAAATCTTGAACTCTTACCCTTCTCGCAGCGATGAGAGAAGCCGTGTTCCTTCAACACTTGCATAATAAGATGAACTTTATAATCAAAGAATATATTCAAATATTCATATGTAGGATTAGTAATATCTACAGATATTTTATGCAATGGTGATGATATGATTGTTTAAACTTTGTTTTTACATGTCGGTTTTGAATTTTAATATGAACTGGTCACGGGCATTATATGTTATTATAATTATTATATTAAATATGCAATAATGGTTAGATCATCCTCGTTGAATAGAAATGCTCCTGACTGAAATTCTATATCTGTGGTCTTGTACTATGGATATTGTTATATTACATTTACACTACCAAATCTCTGTAGTATAAAATATTAGAATAACATATATAATAATATTTTGAATCTATAACTCGTTTTTAAGTTAAGAATTTTAACTAGATCTTTATAATTTGATAATTTTGAATGAATTTTTGTATTTTTATATTTATGTATTTTAAAAATTATAATTTATTACAAGTTGGTTTAGTCGATAGACTCTATTTGCATCGGGTGCTTCCCTGAAAGGAAATTATGATTTGCTAAACTGGATATTACTCCGGAAAAAAAGATTTATTCTTGCCAAAACGATGTAGCCGAATTCGAAAGTAAAATCAAGATTAGAGATAAAAATGGATCAGGCACTTTAAGTCATCGCTTGGTCAAGTTCTACAAGATAAACTGAATGCTTAGCTTGGGTTATGAAACAAAAATACTAATGTGATCTTTTCTAAACAAAATTTCTTTACCTTATCATGTCATATTGACGCGTGGAAAATCATAGCTGAAAAGCCTAGCAAGCCTAGGAGACCCCGAGAGGGAGAGTCTGAGACAGTCAGGGAGTCTGGGCAGTGCGGGAGTGGAAGACACTGTCAGGCAGTCTGAGAGGGGCAGTCTAGGTCTGAGAGGGAGGCGGTCTAGGGCAGTCTGAGACCGGGAGAGGGAGACACAGTCAGACAGTCTAAGATGTATTCTGCGTCTGGGGCAGTCTGAATCTCAGATGGACACAGTCTGGAGCTGACTCTGAGTCTAAGATGGAGAGAGTCTTATTCTGGGAGAGACAGGCAGTCTGGGACAGGCTTAGTGAGGCTTAGGCAGGCACCGACAAGCCAGGAGTGGGATCCGAGTAGTATTGTAGCCCCAAGTATCGAGTATATGAGTAGCCCAAGTATTTATGAGTTATGAGACCCCCCTTTTTGGTAGTTGGGACGTATAGATGGTTTATTGTAAATAATAAATGGCGTAAATAGTCTTCAGTTTGATTGATTACCGCACATCCTTTGCCTGAAGATCCCTGTGTCACATTGGACTGGTAGATTTAAGAATAGGGGTGACAATAGTAATAAGTTAGTTCATAGTTTGTAAATTAAAATGCATTTTTATAAATCTCATTCTATATCCGAATTAAATTCTTTTTAAAGAGCTCTATTAATGATGTAGTTGATAAAACGGACATGTATTTGTTTTCTATGTTTGCATTCCCTGTCGGGGAAGACTGCTGTAAGTAAACTGTTGGTTAGAAATCCGAAAACGGTAGTGTTCGCAGCTAATTAAGAGAAAGTATACAACAGAAAAGGAGGAGGGCGTAAGACTGTTTATGACTCCCGCTCGCTATTAAGAGCCAATTAAGAGCGGCGAGAAGAGAGCGGCGATCCGTCAGGGGGGACAATAGCGCTCGGCAATTACCTCCCCCCCCCCCGATATCTAATTAGCAGTTGGTTCCTACCGTTTGTGTCCTCCTTGTCTTCTCTTTGTCTACTTGGAGGGATCGGTAGGAGGACTGGAAGGCATCGGTCTAGCCCAGGAATACGATTATAAAAAGAAAATAAAGATTCAAAAACAACGGATGATCTTAAGACTAGTAAAAGTAAAAAGGGAGTTCACGGTGCAGCGGTTAATATTTTCATTCAGTGATCGAAATTCTATTATAAATTGGGATGGTTTTGTCTTAAATATATATCAAAACTCGAACAGTGATTATAGTGATATTTCCTAACCATCATTAATAAATTTCATTCATTTGGTTAAAATGGTTTTTTTGCAGTTGATTTACTTTTTATCCGATTAAGCTGAAGACAAAAGAAAAGAAAATCCTTTACAACATGAAAATATTTAATTAATTTAGGACTCTTTTTTAAAATAAAATTTATATTATTATATTGCGTTTCTTTATTTTATTAGCAGGCGTTATTGTGGCTCAGTAGCAATAATGCGTTGAATTAATTATATCTTATTCCTTTTAATACAAAATTCATTGATAAAGATAAAAATGGTTCTGCCAATCTAAAAACAAACGGGATTTAAAATAGAACTTAACGAAAAATGTAAAATTTAATTTTATGAGTGAGATGGATAAAGTTATTTTATAAATTTTTATAACATTAATTTACATTTTGTTATTATTAGAATTCAGAATTTCTATTTATTGTAGAACTTATAGGTGCACAATTATTTTGGTTAACCTGTCTCTAGTTAAAACAAATAGATTCGATGTTTTCCCCACACATGAAAAGCGACACATAATTGCCCATCCTAAAAACAGGGATTTTCCTAGTCCAAGCCGAAATTATTGGTTTGACTATTGGCTTACTGACCCTAAATATTTAAAAAAAAAACTGTTGGAAATTTATAGAACTTTGGAAACAAATAATCACATTCAACTTTAGTATAATAAGCATTTAATTATCGAGATAAAAACTACACACAATAAGATAAATTTTACAAAGGCCGGTTGGGTCCTTTCTGATTTTACCCCCGATGAACATCATGACATATTTTTATAAATATAAAGATATGATGCAAACTTTAATTCAGGCATATGGTGTGAACATGAATGGCAAAAAATCCAAACCTGTGAGAATGAACGAGAAAAACGCGTTTGAAATATCGGCCTATTTTAAAACTATTATTGCTACTTTATTGCACATATGAACAATAAAAAGAGCAATATTCGATTTTGAATTGATACTTATTACTCTGCTAGTGTTTCTAATTCATTCTGTTTCCTTTTCTTCATCTTCGAACATCATCTACTATTATAGTGTCATCCAAGTGGCTGAGATATTTTTCAGCTATGGTTCTGAGAGGTCACCCCTTCTCTGGTTATAAGAGAAGTTTGATACTCTCTTGCGATTATTACAGAAAACACCTTTCCAAATCTATTTTACACGGGCTAGGACCTATTTCTACCACCCAAGGTATACAAAACGGCGGAAATCGAGTTATGTCACTAATTTTTTTTTTTTTTTTTTTTGGGGACTTTAAGGCTTCTACTGAAGCCCTATACTTCCTTATTAACACCCATGGCACTGGGTGATACTTCTCCTACGAAAGAAAAGCACCACCCAGGGCGGGACTCGAACCCGCAGCTCCGGCATGGGAGTACGGCGCTTTACCGCACAGCCACACCGGGCCCCTTATGTCACTAATGTTCTCATCATAAAAAATATTAGATATCCACTAACCACTGTTATTGTGTTAGCTTATTCGAGACAATACTCCTTTTAATCTAAATTTCTAAATTCTTATACGATTATAATTATATTTTTATGCAATCATTATATTATTAGCAGTTATAAATAAGGGATGGTACCAGGGGGATATAGGGGATGAATTCCCCCCAAAAAAGATTAGTGGAATAAATGTATACTTGGAATAAATGTTCAATTATTAAAAAAATACTATAACAGTATTATTTACTTATAATTATTTAGTTTTTTTTAGCTTGTATGTAAGTTTTTACGCATCGACCAATCCTGATTATTTTCTGGTAAAGTTACTGGTGTAAATTGAAATGTCTATCATTAATTTTTTCCTACATATTAAAGTAATACATTTTGCAAAAAAAATATAAAAATATATATAGGTTGATTTACATTAATGGAACAAACAAACAAAATAGTTAGAGAAAGCCATAAAAACATTAATCTTAGTAAAAACTCAATGCCAAAGTTGGATTCTAAGAATATCAGTGCAGGAATTGGTGAATGATTGATTCGTTCCTTTAGATTTTTAAATGATACATTTTGACCCCAATGAGCTCGATAATTTTAATATTTATTTATTTTTTTATTTCGTGAAATGGTTTCTTTAAAATTATCGAGCTCCTTATTCGAGATCTATTTTGTATTTAATACTTTCTCTAATTTAATTTTAATCACAACAATTTTATATTTATTATTCTGCGTTATTTATTTATATGCCATAAGGAATAAAATAACAGTAATGACTTTATTGGATTAAGATGTGTTGAATATTTATCGTGAACTATGGTGTTGTTTTCTCTCATTATCTAGAAGGTAATGAAAGGATACGGTTTTCGCGAGATGGGCTATTAGGATAATGGCTACCCAATGGTATACCGAATGCAATAACAACTTTATAGCACCTTATCCACTAACCACTTAATAACAAAAATGCAATTTGGAAACTTCGATACTTAGAAAGTATAATGACCATTTAATTCGTTTCTTATGAAATATTCTAAACTGTTCATTTTATAGAGTTTTCTGGTTTATTTCGGAAGTTTGCATAATTATTGTTAATGCAGACCTTGGAATTTTTAATCCGATTAAAAATCGAAATGATTATTATTTATGTACTTCGTTTATATACACGTCAATCTAAAAACAACATGCCAAGGTTAATTATTGTTCTTATGCTTTATCATTATCACTGAATTTTGGGGGGAGACCATGAAACGACTTGGCCTAGGACCGTAATACGGTATTGTGATATATACGAATCAAATCAGTTAGAATAAAAGGAACATATATTTACAGATTCGAGGAACTGACCGATACTGTTACCATGACAACTGGTAACTTGGTCGTCCTGAAGACCATTACTCCGGAGTACAGCCCAGATCGAAGACCGGCGAGCGGGAATTACGTAAGATCTGGTGCAGGCGGGGGGCGGGGCGCTACGTGGAGGAATTTATAAACTCATACGTCTTCACACACGTCCTCAGGATAATAGTCGCCCGTCCATTACCTGCATCCTTCGGCTCTGTTTGTGATGGCGGCCTCCTTTCGGTGTGGCCCGTCTTGATGTTTTCTCCTGGCCGGGAAATGGGAAACTGTTTGGAGATTAAACCACATCTATAAATCAGATGGTTTCTGGAAGACATGCGAAGACGGAGTAATTACGAAATCTTGCCCACCTCAAAAGCAATCCCAGTCAAATTAAAATCCGCCTAAGGATAACGAGGGCCAATAAGGCGCTTAAAGACTCGTGACCCAGAGGTGAGACAATACGACAGACGGACAGACCTGGGATAAGGATCTGTGAAAGGAGATCTACCGTCTCGTTAGGACCCCATCGCGGGAGAAAGCGAAGCAGGGCAGAAGATAAATCTTCCTAGTCCTTTCCCTGTTCTCTTCCTCGAGGGTGGCTTTGTCTTGGCTTCCTCCACCCTCCTCCAGTAGTGGACATCCATCTCGGCTGTCGATGGACGTCTTCATCCGTCGGATTCTTCCTCTATATTCTACGTCTCTCTATGTTGACGATCGTAGTGCATCAGAACAATTACCTATGTATTACATAAAAATTTACTAACTGATTTTTTTTTTTTTTAATTTCGTCCTTATAACTGTTTAATCGAAATCGTACTTATAATGAAGGTAAAACCCCAATCCAGAATAATATTATTCACATATATGTTACTAACCTGCTGCAACCGTCATTGTAAGAATGCAAGCCATTCATTACAGGGACCAAGTAGTCTGCTATTTCTTACATTAAGGAAGGCTTATTATTGCCACATCACAAGGATCGCGATGAATATTAATGTATGCTAATGAGGGATGGTTGCCTTGCAGTACTCCTGTAGCTGCCCGGGACACAATATGGTGCTTCATAACAGTCGTGGTACTGCGGCACTCCAATCATTGTTATCTTCTATACCATACCCTCGAGTTCTTGTTCGTTCAACATGATATCCTCTGGGTCTATTGACCTTCTGCGAGGAGAGGAAGAAGGATTTTATGAATCCTTGTCTCTTGGTAACCAATATAAACAATACTTTAATCGATTGCAGTTATTAGCGAACTATGAGATAAAAAGAACTTTTAGAGTGTAATTTTTTAGCGACGTGTAGACAGATAAATAGAGAGAGTAACATATTATTTAGTTTTATAAGCTTTCTTTTTTTTTTTTTTTTTTTTTTTTTTTTTTGCAGGATTTTAGTTACACTATGAATATTGTTTCGAAATTAAGTCTTTCGGTCATTGGATAATCTATAATACACACCATAAACATATTCAGCCTCTTTATAATTAAAAATGTGGAGCTTAGTATACTTCTATCATAAGTGAAATTTTTTGAATAATTTTATGACGAAAAATATATTTTTCTGACTTTGTCGAAAACGTATAAAATGGTAAAAAGTTATTAAATACAGCGTTTTACACACCTAAAATACATTATAAAATACCTGAACTAAGAATAATAGAAGTGATATTGAAAGTCAAAGATTTAAATTTATAAAAAAAATTAAAATCTTTCTAATCCTTATAAAAATTGTGTTCGAACTATAACTACAGTCTTCAAAGGTCGACATATATTTTTCGGAATTTCAGAAAAGAAAAATGTTCATTCATGAAATATAAAGCTTTCAGGAAGTGAATGACGTTTCTGAAAATCGTCTATTAATCGACATCCATCATTAAAAACTATGAAAGGTTATCGTCAACTCCTGATGAGATGGTTACTTGCTTTACTAATAAAAATATAAAACAAGTAATAAAGGGTAATGAATAGATATAAAATAGATGGCAAATATTAATCAAGAAGACGGAATAAACGATCAATGAAGTATCAACGGAATAATTGTATACTTCAAAGTCAAAAACGATAATTGATCTATCAATTCTTAAAGTGCTAATTTGTAATTCTTATGGATTGCATTTTTTTTTTTTTTTTTTTTTTTTAAGACTATTCTATTGAGCTCATTTCGAAACGGTAAGGAACAGAGGTTAAAGCCGTGAAGTTTCTTGCGGGACTAATCTAAGATTATAGCGAGATGAGGAATAGAAGGCCATACATCTTTATTGCCGAATTAATTGCCATTCTGCTCAATTTAGGATTTACTGAACATCTGAAAGAACTTTAATGGTGTTATTGGGTTTTACCTTTTAGAAGGAATGTTCTAAAATATTGTGCAACGATAGATTAGTTACATAACAACAGTTTTTTATAACAAAAATAACTTTAATAAAAAGATATCTTCATAGTTGTTATCATTTGGTGAATAATTTTCGTTTTTGTTTATTAAATATATATATAACCAATATCCCTTTACCATGAAGTCAAATTGATATTTTCTACCGAGTAACAGTTAAATATATAATCATATTAAAAAAGTAGAAGATTTTACTATAAAATCAGGGTAGAGAAGGAAAACAAACCTCAGCTATATTTTTATATAAAATGAACAACAAAACTGGATCACCGGCCTGATATCCCCGAATTAATTATACTTTAATATGAATCAATAACGAACTCCGGAAAGGAATGCTTTTAGATTCCGTCCAAACAGGACGGTATAGAAGAGCGATCGATCCCGAAAAAGACGTCTAAGAGAGGATTGGGAACAGGCGCTGACAAACACAACTAACTCATTAGGAGGAAGTTAAGCCGATATTTGGGCCGCGGAGGACCATGATATCCTAATGGGTGGTCCAATGTGACACCTTGCGGGACACCACCTCCTTTCACCACTTCCCGCTGGTCTTCCAGTTCGCTGGGTCCTTCGGCGGCTCTAAGATCCAGGAAGATATCCCCCTATATCAGCGGATATCCAGACGTCTTCATTAGTCGAGTATTTGCCATCCATGTGAAAATATAACGGTTATAAAAGCGCTGAATAAAGATTAGTAGTAAAATAGGATGAAATTCAAATACTTTTTTAATCAACCGTTTATAGCTCAATTAATTATTCGCACATTTTCCTCTCGAAAATTATTTTATTATAATTATTTTAATTTAGAGAACTAAATGAACACAGTTAATTTTAGTTAAATGTCGATGGTTATAAGAAAATAGAGCTTCTGCTATAGCATCTAACTAGTGTACAATTACTCTTAAATAGTGTCAAATTGATTTTTCATACATAAAATTAAATTGTTAAGTATGTTTTGATAAGTAGTACTGTTAGAACATGCTGCATGGTTTGAGGTTCCTCCAGCACGCTGCTCACTTTTCATAACTTGTTTCAGGTAGAACCTACCGATGCAGTATCTTTTATCATCAAATGATTTGTCCAAATAGATGGCTTAAAGCTACATTTATCCTTTTATATTGCTTAGCAACGCGACGTGACATAAATAGTTACTGGAATTCTGCGCTATTTATCCAAAGAAAACCGTTCAAATATTTTTAATTTTTATATTTAGGATTAGGACGGGAAGAGAAATGAGAGAGAAGGAGGTTACAGATTTGCTCAAGAGTGATATAAACTATAACAAAGGAAGAAAAATGAAGGAGTTAAGGGAAAAAAAATAGTTAGTAAAATATTGGAAAAAAAAATTGTAAGGTAATATTGTAATATAACTGTACGTGTATATGCATGAAAAATTAGAATGTAATTTTGGTTTAATTAATGTTTGAAAGTTGTATTGATAAGTATGCTGTGTGTTATAGCAACCAAATGTATTGGACAGCAATGTTTTATTTTAAAAAAATAAAGCATTTCTCTCCCTAAAAAAAAAAAAAAAAAAACAGTATCAATATCAGGAATATATATAAAATTGACCTGTCAAACAACGCTTTTGAAAGGATGTGAGATTTGGAACTACAGAATAAGTTCAGATAGAACGTACTATTGATTTATGTAAGTATATGAATAGGCCTTAATGATGTCCAATACCTACGTCCAATTTTCATGATTTTAATTTTTTTTATTAAGCAATTAACATAAACAAACATCGATTGGAAAGAGTTAGCGTTATTTGCAAATTAAAAAAAAGAAATGGCTAAATATGAAATATGAAAAAATCAAGTAAATATAAAAGGAGAAAAAAAGAAAAATATTCCGTCAACGTTGAGCCCACGCATGCGCAAGACGCCTTTAATAACAGAACATTTTTTATAATTAAATACGTTCTGTTCATTTAACGGAAATTATTTGTTTCATGGTAACTAAATGTAAATAAAATCAGACGCGATGGAGTATTATGCTTGCATTGTCGAAAAAAAAACTTTTATTTAATAATAGAAAAATTTGGTGTACTTTGAAGAGCAAATAGAAACAAAAATAAGTAAATGAATGGGGAATGTCATTTAACAAAAGACGTCAATTTCTAATCAAAATAAGTTGGTAAGTGAAAGTTATATGTTGCGCGCATCGCACGAGATTTTTTATTTAAAAGAATGTGTAAAGAAAAGAAATAATAAAATATTATATAATAAAAAGATAAGAATTAATAGCGTCATGCTGAATCGCAAGTTTCATATAAATCTGGGCTTGGTTAGAGTACTGAGTAAAACTATCACAGCAGAAGAATTATTAATCTAAGCAATTATAATCATTCTTAGTAATGGAAGCAATAAGAGCGTGTGTGTAAGGATTAGGAGATAAATATAGTTGCAGTGGGCATTAGAGAACTGGATACACTTGTCATAATAGCGCTGCCTTCTATATAATTTGTCAATTTATCCAGGAATTACACACCGGTCCCGAGAGATAAATCCTCTTCCTAGCCGTAGATTGCATCTTGTGCTCGTTTCTTCTTCTATACCTTCTCCTAACAACCTCAGATACCAAGAGAGCAGCTGGTCATTACGTGAAATAAAGATGAATCATTTTGTAGGATTGAATTTATAGAGCAATTTCACTTGTTTCATGCTTTAATTACTGATGTATAAATAATATTTTATTAAGCTGTTAAAAAATAAGGGCCGACTGTTTTAATTTAATTTAAACAAAATTGGAAAGTAAATTAATATTTTTACTCACCCGGGGAATTTCATTTTTCTAATAAACGTGAACGAATCTTAAGGGAGATCATAACGATTTTTATAACAAAAAAGAATATACCCAGAGATCGGCTGAAGTTATACAATTTTATTGTGGACAGGTGTTCACACCTGGTATGAAAGAGCCACCGAGCGAAATTTGGAGAATTGAGGAATAACGGTATGGATTTCTATAAAGAACAAACAAACAGACTTTCATCTTTATTTATATAAATAATGATTTATTTTACTGAATAATCATTCTTAAAACGTATTTTATTCACATACTAAAGAGAAATAAATATAAATATATATTATTAGTTAACTTCAACGAATAAGAAGTGGTTCCATGACGATTAGACTGTTACTTTCACTTACGTATAAATGAAATATATAGTGAGTGGAAGTATTGCGATCGTGAAAAATTTCGACGGTTTTCAACGGAAATACACGTTTTGGGGTCCCCTGAGTCAAAATGACCAAGTCCCGCGAAATGGTCTGTGTGTGTGTATGTGTGTGTGTGTGTGTGTGTGTGTGTGTGTGTGTGTGTGTGTGTGTGTGTGTGTGTGTGTGTGTGTGTGTGTGTGTGTGTGTGTGTGTGTGTGTGTGTGTGTGTGTGTGTGTGTATGTGTGTGTGTGAACAGACTAGCTCAAAAACTATAAACCGTGCGATCCTGTAATTGGGTATTTAGTGTAGGAATATGCCCGCTATGTGACAGCATAAATTTCATCAAAATTACTTAAAGGGAGGGGGTAATTTACTTAATAACTTTTTAGGTTTTTTTTTCGATTTTCTCAAAAACGGCTCTAACGATTTTGATTAAACTGAGTATTTTATGTATTAATATACCCGAGATATGACTGTAAAAATTTCATCAAAATTGATTAACCATCTTTACTTAATAAATTTTGTATCATTTTCACGTGTTTTTTTATTTACTCAAAAACGGCTTTAAAGATTTTGATCAAACTGGGTATTTGATGTATGTATACGCCAAATATGTGATAGCCAACATTTCATCAAAATTGATCAACCGAAGGGGGGACTTTACTTAATAAATTTTGTATCATTTTCACGGGTTTTACTCAAAAACGGCTTAAACGGTTAACAAAAATGAGATATGAATGTAGAAAAATGTGTGACTTTGGGAAATGATATTTAACAAAACACGTCAATTTCTAATCTAAGTAAGTTGGTAAGTGAAAGTTGTGTGTTGCGCGCACGCACCAGATTTTTTTTGTTATGCCAACAAATAGGGCTTACTTGACCCCCATTATTATTAAGATATTTTTTACAAACTAGATAAAAGAAAATTTAGTGCTCTCTTGAATAGTAAAACCCAAAATATTATATATTTATTTAACCTCTATAAGAGATTTAAAAAAAAAGAAAAAAGAACTACGGACTAACAAAAGCACAAAACCTGTAATTAATAAAAACGATAGGAAAATACCGTTCCTTTAAAGTTACTTTTTCGTAGGATTTTAAGGAAAATTGCTTACTTTTTTTCTTTATTTATTCAGAACAGCTATATATTAGGTTTCCTGCAAGCCAAAAATTAACAAAACAACGATTGTAAAGTAAACTGTTTTACTTAAAGAAAACAAAATAGTTTAATAGAGTGGTATTTATTGCTAATATTTAGAAAATATAATTTTGTCAAACCTTAATTCACCGCTAAATGGAAGAATAATTTATCAGATGAATTTTATTACCACTCAAATTATAAAATCCAACACATACTTATATAGAAATTGTAGGCTTTATTAGAATAATAAAAAAGAACTCTATAAATAATAAGTAATGCGGTATAAATTATGATAAATTCATTGTTAATATTCATAGGGATGAATCACAAGTAGCATAAAAATAAGTAAGTGCTGGCTGGGTACACTGTCAGTTCAATGGTAGCCATGCATCATAAGTTGCATACAGATTGCAAGCTACAAAATGTTAACCAATGCACGTTGAATTAAAAGTAGCAGTGGCCATAAAATGTTGCACCAATAACCAATAGGTTGACATCTGTTCCGCCCACTTCGATATTTATCGAACAATGGCCTCTGACCCTACATACCTTCTGTTGCCCATATATAATTAATTTTCAATACTCAGTCCGTGTTTTACATTCTCTACAGGTCTTCTTATAGGTATATATTTTCACACTAGTATCTAGCTGGAGGTTCTGTAAGCTTGAAAGGTTTTTTTTTGGGGGGGGGGAGTGTATAATAATTCGTTTTTGATTAATTCTGCGATAAAACATTTGATGAAAAATATTTAAAATTACCTCTGAACTTGAATGAAAATACAGAAAGAAATAATTTTTCTTGAATTAAATAATTTCCTTTTTCAATAAACGCTTTTCCCTTTTAGCGCGTATATGTGCATTATAAGATTTAGGAACTGTAAAAATGTCGGGACTTATCGAAAAATGAATTCTGCCTCATGGTTAGAAATTCTCCAAAATTTTTTGTATCGCAAGTTGTTCTCATTCTTTGCATATTAGTACCTTTAACTATTTTCCTTGCGATTCCGTTCAGTAAGTATCGAAGTACATTCCGAGTTGACTTGTTAATTTACTGGAATTGTGGTGGATATGTACAACAGCGCCGGCCAAATTAGGTATGGTGGTGTATGTTAGGAGGCTCAAGTGTATAGATAAATTGGTTATTTTGAGGTCATGCAGCCTATGCATTTTGATTCCCAATTTTTTAATTATTCCGTCCAAATTTCTAGAAAAAAAAAATAAACACTTGTAAATTATAAAAGAAATTTTTCTCTTCTGAGATGGCAATTATTAAGAGTTATGAATTCATTCTACAAAAATACTTTTCTGTTTTTGTAGAATCTTTGTTTTAAACATGATTCAACCAATAATATGACTCAATACTTTGAGGTTTCGAGATATATGTTGAACACATTGGGGTGAAAATCTTTTCTATTCAGCTTACCTCTCCTGAAAAATTCAAACTCAGTCCTTATGTAAAATGGCTATAATTGGGAAGGAAATGAGAAAGATGATCATTTTGATCTTAATTTATGATCTGTATATTGAAAAAAAAAAAAAAACAGGATTCTTCAAAACTCAATCAAAATTAAATTTCTCGGTACAATGTACCCCAATCCCACATATATTATTTCACAAAGCGTAAAAATCGGTTTTTCATCAATTATAAGGTCCTACCGTGCTCAAATGCCACGAATATGGTATCGCTGGATTCAGAATTTCACGGAGCTTTTGCGAATTGCATTCTCAGTGTTCATTTCTTGGTCCAAAATAAAATATCGACCTAAACGTACTGACTCAACGGATCGAAACGAATAAAATTGGGTTTTATGGAATGCGATACGAGCATTAAGACCCAGTTTAGTTCTTTAGAACTTAACTGGGGTTTGCGTTTTAAAGCCCTAAAACCTATCATTTCTGAGATAACGCCTGGGTTAGGCTCCTCCGCCGCACGTGGTCAAGTACTTATTGTATTACGTTACAGCAAATGCTAGGACCTGTCGTGTTTAGGTTCTTAAAATGTTGTTTCGTCTAATTTAGACTTAATTGTAGCGTTGGAAAATTGCACTCTCACATTTAGCAATAACAGTATACTCCCACTTTACCGGTTCCCGTTTAACCGACTCTTCGGATAAACCGATGGACGCTGTAAAGGATAAAAATTCTTTTTAAAATCCTTAAAAACATTTATAATTTTGTCATATTCTCAATAAAAAAAATTGTTAAAATTTTTATTATGTTGCGGTTCGATAGATCTTAAATAAATTAAAATGTAGGCAAAAAGTCTTTTGTTTTATACTTTCACTTACCTACATATGAAATATATAGTAAGGGGTAGTATTGCGATCGTGAAAAATTTCCACTTCCGGATTTCAACGGAAATACACGTTTTGGGGTCCCCTGAGTCCAAATAACCAAGTCCCGCGAAATGGACTCTGTGTGTGTGTGTGTGTGTGTGTGTGCGTGCGCGTGCGCGTGCGCGTCCGCGTGCGTGTGCGTGTGTGTGTGTGTGAACAGACTAGCTCAAAAACTATAAACCGTGCGAACCTGAAATTAGGTATTTATTATATGTATATGCCCGCGATGTGACAGCAAAAATTTCATCAAAATTGCCCAGAGGGGTACTTTATTTAATAACTTTTTACATTTTTTTGGTTTTCTCAAAAACGGCTCCAACAATTTTGATTAAACTGAGTATTTGATGTATTGATATGCCCGAGATATGACTAAAAATAATTGATCAACCGGAGGGGGGACTTTACTTAATAAATTTTGTATCATTTTCACCTGTTATTTTTATTTACTCAAAAACGGCTTCAACGATTTTAATCAAACTGGGTATTTGATGTATATATATGTCAGAGATGTGATAGCCAACATTTCATCAAAATTGGTCAAACGGAGGGGGGACTTTACTTAATAAATTTTGTATCATTTTCACGTGTTTTTTAACCGACTTCGAAAGAGGAGGTTACTCAATTCGATACGTATGTGACTTTTTTTTTTTTTTTTTTTTTTTTTTTTTTTTCTATGTATGTCCACCGATTACTCCGAGATGGGTGGACCAATTGGAACGAAACCTTTTGCCTCTTGTCGAGTATTTTCCCAATGTGGTCCCATTAAAACCTTTTTTGGGTTCTTAATTTATTAAAGAAGTTATTGGGAAAAAACATGAAAATAATTATTTAATTATCGCTCAAAATATTTACTTATTTGAAAAACATATGGCATATATATCATAAGGTATGCTCCAACAAACTATTAAAACACGTTGATAAATAACAAACTGGTCATGTACTATCCCCGCTTTTTTTATTCTAAATTTGATTGGTTGATTTCAAGCAATGCTCAATAATGTTTTAATGGTCGATGAATCGGTTGGGAAAACAAACCAATCAAATTCAGAATTAAAAGATCATGTGAAGTGTGTTAGTTATTGACGTGGTTTAAGTGCTTGTTGGAACAAACCTAATACATAACCTTAAATAAATTTTCAACAATAGATTTTAATAAAGATATATAATATCAGTGGAATATCGCTGTCGTTTTCTGAAAAATGAAACACTTCTTTATACTTTCGGCAAAGTTATTGTTCTTTCGACTCTGTTCCTGGAAAATTTTGCCAAGAAATAAAACTCAAGAACATTTTTTTGGGTTGCTTAAAAGATTTTGTTTATTGATTTAAGAAGATTAAAGCACATTATACACCGATAACAGTAAAAAATCCTAAATGAATGTCTAAACGACGGATGGACAGCATAATCATAAAACCACAAAATTCATAGAATTTAAAGAAAGGCCGAGCATTAATAACCCTTTTTAAAAGAGATTCGTAAAATCGTAGCCATTATTGTTTTAAATTAGATTTTGATTTCCGACTTCCACTCGCTATGCACATTAAAAAGGAATTCAATACTTCCTGGAAAAGCTCTTTTTCAGTTGATTTAGAGGCCCAAACAAAGGATTCAGGCACCCCTGTCAGCTTCCGGATACACTTGATCACTGTCGGATATTATTATACAATGTAATCATAAAATCTTGTGCGGATTCTTCACTCTGGAGTGACACTTTTGCTATGTTATCCAGATTACTATTATCGGTTTTTAATTATGTTTCTGCAACTATTGAGGTGTTTAGATGAAAATTGCTGTAAGTGCCAAATTATTAATTTTGAGATAACAAATAACTATTAACTAAGCTTAAATTTGGTTTGAAAATTAAGAAAAATATTATGGATATGGCCATAAGAGGGATTTATTATTATTCCAGTCATGAAATAAATACGTCCCGCCAAAAAATTTTAATATTATTTTCTTCCATCTCCAATTCCATCTACTTTTTCTCTGTAAGTTACGATAACGTCCCCAGAGGGAGGCACTCGATAAGAGAGTCTAGAGACGAAAATCTTAAAGAGAGTCATTTGGAAAGAATTGTTTCCATTTCGAGGCAGTCATATTCTCAGATACCGAAATAACAAACGTATATATTGTTTATTATATTTACCAATAGAACTGGTCGAAAAATGGCCAAAATCCCAACTGTTCAATGGCATACCTACGACATCTTGAAGTTGCCGGATTCATGTTACAGCCGAGCAAAACTGAACACCTCCTCTCGGAACACAGATGTATGTATGTAATAAACAAGTACCGAAATACCGATAATATTCCGCAAAGGAAAAAGATTGTCATTGTGGAAAGTTTTATGTGTCTTCCCGATGGAACATTGGTCGTTATACCTACCGCAAACGATTTTCAATTTTCTGTGCATATTCATTAAATTGATAATGTGACTATTATAATACAAAGTTGATTAAAATTGATATAATTATAATATAAAGACCCGGGATAGACAAACGTGGTATAGCGATACCTGGGTGGGCTGACTTTTTTTTCGCGAGGGACCCACGGACTAGATATCGTCCTTCCCACCATGGATAGAACAACGGACTAATGAACCAAACTCACTTGTACTATCTAAAGAGGGGTACCGAATAAATAAAAAAAAAAAAAAAAAAAGACTTCAAAAACCCGAAATCAGTTCAAAATGCACTTAAAATCTATATAAAAAAAAGCATACAGAATTTGTTTTAGAAATCAAGGCATTGCTTTCTTCCGCCTTATATTAGAAATTATCTTCCGCCACTAAAAAGTATGAAATAAAAAACATTTTATAAAAAAAATTAAACCGACTTCGAAACTAGGATAGACTAGGAACCAGTAAAAATAAATGCACTGAAAAGTATGAAATAATTACCTTCTGATTTTTATGAATACGCAGCAAAATAGAAAATCGTATGAAAAGCGGAAAAATGCATTAAAATGGATAATTTTATTTTGATTAGTACGAATACATACTAATTGTTAATAAAAAATATTAAATTAAAATATTAAATACCATGTTCAATACTTAACAATCTTTTCGGAGGCGGCGCAAAATAGAAAATCTATAGAAAATTTTAAGATTTTCCTAATTCTCAGTGTTAACAATTTTAAATTTTGCGCCGCCTCCGAAAAGATTGTTAAGTATTGAACATGGTATTTAATATTTTAATTTAATATTTTTTATTAACAATGAGTATGTATTCGTACTAATCAAAATAAAATTATCCATTTTAATGCATTTTTCCGCTTTTCATACGATTTTCGATTTTGCTGCGTATTCATAAAAATCAGAAGGTAATTATTTCATACTTTTCAGTGCATTTATTTTTACTGGTTCCTAGTCTATCCTAGTTTCGAAGTCGGTTTAATTTTTTTTATAAAATGTTTTTTTTTTATTTACTCAAAAACGGCTTCAACGATTTTAATCAA
Organism: Aelia acuminata; assembly: GCA_911387785.2. NCBI lineage: Eukaryota > Metazoa > Arthropoda > Insecta > Hemiptera > Pentatomidae > Aelia > Aelia acuminata. The sequence goes on along the minus strand of OU426978.1, from coordinate 51,327,534 downwards.
ACTGGGTATTTGATGTATATAAATGCCAAAGATGTGATAGCCAACACTTTAGAGGAGAAAAAAAGAAAAAGATTCAGTCAGCTCATAAAACACGTTGAGCCCATGCATGCGTAGTAAGCCTTTAATGACAGATCATTGTTCATAATCAAAGCCGTTCTGTTCATTTCATGGAAATTATTTGTTTCATGGTAACTAAATGAAATTTTCATACATAGAGAATTATAAAATCATACGACTTGGAGTATCATGCTTGCATTGCCGAATTATCACAAGTATAAAATTTATTTATTAATAAAATAAATTAGTGTTTTTTATAGAGCAAATGAAAACAAAAATAAGAAATGAATGTGGAAAAATGTGTAACTTTGAGAAGTGGCATTAATTTCTATTCTAAGTAAGTTGGTAAGTGAAAGTTTGACATTAAGGTGCGTATAAACGAAAAAATTATAATTATATAAAAAATTAAGATTTGTGAAAACTGAATAGATTGATAAATTAAATAGATGAGTAAATTTTCTTAAATTGTTAAATAAAATTGGCCCCAAAAAGGTTTCTTTAATTAATAACTATATAGCCTTTGTACAATAGGTTGTGTGTTGCATTTGGGTTTTATCGAAATATAGAAGTTATAATAGTATATTTTGCTGGTTTTTTATAAACTTTTCCGGATTGACCGGCTCATTCACTTAAACGGCAATGGATCCGTTCCGACGAGGAGGGATAAGCAGGAGTCTACTTTAGTCATTCGCGGATCTGAGGGGAGGGGGGTGCTATGGGGGCTGGAGCCCCTCCATTTGGAAAAATTTTCGTCATTTAAAGATAGAAATTGATTTTCCTTAAAGTAAGGAAGCAAGTTAAAGAACAAATATGCGCAGAACAGGTAGAATTTCAGTTGTGAGAAGGTGAAAAAGCTGATCGGCAGGCAGATCCAAATGAAGGACTGTGGGGCTGCAGTCTCCCCCCCATTAGGATGCAGCCCCCCCTTTACAATCGGCTCGTAAGAAAAATGAATTTCAATGGTTTCTACGCGGGCTTTATGACACATACACGTTCCACGTTTTTGGGCCAGGCGTCTTACACCTCTAAAACTTTGGTTTTGGTGGGTTAGGCCCCTCAGCTTCACGAGGCTACTTATTGTTTTGTTGCCTCTCCATGGATAGAAACCTATTTGATGTCGTTCTTACCACTTAGAAGACTATCTTCCTCTCCATTGTCAGAAAAATAAGCGTAAAAAGCATCTTATGAACTGTTTTTTAAAAACAAAATCAGTAGGGAAGTTAAAATCAGAATGTAGAAAGATTAATTTCCAAGACTATGCAACATACTTAGTGATTTCATATATTCCAGGAAGATTACAGGAAACTTTTGTAGAGAAAAACGTCAGAAAAAGAAGTTCTTCCTTAACTATTAAACAGAAAAATAATTTATTCTTCCTTGCTGTAGAAACAAAGTTTCACCTTAAGGCCCGAATGGTTGGGGGAGAGGGGGGGGGGTACGAACAGGCAAAAAAAAAAGTTCATTTCATAGTTATGTTAAACCTAGAAGTAAAATGTGATACAAATCTTCGTGCGAAGTGCTTCGCACGGGTCCACCTAGTTTGAATAATTAGAGCTACATGGCTTAGTGCAGCCACTCTCAATCTTACAGTTTTAAAATGTATGTGTTTTACAGTATCCTAAAAATTCAGCAGGTATTTGCTAATACCAGTGACTGTACAAGTCCAGTGTACTTCATTTTTACTTGAAAACTTAGGTATCACATCTGGCTTAGTAAGTTGGTCATGATTCGTAAAGAGCATAGTGGACATCTACCTTGAGAAGTAAAAGACTACCGTATGTATGGCCTACAGAACACAGACAGCTTCATTTGCACAAGAAGTGGCTTAACATTTGTCACTGTGTCGCTAGCCTTGTTCAGGTCGTGTCACAATTTTTATTACGACCGCTCTGGCGTAGTAAATTTACCACGCCTTCTACAACGCTCCTATATTATATCCTTCGGTAGCGATTGTACTGCTGTCATCCAATAAATAATACTATCAAATATATATATAAATGGGATACTTACACAATTTTTTTTTATTTATTCTCCGCCATATATTGAATACTCGATTTTAATAATAAAAGAATTTTTGAGTTCATAGATAGATGATTTTTCTCTCAGTTAGACCAAAAAACGGATATATCTTTATTAGGAATAAGGTTTTAAGATTTTAACCAAAATAATCCCCTTTGGTACCCTTCATTTGAACCTTTTATTGTTACCTTGCACTTTATTTATTCGACTTTTAGGGAAGAACTCCTTAAAATACTCCTTGTTTCCTTCGCTATTTATATCTGTACCCTGAAGGTAAACACGACCATGCCCTTAATATTAATAAAATAAATTTGCTCAGAAGAGCCAACTTTTCAGAACTTTAGGCTATTAATGGACCTTTTTTTTTATACATCGTCATTAGCGTTGATAAATAGCTGGATTTTATTTAAATTCTTGGTGCCAAATATAGTTCAATAAAATCATGGTGCTCTTTTCATCCGTGGTGCATATATTTTTCAATAAAGCATAGTGTTTTACGTTGAAACATTGCGGCTTTAGGCAATCAGTTACAACATATATTTATTTAATTAGATGCAAGCTCATTAATTTTATACCGAACAATCAGATTCACGGATCCATTAAATAGCCCAGTTATCCTCATAGCCATCGCAGCCATAAAGACCAACCTCTAAAGAAGTCCATAGAGTTCCGTTAACGAAATCCCTAAGACGTATGTAGGCTAGAAGAGTCCGTGGCTGGTGATCCTATCCGGGAAACAATTAGAACAATCACGATGAGTCTAATTGCCATAGTTCTCGTGACCGGGAGCACGTAAGGAGGACCTTTCTCAAGCCTTCCCCATCTTCCTCCCACTGTTTCTCAATTAACCATTTCTCTATTTAATGTACAATCTTACAGTATCTAAAAAAAAAAAAAGTCAACTCCGTATGTTGAAACTACCAGGAATCTCAATTTCAAGGCACTAAGTCAAACCGTAGCTGCCAAAAGGTAATTGATTGCCCAGCTATCTGATGGTCCTTGATTCCGCTTTTACACAATTCATGAATCTTGACAAATGAGGAATAAAAAAAAAGAATGTTATGGGGAAAGCAAGGTATCCCTTACTAAAATTCCTAATACAAGCAAAATAAAAGTCATTGAAATACATGAATGGTGGTGAGTTTGTGGATAAAGTCTAGTTATAAAGCTTTCTACACGGTGTTTTTCAAGGAATAAAATTTTAAGATTTCGAGACAGCACCCCAATATGGGGAGAAAGACTTTCTAGTCGCTACAGGAGCAAGGAAATAAATATAATTTATCGTTTAGATTTCGAAAAATTAAATATTACTTATATATTTAACTGACATTAGATACTTCTGTGCCCCTTGGTACCTAGAGTAATAATAAAACATCTTTACCATACTTTTTGTATTGTTATGTCTTTACTGAAGTCGATACATGACCCAATATATTGTAAACAAGTGATCTTATTACTTATTCGTTGAAATGGATGTATATTTCCGACTGGGGCTAGAGTGTTTAGTAAACCGTTACACCAATCCAATCATAATAAAGTATATTGATTTTCCGATTGTAACCAAAATAAAATATTCAATCATTTATATAGGAAACTGTTCGATGCAAGTGGGGGGGGGGGGTATAGTAAAAATTTTATAAATTAAAATAGGGATAATTTAATAAATTAAATTCCAATTTAATTTGTATGAATAATCTGAATCTATTACCTGTAAAATTTTATATTTTTATATCACTTATAACATAACTTCGTTTGTTTCTTAGGGATTTTTTTTTTTTTTTTTTTTTTTTTTTTTTTTTTTTTTTTTTTTTTTCGGTTGGCGCATTAGGCCTAATGAGACCTTTGGCCGCGCAGTGTGGTCTTCTTACAGACATTTGTTTTGCTTGTGGGAGTACAGACAGCCTGGAGGGGGTAGCCCAAACCTCACGTTGCTGCAAGCCATGGTCACCATGGTACAGCGGCAGACTGTCCATAGCTCCATAACCAATCCCATTGGGGCCAATTTGGCAGTGTCCTTCCCACCGATGGCGTCAGCTCTCTCGGGTTCAAGGACAGTGACAAGGATTATGGTAGCTCAGAGTCAGCAGGCCCCGAGGACCTATATTTCTTTCCCTGAAGCATACCGTCCCTCAACCAAACCTCCGGGCGGTTACTGACATCCTGGAGAACCACACCACGATTCTCGATGAGATACACGGGGAAGGTTCATCACTCCTACGCCCGGTCGGTGTGAGTCGCCTCCAGTAGGCTGACGGGCCTCACATACCCGGGGGTGGGGGTAGACTTGGACTGCGTGGCTTTTATTGGTGGGCGGTCACCCGAATGGAGCGGTCACCCATCCAAGTACTGACCACGATGGACGTTGCTTAACTTTGATTATCTATTGCAAGCGCCCTTGTCCACTCGGCCATCCCGGACCCAAGGGTTTAGAGTTTCATATTCATAGTTTCTTAGGGCTTAGAGGCGTAAAACCTTAGAGTCACCAACGCCTAAAATTACAAAAACATAGCTTTTAACTACATAGAACTACGCTTAACAGAGCTAGGAGCCTGTCGCAAGGTATCTTTATCGTCAGCCCTACAATAAGTTTTGGATCTGCTAGTGATTGGAACTATAAATTCCAAATTAAAAGGGAAAATATACAGAAATTCAAACTTAAATTCTGAATGAAGATATACTATGTAAAACATGTTACAGTTTTATTTTAGCATTAGAAGTAGGTATGCTGTTGCTTTATGTATTCTTTTAAGCATTCCAAGAGAAATCTGTAGAAGGGCAGAGGAATGCCGAGCCTCCCCATGGGCCAGGAAGATCCCGAGCATTACCATACGATGAATACCCATGGGGCCTCGGAGGTGTGGGTGTCCCTCGTCACGGCAGATATTAATAACAGAATCGGCAGAGGGCAACAAGTGGCCGAAGGGGACAGAAATAATAGAATTGTGGAACAATACCGAGCCCGGGCACATTAGCATATAATGCAGAGGATGACCAGATAGCACCGCCGAGATCTGCATTGCTAATGCCTTACCGTCGGGATCTGGGTCAGTGAGTGCTCGTCGTAGTCCGGGTGGAGGGTCTATGTTGGGGGGGGGGGGGGTAAGTTAGCAGAGCTTCTGCGTTCCTATTGTTTATAGATCTATGTGGAAGGAAATGTTCGTTGATGCCAACTTTATAGTTCATTCGTATTTATAACGTTAATATTAAGTAAATGAAGAATGGTGAAATACTTCTTCCAAATTTCTTTTATTTAAAAATTTACATTAATTTGCCAACGTTTCGGGCTATACGTCCCTCTTCAGGGCAAATGTCTTCTGCATGATCTAGTATTCCTTACACCTGACAATTTTTGGTGGCTTGGTCCATCTATTTCTATATTACAGCTTATATTCCATTACATAAGTAAATTGGTCAATTTTATATAAAAATGTTCACATGCCTTACACTTTTTTCTGCCACCTACATTTACTACAATATTCTTGTCACACTATCTATTACTGACTGATCTAGATCTTTTATCTTCTATCTTTCGATCTTAGATTTAGATCTTCCAGTGCATAGAGTATATTTATGATTAGATAGTACGTTAATATTAAGAATTGATTGTTTATCGTTCTCTACTAACCCTAAAACCTGAGGTTCTCTTCATGAAAACTTTTCCATCCTTCAAAACTAAAAAATATATCTACAAAATTAAATAACTTTTCTTATTATTTTTATATAGGGGAACTGTACCAATAGCAGACAGTTTGAGAAAAAAAAAATATAATATTGACGCTGTTTACAAATATATTGATGTTAGGATAATCTTTGTTATGAATTTAGTTAGGCCAATCCCTCTTAAAAACTTGGAATGCAATATCCTATGGTCTACATTTACGGTTTTTATAAAAAATGATTTCTTAGGAACTTCTTAAATGAACCAATAGTTGACATATCAAAATGTAAAGGTTTGGAAAGTTGACATTTATGGTTTTAAAGTTGACACATGCATTAATTATGCTTATGATTTTTAATACGTAATAAGGACTACAATGAAAATTAATATTTTTTTCTTATTTTTAAACTAGTAAATTCACAATGGAAACGAAATAAAATTTCCACAATTTAATTATTTTATACACAAAAAGGTAAAATAAGAAAAAATAAAAAACATTTAAGCAAAAAATGTGATCACCCAGTTAAGTAAGTATGATAAATAGATATTAGTAATGGCCAAAGTTTCGTTTTTAAAATGTTGGGTTTGTATAATTTTCGACTCTCCAATGATGAACTTCACTCTTCCAGTGCCCTTTTATACAATTAAAGATGGCCACATTCATTGGTTGGATAAAATGGGTAGCATTTTTATACAGTACGACTAATAGAAAGTATCCCATGCTCTTTGCAGAATCGGGAAGTGGGGAGAGTTAGATGAAACGCTTGTCCATATAGGAATACGATTATTTGCAATGCAATTTTGCTCCATGGATAGAGCACACTAGCTATAAATTCATAAAATAAGACACTTGTCATCCATACAGACTCAGACTTTCATAAACCATGGATGGAACACTATTTGCTAATTCTGGCGGTAGTTGATTGATTGAGGTAGTTGGCGGTACTATTGAAATTATGGATTAATATCTGTTCTAATAGTTGACACCTAAGCCCTAAAACATTGTATAAATATAAAAAAAGTAATCAAATGGTTCTCATGAACTTTGTGAATACCATAAAAGTAATTAAAAAATAATTTAACTCAAATAAACCAACTAAAAAGCTTATTTAACTTGACTTCGATCTTAATGAAACAGAGTAGCTGTAACCAAGTTTTCAGGCCACTAGAAAATTAAACTTATCATTATGAATTTTAGGGAAGAAACATACAACTAGAGTCTATCTGTATACAACATTCATGATAACCCAAATTATTTTTCTTCTGGTTTTCCTTGCAATAAATATAAATATTTCAGTATAGACAAATACATTATTAAAAAATGAAAACTAGCCAATTATATTGCGATAATGCATAGTTCATATAGCTGAATTAGTAGGTTGTACAGGATTGTAAGGATTTTTTGAGATAGCCTTTATATTGTGAGATAGTAAAACAATTTACACAAATAATAAAAATAAAAATAAAAATTTCAATTCATTGTAGATATTTAAAATTATTAATGTTTCATTTCCCGAACTAAATACGCTTCAATAAAATTTAAAAAAAAATGTTTTAACAATTCATATAAAAAATAACTTAGTATCTAATTTGATAGCTGAAAAATATTTTTCTGATTTTCAGGCGGAAGAACCGGACTTACAGACTGGCCTGACACTGAAAGGCTTTTGATTAGGTTTGGCTGTCATTGCCTCAATCAGCTACGATTGTGACCATGGCATTCCAAATATTATCTGAGAGCTATTGAGAGCTGAGCCAACAAAATCATCTTTCTTTTTATACACAAATACAAATATTCAGGAACCACTTGTGTTTAACAAAGTAGTTGATGGTTTATAAATATTAATAATAAAGCAATGCACATTAGGTGCATTGCTTTATTATTAATCTTGCTATTAATTTATTATTATTATTATTTATCTTGCAATCTTATTATTAAGATTGCTTTATTATTATTTTAACCATTTTATAGCATTTTTGCATACACTCCACTGGCGTAATTTTTTATCCATTATTGCTTCGAAATTTGCCTTAAGATGTGATCGGAACATCAAGATGTGTCATTCAAAACCACATAGGTCTCCTTTTGGAAATATAAATATATACTTAAGCTATTTAAGTAAAACATATACCAAGGAAAACAAAAATTTATGTTTAAAACATTATTGTTTCCTTAGTTAAAACATCTACTACTGGAATTCGCCACCTTGCCTATATACCACTGTTTGTGGCAAGTAATTTTATATTTTATTACTACTAATTATACTATTAATTAGAGGCAAATGGAGTAGGTATTGGAATTGGGATATTTGGGGGTATGAAAACAAGCAGTTGTAGAATTTGGATAATGAATTATTTTCCTTCGAAAATATATTAATTACTGCTGTGGTTAAATGGGCATACATAACATACAATGATAGCCCTTAATATATTTTTTTAATTGATAAAATAAACTATTTATATTTTAAGAATTTTTTATTTGATTCTTTTAACAGAATCAATAAATTTCAATCTTGTAATGACGTTATAGCTTTTTCCATCGATTTGTAATGACCGCTTCTAGATTTCTTAGATGGCGATTAATAACATTTATATCTTTTTAAAATTCAAAGCCGGTTTGCGATGTAATGACCTTGCCAAATGAAAGAAAATTACACCTGTTTGCATAAAAAATAATCACCAATCCTCATAATAAACCCGCAGGATACTTCTTTAACTTTTAATGATGAGTTACATCGGCTACTGCTTCAAAATACTAAGAGATCTATTGCTTTACAGCCTTCAAAAACTAAAATTAAACACCACGAGGATAGAAAAACTTTTATTACAACTTCATTTTTTATTTGATTCTCATTATTGTATGTGATTCCGAACGAGGGAAAGATTGAAGTCTGTAAACGAAACTGAATCAATATCGACACCTCCATTGAGCATCGAAAAGATCCAGCAACAGAGAAGGCTCATACATATTCATTGTGTCGGTGCAAGTTGGGATGCATCCATTACCTCAAGGATGTTCGGATTAAAGATCCACCTCATCTTCCTATTAAATATTTAAATGTAAATACTAAAAAAAACGAAAACAAATTATATCTTTTTTTTTTAAACATTTTATCTTGTACTTATATCTTCTTTAAATATGATATATAATTAAATATTTTATTTATATCTATTATTATAATTATTTTTTTTAAATAATCTTATAATTGTATCTTTTTTTTAAAAATCATATCTGGCATAAATGAAATATGTTACAACATTGTTAATTTTTATACACGGCATAAATTCCCTAGAGCCGCGACGTAAAAACGTAAAACACTACGTTTTATTTGAATGATTTTGGTACCCCGTATGTGAACAAAACCTGGTCCATATTATTTTTAAATAAAATTTAACACTTATTTTGGGTTTAAATACTTCCAATTGCTTAGCAAATTCAATAAGAATGTGGAATACGTTCAGTAAGCTTTATAAGTAACGAAAAAAATGAAAATTTATTAATAAATTAAAGTATAGTTATAAAGCATAAGTAGTATGTATATATATATATATATATATATATATATATATATATATGTATATATATATATGTAAAAGTGAATATGCACTTTTATTTAGAAAACCTTGTTTATGCTCCTATTAATTGAGAGCATATGTTTGATTGCATTTGTTTTTTATAGTTGATTCAGATTGTAGTTTTTTGATCGAAGATAATTAATAAACTTTAAAAACCGATTTACCTTTTAGGTAAGATTCTATTTGTAATTCAATATGTTTAATATGTTTGTTTTGTAATTAATGTTTAATATTTTGTTTTGTAATTGTTAAATGTTTTGTTTTATGTTAATGTTAAATGTTTTATGATTAATATTTAATAAATTTACCTTTTAGGAACAAATGCGGCTTAAAGTTATTTATTGAAGCATAAGAACATTATATATATGTATATATATAAGTAATACTATTCTAAACCTACTTATTTTATTAAATACAATAGCATAAGTATAAATGATTTTAACTAAACCAGATTTATATCAAAAGGTCGTTTATCAATTAACTGATGATTTTCAGGAGAACAAAAAAATAATTTTATTCACTTTTTTTTCATATTTTTTAAATAAAAAAAAAATTGTGTTTGATAATGGTAAGAAACATTAAAATTGGTATTAATTTCATTAAAAATTGCTTTTATAATTTTAATTTACATTTCCTATTGGCTGATGTCACAAAATCCCACAAAATTGACCAAGTCAATCCCTACATTCAAATAATTTTTAAATTGCGTGATTCTTCTTTTGTACTGACTATTTTTTGCAGTATCAACGGTAATTAATTGATTTAAGTGCTACTAGTCGAAATATGAGAATATTAGTTGACATATAAGTGTAGTAACATGATTCATCAACTTCTCCTGTCCATATTTTTGTCGGAGATGAAATCCAGGAAGAGCACTCCTCTATATTCAGTAGAAGGCGCTTCAGGTCCTTAATACTTCCGAAGACCGAAGCCTCCATGAAATTAATTACTTTTTTTCCTCTCCCGATTTGTGTATTCGAAAGATGTCCCCGTAGATGGGCATTGAATCCCAAACGGAGGCCATTGTGCTAGGCCCACCTCTTTTCATCATCTCCCTTTGAGGACGATAAATATCCAGCTTTATAGACGACGAGCGGGCGATCAGTGTTTCCGAACACGTCGAGCGGGTAAAGACCCGGCGTAGCAGAATCCCGATGAGCCGCAGGTGACGCGTGCCTCGCCCGTGTGCCTAATGGAACTAAAGTTATTAATATTGATTATCTCTTAGCTGAACCTGGCCAGGGGAATACTAAGGGCTCTTGTTAACTCCTGTGTGGTCATCTACGCTACCATCGCAAGCGGTAAAAGCCTTTCCAAAGAACAATCCTTGTATACTTTAAATATTTAGATGACTATTGCGGATCCAAGAAGTAGATGGTCTTTGAGTCGGTAAAACTGTATAATTACACATAGTGATATGAAAAAAAAGGTAATTATTTCTGTTTCATTGAATGTATAAACATACTTATTACATATACATATATTAATAGTACAGTCTTGTATTGATACGTGATCATGAGTTTTGGAATGATATAGACCTGTTTGTGATGTTCTATTTCGGATTAAAAACAAACGAGTATACGATGCGGTAGGCTAGTGCTCCAAGTTACTTTTGATTCACTTGTAGTTACTGTTTGTAACAAGGTTACTAATTTGAGTTATAATTATTTGTTCGACATTTTTGTGTGATAATTTTACGTATATAAAACATAAAACTAAAAATGTATACCCACATCACCTAAACACGTTTAAAAAAATTTCATTTTAAATTTTTTAATCTTTACATAAGAACATAACTGTTTTTATTATACTCGTATTCTTTACTAGCATTCTCCGTCGCGGCTTTGCCCGCGAGCATTTAAAATCAATTCTGTGATCATTATCTTGGTATTGACTTAATATAATACGTTGTATATTGACAACATAGGTTATATATTAACAAAATAACAGGGATCGGAGCTTCCGGAAGGCGGAATGTTAGAGGGGGAAGCTGCCGGCTCGGTAGAAGAGAGAGAGAGACGCGCAAAAGGAGAGAGTTCACTAAAACCGCCGAAACAAAAAATTGCTTACTCGTCGTGAACGCTTCATTTTTCGGATTTAAAACATGGTTTTCGATGCCACGTAGGGCTCGTTGAATCTCGTCGTATCAAGTCCATTGAGTCCAAATTAAATATTTTTTCTCGAAGTGCAATAATAGGTGTCCGTTAGAGTTAAACGACAATTTCGCCATTTAAACCACTTAGGGGTTACATTTTTGAAATTCCTTTCTTAGTGGTTATCTACATCGCGTTTAAAATCTAAATTCCGAACTTCAACTTTCTATCATTAGTAGTTTTTGCTCTGCGTTGATTCTGTCAGTCAGGACAAAGCCTCTTGTATGTATAGAGATTATTAATATAATCTTAATAATTTAAGATCAAATTAAATTTTTTTTCAATTACTCTGATATTTACATTCCATACAGTCATTAATTTTGTGAAGATGCCGAGTAGTACTGCTTTGTGCTCTAAATTTGATCTACTAAACACTACTCACCATTGTTCCATTTAATTCACCATTAGTTTCCATTTGGCAACTCGAAGATTTTAAGGATTTAAAAATAAGGGCATTAAAACGTTATAATCGAAATATCTTACTATCGCATGATTATAACGTTGAGTTGCAATTAACATTAATTATTGTCGATTTATTATTAAAATCTGCGAGTGAGGAGAATACTAAAAGAAATGAGCAACATTGTGAAGAATTTTTTTTGCTCCATGATTAAGAGATAAGAAAGTATCTCTCCATCACCTTGTGCCGGCTCCTCGGCCCCACGGCTACACCGCCGAGAAAAAAAGGCTGACAAGAAATTTTATCATATACGGGTTATCGGTTCTGCCTAGTTCCGTCTAAGTGTGAATTATTCTGTATTTGCTCTTGCTGTGAGCTTGGATGTTTATATCAATGCATATGTTTATTTTTATTTTTTTTATAGGTTTAAATTATCATCGATAAATCAATTCTACTATTACATGAAAAAAGTTTGGTTTCTATGTTTGAACCGTTAATCCCTGGGACTATCAATCTGATAAGATTTTTTTTTAAAAACCAGATTGAGTCTTAGTTTGTTGCAAAGTCTTTCTCAATAAAAGCTGCATCCGATCCAGAAAAAAATATATAAAAAAAATAAGAATAAGAAATCGTGCTTTTCAAGATTGCTAATAATATTTGTTATTTCCTAAAGCCTTTTTACTTAATAATTAAAATATAATACGTAATAGAAACAATATGCTTTTTATTTATGATTCGAATAACAAATATATGATTGAAACAGAGGATCCGTCCATAACACACGGTGAGGTATTGGAAGAGAGGAATCTTTTCCCACGTCCTCAGGTGAGATATTTACATGATGCTCTATTGGCTAACTGCGAGCTCATATCTATGTTAATGTTAGGGAGATAAGATATGTAAGAGATAACATAATGTAGCGGGGAAAGTACGCTCATCTGCATAGCCCCTGCCTGCTCCCATATCAGCCCTTCTCTCTAGCGGATAACCATCTCTCTCTGCGCGATCTGCTCCCTTAGCCTTTACCATATCGGGTTCATTATCAATATATGCTTGTGGAAATCAATATTATTAAGGAGGAAGTAACGGAGATATGTAACTATGCCATACTATAAAAAAAAGAAAGGTTTTCTGAATCAAGATCTTGGCATGCTAATGTCCATCTGTACGAACTGTTTAGACAAGTGTCTAATGCTGATATAAATTGTATTTATATTTCCAACCATAAGTCAAGGTAGGGTCCAAAAAAATTGTTAGTAGGGACAGCATATATACTGCTTTGTATTTTCATAAGACATCTTGTCTGTCCTTTACCGCACATCCCTGATATCGTAAAACGAGCACTGGAGGACAGATTAGATCTACATGACGTACCCCATCGACAGTATCGCCATGTCCATAGAATTCTAGGAGGTTATCTTGGTCTTGGCGAAACCTGAGCAGGTAATGGAGGAAGGTATTGGTCATAATAGAAAGGTAATAGGTCATTACCTGAGGGGCGAATGGTTGACGTGATACTAACCGGGAACCAATAGTTCAATCCCGGTAATGGGATGCGTTCTGGAATTGGATCTAGGGATTGAAAAATAGAGAAAGCTCCTACGTGATCCTCCCGGCTCTGCTTTTTGCCTTTTCCTATCCCAAAACGAACAACAGCACAAATGGTACCTGATATCGATCTAGATCGTCGGTGGCTCCTTTGTAATATCGAATGGAAGCTAATCGATTAGCTAACGCGCATTTTTGTTTTTTCATTTAGATACCAAAACTCATGCCGGAATCGCAAAGCTTTTTCGTAGTCAGGCAGTGAATAAGGAAGCAAAAACTGCTATAGTTGACAATTCATTTTAGCTGCTATCAGTTTTTTGTCATTCATGCATCAATGGCATTGGTTTGGTATATGAGAATTGTTTTGGAAAAAAAAAATACTTGTGGTTGATTTTGTAGTATGCTGTCAAAGACACAATCGGTAATTAAAAACTAAATTAAAATATGAAAAAAAAATGCCCGATGCCTCTAGGCCCAACTTAAAACCCTTGGGAGGTTTTTTTTAGAATTTTTTCAATTTCAATTTTTTATTTTCCAATAAAATTAATGGATCATATTAATTAATTAATTACAAGGCACGAACCGTTCATATCGAAACATATTTTGCATCTTGCATTAGAAATTTCTTAGATAAATCTGTTCAAAATGCATAAGTGGCTAATTGGCCAAAATCTGCCAACTTCTCAACCGCTAATAAGAAGAAACTTTAAGATTTTAACTACACAAAGTAGTGTAAAAACTACCAAAATACTATAGAAACAATACAGACATCAAGGTCAATAATATCCATATGTATGAACGAATAGGTTAGATCGTAAAAAAGCTAAAAAGAGTTCGTTTTGCATGATATTGGTGAATTTTCCGAAGTGGACCCAAGTGTGTATAGAGCAAGTACTCATATTAATACATGAAATGTACAATGAATAAGTACTTTTAAAAACTTATTTTATTTATATTGCATGGCAAGCGTGAAATCTTCTGCGAGAAATTTTGAGATTCCTGTTTCTTACATCCAATTCTTACATACATAGTACATCCAAAAAAGGTTATTATCAAATATAATTGGTTACTAAAGCTGGTTAATAATACAAATTCGTAGTTTAAACAGTTTTTAGTGACTAATGGCTACCTAATGTAACGCCATATTCTTCTTAAGGCGTTTATGAGCACACATAAATAAAACATTAGTCTCTAATAAACCTCTTATTGAATTTTACTGTAACAAATTTAAACTATCATTGACTTATTAACATAACATTGATTAAAATAATTTAAAATTAGCTTAACTTAATCGAGGATAGTACGTAACCTAATTTTCTTTTCACCATTAGAAAACTTAAAATTTTACGGAAATACCAAACGATTTGCAGCTCCCTCCCCCTTCCACTCAACCACAGTTTTCTCAAAACTCTAATCCATATTAGCGTATTATGTATGGTTTAGGGTAACTGTACCATAAGTTGACAGTGCTCTAATAGTTGACATTTTGCACAAAAAGTGTGAATAATAATATTCAGGGTTGATGGAGTTTTTTTAGAAAGTCAATGGGGGTTTCTCATGATGACGAGGAAGAAAATCAGAAAAGCTTAGATCCCGAAGAGCAGGAGCAGAGAATTAATGTTGATAAAGGAATCTTTCTTCAAGAGGACGAGCAAGGTAGTTTAAGTGTTGATGAAGGAAAATTTATAATAGTTTGGTTCTCAAATAAGAGATTTAAGCGTAAAAAATGTCTGGCTCAAGTTACTAAGTTGCCTGTAAATTAGAAATTTTACAACCATGCAATCGGATGAAAATAAGTTTTATTAATAGTTTTAATAAAACTAATAAGCTTTATTAAAAGTTGCATTTTGCACTTTTAATAAGTTTTATTAAAAGTTGCACAGTCCCATCATGTGATATTATCCGCGATACATATGCCCAAAGTTTTTACCTTTAATGGACAGCAAATGTACCATTTTGGTTTCCCACTTGAGGTAGATTAATTTAAAATGGTTGTTGTTATTTGGTATCTGTATTATTCTTAATTGGATTATCTCATTTTTCAGTTTAATATTTTTTCTTTTGTCTAATAAGTTTTTTTGTATAGAGTAATTAAATTGTGGAAATTTTATGTTTCCTTTCAATTTTGAATAGTTTATAAATAAAAAATGATTAACTTTTATTGCAGTCCTAATTACCTAATATTCTCCTTGGGAAATTAAAAAATAATGTAAGTGTCAACTATTGACACAATAAATGTCAACATTCCAAACCTTTCCATTTTGATGTGTCAACTATTGGCACATTTTAGAAGGTTCCAAGAAATCATTTTTTATAAAAACCGTACATGTAAACCAAAGGATATTGTATTTCCAGTTTTCTAGAGGGATTGGCCTAACTAAATTCATAACAAAGATTAACCTAACATTAATATTTTAGTAAACAGTGTCAATAATCTAATATTTTTTTCTTAACCTGTCAACTATTGGTACAGTTACCCTAATGATTTGTTTCGACAAAACAAAAAAAAAAAAAAAAAAAAAGTGGTCTTGATAATCTAGGTTCAGTTTCAATCTTCTCTAATAAAGAATTTTGTAATTTTACATCCCACTTATGAAATAATCATTCAGTCTAAGTGTATCCTTTTCGAAAAATTTATATATATATATATATATATATATATATATATATATATATATATATATATATTTATAATTTATTGCAGTTATTATTTATTGAAGGGACTGTATTTTAATATTATATAAAACTAATATCTAGATTTTAATGTTATCACTAATAATTTTAATATCCAGCCTCTACTTTTAATGATCGATCGATGCATCTCAATTTAAAAAAATAATTTTACGAAACAAAAAGAGTAATAAATAATGTACATAATTAAGAGGTGTTTCCTTGAGCAACACCTCAATTATTTCTGTTGCGGTGATGTATAACATGCTAAGTTATCAGCCGTTTCTTAAGACACCCTGTAAAGTATTCGGGATAAATAGCATGCATGCTCTTTTCAAGTCCCAGCCAACTAAAGGGAATCTTTGTAAACGAGGAATCTCTGAGACTATAAAGGTTAGAGATGCATTAAGGTGCATTCTGTCGGGCGTTGCGAAACTGCGGGGTTGACGCTGATTTATCTAACTGATTCCATCGGCTCCTTTGTGCGAGGGAATATTGCACTGATTTATGCAAAGCAGCGCGGTTGAGGAATCGATTAGTAAATATCCGAACTAGAAAAGGATAAATTTAGCTCTTTATAGATAGATTCATTAGATACAATCTAATATAGCATGAATAGAATGATGAACGTAAACTAAAAAAAACAAAAAAAAAACACCAAATATCACCGTTGATATCCATAAAAGCACACAGACTTAAGATGAAAGAATGTTTTGCCGATATAATAATATAAATCATTTCGCTGCGAATTCCGACTAAAAAACTGAGTCTAGATTTAAAAAAAATAGAATTGCTAGAGGAAAAAATACTAGCGGAAATGATAGAATTTTCGTAAAAATCATTAAGAAACATTTAAAAAAATAACCTAATATGTAGTAGTAAGTACATAACGTTTCTTAAAATCGATTCCGGTGATTCATATGAATATTCAGCTGAAAATATAAAGAGATAGAGAAGTTATCAATGAAAAGCTGTCTAGTAAGTATAGTGCTTTAATTTAAACTTTAAAGTAGGTAACAATTAATCCGAATATTTCTTCTTGTAAATAAAACAAGTATACCGCCTCCGGAAAGACACCAAATGGTCTCTTAATAATGTAAGGCACGTACAAAAAAAAAAAAAAAAAAATATAGGTATTTTTTATATTATTTATTATTTTTTCTTAATTATTATTAAGTTTCGGTTCTTTGTTCTTATTTTTTAATGACAAACTTTAACTCAATTACTGCGAATTGTAATAGAGAACTCTACCATTTCCGCTAATAGTTTCTTTTACAGAAATTGTAAGTTGTTTAATCCAGACGCAAGTTTTGTGGTCGGAATTCGCAAGGAAACAATTTATGTAAGTATCTTGGCAAACCTTCTTTCATCCAACTGTTCACCAAAAAAAGAAAAAAAATCTTCAGTTTTTGTGAAGTACTGTATCAATGGTGATATTCAGTCTTATGTTTGAATAATTAACTTCTATCATGATTCATCGGTATATTAATGTTATTAATATATTAATTATTATTATTTAGTTATTAATAATTTATTCCATGAATCTGTACAGAATTAAATTTAATTCCTTTTGTTGTTTTGATATTTATTTTTTAGAAATAGTTATTTTCATCACTAGTACGCAAAGTGTGTTTTCGGTACGAGGCATAGTTTTACGAGCGAGGCGAAGCCGAGCTCGGAAAAAAGACCGAGTTTACATTACATTATTTCGGTAGCAGGTGTTTTCAATACATGGTTTCAGAAAGCAAAGTTAATTTATCACATGATATCTTTTCTGTACTAATATTCAATAATAGTACGGAAAAGAATCTTTTACCTCCTAGTACAGAAAAGGGGTACTTTGCGTACTCAAAACATGTATTGAAAACACGTGTTACATATGCAGTGTAATGAAAAAAAATTTTTGGTTAGTCTTTCGGTCTTTTTTCCGAGCTCGGCTTCGCCTCGCTCGTAAAACTATACCTCGTACCGAAAACCCACTCATCGTACGTGTGATGAAAATTACTTTTCATTATACTGAGACTATAGATCCTTATACTATTCTTATATATTAATTATTATTATTTATTTATTAATAATTTATTCCATGCATATATAAAGAATTAAATTTAATTCCTTTTGTTGTTTTGATATTTATTTTTTAGAAAAAAAAATTTTGGTTAGTCACATGTGAATTTTCAACTACGCGAACGGAACTATTTTGACTATATTCTAAGTTTTGTCATTCTCATTCCAAAGGCAAGCATAACTCGATATTGATATTTTTTTTTATTTCTAACCATCTTCTTGACAATGTGCGATATACACATAAATATTTTTTTTTTTATCCGTCAAGTTACTAATAAAAGACTTTCTAAATTACTAACCAAAAAAAATTATTCCTAAATGTATAAAAAAATTAAGTATATAAATACATTGCTATGTATTATAGATATAGAAGATAGTCTGTCTGTTTCTGTCTTGCCTGTAGAACGTTTGTAGCCCTGAAGATGCCTGAATAGGCCAAAATTTGGCTTATATCTGCATGACTAGGTGAGTTTGGAAATAATGCGAGACTTTGAGGACTAACCTTCTATATTTATAATTCTAATAGTCTCTTCCTACGCACTTGTTTGCTATGTATTATTAAAATCTACAAGAACAAGGTTATACAAAATTTACTATCCTCTTCTAAATGCCATGTTAGAAAATAAAGAAAGGTTAAAGAAGATTTGTAATAGTGATAAAAGACCAAACTCGAATGTAACGTAATACGAATTTTCTTGGGATTTCGGTACCATAATGTCACTCATCTAAGGAACTAGGGTGAACTAAGATAACATTATAGAAGAAAATGAAACAAAATACTGAAAGGGAAATTGTTCGAGTCGCGGTCAAAATAAATAGCAATAATATGTAAGAATCACATATTTTTTCTTTTAACTCATTTTTTCTTACATGTTATTTATTTTGACCGCACTCCCAACCATTTTCTCTTCATTATTTTTACGGTCAAATATCTCCCACCATCATTAAACAAAAACTGAATGATAAATAAGATATTGATGGGTACTATATCTGATAGCAATTTTAAAGTGATAGTGAATATACTAATTTCTAAATATTTCCTTATATTAAAAACATAAAATATTTTTATGCTTAATCAATAGATCTCCTTTAGAAATGGATTAGAGACCGAGAAGATTTCCTGGGATGGCCGTGAATCCCTATCCCTGACAGCTTTGTCCTGGAGAAGCAGCTCGTTAGGGACTCTTCCAGGACTTTATTATTTATTTGGAAATAGTAGCGATTGTCCGAGTCGCGGTGATTTGTAGCCGGGGCTAGGTGCTACCGTCGTCTCATTACGGCGACTCCTAGGCTAGATATCCATCTCTCATCTGACAGGGCCTTCCATGTCTGTCTCTCCTCCTCCACCTCTTCTTATTGTCCTTTTAAAATGTCGGTGTCTATTTTTTAAATGGTCTTCGCCCGACGAACCGCTATTCCATGGTCGTGAAATCTTTTAACGGATTTAAAAAACTATGTCATATAAATAATGATATTGAGGCATTGTATTGTTAATCTGTTTTTTAATGTAATTATTTTAAAAAATATATTTAAGAACGGCTATGCTTTTGGAAATTCTAATATTTTATCTTTGAAATATCACTGAAGTGAAACAGTCATGTAGAAAAATTATTTTTAGGACAAGATTTTTTATCATTATTTAATTTTTTCTAATAGTTTGTAATAAATAATAATTAACCTTCGGTCGGGCGCATCTAATCTGTGAGATGAAGTATTTAGTTTTTTGGTGTGTTTACCGGCGGAGTTTGTAAACAATGGTGGCGGGCCAGAGTAGCTTCCTGATTCCACACCCCTGAAGCAAGGGTATTGTTCAAATTTCTCTAGCGCACTGATGATCTTCAAGATTGACGTTTTAATCTACTGGATGAGTTGCGCCCGATTACGTAAGTATTTTTGATTTCCGAAATGAAAAAGTCTTTTCTCAAAACATTTATTTATTTACTTATTGTAATCGTATATGTACATTTCTGTCCCTAATTCAATGATATTTGTTGTTTTTTCGTAAATAATCTGCGAGATTAATTGCGCCCGATCATGTCGCCTAAACATTTGTTTTTGTTGATTGTTCAGAAAAATATGGCTTCTTCCAATCAAAGTAAAAAACAATCAAATCAACGCATCTTTAACTTGCAGAATCCCAGCTGATGTAGTAGCTATCTACGAAATTCTTCAAGCTGAAGATGATATACTTTTTCGGGAAGACAATGGAGACGAAGAAGACACCGACATGGAAGAGGAAATTCAGAAAAGAAACGAAGATTCTGAGACTGACCAAGATGCTGAAAGTTCTGATAATGAAGAACCTGGCCAAGAATTTTTTTTGGGCAAAGACAAAGTAACAAAGTGGTCAAAAAACAAGCCTTCGGCGAAAGTTCGACGAGAAGCACACAATGTCTTGCTGCGTTTTCCTGGCACCATTGGGGATGCCAGATAGGCGAAATCACCATATGAATGCTGGAAATGTATATTTTCAGAATCAATAACTGAAATGATTGTGAGATACACAAATATTTATATTGAGACAATAAAGCTAAATTACAAAAGAGAAAGGGACACCAAACCAAGTCAGTAGGTTTGAATTCAAAAGTTTGATTGGTGCTCACCCAATGATTTTAATTAAGTTCATTGCGAGTAAGATTAATCTGTATTCCTTTAATTATAACAAGCTTGTATTTGTATTTTTAAGTATGTCAAAAAAATGTTATTTTCACTGTTACCAATCAGTTAAATATAGTTTTCTTTGTTTAGTAGATTAATACTTTTTTATGAATATTATATATGATTTTATTTGTAATGTTGTTTTAAAACAAAAATATAACGATTTTAAATTGAATAGTTGAGTAAAATGAATTTTTCCTTTACTTCTAACCAGAAATTTCTTTTTAATCTCACAGATGAGTTGCGCCCGAACGTGTTAGGATTTGCATTGCGCCCGACCGAAGGTTAAATACGTAAAACCGCAGTTCTTTCATCAACGCCTGTTGAACAATCGAGTGTTCAGAAGCTTATGATAGTCAAATATTCTTCAGCAAAGGTATCAATTGTTCGTCAAATTTTCTGTATCATTTTCACTTCATGTAGACTTTTAAAAGAGGTTTCGTAGAGTATTCTCTTCGTCTCCCAAGGCTGCTCTTACGTCTGTTGACAAACCTTTCCGAGAGATTACTTATCTGTAAGCTGGGTATTCTCCAATCATATGCTTTACGCTGAGTATTATAAAGTGATTTACCAGTCTAAAGAATTGTAAATCAATTGAAATGCATACCGCTTAGCAATTTATTATAAATAATGCATTTTAAAGTTTATTTAAGGATTTCTTACAGCTATGGCAGGTAGTTAAATGGTTTTCGGGTAATTCAATGATTCAATGGTAGAGCACGATCCTTGATTACCTTTTCATATATACTCTTTTACAAAGAATCTAAAATACAAACAAGTAATTTTTAAATTTGAAACTTATTTGTCAGTAAAATATCTACTAATCAAAGATAAACATAAATAGTTCACAATACTTATTTATTTGTAACAGTATTCCAACATGGGAAATCATGTAGACATAATTACAAAAAAAAGCATGAAATAGACAAAAGAAAACATTTCAATAATTTGTACCGACTATTTGTATACCAAATACTTTTAATGTTTGTAGAATTGATTTCACTAACAACACTAGCAATGCTATGAGGAGTCTTATATTTTATCAACAGTAATTTTCACTCGTTTAATTGAACTTTTCATCGTTTTCTAACTTCTTAATTCTATTTAAGCTTGGTATAAAAGAGATTTTTTTATTTTATAATGAATACCTAATATTCTTATTTAATCTCTTTTCCTTGCCTCAAAATACGAAAATTTGTGACAATTTAAATTTTAATGCCAAGATGATGTAACGGTTAACGCAGAAGATATCGTATAAAAGAAGTTTAACATAAGTTAAGCTATAAAAAATTAATTTATTCACAGTAAAGTTCCAATTAAAATGGGCAAACTTTTATAGCCAGCAAGAGTTAAGGATTTATTACCTGGATCTTTAAATATTTATCAGGCGTTCACTAACCCAGATGAGGAGAGAACGGAACAGATATAGATGGAGTCACTAGATATCTCGGAGAGCGGTATATGTGGCCGGGGTAATTGGACTACGGCATAAATCTTTGAAGGGGGGACACCTACACTTCTGCCGTAGCCCCGGGGGAGGATCGTCCTCCTTCGGAAGAAGTGGATGGCCCTCAAGGAAAACCCTTCGGGGGGCTTATCCTAACAGATATCTGGCTGGATCAGTATTCCAGAAAAAAAAACCCTAATCCAAAATGGACTATTGGAAATGAATGGTATGGGAAAATAGTCTTTGTTCATCAACTTCCTAAATACTCATTGATCGAGGATCATTGATTGGACAGAGGATAAATTTTGGAAAAAATAAACCATATATCCAATCACCGTAATAACAGCACACACATAATGGGGTTTGGGTATGCTGTGGTATGGGTATGGGGAATGGGGAGTAATATAAGTGGGGGTTGGGGAATGGGGGATGATTTTATTTCTACTTGGGATATACAATCAGAGATAATACAGCCATTAATAAAATAGTTATAAATTTAAACGTTTATTGTTTTTGAGATAGGGGCGGTAGGGTTATGGGCATTGTAGGGTAAATTATTACTTATATATTTGTATTTTGATTGCTTTTTATATTTTATTGTTTTTCATATATTTTATATTTTTATAATATAAAGTAGGTGAATTTTGCAAAAGCCTTGTAAAAATAAAGTAATAATATTTTGAAATGTTCCGATCGAATTAATACCTGCGATCCATACCTGCGATCTGTTCTTCTGATTGATTGTTACCTAAATAATCTTCTCATCAACATGGATTTCTCCGACGACCTCAGTGCGAAATATATATGACCCGACAATAGGGAAGAGCGTTGAACCCAGAGCCGGATGCAAATAGTTCCCATAGGGACCTCTAGGAGGGAGGACAAACAAAAAACGAAGCGGGCCCCGAGATACACGTAGCTAATCAGGTGACCGATATCCCACGGGTCCGGATAATCCGGAACACCTGACACCCCGATCTGATGGAGCACCGATATGGCGGAGGAACACATGTCGGCCGATTAGGCGGCGGCTAATCTCGTGTTGGTCCGCCGCGGGCATCTTTAATTGCGTGTCACTCAGCCCCCCGCCGTCATGTTCCTCCAGGACCGCCCTCAACAAGAAAACGACCAAGACCTCCGGCACCGGGGTCCGCTGGATACTTAATTACACCATCAGTATATTCTCATCATTTAGGGAACCACACGTAGCCGAACAATTTTCTTCTATTTTATAGGATCTTTTCCCCGTCAGGCACCAGTTACTTTTAATACTTAAAAAAAACCGTTATCTTCTTATCCTCCTATACAAATCAATAATTATTTCTCAAAATGAATTTGTTTTTGTGGATTGTGCATCAATTCAAACCGACAAAATTGTGAGAGACTGCTTTAATAGCAAAGATAAATGAACAGAAAATATAAAATTTTGTGAAAGAATAGGGTAGTTCAGAACCAGCGAAAGAGAATCTTGAGAGATATTAAATATTGAAAACCGGACTAAACTTAGGTCAAATAAGTTATTCCTTTTCAAATATCATATAAATATATTTGAAGATGGAAAATCTATCCTTCCGTGATTTCTAAAAAAGATGTTGCTTTAATCAATATATATTATAAAGCAAAGTGTACAATGTGCGTGCCGAAAAGGCTCAGAAACGACTCCACATACGATTAAGAGATTTATGTCAGCGTGTAACAGTATGTCCCCTAACGGAGAAGAAGGTTTCCGTTTTTCCTCTTAAGGGTGTGAAATTGAAGAGAAAAGGACTGGAATTTTAAGCCTCTCGCAACATGTAATTAGCCTACCTGAGAATGACATACGAGTTTATGAATGAAAAATTTAGTTCGAGCTGCAGACCACCAGGAAGCGCTAGAGTGTGTTTCACTCAATGTTTATTGTTCATTCATTCCGTTATATTTGTAAAGGTTATATATTTTGTCAGCTGTTCTTTTTAAATTACTTAAAAATCAAGCGAAAATAATTAGTTTCACCTTTTCTTTTAAAATAAATTAATGATTTTACATATCTGCGATCTATTGGAAAACCGACTGGATACTTTACAAAATTAATTTTCTCATAAGAAGATTAATTGATAAACACATTACATTTAATCAATATCTAACATATACTTAAGTAAATTTAATGCAATATGAGTGAGTGAATAAAAACAGACATAAAACAAAAAAGAAGAGCTGAATAGACTGATTATAATCCGAAAATAACAAGTTTGAAGTGTTCTTATTGTATGTAGTTATGAAAAATGGTTTTATTACTATGTATGATGAGCATTCCAGTTGACAAAATGATGAATTGACTCCAATAATACAATTTTTTCAAAAAGATTTTATCACCGCTCATAGTTCAGGATAAAAAGAAATATGATGAAAAAATTGTGCCTCATATATTTTGGTTTTCACTTAGTAACAGTAGTAAGATTGGAGAAGTGCAGAGTTCGGCCAAATTAGCGTGGGGGGGGGGGATATATTAAGGGAGGTTGAACTGGAAGAAAGGTTTTACAAAAAAAGTTTCTATGAATCTTCGGTATTTTCTAAACTTCTGGATCTAATGGGACCATCACAGTAGTCGGCGCTTAAGTTGTACTCCAAATATAGTTTTTTTAGCTAATAATCTAATAACTTATTATCTGCTGACTGCTTGGAATGGGCTTAAAGGATTCACAATCATTCACAGAAACCATCAAAAACGATGCATGACTCGACAAAGTTGCAGCAAAATGAATTGTTCATCCACCATTTTCAACACCCTATAAAGTATATAGGGTTCCTTATTTGGGTGGACACTGCAGATCTCGAATCTTAATATTGATACAATGTTAAAATTTTCAAGAAAGTGCTAATTTTGTTCTATATATCTTTTAATTTTAAAGTTTTTCTGTTATTAAAACTGCTACACAACTACCGGAGCGAAGCCGGGCACCCTAGCTAGTGACCTATAAAACGTCACATTAACTTAATAATGATTTGCCACCGGTATAGTTATTCAAAAGCGATTGGCGTACTAAAAAGAAAAAAAGCAATTTCATGTTTATTTAATTTTTATTATTTTCTTTTGCATATTTACTAGTACTATTTCAATCCATGAAGGGTTATGGTTGCAGTAATATGTAATGTTTCTTGATCACGCTCAACTACAAGATTTCCCTACTTAACTTTTTCAATTAACAGTACGAACTACATAGAAGCCGGCTATGCATCAGGAGTGTCTCTCAGTCCCTGGGACGGTCTTTGAAAGAATACTCCGCTTCCTTCTTACTTCTATTTACGTCTTTACAATTATTTACAATATATTTCATTGTTGTTTTTTCCCTACAATATTCATGTTTCGAAAATCAATTGCAATTAAATTAATCAATTATCAATTAAAAAAAATTAAATATTGGTTACTAGATTGCCGGCAAATAAACTTCATTCATCTTCATTATATGCTCATGAGCGACAATCTGCCTGCATTACATACTCTACTAGATGATACTGAACCTCGCATCAATATCCAATAATTCTTAGGCGAGGAGATGGAAATATATATAAAGATCTCTCCTCTTCACTAATCCATATCTGCCGATCTCGCAGAGATTTGTGAGAGATTGACCCGGGTTCGAACACCGACCGAGGCCAATCTTTTCTCTTAAAAAATGACACATTTAAAATAAATATAAATATAAAATTTGGAGGGACCAAAGAAAATACTACGAAGAGCCATACTTAGTCAAAATTTGGATTTCAGAAGGATTAGATGAATCACCTTATAAGAAGCAAAAACGAACCACACACCACTGAGAAAATATAGGGGAGAGCGGGGTTGGTTGGCAACAGTTTTCACTTTTTTGATTGTTGAGTCGTTCCTATTAATATAATCCCAATAGGGCTGATACCACTGTAAACTCCAAGTATTAGAGTACTTCAAGTATTTTTTTCACCACATAATATTAATTACTAAGATCATAGAAAACTGAAGAATTCGTCAATCCAGAGTATGCCAATTAACCCCCTATGTGGGGCAGGTTGGCCTAGAAGGTGGGGTTGTTTAGCTATCTCATTCAAGTACTGCCTAACACATATTATTGTTATTAAAAGCTGTACTATAATGGTATAATAATTTTGAATCGGTTATTAACAGCTTTTAAGGGAAAATAGAATGACAATAGAAGAAGATAGAAGTTTAGACTCTCGTCACTTTCTGCATTAGAAAAAATGCTCTCATCCTCCTTGCTCGAACTAAAGACAATTGTTAGTTTCACCTTTGTTTATGTTTACCTTTCTTTTGTGAATTGCTACTGCACCAACAAACCCCAGTTGAAGAGAGCCAACTAACCCCTCAGGATAGATCATATGAAAGATGGCTGCCAGGAGAGGGGAGAACAATCAAACAAGAAACTGGTTAGTCGAATGGTTAGGATTTTCAAAGGAGTTTGGGGCTATGTGAACAGAATTGGAGTCAAATGATTTGCCATGCCTTTAAACCAAATTTACTGAAAATATCAAAATTTACTTACATGTTGTAAGATCAATCAATGAAGCACAATCTTCTCTACACTGATAGCATCGGATTGAAAACTCAGGACAAGACTCCCGAGGTCTAGCGGGTCACATGGTATAATGGTGGGGCCTTCACAACAGGTGTGACGGAAACTATAGGCCAATGGCCAACCTACCCCCTACGCCAACCAACTCCGCTCTCCCCTACTTAGTTTCGGCAAAACATGTTTGGAAATATGATAGCGTGGAACACCATTGACAACAACTTTACTATTAATAACTACCATATTAAAAAAAAAAAGTATAAATCGTATTTAAGATTTTGTTTCCATTGTTTAGTATTAATCAAAATTTTAGAAAAATCTATGTCATTATTATCAAAATTACATTACCTGGATTTAATTTTTGCATAAATGGCTTATGAAAATCTTTTTCTTTTTTTAAAGTGATATTTTGATGGCCTTATAAAGAAGAATATTTCCATACTAATCGAAAATAAAGTTATAATGAAACATAAATAAGATTAAGATATACAAGAATATATATTTTTTTAATCTTTGAAAAAGTATATTGTTGCCTTGCAGCGGAAAGAATGGTTTGATTATTAGGAACACCAGATTCGAGAAATAACTATTTATTTATTTAAAATTATTTAACTGAAGTTGTATTCAATTATTCAACTGGAGATATAGGAAAACAAGTAAGGATTAGCAGTCGGATGAAATGGAAATGCCCTCCCTCGGAACTTCTCATGAGAGCCCCTAACAGCGAGGACTCGTGGAGGAAGGGCAGAGCGCTGAAAGGGACCGACCAATTACCCAACTGCCACAGTTCTAATAAACACTAACTGATGAGGATCGTAGCCTCTGTGCTTTATGGGACTATCCTGGGCTGAGGACCTCTTTGCATCTAAATAGTAATCCTTCTTGGCTCCATCAGAGCGTCATCTGCATAAAGTCCGAGTATCCATGCTTATTAAAGTAATTGCAACGGCATCTTCGGGGATTAGGGAATCCACTCTCCACATCCTTTCACAGGGAGAAATCTACTGTCTAACTTCCACCCATTTAGTTTAAGAAAGTAAAATATATTCGAATTATATGCGACTTGCGTTCGAACATATTCCAACTTATCAAAAGAAATTTATATCAACTATTAATAATGGTATATTTGAAATAGTCACAGTGAAAAGCATATTAAAAATTATTATAAAACTAATTCACTACTCACTGAAAAATAATCTTTAGACTAACTTAGATACTTTTATTACAATATTATTTTAATCGATTTTTCGATTTCCTAACACTATGCAAAATGAACGCCACAGTTTTACGCTACAACCCAACAATTTTACGAAAAATTGAAGTTTATTGGCAATTCCACAATTAATGCAATGGTACAGTTTACTGTCAGACGCTTGAATTTGAGGAAAGTTATAATAGACGAGTGTTTCTAGTGAAGGCAGAGTAATTTGGATTCAGATATTTGTCTACTTTTTTATTTTTTACTAGCATGTTTCTATACTTACGCTCTTGTTTAGGTTAATATTTATTGGATATTTTACTTTGAATATTAATATGTTATTTATATTATTCAATTTTGTTATTTTATATAATTTAGATTGATATATGGACATATAATTACTTATTGAAACGCATGGCACATATGTGAAACTCACATAAAGTATATTATATAAAAAAGGCTACGAGCAGAAATTAAAATTGTAACATTTAACCTCATAATTTTGTTAACAACTTCCAAAACAAATAAATATTATTATTATATTAACACCAAAGTATTTTTAATCTTTTCCTGATCTTTCTGAATCGAATAGGGAATGATCTTTTTTTAAACCCATGAAACATTGATTAATGTAATAATGTATATAGATATCTATATATACAAAGCAATAAAGTTGTAATTTCAATAAAGAGAATGAAATAAATCAAGTAATTTTAAATTTTAGGTATATTCTTTTGCGAGAGCTAATAATCGTACATAGTTGAAATTAAAATATTAGTTTAAAAATATACAACTTAATCGTCTTAATCTATCTAAAAATAGCATACATTAGTTGAATTCTTCATAAAAAAATCTTAAGCGCTATAAAGTTATTCAAAATGTCCTAATTTTTCACAAATTAAGAATAATCAAATAAAATGTAACAATAATTGAAAACGAAACTAATCTCTACACGATCGTACTCTCAGAATACCGCAATGAGAACAAGCTGTAGAACTTATAAAATAATAGTTGCTTCACGAATATCCCAAAACCGACCCTCTTCAACATATCTGATTATAAAATAAATATTTTGAAAACACGGGAATATTTTGGAAGATGATGTTATAGAGGCGTGGCTTGCCTTTATCGAAGACAGGTCAATTAGTGGATTCCGCCGATTACGTTTGACTCACTCGGGCATGATTGATGCTTGGTAATGATTTCTTCTGAAGGAGGAACTGTTCACACGGTCAGTAATTTCTACTTTCGGACTGGAGGACTAATCTCTTCGTAGGAATAGAACACAATCACAAATACCAAAATAAAATCCTCAAAATATTTGGTAATGGTTTTGGTATTTCCGGGTGTGGCCTATTTCTACAGAATATATAACTGGATTTGACTCCCTTCGCGTTCTTTTCAGTTTGAAAGTACCGTGATTAGCTTTATTTATAGCTATATGATCCCAGCTTAGTTAAGATCACCTAGTAGGTCCGTTTTAAGTTAAGTTCGGGACCACACTAAACGGCGCCATATTGTACACGCTCAGAAATAACTTAGTAGAAGTAGTATCCAATATTAATATATAAAGGTTAGTGTAGGGAAGTAATAAAATGATATTACCTACTTATTAAGAAATAATCTCGAAAAAGTTATTTATTTTCTCATTAGTTAGGAGTTGTAAACCATGAATCATAAGATTTTAAGAAAAATATAGGTTATGGATTTAAAAGAAGTCGAAAACCATTAAATCATATTTTGTAAAATAGAAAAATAATTTAGAATAAATTGAGGTAAATCGGTAAATAAATTTGTTTTCCTGATGTTTAATGTTATTATTTTTTTTTTTCATTTTCAATATTGATTGGAAATACACTTAATTTCAATAAAATTCTTAATTAATCATTTTTATTTAAGATTGATAAGATTTTTCAATAAAATTGAGAATCATCAAAATATCCAAATTAAC
Source organism: Aelia acuminata (assembly GCA_911387785.2). Classification (NCBI taxonomy): domain Eukaryota; kingdom Metazoa; phylum Arthropoda; class Insecta; order Hemiptera; family Pentatomidae; genus Aelia; species Aelia acuminata. Next base: position 51,297,591 of record OU426978.1, on the reverse strand, counting down.
GCATGTCAACGAAAAAAAAAATCTGGTGCGTGCGCGCAACACACAACTTTCACTTACCAACTTACTTAGATTACAAATTCACGTGTTTTGCTAAATATCATTTCTCAAAGTCACACATTTTTCTACATTCATATCTTATTTTTGTTAATTGTTAAAGCCGTTTTTGAGTAAATAAAAAAAACCCGTGAAAATGATACAAAATTTATGAAGTAAAGTCCCCCCTCCCGTAGATCAATTTTGATGAAATTTTTACAGTCATATCTCGGGCATATAAATACATCAAATACCAAGTTTGATCAAAATCGTTAACACCGTTTTTGAGTAAATAAAACAAAACACGTGAAAATGATACAAAATTTATAAAGTAAAGTCCCCCCTCCGGTTGATCAATTGTGATGAAATGTTGGTTATCACATCTTTGGCATATAAATACATCAAATACCAAGTTTGATCAAAATCGTTAAAACCGTTTTTGATTAAATAAAAAAAACACGTGAAAATGATACAAAATTTATTAAGTAAAGTCCCCCCTCCGGTTGATCAATTGTGATGAAATGTTGGTTATCACATCTTTGGCATATAAATACATCAAATACCAAGTGTGATCAAAATCGTTAAAACCGTTTTTGAGTAAATTAAAAAAACATGTGAAAATGATACAAAATTTATTAAGTAAAGTCCCCCCTCTGGTTGATCAATTTTGATGAAATTTTTACAGTCATATTTCAGGCATATAAATAGATTAAATACTCAGTTTAATCAAAATCGTTAGAGCCGTTTTTGAGAAAATCGAAAAAAACTTAAAAAGTTGTGAAATAAAGTACCCCCTCCCTTTGAGCAAATTTCATGAAATTTTTGCTGTCACATCGCGGGCTTATACATACTCTAAATACCCAATTTCAGGTTTGCACGGTTTATAGTTTTTGAGCTAGTCTGTTCACACACAGACACACAGACACACAGACACACAGACACACAGACACACACACAGACCATTTCGCGGGACTTGGTTATTTTGACTCAGGGGACCCCAAAACGTGTATTTCCGTTGAAAACCGGAAGTCGAAAATTTTCACGATCGCAATACTTCCACTTACTATATATTTCATATATAGGTAAGTGAAAGTAAAAAAAAAAAGACGATAATTAAGTTATTGAGCCCAATATACTTTTGGTAAGATAGAATCTAATTATTCCATTTTAATTATCTTTTGTATTTAATGTTAATAATTCAATACATGAGATAACCCAGGAGTACAAAATACATGTGGCCCTAGGATTTTTTAATGGCAGTAAAAAATTCGTGGCTATGCCATCCCTGGGATAGGACGTAAAATGGAGGTCCCTAGCCTGTACGATGTCAGGTACTCGTTAAAGATTCCTATTCTAATTATATCTGTATAGGCCTAATTTAGGACTCCCACTGTAGCATCGTCCGATTAGCCTTAGTGGCATAAAGTGACGTAAAAACAAACAAACAAAATACTCGTTTTGAGAAGAAAACAGGTTACATGCTTCATTGCATTCACAGATGATAACATTAGATCCTCCATTTATTTTTCGATTCAAATTTACTTTATATATCTCTAATGTTCGTTGGCCTGATATATAAAAGAAAAAAAATGGGGGATCAAACAATGGAAAAAGTTATTAACGTCTGATTTCATCATTGGATATTTAATTACCTTATTTCAGGTATTAATTATTATTGAAAAGTTTAAATTACAAACTTTCTTATATTTTAGTGCTCACAATTGAACGGAATTATAAATATTAAAGCGTTTTTGAATAGTTCATATTTAAAAAGTATCATGAGTATATATTAGTATAAATTTAAAATACGACCGCAAGGCCTAATGAAACACTAAGTGCCGTGGGAACTCGGGCTGGTGTATGGTAGCTGACTGGATGTACTAATAGAGCTAAATCTACAGCAAACTGATGACCAATTCAAGGCCGAGTTGGACAAAGAACCCTCTGTATGTAACAGTGTAAACAGTAACGCAGCGAGTTTGTTTTGGTAAAAGTTTGGTGCCCAGAGAAAGGTAGCTAAGGTAGATAAGACTGAAAAAAATATGCTATAATTATAAAATAATTTTTTTCATATCTACTCTATCTAATATTCTACACAGCAGAAATAAATATGCCTAATAATAAAAAGAGATAGCTGTATCAAAAGGTGATCAATATACCTAACTTTAATTTCATTCATAACATTTTGATAGTTGTCAATTAAGATAACAAATTGATACTTTATGAAAAAATACATGATGACCTACCCTAATGATAGGTATTAAAATAACTTAACAGATAATAAACATATGTGAACTAAATTAAGCGTTTACTACGTTTATGGCCTCTATCTGTTTTATCTAACAGATTTGAAACCGATAGTCGGACTAGATAAGAGCCGAGGTTTACGACATAAATTTTATCGTAATCGCCGCAGCCGTTCCCATCAGAATTGAGCCATTCCGATGTAAATCCCAACAGCCAGGACAATCTCCTACTTTCATCGACTAATTAAAGGCGATCTTATCCAGCGGTCGAGGATTATGTAAACAAGGAAGTCAGCCGGTAGTTTGCGGGAAGAGATGAGCGAAGACGATAGAGCAATAATAAGAAGGGGCCTTCGATGGACCGGGATGATCGGACTCCTCCAGTTCGGGATGGACAGGTATGCAGATGAGACTCCGTTTCCCATACTGCTCCCTCCGGAGGTGGGGGTCTTCGTGAGCCTCTTACACACGCCACCATTACACCGCCTCCTCCTCGCCCAGTACCAAAAGGAATGCGACGTTTAAGCTGGAAATACACGGCAATTATAGTTTTCGATCCGTAGGTGCAATCAAGTTGTTAGCGTTTTGTGTGTGAGTGTGTATGGCAGGGGAGGGGATAAGAGAGCTAATGTTGATCACTATTATTAGTAAAACGGGCGCTAAATGCGAGGAGGAATGTGATACTTACGCAGATGTTAGTGGTAAGGGGGGCTTCTGCAGGATGTGCCAGACTGGAATATGAGGATATCAAAGTCGTTATACTTTATCTTATGGAACCCAATCGGGGTATAGATAAAATAAACATTATTATGCATATCGACATGTGTACGATAAGCTAATGAATCAGGAAAAAATCCGAAGTTGGAGATATTTTGGCACGGGATCCTATTTAACGTGCTTCATAATCTATTAAATTTTCACGATTCGACCTTTTTCCTTCCTATTTAATTAACAAATTATTTTTTGCGAATATAAATGTTATATATGTGTTCTAGGTAATCATCAAAAACGATCCAATGTTGCGACTATTATCTTTATTATCTATATATGTGGTCAACAACCGGCCCGCTGTAAGATGTGATCCTGGCCGTGAGACATTTTTAAAAACCCAATTAAAAATTAAATATTAAACTTCTAACTCATAATCACTCCAAATAGGGAAGATTATGATTAATAAGGACATCATAACTTCGGTGTGTATAGCCCGCTATCCACTAAAGTTTGGCCCACATCTCAAAGATTGCCCATACCCAGAATAGAAGAATTTGCAAACATGAACAGGTAATGCACTATATGGTATATAGCTAGTATTTTAGAAAAAAAAAATAATACAGCACCAATTACACATTTAACCTTATTTTTAAGAAAAAATCAGAAAGTTAATACTTTTTAAAAGATTCCAAATAGTCACTATCGCCGAATAATAAAGATTCCTTCAATCCATAAAATAGAGCTGAATTAAAGTGGGATCCGTGCGCCGTTTTATTACGATATAAATAGAGCATTATGTTAATCATAGGTAAAGCATATTAATTTTTATTTTAAGAATAGTTTCATTTATTAAATAATATGTTTATCGCGAGCAACATTCACAGTTCTTCAACGAAATCGTAAAAAAAAGAAAAATCAATATATTTAGAGGGTTCAATGTTGTTAGCAAATGACTTTAACTTATTTAATAAGGAAATAATATTTCTTATTGATATATATTATGTTAACTAATATTAATAAATAATGTTTTTAATATTAAATCACAACATATATTAGAGTATTTTTAAAAAGTAATTTACACTTCATACTCAACTAATAATTTACTTACATTATTTTAACAATTCAAAGTATAAAAACATACCGATTTCCAGAGCTCCCTCCGAGAGGCCCAAAGCAGACTGGAAGAGGAACTAATGAAGAAGGATGACTCGACTAATTACCTGTTTAGGTAACACGTGACCTGGTCCACTAATCCCTCCGATTGAGGCTGACGTATTGAGATTGATGTGCCTGGTCAGGATTTATTTATTACCGCCTCTTATGGCACCTCTTAGGCTTTTGGGGAATTTCTGGCAAACTAAGTCCAACGATCCAAGCAATCATATGAGATGAGTGTTTGTTTTAGAAAATGCAATAACCTATTATATACATCAGATTTTAAACACAATTCAAATTACAGCTGTCTTTAGAAGCTCTTAGTGAACTACGATTGGTTCGAATTACCCCTCGTAAACCCAATAGCTACAAATTAGAAGCTAAAATATGTGATTTTTTTAAATATAACTGATTCTTAACTCTCAAATACAGTTGGGAATAAACTGAGATTTGTTTTTTAAAAATGAATTTAGTGGATTATTTTGTAGAAAACAAAAATTGACCGAGTACGAAAAGAACAAGTAGTCATATTGTAACGTTAAACAAAAATAAAAGAAAAACATATGGTTTTATGCTTATTGCTGGAACGATCTAGCAGTTGGTACAAACCTTCATAGCACGTGTTTGTGACTACGATTTTCGAGTACAATCCACGCCGGGGTAGAACATTTCCCGCCAATCCTTATAAGACTGTATATAAGGAGCGAGTGACTGGAAACTTAGTCTTAGTCTTGGTTGTGAAGCTCAAGCCATATGATTATTTGTGTTACAAAGTGATAATTTTTTTAACCTGTTCTAATATTTGTGTAATGGCACTGTTCTAAATAATTCGTATGGCATTGTTAATAGTATATTTTCGTATAATAAATATTTTTAGCCTACAGAAGTGTTACTTGGGACCTCCAACTGGTAGAATCGAATATCACCTCAAGATGTGACAATTGAAGAAGGAGCATTTTAACAGAACTATGAGAAAGCTTCGTCAGGAAAAAATTGAGAATATTACACTGGATTGCTCAGACAATTTGTTAGATATTACAAAATTACCTATTATAAATAGAAACGGTTAGTATAAAAGGTATGCCAAGAATGAGAAAAGATCGGGATCGTGTTTCACTTAATTTTACCATGCGTTTTAAGCTAAGGTGTCGACTATCTGACTCATGTTCGTGAATGTATTAACGACTACGTGAGGTAAGCAATAGTTCTTATAGGTAAAGCAAAGCAGAACAGAACCTATTGAGACACAGGTCCTCGGCATAAAATAAGCTATTCGGACGACCTTCCTCTACCCCTAACGAGGACCGCCAGGGTGCGCTGTTTTTTGTTTTTGTTTATCCACTTACATACATCTTCACCAAGAGCTCTCAGCGAATCGGTCCTCCTGGAAGAGGGAATGTCATTGGACTTTTTGCAGAGTAGCTGGAACAAACGTGACAGCTCCCCTAACAATTCTATTATTCAGAGCTAACCTTTAGACAAGAGGCATTATATATTCCAGCGCACAGGTCCCCGCCGTGTTTAATGAACAAGCTACCCCGCTCACGACCTGGGCTTCCTCTCCCTCTGTGCAAGATCGTCCCGTTTAACCCGGGTCCTTGGGTCGTGTCCTTCTGCTCCCTGCAGTTGCTGCGGTTTGCATCTGCTCACTCGCTGCAACAGCAGCGGCCTATCCTGCTCTCGGATCTCGCTACAAGCACAGACTCTTCTAATGAAAATTACCCGGGAAGTGGAAAGGATTTACCGTTATTATTCTTGCTGAATATAAGTAATTATTAAGTTTTAATAAAGAAAAAAATGGTTAGAAAAAACTGATTCAATCTGCACATATACCCCATTTATTTATTTTCCGAGAACAATTATAAAAATGGATGTTAAATTAAAAGTATGCATTATTTGTTTAATATAATTTATAATTCATATTAATGAATTTGTTTCGACGATATATAGCTATGTTTTGAAGTAAATGTATCGGTTGAAAATATATCTTTGTATTTTAGAAGGAAAAAAGATATTGATTAAATGATGGGCAAAAGAATATTAGGCTGCAGGCAGCAGAAGGATATAAATTTGCAATCTGTAAGTTTGTAAGTAAATAGGAAGATTGATGACGAAATACAAATCAAGGTAGATTTGTGCTACATTCATCATAATCCTAGCCACAATATCTCCTTGCCAAAGGCTAGAGAAGTGGTTGTCGAAAGTTTATCCTCCGGAGAAGATAATATATTCGAACAGATGTAAATCCAACGGCACCTGGTCGAGAGCTGTTTGTTTGTTCTAACGCCACGTCTCCTATTTAGCCTTGCGGTGCCAATTCCTTAATGCCTACCATCGCGGACCGTTCTATTCAAATCGCGACTACCGGACAAAACCCTCGTATATCATCAAGTTGGCAATACCGAACGCAGTAGCTTCCAGGCTGCTTCGATACAGGTCGGCAAACAGATGACAGTATCGAGGAACCAGCTGCGGAGTTCTCGATACTTTCAATGGTTATATAATGCTGAAATAATAAATTTTAAAATATTGCTTTAATGTGATACCTATATATTATTCTTTCTTTATACCGTAATAGAAAAAAGGCTTCACCTCATTAGGCAACAGATGATTTATGCATCCAAACATCCCAATCTTGTTTCTTAAATTGGAAAGGACATCTCGACCAATATGAAAATAGCTCAGGGTCTGACACAGGCATCTCCGTTTTGACACAAAACCTACGCCTGTTACATGGAGTAGTTACATACATTTACATTGCTTTTTTTTCTAAGCTTAAGTCCATTATCTATCTTTTCTTAGTCTGGGGTCCTCTCAGGTATTTATAAGCAAACCATTTCCAAAATTAGCAACCCATATCAAGCACTAATACAGGCAATATATTAGCAACAATGGTGTCGGGGACCGATTGGAGACATCATTAGTTCCCATAACAGTAGCCATGTATTCATCAATTCAAATCAATGAAAGAGTATCACTCATCAATACATCGATGACAACAGTAGCAAGAGCCGGTCGTGGGAACAAAAGAAAGAAGACGCAAGAGTTCTCGCAAGCGCGTGCGTACACAATGACAACCACCGCAGTCAATTACCAATTATCTTCTAGAGTGACAGACAATAGGATGACCCGGTTAGTGAACAATGGACCCTACAATCTTCCCTCATCCCATCCTAATTTTCGATTTCAAGGGATTTGAAGTCTTTAAGTTTCCAGTCCTTTTCCAGATTAGATGGAGAACGCAACATTCCAAGATGTACATATATAGCTTAGGATGAGACATGCCAACCAATACGATTATTGTATTTTATGTCTCATGGAAAAATGAACATAACTTCAAAAATTTATTGTTGCATTATCATTATTTTAAAAAAATTAAAATCCTTAGTTTGTCCACATTCCTCCTTTGTTCCCCGTGGAAGTTGTTTTTAAAGAAATTGGCCGATAAATCTGTTTTAACGATAATATATAACTTAAACATTATATAAATTATTACCAATAAATTCAATGACTCGAAAAAAACAAAAAATGGATTTTATACATGTACCTAAACAAATGTATTTATATACAAACTTTTTTTTTTTCACTTTTTTTAGGTTATTCGCCATTATACGATAGCTAACCATTAGTCACAAGCATAATTGCAATGTAAAAATATTAATTTAAAAGGATATGAAAATCATTTACTGATATAATTCATAGGGAAATTCAACGAGATAGTTAGGCTGGGTTAGTCAAAACCTCAAAGATAGAACCTGGCAATTTTCTACGTGTGGCCTTCTCGTCTCTAATGTTCAGAAATTGTTTATCAGGTGCAAGTTATTACACTTTAGCCATCTATATGCCCCAAACATATTTTTTACTTACACTTACCTATTTAATAACTGTTCGTAATAATTTTCTTGAAAACTTTAATTTTTCAAGTTTATTTTTAAAAATCTGGAAAATTAATGGAAGGTACAAAAAAATAAAATGTATTTAGGTACACTTTCTAAAACGCGATGAAGTACTATATTGAGAAATCCTTCTGAAAGATACCAAGACAGCTATGAGTAACCTTCTTGGTTCCTAGTGATTCAGCTCTAATATTCCTATTAGATATCACATACCGGTGACCTCCTACCACGAAGAACTCGAAGGCCTCATCCACGGCAGTAGATCCGTGAAGGAAAGGCATGTAATCCTCTAGAGGAGGATGGGAGGGGAAGGAAGGCTACCGCACTTGACTATTCATAACAAGATTTCTTTGAATCTGCCGCTCCAACTAACTCAGGCATATCCTTATCAGCCGCATCCCTCCCTGGCACTGTGTGAGGGGACGGTTCGGTAACGTGTGTGCGTTACGCCTGTCTCTCTCTCTACACGTCGTGGGTGGTAAGCCTATCATGTTGATGATGATGATTCAGGTAAAAAATTTGAACATAAAGCTAATGTTATATCTAATTAATAATAATAAGTTAGTATCATGAATTGTTTCAGAAAAATAAATAAACAAAAATAAACTTTACATTATTAAGAAGCACAAATTACATGATCGTGAAAAAAAAAAAAAAAATAAAATAAAAATTAAATTGGATTGTTTCTCTCTAATATTGATTTGAATACTACCGTCGATAGTGAAAGAATCGTTTAAAATTAATAAACTTAATTCCATGCATTCTGCTAACCAACACGGTTTTACTTAATTTAAAAAATATATATATAGTATGGTCTCTCCTTACTTGTTTAGTGTATGTAAGATTAATTAGTTTATTAAGAAAAAAATAATTAGGTTTATTTTTCACATTGAATTGAAGCTTTATATCAAGTCGGGAAGAATTAAAACCTTCAAGTGATACATTATTCGATATAATAAATATATAACAATATAATCAAAATCTCATTAATTCGTTGATTTATTGATCAAGAGGGTGATTTGGGTATATAGAAGCGGAATATTCTTATATTATATATTAAAAAATGAAACGTTAAAAAATCTATTGATAAATACTATGCAAATCAAAATCGGTATTTAATTATTTTAGAGAAATTTTTTTAAGTAATGCCATCTTCTGAAAGAGATAGGAAAACGACGTGATCAATAAAATTAAAATTAAATATATTGTTACGATAATTAGTAATAAAAAATTAATTTAATGTAAGAGCATCTGGTGTATCCCAGACGTGCTATTGATAAATACCATGCAAATTAAAATCTATATTTAATTATTTTAGAGAACCTTTCATAAGTAATGCCATATTCTAAAAGATATAGGAAAACGACGTGATCAATAAAATTAAAATTAAATATATTGTTACGATAATTAGTAATAAAAAATTAATTCAATGTAAGAGCATCTGGTGTATCCCAGACGTGCTATTGATAAATACCATGCAAATTAAAATCTATATTTAATTATTTTAGAGAACCTTTCATAAGTAATGCCATATTCTAAAAGATATAGGGAAATGACGTAATCAAGAAAATTAAAACAAAAAATATTGTTACGATAATTAATAATAAAAAATGTATTCAATATAAGAGCATCTGGTGTAACCCAGACGTCCATGTTGTTAATTATATAGAGCGTTTCAGGAGTCGCTAGTGCATAACGATGCAGCAGCCAATAGTAGGCCAGGGCGGGTAATGATTTACATGTTACCCAGGCAACCGGATAGGAACTGTTTCTTATTGGCTGCCTTTGCCGTCGCCCTGGTTACCTTATGTAGCGGTTTTATTTATGGACAGTTTGTGCTAGGTGAGATATGGTTCTCCTCGGCTCGAAGGAGTTCGGTAATATGTTGTTCCAGGAGGATAGGAAGAAGTGAACGGGAACATGGAACGCTCTGCCATGGGTATTACTGCTTGATTAATGTGTCTGCTTAGCCTCAATTACATTTATCCTGGTCAAAAGCAGTCTATCAAATAAAGTTAGCACATACCAAGAAATTACGCCCTTTTAAAAATTATATGCGCCCCCTTTTCCTTCGTATGAGTCCTCTACTTTGTTGTCTAATGTAATAAAGTTAAGTCACCGCTAGTAATGAATTTCTTAGAGATAAGAAGTTTTATGAGAAGTCCAGGAGGTTTGGTCTTAAAATCGTCAATACAATAATTTTCAGTTCGATCTAGTTTTCGATATTTTTGATATTTTTTTTTTATCTGGTTTACACGCGCTTATAAGTGAAAAATAAAGTTAAATAAAAAAAAATAATTAATTAATGACAGCCCCTAAAGATTTTTCCACTACTTTTCCTACAAGCAATACAATACATGTTACAATAATACAAAAATATTTTTAGTACAAACTTTTTTTTATCTCTTTGGACGACGGTTTGATGAGTTATAAGGAAAAATATAAAAATACAGTTGATTTTAAACGGATGATAAATTTGTTTTGCATGGTTTAATTTTTTGAATTCCCCCAACTGTCTTCCCCAAATGATATTTTTAATATTACTGAGCTGCTCTTGTAGAAAGTTACATTATTTAAGTTAATGATATTGACAAATATTTATGGAAGTATACAAATTTTACTAATATATTTATTTATAAAATCGCCAACTTATAGCAGCTGAGGTTACAACATTGCAAGGACCACACCAGATGACTCACATAACGGAAGGAAAACAAGAATAGATTTACAATAGCTGTTACATTTTCAACAACCCGTGACCGGAATGCCCAACAAAGGTAGCAGATAACGACTTGCTCCTCATCCGTTACTGGGTAACATGTTAATAGTGACCCAGTAAACAGCTCGTTACCGAGGGCTGTCTAGTTCAAGGAACAGCCTCCTTGAGCTGAGATATATCTAGCTTTGGGTTCCTACTGTTAATAGTACATGTCAGTTCGTTTGCAATTACATAAATGTCACTGCTGTCATCTGAATATAAACACCATTATCAGCGACACGTAAAAAAAGTTCGTGTTTGTAAAACCTGTTAAAAATAAGCTAGAGAAAAACGGAAATCATGAAATAATTAGACCTTATTAAACATTCACACTTTAGTTTTTATTAATAAAAATATAAGCTACAAATTTCATATGTCATTTCTACAAGTATTTAGTTGGGCCTCAAGTTTATTCCTTATCCCTTCATTAGGAACTCTGGGCATCATTTATATATTACCAATATAGATATAAATGAAACGTACGGAGGATAAGGAAAAGGGTTATTGCTTTCACTTTCAACGATAATCCATATCTGAATAATTGCTGCATAACTGCTTAATCTAGATTTATTATAACGATCAATAGGGAGTTTATAAATTAAAAAATCATTTCGCTTCTCATTTTGTGACGAAATAAAAGTATTTGTAAATATTATTTATCAAGGTAGGTATATAGTTATTGCAATATAGGTAAATTTTAATTTTAATGTAATTTATTGTTTATAGACAAAAATAAAATTAACGCGTTTTAATGATTTTCCTTATGTAAATCCAACTGAACCCCTCGAGGCTAAGACGAGCTCCCCAGTCTGTCAGCGACGTGGAGGCGAGCCGTTAGTCCGCAACAGGAACATCACAGAGGCAGAGATCGATTCGGAATAGAATCGAAAAATTGTTTTGGAGCCATCAGTGGTTTGAAAGCAAACGACGGGCAAAGCAATGACTGAGCATTCTTGAGTGACGCAGCGATATAACACAATGGATTAGCGGTACAGCTCTCGAAACCTTTAATAGAATTTATTGCCTAAACAAAAACATGGCTTCCAGTCTCTTCTTGACGGCTGTCTTTTGGCGAAGAGGGGGCTGCTCATCCTTGTTGTATAAAAATCGGTGGAGCCAAGACAGAGGTTCCTAAACGCCCAATGAGCGCGCAAGAGACCTGTCTTCCCAGCACTGGGAACAAGTTAATGATTTAGGTAACTTAAAAATGGTTGAGCTAAGATATTCAATTGAAATAAACATAAAAGTATCCTAAAAGTACAGAGTGGTCCTAAAGAATTTCTGCTATTCTTTCAGATGGAATCTGGGTATTAAGGCAGCTAATGTTTTACAAGAATCTATCGCAACCTGAATTTAAGAAACACAAATTTAAAAATATCAAGTAGGACCTACTTATTCATATTAATTTAAATGAATCTAGTAAAAATGGAAAATATAATATAAAAAGTTGATCGATAGAAACTTTAATTTAATAAAAATATAATTCAAAAGTGTAACTCGATGATCGTAAGGAATGAATATATATATATATATATATATATATATATATATATATATATAGTTCTACGTTTCACATTTTTTTCGGGTCCGACCTACCAAATTCTAATTCCAAAGAAAATCTTTTAATTTCCCTATAAAAATCGAATAATTTCCTAAGCCAAGAAATCCTTGAGGGCGCCTTGGCTTAGGATAGTTCTGCCAGTTTTAAGAATTAATTTTTAAATCGTTGGGGGTTGTTCCTAATTTGTTAAAATACTTTTTCCTTAAATGGAAACTGAAGACTGGGATTAGTGAAGTCAAATCTGGTAATTATCCAGGAAAACCTGTCGGAAACTTAGGTAAGATTTTTTATTTTTCAGAATGTGCTTTTAATAAATCATGAAAATCATTTAATTTAACTAAATAAGTGGATGAAAAAACATTAATGTTTTCTAATCTTTATGTTAATCCCACAGATATATTCTTGTTTTGCAAGTTAATATTTTTTATTCTTTCCCAGTTGAATTTACATAAAATCAAGTCTTTGATGAAATATCCCGAACCATGATAATATGCCAATGAGCCTCTAAGAGCTTCCTACAGTTCAAGAGGGAATACTTAGCGTAATTATAAGAGAAGAAAGAAGTGGAGGATCTATTGGACCATATTAAAGCCATTTCTAAATTGGCCCCGACTAATGGAGTTTCATATAAGGGCAGTGGTTTTGGTTTATTGTTTCTTTTCTTTTGTTCTCTTTTTTTTTTCTTATCCGGAGGCAGGTTGATGTCTTCACAAGTACTTTCCTCCACCTGACTCCACTCAAGCGGCACGGCGAACCCTCCACCCAACAGGTAATTGTGCTTGAGTACCCAGGGTCATTATTTTTGGTTGAGAATTGAGAAGTGGTCATACAGGCTGTTTAAAAAAATCGAGCGAACAACTACACTTTCCAACCAAGTTTTCCTGTATCCCTACTCCCTGTCAGTATATCCCTGATACCAAAACATCTTATTTTTTCCTTCTTCTTCTTTTTTTTTTTAAAACGTATTCACTCCTTTGAATATTTTACTCCTTTCAGTCTATTATCCCGACTATCAATGCCAAGCCAAGCCCGGAAACTGAGATTTTCGACTTATTTATGCTTTCATTCGACTTATAATCTCAACTAAAGATTTTTATTAAAAATTGAAAAATGTTATAAAATATTACTGTATTATTATATCAAAATATTACAGCAAGAACATATTTGTAGGAACATATTTCATAATAGGTATATAATTAAACATTTTAATCTTTTAAGTCTGGAAACAGAAATGTTTTTATTGTTTCAAATTTTACAATAAATCATAATTTTTTTATTACCGTTATTTAAATTACAACTCGGGAAAATATTTACCCAAAACAGTCCAGATAATGGAATAGACGTCCTGATCACCGTCGTTCTACTATAATATGATTATGAGGCGAAAATAGTACTTTGGATCCTTTTTTGTCATATTTTTTTTTACATGTACTTGATACTTTTGGGTAAGTCATAAGGTTAAGTTAAAAGCTAAAAATATGTTTAATAGGCGGAACAAAAGATAATGTCAGTATTGTTAGCATTGTTATTTCACATAATTTCATCATTAAGGAAACTTGAAAAAAAAAAAAAAAATAAATAAAGTAATAATAATCAAATGTAAAATGTAAGAATGTAGGTATATGTAAATAATACCTACAAATAAGATTGAATAAAGAATGGTATATGAAAGTAAAAAAAAATAGTATGTATCGCGCACTGTACCAATGTTGTATAGCGAAAAAAAAAACCACTGATATATCAGGGAACTTAATTTACAGTTTAAGAGTAGGATGAAATTTGTTCAGATATAGATCAATCAGACAATTTTAGCAGATCGTTTTAGGTACCAACTGATTTTTTTGTCTGTTGGAAGAAGAAAAAAATATAATTTTTTAAAATATTAAACAGTTCTTTCTGATTTATTAATATACAAACTCATAGGTATATAACTTCGAGCTTGTTATTTGATATATTTATTAACATTGTTGTTATATACAGTTCTTCCATGTTATTAATATTTTACCTAGTTTTTAATTTTTAATAATTAGGTACATATTTAATTATTAATTAATCTTTAGTGGGAAGTTAACTCGTCTTACTTAACCCTGGTTAAGACCTAAACAGGGATTTAGCAACACCGTGATACAAGTATCATAATTGGTGTATTATTTCAATCATAACTACACACCAAACCAACAATCCTTAACACTACAGATTGGTGCATAGGTACATTCAAATGTTGAATCTAACATTTGGCAATGGAATAATATTTGTTTCCAACTCTGAAGCTTATAGATAGGTACATATGCTCCAACAAGCACTTAAAATACATTAACAATTTTTTCTCGTGCGAAGTACGCCATAACCCATTGTTAACAAGTAAGGCATTCTGCTCATGCGGAAGTTGTTATGTGTTTTAAGTGCTTGCTGGGACATGCCTTGTATATCATCGATTCCAAATGATTTAATTGAATCGAACATATTTTATTTTATTTATTTAATTAGGTACACTTAAGATGCATATAGTGTATACATGATGTGATTCAGATTTTGATGAAGAAAATTTAGCGGAATGAATGTTGCTCTTAAATGACAGCTTTTTTTTTTTTTTTTCTTTTTTAATAATCCTTGTAATAAGAACACAATGTTAAATGGCCTTTCGATAATTCTTATGAAACCTTTAAACAGCTAAATTCAGAGTTATTAACTTGATTTAATTTGATCGAAACTCAAGTATTTTTCAAAATTTTCATTGAAACCCTTTTGGCTTAAAGTAACTGAGAAAAGTTGAAATATTTTCTTTAGAGAAAAATGGAGCATCTTAAAATATTTTACATGAATTGACTAAAATTAAATATGTTTTATTTTACTTTTTTTTTTAAGTATTGAAATTTAGAAAACAAACCTAAGGCGAAGAATTAGTTGAGTAACGATATAAAATAAATGATGGATAAGGTACTCACCTTGCTGGAAGTAGTTGGCCTTCCTCACGTAGACGCAGACGAGAGCCATGAGCTGGAGCTGGGAGAGCCTCTGCCTGGTCGAGGGGGGCAGTGGGAGCAGGTCCCTCAAGTTGGCGATCTCGGCGTTGATCAGGTCCCGGCGGAGCTTGCTTGCCCCCTTCGTCGACTTCGCCGCGTCGAACCTGCGCAAGAAAAGGGTGCAAGTTCAGCTTTGCTGCTTAATATGGATAGCATTCGGTAGTTGTTTAGTTATGACGAACATTTAACAATGCAAAGGTTCTTCTCTCTATCAAATTATAAATCTACCTAAATAGCATAGATCAAAATGATAGAGAACTTTTCTTATACTATGCCATTTTTTAAAAATAATTACAGTTACACTTAGATATTTTAAATATATTTTATCTTGTTAATCTTTGAGATACATTATGACACATGAGGCTTTTACGGTTGGACATTCGTTGATGCTAAATAATCCTCATGAACGCCTCTACCAAAAAAGACTTAAATCTTTACGAGCCTACGATATGAACGCCATCTACTAATGTGAAAGCGCATTACAACAGTCATTAATAGTTATTATCGCAAACCGAGGGTCGTATTTCAGACGCTTTGCCAACTGCTCTTCTCGTCGTAAACTGCTGTGGAGCGGAATTTTCTTTGCCATTAAAGCCCGTCCTAAATCACACGGCCCTTATTGATTCCTCACAAATACAATTAGAGCTGCTTGCTATTGCTGGCCATGAATCATGCCCGAGTATACATATCTCATTAACCCTCGCTGAGCTAATGTATTGTGCCCAAGATAAGATATTGGATAAGACTGTCTCCTTCGCTATAGTTCTCTACTAATTATTCTAATTCGTGACCTGGGACAATGAGAATTATATGTTTCTTTTTTTTTGCTAATTTTTTTTTTTTTTTTTTTTTTGTACCGGTGGTGTATGGCATCGCATGGAAACATGCATAGTTAATTAGATTATTAGTTCGATAGGGTAATACGGGGCATGGCTATTTAGTAAGGCAATAAGTCGGGGATAACGGAGCGCGGCCCTATACCTGGATGCATATGGTGAAAGGTTTTCTGTTCTTTATCTCGACAAGAGCGAGGAATTGTATCTGATCTTGCGGATAAATTAGTACGGAAGATTAATGGTTATATCGGACAGGCTGGCCACTAAGGAAGAATTTTCAACAGCAGGTACCAATTGAGTTCTATAGTATTCAGACTCATATGATGCAAAAGTGGTATGACTCATTTTAAAATAAATGATTAATTTATTTATAGAGTGCATTGATTTCATGCTTTTTAATAATTGCATACGTTTGTGGTAAGATTTTTTCTAATATAAAGCATTAATTTAACATTTAATATCATCTTTCCTTAAGAAAGAAACGACGAAAAACTGTTTCACTTTACTGATTACCGCACGAGTACGAAAACAAGAATATTTGGGGATTTTCTGAGATTTAACTTTTTTTTTTTAATGTTGTATCAATAGGGGATCCTATAAATTCCTATTCATGCCAATATTTTTTGCATTTCAATTTTCACGGTAATGACTTACTGCTACGTAATTATCTAAACGCATAAGTAACACCATCTACACTAGAATAAACTATAACTCCTATGAGAGACATCACTTAAGACATGCGGAGAGTAAACGCATCCGTCACTGTTGGCAGAGAAATGCAGGACAGCTAGGAGCACTAAGGAGTCAAGAGGCTGGCTGCGGATCTGCGAGCTCCAGGACCCATTACCAATCCCGACATTAATTACCTACACTCGATAGACCAAGGACTTACGAAATTGCAGTGAAATGTAGACGTCCCTTAACGAATGGTCGGAAGGCGATTTATATCGATTGTCGGCTACGATATTTATCGATCCAGGAGGAAAGGTATTATAGAGATTAACTGCAACTTCATTGAGGCTGAACCTCGATTGATCTAGCAAGTGATTAAGATCCAGTGTTTTGTCTTTCCTCAGGAAGCATAATATTAAATTTACTTAAACCAGGAGTTCTATTTTGGTTCGAATATATACAAAATATATATATGAAGAAACAAAGTTGAGTAAATATTTTTGTTCTAGAAGTTTATTTTATTTTTAGTATTCTTAAAAATCACGTGATTACGTTAGTTAGTAAGTCAGTAGCTAAAACATATTCAAAAAGTAACCAGCAATGAAAAAACTGCCGCGTTTCAAGCAACAAGCCAATTTGTTGTGTAAACCGAAACTTTCATCAGTAACAAACGTTTTAGTTTTGGAATGAAAATATTTTAATTATATGATAATAAAAAAGTCATGTTTGGAAATCAATGGAAAATGTTTATCGGATCACTTTACTAAATTGCTGATCTTAATAGACTACCAGCAATTATTTAGGTAAATTATTTTAGCTTGGTATATCGATCATTTTATATTTAAATTTTTCAATGATTTTTTTCTACCTATATCTAAGCTGGTCTTAGTAACAAATTATTATGCATCTAGGCTATCTCTAAATATCTAAAACACATCATTCAACTCTCTACGCATCTGGAGTAGTTTAAATAGAATTTTTTTTTTTTGTAAATGTACAACCCAAGGTCGTGTATTTGGGGTCGAATTGTCATATTTCGTGAATTACTCACAATATCGAAAACATGTTCCTATATAGAACATACTTACGTTTATATCTAATAAAATATTTAAACAAAAGAAATACTTCGCCTTAAAGAACACATAAACTATTACAAAAAGCTTAAATGGCCCAATTCCATTTACTGTACAAGGTACGATAAAATAGAACCTCGTATTTCGCTTCTTTTCTCTCTTTTTTTTTTTCCGGCTCGCCTATATCCCTCATGAAGCTCTTTAATTGGGAATGGGCAGTTTTGGCTGATCCTGGAAGAGGCTTTCCCACCCCTGGGATGGACATTCCTCCCAAGCAGCTAACGAAGGCAACATATAACTCCGGCCCGGGGAGGCAGAACCATTCCCATGTAAAGCAGCCGGCCTCTTCCAAAAGTTTAATTAGTCATTACTAGGAAATTATTCAGATATTTGGAAGTGTCTGTCAGCCAGCTCTTTTTCTTTTTCCCTCCCTCTCTTTCCTTTATTTATTTTATCTCCTCCCGCCTTTTTGTCGGTTCGGTTTTAGTCGATGTATGGGAATCGATTCGACGGTCGGATATCGATTCCAGCGGACCACTTACCCTTTCGGATTTGAATAAACGGCCTTCCACACTGCTCGTTACTGACACCTTGTCTTATTAATCTCCCTTTCGGCCTTTTTTAACTTTCCATCTTTTTCTGTTCTAACTTCCTTCCTTTTCGTTTATGGCTCATTGAATCCTGACGTAGTGGAGTATTTCGTAATTTGAAGGGTAATAATCGAACAATCAAAGTGTTATGACTATGGTTTAGGAAATGATTCTATCTTCATTGCCTCCTTTATTATTTAAAATAAATAGGCAATCAAAGAAAATATACCTAGGTGATACAAACCAACCTTGGATTTAAATGCAAAAGATTAAATACTGAATAACAATTCAACTAAAGTAAAACCAGTAAAGCATTTAAATAGAACTATAAACGCCAATACTCCTAATTTTAAATTTGCATATTCGGAAAGATTGTAAGATACAGATAGATAAGAAACCCGGTCTTAATATTTGAGAAGGAAGTCAATAGCGTAGGTGTTACCAAATAAAATAACCAATTTGTTGATAAATAAAATTTTATAAGAGGCTTGATAAAACGTAGCACCACGTCAATTACTTCGATAATTGAGGAAACATATTTTTCAATGTAGGTGTAATTTAAAAGGAACATGGAATAACACCAAGACCATATTCGTCCTATTTCTTCGTTTCACAATGGCTTACAACACAATGTTGAAATCGAACGATACACGAAGCTTGCGACAAGCCCCAGCTAGGAACATCGGTTGCTTCTTGTTTTTTCCGCGCTTTGTGTAATTTCTTTTATGCAAATAAAATAAAATAAAAATGTTTTGGTTTCTTATCAAATTCATGTAAATCATAATCATCCTCCTAAACTATACATTTTTTCATTAGTTGTGTCACCAAATTTTAAAATGATTGGAAAAATTTATAAAACACCTACCTCTGATGTCGCAAATACCCGCTCAATTACTTTAAGAACAATTTTTAATTAAAACTCAGCAAAGTAATTGATTGAATGAATATCGTTTAATTTTTAATTTAAATAAGTAATTATTTTTTAGTAAATATATATACTCGTAATTGTATTGGTAAGAATAATAATATTGTATGACAAAATCATTCTTATGTATACTGTTTTATTCAATTTCAAATCTCCCTAATAATTTAGTTTATTCTCGAATGTTATTTTTGACCTGTATGTTATTTTCTCTTATTAGGCGATGAAAGGCCTAATAAGAGAATAGAAAGAGAGAATAAGAACTTTATATACATATTGGAAGGGAAATAATTGTTTGATAAAAAGATCAATTACAAGCAGTAACAATACAAAGAAATCAATTATAAAGAAAAGTTCCAGCTAGTGAAATTTTTCATGACATGGATACTATCAGTTCCAATAGATATAATCAAAGACCGATAAAATTAGTAATAAAAAAATTAGAAATGATTCTAAGACAGCTATGATTACATATTTATTTGAAGAAAAGGTTGGATGAGAAAATATTAGTACATCGATAAGAAAGTGATTAACAAGATATAATGAGGGGGTCATAGAAGTTCAGTTACAGATATGATATATTGTTAAATGTGGTAAGTAATTCGATTTTTATAGTTTTGGGGAAATTCCAGGAGGTTTTTATGGAGATGGGGGGAGGGCAATATATGATTGATAACCCGAGGATAAAACCCGGAGTCAAGGGGTGATTAATTAATAATATTCTGAATAAATCCCCCAATCTCGTTGCTGGCCCGTGAAAACCCCCCCCCAAAAAAATCCAGAAGATTTGACGTGCTGAAAGCTTTACAAGATGACTCATTCAAGTGTATATTAAAATACAAAAGTGGCAATAACTAGCAATATTTGAGTAGGTATAGTGATACTAAAACAAGGATTGGTAGTTACATTTATGGAAACACTAACACGGTTAGAAACTGATTCCAAATAGTGTAACAACAAAGACTTTAAGCAAAAGTATTACAAAGTACCAGAAAGTAAATGTAGAAGAACCATAGAGGTAATATTAAAATCGACGATTTTGTAAAATGAGTAAACGCCATTTAGCGACTTCACAGGAAACACCTAACACGTTACTGGTATTTTTGGTTCATTTTATCCCTGACGAAGACCCACATGTTAGGGTCGAAACGCAGGCAGTTAAAATAAGGAAAACGTTATTGACTGACATTCCTGACAGTTATTTATCCCTGAAGATAATTTAAGAAAACTGTCAACCATTATCCAACTCTTAAAAGAAAATCTAAACCATAGGTTCATTAAAAAAAAAAATCATATAATACAGCCTTATCTTTATGCATATCTAAATGTTCGTCAGGTAATAGTGTACACACATACATAGGCGCCTACTCATACACAACGGATCCAGCGATCCCAACCGAAAGCGGAGCCGCTGAGGCGTAAAGGCAATTTATCAGAAGATTGAATCGTATAATTAGCCGTGGCCATTTGCTCTCTCTGAGGCAGTCAATAAAATATCTCCAAGAACAGCCCGGACTACGGGGAGATCAGAGGGGCCGATCCTGTGCGTAACGAGGCTATGTGCGAACGGTAACCATAATGCACCCTCACTCTGCAGTACTTATGTACACCTTACTAATTGCCAAGACTTATGGGCTGCTTAGGATAAAGTAAGGTCGAGGAAAGGATCAACTCAGATCTCCATATTCCATCGTATTTTCTTGCAGAAAGCACGATCATCCAGATGAATAAATAAGCGAAAGTAATGGTAATCTATGAATTAAGCATGCCACAATCCTATTCCTATTCCAACGCTTTAAAATCCTTCAATTTTTCCATTCTA
The DNA here is from genome assembly GCA_911387785.2 of Aelia acuminata. Classification (NCBI taxonomy): domain Eukaryota; kingdom Metazoa; phylum Arthropoda; class Insecta; order Hemiptera; family Pentatomidae; genus Aelia; species Aelia acuminata. Next base: position 51,276,293 of record OU426978.1, on the reverse strand, counting down.
CGACATTTACTTGTCAACTCAAAGTCATCGAAAGATTCTTTCTTTTTTTGCTTATATAAAGAAAACAATTATAATTGTAACTTTTTTTTCTAATACCTTGTGGATGGGTAGATACAAAAAAAAAAAAAAAAAAAAAAAAGCCAGTATGAAGCTAAATCTATTGTTATTTAAGTGATTTTAAGTAAGCAGGAGGTAATAAGAAAGCAATGGATGAGACTACAGATAACAACTAAGTCATTACTGCAGTATCCAAACCTCAGGAAACGATAGTGAAAACATTTGCTTAATGTAAATGATTCGTAATCTGCCGAAGTAAGTTAGAATTGATTATTTGAAGGAAGTAACATCTATAAATGAGAGTCAATGTATGTTAAAAGAAAATTACTTTGAGGTAATATTTAACCAAATAAAAAACCACATAAATTGTTACACAGCGGATGCAAAGCAGATATCAATAAGGTCAAACCTCAAATTTAGATTGGTCTTGACACTTAAGCTCAAAGTCCATAGTAGTTTACTTTTCATTCCCAGACAAATCACGGATTGCCTCATTTATGTAGGTGAGTAATTCAATTGCATTGTAACAGGAAGTCCTAGATATCCTAAACCAGACAACCGTGGGTGCTATCACTTCCATTCATTTTCATAAATTAGATAGAGAAAATATATTAAATATGGTGCATATGTTCATGCTTGATTTGAAATAATAATCCATGGCATTCTCTTCCAAAACTACACGTGTTTCCATTTCGACACCATTCCCTTGTTGGAAATGCTAATGCTTTGAACAGAAATGGATTAAGCTGTGAGGGTAAGGTTCAGCGGAGTCACAGGCAATTAACGAGCTAACATATGCAAAGGCTCGGTCAGCCTCTTGTGCAACTGGCATCTGATCGAGTGCTCTTCGTCCCCGCTCTTTGGTTCAAATCAATTAAATTCAATTTTTTAGTGCTATGTCTTATACTCTGAACAACCTTTATAATATATTGTATGAATACATAATAAATAACCTCCATAATTTACTTGCGAAATACTAAAAACAACGGAAAAATACGATTCTCCAGTAGAACACCAATTTAGCAGTAGCAAGATACGACTTTTCTATTTTCAATCCTTTTGAATGCGGTATTTATTGATCTTAATGGTCGAAAGCTTGCCGACTTCATGAAAATATTATGCAATCACGCAATTAAAGTAATTTATACCAGGCAGATAAAATATTCTCGACTTCCTTGAACAATGGTAAATATAAGTGTGAGCGGTTTACCCTCGGGTGGCGTAGAGATCTCATGACATCATGGTAGATCCTGCAGATAGTTCCTTCCGAAGATAATGCAGGATAACATAGCTATCGGTTTTAATTAGCCATTTAACCTGTCGGCTAAGGTGACGTGTTAGGAACGGATTAATAAGAGGAGAGTGAAGGGATCGAGGTATAGTTACGAGTATAAGAATAGAAGCATCTTTCTTCAGGATATAATTCCAGAAGTATGAGTTTCAATCATCCTACCTATCCTAGATCACCAGAATCTACCATATACCCATCTCACCAGAAGTTTATATATGTAACCACTGTCTCAATTCATCCTAGAGAACTTTCAAGAACTTATCTCTATCTTTTGTTGGTAAGATTAAAAAATGTCTTTCTGCCCATGCCCTTCTAGTGCCTTACACATATTACTTCTTTGGAAGTGTCCTAGGTCCAAATATTGCAATTCCAAGTTTTCCGGAAGATATCTACTTTTTTGTTCTTTATTATTCTTGTAAGAAGTGGAATAAGTACCTTTAACTCTATCCTTTTCAGCTAAATAGTTTTCTGAATCCTAAAAATTGCTATAAGGGTAAGTGTATAAACCTGTTCTAAAAACCATTCTCGATAATTGATTATTTATTGGGCTAAGTCCAAAAGTAGAGGCCTTCAAGCAATTATTTTGCTGATTGAAAGACAAAAAATGAGTTTAAATTTTGATTTAAGTGACGTACTTTGATAATATTTGCTTTAAACCCACTTTACACCAAATATAAATCGACAAGTGTGGCTATAATGCTTCCCAATGAGGTTAAATTTTGTAATTGAGTACTGTACAAAATACCATTGACCAAACTTGGATATATTTTTGCAAACGGCTATGAAGAGGAGAAGGACGAAGAATACAATTAATTTATAAATTTTTGACTCACGGCTAAAGTTTACAGAAATGATGAATAAGGTAGCTAAGTACTATTTGTAAATTCATCCACACCCATAACAGGATTAGATTCAAATGAAGTCATATAACAAAAACCTAATTTTTCTCTTTCCTAAATATAACAATCAATCTACATAAATTTACTATTTACATGAGATTTCATTATAAATAAACGGACATAATAATAAACTTGATTATGGTATGGCCAAGGCTCACTAAATACTGAACATTAAGTAAAAAGTAGCTGGATGAGATCGTAAATGAATTAGCTCTTAAATGAAAGAAACGAGAAAATTTAAGAGATCAAATAATTTTTGATTTTTAAATCAATATAACTCATATAAATCACGATAACTCATTCATAAATACATGATGTATTATATGTTTATATATCTATAAAAAAAGACTATACCTACTTACATAAACACTCTGGTGTAATGATTGCAGTATTTTAAACAATATAAAAGTTAATGTTTAGAATTCATTATTAATAAATAAATTTGGTAAGAATACTAAAATAAGGTAATTTTGCAATTCAGGCCCAATTTCCCTGAGAGATGAACGCGGTGAGAGAAAGAGAGAGCACAGACAGGGTCTTCTCCCGGAGAACCTGCCTCGATTTGAATTTCGTGACTATTTAAGTTGATGCAGTTAGTGGGGATACCTGGCATTATCCTCCGGCTCCTTGGACGGGATATTTCATTATCTTGTACGCTACAGGTCCAGGGGACGAGGAATGTTGTTCTGGCGGTAATGGTCCATGCTTCGGAGAGGAGGACAACAAGCGTGAATTGGGGTCAACACTTGTTTCTATACGATAAATAGATTCCTTTAAGACACAATTATTTCATAGAAAATACAAAAATTTTGAGGAATGAATTGAAAAATATTAAATTAATAACTCTGTAATATAATGATATAATAACAAAGAAACAAGTTATACCAGTACAACCTTGCACCAATCAATGACCTTATGCTCAGTGCTAAGTAAAGAGGTACTGACTGCTTCTTAGGAAGCAGTTGCGAAGGTGGTGATCTGATTAAAATCACGCCCAACTGCTATTTATTTCCCTTTATTAATTAATTAATAATTATTACCCTTTTAAAGCAGTACCCAACCACTACAGAGGCTGGGTAAGCAGCTTGAGTTGCCCCAATCCAGAATCAAATCTTGGTTATTGTAAAAAAATAAATAACTGCCTGCCAACTGAATTATAACAACATAGTAACCCATTCACTGCAACGGCCGGCTGAAGAGCTTGATGAGCTATGCTGGCTGGATTCAACCACCACCAACTGGAGGACATCGAAGAGCACACCCCCGGGCTACAGATTCGGCCAGAGGATAAACGCCGTCCTTGGCATTCTTCATCAACCGGTATGGTCTGACCACTTTCCTATATCACATTTAGTATGCATTCATATTTCTCACACCTTTTAAAATGACTCTGTTGTATAATAATATTTATTTGATATCTCTCACATTTATAATGTCATTACTTACAATTTAACGAGGCCTATTGGTGGTCGATTAATAAAGCTTTAATCCTTCCGAGGCAGTTTTCATGAAGAATTAAAAAGTAAAAGGTGTGCAAATTCTTAAAAAAATATTTTACATATTATATAAATAATATTCATGAAGATTTGTTTCCGGTTTTTAAATCAAAAATTGAAGTCTACCCGCTGATAGCGTGAAGATTTGTTGTAAGAACAAGTGTGAAACTTGTTTCTTCCGTTTATAATTTGTCAGGCACTAAGAGAATTTAGTAACTGTAAATATTATATTGTTAAAGGGAAAAAAAAATTTCCACGACTAGAGGTATGCAATACTTTCATATAATCTTAGACCAAGAATGCAAGCGCCATTGCATGATTGTAGAAAATTATATAAAAGTATAGATTCGATGATTAAAAAATTGGAACGATAGATTTTTGCTAAATCATAGATGCATGTTCTAGGAAATATCGATTTTTTCCTTATGCTGCGTTATAGTTAGATATAAATCGTTGTTTCATTGCAACTTCAGCGGACAGCGTAGTACTTTAGGAGACTGCATCGACGTCGAATTATATCGAAGGCCACATTGGAGTCTATCTGAGAGCGGTCATTCTAGATCGTTACGTCCAATAAATACCCGAGCAGTAACTCAAAAGAATCACAGAAAATAAGAGAGGCCGCTGATTGGAGGAGCTGTACCTCAGCCATTGTGAGCACCCACAACCGACACTTACCGAGACGGATAATTGCCTGCGTTACCTCCTGAGGAATCCAGTTTATGCAGCGAACAAATAAATGCCGATTTATACAGTATGTCCTGCGAAATGGTACCAGGCATAAAGCACGATTAGAGACAGCCCCGGCACAAAGGAACAGCCGCCAGGATTAGACTTAAGAGGAGGACTTATGCGAGAGTGTAATGTCGTCTTGGACAATGGTCTCTACTCCGAGCCCGCCATCTTACTGTTATTGCCGCTACAACTCCGCCGTCTTTGAAGGCCTCTCTTGCCGGCGATGGTCTGAGGAGAAGACTCGGTGAGGTGGACAACGCACGGTGGGAAGGTTTGGGTGGAGGCTTGGTTTGGAAGAAGTTGGCAGCTATTGGCGAAGATTTAAAATTTTCGTTTGTTTATATTTAATTACTAATGAATTAAAATACATTAGGTTAATTCCTTTTTTTTATTGCTTTTATTTTATTTATTTATGTTTCCCATGTAGATTGGCACCTGCGCTGTGGCGCATCGAGCAAATTTGGTCACTGCTGCTTTTGACTCTGACTTTCTTGCATTATAATTTACTAAAGTAAGAGATCTCTTGGCCACCTTCGTTTCAGTCGACGTCGAGGCTGACCAGGGACAGGAGGAAAGAGAATGGATGAGTGGGTTAGGGTGATGTAGTGTTGAAGAGTGGAATGTTTGATATTTGTCGTGTATGAAAGACTTTACTGTCGGTATGTTCCTAGGTAAATTCCTAAGTGAAAACTATAGACTATTAAATGTAGGTTAACAAACTAGCCTTTCAACATTTCGCCGATTCCAACACATCACAGATGCGTAAACAAACTGTAATATATATTTCACCAACAATCCAAAACAGACAGAAAACCGAACATTAATTCATGACATCTAATCAAGTACCCTACAACATATAGTTTGCGAATTTGAATTAGTAGTTTGTTTTTTTCTATGATATTGCCTTCGTTGGTGAATTGACGGGTCAGTTTGTTTCCATCCATTTTCAATTTTTCTAATTATATCATAATATATATTCTCAATTTCTTTTATGCTTGTCTATTGAGATACAATAGAACGTACAATTAAATAATTATAGTATAGTCAATAGCCTCTTTATGTTTGAATAGAAAAATTGATAAATATATTAAAATCAATTACCATTCGATAAATCTTAAGAGATTGACTTTGCATCTAATATTAATTTTAGCTAAAATAAAATAGTGTTAGGTCATCTCTCTGTGATTAAAATTATGTAGTCGATGATACTTGAATAATAAACCGTACGTTTTAGTGCTTAAATTTGAAACGTAGGCCATTCCGTCAAGTAATTGCATAGATATGATTTAAAAAAAATATATTCTACATCAACAGCTTGATCGAAAGCAATCGTCGGCCAAGTTCCATCACAGAAAGCGGAGGACGGAGGATCGACCAAGGCCGTTGAAGTGTTCACATCACACACAGGTATTTATCATAGCCTCGCCAGGCTTCACATCTGAAATATGCCTCCTGAATATGAAACGCGTTTCGTCCACTTCCGTACTTGTACATACAATTTTACAATCAATGAAACAATCGTAAATAAATGATTCATAGTTTCTGGTAACCATCATATCGTTACTACAGATGAATGCGCATATTTTATATTTATGAAACATCAATTTCGCCATATTTCTATGACCTAGGAATCATTTGATCTCGTCTTTATATTGTTCAGGTGATCAATTACTGTTGTTGATTAAATATATAGTGCCTCATGTTTTTCTCAAATTAAATGTCTTATGCCCATTAATGCATGGTGTACTAAATAACTATATACTGCATTACATCACATGGCAATAAAAAGTTCCTATAAACCATAATCCTGACTCGCTAAGACCTTATCGACAGTCCGACGCTGCCAGCTTACATTAAATCATATTAAGACGGAATGCAGGGCTTACTAAGAAAAAGTACTATTAGACATATCAAACAAATTATACTGCAAGACAACAGAACAGACAAACCGAACGACTTTTTTTAAATTTACGGAATTCTTGAATCAGATTTAGACCGAAATTTGGATTATACGGAGAGGATGCCCAAGTGGTTAACGCCTTTGACTAAAAAAAAATAACTATAGTGCGAATTTTAAACTTTTCTTGGAAGTATACACTTGAAGAGGTATTCATAATTATGTGAGATGGTTGACCGTACAATAGAAATTAATAAAAATGTTGGCGGTGAGTACAGAAGAAAAGAACTCTTATGTATGGAAATACATTCCTTGAGCCAACGCTTCGGTCCGATTTCGGATCTTCATCAAGGCATCGGACGAACTTCTACAATAGATATGTTTTATAGGATGGATTCCTCCATGAGAGCCTAAGTCCTAAGGGAACACAATCCGATGGGTTAAAAAAGAAAGAAAAAAAGTCTTCTAATCGTAACTGCTGGGAACCCCGTTTTTGATGCATTTCGTTTGCACCGTAAACTTTTAAGAGGAATTAAACATTTATTGCTAAAAAAATATTTTATTTTAAAAAATTCTCTGTATATTTCTATGCAGAGTTGGGCAGTAGTTAACTACATTTGTAATTAACTACACAGACAACTACATGTAGTTTGTAGTTGGAAGCGCGCAACTACTATTTTTCAACTACCAGTTAAGTAGTTGTAATTTAAAACTACAACTACAGTAGTTGGGAACAAGTAGTTGGGAATGGCAAATACAACAAGTAGTTGTATATGTAGTTTAGAGCGGCAACTACATTTGCTAAGCAACGTCTAATTAAATCACATGTTTTTGCTATTTTTATTTTGTGTTTAGATAAATACTCCATAATACATAATTTTTCCATGATTTCCGGCAGTCAATTATTTTTTTTAACCTTAGGTTCTCGATCAATCCCATGTTTTATATATTAGCTGAATTGCATTTGATATACTCCTTATCGATAATACTAGATATCGATAATTACTCGTTATCAATAAAAGTAGTTGTAGTTTCAGGCCCATAATTACAGTTGCAACTACTAGTTGTAGTTGTAAAAATGCAACTACTTTTTTGAAACTACAGTAGTTGTAGTTGTGGTCCATCAACTACAAATTATAAAAGTAGTTGTAGTTTCAACAACTTCCCAACTACTGTGTCAGTAGTTTTGTAATTTGTAGTTCAACTTCTTTTTGCCCAACTCTGTTTCTATGTGTGTTATCATATCAAAGTGATTAAATAAGGTCAAGAGGAGCATTTTTCACCACTGAGGGACGAAATTGGCCCTTGTTTATTTGGTACCCTCTGAATATGTTATAGGAAAGAGAACCCGTCTCTTAGCCTATTAATTATAGAAGTCAATGTTTTTGCAAACTAAATGTTGCTAATGAAATGAAGAGATGAAGAATGTACATCACATCAGGGTCCAATTCCAAATGTGAGTTTTTCGTAAATAACCTTAATTATTTACTTCTACAGATTAAGATTGTTATTTGTTTTTTGAACTCCTTATATAGATTGTACAGTGTTTCGAAATGTTTCCTGGCGTTAAAAGAGAATACTAAATGGACAAATAGAAGATGATATAGAAAGGATAATGATTTCTTGATGAATCCGGCCTATGATTTGTTTGATTAGATGATGGCGCACAATCAGGGATGATAAAAAGGCTAACTCTGCAAATCATTCTGAACGCTGTCCATTCACCGGCTGCACCGGCGCCCGGGTGGGTACTAACATAACCCGCCGTCCTCTAGTTCATTAATATTATTATGAGCAAAAGATAGGAGATGATGAATTCGAAGACACCTATGTAAGTGCAAATAAGTTAATCGTGAAAAATATTAATGAAAGTGGATAAAGAAAAAAGTTTAAGAGCTTAAACCAATAGATTAATCCTCGATGTAATATAACGATGAATATGACTACCTATTTTGTTTCGTGATTAGCTTGGTTTCTTTATAATTGGCCGATTAAAGTAGAAAGTCTAAATTTCTTTAGCAATGCAAAGAGGGTAAAGCCAGGATACGAACGGCCTACGCTATACCATATCCACGCTGTACCATACCACGAGATAACTCATGGATATCCTGAAGGTGACGTAGACGACTTAGTAAATGGGCTCTATCCGATGAAGAGGAGAAAGGAACAAGAACTACCCAAGGACATCCGGGATGCGGGAGGAATTCATAATGAAATATTGAACAATGGTAATTTAAATTATATAATTACCCCTCCTTCGATCTTGTCTTGTCATTACTAAACAGCAATTATGCAACAACGGTGCATGGTTAAGTGTGCAATATTGCGTGCTAATCTTCCAACAGCGCATCATTTAATAACAATCAGTAAATGAAAAATCTTTACAAGGATAGATAAAATTAGATATTTATACAATTACGATATAAAACTGAGGCTCTCGTCCAAGAAAATATTTCTGAAATAATAATATCAAAAATTCATTATAAAACTATAGCTTTTTAAAAAAATAAAGCTTTGAAAAATGTGATTGGTAACATTTCAATAATTATTTTATCCTAGAAAGTGTAGCGACCATTTTCGTTTTAGACAATTCGTAGGATGATTGAACCAAAATGCCTGCATGGCCACTAGGTAGAGGATTAGGGTTTTTAGAGGTTAGAGGTTTTTTAGATTTAAGTTAGAGTTCCAAGCAGTTTCCAATTAAAAGAGTTATTTCAAGGATTGGGGTCTTAATGGTTAGCTATACACATTATATTATATATATCAAAATATAAAGAGCATTTGGATTTCAGCGAAGGGTTCTGATCTGTCTGCATTGGATGTAGGAGTAATTCTGCGGTTTCATAAAGCCTTGAAGTTTTTGATGTATTCTTTTCTATAGCGGGAAGTGGACTAGTGTTGCCAATTTCTTTATTAGATCATAGAGGCAAAACAGAGGATTTAGCGTTAATTTAAAAAAAGTGTGAGGGAATGAGGTCCCCTGCTCTAGTGGACATTACATGGTCTGTACTTTTCTGGAAGTTTAGGAGTAGACGAAAGCAATGAAGCGTCGACCTACTTCATTGAACAAGATTTAAAATATGAACTCGGAAATCTCAACGATGGGGCGCATGACGGAAGGCTTTTACACTTTGAAATTTTTTTATGAAAAAACTAAAAAATCACATGATAAGAATCTGCCAACTATCATGAACTTTGATTCGCAAATTAAAATTATTAAAAAAAAAAAAAAAGGAAAAAAAAAAGAACCGTTACAATATTCAGTGAATCGAAATTTGACGAATTTCGGGTAATCATCCATATGTCACTTCTATTTTATTTATTTTTATGAAGCTTATAATACGGCTAAAATAAATATTTAGTAATACAAATATAATTCAATCTTCAAAAAACAAGGATACATAAAAGCAATCTACTGACTTTTGAATTTATTTTTCTCCCAAAGTTTTAGAATTAGGTTTTTTCCATTTTGAAAGTAGAAGTTGCAGTTCAAAAATACAACTGCTCTGAAATTAAAATATGAATCACTAATCAATCATACGGAAATGACTACTAGATATCACCTTATTTATTTTTTATGTGTACCAATTCTATAGTTACGTTCGAAAAAAAAGAAAGAATAGTTTTTAGAATATTATACTTGGACTAACTTAGAAGACTATTTGTGATTTTTTACTTTAATCCATTAATAAATTTTAATATTTAATATTATTAATTATCTCATTTTAATCTATCGTCCAAATTATAACTGTTGTCTGAAAAAATGTGCCTTACAGAGAGCGCTGTGGTCCAGCAAATATTCATTGGGCCTTGCTAATAGGCGTGAGAACTCAGTGTTTACGAGGCTCATTTCTCCCCTCTACTCACCCCCCCCCCCACACACACACACATTCGTTACGAAGAGAGAAAGTACAGAAAAAAAAATCCGGTAAAGCTTTTGGTATTAAGTTCCAGCGGATTCCAATAATATTTCCTAAACTAATTTTTATCAATTAAGGTAATAAGAACAAAAATATGTATGAATGAAACTGAAACATACCCAGTTAGCAAACATTAGCAGAAACGCCCCCGCAAAAAAAAAAATAAATAAATAAATAAATAAAATAAAATAAACAAAAAAAAAAAGGTTGTGGTCATCTTTTCACAGTTTCTAAACACTTTGCATATAATCTGCTGCATTTATTACTTATCATCCATGTCATATAGTTTTATTGAGTACCCAACAGATTTTTCCCTAACCACTTATGGATTTTTATTTTTTAATGCGAAATTTTAGGCCTTACTTACACATATTCATTAAAACTTCTATAGTCGAAGTATCAGTATCTCGGTTTCATTATCAAATTACTCTACAATTAACAACAAAATTTATTTGATTTAAACCTTTAAAATTTATAATGATCATTAAATATTACTTAGATAGTATCTACCATGCATTCTTCTTACCCCAATAAGAGTTCCAAAAAAAAAGGTCTAGAACTCTTTTCAATTATATTGTTTGTGTTTCACTTTAAAATATTAAAGAATGATGTATCTAATTAACTTAATTATCATAATAAATGTTTAAAGATGTAAATGAAATAAAATGCAGTTGTAATTACACAATATCTCGGTAATGCCACTGTGAAGCCGAAAAGTCGACAATAGAAGTTTTTAGTGAATAGGTGCTATTATTGGTGAAATAAAATTTCAATAATGGGACAAACGGGCACAAAATTTCAATAATGGTACAAAGAAATTCATGAATTTTATTTATTTTTTTTAATGTTAAAACTTGTTTAGACCTTCATCTTCCCCTGGAACAAAAGTGTCTAAATACGTTATTTAGTTAGTGAGGTGTTCTAGTATCAAAAGTTCGTATGTGCTTCCGTTTGAGGCGTTTAGAAAATTTATATGCCACCTTAAAAGATCCAAGAAAATGATATACATAAATCAAATAAGTGATTTCAGGATGGTTTTTTTTTAGTAAAAAATATTAAAGGTCTCGAAAATTGGATCCCTGCATGAGTTCATGTGAATTCATTTCTATGTGATTTGTTTCAACGACAAATTTACAACTAATGTTTAGATGTTGATGCGTTGTAAGGATTTTCATTTGATCAAGTTAACGACATTCAAGTCAAATTGAAGATACAACATTATTGAATGGCTGCAGTTCAACTGATTCTGATCCACAACAAGTCGATCGAATGACTTATAAGAAGACAAGTCTTGTACGTATAGAGAACGAAGGAAAGAGATGAATACCCGCCAAGTGAGAGGAATCAATTCACTAATGAGAGACCTGCCATACAATGGCTATGCAAAGGATCCTTGAATGACCTGTGTGGGAGGAACCTCCGAGACTCCTCTTCCTCGAGAGGATATCTTGTAGGGCGAGGTACTCTTCAGGCTCTTTCCTTCCGCAGGCTATTTATTGCGTCATATAACCTAAGAACATCTTAAAGCGAACCTTGTAGGTCTTAACTGTCTTCCCTTATCGCTTTTATTGCGGCCAATGAATGTCCTCAGTGCTCGCTGAGAGTCTACCATTACCAGCTTGAACGGAAGCACGCTTTGGATTATACAGATGCTTATTGTTTCTGATATTTTATTTAATTTTATCTAATACTTATATTAAATTATAGCAGTAAGGCAATCCTTCTTGTTAGAAGACGCATAGTTATGTTATATGTCGCACAGCATGATGTAGTGTTTAGCATGACATACTAAACCCAAGTACATGGTTCCGTAACCCGGCAGGTAACCATAGGATTTTTTAAATGGAGTAAAAATCCTTGCTTATGCCTTCCGAGGAGAGGTAAAATGGAAGTTCAAAGCCTGTCCGATTTCAAGCTCCGACATAACCGAAAACGAAATCGACTGTGGTATCCCTGATTAAATTTTGCAACTTTCAATACATATGTTCCTTAATCATCGATCTAATTTTATTGGAATTAGTATTTTTTCAGTAGTGGACAAAAAATATTCGAGCGTCATGAGTTAGTATATTCTAATTTTAATAGTTGTCAACAATTTTAATTTGGTAATTTAATCGGAGTATTTATATTTACATATAATTTATCTTTACATATACTGATGTTATCGATAACGCTAGCATTGGATACAATTAAGTTAAATTAAAGAAAAATTAAGAGTGCCGAATCGAAAAAATGTACCTAAACATTAGAAATGCATACCTCCTCCAGGAAGATAGTACGTTCTAAGTGAATGGTAAACTGTCCCTTATGGCTGTGGTAACTTCTCTCATTAGATTCACAGAGTATTGTGTTTCATCTCTGAAATTGGATGTCGTAGGAGTAAAGGCAGAATATTAATGTTGTAGTCCCCAAAAACGAAAGGAGGGCTTGCTGTCTGGGGGTCATTGTGGATTTTATTCAAGTATTCGGCTCTTAGTTGAAGTTTAACTAATCGAGAATTATCAATAGTACAAGTAAATGTAATTTTGTTCATCCTCTTTAGTATGCAATAATTATCACCAATGTTTTTGTTAGATAATTATAATCATCTACTTAAAAAACCAAAAACTTCAATTGCAATAGAATATCCAAAATTGAGACTTAAAAAGTAGAAAAGATTGTGATAATTTTTTTTTTTTTTTTTTAATAAATTTATTTATATGTCAATAACTGTCACAAAATAAACGCGAAAATAAGCGGATGTGATAGAAACATAATATTTGAAGAAACAGGCATGTCGACTGAATATTAATTTTGAAATAAGCAAAAAAGAACTACAATCTAAGCTCAACTTTGGTTCTAAAAATAAGAAAAAATATTAGTGACCTCTCCAATCATGAGATGAATAAGTTTCTGCTAAATACTCGTAATTAAATTTTAGTTTGTTCTGTCTTCCAACCACCTGATGATCCCACCACAGTGACCCCCCTTGTTGGCTAATTATCTTATTTTTTTCTTCAAGTAAAAGAATCATCTATAATTTATATCGATTAAAGATACTTTAGGAGAAGCATCGGATCGAAAGATACTTCTTCATTACTTAAATGGTGTGGTTAAGCCCCAAGCAGGTGCACTTACGCCGGTTTTTATATTAAAGCCACGAGAAACACAGCGCTTTTTCGTCATTGTGAGGTTGTCTTTACATGTTTCATTTTCTCAGTAATTTATTTATTTTGCGATTACTTTGATTTTTGATTTTGGGCACTTGCAATCTTTTGTATTTACATAACTCAATTAATGGCTGATAAACATTTGTTTGTTTGTTTAACGTCACTTTATGCCACTAAGGCTAATCGGACGATGGTAAAGTGGGAGTTCTAAATTTTGCCTATACAGGTATAATTAGGATAGGGATCTTTAACGAGTACCAGACATCGTACAGGCTCGGAACATCCATTTTACGTCCTATCCGAGGGACGGCATAGACAAGGATTTTTACTCCCATTAAAAAATCCTAGGGCTACCTCGGGACGCGATCCCGCAACCTTTAGTATTGTAAGTTTCTATGCTAACCGCTGCACCACAGGTGACCCCAATAAAAACATTTATATGATGTTATCTGTTAGTATACTACGCTACTTACATATTTATCTATGATCATGAAGGAGATGTTAAGAGACGTAAGCGTGCAATCGCTTGAAGTCTTAGCTAAGCCCAAAACATTTAACAAGCAATCTAAAAGTACATCTATAAAAAAATAGATATGCAAATGGAAAAAAAAAATCAATTTTCCTATAATTACTGGCTAAAAGACTAAAATTGACTTTTAAATGGTACGGAGGCATCGAGATAGGACTAGGGTGTAATCATTCAAAATTACTAGCCTACATTCCAGCAAACCGAATCAAACGCTAGGTTCCATGTCCATTTCCAATCAGGAGGCCCCATCGCTGGAGCAGTACCTGTACTTAGCAGCGATCCAGGGATCCGACAGTAGCAGCAACAAAAAAAGATCCTATTTTGTAGTGAACGGCTACTGTAGTCGGTAAATTACAGTAGAAGTAACAGTTGCGTGCTCTGGCAGCAGGTGAAGAGATCCTACATAGCTCTCACACATTTCACCTCCTATCTGGAGTGCCTTGTACCGGCTCCATGGGCTCTTCTTGTATGGAGATCACATCTCATTTCGTTGCCGCATATTGATGCCTCCGTGTCCAGTTGTACCCGAGTCCCTGCACTGCCTCAACATTGGACAACTGTTATCGCCAAATTTTATTTCAAATGTACACTAGCCCTAATCCATGATTTTTTCGTGCGATTTGTATCAAGCAATGTCATACGAGAGGAGTTCCTCTATGGAATAGATGGTATTAGACCTTATTGATCAGCCTCCACAGTATTAAGAACAAACAAACAAAATACAAAATAATTAACTCCTTCGTTAGATTTGATATAGCCAGAACTTTGATTCTTAATATGTTTTGCCTTTTCAATACAAACTTCCTTTAAAAAAAAAAAAAATTAGTTCCACATACAAAACTTTTTTTTTTAATTTTAACGAAAAACTCTGGAAGCATTAGTACAGTTCTATTATTCATTATGTATATGAAGGAGAATTTTATTGACCAACAATTCGAGATATATAAGCCAAGAAACTGTTATATCAAACAACATACTGTATGATAGTATTAAAAATAATGCTGATATCAGACAAAAAAGAAAAGGAAAAAATTAAGATCGAAAAGGAGTTTTAGGAAATTATGAATTGAAAAAAAAAAATCATCTTCCCAGCCTCTCTGACTATATATACTTCCATGGAATTCAATTAGTTCCATTTTGAAAGTGCATTAATTTCGTTGGGGTCTTCCGATCTGATTGTTGGATGAAAAAATATTAATAATTTTTATTTATTTATCTATTTAATCATAATTTGTTTTCAGGGAAACACCCTATGCAAATAGAGTCTATCGATTATACAAATTATAGATAAACACGTTACACATTAGATTATACATTACTATACCAACATTTTAAATACATTATTAATTATCAATATATATGAATAGAAAGAAAAATACAAAAATTCAAATGTATAAAATCTAAAATGAATATAAAGAAAAAGTACAAAAATTCAAATGTATAAAATCTAAAATTTAGTAAAAACTCAACATCTAAAAATTAGTCATAAAATTAAAAAATTCAAACATTGAAATCTTAATTATTTACAAAGATTAATTAATAAGCAATAAATTAACAATCTATATCTGATGACATGTGCCACGGCTATTGTTATGAGAAATCATCCTACCAAGCCTCTATAGTTTAAAATGTTGGTGAAAAAATAAAACAAATTTCGTAAATCTCTTACGCTTTGTGGCTTAAAAATTTTAATTCCATTAACATTTTCCATCCCTTGGTAAAACCTTTCCCTCAGATTGGAATCAATAGGGCAAACAAACAATATATGATATAGTGATTCATTATTTTTCATATTGCACATTTTGCACTCTTGCTGCGGATTAATAATTACAATTTTATTGTTAACAGAAATTTTTATAATGTATTTACCTGAAAGTCGGATCTGCATTAACAGTAGTAACCTAGTATATTTAAAGTTAGCTGGGAGTAGTAAATAATCAGCAATTTGAAATCTATTCGAGAAAAGATTAATATGTTCGCTATAGGTAGAATGCTGCAATCGTTCTGTGTCTTTATCCAATAAGTAGCATTTATATGTATTCAATATTCTATTACTATTTGCTTTTATCTTTGCTGCATTAGTTTCAAATATTAATCTACCCTCTTCTATGTTATCAAGCATATTTTTCAGTTGGGAACACCAGTTGTATTTAGTCCTAATAGAACTAGATGAAACCAATTAAATATTAATAATGCTCATAAATGATTCCATTAAAAATAATTTTTCTAATAAAACTGATAGTGTATTGGTCTAAATCGATTATAACTTAATTTTTTTTTTTTTTTTTTTTAATTCATATGATAATAAGTCTTAGTTAAACAAGACTTGTATAATTCTAAGTTAAAATGTTGCCTAATATAAAAATATTTTGTTATTTTATTCATATCTTTAAAATATAATTATGTCTGTTTGGGGTTCGTGATTAAAACTCCTAGATTATCAACGCTAATATATGAGCCTAACAAAAAAATGAAATGTAGTCGATACTTTCTTGATTTTTATATAAATTTTGATTAATCCATATAATTACATATGTATAAATATGAGTTCATTGACATGTCGATACGGTGGTGATAAGACACTGTGAGGTTTGGCAACTCCCCGATCCACCTTTACCTTGACTAAGAAAAAGGTTAGCCCGGTGCCGAACGGACGTAATGGAAGTTGCGTGCCGCCCGGGGCCCCGCCGTGGGAACTCTACCAGTCTTACACCGGCTATGCAAATACACACCAGGGCCCTCATTATCATAGCTAGCAGCCCATTGGTCCATGCTCTGGGTCACCATCGGTCCTTCTGCTCATATCCTCATCGTCATTGGTCGAGTGTGGCAACCAAAAGTCAACGATAGGAGGCCAAAGTTCCCACCAAAGGTATATTTTTTCAGTATACGATATCCTCAGTAACACGCTTAGAAGATCGCATGAATTTGAGTTCACGTCAATCAGTGATGGAATGGATGAATATTTGATCCTGTGCTGAAGTTCAGTTTGGTCAGGCTGCAGACAGGTAATTAATTAATGATTTATGTCAGACCAGTAGTGGATGGTGTAACATAACCCTTGGTTCAGGAGACCATTCTTTGACTCACCCAGTATCTATATATTGGGCAACCTGGGGAATCAAACATAATTTCAATAAAAAATTCTTATGACGAGAACCTCAATGTCTATTAACGGTACAGGCAGATTACTTTTTCCTATCATATCCCGAAACCAAAGCATGAAAAGAATAGATTAAAAAAAAAAATGATTTTTTTACACTTCATAAATTTGATTGTGGTATATTACTTGTGATACTTGTGTTATATTTGATATCGAGTATGTAACGTAAGGATTAATTTATTGCTGTAAGTGTTGAATGGTTATTTTTATTGTTTTTTAAATAATTTTATTGTTGGGTTTTATGATTAAGTTTATACAAGTATGTTTATATATTCTGTAACTAATAAGTAACGTAACCTTGATGTTCCTCACAGCACTGATGATTGCCGAAGAAACGTCTGCAGAAATAAAGTTTTAAAAAAGTGTTAATTAATGGTCGCCTTGATCCTCATTTTAAATTATTTTTTTATTTTATGTTATACCTTCTCTTAAAACACAGAAAGAGAGAGAGAGATCGATCAGTGGTTGGCGAATAGAGAGCTAGAAAAGAGCGAAACGACAGAAGAGAGCCAATGAGATGAACGGTCACTATCGATGGGAGGTCCTCACGACCGGGCTTTACAATTTGAGCGGTGATTGGTCCAATCAGAGCTAATGCTAGAGCTCCCTGCCAGGACTAACGAAGATACCTCTGTAATTAGCATACTCTCCATGGGAACTTGTTCCGTCCGTCCGTCCGTCAGTAAGATAGGGTACAGGGGGGATGCCGGTGCCATTCGGATACGACGTAACAGGGTCACCGATGAACGTGGAAACAGTAGTTTGGATTGGGGATCTTCCTTGTCATTAGTAAGGTGCATTGGGGCCCGGTGTGGCTGTGCGCTAAAGTGCCGTACTCCCATGCCGGAGCTGCGGGTTCGAGTACCGCCCTGGGTGGTGCTTTTCTTTCGTAGGAGAAGTATCACCCAGTGCCATGGGTGTTAGTATGGGCAGTATAGGGCTTCAATGGAAGCCTTAAAGTCCCGAAAAAAAAAAAAAAAAAAAAGTAATGTGCATCGATTATATATGTTCTTATCGTTAGGACAGTTGATTTTAGTCACAGAAATTCTATATAAACATTTTTGCAATATGCGGTCATAAAACAATGGATAATTTATTATATTTAAGTTCAACTCAATTTAACTTCTATACACGATCTAAAACAGTCTCAGTCTATTTTTAGCAAATTCTACGAGTTCAAGGATGCAGTGGAAACCTAATGCTAAATCGGAAAATGTTTCTTAGTAATTCATAAAATAATTGCCAAAAGAATCAATTTATGAGGTTTTATATATAAAAGAAGAAAATGATGGTGGGTTCACCTGTGGTATATTGGATGGCATAGCATCTTACAATACTAAAGGTCGCGGGTTCGCGTCCCGAGGTGGCCTTAGGATTTTTTAATGGGAGGAAATCATCCTTGGCTATGCCGTCCCTCGGATAGGACGTAAAATGGAGGTCCCGAGCCTGTACGATGTCAGGTACTCGTTAAAACCCCTATCCTAATTATACCTGGATAGGCAAAGTTTAGGATTCCCACTGTAGCATCATCTGATTAGCCTTAGTGGCATAAAGTGACGTTAAACAAACAAACAAAGAAATTGATAGAAAATAACAAAATCAGAAACAGCTTCAACACAATCGGTTTGTTTAAATGGAAATTTAAAATTAATAAAATCTTAATTTTTAATATATTTTGAGGGATTAAGATAAATTTCATACAACAAAATTGATTTCAAAGTTATTTCAATTTTAGTTTTTCTTTATCCATTGCTTTATGCATTGCTGAATCATTAAATTTCATGAGCTCTAAACATGGTTTGGTGATTTTTCATTATTGTTAAGTTTATTTATTATACATATATTCATATAAAAATTTAATATAAGTTACTGATACCAGAGGTGACGGTAATACGCCCGACTCACAAAATGAAAAACTAAAACTTGCACTAGTTAGTATGGTAGATATTCAATATAGTGGCTTAGATACATATAATAATGGAATTTAGTTCTTATGCCATTTCTCATATATTTCCTTTTTTTTATCATGAAATATATTTTAAGCATTAAAAAATAAAGGATAAATAAGTAAGATATTAATGACAACCAGTAGTTTGCTTATGTTAACTGAATAAAAAATACAAAATAAATGAATAATTGAAAATGACTTTGCGATATCTGTTTTACGAGTAAGTATATATTCTTTTTTAGACAGAACGGATGCTTGCTAAAATATATAATAATATAGTTCCAAAAAGAAATCGTGATTTCATTTTGATGCAATTATGTTAATGGGAAAAAAAAACGTGACTGGAAGAGCTTTTCCTCGGAGAGAAAAGACAATAGGAGATCTGGAAAGATTAACCCGTAGATTTACACGATTGTCGAAATTGGGAAATTGGTTCAGAGTCGATGGGTATAGGGATATCAAGCCATACAGATTTTCTAGTAGATAAATTTACAACGACATTGATTCATCTTAGATTAGACATTATGTCATAGAGACATAATTTACCCTGACAACGGTTAAATCCAAATAAGAAAGTTTTTCAGGAAAAATATTCATAATTCATGATTTTTTGTTTTTTTGAGAAAATTATTAGTTGTCCAAACGTTTTGAAACTACATCAGAAATCTTTTTTTGATATTTTCATCCTCTTCTGTGAATACCATCGAATATCAGCAAATGTGATAAAATATTATAATCGGGCATTGAAAGAAGATAGTTCTCAGCAGCACCCTGTTCCTTGAACAGATCCGCCTTAATTAAGAAGAAGAGGTCTCTCATCCAGCTTCTTTTTAGTCGCCTCCTAATATCAGACGTGGCCATGTCTTTTGAAGTTTGTTGTTTAACGTAGAGACGTAATAATCGAGAAAATAATTATACTCCACTTTACATCAGAAAACATCTTACTTCCCAAGGCGTACTGAATACACTTTAGCCTATGGTCTGACCTTCGACAGAAGGTGTCGTCTGGCAAGCTAAAATGAATAATCTTAATAAACGACTCTACCTACTTTACTATTCGGCCAGGTCCAGTTACTTACCCTGTCTTAATAAACTTCCTACTCCTCCCATTCTCTGGCTTCTTCTTCCATTCTTTATTGTTCACGGAGGCGCCTAAAAAGAAGGTGGCCTCGAGATCTTCTAATTTAGAACTAATACTATTAGAGAGTTCTACTAATGTGTATTTTCTCTACAAGCTTATGAATGCCATTTTTATTTATGTTTTCTCATTTACTGGATGTAGTCTGTTTTTAATATTGTTGCAAGCTTCAATAAAACATAATTGAAAAGATAGATAATCATATTTAGTGGAGAACTTACAAAGAAGTACTTTTCACAGTTTAATTCGGTATACAGTGGGATAAAAGAACCCAATTCAAGCCTTTCAATAAAAAAAAATGTACGTCGCTTAACAGAACCAGCTTGTTACGTTACAATAAAAACCCAAAATATTATGTAATGTAATTAAATATTGTAGGCACACAATATCGTACTAATTTATATACATTGCATATTTGTAACTATATAATGATTACAAAGGCCGACATTAAGGTCATTAAATGAATTCATAAACACAATCTGAATACGCAAGTACGCGCATGACGATACCGAAGACCTTATACTCAATACTAGAAGAGTTATCCCCTGAAGGTGTGGATAATGCATTTCAAAGGCTTACTGCGGCTATGTTCTTGAGCTCTTTGTAGTTGTTGGTTTTTGTTTCCTTTTATTGCGATGGGAAGTTGGGAGGGGGGGGTTTCTATTAACTGTCCTGTCGGTCGCTGATTACATAATAGCGCACTTGCTGAAGGCCTCTTCTCTCTCCAATACCCCCCCCTCCCTCTCTTTCTCTGGAACGTGGAATTTTGTGATGTACACGCAAGTATGTATGTATATGGATGTTAATAGGTATGGTCATTAACAAAATTTCATGCGTTAAGGCCTGTTGACACGGTAAAATGTTTAGAACTGATTCGCTATTTGACTGCCCGGGCTAGTACTATGGTTCAAATAGTCGTTTTCACGCGGTTAAGTTTTTTTTTATCAAACGTGGGTTATTTTTAACCGGTTATGATTATTATTCTTATTAACTGGCTTATTTAAATATTAAGTTCTGCCTGCTACAACTTATACGTTAATATACGCATTATACTATAAAAAATTGTAAACCTGCCTAAAATATATATAGATAAAAATTATTTATTTATATAACTCGCCTCCAACTCTAAGTTTTATTCGTTTATTGATCCATAAAATATATTTCACCCCCCTGGGAGGTGAGGGCATAAATAAACTACCATAATTTCCCTTTATTTAAAAGAAAGGATTAAGTCCATGATATTCTAGGCTATATCATTATGTCGTTAAGTGGGAAATAGATTGTCTTTAAACATTTAACATTAGGCCCTCTATGACTCATGGCAAAAAAATAGACCCCCATCCCCTCAAAATATTTCTTCATCCGTCATTGGTATGTTCCATTATATAAAAAATTGTAAACCTGCCTAAAATATATATATATCAACGTTTCTCTCATTGCATATGACGTTATAGTAATAAGTAATTGGAGGTATCTACTATGGTATAGAAATCCACTGTGAAAAATTGACTCCCTGAAAAAATGAACACATTATTGTTTCCTTATACGCTGTATAAATCTAGAATGAAATAGTCGGTAGGACATAATAATAACAAGGAATTTCTTCTATACAATTCCCAAATTTGTATAAGATTACACTCACCCGGTGAGTGGCCGAAACGACCTGTTAAACAACGCATAAACACAACAAGACGCTGTGCTAAGTATAGCTGGCGGTAACAGTCACGTAATAGGCCTGTTATATGAGCTCATTCCCAACTCTTTTCGGAAATTTATACTCGGTAATTGGTGGTCCGGACCACTCCGGGGACCAATACGAAGGAAACATCAAAGAAAAAAAAAAGAAGTAAGAAATAATCTTTTACAAGTTTATCTAAGATCTAAATCGTCTCCGAAGGCTTGTGATGAAGGTATTAGCGACTCGTATAGGCTCTTTAAGCCTAGTATTATACAAAGAGAGCTCGTAAAATATGTAATTTATAACTATTCTTGTGTATCTGTCTATTTATTTAGTCATCTATTTGGTCGTGTAATAGGTTTTCCCGCGGGGAACGTACGTTTTCGTATAGGCGCATAGGTGTAAAAGACCACTATATAACAGCAGCCTTGAGAACAGTATTTACGTTGTTTAAATTCCTCAGTAAAATCAGAAATTATCCGTGGAATATCTAGTATCCTATTCCCACAACACCTGAGACCCACCATTCGCCTTCGATTGCGTTACTTCTTAAAAAATCGATGAACAAGAATTTTTACTTTCGCGTCAATCGATCTGATCAAGGCTTATTTTAACGATCACAATAACCAGGATCAGAAATAATTTAATCATTCTTAACCGATAGCATTTTATTCAGGCGGGATTTTGTATATAAATAAAGCACAACAGTTGTTTGAGAAATCCGATCTGTTAAAAAAAAAAATAGGTTTCTGTTTAGTTTATTCATGGGCTTCTTACTTACATGCATAATGAGATATATATATCTGATTCGAATTTACAATTTAGAGAATAAACTTTAAAGTTAAAGAATCCACTACATGAAAAAGTAGAAGCCTTTCGCTTTTCCATAAGATTGAATTTTTAAACATGTCACATTTCTTAAACAACTGATTAAAATATAAATGTAAATAATCTGAAGATCAGACACAGGAATGCTTTCTGTCCTAAATATATTAGTCATATTAGTATGAGTTATTATTCGAAAAGTTTATGATCCTTCGAAAATATAATATATACAATTAATTTTGTCTATCTCGCATACTTAATATAAGGGTGATTTTATTCGATTACCTATCTATTCTTTCTGTATTACATATTTATTTTAAAAAATTCCAATTTTATAACCAACGTTTCGGAAGTTTCTTCCATCTTCTTGGTTAATCCCTGATTTGTCTACTAAAGACTACAGCAACATTTTAGTTGCCAACATCTTTTATTGGAAAATACCAAATGATACAAGGAAAAATTACTAAATATTATTATTACTTCTAGCATCTATAAATAATTGGAAACGTTCTGTTTCAGTAGTGATACCTGAATTGTGAAAAAAAAAAAAATAATAATAATGAGACTTATTTATTATTCCAATTCCAAAAAATCTGGTGCGTGCGCGCAACACACAACTTTCACTTACCAACTTACTTAGATAAGAAATTGACGTGTTTTGTTAAATATCATTTCCCAAAGTCACACATTTTTCTACATTCATATCTTATTTTTATTAATCGTTAAAGCCGTTTTTGAGTAAATAAAAAACCCCGTGAAAATGATACAAAATTTATTAAGTAAAGTCCCCCCTTCGGTTTATCAATTTTGATGAAATATTGGCTATCACATATTTGGCATATACATACATCAAATACCCAGTTTGGTCACAATCGTGAAAGCCGTTTTTGAGTAAATAAAAAAAGCACGTAAAAATGATACAAAATTTATTAAGTAAAGTGCCCCCTGCGGTTGATCAATTTTGATGAAATTTTTACAGACATATCTCGGGCATATAAATAGATCAAATACTAAGTTTAATCAAAATCGTTAAAGCCGTTTTTGAGAAAATCAAAAAAACACGTGAAAAAGTTACAAAATTTATTAAGTAAAGTCCCCCCTCCGGTTAATCAATTTTGATGAAATTTTTACAGTCATATCTCGGACATATAAATACATCAAATACCCAGTTTGATCAAAATCGTTAAAGCCGATTTAGAGTAAATAAAAAAAACACGTGAAAATGTTACAAAATTTATTAAGTAAAGTCCCCCCTCCGGTTAATCAATTATGATAAAATTTTTACAGTCATATCTCCGGCATATAAATAGATAAAATACTCAGTTTAATCAAAATCGTTAGAGCCGTTTTTGAGAAAATCGAAAAAAACCTAAAAAGTTATTAAGTAAAGTACCCCCTCCCTTTAAGTAATTTTGATGAAATTTATGCTGTCACATCGCGGGCATATACCTACACTAAATACCCAATTTCAGGATCGCACGGTTTATAGTTTTTGAGCTAGTCTGTTCACATACACACACACACACACACACACAGACACACACACACATAGACCATTTCGCGGGACTTGGTCATTTCGACTCAGGGGACCCCAAAACGTGTATTTCCGTTGAAAACCGGAAGTCGATTTTTTTCACGATCGCAATACTTCCACTTACTATATATTTCATATATAGGTAAGTGAAAGTAAAAAGACTTCCTCATCGGCTAGTAACACTTCTTTTTTCTAAGCAAGGTCAATTAAAACTTATGCAATTATTTTTTCTTAAATATTTTTTGTAGTTTCAAGCTCATTGTTTTTTATCATTTCATATCAAGGTGGCAAGTCAATATCCCTTTAATTTCTTATTTTTCGCAAAAGGAATGTGGTGAATCTGAACTCTTCCTGATTAAATGTTTATTACATAAACAAGTCGAACATTATAAGAAGAAGAAGTTTCTTCCATCTTCAGGGTTAATTCATTACTTTTCTATTAAAATTCTCTAGCAACATATTGAGGTAATCAAGTACTATATATATATATATATATATATTTTTTTTTTTCATTAGTTAACCTAATACGCCATTATTTATAAATAAAACACCTTAAATTCAGAATATCACAATGAACCCAATCCTAAAACAACGCATCTCTATCAAGAAATTACACTTTTGTGAAAATAATGAAACAAGGAAAAGACTTCAGGTTCATCACCTTCTATTGCTAAAAAATAATAAAAACCTTGAAACTGCAAAAGATTTATTTATGTTTTTTTTTTTTGTTTACTCCATTTCTACATCTGCGCCTATCAACAATCAGCAAGTTTGATGGCCGTTCTACTAGTCACACAGTGACATGGCAGGCATGGGGAAGGATGGCACCAAACAGTACCTCTTCCTTGGCTTTATTAAGTTGTTCAGGTATCTCAGCAAACGACAAAGAAAAAAAAAATCAAATAACAAACTGCGCATGTCCTTCCCCCATTCTTTGGATTCTAAATTTGAATGGTTGATTGAGAAACAATGCTCGAAACTGCTTGAATGCTAGATGAAATGAATCGAAAAAGAGTGGAGGAAGTACATACGCAGTTTGATAGTTGTTAAGGAGTTTTAAGTGCTTCTTAGAATATACCCTAATCTTTAATAATGAAAAAAATTTTTTTCTTTTTTTGCGAAATATTATGATATATTGATAAACATTTTTTCAGACGTGTTGTGTTACGAGGACAGTTTTCCCAAGAAGCAGCCCCGAAGACATTATGGACAGCCATTACCCGGGAGCAGAGGCCCCGTTAGGGAAGAAGAGCTATGCCCAGCGCTGAGCCACCCACCTTCACAAATCAGGCTACGTCAATTATCTTAGCCATCTTCTTCTATTTGCATACAATCCCACCGAGGATATTACCCCTATCTCCCCAGGATATTTTTATATATGCTAAGTTATTCCTATCCATGAGAGATGTTACATATGGATAATATTGTGTTGAACGGGATTTATTACTAACGTATCGTTAAAACATCTCCATCTGCTGGTCCTCTGGGGGACGGGGTCGGGTCAGCTGATTAGGATTCGGTTTCACCTTCCTCCATTGAGTATTCCGGTTAGCCATATTGGCACAAAATATACATTTTCTCCAAAAATAAGATTTTTTTATCTGCTTCTTTTACTAAGATTAATATTGTCGACTAGAGTCGGGAATTTTAATTATTTATATGATAAATGTTTTAAGGGTTTACTCAATCATAAATCCCTGCATAAACGAGTCGGAAGGTTTAAAAATTGTGTAGAAATTGATCATGTTCTTAAGAATAGTTTCGATTGATCCTAAAAGTTAGACTCATACAATGCAAAAAATGAAACAGTTTTTTAAAGAAAAAAGTTTGAAACGAAATTAACAATTAGATAGCGATCCCTCGGTTAGAAAAGGGATCGCAATTAGATTGCTACAGAAAGACATTTTTTAACTATGCAAATATTTTAAATAATAGAATTATAGAATGTTTCGCTTAATTTGGATAAGTCGGTGACATTTGTTTACACTTAATTTTTATTAAAAAAAAAATTAATTCAATTGAGATTTACTATTTTAATAATATTGAATGGTTACTCCTTGTTTTATTGTCCAATGCTATTAAAAGTTGTTATTGCTTTTAGCCTATTTGAATTTTACATTGTGAAATATCGTCCAGCGTCCAAGTCTTGTATTTATTTTTCACACGATTAAAAAATTGTGTAATATACAAATATGTTGATTGACTGATAGATAGGTTGGGGTTGAGGTAAGGTGGTTTGGAGTCAGGTTTAGAATGCGGTTGGTGGATGGAAGTGAGTAGGCAGCAAAGGGTGGTGACAGCACCGAACCTTCGGTACAACTAAAACTTTAGTTACTTAGTTATAATTTTCGTTGACCAATTGCGCGCACACAGTTATCCTGCTCGACTGCGGACATCTAACCCTTCCAGCCAACTAAAGGAGCCCGACAGAGCCTGGAGCTACAAGATAAGACGCAGAGCCAGGAGCCCGGTAGAGTGGTCCAACAGTTAACGGTCTCAAGGATAGGATATCTACAGCATTAGCTAGGGGTCGCCTTAATGGTCCTCTTAGGTTAGTACGCACGTCACTACGGGTATTAACCCGGATCCTAAACAACATCGATAACAAGGGTATATAGCTGTAGTGTCTTGTGGGTGTCCGGCATTCCTCTCTATCGCACCACTTTTCTCAACTTGTAGTCTGTCAGCTGGTGTCCCAACTTGTTGCCACTAATATAAGTCTTTAATTGAGCCTAGAAAGTATATATAATTATATTTAATAAAAGATATCTAAATAAAATGTCAAATATGCTTGCTAAATTATCAATTCCTATACGAGTATTTGAAATGTTACAAAAAGCACTTCGAGGCAGTTTTCCGGAATTTTAATGAAGCATTTAAGACAATTAATAATAATCTTAGAAGATAAATCTAGAGTAAAGAGTCTATATAATTAAATCGAGAATGTAGTGAAGTAAAATTATAGTTCTTAATCTCTAAAATCAGTCTGAAGTTCTATAATTTTTCTCATACTTTATAACTTACTGGAAGACTTGGTCTATATTATTTCAATTTCATAGAACAGTGAAAATTCACATCTTCCATTTGGTATATAAATAATTTCCAATACATTACAAATTCACATTGTTTCGAGGCTTTAATGCCTCAGCTTCAGGTGAACTCCTCTCTAATCCAAATTAACAATATTTTAGTTAATACGTATTTTAATTGAACTATACATCGATTCCTTAAGAATCTCGTCAATAGATAATATGTCAATTACACCTATCTCCTAGGCCACCTCACTGTTACTCTTACTACGAAATTGGAACAATATAATTTTCTTTATTATAAGTTTTAGAAAATTGGAATAATATAATTTTTCATTAAATACCAGTACGACTTCTGCTAAAACTATAGTTAAGTATAATGAAACCCCTACATGTCAGGTCAGTGTTTTTATTTCTTATTTAGTCGTTTTATTTTCGAATGTTATCCAGTTTGTTGGCTACATTTTGTTGTATGACAATGGCGTAATTTACCAAGCTCTACAGGGATGAATTTTGGGGGCACATCGAGTACATTACGAAATTGAAATTTGAGACAAATTGAAACACAAATGAATACCTATCATTATTAAGGTAGTCCAACTATAACGAAATGCTAGTTAAAAAATAATAAGAAGGTTTTTGTTGGCTACAGGTCTTTGTATGCTCATCATGTGTATGAAAATTAACGCTGCTATAAGCGGGTGAAGTCAGAGCCGCAACCTACAGTTTGTGGCATTATAAAACTTAAAGAAAAACCAATATTTTTAGTGTTTCTCGTCGGATAGATATAAGACAAATTATACCGTGGAAAATATAGGCTCTATTTGAAGAAAAAACAAACTTTCACAACCCGCTGAGAATCGTATAAACAACTTGAGGGAACCTTTTCCTTCCGCATTTTCCCAATGAATTGGAGCAGCCTGAGAAATGGAAGAGAGCAAGAGCAGCCGCCGGTTTTCACATTCGCTGAGGACACAGAAGTGGAAGGAGGAAGGAGCGAAGGAGGACGGGCACAAAGGACCTCTTTGATTGATGAGGACTCGGTCCTCTGTTAGCGGGAGGACAATTAACAGATCCCGGCCGCTGAAAGGCCCCTGCTACGGTGATTAATTTGTCTCTTTAGGTTCGTCTATTTCTGTCACCCTTTTTTATTATTCTATTTGCATAAGTCACTCCTCGATGTCTGTAAGTAGGCAACGATATCCGTGCGTGTACGGGGGACAGCAAAGTTGAAAACTCCGTGTACTGCATCCGAGACGATTAATCTGGCCACTGACAAACGTCAAGTTGTAAGAGCCAGTTATCAGAGATCTCTCTGTTATCCAGATTATAAATGAGGTGAGATCGACCTTCTATTTTTTGTTTAAATAGTCGAACTCGTAAAGTGAATGTATAGAACGATAAGATATAAAAATGGAAGATTACAAAGGCAACGGATTCGTGCCTCGTTCATAAACGCCAAATCGGAATACATCAAAACAGGTAGAAACAGGATCAAATAAACGAAGAACAATCAAAATAGCAATAAAAAATATTCAGTAAGCTTAAATTTCTTGGATATATCATCCTGCAACGGAACACTGTAAAGGAAAGTGTGGATTTTCCTTTATCAATTTCCCTTCAATCCCCTTGAGTTATTATATATATATATATATATATATATATATATATATATATTGTACTAATTATTTTATATTTAATCTCTTTATTATATATATATATATATATATATATATATATATATATATATATATATATATATTGTACTAATTATTTTATATTTAATCTCTTCTCCTTCGAAATGGATAAGTTATGAGGATATTTTAGAAAACGTTTAGTGTCCTAATGATTAAAAATATTAAGATGATATTAGAAAATAACAAATGGATTAAGAAAAGACAAAAATCCGAAGTTTTTTCAGAAAATGAAGGAATTAATTAAGTTAATGCCTGTCATGGCGTTTAAAGGATTTAATTTTAAAAAATTAAAAATTAAGTGATTCGTCTCGATGCACCTAACTAATTAATTTTGATCCCACAAAAATTCCTCAGTAATGAATATTTGAAAACCATGACAGGAGAGTCACAAAACAATTTTTTGAAACTTTTTTCTTTTTAAAATATAATCGTACTGTATAATCCTTACTTAAACAAATAATAGTTTTTGTCTTTCAATGAAAGGACATGTCTCACGGTGAATGATAAATTAAATTTAAAAATATTTTGGGCTTTTGTCTGTGATACAAGCAATTAATTATCCCTAATTATGGTAAGTAATCACCGCTTTTTATAGGACTGAAAAATATTTTTTTTTACTTCAATTATAGATTCGAACCTGTCAGCTAGGTGCTGACAATCAGCGAATGAGATCGTCATAATAGGAAATAATGACATGTCAGGCATGAGGAGGGAAAGCACCCAGCAGCACCCCCTTCCTGACTTGATTAAATTACCTTGGCCGTCTAATAGAGCCGATCTCTCATCCAGCGCGTTTTTAGTCTTCTCGTATCCATGCTAATGTCAGCCATGAAATATTTAAATACAGCCTAAAAAATATTTAAATCATAAATATATCCCACTAACTTTACTAACTCACTAAACAACATAATAGCTTGCGAGTTCCAATTTAACGTGTATACAGTTCCTAAATATGTGTTTTTTATTAAAAAAATAGTTCATAAAATAACTTACAATTAATTTAACTAGTTTCAATGAAAAAGAGAGGAGAAAATATTTAGTTCGTGGAATGCTGACTGCACGGCGAACTGCTTTGCGGGTTCTGCATCGGCAGGCGTATTCCCTATTCGTTGTAAGGCGCATTGTACCATGACAAACATTATTACAAGTAGGTATTTGGCTATAAATAATGTTTTTATAAGTGACCGTCTTAGTTAAAGGTCATTAAATAATAATATGTTTGCTCAGTTTTTATTGTTTTGACACGAATTCAATTTAAAAAAAAAATCGCTAAATTAAATAATACATGTACATATATTAGCTGTATTATTGTGCCAGGCAGTTTCAAACGACTAAAGCTTTATATGCCCCCAGACATAACTGAGTATTTGACGATAAAAAAATAAATAAAGTAAAATAAAAAAATACACTAACTTTAGAAAAAGGTTTTATTTAAAGAGAACAAAACATTTTTACTCATTTTTTAAATAATACTGAATTTAAATATATATTTGGTTTGCTACCTGATTATTGACCCGGACTTATTGATCCTCATCATTACTATAGGGAGCAAACAATGAAAATAAAGCTCGGACCCTGCGGTAACTACTGAAGACCCAATGACACAGAAGACGTGACAGAGCGATCCTCCACGTCTCACTGATTGTGTCCAAGTGGTCTTGAGGTGTCAATAGAGTACATCTATTTTCCCCTAAAAGTATTAACAGATGAAATGTTTCACTAATAATAAGCAACTAATAATTATTTTCAAAAAAACACTTCTACTGATATGTTATAAAAATATATCCATTTGTTGTGGTTAGATATACGTGGAATTTCCTGGGTTGTCCTGATTAGATGCATGTAACTATTTAATCTAATGGAGGTTAAGTTTAAGGTTTCTGCACTGAAGGGTTGTTTAATATTGATCAGGAAATCCTGGTTTTTGTGGATTTCATTTCAATTGAGGATGCCTACTTTTTAAAGAGTAATTGTGATCCCGGTCTCTCTGCCTCAAATACGATCCAGGGAAGGATAGAAAAGATATCCTGCTTTAGCCGAATTCGAACTCGGGTCCTTGAACGATGGATGATTAATGGAAAAACGATAGATCTTCTCTTCTCTATCTTTTGCCATTACAAGCGAGGAGGGGACTCGGTCCAGCCTGCCATATAACACATGAATCATATTTTTTATAATACACATGAATCACCATGTATTTCCCAAAATCCTAAAACGATAAGAATTACAGAAGCGATATTGACTTATATCAAAACATGAAGCAAATCTTTGAAACTGAATTCAACAACATATTGATGATTATTAAACGCCTGTTCTTACAAGAGAACTTGAGACCTCTCCTAATTAAGGCGGTGGTATGAAGTAACTTCTCGCGGTAACGTTTCATTTATTTCATTTATCACACTCATGAATATAGATGAATTTTTTTTCTGTTACATTACCTTTATTTCCTATGATGTAAGCGACTGTATTAATTAATGGAAATCTAAGCATTTTATAGTGTATTAAAAGACGAAGCACTTAAAACAAATAGTGAATCCTTATTGAGATTCTTCACAGCCTCCGTGCTTTTTCAGGGAAACTATAAAATGTTCTTCCAGAGGGCCGGAAGCGTCTTCATCTTGAGCAGCGGCCACTAAAAAAGCTTACAGTTAGCCCTTGAAGGGCGGTTATTGGTGTTAAATGGCCAGGTAACAATAAACAGCTGCCAAGGACTAGAGGCTATTTGCAATAACGTCGCATTATCCTCAGCCGGAAAGCAATAACATTTCAATGAGCAAACTGATTGCTTTCTAGCCGATGAAGCTCTTCGGTAATTATCTTTGCGAGGGAGGTTGAGTAACGTTTGTGGTGGTTGGTGACTACTGCACTAAGCAGGAGCATCGGTTCCTTGGCCAATAGAAACGGTGGTCGTTTTTTTTAAGAGAGATTATTTTAAACTAAGCATTGCGAAAATACAAAATATACTTACTCTTCCAACTTTACTTGATCAATTACACATATTAGAGTACCTATATACTAATCATGGAGAAAAATATACAGACATACATGAATTGATCAATTTATCCTGCAGCAGGTCCTAAGTTCGATATTACGTAGCACGAATCAGATAAGTATATTTAAAAGCTACACGGAAGAGCGCGATAAACAAAAACTTGTCAGCCCTACAAGGTATAGCCCTTAATGTACATAGTCAGCGATCAGGCCCGGCCATACCTTGCTCTAAATGCCCCCTTTCCTATGACCAAAACACTGGCACAACTTAGGCTCTCTGGAAATTATAATATTAAATTAACTTTCAATAATATATATTATTATTTTAAGCCCAAGGAAAACTGCACTATCTGCAACTTAAATGAACTTTTTTGTTCTGTTTTGGTTCTTTTTCAACTGTCTTTCATATTTTGGTCCGGTGCCCGATTTATTCTGCTTATCGCCTTCACTATCTGCCTCACTCACTCCATATGAACAGGTCGAATTATGTAGAATTGCTCAAAATCGATAGCATTCACTGCCTCAAAATTCTATTTTATTATATCAGGCAATGTTGTAAGCTAAAATCACTCATTAATAATGAATAACTAGTAAAAGTGTGGGTTGTAGGAACCGCTAAATGACAGCAGTAACCATTTATGTTTAAACTTTATATGTTATCTTATTATTTATTAATTATTTATTTATATTGTATAGTATTGTATATGTATTTGCTTATATTGTATATTATCATAATAATCATCATTATTATCATATTTAAATTTATATACTCATGAATTATATTTAGATTTTAGATGGGTAATTAATAGAATTATAGATAGATTGAATAATATTTAGTTTATGGATTTTTAGGGATGTCTATAATACTTGTATGGTAACCAATTCCTGATTATCCTGGTTATCAATTGTTGTAAAAATATATGTTATATATGCTTTTTAAATAGCTGTGTGGAGAAGATGTTGCCATATCATCATATTGTAGTTTAATATCAATCAAATATTATTGTTGGAAGACATAATATGTATTATCTAGATAAGCCATCTCTATTTGTATGGGGTATTCCCCGGAAAAAAAAAAAAAAAAAAAACAGGAATCAGATCAACCTCAAAAGTTTCTCATATCTTTCTTCACTCATATAAAAATAATCGATAATTAGTTCGAATATTTTTTTTAAACTACCAAAATATTTATAGAATTATAGGTAAAAATAGACATTATATGGCGTGTGAGGATAGAGAATAACACTTATTCGCAAAATTACATATATAATAGTGTCCGACGTTTCGACTCAAGTTTTTCATCAGGGTTAATACGCACACAAGATAAAGACCGACAGTGATTTTAAGTCCTGATGAAGAGCTGAAATTCGGGTGAAAACGCTGGATATATATTTATATGTTCCATTTCACATTTACGTATCAATCTTTATCACCACACCCATCCATCTTACCCCCGATTTCATTACTACCAAAGCTTAACTATTTCCACCATTCAAACGAGACTTACTTTAAAATTAAAAATTGAAAAAAATCTTTTCTACAATTTTTATTTATTTATCACTCATGATTTTATGTCTTTTTCTTTGACACCAATCCTGGAAATGAAGGATTTCATTGTGGCTACATATTTAACTGGTATAATGGTAAATGTATATTTTGATTTGGAACGTAAAAGTAATCATCCTGGAAAAAAAAAAAAAACTGAAAAAGTAGGTAAAAGTTTTTGCGGTAAAATTAGTTATAAAATATACCAATTTCATATTGTTGGAATGTCTAAAAAAATATATATATATAAAATATAAATAAATTCTTCCATTTTTCAATTTTCGGTTTGCACCTGTGTTGCTCTTATAAAATGATAATACGCTAGTAAAAATAAAAAATGAATATTAGAAATGGTAAATATTTAAAATAGCCTATTTCAGTGATAAAGATTGTTTTAAAAAAATAAGAAAACAACATAAATAAAATAGTGACTCAGCACATCTCTATAAACACTTATCATTTACTGGTTTAAAAAAAAAAATCCCATTCACATGTCACGTTCTTAGCCAATTGAACCAGTTCCATGTGACAGACGACATTAAAAGAAAACACGACAGAAAAAAAAATTAAAAAAAGAAATTGTGAAAAAATAATGGGATTAAGAAAACACCAAAGAAAAAAGAACGCAATAAGAAAGACTGAGAGAGTAAACGGATTCGAGTTAATTGCAAAGACATCAGAGAAGAAGACCAGTTAACAAGTCTCCTCAGAGGAATGCTTTGCGGTACCCTCTACAGATTATAAAGAACAAAAAAGACGGCGAGAAAACTGTATATCCGATGATATTTAGGCGACTCCTTCGGTGGCGGCTGATCCATTAACCATAGGCCATCTGAAGAAGTGGATGGCGGCTCCTCTTGTACCAGTGACATAGTGGCGGCCTCCCTTGGCTATTATTGATGAGCTCATCCACCATCGGCCGCTATCCTACCGATCATCCATCTTCCGCAAAAAAGATAATAATGTTTATTTATAAGAAGTTGAAATGTCTAAAAAAAATTTTTTTTAACCCTCCAATGAACAAAAATTGCACTATCGTTAAAATAATTTGATAAAAAAAATCATTTAGCCCCATCACATGGTATATTTTCTGATTAACTGCTTCCATCGCAAACAATCAATACCCATTGACTCTAAACATATTAGTTTATTTTTCTTTTTATGAGCCCAAAAGAAGATATTTGAGAAAATTCAGTTGCAATAACTATTTTTGCTAATACGTAGTATGCCGCACATTTAACAATGATTTAGTCTTGATTAATCACAAATAAAGAAAGAAAAAAAAGAATCCTGTAGCTACTTGCCTGCAACGTCATTTCTCGAGAACAGAGAGTTGCTGCTGTCTGAATGAAGTGGAATAGTAGCTCAACCTTATAAGATCATCAGATTTTTGAACTCAATCTAAGCATCATACGTATAACTATTGAAAGGAACGTCATAAATCAAAAGAAACTTTTTAAGATCTTAAGAAAAATATTCATTATTTTTCAGTCAAAGAAAAAGTTCATATATTACCTATAATAATGCAACCTGTTGCATAGTTAAAAATTCAGAGACTTAATATCTATTCCGAATACAGTTTGTTCAACTTTTATAGAAATTAAATTCGCTCTTCTGAAAAATGATATTTTAACTTTCACTTACCTATGTATAGGTAAATATATAGTATGGGAAAGTATTGCGATCGTTAAAAATTTTGACTTCCGGTTTTCAGCGAAAATAAACGTTTTGGTGTCAACTGAGTTGAAATAACCAAGTCTCGCGAAATGGTCTAAGTGTCCGTGTGGGAGTGTGAACAGATTAGCTCAAAAACTATAAGCCGTACAAAACTGAAATTGGGTATTTGGTGTATGTATATGCCCGCGATGCGACCGTCGAAATTTCATCAAGGTTGGTCGAACGGAGAGGGCACATTATTTAGTAAATTTTTTCTCATTTTTACGTTTTTTTTTTTTTTGGGGTTTTTCTAAAAAACGGCTGTTATTATTTTGTTCAAACTGGGTATTTGATGTATGTATATGCCCGCGATGTGACAGCCAATATTTTATTAACCGTTTTATGAAGATAAATACTGTCATTTATTAATAAAAACATTTATTTTACTTTAGAGAGTAAATACGTGATGCTTGAATTTCTTAAAGCATCGAAGGTGTGCAAAAATATGATATAATATAATAGTCTATAATTAATTATATTTTAGTATAGTAACGTTAGTTCCATAATAAATTGATGAAAGCAATATAAAGCGATTTTAGAGGAACAGTAGTCGATCTCGATTTCCAGCCACTTCAGAACAAGACATAAATGCACCCTCTAAAACTTATGGAGGTTTAGAAATATAAGCGTATAAATGTGGAAAAATGTGGCGTTACAAATTATCGAAACACGTCGATTTCTAATCTAAGTAATTTCGTAAGTGAAAGTTGTGTGTTGAGCGCATCGCACCAGATTTTTTTTTTAATATGATGAGGGGAATGAGCAATACGCGGTAAATACTATTATTAACAGATATTCAAAATTAAACCAGCCATAAATGTAGCAATTACATGTTATTATCAATTACCTGTTGTTGAAGAATGTCGTTAACAATCTGTTAAATGTCATTGGGTGAATTTCAATTCAAAGCAGTTTAAAATGAAAGTAAAACAATGAGTTACAATCCGTCAGGTATTTTTCTCTATTACTATATGCTCTCAGTGATAGCTGAGTATCAATTTTTATTTCAATAAATTTATGTATTATTAATTTTAATTAATGCTTATATATAAATGTATATTAAATGTGTTACAAGGAAAGATTAGTAATAAAAGAATACTGCCTAATATATAAATTTAGTAATAAAAAGAATGAAGAATTAAACTGAGTTAACGTGTTTAGTATACAGAAATAAGTCATGAAAAAGACACATAGTGGAACGGAAATGCCAATGGTGACACAGCTATATTTAAAGCCGAAAGAATTCGAACAATGCTACAAAAGGACATCCTCGACGGACGATTTTCGGCACAACATGTAAATTAATCATTGGCAGACACGGAGCGAAGTACTTTGCCGAAGATAGGCGATGACTGGGACCTTTGATAAGAGAGAGTGGGGTTGGATGGTCTCATTTGTAAACGACACAACAGCGTAGAGATAAGCCACTGGTAGCTTACATTAGCACCATTAATGATATACACAAAAAATTATATTTCCTCGAGATTTATTGGCCCGGCTGCGAAAGGATATGACTCATTAGATGGAGTTGTTAATTGGTCTTCTATGGGACCAATCCTGTCCGGCTATTAAGATGAACAAATATTACGTATGGCTGTATGGGGAGGATTCTAAATGGATGAATATACAAATGAAACACATTATAAAGTATTTTAAAATCTTATTTTCTATTAACGCCGTAGTCATCACTTAACAGAAACAGTGAAATAAAATGAGGAACTTGCCATCAAAAATCAGAAATATCACATGTAACGGAATGTTTGAAAAATCAATGAAAATAATTAGACCAGGATCATGGCCAATTTGCCAAGACAGGGCGATTACTAGTTTAGTAAATAAAATTAATAAAGGCTTTGGAAAACAAGACAAAAAACATATGTAGGTTAGAAAAAATTACAGGAGCCTCATAAATTATGGTTGAAACGCCTCGCTCATAAATTTAGTCCTTCGCCATATCAAAACATTTATCATCTATTGAGTATAGACTTTTATATATTGGAAAAATCTATAAAAACCATAAATTTAAAGCCATTATTAGCAAGTAACATAAATTAAATAGCGAAATTCTCATGGCAATGAATAATAAAAAATATAAAAATAAAAAATACAAATATTATCGCCCTTTAATCCTTCTTACTCATCACAATAGTAATAATAACAACGCTATTATTCGTCTTTAGGGATGAACCCTATACAAATAGAGTTAGCCATACATTTTATAACAATATAAATAGCGTTAGACAAATGTAACAATAATAGCAATAATAAGAAAATAATTTAAATTAGCATGGGATTAACTATTTGGTAATTTAAATAAATAAACTAAACTTACAATTAGAATTATAGACCTTAAACAAACAATATAGACGCATTATAAACAACATTAACTATAACCTACATATGAATATATACATTCACGTACATAAACATGTTCAGGTATAAGTGGAGTGAAACGTTAAATTCTATCGTGACGATCCATCCCGGTGTATTTCGATTTAGAGAAAATACATTTTTGAAAAAAGTTATATGAGCTCTTTCTATAATGTTAAGGTACCTAAGGTACCTCAAATCGGTGCGGCATAAAATAATGCACTCACAGCTCATGGCGTCATTTAGTTTCACTTTACCCTCCATGCTTGGAATTTTGGCTTTTCGGCAAATTTTAACGACGCTTCCAACTGTAATTCTTTTTTTGACTCATTAAGCTTCGCTGCTTTAATGCCTAGCCCTGAGCTGAAAAAAATGACTCCTAAATAAGTGTATTCCTGCACACTTTCTACCAAATTTTCAATACTCACCATAAAAAATGTGAAATAGTATTTTAAGTGATATATTTCGAAATGTATGCCATCATCTCATTCCTAAAACATTTTTTTTTTTTTTTTTATAAAGGTCAAGAAAATCCTAAAGAAGAATAAATACGGCTTAATTAACCTAAGCATAAAATACCTTGCCCTCTAAATGCATACCAGGCAATGATTATCGTTTATCTAAACAACGAGTTCTGACTATGGATTCCAAGTCGTTTCATCAGAACATAATGACATGGTTATATACGGATCAGCAGCCAGTTGAGTGATCAAATACAGTAAGGAGATTGAAATTTATCAGGGGAAGTGGATAAATCACTTAGAAGTACAAGAGATTAGTCAAAAAGACGTTATACTTCTGTCAAGACATATATGCACATGTTGGATGTTGTACGGGATCTCATTACCGCAAGAGCAACAGTTTAGGGTTAGCAGGGTGTGAGCTGGCTTGATCGGACAGGACACCTCGACAGAAATGGTACCGTAGCCAAGAAAAGACTCCGCGAGGGAGAAAAGGATCATTTGTAAAGAAGAGATAAAGAAGAGAGCTAATTGCTGGAGGGACTGATGGTACGTCGGCGAGGCTCCTTTTATACAACTGATCCTGGAAATAATGGAGGCACGTATAACTGTATAGGCCCTCTCCCACGGCCCTACAGTCGGCCTGTATGTCCCCAAGCCTTCTCAGCAGGCTGCGAGCAAGTACTTGTCAACAGCTTATTACTACATAAGATGAGGACAAATAAAACGCTATTGTGTGTGTGAGTAAGTGGTAAGTTGGTTGATAAAGAACTTTTCGAAGCTTCTCTTTTATTAAATTTGTCAAGTTTTTCTACTTATGTAATTAATACCTTTACTACATGACTTGATGTTGAATTGGTTTATTAATTTTAAAATAAGGTAATTAATTATTTGATTGTTAAATATGTTTCACAATTTGTTTAAATGAAAATACATATTAATATAAAGTATCCATAATGGTTTACCGGATACTGAATATGTATGAGAATAGTCCTGGGTGGCGGGCAAAAAACTACAAAATAATATTAAACTATTTTATTGCAGACAACGTTTCTACCCAATAATGAACGTCTTCCTCAGGGCCAAATGAACCAGACACAGACGCAAAAAATTATATATACATAAAACAAAGAAAATGAATTAACTTGATAAAATATAAAGTTCTGTAAACATATAATGGAAGCTCATAAATCGTAGCCCGTTTTATATCTTGATTTTGTAATTTGTAATGTGATTATATCAAATGGGAGTTGGTCCAACCTCATGCTGATTGGGGTACCCCAGTATTTAATGTAAAAATAAAAAAATTATTAAAGTTATGGAGCCCGTTAACATAGTATTTGATATTTTCTATAATTTCTTGGATTGAAATGTGGTTTTCTTCGAAGCCATTAAAATTGTTGTATGTAAAAAAATAATCTCTCAAAATTTTAACTCATCAAACATTATTCTGAAACCATATGCCCTTAATGAATGTCTCTTGCCTCATTACATCACATCATCAATGTTATCAGTTTCCATAGCCATACTACGTCTTGTTAGTATACATTATATGTTTGCAGACCTTTATATTTTTCTAGTTAGTTCATATTCTTTGTCCTATGTATTAATAATTTTCTTTTGTGTGTTTCTTGTTCATTTAGCCCCAACGAAGACCTGCATTGCTATTAGTTTAATACTATTTAGTAGTTTTTTTACCACCACCCCGGACTATTCTCATAAATATTATGCGAAAGTGCTTACAGAGGAAAATGAAAAGGAATGAAATAAAGGGTATTTTCTAATCTTGGCACCGAATATCAGATATAATTGAAACTATGTCCTCAGGTCGCTTTTAACGACATTCTTATCCTTATTTCTCAGGAAGAGCTATTTGGTACTAAACTATACCAAAGGCTGTCGTGGAAAAGCCATCAGAGAGAAAAGATACAAATGAAAAATTATTTGGCCTACTTCAGAAGTTACTTTAAGATGCTCAAAATATCCTTAACCAACTAGATTCCCAATGTACAAAGTTCTCATTAGACCCCAGCATGGACGTAGCTCAAACATCCTGAAAATCCATTTCTTCTCTTCTAGTGTGAAGATATGTCTGTTAATAGACATAATAAAGCTGTTTTATCTCTACGATTCTGAAAAAAGTGTATATTAATAAGAATATTATTAATGATGTAAAAGAAATACATATGAAAGAGTACAACTCAAATTTGACGGCCTAATAATGAGGCCATCACTATTCCTGACAAAACAGGTTCTACTGCACTCACTGACAGACTGACAACACACTTTATTTCTGAATTAGTAAACAATCGTAATGTTTATTTAAAAAATACTACTAATAGTAAATTAGTTTGACGCAAATGAGCCACATGAGAGAAAGCAGTTAAATGTTTTTGATAATGACAATTGTAAGTAAAAGAAGAGAATTATCTAAATTACGAAAGTATCGTTTAGATAGAAATATTTAAATATTTTTAACATACTAAAAGTAACCTCAAGGCTTCATATAAAAATAATCACTATAAGCCAGAAACGTAGCACAATCCTCGAGAGCCGTGGTATTGTCGGCGGCGTGCCCTATCTCCAGATAGCCCGAAGTCCTGGTGACCATAGCTCAACTCTTGGATCTGATACCCGACATCCACGATCCTGCCGTAGCTCAATACCGTTGTCCGCATCCCGAGGTACCTAGGATCGCCAAATATGGCCGGCTATGATCTTTTCACAATTCCAAGGATCTATGGCCGAAGACTTTTGCAAAGGGTACTTGGTAGAACATTACACTACAGAAATAACATTCTCAAGCAAATTGAATATCTATAATTTATACCTTTAAGAGAAAAATGGTCTTGTTTGGTAAAAGCTTTAAATTAAAAAAAAAATGGAAATATCGAATAAATAATATTTCATACTTTTATCTCAAATAAATGAAAATAGGTTAATTTGTGGAATAATTTAAACTAAAAAAATGTAAGATTAAAACGAGATTCTTGAGCAGTACTTCCGACACATTGAGTTGCATCCATGGTAGAAGTGCTGTTGCAAATACTACAATAAAAAAATTCAGACAAATCTATGTTTTTTACTATTCATTCCCGTTGATCAATCTAAAGTTTCTAACTGCGTCTTTTCCTTGTTTGTACTTTCTAATGCTTTTGCCTGGAAGTTATGGAAACTTCCAGCACTTATCTTCATCTTACTTAATTTCAGTTTATTCATTAGTTATGGAAACTTCTCATCCCTATCGTTGTGCGACTAGCTGCTTATTGCCATACAATAAAATATAAACTTTGCATCCATGAACACCACATTTAACCCATATCGCCCAAACCTACTCGTTTCTGCTTTTTCCTACTCCCAGTTATCCGGTAAGCACAGATTAAAAGAATCGAAGCCGTAAGATATGTTTCTCCATTAAGGTTTGTTACACTCCATTCTAAAAACCCCGGAGAGTTTACACAGCAAAATGAATCAGTAATTGTAACCAAGTGTTTATCGAACTGAATAACGTATTTTGATAAGTATATAAACGCCTCACGTTTGATTTTTAATTGAATAAACATGGTATTCTTGACAACGTTTGCACTTCTTTCAAGACACAAATCTGTCTTTTTCTTATTATATTTGAGAAAAAAAAATTAGAAAGGTTTTTTTTTGAGCCACAAAAATGAGCCGATTACTCAAGCGTTCAGCTTTAGTTTTTATAAAAAACTATTTCAAGAGGTAACGGACAAAAGAGGCTAATAGGTTTGGTTTTATAAGTAAATTCATTAACAATGAGGATATGGATATTAATCAATAAAAAAAGAAAGAAGAATTTTGGTTTCTATGTGCCACCAGCATAATGTTCAAGAAGCTTTTACTTAAGTTGAACTGGCTTGTAACGAAACTGCTCATGTATTTTTAGAAAATACAAGAATACTCTTTTAATTTGAAATTTAGAAAGTAAACCCTACCATCCTTTGGATCAAAGGATACCAAATTTCTCTTTCATTATATAGAAAGGAGAATAGGCGAAATGCAACAAGACGACGAGAGAAGGAAACGCTGAAAGCCACGATTCCGAAAGACCACGACCTCCACATTACAAGAAATGTAGAGAGGGAATTGTTAGGACGGATAGTATATTTGTGGAGTATTTGACAGAGCCGACACCTGACCCAGAAGATATGGCCAACCCAAATTGGTTCCGCCTCGAAGGAATAACAGGAACAACATGGGGATATTCCCAGGGTCGTGATTGACCGAACCAGGGTACGTCCTGGGGTCACGATCCCCAACTGTTACCGCTTCACCGCTCAGTCAGCATAACTGTGCAAGTCCTCCGGTATATACGAGTATCTAGGCTATATCAAAGGATCAAAGCCCTAATATACTTGCATAAATATAATATTTTTTTTCGGATTTATTCCATTATTTTATGGAAGATTTCTTCATCTATGTAACCATTTAAATATTAACTAAGATCTAATAAAGAACTCAGATACGCGGCCGTATAATGGCCTAATTTACCATTTCGTTACTGGTAGAAGTTGAACACATCACAGTATGTCCTAGTTTTATGTTCTTTATTTATAGTATATACAAATTTATTGGCATGTCCAACAACTAGTGGAAAAATTTCCTATGGTCCTAATCCTAACTTTTTTAGAATTTGTAGGCTTAGGCATTTTATAATCTATTTTAGACAGGTTAAATAAAATAAAGTCCGGTAAGTTACACTACATATAATTCAAGAACGGCTACCGATTTGTCTATGCCCCAACTACCAAAATAATTATTAAAACATCGGAAGAACTGGGGCTACGGGATGAAGAGGGATAGACCTAGAAGTATTAACTTTGTTATATACGAGTATTATCCGATTTCGGTGAAATTTAAAACACATTTCATCTTTGGGTGTTATACAGAAGTATAAGAAGGTTAATTACACAAAAATTTTACCATTGCATTTAGACTCCATGTCTAACAAGGTCCGTCCACATATCCACACACATAATTTCTTCAAAAAGTTTTAGATAAATTTAAAAAAAAAAAAAAAAAAATTGCAATTGCATCAATTATATGTTTGAAGATAGTTGTAGTTGAAAAAAACAACACTAAAAATAAAAGTATATAATGAAAAATATCCATGCATAAGAGAGTTGTGGGAATATTGAGATTTCGCAATTCTTTTATATCGTAAATAAGTTTTATTAATTACTGATATCTAAAACGAATTTGTCGGAAGAATAAATCATTTAGTTTTTGATAGACATGACAAAATTTACATAAATATATTCACTAACCAGTAAATTAATCATCAATGATTTATTTTCAAGTTAATAAGTTAACATTAATGAATCAATATCAATTTCCACCATATTATTTAAGTTTCACACTTTGTAATTGATAATACATTACGAAAGAACCCTCCGCTTGTAATAAAAAGGCAATATGAAGGCACCGAATAGTGCCCTTATTTTACTATTTTGAATAATTGTTGAAAAATAGTGTTTGAAATCTAGATTTAGAATACAGTTCCTCCTCTGCTTCTAATTTCTTCCCTAATTTTTCTTTAATCTGTTTATTTCTATCTCCTTTAATTGTTTCAGAAGTTTTCTAAACGTTTTGGATTTTTGGATCTTACAATGAATTCTATAAATTTTGTTCAAAGATTTTTCACTGATGTTTGATTCAGATAAATTAGGCTTAAAAAAAGTAGCATTGCTGCTACAACTAGTAAAATAATAAAATCTGAAGTCAATTTCTGCCTTATTTTTTTTTTTATAATAGCATATAGAGAACCCCCCCCAAAAAAAAACTAATTTTGAAATAATTTCCACATTTTTCATAGTTAGTTTTTGTGAAATCGATCCTCACCCTTAGTTCACGAAAAGTTTTTATATTGTATTTTGTTTTAATTTAAAAAATATTTTCATAATTCCCTTATTTTATAACGCTATCTAAATTGTCTGCAGGCGTTCGGAGGTGTGACTAGATAAAAAATAGATTCATTGAAATTATTATTGGATCATTGAAACCGACATCGTTGTACCCCAATAGCCCACGAGAAGAGTTATGAAGGAGCGGGACAGTCCAA
The DNA here is from genome assembly GCA_911387785.2 of Aelia acuminata. Lineage (NCBI taxonomy): Eukaryota > Metazoa > Arthropoda > Insecta > Hemiptera > Pentatomidae > Aelia > Aelia acuminata. Next base: position 51,232,140 of record OU426978.1, on the reverse strand, counting down.
ACAGGGCGAGATCCACCTGCCAGCAACGCCCCCACACCGCTAACAAAAAAACTAATAACCAGCGGCCCTGCCCTGATTTGACCTCGCATCTTCTTTTTTGTCTTCACTTGTCTTCATTTTAGTTTATTTTTTGTCAGACGCGGGGGAGGACCGTTGGGGGGGGGGGCGTATGCAGGCCCAAGATACGAATCTTCTTCAGCCCCGACAACCGGGTCCGGAGCTCTTCAATGATCCAGCACAGCACAGTACAGTAGAGAGCATAGAGCAGGGAACAGTCACCGAGGTAAATTGCTTCTGGGAAGGAGTGCGGTCGGGCCCCATTTTCCTTTTGATAATCTTTTTGTAAGGATGTGCATTACGATACCTCGGAATAGGAAAATAAGGAGGAAGGATGCACATTTGTAGTCATAAATGGAGAATGACTTCATCGTTCCCTAAAGAAAAAAATGAAAAAAAAAAAACTTTTAAAAAAATTGTGCTGAAAATATAGAAGATGACTCAAGATGCAGGGATATAGAATAAATGAAGTCGAAATATATCTTATTTTAATAATCAATAAGGAATATGGATTCGATGTTGAGAGATTATTTTTTTACATTCATTATTATTTTAAACCCTTGTTATTTTTTATATTGATTATTTTTTTAAACTCTTATAAAATTGATGCTGAAAATATAGAAGAGAGATTATTTTTTTACATTATAAAGATTAAGATTAATTAATTAAGAGAGATGATTTTTTAAGAGTGTAAAAAACTAATCAGTAGAAAAAATAATAAGGGTGTAAAATAATAATGTATGTACAAAAATAATCTCTCAACATCATGAAAATATAGAAGAGAGATTATTTTTTTACATATAACAATTTTAATGGTTTCCAAGAAAACCATATTTAACCTGGAAATTATGTTTTATTCATACTTGAACATTTTTTAAAAAAGGTTTGATTAATTTTTTTTCAAACACTATGTTAATGACCTCCATAACTTTAATATTTTTTTTAAAAAATTTTATATTAAATACTGGGGGTACCCGAATCATGAGGTTGGTTGTATGAGGTTGGACCAACTCCCATTTGACACAATCACATTACAAATTACAAAATCAAGATATAAAACGTGCTACGATTTATGAGTATCCATTATATGTTTACAGACCTTTATATTTTATCTAGTCAATTCATTTTCTTTGCCCTATGTATTTATGATTTTGTGTGTCTGTGTCTTGTTCATTTAGCCCAGACGAAGACCTTCATTGTTGGGTAGAAACGTTGGCTAAAATAAAATAGTTTTATACTATTTTGTAGTTTTTTGACCGCCAACCAGGACTGTTCTCATACATATTCAAAATCCCCAAAATATTTTGCAGGTGGCCAAGTTGAAGGATTCATCTTCACTTCTTTCCTATAAATAAACTTGCCATCTCTCCTGTCTGAATTGAAATTGAATTTATACTTAGTTTTCAGATTTTAGATGATTATTTGTCATTACACAATTTCTTTTTTTTTTGACTTGTTTTTATCTTTACCGCTACGGTTCGTGATACACTTAAAGTATACAAATAAAAAAATTATTATATGAATATTATATTGTTTTTAAATTAGTCTTGATACATCATTTTAGCATCATAGGAAAGATATCAACTTAGTCTTTCCGAACATAGAATATTCTGAAACCTGTATTTTTTTTCATTTGTGCACTTAAAACGTTGAATATAAACGAGGTTGAATTCAAAATTACCAAGGAGATCCCTAATGTTGTTTGTTTGTTAAACGTCACTTTATGCTACTAAGGCTAATCGGAAGATCCTACAGTGGGAATCCTAAATTTCGCCTATCCAGGTATAATTAGGATAGGGATCTTATACGAGTACCTGACATCGTACAGGCTCGGGACCTCCATTTTACGTCCTATCCGAGGGACGGCATGGCAAAGAATTTTTTTACTCCCATTAAAAAATCCTAGGACCACCGCTGGGCGCGAACCTGCGACCTTTTGTATTGTAGGTTGCCATGCTAACCACTATACCACAGGTGACCCCCTAATATTATCCCAGGCAACAGCACGCTTGCAATATCAGAAATCTCAATAGAAAATGTTTACAATTGGGAGATACATTTTTTATATTTATAGGTATAGAGGACCAACGCCTGTCCGCTTAGTGGAGGACTAGCCTCTGCATTTATTTTACAAATAACATTTTTTCTTTTTATTTCAAAATTAATTTCAGGTCTGTATCCCACCATTTTGATTTGTACGTTCTTAACAAAATGTGAAATTAAAAAATAAAATATTACTGTAACAACTTTTTTCTATATTATATATATATATATATATATATATATATATATATATATATATATATATATATATATACATATACAGACATAATATGTCAGCACTGTGAACTGACCCACAGACTCAGCTCGGGTGTAGTACAATAAGTTATGCCCCATCAGCACCTCCCAATATATAGCCGAGAACGTAGCTCAACATACTAATGTATATATACTTGTATATAATAATTCAGATATAAAGATGGAGGGCTGACAGACAAATGGAAAGCTAAATATAAGAGGACTTGAATCGGGTACCGTAAATAGAGTCCGAGGCTCGTTAGCTGGGAGGCAGCTTGATTTGTGCCGTGATATATCCGCTCGAGAAATATTTGGTTTGTCGGCCTGCCCGGGGCGGCCACGACCTCTCCATAGGCTCCTAATAGTCCATGGCCCTTCCTCCAGTTCGCTGGTGTCATCCTAGCTCATCGGGTCTGCGGATTTGTCAACCAGATAGGCTCTATGTATATATGGCCCCTTATGTAGAAGTTGTAAGAATGACCTCTTCTGTTTTGTATACATTCGATCAGTCTAGAACGACTGAAAACTCATTCTAGAACTACAAAACTGGGACTAAGACAAAAATTAAATACAAATTGGTACTTGATAAAACCAATATGGACATACTCTTCACAGATATATGGAACAGCTAAAAAGACCCACTTACACCGACTTCAAACCTTTCAATCAAAAATGTTAAGACTCATAGTTAAAGCACCATGGTACGTCATTAACAAAACACTACATACTGACTTACAAATAGAAACAGTAGACAACATATAAAGACACTTTATAAACGTATTCATACTCACTTACAAGGCCAGTTCCACCGACTGATTAGAGACATGGCAACAGGTGATATACCAATAAATAGGTGTTGATGAGATTAAAAAGGTGTTGGATGAGAGATCTCCTTCGTTAACAAACCGGGTTAACCGACAGGGGAGAGGTACCGCTGGGTGCCATCCTTCCACATGCCTAACATGCCCTTATTTAAAATAGTGTAGCTCTCATACTTGCTTATTGTCGAATTTGTTGACAGGCGTAAATCAAGAAAAAAAAAAAAAAAGAACGGAATACCCACAAAAAATATTTTATCAAGATGGAAAATAATTATCTGCCTACAAAGAATCTACCTATCCTTATCGTGCAGTAACATTTAATTAATGTAATATTGACACGTTTTTCAACATTCAGGAACATATGCTTACAATAAATAATAAGTGAAAAGTAGAGAGACGAATCTCATGAATTAGTGGCACCTCTTGACTTTAATCCTTTAATTAGTACTTTTACAAAAATAAAAGCGATTCAAACAACTTTAAAGTGTTTGATTATTTTTTATTTTTTTATTTTTTTTAAATTCTCACCCTTAGCAATAATCCCTTCGACTTTTCAAGGGCAACTCAGTTCCTTTTTGACCTTGCACCAGTTGGATGGACCCATAACATGGTTTTTATACCTGAAGTGATACCAACAATCATCTGAAGAAAATTTGGCTGCCCCTTATAATGAAAATGTTATGACTTTTTTTTTATTTATTTTGCTTGTAACTCGAATCATTCATCACACTGTAAACTATACTGCCTTTAAAATGATAAATCATAAAATTTCACTTCGAATGATTTACTTTAAGCTAAAAGAGCTTAGGTCATTTTGGCTAAATCGATTATTAAAAATCGTAACATTCTATAAACAAAAGTTTTGGAACATTACATTTTTCTTAAAACGTGCTCCATAATATAAAATTAGGTTACTCTTGAGTTAGTGAAAAAATAGGGGGAATATGTATAAGAATTACTTGGAAATGAAATTTTAGGTAAACAGAATTTGGATGAGTTGTAATTAAAAACTGTTTTTACCTCACAAAAAGTCATTGAAGGAAAAAGGCGTTATGAAAACTTTCACGTTTATATTTGTATCTCGACGAAGGACTGAGCTAATTCACTTTCAGAATTTGATGCTCTAAAACTTTTTAGTTAAATAACTAATAAAATTCATACTTAATAAAAGTCTGTCAGTCATGGCAGCTCGCACTTATTTTTAGTACAGAGTAAAATTAATAATGCACAAATTATTCCTAAGAGTTTCCTGAAAACAACATTCTTCTTTATGAGTGATAACTTGTTTTGATCGTTCACCGAACGTGGAATGATATGAATCCGTTTCAAGGAGGTTGCGGTTTCAATATTCGGGGATTTCCCTATTGAAAAAAAAATAAACAAGGTCTAGCTGATGTACATTGTGAAGGCGACAAAGCATTTAAAAATAAATAGAAAACAACAGTGAATGATTAAGCTGAATATTGTCCCGGAGACTTGAACATCACACGCACACACATACACTGACAATGTACATAAGAGATGGAGACAATATTTGATCACTAACTTCAACTGTAGTAGGAACAAATCTAAATAAAAAAAAAAAAAAAGTAAAGCCTCTAGAAAAGTCGCCATCAGCAAACACAATGACTCGTTTCGGAGAGGGGAGCTCTATAAACACACGTGACTTTGCTCTATCGGGAAATTACTATTTCACCAAGTGGGTGGTAAGGCTTTTGCCATCTTTCTATTATTTATTGTTTAATTTTTTTTTTAAGATTTTTAAGTTATCTATGAAGAAAATTAATGATTTTTTATAAAGCATAATTTTCGAAAAACAATTAATATACGATTGCTTTTCCGCACCGGATCATTTATTAAAAAAACATTCAAGGCATTTATATTTCATAAAGTAAATTTATAACATGTACTTACTTAAATAAGAGTCGTTTTTTGGATTGGTAGTAATTCAAAATTTTTATTGGATTATTGGAAGGTGTGAACCATTAACGCACATATACGAGCACCTTCTTATTAGAAATGTATCCCGTTTATCCCGTTTCTTTTTTTGTTTTTTTTTTAAATATTTCGTTTGATCACTTTTTTAGGTTATTGTGATCACTATGAAAAATAGTTGCATTAAATTCAAAGATTTTAAAAAGTCTGAAAGAAAGATTTCCTAGCTGTCCTAATGAAACTAAAAGTCTTCTTCATGTATAAAAATATAGTTTTGGTATTTCGCCCGGAACATTTCTTTGTAAGATTTCTTAGATTCTTATTTTTTAACGAAAAAATGGTTTAAATATGGATAGAAAATAGAACCTTCTAAAGAATGACATAAAGCTCTACGCACAAAAAACAGTGTAATCATGTGGATTGATTCCCGTAAACGTTGATTAGATTGGGATCATGCTTTTTTTAACAAAATATTAAATCCTCATATTTACATTTTTTTATTTATTCATGATAATACTATTCTTCTATCATTCTAAAATACGAATATCTATTGTAATCTTGAAAAACAACTAGGTCCTCTTGACACTTGGACTGAAGTGATGTTGACGCTAAGTAGGACATCCTTACTTAGCAAAGCATTGTACTTGACTAGACCTTCGACTAAATTACTCAGGGTCCAAATAAGGGTTTCTTGCAGTACATTACTAAGCTAACCTTTGCAGGCTAATTTACTGGTTCAATTAAAGCTAATAAGCTCGATACTTGACCCTTCCTGTGAGGTTCAAGATATTTTTTTAAACGGTTTGGGTTGTGTATGCAAATGATATGCGGGGAGTGACATTATCCAGGTGTACTGCAAGCGGATTGAATCGCCCCCTCGGCCCCTTCCCAAGAGGACGTGGGAGGTGATTAGTAAAAGAGCGTACTGATGATGACTCTTCATTAGTTAAACGGCTTAAACCTAGGCTCGGCTCTAATTTCAGGTAACGAGGGGCTATTAACAACATGAGAGCATGTGCCTCTCCCACCCCCCATTCCTAGAGCTGCACTAGCTCACTATTGGTCGTCCATATGCGGTATAATAGCCATAAAAGTCATCCTAACTTTGAAAAAAAAAGGATTTAAACAGTTTTGCAGGCACAGATATTGAGCAATAGGAAACTAATATTCAGAATACAAAACATAATTTTAATAGACTAATAAGCCCATGTGAATAATTCTTATGGATAGTGGCCCTTGTATTACAAAAAATAAAATAGTAAATTTAAGGCGATATATTTTAATATATAAATATATTGCAATGGACATAGGCGATACACCTTTTACAAGATACATTATTCATGTTCATTACTTTTTTCGTCGTAGTTATGTTGTTTAAAATATTATTACAAATTATCACCGAAGAATGTTAACATACAGGCATATACTAGGCTACACTGAGCGCTTATAAAAAAATCTGATTTTGAAATTAATCTTCCACCCTATCACGGCAGGTTTTTTTATTTTATATATACATATAGTGTACTATATATACTGTGTGTGTTAAAATTTCTAATGTTCGGGAGTAAAGATGTTCTGTTGCTGAAATTTGATATAAATATTCCTCCTCTACCACATTCAAAATATATCATGGGAATATTTAAAAAATATATATTTCTAATTTTAAAAATAAATAATTGCGGGTTTTCTACTGGGCACCTACTGCGACGACTGAAAGCCCCAACTTGGACCCGATGTTATACGATCAGATCTGGGAAGCATTTACTCCTCGAATGACAAATACAAATATACTCTGGATCGCGGCAGCAATTAAAGATGGACAATACTTTAGTAGAGATCCTCCAGGACAAAGAAAAATAAATTACACTTCTCTTTGAATCTCTCAGGATCAGCAAATACTATCATAGAATAGACATAGAATATTTAAATTCTAGGTCATCCAATGACCTATTATTATTATTACTCCAAAATTATTATTATTTTAGTAGATATTCAAAAAAATATTTAGGATATGAATTTTACTTATAATATTACAAAATATTAATAGTAACAAAAAATAAAAATCATTCTTGATAATTATCATCTAATGATTTTAAAAAATTCCAGATAAAACACTTGGATCAGATTTGATTATTATTCATTTTATTTTGTAGATTTCAAATTCTGAAAAAAGAAATTTCATCACCATGATATTTTTTTCTTAGGAAATTGAGGAAAGGTTCCAGAGGGACCTTCCAAAATCGCCGATAAATTTGATAGCGTCTAGGCTATAAGTTATAGTGTTATATTTTCTTTCTAACTTTTTCAGGGTTTTTTTTTTTTTGGGGGGGGGAGGGGTAGATATGCATATACCTCCTCAATCTCTTTTTATCAGTCCAAATAAAGCCAATTTTAATAATTTGAAATGATATATAGCTGAGAATAGAATTACTATTAATATCATATTATTTTTTTTTTTTTTTTGTCACCAGAATAATATTTTCATTTAAAAATTAATTAATTTATCCATTGGAAACTAAAAAGTAAATATCATCAAAAGATGACAATTTTTTTACGAACAAATAAATCATTCCACACTGAATTAACCAAAACTGGCTTTTAGAAATTCATATAAGTAATTTAAGAGGCTATCTTAGTAATATCTATCAATACTTAAAAATATAAACCAAACCCAACATTATACGTAATATACATGAAGCATGAGAAAAACCTAAGAAATAATTATTTTTCTCAACAATTAGAGCATTTAAATCAAAGCAAAACAAATCGTTATGTATAAAACTCAAGACGATCTTCTTACATGCGAAGCTTGATATAAATCTAAAGGAACTGCATTTAATGATTAAATCATTATATTATACTGTTAAGAATGCTGGTATATCTCCAAAATAAAGTTTATGGGAAATCGAGTTTATTAATCGAAAAAAAAAAATATACTGATAAGAAGGAGGCACCCTAACTTCACTCAAACATTGGCTTCTTCTCGTTTTTGCAAAATTTAAAAATTTACTGAACACTTTTTCGATATCAGTTAGTGACTTCGATTAATTCACTTTTTGGTATTTATATTTTTACTTCTTCTTTTTTTCATACCAATCTAACTTATAAATAGGAATATATTGAAAAAGGATTATAACATTGTACAATTATAATCATTTTAGAATTCCTGTATAGAAGAGTACATTGTTTTATATATTACAATTCAAGAGAATAGTAAACATTTAAATTAACCATCATAAAAGTGTACCAAAATCACTTAAATATACTACTATCAAGAAATGGGCGGTAGAAACAGTGGCGCCTTAAGTTAATATATATCATTTCTCATGAGGCAATTCAGGGTGTAATGGAATAAAATTTGAAATGTAAGGAACAAAGTTGATACAATATTATCAGAGAAAATTATTTTATTTCCAACATTTTTTTTTTTAGTAACTTCCATAAATGCGTGGTAAATACATTAAAAAGGTAATAAATGGAGACCGAATGGGAATAAATATAATTTTGTACCACTTTTTATTTTGTGTTGATATATCATGCACTATTTTTTTACACTTATATTTTATTTGTTTTGATGGGTAATAATTGTAATCAAATATTAAAATCATATGATGATTATAATTGCTAATTATTAAAGCTCGGTTATCCGTACAACTGCATCTTTCCATTGGTGATTCAAAACCACGTGAACTCAAGCTACTTATACTAGGCCTATTGAGGTGTTTTAGTGAGTTTTATACTGCAGGGAATTACACATTTTGAAATTTTGTTGCACGAAGTTGCATTATTTGTTACCTAACGTATTTGTTTCTTAATTACAGATCGAAAACATGTTGGAAAGGAGATGGGAATTGATCGTTAAAAAAAAAAAATAAAATAAATAAAGGGAACTTACGCAATATAAACACACTATTGCAAATCAATAGAATTTCAGAGGAAATGAAAAATGATTTCCCCCTTTAGCACAAATAAATACCTATTAAAAAAATCACATGGTCTTTGGTTATTTTCTTAAAGTTTTCATTGGGCGTTCACTAATGCAAAAAAAAAAAAAAAAAATTAACTGATGAAAATATGTCTTAGAAAATCAGAATACAAACGGAAGAAGATATTAAATAATTATTACTATTCGCTGAAGGCCTTCGACATACTGTTTAATAAAGTAAATTAATAAATGGATTTTTCGACTTATGGATTTTTTAATATAATATTTCGAGCAAGTTGTTTCAGACGATAGTTGTTACACTCTCAGAATAACTTTTTTAGAGCAGTGTTTTAACTAAAGTGTTTACTAAATCTAAGATAAATTAGCAAATATATCATTTACAGAACTAAAGAATTAAAAAAAATACTTAAAAAATCATTATTTTACCAAAATATACACCATAAACAAATATTGCAAAATAATACAATTTTGTATTCCAATTTACTCTCCAATAATAATTTCCAAACTATCCGTTATTGTTAAAAAAAATAATTGAATGCATGATTTTTAATATTGCACGTTTTCAATTTTTTTTTTCATCACGGATATCCGAGCTTCACTTTGTCATACTATCCGATATTATCAAATTTATATCTATGTTTATATCGCATAAAAAATTGTTTTCATTTATTTAAAAAAACTCTTCTTTTTTTTTAATTACTTTAAAATATGTATTCAAATATTATTTTATTACATTACATTCATATCCAGTTATTATGTCAGAAAAGTGACACAAGTCGAAATAGTCAGCATTAAAATATCAAAACGTTATTATTAAAATCAAAAATACATTATTAATACTAAAATAAATATTTAAATCATCATTACAATATATATTTTTTAAAGTACATTGTAAAAATTTCTGAGTTTCAGTTTTATGGTCACATAAACCGAAAAAACTTATTTATTGATTTTTTATTTTAGCTAATATAAAATCCGAATAATGTGATATGTTCTTCATAGGATTTTTTTAAAAACTAAGTAACCTCATTTAATTCCACTTTGTATTTACATTTTAACATTTGAGGGAAGGACGTGGGATGAACCAACTGTGAATGGTATGTGAGTAATTAGACTAGGCTGGTTCCTTCAATAAATGGATTTTCATTGCACCAATAAAAGGTGCAAATGGAACCTCTTTTTATGGCTCTTTTGGAATTCTGCTTTAAAATTACTATATGCCATAAAATATAAAAATTCAGCTAAATTAAGGTTTCAAGTTTCTTACGATCTTTGAAATAAAATCAGAATATACAAAACCCGAATAATAGCTATATTGTATATTTAGGAGTAACTAGATCCCTTTATTTTATATTGTCAAATGACACAAAATACATTTAGATATAAATGATCAAATTTGTTGGAAGTGCATTTAAAAAAGCGGATCATTTTAAGAGTTTTGTACACGTATACGTTTATTTTAATTTCTTTATATTTTTCAATAAAGAAGAGATAAGAAATTAGCCTTAAATCTTCAATAGATACAAATTTTTCTTCTTATTATTTTTTTTTAAACTTCAGGCTTTTCTAATTTTTCGGCAATCCATGTCTGAATTAGAAACTCTGATTATTCTTCCTTAACGAAAATTTCCTATTTGTTAATTCTTATCAAACTGATAGAATTTTCTAGGTAGTAATATAGTTTTGTTGACTACACTCTTTTAGTGTTACTTCAAGTACCTCGTACTGAAGGTCCCATCGATCTTACATGGACTACAGAGATGGAGTTACGGTTAGGCATTCCAATGATTAATTGTCTTATCGGTGAGAAAATAAACATCTATTCCATCCATAACTTTACAAAGACATATCAAAACTGAATAAATTACAAAACTAAAAAACAATTTATAAAACAAATAAAATCAAATTATGCCTTCCCAGTAAAACAGGTCTATCGCTCCCGACAAAATGATGATTTTAAGTGATTCATTTATGCTATCTGGACATCATGGAATAAAAATAAGGAAGAGAGTTAGATAGAGTATTTCGTCAACTTCATGATAGGCAAGACAAAAATCAAGTAACAAAAATCATATCTAAATGAGAAAAAATATGTTATTACCTTCTGGAAGCATGAATTCGATTTTGGGGTTTCTGTATACTTCGAACTACAGAATGCTACAAATTTCTTTTATAACTTACATTTCATAGCAAAATGACGAGTACGAGCATGCCTACTTTGAAAAATGATCCTTTCCTGACTATCTTACCAAAATCTTCGCTTGTGCGAAGAACGTAAATGAATAATATAAATTCATATATTGCTCATTGAGTCACTTATTTTTTTTTTAAATGCATCGTCTTAAAGGCTTGACTGATATACACCAAACCTCGATTATCCGAGGTAATGATAGGAAGGGAGGAGCTAACAGATAATCAAATTTGTTTACATATTTACTTTGTTAATTAAGGATGTAAAGAAAATCATAATAAATTTAGATCTAACGGTCTAGATGCTTACTATATATAAAATATGCATGAAAACATGTATACTTATGTGCCTATATATTACATTCATCTTATTTATTCGGTTTGTTTCTTCATCATTTTATTTCTCTATTGACTTCTCTTCATATATCTCGGAATTCTAATATTTTAGTGACGTCAGCTTTTTGTATCCATAGAAACAGTTTGTTGCGATTTTAAACACTTTTCTCTTTATCTCTCTTTAGGGCAGGTTTTCGTATAATATTGATAGATGAACAGCAGACGAAGAAATCTATTCAAAAGTTCTACCTCGAGAATTTCTTAATTACTATTTCGAAATGATGGCTTCATTTCATACTTAAATCATAAATAGTAATAATACAACTCCATGAAACCTTCAGCACTTTTAAAATTTATTGTTATATTCAAACACAACCCAGAACAATTTTTAAAAAATCAATCTTCCATAATAATCCTTATATTAATCTTATATTATTTAAACCAATATGATATAAGCTCATGTATTGAAAAAACAAAACAACCATTTTAAATTTGAGTAATTGGAGGAATAGAATTTTTTTTAAGTAAACATTCCTATTTATAAACTCCAGTGCTTGACAGTTAATAACCATGGTTATCTATTAATCTTGTCTTGCAATAGTCTGTTTATGAAAAACTGGATTTAAACCTCTTAAGAATAAGTTTCCGATATTTTAAAAACTAATTGTATCAGGGTTGTCCGTTCAACTGTTAATTTTGGAGAACCCCTTTTGATTATAAGAACATTCAAAGTGACGAGTTTGAGTATAACCACATTTTGGCGGTATCACCAATTCTCTTACAACCCCCTTCAGCGAAGCATTAGTAATACACTTGATTATAAAATTATTTTATCAAATCAAATTTTACAAACTTTAATTCATATTACTGATTATTGCTCACGAATGACCTTCTTAGTTGAGTGTCCTTAAACAATAATAAACTAATTATTACATCTGTGAATTAAAATAATGTTTTTTTTATATTTTTTAATTTTTTATTGTTGTTTGTTTGGAATTTTGATAGTTAAAAATTGAATTGATTTTTTTTTAAAACTATTTCGTCTCTATTTCGATGGTTTGAGGCCTACCATTGAAAATTATTGGCATACTGTTTTCTATAATTTTTCAAAAGTTTTTTCGCATGTTACATTTTTGTTTAAAAACTGTTTCTTTAAATTTTATTCAGCTGAATAATCCGAAACCATTTGACGAGTATTGTAATACAAATGTATACATTTAGGCACACATACATAGACACACATATATATATATATATATATACTAAAAGTAGCATTCAAATCATAAAAAACAAACATACCATATAGTTATTTATGTTTTATTTATTTTTGACTAACATCAAATCAATAGAAAAATGAAAAAATATTTCATGGTAAAAGAAACTTGTATATTCACGGTAAAATAAGAAAAATTACTTTGAATAGTTTATGAGTTAGATCTAGATAACTTATCTTACTTTTATACAATTTTTGTTTTAAGTCAATGACCAAAGCATTAATTTAAAATTTATAAATCTTATAAAAATCTTATACATATCTTATATAACTCTTATAAATATAAAAATTATAAATCTTATAAACTGAACTTATAATCGATTTCACACAGGTAGTATCCGGAATCGAGCGATAAGAAGAAATGAGTTTGGGACGACATGTGGGTTACGCCCCCTTCGAAGAAACTCAACAGGTGAAATAGCTGATATGTGCGTATCTAATTTTAATCTTAATATTGCTTGTGAAAAATTCAAATTTCAATTGTTATAGGATATTTAAAAAAAAAAAAATCTATGATTGATACATTTAACTTCATATTAAAATGGTAATATTGCACCACTACACGAGTGTAAACCAAATTCCAAAAATGTCTTCACGGCGTATTAAACACTTACGTTTCAATCACTAACCAAACAAAGCACTCATTATAAATACATAATTATGAGTTCATATGACTTATAGACCTCAAGCGAAAAATAGATCTGCTTATCAGATGAAGATTACAATTATTACAAAATACTAAGTAGGTATGTGACTTTTCGGGGATAAATGAGCGGCGATAATAATTTTAAGCCACACCACAACTAATCAGACATCATAGAAAAAACAAATAAAAAAATAACCACTACAATATTGATCAACTTCACAGAGGTATAAAAACTTTGAAACTTGTTAATGCTTATACGATTTTTCACGAGACTAGAATTTATTTTTTCATGATAAATAAGAAATAAAACGTATGATCGTTCATAAAATAAGTAATCAGTAGATATATAATAGTTCTATATACCTATTGCAGTTAAAACAGAAGAAATTTAAATTTTAGGTAGAGACTTTAACGCACGTCCGGATAATTTCATGCGATAAATCAACGATCGAGTTATTTAGAGAATTTTTCGATTAATAGTTATCTCCAAATATCATTAAAAGTAAACATGAATTAAATGAAATCATTTCGCAACGAAAAATTTAAAATTCGAAGTTAGGGAAACACTATGGCAGTATTGAATTGAATTATGTAGAATAATAAATTTTAACAATTTTCTGATTCTCATAATGATCATTCTCACAATAAATTTGCAGATTTGATCAGTTATTCCACAGATATTATTTGATAAACTTCTATAGTAAAAATATCAACATTTATTTTATATATGTAATAGGGAATCACGTACTCATTATTTGCCGTCAAGGCTTGAAGAATACAAAATACAACAATAAGTTAGTATAAATAATACGATATCACCTTCAGAGAAAATATGTAATTATAAGAGGAAAAAGACTTTAACGGTGGACTTACCGGGTGAACATGGTGTTGTGGGAGTTGTTGGCGGCCAGGTTTGTGGTTCCTTGGACCAGCCGAAGACGAGCACTCTCCCAGATATATCGCTCAAACAGTGGCTAACACTCGACACTCATACACTCGCGGACAGCCCCATGGGGTTCACTCTGATGTTCGCCCCGCACTGAGCCGTCCGCTCCCCCTCTGACCCGGCCCGGCCTCCCATTGGTCGACTCCGGAGGGTTCTCATTGGCTAAGGCCACTCCCCACCACCCCCACCTCCTATCGGAAATATCTTTCCCACACCGACAGCCATTTTACAAATATTCTTTTCGGGACTCTCCCCCTATCGGCCGTCACGTATGGGGGGCGACCGGCGAGATTAGTCTTCCAGTTCCCAGGTCCTGATTTATCAACTTTAATTAAATAGAAGAGGCTGGCAAGATACCGAGCCGAGTCATCATATTGGTATCCTTTGCACAGGATTCAGGAAGGTTCAGAGGGCTGATCTCAGTCCTGTTAGCTTTCCCATTCCAACAGTGGAATGGAACTACTAACGCACGTGGTGGTCCCCCTAGCTCACCTCCGCTTGACCTAAACAAGAAAAAAATTTGTTTTCGTCTTAAAAGTAAAAATCATATATATTTTTATAATAATTATAATACACCAAGCAATTGGTTATTGACTCGAAAAAAAAAAAAATTTTACAGTCATATCTCGGGCATATAAATACATCAAATACCCAGTTTGATCAAAATCGTTAAAGCCGATTTAGAGTAAATAAAAAAAAACACGTGAAAATGTTACAAAATTTATTAAGTAAAGTCCCCCCTCCGGTTAATCAATTTTGATGAAATTTTTACAGTCATATCTCGGGCATATAAATAGATGAAATACTCAGTTTAATCAAAATCGTTAGAGCCGTTTTTGAGAAAATCGAAAAAAACCTAAAAAGTTATTAAGTAAAGTACCCCCTCCCTTTAAGTAATTTTGATGAAATTTATGCTGTCACATCGCGGGCATATACATACTCTAAATACCCAATTTCAGGTTCGCACGGTTTATAGTTTTTGAGCTAGTCTGTTTACACACAGACACACAGACACACAGACACACAGACACACAGACACACAGACACACAGACACACACACAGACCATTTCGCGGGACTTGGTTATTTTGACTCAGGGGACCCCAAAACGTGTATTTCCGTTGAAAACCGGAAGTCGAAAATTTTCACGATCGCAATACTTCCACTTACTATATATTTCATATATAGGTAAGTGAAAGTAAAAAAAGAAAAAAAACACTAATCGCAAAACTAGGTATTGCTTAGCCGGATAAAAATCGGACTCGTTGCAATTTAATATACACAGGGAAAATACTTTAAAATTTTAAATGAAAAAAAAACTGAAAATAAAATATAACAGATTAAAAAATAAGAATTTGATCATTGTAAGTCAATTGCAATAGGGATGTTCACATATAAAATTTATATGGAATTACTATTTCGAAAACAATATCAACTTTTTGATATACATTTATATCTATCTCAAAGCTGAGGTATAGGTATATGTATTTATAAAGGTTATTTTTGACAAATTCAGACAAAGAAATACCAGCAATATTACATCAATTTTTCTCAAAAAAAAGTTCCTATTTGCATGGCAGCCAGTTTTTTTTTTGTTAGGTTTTGTTTATCAATTGTTTTATAAATCTCTTATAGAGAGCTCAAATAAAAAGAGATAGAAATGTTGGTTTTCTGTCATTCAAAAGAGCACTAAATCCGCGTTCAGTCTGGGTATCTAGTTCGTTAAAAGAAAGCTATTTAATGTGCTTCAAAAGAATGGACGTCACATAGATTTTCTTGGGATCATTAATTGTTAACAAGTTGAATCGACATAAGCTTTATAATAACATAAGTGTTCTGATTTTGGAAGGTCTCACGCAGAGAAAGAGATAAATAAATAACAAAAATTGGAAAGGTACGGCTTTAAAAATATAATTTTCAAAGAATTTCCGGCAATTTTAAATTTTGAGTCGAATTTTGATTTTAAAATTACTCACTATTCTCATGGGTGTTTTGCATTTTTAAACTTACGGTTCTGTGCAGTCGAAATCCAGTTAAGCACCCCTAGGATGCCCCGAGTCTGTCCTCCCATCCTTATCTTGACATCCTTTTTATCCCGTATAGAGGTTCTGCCTCAAGCTATCTGGATAATACTTCTTCACCCATTTGCGCAACATGCCCATCGCTCTCGGACAGAGTATTGACTATTAAGACATTTTGAGCGATAAATGAATTATTTATTCATTTTTGTGTTTGTGCGTCTTAAGTCTCATCCACCAAAACTCGTATAAATATCCCTCAAAGGATTTCCCGTGACTTTTAAACGTCAATATGGTCAATGATATTTTTCCAAAATTTCTAGTAACATTTGCACTCGAGGTGGTCGATCGCACCTCCCCTCTGATATTTTCACGGCAGACTTTTCTCAAAATTTATTGTTATTCCTCGGGCTGGTTGAATTCAGGCAATATATTCCTTAGGCAAAGTAGGTGCTAAAACAATATATTTAGTCATTAGGAGTGATTTTTCAACAGAGAGAACTATTTGTTAAGAGTAAATGTCAATCTGTCATTGGTTCAAAGTTATATAACAGTGTCCTAATGGAAGTAACGGACTTTCGAAAAACTGAATAACAATGAGGAATAGATATATCGTTTATTTACATGGAGGCATTAATAGATTTTAGAAGAAGAAAAGTCAGTGAATCCCTCCTTTTAGAACGCTGAATGACCAAAGCTGGCTGCCCTGCCCGACAAATTGGGTAGTGCTTCATTCGGAGGCCTTTCTTACTTGCGATCTGGTTATGGCTTGAAAATAGATATGTATATATTTTTTAATCTCACTTATAAAGGAAAAAACATGCTCATTAATGAAAAAAATAATTATTTGTTCATCATCATTAAATCGATATTTATAGAATTTTGGCCATTGAATCGCTATTTTTTATCACTGTTCGATTTGATAGTTCACCTTGGATGTCGGCCTGACAACGCTACACAAGTTCCGACCTGAAAAGTTTGGCGGTTGGATAAGGTATCCAATTAGGACCAACCCATTTTTTAGGACTAGATCTAACTAGCCACAGAAACTACTCAACTTGTGTCCAATCTTTGTACTCGACAAATTGGACCCGACAGATTGGGACGTGTGTTTGTGTCTCCGTGCCTTTGCGGAGACATGACGAAGAGAAGTTTCGATAGGTACTTAATTCGTATTTCGGACTAAATATGAGCGCGGAAAAAATTGGGAGTTCAATAATTTTTACAATTGTTAAGTTGACGGATCGGAATGAATTTCGATTTATAGATTTTAGAATAGTAGCTTTTCATAACTTCATTTGTTATTTCTACACTAATATCGCAAAATTTCTTGTGTCACTTTTATAAAATTTTATGTAACAACAGTTTGCTTAGGTAGCTTTTAGATTTATTACAACTTTTAATCATTGTATTCTTAAAAAGGAGTGATTACGGAAATGGATTAAAAGGGATTACGGAATGGATCCTTACTGTTGCACACAAATGAATTATTCTGTTACATCCGCCGAAGAACGATAGATGATCAGCAAATCATCCCTTATCTCTATATACAACCTTTTAGTAAGAACATAACAATAATTTTCTTTTCAGAGTGCTTTCTTATGAAGTATTAAACCCAAAAACGTATGCTAGCATATTGTTAAATACGCAGTAACGTATTAACAAATTCAACGCAATCGAAATACAAATATGATTCACTTGCATAAAGCAAGAAAAACTTTCAAGAGAAGTTTCTTCAGCATGCAATGGTAAAATGGAAGATTATTTGCAACAGGTGCTTTCCGTTTATGTTAAGGATCCGTTGGGAGTTTGTTATGACTTTTGGGCGAGCGGAAGTTGAAAACTGAGATCTAATAAAGCAAATCAAAGACTTTTTACTTTCACTTACCTATAAATAGAATATATAGTGATGGAAAACATTGCGGTCGTGAAAAATTTCGACTTCCTGTTTTCAACGGAAATACACGTTTTGGGGTCCCCTGAGTCCAAATAACCAAGCCCCGCGAAATGGTCTGTGTGTGTGAACAGACTAGCTCAAAAACTATTAACCCTGCGAACCTGAAACTGGTCATTTGATGTATGTATATGCCCGCAATGTGACAGCCAAAATTTAATCAAAAATGATCAACTTGTGGTGGCACTTTATTTAAAAAATGTCTCATTTTCACGTGTTTTTTTTTTTTATTTACTCAAAAACGGCTATTACGATTCTGATCAAAATGGGTATTTGTGTATATGTCCCCGACGTGGCAGCCAAAAATTCATTACTACTGATGAAAATAAAAACTTTTATTTAACAATAAAAAATTTTATTTGACTTTACAGAGTAGATAATCAAAATTATTCAAAGCATCTAAGGCGTGAAAAAAAAAAAGGAATGAGATTATATTTAATTAATATTTTAGTTTAGAAACTTTAGTTCCATAACAGATTTCTGAATACAATATCAAGTGATTTTAGAGGAACTGTAATCATCCTCGGTTTACAGAAAGGCATAAGAGACAAACTTTATTCCGTGACGTAAATATACCTATCGATTCACTTTGACGATTGAAAATGCAACTTGTAGTAAAAACAAGCAAGCAATATAAAAAAACACGACTGTTGATGAAATTGGGTCCCTTAAAAAAAGAAATAAGCAATAATGAATCGAAGAGTAATAAGAACTTTCAAGTTTTGCAATATAATATAAGCATATAAATGTATCGTAGAAAAATGCGTGAAGTTGAAGAATGGCGCTTACATATTGTGGAAACACGTCGATTTCTAATCTAAGTAAATTTGTAAGTGAAAGTTGTGTGTTGCGCGCTAAGATGTTTAAAATATGTTTCAGACTTTCCCCTTGCATCCTTTTAGGTTAAAAAGGGTCTTGATTAGCTTTATTAGATCTTAGCATTCGACTTCCACTAGCTCAAAATGGATAACGATAACCCAAAGGGTCCTTTACTGGTTTATTCGCGAGCGCAAGCGACGGTGCTGCTTCTTGACTGGAACTAGAGGAACGGGGATAGAAGCCGGGCCAGTACCTGGGATTCATAGGTTTTTTTTTGGCGTTTTTAATTTATTTTTCCATAATTAAAACCCGATTGAACAAAATATTATTTGAAAAATGTCTAATAGGTATAGCTCGGTCCCTCAGTTAGAAAATCAAAAGACGTGTCATTCCATTCTTTCCAAAACATAAAAAGCTACTTAAAAAGTGGATTGTAAAATTAAGAATAGATGAGCCTGTTTCGAAACATATGACGATATGTAGTCTTCATTTTAAAGAAAGTGACTATATTTATCCAGGTAAATATTAGTATTTGACATTTTATCATTCCAAAATGCTAGTTTTATGCAAATAACATTGGGACAATAGTGTCATAGATTTGTTTTTCTTTTTTAATTTTCCCTATTTTGGTATTACATCTGTTGTGCTTAATTTTTCCAAGTTTTCAATGCAATGCCTGAATTTTTTGACAAATAAATAAATAATATGACAAAGAAACTAAGCTGTCATAACAATGATTGTATGAATATTTTAAATAATTTATTTTTGAAGCGAAAAGATTTGACTCCGCCGGGAATCGAACCCGGGTCTTCCGCGTGACATGCGCGGTATGCTATCCATTACACCACGGAGTCGCTTCCAAACGGTGCCAAATCCTTCCCTCTTCACTGACACCTCCCCCACTGTAGTATCTATATGGACATATGTTTAAATTATTATTATTGTTATTCTCATTGGTTATGTGATCAAATAAAAGTTTTTAATTTTTTTACTAAGATCAATATTTATTGATACTTTATTGGCGACGAGGATGTCAAAGACCACACGACGTGAAGTTGAAGAGGAGCGCCGTCGGAAGGAGGTAAGCGCAATAGAGGAGAAGGTCAGTAAGTTCTCTTTTCATCCCTTCGATAGTACACAAGTAAGGTGGGCAAATTACCTCAGTCATTTCGAGAGGGTTTGCAGGTTAAAGGGTTTCGAAGGTGAAGCGTTGTCTGACGTGAGGAAAGACCTTCTTCTGGCATTCGTAGGAACCTCTGCTTTGGCGGCAATTCAAAACTATTTCTTTCCTAAAGATGTAGACTCGGTAGATTATGAGGAAGTTTTGAAGGGGTTTAGGGATATTTTTATGCCTACAAAAACACTTTTCGCGAGTCGTATAGAGTTCGAGCAAGCAAACAGGATGGATGGAGAAACTTTTATTGTTTATGCCAATCGATTAAAGGAACTTTGTATGAACTGTAAATACGGTACGAGTGTAGATGAGCGGTTACGTGACCGGTTCATTGCGGGAGTCGGACATGGGAAACTCGAAACGGAAGTTCGTCAGCGTTGGCCTGATGGGATCCATGTCGTTGGTAATGTACAAAAAGTAGTTTCCTTTCAGACTGTTCTGGAGCTAGGGCTAATCCTAGAGAAAGCGGAGGCAGAAGTTGAGCCCAGTAGTGTGGCAATAGAGAAGATTGGGCAGCGGGTCAAGCCGAAGGGTAAATGTAAAAGCTGTGGTTTCAATCAGCATATAGGCCGGACTTGTCCAGCAATTAACTCGGTTTGCAGAAAGTGTTCGGTACGAGGTCATTATGCCCGTCGTTGTAAGTCAAAATTACCTCGCCAGATCAGAACTGTCGAGGATGATGACAGCGGTAGCGAAGTAGAGCAGCCGGTAGCCATTCAATCAGTTAGTAGTAAGGCTCCTAGGGCCACGATAGATGTTAAAATAAACGGTCATTACTGCAGAATGGAATACGACTCAGGAGCTAGAGTATCGACTCTCAATAAGGATTGGTGGAAAAAATTGGGATTCCCCGAATTGAGGCCTTATAGAGGTTTGCTTTCGGGATATGGAAAAAAAAAAGTTGAAGACGGTGGGGACTACCGAGGTCGAGGTTGAGGTAGGATCAGAAGTCAGATGCTTGCCTGTTGTGGTGATGGAGGATGATGATGTACCATTGTTCGGTCTACCTTGGTCAATTGCTTTTAACATGAGATTACCGGAGCCTGTTACTATTCGGAAGCTTAAACAAAAAGATGAGCTAAAGACAGGAGCTAAAGAAGTTAGGTCGGAAGATATTGAGAAATTATGTAGTGAATATTCTGCTATCTTTAAAAATGAGCTAGGCCGGTTGCGAGGGGTCAAAGCTAAAATTATTTTGAAAGAAGGGAGCAGTCCGGTGGCATACAAGGCTCGTAGAGTTCCATTTCCTCTGAGGAAGCCCGTGGAGCAGGAATTAAAACGTCTCGAAAACCACGGAATTATAGAAAGAGTAGATCCAGCCGTGAGTCCTATTAGGTGGGCAACACCAACGGTCAACATTGATAAAGGCAATGGGGCTGTGAGGATCTGTGGAGACTTTGCGGTAACATTGAACCCGGTTCTGTTAGATGAGCATTGTATTTTACCGACTTTTGATGATTTAGTATCGAAACATGCATCGGCAACTCAATTAACGGTTATTGACTTGAGGGATGCATATCTTCAGATGGAAGTAGAGGAAGGAGACAGAGATTATCTGACTATAGCCACTCATATTGGTTATTTTAGGTACCGGAGGCTATGCTTTGGTTTAAAAACAGCACCAGCTAAATTCCAAACATACATGGAGAAATTATTAGACGGAATACCTGATGTGTCAGTTCACTTGGATGATATACTGGTAGGTGGTCGAAGTCCGGAAGTTCATCTACGGCGCTTAAAAGAGGTATTTCGACGACTTCAAACGGCAGAAAGAGAGATGAGCTTTCTGTGGAAGAAGGTATTATTATGTGGTTAAATCGTTTTGTGTCACCGGAAGCGTTAAGGGGAAGAGTTTTAAAAATATTACATTCAGGGCATCCGGGCATAGAAGGAATGAAGTCGTTGGCAAGGTACTATACCTGGTGGCCTGGTATAGATGAGGAGGTGGAAAAATATGTTAAGAAATGTCATCCATGCCAAGAAGGTCGTGATGACGAACCGGAAGTTCCCCTTTATCCCTGGAATGTACCCGACGCACCCTGGGAGAGAGTACACTTAGATCTGGCCGGACCGTTTGATGGACAACAGTGGCTAGTTGGTGTCGACGCATATTCAAAGTGGCCAGAGATAGAAATGCTACAGAAAACGACATCCGAAATAGTCATCAGACGGTTGAGATCGTGGTTTTCTAGATATGGGATTCCGAAGAATACCGTCACGGATAATGGACCGCAATTCAGGTCCCAAGAGTTTGAATTTTTTTGTCTAAATAACGGGATTAGGCACATTAAAATTACCCCCTACCATCCTAAGTCAAACGGGCAAGTAGAAAGATTGATAAAAACCTTTAAGAGCCGGTACAAAGCTTGCAAAAAAGAGTCATCCGACCGAGTGCTAGCTCTTCAAAGATTTCTTTTAAGTTATCGTCAAAAGACTACACGACGTGCTTCAGCTGAGTTATTTCTGGGACGTCGGATCCCAACTCTTCTGGATCGTGTGAAGCCGGACTTCAAGTCAACCCTTGAAGGGAGGATCTGGAAAGGAAAATAATATCACGATAGGAAGGTGAAACCACGTCAATTCGAGAGTGGTGACGATGTCTGGATCTGGAAGGAAGGGGGAAAAGAGGTTGGGAACCCGGAACGGTTATGAAGAGGACTGGTGAGCTATCTTACGTGGTCCTGGCAGGTGGACAGGAGAAACGGAAGCATGCTGATCAGCTGCGGATAAGGGAAGGAGCCATCGAAGAATACCCGGGAACTATAACTCCTTAAGGGGGGAGAAATGTAGTATCTATATGGACATATGTTTAAATTGTTATTATTGTTATTCTCATTGGTTATGTGATCAAATAAAAGTTTTTAATTTGTTTACTAAGATCAATATTTATTGATACTTTACCCACGATCTCGCAAGTTTTGCCAGTATTTACGGGAGATGGAAAATTTTTGTCCAAGTTTGGGCATCTTCTTGACGTTCGTCAATTTTTTAAATTATTTTATATTAATTTAACCATCATTGTGGGTGACCACCTTTGGAAGCGACTCCGTAGTGTAATGGATAGCATACCGCGCATGTCACGTGGAAGACCCGGGTTCGATTCCCGACGGAGCCAAATCTTTTCTCTTCAAAAATAAATTATTTAAAATAATTTAAAAAATAGGTGGTCACCCACAATGATGGTTAAATTAATATAAAATAATTTAAAAAATTAACGAACGTCGAGAAGATGCCCAAAATTGGACAAAAATTGTCCATCTCCCGTAAATACTCACAAAACTTGCGAGATCGTGGGGGAGGTGTCAGTGAAGAGGAAGGATTTGGCACCGTTTGGAAGCGACTCCGTAGTGTAATGGATAGCATACCGCGCATGTCACGCGGAAGACCCGGGTTCGATTCCCCGCGGAGCCAAATCTTTTCTCTTCAAAAATAAATTATTTAAAATAATTTAAAAAATAGGTGGTCACCCACAATGATGGTTAAATTAATATAAAGTGTTTCAACTTTAGTGTATTTAGTTAATGCAGCTGGTAACGAAATCATTTAATACTATTCACCAGAAATGCGTTATCTGTCCCTACTTGGGAAGCGAAGTCGATATTTAAATACGTTTGGGTGCTAACAGGTAAACGACTAAAAACTGGATATAGAAAAACATCGATTATCAAAGGAGTTTGGGGCTATGTGAACAGAATCCGTTTGTAAAATGTTTTACCATGCCTTTAAACCAAATTTACTGAAAATATCAAAATTTACTTACATGTTGTAAAATCAATCAATGAAGCACACTCTTCTCTACCCTGTTAGCATCGGATTGAAAATTCAGGACAAGACTCCCGCGGTCGAGCGGGTCACATGGTACGATGGTGGGGCCTTCACTACAGGTTTTGACGGAAACTATAAGCCAATGGCCAACCTGCCCCCTATGCCAACCAACCACGCTCTCCCCTATTTTTCTACCGATCTGACAGATATTTGGCCAAAAACTTTAAAAACATTCTTATGAAATAGGATATCTCCTGGGCCATCATAAGTTTTTCTGATGTTGAAATTTGCATTTCTTCGTTACAGTTGCATTCACAAAAAATGCCTGAGCAACTATATCATGAGCTTGGTTCTGAGTTTTCGTTTCGCTCAGCCTTAAAAAAATCAATAAAAAAAAAATAAAATTTAAAAGTATTCAACAATGGAAAACTGATTTAAAGAAAACAAACTTGTAAAGTAGAAAGTGCAATAAAAAACCATAATGGCGGTCTTTTTTAAACAAGTGTGAAAAACAGGTAAGATAACGTAAGAAAAAAAAAAGGTACAAGATAATCTTAAATAATGACATTTTAGTTTACAAACTTTAGATCTGTAATAGGTCAATGATAACAGAACAGCAATCATTATCAAATTCTGGAAAGGCATAGGAGACAAAATTTGAAAATAAAGTTTTAGTTTACCTTGAACCATAAATACTCCTATCGATTTCCTTCACGATGTTTTACAATAATCGGTAAAAAAAAAACTCGACTATTGATGAAATTAGGATTTTTTTAGGCACCAAAAGATAAATAAAATAAAATAATATTAAATCGAAAAGGAATGAGGATTTTATTTTAATTTATTTATTAAAAAAAAAAGATATAATGATGTTATTTATTTATAGTCTTTGGTTTACTAATTTTTAAATTATTTTATTAGAAGATAAAAGATTCGACCACGGCCGGGAATCGAACCCAGGTCCTCCGCATCTACCGGCAGGTTCCCGGCCGTGGTCGAATCTTTTATCTTCTAATAAAATAATTTAAAAAAAGATATATTTTGTTAAAAAAACATCTTTATTATTCCCCATTATACAGTCTAGAAATCATACCAGCGGAACCACCAATGGTTCGTGGTTTATAATATTCCCAAAAGAATTATAGACCACACACGCATGGAAAAATCAATTTACAACCGAGGATCCTGCGAGAAAATTTTTTATGGCCTGAAAACCGGATTACTCGAAAATGATGCATTACACCTTCCGTAATTATGGAACTCCTTATGCATAGAATTTGATGCTTTACAAATATAATGTGACATTTTTTATTTGGAGTAGCCGTAATAGTTGCAGGCGATAGAGCATACTTTAAAAAAAGAAATATGTACTTAAAACATCGACATCAATGTCGCATCCCTAGTCCCAAGTACTTCAGGGCATGGTACCTGTTAACTTCAAGTGGGTCATTTGAGGCGAAATTTTGAGATGAATCTATTTCCAGTTATTAGTAAAAAACTGAAAACAAAAATTTTTCATCCCCTTCTCCCCAATAAACCTTACGCGAATGGCTTGGTGCATTTTACCATTCGTTATTTAAAACAAAATATCAGATTTATTAAAATCATAACAAATACTATGTGGCGAGACCTGGAGGGAGGGATCACAGAAGAGAAAGATTCGATCACGATCGGAACGGACTCACGATTAGCTCAGTGGTAAGAGCGCTGCGATGTAGATGCAGAGGACCTGGGTTCGATTCCTGGCCGTGGTCGAATCTTTTATCTTCTAATAAAATAATTTAAAATATCAGCTTTTTTTTGGATGCTCTGTTAGTTATTTCTTACCTGCTTTTACAGTACTAATTTAGCAAGGCGGGTCCAGAGGAGTGGGGGGTCATGACCCCTCACATATTTTAGCTATTTATATTTTTTTAGTTCTTTTGAGGTATAATGCAATTACATAGCTCCTAAACCCTAAACTTAATACTTTTATCATCCTGACCCCCATTGCAGCCTTTGATACACCACACTTGCATTACCCCCCTGTACCATACTTTGCCTTAATGAAGTGTTGCTAATTAAATAATCAAAGTGAAACCTGACAGCTGAGTATGATTGGACAAATCAAGTCTTTGCACCTTTGATAATGAGAACCCCTTTAATGTTGTGAAGAATCATGGTATGTTCCCATCCAGTGGTAAGACCTCACTAGCTGATACAAGGAAAGCTGTTCAGTGTGGCAGTATCTCCACTGAAAAGCACCTGCTGCAGGTTTTTTATCTCCCAGTCGAAAGGTTAGATTTAATCAAGGGAACTAAGTCCCCAAAACAATGCACATAGGATTGATAAGGAAAGATAACAGGGTAGGTTATGACTTACCAGAGGATGGGAAAGTAGAATCTCCAATGGTTGCAATAGCATAAAGTTGTTAAATCCCTTGCTTTTTTACCAACATTACTTTCATTTGAATATTTTTAATCAATTGAACCAGAATAGCTGAGCGTAATCAATCAATGGCTTGAAGCGAAGGTAGCCCAAATCGGCTCATAGGTAGGTACTTATATTTCTTGCTGGACAGAATATATCTAGACCTTGACACCATGATGGATACAACAGGTTGGTTACACTTATACAGTAGACCCCCCCCACCACCCAATGTATGCCACACGTGAAAAGGGGTATGAAGAAAAAAAATTACTATAAATTATAAAATGTGTTCATGGGTCAAAGCCAAAATTTTGATATGAAATAGAAAACTGGGAAATAAATAATCACACAGTTCAAAGCTTCTTTTGAAGAAGTAGTCAGTTTCAGTCTTAGTTCAATAAAAAAAATTCAACATAACATAATATAATCTCATTACCTATCCCTTATCAGATTTAAAGGATTAGGGTTTTTTAAAGTTTCCTTCATGACTTAGTTAAAACAATAAATATTACCGAAGTACATCACTCTTAACTGAATTTTTAAAAAAATATCTCTGTACTATATAAAAATATTTTTAGGGACAGTAATCTTTCATTTTGCAAGCAAATGCTGCCTGGTATACAAGCAAAGTACTAGCTGAGGCAAGGTTTGCTTTGGGTTAGGCTTCTCATATAGGTGTTAACTCTTAGTAATTCAAAATACGCTTATTAGTATTAACGAATAATCAATCTATATCCCAATATTCAACAGTTGTGGTTTGAATTTTATAATAGTGCCAGTAATTTTTCCCCATTCTAGTATATTTTTTTTACAAAATAATATTTTTCAATATTACATATGTAAAACAGACTACAGAGAGTAAATCTAAAATAGTAAAAATATAATACATCAAAATTACTAGTTATATTTAAGGATAAGGTTAAAGGAATAATCTAAACTTCAGAAAGTCACATTTAGTGTAAAACAATTATATTTTATGATTTAAAATGTTTTAAGACCTAGAGTTAGGTCCCCTCCTTCTACCGTAGGTCTGTACAACATTGACAAATCGTCTATTGTATTGGATACGCCTTTTTGCACGTCCAGTCTTCTTCTTTTTCTTTTCCATTTTTTCAACCTGTGAATAAAATAAAAACATATTTAGTGGAATGTTTACAAACTGTCAATTATGGAACTTAGAAAGAAGACAAGGGGGCCAAGTGACATTTGAGCCAATCAAAATTGACATTAGGAATATTTTTATGTGGTATTGAAAGGTTAATTTTTTACTTTCACTTACCTATATATGAAATATATAGTAAGTGGAAGTATTGCGATCGTGAAAAATTTCGAATTCCGGTTTTCAACGGAAATACACGTTTGGGGGTCCCCTGAGTCAAAATAAACAAGTCCCGCGAAATGGTCTGTGTGTATGTGTATGTGTATATGTGTGTGTGTGTGTGTGTGTGTGTGTGTGTGTGTGTGTGTGTGTGTGTGTGTGTGTGTGTGTGTGTGTGTGTGTGTGTGTGTGTGTGTGTGTGTGTGTGTGTGTGTGTGTGTGTGTGTGTGTGTGTGTGAACAGACTAGCTCAAAAACTATAAACCATGCGAACCTGAAATCGGGTATTTAGTGTATGTATATGCCCGTGATGTGACAGCAAAAATTTCATCCAAATTGCTCAAAGGGAGGGGGTACTTTATTTGATAACTTTTTACGTTTTTTTCGATTTTCTCAAAAACGGCTCCAACGATTTTGATTAAACAGAGTATTTGATCTATTTATATGCCCGAGATATGGCTGTAAAAATTTCATGAAAATTGATTAACCGGAGGGGGGGACTTAACTTAATAAATTTTGTATCATTTTTACGTGTTTTTTTTATTTACTCAAAAACGTCTTTAATGATTTTGATCAAACTGGGTATTTGATGTATGTATATGCCAAGATGTGATAGCCAACATTTCATCAAAATTGATCAACCGGAGGGGGCACTTTATTTCATAACTTGTTTTCCAATTTATACCTTTCTGTCGACTATTTCAAAAACAGTTTAATGATTTTGATCAAATTCGCCATGTTTAATGAAAATAAGGTGTTCTTTAATATCAGGTAAGCTTTATCGTAATTAAAATGTTCTGAGGGGGCTTAAATGGGGAAGGGGTCTTTTTTGTTTTCCTGTAAAGTACACTTGTTTTTGTTTATATGGAAAAATTAACTGTCTCTCATTATGCCTTAAAATAAGAAATGGCTAAATATGAGATATGATAAAAATAAAGAAAATACAGAGAGGAGAAAAAAAGAAAAATATTCAGTCAACTCATAAAAATCGTTGAGCCCATGCATGCGGAGTACGCCTTTAATGACAGACCATTGTTCATAATTAAAGCCGTTCTGTTAATTTGAGAAGTGGCAATTAACAAAACGCATTAATGTCTAATCTAAGTTGGTAAGTGAAAGTTGTGTGTTGCGTGCACGCACCAGATTTTTTTATTCTAAAATCTCAATCAGGTCTTTAAACTTGACATTTTTAATATTTTCAGTTTTAGGCAATTTGATATCAATATAAATATTTAAAACAAAGTTTGGTTAATTACAACATTTATAAATCAAGAACGGCTATACCCATTTTAATGATCTTTGTTTTGTTTTTTTTTTTTGGGGGGGGGGGGGGGGGGGAGGGATTTTATTCTGCCCGGAATAGCTGAACAAGTATTAGAACATTTGATAAAGAGGGTAAGAAGGGGGGTAATCTTAACTTTTTACCACTTTATCCAATTTTGGCTAAATTAGTTCTCAGTGTTATAGTAGTACGAAAAGATTAATTCTACAAAAATATCATGGATAGAATTTGGGTAGAGGAATAATTATTTATTTTTTACTAGTTTATACATTATAATTTATTTCGACACAATGATTTTTTCAACACACTTATGTATTTAAACATTTTACATCACTATTCTGCATTTAGTACATTTTTTTTAAAGGTCAAGAAAAGACTCCTTAGACTCCACCATTGCAAAAGTAATTCTAACGATGACTAGAATTATTAAACATTTAAAAACTATTATTTTTCAAAGTAGTTAATAGAATCGAAACAAAATGTTTTAAAAAAATATACAACAATTTGATTCTATTATTCATATCTTGAATACAGGGGAATAAATAAGGGGCCTCCCAAAATTAGAAGCATAAAGAAAAAAATTAAGTGCTGTTACAACACCTACCGTAGATTAGATTTATGCTTAATTCGTAAGAATAAATAAATTATAAAAGAGTGAAAATAAATAGCTATTATAAGCCAGAGCACTGCAGGTCATCAACACTTGCCCCCCCCCCCCCCACCAATGAAAAATAATCTGTAATACTACTGCTTGAATATTACTAGTTTTCAGATCATATTTCATGTAATGAAGTACTATTGTAAAAATTTATCTATAAAACATCAGTGTTTTATTAATAAATCAATAAACTGAAAAATATGGAGAAAACTAATTTCAATTTTAATTTCTACATTATATGTCTATCTTTTACTTCAAAATCCTAGCTTTTGCTTGTTTTAAACAATTATAATTCATTGTCCTAAGAAAAGAAAGAAAAATAATAAAAGAAAAAAATTAACAATATAATATAAAGTAAACAGTTGGTGGTTAGAATCTGTGTTTAATCTAAGTATCCCAATCAGTATCAAAAAGTGATTGGAGTTGCAAGATTATACTTGATATAGCACTCATATATTTATAAAAATATTAAAAAAGAAGTGAATAAAAATCACATTCAATTTTAAATTAGGTGCATGTCTTATAAACCTCACCTCTTGATAAAATACAATTGATATTGTTAACCCTTTAACTGCGGAGGTACCGGGGAATGAGTTGGGGATTAGCGTGCGGCTATATTAGACACTAGCAGTTAAAGGGTTAATGATGGTGGAATATAGGTGTCCGTAAATAGAATGAAGAGAAAATTGTTGGGGGGGGGGGGGGGGGCATCAAAATTTGATCGTACCCCTAACCATTTCCTCTTGCTTCTTTTTGTTAAAATTAATTAAAATGAAACCTCAGTATGAAGGCCGAAGGATAACTAATTTATCTCCAACAGAAAATTTTCCGCAAAGAAGAAAGAAGGAGAAAAGAAAGTATTACTAGTTTCTAACTGATCTTCTAGCTAACTAAAATAGCAAACAAAATAAGATTATTAGTAGTTTTCAAATCATAATATTTCATGTAATGAATTACTATTATAAAAATTGAACTATAAAACATCAGTGTTAAATTTATAAATTAACAAGCACACCCAGCCACTAATATAACACTGCTGTGGCGCAGCAGCTATAATGCGTTAAATTAAATAGATTCTATTCTTTTTAAGACAGTTAAATCTAAATTCACTGATAAAGATAAAAATATTTCAGCTAATCTAAAAACCTAATTATCCTATCTTTTAAGTTGGACAAAACTACATACAATGAGCCAAATTTTTCAAGATTGGTTGAGTAGTTTCTGATTTTACCCTGACAAACATAGTGAGATGAGATTTTATATATATAAAACATAAACTGAAAAATATGGGGAAAACTCATACAAAGTGGTTAGGATCTGTATTTAATCTAAGTATCCCAATCAGTATCAAAAAGTGATTGGAGTTGCAAGATTATACTTGATATAGCACTCATCTATTTATAAAAATATTAAAAAAGAAGTGAATAAAAATCACATTCAATTTTAAATTAGGTGCATGTGTTATAAATCTCACCTCTTGATAAAATATAGTTGACTAAACTTAATACTGTTAATGAAGGTATAGGTGACCCTAGATAGAATGAAGAGAAAATTTTTGGAGGGGGGAGGGGGCTCAAAATTTGATCGCACTCCTAACCATTTTCTCTTGCTTCATACTGTTAAAATTAAACATCAGTATGAAGGCCGTGAGATGACTAATTTGTCTCCAATAGATTTTTCGCAAAGAAGGTGTAAAGTTATATACTTAACAAAAAATCAATAATAAAATATATACTTAATTAAAAAAAAATTACACTCAATAAGTAAAAAAACTGAACAGATAATTCTGCAAAGAATCTATTTAATTTATTTTAAGAACATTATCCTGTGACATTTTTAAATTTTCTCAAATAATAAATTGAAAAAAAAAGAGCAAAATTATTTTTAAAATAAAAGAAAAGCAGAATGGTGTTAAGATAACTAAGAACTTATACAAAATTGCTGGCATAAATAAAAGCACTTTTATTTCCCTGTTCAGAAAATCCCCAAGTAAACAGGAAATTCAATTTTTCCCTTAAGTACAACCATAAAAGGTTCCTACCAAAATCCTAAAGAGGTTTCCTTCACTGAGGTGGGCAAAAGTGCTTATCAAAGTAGAATATGAAAAAGACAAATAAATGCAGATAATTTTGAAGGAATAATTTGATTGAAGGAATTCATTTAATCAAAATAATTTTATTTGAACTTCAGAGTGATAAAGTAATTTAATATTTATAAATAATCAGTGTTACGCCAAAGTGAACTAAGCGCTAAATCCATATTTTGAAAGAATTGAAGTTAATGTTAAATTCTGTGAAATAGGGTTTTGTCTACTTCTACCACTTTCGAAGTACAACATATTTTACTTTGTCTTTTATTTTTTTATTAAAAAAAAAAAAAATTAATTTAATCGAAACAATTTAAAAATTTACTAAATTGATTGGTGCTTAGTTCACTATGTATACCGACCAAACGAGATTAAACTACTTCTAATTATTCTCATACTTTAAAGAAGTTTAAAGGTGTGATTATTTTCATAAGTTCATAACAAGATGAGAATCTATTGGATGTTAAGACTACTTACTTACGTTATATTACTTATCAAATTTTTAATAGAACTTATTCTTAGTAAATGATGTAGGATAAACTCATATAATTCCGAACTGGTATTACAACAAAGTACATAAAGTGGGGAGTGTTAGTATATAATGAGAGAAGTCTTTATGATAAGAGTTTGTTTCTTTGTCCTTTTAGAATTTAAAATAAACAACAACATACCTTTGGGGTTTGACCCTTCACTTTTCCAGCTCTAGCCAATGAACCGTGGACTTTTCCTGTAAGAAAGAGACAAGGGTCATTACAAAATTAATTAAAACACATGATTATAGCATAATTATAAATTACTTAATGTTTCTAATCTAAGTATCCCAATCAGTATCAAAAAGTGATTGGAGTTGCAAGACCAGAATTACTTTAGCACATGATTTAACTAATAATATCTGAAAGTGACATCACTGACAGATTAAATTTAAGTGCATAGAATAATGACTCAGTTGGGCCTTTTTTTATTTTTTCTAGTTTATCCTCAGAACTCAAAAATTATGCATCACATATTTTATATTTAAGGTGCTTGTTTGACCCTGAATTTGAAGCAGCACAACTTCAACGTGTGAATTTTTTTCATTTGGAATAACCATTTTAAGTTGCAGGCATTAGACCATGAACATAAATAATTTTTCTGCAAATAAGGTGAAAATTGCCAAATTGAGATCGATGTGGGAAAAATGATAAAATAATATCAAACTTGAAGAATTCCAGTCAAGGCATTTTTAGGCTTTACAAATGTCATCTGTAATGATTTTTATTTAGAGAGAAGTAATTTTTTAGTTGCAGATGTTGGAACATAGGCATAAATAATTTGTCTGCTGAATTGTCTGTCTCAACTAATTTAATTTAAATACAAATATCTAATATATAAAAATGTAGTTATAAACAAAATATATAAATCATTTTAAGCGAAATTGTATACTTTTTTATTTTTTATAAATTATAATTTTTCATGTGATGCATTTCGTACAGGTTTTGAATAACTAAAAACATTTTATCATTTATAGTCCACAAAAACTTTTCGGGCAATTAGGCAATTTTGAGGAAAAATCAGTTATTCCATGGTTACCTGGTGAGGTACAAATTAAAAAAAAAAACAACCTTCTGTTCAATACATTATTTTGAAGTCATTAGTAAAATACCTGGAGCAATGCCCACAACACACAACTTTCACTTAACAACCTACATGGTTGTTAGAAACCAGTGTTTTGATAATTTTGTCAAAAATTTAGAAAATTCACACAAAATAGCTTTATCCATATTTATTGCTAAACTTGAAAGTCTTCAGTAATGTTCGATTAATAACTATCTCTTCTATTAAGGGGAAAGACATTCAAATTTCATGAATAGTCCAATTGTTTTTTATTTTATTGTAGTTGAAATTGCCTCTACCCGACTTGGTCATTGGCAATGTTTTCTTTTCGTTTTTATACTCTATTGTAATATCCAGTAGCTTTGAGGAAAATCATAAGTTTTTTCACACTTTCCTCCGAGTCTTGCAATATTTCCGGCAAGGATGTGTTCGGCTTCAATTTTCTTCTGATTTCATGAAAGTATTGGCACTCCACTAATAAATGTGAAACAGTCAGAGGGGTGCCACATTTAATACAGGTAGGCTGCACTAGATTGTGAAGAAGGTATGAGTGAGAGAATTCGCAGTGACCAATTATTAAGCAGCACAGGATTATTTCTTCTCTTCTCAATCTTCTAAAACTAGTTGCCCATTTTTTACATTCCACTTGTATTTGAGGCAGTTTAGACGGGCTCCTTCTCCAGGCTTCATTCTATTGAGTCATAAGTTGGGACTTTACAAGCCTCACCCAATCCTCTCAGGGAATATCTATGGATCTTTAACCTGACTATGATCCCCTGTACGAGCTCGTTTTGATGCATCATCTGCCTTTTCATTTCCTCCTATGCCACAATGGGATGGAGCCCAGATAAAACAATTATACTTCCTACCCTCTCGATGTCATAGATAAGGTTACGTATTTCAATGATAATACGTGGCGTGTCTTGGTCTTTGACTTCTTATTGCCAGTAGGACGCTCATCAAGTCGGTGATAATAACTTTTTTTTGATGGTTGGCTACTTTAGAATGTAGCAGGGCTTCCCTTATTGCTTGTTGCCTCTCCCGTCAAGACTGAACAACCTCCAGGCAATTTAAAGAATTGTGAGTCTTTTCCTTCTATAAAAGCACACCCTACTTCTGAATCCTCATATTTTGAAGCATCAGTATACATAATTTCGAGGTCTGAGAATTTTTCCAAAATTTCTAAAAACATTTTTTGGATTTCTAAGGGGTTTGCCTGTTTTTTTGTCTCTTTGGAGAGTTTTGTGTTCATTTTACTTTCACTTACCTATATATGAAATATATAGTAAGTGGAAGTATTGCGATCGTGAAAAATTTCGACTTCCGGTTTTCAACGGAAATACACGTTTTGGGGTCCCCTGAGTCCAAATGACCAAGTCCCACGAAATGGTCTGTGTGTGTGTCTGTGTGTCTGTGTGTCTGTGTGTGAACAGACTAGCTCAAAAACTATAAACCGTGGGAATCTGAAATTGGGTATTTAGTGTAGGTATATGCCCGCGATGTGACGGCAAAAATTTCATCAAAATTGCTCAAAGGGAGGGGGTATTTTATTTAATAACTTTTTACGTTTTTTTCGATTTTCTCAAAAACGGCTCTAACGATTTTGATTAAACTGAGTATTTGATCTATTTATATGCCCGAGATATGACCGTAAAAATTCCATCAAAATTGATTAACCGGAGGGGGGACTTTACTTAATAAATTTTGTATCATTTTAACATGTTTTTTTTATTTACTCAAAAACGGCTTTCATGATTTTGATCAAACTGGGTATTTGATGTATGTATATGCCGAAGATGTGATAGCCAACATTTCATCAAAATTGATCAACCGGAGGGGGGACTTTACTTAATAAATTTTGTATAATTTTCATGTGTTTTTTTTATTTACTCAAAAAAGGTTTTCACGATTTTGATTAAACTGGGTATTTTATGTATGTATATGCCAAAGGTGTGATAGCCAACATTTCATCAAAATCGGTCAAACGGAGAGGACACTTTATTTCATAATTTTTTTCCAATTTTTAACTTTTTTTCGATGATCTCAAAAACGGCTTTAATGATCTTTATCAAATTCGTCATGTTTAATGAAAATTAGGTTTTCTTTAATATCAGGTAAGCTTTATCATTATTAAAATGTTCTGAGTTAAGTAAGTTGGTAAGTGAAAGTTGTGTGTTGCGCGCACGCACCAGATTTTTTATATTGTAATAGTTCCAGGGGGGTTTAGTTTCTTAAGGACATTTTTGCATGTGAATCAAACTCATGATCTTGCCAAGGTCTGGGGTTAAGCTTGTAATCCTTCGCGCGATCGATCATCTCCCTCTGTATCCTAAATTCCGTATCTCCAGCAGCTGGGTGCAGTGGGTGCTTCAGTAGTTATGCCAATTTTGCAAGGAATTTCAATGATAAATAGGATCTTCTTTACATCAGCGATGGCTCTGCACTCTCGACATAGAGGCTCTGGACAGGCGATGTTCTGTACACTCCGGTACGTATCCTGAGAGCTATGTTATGTATCATGTCCAGCATCCTCAGAGCAGATGTCGTGGCAGAACCACATATAATCAACCCATTATCTATTGAGCTTCCTATTGTAGCCCTGTAGATCTTCAAAAGGCTT
This sequence comes from Aelia acuminata, assembly GCA_911387785.2. Classification (NCBI taxonomy): domain Eukaryota; kingdom Metazoa; phylum Arthropoda; class Insecta; order Hemiptera; family Pentatomidae; genus Aelia; species Aelia acuminata. Next base: position 51,195,998 of record OU426978.1, on the reverse strand, counting down.
GACCTGTCAGCCCCCCAACCTGAGAGGGAAAGACACTTGAGTTGTCCCAATCTTTTTGAACAAATAACATTGAGATATTTGATCTATTCGTTCCAAGTAAGTCGTTTGTCTAGTTACATTCCCAAATATTTTTGTTCATTTAGAAAGATAATATTACTTGTTCCCACCGAAAGCCGGGGATTATGAGTGAATCTTCTTAAATGGCAAAAATGCATAGTATTTGTTTTCGATGCCTATATAGTAAACCCGCTAGTGTCCGCCCATTCCGCAGCTCTCTTCAACGCTACTTGCATTTTGAATTCGATAAATCCTATGGACTATTAATTCAAGATATAAATATTAAGGATTATATTATTCATGATAAAATAAATAAAAAAACTTTAAATATTTTGAGCATTTTTTATCTGCTTTTCTATGCACTCATTCACTTAAGAACTAATAAAGGAATTTTTGATAATGCAAAACAAAATAAATTTTTTTTTTCTATTTAGTTATTATAAAAACTTAATTTAGTTACCATGAAAATAATTGATTTCGGTTAAATAGTTTATGTTCCAAAAAGAACATAAACTATAAGAACAGTTCGAATCTAAGTTGGAATGCAACTTTTCAGATTGTTATATTTTATTAATTGTAACAAAACAATTTAAGTTTATCATAGTAACTTTTGATTAATTAGAACATATTTATTTGTGTACATTCAGTTATAAGTAGATATTATTTTTTTAAATGTTTTTTAAAGTTAATTTAAATTGATGAGAGAATATTTATTTTTAATTTAGTTTAAAAAGTATTTTATATTGCTAGTGTTTATTGAAAATTGTTGAACATTCCTAAATATTAACATAAATTTTAATATTCTCAATAGGATTAATATTAATATTATTATTATTATAGGATTAATAAATAATATTTCGAATTCATTCATATTATGGACAGAAATAACAAATAAACTGTTTAGTTTATAAATTACCAAGTTCACTATCATGCGGATTTGCCTGACCAGTTATGCCATCTAGTTAGAGACATTAATTTTTTTACCATTAAAAATAAAAAAGAAAGTTTTTGATAGATTATAACTTGTTGGAAGGCTTGATTTAATACTATAACAAAATGTTGTAATGAATTGAAAAATATATTTATATCAAAATGGAAGATGTGAATTTTCAGTTTTATAAAATCGGAATAATCAAAAATAAAATTTTTGTATTTATTTTCCCAAAAATCCAAAATTAAAAATAGAATAAAAATTTTATATAAGTTAGAATTTTCTTTTCGCCACTTGAAAGCCAACATTCTCGTGAGGTCAGCGTTGAACGTGTTAAAAATGGTTAAAAAATCTAAATATTATCTTTACGGAAAATTCAAGCTATGAGCCTCATTTCAGTATCCCAATCAGTATTAAAAGTTAATTGGAGTTGCAAGATCAGAATTCATTTAGCACTGATAAAAAATGTACTTATAATAAGTGAATAAAAAATCAGTTTCCAGTTTTGCAACAGTGCAAATTATTTTTCAAGTTAATTCGATTGGAGATATAAAGTGGATGCAGAAAAATATGAATTAAATTGCTTTAGAACCGTAACATGTAAGAAAGAATGACGCACATAGAACACAGAAAAAAATTTGATATAATTACCTAGTAATCAGTTTTATAACAAAATTAACATGACTTTAATCTTAGATATTATTTACCTCCAAGTAAGGGGACAGTGAGGTCAAGATTCCTGCTCTCCAAATCAGATACAAACATATCATCTTGCAGAGGTGTTCCCGATGCTGCTAAACTAATTAATTCATGAGGGATACCTTCAATGTTGGCAACTCGGACCTAAAAATAAAAATTTATGTTAAAATTACAAAGAAATTAAAAGGAAAATTATCATTTTCATTATGAAATGACACGAGTAAAATTTAAATAAATATAATTATCAATAAAATGAGTAACTTTCTTTACATACCACAGTTACATGCAATTATGTGCATACTTATGAACAGTGGTGAGAGTGCGGACACAATGTGGAGTTTTTTTTTTCTAAACTGAAGTTCTATCTAGGCATGGCATTGTTGTCTACTTTCTTATTTCCTTTATCTAACATCAATGGCAATACATATGAGATTTTTATCGCTATTAGTGATTTTTAAAATAATCAATACTGGCTGGCCCTCTATTTTTGCACCAGGCATCATGCTACTTACTGTGTTACACCACTGCCTATGAATCGTTTTTATAGCTTTTAACACGATTAAGTAGTAGGAAAAAAGTTTGGAAACAAACCTAGTTTCAAATTTTGACTGCCAGGGGCTTTTAAAATGGCCTGATTATACATCTATGAGTTTGTTTTATCAAAGCTGGGATGAAAGTTTTTAAGTTCAGTTACCAACCATTGATTAAGTGCTATGTATTGTGGATGCTGCCATGATAAGAAAAGTAAATTGAATTAATAATTTAATATCGAAATATGTAAAGTACTGTATATGGTCAACCCGGTGGTCAGTTTTACCTGAAGGCGGCTAGGTCTTGGAAATACCACCTTGTAAGTTATTGGGGCCATAAACCTTCTGTTAGAGATTCAAAATAAGCAAAGCTTAGGACCGGCAATGCTGCCGACAAACATCCAGGGAAATACCTAAGAAGATTGTTAGAGAAATTTGTGGCCATAAACCCTGGTTTTGCCCCGGCAAAGAGGCCGCTGGGAAACACGTTGAATATGGAAAGGAAGGGAAATTTTAGGCAGCCAGCCAATCAGACGAAGTCTGGAACCAACCAGCCAGCCAATCAGAAGAAGTCTGAAGAGAGTGGGGGAAAGAGGACTTATACGGTGAAGAAGGAGGCTCGGGAGTTCGGGTGGAGAGTGGGTTTGGAGGTGGACAGAGGTCGGGGGAGTGTGCCAAGAGGGCGAGAGTGGAACGAGAAGGGCAGAGGACCAGACAGGCAGGAGCGGAGAGTCCAGATTTCCGAGAGAGACCGAGATGGGATGCTGTGCTGAGTCAGCAGACAGGCCAGAGACAACACCAGAGAGTGCCCACCAGATAAGGTTAATACAACATATACAGTACTAGTTGTAATATTGTGTGGTCAGTATTTATTAAATAATGTTAAATTGCCAGTCAGCATCCATTAACTAATTTGTGACAATAAAACATCTTTATATGATATATAAAAGGGGATATAAATGATTTACGCTATTGCTCAATAAAATCAAAGATATAATTCAATTTAGATTTGTTTATTTATTATCATTTACCCTATGCCACAGGTTTATTAAAATAAAATAGAATTGGTAAACACGTCACCGTTGGAAAAGTATCCAATTTACATTAAGGCGTATTAACTACATTAATTACAATATCAATTAGATATATGCCGTTTCTGGTAACCCCCACCCGCCTTAGAAAAGCGGGGGTCCAGAAACGTAGCATAAGTTAACTACATTTTCATCCCAAGATTGATGAAAATCATGACAGTATAAGGGTCTGGCCACACATGTCCACACCGTAGCAATAATACAGGTTATGTTCAGAATATTTTTAATTTAACTTACATATTACCTTTAGTTATGCCTAAAGTGGCCTGTGTCTGACATGTGTGGCTTGAACTTTAGGCATAACTAAAGGTAATATGTAAGTTATTTTAAAAATATTCTGAACATAACCTATATTATTGCCACCGTGCGGACATGTGTGGCCAGACCTTAAACAGGTCTATTTGGTTTATTTTAATTGCCCCACAATTATTATTTCATGAAGCATGGGACACTGAGCATTTAAAGGAATAACAAACAATATCTTTTCTCAGCCAATTCAGGGAAATTAATCTTTCCAAAATAATTAAGATTAATTGTACTTCATAGTGATATAAATGGTATACCGTAGAATTGAATTAATGAAAATGATTGGGAGTGCGTTTTTACTTTTATGAAATATATGTTCTGTACTGATGACATATTTACATAACTAAGTTTTTTTTCTTCAGGCCGCCCACAAACAATATCATTACATTTATTATTAATTGTATTTATGTCAACAAAAAAACATGGAATTCCAATACCTTCTAATCATTAATTGAATACATGGCTTAGAAATATTTTTAGTTCAAAGCTTTCAAACTTAAATTTTTTTTCTTCTAAACACTACCAGGTAGTTTACTTTATCATCATAATTGGCTTTACAGTCAGTTCAGAACCAAAGCCTCCATTTTTCTTTGGTAGGCCATCGTTGTATATTCAGATATTGAAGATCAGTTCCACGTCATCCAGCCATCTGTATACTCCTGCTCAGTCTTCAGGGGTCAAAACAGGCCCTTTACGGGACCGCACTCAACAGCATGGTATAGACCACACCCAGAAACAACACTTTTGACTATTAGCTATTTTGACTTTTGGCTAGGTATTTTGAAAATATCTGAATAAGCAATGACATATTAAAAACTAATAATTACTTTAAATCAATTAATAATCACAACATATACAAAAATGAGCGGTGGAGATATAAACTTTAATGTTGAATACTGAACTTATAATTACTTTAAATCAATTAATAATCACAACATACACAAAACTGAGAGGTGGAGATCATAAACTTTATAGTTGAATTCAAACTATGACGGGAACCCCCCGTCCCCCCAAAACCTTACGGCTCTTGATTTCACAGTCAACCTATAAAATCATACTTGCAAAGAAAGAACTATATCAAAAATTTAATTTCAAAAAGGCCTGGCTACACAATAAGAGCTTGAATCTGAACCAGCCTTGTCAGTTGAAATATAGTGAGGGAATTTTTCAATTACTTGAATGTTTTTGTTTCTACTACCTTAAAAAACCTCTCATTCAACTTTGGCATTAACTTACACAGTACTCCATACTTGTGGAGTCTTTCTCCACTACCTTCAACTCATTTTTTAACCGATTAAAAACCTAATTAAATGTATAAGTAACATTTTCTTCAAGATTTAATATAAACGTTTTCACAAACAATAAAAATGATATGAAGTAGAAAATTAAACTAGATAAATTGCTAATTTAAAAAAAAATTTAACATTGCAATCAGTGTAGAATTAGAGGATATCAGTTTATCAAATGCTTACAACTCCAAACCATGCTAATAAAATATTGAATTATGAGTGAAAAAGTAATTTTATACTAGAAAACACGATAATCAAAAGTATGGATACTGTTTGAATACATGAGCACATGGAATACTAACCTTAACAGATCCTAAAGTGTCAGATTGTGAACATTCTACCAAATGGTTGGTTTGCCCTCTAACGAAAAGGCTGATCTTTTCCTAAAAATAAAGGTAAAAGATAAATTTCACTCACCAAGCATTAAAATCTTTATAAAGCACTTACATCCTAAATACAGTAACATTTAATGTCCGGATTACATAGAATTAAATGCAACACAAAACGTTATATGAGTTATTTTTAACCGTTTAAAGAATAAGAATAAACTATAACAATTATTCAATAATTATATTTACCTCTCCGAGAATCATTCTGGAACAATAATTTCTCCAAACCAAATGGACGACAGAAAGCTGGCTCACTGAAGACTTGGCTCTGATGCAACTGCCTAAGTGATTTCAAAAATATATTTGTGAAAATTTTAAAAAATCGCATATATATTTTTATAAAAATAGTAGATTAATTTTTATTAAAAAATGTGAATGGCTATCTTTATTAAAATGAAATTTCATTATAATTTTTTTACATTCAGACTGAAATGACCAATCAGGTCTTCACAAGTCTGGAGGGGAATGAAATCTTGCACAGAAATGCTTCCAAACAAGTTGAGGTGGCAAGCAATGAGGTCTCGTAGAGCTGAAGTGTTATCAGTGATTAGAAACGTTCAAAGTTCATAAATGTCTGTGATCATTCCGTGTAAAGTAAAGAGTATTTTTATAAACTGATATTTTTAATTATGAATGTTCAACAGAAAAAGAGTTTTAACTGTGCCGGTTTATGTGCTGTTGCCGCCGTTGCGATTGTCAACGTTTGTTTTAATTATTTAGGAAAATTATTGTTGATTTCGCTTCATCAGTTATATACGTGGTATTCTGTGATAGGAACACATTTGCATGGTTTAAGTAATTTGAAGAAATTGCTAAGGACTATGTTCAGGACTGAACAACTTGATGTCAAAAGTTCAGTGTCAACTTATGAAAAAATTCCTAATCATTTAACTATCATAATTGGAGTAGAATCTCCATCTTATAAAGACTTTGCTAAACTAATTGGTTGGTGTTTGCAATCTGGAATTTCTCACATAAGTTTCTATGATCACTATAATGGTATTGGATTGTTTCTTCTAGTATTTTATGTTGACTATCTTTAGCAGCCTGTACTTTATATACGATTATTAAATGTATGACTTTTTGCAGGAATAGATTGTAAATTACTTTTTGTTTCTGTTTGTGAAGATGCTAAACAATACATTCCTTATATTAAGTGGGGAAAGTCTTTTAGTGAAGATTTTAAGGAAATATCAAAAACACAAATAAATGGTGAGTTAAGACTTATTTATGTTTGAAAAAAGAGTGATTAATGTTTTCATCTTTTAGTGTTTGTAAATTTTCGTGAATGTTGATTTTAGAGTTAAAGATTTTTACAAAACATTCAAAAATGTCACTCCCCTTTTAACAGAATCCCCGATCAGCTTACGCAATATGCGTAAAGCTGTCATCAGTTGGTCTTCTATCTGTTCCTAACATTTTGAAATATCAAATTAGTGAGGTGTGCATTGTCATGTTGGTTCTTATAAATTTTTAAATCAACTGGGGCATCTACATTAACAATTTATAGATTTGTGATCTTGAATCCAAAAACATTTGGACCAATCAATTTCCATTTTCAACAGCAAATAGTCTAAAACATCTTTTTACCTTTGTTGTATTTTTCCTTAATGTATTAACAGTTAATTAACCTACCTTTTTATTATGCATAGTTATTTTAAGACTTATTAATTTTTCTTTTGATTCTCTTCTCACAGTAATGCTTTAAAGTGCTAGGTACCATGCTTTTTATTGAAAGTTGGTTGGGGGGTGTGGTCAATGAAGAAAAGCAACCTACTACTTTTTTATTTTATGTGCCTTTTAAATGAAATTATTATGGCCGTGTGCATATATAATTGGATAAATAACTTGTCACTATAAAATTCTTATCGGCCCACTGCCAGAATATTATGATAAATGACACAATTTTGAACTCCGGTTATAAGTAAAAATTTAAGACCCTGAAAAATATTTATTTAAAACTTTCTTATTTGAAGCCTTAAGAATCCTATAACATGTAGTGCTGTCACTATTTAGTTCACAGTAAAATTGCAATTAGTATGGAAAAAAATTGCCTGTTAAATAATTTCTGGACATTTAAAAAAAAATTTATGAATTCATGTCTATGCTTATTTTTATTTTTATTTTTTTTTGTCAATTTCAGTTTTGATCCCACATTAATTTGAAATTATACATTATGTATAATACAATTTTAATAATAATACAATTTTTAATAAATATAATACAAAATTTATTTAGTTTTCCTTGTTTTTAATTCTTTTAGGTTATTCATGGAAGCCTATGATAACAGTTCATGTTTATCGAAGGAATGATGGTATAAATATGTTTCTGAAGTCAGTGCCTGATATTATTAATAGTGGTAGTGAATCTTTGAATATTAAGCAACTTGATACATTCCTCAGAAAATACATTAATGCGCCTGATCCGGACTTTGCTCTTATCTGTGGAGATGTATTTTCATATTTCGGTTTTCCTCCTTGGTGCTTAAGGGTTACTCAATTTAAGTAAGTGGTTTTGTTTCATACTTTTTAACTTTAAAAAAGGAAATCTTTATAACCATTGATTCTAGGGGCGGATCAAGGCAGTATTTGTGAAATGTGTATTAGAAAGTTAGAAAGACGCTGAAATTAATTCAGCAGCATTGAAAGGCAGGGCAGTGCAGAAAAGCAGCACATTACCTAATGGAGGTATTACAAAAATTGTGCTGCTCTGCATCACCTCCGTCTCAATTTGCTCCGGACCTTAAGCTTGGAGGCCATCAATTTGCGTTTTGTTTTTAGGTCTCTTACATTATATTATGGAAGAGTTTTAGTTTTCAAATTAATTTACTTTAAAACTCAGTGTTTATTTTATATCTGAGACCATATTTAGCTATTTATACAACTCACAGCTTAATCCGCCCCTGTTGGTTTCTGGTTGTGGACATTAAAATTTGTAACAAATAACACTGTTTCCTGTTTTGTCCATGCTGTTGGGGATGAATGCCAATCCTTATGTTTTAATTTTATATGCACCTTCCAGATCATTTTCACTCCACCTAAGCAAACCCGCTTGTGCTTGATCAATCCTCTTTGCTTTGCATGGTTTTAAGATGTTGTATGAAAAGTTATATAAATCTGATGAAGAGAGTCGAGAAAAAAAAAAAAACACCCTAATTTTGTTACAGACAAATAACTTCACATCATAATCTCACCGTTGAGGATTTTCTTGAACAACTCGAAGAATATAGCACTTGTAAACAGAGATGGGGCAAATAAATTATTTCTTTATTTTAAGTGTAAATATACAAATATATATTTATGTAAAGGTTGTGGCATTAGATTATTATATTTTCAAATTCCATTTCCTTTATAAACTGTTTTTGTTCTTATTTTAAACGAATATACATAATTTATTATTTTCTTTTAAAACTTAATTCAACATAAGAATGCGTTTAAACGGTTAAGTTACATGAAAATATGATAAGTTATAAGCTTTTAAACATTTTTGATCATATTTAACATGGTTTCCTAGGAAAATATGTCTTTTTTACTAAAGATATGTTTCCGAAGTCTGAAGAACACTTAAAACTATTGTTTACTTTATGTTTTGCAATATGATCTTTTTTTAATTTTTTTAGTTGTCAATTAAATTATATTTACTTAATATAGTAGGTATGTTGTATTTTATTTTCAATGTGTCAAATATTCAATCTAAAGATTAATCACCAATTTTATTTTCTTCTGTGTATTTTGTTAACATAGGACTTGCTAAAAGAGGAAGGAATGCAAATTACACTTTTAGTTTGGGTTTCACTTTTATAGGTAACCTAGAAGGCCAGGTGTATTGCTTTCCTTCTTAGTGTATTGCTTACTATTTAAAAAATATATAGATATTTGATTGTTTGATGTTCAACCATTTATAAAGTAAATAAAAACTTCAGTACTTAATAAACTGAACTTCACAGCGGTTGTCTATTTCAGTATATTTATTTAGTTTATTGCAAGTTTCCATATTTAATAAACGATAAGGAAAGTGGACCACTTTTAAGGAAAGGAACCAACATGAGGCATTGTTGCTAATCTTGGCAGCTCAACTAATTGTCGCTGTAGTTTAGAATATTTCTTGTGGATTCATCTACCTCTACTGATTAGAGTTCAACATGTATGCATCTAATGCTAGGAACACCAATTTGTTTTTTCAGCAGAAAGTGATAACAGTTGAATTCTAAGTTTAAAAAGAAAAAAAATCCATAAATTATTTTATGGGACCTGTATTATAACTTCATTGATGTTGTGTTGTCTATGGTTGAGTGAATTGGAGAACTGAAGTACCTTTCTTGAACAGAATGCCCAGAACTAACTTCAATCATACAGAGTTCTTTTTCATTGTTAAGGTTCCATATTGTGATGCCATTATTCATTACCGTGTCGGCAACTACTTTGTTTCTTTTGATGTTTTACTAGAAGATTTCTCATGATTAGCTCCTACGCTGTTGGCACATCATCATATAAATTTATTTTTAGTAAATCTAGCTTAATTTGTGGTAATAAAAGTAATAGAAGCCACAGACAGTCTGTGTATGTAACCTGTTAAACTGTGTCGGTTTATCGATGATTTAGTTTTTCACCATGAGTGGTGCTAATACATTAAAAAGAATATTAAAAATTGACCCAGATCTTGGATGAGGCATTAACTTTGAATTATCACTAACACAATCATTAAACTCGGCCAGTAATAGTGGAGCTAGTGAAGCCACATTGAATAAGTACAGAGATCGATTAACATCAATCTCCTCATTGTCATCAATCAGGGAGTTATCAGGTTTTCGTATTGAACTATATCAAATAAAATGATAATCTGCCTAGGTGGGACATCATGATGCTGGAATTTGATGAACTATAACTAACCTTCAAATGAACAATGGTATATTCATATTTAAAAGAAAAAAAATCACTGAGTCTTTGTATAAATTTCTTACACTGATCTAAACAGTGAAGATGTAAAATTATAAATAAAATTGGAAGAATTAATAAAGAATTTGAAATTATAGTTGTGTTTCTATATTTTACCCTTATTTTGAATTTGATTTTTAAAATAAATTTCAGTATAAATTATTAAATAAAAATATTTTATAAATAATTATTTATTTATTAGAGTTCTATTTATACGTAGATATGCTTTATTTCATGTTTATAGTGCGAATGTTGATTGTTAATCACAAAAATTCACAATATGGAGACTTTCCTTTTAAATTAATAGTTATTCTAAAAGCAGGTCTATACCATGAATTATCATTATTTTTGTTATTTATCCTAATGAAAGCAGTTAAAAAAAAAAAAAAAAAAAAATTGCTTATTCTGCAATTCAATTATGTCGTGTCGTAAGGTCATCAGGGTCATTCCTTAACAGGAGTAGAATTGATTGTATGCCATCTGAAACTATTAAGCTTCAAACAATTTTTAAACATTTTTATTGTTATTATTATTATTATTTTGTAATGTCTATTTTATATATTGTGAAGATTGAGGTCTTGAAAATAAAAAAAGGATATTAAAATTACATTCAATTTTCGTATCACCATTATAACTCTTGCACAACCTGCTTTTTGAAGAAATATAAATCTTTCATTAAATTAACTGTCATTATTCCATATTATCGATGTTTAGGGCTATCTCACCCATCTTCAAAGATGCTACGAATACATCCAAAACAATCATTATATTCTATAAATTGTTCATCTTAATTTATACTCATTTGTTGGTCAATATTTTACCCATTAAGATAAGCCAGATATCTATTTATAATTTCTATCTTATTACTGAATGCTTATATAATTATTCGTTTCTTACACCTTTTGTATAATTGTCAAAAAGAAAAAACTTACATTACCTAAACGTCGTTGTTTATTTATTCATATTGTCCTCTGTCCTATCTTATCATTATCCAAATACCTACCCCTTCCCTAAATCATCCCCTCCCTTCTGTTCCTACTTAATAATTTTATTATTTTTAATTGTATCACTTTAAATATTTATCATGTCGATATAATGCTGCCCTATGTTTTTCACAAATTTTTCTTATTTTATTATTATCATCCCCCTATTAGAAATTAATCCTTTCTTAAAATCAAACTTGTGATAATTTTTAATGGCATGTGCAGCTTTTTTTTCCTCCCCTTCCTTGCCTTTTAGGCTATACGGGGATTTCCTGGGCTAGGGGAAAGGGTGGGGGATTGGTGTCGAGTATTATTAAAATTTCCTTGGCTCAGGGTTTTAAATTTGACATCTTCGGGTTCCCAATCATATATTGTCATGGGTAATGCGTATTTCTTAACGCGTTTGCCTACCCGGCCATCTCATCCAGCCAGCCAATGGCATGTGGAGCTAAGGCTGTGGTATTAATGTTTTTTTTATTTTTTACATTAGCTTGATGTTGTTTGATTCTATTTTTTAAGCTTTGTGATGTTCCCCAATATAAAATTTATTATTGCAATCATTTTACTTAATTTTAGAGGTTTTATTGTCATTAGCTATTTGGCTTTCATATTTTTAATATATTTTTTTAGTTTGTTATAAATTCCAAATTCAATATCGTCATGTTCATAATGTCTAAATTCTTTTTTTTTTTTTTATCTGTTTTGTACTTTAGCCTATGAAACCATTCAAAACCTGTTTTTACTTTTTTCATCTTTTTTTCTCCATTCTCTATATTATCCTCCTCTTTATCTCTATCTATTACTTTAAAATAATTTGTTATTTTTCCTTTTTCTTATTTTTAGAATTGTTTATCTTACTTGGGCCATCATCTTGTTCTTTATCCCTCTTTTCTTGTTCTTTTGTGTTTTCCTTTAATTCATTTCTACATGTGAACCTGTATTATTGATTGTTTTCTTTGGATAAAAATTGCTTTCTAATAATTTATATATATATTTATCTTAATATCTTTCAAATATTTCTTATCTGTTGATTTGATTGCTGTCCGTATCAAGTTTTTGCTGTGATATTTATTTGGTGTGGTTAAACACCTGCCCGAATGTCATTTCAGCAGCACTCTTGAAAAGTTTGTAATGAGCCAGCGTTTCTAGAGCTTTAATTTCTTTATCCAGCCATCATGCGCAGCAATCCTGCGACTTTTACCGGTTATACCTGCATGGGATTATTGCAATGGGTTTTAAATGGTTTCCAATGCCGAGTAATTCTTATTTGTCATTGGTTTGAACCTACAAGCCACATAACGTAAATCCATAGTGTCATTCGTATATATATATCATATATATATATATCATATATATATCCCTCTGTGCTGGCAGAGGGAATCTCGTTAATCCACTCATGGCGGCCCAAGGGCGATCGTACCTAGCCAGTGGCCTACACCGACCACCCCCGCACCATAAGAGGGGAGGAGAGAGAGAACGGGGACAGAACCTGCTAACCAGCCTGACCCCATCAAACACTCAGAACCTATACAGGTCGGCGCTTGGTGGTCTCAGTAACCACGTCATCATACATATATATCATATGTATGACAGATAAGGAGGGTTAGCGGTATCTGCAGCAAAGAGAGCAGATTAGTTATAGAATAAGTAAGTGAGGCTCCAATTCATGTGCTAGTTACCCTAACAGTAGTCTCAACGAAAATAGAGTTATCCAGATCTATTCGGAGCATACTAACCTTTGCAATGGGAGACTCTTGAATTTAGAGAGTTAACTAATAGCTAACTAAGCGGAGTCGACTGTCTGTACTAACATCACAACCAGTCTTGTAGTTACCTTCTTTGTCAAGGCCCTGAGGGATGCTAATGTCAAGTGCGTTTGGAAATGCGTGAAATTCGATTGTATTTGTGATTTTATCCAGGTATCATACATAATGCTCGATGACCGGGGGGGGGGGGGGGGCTAGGTAAGGTGATCCATTCATCTGGAATATATGGATCTGGCAATCCACTTGGCCATCAACATTTCTCATAGCCTTATATCTTTGTTTTATTAGAGGGATGAAAAATGCAAAATCGCAATTTTGACAATGCTTCTCGTTCGGAAGGATTTTTTTAACTCTACAACTTCTGCGGTTGTATTAGATACTAAATATGGACTCTCAGGCTGCTTTCCACAATAAACCTTATTTTTAGAGTGAAAGGATTTAGCATCAGCTAATTCATTCTAGCGGATAGGTACCTTGAGAACTATTAACAGAAGATTACTCCTTGTTGAACCAAACAAAAGAATGATTCCCCCCCCCCTATACTGCAAGCCCCTTAATTGTGACTTAATCACGATTGATAATTGATTAATCACACTGTGCTGGCAGAGGGAATCTCGTTAATCCACTCATGGCGGCCCAAGGGCGATCGTACCTAGCCAGTGGCCTACACCGACCACCCCCGCACCATAAGAGGGGAGGAGAGAGAGAACGGGGACAGAACCTGCTAACCAGCCTGACCCCATCAAACACTCAGAACCTATACAGGTCGGCGCTTGGTGGTCTCAGTAACCACGTCCGTACCGAGCACCCCGAGGGGTCTCGGCACCACCCAACGATGACGCCCGGGAGAGCGTCATCCCCGTGGTACCATTTGGCATCACCGCCTCAACTCCCGAATGGATAGCGGGCCGGACAATCTGTCCTACGGATGCTCCTACTTAGGGCATGATGGCGGGGGCTTACCACCATGGCCTAAGGAGGACTGGTCCCGTGCCAGCGCCTCTGTCGTTCGCGAGTTGTAAACAACTCCCCAGGGGGCACCACAAGGAGGTGACAGTAGGCGTTGCAGGTACCTCTCCATCAACTCACACTGTGCTGGCAGAAGCCGCTTCTACTGGTTAGGGAACAAGCGCCGATGACTTGGTTTCTTCCTGGCCATCGACTGTTTGCAAATCGTTCACAACCGCCATATTATTATATAAATTTTACTCTCTGATTTCGAAGAAACTCATGGCGGTGTCACCATTTTAAAGTTTTGGGTTTGAACCACAAAGCAAGTAATAAACAAATTTGAAAGAATAATTTACTTAATGACAAAACCATATCGTGAAACAAAAAAATATTCTGATCAAAGAAAACGATGAAAGATATAAATGTAAATCAGGATCAGTGGCACTCAATAAAGGTGGCCTTATTAACTTAAGAACCGTCGTTCATCTAGATCGATATCATCATTTTGAGGGAAAACGGTACGCACCAAATGATACATTCTAATAATTCCCGGATGACTTAAAGAAATTCTATTTCGGTTATCAGATTCTTTCAGACTTGAACGAATCCGGGTAGTGCATCTTCTGCTGCATTTTTTTTTAATAGCCGATAATGTCTGATAAAGCGCTTTTTCAAATATTTTTCATTATGCTTGGAATTAAACACGAACCTTTTGTCCGTAGTTATCGTTCTACTCAAGTACAAAATTAATTGTTGTTCAACGTTTAAGTTTTTTTCTGAAAAGTTTAAGAAATTCTGAAAACATAATATTCAGATATTACGTTAGGTATTAAATGTTTTTGAGTCTTATAATGATTTAATAGTTATGTCCTTATTTAGTTCTGAGGCTAATAGCGTTCTAATCTTTCTTTTTTCATTATGTTCGATCCTACACTTATTTACCTCTACTTCTTGAAAGATGGAGTCATATTTCTCTCGATGATCGGAATCAAGGTTGCCGGTGATCTACTTTATTGCCTTCCCGAGACCATTTAAAATTCTACTCTTTCAACGTTTTTGTTTTGTTAAGTGGGCTAATAAGTATGCGGGCTAATAAGTTTTTATATCTACTAGTTAAAATATAGTGTAATATTCAATATTCTTTGTCCCTTTTAAGATGTTTAGTAGTACTTTCTAAATACCCATTTTTATTCAACAGTAATGTTAAATTCTTATAATGCATAAAAGAATAATTTTCGCTTATGATATATGTTTTATTAACAGGGAGCACCATCGCGCCTGGGCCTGTCAATAATTTCTGAATGTGTAAACCATTCGTTATCAGAATCTGAAGCGTCAGCAGCAACGATATCGTTGAAGCCAGCCATCATCTGCTGCATGAGGCAGGTTGTGAACGCTCCTGTTGCACTTATTGTTTAGCCCATTTACTTGTACTACCTCGTCTATCTCCGACTGCAATTTATTATCTTGTGTTTTAGTTCGCATTTGTTTTTTAATATTCTTCGCGTGTACTTTCTTACTTAATTTTTCGTGCCTTTATTCATTTCCTTTGAATTACTAGATTATCAAATTCACGCCCTTTATCTGTAGTTACAAGTCGGTTTTGGAAAAATATTTGTATATGCTATAAGAGTATCCTTTGTATCTCTTTGATTATTAGTATCTGACAGATAAATAAAAATTCTTTTTGAGAAAACGTCAAGAATACAATGAATGTTTTTACCTTGAATATGTATTGAATCAATTTGTATCTTTTCAAATGTTTTAATTAGTGTGGGATTTAATTTGAACTTAGGTTTTGGTGGATTGCCTGTCATACTTGGTTTGCAAACAAATTTCGCAATTTGAAATCAATGCATATATTTCTTCATTATATCTAATATAAAATGATATTCATAATATTTCTCAACGTATTAGGCCAATAATATCGTATTTAAATTTTTCATAAGCTTCTTCCTCCGCTCTGTGGTGGGTTTTCCTGATAAAGTAATCAGAGATGATAACTCTTGCTGGTCTTTATCCATTATGTATGTGACATTAATTTAAATATCTTTTTAATATATTAGATTGAAATTTAGTTCTAAATAATTGCCTTGTATTAACCCCTTCAGTCTGAATGAAGTTTTCTAAACAAAAAAATTTTGTTTAATCCAAATTATTACTATTAGTCCTCTAGTAAACATTCGGGAATTTTTTCAGAATTTTCTAATCTATACTGCAAAAGTTACAGAACTGTACAGTATACTCTACATCAGGTCACAAGTGAATATATTGTTATGGGATCAGGAAATATTTAAAAAATATTAAAATAACTATTAACTGGAATAAATTTGTTTATTATGTAAGTTTTTTTCAAGCAATATATACATATTATGCAGGTAGTGAATAAAACTTCAAAAAAACATAACAATTACAAAAAAAGTTAGTCATTTCAAAGGAATTTACATCATTGTAAAAACAGCAGAGAGAAGTTAATTCTTTTATTTACGATGGTATGAAAAAAAACAATTTCTTTTGCTATTTATACAAAGATGGACTTTACATTTTATGTACTTGATATGGGTCCTTTCAGTACAGCCATCATGATTGCATGTCGATGGGGTCTTTAGTTGGTCGTGTAGCGCTAGGTAGCAACTCCTTCGTACTGCAAACCGCTGATATGGGCGACTTCGAAAAGCGTCTTATGTCTCTACGATGTTTCCTCTACGTTTGACGACGACGCACAGTTGGACGAATCCCACTGAATAAGTAAACCATTCGTTCTCAGAATCTGAAGCGTCATCAGCAAGAGATTGTAAACATTATATTAATATCAGGAGCTGACCGACATCTGCTACACGAGTTAGGTGTGAACGCTCCTGTTACACTTATCTTATTGTTTAGCCCATATACTACTTCGTCAATCTCCGGTTTACCACCCCAGTGACCTATTCATCAATTAACAACAATATTTCAACTAAAGAATAATTGAATTCATAATCTGGAATAGTAATTTTTAATGGAAATTGAAATAATAGTTATTGTCCTTGAATTTTCATCTGAAATATATACATCTTTAAAAATCTATAAATAAAAATAAAACCTCTATATTTTTTTAGTATATTGTCACCCCTCATCTTAATCTATCAGTCCATTGTGACACAGAGATCTTTGGGCAAGGGTTGTGTGGTTCAATTCAATTCAACTGAAGACTATTTAAACCATTAATTATTTACAATAAAACAATCTACAGGTCCCAACTACCAAAAAGAGGGGTCTCATTACTCATAAATACTTGTGGCCACTCATATACTCGATACTTGGGGCTACTACACGACTCGAATTCCTCTCCTGGCCTCACTCTGTCTGTCTCAGACTTAGACTCTCTCCATCTCAGACTCAGACTGCCTCAGCCTCAGACCGCCTGTCTCTACCAGACCTAGACTGCTCCCCTCAGACTGCCTGACCGTGTCTGACTCCGACTCCTTCTCAGACTGCCCCTTCTACTTGCGTGGGTCAGCCTCTTCTAGGAGTTCCCCCTCTCTCTCAGGGCCTACTTAGCTTTTCAGCTATATTTTTCACGTGACAATATACCTGATTATACTTATTTAAATGCTTTTAAATATATTTCGAAACTTTTTTTCTTACCAAATAATTTACTACTGTTCTAGAAAATTACTTTAAACCAATCTATATTAAAATTATTTACAATATAACTGTTTACAATAAAACTATTTACATTAGACATTATTGTGATAGAGCTAATAAATCGGAGAAAGTCTGCCATAATCTATATCTCATCTACGAATCCGGTGTGGAATAATGGCCGTGGGCTAAGGTAGGAATCCCATAAACTTGATATCGTTTATCATCGTGTGCAGAAAGGGAAGTTTTGCTTTCAATTATCTTTTTGTTCGACCGAAAAGATCTTAAGATATTTGGAGATGAGCTAAAATTCGTTTTAAACTCTTTTCCGTTTCTCAAAGCGCAAAAAGTAATCTTCAAAACTTAAGTTTCTTTCAGCAGTGATCTTTTTAATGCCTTTGGCATTTTTCATTACATTATTAGCAGAGATTGGTATTAAATACATCTACGCACGCAACACAACAAACGCGGGCACTCCTTTTGCTTTGTCCTTAAAATTTCATAATATTTTTTGTTATGATTCATGTATGCCGGGTCGTCGGTTGCATCGTCTGATGTATCAAGTTAGTACTTGAAGTCATCAGTGTCTTTATAGAAATCATTGGTATCAGTAGTATCAGGTACATTAAACTGTGTTCGTATACATAAGTTTTAGTCTTTTCGGTCCATGGTACGATAGCATTGTATTGTAGTGGAAATCGTACATCCGGACTTTTGAAAGATCCAGAATGGTCATTCCTACATATATAGGTTTGTTCATTTCGACCTTTTCAAAATCCAGGTGTACAGCCACTAATGATTCTATGTATATAATTCTGTCTTTTTACGTTGGTTTAGAAATAAGTCCGAGTCGTCTTTGACCTACTACAAGCTCAATCTTATGTCTTTTTCGAACATCCTTCATAAATTTTTCGAAAACGGCATTGTTTATAATCTTTTAGAAGTCTTTGTCGAAGTCGTTCGATGGCTGTTGACGATGTTTAGTGTTAAGGTCTATATAACTTCGAAACAAATAAGATTGTTTGAATCTGAGTGCTCGAACTATTTTCAACCCCATGCCCATGGCCGGCTGCAAGTTGATAAAATGCAGAACGTATTTCTCCCTGTAGCCTAGTGAGGCTAAAAGATTTTTGAATTTCTCACCAGCTGGAATTTTATACTCAGGCAGCAGAGAAAAATCATCTAACGATTCCGGATACTCTATACCGGCTTAAACGATGTAGTCGAAGAGACCGTCTTTCAATTAATTTTACCAATCAAGAGAATTTAGATTCTGAATCCATTCGAATCCTCCAGAAGGGAGGGATTTCGACATATCCCACCAATACAAGTTGTTTGCGTCAAGGGAGGTGATGTAGGAAGATTCCTTCTGATGATCTCGGCATGGTTTAAGATATTTATTGCAGCCTTCCATACCGATGACTGCATTGCCATAAGCCACATCGTATTCCCCGGTCGATCATTATGATCTTATCGTAATCAGACTCCAAATCCAGATCTTATAAATCAGCATGGCTGCCCAAGCGAGTCCGGGTGCCGTGTAATACCAAGCCGGGTCCAGCGAATATGCTCCCAAAGGTCCCTGAAATTTTCTAAAACGTCATACAGGAGTGTGACGTCTACCTTCAGGCACAGTTCGCCCTAATTAACCATGGTTCTGATATTAAACGTGTTCCATACCGCTTCAGCAGGCTGATAGTCCTCGTCCGAGATGAACATTTCATTCAATTGACTATTATATGCCTCCTTCGGTGGCAAAGCAGTCTCCCGAAAGTTTCTCGAACGATTCCGTATAGTCAGTCATGGGGGTAGACTCCCTTCCTGATCACGAGGTCCAAATGTTGAGTGGGAAGAATTTACCCGTCTCCTCAAAATTTGGTATTAGGTGGTGAATTCTTTGAAACCTATGGAGGCTGGACGCCATGAATCCGTGTGAGTCCAAAAATCTAACAGTTAAGGCACCCACTGAGATTCCGAAGCAGATGTATTTTGGCTATGAGTTCAGGATGATATCAATACGCGTCCTTTGCCTTTCTTCTTCGTTTAGGACTCGCCACAGCTCTCGAATGATGAAGTTGAGCGTCGTAACCGCTGAGATTGCGGAATAGGACGGGTAGGAAACGAGGAGTACGGAAGAGGATATTACATTTGGAATGTACTGGAATGTACATTCCAGTGATTTGATCGTGATCCATCACTTTTTCATTGATAGATGTGTAGGGTCGGGAACAAAGGTAGATATACAGAGCGTAGGTGGGCTTCGTTCTGCGATAGTTTCAGGGGTTGCGGAGGCCGTAATCAAGGAGTAAACCATAGAAACCATCTATGCCACTTTCCTGATGTAAGCCATAAATTTATCCGCTGAATCTTCACATATGTAGATGAAGGTACATCGGGAAATCCTGTGGTAGTGGTGAGGAATGGTATATGCAACTTTGACATAGATGCAGTAACTAATCGGAAGATGTCTCTGGTAGGGAGTCGTTTAAGCGCGGTTAGGTTCCCCCGGCCGAATCTTTCCTAAAATTGATACAAAATCTGCATATACGACAAAATGTACCCTCATTGGTCGTTATATATTAATGAAAGAAATACTTAATGTATTAGGCGGATTCTAATTGTCTTCGATGGCAGGAAGTATAATACGAGTTGGTTTATTCTCCCCACTATATGCTCCCTCATCAGCTCCGTGAAATATCCAGCATCTATTTTGGTGAGACATCGCTTACCGATTTGAGACATAGTTTTCCATGTTAGTGGCCTACTATTGTATTGAAGTTTATGTACGCATAATGACTTCGCCAATCTTCGTTAGTCAGGAGGGGAAATCAAGATGATCTCCTTGTTGGAGAGGAGTGGGGAAGTTAATACTGCCAAATTTGTAATTATCATGCAAGTTATTATACTTTGTAACTCGTTGATTCATAGTCGATAAAGTGTGCGAGTACTTGAAACAAATATTGCCATTATTTTGAACGTTTATAACAGCTTTTCAAGTGGCTATTTTAGGGGAAAGCGATATATAGCTGGAGGCACCAAGAGGTTTATAGCGGTTGACTTTTTGGATGAGACCATCCAGATGTTTAAGGAACCAGCCGCTCCCTATTCTTTGTAATTTTGTTTCTGTTTTTCAATCTCTCTTCCATAGCTCTCTTCTTTGCGCGCGATTTTTCTTTCTCTTCCTTTATAATATTTTTTTCTGGGGTGTCCGTAGCGATTAGTGTTTTTCCTGTTTTTTTACCACTAATCTTCTTTTTCTTCCTCTGTTCTGCCTTCGGATATGGTTGTACCTCTTCTGGTGTTATAAATGTTCCTACAGATGTTGAGCCTGAAGGGGTTGGTGGAAGGCCAGGATCATCAGCTTCATCGGAGGAATTCCATTGTCGGCCTATCAATTTCACTCAGAGGAATGGAATGAGTGGTGTCTGTTGAAGGCCCCGCAACTGACAAAAAAGGAGTGGGTGAGGCTGCTACAGCAGTTGGCACAATAGATGCAATAGAGGGCGTTTGATTGTGTGTTGGTGCTACATGATCATTCGATTTCTCACAGGCTGATCTTTCAGAAGGTGGAGATGGGGCAGGGATCCGATCCGTTACATAGGAAGCCATGAAGTCGTCATCTGAAAATACTCCTTCGTCGAAGGGATAAATACCAGTTTTCTTAAAACCAGAAATGATATTGTTCGAGATAAATGCTCTAGGGTATGCTGTTCCAAGAGCTTCTGTAACTGTATATATATCAAATGTCTTCCCTACATTGTTCATAATCCATGCTTGTACCGCCTGGTTGTAGTAGGTTTTAAGCGGAGAGTAGACTGCAACATCCAGGGGTTGTAACCTATGGCTCGTGTGAGGAGGAAATTTTACTATAACTACCCCTGCATCAGAAGCCTTGTCCAAAACTTCTGGAGATAGGTGCGTTTCATGATTGTCGAGTACCAGTAAACATCGACTTTTCTTGGAGCATTTGACGTAACTCAGAATGTGGTCGAAAATTTTTAAAAATGTCTCCTCATTTGACCATCCTGTTGGAGTTGCAGCTCCAATGCATCCAGTAGGTCCTCCAGAAATCATTCTGTCTTTAAAATGAACCCGTGGAAAAATCAGTAGTGGTGGAATTGCATTCCCGATTGCACTGACAGCTGCTATCATGGTGACTAACTGGCCTCTTTTAGCAGATGTTGCGCTGCCAATTTGCTTGATACCCTTAGGGGCAACAACTCTTGATTGGCCTTGAACAGTAGACAGCCCCGTTTCATCTGTATTCCAGATTCTTTCAGGAGGAATCGGTCCAAAGCGATTATGAACATCTTTTACGTTCTCAAAAAAACAGTGAACGTTAAAGCTTGTCGCACGACTAAGGCTGGTGGGCTCTGGCTTGCGAATGGAAATCTGATCTGAATGTCTCTTTAAAAAGGCTCTCATCCATTCTTCACCAGCCATTTCGTCATTATTCCATGTATCTGGGTAGCTTTTTTTGTTAGCTCTTGCAAATTTGTAAGCTAGAATTCTTACGCCCTTTTTAGTTAGTCCATATAGCATTTTGGCGACATTCTGGATGTCTGTAGCCAAACTCTTTTCTTCATGAACATTAAATACTTGCTTAACTGCGTAACTTACATTGTATTCAAATTTGTTGGACCCACTAACATTAAATTTTCTCAAATGCCTAGTGATGGTTGACCTGCTCACTTTGAATACTTTTTCGGCCTCTCTAAAAGTAATTTTTTTATCAGGATCATCACTTTTTATTGCTTCAATCGCATTTTGCAGTGCAATAGCATCTACTGGATCCCTCTTGATTCCAGTTTTACTTCGAGGCATGATAAAATCCAACCTAAAACAAAAAACACCAATAACTGCAACCTATTGTACCTTGATCCAGTGGTTCAAGGTACAAGATGCAGCTTGGTTTCAAGGTTCACGAGGGTGCATGTTTATACTAAAATGGCTACCATAACCTAAAATCTACGTGAAAAGTGAAGATTAGATGTTTAATACACTCACCGAAAGAGAGGTAATAGATGTCTCGCCAATCAGTTGAGTAACATTTGTCTTTAAAAGTCCACTTGCAATCAACTAACACTGCAAATATTTACTTTTGCTTGCGCAAATCACAAAATATTCGCCGTTCACATGTAAGTTAGAATAACAACCTACAACTGACTCTGGCGCTCGGACAGGCAATCATAACTGACATAGTTTCGAGGTTCCTCACTAGGTAGTAGCACTAGCCAAGCAGAGAACATGGCGCAAGGTACACCATGGTCAAGGTACAACAGTCTCCCCTACTTGGTAACTCGTTGATTCATGATCGATAGAGTATGCGAGCGCATCATACTTTAAACATAAATTGTCATTATTTTGGACGTTTATAACAGCTTTTCAAGTGGCTATTTTAGGTGGAAGAGATGTATAGCTGGAGGCACCAAGAGGTTTAAAGCGGTTGACTTTTCAGATGAGACCAACCAGATGCTTAAGGAACCAGCCGCTCCCTTTCATTGTCCTCTCTTCAATCTCGGTTGCTGTCTTGATATGCATTTCACTTAAAGTATCCGGAATGTATATAGCCTTGTTTTTGGTTTTGAAGGCGCGATCACACGTCTCTCCCTTGATATTCTCGTAAGTGGCCTCAAAAACAAAATTTGAACTTGAGGACTCCGAAGAAAATTAATCGATGTAGGGTAGAGGCTATCGAACCCATAATGCGATGGATACATACTTCTTCTCATATGTATGGCTAGCCAGGCCAGGAGGTCAGTTTTGATGGACCCTTCAGAGGTTATTTCTTCAAAATCATAATTACTGGCCCTAGCATATTTCCTTTCACGGTAGGACGCGTATGATCCGTGCATATTGAGGTTGGAGTTGTGCATTTCTGTCCAACCGGGTGGTACTTCGCCATTTATGAGGTAACAGCTCCCTGCAGCTGTCTCGGTGCGCTCGAGCCTGAAACTAAAATAATATGCTTTATTAGTTGTCGTAGCGCCATCGGCGGAATTAGAAACCATGCGGTAGGTTTCATCCCTTACAATCGTGGACTGATCTGAGTCCGCCCCAGCGAGTGATGTGACCAAGCGAGCCAAAGTGGGTTTTGGACTGCAGAGACCAGTTGTTATCCTAAAAGGACTATTCCGGTCGTTCGCTTTGCGCCGTAACTCAAGACTAACGTCGGCCATGAGCTCTGGACTGTGCCTCAATAGCCCGAGAAAAGTGTCTTGGTCATTAGTGCAGCGCTGGAATGAATAAGTACGTTTACTACAAGTTTAATTTGTAAAATGTTGAAGTTTTCAACTTTTAGAATAGAAGGACAAATATACTTGATTAATGCACAGGTATTGTGTTTTTCTGCATTTTTGACACCATAAAATATTAATATATTGTTCTTTAACTGGTTTGAGAGGTTTTCCTGCATCTTACTTGTCCTTTATACTTATCAAGCTCTTCCATTATCATTTTATTTTCTGCTTGTAAGGTTTAAATTTTAGTAGACAGTTGGTTTATATCTTGTCTAGTTGCTATTTTCGTGGAAATCGCTGAACAAAGAATTTAGCTATTCAACATACAAATTACCTACCTGTGACATAATTTTTTTTTCTTTCTCTTATCCCTAACACAATTTGTCCCTAATTGGCAAAAATGCCTCATATGTCTCTCACAAATCAAAATCTCAAATGTCTCTCACAAATCAATTTTACACTTTTTACGCATATAAAAAAACATGAAACATCAGAGAACACATAAAATTGCTATTATCTCCTACTAAATCCCTTCCGTCACTCCGCTTTGTCAACCATATCTGCGTATTAATAATACGCGCAAATAGTTTCACATCGTTTTCGTCTTAATCTTTCCAAATAATCATGAGAATTCTTCTTTTGATAAGTTCTTGTATTTAATATTTCGGGAATTAGTTGTTCTCTTGTCAGTGTATCCTGGTATTTTTACTTTAAACGATCCAATTGATCGTATTTTAAATCCAGAATCCAATGAGTCGTATTTTGAATAGAATTTAGCATTTTCCGCTTTTTTGTGAGATTTATCCTAAAATCTTTTCTTAAATAAGCTGTTATTAATTTAACCTTTTTGTTTTTGTGTTTTCCTCTTTAATCCAATTTATATTTTCATAATTAGCTTCCTTAGTAATTTCCTGTAGCTTCTCATGCCAATTCAGTTTCTCTTTTATAATACATGACGCTAATAGACAATCCACTAGACTATGGAACCGAATATCAAGAAATTAAAAAATGTGAATGAATATAGATATATTTTTATTAGCGGAATGTGTTGTACCTCGGGACAGTTAGTAAACATATATTTTTATTTTTAACTGTGTATGGTTTATATTAGTTTTTTACATTATATTTTAAAGCCCAGCATTTAGGCAACCCACCAATATAAAAAAAATTTAAATATGTTTGTTAATAAGGGAGCAATTAATTACTTTTTACACCCCTGCAATGTATCCCAAGGTACAACACCAGGTTGTACCTTGGGACTAAGTGAAAGGTTGGAAAAAAAACTTCAGTTTTGCAAATAAATCTTATTTAATTCACACAAAAATTATAAAAAAGTACAAAAATCCAAAAGAGATTGATTTAACCACAATATTACAATACAATAATTTGATTCAACTACAATATTAGTCCATAGGCATTTCGTATGCATTGAAATCAACAGGGAACCTCATTACTTGCTTTAGACGCTCAGAGGTTCCTGATGTTGAAGGCGAAGGTAATTTACAGATAACATCTTCCTCATCAATTTCACAGGGAGTTTCATCTCTTAATATGAAAGTCTTCGCTCCTGTTTTAACCAGGTATTGAATTTCATATACAATGTCAGTTTTCTTTGAGACTTTGCTACATAGTACAAAATTCTCTTCTTACCAGAAATCTTTACCAAAATATAATCATTTGGTTTTATTTCACCACACTCAATAGTTGCCTCAACGGCTATTTCCATTTCTTCATCCAAAACTCCTTGGATTAGTTGTTGCATAGATACATCACAATCTTCATCACTAGATGGAAAACTAATATTCTCATCTTCTGAGCTAGTGTCGTATTTAGTTTGGTATTTCAATTTCTTTCGGGGATTTTTTATGTTTTTCTTGTTACCAGGAAATAATTTCTTATTAAAAACGGATTTCCTTGTCTCCTTTATTCTTTTTTGTTCTTCAATTAACTTCTTTTTCTGGAGTATCTGTAAGTATTCTAGTTTTTCCTGGCTGCCTACCTCTTGCAGTTTTCTTTCTGGCCGCAGCTTTGGGAAATGGGCGAACCATTTCCGGAGTCAAAACGCTAATTGTTTGTTGTGCGGACGTTGAAGGCGTAAGTACTTCACATGTAGATGTAGACGGCTTGGCTAAATTTTCCTGTGTGTTGGGAGTTGGTGAATCTGACCCAAACTCACCTGTTGGATGTTGATCCATATTACTGTCTGCAGCTTCAGTATTTGTCTGCTCACGGTCTGTTACATAGGATAAAAGAAACTCATCTTCTGTAAAAATATGTCTGTAGAATGGATGTATTCCTGCCACCTCGAATCCCTTTTCAATATTTTCTTTAGTAAATGCTTTTTTGAAAGCATTACCTACCAATCCAGCTACATCATAGATTTGGATGGGTTTTCCAGGATTGGATAGCATCCAACCATTCATTGCGCTGTTGTAATAGCCTTTGTACGGCCCAAACACTGTCCGGTCTAACGGCTGCAGCTTTTGGGAGGTATGGGGTGGGATTGTTAACATAACCACACCCTTTTCCTTACATAAATTTAAAGATTGTATGGAGATGTGACTCTCATGGTTATCCAGTATAAGTAGGACTGGCTTCTCTTTCGTAGGCTTTACATGATCGATAAAATGCTTTAAATAGTCAACAAATAATTTTTCATTGGACCACCCAGATGGATTCGCACCTCCAATTGCACCATTTGGTGCTCCAATGATCATGTGTTGTTTGAAGTTAACTCGAGGAAAAATAAGCATGGGAGGTATACTGTTACCAATAGCATTGACACATGCTATCATAGCTATGTTAAGTCCTCTTTCCCCCGAAGTGACAGAACCAACCTGTTTCATCCCTTCTGTACAAAGAATTTTGGGAGGTGCATGTACCGTTGAGTTACCGGTTTCATCTAAATTATATATTTCGTTAGGTTGAAACTTATGCCTTTCCAGGACATCTTCTAAGTTATCAAAAAACGATTTGACATTTTCTTTGTTGAAACTAGTTGCCCTAGCAAGACTCGTTGCCTCAGGTTTGCGTAAGCTTAGGCTAGGATGCCGTTTTCTAAAGCCACGCAACCAAAACTCCCCCGCAGATTCAGCTGCAACCCATTCTTTAGGAATTTTCGTTATGCTATCAGGCTCTTCTGACAGGGCTTTAGCATAATTAAAAGCTAATTTCAGAGTATTTTTTTTTTTTTTAGCCCATAATGTAGCGCAGCAGATCGTTTTAGGTAAGTAACTAACCTCAGTTCTTCATCATTAGTGAAAACCTTTTTTACAGAATTCTTTTCATTGTCGTACTTAAAAAGAGGCTGCTGTTCTTCATTTAGTTCTAATCCAAGACATGCTTTGTAGTGTCTACTTACAGTTGAGTTGCTCGAGCCATACCTTCGGGCAGCCTCATTGACCTTAAGTGTTCCCTTAAGTACAACGTTTACAGCACTCTCCAAAGCTCGAGGGTCTATCTTCTCCCTAGTCTTTCCTTCCTTGCTGCGAGGCATTGACCTAGAAACAAAACAAAAAATAACTAGCCTGCTTATAAAGCATTTTGATGGTATACTGACCACTCTATATTCAATGGCAATAAAGTAAATATGTAAGCGAAAAATACAGCAATCCCAACTTGTTAAATAAATTACTTTTTCATATGTATTTTAACAAAATTACAAAATGTGTTGTACATACAGTGTTGTAACTTGGGATGTCCCTAGGTACAACAGTAATGTTGTCCTAAGGTACAACACATTAGATAACAGGAAAACATAGCCGATAACAATGTTTTAGGTTAGTGGAAAAGATTCATCAACCATACCATTGGAAAGGGAAAGTTTTACAGTTCAATACAAAGTCATAATTATTAACACAGATTAAAGAAACATAATTACAAAAAAAAAAAAACAATGAAACAATAAAAATTTTATAAAAATGACAGTTTTTCAATTTATCATTCAGCTTCCACAAATCTCACTGGATAGTTGCCAGTCACTCTACAGTAATCCCAAGTGTAGGTATAATGTCTATTTTAATATGTCCACTTCCTTAGGGAACATTTCGGTTCATAAGTTTTTCTTATTTTGTAGGATATTGAATCTTTACTTCTTATCGACTTCTAAATTCAGAAACAGAAATCACTCACCTCTATCCTTTTTTTCAACACTTGACATGGTGACTTGGTGGGCCAAATAGCTGATATAGCAACACATAATCCGGTGATAGGATGAAAGCCTAAACAAATTTTTTAGTGAAAAACTTTTGGAGGACCTCAATTTCACTATACCAATAATAACTCCAGAACTTTAGGTAAATGCAGTGAGAAATTGGTTTACAAACAGATTTTATTAATGTTTATTTATTATTTGGGTTCGGCTGACATGAAGAAAGGGGTTCGAGGTAGTGCACTGGAAAACTGCGTATGCAACATTATATTGTGAAGTTAAAAATAAATGATTTAAATTTTATTTTAAATATGATATTTCTAGAACATGATAGATAGATAGAGGATCAAAAAACTAAGAAAAAAAGTCCTCTGGCATATGCCTCGTTTTCGCTTCGTTTTCAAGAAAATCACAAAAAAATAAAAATTCTTTAAAAAAATAAATAAAATTCTTACTAGGAAAACATAAATGTTTCAGTTTTTATATGGGACTACCTTAGTGAGAAAGAAAAAAAAAAAAAAAAATGAAAATTTTGAAGGTTTTACCTTTTCTAAAATTACATAGTTAATTTCTCGGCAGCGTCGACGTAAATGTTGTTCGAAGTGCTGGCCTCTCGCTGCAATACACGCATCACATGGCGTACTCACAGATCGCACTGCATCTAAACATTGTTCTGCGGTGAGCTGGTTGCAAACCATTCTGATGCGCTCGATGAGATCTTTCCTTGTGCGGACGGGCTCTCGGTAGACATTTTCTTTCACGAAGAAATCTAGTTGCGTGAGGTCCGGAGACCGTGAAGAAATAGCAGTAAAAATCTCAAAAAACAAGAGCGTCTGTTCCAGCTTTTAATTTAAACAATTAAATCTTTAAATTTGTTCATTTTCTTACAGGTTTTGTGATTAATTATTTAAATATTTAGCATATTTAGTAACAGATTTTTGGAAATCTTACACTTTATAGCTATATAAATACTTCATACATATAATAAATGAGTAATAGATTCAGCTATTTAATTTTAAAGTTTAAATTTATAGTCTAATTTAAATGAAATGTTATTTAAATGTAAAGGTTAAACAAAATTTAAAGTTCAGTCATTCATTATTAAGAAATAATATTGAAATTGTTTTACTTTAACTTTCCATCCAAATGCCCTGACAATGAATTATATTGTCAATTCACAATTGGATTCGTCTTCTAAAATATCTAAGTAAAGTAGTCACACTGAACACCAAATGACCACCCTGGGTGAACGAGAATGTTCTGTAAGCAGCAAATGTTGAGGAATGAGTGATGCGTATTAGGCTGGTGAGATTCAACAACAGTTACTGACTGCTTGATGGTGCGGCTTTTATTTTTCTGAGCTTTGGCTCCTAAGTATTTGACCAATCACGCACACACACATAACAATAAATGAATGTTAATCGAATTATTAATATTGATTAGTAAGACATTTAATTTCAAAACAACTTGATACATTGACGAGGATAGATTAATTAAATTTACATTTAGTTTAAAAATTATAAACTAAAAATTCAACAAAAATAATTTATAATAACAAATGGGTTTCCTGAACACCCCGTCCACCAAATTTCGCCCTCGAATTTTATATTTAAAGTTTTCAGGTGAAGTGATGTGTTGGAGGGAAATGATTTTGACTACAGGTTGTGTCAGAATGGTGCCGTTGGCCATCCGAAGAGTAACAACTCGTACCACATTATCTTCTCCTGCATTAACCTGTTATTGTCTTAATATGTAAGAAACAAATTGAGTAAATAAAAACACTTAACTTTGATAAGAAAATAGATTTTCGCACACTCTTTAACTACTTATAACATCCTGACTGACTCAATTCAGCATTCCAATTGATATGTCATAAGAACTTATAACAATCTATATTTTTAACATCTAGTATAATATATTTAAATACTCATTATTAATTTTATTGTTAATAATTGTTGTCTTCCTACAATACTTTTGTATCCGTGCCAGAGGCCAATATAGAGGTGGCGAATTTCGTTCGTTCACAATGACCAGATCCCCGACACTAAGATTTGGTTCTTTACTAGTCCATTCCGTGCGCACTCTGCGCCAATAATGTAGTATTTTCTGCTGAACAAGTTCCGGATGATCGAGCCGGTTTTTCTTTGCAATATCCGATGAGCCACGAATATCTTTAAATCATGTACCGAGACTCTCAACCATCGTTTACTGAGAAATGGTTTTAGAGAAATGAAAAGCCTCGTGAGACATAGTTCCTTCTTTAGCCCTAGGCCCAGTTCAGACTGTTAACAAATGTTTCGGAACATTGTTGAACATGTTCCCAAATAGCTTATAAAGAGATACGAAACTTTTTTCCGAAACAATATTCCGCGTCCAGACTTACGTCAGTGTTTCTCCAGTTTTGAACATGTCAGGTGAGGCTATTGCAGGAATTTGTTTTATTTCTATTCTTATAATCACTCATAATCTCTTTTTATTTCTATTCTTGTAATCATTACATGTGAGTTCCCACAAACACGGGTTGCTATGTAAAATTTCAATAAGCTCGAGGGTTTTTTTCTTGATTCCACATTGTAAAATCAAATAATAATACACCACGATTGAATCATAATAATTATTATAATCACAACACTAAGAATCAATATTATTATCACAACAGTAGAGAGTTGTAAACAAATGAACATGTCGCAACTTGTTCAATGTTCCCGTGTTTTCAATCTCCAACGAGAAACAAGGAACAGGGCTGATTTTGTTTCGCAACATTT
This sequence comes from Aelia acuminata, assembly GCA_911387785.2. Taxonomy (NCBI): domain Eukaryota; kingdom Metazoa; phylum Arthropoda; class Insecta; order Hemiptera; family Pentatomidae; genus Aelia; species Aelia acuminata. The sequence continues at coordinate 51,165,294 of OU426978.1, read as the reverse complement.
CTGAACAGTTCAGGAACATCAGGAACATTGTTCCGAAACATATGTTTACTGTCTGGACTAGGCCTTAGGGCACAGTCTATGTCATTATTAACCCAGGAGAGGTGCTGCGAATTTTTGTTACTCAAAAGGTGTCCCCGTGATTATTTCCCTCATGCTGATAAATCTTTATTTATTTATTTTTTTTTTTACTCAAAACCTGTTAAAAACTCAGTATTAAGGACTAAATTAATATTAAATTATTTTGCATAGAAGGAGGGGAAAAACTTGAGGGATAATTAAATTTATTTACTCATTTAAAGGCACTGAACAATATAGGACAATAAAGGTCATGTAATACTGATTTGTTATTCTACTCCCCATTATTTTTACAATTCGAACATAAAAAAGAGACATGTTCATTGCAAACAGGTTTATTACAATTAAAACAAGTTTTTTTAGTTTTTCGATTTTTCCTTCTGGAGCACAGATGGCATAATCTCTCTACAGCGGCTTCAGAAGAAACTCCTGGTAAACCCCTTCTTCCTGAAATCCTAGCGACTATAAATTTCAAATCTGTTGGCAAAGATGGTATCCTTTCTTTTTTTATAAGGTGCGGTTTTATTAGATTCAAAGCCAAGTTCTTCAAAAAAGATCTTCTTAAAATTTTGTCCTGGGTGTTTGATTCATAAATTACTTGAGAATTTATACCTCCTTTGTCTAATAAAGTAAAAAATATCCGTAATGGCCATCTGTTACTTTTTCTGGAAACAGAATAAAGTGCCTTCAATTCATCCACTACATCTACTCCGCCTTTATTTAGATTATAAAAAGCCACTATTTCGGTCTTTCCTGTGTCCTCGTCCATTTTGTGGTCATTATGAAATGTAGAGAGTAACAGTACATTTTTATTCTTTTTTGGTTTGTAAGACAGAAGCGTAGCATCTTTTGAAAATCCAAATATACACGATCCTTCTCCTCGACCTCTTGTGTTCAGAAAGTCTGAAGGTATCTCTCTTTTGTTTTTTCGGAGAGTACCAACTATCGTTGTCCTCATTTTCAACAAATCGTTTGCCAATGGAACTGATGTGAAGTAGTTGTCCATTGTTAAGTTTCTGCCAAAATTCAGTGCAGGCTCAGAAATTCTTTTTACAACTGAGCTTGCACTATTGCCTACGCGGAATGGTCACATTGGTTGGGAGCCAGCGTATATTTCTAAATTTGAAGCATAAAACATCCTAGAATCCACCAAGGCGTATATTTTTATCCCGTATTTCGCTGGTTTATTCGGGATGTATACCCGGAATTTACACCTCCCTCTAAAGCATTTCGTCAATTGTGCAATTGGCAGATACTTGATAATTATTTTGACATTTCTGAACAAAATCAGTGAATATTTCCCTCACAGGAGCTAAATTGTCATCTTGTTTCCGTTCAGCACGAGATCTTATATCATCGAGTCGAAGAGCTCGCAACAAAAACTTGAACCGAAATAGGGACATAGTTGCCCGGAAGCACTCAGGAGCAGAGCCAACGTCACACCATAGTTCTTCTAAATTTAGGTGATTGACTTTCTTCATACCTGCTATATAAAGCAAGCCAATCACTGCCATAATCTCTTCAACATCGGTCTCCTTGCAATGCTTATCAGCATTGGTGTAATTACCTCTAATTGACCTTATAATGTAAGGTCAATTAGAGGTAATTATATATTATATATGTTTGTATATTCCACTATCTTGTTCATACAAGGCAAGTCAAAAAAAAGGAACCAGACGTCAATAATTGTTTTCGCACTTTTAGCGACTTATTTCACTCCTGGGGGACGGAGCATAATATTTTTACGTGGTGTAAGAACATTGGGCGTAGGGGGAGTTTTGACCAATTTGGAAATTTTATCTTTACCCAAATAAGAATTATCACCTGAACTTGAACCAATGTCGTCTTCTCCTTCTGAGAGATCCGTGTCAGATTGTATATCATGAACACTCTCATGGTCCGACTCCTGTAAGTCTATTTCATTTTCATTTCCTACAATTTCATCTTCCCTGATGTGCTCATTTTCTAGTGTTTGTGCAGATTGAGCAGACTCCAGAAGCCATGCGTAACGACCTAGAAAAGATAAAAATCGTATAACTAAAAAAAAATAATAAAAAAAAAGTGTTCCTAATTTTGTCCGATACGGCAAAATTATGATCAAATATCTGACAATTGCACAATTGACGAAATGAAAGGAAGATGTAAATTCAGTGCTCCGAATAAAGGTCTGGCCACACATGTCCGCACCGTAGCAATAATATAGGTTATGTTCAGAGTATTTTTAATTTAACTTACATATTACCTTTAGTTATGCCTAAAGTGGCCTGTGTCTGACATCTGTGGCCTGAACTTTAGGCATAACTAAAGGAAATATGTAAGTTAAATTAAAAATATTCTGAACATAACCTATATTATTGCTACGGTGCGGACATGTGTGGCCAGACCCTAAGCCAGAGAAATAAAGGATAAAAATACATGCATTAGCAAATAATCTGCGAATCAAAGATCAAACATTAGAGAAGTAACACTGAATTCTTATTGAAAATTAGGTAATTCTTAGTAAAAATTGTACTTACATTCATTCTTTTCTTCTTAGTGAGATTCCAGCGTATTCAAAAGCTCTATTATATTCATCCCACGACTCATTCTTGAAAGCATAGGAAGAAATCCAAGCACAAATACTTTCTGCTTTGGGAAAAAGCTAGTAAAAAAAAAATGCGACGTAAAAAGTGTCGCCGTGAGGGAAATGCCGCACAATGGAAAAATACTGTAGGGGAATGTGTTGTACCTCGGGACAGTTAGTAAACATATATTTTTATTTTTTACTGTGTATGGTTTATATTAGTTTTTTACATTATATTATAAGGGAGCAATTAATTACTTTTTACACCCCTGCAATGTATCCCAAGGTACAACACCAGGTTGTACCTTGGGATATGGGGTGTTGTACTTTGGGACTAAGTGAAAGATTGGAAAAAAAACTTCAGTTTAGCAAATTAATCTTATTTAATTCACACAAAAAGTATAAAAAAGTACAAAAATCCAAAAGAGATTGATTTAACCACAATATTAGTCCATAGGCATTTCGTATGCATTGAAATCAACAGGGAACTTCATTACTTGCTTTAGACGCTCAGAGGTTCCTGATGTTGAAGTCGAAGGTAATTTACAGATAACATCTTCCTCATCAATTTCATAGGGAGTTTCATCTCTTAATATGAAAGTCTTCGCTCCTGTTTTAACCAGGTATTGAATTTCATATACAATGTCAGTTTTCTTTAAGACTTTTGCTACATAGAACAAAATTCTCTTCTTACCAGAAATCTTTACCAAAATATAATCATTTGGTTTTATTTCACCACACTCAATAGTTGCCTCAACGGCTATTTCCTTTTCTTCATCCAAAACTCCTTGGATTAGTTGTTGCATAGATACATCACTAGATGGAAAACTAATATTCTCATCTTCTGAGCTAGTATCGTATTTAGTTTGGTATTTGAATTTCTTTCCGGGATATCGGGAAACACTTGTTTTTTCGATTTTTGTCCATTGATCGAAACACTGTGCGCTTGATCGATTTTTATACTTGAATTTCAGTCTGCGTGAGGGGAATGCTCACGGGGACACCTCTCCCGGGTTAAGTTGCATAGGTTCCCTGAATTAGCGTTATCTTTGATGTTTACTTTGTGCATATAATGAGAGATGCGGTGTTCCTTTGTATTTGATAGGTGATATTTGACATCTTTTATCTGTTAAATCATCATATCCGTACCAGCATACGTTATTATATGTAATAGCTGCGTAATGGATATTATTTATGTAATTGCAATCCCTGTAAGCGTATATTTGTTACTGCCCAATACAATATTTTTTGAAATGTTATCCAAATAGTAATGCTTCAATTATAAATAATCCCTTATTTTTTATATTTATGATCAGTTACAATAATGTTGGGACCATAATGTTCCTTTATATTATACGCATTGTTACATGAAATACACTTAAGTTTGCTTTTAGCTGTGTCATTAATCGCCTCTTGGATATCATGTCCCTTTCTTAACCCTAGAACGGTAGTAATACTTTTTATCACTTATTGGTATGGATACGTAAATTTTACGTCTGAAACGATTAGGGGGAGGTCGGGTAGTATCGGACGCATAAGCTTTTTTGATAATCATCAATAATCTAAATACTTCAATCTTGATTAACCTACATCAAACATAACTTTAAAGTGTTCTTTATAAATACCTTCAATTTCATTCCCCTGCAAAAAAGATTAATACATGAAATTTTACTTTTTCTCAGCTTCTACATTTTGGCCAAATAATTTTTTGGAGGATTGTATCGGGCAGGTTGTAAAATACAGAAAATAAGCAAACTTTTGTCATAAAACACAAGTTTATTGATATTGATAAATGACAAATTTTAAATGACAGTTAAATTGACAAAATTATTTTGTTTTTGAGACGCAGCCATCGCACTTATAGTAAGTACTGAGCGCTGCTTTCTTTTAACAGAACACTCCGGGAAGAATAAACAACTCAAAATGTATAAGTAAAGAACGGATTATATTGGATAACTTTGTTACACAACTCACAACGGTCATTGTCATCTGGCCATACCCAACTGCCACCATAATTAATACAGGCATGACTTACTTGATATATATAATTCAATAAATACAATAATTAATTAATGCATAATTACATCAATACTCCCTCTTAATTGTGCATTAGGTACAGACAAGATTTAATCTTTTACAAAAGTCATTAAACTTAGTTGTGGTTAAGGACTTAGTCATAATGTCCCCTAGTTGTTCAGAAGATTCAATATAATTTATTTTAATTGTACCATTAGCTACCAAATCTTTTACAAAATAGTATTTTATATCAAAATGTTTTGACCTTTTTGTTTCCATTGTCCCTGAAATTTTAATTGCACCTTGATTATCCTCATAAAATTTGTATTACATCATCAAAATTAAAATTTTCACATAATATTTTCTTTAAAAATAGTGTTTCTTTGATACACTCAGCTAAAGCATAATATTCTGCCTCGCAAGTACTAACAGCTACAATTGATTGCTTTTTCGATCCCCACGAGACAACATTATTATTTAATTTAATGACAAATCCTGATATACTTTTTCGGTCATTAATGTCGAATGCATAATCAGCATCGACAAATGCATGTATATTAATTGAGTTACAACCTGAATTTTTAAAACCTAAGCTAAAATTTGCGGTACATATTAGATACTTAATGACATTTTTGAGATTTTTCCAATGGGTATTTGTGTAACAATTTTGAAAGCGTCCAAAATATGAAATTGAATAACACAAATCAGGGCGAGATCCTATCATAAGGTACATTAAACTACCCAATAATTCCTTGTATGGAACATTAGGACAGTCATTAACCGGTCCTTTTTCAAGATTCAATTTAGGTTCGATAGGTACCTTTCTACCCTTAGCATTTGTCATGTTAAATTTATTAATGATTCTTTTAATTAAACCTTCTTGATTAATAATAATATTACCTTGATCATTTTTTAAAATTTGTAAACCCAGAAATTGAAATGAATTATTATTATTACCTACATCCTTACAATCTATATCAGACATAAACAAATTCTTTACAAAATCCAAATCAGATTTGGAACTGGCCACAATAATTAAATCATCTATAATGGCCACAATGAGGAAATCATCTACCCAGATAAGTACATAAACTTTATTATCATTAAAATAAAGACATGGATCTACTTTAGATCTATTAAAACCAAATTTTATAAAAATTTCATTTAAGTGGTCGTTCCAAGCCTTAGGGCTTTGTTTCAAACCATACAATGCTTTCCTTAATCTAAGCACCTTTCCACTGACACTTTTATAGCCTTCCGGTGGCTTAATAAAAACAGGTACTTTAAGATAGCACTTAAGAAACGCACTTCTCACATCGAGTTGGTCGATAATCATATTTTTCTCTGCTACAGCAGCCAGGAGCACCCGAAGGGTTGTGAAGCGGGCAACTGGAGCATAGAGGTCATCGGGCTGATTGTCGGTTTGTTGATACCCTCGCGCCACAAGCCTGGCCTTCTTCTTCATATCGTCTTCTGAAGACTTCACAGTGAAGATCCATTTGCAGTCAATTATCGTCTTGCTGAAACCAAATTAGCATGCTCTTGAATCAGATGTAGTTTCACAATATAAAGTTTTCCAAAAAGTTCTCCCCTTAACACTTTATTCCCAAAGATAATTTTAACACTTGAATTTTCAAATAACACCTTACATCCTTTTCTTCCAATTTCATCACAGATAGGAGATTCATTGATAAATTGTCACAAACCAAAACATCACAAATATTTACCTTGTCACCACTCTCAGACAAGCAAACCAGGTTACCCTTATTCTCAGCACTGACACTCTCTCCCTTTTTGGCAACACTAATATTCAAATTAACTTTAGTGGAATCTCTTAAATAGTCGATATAATCAACTTTCAAAAGATGACTTGTAGCCCCTGAATCCACCACAAAGTACGTCAAATCCGAGGAATGTTTACAAACATGAGAAGTTTCATCACTGTTAACTATGAAGGTAAATTCGTTATCAGTCTTATCACCAGATGTAGCGCCAAAAGTTTTATTTTTCAACTTAGGACAAAAATTCTTCATGTGCCCCCGTTCTCTACAATAATAACAAATAACACTGGACTTGTTATTGGATGGTTCACTACTGTTTGGCTTGTAATTTCTAAAAGTGTTGGACCACTTACCTCTATTTTTGTAGGCAGCAAATACATTTTGGGACTGGTCCTCTTTCTTCTTGGATCTCTCGTACTCAGCCAAAAGGGTATTCTTTACATACTCCAAACTGATGGAAGATTCATTTTGGTTGAAAAGAATATCCATTGCTGACACCACTGCATCAAAGTCAGATGGCATTGCGACCAACAACTGACTGACGACTTCGTCTTCTTCTAATTTCCCTTCAGCAATTTTTACTTCTGATGACAATGTCTCGAACTCCTGGAAAAATTCTTGAAGCGGTCGCTCGTTTCTGTATTCCAGCTTCCTCCACACCTTTTGTGCATTTACAAGCGATTTCATGCCGCGCTTCTCGTACGTTTTCTCGAGAGCTTCCATAATCAGTTTAGCTGTTTTCTTGTCCTTTATCGTAGGCAGAATGTTGTCGGCAAGTCCTTGAACTATGATATTTCGAGCCTTAACATCGTCTACGATGAAAGCCTTGAGCTCGGCTTCCGTTGTTGGAGGTTCCTGTGATAGTACACCAAGTACTCCATTCTGCTCCAAAAGTAACTTCATTCGAAAATTCCAATTGGTGAAATTTATTCCATCGAACGGTTTAATACCGTAGACAACGTTTCCAAAACTTTTAGTTGCCATAATTAACAAAAAAAAAATAAAAAAAATTCACTCAATGACAAACACGTGACTCAATGACAAACACGTGGCCTCACTTCAAAATACCGAAACTCAAAGTGGGTACACTGGGCCCATAACCTTTTAACAGAACACTCCGGGAAGAATAAACAACTCAAAATGTATAAGTAAAGAACGGATTATATTGGATAACTTTGTTACACAACTCACAACGGTCATTGTCATCTGGCCATACCCAACTGCCACCATAATTAATACAGGCATGACTTACTTGATATATATAATTCAATAAATACAATAATTAATTAATGCATAATTACATCAATACTTTCTAGGTCTACGCAGTTTTCGTGGGCCCATCCCTGACATATTTGACACTGAATCCAGTCCTCTTCAAAGGTCTCGTCACAAATAATGCAGTGAGTTTTGCCATCGCTTCTAGTGTTTACATCGAAGAATTTTAGTTTCTTCTTAACATTTTCGGTGGATCTTTCCTTTTCTGCTGTAGAACTATCCTTCCTTTTACACAATCCCGTTTTTCTTTTGATCAAAAGTTTGGGTCTGGTCTTTTTTGAGGGTTGTTCTTTTTTATTTTCTTCTTTCAATTTACGTTTTTCTTCCCTAAGTTTCCTCTTAGCTTCAGCAGCTTTCTTTTTCTCTTCCTGTTCTTCTCTCTTAACTTCCAGTTGAACTTTGTATGGAGTCGAGGTCAAAATTTCACTCTTCTCGCCACGATTCTGCCTTGATACAAATCTAGCAGAAGAATTAGAGGGGAGAGGGGAAATTTGCTCTAAAATTTGTTGAGACTGAGATGTCTTAGAGGACTCAGTTGCTGGATTAAGATTAGATGAGTCTTGTAAAGGAGACGAGAAGCGAGGACTCAGGTAATTGTACGCAGGGGAGGAGCTAGGTTCAGCAGTGGTGGATAAGGTACCAGTTGATTCACTGTTTTTATTTAGTGAAGGAGCGTAATCTAAGTCACTGAAAAGGTTTCTGTTCAGGGGAGAAATTCCGTGCAGTCAAAGCCAGACTTTGCCAACTCCATCCTGCAAATCCTGGAGAAGGCTGAGCTCACCAAACCTGCTATGTCCTTCATGGTGATCTTGATGTTAGGATATTGTCGCATCCAGTGTGAGCATGCCTCATGATAGGCATTTTTGAAAGGTTTCATAACGGTTCTGTCTAGTGGTTGTAGTTTATGGGAGGTATGTGGAAGTAGGCTTAGCATATGAATATGATGTTTCTTTGCAAACGTTATGACCTCCAAGTCCTTGTGGCTTGAGTGTCCATCCACAATTAGTAATCAGGGGATTTCTCAGTTGGGTTCACTCGTTCTACAAACAAATTAAGCCACTTGAGGAAACCATCCTTAGTGATCCATCCACTTGGTTGGGCATCGAAAACACTGCCTACTGGGGCATCTTTCGTCAGATCATTGTCCATTCGAACTCGGGGGAAGATAAACAGCGGTGGGATAAACACATCCCCTGCAGCATTAATTGAGAGAAGAATCGTGACATTCTTGCCTCTTTCACCTGAGGTTAATTTCCCAACTTGCTTTTTACCTTTAACCGACATTACTTTCAGTCTGTTGGTATGAACAGACGTCACGCCAGTTTCGTCAGCGTTAAAAATCTTGAAGGGGCTAAACTTATACTTGTCCATCAACTCAGAAAGTTTGTCGAAAAATCTGTCAACTTGCTCTTTGCTAAAACCTGCTGCTCTCTGTAAACTTGTTGATTCTGCTGTTCTCAGCCGCAAATCTGGATATCTTTTCATAAAGTCGTAGTAGAAGTCTTTTCCTGCCTTCAGCTTTTCTTTATTGAACCTATGTTTTATTTTCATTTTCTCAGCGAATTGATAAGCAAGCTTCAAAAACTCTTCCTTGCTTAGTGACATTAGCTGACTGTTTAGTGTTTTAATGTGAGCGTAGAGTACTTGCTCCTGCTCATCATTGAAAGTCCTAAAAAAATCTTTTGGGTTTCCCAGTTTCGGTTTCAGTTCTACCTCTTTCCCCTCCGAAATTTTTTTTAGCCGGTCGCCAAGTGTACTTTTTGGGACTGAAAATCGGTCACTAGCTTCTCGAATTGTCATTTCCTTTAAACGAACTTTTTCTATGGCAGTCTTCATATTTTCCTCTCTCCAAGTATGCCTCACTTTCCCCATTTCGCCTGTAAAATAAAACAATACCATCAAAACCTTATTTTATTTCGCTATGATTGTTGTCCGATACAACCCTCAATGTTTATGTCCGATACAACCCGACCGACACGAGAATACAATGCGATTGCCACGTGCTTAATAATAAGTCCAAACAGATTTACTGCCTAAAGCAAATAGTACAATACCCCTTATTAATATTAATGACCATATAGTAGAATTACACTTACGTTAAAGCCGGGTGTATCACTCCAAACTTATCTTCGTGCACAAAAACTGAGTTAGAAAACAAATAATGCACTGTCACTGCGCAACTGCTCACTCGGCGAGGAACAAGATACCGTCCCCTCCCCTCTGTCTTCAATGCGAACATTGCGGTGGCCTTGATTGATGCTGCTTCGCGTGGCAAATATGAGAAACACCCCTTGTCCGTTATAACCCGCTGTCCGATATACCCCGACCTTCCCCTACTAGAGGAAACTCAAAAACAATTATTATTATTATTTGGGTTAGGGATTAATTTTAATTCAATTTAGACATCTTTACAACTGACAGTTTATTAAATGATCTAATATTAATATTAGTAACACAATAACCAAAAAAAAAAAAAAAGGTCGAAAATCACAAATAAATTTATTATTTTTCACTCAATTTTTTTAGCAATCAGGGCAAACTTTCTTTTGATGTTCTCTACATATTGGATTACCACAGTCACAATAAGTAGTTGTCATTCTGCGTATGCTTGAAGGACGGCGGAGATCTGCATGCAATCTGGTGTTTCTGTGAATATAACGGTTATCATTTTAATATTTTAATTATAATATATTTCCACAATCTACTAATGAATTATCAAGATATTTTACCCTTACCTATACGTTGTCGTTGCCAAGGAGTGACTAGTTCTTTATGCAGATGCAGCATGAATAGTTGCCTTGTAAGTTTTCATTTTTCTTTCAAGTAATGATGCCCGGTGAAAATTATGGCAATATATGATAAATGAATTTATTGCTGCAATATTCATCATTCCGTAAAATATCGCCATTGGCCAACGCTTAGTTTTTCGGGCACAATTCATGTTTTTGCACATTTGGTCAAAACTATCCACCCCTCCTTTTGTTTCGTTGTAACAATGGATAATTTCCGGTTTTTTTTGTATCTTCATTGATCGATGCGTCAGTGTGCATGGTGAATATTAGAGTGACCAGTTTATTATCTCGCGGTTTATATGATACTGCAGTGATTTCCTTATGAAAAAGAAATATGGAAGATTCCGTTTTTCGATTCTGGATCTTTATATCGATGAATTCCTTAGGAAGCTCTTTTTTGTTTTTCTTGATTGTCCCAACAACTGTTATTACTTTCACTTACCTATATATGAAATATATAGTAAGTGGAAGTATTGCGATCGTGAAAAATTTCGACTTCCAGTTTTCAACGGAAATACACGTTTTGGGGTCCCCTGAGTCCAATTAACCAAGTCCCGCGAAATGGTCTGTGTGTGTGTGTGTGTGTGTGTGTGTGTGTGTGTGTGTCTGTGTGTGTGTGTGTGAACAGACTAGCTCAAAAACTATAAACCGTGCGAACCTGAGATTGGGTATTTAGTGTATGTATATGCCCGCGATGTGACAGCAAAAATTTCATCAAAATTGCTCAAAGGGAGGGGGTACTTTGTTTAATAACCTTTTAAGTTTTTTTCGATTTTCTCAAAAACGGCTCTAACGATTTTGATTAAACTGAGTATTTGATCTCTTTATATGCCCGAGATATGACTGTAAAAATTTCATCAAAATTGATCAACCGGAGGGGGGACTTTACTTAATAAATTTTGTATCATTTTCAAGTGTTTCTTTTTATTTACTCAAAAACGGCTTTCACGATTTTGATCAAACTGGGTATTTGATGTATGTATATGCCAAAGATGTGATAGCCAACATTTCATCAAAATTGATCAACCGGAGGGGGGACTTTACTTAATAAATTTTGTATCATTTTCAAGTGTTTTTTTTTATTTACTCAAAAACGGCTTTCACGATTTTGATCAAACTGGGTATTTGATGTATGTATATGCCAAAGATGTGATATCCAACATTTCATCAAAATTGATTAACCGGAGGGGAGACTTTACTTAATAAATTTTGTATCATTTTCAAGTGTTTTTTTTTTATTTACTCATAAACGGCTTTCACGATTTTGATCAAACTGGGTATTTGATGTATGTATATGCCAAAGATGTGATATCCAACATTTCATCAAAATTGATTAACCGGAGGGGAGACTTTACTTAATAAATTTTGTATCATTTTCAAGTGTTTTTTTTTTTATTTACTCATAAACGGCTTTCACGATTTTGATCAAACTGGGTATTTGATGTATGTATATGCCAAAGATGTGATAGCCAACATTTCATCAAAATTGATCAACCGGAGGGGGGACTTTACTTAATAAATTTTGTATCATTTTCAAGTGTTTTTTTTTATTTACTCAAAAACGATTTTCACGATTTTGATCAAACTGGGTATTTGATGTATGTATATGCCAAAGATGTGATAGCCAACATTTCATCAAAATTGATCAACCGGAGGGGGGACTTTACTTAATAAATTTTGTATCAATTTCACGTGTTTTTTTAATTTACTCAAAAACGGCTTACACGATTTTGATCAAACTGGGTATTTATGTATGTATATGCCAAAGATGTGATAGCCAACATTTCATCAAGATTGATCAACCGAAGGGGACACTTTATTTCATAACTTTTTTTCTAATTTTTAGATTATCTCAAAAACGGCTTTAACGATTTTCTTCATATTCGTCATGTTTAATGAAAATTGAGTGTTATTTAATATCAGGTAAGCGTTATCATTATTAAAATGTTCTGAGGGGTTTATAGAGCAAATGAAAACAAAAATAAGAAATGAATGTGGAAAATGTGTAACTTTGAGAAGTGGCATTAACAAAACGCATTAATTTCTTATCTAAGTAAGTTGGTAAGTGAAAGTTGTGTGTTGCGCGCACGCACCAGATTTTTTTATTCTGTAGTAATTAATTTGCCAATGATATGCTAGTAAACCATCCATTGTCAAACTTCGGTTACTGCCCTTGACTGACTGGATCAGCATGTTCGTGAAATACTCTGCTGCAGGCTGTTGTGCTTTGACACTTCCTTTTCCCAAATAGGGCATGGCTCCTAGCATGTACTTTGTGCTGTTGTCAACAATCATAAAGATCTTTATTCCGTATCGATCTGGCTTTGATGGAATGTAAATTCTGAATTGGCACTTTCCTCTGAATCCCAGTAATTGTTCATCAAGTGTCATATATGAACCAGCTTTGTAATTTTGTTTGCAATTATTGCTCAGGGTATCCCATATTTCAAGAACTGGCGCAAATCTGGAATTTTTTTTCTTTCTTCACAACTCGATTTGTCGTCAAACCTGAGACAATTAGTTAGGAACCTAAATCGTCTTTCGGACATAGTTGCCTTGAACCTGTTTCCAGAGTAGGTTATATCAAAAAGAATACTGGCATTTAAATGGTTATTTTTAGAGCTGCTGAAAGTATATTTATACCGAGAAAAGCTTCTAGTTCTTGTAGTGTCAAGTCTTGTAATGTAGCATCTGCACATTTGTAATTTTTTCGTTGAAATGAAATTTCTTCATTTGTATGGATAATTATTTTACTCACCAAATCCGGCGTAAAAAAAAGTTTGAATGCCTCAATTGGGGTTTTCGCATCTCTAGCACATGGTGTGGGGCCTGGCCAAATATGTACTATATTCCGTTCAGGAACTTTATAAAAAGTACGATTTGGAGGCTTTGTGCTCCAATCAAGACCGTTCTTGCCAAGCATCACTTCTTCTACATTTATAATCACCGAGGTGTCGACATTGCTTAGTTCCCATCTTTTAGGCTTCTTGGGCCTCTGTTGCACCTCTGTGGTTTCAATCCCCCTCATGTTCTCTAAAATTTCTTCTGCTACGTCCCTCTCTTGCTCCCTTTGTGTATCAATGAGAATTGATGGTTCATCCTCGTCATCTCTTGGAATATAATCTGGATCTTCATCGCTGTCATATCCATAACCATCAATTTCATAATTTTCAGTTTCTCCATCGGACTCGTCTGAAAGCTCTTTCAACAAAGTTCTTATTTCTTCATCTGTTGAATATTTTTTGTCCATTTTCTTGAATTTTAAAAGAAAACTGATGTATGCGAAAAAAACTTGTTATTAGTAGGGATACGTAAATATTACGTACGGAAAAGTAGCGCTTGATGGTACTGATACGTAAATCTTACGTGTAGATTTTATTTGAAAAAATAATATCGGCTAACAGAGAAAGGTCAATCACCTGCACTTGTCAGAAGTCTAAGCCGTACTGTCGGGAGGGATCATAGCTGAAGGGTGAGGATGGTGGGGTGACATATGGCGCGAAAATACCAGTTCAATCTGGATAAAGCGTAAAATTTACTCCACTACCATTCTAGAATTAACCCGTACCGCCACATGTGCTGATTTTCCCGGCAATCCCACAGGTGAGTCTCACAGACTCACAGCTCACATTTTCATTTTTTTATTATAGAAACATGAAAAAAAGGAGTCATTTAAACTTACTTTATTTGCGAAAGAATATCTTTTATTGCTAGGTACAAATTAAGTATTAAAATTTGTTTTGAAAATAATAACTAAATTATCTTAAAAGCACTTGTAACATTATGACAAATCTAAATATAAAATAGGAACCAAAATTGAAACATTTTCTAGCAAAACTATTAAAAAGAACTAAGTAGACATATTATCACTCATTTCTGTTACACATGTGATACATAATTTTCGTGAACATTCCAAACATATCGGTTTCTGGCACTTTACACACTTGTAAGCCGTTTTGCGATGTTTTCTGTAATCACAGAGAGCGCAGTACTTTCTCTTGTCCATTTTGTCGTCTCTCAGTATACAAATATCCATGTTCATTAAAACAACGGAGGGTTCCAGGAACTTCTTTATTGAGGCGAGAAGAGTTTTGTTGATGTGTGGATTCTCACAACGTTGACGCAGTTGTTCTTTAATCAAATGAGTGGCTAATTTTTTAATAAAAATGTTGCGCGGTTTCATTTCATTTTGCAAAAAACATCTATGTATTATAAACGAGTTCACGAGGCTTATATTCAGGAGCGCTGAAAATATAACATATGGCCATCGTTCACTTTTACGATTGGATGAGTACACACTGCATTCAAAATCTAGCGTGTCGACACCACCTTTTGTGGAATTATAGTAAGCAATTATTTCAGGCTTATTTGTCTCTTCGTCGATCTGTTTTTTGTGGTGCATCGATGATACTAAAACTACAACGTTATTGTTTTTTACTTTCCTCGACAATAGTGTTATACTGTCATTTGAAAAACCGTAGATATCGTCGTAAAGAGGCCGCCCCTTGTGGGCTACAAATTCAGGAGGCAAAAATCGTTTATTTTTCCTAACTGTTCCAACATAACTCAATTTTCGCTTGCGCAATTCATGGACAGCTTCGAGTGAGCTGAACCAATTATCGCCAGTGATGTTGCGATTAGTATTGTAAATTGGTTTCGTCAGGCGAATAAGGGACTGAGTAGGGATTGAAAACCTTTGTTCGTCTTCAGTTAGCGTCAAACCGTCGGAACCTCTTCCCTTGTACAAATATCCATTGTAAAAATATGATGTTCCTGAGTCCACCAGACTTAAGATTTTGAGGCCGTACTTAGCCGGCTTCTTAGGCATATACACACGAAATCCACAGTTACCACGAAACGGCACTAAAGTTTCATCAATTGTACACGACGCTCCCGGTACAAATAAAAGCTGACAGTTACTGATGAACTGATCAAAAACGTAGGAAATAGGTGCTCCCTTGTCAGACTTTTGTCTTTCTACACGGTCGTCTGGATTGTCAAAACGCAAAGCCGATTTAATCGTAACAAACCTATTTCGTGACATGACCAAATGGAATATAGGACGACCAAACTCATCATTTCTGAAGAGGAACTTTGAGTCCTCACGACCAGATTTCATAATGGCACACAACATGAGCAATCCAAAAAATGCCAATAACTCTTCTTTCGATAAATCTTTATGGTAAAGTAACATTTCATCATTATTTATTTTCTTCCTCTTTTGAGCTAAATGAACATTTGTCCATTTCAAAATCTCATTTATGATTGTGTTATCAAAAAATTGGGACCACACTTCCATTTCAGATGGTGCCTGACCCAATTTTTGTTTTGCATAGTTTGAAATGCCTGGCAAACTTGGTAACTTCAAAATATTATGAGCTGGGACTCTACCTGACCTCGTCGGTTCTGTTGAACTCCATTTACTTCCATCTTTTCCGGTATAATGTAGTGGGTTGGTATGAACTTGAGCCTCTGGTACTTCTGAATCTTCAACATTCATCACAGGAGTGTGGTCATAATGTTTTAATTTTTGATCTTGTTCCTCATCTTCATCGCTCAGTTCAGAGTCAAATGCATTACATAATGAGCGTGCTTCAGGAACCTCGTCATTTTCTGATTCATTATCAGTAACATCTTCACCATCGCTAAGCTCTTGCAATAATGCCCGAACTTGTGCAGCGAAATTGGGGTCGTCTGTTCTCAGAACGGCTTCTTCACGCCTTCTTCTTGAAGGCCCAGGCATATCCATTCTGAAATAAGTAAATGGGTAAAAAGGCAGAAAATAGATTAGAAATAGAAACAAAAATTTATATTAATTTTATATAAATTTGTCAGAATCCAGTGCCACAGGTGAGTCTCACAGACCCACAGTGTCAAGAATCCACTGCCACAGGTGAGTCTCACAGACCCACAACTTTTTGGGAAAAAGGTTACTTACGTGAAATGAAGAGCGGCAATAAATCTTCTACTATCCTCTGCTGTCCTTGAGATACTGGTTGAGATTTACATGGCCACCACGTAACTGTGCAATGTGCAGGAAGGCCAACGTAACCAATCGAAATTTCCCTGTGAGTCTGGGGGATCCACATGTGGCGGTACGGGTTAAATAAGTTCAAAGGGAATGAATAATTGCAAGTCTAAATATTAACAAGCGAAAAACATCTACCGTTTATTGCATACTTACAAATTTTTCTAAACATAATGTTCCAACATATGGCTTATACTCGATCCTTATAATCTTTTTTAATCTTCTTTTTTTTTTTACAATCGCTTCTATCGATAGTTTCTTAACACCCTTATTGATAATCATGTCGACATTGATACATATAAACATGAAGTAGCTTTCATTAGAATAATTACATGATTTACAAATCGTACGTTTAAGACAAGGTAAATTTTTAACTGTATGTTCTGCCCGGTGGGAAACATAACACATCCCATCTAACGAATTAAACCTTCTTGTATTTTCACTAACATTAAATTATGAAGTATTAATTAAAAATAATGCCCTTTCTATATATTCCTTCTTACTAATTTTTCCTTTCGCCCCTATCTCTTCGGCAAGTCTTAAAAAAGAATACTCAATAAGTGTTTGTTTGAAGACCTTGTAATTGGTATCAATGTTTATAATGGGCGTATTCACTAACGCACGATGTATTCCTTAACAGCATCATGTTATTTTCTACTTTAATTGGTTTGCATATACCACAATTTTTCATAATCGGGATAAATGTAGTACGAGTATCTTTAGAATCTACGGTATCCCAATCGGGGCATTTATTTAAATATGTTTTTCTTTTAATACTGCTGAATGTTTTAGCATTTTTATCAGTTAGTTTTCCTCAAAATTTAAGGACCTAGTAATTTCATCACTGTTATTGAGGAATCTGATTCGAACAGAGTTACCTGATATGTTCATATTAATAGCAGCGTTAAGTTTACTATTTATAATATATTCATGTGTGTCAGATCTTCGGCGTTCATGGGTCATAGTTTTTATTCTTCTTTTATATTCGAAATAAAAGAAGAAGGATCAGCAATATGTTGATGTGATATAAATGATGCATTTATATCACATTCGTCAGAAAGAAAATTGTCTGCAAAGTCTATCCACATTCGACCGTCGATGTAGTCATATTTCGGGAAAAAGATTCAACAGGTGACCACGTTGCTATCTCCTTACCACATTTAAAAACTGAACTTATATTGCCAGTCCGTAATGGAAGATTTGATATAAGATCTCTTATCTTTCTGATAAGAAAGATAAGAGATTGTATAAAAGGTTGACTGTGTTGCACTGGCTTGCAGATTGTAGAAAAGGTTGACTTCCATTTTCTGATTTTAGTGCAATGTCGTTGTTGTTGTACATGTCATCGCTCCATTTTTGCCATGATGATGGTACCTCATTACTATCTAGATCGTCTGTGAATATATCCTCGAAGTCATGTTCTTCGAAATGAAGTCCTTTGATACAGTCGTTTGGAAACAGCAAACAGCTGTTATTTTTCAAGTCGTCAACATTTTTGCCGAAATTAAAAGCATTTTAATTCATTAATGGATAGCATTTGGTACTCTTGGCTTGTCCCTTTTGGATACATTTGTCGTATAGTTTTAGCTAAATTCGTATAGTTCTAGCTAAAAACATTTCCATTTGCTGATAAGTTTTATAACATGGCTAACGTCTAGTCTTAAATATGTCGTAGGTACAAATGTTGCTTGATTTTTTATTATAATGCCGCAGCAATATTGCAAATAATGTTTTATGTCGATACAATTTGCAAACGCACGTGATAAAGCTATCAGCATTAACCTACGGTTACGACGACCGTTGGAATAGTTGCACCAGCTCATCGTATTTCAAGTAGGAAAAAAGTTAGAAGTGATGCATCTTGCTGCGCTAAAATCTACTGGAATACCGGGACCGGTTTTTATTTGGAACAATCAAAAATTGGTATAAAAAATGCCCCGATTAAAAACCATTAGGTAATGATAGTTTCTTAACCAAACTTCTCGTCACATCCATTGTAAATCATGAATCTCTTAAAGCATTTAATGCCTTATAAATAGCCGTTTGGTTCTTGGACCAATACATTAAATGAAATGGGATCCACCCCAATCGCGTTTATACACCTTGCTTGGTAATATACTTAAAAACTTGTAAATTACCTATGGCATCGTAATCAATAATTCCTCAACGGCAATTCATTTCAGTTCATTTGGCTTCTCTTAGAACATTTGCTGAAACTAAAATCGGTGGATGTTTATCACCAAACTGCATGATTCTACGTGCGCCATATTGTTTCGGCCTTATTTGTATCGACTAAATGACCACCAATACTTTGTCGCAAACAACCTCTCATTTGTCTTTTTTTGTATGTTAGAATTCACTGTTATAACCAGTAAGTGTGCAATCAAATATTGCATCTAGGCCTTCATCGTGTTACTTTAATAATTCCTCCATGATTCCTCGCAAATTCGCCTTACATTCTTTACAAATAGCGTTTCATTTAGCAAAATATTTCACATTTATACTTGAAAATGAGTTGTAATAAGTGGGGTAAAGAGAAGCTATAATCAATTTTTTATGAATCTAAAAGTAAAAATATATTGGATTCCCACGCTTAATCTGTCTCGGTGTATACAAACAAAATATTGATAATCCAAAATATTACTTACAAATGAGGAAGTTAATATCCACAGCAATCCCACAAATAAACAGTGAACTATACTCAACAAGCTTCAGTATAATACTAACAGAGAATAGTGCAGGTAGCAAAAAGGTAAAATTATTGGGAAATTTCCAGTAAGTGTTGATTTTCTCAGCGTTTTGAAGCGGTTCATGATAGTATGTAAGAGTCGAATTCTACTATCAATATTTTCATTAAATTCCTTATGGTAATATAATATTGCATTATTACTCTATCCGGCGACACACCCCTCGCTTCTAACGAACTCATTACATATGAATTCCTGACATTGTCAAATGCACCAACAACGTCGAGAAAGGCGACTTCGCAATCGTTTTTCTTATTTTTGGCATCCTTTAATAACTAAGAAAAATAATGACTGATATAACAAACAATAATCATATAGAAAAACATTAAAGAAAGTTCTAGATAGCAAGAGCTCAGATGTTACCTCAGTGAAGGCTGAAGCTAGAATGAGAGTGGAGGGGGTTCATGCGTCAGCGACTCTATGAGAATATTCCAATCTGATTGGCTGCTACTTCTTTCCACCATCGATTTACTGCTAATTCAAAATTTTTATTCGTTATATTAGTCGATGACATGGTTTCTGTGGATGCTGATTCCGAAATTGATATCACATTTTGAATTGATGTATTGATTAATTTTAAATTTTAAATCGATTTTTATATATAATCACGAGTTATAGAAGATGCAAATTTGGAATATGGTACCGAAGTTATATAAGTGCTCCAGGAAAGTCCGGTTTTATAAAAAGTTTTTATTTCATTTTAAACTGAACATATAAAACTTAACTAGACGGTAATAAGAAAATAAGGTGTTACTTCCGGAAAACTACTGCTTCTGGGTGGAGATGAGCTCCTTATTTATAGGTTAAGTTGCAAATTTGGAATATGGTACTAAAGTTATATAAGTGCTCCAGGAAAGTCCGGTTTTATAAAAAGTTTTTATTTCATTTTAAATTGAACATATAAAACTTAACTAGACGGTAATAAGAAAATAAGGTGTTACTTATGGAAAACTACTGCTTCTGGGTGGAGATGAGTTCCTTATTTATAGGTTAAGTTGAGGGTGGGGATGTAAGGCTCCATTTTCTATAACTTTCATTATTTAACTCCTCCCTCCTTAAGTTTGATGCTCCTGCGAAAACATAGAAGGTAGGCGGGCCGGGATAGCCGAGGGTGTTTGAGCGCGACCCGCTTTAGCAAGCTCGAGCCGAACGATAGCGGTTCGAATCCGCCCTGGGAGGGTTGACATTTATTTCGTGGAGGCCCCACGCAATAAATCTCGACCGTCCCACCATGCTTAGAATAGGTTGGTTTTACATACATGGTACACCTATAGAGTAACCCCCCCCCCCCCCGTTATGCCACACATGGCCAGATAGGGGTACCGAAAAAAAAAAAAAAATCTGGTGCGTGCGCGCAACACACAACTTTCACTTACCAACTTATTTAGATTTTTGAGTAAATAAAAAAAACACGTGAAAATGAGACAACATTTATTCAGTAAAGTGCCCCCTCCAATTGATCAATTTTGTTGAAATTTTTAATGTCACATCGCGGGCACATACATATACTAAATACCAAGTTTGATCGAAATCATTAAAGCCGTTTTTGGGTGAATGAAAAAAAACACATAAAAGTGGGACACAATTTATTAAGTAAAGTACCCCCTCCGGTTGATAAATTTTGATGAAATTTTTACAGTCGTATCTCGGGCATATAAATAGATCAAATACTCAGTTTAATCAAAATCGTTAGAGCCGTTTTTGAGAAAATCGAAAAATACTTAAAAAGTTATTAAGTAAAGTACCCCTTCCGATTGACCAATTTTGATGAAATGTTTGCTGTCACATCGCGAGCATATACATACACTAAATACCCAATTTCAGGTTCGCACGGTTTATAGTTTTTGAGCTAGTCTGTTCACACACACACACACACACACACACACACACAGACCATTTCGCGGGACTTGGTTAATTGGACTCAGGGGACCCCAAAACGTGTATTTCCGTTGAAAACCGGAAGTCGAAATTTTTCACGATCGCAATACTTCCACTTACTATATATTTCATATATAGGTAAGTGAAAGTAACACGATCGCAATACTTCCACTTACTATATATTTCATATATAGGTAAGTGAAAGTAAAAATAGGGTAGGCCAGGATATATATATGTGTGGTGGGTTAGGGACATAGGCGGCCAGGATACCACACTTCCACGACCGATCCAGGTGCGATTAAGACAATTTCTCTCCTGACTTTTGGAACCACTTCTTCCAAAAGAACCTGCAGATCAGTTTGCAGGAACTTTAGGTAGGTTTCTCCATTTAGATTCCCCAACAAAAAAAAGAGGCCCCAGCATTATGCCTCCAACAACAACGACCCATACGTTGCAGGAAACTGGAATGAGTTCGATTGGCAGACGTGAGGGTTCTGAGTAGCCCAGTAATTGGAATATGAGTGTTATACATCCTTTCCCTCACAAAACTAGACTCATCAGTCCAAAGATTTTTTATTTTTTTTTTAAATTATACTGCTCTTAGTCGGAGTTAAGGAACCACTGACAAAATCGAGCTCTCTGTTGGTAATCGGTCTCCAGTAGATCCTGTAGGGGGAAAAAAGAAAGGGGTGTAACTCAGTTTCGTCATGCTGGAAGACAATTTCTCTCCTGACTTTTGGAACCACTTCTTCCAGAAGGACCTGTAGATCAGTTTTCAGGGAATTTAGGTAGGTTTCTCCATTTAGATTCCCTATCATGCCTCATATCATGAGTTACACCAAGGAACTATCATGGGTTACACTAACATTATTTTTTTTTTTGTGGGGGAGGGGGAGGGAGGGCTTGCCACCTTCACAACTCTTTACCCCCCATGCAAATGAACAAGAAATAAAATAACTAATACTTTTATTCAATCAAGTAGTTTTTCTAGTAGGTACATGCAGCAATCAAGTATTTATTCTCCAGCGTATTTTTGATCAGAAAAGGTAAAGTGCAATTGTATCATGGGTTACACTAGTAAACATCTTGTTAAATTCCGGAGATTTTAGGAAATTTGACGGCTTCTAGGCTGCTCCAGTGGGGAGCGAGGAATTTTAAAAAACTATTAAACATT
Organism: Aelia acuminata; assembly: GCA_911387785.2. Lineage (NCBI taxonomy): Eukaryota > Metazoa > Arthropoda > Insecta > Hemiptera > Pentatomidae > Aelia > Aelia acuminata. Next base: position 51,142,965 of record OU426978.1, on the reverse strand, counting down.
TAAGCTTAAATAAATGTTTTGTGTTTTGCGCGTTATAAGGCCCACGAAAATTGGGTTTAAAATAACTAGACCTATCTCATCTTTAAGAAAATATAATGCTGATTAAGAAAATATGATCGGTTTTGTTTCTACGCTAAACCTAAGTAGACTGCTGCCATTTTTCAGAAAAAAGTAAGATTTTAAAAATAAAAACAATAAAATTCTATCTCCTTAACAGATTGAGATAGAAAATTTGTTTCTGCGCCATTCTACCCCGTTTAGCATGCAGTATTACCCAAGTTTTTTTTTTTTTCACTATGTCTGGTACACCCAGTATATCAGATGATGTGGTTATTATGTAAGGGTATGTCGATCATATGTTATATATTTTGATGTATATATTTCGATAAAATATCATGATGGCCGCGGTATTTCGAAAATATTTATTTCGATAAAATATTAAGATGGCAGTACTTATTCGATAATACATATTCCGATAAAATATCTAGATGACAGTGCTTATTCGAAAATACATATTTCGATAAAATATCAAGATGGCAGTGGCATTTGAATATTTTTATAAAATATATGTTTATATTCGACAGTTTACGACATGTTAGTACTCGGCAAGTTGAAACAGGTCCTAAAAAGTTCAAAAATCATATATTTTATAGGGATTAAGGATTAATTGGAGGTTAAGACCGCGTTGTGGTTGAGGCTGGGATCTAATGTCCAATTTGACCTCGAAAATTGAGGCGCCAGAACAGCGTCTAGAGGCAAGATAAAGGTTTTGTCAAAGTGTTGCGTTTGTAGAACGCGGTTATTCTGTAAAATTAATTTTAGGGTATTAATAGCGTTAATTCATTGCGAATCATTGATGTCTATTCGTGCGTTTCTTAAGTTGTGAGGTTATGGGTTTCACAATCTTTGCATAATTTTTAAATCTTTTGAGATAGTAGAAATTAAATCGTTCTTATAATTTTGTGTGTTTTATTCCTTCGTTTGAAATGATGTGTCCTAACAATGAGTTCCCTTTTTAAAAATTCTGGTATAGTGCTACTGGTGTTACTAACCGTAACTCAAAAGTAGCCCTGTACTTTCGTTAAAACCGTCATCGCCTCCATAAAGGAATGTGGTTAATGCGCCTGACGCGAACGGAACTATTAATACTTTTGTTACTACGATTCTTTTGTTACTCATATATTCTGGGATTTTAGGTTTTGACATTCTGATTCCAACGGTATGCATAAGTCAAAATTGATAAATTTTGAGTTGTAACCATCTTCTTGATTATTAATCATATTTTGAAATTATTTAAATACGCTTGTGTTCTATTAACAATTTATAAAGAATGTGGTTTAATTTGTTCGTCAGTATATGATCCAAAGTTGACATTGAGCGTCAAATTATAGAAAAAATTATACGAAAAACCTGAAAACTCTTCAACTTTAAAAATATGTTGCATAACTAAGACATTGAGCGGATATCCATACACTCATACCGTTATCACTGCATGTATGAAATTGACAGGACTATCGTGAAGGGATCTACCGTTACAAACGATCATTCCGATAGATACCATATTGTATACAATTCTGGGACCTCTCTACTACCTATTCAAGAGACACTCGAAAGCTTTTGAAATAAAATCCTGCGAATCTTTGAAATAAAATCCTGCGAATTATCCAATCTGTTTTAATCGGTAATTCTACTATTGAAGTCTCCTCCCAATATTACGTTGGAATAACTTTAGTTGGACATTCTATTAAATAATTCATCATAAAGTAAATTTAGAATGAAATCAGTTTCATTGTTTTTACCATGTGGGAAGTAACCTAAACCTTATATAAAAGTTTCTTTAATTAATCTAAATTTGTGACAAAGGAGCCAACGAGTAAGGATAATTTTTTCAATATCCGGAAGTATTTCGTTTTATAAGTATATCAGTAAACATCCACTAGCTCTACTTTCTATAGTAATGTGTTCTTCTTTTTTTCTTAGCATTTTTACGTATTGATCATAAGTGTTCGAAATATTCGGTAGTAGTTTTTTGAGTCCAGATCCAAATTATATTAAAGCACACGATTTGAAATTCTAAAAAAATCTGGTGCGTGCGCGCAACACACAACTTTCACTTACCAACTTACTTAGATTAGAAATTGACATGTTTTGCTAATTATCATTTCCCAAAGTCACACATTTTTCTACATTCATATCTTATTTTTGTTAATCGTTAAAGCCGTTTTTGAGTAAATAAAAAAACCCGTGAAAATGATACAAAATTTATTAAGTAAAGTCCCCCCTCCCGTAGATCAATTTTGATGAAATTTTTACAGTCATATCTCGGGCATATAAATACATCAAATACCAAGTTTGATCAAAATCGTTAAAACCGTTTTTGAGTAAATAAAAAAAACATGTGAAAATGGTACAAAATTTATTAAGTAAAGTCCCCCCTCCCGTAGATCAATTTTGATGAAATTTTTACAGTCACATCTCGGGCATATAAATACATCAAATACCAAGTTTGATCAAAATCGTTAAAACCGTTTTTGAGTAAATAAAAAAAACACGTGAAAATGATACAAAATTTATTAAGTAAAGTCCCCCCTCCGGTTAACCAATTTTGATGAAATTTTTACAGTCATATTTCGGGCATATAAATCGATCAAATACTCAGTTTAATCAAAATCGTTAGAGCCGTTTTTGAGAAAATCGAAAAAAACGTAAAAAGTTATTAAATAAAGTACCCCCTCCCTTTGAGCAATTTTGATGAAATTTTTGCTGTCACATCGCGGGCATATACCTACACTAAATACCCAATTTCAGGTTCCCACGGTTTATAGTTTTTGAGCTAGTCTGTTCACGTACACACACACACACACACACACACACACACACACAGACCATTTCGCGGGACTTGGTTATTTCGACTTAGGGGGTCCCAAAACGTGTATTTCCGTTGAAAACCGGAAGTCGAAAATTTTCACGATCGCAATACTTCCACTTACTATATATTTCATATATAGTAAGTGAAAGTAAAAAAAAAACATTTCCTTATTGGATGAATTTAGATCTAATAAAGTTTTGAAACCTTTAACGTTCCTAACTCCTAAATTTAACCTACTATTTTCGTATTTATTCCCCGATGTTCTTTATTTTTTTTTCTCAATTTTGAATTTGTTCGCGGACCAAAACGAAATTACTTCTGCATCACTTTCGTTTCATTTTGGTTTTCCTCTGATTCCGATTTTGAGAGAGTTTCTATCATTCTATAAATTCTTCCGAACTCCTCTAAATAATAACTCAAATTCTTATCAATTTTTTACCTGGTTCTCATTCTTCTGGTGTTTTATCGTGTGAGATAGGCGTGTTATTTCTATAAAAATAATCTTTTATTTTCATTATTTCTTCTTTAAATAAATAATTAGTCATTGAAACCAGAATTGAACCTTCTTTTACATGATTGCCAATACTAAAACAGTTATTGACAGCTCTATCTATTAGTTATGCCAAAACCCCATTACATCTTTGTTTCACTTTTTTGAAGACATTTTCTGAATTATAAAACATTGTTATATTTGATTTGATATCTGCGTCCGAATTAAAGGAGAATCAACCCCTTGGTAAAAGGAGAGCAAATTAATTTTGCTGTAAGTGGGGCAAGCGATGCATCAGTTTATGTAGTTTCTATGCATCAGAAACCAACTCATCATTAGATAATATTTTCAGAATTATTTTTTATGATTTACTTTTATAACTGCTTTTTGTGATAATCAATTAAAGGATATAAAAATACAACAATATAATTCCTGAAAATTAATTTTTTATGTGTCAAGAAAAATATGAATTAATGGAAGATGAACACAATATCACTAAAACAAAAAAAAAAGGTCATGAGCAAGGTAACAACCTTCAGGTTTTATGTATACATTTAGTTTTATTTCTGAGTTTCCCTTGAAAAATCCTAATTTTTTTGTCTTACATATATATATATATTTTTTTTTTCTCACTTATTTATTGTTAATGCCACAACTTAAACTTTTTTACAATAATTATTTAAATTGCAAATGATTCTTATAAATTGTATATTGGTAATTTAATTTTAAGCCTGTTTTACTATACGTATTGTATTATTATGTAGTGTACCTATTATTTATTTTATAACATTATTTACTGTACATAGTATTAGAAATTGGTTTTTTTTTGGTTTTTTTTAGAATACATATTTATTTAGTGAATAATGTAAATATTTATAATTTAAGACGCGTCAATTATAAGTTTGAATAATTCTAAACAAAAATAGAAGTTTATTAAACATATTTGCTTCTACTTAGGAAAATAAGTTAAAATAGTGGAAAATTAAAAATTATTTTGCATAGAATCTGAATTAATGCATACGATTTTAACTAACCATTATTATTATCAGTTAAGATAATAATAATCCCTAAGCTGATTGAAAATTAATTCATGAAAATTATTACAATGATCATTATAATACATTACAAACATTCACAGTTTATAATTGTTCCAATTATGTTCAATTTTAGAAAAGCTATAAAAAATAGCAATATGAAATTTTTATGTGGGTCTATTTTTTCTACGATTTTATTTATTAATAAATTAATGTGTTTAGTTTTAAATAAAGTTTCTACAGTACGAATCATCCTCATACAAAATTTCTATGTTTAACAACTTAATCTAAAGTGATGTCGTTAATTGTAGGTACTTACTTCAATCTAAATAAAGTTTTTAAAAATATTTTGTATCTTATTATTTTATAATAAAACTATTATAATTCATTGTTTTGTTTAGTAACCTGGACCTTAATTATACGAGTATATCTGTTGTATCAATTAATATAATGGCTGTCAAAGAAATTATTAAATGTCTAGGGTGTTCAGATAAGTACAGACAAAAAAATACCAACACATCTGCATCAAATTTCCTACGAAAAAGTTTTTATAATGCTATAGTTTATTTCCTACTCGTATCGATTAATCACAAATTTTGCAATCTTTCAAGTATTAGTTTTTTTTTTTTTTTAAATTTCAATATGAAGGCCTAAAACCTGTTGACATCAATAAGTTGTTAAATAATATAAAAAAAAAAGCAAGGAAAGGTAAGATTATAAAAATTACATTTTATAAATCTTTTGCCTAATTTCGAACATTAAACTCGAACTTTGATGTTAAACTACTCGCTATTCCATATGTGAGGGTTTCGAATTTCTGAAAATAAAAGAATTTTAGGATAATAAAAGAAAAAAAGATTTTTTGTATAAAAAAATTAATTGGTGTGATTAACAAAAAAATTATATATAAATTAAATTTAGAAAATGGCGATGTTTTTAACAATATTCAAACAAAACAATACTTTTTGTTTTGTTTTTTTCATTCGAGTTTAAAAATGTTTTTTTTTTTTCAGAATAAAAAAGAGGCAATGGTAAACATTAAGTCTTAGTTAAAACATCATATTATGATTACTTTTAAACAAATTTATCTACTTTTTGAACCAATCCTGAATTTTAATTTATTGAACATTTATTTTATTAATTTCATCAATGATTTGTTCTACCTAAAATTCTGAAAATAGTTTTAGAAATTTGAAACACTTTGTAATTGGGAGTGATTTCAAAATCAATGTTTTTATCAATATTTGAAATTGGAGCAGTATCTTTTCCTCGTTTTTTCTGTTAGTCCCTTATTTGTATCTCCGTTAAAGGATTCAAAATCAGAGCAACTCTTAATATTATTTTAAAGATTATTGATATCAATTTTTACATTAGTAAAAATGTTGATTCAACGAGTTAACAAGTTATGATCCCATGAAAGTTTGACTGCATTTATTTGCCAACATAAATTTCCTCATAAATTCAACATAAATTCATAACGCACAATATTATCAGGTACTAACTATAATTTGTTTTACAAACTAGATATCCAGCCTTACCTAGATTTTCGACGGTAAGCATTGTCATTACTTTTTTCATGGTGCAAGTAAGTACCAACAAATATCAGCTCTGGTTTACCCCCATACTAGTGAAGCTCTTTTGCGATAGGAGATGAATTCAATAAGACGTTATTTCAATAAGATATTCGCATGTCACTCTAGAAAGCCCGAAATGATGAATGTATGGATTTTATGGAATGAATGAATTTAGTGCTAATTTGAATCGCTAACAATTAAAAGTTTTTAATAATAATAAGAATTTTCTGGTACTTTTTAGTCTATATATATTCGGGACACCCAGTATATATACAATTTAATGTAATTTACATGTATTCTCTAAAACGAAATCATTCCTGCCCTGAAGAAGTTATCTTCATCAACATTTGTATACGGCGGGACATGGTTGCTCCGAAATAATTCCACTATCATAAAATAATAAAATCATGATCAAGAGTGATCAATTCTTCAAATTCAAATTTCTTTTGAATAGGGGGACTTGTGTTCAGTATATTATAGGGATGGACTGATTATTTTTTAAAGTTTGTGCAAAGAGCTTATGCACACCAAGATAACGCTAAATTTCACCCCATTTTTATTTTAGCAATTTAAAATTCTTTTAGCCTCATATTCGAAAAAAACTTAATATAAATAAAAAAATAAAAGCTCTGTCTGTTAAAATAGTTAAAGGTGCACCAGAATGATAAAAAATACCTATACGCCGGTCAATCGTCTTAACTAGCACAGTGCATCAATTAATCGTATTAATCTGAAGATATTAATTGTTAAGCAGTTAGCTGAGAAAATTCATTAGGGCTTGAATACGAACAGTAAGTTCACGATTACTTTAATTCACAACTCAAATAATTTGAAATCAGCATTTCGCATTCATTCATCATTGCGGGTTTTCTTGGGTTACCCGCTATTATCATATTGCAAATAATTCATCTCCTACCGCAAAGCTACACTACTATGGAAGTACTGCAGCTGCACTAGAGCTGATATTCGTTGGTACTTACTTGCACCATGAAAAAAGTAATAACAATGCTTACCGTCGAAAACTTTACTCAAGCAAAAAGAAATTGCTCCTTTGTAAACAATTTAGTGATCGTACCACGGTTGGTGGTTACATCATCGTAGATCTGCCTGGATGCCACAATCATGAAGAAAATTCTCAGCGGCCTAAATGGATTAAAAAGCAAGTTAAGGACGGTACTTCTGCATTGCTGATTAGGATACAGAGATTTAGTAAAATATTTGAACTATAAAGTCCTTAAGCCTATTTTGAGAGGTTATCGCTCGCCTTATAACGAAAGCACTTTGGATCGTTAAAACAGTACATGGGATTATAAGGAAAAAATTTAGCTGCTCCATCATTTATTTGGTAAATGTTATTGATCGGCTCCTTCTTCGCGAAAATACTTAGGCCATAAATGAGAAATGGATAAGAAATCATTTTCTCTAAAATAGCTGAGTCCACTATTCCCATTTTTGCAGAAAAGTCTGAACTAATGGCGACATTTCCTGGAACTTATCTGATGGGCCAAGCGATGTCATATTTTGCAGAAATTATGGGCAAAGATGGCAATATTCGCTTCTACTTTCTTTACAAACGTGACATTAAAAAAAAAAAAAAAATGTTTTTTGGAATTCAAACAAAATGTGAATTGACCTGAAGGAAAATTCCGCTACTGCTACGATTGTGCAAACAGTTTAATAACTGTAGGCTGTTGTTCCCACACAGCTGCCATAATTTATTTCTTTTCACATGGCCGATATAAAAATAGAATAATTAAACCAGCTGAATTCCTAAACAATATATTTAAAGCAGAAGACGTTTCCTCCATTATTCATGAGGACACTGAGGAAAATTATCGACTTTCATCAAGCAGTGCTCCAAATGATTAATGATTTTATTTAAATAAGTACATATGTGCATAGTTATCATATATATTGTAACGTGAAACACAAACCATATGATTGAAAAGAGTTCTAGACTTTTTTTTAGAATTATTACCAACTGTTCTATTATCTGTTTTTTGTTGTTCGAGAATCTTCTACGCTATTCGGGAACCTTCTATAATATTTGAATGCAGTCTAAATATAAGGAGCAAAAAGCTATACAAGCCCTAGGGTATAGGGAGACCGGGTCGTCTTGCAAGGCCTTAATGATCGTCCAAGGAGAAGTCTGCCTTTTCACAGCATACCTCAACCTCAGAACGGAACCTCATCTACGTAATTTCACATTAAATATTAAAATTTTTAATTAGAAAGACCCTCTTATTGCTTATACAACTCCAGTTTTCAAACCAATTTAAATGTAGGGCGTATGATACCTTTTGTAAACAGATATTTGTTGATGGATATTATAGATTATTATCAGATATGTAGTTTTATATTATTGAATTTTTATTGTTTGTCTGACATTTTGGATTATTATTTTCGTCTAATAAAAATTATTCAAACCCACAATAGTGTTACGATATTATAAGTTGTAAAGAAAACAATGATAGATAAATTGCTCAGAAGAAAGCCAAATTCTGTCGAACATTTCACTTGTTACAATATGGGCTCAGTAAAGATACCCTATAAGTTTGGTTTTCACAGAACAACACCCTTTAGAGATACAGCTATTTTTCTACAAATTTTCCTAAATTCATTTAAATATTTCTTGGAAAACAGTGATGAAATTCTGTTTTCTAAATGTTGGGGTGTGAATCAAAAAGTTATGTGTGTAGACTGTAAGATCTTTCGCATCAATTAGGATTATTTCTGACAAACAGTGTTTTTGCTAAAGTGACATTTGGTATTCCTGTATTAACCCTTCACATTAATTTGAAAATAACATAATAGCCATTTGAATATGGATTAAAAAATAAAAACACTTTATTTAGTTACTACCATAAAAGAAAGATAAAGAACTATTATAAAAAAAATTCGATAGATGATATTTCACTCATGCTTACAATGAATAAGAAATGTGATCACCCACAAGAAAATAATTAAATAGATCATGCTGTTTTGACGAATATTTCACCCCCGTATATATTCGCAAAAAAATTCGAGTTAGGGGGTATTGACTTGACTTGGATGCGACCTCTGTGACGCAGTAGCAGCGTACCAGGCATGTTTCGCGGAAAACACGGGTTCGAGTACCGGCCGAGGCCAATATTTTCTCTTCAAAAATTATATCACCTGGTGTACACCAAAAGGAATTCCGGAATAGAAAGTTCGAAGCAAGAAAAACAAAAAGTTTATAAGAAATATCAAAGAAAGGAATTAAAACAATTTTGAGATTGCTGTATATATATACGGAACCATAACAAAGGAAAATAAGCGAATGATCTTCCACGCCATCGTCAAGCCCATCTTAACGTGCGTCTGAAACCTGGACCATGACATCCCAGCTTTTCTAAAAGGTTCAAGCTGTGAAGATGGACTTACGGAGGATATGCCTCAAAGGAACAAGGATGGACGGATTAGAAATGACATCGTTCGGGACATAGTGGAGGTCCCTTTGTCTGTCAACCATAGAATCGGACAGCAAAGACTAAGATGGTACGACCATGTAAGACGAATGTCCAGTGAGCGATAGCCGAAACGAGTCTTAGATTGGCAGCCACGATAAAGACGGGGAAGAGTATGGCCCAGAGAAAGATAAATAAGCGAAATAGAAGAGAAAATGGCGGGCTGAGGTCTTCAGGATGGAGACTGGCCGGACCGCGATCTCTGGAGCTCAGCCCTGGTGTAAAAGTCGACCCACGTTGGACGCCTATTAAATTAAAAAAGTAAATTATCGGTCAAGGGCATTATGAGGGCCATGACTTGACCGGAATATCACACCTAAAATTGTTTTCTTGTTTATCCTGATTGCACTGTACCCACACCGACTCTTTTTTTTGCAATGTGTATTAGGGTGTGAGAAACCGGCTCAACTTGGCTCAAAGCTATTTTTTAAATATTTGTCTTTATATTAACTACATTTACTTACATATTCTTTTGCCAATTCATAGTTGTAGATTCAGTAACAGGGGTAGCGGGTAGGTACTCCTTCCGATCCCTGAGAGGACAGACCTACTTCAGGGATCTAGCGACCCTGCCCACGCGAGCTCTTGTTTTTCCCCGCTGCCCTATTGGGGGAATCAAGTCCCTAACCTGATAGTCCTATATATCCAATTTTTTCTAATCCCATTCGCATATCCCCCCTTTCCTCCTGGGGGGTTCAGGGGGCCAGTTGTCCCGAGGGGACGGGGCCACTGACACTAGGCTAATCACCCGTCCAGGGTATTAACAATTCAAAGAACAACATGCAGCCTCAGAATTGGACAGTCTACAAGGTTACGAAAACGGCTACGGATAACGGTCATAAAAATTGGACAATGGAACATTCGAACAATCAACAAAAAAGATATCATAACAGCCAGATTGGCATCTTGGGGATTAGTGAAACAAAAAAAAAGTGCTCGGATATCATCCGATTGAAAGATGGATATACTATGCGCTATTTACCTAAAAATGAGAGCAAAACATGGAGTAGCCATTATTACTAATAAAGAAATGGAAAATAAAGTCCTCCACCGGCAACCTATATACCCCCGGATTATGAGAATAGAACTCCAATTGAAGCACAAACTAAATATTATACAAGTATATGCACCAACAGTGGTTTGGCCATGTACTAAGAATGCCAATCAATAGATTGCCAAAAAGAGAATGGAAATCAAGAGCAATGGGAAAAGGACCTAGAGGACGACCAAAAAATAAATGGGAGGACCTCATATTGGATCTAGAGGAAGAAGGGATTCACGATGAGTGAGATTAGGATGTTGGCTGCGGACAGAGAGGTGTACAGAAAATGGTTGCAGGCTGCCCCGACATCGGAAGGTATAAAGGTTGGATAAAGAACAGGAAGGAGATTCAGAAACGATATTTTCTTTTCCAGATTTTTGTAAACGTGGTAGTTAGTTGAAAGGCACTGTAGATGATAATGGTCCATCCAATTATTGCAAGAAATTAAATTGTATGTATACAGAAAGAAAAGGAGTGTGTGAAAAAAGATATCTCAGAAATCCCAAAAGAAATATTATTGGGAAAGAACTGCAAATATAATCAGTTCATGTATATCGCGCAAAAATGCACACGTATTAAGGAAGAGGGAGACCCAGAGCCTCCTCATTTATACAGTTCTTCAGTTCTACCTACAGAAAAACCAGAAGTGACAATGAGAGATTACGTGTATCCAGATGTTTTTAAATTTTTAGATATTTTAAAGTTTTCATCTTAACACAAAGTAGCATATAGCGTTAGATTAAATCCCTTTTTTTTAATTGATGGAGTAGCCGTCAGTTAAACTTACGACCAAACCAGTCGTGTATATTTGTTGATGCAACTGGCAGTATCATAATAATAATAAAATATCATAATAAAAAGCTTTTTATTGGTAATAATAATAAAAACGAAATTTGTTGGTTTCAAATTTCTGTACCTTCTTATTACCACTTGGACCATGCAAAGCATTCAAACTCAAATGTTTATGCCTTAACTTGTTTATAAACTTTCCAACACGTCTAATATAGAAACCCGTTTTTCTAATGGCCTTATTTGATGCATTCACAATTACCCCAAAAATTCTCAATTACCATATAAGATAGGGGGTAATTCGGAACGACTACTTTCTAAACAGTGGCTATTAAATGAATCCAAACCCTCATTTAGAATTATTTCCATACCCTGTTATATATCTAACCTACATAGAGCTTTTTAGCTCTTTGTTCACAATTACCCCAAGTTATGTTCTCAATTACCCCAACTCACCTATTCATAGAGATGTTACCATATCAATTCGACTACTACGAAAACGGGAAAATGAAATATGAACTGGGAAAATTATAGGAAGCAAAAATTACAGCTGAATATTACTTTGGTATAAAAAAATCTGGTGCGATGCGCGCAACACACAACTTTCACTTACCAACTTACATTAGAAATCGGCATGTTTTTTTAATTGCCATTTTTATAAATAATATAAAAAAGATGACTTGATATTGATTAAAAATTATTAATTTAATCAAAATCATTAAAGCCGTTTTTGAGATATTCCAAAAAAATGTAAAAATTGGAAAAAAAAGTTATGAAATAATGAGCCCCCTGCATTTGACCAATTTTGATGAAATGTTGTCTGTAACATTGTGAGCATATACATACACCAAATATCCAGTCTGATAAAAATCATTACAGCCGCTGTTGAGTAAATAAAAAAAACACGTGAACATAAGAAAAAGTTTATTAAATGAAGTACCCCCTCCGTTTCACCAATATTGATGAAATTTCGGCTGTCGCATCGCGGGCATATACATACATCAAATACCCAGTTTCATCAAAATCATCATAGCCGTTTTTGAGAAAAAAAAAAAAAAAAACGTAAACATTAGATAAAATTCTTTAAGTAAAGTCCCCCCTCCGGTTGATCAATTTTGATGAAATTTTTACAGTCGTATCTCGGGCATATACATACATCATATACCCAGTTTGATCAAAATCGTTAAAGCCGTTTTTGAGTAAATAAAAAAAACACGTGAAAATGATACAAAATTTATTAAGTAAAGTCCCCCCTCCGGTTGATCAATTTTGATGAAATTTTTACAGACATATCTCGGGCATATAAATAGATCAAATATTCAGTTTAATCAAAATCGTTAGAGCCGTTTTTGAGAAAATCGAAAAAAACCTAAAAAGTTATTAAATAAACTACCCCCTCCCTTTGAGCAATTTTGATGAAATTTTTGCTGTCACATCGCGGGCATATACATACACCAAATATCCAATTTCAGGTTCCCACGGTTTATAGTTTTTGAGCTAGTCTGTTCACACACACACACACACAAACACACAGACACACACACACACAGACCATTTCGCGGGACTTGGTTATTTCGACTCAGGGGGTCCTAAAACGTGTATATCCGTTGAAAACCGGAAGTCGAAATTTTTCACGATCGCAATACTTCCACTTACTATATATTTCATATATAGGTAAGTGAAAGTAAAAAAAAGCATCATAAATGTAATAAATAAGAAAAATCAAATTTGATGAAATTAACATACATAGTTTTTAGAAATGAAAAAAAAGTTTAGTTATTCCACTAATTGATGTACAATCATTAATTATTATTATTATCATTAAAAATAATAATAATAATAATGTACAATATTTCCATCACACCGACATGACCTTTGAAATTGTATAGTTCTTTTCTACCTACTTTGATGTATGATGGTGTCGGCAAAACAGGTTTTAATTGCTCCATGTTGACGGAAAACTTTTCCTCTTCTTTGAGTCTTTTCAACACCTATTCGGATGCCAAAACTTCCCGATGTGTGTGGTTTTTCATCCGTGTCCCTGCTTGTTGGGGGGGAGGGGGGCTTTCAGATGTGGTTGAGTGATGTGTTTTTGGTGATGCTTCTAGAAAAGGTGGGTACTGCGGGACAAGTTCTGTTTTGTAGCAAGGATCACCCTTTTGTGCCCTAGCTATCAACCACTGTTGAAGGGTTTCTTCCGTCTTTTTAGGCAAGTTAATAAGTCTCCCCGCACTCAATCTACTAATACCAGTCTTTCTACCTTTGATAATGTTAAAAAGAACCGTTTTCGAAACTCGGAACTTTTCAGCAGCTGCGAGATATATCTATCAACGATACTCCCAACGGCAACTTGATATATCTCGCAGCTGCTGAAACGTTCCGAGTTTCGAAAACGGTTCTTTTTAACATTATCAAAGGTAGAAAGACTGGTATTAGTAGATTGAGTGCGGGGAGACTTATTAACTTGCCTAAAAAGACGGAAGAAACCCTTCAACAGTGGTTGATAGCTAGGGCACAAAAGGGTGATCCTTGCTACAAAACAGAACTTGTCCCGCAGTACCCACCTTTTCTAGAAGCACATCACCAAAAACACATCACTCAACCACATCTGAAAGCCCCCCTCCCCCCCAACAAGCAGGGACACGGATGAAAAACCACACACATCGGGAAGTTTTGGCATCCGAATAGGTGTTGAAAAGACTCAAAGAAGAGGAAAAGTTTTCCGTCAACATGGAGCAATTAAAACCTGTTTTGCCGACACCATCATGCATCAAAGTAGGTAGAAAAGAACTATACAATTTCAAAGGTCATGTCGGTGTGATGGAAATATTGTACATTATTATTATTATTATTTTTAATGATAATAATAATAATTAATGATTGTACATCAATTAGTGGAATAACTAAACTTTTTTTTCATTTCTAAAAACTATGTATGTTAATTTCATCAAATTTGATTTTTCTTATTTATGATGCTTTTTTTTTTATACCAAAGTAATATTCAGCTGTAATTTTTGCTTCCTATAATTTTCCCAGTTCATATTTCATTTTCCCGTTTTCGTAGTAGTCGAATTGATATGGTAACATCTCTATGAATAGGTGAGTTGGGGTAATTGAGAACATAACTTGGGGTAATTGTGAACAAAGAGCTAAAAAGCTCTATGTAGGTTAGATATATAACAGGGTATGGAAATAATTCTAAATGAGGGTTTGGATTCATTTAATAGCCACTGTTTAGAAAGTAGTCGTTCCGAATTACCCCCTATCTTATATGGTAATTGAGAATTTTTGGGGTAATTGTGAATGCATCAAATAAGGCCATTAGAAAAACGGGTTTCTATATTAGACGTGTTGGAAAGTTTATAAACAAGTTAAGGCATAAACATTTGAGTTTGAATGCTTTGCATGGTCCAAGTGGTAATAAGAAGGTACAGAAATTTGAAACCAACAAATTTCGTTTTTATTATTATTACCAATAAAAAGCTTTTTATTATGATATTTTATTATTATTATGATACTGCCAGTTGCATCAACAAATATACACGACTGGTTTGGTCGTAAGTTTAACTGACGGCTACTCCATCAATTAAAAAAAAGGGATTTAATCTAACGCTATATGCTACTTTGTGTTAAGATGAAAACTTTAAAATATCTAAAAATTTAAAAACATCTGGATACACGTAATCTCTCATTGTCACTTCTGGTTTTTCTGTAGGTAGAACTGAAGAACTGTATAAATGAGGAGGCTCTGGGTCTCCCTCTTCCTTAATACGTGTACAGAAATTTGAAACCAACAAATTTCGTTCCCAATTACCCCACCTGACCCTACACAGTCAACTAAAACAAACGCTTTATATCTCGGTAATAGTAAACATCAAATATATGACACTTTTATTTGTAAAAAATAAAAATACCCATAATGAAAAATGGAAACAACACAACTTCACGATGTTTAAAAATAGATAATAACTATAAAATCTCATAAAATATTGCAAGTAGAAGGACTCGAATCAGTTGAATTTCGAACATACATAAATAATATAGCACAAACCAATTTATTCTATAAATAATTGTATTAGTGTATATTCATTTCAATTACATGGAAAAATACTTTGCAAATTTTTCCATTAACCAATATTAGAGATATGGCAAATATGTGACCTGCGCGACAAATGTCGGGTATTTAGCCGGAATACTTTTTAGAGACAAACCGAGTTTCAAAGAAACGTTGATTGTAATTTTGGTTGCGAGGTATATCACAAATAGTTGTCTGTGATACAAATGGAGGAATCCGAAATCGTTCAAGAAAATTTTGATGAAAAAATAAGAAAGAACGTTTCTCTGGAAGGCGAACATCCATGTTGTACTAAAGGCTGTCCTGGATTAGAAAAAAAACAACAAAAAAACTGGTACTCTTGGATACAAATGAAGCCATTAAAACAATAAAAACCGTTTGTAGCAATTATTGCCGATTTGTCAAAATTGTTGGTTTTATTGTACTGGACTAAAAGCACTTCTCACACATTTTTTTAATTCGATAGAGCAAATTGAACTGCATTGACTTTAAGTACAAAGTAGATTTTATTGAAATGTCAGTTACAGTAATTGTACCGTTCCCCACCCTCCCTCCCAGTCAAAGATATTGAGCGTGATAAATGTTTCTTCTTTCCAAGATGAGCCGTTCTATCGCTACTGTTATCCTACACAACCCAATTTTCTTGTCGTCCACAGCTGTAGGCTTGTTCCCCTTCAGGCTAATCAATGGTAGCTTAGAATTGGATAGACTATTGCTTTCTTATTCGGTTATTATAGCCGCCTTATACTCGATGATCGGTTTAATGGGTATCATAAACTTGTACAGAATAAGTATTTCCTATGGACATTTAGAGCTGACATTGAAAGAAGTCATTGTTTTTTGTCACGTTTTCCAATATCCTGGTTGCCTCGCTTTCCTTTTCCTTAAACGGAATATTTTGAAGGATACTGCCAGTTCTCTCGAAAATTTGATTCTCCTCTGTAATAAACTAAAGTTAAAGACTTCTAACTGCCTTACAAATAAGATGATTATAACATTAGATATTTTACACCCATTTGTGGCCACTTTTATATTATGGAGTGTAGGGAATTTGTCATTAGCTTCCTTTCCTTTGATGTTATTCTGTGTAATGTTATTAGTAGGGTCGTTCCTGTATATTTCTCAGTTTTGCTTTCTCGTAGGCCTCGTATCTAAAATAATTGAAGCCGAAATCAGTGTTCTGATAAAGTCAAAGCGAACTGTGCTGTCGGAAGCTTGACCTTAAAATGATGGAAGGACTTATTGAAAGATCAGATGAGACCGTGTCTGTGGTTAGCAACATCTATTTACTCATTCCAGCTCCTTTTCTTGATTTCTTCGAGGTTTTTATTTCTTTTAGTACACATGTACTCCATCATATGTTCTGCGGCTAAAAGCTTTACCCTCTACTTCCGGCTTATTATCTGCGATTTATTTATGATTTCGCATCATTTTTACAACTGTTGGAAAATAAGTCAAGCTTCAGCGTTAGCATTCAAGAAGGTTTGTAAAATTTATAGTTTTTTATTTTAAAAAACCTTTTTTTTTGTCATTATTTTCCTTCCTTCCATGCCTCATGACAATACTAGTACCCGTAGTAGTGGGATATTAGGTATGACTTTGCTACAACAAACAAAAGTAAAAAGCCAGTAAAAAGTTATTATTTGTTCTGCGCCTGTCTTTCCCACGTTGTGCCCCCATGTTCCCCGAGGGCTGTAAGGGGGGATTTTCATATTCTGGTTGCCTTCCTGGCACTGTTCCACTACTCCGGCCTCCTGATTTGAAGGGGGTAGACCCACCGCCGTTTTTCAACCCTGAATGAGCTCCTTAAACCGAGCTAAATTCTCCTCGCTTACTAGCTGAGATAACTCAACTGAGGAGTTGGTTTCCGGCATTCTGGCCCTAATGCTGTCAAATGAAGTGCAGGTCGTGACCATGTGGACAGAAGACCCAGGAACACCACATTTGATAAATTGAAACTCTATGTTCGCGACCAAGGTCATAAAGCTTTGTTCGAGACCCCATGAGAAATTTTCCGAGACGACCTACTATGCAGATAAGCGATTTTACGGTAGGGAAGTATTTTCTAACGGTACTCCCGCATTATATTATTTCATTTATTTGGAGGACAATCGACGTTCTGAGATTATCCGATGTTTCTGTTCGGCCTTCGGTGTTGTATGTTTGGTCCCTTCTTCTCGCAGTAGGAAGTCGAGAGGAATCGATAGGACCTGCACTGCTGTCATATGAAGATATGACATATATGCTCTGGTGATTCGAAGCAGAGCAGTTCTCTAAGAAGTCACAGGCCTATTCTTCTTACTCAGTTTTAGGTTCCTTAAACAGAAGGGGGTTACATACCTTAGGATACCCTCAACAACTCCTTTTTAAATAGAAATCGTGGCTGGTTATCTAAGGCCCTTAAATTCACCCTCTACTCGATTTTTGGACCAGTCATTGTTTGGACCACTTTGCCTTCCAGTTATTCTAAATGAGGCGTCATGTTAAAGTCTAGGCCTAACCTAACGCCTAGTACAGAGTAGCCTCCTATACTTGGTAAGCTATTTGATTTTTATTATAAAAAATGAGATTACTTAAAAAATCTACACCCTGATATTTTCACAGAATAAAGGCCGCACTATATCGAACTAAATTATTCATAATGAAGTTCTAATAAAAAAAACTGAATTGCAAGTCCTTTTTTATGTGAAACCGCTCACGTTTCCGGCGTAAATTTGTCATAGAAGAGTGTCTTCCAAGATTTGGGGAACAACAAGAAATTAAGCCTGTTTCAACCATACAACCTTTTGTTCTGTTATTTTTAAAAGAGAAGTTCGGCGTTACCTGAAGAGAAATCCAAAATTAAATTGTCTCATAAATGGCTACTAAAATTTTATACAAATTACTTATTCAAGTTTGTTCACAATTATGCTTGAGGATTTATATATGTGGATAAGAATTTTTGTATTTTACTGAAGTATTTGCTGGAAAGATTAAAGATTTCAATGTGATTGAAAGTGATGCTGAAAAAAGGAAATTAGAAATTCAGATAATGTTTAAATAAAAAATTGGGTTTGGTTTCTACCAACGACTGAAATGTCTGGCAGCATTTTAAAAAGATTTTTTTCTAGAGTACCTCTACTACAGGTATCCAAAAGAACACTCTTTACAACTTTTATATAGCCATTATTGATAGTCGGTTGTGTTACACCATTCATAACTCAAGAATGGCTAGATCGGATCGATATTTATCATGTAGATTGTTCGGAATAGTCTCCATCCCAAAGAACTTTTTTCCATATTTTACAAAATTTGATCTGATTTCGCCGAAATTAGAAGAACAGATGCACACATAATTATTAACATGGAGAAGTTTTGGGTGGGATGGTGAAGGTATAATAATTTACTTTGCACCTGTTAATCAGATTTCAAGGAATTTAAACACACTGGTTTTTAACACACAGTTACTTATCACTGTCAATAAATCAACTTCGATCTTTTTACCATTCGAAAGAGTGGCATATTTACTAACATATTCCGCATCTAATTTGTTTTCTAAAAAAAATGTTACTTATTCCCCTTGACTTTAAGGCAAAGGGTTCAAAAAACATACTATAATTCTAATAATTATTAACACTAACATTTGTTTTTGTTTAACATTACAATACTTTCCATCTCCTTTATATGCAGCTTCTCATTGATAAAATTGAGAATTTTCTTTACCTCGTGTTTCTTATACATTGCAATTACCACAGCCCTTATAGGGTCACTTAGATCGAAAGGTTTCATGAATTCCTGAAAATGCAAAAGCAGAAGCAGAAATGCTTTGAGTTGTTGGGGTGTTTAGTGGCAAAATTGCGCAATAGGAATATTAATTAATGCAAATATAAACTGAATATATTGTTTCATAAGGAAACATTGATATTATGAAGTAAATGAGTATTGATCTGACCTTTGATGGAAGTCTAATGTTATGGTCCGAAGCATCAATTACGGAGAGCCTTCAGCTATAGTTAAAGGAGAATATTGAAGTGGGGGAGGGTTACTCATTCGTTCCAAAATGCCACGGTCATTCACTTCATCATTGTTCCACAATCCACTGTTCATTGTTTCCACTGTGGTAGGCATTTTTCCATTCAGATCGGTAAAGGGTATCTTGGAGGTTGACAAATTTCTGTTCTGTTATTCTATTGTTGTCGCTCCCATCTTTTCCATAATATCCTTATCCTTATTTCCTGTTGATGTCGATTTCACTTTTTTACCCTTTTCTCTGTTAGCAATACTCCTTATTGTGCACAATTTCCAGTATTGTTTTTGCCTCATTAATGTTCTACTCAAGCGGAACCTTCTAAAGGAAACTTTCAATTCTATTCAACATTTGTTATTGTTATTTAATAAAATGGAGTTGAATAAATGGAACAGTCATAACGCGATGTTTTCTGCTTTTTTCAACATCACTCATCCATTGGCAGTTGTGTTTATGTTATGTAAAGCTGGTAACCTGCCTTTTTGCCAGTTTCTTATTGTATTCAATTTTTATTCAATATTTTTAGGTTCTTCTTTGTGTTTTTCGCAGTTCTGTTTTCTTGTTGATATTGTTTGTGAATTATACGATGCTGAAATCACAATTTTGAAGTCAATGAGGCGAACTGTATACCGAAAGCGCAATATCAAAACAATCGAGCAACTCGTCGAAACAACAAACAAAATCATATCAGCAGCTAGAAACATCGATTCTATATATTCTTTACAGCACTTGTTCCAGATTTCGGCTAGATTCTTGCTTTGTATAGTATCCTTGTTTTTTATTATAGATCATGCTTCGAAAAGCTTATCCTCACATTTCTCGACTATCATCGGGGATGTTTTGCTAATATTTTATCACTACTACAACAGTTGGAAAATATGTCATTTCTCAGAGCTGGCATCCAAAAAGGTTTGCTAAATTTTGTATACAGCTTTTTAAAAAAACAAAAGTTTAATTTTAAGTAACAGACATTCTAGAAGGTTCCCGAAAAACAATGAATATTCACGAAAAATCACGAAGATGTACTAGAACAGTTGGTAACTGTTCCAACAAAAAGTCTAGAACTCTATTCAATCAGGATGTTTATTTTATGTTACGCTGCCCTCCTCCTCGGGGGCGTCATTCCTCCTGGATGTCTTCTTTTCCACACGGGCCTGCTCTATAAAACGGAAGTTATCTCCCTGAATTCACTGCCTGTTCTTCTTCATCGTGGTCCCATGCATATGCCGCTATACGATATAATAGAAGATCATAGTTTCCCTGCGGTTGCGGGGCGCTTCTGAAGCTCTCCGCTCCTGACGTGACCGAGCTTTCCGCAGCACGAACACCGTACTGGTCTCCTCGAGAATCAAGCACCTTCACAACTTTTATTCTTGTATGGCGGCGAGAAACCTAGTAGTACTGGGTAGTAACCCATCGATAGTGAGTTCATCTTCTCCGGGCCAACTGACTTCTTATGTACTATTAGCTTCCTACACTACTGTTTGGGCCGCTCCAGGTCTCCGAACATTCCATAAGGTTCCCAACAGTTAGTATCGGTAATCTTATTCCAAAGAGCTACATGGTTTTAAATCTAATTTTAGTATAATTTATAAAAAAATGAAGTTTGTTATTTTACTGGTAGGGCAATAACAGAAAGCGGATTTCTCCCTATACTACGCAGTCACAATCCACTTCCGCGCACCAAGAACGTTTTCTGAATCACTTGCGGCTCGGCCTCTCCACCGAATTTCAGGCATTTCTATGCCTCTTGACCCTTAAATTTTGTTTAGTAATTATTAGGTAATAAAAATTGTACGGTCATCGTTCTTTTTGAAATGCTCTGTTCCAACATTCAGACATAAACAGATTATATTATAAATGTCTTCAAATAGGCTTTCAGTTTCTTTCTTGAGTAACTCGGCAGAAATTTTATCCCTTCCAATCATTTTTTATTCATCATCCTCGAAATCTGGTGGATCTTATGCATTAATTCCGTCCATACTTCCACCATCAATGTTGATTCAACATCTCCATCCTAGACAGTATGTAGGTAGGTTTAGCCTTGTCTAAAAATGCTGGATGGCTCCATCTTGACATTATATATTCTTATTTCGCCAACAGACTTCCCATCTTCAGCTATGCAAGTCTTGATTTTAGATTAAAAGCTGAATGTTTATTTTTTACCTCACCTTGAAGGCTAAAGGGTTTGGTGGTGGTGGCACACATTCAAGTCACTCCTGCAAGTTAACATCAATATATTTGGTATCTAATTAAACTCTTATGGTATAATTTTATTTTATTTTTTTCTATTCCTAGGATTTTCTGGTAACCTTCCTGTTTAAAGCCAGCTATGTTTCAATTGATTTTCTTGTTAAATCTAGAAATATCCCCTGAATTCCTCAGTATATAGTTGGATTTAAGCACTATTAAATTTGTTATTATAATGATTAATAAGTACATGCCTAACAGCTTCAATTTTTCTGTAAATATCAAATAAATTCAAGACATTTTAAAAAACCTGATTGTCCCTTTAATTATATTTCATAAAAATGGAAAAAGTTTGTGTTTTTATACATCTTAATGAAGAAGGCATAACATATTTTTTTCAGTCGAAGGAATTCGACACACTACTGTATCAGCTGATGATAGATGATACCACTAACGAAATTCTTAGTAATGTGAGTAGTTACTTTATGCATGGTAGTTTTTTTTTAATTGCTTATTTCTTTATTTATTTCTCTCATACAATAACACTGTACCAGGGCTCTGTATTTGTTGATTTTTACATACTCCATTCACTAGGCATAATACATGTATCTACCAATATTAAATTTATAATTTTATAAAATTAACGAAATGCAATTTTGTGGTATAGATGAAAATAATATTTATTTGAGAATAAAATCAAAAATAAGATAATACAGTATTAGCGAGTGAATAATAAAGGGTATATCCATAATTCAACACAAAATAGTTATAAAATAAAATGAAGCATAAAATATTTAAGAATAATATAAAAAAAAAAAAAGTGAATATTATCAGACAATGGTAATTTGAAAATGGTGTTAATTAGAAAATGAATAATAGTTAGTTCTCAGTTCTACTGATCTAACATGAAAGAAGTTTGATATGAATTGGAAAATTCTAATTTCATAAATTTTTAAGAATCATTAACCACCAAGCACTTTCAACTGCCGATATATCAAGTTTTGAATTGATTGGTACAAATTGATATACAATCGTGTTGTTTATACCCAGGGTATATTATAACATATAATTTTATATGTTATAATATACCCAGTCTAAATGAAAATTTAGTGATATTTTAAATGGTAAATACAAAAAAAAAAAAAAAAAAAAAAAGAATCTATATATTTTGTATATTTAAACTCTTACAGAGATTTTTCAGTAAAAACAACAACGAACTAATAGTTGAAAAATCTCAAAACTGCAATTAATCGAAAAGAATGAGAAAAAGACCATGCAATGGCAGATTTTTGTAGGAAATTTGATGTAGAGTTACCAGCATTTCTATGTTTAAATTATTACTTATAAGCAACTCAATTAAATAATTCTTATAGACAGAAATTCTATTCAATTGCTTCCTAGGATAAGCTGAGATTACACATTTCGATGAAGAGAGAAGTGGTGTTCACTGCTTGTGGCTTCTTCAATTTGGACTACACCCTCGTCCATTCAGTGCGTATTCATCTTTGTATACTTTTCTTGAATACTTCTATATAATAGTACTTGCCATTTACATTTTGTAATCCCTTATTATTATACATAAACTGAGCAGACCAGTTGCCCCTGACAACCAATGATAATGTGAAGTTTGTAAGTTAAAGTCCCGGTCCCCAGTGGTCTTTTAACAACTCAGCATTAATTCCCCCCTCACTCCTGAGCCTGTGAAGCCCTCTTAAAGCTGAAAATACAGGGAAGGCAAGGTAAAAAAAAAATTCATGTCCTTAATTGGAAGATGGATAGATAAATTGGGATTTATACATCTTATGTTTCTCATACTTTAAATTAAGCACTTCAAAGGCTCATCTCCCGTGTACAATTCTTTGTCATAAGGGCTCTAAAGCCACTTAGTTCAGACTGATACAAAAGTTTTATTTGTAGAATTAGATACCACATAACCCAAAACCTTCCACAGAACAAAGAACTTTATTAAGTAGTGAAATAAATCCTCACAATTTCTGGATTTGGCATTAGAAGCAGTTCTTCTTAAGATGATCCTCAGAATGAGGCTATTAACTTTTTAATATGAAAATTATAGCCCATCATAAGGTTCAAACCTTCATTAAAAAAAAAAAAAAAAATTAAATCATCACCTAATAGGGAAAAGGGCATAACCCTCAATTTGTAAATGCTAGAACAATTAACTGTTTCTACATTTATTTTATTTATTTATTTATTTATTTTTTTTTGTGTTATCTACAAAAATGTTTTCTTATAAAGAGTGGTGTATTGTTACTTTTCTGAAAAAAAATTATCAAATTGGGCTTTTACTTAAAATCCTGCAATTAAAGATTGTTAAAAAATATGGGTTACAGAGTGAATCTTGAATAATTTAGAGTAACCCTAAATACTTTAAATGGTAATAGAAAAAATGAATACCTTAAGAGACTAAACAAAACATTAATAGGCTTTTATTTATAGATGAATGTTTAAGCTGTATCCGACTATTATAAATAAATGTTTACAATTAAATAACTGATCTTTTTTTTTTTTAAGTTAAACTTTAGAAAAAAATGCAATCTCGATTTTCAACAATACTTCAAGTTTTTACTTTCACTTACCTATATATATGAAATATATAGTAAGTGGAAGTATTGCGATCGTTAAAAATTTCGACTTCCGGTTTTCAACGGAAATACAAGTTTTGGGGTCCCCTGAGTCCAATTAACCAAGTCCCGCGAAATGGTCTGTGTGTGTGTGTGTGTCTGTGTCTGTGTCTGTGTCTGTGTCTGTGTCTGTGTCTGTGTCTGTGTCTGTGTCTGTGTCTGTGTCTGTGTCTGTGTCTGTGTCTGTGTCTGTGTCTGAGTCTGTGTCTGTGTCTGTGTCTGTGTCTGTGTCTGTGTCTGTGTCTGTGTCTGTGTCTGTGTCTGTGTCTGTGTCTGTGTCTGTGTCTTTGTGTGTGTGTGTGTGTGTGAGTGTGAGTGTGAGTGTGTGAGTGTGTGAGTGTGTGAGTGTGTGAGTGAGAGTGAGAGTGAGAGTGAGAGTGTGAGTGTGAGTGTGAGTGTGAGTGTGAGTGTGTGTGTGTGTGTGTGTGTGTGTGTGTGTGTGTGTGTGTGTGTGTGTGTGTGTGTGTGTGTGTGTGTGTGTGTGTGTGTGTGTGTGTGTGTGTGTGTGTGTGTGTGTGTGTGTGTGTGTGTGTGTGTGTGTGTGTGTGTGTGTGTGTGTGTGTGTGTGTGTGTGTGTGTGTGAACAGACTAGCTCAAAAACTATAAACCGTGCGAACCTGAGATTGGGTATTTAGTGTATGTATATGCCCCCGATGTGACAGCAAAAATTTCACCAAAATTGCTCAAAGGAAGGGGGTACTTTATTTAATAACTTTTTAAGTTTTTTTCGATTTTCTCAAAAACGGCTCTAACGATTTTGATTAAACTGAGTATTTGATCTATTAATATGCCCGAGATATGACTGTAAAAATTTCATCAAAATTGATCAACCGAAGGGGGGACTTTACTTAATAAATTTTGTATCATTTTCAAGTGTTTTTTTTTTATTTACTCAAAAACCGCTTTTAGATTTTGATCAAACTGGGTATTTGATGTATGTATATGCCAAAGATGTGATAGCCAACATTTCATCAAAATTGACCAACCGGAGGGGGGACTTTACTTAATAAATTGTGTATCATTTTCACGTGTTTTTTTTATTTACTCAAAAACGGTTTTCACGATTTTGATCAAACTGGGTATTTGATGTATGTATATGCCAAAGATGTGATAGCCAACATTTCATCAAAATTGATCAACCGGAGGGGGGACTTTACTTAATAAATTTTGTATCAATTTCACGTGTTTTTTTAATTTACTCAAAAACGGTTTTCACGATTTTGATCAAACTGGGTATTTGATGTATGTATATGCCAAAGATGTGATAGCCAACATTTCATCAAAATTGATCAACCGGAGGGGGGACTTTACCTAATAAAGTTTGTATCAATTTCACGTGTTTTTTTGATTTACTCAAAAACGGCTTTCACGATTTTGATCAAACTGGGTATTTGATGTATGTATATGCCAACGATGTGATAGCCAACATTTCATCAAGATTGATCAACCGATAATTATTTTGTAACAGAAAACATTTTGTACTAGAAATAAAATCTTTCCAATTTATAAATAATTTATAAGTTATGACTTCTACATTATAAGTATGTGGATCTGATTGGCTATTGATTATTAATATTGGCCATTTGAAGGAGGCACAAACTATTTTATTACTGTAATTATTTTCAATAGTCGAGTCCATTGATTCTACCCACATATACATGTCAGGTAATTTAATTCACCTTTATTAATTTAAAAATTAAGAAATCATAGCTCTTTTTTTTATACTTTTAATTTAGCTTGAGCAGCGCTCACTGCACAGGGCAATATGTAGTGGTTGACAATGCACCCACAATTCAAAGCTATGATACAAAAGGCTATTTATTTCATAACTCCTTGATATCCTTCATTGTTACACCATAGATAACAATAAATTAAAAAAAGTAAAATTGTCGGGGAGAGCGGGGTTGGTTGGCAACAGTTTTAACTTTTTTGATTGTTGAGTCATTCCTGTTAATATAATACCAATAGGATTTACACCACTGTAAACTGCAAGTATTCGAGAAATTCAAGTATTTTTTCAACACATAATATTTAATACTAAGATCATAGAAAATTGAAGAATTCGTCAATCAAGAGTATGCCAATTAATCCCCTATGTGGGGCAGGTTGGCCTAGAAGGTGGAGTTGTTTAGCCATTTCATTCAAGTACTGCCTGACACATGTTATTGTTGTTAAAAGCTGCACTATAATGGTATAATAATTTTGAATCGGTTTTTAACAGCTTTTAAGGGAAAATAAAATGACAATAGAAGAAGATAGAAGTTTAGACTGTGCAATTTCTGCATAGGAAATATTGCTCTCATCCTCCTCACTGGAACTAAAGGCAATTGGTAGTTCCACCTTTGTTTATGATGTTTACCTTGCTTTTGTGAATTGCTACTGCACTAACAAACCCCAGTTGAAGAGAGCCAACGAACCCCACAGGAGAGATCATATGAAAGATGGCTGCCAGGACAGGGGAAAACAATCAAACAAGAAACTGGTTAGTCGAAAGGTTAGGTTTTTCAAAGGAGTTTAGGGCTATGTGAACAGAATCGGAGTCAAATGTTTTGCCATGCCTTTAAACCAATTTTACTGAAAATATAAAAATTTACTTACATGTTGTAAAATCAATCAATGAAGCACACTCTTCTCTACACTGTTAGCATCAAGTTGAAAACTCTGGACAAGACTCCTGAGGTCGAGCGGGTCACATGGTACAATGGTGGGGCCTTCACAACAGGTGTGATGTAAACTATAAACCAATGGCCAACCTACCCCCTATGCCAACCAACCCCGCTCTCCCCTACCAAATTTACTCGAAAATAACAAAGAACATTTGTTTTTCTCCATACGCTGTATCGACCTCCTTTTTATAATTCGAAGAATGCAAAAATAAATGATATATCTTTTGAGCGCAGTTTGCCGTTTTGAAATGATTTCTTTGAAAATTATTTTTCTTTTAAGAGAATTTTTTATATTGGATATTGTATATTAGTCTCAACTTCATGAAACAGATATGAACAAAATATAATAAAGAATAACAACACTTTATTTGGGGGGTAGACACTAAAGTTATAAATTTTAAATGTAGCGTTATAAGTGTATGCATGTATGTACGTGCTTTTCCACAAAAGATACCCTCTTCCATGTGGCTTACATCCTCTATCCTCTTGAAAATTGCCTCATTTATGGGTCACAACATTTTTTAAAATGCATTTTTTTTATATGGATTATCATGAAGCTTTCAACATTTTACCTAAGGATTCTACAACCTGATATTAACAAATTCAATCAAAAAGTGAAATTTGATTATTTTGAGGATTACAGTCTCTTCCCTTTTAGGTGAAAAAAAGTTTTGGATTTGCCATAATAAATTTTTATCTTTGTGTCTTGTCATTTTCAGTAATAAAATTGATTGGTATTAACAAACTATTCACTGTTATAACAATATCTAAACAAAAAGTTATTTGAATTACTGTCCAACCACACCATGTAGTAGTAGTGCATCCTCAGATCAACTACTCTAGCACAAGCTGTACTTGTCATTTAAAATATTCTTGCTATGTTTGTTTCCAGATGATCGCCTCTGCTACAACATACCTGGTCATACTGATCCAGTTCGGGCAGCCTGGAGACATGGCTGATGAGTCGTCCCTGATCTTGATGACCAACCTCACCACAACTCCACTTCCACTTTCCATGACCACTTACATATGATTTGTATGATTTAATTGGTAGCTGATTCAAGCAATGTTGTAATATTTTTGCTATCACAAGAAAGGTTATCAAAATTGTTGCTATAGTTTGATTATATTAAAAAATATATGTATGTTAATTGATAAAATCAAACAATTTTGTTGATTATAATATTTATTGCTATTAAGCAACCAATAAACATTTTGACTCTCATTGAAATAATATATAATGTAGAAAATATTCTTTCCAGCAGATGCAGATCATTTGATGAACACGGGGACTAGGGCATATATATGATTTTATTACTATTACAATGTTACTTAGTTGTTGAAAGAGAAATGGGAAAAAAATTACATTAATAAAAATCAGTGTTAGCGAGGGTAACTAATAAACCCGAGATTAGCTTGGGTTCAGGAGTGGTGAGGGGAGAGGGGCGCCTGAGTCGTTTTAATATATTCCATTTGAACATTCAGCGTGAAAAACATTGATTCTTCACTGAATGTTAACATCTATACATGACAAACTAAATATCATAGGTTCATGATCAACTGATATAAATTTCAATCAAATGACACATGTTATGTTAAATGTTAGGACAAAAAATAGTGTTAGTATACCTGTTTGCTAGCACATGAGCAGACTGTCAAATAATAATAAAAATAAATTTCAATATGCTTATTACCTTAATTAAATAATGTAATAAGATAATAACCTTATAATAAAAAGATAAGATTAATTAATTAATAATGCTTTTCACAAGAACTGACAGGAAATAATAATTTAACCTTTATTATTCTGATTTCTAACCCTCTGGCCCATCTTCATTGATCAGCTTCTTAATTGGGGATCTACATCTTCTCGCTAATGGTTTAGCCAATTCCCTAACCCTTTTGGTACATTTAGCCCGAAGAGATCGACGTTTGGTCGCGAATGGATACTCAGCCTTGATCCGGTACTCTTCAGGTCTAATTACTGGGTAAGCCAATTCTGCGATCCTCTTGGAACATCTTGCTTTCAGAGACCGTTTTTTGACAGTGAAAACCTCCTCAGGAGGAAGGACATCAAGACGAGGAAATTTCGGGATCGGTTTAGCCAGTTCTAGTATCCTCGGAGTGGCTGTGTAGAGAACAAATTTTAATAGAATAGCATACTGTGGACCTTTATTGATAATGTGTGATGAAATAATTGTTTATATCTTTAATGATGTAAAAAAATTACTCCGTAACTATTACAAAGTTAAAGCAATTATTCTTCTTACTAACATAATCTTATCAAGTAACAAGAAGGTTTCAAATTTGTCAATAAAATAATTATAGTAAGATAAACCAATCTTTATTAATAATTCGAGGATGATTCATAGATATAATAGATACCAAATCACAAACAACTGCTATCCGCCATGGTGTTTATAACCTTACACAACACACACAAATAAGGTGCTAGTCTGGCATTGGTATTGATAGAAATCTAAATAAATAACATTGTTATTCTAAAAGTCAGAACTTTTATTTATTTAATCAATGTTCAATAATGAAAATAGTAATTTGATCAGGTTTTCTCTGAAAAGCACCTGTTGGGGGTGTGTTATCCCTTTTTAGCGAATGGAAGTGGAAAATTGATCTAATAAAGACGATTAAGGTCATTTTTAACTGAAAGGATGCAATCAGGGTTCTCATCAATTTATCCGTCACATCCGTTTCAATTAAAAAGGGTCTTAGGGGGATTACTTTTATTAGATCTCAGCTTTAGATTTCTGCACATTCAAAAGGGATAGCAAACGCTAAGAGTCATTTTCAGTCGAGATCTGGGCCTCATTAAACTTCAGGTGAAAGCTGAGATCCACCAAAATAAATGTAATAAACAAAACTAAAGAAATTTAAATAGACAATAAACAAAATTGACAACATAAAAACACCAAAAAAATAAAACGGAAAACATGACCAATGGATAAGAAGATCTCACCTTAGGATAGAAGTTAACACAATATAAGAGGGCAGGTTCCTTTGCTTCAATACTACATAAATACCAAATATTGGCAAAGTGGACCTGTATTATAATTAAATAGAAAGAGGGTAAAAAGGTAGTTAAAATTGAGCAGAATTACAGCTGGAAGGGTAGATGCTCACTGTTAGCAATAAAAATTAGAAAAAACAAATAAGGAGGTGTAGGTGCGGGTTCTTCTTCCTCGGCACTACGGTCCTGAAAGGACCTTGGCCTCTTCAACAATTCTCTTCCATTCGTTTCGTTCTTGAGCAATATTCTTCCATCGCCTCACCCCAAGCCACCGAAGGTCGTCCTCCAAGTCGTCCAGCCATTTCAGTCATGGTCTGCCTCTTCTTCTAATTCCGCCAGGTGACTGTTCATTAGGTTTCGAGGCATACGCTCTTGAGGCATTCTTTCCACGTGTCCCAACCATATAATGCGTCCACTTTTGATGACTGCTACCAGGTCTGGAGAATTATAGAGCTGTTTAAGTTCTCAATTAGTTCTTATCCTCCAATTTAATTCCGGTATACTGGCCCATAGATCTTCCAGAGGATTTTCTTTCCCATATGGCAAGCAGCTTTTCATTTTCTCGGGATAGCACCCATGTCTCACTACTTATTATAGTCTTGTAAATTAACTCTATGGCCCTTCTAGTCAGTACCTCAAACCGCAGTGCCTTTTGAGCTGCATAGTGTTGTCTGTTTCCAGCCGCTACCCCACTTTGATTTCTATGAGCATATCAATGTCCTCTGTCTGTAGTGATCCTAAATACTTGAACTTGTGACATACCAGGAATGCATGCTCTCCCAATCAGAATTCTTCCGTTCGCTGAACATGTTGAGTAACAGAGGAATGCATGCATGTCGACTTGCGCTCATTGATTTTAATGCCCCATGCTGCTGCAGCCCTTTCGAATACCTCCAGGGTACCCGAAAGTGCTGGGATGGTTCTAGACATCAGCACCACATCCTCCGCCTAAGCCAAATACTGCATTACCTAGTTGCAGATGGTTCCTCTCGGTTGGTTCATATTCCTCTTATGGCCATTTCCATTGAGAGGTTGAACTGGGTTGTCACCTGAGGGTCTCCCTGTCTAAATCCCGACCGCACAGTAAATTCATTGGAGAGTTCTCCCTGTAACTTGGCACGGCAGTAGATGCGGATTACATACGATAAATATAATATAAAAAGTATTGTAAACAGAGCTCACCTGCCATCTACCCCTGTTTGGAGACTTCAATTATCTTACCTGTAAGGCTAAATAATTCTAAATAATGGACTAGAGAGCAGTCAGAAAATTGTTAAGTCAGTAAGGATTATCATAGCTCTGACACATCCTTATTAAACAGCAATGAAAAAAGAACTATTAAAAAGTAATTCAAGCGTATTCTTAGCTAGAAGGGTTGATCATCACTATTAGCGAACAAAATTGAAAAAAATCTGGTGCGTGCGCGCAACACACAACTTTCACTTACCAACTTACTTAGATTAGAACTTAATGCGTTTTGTTAATTGCCACTTCTCAAATGAACAGAACATTTTTAATAATAACGCATTGGTTTGTCATTAAAGGCGTACGGCGCATGCGTGAGCTCAAGGTGCTTTATGAGTTGACGGATTATTTTTCTTTTTTTCTCTTGTATATGTTTACTTGATTTTCTTCATATATCATATTTAGCCATTTCTTATTTTTAGGCGTGATGAAAGACAGTTCATTTCTCAATATTAACTAAAACAAAGGTACTTTATAGGAAAACAAAAAAGGCCCCTTCCCCATTTAAGCCCTCTCAGAACATTTTAATAATGAAAAAGCTTACCTGATATTAAATAACAACTAATTTTCATTGAACATAACGAATTTGATAAACATCGTTAAAGCCGTTTTTAAGATAATCGATCAAAAAGGTAAAAATTGGAAAACAATTATGAAATAAAGTCCTCCCTCCTGTAGATCAATTTTTATGAAATTTTTACAGTCATATCTCGGGCATATAAATACATCAAATACAAAGTTTGATCAAAATCGTTAAAGCCTTTTTTGAGTAAATAAAAAAAACACGTGAAAATGATACAAAATTTATTAAGTAAAGTCCCCCCTCCGGTTGATCAATTTTGATGAAATTTTTACAGTCATATCTCAGGAATATCAATAGATCAAATACTCAGCTTAATCAAAATCGTTAGAGCCGTTTTTGAGAAAATCGAAAAAAACTTAAAAAGTTATTAAATAAAGTACCCCCTCCCTTTGAGTAAATTTGATGAAATTTTTGCTGTCACATCGCGGGCATATACATACACTAAATACCCAATTTCAGGATCACACGGTTTATAGTTTTTGAGCTAGTCTGTTCACACACACACACACACTCACACACAGACACACACACACAGACCATTTCGCGGGACTTGGTTATTTCGACTCAGGGGACCCCAAAACGTGTATTTCCGTTGAAAACCGGAAGTCGAAATTTTTCACGATCGCAATACTTCCACTTACTATATATTTCATATATAGGTAAGTGAAAGTAAAAAACAAAAATAGAGGGGTAGTTGCTGGTACCTTTTGTAAGTTTTTGTTAAACCCTAAGCCGTTTTGCAAACAAAAAAAACTAATACACTTCATGAAGAATTGAACTTTTTTTTAATGTATACAAAAATAATTATAAAATCATTAATACTTAATATAAATAAATAATAGCAATTTGTCATTAGGATACTTCCCTTTTTATTATCTATATTTAACTAGGGATAATTAGCTATTATTCTTCCTAATAAAAATGAAACATACTGCTGATTTACTTAAGAAAGTTGGATAATATATGAAAAATTATCTTTACCACCATGAAAAATAGCATCTGCCTCATAACTTATAATCTTTTTTGGGTATAGGTTGAAATGTTCTCTGGTGACTAAGGTAAATAAATCTGGTGCGTGCGCGCAACACACAACTTTCACTTACCAACTTACAGACAGTTAATTTCTCCGTATAAACAAAAACAAAGGTACTTTATAGGAAACAAAAAAGGAACCTACCCCATTTAAGCCCCCTAAGAACATTTTAATAATGATAAAGCTTACCTGATATTAAAGAACACCTAATTTTCATTAATCATGACAAAAACAAAACATGACAGACAAAATGAGTTTGATGAAAATCGTTAAAGCCGTATTTGAGATAATCGAAAAAAAAGGTAAAAATCGGAAAAATGTTAAGAAATAAAGTGCCCCCTCCGTTTGACCAATTTTGATGAAATGTTGGCTATCACATCTTTGGCATATACATACATCAAATACCCAGTTTGATCAAAATCGTTAAAGCCGTTTTAGAGTAAATAAAAAAAACACGTGAAAATGTTACAAAATTTATTAAGTAAAGTCCCCCCTCCGGTTAATAAATTTTGATGAAATTTTTACAGTCATATCTCGGGCATATAAATAGATAAAATACTCAGTTTAATCAAAATCGTTAGAGCCGTTTTTGAGAAAATCGAAAAAAACCTAAAAAGTTATTAAGTAAAGTACTCCCTCCCTTTAAGTAATTTTGATGAAATTTATGCTGTCACATCGCGGGCATATACCTACACTAAATACCCAATTTCAGGATCGCACGGTTTATAGTTTTTGAGCTAGTCTGTTCACACACACACACACACACAGACACACAGACACACACACACACACACACACAGACCATTTCGCGGGACTTGGTCATTTCGACTCAGGGGACCCCAAAACGTGTATTTCCGTTGAAAACCGGAAGTCGAATTTTTTCACGATCGCAATACTTCCACTTACTATATATTTCAAATATAGGTAAGTGAAAGTAAAAAAGGATGTGCTGTCCCTTTTTTACTTTCACTTACCTATATATGAATTATATAGTAAGTGGAAGTATTGCGATCGTGAAAATTTTCGACTTCCGGTTTTCAACGGAAATACACGTTTTGGGATCCTCTGAGTCAAAATAACCAAGTCCCGCGAAATGGTCTGTGTGTGTGTGTGTCTGTGTGTCTGTGTGTCTGTGTGTGTGTGTGTGAACAGACTAGCTCAAAAACTATAAACCGTGCGAACCTGAAATTGGGTATTTAGAGTATGTATAAGCCCGCGATGTGACAGCAAAAATTTCATCAAATTTGCTCAAAGGGAGGGGGTACTTTATTTAATAACTTTTTAAGTTTTTTTCGATTTTCTCAAAAACGGCTCTAACGATTTTGATTAAACTGAGTATTTGATCTATTTATATGCCTGAAATATGACTGTAAAAATTTCATCAAAATTGATCAACCGGAGGGGGGACTTTACTTAATAAATTTTGTATCATTTTCACATGTTTTTTTTTATTTACTCAATAACGGTTTTAACGATTTTGATCAAACTTGGTATTTGATGTATTTATATGCCAGAGATGTGATAACCAACATTTCATCACAATTGATCAACCGGAGGGGGGACTTTACTTAATAAATTTTGTATCATTTTCACGTGTTTTTTTTATTTACTCAAAAACGGTTTTAACGATTTTGATCAAACTTGGTATTTGATGTATTTATATGCCCGAGATATGACTGTAAAAATTTCATCAAAATTGATCTACTGGAGGGGGGACTTTACTTAATAAATTTTGTATCATTTTCACGTGTTTTATTTATTTACTCAAAAACGGTTTTAACGATTTTGATCAAACTTGGTATTTGATGTACTTATATGCCCGAGATATGACTGTAAAAATTTCAACAAAATTGATCTACGGGAGGGGGGACTTTATTTACGAAATTTTGTATCATTTTCACGGGGTTTTTTTATTTACTCAAAAACGAATGAATGTAGAAAAATGTGTGACTTTGGGAAATGATATTTGGAAACACACGTCAATTACTAATCTAAGTAAGTTGGTAAGTGAAAGTTGTGTGTTGCGAGCACGCACCAGATTTTTTTATTCTCTACTGGATATATCCAACACAAAATTGAAATATAAA
The DNA here is from genome assembly GCA_911387785.2 of Aelia acuminata. Lineage (NCBI taxonomy): Eukaryota > Metazoa > Arthropoda > Insecta > Hemiptera > Pentatomidae > Aelia > Aelia acuminata. The sequence continues at coordinate 51,108,127 of OU426978.1, read as the reverse complement.
AAAAAATTTTAGTTTTGCACCTTTTGATGTAAAATAGATGTTTGTCAGAATTAAGATTTTTCTTCATAAAAATGTTGAGCCCAGAGGTGCAAAATTTTAATTAAAACACCTAACCCAATGAAACTTAGTTTAATTTTCATTTTGTAAGTTCAATAAATTTTTAGGTTATTAAAAAAACAATATAAATCATGATTTCAAATTAAACTCTAATGAGATGGCCATCAGAGATTAACATTCTTTAGTTTAGTTAATTTTTAATTCTTATGCTCTCAATTTTTTTTTGGTTATAATTTGCCTCTTCCTTAATATCAAACAAGATTTGTATTTATTTTTAATATCTTTTCCACGTTATATGGAGGTAATGTGTCTCCACGTTTATTTTTATTTTTTTCAATTTGACAGTATCTATGTTTGTTCAGAGTTAATGCTTTTATTTGTAAATTAAGTTTCCATTATTAGTTTTTATAACAAGCATTTGTAATACAGAAATGTGCATTATTCAGCAATTTTGCAAATAATAAATTTTAAAGAGGCATTGGTGAAATTGGTTTTATTGCTGCTTTTTGGGTTAAATGTATCTGTTTAATTCTTCTTCTTCCATTGGCTCAACTAACCATTACTGGTCCCTGGGCCCCTCAAATGATTTCTAGTAGCCTGCACGCTGTTGCAAAGCAGCTTTCCAGTCCATGACCGCCAATCTTCCCAGGGTATCCTCTTTTAAGCCATCCATCTACCATCTAGATGTGGTCTATCTTTATGCCTTAGATAGATGGATATGAATAGCCTGGTTCTTTATTTTCCTGGATATCTCATCCTCTGACATTTGAGCCCTGATACACCTATCTTACCAGCCTTGCTTCATAATGTCGGGAGTACCACGAATGATCTATTTAATTGAACATTGGAAACACATAAACATATTTTTCACATGACATCCACAAAATTTATTCGTTGGATGTATTTAGAAAATCAGGGAAACCTCACTGATAAGCACAATAGATGGCTGCATTACATTTGAGTTACATACCCATGAAAAAAATAAACCTCACAGCTGGAAGGAAACAGTATTATTCACTTTTACCTCCTGAATATCAATCTGTCATTTGAATAGACTTGAAATTTGATTAAGTAGATAATTCTTTTAAAGTTAAGGAAAATCTACTAATAAATGGTCCAATAATAAACTAACAATCAATGTTGGTACACTTATTCTTTGATCTTATTAAAAAGTTACTCACGGAAATAACGTTTTGAAGTTTTTACAAGTCTTCTTTTTTTTCTATAATGGCCAAAATGTGGTCTATTTGAATCAAATACATTTATTAAACATTTTCTATTTCCTTTTGTCTTGACTGTCTGAGATATATTTTTTTCATTCTTCCCTGATTTTATTATACAGGTGCTATCTACAGTGAAATAGAGCTTTGTGATTCACTCATAAGATAACTTTCTTTTTATCTAACTAAATTATTTTTATAGTTAATAAACATATTACTTTAGCCGGTACTTCAGAAAGTATATTGGAAAAAAAAAGCAAATGTTTCCAATTAATATCAGTTAAAATATATATATTTTAATGATACCTCTGAACAGAAGAGCCCTTTTTGGAACCTTAAATGGTTTGAAAGCTAAATCTTTTTTAACTGGAATCGGTAATTCTTTAGGTCGTGCCAGAGATGCTAGTCTCTTTGATATCTTGAATTTTTTGTTTTTTCCTTGACCCTGTAACCATGGCAAAGAATCGTGTATTTTTCATTTGGCTAGGCCCAATATTAAAGTACAATATGTACCAATAATAAGTGTAGTAACTTGGTTCAACTGGCCCAACTCAATTTTAGGAAAAACTAGTTAGAAAGTTTCGTTTCTTGATTATTTTTATTTTGAAAATTTGATTTTCTTTGTTTGTAAATAAAACTTATCATTGTTGTTCACTCAGCATAAATAATTGGAATTTAATGTTTGAAATAGGTTTAATAAAAAAATATCATTTCTCTGATTTTATATAAAATCAACCAAAAACACACACCATAGACATAGTAAGGGGCATATTATTTTAGGAGTCTGGGCCTAAAAATGGTGTAGGTACACCACTGATTTTACAGCAGAATAGAAGAACTATAAACTAGGAAATTTAAGAATGATCTCTGATTAAGTGGAGCATTTTGTCACCTGCTTTTTAGAATGTTACACTCAATGGTAAAGTCTAACTGTAACGATTCTCATTTTGAATGAATTTGGTTCTATGAATTTTGAACACAGGATAAAATCCTTGTTTTTTCAGTATTTTTTCCTGAAGATATTACTTTTTGAAAATTTCCTAAATTGAAGCATGGAAAAGCAAATGGGTATAAGTGCCTTAGAGAAAATTTTCCAGAAATGATATGAGTTATACTGACTCGGTGAACTAGGTTCGACGCTTAAACCCATGCTATCTTTTAAACATTCAATGAACTACTTTTTAACAACTCAAAATTAATTATATCCATTTCTGAAGAATGGTTTCGAGACAGATAACAATTTGCCAAAAAAAAATCTTTGTATATTTTTTTGGCACTTATACCCTTATGCATTTCCACGCTTCAATTATTTTATTACATAACTCCTCTCCTTTTAATCAGAAAAAGGGATCTCATTTAAGATTTATTTTCCTTAGATATTTCTCTTGTCTATTACTTAATACAGTCTCTTTGTCTTTCTTATGTTTTGTTTTTGACAATTTTTTAATTTATTTACAAATTTAGTTATCAATATGTTTGGTTTGGGAGAAAAATTAGATCCCCAGAATCCACTTCTAAAATGTCAAATAAATTGAAGTATACTCTTAATTCATTTGGAGAGAATGAAGGAAAGGAATTAACTTTTTAAAAATTGGAATAAATACCAAAAATCAATTTTAGAACTGATATATATATATATATATATATATATATATATATATATATATATATATATATATATATATATATATATTTTTTTTTTTTTTTTCTGAATGCTGTTACTTAAATATTGAGATGAAATGAGCAGCAGTTAATTTTTTAGGAGTTAAAAAAAAATAAATAAGCAAAATCACTGTAGGATACGATAGGCTAAAAATGCAGGACTACTAATTACTTCTGGAAAATAATGGGAAAAATTATATGAAAAAACATAGGAACATCATTTTACAGATAGGCAATCTTCCATTTGCACTAAAGTAAGTGATTATTGTTTCAGGAAGAGAATGAAAATTGGAATCATGATTTACACATCATAAATTTGCCATCATAGTTCAAATAATGTAGCATCAGTTTTTTATTAAGATGAAAATAGCTCATTCCACTGAATCAATACACCAAGAAAATTTCAGTGTAAGGTTGGGTGTCAAATGTACATTCTTAATAAAAAATCATTTCTGATCTATTAAATATAAATCTTTTTTATACAAATATGAAAGGGATATTAAGGTTCCATGGTCTGAATATATGATTGGGAAATAGAGTTGTGATCTCATTATATTATATAAAGTTCAAAGCTCTTTACCTTAGTTGAATTTGTATTCAGTTTTGAATCTTTACTTTCTGTTGATTTAGGATCATTTAAGAGAGATTCTTCATTAGATTTTTTTTTCTTTATTGGTGTGGCCTAATAAATGTATAAAAATGTCTATGAGATATTCCTATCAATAGAAAAACATAAATTACAACATGGAATGAATTCATATTATTTTTATACAAACATGTGTATGATTCACCTCTGATTTTTCGGTTGTGGTTTGCCTATCTTCAATTACATTGGGCTTTGGTAGATTAGAGTCTTGAGACTTCGTTTCTATTTTACTTCCCTAGAATGTAATTAAATTTATTACATGTGAAATATGAAATTTAGGTAGCTACTATAATGTATATTGACTTCACAGCCAAGCCAGTTCTAGTTGTTATCTTGAACAAAATATATTCCCATTGAAAGCCAGATCAGCATCACCATTGGGCTTATATATCGCCGGTATCTAAGAATGGTGACACAAGTCGAAATTGTCAACATTAAAATCCATGAAAAGAAAGATTTACATTTTTAATGTTACAATATTTATTTATACATACTAAACTGTAAACAGGTATTGAACAGTATTGCTAATATATTATGACACTTTGCTTGCTTGAAATCTATATAAATAAAGATGAATTCTGTTTGTTTTTTTGTTCTTTATAGAAATCCATACCGTTTGTCCTAAATTCTCCAAATTTCGCTCAGTGGTCCTTTGATACCAGGTGAGAACACCTGTCTATATTAAAATTGCATAACTTCAGCCAATCTCTGAGTATATTCTTTATTGTTATAAAATTCGTCACGATTTTTTTTTACGAAATCGACCGTTTGAGTCGAAAAAACGTCCTAAGAAATCATTTTATAGATTTTGAAGAGGCCAACAATAGGATTGAACAACAGAGGCTTAGACAGGCAGAATCGTGGGAAACTGAGCATATTAAAATTGCATAACTTCAACTAATCTCTGGGTATATTCTTTATTGTTATAAAAATCGTTATGATCTCGCTTTACATTGGTTTTTACAAAATAGACAGTTTGAGAGGTCGAATAATGAAATTCCCCGGGTGAAACCGGGATATACAGCTAGTTGACTGTATTTCATTTATATTACACAGCAACGACGTCGGCAGGATTTCTTCTATAGGGAGCAGGCTGGAAAGAATTCATAAATGTATATCCACAAACCTTTGAATAAAGACTTAAATTTTTGTAATTTTAACACTAATCTACAATTTTTTTTAGCAATGAAGGCATCGTCATCCCGCCTTTATATTTTGACCTATAATTAGATATATTAGTTATTTATTTAAAAAAAAAAGAAGGAAGAATAAAGATTCTCATATGTAACACCTGGGCGAGGCCTATTTCGAAAGCTTTTGTGACTACAATATAAGCATACTCCCATCGCATCATTTTCAGTTAAAAAGGGCTTAATCGGCTTTATTAGATCCCAGTATACAACTCTAGTTCGCTATGCTCACTCTTCAAAAAAATTTGAGGTCTGTGTTGAATTGATACAGAATGACCACACCATTAAAGGAAATTTGTAGATAATTCGTGGAAAAAAAGTTTAAAAATACGATTTCGAGTTGGACGAGCGATATGTAAGCCAGTTAAAATATATTAGTATCTTATATTTTAAATTTACATTTTAAAACTGTACCAGTTATAAAACCAGCTTACCAATGTATCAGATGGAAGTGATTCTTCATAGTTGACATATTTTTCCTCTTTTTGATCATACCTTGAATCTACTGAGTCAGATATGCTTGAAGTCTAAAACATTTTCCGACTATTTTTCGGTATTTGAAAAAATAACTAGTTTAATTTAACTATGACCCATTAGCACTTATTTACTGTTAAACGTACTCATCTTAAAGATTTGAATTATTATTGATCCTAGAATGGTAAACCTTTGCTGAATAGATGAAGCTAGCAAGATATTTCTTATTGAAAACTTTGTTCTGCACAAGTTATTACCTTAACTCAGTACTGCTTAAGCTATAAAAAATTAAGGATCATTATGTATTTCTGTCTACAATTAAAAATTAAATTGCCAGTATTTTTCCATTAATAGAGGTTTACTGAAAGTTAAATTTGTTCATTATGTTGATTGTTTATTAACAATATTTCTGTACTATACGCTAGTCATGTTAGTAGATTATTAGCATTAATAATTATAATTTTTCTCTAGGGACTTTTGAATAATAATTATGGATAGGGGCTTAAAATTATGGGATGGCGAAAGTTTAGAAAAAATGTGTCAAAATATATTTAAAACCTTGAAATTTGTATTTTAAAAAAATCTATGGTGTTGATTCAATCTGTTGTCTTATTCCAGATCAATAATGCTAATACTGATGTAAAAAGAGTGCTAATGGGTTGTAGAGCGAGAGAAAGAGAGAGGGACTACCTTCTTAGGCAGGTTCCCAACAAAAGGAGTTTTTGCTTTTACTTTTGTTAAATCATAAACCTTGGGATCATATCTGCTTTTTTCAGGAGATAATTTTTCTCTTGAGGAAGTACTTGATGTGATCTAAAAGAAGAGAATATAAGAAATTTAATTTTCATGGCAGAGTTCTTCCTATATCAACTAATAAAATAAAACAAATAAGAAAATAAGAAGCCCTTGGAAAATTCATTAAAACTCCTTATAAATGTAAGAGGTGATAAGTTCAAAAAAAAGACCACCTTACATAAAAAAGTTAAAAAGACCAGCCCTAAGGCTTAAATGTGCCCATCTTGAACCCAGATTTTCTAAAGTTATCTTTAACTTTTGTTATTAATAAGAACACAGTCTCTTTTTTTAATGTCTTACCTTTTTATATTTCGTTTCTAATAATTTTTTCATATTTTTGTATAATGTTGTTTTACTGTCACTTATCTGGCATGTTGATTTTTTTTTTATCTAAAAAAAAAAAAAGTTAATGCACATCCATGATAGAATTACTTCAAAATATTTATATATCACAATTACCTCAATTGATGCTGGTTTCATTACACCCTCTTTACTTATTACAGTTTTTGTGCATTTACTACAAAGTTTGGTTTCTTCAGATTCAGTAATCAATGTTTTTATTTTACTTGTACCATTTATTAGTTTTTTCCTCACCCTGGTTTAAATCATTAATACAATGGATCAATAATGACAATTCGCAATTTTAAAATCTAATAAAATCATCAAACCATTTCTTCCCGGAAATGCATGAACACTAATATTTATATTCTTATCAGTCAATTATGATGAAATATTAAAAAAATTAATGAACAAGGTTCTAAATTATTTTAAGGATATCTTTAAATTCAGAGAAAGTTTAAACTAAAGTATGTTTTATGTAAACTTGAAAAGATCAAATATGCACTCTTCAGAAATGTTAAATTCGGAAATTGGCACTAAATCATCGGTGTTTCAAAAATATCATAAAAAATAAAATTACAACAACGTTAAAATTTGTTTGTAATTTTAATTTGGATTATTGAAATGTAATAATAAAATTTTAAATAATTGGGCCATTTATTTTTTCACTTTCGATCCGTCAACGTATCAGAGATGCCTTTCCAAACAATGGACTTGCCAAAGGACAATAATTTTTTAATTTACCAATAATATATTTTTGACATGTTAGCATAGGAATCATAGAAAGTACCAAAAATTCATTATTTTTCTACAATTACGAAATGGGTTCAATTAATATAATCTGATTGATAGCTTGTATAGTATAAGGTGCTAATTGACTTCAATAGTGGCACAACCTAAAAAAAAAAACTTGATCACCATGCAACAAAAAGCCTTACACCACTGTTTTTGAAATATTTTAGATTTATACTGGCACATTTCTATAGTAAACCTATACTATCTTAGGCATATTTACAAAAAATAAAATAAAATCAACAATTTTACTGAGCTTTTCCACTATCAATTAGAAAAGCAACAATGAATATTAAAAAGCTTATTTTTAGAATAAAACATACGGTTTTTCTCCAGTCACCACCTTACTATGCATTTTAATAGAGCAGAATTATTTGTTCCTTTTAAGTTTCCCTTGTAAATATTGATCTAAATTTGATTTAGAGGAAAAAAAATTACTCTTTTTACAGATGTTAAAGCTAATTATCACCATATGACAAATCTATATTTATTGAAACAGAGAGAGAGAGAGAGAAAAGTTTTTATCAATTATAAAATTGTACAACATTCATATTTACAAGTTTTTACATGATTTCGGATATATTATCCTTAAAATCAACAATTTATATTAATTTGATGATTGTTTATAATGCAAACAAAGGTAAAAATTATAAGACAGTAGGAAAAAATAAGGAAAAACCTACACAAAATAAAAATAAACTAAAAATAAGAAGAGTTAACTTAATTTAAAGGAACACAATTAACTTCACAAAGTAATAAATAAATACATAAACAAGGAAGAAATAAAGACATCAGAAATGATTAGTTTAATAATATATGTTTGGTTCGTTTGTGAGTGTAGCGTTTGAGTGAGTTTTTGCTATAGTTTCCTATTTCTTGTATAATGGGTTTGTGGAGACTGTTGTATTTCTGAAATATTTGGAGGTATGTGATAGAACAAATTGTTCGATTGTGGGCAGATCTAGGTCTTTGAGCATGGTAGATATTTTCGTGTAACGGGGATAGTTGTTAATGATTCTCATGCAAAGGTTCTGTATTCTTTCAAGTTTTTTATAGTTCTTTAACAGGTTGAACTCCATACAGGTGAGGCATAAGTTATTAATGAACGAACTACGGATTTATAAATAATAAGCTTGAGCGTTGGGCTAAGTTTGGATTTTTTATTGAAATAAGGGAACATTTTGTAAATAATTTTTTTTGCCGCATCAGTTTTCTTGTTTATGTGTTCCGTGAAAGTGAGGGATTTGTCAAGCGTTAAACCAAGGTATTTAACAGATTTTGACCATGGTATGCGGGTTGAGTCAATATTAATTTCGTGGTTTAAATGAGGTCTGCGTTTTGTGAAAATTATTGCTTCTGATTTGTTGGGGTTGATTTTCAATTTCCAATTGAGACAATATTTGTTTACTTTTTTGTAATGTTGCTGTAGTCGATTTACTATTGTATCTATTCTGAAGGAAGAGGTGTATAAAGCTGTGTCTTCAGCGTACATAGATCTAATTACATGTGGGTGAGATGGAAAATCGGATGTGTATAGGTTGAATAGGATTGGGGAAAGACAGGAACCTTGTGGAAGACCAGCAGCGATAGGAAGAGTGCTGGAGGTAGCATTATTAATTTGAATATAGAATTGTCTGTTGGAGAGATATGAATGGATGATATGGACTAAATATGGTGGGAATCTGAATTTGATTAATTTGTGTATAAGTCCATCGTGCCAGACGGTGTCAAACGCTTTTTCAAGGTCTAATAGAAGCATGCCGGTATGTTTTTTTTCGTTAAAGCCTTTGGTTATGAAGTCTGTGAGGCGTGCCAACTGGTCAATTGTGGAGTGGTGCTCCCTGAATCCAAATTGTTCATCTATTATAAGGTTGTATTGGTTGATGTGATTTTGAATTCTCGTCAAAAGTAATTTTTCTAGAATTTTAGATAGTGTATTGAGTAGGCTTATGGGTCTGTAATTGCAAACTTCAGCTGGGTTTCTGTTTGGTTTTGGTATAACTATGGTTCTCGAAGTTTTCCAAGTTACGGGAAATTGCCTATATCGTAATATGGAATTGTATATTTTGGTTATAAAATAAATTGATTTTTTGCTGAGATTTGAAACATGCTAATAAATAATTCTGACATTATAGCATAAATCGCTTAAAGAAATTACATTACTATTAATAAATTTCAGTATGCTGTGATTACTCTTTACTAAATCCTTTTCAGAATTGAATGGCATAATTGTGCTAGAATAAAACTGGCAGTGGCCCAGTTTGAATATTAAAAATATATCGAGGGTTTACTGTATAACATGAAAAATAAAATAAAATAAAGTGACACGATGAATCTTTAATTCATGTTTCCAAAATGACAATACTTTATATATATATTTATTATATCAAAAATTGGTTATTATAGTAAGTATGATAATAAATGCTATATATATGAACTTAGGTGCTTGTAAGGCTTCCATATACATTCCTCTTCATTTTTCTTCCAAAGCGAAAATATTGTTGCAAATCAATTTCATGCTCTCGTTAACAGACCCTTGGAAGAGAACTGGCGCTTGTGTAGGTTTGTCGGATTCAAATTTTAACTCCTTTGTTCCAGGCTACACGCTGAGCAATTGCTTTTTTTATCAACATACAGGTCAGTCGTTCTGTGGCTTCACTATTGGTTTATAATATGTACTTTAAGTGTAGCCTATGTAGCCTTTAAGTGTAGGAGTACTAACATATACAGGATTCTTACCTACTTTCAAGAAAATGACATAGTTTGTAGAGTTATTGTGTAGATGAAATAACTACCTTAAAAGTAGTTATAATAGTGTTAGACTTTTTCCAATCATTCAAATTCTCTACCTCCCCATACCTGAGTTTCATAACATAACACAATCTTTGTTATAATGTCAAAGATCTTTCTTTATCTAAGACAATATCCCAATATTCCCAACTATCATCAGGAAATCGTTCCATAAAGTAAGTATCCCATACTCTAGGGTAACCTGTAGAATGTAGATGTAAAATTTGTATTCATACTTTAAACATTTATTATACATGTATTTGAAGATTATCGTGCAAGTCATATTTGTTGGTCTCCAGTTACCATGTGTTTTTTATTACTTTCTAAGTAAATTCTCCTTCCAGGTCAATTTCTGAAATGTTGTCTGAACTAATACTGCTGAAGTGAGAAAATTCGGTCCATCATAAGGCCCTGCATCGATATGGTAGGATGGATATTTGTAGTATTCTATGGGGGTCAAATTTGATTGCTTATCTTTCGAGATTATATTTTTGTTTCTCTTGAGATTATTTATGTTTTTTCCTCTCTTCCAATAAGTTTGTTATTTATGTCAGGGTACAAATATATTTTTTTCATTATTTCCTGAGTTTTGTTATTAATTATTTCTGCCAATGGTTTATTGAAGTGTGTTGGCTTTTGCTCCTTGTATATTTTCTTAGCCTCACTTAGGGGTATTTGATTATTTATTTGAATAGTTTTAATTTCTTTATTGATTTTAAAAACGGAACGAATGATTAAGAGAATTTTATGTATTTTATAATTACGATTTCTTTGGACATTCAGATAGTAAATGGAAGTTGTGTGATGCACCACAACAAATTAAAAGAAAACCAATATTCTGATCAAAAGTTTTAAACAGTTATCTAATTTTGAATATAAATCTAGTGAAACCCTAACAACATTCTTTTTCGTTCTGTTTTACAGGTTTCCATAGACTCATAATATGCCTCATCTGTGTAACGAATAAAAAATTAGTAAACCATCAATTAAAACTGTGTAATAACTAATTTTTAACGTCTCATATGCCTTCTAAAAACGTTTTAATAACAATTAGTTAATCCAATTATTAATAAGCCAGTAAAAATCAACAGATTCAAAAAATAAGAATTCTAATTTTGTGACTCTACAGGTTGTATGGTTTACAATAATGATGATAGTTTTATATTCAATAAATAAAGTGTACGACTATAGATATTTTTTAATAAATTTACTTTACTACTACTAATACATTCGGTGCCCTAGCACCAGTAATTATTTATCAAATCAATTACTTTCTCATAATAAAAACAGATAACACATCAATGAATTCAGTAACAATTACAATAACTTTTAACTCTGCTTAACTCTTTAACCACTGCCTTTGCTTATTTACTCCTGCTGTTTTAAATGGCATTAATTACTTACCAGTGTTTGATATTTGATATGACCAGTATTCTGAATTACTTTTCCCTATAACTCAGTGTATATTTTATTCATTTATGAAATTCTAAGATCTTCGTTTTACTTACATATCATGTGTTACTTTTCCTTTTTTTTTTATTATAAACATTTTATAAATGTACAACCTGACACTGTCTCCATTTAATGAACGCATTCTGTGCTACTTTTTCCTCATTCCCTTAATATTTATTGTATGCATTTATGAAATACCCCTGTCTTCATTTTATGCACAAACTCTATATTACTTTTCTTCTTATGTTTAGTTTTATGCTTTTATATTTATGTAAATAGCTAACTTATATTTAACGTAATTTGCAAATGCGCTGGATCGTATCTAGCAAATTTGTAGAATATAGAGACTTTATCTGTGAATTGCTTGATTTAATATCTGTGATGCAGGGGTGGATTTATTTGTAACAACAGTCCCTGTTTTTTGTATCAAATTATATTCTTTAGTGAAAATGAGTCAGAACTTAGCAGAAAGTCTATTTGTTATGAAGAAATCGCTTGATTTATGGCTACACAAATTGCCTGCATTTCTGGCCTCCTTCACTATCAAAATTGCCCTCACCTTTCGACTTCTTTATCACCCGTTCTTTATTTTTCCCATTCTCTTACGTTTCCTCTCTATTTGGCCTTTCATCTGATCATAGTCTGATTTTCCTTTAACTGTTGAACTACCCTTTTGTTAAACCTAAGCCCCAATAATTAACTGATACATTCACTAACTGGGAAACTCTCCACAATCAAAATGATTCCTAAACTTTCTAAACCTACAACCAGTCCTTCATCTTACCGTACATTTAAATATTTTCCCATTATAGTTAGAAATGTAATAGAACAGTAAGATGAAGGTTTAGTTGTAGTTTGTTAAGTTCTTTGTTGTAAGATCTGTTTCTTGGTATCTGGTTCTTTGCCAGAGAGCTCTAATTTTTATTCTTCTGTAATGAGATTGCGAATAGGTTGGGGTAGGTTAGAGTCAGTTTTAGTTCTAGTTGTCTTCGGTGTAGTCGAGTACCAGAATGCAGTGTTAATACTTTTGGTAAAGTAGTCAACTGCATTGTCAACTTCATCGGCTGTAGTAATGAGGTAAGTTAACTTAATTTTGTTGTTCCTTGTATTTTTTAAAGCTGTCCTAGTTAATTTATCCGTTAATTATTGGGGCTTAGGTTTAACGAAAGGGTAGTTTGACGGTTAAAAGAAAATCGGGCAATGATCAGATGAGAGATCAAATAGAGAGGAAACGTTAGAGCGTGGGAGAGGTATAGAACGGGTGATATAGAAGTAAAAAAAATAGTGCAATTTCGATAGGGAAGAAGGCCAGAAATGTAATTTATTTCCAGTTCCCATGATGTTGGACATATCCAAGAATCATGTGATTGAGAAATCCTTTAAAATATAAATGCACAAATAAATTCATATTTTTCACTATATTTTAAAAGTTAACTTCATAATTAACCCTTGTAAATTCATTAAGCTTACTGTTAACAAAGAATAAATCAAGGATTAAAAAAAATTAAATAGTTTATTATACTTTTTTTTCCATATGATCTCAAACATACAATCATTTTTAGATATGTATTTGAGGATGAAATGGTTTTTTATTTTTTCCTTTTTTTTTTTTTTTTTTGCCAATTACCATCCTCGTCTCACTATTGGTTTTGCTAGTTCTTTTGTACGTTTGGAACACATCGCTTTCAAAGCCCTGGCTGGAACTTGGAAAGCATCCTCCCTTACATCGTTGTTAGCAGCCGTTCTTTTGACCACTGGTTCTGAGAGATCAAGTATTCTCTTTGTTGCTAAAATAATAGATTATTGTAGTAACAATATATATTTCTGTACCTACTTTTAGTTATAACAGCATTAAGTATGTTTTTTGAAATCCCTTAGTTGAGTAATCTAAGCAGCTCTAGGAGATTTTTTCCATTAACACATAAATGCTCTGAACCAACTAAAAATTAATTTACAGTTTTACATTAAATAGTTTATTAAATTTATTGAGCATATCAAGAAAAATATGCTTGGGCAGAGGACATGGTCTGAATATAGAATGAAAGGATGCAGAAGTAAATGCTTACGTTTATATCTTAGAGCTGATTTCTTTATGGTAAAGGGTTTATATGCCAGGTCCAATTTAGCTTCTTCTGGTAGTTCTCGATGGGCTGCTAGCTCTAGAGTCCTTTTTGACGCTCTTGCTCTTTGAGATTTTGGGTTTACCTGACAAAATAGGGTAATAAATTGCTAGTGTTGTATTAAAACTTCAAATAATTAAGGACATGAGAAACTATCATGCTACATCCTTGGTTGGCATCATAGATGTAAGAGAAAATGTGTAGCCCCGAGGATTAAATTCACATTTTTTTTTCCTGGCTGGTAATTTGCATTAATATATTTCTCATTAACTTACAACATTGGTAGATCAGACATTTTCCAACTATTGGTTACATCTGCGAAACTGACTACATACTCAATATTTATAAATTAAGAATACCTTACAAAGTATCGATAATTGAATTATGCTGTCTGGAAGACGTCTAGAGGGAGAATAGTCTAGAGACAGTTGACATACTGAAGAGTCCGGTTTAACTTTACTAAAATTAAGGAAGTAAGGCAAAGAAAAAATAATATGGTGCAAAAGTAGAATTTTATTGTGGGAAAGTTACTTAAAGGTGAATAAGCTAATTGACAGATCCAGGGGAAGGGCTGTGGGGCTGCAGCCCCTCTTTACAACCTGCTGGATCCACCCATTGGTATTTGAGGAAGGTATATGCTGCGATGTGACAGCAAAGATTTCGTCAAGATGAGTAAAAGGAGAGGGCACTTTATCCAAAGGTCTATTTTTTGCTTTTAGATTCCTCAAAAAACGATTTAAAGATTTTAATTGAACTACTCATGTTTCATCCTAATAAAGAATTCTTTAATATGAGTTAGGTTTTATTATCCTAGAAAAGATCTGATGGGGCCTGAATGACTAATTGGAGTAAAAAATAATTACTTATAATCCCTAATAACGAGAAATGTCTAAATATAAAAATTAAATGATTTAACAATCAAATAAATGTATGATTCCCCCCCCCAAAAAAAAAAAAAAATTACAATTTGCTGAAAAATACTCAGGCTCAAAATTTGCTCGTATATCATCGGCCGTTATTATGAACCCCTTCTATCGATTCCTATTTATGAAATGTCGTCGAAAAACTTAATCGATCAGTCTAAAAATCGATTTTTATTTCTATACCCACCTCAAAAAAAATCGTTACTCGTTCCCATGAGTAAGTGGAGCCAACTTCATTATGTTCTTCTTGGTAAGCCACTGTATGAACTACTAACGACAGAAGACTTTCCAATAGAATAATCAACAACGATTGTAATTGAGGAAAAATGTTTTGTGTTCCCTTTCTGGTAGGACTAAAGGGCGTGATCATCAAAAAAATAATATCTGTTTTTAGTCAAAGATAGGAGAATGGTAAGTGAAAGTTGAGTGATGCACGCACCGCACCAGATTTTTATATTTTTTTTAAATTAATTACCTGGGATTCATAGGGTTTTTAATTTATTTTTCCATAATTAAAACCCGATTGAGCAAAACATTATTTGAAAAATGTCTGATAGGTATTGCTCGGTCCCTCAGTGTTCAATTAGAAAATCAAAAGACGTGTCATTCCATTTATTTCCAAAAAATAAAAAGCTTCTTAAAGGGTGGATAGTAAAATTAAGAATAGATAAGCCTGTTTCGAAACATATTACGATATGTAGTCTTCATTTTAAAGAAAGTGACTATATTTATCCAGGTAAATACTAGTATTTGACATTTTATTATTCCAAAATGTTAGTTTTATGCAGATAACATTGGGACCATAGTGCCATATTTGTTTTTCTTTTTTAATTTCCCCCATTTTTGTCTTACATCCGTTGTGCTTAATAGTTCCAAGTTTTCAATGCGAAGCCTGAAAGTTTTGACAAATAAATAAATAATATGAAAAAGAATCTAAGCTGTCATAACAATGATTGTATGAATAGGTAATTATTGTTATTTCTAACCGAAAAACGTAGAGTAAAGTTACAATGATGTGTTTGCATTTACCAGAACTACCAGCTTTACACGTACAATGACAAAAAAATTGCTTATTATAATTAATAAATTTGATTTCCACTTTTATTTGATGGGGCAGTCCTTTAAGATTGCTAGTTTGAAAGCACAAGGCTTGTGTATACTGTAAAATAACTGTTTAACTTCTAGATATTATTCCACATGCAATTATGTGGTTTGCATCAAGGATATCCTGCCCTTCAATTAATGGTCTTTTAAAATTACCAATTATCTCTATCACATCAACTATGTCTATCCCCGTTCTCTCCGACATTTTGCAAAACTACTAGCCTATAGTCGATTGCGCCCGCCTATATTTTGACGAAGCCCTAATAATGTTATGTGCCAGTATATAATAAATTAAATAAAAATAACATTATTCTATTCTATTATATTTTCTACTAACCAGCTAAAAAAATTAACCGTGTTAACAGGCTTAGACCAGTGTAATCGCCCCTAGCGCTCAAATAGGGAAGCAAGGTTTGGTTCCCAACTTCGTTCCAAAAATATTACCTAGTAAGAAGGCCTTTAGGACGTTCGAAAACGGAATCGGAAATGTTAGAGAGTGTTCGTTGGTCTACGATAGATAATTGAGCAAATAAATAGTTAAGCATTCTTAATCTGAACGGCGAAGAACACAGTTACTTTTGAGTCACTGCTAGTTAGTTACTTTTTTGTAAAGTTGTTATTAGATGGAGTTCTCATTGTTTGCTAGACATTTTGGTGTCGTAATTTTACCCAAATACAATTATTTAAACCGAAAAAAAATCATTGAATAGCTTATTTTTCTCAAAAAATGATTCCTTAATTAGATGGAATATGAAGGTACAATTACTATAATACTATGCCAACTTGGTTTGAATCACAACCCACGGTTCCATCAAGCGGGGAAAACCATCGCCCTCACAGCCCCAGGCAAATAGTTTTCCCCATTTCAGTTGCGTCAAAAAAGAGGGGAAAAGGATTTTCGTTCTCGAAACCAGACATATGTAGTAGTTGAACTATTGCTACTTGACTGAAAATTCAGGACTTTTACATTGGAACAGACTTATAAACTTTTATGAGTGATATAAATACCTGATATGGATCCCAAAAACTATGCCGCATCACGTATCTAGGTGTTGGTCTGGAAAGCTGAGCTATCCTCACTTCACGTTCTTCTGGAGAAAGAGGCGTCGTTTTTCTTTTCTTAAAATAGTACATACATTTTCAATTTTAGAATATATTACGAAAATTTCTAGTCAGATTAACCTTGCATTCAATTCTTAAAATATAACATTTAAAAATCAGTAATAGTCCAAATTATTAAAATTGTCGATGACATTAAAGATGAGTTAACATATATTATTATTCTAATAAATTATTTCAAATAATAAAGTACAACTTACGGTGACCAAATGTATCTTTATTATCTATTTTAAATATATATTTGAAAAGAAATATACAGATTCCATTAACAAGGAAAACCTATGATATAACACAGTCTTTAAAATTTTGGATGGTTACCCATTTTGGAATTGGAGGCTGGGGAGGGATTGACTTAGGAGCTGCTCGAAGTGCCAACCATGCTTCTCGTTCTTTCTCCTCTTGTTCCTTATTCTTGTGCTTTCGTTTTATTTTCTTAGTAGATCTTCTATCTCTGTATATTTAAAAAATCCTGTAGTTATACGGATCACAACGAGTTGTAATTATATTTAATAATTATTGATTGTTTAGTAAAAAGGCTTCAGTGATCGCTTATAAGCCTAAGTATTAGGGCAGAATGTTTCTTTTAATTGCTTAACATTACATTTAAAATAATGAAATCATCAGCCCTTTCTTCTTTATTTATTACTAGCTGTATATCCCGGTTTCACCCGGGGAATTTCATTTTTCTATCTTCAAAATCTATAAAATGAGACTTTTTTCGACTCAAACGGTCGATTTCGTAAAAGACCAATTTTGCCAAAAAATAGGAAAGTAACAATATTAAAACCATTTTTTTTCTTTGTTACGAGTGTAGGCAAGTCTGGTGTCTTTATGAAAAATATCAAAGCACTATCTCTTTAAAAAGTTTTTCTGCAAGTGTACAAGAGCCATATTCAACCATGAATCATCTATTAACAGTTGCACAGCATAGTAAAAGTTCACTTTCACTGTGTTTATGTATTAATAATACAGGTAATTTTCATCATATATAGACTTGATAAATATTTATATTTATTTTCATTTGCTTATCGGAGGATAATCTATCTAAGGATAGTAAAAAATATGCATAAATAATAAAACATATGACATACTTGGGAGCTGCTGCTGCTTGTACCCTAGGCTCTGCAAGTTCTAAAAGCCGAGGGCCTGGGACAAAGGATAAATTGCCAACCTCCACGTGATGCTCAGAAGGCACTCTGAAGAACAATTTGATTGAAACGATCTACTGATTCTTCTTATGATTGTTTTATAACAATAAAATAAGTCTATAATTCATTTGCGCTACATACTTATATTTATGAATGATTTTCTCTAAATAGCAAAGAAAAATTTTCGATTTCAAAAGCATTGCATTTTTTATATCACAAATCCGTTCGAAGATGTTAGTTTTAAAAATCGTCTGAATCTAATCGAATAGTATCTTATCAATGAAAACTAGTGGAGAAATTTCAATTAAAGTTACCAAACTGTCTCTGGTAACACTTGCCCTAAACCAACAATATGCCCCTTAATCAGATGACTGTGGGCTCCCTTGTCCGTCATACTATTATTAATGATGATGGTAGAATTGGTTGACCATAGATGTAATGAACAGGAAATGGTTGGGGGTGCGGTCAAATAAGTAGCACAAATGATGCACAAGCACAAGTGAGATTTACATATTTTATATTATTATTATTGTATATATTTTATATTTACATATTTCATCATTAAAAACTCCGACAACAGCATATCCACAGACTGGTACAAAAAACCAACATTCTCAGGCCGACTTTTAAATTTTCACTCCCAACATTCCTATCACTAAAAAATAAATGTAGCCAAGAATTTAATCAACCGAACTCTTTCTCTTTCGGATCCCAATTTCCATGAAATTAATATCAACTGCATCAAAACCATCCTTTTAGCAAACAATTTCCCCCCTGACCTCATAAAAAAACTTATAAATTACTACATAAATCGTTTATCCTCAAATCCGACAACCACCAATGTTTCTCCACACCCAATACGTCCTCCATATATAGATATTTACCATACATTCCCACACTTTCTGACATTCAAAAATTATAAGCTCAAAAAATCCATACTTGCCTCGCCTTCAAATCCCTAAACAAACTTTCCAAACTATACACTCCTGGGAAAGACCCTATTCCTCCTACACATCGCTCACAAGTTAACATCCCGAATTGCAACTCCTCCTAGATAGGTGAACCTAAAAATCTCCTCAAAGACCGGATCACCCAACACAAATATTCCATTTCCTCAAAAAACGTTACGGCTTCAAAACTTTCTGAACCTTCATTAACCCTCAACCATTCATTCGCTCTCAAAAATATTTTATCCTAGCAACCCAAGCATCAAAAACGCCTCATTATCGAAATTGTCTTTATCCACTTAGATCCAAAACCCGTTAATCTCAAGACCGACAAACATCATCAAATTACTGCAATACATTATTATTTTTTTTTCTTTTATTTTTAAAAGAATTTTATTTTATTTTAATGAATGAATTTTATTTTAAAAATTATATTTTTAAAAAGCATTAGTTATAACAAAAAACAACAAATAATATTAACTAATGAGATTATTTACAAGAATTTAATTAATTACACAACTGTAATCCTATACCTAATTATTTTAATACTAACTATAACTAACACTATTTACATTTGGTTTGTGACATGAAATTCAAATAAATTAATAAATACAAAACCAAAAAAAAAAAAAAATATTCAGTTTGTGGTTGTCCAAGCGCAGTTTCAGCATCGACAAATCTCGTTCTTGTCCCTAAAAATTTTTATATATAGTTTTTTGTTCTTTTACTAATCCACTGTAACTGGATAATGTAATATAATAATAAAATATAATATAGGTACTGAGAATAATTTTAAAATTATTCTCAAAACTAGAGTGAAAACTTTAAAAATCCACAACTTTAACTATAAAGCAGCTAGGAGGAAACCAAAAACGCCGAAATGACCGTCATGAACTGGTGCAGGTGGCTGCCTAACTAAATTCAAAACTTTCCTGTCTGGCCATCGCTTTTAAGTAGATAGGATAGAAGATACCTGAGTACGTCCCTGAGACGTAGTTGGCTACCTGGGCTCGCCGAATGGTACGTCTCTGGGACGTACTTGGTGTTGAATGTGTTAATGTTACTTTAAGCCCTGATGGCTGATCGGAAGATGCTACAGTTGGAGTCCTAAATTGTGCATATAATTGGGATAGGGTCTTTAATGAGTAATGGCTGGGGCCCTCCATGTTATGTCTTTGTCTTCCATTTTAGCATAGCCAAGGATTCCTTACTCCCCCTAAAAAATCCTAGGATCACCTGTCGGGCTAAGAACCCGTGACCTTGTTTTTGTAGATGGCTATGTTTACCACTAAAAATTAAATATATTAATATATTAAGCTTCCTTATGAAAGTGGTTCTGATACACTATGTCATGATTGTGATGACAGGCTTCGTGGTACTCAGCTCCAGGTTTTAGGGCCTATGTCAAATCAATTTTTATAATTACTATCGATACGTTAATATTTTAGAATTATTCATTACTTTAAGAACTTACTGTGGCTTATACTTGGGAGTGTATTTTCCTCTGGGCACTCGACTAAGGATTTTTAAACGCTTACTTGTATTGTAGTTTAGAGTTGCAGGTGGGATTTCAATAGGCAATCGTTGCTGAAAATATTCTACAATTACAAATTTAATAAGGAAATACCAATTTCATATTAAAAGGCAGTATCATAAAGTTACGACATTTCTTTTTTGTAAAATAAGAAAACTTATTCATGATAATCTAGCTATGTTGATTCAATTTACTAAGTGCAGCACTTATATTTATAGTTAACTAACTCCCACCACCAACAATCAGTCTAAGTTTGATCTTATCTCTGAACATTTATTTTATATGTATCAACATATATATACATGTATTTATATGTATGTATGTATATATATATATATATATATATATATATATATATATATATATATATATATATATGTTGAAAATATAATAATAATTCTTAGATGACTTAAACCAGTTTTCACTAGAAATAATATTCTGAATGGTTGCTTTTTAAATTATTGTTGAGACTTTGTGAAGGGAATAAAAATACTTAATTTTGTAAATTATAATTATGGGCAAGGATGGTCGTGCATGTTATATAACTTATATATCTTGATGAGAATAATATTTAATAGTGTAAGGAATCAAAGATGAAGAAAGTTTAGGTACAAATGAGTTTGAATGATTCCAGAGTTGATTAAGTAAGGATAGATATCTTTTTGGACCATAGCAGCAACTAACCTAAAATTAATGTACGTATAAAACATCTATATATAATTCCCATGTCTAATTCAGAATTTGCCAAACTAAATTGGGATTATTAAAACCAAATTTAGAACTTTAAAGTACTTCATTATTTATGATTTGATAATTTATGTGACTTGGAAAAATCCTAATTGGGTTCAGAAAATTCTAAATTAGACTTTAAAAGTCAATGTGTAGATTTATCTTTATTATTAATTTCAAAGTTAAATCATTTTGCAATATTGGTTTATTGGAAAAGAGATTTTTCTTTTCCACTATTTTGATATTTTTCTTGATAAGGATAATATTTATTAGTATGAGGAATATCTTTGATGAATATCCTTGCTTCATCTTTGGAAGCAAGTTTAGATACAAATGAGTTTGAATGGTTCCAGAGTTGATTAAGGAAGGATAGATATCTTTTCAGACCCTAGCAGCTACTAATAGAAAATTAAATTCATGGTTTCAATTAACACAAAACAAGGAGCATTGAATATTTTTGAAGGATTTTGGATTGGATTCAAAATGAATTCGATGGTTTAGTGAAGCAGGATAGCTCAAATCCTATAAAATAATGAGTGCTTTTCACACATTAATTGGAATTATTAAGCTGAGAACATTTATCTAACAAGTGTTAAAGTAGCACGAGATGATTAGCTATTGTCATTTCATTCATTGAGGATTCCATGTTAGAAGTTTGATGTGCGATTCTTGGTGTCTCACTCAATAAAAAGCAATGATTATAATGTACTCATAATAATGTTTAAAAATATACCATATTTACAATATAGTAAATTTTATTATGTATGAACATGAACTGTAATAAAATAAATATGGATACAACTTTGATTCCTGTAAATCATCAAAATTAAGAATAATAAATAGAAGCTTAGTGCACATTTCTTTAAATGCATTACTGAGTCAACTTAATGGTGATGTTTTGTATGTTATCCTAAAGAATATTTATTCCAAAAACCATGGAAATCATATAATTCAATTATCATTGTTTGTTTACAGTTTTTAAATCCTCAGTATATAGAGACTAATGAAAAAAAAAATTGAATTTCATAACATTAAAATTAATCCTTATGTCAAAGTACAAATTTTAATAACTCATATTCCACAATTCAATCAAAACATTCCATACTAGTTTAATTAATTCAAAATTAAATGTCTAATGAAAGTAGAAATTAAGGAGTGCTGATAGAAAGAGTAAGCTAAACAAATGTATTTTATAATAAGTAAATAGATTTGAATACACTTATATAGTAAAGTAGTAATGAAGTAGTAGTGTTACATAGGTAATCGGATCTGGCCAGGGAGCTAGCCTTCTCGCCGGTGGCTTGGCCAACATTTCTGTGTGCATACTCCTCGTCATAAGTGACCATGCTTGATTAAAGGCTGGAGATCCTTCATAAGAGCGAGCCTTTAGAATTGGCATTTTCTAAATCTATTAAGTAACAAAATCAATATAGTTTCATATTTAATAAAAAAATTATTTATTATTAAGATTATCTTAGCTAAGTTTAATTAATATAAATTTACTAATTTTTGATTAGTTAAAATAAGTTTGTCTAAATTGACAATTCAATAATTACAATATTTAATTCAATAAGTACTGATTGAAATATATTTTTCCAACTTCATATAAATTTAAATCAATATAAATAAAGATGAAATTTTTTTTGTTTGTTTGTTCTTTATAGAAATCCATACTGTTTGTCCTAAATTCTCCAAATTTCGCTCAGTGGTTCTTTCATACCTGCTGCGAACACCTGTCCGTATTAAAATTGCATAACTTCAGCCAATCTCTGGGTATATTCTTTATTGGTATAAAAATTGTTATGATCTCGCTTTACAGTGGTTTTTACGAAATCGATCGTTTGAGTCGAAAGAAAAATTAAATTCCCCGGGTGAAATGATAATACTAGTGAAATTTCAATTCACGAGTACTAAACCAATAATGGGTTTCTATTAAATGTTAGAATAATGTTACCTAAAGATTAAAATTAAAATCCTTATAGATTATATCATCAATAAAGTTCATCTTGTAATATTTCCAATTTTAATGGAAGTTTATGCCCCATCCTCTGTTTCTCATAACATTAACTTTACGCATTGAGCATGCAATTGAGAGTTGATAATATTAATAAATAGGACCTTTCCTATTGTAATTTTTCTTTGCTAAAGTTCTAACTTATGTCTCCTCTAGCTTTAGATGGTTTCATGTAGATGGTTTCAAGAAAAATTTATGTTGAAAAAAATGTATATGGGAATTTAAAAAAAAAAAAAGCATGCTTGCGAGTCTTGAAAATTTTCACAGAATCCAGAAAAAAGTTGCTTTGAATATTTTTGCATCATAATTTTCAATATTTAAGAAATTCGCAATATTTAAGCAACTAATGTAAAAAATTGTAAGAACTATTTTTGCAAACTAATCTAAGCTAGAGCTAACTGGCTGTGATTATCTTAGAAGGATAAACAGGTTGATATGATAGAAGGAAAAACAGGTTGTCACAACTGTTTGACTTTAAAAAATTGAATTATTGGTATCTATGAAAGGGGCATCATAACGTCTTTCTTTGAAGTAGTAAAAATGAAGTAAACAATAAAACAGAATTGATCAATAAATCATTTTTTTCCTTCTAATACCCTCAAAGAAAACTTTTACTTCTGAGTTTCAGACTCATTTAATATCTAAAATTGAAAAAAAACAACACATGAAATCTGTTTTATCCACTGGTTCTTTAACTATTCTTTTAATTATTCTCAGAGCAGACCGTTAACTTAGATATGTCTTTTAAATTGGTAGTTTTTGCTTAACTCAATTATTAAGGATATACCTTATTATGGTACATACAGTTACTCAGCAGTTCATTAAATAAGGGATACCACTTCTCAAGAGTGGCTCATGGGCGTTGCCTGTTTTGAGAGGTTGTGGGACCGTGATGTTATTGAACTCACATCGCGGTTTTTTTAGTTAAAAAGGGCCTTGATTAGCTTTCGATTCCCGCTTGCTCTTAAGAGATACATGAACTCCCAAAAGGGTCCTTTTCAGTGGAGAAGGGCGCCTTACTGAACAGTGCGTGAGCCTCTGTTCAGAAGTAGTACTAATCATTAAAATTGAATGCTACAGATTGCTGCTATGATGACTCTCAATCAGAGCAGAAAAAAAAGAATCAACATTAAATGAGCCAATCTTTTACAAAAGATTATAACTGTTCATGAAATTCGGATAATTTGTATAACCTCAAGTCTTTCTTATTAGTATTTTAATGGTAAGGTTTATAAATGGGAAATATTTTCTTAGAACTTACCTTTTTTTTAAAACTTTTACTAGTGTTTCCTACAATAAGGTAACTTGATAATTTTCATTAACGATTGAGAAAAACTGTTGTTTATTGAATTTAGAAAATCCGAAATATTTTTTTTATTTACATATTCATATATACGTTTTATTTAAATGATTTATTTTAGGAATATTTCATTAAATATTTTATTTAAAACATGTGTTGGATGTACATAGTACAAGCGAAAGAGGTTCTCCCAATAAGTCAGCCATCGAAACCAAAATTGTCCTTTACTATTAACTTAATGAAATAAAATAAAACGTTATCCTAACGATGTCTTCTAACAATTTGAACATATTTCAGAGAACAGTGAGGAAGGCAAAATAACAGTATGAGGTGCAGGTTATGACGATATCACCAATCATTTCCCAGAGAATATACACCACTCGGCTTACCTCTCAAATAGTTTAATTCATCTTAATGTGTTTGTATTTATATTTTAGTGGATTGGTTTTATGCATACATGAGGATCTATGTATTTATGTGCATAGCATTTGGTTGTGTTAATGTCAGGCCACACATGTCCACACCGTAGCACGGATCTGATATATTTACGAAAGATAGATAGTAGTGACCGACCGAAGTTTCGGTTTCGGCCAGGCCGAAACTAGCTCCTGTGTCTGATATCTTCAAGAAGGAAGTAGGATTACACGATTTAAGCTTGTAATATAGATATGTTTCATGGCATTTAAAACCCTTGAATTTAATAGTGGGAAGTATCTGTTATTTTAGTTAATTACACTTGTATTGTATTTCGATAGAACATAGATTTTTCTCATTCTTTTGGTATCTTTATTTGATCGAAAACTTTAAGTTGGGTGCGGAGACAAATATTTGAGAGTGACATACAGAAATGTCCTCGTTTATCACATCAAGTCTTAACATGTAATGAAAGCATGCTCTTCATACAGAATTCTTTACATTAAGTGCAAAGAATAGTATTTATTCTTTATATTAATTTAATCATTATTGTGGATAACCACATTGTTTTTAAATTATTTTAAATAATTTATTTTTGCAAAAAAAAGATTTGGCCCCGCCGGGAATCGAAACCGGGTCTTCCGCGTGACATGGTATGCTAACCATTGCACCACGGAGCTGGCCAAACGGTGCCAAGTTTTGCGAGTATTTACGGGAGGTGGACAATTTTTTCCAATTTTGGGCACCTCTTGAATTTCGTCAATTGTTAAATTATTTTATATTAATTTAATCATTATTGTGGATAACCACCTTGTTTTTAAATTATTTTAAATAATTTATTTTTGAAGAGAAAAGATATTTAGATAACATATATTTAGATATTTATTCTTTAACTTGAGCGTTAATAACCTTTTTGGGCTTTTAATCATCTCCTCATTAATAATGAAATTTGTTTTCTAAAAAAAAAAATCTGGTGCGTGCGCGCAACACACAACTTTCCCTTACCAACTTACTTAGATTAGAAATTAATGCGTTTTGTTAATTGCCACTTCTCAAATGAACAGAACGGCTTTAATTATGAACATTGGTCTGTCATTAAAGGCGTACTCTGCATGCGCGGGCTCAACGAGTTTTATGAGTTGACTGAAAAATTTCCTTTTTTTCTCCTCTTTATGTCTTCTTTATTTTTATCATATCTCATATTTAGCCATCTCTTAATTTTAGGCCTAACGAGAAACAGTTAATTTCTCCATATTAACAAAAACAAAGGTACTTTATAGAAAACAAACAAACAAAAAAGGCCCCCTCCCCAAAAAAAGTTCCCTCAGAACATTTTAATAATGGTAAAGCTTACCTGATATTAAAGAACACTTAATTTTCATTAAACATGACGAATTTGATAAAAATCGTTAAAGCCGTTTTTGAGATCTTCAAAAAAAACGTGAAAATTGGAAAATAAATTTTGAAAAAATTTATAAAGTAAAGTCCCCCCTCCGGTTGATCAATTTTGATGTAATTTTGGCTATCGCATCTTTGGCATATGCATACATCAAATACCCAGTTTGATCAAAATCATTAAAGTCTTTTTTGAGTAATTAAAAAAACACGTGACAATGATAGAAAATTTACTAAGTAAAGTCCCCCCTCCGGTTGATCAATTTTGATGTAATGTTGGCTATCGCATCTTTGGCATATACATACATCAAAAACCCAGTTTGATCAAAATCATTAAAACCCCTCGGGTTGATCAATTTTGATGAAATTTTTACAGTCATATCTCGAGCATGTAAATAGATCAAATACTCAGTTTAATCAAAATCGTTAGAGCCGTTTTTGAGGAAATCGAAAAAAACTTAAAAAGTTGTTAAATAAAATACCCCCTCCCTTTGAGAAATTTTGATGAAATTTTTGCTGTCACATCGCGGGCATATACATACACTAAATACCCAATTTCAGGATCACACGGTTTATAGTTTTTGAGCTAGTCTGTTCACACACACACACACACTCACACACAGACACACACACACAGACCATTTCGCGGGACTTGGTTATTTCGACTCAGGGGGTCCCAAAACGTGTATTTCCGTTGAAAACCGGAAGTCGAAATTTTTCACGATCGCAATACTTCCACTTACTATATATTCCATATATAGGTAAGTGAAAGTAAAAAGATTAACATACATAAGAATATATATTCTAAATACTTAAACTTAAATTAATCGACATGTCCACAGATTCGATTCAAAATTGAAAAAAATATTTTAGTCAGTAACCTTGTCATTAAAAGTTACATCAAATGGTGGTAGTAGGTTTTGGTCTTTGTTCTTGTATGGAATGGGAATCAGATGCAAAACTAATTTTTCAACCGAATCCAATAACATCCCAAAAACTTAACTCAATTTTTACCATGAAGAAGCACGTTTTCGACCAAAAACTATTCTATAAATTTTCAAACTAGATTAAATCCACTAACATTTGAGACCAAACCTGACTCAGTAGATTAAATAGCTTCTGACATACAGCCTTACGTATTCAATAGGCCGTCATTTTGAATTCTATTGTCTTTATTATGGAAAGATTTACTATATTATTTATTATTTATACATAATAATATGGATTTTTATTAATATCAGCCTGTTATTTCAAGATTATTTCAAATTTTAGGGCTTTACTAGTTAAGGGGGTATGGTCTAACATCCCACGGGGACCAGCCATACTAGGAAGGAGGGGGCCGGGATTGGATCCTATAACTTAACTAATACAGTCTGTGGTTAACCTTCGAACAGTGAGGAGCTCCGTAGAATTAGCAGGCTTCAGGCCAGATAAGACATTCAGTTTCAATTATTTTATTTTTATTTTTATTTAACAGTATTATTCAATTATTTAAGTTATATTAGACCATTATTTGATAACTTTTTTGTTTCTTTGTGCTAATTTTCGATAGCATTATTTAATTTAATTACTAGAATCGACAATGCCAGGTTCCAGTGATGGTAGAAATGATATTCCACCAGATATATCACACAGTTTACTCAATAATATACCTCAGGAACAACCCGTTAATTTAAATACAACCGAAGTAGAAATGGAAGGGGATGATAAACATATTTCAAAAACGACCCTAGTAGAAAATAGTCCTGAAATCGAAATAAATAAAAATATTGACCATATGAATAAAACACAGCGTCTATACGAAGAAAGAGATTTAGGGCCTTATTGCGTTTTTATTGAAAGCAAATCGAACGATGGTGCCGGAATAAGCCGTATTCACCCTATGACCATAGGGAAATTACTGAATGAATCGAGTCCGGAAATATACAATAATATTTTGGCAATTAATAGAACAGGACGCAATAGAATAAAAGTAGAAACCAGGTTGGGAGTACACGCGAACGCTTTGGTTACATCGGAAATATTAAAAACAAAAAACTTTGTAGTATATATCCCGCAATTTATGCTGGAGAGAAAAGGCGTGATAAGGGGTGTAGATATAAATTTATCGGAGGAAGACATTCTGAATAATGCTAAAACGTTATATTCCGAATCCCTCAAAATTATCGGTGTTAAAAGGTTCAATAAGAAAGTTTTTAACAACATCACAAAAGAACACGAATATAAACCGACTGGTACTGTTTTAATTACTTTCAGAGGTCAATTTTTACCTAATTATATTAGCATACATTATGTCAGGTGTGAGGTGCACCGTTACATTCAATCTGTTATACAGTGTCAGAACTGTTTCCGATATGGGCATCCCACCACCCAGTGTAAAAGTACAAAGCCCAGGTGTCCAGTCTGTGGCGAAAAACATACTAAGGAAGAGTGCACTCCAGGTACTTTATTGAAATGCGTACATTGTAATGGGAATCATTCTTCTTTAGCCAAAAATCTATGCCCTGAATTCAATAACCAAAAAAAGATTAAAGAACTAATGGCCAATCAAAATTTAACCTATTTAGAAGCAAAAAATTGTTTAGAAGGAAAATCATACAGTTGGGCCGTTCTAAGACAAACTCCGGAATCCTTTCCAACCCTAGATCACGCAGATAAAATAAATTCTAATCTCAAAGCTAACTCATTTATTAAAAGTAAAATAAGCGTAAACAAAAGACTTAGGGTCACCAGTCCAGTAAAACAAGACGGGAATGACATGATTCAACAAACAAGAGATATAAACAATAGCTATTCTGCCCCTTTGTACCCAACAACCCCAATATTTACAAACAGTAATATCCCCAAAAATAAACCTTCCGGAACACTTTACAATAAACCTCCGAAAACACATCAAGTTTCAGAAGCTATATTCTCAATAATAAATACAATAATATCCAACAAAAATTTTTCAATAACAGAAGAAGAAATTAGGAATATGATTAGAGATAGAAGCGAAAGCCTTCAAATATAATCGCAATCAAATAAATTTTAACTAAATTAAAAATTTCAATATATACTAAAAATTATAATTTTTAATTATTAATTAAAAGCTATTTAATATAATAAAATAATAAATTTAAAATAAAATTTTAATTCTATGACTGATTCAGAATCTTTCATGACCGAAACAATAAAATTAATGCAATGGAATGCTAGATCAGCTATTTCGAACAAAAATAGCTTAGAATCATTTCTTTTCACGGAGAAAATAGACATCGCCTTAATCTCAGAGACGTGGTTTAAACCCAATAGATACGTAAACATCCATGGTTACAATGTAGTTAGGGAGGATAGACCAGATGGATACGGAGGAGTCGCAATCATAATTAAATCGAAATTCTATTTCAATCAAATCTTAAATTTCCATAAAATAAATAATATAGAAATTGTAGCGATCCAAATAACAATAGATAATAAACACAAGCTCAACCTTGTATCCTTATACGTTCCGCCCAAACACTCGATAACCAAATCCGATTGGGAAAATTTGATAAGCAGTTTTGAAAGTCCTTTAATCGTAGGCGGAGATGTGAACGCCCATCATTATCAATGGGGGTGTGAAAATTGTGATAGTAAAGGCAACAATCTAGTTTCTGCAATAGAAAATTCAAATTTGATTTGCTTAAACAACGGCTCGCCTACCTTAGTAAATAACATTCGTCAATCAAAAAATATTTGTTTGGACGTCACTTTTTGTACGATTAATATAGCTGATACAATCGAATGGAAAGTATATGATGAGCCCTTAGGATCAAATCACTTACCTATAGTTATGAACATTTCCTATCAAACCAATAACCCCTATACAACTCCGATTCTGCATTCGACTAGAAAATGGATAATTAAGTCAGCAAACTGGGATGAATTTGAAACTACCGCCAATTCTAATTGTTCTACCCTATCAGATATACCAACCTATTTAGAGTTTATTGATTATCTTAACGAAATAAGCACACAAACAATTCCCCAATACAAAATGGTTTATAAAGATAAATTTAGTAAAAATTGGTGGGATAAGGAATGTTCTTATTTCCTAAAAAACAGAAAAAATGCTTTCAGAACGTACAAAAAATCCCCTTCCACCAGCAACCTTATAAATTATCAAAAGGCAGACGCTCAGTTTAAAAATATCACCCGTAAAAAACAAAGACAATCATGGCAATCATTTTGCTCGTCGATAAATAAAAATACCCCTATTAGAGATATCTGGCATAAGTTATCACGACTTAACAAACGGAAAACAAATAATAAATTCTCCACTACTATCGGCGAATGGTGTGAAGAATTCATAGATCAGTTGGCCCCCCCATTGGTTAGCATCCCATTCGATTTAGACAAAATTAGTAATATAACACCGTATTCAGAAAATAACAATATAACTGACGATTCAACTATTAATAATAGCAATAATTGTATATCAAGGGAATCAGATAACAATAAAATATTATCAAATTTCTCATTACCAGAGCTCTTAAATGCACTAAAGGATAACAATAATACAGCTCCGGGACTAGATAACATCCACTACATAATGTTAAGCAAATTACCACTCGAACTAAAAAATCGCCTCCTAAACATATTTAACAATATATGGGAAACAAACTTGGTGCCGGATTCTTGGAAGGAATATTGCGTTATACCAATAATTAAATCAGGAAAAGATCCTAAAATCGCTAATTCTTACCGACCCATTGCCCTAAGTTCTTGCATCCTGAAAACATTTGAAAGAATGATCAAATTCAGACTAGAATGGTGGTTAGAATCGAATAAAAAATTACCAAACTACCAATATGGTTTTCGAAAAGGAAAATCCACAATCGATAGTCTATTGGCGCTCCATACCGATATACAAATTGCATTTACTAACGGGAAAAAAACAATAGCTCTATTTCTTGACATAACGAAAGCATACGACTCCGTCCCCATACATATATTGGCAAGAAATATGATCAAAATCGGAATTCCACGTAAAATTATAGATTTTATAATTAATCTAATAGATAATAGAAAAATATATTTAAAAGTCAATAATTCAATAATTTTAACTAGAAACGCGAAAATAGGACTTCCTCAGGGAGGAATTCTAAGTTGTTTACTATTTATAATTTTCTCATCCGACTTAAGAAATTATATCCCGGCTGAAGTTTCAATCCTTCAGTTCGCTGACGATATATGCCTATACACATCTCATAAAAATACAAATAGTGCGATAGAGCTGTTAAATGAAGCTATGAAAGGTTTTAAACGATGGCTACTCGACAGTGGCATGGAAATTTCGGCAACGAAATCAGTAGTTTGCCCATTCAGTAGGGAACACATTTTTCCACTAAGGGACGAAATAGTTTTGGAGGGAATAACTTTTCCATGCTCTCCTAGTGTCAGATTTCTGGGGATGTATTTCGATAGGAAATTGAATTGGAATAAGCACATTGCAGAAATCATCAAAAAATCGGAAAAAGTGGTTAATACCCTAAGAATGATTAGTGTGAACGCCAAATGGGGTGCGGATCCAAATATTACGTTACTATTTTATAGGGCTACTGTGAGGGCAATATTCGACTACGGAGCAGCTATATACGGCGAAGCGACAGAAACATCATTAAAAAAACTAGATGTTATACAAAATAGATGTTTAAGAATATGCTTAGGTTTCCTTAAGTCCACCCCAATAGACATAATATTAAATGAAGCAGTAGAAATGCCATTAAAAGTTAGAAGACAATTAATTAGCGATAAAATCATGTTCAAAGTAAAAGCAAGAAATCCTATATGCTATAATAAAATTGTGAACTTATGCGTACTAATATTAAGCAAGGCTTATTGGCAGAAAAAAAAATACACACCACTTATTTATAATAGTTTCATAAAATACCAAAAAAATCTAGACCACGTTCATCAGGCTAATATACTACCTCAGTTCTCGGTTGACTTCGAAACGTTCTTTCAAAAATTCAAAATAATAATAAACAAAAAATTAAATTCTTTACCTCAAATAGCAGTAAACCAGGAAATAAAAGCCGTTATTTCTGATAATTGGCCAAACCACATTTGCATTTATACCGACGGATCGAAAATAAGCAACTTATCAGGCAGCGCATTGTACGTTCCAAAATTCAAACATATCGCAAAGTTTAAATTACCGCCAGGCTGCTCATCCTTCACATCAGAATTATACGCTATTCTAGAAGCCTTAAAATATATTATTAAGTCGGAAAAAAGCAACTTTGTAATATTAACAGATAGCTTAAGCTCATTACAAGCAATAAATAACGTTAAAAGCATAAACAATAACAAAGTCCTATTGGACATTATTAAATTACATTACGAATCATTGAAAAATGACAAACAGATTATATTTCTATGGGTCAAGGCTCACGTAGGGATTTCAGAAAATGAAAAAGTTGATGGTTTAGCAAAAGAGGCTATATATACAGGCGAGCCAGTAAACATTTCGGTCCCCTATACTGATTTTTATTTAGCTATTAAGGAAGATAGCAGGAACTCCTGGCAACAACAATATACATTATCTCAAACAGGCCATCATTATAAATCAATATTTCCAAATATTTCACGTAAGCCATGGTTTTCAACAACAAATCTGTATAGAGATGAAGTAAAAATATATTGTAGACTTAGGTCGAATCATGGATTATGTAACAGCTATTTACATCGAATAGGGATTTCGAACTCGGCCCAATGTATAAATTGCAGAGCTCCCGAAACACTCTACCATATTATAATGGAATGTAACGCCTACGAACCCCATAGAAGAGTACTTTTAGAAGCCCTCGGCAATAGTAATATAACATACAAAGAAATATTGTCACTCAGCAGTGGGGAACAGATAGTTAGCGTTGTAAATTACTTGAAATCTATTAAGAAATTCATTTAATAGAAATTAGATTACAACTTTAACCCTGGCTGTATGGATTTATCCAATGCCAAAAAAAAAAAAAAAAAAAAAAAAAAAAAAAAAAAAAAAAAAAAAACTTAACTAATACACCTGTTTTACCACTCTTGTATACCTGCTCACTTATTAAATCAATAGTTGAGTTAAATTACTGTTATTTTATAAGCTTTCATTGATATTATTGCTAAACTAGACATATTACACACTTATATATATTATATATAGATACGTAAATAAGTTTCGGTTTCGGTTTCGGCCCGAAACTAGGTCTATGGCCGAAATTCGGTTTCGGTTTTGGTTTCGGTCGGACACTAATAGATAGTAACCGTTCACACACGCGGATGCGGTGCGGACATGTGTGGCCTGACCTTTACACAGTTAATAAAGATACAGTCAGTGCAGAAAGTATTCGAACAGTCTGAATATGTAATTTTAATCGTTTTTATAGGGTATGTTCAGAATATTTTTTAATTTAACTTACATATTACCTTTAGTTATGCCTAAAGGTCAGGCCACATATGTCCGCACCGCATCCGCATCCGCATCCGCGTGTGTGAACGGTTACTATCTATCCATCGTAAATGAATCAAATCCGTGCTGCGGTGCGGATGCTGTGCGGACATGTGTGGCCTTACCTTTATTCGACATGAATCTAATAAGAAAATTTCTTAAAAATGTAGTACATTTTAAAGAACCGTACATATTTAATTTTCATTTTATATTCGAGGTTTTTAAATATAAATTGCCTAACGTATTTTATTGTTCATAAATAAATTTACAATATTGTTTGTTTGTTTAACGTCCATTTTTATGCTACTAAGGCTAATCGGACGATGCTACAGCGGGAGTACTAAATTTTGCCTACCCAGGTATAATTAGGATAGGAATTTTTAACG
Organism: Aelia acuminata; assembly: GCA_911387785.2. Lineage (NCBI taxonomy): Eukaryota > Metazoa > Arthropoda > Insecta > Hemiptera > Pentatomidae > Aelia > Aelia acuminata. The sequence continues at coordinate 51,074,115 of OU426978.1, read as the reverse complement.
AGTGCCTGACATCGTACAGGCTCGGGACCTCCATTTTACGCCCAATCCGAGGGACGGCATAGCTAAGGATTTTTTACTCCCTTTAAAAAATCCTAGGGCCACCACGGGGCGCGATCCCGCTACCTTTAGTATTTTAGGTTGCCATGCTAACCTCTACATCACAGGTGACCCTTTATAATATTGTAACGTGAAACAAAATCATATGATTTTATCTGTTGCATTGAAAAGAGCTCAAGACTTTTTATTAAAGAAGTGAAATAACTGTTTTTGTACTTGATGTTTCGAAAATCTTCTACACCCATCTAGAATGTTCGATTAAGGACTAAATACAAAAAGAAATTCACGAGTCATAAATACTCATTCTATCGATTCCCCATTCACGGTATACTTACAAATAAGATTTAAAAAAAAAAGAACTCGACTATTGATGTAATTAGTATTTTTTAATGCCTCTTACAAAAAAAAAAAAAATCTGGTGCGTGCTCGCAACACACAACTTTCACTTACCAACTTACTTAGATTAGAAATTAATGCGTTTTGTTAATTGCCACTTCTCAAATAAACAGAACGGCTTCAATTATGAACAATGGTCTGTCATTAAAAGCGTATTCCGCAAGCGTGGTCTCAACGAGTTTTATGAGTTGACTGAATATTTTTCTTTTTTTCTCCTCTTTATGTTTTCTTAATTTTTATCATATCTCATATTTAGCCATTTCTTATTTTTAGGCGTAACGAGAGACAGTTAATTTCTCCATGTAAGCAAAAACAAAGGTACTTTATAAGAAAGAAAGAAACAAACAAAAAAGGCCCCCCCCCCCAAAAAAAAAGCCCCCTCAGAACATTTTAATAATGATAAAGCTTACCTGATATTAAAGAAAACCTAATTTTCATTCAACATGACGAATTTGATAAAAATTGTTAAAGCCGTTTTTGAGATAATCGAAAGAAAAGTAAAAATTGGAAAAAAGTCATGAAATAAAGTGCCCCCTCAGTTGGACCAATTTTGATCAAATGTTGGCTTTTACATATTTGGTATATACATACATCAAATACCCAGTTTCTTCAAAATCGTTAAAGCCGTTTTTTAGTAAATGAAAAATATGTACACGTGAAAATGATACAAAATTTATTAAGTCCCCCCTCCGGTTAATCAATTTTGATGAAATTTTTACAGTCATATCTCGGGCATATAAATAGATCAAATACTCAGTTTAATCAAAATCGTTACAGCCGTTTTTGAGAAAATCGAAAAAAACGTAAAAAGTTATTAAATAAAGTACCCCCTCCCTTTGAGAAATTTTGATGAAATTTTTGCTGTCACATCGCGGGCATATACCTACACTAAATACCCACACACACACACACACACACACACACACACACACACACACACACACACACACACACACACACACACACACACACACACACACACACACACACACACAAACACACACACACACACACACACACACACACACACACACACACACACACACACACACACACACACACACACACACACACACACTCACACACACACACACACAGACCATTTCGCGGGACTTGGTAATTTCGACTCAGGTTGCCCCAAAACGTGTATTTCCGTTGAAAACCGGAAGTCGAAATTTTTCACGATCGCAATACTTCCACTTACTATATATTTCATATATAGGTAATTGAAAGTAATATATACCTATGGAGGCTTTGGAATTATTATTATACTCAATAAGAAGTCGCTAAATGGCATTTACAAATTTATCAAAACCTGTCGATTTCTAAAGTAAATAGTTTGATAAGTGAAAGTTTTGTATTATACGCATCGCACCAGTTTTGATGGAAAATAATTATACAAAAAATAATCATTAATATTTTAATTGATATTTGGAATGCTAATTGAATGCGATTAGTTAGTCATAATATAATTTAATAAATAATTATAAGGTTAGGCAAAAACAAAAGTTGTATTTATAAGCTTTAAAACACTTTAAATTATTATCAGATATTTAATTAACAACATTTCCGTTTGTTAATTATTATTCTTGTTGAAAATTGATCAAAATATTTCGTTATAATTAGAAGAGAGAGAAATAAAACGTAACATTGTTCAAAAAATATTTTGGCCCCATCTTTTATTATTATTTTTTCCATGTAAATGTCAGAGAGTTAATAGGAAAACTGAGCTGATTCACCACAGGCTGCGAATGTCACGAAAATGCCATTCTTGACTGAAATGTCAACTTGCTAACCTTTATTTAGAGCCTTATTATCTTTCATAAAAGATATTTACTGATCATTCAAAAGTTTTTTCCTTTTTTTTTTTTTTTTTAATTTAATATCATAAATAGCGTTTGATAGATGAACAGTCAAACATTTCGTTCCTTATATTATTTATTTATGAACATGAAGAATAAATTAAACAAACCTTGAGATAGGACTTGGTTTCTGCAAATTTTTAATGAACTCTCTCTCTCTCTCTCTCTGACCACTGAGCCAGGGTATTTCGAAAACCTTTATATAATGTTATATGCCTGTATAGAAAAAACAATTGTTTGTTCATTCATTTATTGAACTTCCCTTTATGCTACTCGTGTGATGGTGCAGTGGAAGTTCTGAATATTGCCTTTCCTAGTAATTAGGAGAGGCATCTTTAACAAGTACCAGTCTCCAAACCTCAATTTCTCGTCCCCTCCGAAGTTTTTTTTACTTCCTTTAAAAAAATCCTACGGTTATCTGATGGGCTAAGAACCCGCGGTCATGAATTAAAAACATCTGGTGCGATGCGCGTAACACACAACATTCACTTACCAACCTACTTTGATCAGAAATTGACGTGTTTTGTTAAATGCCATTTCTCAAAGTAACACAATTTTCCACATTCATTTACTTATTTTTGTCTGCATTTGCTCTTTAAAGTACACTAATTTTTTTTATTATTAAATAAAAGTTTCTACTTGTGATAATTCGGCAATGCATGCATATTACTCCAAGTTGTCTGATTTTACAATTCTCTATGTAGTTGTTGAAAACTTCATATAGTTACCATGAAACAAATAATTTTCATTAAATGAACAGAACATCTTTAATTATTAAGCATTGGTCTGTCATTAAAGGCGTACTGCGCATGCGCGAGCTTAACGTATTTTATGAGTTTACAGAATTTTTCCCTTTTTTCTCCTTTATATGTTTACTTGATTTTTTTTTCATATTTAGCCATTTCTTGTAGTTAGGCGAAACGAGAGACAGATTATTTCTCCATATAAACTAAAACAAAGTCACTTTATAAGAAAACAAAAAAGGCCACTTCCCCATTTAGGCCTCCTCAGAACATTTTAATAATGATAAAGCTTAACTAATATTAAAGAATACTTGATTCTCATTGAACATGACGAGTTTAATAAAAATCGTTAAAGCTATATATCAGAAAAACGTAAAAATGAGAATAAAAGTTATGAAATAAAGTACCCCCTCCGGTCGATCAATTCTGATGAATTTTTTGCAGTCATATCTAGGGCACATGTACACATCAAATACCCAGTTTTATCAAAATGTTTTGAGCCGTTTTTGAAAAAATTGCAAAAAAACGTAAAAAGTTATTTAATTAGGTACCCCGGAGTTAATAAGTTATTTCAAACGGAGGGGTTGACCAATTTTGATGAAATTTTTGCTGTCACATCTCGGGCATGTACATACACTAAATATCCAATTTCAGGTTCTACGGTTTATAGTTCTTAAGCTAGTCTGTTCATACACACACCCACACACACAGACGATTCCGCGGGACTTGGTAATTTGGACTCTGGGGACCCCAAAACGTGTATTTCCGTTGAAAACCGGAAGTCGAAATTTTTCTCGATCGCAATACTATCCCTTACTCTCTCTATTTCATATATAGGTAAGTGAAAGTAAAAAAAATTGTGTTCCGTAGACCTATCGCTATACTACTTCTGGCCGCGGTCTATTTTAGATGTTATGTGATCATAAATAAGCCTACTCCCCAAAAGTGGTTTGATTTATTTATTTAGCTTTATTATATCCTAACTTTCGACTAGCTTGGCTCGCTCTTAAGGGGCAAATAAATCCCCATAAATAAGCCCTTTTCAGTTGAGATCGGGGCATCACCAAACTGTGATGATATATTGGACACGCCTAGAATTATCATATTTTGGATTAGAAATACATACACAGAAATAATACAATAATAATATATGTTTCCTTAATAATACAATAATAATATATATATAAATATATATTTCCCAGGACACGCCTATATCTTGCATACATATATACATACATGTATATTTGCAAACCTAAGGGTAAAGGTTAGCACATGCTCTTGCACCTGGGCTATTCATCTGAATCACTGGTACCCAATCACATTGTTGTACTACCCCTCCCCCCATCTGCTAAGATGAAAGTCTTAGGTAAGCCACCTTTAAATAATTAAATGTTTGGATATATAAAAACAAAATAAGTATTACATTGAAAACATTGTTTTAATTTACTGAATATTTTGGTGGTTCTACAACATGCTTTTAGTTTATATAAATCATGTTCCTACTGAAATTTTAAATAAGTAGGAATTTTCGTTATTTTATCTGGTCTTGCACTTGTCTTCACCCCTCCCTAAATGAATGATCAAAAAATTATTAGGGTCTCTTTACCCCTGAGTAGAAATATGACTGCTTCGTTTAAAGAAACACAATCATTTTACAAAATAAAATTATTTTGGTTATAAATACTTAAAAAAATATTCAAAGTAAGTGAATTTAGTGATTGTGTAAGTGACGTGTATTAAGTGACTTTTAAATAACTTCTTGTTTGTTCAAAAAAGAGATTTTTTGAATAACGTTAGGAATTAATGCAGTTTCACTCAATAAATGTGGCTTGCTGCAATCATTAATTATTAGATGATACGCGTGACCGTTGTAAGCTCCCATTTGATTCAGTTTTTATAATTCCAACTAACAAAGAATGAAGGAATTTTTTCAAACCTAGCGGCACCGTGCGTGTTGTTTCCTATGCATGAGAGATCCAGCGATATCCCGCATGAAATCCTTCTTTCCCGAATCACAAAAGGGTCAATCCAAGATGAAAAAGATTAAAATTAAGCTCTGCCTCGTGTTTTTCCACATAGCCCCTTTACTTAGTTTTAGAGAAGAATAATGAAAAACAGATAAGTTCTACAATGTTTATATCTATATAAATAAAGATGAAATTCTGTTTGTTTGTTTGTTTATTTGTTCTTTATAGAAATCCATACCCTTTGTCCTAAATTCTCTAAATTTCGCTCAGTGGTTCTTCGATACCAGGTGCGAACACCCGTCCACATTAAAATTGCATAGCTTCAGCCAATCTCTGGGTATAGTCTTTATTGTTATAACATTCGTCATGATCTCCCTTTACTATAGTTTTTTTTTAGGAAATCGACCGTTTGAGTCGAAAAAACGGCCTTAAAATTCATTTTATAGATTTTGAAGAGGCCAACAAGGCCCGGTATGACCATCCCTTGGCAGGCGTCGAGTTCTGGGATTTTTAAACCATATGTTTTTTTTTTTAACATTACAATACGTTTATCCACATGTATGGTAAATTCATTTTTTAAAAATGCTTCCTAAGAAGAAAGTTTCAATAGGAGTAGTGAGCTCAAAAGCTAATAAACAACGTCAAATACGAGCAGCTGAAATTCTCGACGAACATCAAAAAAGGATTGAACAACAGAGGCTTAGACAGGCAGAATCGCGGGAAACTGAGTCTGCCCAGGAATACGCTGCCACAAAGGCTTAGGCAAGCCGATTTATGAGAAGCTGAAACTGCAGGACAATATTTCTGTTTGTTTGTTCTTTATAGAAATCCATACCCTTTGTCCTAAATTCTCCAAATTTCGCTCAGTGGTTCTTTGATACCAGGTGCATATTAAAATTGCATAACTTCAGCCTATCTTCAGCTGATATTCTTTATCCTAATAAAAATCGTAATGATCTCGCTTTACAATGGTTTTTTTACGAAATCGACCGTTTCATTAGAAAAATTAAATTTCCCGGGTGAAACCGGGACATACAGCTAGTACAATATATTTTGAAAATCCTCTGAATAAAATTGTTATTTAATTGGATCTCCTTCCCGCTTTTCCCTGTTCAATTCTATTTTATACTTGTAATTATCATTAAACCATGTGTAATAATAGGATTCTATTTCATAGTTGCAAACATTAATTATTAAATACTAAAGTTAAGGAATTCGTCAAATCATCACCTATCAAACTACTATCAGGTGACCATGAAGAAATTTTAAATACTACAAAAGAAAACAAAGCCGAAACTTCTCAATGGATACTTGCTGTATTTTCCTCACAATTATAATAAAAATTGAACAAGCAAAATAATAGATCATAAATCGTTGTTGATACTGCACAAGGTCGTATGTCAATTAACAGCTTATTTTCAGGAGAAAAAATAATCATTTTATTTGCAACTAATTTTTTTAGTTTTTATGTTTGATTATCAAAAGAAACATTAAAGTTGTTATTATATTCATTTGTATAACTTTTTTTGTGTTAGAGTTTAAATTTTCCTAATAGGCTGTTGTCACTTAGGATTAATGATCAAGCGAATCCTGAAATTCGAATATTTTTTTTCTGAGCATGTTCTTCTTTTCTATTTACTGGTGACATTCTTCGTCTTTTAGGAACCTATAGCTACTCGTTTTGATTTAAAATCCAATAAATTCGCAAACTCTAAAATTTTTGACATACAACATTTTGCAGTTTCAACGACGAAATATGTTTACATAGGGTGTTCATAATAAGTACATACCTAAAGGAAATAAAGAAAAAAAAATCTTGATAAAAAGTTCCTAGAAAGTTATGGAATATTTGTCTCTCTTTTGGATTAATAGCAGTTTTGTTATATTCAATTAATTTGATGAAAATCTCTAATAGAGTTTAAATAAAAGGACACAGAAACCTTTTGTTTTTAATATACGAAAGAAAACTAAATGTTTTTTGACGACTTTTAGTTTGTAAAGACAGTTGGATTAAGTGTTTGATTATATTCATTTTTATATGTAAATAATAACGATGAAATTTCAAATGAACGTGTTGTACGGCTCAGAAGATCCTAAAACAAACTTCTTCCTAAACGAACGGGCACGGTTGGGTATTCCTAATATATGCGGAGGACCTGGGTTCGATTCCCGGCCGTGGTCGATTCTTTTATCTTCTAATTAAATAGTTTAAAAATTATATCTTAATTGTCTAACCAACGACCATGAATAAATAATACGACTATATTGCTTTGCCACATCTGGACAATAAGAATACATGGGCAACATGGGTGTAACCCTTCCACCTTCAGGTTTCATCTTCACCTATAACATCTAGAGTCTGATAGTCGCAGCCAATCTTAGGGAGGACTCAAGGTTATGAATATATTTTATGTTTATAATTATTTTGTCCGCAAGAGAAGATTATCATTTACTCTGTTATGAAAGATGTAGCCAGCCCTATTTGGTTTTTATTAAAGTAAGTCCGCTTTGTAAGAAATAATCCAGGCAACCGTTATTAGAAATAAATTAGGCAAACCTTTGAAACTGTGATCAGTCGAAGGATGATGGAAAAAAATATAATAGAGTTGTTGAGGTTCAGTTAAAGAAATGATAGCCATAGAAAATTATAAAAATTTCGTAATAAAAAAAAAAAATCAGACGTACTAAATCTCAAAATGTGTTATTAATCCATTGCTGCAAAGTATAAGTGGATGAGTGTTTTTAAGACCAGTCAAGTTTACGCATTTTTTATTTTATTAGTTTTATAAGTACTCTTTGAAACCGTAAGTATTTTCTTTATTTAAATATCCTCTCCCGGTTATCAACAAGAGTGTTGAAGCACCTACCCAATGGTCTCACATTCAGGAGGGGAGGCTCGTATCGCGTTTTTAAGGGGGCCTCAAAAATATATCCGCCATGGTTTTCGAATGGTCTTGCTACGCCACTGATTAAATAATAACAAAAAGTATCATTTAAAAAAAAATAAAGAAACAATGGCAGTCAATCTTCCATTGTGTTTAAACAGTTCCTCTATGACTACACAATGACTAGTTTGAAGTGTATTCAATGCTATTATAATACTTATTAATAAAACATATAATTTAACTCAAGATTAGTATCTGGAATTCTCAATTAAAACTTCCTGTGTGTAGATAATTGTTTTATAAATGAAAATGGAAAGTTTCACCTAATTTGACCCTTTTAGTATAATTATTACTTCATCCTAAGAAGTGTTAGGTATCCTCTGAAACGTTTAAATTATATACGACGCAAGGAAAATTCCCCTTCGCTTCTCCTTCGAAGGTAGTTGAGTCCAAGAAGTTGCTTTCAAAATAAGTAATTTCTAATTGGTCGTTGTTAATATAATGATTTGCTTCATCTATATCTGATATAACATATAATTTGTGGGATTTACTTTTACCCCTTGGAATTTACTCTTAGCCCTTGATAGGATTTCCGTTTAATTCCGATTTAAGGATTTGTTAATTGATTTTGGTTTGGACCTGATTACTTAATTACACGAATAGTTTAAACCAAGTTATTCCTTTCTTTTTTATTATTTAATTTGCTAGGAAATTTAGTTATCTTACACCAGGAGTATTTTCTTAATCGAATAAAAATTAAAGGTAATTCCGAGTTCTAAATGTAGTCTCATTAAATATTTCAAAATAAAAACTATACAAATAGAACGAGAAGAAAGTGCCGAAAATGTTTATGGGTCCTATTACTATGCTTTGAGCTCACCTTATTTTTTCTACAAGATTTTCTTTGGGTATTAAATTAGGGATGAAAAACAGACTGCCTCCTAATATTTTTCTTTTTATTTAATTTCGGTACATTCATATTTCCTTACTAATATATTACATTATGAGTCACAGATGTGTTTTATGTATTCTCGCCATTTACCTTTGGTTTATAAGGCGATTTGTAATAATTTGAGTCAACATTCGGCGCTCGTCTGAATTTTATTTCAAGCATTCTTATTATATATTTTATTTGAACCATAAAGTTTGTATTATGCTCTACTTCTCGCATATAAATGTTAAGGAATCATCATTCACTCGAAGGTGTTACAGTACCTAGGACTAGAAAAGCTCCAACGTCTACCAAGACTATTGATTATAGAAGGCTTTTCCAAATATCAGACCAGATCTCTCATCATTTCCGCCTAGCTAGGGCTCGACAAAAGAACATTCACTTCCCACATTGCATCGGGCCCAGCAGCGATTGGAATACAAAAGGGCCCAAGGAGTAGTTAAAATTGTGAACAAAGAGGAAGTAACATTTTTTTATTATCTTTCTTTTATATATATATTGTAACACTTATGTGGGTAACAAATATTTATTTAACAGAAATATACAGTTATCACAACGCCAAAGAAATATTATAACTTAAACAATTGAGCAGGTTACAAAAATGATAACTTTATAAAACACACAATCATATGACTTAAGCAACACAGTCAAGGCACAGACTTATATTAACTCGTTCAGTCATAGCGCCTTATATATAATCTTAAATAGTCCGGCCTGGAATATTCCAGAACAATGTGGGCAGTTCTACGCCATCACAGAAAGATCTAGACACAAACAGTTTGTTCCAACCGCATATTTTGTTTCAACAAACGGTCCGGGAGTTTACGCCATATGTTTTTTTTATTTGCTTATCGACTTATTGTTATACTGCCCCCTCCTTAGAGACATTCCTCCTGGATGTCTTCCTTTTCATGCGTGTCTGCTCCCTAGGTCGAACGAAAGGTCTCTTCCGTAATCCGCTGCACCTGTTCTTCTTCGTGGTTCCTTGCATATGGCGCCAAGCGATTGTAATGGACGATCACAGGCCTTCCTATGGGACACTTGGAGATCCTGTAGATCACATCGTTGATGCGCTTCTTTATCACGTAGGGTCCCTCCCAGTTCTTCTGCAACTTTGGGCAGAATCCTCTCTTTCTTCTAGGGTTATAGAGCCAAACGAGGTCCCCATCTTGGTACCCGCCCTGATCGGCTTTACTATCGTAGTGTCTCTTCATCCGGTCGCTGGCGAGGCGAAGATTCTTGCGAACTAGCTCGTGCGTGTATTCATTCTCTTCTGGAGTCCGGATACATAGTCTTGCCCGGATACATCCACTGTATCCGCTGGCGTCTGTATCGAGGATGTATCTGCCTCCTGGAACCGGGTAACCCAATATTGGAGCCGAGTTTAACCGTTCCTTCAAGGCATCAAACGCTTCTTGACACTTGTTATTCCAGCTAAAGGGTCTACCTTCTTCAGTCAATCGACTCAGGGGCTTCGCAATGTCCCCGAACTTTCTTACATAACGGCGGTAGTAGGAACAAAGGCCCAGGAAACTTCGAACCTGCTGTTTATTGACAGGGATAGGCCATTGCTGGACTACCTGAATTTTTGCTGGGTCCACCGCTACTCCTTCTCCACTGACGATGTGTCCTAAATAGGCGATCTTCGTATATAATTATACAATATAATTATATTTTTATATATCATTTCGTAATAGTTCACACACACATGTATATATTTTTTTCGAATGATTTATATTTGTGTTATATTTATTTTACTTTTAAATTTTTTATTAATCATTTTCGTATGTTACTTCTCAGAGTTGTTTTCTTTTTCGGCATATTTAAATATTTTATTAATCCATTTCATATTTATGTTACATTTCATATTCATATAATCATTTGTAGTATATGTATGATCAATAGTTGATCAAATTCAATGACTAAAAGCAATCAATTTTATAATTACTTTCCCACCCATAGACTTTAAGAAAGTTAAGACGAAGAGGTAATTTATTTTAACTCAAAAACTATCTAATTCTATAATTTTATGAAAAATGATCTACAATTATCAGTCGAATTACAGTGGATAAAATATTATAAACATCATTTAGTTCATTTTTTCTTATAATGAGCAATAGTGCTGAACAAAACATTGTTCTCAACATTTAATGGGTATATTTATAATATTCTGATATTATTTTTTTTTTTTTAATGCAAGGAATATAAGTCTTTTTGGTAGAGCTATCGATATAATACGATCGTCCTTACGGTCGTGGCCTTAACGATAACTTATTATTAACAGTTTATTATTTACAATTTTTAAATTATTTTATCTTCTAATAAAATAATTTAAAAATTATAAATTAAATATTTAACCCAAAGACCATAAATTAATACATCATTTATTATTTATAATTACTTAAGGATAACTTATTATTAACAGTTTAGGGAGTATATGTGACCGACGACTCCTTATGCGTCCAATTTGTTGAAAAGAAGTTTGATCAGCTTTATCCGAACCCAGCTTTCGCCTCACCCTCGCTCTTCAGAGAGGAATAAACCCCAACTCTTCAGTTGAAGTTTCGTTAAAGGCGCCACATTGACCACGCCTAGAAGTAGCTTAACTTTTATGGATATGCATTGTTATTGCATAATTTACATTCTTTTTTTTATATAAAGGATGTGAATTCTCGAAAGCTGGAAGCAAACGACATTTCCATTTAATCGTGAGTGCCGTTTTTTTGCTTCATTCTACGAAACAGAACATCTACACATTGCATTTACTAATGGTTTCTACTAAAACTCTTAGGGCCGTATTTATGAACGATCCTTAGGAACGCGATACTAAAGGCTTCCTTAAAATGCACACCTTTAGCTAACCTTAACACAATTTTCATTTTATAAACGTTCCTTTAAGCTTTTTTATCTTAAGGACGCCTTAGATCCTAAGGTGTTCCTATAAATTTGATTTGCTTTCCTTCCTTAGTGCTAAGGTAGGTGATTAGCTACCTTTAGCTTCTCCTTAACTTTTTAATAATAGAAATAAAAACAGAAAACAAATATCAGGACTTAAATACTTATTAAAAAGAACCATTTATTAAGAACAAAACGACTTTTTGGAATTCTTACTTTATTTAAATGAGGTATAAACAGCAAAGGCGGTAAAATATTATTGCCCTTTTTAAGGGAAATAAAAATTTTAATCTTTGTGAAATATTTTTCTTTTTTCTCCTTTATATATTTATTAAATGTTTTCATATGTAGCCATTCATATTACTAGGCATAATGAGAGACAGATGATTTCTTCATATAAGCAAAATCAAAACAAAAGATGTATTATTTTTAACCGACTTCGAAAGAGGAGGTTACCTACTCAATTCGATACGTATGTGCCTTTTTTTTTTTTTTTTTCTATGTATGTCCACCGATTACTCCGAGATGGGTGGACCAATTGGAAGGAAACCTTTTGCATCTTGTATAGTATTTTCCCAATGTGGTCCCATTAATACCTTTTTTGGGTTCTTAATTTATTAAAGAAGTTATTGGGAAAAACATGAAAATAATTATTTAATTATCGCTCAAAATATTTACTTACTTGTAAAACATATGGCATATATATCATAAGGTATGCTCCAACAAACTATTAAAACACGTTGATAAATAACAACAAACTGATCATGTACTATCTCCGCTTTTTTTATTTTAAATTTGATTGGTGGATTTCAAGCAATGCTCAATAATGTTTTAATGGTCGATGAATTGGTTGGGAAAACAAGCCAATCAAATTCAGAATTAAAAGAGTGGGGGAGAACATGTGAAGTGTCTTAGTTATTGTCGTGGTTTAAGTGCTTGTTGGAACAAACTTTATATATAACCTTAAATAAATCAACAATATATTTTAATAATGATATATAATATCAGTGGAATAGCGCTGTCGTTTTCTGAAAAATGAAACACTTCTTTATGGTTCAGGCAAAGTTATTGTAGTTTCGACCCTGTTCCTGGAAATTTTGCCAAGAAATAAAACTCAAGAACATTTTTTTGGGTTGCTTGAATGATTTTGTTTATAGATTTAAGAAGATTAAAGCACATTAAACACCGATAACAGTAAAAAATGCTAAATGAATGTCTAAAGGACGGATGGACAGCATAATCATAAAACCACAAATTCATAGAATTTAAAGAAAGGTCGAGCATTAAGCCCTTTTTAAAAGAGATTCGTAAAATCGTAGCCCTTATTGTTTTAAATTAGATTTTGATTTCCGACTTCCACTCGCTATGCACATTAAAAAGGAATGCAATGCTTCCTGGAAAAGCTCTTTTTCAGTCGATTTAGATGCCTTAACAAAGGATTCAGAGGCACCTCTGTCAGCTTCCGGATACACTCGATCACTGTCGGATATTAATATACAATTTAATCATAAAATCATGTGCGGATTCTTCACTCTGGAGTGACACTTTTGTTATGTTATCCAGATTACTATTATCGGTTTTTAATTATAATTCTGCAACTATTGAGGTGTTTAGATGAAAATGGCTGTTAGTGCCAAATTATTGATTTTGAGATAACAAATAACTATTAACTAAGCTTAAATTTAGTTTGAAAATTAAGTAAAATAGTATGGATATGACCATAATATGGGCTTATTATTATTCCAGTCATAAAATAAATACGTCTCGCTAAAAAATTTTAATATTATTTTCTTCCATCTCCAATTCCATCTATGATGGTGAATTGTCTATTTTTTTTCTTTAAGTTACGATAACGTCCCTAGGGTGGCACTCGATAAGAGAGTCTAGAGACGAAAATATTAAAGATAGTCATTTGTCAAGAATTGTTTCCATTTCGGGGCAGTAGTCTTGAGTAGTTTTCTATATATGCTTGAATTTTGTTTTTATTCTTTCTAACATGTTGATTTCTAATCAATATATATTATAAAGCAAAGTGTACAATGGGAGTGCCGCTAAAACTCAAAAACGGTAGGTAAGATCTAGAAAATTATATCGTACGTTGAAGCTCAACGATGTCCCAGCAAACAAAATTACTATTCAAGTAAATATAAGTATATCCAGAAATAAGTTTAGTACGGAATTTTATGGTGAATGCGGGTCTAACAAGTAGGTATGTATGCAAGTCTTATTTCAATAATCGGTAGCTAAATACGAACAATATATTTAATAAAATAATCACAAAATTTGCAAGAGAGTTGCCAAATATTACGATTTAAGCGGGAAATTTTTTTAGACGGTTTTCACCGTGTTTTGTAAAGTATCTTAGCTCGAAAATAATTTTTTTTCGCTCGAATAAAAATTTTAATTTTTTAAACCTAAAATCAGCGGGTTATGTGAGGTAACATACAAAGTTTTCGGCAGTTTTTATGTCACTGAATCAAATGAAACAGTTCAAATGACAATTGGAAAATCTCATTGATTACATTTTCTATAAATAATAGAGGCTTAAGAACCCCAAGGTTCGATGCCGACATTACAACTCGCTCCCTGCACACCTCTATTCACCGACCGCCATCCAGAACCAACTTCGACACATCTGCTTTCGCGCAATCCTCCCTCTTACGTCTCGGCCTACCCCTCGGAGGTTTCCCATTTGGTACGGCGCTTATTAATCCCTATTAATAGCGCCCATTTTATTTACCTCGCTGCTTTCACCTCAATTATATTAACCGCGTAGAGTTTCCTCACTTCATCGTTGTGTAAGCGTCTGAATTCTCCGGTTTGTTCATCCTTCTTCGGTCCAAATATTCTACGCAGTACTTTATTTTCAAAAACCCTAAGCCGTTTCACATCCCTTAATGTCAACGGCCACCATCCGAAAAGAATCGTGATTACATTTTCTATATTGGCATTAATTTATTATTACAAATATACAGAATAGGTACTATGTATGCATATTTTGCTGTATGAGCTACATGTCAGGTGCAGTGAATAAAAAAAAAAAGAATAAGACGGGGAGACGGCTATAAAATGGAAAAAGGAAATGGGATAGTGATAGCGTCCCGTTTTAGAATATGATTGATATGTCTGAATTTACAAATAGAAAAGCAGAAAAAATCGAAGATCCTACGAGAAATATAAAAGATTTTATGAACCGCGGTTTTCATTAAAGAAGTATATAAAAATAGTCATGAAAAAGTAAATATAAGATTGCAAACATGAACAAATGGATATTCAAATGGTAATTATTTCCAAGTACAAGATTTCCACTTATTTCTGATTGTTATATATTTATTCTATTTAACAATTTGTTAGTTATGACATCATACAACCGCGAAACCAATTTTTTTCATTAAACTGTATTGTAAGTAATATATTTGTTATAAGTAACATATAATATATCTATCACGCAATTCCCTAAGTGAAGCCGGGTACCCCAGATAGTGAATAAATAAACTTTTCAGTTAGTGCTATTCTTTTTTAGCGATTTAATTCATAAATTCTAGCACTTATTCAAGAGCTTATACCTGAATCTATTTTTACGATTTTTTCTGTCGGTTTCAATTCAAAGAAAATAAACCCTGGAAATCCTACAGAAACGAGATTGCAAAAGATGGACGTGAATTGGCTGTAGAGCTCTGACGAAAGTCATTTGAATAATCCGCCAACTGTTCTGACCCTTCTCGCAAACAGGATTCGGCTAAAAAGTTCAAGGAGAAAACTCCTAAAGAGGAACAAAGGGGAGATTCTGATTTAAAAGGAGAGGAAACTTTGGGGTAAAATTGTAAAGTATAAGTTTAATCGAGAACAAAAGGTGTATTAAATTTAATAAGAGATCTTCAATATTAAATTATTTATGGGGTAACTAAGTTTTATATTAATAAGAAATATGAACA
Source organism: Aelia acuminata (assembly GCA_911387785.2). Taxonomy (NCBI): domain Eukaryota; kingdom Metazoa; phylum Arthropoda; class Insecta; order Hemiptera; family Pentatomidae; genus Aelia; species Aelia acuminata. The sequence goes on along the minus strand of OU426978.1, from coordinate 51,058,423 downwards.
AATAGTATAATATCAATAATTACGGGAAATATTAATATATTAATTTTTTTATTATATTTAGGTTCAATTTTATTATCATTTAGTATCAATCTTCCTTTTTTACTTTCACTTACCTATATATGAAATAGATAGTAAGGGAAAGTATGGCGATCGTGAAAAATTTCGACGCAATGTGATAGTCAAAATTTCATCAAAATTGATCATTAGAGGGGTCACTTTACTTAATAAATTTTGCCTCATTTTCACATGTTTATTTTATTTACTCAAAAACAGCTTCAAAGATTTTGATAAAACTGGGAATTTTATGTACGTATTTGCCAAAGATGTGACAGCCAAAATTTCATCAAAATTGGTCAAACGAATGGGGCACTTTATTTAATAAATTTTGTCCCATTTTCACGTGTTGATTTTTAGTTACTCAAAAAAGGCTTTAATTGTTTTGATGCCCGCGAATTGATAGCCTAAATTTCATTTCCTGTATTATCACTGATTAAAATAAAAACGTTTATTTAACAATTAAAAAGAATTATTTTTCTTTAGAGAGTAGAGAGGGAGTGCTCAAATTATTATTGATATTATTTAAGATAATTTTTTATAATTATATTTTTGTTTATGTTTCGCGGTGTTTCCATATCCTCACCCAGTTTTTCAGTCATTACTTGACACCTGTTTTAGTTTTTCTTAAATTATTATAATCTAAATTCTTTATTTTACATAATTTCTTCAACCAGGTACAAATGAAATTTTTTCTGGTTATTTATTTATTTTTTTGAAAGCAGTATCATAAATTTACGGGAGACTCCAAAACCAAGACGAGAAAGATAGAGAAAAGAAGAGCTTTTAAATTAAGATAAAATTTTCATAAATATAAAATAAATAAGCGTTAGTAATATAAATAGTTTCTCCGTTAGAATTAATGAATATTTTTCATGTGGAAGGAGATTAGAACTCACAAGGAGAGCCCCTCACGGATCTTGATGAAAAGTTTTTTGAAGGTACCTGGTCGATACATTAGACACGTATTTTACCGTTCACGCCAACGGGCCCTAGAGAATAGTAAAAAAACTAAAATACTATTATGCTACATTATTTTCTCTCTCTATTAGAAAACAAAAATGATCTCGACATAATACTTGTACCATTTTTTATTTTGGTGGTAGCACAATACGAGTGTAATATTTTTGATCAGCAGTCACCAAAATAATTTCCTCTAGATCCGTGAAAGACTGACCATCTCCTTTCCTTGTCAGTTTATTCCACTTATTCCAAATCCGGATCATTCAGATTGTTGTGAAATTCATATTTCTATTGGCACGGGTTTTGTTCCACTTTATTCTAAACACTCATTCCTCTGAAAAAATATGCCAAATTTTATTCAATTCCGATCAGTTGTTTCAGATTTTATGATCATGTAAACTTTTAAGAACTTTAAACAGCAAAAGATGAGTTTGAATATCTATAATAGAGAGTAGAGCTTATAAAAAATTTGTTCATTTATATTATATTTTATGCTGAATCAGATGATAGGGTAAACCATACAGTCATTGGCACTCAGTACAGTTATTGGCACCCCAACTTTAACTTAAAGAAATAGGTAAACAAGTCCTAATTTTATTACACGATGTACATGAGTTTAATGTGTGAAGGGCCCTCTAAGTCATCTATGAAGTAAGACTTTAACAAACTGACCATAGGGAAGATTACACAATTAAATCCACAGGGTGCCAATAACTAGATTTGGCACTTTTAACAATATATATTGCCATATTGTAAAACTATTGAACTTTTGACACAAAAAAACCTCTTGAGTTTTTATCAGGATAGTAATGAGGAGCTATAGGAAGTTTCTATTTGATCCCATTATAAAAAGTATTTTTTTTTAAATTTAACCACAGAAATGTAGTCTTAAGAGCGCCAATGACTGTACGGTTTACCCTACCATAAGTATTAGCATTAATATTTTTTTCATCAGGAAATATGTAATCGTTAACATATATGTTATTTAAAAGTTGTAATACAGACATCGAAAAATATCCTCAACATAAGTCACTTCCTAAGAACCCTAATCTACTAAATAAGGATGCAATTCTCTATCAGATGATGAATGAATATTGGTGGGCTTTATTTTATAATAATATTAGTTTATAGAGTTTTATTTCATTTTAACATAACAAAAAATTACTAAAAAAAAAGCTCTTAATTTAATTACCTATTGAATTATATAAAATATTAGTGGGCTTCTGAGTTTAAAGAGCTCTATAACATTTTAAATATTAGTAAAATAAATGAGCTTAGAAGCTTATAAACATAACGTCAGTGACTTTCATTTCATTTCATTCCATCATTTCCATTCCTGACATGCCATTATTTCCACTATCATCTCATTTGCTGATTATCATCTTACGGGTGCAAATAAAGAAAAAATAAAGATATTTTAACACTTAAGTGGGTTAAACAACTCTTATTCAAACGAAAATACCAATTTTCAATTATGTAACACAGTAATAACCATACGACTTGAGCTTCAGAACAAGACTAACTCTCCAGTCCAACGCTATTTAAATATGGTCGTAAGGAGAACAATCTAGAACCTTCGAGGCCAACGTAGATGGTACTCGAACATCTTACATACAGTTTGTTCCAAATTTTAGTTCGTTCCAAGAAAAGGTCTAGAACTATTCTAAACCATATGCTTTGGCGTTTTGTTCAATATTTTATTATAATATTATTTTTTATACTGGTTATAACTCTGTAAGCTTTTCCGAGTTTATCCTCTTTTTTCCCTTTAATAATTTCGCACTAAATATTCCTTAGCAGGTTCTGATCATCTGGTCAACGTATTCTGATGATTATATTTATTTTGGTTTAGTTTTTTTTTTTTTTTGTTGATTTGTTAGGGTAAACGCTTGAGTTGTCAGGTAAACCTTTAAATAGACTCCTTCGATCTGTTAAGTTCGTGCGTATAATGTGATTTGTGGCCAAACAGTTAGAGGGAAATTCTAGGGAATGAATAATGTAGTAATTTATAAGAGTATTTCTGTTAATCAATACGTGAACAATATAATCGAAACGAACTCAATTTTTAGTTCCTAAAGATGATCATTTACCAAACCTAATTTTATTTTTAGATTATTGAACTCAATAACTACTAATTAATTAAGTTAATTTTTCCAGCGAGAGTAGAAACGTTTTTTTGTCCTCTTCTTTGCATTTTCTGAGGTCAGATGGTCCGGAACTAATTTAGGTGATAATTTTCATCACTACTAACCTCTAGTTTACTATCCATAAACTTTTTTTAAACTAAACTAGTTATATCCTTATGTTTGAAAGTGTTTGTAGTAATTTATATTTTATTTTTTTAATAAATATTCGCATCTAAAGAGTTACGCCAAAAGTGTAGGTAGAAATTTTTCTTTTGATTTACTTTCATGTAAAACGGTTTTCCAAAATTTAAGAGGAAATACGTTCTTTAATATATTAATTCACTCGGTCCAACGGACATTCGGCTACGACATATTCGTTGAAGGGAGGTTGTTTCATGATAAAATGGAGGGGACGCGGTCAGTTCACTGCCGGTAGTAAAAAAGTGTATTACCAAATAGTAAAAGGTATGTCGTAAACTAACATTACATCTGGCCCTGATATAACTTTGTTGCTCGGATGTACCAGGTTTACCTTGCTGGAAAATTGGCTATCTCTGATATTAAATTTTGTATTATCAAACTAACTTGGGAGGTTTAGTAAAAAAAATTAAATTGTTTAGCGGTCGTATTAGTTATACTTTAGTCTTCATGTTCATTATATAAACACCATTTTGGAAAGGGTGACTGAAAAATCAAATTTTGGGTTTATAGAAGGTACACGTAACGTATTTCATTATCACAGATTCAGAGAAATTTCTAAATTATTAATGAAAAAGTAGTATGCCAACAAACCAAAATATTAATTCCTACCAAGGAGCTATTTCGAAGGAATTTTAAAACAATTACTCTCATAATAGAAAATGTTTACTAGGGTTTTTGATTTATCTTGAAATGAAATAACAAATGGTTTTCTGTTCCTCTAGCGGTTTATACACGCGTATCTATCTGTTTTCGTGTTGTTATATCCATTAGACAATCAACCAATATCTTGAATCCGATTTTGTTGACATTTTAAATCAAATTTATTGACTTCTAACATTAAATTAATCTAGTTACCAATTACCATAATGTTACCTGTACCACTACAATACATGAAGGAACTCGGGTTTAGTAATGTGTTAAGAAGTACTGTTTCTTGGTCAGCCGCTTTGCAAGGTGATTAGACCGTCATGAGGCTCAACCACCAGGTTTTCCACTAGTTTTTCACTTAATGTATGAATGTTCTTAAGATGCTTGTTTTTCTTTAATTGAGTTGATTATTTTTATTTACTTAGGTATATTTTTTAAAAATAAAGTGTGAATGTGATCAATCAGCAATATTATTATGTTTGTTTCGAAATGAGACAGAATGTAATAATATCTATGAAGATATGTATTCTAAAAGAAAAAAAATAATCAGTTAAGAATACCAACTACATTGAGGCTAGTTTTTATCTCAGGAGGGCCTCTGGGCCACAGAGACGATCTATGAAAAAATATATCCTGCGTAGCCATATTGGAACTCAGGACCCTAAGCACAGCAGCTCAGTGCCTTGACCATGTTTTTAAATTCATTGGATAACAGCATAGGAATCAATACAAAGTATTAAGGGTAGGTGCAAGTATTATTATATATTGTATAAATAAGGTCCGTCAATCCAATTGAAATTAGATACTAAACATGATACAGCACGTCCAATGCAGTACTGTTCTAACTCAGAATCGCTTTTTTGTAACTTTAATCAGAATCATCTTCAATTTCCATACATGATCACTGTGAAACACCGTTTACAAACCGTGAATGTAATGATTCGTGAAATATTTTAACAATTGGATAATGCAGGCACTAGACATCAAAGGAAGAAATAAGAAGAAACGTGAATTTTCTCTCTTGAAAAATCGCTTTTCTTGAATTAGACTAGTCCTGCATTAGGGTGGAGAAATGTTAGATGATCCAAATAAGCTCAACAATTTGAAGAAAAACCTGTTCCTGCACTCTTTTCGTAATTGTAAAGTTGAGTAGAACCACTATTTCTATACATGGTAATAATTTATAGTCAGGAATTTATTCTTTTAATTGCTAACCATTGTTGAGTATTTCGCATATATCTCTCAAAAATTTCAATTCAGAGATATCTCATTTTTTTTTTTTTGGTTGACGTTAAATATTATGCTCTGATTAATTAGTATTTTGACCGCTCTTAATTGGACCAAAATATGCACCCATGACTCGATGTTAATGTTGACGAACGCTTTGCTTTTGTTTTGAATTCAAAATATATGGGAAAATTATCGATTTATCGATGAAACAATTGAATCAATTTTTTTTAGAGACACATGATGTCCATAAATTCATATTTCTGGAAAAGCAACAGAAAACAGAAAAGCAACATTATATGCCACGAGAAACACTAAAGTTTTTCTAAATTTGCACCTAGATTACTTGAAGCTTAATCTCAACTTCAACTGTTTTCTCAAACATATATCCCTTAACATTACTGAGGAATATAATAATTCTCTTGAATTATATGTTTCGGCAAGCTAGGAGCCTAAATACAAATCCAAACGAATATCAACCATTTTGGTCTTCTCTATTTTTTTTTTTTTTTTTTCAAACCGCAATTCAATTTAGTATCATAAAAAATTTGTGTGCATATTTTAATTTTTTTTTCTATAAAATTATATATCTTATATATCTAGTATTTTTTTTTAATTTACGTTACACAATAAAATAAATTTGTTTCTAAACATAAAGATACCCGATATCAATGAATGAAGCACTAGAGTTGTATAGAAAATGGATCAGGGTTTTGATAAGCTGGTACTCCTACCTATGCTGACCCTCGAGGGGAGGCTCGCCGATCTAGCGGGGTATTGGGCCCAGAAGAACAGGGCTAGACCTAAGACAGAGGGAGGCCGCGGCGATCAATTCGCTCAAGGTCGGGCCCCGCCTCGCTCCCTGTTTACATCTCCTCTCTCGCTCTCTATCCCTCTCTCTTTCTTGTCCACCATTTGTCTCTGTCTGTGCCAAGGTATGTCTCTAAGGTAATTATCTGTCCAGAAATTGCCATTGGTGTACATACAACAGTCGAAATCCCTCTTTCTTTCTTAGTTTCTTATTTCTTACAAAGAAACCCTGGGATAACGGCCTGGATAATTCAAAATAAATAAATGTTGATGGAGCTAATAAAAGTTGACTGATTCATATCACCTTAAACTTAAAGGAAAACCCATTAATCACAAGGTCTTAACGAAATAGTGTTTATGGTAGGTACATTAAATGGTTCACCATGGTTGTGGGATCAATTTGAAATTATTGTATTCCACGTTTCGGCCCACATTCCTTGAGCTGATATTCGGATGAAAATCGTGAAATACATTAATTAAAAGAAGAGAAAGATAAGTGGATACAAAAATAATGTGAAATCAGGAATCAAAATTATAACTAAATATGAACACCGAGGCTATTAATATACATTATTAGACAAATAATATGACCATTTGATATTGTAACGTAAAATATGATTTTGTCTGTTGAAAAGAGTTCTAGACCTCTTATTGGAAAAGTTACATAACTGTATTAATACATGTTCTAGATCTTATTGGAACGTTCTACACTCTACTCGAATGTCCGGTTTTGGACTAAATATAAGAAACAATAGACGAGATTTTTAGACTTGCTCTGTAAATCGAAGCATTTGATTAGTTATGTCACTGTATTGTCACTAGTAGTTTATTTCTGTATCTTTGTTATTAATTCGAGCTTTCATTGTTTGCCTGACGTTGTGAATATCGATTTTTCGTAAATAAAAATTATATCAATCCTTAGTATCACATTAGTGGGGTCAGGATGGCCGAGTGGACAAAGGCGCTTGCAATAGCTAATCAAAGTTAAGCAAGCGAGCGTGTTTAGTATTTGGATGGGTGACTATCCAATCCATTCGGGTGACCACCCGCCAATGAACGCACGAAGTCCAAGCCTACCCCTACCCACGGACGGCACCATGTGAGTGCCGTCAGCCTACTGGAGGTTACTCACACCGACCGTGCGTAGGAGTGATGTACCTTCCCCGTGTATCCCATCGAGAATCGTGATGTGGTTTTCCAGGATATCAGTAACCGCCCGGACGGTATGCTTCAGGGAAAGAAATATAGGCCCTCGGGGCCTACTGACTCTGGGCTACCATAATCCTTGGACCTAGACTAGTTTGTCACTGTCCTTGAATCCGAGAGAGCAATGCCATCGGTGGGAGGGACACTGCCAAATTGGCCCCAATGGGATTATGAAGCTAAGGGCAGTCTGCCGCTGCACCATGGTGACCCTGGCTTGCAGCAACGTGAGGTTTGAGCTACCTCTTCCAGGAGGATGTCTGTGCTCCCGCAAGCAACACAAATTTCTGTAAGAAGACCACACAGAGTGACCAAAGGTCTCATTAGGGTTAATGCGCCAACCGAAAAAAAAAAAGTATCACATTAGTGTTAGAATATAAAAAAATTTCCATATAATTATTTTCATATTATAATTGTTAAATTCATTTTTGAAAAAATATTTAACCAACGAGTCTTTGCTTTCATATCTGATATATTTCATATATCATATTTGCCTATTCATATCCTTTTTCTTTTGTTATATTCTCTTCAGCTATGCTATATTTGTTAATTCGGTCTGATTTTGTTTAAAATATTCAGCTCATATCTTTCCGGTGGGAGTCTTGAATTTTGCCTATCCAGGTTTAATTAGGATAGGGATCTTTAACGAGTACCTGACAGGATCGGGACCTCCATTTTACGTCAAAAAACCTAGGGCTACCACGGGACGCGACTTCCACCTTCAGTATTGTAGGTTGTCATGCTAACCACAATACCCCTGGTGACCCCCACAATGGCTTCATGTTTTCTGCTTTGAAATCAAGAAGAAAAAAAATGATATAAGTACTGAATTTATATCATTCATGTTTGGGCAAAAGGGCTTAAGTCATACAATTTTTTTTTGTCACGTCTTCTTAAAATTCATAATTGACTATAATTTATTCGTTATTCATAATTTATAATAGTCTCCGTTAAAGAAATATAGTTTCATTTATTATTCTGGAATAAAGAAATACAACCAGAAAGAATTTATAATGATTTTCAATAGCGTTGTAAATCGCTGTTTAAACTTCACCTTCGACGACTATAACCCCTTTGGACCAAACACCAGTGATATATTGTTTTAAATCATCAATTTTATAATATAGGTACGTTGAAGGAACATTGGCAGTAAAAAAGTTAATACCAAAATATTACTGGAAATTCAAAACATGTAGAGTAGTATCCTGTCAGTAGAAATTTAATTTATTTTATGTAACCGACTGATTGATTGGTCGATCTTATTTTATTTATTTTTTTTGCAACTACCTCTTACATTCAATGCATTTAAATATTTGAAAACTTTAGGTATTGATGACGTGGACCCAACGTCTTCAGTCTTAACTAAAGCAATGTTGAATTAAATACACAATACAAATACTTTATGGTAACAACACAGAAGTAAAAGCTTTGTATAATTTAATTACTTTCAATCTCAATTCGTTTTTAATTTAGATTAATAAATTGATGGCTTTTATTGCTGAAAAAGTTTTAAATAATGTATTGGTGTCCAAACAAGACTCTTGAAAAGTTGAAGGAAGAAATTTCACAAGATTGCTTTGAAAAATAGGTCTGTGTGGCAGGTCAAGAATTTACAAACTAAAATGCAAAATGAATGCAACTTTAGTGATTTCGTATTTAAATACACATTTTTTCTGGTTTAGTGGTTGGCTAAAGCTAACTTGTCTATCAGAACCTAAGTTGCCGTTATTTTTAGCCCTGTAGCGATTGCTTCACCTAACTTAATTTAGGGGGCAAATTGACGCAATCAGCAATTAAATAAAGATTTATTTTCTTAGTGGCATAAAATGTACTTAATTAAAACAGAACAGTAATTTCATTGCCATAAACTATCTTTCAGGACAAATAATACGTTTAAACAAAATAAAACGTAGTTTAGGATTTAACTATCGTTGAAACGCTTTTAGAATTGTTGAGTGAAGCTAAAGAGCTTGCAAGAACAATACTGGACTGCCTTATTAAGTCATCTCACTTCTCTCCCCGTAGAATATAACCACATATTAAAGTGAAACTCAAAAAGAAAGAAATTTGATCATTGCGATATGTACTTATTTATTCGGGACGAAACGATTTTATCATATTCTTAAAATCATTTGTTTGCTTTATACGCATTTAAATTATTTATTAATTACATTTTTTATAGTCATTGTTTGAATATTTTTATCTGAAGAGAAAATAATGGCCCTGGCCGGGATCGGATCCCGGTTACTGCAGAATTCTCACGGTCATCGGTATCATTAAAAAATGTTACATGAAAGGGCTACAGATTTGTAACAGCTCTACAACGGTGATGCAGAGACCAGGGGTCAAATCTCGGCCTTAGCTAATCTAGTGATTTCGCTAATTTAAAAAAAAAAATAGCCACATAAGCTAAAACCCAAACATTCTGGATGAAACATGCCTTACACAAGCGAATGCCCTAAGCGCGATAATATTACTACAGCAAAACATTTAATTAACTAAAGAAGAAAATTATTCTTACCATAACCATAAATAAACAACGAGAAATTAAGCAGTTCATCTTTTAGTCAATGGATATCCAGGATATCCACACAGTCTTACACGCAATTTACTAAAATAAACATACATTCAACAAGTAAAACTTTAAACTAACAGTAAAAGATGCTTCACTATTCCCTTCATAAAAACACAAGGAAAGAAAGAATGGCAAGACACTCGAAAATAAGAATAGTAAAGCTAATTTTACTGTCACATTCAGCAATACATCGACCATAGAAACTTCAATACAGTAAAACCGAAGATACACGACCATATTTTAGGAAAATCATATTTCGGTATATGTGACCAAATGACTTTAAACTGTTTATCAACGCCACCCATGTATAACTACAAACGCCAACGAACTAGAAACAGCTTTCCCCAACCATTACTGACAATAAAAAAATCTGGTGCGTGCGCGCAACACACAACTTTCACTTACCAACTTACTTAGATTAGAAATTGACGTGTTTTGCTAATTATCATTTCCCAAAGTCACACATTTTTCTACATTCATATCTTATTTTTGTTAATCGTTAAAGCCGTTTTTGAGTAAATAAAACAACCCGTGAAAATGATACAAAATTTATTAAGTAAAGTCCCCCCTCCGGTTAATCAATATTGATGAAATTTTTACAGTCACATCTCGGGCATATAAATACATCAAATACCAAGTTTGATCAAAATCGTTATAACCGTTTTTGAGTAAATAAAAAAAACACGTGAAAATGATACAAAATTTATTAAGTAAAGTCCCCCCTCCGGTTAATCAATTTTGATGAAATTTTTACAGTCATATTTCGGGCATATAAATCGATCAAATACTCAGTTTAATCAAAATCGTTAGAGCCGTTTTTGAGAAAATCGAAAAAACGTAAAAAGTTATTAAATAAAGTACCCCCTCCCTTTGAGCAATTTTGATGAATTTTTAGCTGTCACATCGCGGGCATATACCTACACTAAATACCCAATTTCAGGTTCCCACGGTTTATAGTTTTTGAGCTAGTCTGTTCACATACACACACACACACACACACACACACACAGACACACACACACAGACACACACACACACACACACAGACCATTACTTGGTTATTTCGACTCAGGGGGTCCCAAAACGTGTATTTCCGTTGAAAGCCGGAAGTCGAAAATTTTCACGATCGCAATACTTCCACTTACTATATATTTCATATATAGGTAAGTGAAAGTAAAAATTCATTCAAATTTGATTTTCCCAAAGTTGTATTCCATGAACGAAATAAACTTAAATGAAATATTAGGTAAATATAAAATATAAACCATAGAAAAATATAATTCTGGTGCGATGCGCGCAACACACAACATTCACTTACCAAACTTACTTGATTAAAAATCTGGTGCGTGCGCGCAACACACAACTTTCACTTACCAACTTACTTAGATTAGAATTTGACGTGTTTTGCTAATAATCATTTCCCAAAGTCACACATTTTTCTACATTCATATCTTATTTTTGTTAATCGTTAAAGCCGTTTTTGAGTAAATAAAAAAACCTGTGAAAATGATACAAAATTTATTAAGTAAAGTCCCCCCTCCCGTAGATCAATTTTGATGAAATTTTTACAGTCATATCTCGGGCATATAAATACATCAAACACCAAGTTTGATCAAAATCGTTAAAACCGTTTTTGAGTAAATAAAAAAAACATGTGAAAATGATACAAAATTTATTAAGTAAAGTCCCCCCTCCCGTAGATCAATTTTGATGAAATTTTTACAGTCATATCTCGGGCATATAAATACATCAAATACCAAGTTTGATCAAAATCGTTAAAACCGTTTTTGAGTAAATAAAAAAAAACACGTGAAAATGATACAAAATTTATTAAGTAAAGTCCCCCCTCCGGTTAATCAATTTTGATGAAATTTTTACAGTCATATTTCGGGCATATAAATCGATCAAATACTCAGTTTAATCAAAATCGTTAGAGCTGTTTTTGAGAAAATCGAAAAAAACGTAAAAAGTTATTAAATAAAGTACCCCCTCCCTTTGAGCAATTTTGATGAAATTTTTGCTGTCACATCGCGGGCATATACCTATACTAAATACCCAATTTCAGGTTCCCACGGTTTATAGTTTTTGAGCTAGTCTGTTCACATACACACACACACACACACAGACACACACACAGACCATTTCGCGGGACTTGGTTATTTCGACTCAGGGCGTCCCAAAACGTGTATTTCCGTTGAAAACCGGAAGTCGAAAATTTTCACGATCGCAATACTTCCACTTACTATATATTTCATATATAGGTAAGTGAAAGTAAAAATTGACGTGTATTGTTACTTAAATGCCATTTCTCAAAGTCACACATTTTTCCACATTCATTCACTTATTTTTGTTTTTATGTGCTCTTTAAAATACACTAAATTTTTTTTTTATTATTAAATAAAAGTTTTTACTTGTACTAAATTCGGCTATGCAAGCATAATTGGTAATCCAAGTCGTCTGATTTTATGATTCTTTATGTAATTGTTGAAAACTTCATATTGTTACCTTAACACAAATAATTTCCATTAAATAAACAGAACATATTCTATTATAAACAATCGTTTGTCATTAAAGACGTTCCGCGCTTGCGTGGGCTCAATGTGTTTTAGGAGTTGACGGAATATTTTTCTTTTATTCTCCTGTATATGATTACTTGATTTTTTTCATATTTCATATTTAGTCATTTTTTATTTTTAGGCGAAACAAGAGACAGATATTTTCTCCATATTAGCAAAAACAATGGTACTTTATAAGAAAACAAAAAAGGCCCCTTCCCCTCTCAGAATATTTTAATAATCATAAAGCTTACCTGATATTAAAGAATACTTGATTCTCATAAAACATGAGAGTTTAATCAAAATCGTTAATGCTATTTTTGAGAAAATCGAAAAAAACCTAAAAATGGGAAAGAAAGTTATGGAATAAAGTGCCCCCTACATTTGATAACTTTCGATGAAATTTTCGCTGTCATATCGCGGGCATGTACCTACATCAAATACTCAGTTTTATCAAAATCGTTAGAGCCGTTCTTGAGAAAATCGATAAAAATCGTAAAAAGTTATCAAATAAAGCACCCCCTCCGTTTGACCTGTTTCGATGAAATTTTTGCTGTTATATCGCGGGTAATATACACACCAAATACCCATTTTCAGGTTCTTACGGTTTATAGTTATTGAGCTAGTCTGTTCACACACACTCTTATGCATTTCCACGCCTCAATTATTTTACAAAAGGTAAACAAACAATTAAAATTGAAGCTAGTAACAACGTTACGAACCAGTAACTACATGTGACAAATCAGTGAACTTATGCTTCGATATTCAAGGCAGTACCAAGTGTCATGGCCGCAACTGCAGTTCTATGTTTTCATCGCTCTGTAATTGTTCCCTTGTCAACTGGTTATTACTGCGAATTGTGTTTTAAAACTCAGTTAACAGTGACTTTATAAACAGTTAAACATTTTTTCAATCACAACTAGTGAGGTGAGTGACTATTATAAATATTATAAACTTGTGAATTACGTACATCAGCCTTTAAGGTGCCGGTAATTCCCCCTAGCAGGTCTTATCGTAGTTAAGTTAATACGAGGCGTGGGCTTGTGTACTAACAGATTCTCTTCGGCCGTCTCGAGTTCGAATCCAAAACATTATAAGATATCTTTTTTTTTTTTTTTCTCTCTCTCTTTCTTTTACTTTAATTTACTTCTTATTTTTTTTTTCTTCTTCAAAAGACTCTTTAGTTTATTATTAAAATGTTCAGAAATGTTTAATTTAGTAATTGTATATAGTTTGGTTTTAAGAAATTTTGTATATAGTATTTTTTTTTCTCTCATTTAACAATTAGTTAAATTATAAATAGGTATTTTTCTTTTTCTTTTACATTATTAAATTAATTATGTCAAATATGGATTTGGACGAACACTACACTGGTGAGGAAACGGAAGAAGAAACCCAATATTCTGAAGTCAGCGAGACGGACTCGCAGTATTTAAAAAGACGCACGCTCCAAAAACGTCAGCGTAACTCCGCCCCCGGGTCGGCGGGCACTCACCCAATAAGAAAAAATCTAAGGCGGCCAAAGCGAAGCAGTCACGTGAGAAAAATAACTCGCAAACAGTAACTCGCAGTAAAACCACTGCAGCCAATGAATCGAAACCTACACCATCAAATAACTCAAGCAGTAATAATTCTAATACCAACAGCAACCCATCAAACAAAACTCCGGAGCCTCAAGGAATTTCAGATCCGGAACCACCGCCAATTTTTGTCACTAAAATCGATAATTTTATGTCCTTCGGTGAAGAAATAGCTGGATTGATTGGACAACCAAATTTTAGGTGTTTTGCCAGAGTAAACTCTAAAGAAAACCACAAAAAACTAATAAGCCATCTTTCTGCCAATAATTACGATTTTCACTGTTATCAGTTACGAGAAGAAAAGGCATACAGAGTGGTATTGAGAGGTCTCCACTCATCTACTCCCACCTCTATCATCAAAAGTGGATTAGAGGAAATAGGGCACAATGTGAGGCATATTTCCTCCGTTCTGCACCCTATAGACAAATATCCACTACCATTGTTTTTTGTGGACCTAGAGCCAGCCCGACATAATTCTGAAATATTCCAAGTTAAGAGGCTGGTATATTCAACTGTTAGATTCGAGCAACCAAGCAGAAACCTTTAATAGTTCAGTGTAATAAATGTCAAAACTTAGGACACACTAAAGCTTATTGCCATCACCAAGCCAGGTGCGTTAAATGTGCCGGCCCTCATGCATCAGAGACTTGCCAAAAGCCGCTAGATCAGCCACCCAAATGTGCTCTTTGTGGTGAAGAACACCCGGCAAACTACAAAGGCTGCATAGTATATAAAAAGCTTTATAAGCAGAGAGCCCATAACAATTCACTAAGGAATCAAGGTCTGCAAAACTTCGAAAAGGTTCCAGAAATTGAGAATCTTGAAACATTTCCGGAACTACCGACAAGTTCTCGTCTCAGTCAACAAGCACCACCTACTCCACCTATTCCTGCAGCTACGGACCAGCCTCAGCACGACTTCTGGAAATCAAACGCCATCAACAGTCACATCACCAAATCATGAAACCAACAGGCACATCATCAGGCGCTTAGGACTTCCCAATCCAAGCCCAAGACCTCCAATCCTCAGTCTCAACGTAAGCCAATCCCTACCTATCAATTACCTTTACGAGTTAAACTACCACCAGAAAATCCTCATCCTGCTTCACCACGTCCTAATATCCAAACTAATCCCCAATCAGATGTACCTTTAAGAGCAAACCCACCTCCTCCTACACAACGACGGTCCCAGCCCTCAGCCATCAATACAAACTCCACACCGCAACCATTTAACCTGCAACAAAATCCCACCGACATCAACTCTATCCTTACCACCTTCCTACTAGAGCTCCAAAATACCATCAAACCCCTGATCACTCTCCTAACCAGACTCCTTTCTGAAATTCCGTTTAATTTCCCACGATGAGCACAAAGCCCCTAGCTGTCGTTCTTTGGAATGCTAACGGACTACATAACCACCGAGACGAACTTGACCTATTTTTACATAATAACCAAATGAAATTGCCCTCTTAACTGAAACTCACTTCACACAACGGTCACATTTTTACATACGGGACTACATCACTTATAGATCAGACCACCCAGATAACACTTCCCACGCCGGTTCCTGCATCCTTATCCATAAATCCATACCCCATTCTTTTATTCCTTCCACTCCAACTGATGCCATTCAATCAACCTCAATAACCATTCCAACTCGTCCTTTTCATCTAACGTTCTCAGCTATATACTGTCCTCCTGATGATCCCCTCAGCTTTAATCTTCTTGATTCCTTATTTAAATCCTCGGACCGCGCTTCCTTGCTGGAGGAGACTACAATGCTAAACACCAACGATGGGGTTGTAGAACATCCAACTCACGAGGTAACATCCTTACTCAAGTCACATCCAGCAATAGTTATTCTGCCCTCTCACCCATGAGTCCTACCTATTGGCCCACATCCCTCAAAAAGCGTCCCGATATCCTTGATATCTTTATTTCCTCCCAGATTTCCCCCTCCCAAGCTGCAATAAAATCCCTAAATGACCTTTCATCAGATCATAGTCCAGTTTTGCTTTATTTACATTCAAAGTTCGCTCCTAAACCTGCCCCTCCTTCATTGATTACTGGACGTGTTGACTGGGACAATTTTCGAGATGATTTGGAAATAAAATTAGATCTGAACATTCCACTCAAGACAAAACAAGATATAAATAATGCCATAGAAAAACTTACAACCTCAATTTCAAGCAGTATAACCGATAACACCTCACCCAATAAAATCAATAACTCACAACATACTAACCTGCCACAGCACATTCGTATCTTATTAAGAGAAAAACGTAGAGCAAGATCGAAGTGGCATAGGACAAGATACCCATCAGATAAATCGTACTACAATAAACTTACCAATAGACTAAAATCAGAACTAAAAAACTTCAAAATTCAAAATTTAAATAACTTCACCGAAAACCTCAATACTACTGACAAATCCTTGTGGAATACCACTAAAAAGCTCCTAAAATCCAAGGACTGTAATTATCCACTCCTCACTGAATCCCAAACCTGGACAAGATCCGACGAAGAAAAATCCCAACTATTCGGCGAGCACCTGTTCAAAACTTTTAATCCACATCCTGATATCCTAAATCCTATTCACCTTGAATGTATTGAAGCAGAATTGGACACTCCACTCCAATTGACCCTCCCACCTAAAGCATTTCATCCATCAGAAGTATCCAACATCATCAAAAAATTACCTTCCTGCAAAGCTCCTGGACACGATCTCATTAACTCCCGAATCCTAAAGCTTCTCCCCAGAAAAGCTATATTATTCCTTACCTACATATATAACGCTGTACTCCGAACCACATATTTCCCTGATCCATGGAAACTAGCTGTTGTTAAAATGATTCCCAAACCCAAGAAGCCACCAGAATGTCCATCCTCTTACCGTCCTATTTCCCTATTACCCATCATGGGTAAAATCCTTGAAAAACTCATTCTCAAGCGTCTTTACCCCATCCTAGACTCAAACCACATAATCCCAGATCACCAGTTTGGATTCCGAACATCCCACTCCTCGATCCAGCAATGCCATCGTGTAGTTGACGTTGTCTGGTCTGCATTGGAGCGCGGAATACTGAGTACGCGGAGTACTGGAGTCTTTCTCGATGTAGAACAAGCATTTGATCGAGTTTGGCACCCGGGATTGCTGTACAAAATCCGTAAATTCCTTCCTCCTACCTACTTTCTCATTATCCGTTCCTACCTCTCAGACAGGTGTTCCTCAAGGCAGTATCCTCGGTCCCATCCTCTACACAGTTTATACAGCTGACATTCCAACCTATCCCAACACTGTTATCACCACATACGCCGATCACACAGCTGTGCTAGCAGTTAATAATGACCCAGACATTGCATCCCAAACTCTCCAATCTCACATCACAACCCTTGAAGAATAGTGTCAGAAATGGAGAATCAAAATCAATCCCGAAAAATCCCATCAAATCACTTTTACCCTTCGTCGTAAACCTATGACCTCCTGCCCAACAGTATCCTTCAATAACAGTCCACTTATCCCTGTCGACCAGATACGTTACCTGGGACTTCACCTGGACAAACACCTTATTTGGAATCCCCACACAAGACTGAAACGACAAGAAACAGCTCGTCGCTTCCGACTACTTCAACACTTACTTGACAAACGTTCAAAACTCCCAATCTATTACAAAAGGCTAATTTATATGACAGTAATAAGACCGATATGGACTTACGGAATCGAGCTTATGGGATCTACTAAACCATCAAATTCCTCTCGAATCCAATCCTTGCAATCCAAAATCCTTCGAAAAATCCTTAATGCTCCTTACTTCGTCACAAACAAACTCATCCATAAAGACCTTAATATTCCATATATCGCCGATTTGGCCCGATCAAGATACCAGTCCTTTCATAAGAAACTCCCGGCCAACCTGAATCCTCTTGTTTCCAGCCTCGCTTCCTCCTCTATTCCAGACAATCCTCCTAGGCGTCTGAAAAGAAGATGGCCTAGGGATCTTCTAAGCTAAGTGTACTAGGTAGTTGAGTGCTACCAATGGGTAGCTTCTCATCATGCTATTTCATGACATGTTATTTTCTTATTGTTAGCTTATTTACTAGATGTATTTTGTAAATACAGTTGTAAATTTCAATAAATAAATAAAATAAAAAAAAAATATTCAAGGCAGGACAAGGCTCCTCGTTCATCGCTTTTAATATGAATACCAAAACGGAACATCCCACAACGATCTAGATCATTCTAAAACAAGTGATTATGTACTTATGTATTAATGTAACGGTTCCAGAAAATCCTAGAACTCTTTTCAATGTTACAGGAATATACATTTTTCTTTCTTTCACGTCTCATTACATTAAAATGATACAATATATCATATTAATAATCTAACTATTCATTGTAATAATAACCATATGGTCGGAAAAAAAAAACCCATGAACCCTATTTGACATTGTACATTAGAATTATAGATTACTAATCTCTGTAACCTCTTTATGTTTTATTAAACACTATGCATCAGTAACGTCGCAAATAGATTCATATACATCCATGTTTTGAATTATACAGTTGTATTCTCCAACTTATGTTAATGTTATACATTTAAATCAGTGTTAATTTTACTCTTAAAATTGGGCGTATGAAATTTTACCTATGTAACGTATGTAATTTAATTTTAACCTGTTTGTTCAATGTTGGACAAGATTGTGAACGTTTCCATGATTCTTGAAACGTATCCATAATGTAGTTGTTACTTAATTTAAGAACCTTATTAAAACAATCGCACACAAATACACATACCAATTCAATAGACTGAAATCACTCACTAATGATTTTTTGTTATAAATATAAAAAGAGTCGTTCAAATTTAATATGAATGGCCATAAGAAACGGAAAGATATTAATGCTTATTTAAATGGCAGTGGCAATATGGCCTCCTTGAGGCGCGGGACAATAAATTATATGAGAAATAAATGGAGTAAAAAATTGTTCCCCTGCCAAGGGGCCTGTAGGGCTTAATAGGGCTGTCTAATAAAGTCCCTTTAGGCTTTATATTGTGTATTTGTATTCTCAGCGTGTAATATTTATCTTTTATTTCTATATTCCCACCATGCTTCATTCCAAGGTGATTTATCTTCCCTTTTATCGCTATCGTTCCAGTTTGTAAGATCACCCCATCGGATTGTGTTCTTAGTTTGAATGGAATGATTCAATAACGTGGCGTATCTTGGACTACATTTTTTCATTTATTTCGTAACCTTTAGAGGACTTATTTAATAATCTATTGGTTTTTTGTAGATCTTACCCACTAGGTAGGATCATTCACCAGGACATACTATTTTTTCAATTTCATTTCTGAAACTGACAACGTTTCGGCCACACGGCCATCTTCTAGTCTCAATCTGCCTATTTGTCATTGTTATATATTCGGCTATATCATGTACTATTGGTTCGTTCAAATTTAAAAGAAAGGGGGTTTCGCCATTTTAACACTTTTTTAAACCACTCGACTTGAAGAGTCCAACGTTTAGCTTTGTCAGTTGAATAAATGAAATTGAAAAAATAAAATGTCCTGGTGATTGATCCTACTTAGATGTAAAAAAAACAAATAGAAGAATTGAATCCCAGGAAATGTGAGAACATTTAATAATGTTTGACGACTTTTTAATTTTTAATATTTTAACTCAGTGTTCATTGACGTGAAATTAGATAATTTTTATTTAACTCACAATGTCAGACAAAAAATAAAAACTCAAATTAATAACAATATGTTACAAAAAGTAACATAGTGCACCAAACAAACTTTCATTAATTAATTTTTTTTTATTAAATTATCTATTGTTAGTTTCTTTACAATAATATAAATGGCAAAAAGAAACTTGTACTTCAAAAGCGTGAGAAGTAAATACAGCTCTATTTAGCAAAATTCAACTTTAACATCAGTTTTCTCAAAATATGTAGTTTGGCGCTTATTTCTCTTTGCCGTTACACCGACCATATTAAGTCCAAAATAGAACGTTCTAGAAGGTCCCCGAAAAGCGTAGCCGATGCTTGTACTATCCAGAACATGTATTATAACAGTTAGGTAACTGTTACAACAAAAAGTCTGGGACTCTTTTCATTGTAACAAAATAAAAGCATATGGTTTTTGTTTTTCACTTTAAAATGGTGTGAGTGGGTGAATTTGAAAGTCTTTTTTTACTTTAAAAGGTGACTCTTCTGAGATCTTTTTACCAAATTTGAAGATTCATCATGTTTAATGTTTTAGTTAAATTATTAATAAACCGAAAGAAACCATATACATACGTTAATTTTTTAACTTTGAGAAAAGGTCAAAAAGCGTCTGGATCGGTAAGCATTGTTATGTAAGCGTCCCCATTTTTCGGAAAATTCCAGTAGATGAGGAATGTTCGAATATGTTCGTTCACCCATATAATATAAGCTGGATACTGACTACTGGGAGAGTCTAACCTTGAGCAGCAAACAATATAGTTACTTTCCGTCACTGTTAAATTTAACTGTTGCCTTAAAATATGTTGTTTTTGTGTTCTCATTATTAATAGTCGTTCCAAGGTAGGTGTAGGTTTCACATTCTCCAGTACTTCTTCATTGCATGTTATTCTTACATTTCCCACATCCACTTCATCTCTGGCTACGGTCATAATTTTGCTTTTACGGCTGTTAATGCTCATTCCCTTGCGAGCGAGTTCTTCATTCCATTCTATAATGGCCTGTTGCAGCTTTTCCTTTGAGTCTGCCACGAGCACAATATCGTCTGCATATAGAAATGGCTGTACTTGTACAGTAATCATGTTCCACATGCCAACTGGAGTCCAAGCGGTTCTTCTCCTACATATTTTGTGGATTTCATCCATAAAGGCAATAAACAATAATGGACTGAGGCTATCCCCTTGTTTCACACCCCATTCCATAGAAAAAGGCTTGGACTCATGGCCATTGATAAGCACTATTCCCTTAGTACTTTGATAAATAGATTTGATGGCGTCCAAGAGGTCTGCAGGAATTCTTTTTGCTCTAAGTGCTCTCCAAATTTCATATCGGGGTACTGAATCGAAGGCAGTTTTTAGGTCCAAGAAAGCAATATAACTACTTCGATTTCTATCCCATGATTTTTCTATTATAGTTCTGAGAGCAAAAATGTGGTCCTGGGTTTGTCTTCCCGGTCGGAATCCAGCCTGGTCTTCGTCCAATTTTGGTTCTATCAGTGCCCATCTGCTTTCAAGGATAGTGGTGTACATTTTGTATGTTACTTGGGACAAGCATATTGGTCTGTAGTTCCCACACTCTGTTGTGCTATCTTTCTTATGTATCGGCACTATAATATTGTATTTCCAGTCCTTCGGAATAACCTTATTGTCCCATATTTACTGGAAATGTGCTTGTAACGATTTTACCATTTCGCGACCTCCATATTTGATGAATTCCGGAAAGATTCCATCTCTGCCTGACGCTTTGCCCAATTTCAGTCTATCAATGGCTCTTTCTAAATCTTCCTCTCATATCATGTCATATCCTTCTCCTTCCTCCTGGAGGGTCTCTAACTCTTTTTCATGGGATTGACTGAGGTCAGAGAACTGCGGAGAGTAGTGTTGCCTCCATCTATCCATGATCTTGTCTGGTTCTGAGATCAAACATCCACTTTCATCTTTTATGTTTCTGATCCCTTTGGAAGTTTTACCCTTCAGTGCTTTTACTTTTTTCCAAAAGATCTTTATGTTTTCCCTGTAGTCACTGTTCAGGGATTTTCCAAATCCCTCCCAAGTTTCTTCTTGGGCTCTCTTACAGCATGTTTAACATCGTTTCTCCACTTAACATACTCCTCCCATTGCAGTGGTGTACGATTCAGGAGATAAGCCTTCCATGTTTCTTTCTTTCTGTGGACCAATGCTTGGACTTCTTCGCTCCACCATTTGGGGCGTTTGAGTCTAGTGTTTATTCTTTTCACTTCACACACAGATCTTGCCGATTGAAGTATACTTCCAGATTTTTTCCACTGTTCCATTTTGGTCTAGTCCTTTTAATTTTTTTAAAGAGAGCACTAGGCATGGTTGAAAAAAAGAAAAGAGTATGAGGTATGTCTTGAAGAAAAAAAAAAAGGAAATTAATCGATTAAAAAGAATTTGAATATCGACCTGAGTAGGGTAGATCAAATATATACATGAGGTTTAATTACAACTAAAATTATATAAATTTGTTTGATATTACACTTTTAAAGATGACTTGTTGTGAAGTAAATAAATACAATTTTTCAGTGATTGAATTTGTGATTAAAAATCACTAAACATATTTTTAGCCATCATTCAAAAAAATAAATAAAAGAACTAAAAAGCTCATTTTACTGTACGTTGGGTGGGAGGGAGGAGAACTGACATCAATGAAACTTTCCAAAGCGCAAAAAAAGGTATTCTTTGAAATATTACATTTTTTTATGCCTTTATTCTGGATGGAAAGTTATTATATACTGATTGATCTGTTTTCATTTTAAAGCCAGAGAATGATTTCGCCATTACAAGATACGTTACTAATAAAGTAAATAAATGAAGTATTGAAGAATAATGAGATTAGTCAATATTGAGCCATATCTATCAACTCTATCGATCCTAGATCACGGTGTATCGGCAAAATGATTTTCAATTACCTTATTGTGAATAGAACTTTTTTATTTAATTTTTATTTGCTAACTTCGCACTTTTATTTGAATCTCTCGCAACTAAGTGACTTTTTTATTTTTATTTATTGAAAGAATTATTATTTTCTGCCACAACCAAGCGCATTAATATTAGAGCTGTAAGGACTCATTCGCACATTAACTATACACAAATGTACGCAAAAAAAAAAAACAAAAAAACAATTAATGAAATAACTAAAATATAAACCTCGAAGATAAAATGAAAAAAAAAAAAAATAACAATCACAAAAATGAAATGAAATTACAGTCCAACATTCATACTTAAAGTGAAAATTAGCAAATGAGATGTAAACTGCTCTTATACTGGCATAATTAGACTTGAAGAAAGATAGTACTACCCCAACATCACGTTGTTCAGTTTCAATATAATTTCAAATCAAATGACACCAATTGAAATTCGCGCGAATAGCACCCGCCTTTAAAACATGTGAGTATGCGTAAGTAATCTAGCATTTAGCTGAGGCCAACGGCCGAGCCCACTTTCCCACCACGCAATTCTCTCTCTGAAGCTGGAACAAGTACATGGTCTTCATCGTTATTAGCGCTCACCGCCTGCATCCTTCTGGGAAGAGTGATAATTGTCTTCCAGCCTAAGTATCTCCCATCGTGGTGCATTACTACTCTAATGCAGGACGGTTTGGTATTAATCAGCATCAACAGTACTGTGAGTACCATCAAACTTATCTTTTTCAGGCTCGTTCAAGATTCAGCATAGTAAAACCATATAAATCACAGTGTTAAGTTCGCCTTATAGTGTGTGAGTTCGCCGAAATTATACAAATACTGTCAGTTCGCCGATCATTATCACATTGGTTATAATCAAAGCAATTGCTATTACTTTTTTTTGTATTATTATTCAGGAATTTCATAATTCTTATTATTGTAATAAATGTTTTGTTCCTCTTTAATAACTGTAATCACTGGGGTGCATGCATTATTGTTCTTAGATTAAGCTTAAGTGTTTAAATACTATTTCATTTTTTTTTCATTGTTAGATATTAAGAGGTATTATTGTGGTTTATCCTTTCATTCATTAATTCTATTCTATTAGATTTGAGTTGTCTTTTGTTCTTTAAGATATCAGTAGATTTATTTCATAAATAAACATAATTTTGTCAGCACTCGTTGTTTGGTTAATTTTTTTTTCTCCTCGTTTCCTATTAACTTAAATACCTTCACTACTAAATACACGTCATCCCGGTCATGTTTTAGGAGAAATGGTCTCTCATCAAACTCCTTTTTAGTCGCCTCATATAATGCAGGTCAGCCGTGGTTATACCATTAATAAGCCTATTGTTATGTCCGTGCAATTTAACATGTAATAACAAATAAAGAGGGCGTATATGTAGATCAATAGTTGGTGATTGTAAGTCGGTGTATAGAATTTAGTTACGATCGTACAAAGGTGCGCTTGTTATTAGTCTTAAAATTTAGGATTTAAAGGTTTGTCGTTTTTCTAAGTGTGCCATTTTTGCTGAACCATAAATTTTTGATGATAAAACTAAATTTAAAAATGCTAATTTTGAGAAAAGATCATATTTAATAAAAAGTCTGATACCCGTTCTTGTTGCTGATGATAGATTATATCGCGTGATTCTGGGTTTATGAGAATACGAGCCAGTTTAATATCAGGAGGAGCTGGAGTGAAGACGTGGTTACATGTGTTACCCCGCATGCTCCGATCACTTGGATATGAAACAATCTAGAAAGAACTGGCTAGTGAATTTTCAGAACCAGTTTTTACAATAATTCTCTTATGTAAGTCTTATGTAAAATCTTAATTATTCATTTTTCACACAAAAATCATTATTTACTCCTTCCCAATTCAAATTTATAACATTTTGATGACATTATAGGCATTGACGACTCATTATCTATCGAATTTTTTGTATGAAAAAAAAAAAAAAGGGAAGCATAAGCGAATGTATATATTCTTCTCTATTCTTCATTGTAGGTGGATTATATGAATTAGA
Organism: Aelia acuminata; assembly: GCA_911387785.2. NCBI lineage: Eukaryota > Metazoa > Arthropoda > Insecta > Hemiptera > Pentatomidae > Aelia > Aelia acuminata. Next base: position 51,033,804 of record OU426978.1, on the reverse strand, counting down.
ATTTCCGTTATATAGGTTATAAAGGAAATATATATAGGTTATATCAGAATAACCTCAGTAATAGAAATTGTTAATTTATTGGTTATTAATTAATCTATGTAAATAATAAGGATTTCAATGTTTGATTTTTTTAACTTTATGACTATGTTCAATTTTAACTAAATTTTAGATTTTATACATTTGAATTTTTCTTTATATTCATGTTTATTAATAATTAATAATGTATTTTTTTTCCCCTTGATATTCGCCTCTACCCCACAGGGTCATTGGCGATGCGTTCAGTTATATTCTGCTGTAGTATGATGTTTCTTTTAGGTATTTAAACAGATTAGTTATTTTGTCTTCATCATCGCTTAACAGCTCACTCAATGTTCCTTCCATTTTAAGCTTCTTCCTTATTTCTTGGTATCGTGAACAATGCATTATTAGGTGTTTTACCGTTTGGGGTACATTATCACATTGTTGGCATGTAGGTGGTTCAAGTCCTCGGAGAAGGTATCCGTGTGTGAATTCGCAGTGGCCAATTCTGATGCGATATAATATGATTTCTTCTCTTCTCGAGATTCTAGAGCTTGTTCTAGAGCTTGTGGTCCACTTTTTGCACTCTAGTTTTATTGCGGATAATTTAGACTGTTCGGTCTTCCACTTCAACTCCGAAATTGTTTTCTGATTTTTCTTCAGTTTGTGTAAACCAGTTCTCTTTTTTTACTTCTTTTAGTATTGTAGCTTCTACATTTCCGGTTACTTCCATCCTAGCTATATTTGCTGCCTGATCGGCTGCTTCGTTTCCCTTAATTCCTTTGTGGGATGGTATCCAAATGAATATTATTTTTTTTTCCCATCAGTTCCAGTTCCCACCACATATTGATGATCTCTCGAATAAGAGAGCTACTTGGGTTCCAATTGTTGATCGCCGCGAAGACGCTTAGGGAGTCCGTTATGATAGCCGATTTGTTCATTCCTGATTCCGCTATCCAATGAAGGGCTTTTACAATTGCTGTAGCCTCTCCGGTGAAGATAGAACATGTCCCAGGTAAGTTGTACAAGAATCGTCTTTGGAGAGTGTGAACCGCGCAGCCTACTTTGTTTTCCAATTTGGATGCGTCTGTGTATACTTCTTCAAATCCCTTGTATTCCTCTAGGAGCTCCAAGAATGACTTTTGTATAACTATAGGGCATTCTTTCGAATATTTTTTCATTGATATATCAATGATTGGTCTTTTTTCTTCCATCCTGGAACTTTTAAGTTTGGTATGGGTCTAATGTTCAGGTATAGGTTTGTGTTTTCCAGAAAGTTGCTTACCGTTACTTTAAAATTGCTGCCTCTATTATTTCGAAGTCCGAGCAGTTCCGAGTCTTCTTCAAATAAGATTCGATTTAAGGGGTGCTGAGGATACGTTTTTAATTTTGAAATATATTTCAGTGCAAGCTACTCTCTCCGCATGAGCAAGGGTGGTTCGCCAGACTCAACATATAAACTTTCAACTGGTGAAGTTTGGTAGGCTCCTGTACATATCCTCAGAGCAGCATTGTGTAGTGAATCCAACATCTTTAATGTCGTTTTTTTTCGCAGTACTATATATTGGAGCACCATACTCAATTTTGCTCCTTATTATACTATTATATATCTTTATCAAGTGTTTCTATCTGCAACCCATTCTGAATGTGAGATGCACTTTAGAATTCCTATTCTTTTCATACATTCTTCTCTCAAATGATTGATATGTTGAATCCAAGATAGCCTTTTATTAAGTACCATTCCCTATCAAGTACCATTTATAAATAATGTATTTATAATGTTTGTATATGTAATGTGTAATGTAGGTATCTATAATTTGTATAATCGATAGACTCTATTTGCATAGGGTGTTTCCCTGAAAGCAAATTATGATTAAATAAATAAATAAATAACCTTAAAAATAAAGAGATAAAATTCCTAATAAAATGATAATAGGACGATGTTTACTCTGCTCCGCTTAGTTGGTTTAATGCACGTAATTTAATGTTTTTCTTTCTTTATTATATTTGTTTGTGTATTTTTTTTTATTTATTTTTTTTTTTAGCGTAGTTTTCCAGAAACAAAGGATTGCGTTTGAGCCATTAAAATTCGTCATTTGGTACAGATAAACCTTGTACAGCAGTATCACATGATAAATATTTAATTTTTTTGTTTGAGATTCATTCAGTATCTTGCGTATGTTCAGTACTGGCGGGAGTACTGCTAGGTTCAATACTGGATCCTCTACTCTACATGGTATACACTTACGACATATCTCCTTGTAGGTAATATATTAGGACCCAGAGCGTTTCATTTTTTTTCATTAATTCCCATTGATTGCAGGGGCCGCGGGGCGATGGGTCCCACAGATTTATTTTATTTTCAGGCTCACAACAGTGCCTCGAAAATTATATAATTAGAATTATATTCAAAATTAATGTTTAATAAATTTCCTAGGATATGGTGTATATACACTATCTGCATTTTGTACCGTCTCCGGAATAAGAGCAGTTGAATATGGATAATTCTATTTTCCTTCCATTTACCGATATTAGTTATGAATTCGATAAAAGAAAACCTGGATAAATTGAGTAACTTTAAAGAAAAAAGTGAAAATTACTTTTTTTTCATACATAGTTGTTCGTTCTAGTTTCCAAATAACTTGTTGTTTTGCATATTTGGAAGTCTTACTTCAATTGAGCTTCAGTCATAAATGGGATCGTAAAAAAAGGCGATTAATAATTTAAAAAGGTTCATAAATATTGTTATTCACAGAGTTAGCTCTATAAATTGTAAATGTAGTTCAAATAATTCTTCCATCCAACTGTAAACAAGTCTAGCCGAATTGATTTGCTATTTAATAAAAGAGTTGGAAAAATAAGAAAACACTTTCTTCCAACAGGACTAGACTACCTTTAAAAACAATCATGTTTTGATTCGAAATATCGGAAGGCTAGATTGAACAAAATCTATGGACTAGGTAAATTTCGGGAAAAATGAAAAGAATAAATAAGTAAACAGCATAATTACAGATATCATCCTTTATTTTATATACAATATAACTATTTTAACATTGTTTATTGCACTTTCCAACAAACAAAACCAATGTGCTTTTATTCACCTTAAAAAACTTTTAAAAATATTTTACTAACATCTATATCGCATCACTTATATTTCATGTATTTTCATTTATATTTATATGTTTTTATGTCTTATATTATATATAAATAATATGATGAAGCAATATACACATCCATGTAACATCACTACCCACCGGCGGAGGTCCAGCCTCTGCGAATGGCGTCACATAAAACTATCACAACATAATACCAATTATCTATAAAACTAACATTATTATTATTGAAATTATAAAGGCCCAAAATAATCAAGCAGACAGGCTATAACTTAACCTAGCTTCCGTCTTTGGTATCAACTTTCATCGGTCAAACCTACCATTAGTTCAAAACTAGCCGGTCGAATGGCCGATCGAACGAGCATTGGTAACTTCTTTCACCCTTTTGAATGGCTTACCTCACCAAAAGAATTATTTTTGATAAAGCAAAAATTAGATAATAAATCCCAGAACAAAACAAAAAAAGAACAACTAAAAACAAAATCGCATTACCCCTACTATTGAACTAATGCACTACTACTATTTACTGATGATATATCAAATAACCAGTATGATAAATTTCAGGATAAATTCCAGGTTAATATATTTATGTATATCAACTTGATTTCTGTAAAAAAATCTACAGTTATGCGACTAAGAAATTGACTTACAATTGAAAAAAATCGTTGTAATAAGAAAATAGGCCGGTATATAAATAAATATATATATTTTTTTTCAATCGTATTTAAACAGTTCTTATGATTGTGTGTTAGTATCGCAAGATAATTGATTGGGAACGAAGACTGTATCATTTTATTAAAAGAAAGGTGATGGATTCTCATTTATGTCACAATTTTATTCTACCTCGGTATTGGTTTACTTTATATTTTTATATGGTTCAATTTCACAAAATCATTTTATTGTGAACTGATAAATAGTTCCTGAAATGATGCTGCTACCTTCGCTCTCTTTAAATAATAAATAAGATGCCTGTTTTTTTTTTAAAGGTCAGAAGAAAGAGGTTTTAATATAATTAACATAGTAATCCCTAATGTTTCTTTAATTAGAATATAAACAAATGTATAGAAGGCATTAAATATTATTATATCACCAAAATACTTAAAGTAAAATGGTATAACCATCTGTTTATAAGTACTAACATCAAATTAGAGATATAAAGCTGATGTTCAAATTTGCTTTTATGATAGTAAAAATTCTGAAAATTAATTTAAGGATCATCACAGACTCCTAGAGTATCAAATAACTTAAAAATTCAAAAAAAAAAAGTTAACTACTTGGGTAAAGACATTTTAATAAATTTTTCGCTGAGAGATTGAATAAACTATGAAAAATACTTTTTGGGAACTGTACTAGAAAAAATGAAATAATTTTTCTTTGAGGCGGATTTACTAAATTCATTGGAGAAAATTAATAAAATCATTTACGGCTCATCTGAATTGAAGTTTAACAATGATACAGTCTTCCTTTTACAAAAATTATTAATAAGAAAATAATTCGAAATTTGTCTACATTCAAAAGTAAATTTTTCATGTTTTACAGATTAAGTTTAATACAAATGTCATATAAACATGGATTTAATATTTTTCTTTATACCATTTAATCAACATTGTCAATGCGCATTTGATGATACAAACTGCCTCCTAAAAATGTAAATACATTTACATTTATGTATTCTCTACCTTATAACAAACAACCCACTATATGTTTATTTTAATACCTCGATCCAATATACAGGACATATTTTAAAGCCTGCTCCGAAATATAATTGAGCAATTTTATTGGATGTATGTTGAGATCGTCTAACACAATAATTATTTATTTATATATGTTTGTATAAATATGACAAAAGCACTATAATTTTATACAATTCAGTTAGGGTGATTTAAATCAATTGGTTAGTGATAGTATTTTTTTTTTTTTGTAATTTTCATTTTGTATATATTTTTTTTTGTTTTTTGGTTTTTATTAGTTCTTTTTAACTTTTATTGGAAATTATTCGCTGCTAAACTTGGCCATTTGAACCATCCAGCGGACAATCCAACATTTGTTTTATTTATTCCCATCCCAATTGACTTGAAGGATTTGGACTATTCGACCCGTTTTATCATATAAACACATATATGCGATTATTTCATTTAGTATGGCATTATATATAACAATATTTATATTGTATATGCTGTGACTATTATACATCTACGTATTACTTCAGCCAATTTTATTAACTAATTCATATTTATGTTAACAATTATCAGCTTAGGTTTAACTAACAATAGGTTATCATGTTAGGAGTTTTTGCGTGATATATATATTTTTTTTGTTTCATATATAATATTACATCCCCAATGGAACTGTTAAACTTCAGCATTCAACCAACGTATATATATATGTATATTATATAAAATAGAATATTTTTGTTTAAAATATTCCTTCCTAGAATAACGCATATTCTAGAATAACCAATATGTGCACTATTTCCTATATAAACACATAATATTGTCATGTCCACAGTACACTCTATAAATCCGCTAACCTATCAGCCGCCTCCAACCGTTACACATACTGAATGTACTATGCATTCAACGATTTATAATATATACATACATAATGCAAGTATAAAATATATATCTAATGCGTGTGCTTAATCGATAACGTCGTGTTTTCACGAAGTAATTAGAATGAAAATTATGCATAAGCACACTTAAACTATTATTTGCGTATTCTATACAAATACAAAAAAAAAAAAAAAAAAAAATGTCATTGCAAATATTCAATAATTTCAGGCAATGTTTCGAGAGACCCGAAACACAATTATTATAATTTAATGCAAAGCCGATAAATGTATACAAAATTTATCAAATCATGATCAGTCATAAATGAGAACTCTCGTGAATGAGAATCAAATAGACCTTTATACGAATTAGACAAAAATAATAACAATTCCATTTATAGTTAAAGGAGCTTTTAATTATGGTTTATAAATTATTAACATATAAATAAAACTTTATATCACAATATGACCCTTATAACAATTAAAAAAACAACAGATTAACATTAAAATTCAAATGCTTTGCATTCAATTGAAGTATTATGTTCGTCATATATGACGTACTCTCGGATCCTTCTCAGAAAGGATTTAAGACCTGTGCCAAGGGTTCATACTACCCTCGACATCTTGACAATAACTTATTTATATATTTTTTAAAAATCAAAAACAAAGCATTTAACATTAATATAAAATTTGTTTTAGTGAGAAAGAAAATTAAATATTGGGCTTACAAATATAACAGTATTGCCAATGGAGTTATACAGAGGTTCCTTTAAAAAAAAAATTGACAGCATCTAATAGATATTCTAATTTAAATGAATATTGAAATAGGGGTAAGGAAAATAAATAATTATAAAATATAAATTGCAACTAATGAAATAAATGAAACGAGAAGATGAAAAGAGAATTGAGTGATAGAAACGTATAAAATATTATATGAAAAAATAGGAATATTTTTATTGTATTCCTACGTATTTTATAAATAATTTATTTTAGTTATGTAATTTTAGTTTTGATTAGTTTAATTCAACAGTTTGTTTTCTTTAATTTTTTAAATATCTCTAACTTACATTTTTTTAATGTATATCATATTACTGTTTCCATATATTATTATCTCAAGGTAACAAATTAAATATCTATTTAATTATATAATTGAAAAAGTAAATTACAATGAAATATCTAAATATGTTATGTTTATTTTAACTATTTAGTCTTAAATTAGTTAGGCTATCGATTTAGGACCATACGAATACTTACAATACTCAAAGTAATTTTCTCGTTTTATTATAATAATAACTTCCGGAGATTTTATATTAAAAAATTAAATTATTTAACAAATATTACCTAATTATCGAATGTAAAGTAGTACCTATTGCACAGTCAGCTAACATATTTAGATTGTAATGTTCGTGTATGATATATTATTCCATATAAATAATTTGCCTTTTAAGTTTTATGAAGTTATCAAATAAATGGAAAACAATTGTTTTAATATTATTTTTCTTAGTAATGCAGCCAATACACAATCGCTATTCTTCCACGATTAAAGTTTAAACTATATTGCTACTGATAAATTAATTTTTTTTTCATTGTCCTTATCATTATTGCTATTTTTATTCTAGCTTGAGGGTAGGTGTTAGGAATATGTGTTTTGTAGGGAGAAATTATATAAAAAGTAACTTGAATGATATATTTAAAATCGTATTAAATTGATTAAATTTTACTATGACAAATTATTTAATTTTAAAAATCGCATTGATTGAGTTGCGATCTTGATGATGAACTCTAGTAAATGGCTAATGAAATTTCATATATGGTTGATATAAAGCCAAAGTGAAGTAAGCGCGAAACTAAATATTTTATGAAAACTGAATTAAAGTTTAATTTTGTGAAATAACGTTGTCGATCTCTTTTGAAGAATAATATATTTCAGTTTGTCTTTTATATTATTAAAACATAAAAAAGCATGATTAAAAAAATAACAATATGTAATTTTACAAAAAAAGAAGTTAAAAATTTATTAAATTGGTTTGGCACTTAGTGGCAACTATGGCTTTACATCGACCATATTATAAAACGTACGATAGAAAATAAACCGAATTTAAATATGAAATATGCTCTCCCCCTTAGAACAAACTGGAACCTCGGTATTCTCCAGAGCCGTGTGGTTGTAATTGGCTGGCATGAGCTGCTGGAGTCCAGCCAAGAACTCTGCCATTAACGTCCACTCCAGCCACAAGTGGCGGCCACTTACCAGCGGTATAGCCTCTTTCAGCTTCTAAGGAGCTCAGTGTTTGGAAAATTTTAAAGATAACAAACAATCAGAATTATATATATTGATAATTTCTTTTTTGGTTTTATGTATACGTCGAAATGGTTAGTGTAACAAGATTTAATGTAAATTTGAATGAATACCAAGCTCCCTTTTAACTGCGCGATCTTTTAAGCATACCAAATACCCATATTTGTAATAAAAAAACAATTAGAAAAATAACAAAAATGTGAACATCTGGAAGACAAAAAAATATCGGATATAAACAAATTCCTAATTTATATATATATACATTCTTACTCCATACCGATCCAGCAATCTCTTAGGCTTTTAATAGCTCATATTAACAAAATAGTAGGTCTCATCTTTAAATCTCCTGCTTTCTTAACACATTACGATGATATATATATATAATATAGTATGGGTATAAATGCATTGTTTTCAGCGGATATCTTGAGATGTTGCTCCTTGCTCGGATGCTACAGGTCCGAAGACTGGGACGTAACGATAAGGTGGCTGTCCACAGTCTCCTCCCTGTGTCAGAGAGGCCGGCTCACGTCTCCTGTAGAAGTCATCCGCTCAACCCTCGTGCTGATCGAACAGTCGCTGCAACAACGACAAGAAAAATATTAGCCAATGTTCAAAACCAATTTTACTCATATAATTTAAAAAATATTAAATTATTAGAAGAGTCTAATAGAAATACACATTGGTTAAACCACAATTAACCAAATAAATAAGTGAACTTTGTTTCATGATACACTTATTCGCTAATTTCTAATGCGCTCGTATTGAAAAAAGGTTTGTTAAAATTTAGACAGACCAAAGGTAATATTACACCATCAGTTTTGCTTCCAATAATTTTATATAACTACATATTGATTACATCTATGTGATCAATAACAAACTTTATTGCTATAAAAGCTGCCTGGGAGAGCCATACCTAACCTGAGAAACCTCTAAAATACCTAGTTCAGGTGGAAATACTTCCTTGCTTGAAAACAAGCTATACTTACAATTGAAACCAGCAAAAAACAGATAACAGCACTCCGACCATAGACCAATCAGCTCGCTTCCACACATGGCCAAGGTATTTAAGATATTTATTCTTAATTATCTCAAAACTGCTCAGAGATACCCCTAATCCCTCCGTAGGAGACTGCCTTTTTGCCCTGATCATTACTTGGCGAAGTTATCTGTAGTGATCCGCAGTGACTGCAGAAAGGTGTTGAGGTGTGCAGAAAGTGACTATCGCACGAAAAAAATATTGCTGCTAATACGAATTCAGAAGTATTTTAAGTTTATGTTTGTTGTCAGAAATCTAAACTTGCCACGTAATCTTGTCGGTGGCTCATTATCTTAACAACGGCGGAAACTTATTTGTACTTAAATGCTCCATGACACTTGTAAACATAAAAGAACGAAACGCCGAAATCAATAAACGATATACGAGCCTGCATGGTAGGCCTGTAGAGCGGAATGGTGGGTCTATGCCCCTACTTAGTCATTTACCTGGAGTCTCACAAACTCATCTTAGTGAAGCATTTTTTACTTAAAAAAAATATCAGCTTTTTTTTGTTTTTTTAAAAATAGATGGAGGTATATTACTTTTAAAAAATATAAATACAGGGGGGTTTATGGCTGATATTTTCATAAATAACAGCAAGAAAATTTGTTTTTAAAAAATTACTGCGAAAAATGAAAATATAATTACAGATGTATTTATTTAATTATCAAAATTTAAATTGTGTAACGAATATGGGGCACTCATGTCAAAATGAAAAGACAGGTGTTCAGTCTCAACCCACTTTACTCAGTTTAAATTCAAACCAACTCTATTTCGCGCATGTCCATGGTTCCCGCCTTTTCCAATATGTAATAAGTAGTTCTTTTTTATTTTTATTTTTTATTTTATCAATTAAGCTTAATTAAATGTTATGTTTTAGTGTATCAGCAATCGACGCCTTTTATTAATCTACCATTCACTATTCCCCTATCATTTCTTTATCTCTTTTTTTATATTCTCATCTAAACTCAGAGCTTAAACAACAGGCATTAAACAAACGACTGAAAATACTGTACTCATTACATAAATTTAAAATACATACACATACTTATTGAAACCCATTTGGACATACGCCTTAAAAATTTATGGATCAGCAAAAAAGACACATTTACAAAAACTACAAACCTTCCAATCCAAAATTTTACGACTAGGAAGGAACGCACCTTGTACGTTAGTAACAAAACACTACATACCGACTTACAACTACCGACTATCGACGAACAAATAAGGACTCTCTATTCTGGCATCCATATCAAATTACATGGACTTAACAATAAACTTATTAATGACATGGCCACGACTGAGATGCTTTTTAAGAGGCGACTGAAAACGATTTGGCTGAGAGACCTCCTCTCCTGAAACTATACCGCATAACATGATGTGCTGCTGGGCACTATCTTCCCTCAAGCTTTAAAATGCCAAAACACAACAGTTTTCATCTCATTTGCCGATTGCCGCTTATTATTTTGGACAGGTGCGAATGAAGGTATGAAGCAAAAACATTGTATACCTATTAGCTATAATAGATGCTAGACTGCAAGAACAAAAACGAAGAATTACGAAATAATTTTTTAAGGTAGTGGGGCTATTAATCCAAAGTATTTTATTCATATTTCCATTGACTTCATTAATGTTCTTTAGAATCGTCTGATGATTTCATACTTTTTTCCTGTAACTCATGAAAAACAACTGAGCGATTATAAAAAAAGGTTACTAATATTTCTCTGCTTTAATGAGAGCCTCGTTTCCTCCAAATATTTTTATGGTCTGAAACCTTTGCTTCATTCATTTCTCATGAAAATTTCAATTAAAACCTTGTAGAGAAAACCGTATCGAAACATTGATTACTGTTTTCCACAATCCCTTGTCGACTACTTAATTTAATTCTGTAAACATTTTTATTTATTAAAGACAAGGTAATATAAAAATATCTGTTTAAAAAGCATTTATCTCTTTAACATAGCTTGTGTCTACGGCTCCACAATAAATAGAAAATAAGATTATAGTCAAATAAACGAACATAATATAAATATATAACATGCAAGTAAAAATATACCACAAATACATTTAAGTTGGATTATATAACTATATTTAATCAATTTTATGCATTTTATTCATTAATTATTTTATCATTATTAATATTCCTTAAAGTGAAAAAATGAAAAAAAGTTTTTTAAGTCCTTTAAAAGGAAGTTTTTATCTCCATGAAAATAGGAATACTGAATTTAATTAAAGTCTTGTCTTTAAAAATTAACTAAATATATTTTCTCCTTTCCATCCTCTTAGTTTTATATAAGATAATAAAATATATCTCACTGGATAAGATCAAAAACCAAATCGCATTTATACAAATATCTTACTTTACTAATATGCAATCTATTTAGAATAACGCTATTTAAAAGAAAATAAGAGTTGCTCTCTTTTTTTTTTTTTTTTTTTTACTTGCATCAGAATTTGACTGAGACTAAAATGATATATTTAATATTTTAATTCTATAAACATAAAAGGTGTAATATTAAATTAACGAATTACATCAATGACATTATTATGATTACATATATTATTATTATTATTATTATGTTTAAAATAGAAACTATAACATATCCATAGAATGATGATATATGTTAATGTATGACTTAATGAGCTGATTAAAATTAACTCAAAATTGTTGATTTTTCCGAATATTAATAATTGATATAATAAGTCTTACATTCAGCACATATTGAACTCCATTTCCTAGAAATCGTCATCTGAAACTCCCCTAAATAAACTACAAAAAATAAAAGAGAACATAAAATCTGGTATAACATGAAAAGAAAAAGAAATAAATGTACTAGAGTCATTAAAGGATAAAAATAAAACAAGACTTGCACCACGCAACTACCCGAGGAGGGCTAATTGTTTTTTTTTTCTCTTTATATCTTAATTCGGACTTGTCGGAATACAGTGAAAATCAGCAAATAGAAAATTAAATCCTAGCATCCCCGTGAAGAAAAAAAAGATAGTGCTCTCTTAAGATAAATTTACGTTTCTCAAATACAAAAGGAGATTTATGCTAATTTTATCCATCTATAAAAAAAATATTTCTCTATTAAGTTTTTAAGATTTAATTTGTTAGATAAACTTACTCGATTCATTTATTTATCAGTTAATTAGACAATCAACAAATATAATATTCAAAACGTAACACAGAAGTTTAATCTTGGGAAAAGAACAGGCCCATCGAAGTACTTGATATTATCCGTTAATTTGGGAGAGAAAGTCTCTCATCCAAGTTCTCATCATTCTAATGGACACGTCCTCCAATCAATTATCAGAGTATTGTTATGTCCGTGCAGTTAGTCATGAAAACAATAATAAAGTGTATTTATTTTATTGTTAGATCGATGGTTGATCAAGTTCTTATATGATTTACTTACAAAAGAGTTGGTTTATGGTCTATGTTGGGGTGCGAGCGTATTAGATTTGTCTAGTTTTTAATTTAGGCAAGTTGAAGAATTTTTAACATTATATAATTACAGATAAATTATACCGTCTAAACTAAGGGTTGATGATTATATAGGCTTTTATTATTTAGTATGGTTCGGTCATTGAAACTTGCATAAGAAGTACATTAGGTGTATTACTTTATTTATGCACCTAATTGCTTGAAACTTAGTTGATTGTTTAGCTCTGACGTGCTAATTATTATTAGTGCATCAAAGGTAAACTATGTCCGTTTTTTTACTGAATTTTAACTTTTTGTTCCAATTAATTGTTAATGGTGTGAAAAAAACTTTCTATAAGTAAAGTAGGAAACAATCTTAATAGCTCAAAGTTATGATATATTGGCTCTTCCTACCACACACAATGGTGCTTCTTATCTCCGGGATACAGATGTATATTCACATATTTTAAGAAATCGTTATCTAAAGGAGAGAAAACTGAAAGCATGTTTTCAGACACTAAAACTAATAGTGGTGTAGTTTTATAATTAATTCCTCTCCCCATGCTAAAGTATGATTCTAAAAGTCGTGCAGAGTATCTGAGGGGCTTTTCTGATTTTTACTTGAAAACTTTTTCATACTTCCTTTACTTTACGGCTTCTAATAACGGTCTCGAATCCACGGGCTAAGTGATCTATGAAATATTATCTATTTTCTAGTTGAATTGCTTAATGCTCTTCCAACAATATAATTTATTGGTGAGCTGAAAAATAAATTTGCTTACATCACGACGCGGTTCCACGCTAAAATATGATTGCCAAAAAAAAAAAAAAAAAAAATAATGAGCAACTCTAACATATAAAAATAAATCTAGTGAGGTGGGCAAAACATTCACTTGCCATCCTCCTTTCTTTTGTTAAAAAAAATATATATCTTTATTTGCAAATGATATACTTAATTGCTATCGGAAAAAGATCACATATTGTTTTCCTCAACGGTAATTGTATTTGTTTTTTCTGTTGGAAAGTGGGTACTTTCGTTAGTTGTTCATAGAGTGCTGTACCAAGAATGCAGTGGTCTTCACCAACACCTGTGATGTAGGGGTTTGCATAGCAACTGACAATAATAAAGGTTGCGGGTTCGCGTCCGTCGGTGGCCCTATGATTTTTTAATGGGAGTAAAATACTCTTGGCTATGCCGACCCTCGGATAGGACGTAAAATGTAGGTTTCTAGCCAGTACGATGTCAGGTACTCGTTAAAGATCCCTATCCTAATTATACTGGATAGGCGAAATTTAGAACTCCCACTGTAGCATCATCCGATTAGCCTTAGTGGCATAATGTGAAGTTAATTAAAAATATTTTTTGTTTTCTTTTCTAAGTGATAGATTTAATAAAAAAACCTTTTAATGATCTTTTAAGGCAGAGTTTTGTAAAAGTGTAGCTGTAGTTTTGTAAAAGTAAAATAGAATCTTCGCTGCACGTAGAATCTTCATTGGTGTCATTTCGTTTCGCATAATGAGTCTAAATTTTTGGGTAAAAAGGGATTTATTTTCTTTTATAATTTCCTTACTTCAGTTATGAGTGAGCCAGAACTCGAAAAAAGCTGATTAAAAATATCTCTGTTGCTGATTTCTCTCGAGAATTTTCGCAAGAAGTTATGGCTTAATATGGTGACAATTATATATCCGCTCGAAATCGACCCTACAATGTGCTTCAACCTTTATATTAGGTCATAACTGATGCCTGTTATTTTTAAAGGTTTGTCACCTTTTGTAGTTTTCTATGCATACTTTAAGAATATTGTTGCGGCCTGTGGGGGAAGACAAAGAAGAATCCGTCCATTGTTTGGCACGGGACTGGCGGCCATTACGATCAAACTCTTCGTTCTACTTGACCCTCGAATCTTCTAGATGTTCTTCCTAGACATATAAGTAGCGACTTTGATAAGCCTAAGCGGAGTTGTATGTCAACACCCGTCGAGTGCATTTCGAAGTAATAAGTAAGTAAATTGGGCCCGGTGTGGCTAGGCGGTAAAGCGCCGTACTCCCATGCCGGAGCTGCGGGTTCGAGTCCCGCCCTGGGTGGTGCTTTTCTTTCGTAGGAGAAGTATCACCCAGTGCCATGGGTGTTAGTATGGGCAGTATAGGGCTTCAGTGGAAGCCTTGAAGTCCCAAAAAAAAAAAAAATCTGGTGCGTGCTCGCAACACACAACTTTCACTTACCAACTAACTTAGATTAGAAATTAATGCGTTTTGTTAATTGCCACTTCTCAAATGATCAGAACGGCTTTAATTATGAACAATGGTCTATCATTAAAGGCGTACTCCGCATGCGTGGGCTCAACGAGTTTTATGAGTTGACTGAATACTTTTCTTTTTTTCTCCCCTATATGTTTTCTTTATTTTTATCATATCTCATCTTTAGCCATTTCATTCAGGTAAAACGAGAGACAGATAATTTCTTCATGTAAACAAAAACAAAGGTACCTTATAAGAAAACCAAAAATGCCCCTTTCCCATTTATGCCCCCTTAGAACATTTTAATAATGATAAAGCTTACCTGATTTAAAAGAACACCTAATTTTCACTAAACATGATGAATTAGATAAAAATTGTTGAAGCCGTTTTTTGAGATAATCGAAAAAAAGGTAAAAATAGAAAAAAAATTATGAAATAAAGTGCCACCTCCCTTTGACCAATTTTGATGAAATGTTGGCTATCACATCTTTGGCATATACATACATCAAATACCCAGTTTAATCAATATCGTTAAAGCCGATTTTGAGTAAATAAAAAAAACACGTGAAAATGATACCAAATTTATTAAGTAAAGTCCCCCCTCCGGTTAATCAATTTTGATGATTTTTTTACAGTCATATCTGAGGCATATTAATACATCAAATGCTCAGTTTAATCAAAATCGTTAGAGCCGTTTTTGAGAAAATTGAAAAAAACGTAAAAAGTTATTAAATAAAGTACCCCCTCCCTTTGAGCAATTTTGATGAAATTTTTGCTGTTACATCGCGGGCATATATCTACACTAAATACCCAATTTCAGGTTCGCATGGTTTATAGTTTTTGAGCTAATCTGTTCACACACACACACACACACACACACACACACACACACACACACACACAGACCATTTCGCGGGACTTGGTCATTTGGACTCAGGGGACCCCAAAACGTGTATTTCCGTTGAAAACCCGAGTCGAAATTTTTCACGATCGCAATACTTCCACTTACTATATATTTCATATATAGGGAAAGTAAAAAAAAAAAAAAGTAAGTAAATTAAAAATTTAATAAATATATCTATACAACTTCTTTATAAACATAAAATGAAATTAACTATAAATTAAACTCTGTGTTTACAAAAAGAGAAAAAAAAATTCTGCAAAATACACAAAAAATATAAAAATTAAACCATTCCGGTATGTGTTTAATGTTTATATTCAAGATCTTTTCAGTTAATGTATATTATAAGTTTTACTAAGCTCATTTAAGTTCATTAATTTCGCAATTAAAAGAAAACTAAAATGTCTAAATACCCTGGGTAAAGAATCATGCGAAGTTGTTGAACTCATTGATGGATTTCGTGAATATGAGTCTATCTACTTGAAAATTCGACGGTGAGTAGGCGTCCATCCCGTAGAAGATCTTAATAATATAAATTCGTGTCCTCTTGCTGGTGAACCAACCTGGAGAAAAAAAAAAAAAAAAACGGCCTCCAAACTGCCGATAACCGACCGTACGCTCGGAAATTTCGCAATATATACGATTAATGATATTTGAGAAAAAAAAATAATAATTTTCGTTATATAACAGTTTCACACAGCCCCTGTATACCCGCTGGCGACAAGTTGCCTACTGAAAATAATCCTATACATTTAGTTCACAAAAGGTAAACACCAGTGTACGGTGTAGTATACAATATCACGGTAAAATAACAAACATTTGAAATGATTTTCATTAATTTAGAATACAATTTAATTTAATTTTATTATTTGATTCAATTATTTTGAGTTTCGAATTAACGATTAAAAAAAAAGAAAATTAATTAAAACTATTACAATAAAGATAAAGTAATTTTTCTTTGTACAATAACTAAAACATCTTCGTTACGAATTTTTTAATAACAAATGAGCGGCCGTAACACCCCTGTTTAAAATTTAGCCCATCTTTTTGCTGGAATAATATATATTTGAAAAAACAAAAATTAAAAGAAGGGTACTTCTCCAAAGTTCATAAAAGAATGTTTAAGTTGCCTTTCTTAAGATAGAATATCCTTAAAAAAAGAAACTTAAACCTGTATTTTTTAAAATGCTTAGCTTCCGTTATGGTTTGTTTAAAGTACGAGTATATTTTAAACTGCACCAATTAAAATATGAATACAAAGGACAAAATCGAATTGGCCAATTAAATTATTTTTTTTTTCACACCACCTCAAGTTCCGAACAATTCTGTTCCTTAAATAATAGCGTTTTTATTGCTTTAGTTATTGAGTTTTTTTTTTTTTTTTAATTTTTTTAAATATAGGGTATTAGGGTAAAATACAGGAAAAAATCTCAATTAATTGCAGTTCATATTTGAAATCTTATTTAAAATAGTTAGGGTTTGTCAAATTATTAAAAATTGTTTTTATTTAATATTCCCTTGGTATAATATCAGATATTATATTTCTATAATATTTATTGACTTATGTAAGTTTTATATATAAAATAAAAATACTATTATGGCCATGTCAAATTAAAATACGGTAGCGATGTTTATTGTAGGATTGTTGGATTGTCCTTCTTTGTAGGAATTTCAAAGCGCCAAAGTAAAATGGATTTTCTTTGCAACATTTCCTCTCCACAAGACAAAGTAAATTACGAACAGTAATACATTTATTCGCTGTCGGTTTGTTTTCTTTCACCAGAGCTCGTACGGGGCCTGTCCGTATATTTCAATAAAATATTGGCCTCTGCTATGACAGAGCGATATCTGTCAAAACAGGATCCACCTCGTAAATGTTTTTTTCCAGACAAGAATATTTCTGTTTCTCCATGTCACGAAGGTATCTTCCTCATCCTCCCTAATCACAAAATCACATTAATGTCGTTTTCAGGATTGCCAATTGATGATAATGAAATAGATATAAGAAGATTTTTGATAACCTAAATCAATAGGAAAAGTTGCTTAGAAATACTATGGAAAATTCCAATTCTTGAAAAATCAAATTCTTTTCCTTTTTAGTCTTCTTAATTTTTTTTGTTTTACATCATCGACAGTCGCCAAGAATAGACAAAATTGGAACTGTTTAACATTATATCTGATCAAAAAAAGGTAATGAGCAGTATTGCGAATTTATTTATGACACTTTTATTTCTTAAAATTTCTTATTTATCATATATATTGGCGCATAAATAAAAAAAAACTAAAATTTTATCGAGTGTCACTATTTTAGCTGCCCGGCAATACATTATTTAACTAACAATAATAATCTAATGTTCTTTCCCATTCTAAAATATTTATCATCTAATAAAAATATCGGATGTCAAGGCGCAAATATAGTAAAACCAGTTTGGAATTAGGACTTATTTTGGACAGTATTAATTTTAAACTTTTGATACCAAATAATTTCTTTAAAGCTAACGTCAGTCGTTTCAGAGTATGTTGAAACTATGAAAAGAAACGAATTTTAAAAAATCTATCTATTATATGTAGTATAATTTCAACTCTAATACTATGCCCTACTAATGTTTCACTTTTATTTTTTATGTTTACTATATTCCCTAGTATTTTCTATCTAAAATTTAAGAACACTACAAAAGGAAGAGTTCAAATAATTACTTCTGGCATATTTCGTGTCACGATTTACAAGGAAATTATCTTTCCAACAACGTTCTCTTCATCACTGCTTACAAATTAATTATTCTGCATTCTGTTGTTGGCTTGTTTAGGATGGATCATAGAAAGCCGACGTAATTCGTAAACTTTGCAATCACCTAGGCAATGAAATTGAAAACAAAATTAAAGAAATCTGTTGGTGTATGCCAAATCTACTCAAATCATAGCAAATTGATCAATTGTTTTACAGGACTTGAATAATTCACTACTTATTGATTTCATTTCTCCCACCTTTATTCTGAGCAACGCTTTTTACTTAATAATTTCGACAGAAAATACCTTCCTTGTACTTTCCAATTCAAAACCTTGAGACCAATTGAACATCCTAATATTCTTGGAAGTCATGATTGGAAGCATTACTTGACCCCTTGAGATCTCAATTAACCGCAGCTTGCGAAGAATCATGGTGATATGGTTGCCTTAGTGAATCTGCAAAGATAAGCTCTGGAGAACTACAGAGCAGCTTCCCCTCTAACTCAAAACAAGAAGTGAAAATTGAAAAACGCAAATGTGAAAAAAATCAGATAGTGCAATCGAAAAAGAGGAATCCCCACGGAACAAGAAAAAGAGGAAGACCAAGAGTGACCGCGCGCAGATTAGTCCAGAAAGGCTTAGTCCGGACTTAGCAAGACATAGCCAAAAGCAAAAAGGAGGCACTTGTAGAAACTCTAAGCTCCACAAGGAGTTGATTGTTTTGTTAATTAACTAATGTTTCAAATACGATATTTATTAAACATGTCGACTTTTGTAGCTTCACTTAAAAAAAAACCTTGATTCGTTAACCTCATCATGGAATTCTATGCCAATATTCTTTTGTTAAATTTCTTCATCTTCTTATCTTCCGCTCAGATGTAAGGAGTAGGTTTCAATGAAGTTTATGTAAACTTGAGAATACGTATTTATTAAATATTTATTCTTTACTTCTATGGCATTTGATTCAATTTCTCTCTGGAATAATATCCACATATTTTCAATGTTTGTTCAAGTATTTTATAAGGAAAAAATAACTTTTTGGTGTATGTATATATGTATGTAATGTGGATCAAACGAGGGATCATGCCCCAACTATGTGAGGCAAAACAAGTCAAATTGTATATAAATTCATATTAATACAATTCACATGCACTGTTTTAAGAAGAAAATGGCTAGACTCTTGTGTCATATGGAATAAAACACCAGATCTTATTTATTTTATTCGATTTTACCCATTTTAATTTCTTCTGGTTTTTGGAGAACAAAATATTTTTTATATGTATTGTTTCCCAATTGTTGTTTATATAAAACTAGCTGTATATACCGGTTTCACCCGGACAATTTCATTTTTTAAATCTATAAAGTGAGACTTTTATCGACTTAAACGGTCGTAAAAACCAATATAAAGCTAGATCAAAACAATTTTCGTAACAATAAACAATATACCCAGAGATTGGCTAAAGCTATGCAATTTTAATATGGACAGGTGTTCGCACCTGGTATCGAAGAACCACTGAGCGAATTCGGAGAATTTAGGACAAACGGTATGGATTTCTATAAAGAACAAACAGAATTTCATCTTTAGCTTTATTATTACATAGATTTTAGCTTTATATCCCGGTTTCACCCGGGGAATTTTATTTTTCTAATGAAAGGGTCGATTTCGTAAAAAACCATTGTAAAGCGAGATCATTACGATTTTTATAACAATAAAGAATATCAGCTGAAGATCGGCTGAAGTTATGCAGTTTTAATATGGACAGATGTTCGCACCTGGTATGACAGAACCACTGAACGCAATTTGGAGAATGTAGGACAAACGGTATGGATTTCTAGAAAGAACAAACAAACAAATAAACAAACAAACAGAATTTCATTTTTATTTATGTAGATAATATATATTTTTTTAAATTAAATAGTTTTATTTTTGAATTGAAAAATTCTACCTTTGGCAAGTCCTAAAGTTTTATATAAATGTAATAGTGTGTAGTTATTTTCTATGTGGGCTTTATGCAAGTTCTACGGTAATAAATCAATGGTGTTGGGTTAGATTACGATATAAAAATTAATAATGTGAACAAAATCACGTAGAATTACAATAAAAAATATATGTTTTAACAATTTAGTAAAGTAGGGATTACGAAGCCCGGTGGGGGTCTTTAACCTGACCCAAAGTTATGGAATATTCTATCGGTCCGGGGAAGAAAAACTTGACTGATCTCAGTTTCCGTAGCTTTCTCTTTGCCGGTGTTTTCCCATTGTATTTTTCTCTTTTATTTGTCTTCATCATTCTCTCCGGAGGTGGTAATCGCGTTTAGGTTTCATCAAGAGGGTAGAAGCGCGGATCGTTCTTTTAAATTTTAAATAACGAATTTTCTCTAATTTCTCATTTCGATTCAGAGTTTTTTTTTCGTTCCTTCATTTCTACATCTAGTCACAATTTAAAATAGGCAATAGGATTCGGATGTTTATCTCAAAGGATATTCGCTATTAAAGTGTATTATTCTCCAACAGCCTCAATTTATTCATTGGAAAATTAATGAAAGTGATGAATAACATCAAGTATAAAGTAAATAAATGCAATAATAAATCAAGGAGTTAATTAATTTTATGCTCGTGTTTAACCGAGGCCAGATAAATTTGAAGTGACTAATATTAAAACAAAAATATTAACCCGGAAATCAGTAAATGTTCAATAATTAGCTTTTATGTGATACTAAAAGATAAGTAAAAAGAATGAGGAAAATAGTTCTAAGTACATAAACCATTTTTAGTTTTACTTAAGTATATATAAAATGAGTATAGAGTTAGGATAAATTTAAAGAATTGCGATCGTAAATTTTTTGAGTTTGTGTTTTCAAAGAAATAGACATTGTTGAGTGCCCTGAAATGAAAACAATAAAGTAGAACTTTAAATTCCTCAACACCCAACGAATGATTTTCTATCACTCCGTTAATTGCATAGTGTGACAGTTTTTTTTTTTTTATTTATTTATTTATTTATTTTTTTATTGGTCCTTCCCTTCCTCGCCTTGTAGGCTATACGGGGTTTCCCGGGCCAGGGGAGAGAGAGGGTGGGGGATTGATGCCGAGTATTATTAAATTTTCCCCTGGCTCCGTATTTTGAACTTGCTATCTTTCGGTTCTCAATCATACGTTGCCATGGGCCCCACTCGGCCATCTCGCCACCCGCATAGTGTGACAGCTATAAAATTGGTTGATCATTGGACAAGCTAAACACGCTAAATCAGAACAGACGTTATATCGTTATTATTATTAATTTTTTTGTATCCTGTCACTATACTAATATTATTAGATTAACTAGAAATTAATTAGTCTTAAGAGTAAAGAGAACAGCATTTAAATGGTTTAAAAAAAAAAAAAAGTTTCGTGTAGAAGCGGTTCTTGTAACAAGAAAATGAAAAAGTGGAGGACAAGAGAGCTGGCTAATTGATTGTAAATTCCGACATGGCAGCTGGGAGTACCGCAACTAATTAACCCTACTCGTTTATTATTTACCGCCAATTAACTGATTCTAGCTTACCTGTCTTTTACCAACAGGTGTGTGAAAAATTATACAGTTTAATTTATGGTCGTTTCTCATGCTGATGGAGAAATTACCTCAAATTTCTTTGTTTCTGCTTTATTTTTATTTTTCTGGAATTTCCTTAATTAATTGGAAATCCAACTATTCAACTTTAAACAAAATTATTATAAAATGTGCATTTAGCTGAAACATTTTGTTTCCCCTGTCTCCATTCAAACAGCTGATGTTCTTGTTAATCCATTTTGTCCCAGATTGAAGTTTACTCATCATTAATATTTTAACGTTAAAAAAAAAAAAAAAACCTTCCACGAGGTTCTAGACTCTTCTCCTAAATGTTACAATATTTATATTTTTTATAAATATATATTATATATTATTTTGATATTTTCGTTTTTATTCCTCTTTTAATTAATGTCTAATCTCCTTAATTATTTTTAAAAATGGTTAAAATTTTTAATTTAAAAGATTTGATCATTATCGTGGGTAACCACCTTATTTTTAATTGTATATTATTTTTAAATATTTTATTTTCTCTTCAAAAATAAAATATTTAGAAATAATATAAAATTAAAATTTTTAAATTATATTTTATGTGAGCTTGAAAACTTCAAAAGTGCACACTTCAAAAATTTAGACATTTGAAAATTCACACTAAATTATTGATGTTTCAAAAATTTAATTAAATTTCTTATTACTTTTAAAATATTTTGGATGTCTAATCTGAATTCAAGAAATTTAATATAAATTTTTTTTTAATTATTAATTATTAAATTATTTTTTCACTTTTGATCCCTTACTATGTTAGAGGTGCTTATCCCAACAATTTAGTTCCTGGAGAGGAATAATTTCTAAATTTGTCAATCTTATCGCACGTCGACAAGAAGATGATTACAATTCCATAAACTTTTTTTGGATAAATGGATAACATTTGAAGTTTCGACTGCATCCTCAATTTTACCATGAAACCTCAAACAGTGACTAGGGAAAATAGTATTTGATCAAAAATAGTTTACTGTTAATCAAAATAAACCCTTTACCTGCGTTAACACGATCATCCCCTTCATAAAACTATATGGTATTTTCGTCTTACACGAACTGAACTATTCATACTATTATATCTTGTAGGTTTTGTAATTCTGATTCCAACGGTATGAATAACTCAAATTTGATATATTTGGATTTGTGACAATCTTCTTACCGACGAGCGATGTATTAATTTTTCTCCACCCCAGACTATTCCCATACATATTATTTTTTTTCTTTTGAATACTTCGTAAAATGATTGAGGAATTTATTCCTCGAACTAAGGCTATTAAAACGTAACTGAGGCATTCTGTTTTTCTTATTTTAATATTTTTAACAGATGATGATGATGATAACGTTTGTTTTTTCAAATATTTGTCACTTTCACTTTGATGCCATTATCAAGCAAATATCAACTCTTTTAAAAATTTCTTTGAAAATAAGGAACACTACTCTAAACGTATTAGACAACTTCAACTAATAAACCACCTTCTACTGAAGCTACTATTGAGAAACGTACCTACAATATTACTGCTATTACCAGAGCATATAATATCAATTTATCTATCCAAATTGTTTCAGTCGTTATAAACTAAGTTTACAAATTTTTTTTAAAAAAATTTAAACGTTTTTCTTAGTAGATATGAAATTAAATAATCTATTATTTATTGCAGTGTGTGAATTCATCAAAAAATTCCACGGGCAATAAATAGGTATACTCGTAAACGTATACTTTTATTTTGCCTATCTTTTGGTCTCGCGTAATATAATGCAGAATAATAGCAGTTAGCCTGGGAAAGGTACAGGAAAAGATTTCCCATAAGAATTCAGAATCTTTGGCTTGGCAGCGAGGCTATAAATTGCCGCTCCCAGTTGGGAATTATTGAACTATTGCTCCTGCCCTGCAACCCAGGTAGGAATTTTCGCTTTCGACCGAGGACCAGGAATCGTAGAATAAATATCAAAAATGAATTGATATTAAAAAAAAGAAACATTTAGAGGTCCTGACCGATAATTTAGTTCGTTTTATTTCATATAATTAATGTTGAATGTGGTTGAAAAGCATGGAGGTATGTAATTTTTTTAATTTTTCTATTCAATAGCCTGCGTCCAACATCTTTAGCAACTTTAAATATTTCTCTGTTATTCATTTTCCTCCAGGCTTATCACTTTCCTACTGTCCCGAAGATTCTCCTTATCATCATATCCGTCTGTATTCGTTGTTGCCAATGCAACTGACCCATAGCGGAGCAGCGGGCGTACATAGTTAGTGTAGAGATTGACTTTTGTGCAGAAGAAAGACACTAGCGAATACTTTCATCCGTCAGCATTAATTAGCTAGCTAAATATATCTTTTCCTTAGTAAGGAAGTAAGTAAGTACTTAGGTAAGGCGCACATTGAACTGTGCCACGCAGTGGACGCAGAGCAGAAAAAGGCAAATAGACACAGAGCAGGGTTGGGCAGCAGGAAAAAAAAACTGCGTAGCACAGTTTTCCGCGGACATTGGAAGTTTTCCGTTTCCTTTCTATTTAACGTACCACAAAAACTGCTCTGCCCTGCTCTGCGTCGCGAAGGTCTCAATGTGCGCTCGGCCTTACTGTGTTTTTCACTCGAGATTAAAAACCAATGTCGGGTTATCGTTTTTTTTTTTTTTTTTTTTTTTTTTTTTTTTTTTTGTCATTTTTCAAGGGAATACCTATGACTTAGCTCACTTGGCCACGCCGCATAGTGGGACCAAACCAGTTCGCCCTGGTCGAAACGCTAAATCCCACTCCTAACACAATTTATAATACTTACGATGATCAAGTTTCTATTGATAAAATAAATTGATTGCGATTATTCATCAGTAAATTAAAACAAATCTTAGTTCCGGTTACAATGAAATGAGAAGTTGTTTTCTTTTCGGCTACCTATTTTGATTCGCGCCGGCCAACTAACTGTTTAATTGAGAATTTGATTGGTAAAAATATGGATCCATTTTTCAGTTGGAAATGAAGTTTGAAGAAGCTTTCAGTGAGTAAAAATATTAATGGCTAAGAAAGAATGATTATGTGGTGATTTCCATTTTTTATTTCATTTCGTCTGTAATACGAAAATGACCAAAGATACCTTCATCTAGCCAATAGCCAATCCGAAATGGTCTTACATAGTTCAATTTTTATATCCCTTATTTAATTATTTCATGGGGAATTAAAACTAAACAAAAGATGATGAAAGGGAGCAATGACAAATTGAATCCAAATATTTAATATTATTCTTTTCTGGTAAGGCAATACATCCAAATTTCCTCTCCGCTACTTATTTGTGCTCATTCAGGCACCTTTTTTGGCATTGGCTCATTCAGCTACCTTTTTTAATTATACAAGGCTTCTTGAAATATCACTAAAATTTAAGAGTAGGGTGTGCAATTTATAAGTCTATTGAGCAGTTCATTCAACGTTTGTCACTATTATCAATATTAATTTAACTAATAATCACAGGATTGAGATAATCACAGCGTGTGTGTATAAAAAGTGGAAAGAGGAAATAATTAACAGAAAAAAAATTTCAATTTATAAGGCCCAAGATGTCAGTAAAATCCTCCCGTCATGATATTATCTGGATCAACCACCTAATTTCCTCCCCTTCGTGAGGCAGGTTGTCCAGTAACTCCTACTAGAGGGACCAGATTAGCATCACAGTGGGAAAATAGGACCTTGAGGCTTTCATTTGCACTGGAAAATGGTAGAGGAAAAAACTCATGTTTATGCATTGGTCTAAATGTGACAGTTAAAGATTTTTTATTTGCAAGTAAGTTTTGGATTCTTAATGTCTCTTGTTTTTCAAGGATCCATTTCAAGGACTAATTTTGTATTACTAACTTTTTGAAACGTAAATATTTTTCACTTATAAATTTTAAAGCGTAACAAACAGTAGGACAGCTTTGTAACGCGAGTGCCATCAACGGAGAGCACATAATACTGTGCGACCCTGATCTAAACTAAGAAAAAAAAGCCCTTAGGCAAGAAAAAAAACAAAAAAACCTTTTGACAGACAACTAATTTAAAAAACAAATTATATAGGTATTAAGTGTAAAAACAGTTGGTGTGCATTGATAAAACAAATAGGCTTTGGTAATTAAATGATTGAATTAAGTTGACAGCAAAGTCAAGCTGTTCATGTCGCTTCAGTATTGTCTGACGATTCCATAAGGTTCGCTTTGGGCCATAAGAAGCAGATCTGTTCAATTGGGATGAGTGCAGCATCATTGAAGATTAAAGTATTATTATGGCGTTATTTAGGAAAGGTAAAGTGGGCATGCTCCGTGCTTCAGAATTTAGGTGGCGCACAGTGGTCAATAATTGCTTTTTGGCGGACATAAATCTGCCATTTCCACAATTTTACAGATAAATTGATGGGATTTTTTTATTACTTTCTTAATAAAATTCAAAAACCAAGGAAACAATTCCCGTTAAGATTGCTCTAGTATAAGTGTTCTTTTTGCTAACCCAAAACCAGGTTTCTTGTGTGTTAATGGATAGTTTTCGTTAGTATGCTAATAAACATGGAAGAACTCAATATTTTTCAGAATTTTCTTTTTTATTTTTTTAGTCTGAGGGTGTGCTTTCATACCACCGAGTATCCAAAAGAAAATTCAAATTGCATAGAAGTTATGGGTATTTTAAAAACAACTAAAAATTCAACATTAAACTCGATTTTCTCCTTTTAGAAATAAGATATCAATATACCGATTTCACTGAAAGTTTACATTCAACGGCTAGTATATTACTTATGAGCAACATGGATTTGGTTTGCTTATTAGGGTACAAAAGCGATTTATATACTAATTTTTTTCAATAAAAACCGTTTTTCTCGGTTTCAAAGGGGTGCTCCCCGGAGTTATCACTGAGGTAATTTCTAGTCTTACTTGTACTACGACCACATAAAAAGATCAGTTAAATTCACTTGCGCCTTTTTTAGAAAAGTATGTTTTGAATATATTTACAGAAAAATTGGTAATGTTTGGCCCTGTAATCTGCTCTAAATAGTACAGGTACATTTACAAGCTCCTTCTAATCTATAACATAAAACGACTACATCTATACATAACGTTTTCACGTATCAATTTACACTCGTTAAAATGTTTGGACTACACTTTAGGGTGGACATTGCCATTTTTCTTGTATCAAAACAAGAAGGACTGAATCAAACTTGTAGTGCTATAGATTGTCTAGAGAAAACATAACTTTATCATGAGTAAGGCAGACAAAGCCGATTAGCAACACAAGAGTAGAGTCATACTGATTGATAAAACGACTACACCTATACATAAGGTTTTCACTTATAAATAAAGTGTAGTCCAAACATTTTAACGAGTGTAAATTGATATGACGAATTAACTGAGAATTTTATACCGCAATATATATTTATACGTGAAAACGTTATGTATAGATGTAGTCGTTTTATGTTATAGATTAGAAGGAGCTAGTAAATGTACCTGTACCATTTAGAGCAGATTACAGGGCCAAACATTACCAATTTTTCTGTAAATATATTCAAAACATACTTTTCTAAAAAAGGCGCAAGTGAATTTAACTGATCTTTTTATGTGGTCGTAGTACAAGTAAGACTAGAAATTACCTCAGTGATAATTCCGGGGAGCACCCCTTTGAAACCGACAAAAACGGTTTTTATTGAAAAAAATTAGTATATAAATCGCTTTTGTACCCTAATAAGCAAACCAAATCCATGTCGCTCATAAGTAATATACTAGCCGTTGAATGTAAACTTTCAGTGAAATCGGTATATTGATATCTTATTTCTAAAAGGAGAAAATCGAGTTTAATGTTGAATTTTTAGTTGTTTTTAAAATACCCATAACTTCTATGCAATTTGAATTTTCTTTTGGATACTCGGTGGTATGAAAGCACACCCTCAGACTAACAAAATAAAAAAGAAAATTCTGAAAAATATTGAGTTCTTCCATGTTTATTTGCATACTAACGAAAACTATCCATTAACACACAAGAAACCTGGTTTTGGGTTAGCAAAAAGGACACTTATACCAGAGCAATCTTAACGGGAATTGTTTCCTTGGTTTTTGAATTTTATTAAGAAGGTAATAAAAAAATCCCATCAATTTATCTGTAAAATTGTGGAAATGGCAGATTTATGTCCGCCAAAAAGCAATTATTGACCACTGTGTGGCGGTGGTAAATTTATAAAAAATCATTTTATTTTTCCTTAATTAAAGAATATTTTTTATAATTTTCGTTTGTTTTGACTTTCATCCAGTTGTAGAAGGAATTATAATCTCATTATAAATAGATATCAATATAAATATCAATATGAATATCAAAATATCTCCTCCGGCACTGCTGTTTGAAAGGACGTCATATATTTATATTAAATATTTATATCCATATTGTATAGTGATATTAATGATGATAGTATCTGATTTTCAGGAATTATTATAAATAGTCCAATTTTGACACCATTTACAAGTTTTGTGATGTTTTATTGGAGAGCTTCAGATGCAACCATTGAGTTGATGAACTGAAAACAAACAGATTTCATTAGTGTTGTATTGGTTTTGGTTGTTGTATGGTATTGGGGAACAAAATTAAATCGAGAAAGGATCACTATCGATGATTTTTTTATTTGGTTTCCCTAACGGCGAGGAAGGGGAGGAGCAAAAAGAAAGAAAAAAAAAAGACTACTACGAGATAAAACTGTTAGGCCGAGCGCACATTGAGACGCGACGCAGAGCAGAAGAGTTTTTGTAATACGGGTGGTTGATAGGAAACTGCGCTCCCCTTCTCTGCGTCCCAATTTGCGCGGATTCTCTCTAATTCACGTTTCACAAAAACTGCTTTGCGTCTCGATATACGTTCGACCTTACTCTCGGTTATCGAGGCCCTACTTTGTCGTGATTCACTGAAGGGATAATAAAGAAGTACATAGGGGTATGAATTTACAAGGTTACTTACGATTACGATTAGGGAGGTTAATTACCATTAGTTTAGTTAAAATTTACTTATTTATTGAGTTTTGATTATTTATTAAGTAATTTTCATAAATGATATTTAATTATTTATTAAGATTTCCTTATATTTACATGACGATCATGAAAGCTAATTACGATTTTACGAAGTTCACTTACGATGATTGACTACATGCTTTAAATACTTGTAAAATATTTACTGAATTTTTCAGTTTTTCTATTCAGTTTTCAATAAGGCAAAAGATCCACCACATGGTGATATTTTAGAGTGCTAGTTGATAGAGCGGATTGCAGGTAATCGGAACTAGCGATTTAAGTTATGTGATTCGACTATGGGGTGGGGTACATTGGATTTGTCAATTGTAAGAAACAAACAAACATGGTCAAACATTGTCTAAATTTCTTCAAGGACATTTACTAGGCCTAAGTTTAACTTCTAACAAGATAAAGTTACCTTTTTGTTATGTTGGCGGCTTAAACATAAATGTTTCATCAATTTACAAGTGATAGAACCGGTAAACATGTTTTTGAGCATTGGATGTGTTAGCGGTTATTTAAAATAGGCACCCACTTTCTGAGTTGTTGAGAGCCAAAAAAGTTGCGAGAAGTGATCGATCCTATAGAGAAGTTTTGCAGACATATTTTCCTCTTTTCGACCCTGACCCGCCGATGACATAATCTAGTTGTTTATCGACCTGACGGGGAAACTCGATTATGCAACTCAAACGATCTGACTATTAATTTATTTTTAGGATCAAATATTCCTTGGCTATGAAGACTGTATTTCAACCAATAAATCTTGAGAAATAATGGCGGGTTTAGTGATGAATTTAAAACAAATAAAAATGTTAATCTTTTTTGGAAGGGGCAATGTACATGAAATAAGTACTTGTATCTGTTGTAGCCTGAACTATTAAATCCTATACATTATTGGCAAAGTTCGTTACTTTTTTTTTTTTAATATTCTTCTACATGTACAAGGCCATAACATCGATTAACTGATTTTATTTTTCCTATCATCATTTTTATATTAGTTTTAATGATTCTCTACCTTATCGATTGATTATTGTTATCTGGATTTTATATAAGCCTGAACAGATCTCAAGCTAAGCGATAAATATAAATGATAAAATTTATAGAATGAAAATATTAACCAATTAGATCAAGATTTATCAAAATAAAACTACTTATCACTCTATAAAATCCAATAACAGATAAAATCGATATAGCCCAAACATTTTTTAATTTACCTTAAAATCAATTACCAAGTAGAAAAGCAATTGAAAAAAGGGGAGAAAGGTACTTAAAAAAGTCATACAAGAGTGGACTTGGTCAAATGAGTCAATTGGGACTCGGTTATTTCAACTTTTACCATCTTTCATTTGACTTCCATGACATCCATTCTTTCGCCAAATCACTAGCTAGCAGGGAAATAAGATTTTTCCTAACAATAAGTTATTCATTTATTTATTTATTATTCTGCTTGTAGATTTGCACCAGCGCAGGGGCACATCAAGGAAATGTGGTCACCGTGGTTATTGACTTTCTTGATGCATTTTATAATTTATTGTATGGCAGACTGACAGACGGCCTACAGACAAACGCATATACAACC
Organism: Aelia acuminata; assembly: GCA_911387785.2. Lineage (NCBI taxonomy): Eukaryota > Metazoa > Arthropoda > Insecta > Hemiptera > Pentatomidae > Aelia > Aelia acuminata. Next base: position 51,003,328 of record OU426978.1, on the reverse strand, counting down.
GACTTAACAATCAGCTAAAAAGAGAAATCCAAAAAATCAACAGAACAAACTATGACGCGTACATTACTGGCCTCTCTACTGACGATGGAAGCTTATGGAAGCATACCAAAAAGTTGTTAAGGCATCGAGAGGTGTTCGCACCACTTAGAAAAGATGATGGGTCCTGGGGCGTGTCGGATAAGGAAAAATTTGAAATCTTCGCATATCACCTTTCTTCTGTATTTACACCATTTACTGACTTCATAAATACAGAACATGACACCATGGTACTTAACACTTTAGACATTCCACTACAGTTGACACTCCCACCACCTTCGTTCACTCCTTCTCAGGTCGCATTCCAAATTAAACACTTACCAAAAAGGAAAGCCCCTGGTTATGACTTAATTACAGCTGAGGCACTTCAACAAATGCCCAGAAAAGCTGTTGTATTTCTCACGGCAATTGACAACTGTATATTAAGAACGTCTAAATTCCCGATACAATGGAAATACTCTCTTATTAGAATGATACACAAACCATGTAAGGACATATATAACCCATCATCGTACAGACCGATCAGCCTACTCCCAATATGCTCTAAATTTTCGAAAAAAATATTATACAAGCGACTGGTCGACATATTGACAGACCAAAAGGTAATACCTGACCACCAATTCGGCTTCCGCACTTACCATTCGACAACGCATCAATTACCCAGAGTTACTGACTACATTAGGAGCTCTAGAACAAAAACTATATGCGACTGGAGTATTTTTGGACGTTGCTCAAGCGTTTGACAATGCCTGGCACCAGGGTCTTCTCTCTAAAATCAAGACCATATTACCGTACACTTATTTTCTGATCCTTCAATCTTTCCTCTTCGATAGATTTTTCTCCGTCCGACAGGGTTCAGAAATGTCTTCAATTTATCCAATCTTGGTGGGAGTACCCCAAGGCTCAATACTAGCACCTTTACTCTACATCATATTCACGCACGACGTACCTACTAACAACGAGACATTGACGGCAACTTACGCTGACTATACAGCAATTTTCACTAAACATCAGGACGCAACACAAGCTTCATTAACTTTACAACATCACCTAAACATATTGCATGACTGGTTAAAAAGATGAAAAATTAGACTGAATCATGATAAATCAAAACACATCACATTTACCCTAAGAAAACATACCTGCCCACCCGTTTATATTGACAACAATCTCATACCGCAGACAGACCAAGTACACTATCTGGGACTTACGTTCGACAGAAGGATGATATAGGGTTCTCATGTTAAAATGAAACATACGGCGCTCAAAACGAGACTGAAACTACTTCATCCACTCTTCTCAAAAACTTCAAAACTGAAACTAAAACAGAAATTAAAGACATATACACACTTACTTAAACAAATATGGACATACTCATCACAGATATATGGAACAGCTAAAAAAACACACTTAAATAAAATTCAAAGATTTCAATCAAAACTTCTACGACTCATAACCAACGCACCCTGGTACGTGACCAACCACACCCTACATACGGACCTCCACCAGCCAACAGTTAATCAGTACATAGCGACACTCTACCAACGTTTTCACACTAACCTACATGGACATAACAATCGCCTAATAATGGACATGGCAACAGCTGATATCCCAATAAATACGAGGAGGAGATTAAAAAGGCGTTGGATGAGAGATTTCCTTACTTAAACAGCTCTAGTAATTGAATCAAGCCAGGAAAGGGGTGCTGCTGAGCACTTTTCTTTCCCATGCCTGACATGTCATTGTTTTCTCATCCGGCCACCCCATTCGCTGATTGTCAGCTTTATGCAGACAGGTGCGAATAAAAAAATAAAAGCCAAAAAAAAAAATGTATGTTCTATAGAACTAAGTTAAATTTAAACAATAAGCTAAATTTAAATTTATTTTGAACTAGCTAGGGTGCCCGGCTTCGCTCCGGTAGTTGTGTGGCAGTTTTAATAATAGAAAAACATTAAAATTAAAGGAAATATAGAACAAAATTAGCACTTTCTTGAAAAATTTAACATTATATCAATATTAAGATTCGAGATCTGCAGTGTCCTGCCAAATAAGGAACCCTATATACTTTATAGGGTGTTGAAAATGGTGAATGAACAATTCATTTTGCTGCAACTTGTCGAGTCATGCATCATTTTTGATGGTTTCTGTGATTATGAATCCTATAAGCCCATTCCAAGCACTCAGCAGATAATAAGTTATTAGATTATTAGTTAAAAAAAACTATATTTGGAGTACAACTTAAGTGCCGACTACTGTGATGGTCCCATTGATCCAGAAGTTTAGAAAATACCGAAGATTCATAGAAGCTTTTTTTGTAAGAACTTTCTTCCAGTTCAACCTCCCTTAATATATCCCCCCCCCCACCCTAATTTGGCCGAACTCTGCACTTCTCCAATCTTACTACTGTTACTATAAAAGTGAAAACCAAAATATCATGAGGACACAATTTTTTCATCATATTTCTTTTTATCCTGAACTATGAGCGGTGATAAAAGCTTATTGAAAAAATTGTATTATTGGAGTCAATTCATCATTTTGTCAACTGGAATGCTCATCATACATAGTAATAAAACCATTTTTCATAACTACATACAATAAGAACACTTCAAACTTGTTATTTTCGGTTTATAATCAGTCTATTCAGCTCTTCTTTTTTGTTTTATGTCTGTTTTTATTCGCTCACTCATATTGCATTAAATTTACTTAAGTTTATGTTAGATATTGATTAAATGTAATGTGTTTATCAATTAATCTTCTTATAAGAAAATCAATTTTGTAAAGTATCCAGTCGGTTTTCCAATTGATTGCAGATATGTAAAATCATTAATTTATTTTAAAAGAAAAGGTGAAACTAATTATTTTCGCTTGATTTTTAAGTAATTAAAAATTAACAGCTGACAAAATATATAACCTTTACAAATATAACGGAATGAATGAACAATAAACAATGAGTGAAACACAACCTAGCGCTTCCTGGTGGTCTGCAGCTCGAACTAAATTTTTCATTCATAAACTCGTATATCAATCTCAAATAGGCTAATTACATGTTGCGAGAGGCTTAAAATTCCAGTCCTTTTCTCTTCAATTTCACACCCTTAAGAGAAAAACGGAAACCTTCTTCTCCGTTAGGGGACGTACAGTTACACGCTGACATAAATCTCTTAATCGTATGTGGAGTCGTTTCTGAGCCTTTTCGGCACGCACATTGTACAATTTGCTTTATAATATATATTGATTAACCACGATTCTAATGCTGCAAATTAGTGCCATCTAACCATTGATATATACGTATATATAGATTTGTTACGGAAGACACCAAAACAGATGTTTTGACAGGTCGAGAAAGTCCAAGATAGTAATCGGAAACGTTGGAGCGTTCGCAGGCCACAATATTTAAGTGAGCAATCGACAATCGAGGAGTCGATGTAGAACAACCGAGCGAGTGTTCCTGGACAGCGAATAATGCAGTTACTTTTGTGTCACTATTAAGTTATATTTAACTGTTCCGATATCATTTGTTCAAGTGATTTGAGTTCTCTTAGTTTGTAGTTTGTTTGTTTTAACGTCACTTTATGCTACTAAGGCTAATCGGACGATGCTACAGTGCGAGTCCTAAATTTTGCATATATAGGTATAATTAGGATAGGGATCTTTAACGAGTACCTGACATCGTACAGGCTTGGGACCTCCATTTTACGTCCTATCCGAGGGACGTCTTAAACAAGGATATTTTACTCCCACTAAAAAATCCTAGGACCACCTCGGGTCGCGCATGCTAACTTGTATCTGTGTTAAAATATCATCAAATTTAATGTTTCCCTATTTAAGGAATATAAATAATAACTTGTTATATTGGTGATATAATTATATCATTAGATATTATCTTCGGTTAATTAGTTATATAAGCACATAGTTATATAACGCAGAACAAAATTATTGACTGCCTCGATCGTGTAATAAAATTGTAAATTTGAGTGGAAACAATAAATCACTCAGGTAATAGGCGTCACTTTGATTAAAAAGGCTGATTGATCTATAGCGAGGTAGGACAGGGCTAGTCCCGCCCTCCCTCACATGTGACCCCCTCCTCGTTTCACAAAACATCCTCGCAATAATAATTTTTTTATCATCATGATTGGACACGTAAATTGGTGCCGGTAGGTGTCAATAGTTCAATTTCAGGACTTAGTTCGTTCAAATGGCGCACTAAATTCGATGCTATTTAGCAACCATCATTGAACTCGATTGAATTTTGATCTTGGAAGACAAGGAATCTAAGTGACGATTTGTTCCATCATGAATAAATCAGATTAAAATTTGAACAATTATTTTGATTTGTTTTTATGAAACCGCCATTGTTAAAACAACGATATTAAAAACGTCTTTTTTTTTTTTTTACAACATCGATGTTAATATACGGTTTTTTCAAAACATGGATGTTAAAAAAATCTTTTATTAGAGTTATGTAATGGTCAACTGTTTTTCTTTACGATGGGATGATGACTAATCAGGATTTTCTGTTACATATGTTTTATTTTTGAAAACCAACGTTTCGTTCCCAACGTGTGGATCTTTATCAGGGCTTGTTGAGTCCAGAGTATTACAGAAACTGCTCCATATACCAAAAGTAGAATTAAAAAAAAAATCCAAAATATTCCAATTCCAATTCTAAAATAAATAAATAAATCTTTTTTTTTTTTACCAAAACAAGGAAGTTAAAAAGAACTTTGTTTTTGTCGAAACATTTATGTTAATTAAATCATTGTTAGTGTAATCTGTACTGTATTAAAACAACTTTTGTCAAAATATTGATATTAAAAAGTCCTGTGATTTTTTTTTTTTGTAAAACATGGAAGATGAAATTGTCTTGGTAAATATCACTCTGTCTAGTCTTCAAAATGTCCGAGTACATATGTGGTATAACTTTTTAAAGGCTTAAGGCTAATATATAACGTTTGGCTGATTTGTCAGAGATTTTAGAAAAATATTTCCAAACGATAATTTCTCGCGTGCATTTTAATAATAATTTTCACCATAATGTATAAACTGAAACAAAACAAAAACGATCGCTTTCTTGTTATTTTTACGTTTACACTCGTATTTTTTGTACTATATAAATGGACACCCAAGAGTTCAGGTACGCCTATATTCCAAGCGCTGTGGTTTTTGGTTATCACTCGTTCGTCACGTTCTCTTTGTTGTATTTTTTCCTCTCAAGCTTACATTTTCTGCTTCAAAAATATGCTAAGAGGTTAAATTTTAAATTTCCTAATTTTAACAGAATTAAAAACATATACTTACATGTACATTCCAGCCCTAATTCATTTACCATCAAAAGCACATCAAAGGGAGTAACTGTTTATCCCCACACCCCTAACGATTACAGGAAGCTAGTCACCTGCCTCAGAAACTGTGGAGCTGAATTTCACACTTACCAGCTTCCAGAGGACAAGAATCCACGCGTAGTAATTAAGGATTTACATCACAGTACGCCCATCGAAGAAATAAGACACGATCTACAAAAATATGGGTATGAAGCAGTGAATAACACAAACATAATCTCACGGTTCAAACGACCCCTCTTAATATTTTTGTTGATATTAGTAAAGCCACGTTTAATGAAAAAATATTCGATATAAATACTTTATTGTATACTAAAATCAAAATTGAGGAACCTCGAAGAAAGAGAAATATACCACAATGTTTAAGGTGCCAACAATAGGGTCATACTCGTTCCTATTGCAACTATTCACCGCGCTGTGTAAGATGCGGGCAAGGGCCCGAAACCGCCTCTTGTAATAAACCAAGAGAAACCCCAGCGAAATGTGCCAACTGCCAAGGCGATCACCCCGCCAATTATCGTGGATGTCAAATGCTCAAAGACCTCAGAGCCCAGAAGAAACTGAGAAGTCGTCTCCACCAACGGGAATCTGGATCTCCGCCCGCTTCAATCGACCCTAAAGATTTCCCAATCCTAAAAGCACCTGCAAAGGGGAACATTCAATCCCAGCAAGACAAGAAACCCCAGCAACAGCCACCTGCCCATCAGTGGAAGTCATCTCACAGGAAAAATCAGGCGCAGTCTCAACGATCAGCTCAACAGTTTGAAGAATCACCACTTCATATACAAATTTCGCCTGGCTTGCGACATGATATTGCCCAGCAGTCATCTTCAGCCGATTTTTATATCCCAGCCCAACTATCTCAGGTGTTGAACGGTCTTAACACCCTCATCTAGTCTCTTTTTAGTCTCCTCCAACAGCTCACGCTGCTAACTCAAAGCCTATACCCACCAAATGGCCCCTAATCAGCTAACTGTATGCTCTCTGTCAATCCTTCTGTGGAACGCTAACTGACTAACCCAACATAAAACCGAATCGGACATATATTTACACGAAAAACGTATAGAAATAGCACTGATAACAGAAACGCACCTTACACCACGTACTAGATTTGGAATTTCTGACTACATGACATACAGAACATCACCCCCATGTCCCATGGCGGTACAGCGAATAAAGACATCACTCTCACATAACCCATTGTACTTACCAACTACACCTGACATTCAAATCACAGGCATACTACTACACACATTATAAAACATTATACAATAACCATAGCTTCGATGTATTGTCCTCCTCGATACGTACTAACACCCTCGATGTTTTGCAATTATTTTCACAGCCTAGGAAGATGCTTTATAGTAGGCGGTAATTTCAATGCTAAGCATCAATGTTGGGGGTCACAGCTATGCACACCTAAAGGAAGAAACTTGAAGGCTGCTATCCACGAACTTTCATTAGACACCATATCACCTGACATACCTACTTATTGGCCAACTTCACAACGGAAAATTCCAGACCTACTAGACTTTTTCATTACTAAAGGACTACGGACCATATCTTACACAATAAATTCAAACCGGATCTTTGCTCTGATCATTCCCCAGTACAGCTGGTCATTCTTGATGAGCCCAACAATGCACTAAGACCACCAAAGCTAATCTACGGAGCGATTGATTGGGATGCTTATAAAGCATTTCTAGATTCCGAACTTTTAGTTCCAGGCTCTATTAAAACTGCAGAGGAATTAGAAGAGGCTGTAGAAACATTCATTAAAAGTGTCCAAAAGGCCGTTTGGTCGTGAACAATATCAAGGGCATCAAGTAAAAATAACCTACCCAAATAGCCGCAGTATGTAAGGGACTTGATCAGAGCAAAGAGAAGAGCTCGTAGGGTGTGGCAAACTAACGGACTAACATCAGACAGAAAATTTTTTAACAAACTGAATAATGAACTCAAACGACAAATCAAAAAAATAAACAAGACAAACTATGATACTTACTTAGCAAACTTATCGACGGACGATGGGAGTTTGTGGAAGCATACTAAGAATTTGTTAAAGCATCGAGAGGTGTCAGTACCCCTGCGAAAAGAAGATGGTTCGTAGGCAGTGTCGGATAGGGAAAAGTCTGAACTGTTTGCTGATCACCTTTTCACAGTATTTACTCCACTCACTGACTTCACAAACAGAGAACATGAATCTATACTCTGGAAATCTCTTTACAATTGACACCACCCCCTCCTTCTTTTACTCCTTTACAAGTAGCACACCACATCAGACACCTCCCCAGAAGAAAAGCCCCAGGTTATGACTTAATAACAGCCGAGGTGCTCCAACAAATGCCTAGGAAAGCTCTAGTGTTCCTTACTACAATATACAACTGTTATACTCAGGACTACTAAATTCCCCATTCAATGGAAATATTCACTCATCAAAATGAATCACAAAAAAGAAAAAGACTTATACAATCCATCATCATACCGACCAATCAGTCTTTTTCTCTGTTCGAAAAATTACTATACAAAAGATTAGTTGACATACTGACAGAAAACAATATAATACCAGACCATCAATTCGGTTTTCCTATTTCCCATTCTACAATACAACAATTACACAGAGTTACTAACTACATTGCTGGAGCACTAGAGCAAAAACAATACGCAACTGGTGTATTTCTGGACGTCGCCAAAGCATTTGATAAAGTCTGGCTCCAGGGGCTTCTCTTCAAGCTTAAAACCATACTACCCCACACCCCACACATACTACCTTATACTCCAATCCTACCTCTCCGACAGATTCTTCTCTATCCGGCAGGGGTCAGAGATTTCTTCAATCCGACCAATCTTAGCAGGAGTTCCGCAGGGATCAATACTGGCTCCGTAACTTTACATCATATATACTCACGATATACCTACCAATTCTAAAATTTTGATTGCAACTTACGCTGACGATACAGCAATTTTATCAATACATCATAACCCTAGACTTGCCTCATTGAATATACAGAACCACTTACTTCAATTACAAAATACTACAAATATGGTACTCACTCTGGAAAATTAAATTAAATCACGACAATTCACAACATATAACTTTCACACTCAGACGAAATACTTGCCCCCCAGTTTTCATCCGCGACGACCAAATTCCACAGACAGAAACTGTACGTTACCTTGGACTTCTGTTCGACAGAAGGATGACTTGTGGCCCACATGTCAAAAAGAAAAAAAAGACACTGAACATACGTTTAAAAATACTTTACTCACTTTTTTCTAAATCTTCTAAATTGAAAATCAGACAAAAACTGAATACATACACCTACTTACTTAAACCTATTTGGACCTACGCCTCACAGATTTTCGGCTCAGCTAAAAAGACGAACTTACAAAAATTGCAAACTTTCCAAACAAAAATTTTGAGACTAATCACGTATAAATACGTAAGTAACCAAACTCTACATTCAGACTTACAACAACCGACTAACCAACAACACATACGAACGCTTTACTCACGCTTTTTTGTTAAATTGGAAGGTCACGACAACAGATTGATTAACCGCATGGTCACGGCTGACATGCCTGTTAGAAGGCGGCTAAAAAGAAGCTGGATGAGAGACCTCCTCACCTGAATTAGTGTCAGGCCTGGTAAGAGGTGCTGCTGAGCACCTTCCTTCCCTCATGTCTTAATGACATACGTTTTAATGCATGCTGCAGACCACGAATTCGCTGATTGTCGCCGATCGCTGACAGGTGCGAATCAATGTATGAAGAGAGAAAAAAAAAACATCGTTGTTAGCAAGATAACAACATATATAATATGGGCCCCATAAAATCTATGCATTGGTCAAAAAGTCGATGTTTTAGAAAAATCGACAACCGCATTCATCCTGTAAAGTTACACTGGCCATTGAAATCAATTTTGATTTCTTGATTAGATATTTTGAAAATTTATTTGATTTATTGATTTCCACCTCTCAGATCGTTTATGGTATACGAATCCAGGTCAGATTTTATATACAACATACTACTTCCAAATGGGAAATATTAAGATCAACACTTGCGGCACCCACAATAGAAATTACAACCAACCCAAGCCGGATGCAGTCCGTTATCATCGAGTCGTATCCGTCTACCCTTGATCAGAATTTCCTTACTTTTTTCAATAAATCAGAAAGTTACAAAAAAATAAAAAGTAGGATATGTTTCTTACTAAATCCTCTGATAGAACCTCACAGCGCCTAAAATCCTCTGATGGACAATTGGAATGCTTTAATACACTCTAGTCCATTGATACCTAATATAATCTATATCGACATCTTGTGGTCGATGATGGCCAGGAAAGGATTCAAGTCAATGTAATAAAAAAAAATCTTTTCAAATATGGCAAGATCTTTAGGAAGCAACCCCCATTATCATGGAGTTGCTTTCTAAAGATCTTAAGTAAAGAAACATTGATATAAATACTAGGTTAACTAAAATATCCAAAATACATTTAAATTTACTATTATTTTATTTCTTCTTCGTTTTATTTCTTCTTATTCTTAATCATCGAGGTTTCCTGACCCAAGTCTGCCAAACATCACAATTTCAGGGGAAGCGATATTTTCCCATCTATTTGCATGTTCTGTAGGACTGTCTGTAGCATACAAGATCGTCTTCAAGGACCAAGACCGGTGGATTTGGCTTCATAAGCCTAAGTCCATTTTTCCGTTTTACTTAGCATTGTTTAAATATATTTTTAGTTAAATATTTAAAGAGGTTTAAATAAACCTACACTGTATTAATCAATATTCCCTCTTTGCAATGAACTAAGACTTCCTCTTCATGTGTGTGTGTGTGTGTGTGTGTGTGTGTGTGTGTGTGTGTGTGTGTGTGTGTGTGTGTGTGTGTGTGTTTGTGATGACAGCAAAAATTTCCTCAAAGCTGATGAAACGGAGGTAGCATTTTATTTAATAAATTTGGTCTCATTTTTAGGTTTTTTAGATGGATAGATTAACTGTCTCTCATTATGCCTACAAGTAAGAAATGGATAAGAATGAAATATGGATAAAATCGAATAAACATATACTTGAGAAAAAAATAATAATATTCTGATAACTCATAAAATACGTTGACCCACGCATGATTAGTACCTACACCTTCAACGTCACACGATTTTGTATAAGTAAAGTATCCTCTTCATGTGAAAGAGTTGTCAACGTGTTTTGGAATATGTGTTTTCCATAAATATTTAGTGGAAATTATTTGCTTCCATGGTAACTAAATCAAGTTTTCAACAACTTATTTATTATTTATTTACATTTTACGGCATTTGCGCCTGCGCATCTAGCAAATTTGTGGAATGCTAAGTTTTTCTTCGATTTTCTTGATTTAAATGATGTGTTCGAGCAATCCCTCGGCCATTCTGTTTTTAATCTTCGTTGGATGGGTAACTGGGAGGAAGAAAGGGAAGAAACAAGAGGGTTTGGATGGTTATGAGTTGAGCAGTGAAATGTATTTGTCGTGTATGATGTATGAAATGTATTTATCGTGAATATATGATTTTAGTGTTGGAATGTGGAGCGTTTATAATTTTTTTAAGAATATTTGACTGTGTGGTTTGAATTTTGTTAATGTGTACTTGTTTAGTGGAACCCCAAAGTTCTGCTCTGTAGATACAAATAGGTTTCAGTATCGTTTTGAATATTAGTCATTTATTTCGTAAGTTAAGTGATGATCTGAATTCTAGGAGGTGTGACAGTTGTTTATATCGTCTGGTGAGATCATGTCTTTTTGGTTTTGTTTTCCAAGTGAGTCCAGGTATAGTCCTAGGTAACGTACATAGTTTTTACATGGGTCTGAATAATTATTGATTTTTGTTGGAGGATGTTGGCTTCCTCAGTGAAAAACTTATAAAGCTTGATTTGGTCGCATTTATATATTTATTTTCCACTTTTGGAACCAATTTTCTAGGTCCAATTTTCTTTCAAAATTTCAACAACTAAACAGAAAATTATAAAAACAGACGCGATGGAATATTATGCTTGCATTAACGCATTATCACAAATAAAACCTTTTATATAACAATAAAAAAGTTCAGAGTACTTACAGGGTTAATGCGTAGTAATCAAATTATTTAAAGCAGTTTACGGTTTGAAAAAAATATGGTACAAGATAATCAATAATTAATTCTATTTTAGTGAATGCAATATAAAGTGGATTTAGAAGAAGAGTAATCGTTCTCGGTTTGCGGGATATTATGAGAGACAAATATTTTAAAATTAAGTTTTAATTTACTATGACCAGTAAATATAGCTATCGATTCACCTTCACGATACATTTACAAAAAATAACTTGAAGTAAAAAACAAGCAAGCAGTAAAAAAAAAAAAAAAAAAATCGACCGTTGATGAATTAGAATTTATTTAGGCCCCTTAAAAAACAAACAAAAAAAATCTGGTGCGTGCGCGCAACACACAACTTTCACTTACCAACTTACTTAGATTAGAAATTGACGTGTTTTGCTAAATATCATTTCCCAAAGTCACACATTTTTCTACATTCATATCTTATTTTTATTAATCGTTAAAGCCGTTTTTGAGTAAATAAAAAAAACCCCGTGAAAATGATACAAAATTTATTAAGTAAAGTCCCCCCTCCCGTAGATCAATTTTGATGAAATTTTTACAGTCATATCTCGGGCATATAAATACATCAAATACCAAGTTTGATCAAAATCGTTAAAACCGTTTTTGAGTAAATAAAAAAAAACACGTGAAAATGATACAAAATTTATTAAGTAAAGTCCCCCCTCCGGTTGATCAATTGTGATGAAATGTTGGTTATCACATCTTTGGTATATAAATACATCAAATACCAAGTTTGATAAAAATCGTTAAAACCGTTTTTGAGTAAATAAAAAAAACATGTGAAAATGATACAAAATTTATTAAGTAAAGTCCCCCCTCCGGTTGATCAATTTTGATGAAATTTTTACAGTCATATTTCAGGCATATAAATAGATCAAATACTCAGTTTAATCAAAATCGTTAGAGCCGTTTTTGAGAAAATCGAAAAAAACTTAAAAAGTTATTAAATAAAGTACCCCCTCCCTTTGAGCAAATTTGATGAAATTTTTGCTGTCACATCGCGGGCTTATACATACTCTAAATACCCAATTTCAGGTTCGCACGGTTTATAGTTTTTGAGCTAGTCTGTTCACACACACACACACAGACACACAGACACACAGACACACACACACACACACAGACCATTTCGCGGGACTTAGTTATTTTGACTCAGGGGACCCCAAAACGTGTATTTCCGTTGAAAACCGGAAGTCGAAAATTTTCACGATCGCAATACTTCTACTTACTATATATTTCATATATAGGTAAGTGAAAGTAAAACTATAACTTATGGAGACGAACCAAAATTACTAATTGGCCTAATTGAGGAAAATGTGTAAAGTTGCTGAATGGCATTTAAACATATTAATCTAAACACGTCGATTTCTAATCTAAATAGGTTTGTAAGTGAATGTTTTGAGCACATCGCACTATATTTTAAATTATGATTCATATTGACTGATCTATGGATAATGATCATGACAATATACATAAATTAAGAAATGCCATACGATACATAAATAAGAAATTTGTTTCATTTTTTTTTTTTTTATAGAAGGTTAGGCCTCAAAGTCTCGTAATTATTTCAAATTCTCACCTAACCATGGAGGTATAAGCTAAATTTTTGCCTATACAGGCATCTTCAGGGCTACAAACGTTCCACAAGCAAGACAGAATTTTTTTTTTTTTTTTGCAATTCATATAATTAAGCTGTACCGCAGGAGGAGAGGGGCGGCTATTGAAGGGAAGACATGATCGATATATCGACCTAACAGAGATCTGATAGCGGGAGGAAATAGGAAGGCTTTGTAGCCGAGCAATGAATGGAGAGAAGGGGGCTAACAAACAGCTCCGTCTAGCTCATTCCCTCTTCATTCTCTGTCCCCTCCTACAGGATACATAACTGACTACTGTCTTTACAATTTTTTTATTTATCTATTTTTTTTTTTTTTTTTTATAGAACCCAAATTACTATGGGATTCGTTTTCCTCGACACCATCGATTAATAAATGACTAATATTATTTATAATTAATAAATAACGATGCTTCCAATGAGTTCCTGTACAGTACTGATATTAACATCCAATTCCTATGATATACAGAAAAACCTCTGATCAGATATGTAGAAATTCTAAATAACTTGTAGGTTGTAATATAATCATATTTTAAATAACTAAAGACGTTTTTATTTTATTAATACAAATGATAATTTTTAACAAGGATAGCAAAAAATTAATAGAAAAATCGATTCCCAATTTAATTTATAATTAGAGATTATAAAGTCTGTTGCGAATCAAGAATTTATCACGGAATATATATAAAGTAAATAAATATTTAAATTATAGCTCTAGAATAAAAAAAAAGAAAGCACTTTGTAAAAATTTAAACCCAATTATATTTTTGGAAATTTGCATTGAAAGGCATTAATGACAGTAATATTTCATAAAAGTAGATAACATATTACAAAATGTGATAGATGAGTTTACCATTTTATTTAATATTCCACGCCCCGAACTCCCATCGACAGGTGAGGTGAGCTTGCCGAGGAATGCCTGAAGAAGCCGGTTCGTGCTGAAGATAATTAATTTTGGAGAAGCTCAACCCACCCCCTACCTACCAAACACCCTTCCGCAAACTCGATACCTCGCGGTCCTTTCATATCGATACTGTAATAAATTAGTTATCGATGTAATAATGTCACCAATTTGTCCCGATCCATTCTGTAGCCATCTTTTACCATGATAATAATGTCCCTTCTTATTTATCCCATTTATAGGATTGGATCGTTAATCTCATCATGTATTATGTTTGTTGAAGCAATATCCTAATGACTTATAAATTGTGGTGATATAAGAATATTATGATAGATATTTTATATATTATATACTATTATATTTTATAATATCATAGTGCTGTAAAAATTAAAGATTTGGCTTATCGAAGCAGTAGAAAAAGCTTGATGCAATTAAATTCATTCATTCAAACTATTAAAAAAATCTTATGTGAATATATACGTATGTACATTTAGAGAGGTTTGGAGCAACGATAATTAAACATAACATATTGTAACACTTTTGTGGGTTTCAATTAAAAAAACCCACACAAACATTATAAACTCAAATAATCAAGCACGTCGACTTAAACGAAAAAGTAACCATATGATCTGAGCTTGAAAACAAGACTGAGTTTCTGTCCGTCGCTCCTTATATTTAGTATGAAAAAGCGTGGAAAGTGGTCGAACAGTAACGAACATGCACTGGAACAGTTACAGACATGTACTGGAACAGTTTGTTCCAACTCAAATAATTCTGATGTCAATTATGCTAACTCTCCTTTTTCCTACTCTTCTACCCACATACACAGTTACTTTATATCTATTGATGACATTGAACAAGCTATTTTATCTCTTGATGTCAGAAAATCATCCGGAACAGATAATATTCCTCCGCTCCTCATTAAAAACTGCCTGTATTCTCTTCTTACTCCTTTACACTATATTTTTAATGCGTCTCTTAATACTGGTGTTTTTCCACAATTATGGGAATCCTCTTTCGTAATTCATCTCCTTAAGGCGGGAGATAAATCTTATGTCTGCAATTACAGTCCCATTTCTATTCAATCTGTTCTACCAAAACTTTTTGAGTCAAATATAAGTAACAAGTTAAAAAATGATCTTAGAACCTCTATTATTCCCCAACAACATGGTTTATGCTCTGGTAGATCAACGGTTACTAATCTTTCAACTTACCAAACTTTTATTGTCAATACGATATCTGATGATGGCCACCAAGTCGACTCAGTATACGCAGATTTCTCAAAGGCCTTTGATAAAATCAATGGCATACTATCAATATCAATCAATGGTATACTATGCAAAAATTTAAAAGATATTGGCTTTTCCGGAAATCTCTTGGTCTGGCTCAAAAGCTATTTAACTGGTCGTTCTCAGACCGTCAAAATTAAATCCATGTCGTTCTCTTCCTGTTCCTGTCCTGTCCGGTGTGCCTCAGGACTCCCATCTTGGTCCTTCCCTCTTCCTAATTTTCATCAATGATATCCATCTTGCTCTATCTGATTCTGAATTTCTTTTGTTTGCTGATGACCTGAAGATTTACTCAAAAATCGAATCTACCTCCGACTGTAATCGCTTACAAGCCACACTTAATAATCTTTCCGATTGGTGTCAATCCAACAAATTATACCTAAACAAATCAAAATGTTACTGTTTATCTTTCTCTCATAAAAAATCCCCTCTAGATCATTCATATACCATAGACCACAGCCCTGTAACTAGAGTCTCTAGTATCAGAGATCTAGGAGTGATCTTTGATTCCAATCTTACTTATAAACTACACGTTGAACATATTAAAAAAAGCTCATATAAAATGCTTGGTTTCGTCATCCGTAATTGCAGTGAATTTAATAATCCGTTATGTTTTCTTCATTTGTATAAATCGTTGGTATGACCCATCCCGGAATGCGCCTCAGTGATTTGGGATCCCAAATATTCTGTCGACATAAAACTTCTACAATCTGTTCAAAATAAATTTTTAAAAATTATCTCCATCAAACTAGGTACTTTCAACTTTCAGATTCCACTCTCACTTCTTTTAATCTTCCCGCATTTATTGATAGACGAAATTACTGATTTAATATTTGTTTTTAAATTAGCTAATAACGTCTTTGACTGCTCTGAACTTTTCTCCTATTTTCAGTTTAATGTTCCTCCAATCCTAATATCATCTCAGACATCCTAAACTATTCTTCATCGAATTTAAGAGAACAAATTTTGCCATACACTCTCCTCTGCATCGTATGATGCTAAAATGGAACAAGTTACCTAATAACATAGACATTTTCCTCTTCTTTACCTGCATTAAAACATATTCTTAATCTCCGGACATAATAGATATTTTTTTTAGGTGTTTTTTCTTTTTTTTTCTTCCCTTCTTCTTCTTTCCTATAAATTTATTCTATTTTACATTATTTTTCCATATTTTTATATAAATGTTATATTTTTTTTCCTATAAATGTATTTTTTATAAATGTTATATTTTCCATATGTAATGAAATACAATTATTTCTTTATATGGGCACCTAAAGTTACCTAATATGAGTGACGTTCCTAATGCTAGTTCATAAGTTGTTAAAATTACAAATCTCGCCAGCAGATGAAGGTGGAAGTTATTCGGCGAATTTTTTGAAATTGAAACATGTTATAAACTAGAATTAGAAGGGTGTCAGGTACGTGTCTCATATAAGGCCGATTTTCTGTACTCTTTACCCTCTTAAATTAAAAAATCTGGTGCTATACGCGCATCACACAACTTTCACTTACCTACTAACTTAGATTAAATCGACGTGTTTCGATAATATGTAAACGCCATTCCTTAACTTCACACATCTTTCAACAATTAAATGCTTATATTTGTATATCTCCTTAAGTTATAGAATCTTTATATTGCAAAACTTGGAAGTTATCAGTAATTACTTTTCGATTTATTATTACTTTTTATTTTTGAGGGACCTAATTTAGACAAGATTCGAGTTTTTTTTACTGGTAGTTTGTTTTTCACTGCGAGTTGTTTTTTTTTGTAAATATATCCTGAAGGCATTTAAAAATGAGACAAAATTTATTAAATAAAGTGCCTCCTCCGTTTGACCAAATTTTGGTAAAATCTTAGCTATCACATCGCAGACATATACTTACATCAAATACCAAGTTTGATCAAATTCGTTAAAGCCGGTTTTGAGTAAATAAAAAAAAAAACGTACAAATTAGACAAAATTTAATTAAAGTACACCTTCCGTTTGGCCAATTTTGTTGAAAATTTTGGTCACATCGCGGGCACATACATACCCCAAATACCCAATTTCAAGACCGTACAGTTTATAGTTTTTGAGCTAGTCTGTTCACACACACACAGACCATTTTGCGGGACTTGGTTATTTGGACTCAGGGGACCCCAAAACGTGTATTTCCGTTGAAAACCTGAAGTCGAAATTTTCATGATCGCAATACTTTCCCTTACTATATATTTCATATATACGTGAGTGAAAGTAAAAATGAAAATAAATTGAAATATATTACGTCATTTTTAAACAATGAATTGATTTTAATAACAATCAATAAATTGATTGAAAAAATAATTATCCTTTAACGCAACTGCTAGCACATAAATATAATTCGGTGTGTAAGGAAGAGGAAATTTGACCAATTGTAATAATATTAACTGATTACATATTTATTATTACTTATTATTGAAAGATAACAGAGCAGAAATCCTTGCTTGGTTGCGGGAATCATAGCAGAATCGCAAAAAAGAACAATAATAAATCAGTCACTTATGCAAGGTCTGACCATTTTTCAAGCAAATTTTCATCAGTTTTCATTATTGCGTTTAATTTTTATTGGAATTTTTGAAATAAGTTATAATCTATTGAAGTTTTTTGGAAAAGTATTTAAAATAAAAACTCTAAAGAACTCTTGGATATTGATATTTAATTGAATGATATTGTTATTGAAAAATAAGGTATTGGAGTTTTTTTTTCTTAAAAACATTAGCTTTTATTTATATAAGTTCGTAAAAAGAAGTATGTTAAATGAAAAAGGATTTGGGATTGATTCTCGTTTCTTCAAGACTCAACATGATTTTTAGAAGTTCGTACAATTAAGGCCTGGTGCACATGGGCGACAAGGCACGCTTGCCGCTAGGCGTAATGTTACGCCGATAGGCACACATACACATGTTGGGTATATAGGGGCAGTGCACATGGGCGTTAAGTGACGGCCTGATGTTCCGGATTAGTCCGATAGGCCCAGGAGCTAACGCATGTTTCTCCTCGTATCGGGCGGCTACTCGACGCTTTCGCGTTTCACAAGTACCTTGGTTTCAATGGGACAGTGCACATGAGCCGCTGCGTTTTTTCCTATCTTCCTCTTTAATACAGGTTAATTTTAAGTGATATAATTATTAATTTCATTTGTATTACTTATTTAACATGTTATTAGATGTTATGTTATTAGATAACCAATTAAAATTAATCTTTGAAATTATTATTAATTAGATTGATGATTTTGTATCAATATCAATGTGGAATTAATAAGATATGTAATTTGAGATTTAATCTTTAATATGTTATAACTCATTTTATTTATTTAAGTAATTTAGACGTGTGTAATGGTCAACTGTTTTCTGTAGGAAGATTGGTAATCAGGATTTTCTGTCAAATATTCATTATTTGGACAGCCTACATTTGGATCCAAACATGAGGATCTTCGTCACGGCTAAAATGAAGACAAATATATGAGCAACATGTAAAGTGCCTATGCTAGAAGATGAGGTCAATTACAGATAGTAACAAGAAGAAGTAATAAAATAACGAAACAAAATCCCAAAGATGATAGTAGAGATGAGAGATGGTCAACTGTTCTTCAATTACGATAGGTTAAATGATGGTCAGGATTTTCAGTTTACAATGATTTTATTATGGTTTGTTAACATGTTATGGGTACTTATGAAATCTATTAATGATATAAAAGATATTAAAAATTTAAGTGTATGAATAATTTACTGATTAACATGCTAAAATAAAATCTTGATCTTGTTGAGTTGAGAGTAATAAACCCACAGGCTGAGGAAAAAATTATCAGGTAGAAGGTGTTAGGGGTTAGTTTGCCGACTTCAAAAGCTTTGGGTTTCCCCAAAATAAACCTTTTGAAGTCGGCTTGAAAAAATATAAGCTGCCAATTCATCAAATGATTGAATAGACATTCTAAAATAATTGAAGAATTTTGGTTCATCTTCCCTCAAATTTATAAACATAGACTTAAAAACACCTTTTTAATATCTCCCATTGTTAAATGGGTGAACCAACTCATTGTTTTTAGTTTTATTTCAATTGTAAATATATACATGATAATTCTTATGTTATCAATTATATATATATTTTTTATGACCAACAACTGAATTAATTTGTTATTTCATTTAATTTAATTTTTACAAACTGTCTTATAGAAAATTACTCCTTAGAGAATCGTACCGGAATAAAACAATGTATTTATTTAAATTCAATAAATCAATTAATGTAGTATTGTAACGGTTTAATATTTAATATGTTTAATATAATTAAAATGCCATTCTAAATCTTTTTGAACAATGGAAGTCATTATGGAAAGAGATTAGGGATATGAATCCCATCAATGAGTAGAAATTCCTAAATGAATACAAATTTCCATTACTACCAAAACTATTACTTTTTTTTATGTACTAAAATTAAAAAATGCAATAAAAATGAAAGGCTAGGGAGTTGAAAAACGAACAGCGATCGTAATAAGATCCGACTCTGGTCATATCCGCACTGATTTAATATAAAATATTAAATCATTTCAAGTCCTGGGTTTTATTGTGTGATAGAAGGAGTTTTATAGATTTATTATCTTTAATATTGGTTAAAATTTCATTTATATTCCATCTTGAAAGGTAATATTTGATAGTTAGATATTCATTAGAATATAGTTAAATATTTTAATGAATATTGATGAGCAATAATTAATTTTTTCATTATTGAAAAATCGTATTTACGATCACTGATCACTGATTTAATATAAATACTTTTTTTTTTTTCATGTCTATTGTTGTGAGAAGTTCGTCCTTCAGGGAAACTTCAGCCCCTTCAATAATTAAGGTAGGGAATTCGAGACTCTATAGGTGTAACCAACCTATTCTAACCATGGTGGGACGGTCGAAATTTATTCCGTGGGGCCTCCACGAAATAAAAGTCAACCCTCCCAGGGCGGATTCGAACCGCCACCGTTCGGCTCGAGCGTGCTAAAGCGGGTCGCGCTCGAACACGCTCGGCTATTGTATCATTAATAGACACTAAAATTAATAAAAAAGTTTGAAATTAGTTTAGATTTCATAATATGTATCATTCCTAGACACTAATCATTGTACATGAAGTACAAACAGTCCCATAATTATCGTCTTAACGTATCCTGTCCCAGAAACGTGACTTTGGTCAAATATATTTTAATCCGCGAATTATGAACATAGTACAGCAACATTGTTATTGTGCTCAAATTTGCCTTGGAACATTAAAGTCTAAATTATCAGAAGCTAATTAAGTATAAAATTGTGATGTGGCCGATAACATTGTTTACTATTAAATTTACAAAGTATTAGGTATGTCCAAGACTTTTATGAAGAATTCACCCTTCATAATACTAATTAAACAATTATTAGGATTTCGGTTTAGTCAACGCGATAAAACCAGAACATGATCTAATTAATGTGAATGTACCAGAATGTTTTTTTGTTTATTTTTTTATTCTTGATGATGGTTTGAACCGAGTTTCGAAAGACTTAATCTTTGATCAATAACAATCTTCGAAACACAAATTGTTCACTTTATTTTTTAAATGCAGTGCTCTCAGACTGACTTAATAGACCTGGGCTAAAAGCCGAAATGCCTCTCTTGTCAATAAGCAGCAAATTAACAATTTAGAAGCAAAAACGAAAGCAAAAACTCAAAATAGGTAGGCAAAAGAAGGCTGGAAAGGGTTTCCTAGGGAATTTCATGCTCAACGCCCCAAAACAAATTTCAAATAACTGCGGAAAACTAATTCCATGGAATTAGGCTGCAATCTAAGGAGAAAGAAGTCGATTAAATTTTGTTTTATATACATTTGCTGTAATTTACACCTGAACAACATAAAGATATATTCATGTATTTATTTTTATAAGACATAACCTAGAGGTTGTCACTCTATTAAAAACGACGTTTTTTTAATTTTTTTTAACAATTGCCGGTATATAAGAGTTATTATGCATTTTTCAGGTGATATATTTTTCCTTAGTTTCAACATAAGGGATATGCTCTTAACAGGGAACAAAGGCAGGCATGAAAATACCAGGCCTAAATGAATAAGACACTTCTCCATTATTATATGTCCAAAATAGTTTTATTATCTTGAACATGATGTATTGGCATTTAATTTATCGAACCATAATAATATAATATCTAGCCAGGTTATTTTCTATTCTATTATTTGTTGTATCGCATGAGGCTCATTCAGTATAACCTATTTTAGAAAATGGCGGAAATGAAATTGAGCCATCAGGTACACGGAGG
Source organism: Aelia acuminata (assembly GCA_911387785.2). NCBI lineage: Eukaryota > Metazoa > Arthropoda > Insecta > Hemiptera > Pentatomidae > Aelia > Aelia acuminata. The sequence goes on along the minus strand of OU426978.1, from coordinate 50,981,704 downwards.
TAGGTAACTGGAGGGAGCAAGTCCCCGATCGCTATTCCTCCGTAGCGTGACTTTCAGCAAGTCTGTGCTCAATTCGTGCAAACTATCACATTACCTACAACAGAAATGGTAACTTTTCCCTTCCCCTATATTATAGCTTTATTTTATTAATGTTTATCATTTATTAATAATGTAGAAAAATAAACTGTCATCTATAATGTTTTTCTTAATATAATGTAGATAAATAAAATATTAAATTATAAGATGATAAAATCAACAGGCACATCCCTCTGACTCAAGATCCGCTCACAAGACTGGGAACAAATTTCGACGCCAAGCAGAGCAAGGCATCGCAGCTCCTTAATTAGTACACGCATTACAAAAACTGCGCTGCTCTGCCCTGCTCAGCCCTGCTCTGCCCTACTCTGCTCTGCGTTCCCTACGTCTCAATATATTTCGGCAGAAGGTTTAGGTTAGCGCCCCTTCGTTACCCCCCTTAAAGCAGAACTTAAGCACTCCAAGCATCAACATAAATATACCAAAAATTAAATTGTATTTACTCGTCATGCTCCATATATTTCTCTCGTTAACACTGCATCGCCCTAATCTACTCGTTTTCAAACTTCAGGCTGTGTCTAAGAAATTTATGCTGCGTTAGTTACATAAATTTTTTTTATGATTACTTCACAAAAATCAAACACAAATTAGAGGCAACCGGCAAAGTTACAAACAATAATGAAATAAAAATAATTAATTCCTTTATTCTTAAAATATAATAATTGGTAAATTTTGTCTTTCAGTCTGACATTCAAATGAAATGAATAAAAAATCTAGTAAATATAATTATTTTATCATACACCCCTGCCTTTTTTTTTTTTTTTTTTTTTTTTTTTTTTTTTTTTTTTTTTTTTTTTTTTAATTTTTGAAATATTCTAGGATATTCTTGAGAATGTGATGTCATGTAAAGATTTTTACAGCTCAAAAATATTTACTAAGAACCACAATAATGTTTTTAACTGAATAGCAAAAAAAAATCAATTAATCAATTAATTAAATGTACATAATTTAAATTATTTATTTTTATTTTTTATATTTAAAAGATATAATATATTATATAAATAAAATAATTTAAATTAATGATTCATTATTTTTCCATCTTTTCCAAAATTTAGGAAAAATTATTACTGTGAATGCATGATGACATCAAGCTGTTAACTCGTATATTATATAATATTGAGTCAGCTCAAAAGGATTAAGAGGTTTAACTTTGTTGAGAGTAAGAACTTATTCATCTAACTCTAATCGCTAACAAGTCTGAGGTAACACTAAGGGTAAGAGTTTTGAGAAGATTAACTTTTAAATAATTCATTAGTTCCAGTGAATATTTAAACATTAACTAATTGTTATAATATAGAAAGAAAAATATAAGTAGATTTTCAGATCTTTTTTTTTTTCCAGGAAATGTTATTTCTACGATGTACATGAATAGGATGAATGGTGGTGCGCTTCGCTTACCTTTAGAAGAGAATTTAGAAGTTTGGGAACGTAAGCGCCTTATGAACCCTTGCAACGAGTCTATTCATCCAAAAGTTATACGTTCGCAAATTTAATAGTATTTACACCTCCCCTCCCTCGGTAATTCTGACCCTTAGCAACCATTACATATATTTCATGAATGCGCCCCATACCGGAAGGGACTATGAAGTAGAATATTCTGTTGAACATACAAGGTACCATGATAAATAAGTTATTCCACAGCGATAAGCATTTGACTGGGACGATATAGCCACTTGGGGAGTCAACTCTCCCACAAGTCGTGATTGGTGCTGGAGGAGGTTGCTCCAGTGACCCAGTTGCTGAAGAGAATGGTCCTTCAGCATCCACATCATATCGCAGGAAGTCATCTCCTGCCGTCTTCCCCCATTTATGCCTGAAGGTATTGAAAATTGTCTAGGGAAATTCCTACCTAGTTGTAACATATATGACAATGTTTATAGGCTTATATCTTTAGGATAATAAATTTGATTTAGTATAGTACTTAAATGACTATTTCCATCCCGTTTTTTTAAAATATGTTTACGATAGCCAACAAAAGAAATACTTATAATTAAATTGTTTTTGAAACAATGAAGTGGGTTAAACAATTTTCAATACAAATTATGAAAACACAAATGAAATTACATATATATATATATATATATATATATATATATATATATATATATATATATATATATATATATATTTACTTAGTAAATATATATATATATATTAAAATATATATATATATTTTTTTTTTGTTTAACGTTACAATATGAATTAAATGATAAAAAACTCACTGTGTTAATTGGTGTTTGAATGTGCTATGTAATTAAATGTATACCAGATAATGTAAGATAATAGTATATATAATGGGAACTTAGGAATGTTGAAACTTAAAGTATTATGGAATGTGAAAAAATACTGACCAGTGTCACCCACAGAATTATTTTGTAATTTTTATCTATAATGTAATCATTCTTTGTGCCTTACACAAGTCATAATATAATGAGAAAAATTTATGAATCGACAGCCTTTTAAGTAAAAACAAAAATCACGAATTTATTAATAATGGATCCTATTATAAAAACATATAAACATTTTGAACTGATAAAAATATCATGTGGCAATTTCGGTTTTAGCCAGTTAGTATAGCAGAGACCCATATTTACTTAATAAAATGTAAGAAAGAAAAAAATATCAATTCGATGATACATGAAGTTCAATTGAAAAAATGAATAATTTAAACAAAATGTGACCGGTCAAGTCAGGTACTGTTCATATTGTTGTGTTAACTGTAAAATTCTTCTGCTAAAATAAAAAAACCTCTAATATTGTTTTAAAAGATCTCTCCTTTACTAAACCACCAGTGCCTTATGTAAAAGAATGATCATACAGTAAAGTAAAGAATGATCATGGTAATTTTACTTCAGATTGCAATTTGAAATAATGCGAGAGTCTGAAAAAACTCGAGTGCTATTTTACTGATAGATATTAAAGTGATTAAATTTTTTTTTTTAAATCTTCTTAGAATTAAGATTTTATGTTTCATGTTCAATAATAATTGTAACCAAAGCTCACCTGCCCCCTTCTCCTTCTGTTTATACTTCAGTTATCTTTCCTGGAAGGCTACAGTATGAAACAGGAATGAACGAGCAAGCAGCATAAAATTGCTAATTCCGTGTGTGTTATAATAGCTTAGAGTGAACATCATTAAACAGGAATGAAATAGGAAAGAGTACAAAAATAATCAATTTCGTGCTTAGTCATAACTCGATGGTTTAATATTTTTATCGACACTATTGCCGATAGGATCTCCTGCGGTGTAGTGATTAGCATGGCAATCTACGCGGGTTGGTATCAAGCGTTGGACCTAGGATTCTTTAAAGGGATTAAAAAATCCTTGGCTATGCCATACCTCGGATGGGACGTAAAATGGTGGTCTCGAGACTGTACGATGTGAGGTACTTGTTAAAAGATCCCTATCCTACTTATATCTGGATTGGCACTGGAAAATTTAGGATTCCCACTGTAGCATCGTATGATTACCCTTAGTAGCATGAAGTGACGTCAAACAAACAAAAACAACTATTGTCAATAAAAATTAACAAATCTAAAAAATAGGGGATGATCAAAATGTCATATTAATTCGTTTTATACTTTCACATTCGCTGATTGTTGCGATTTGCTGACACATTCGAATTCAATGATGATGATAAAAATCTATTTAAAAAATTCATGTAATATTGTCAGTAATTCGAATGAGTTTCAGAGAAAAATGGTACATGGATATCTGGATGGTCAAAATGTAATGGTAATCAAATATTGAAAATATTCATCAGTAAACACAATCTGAAAATATTTATAAAATACTCGAATAAATACATTATTGCAGTTAATAAAGCTATAAAGGATATAAACCATATAAAATTGTTAATTAATTTGCTCCCGCTATTGGATGAGGAGGATAATTTCCATTATCGGATAATTGGTTCAGTGGGTCAGTGGGATTCCCTAAAGGCGATCATGGTATCCGCTCCACTGACCCTGGGATTATGTTTATGTATAATTACTTCATTGATATAATCCGCCCTCATTAAGATAGGCCGTAGGTGGTGAGTGAGGGGGAGGGGGTGCATGAACGGTTGCTATAGCGACGAGCCGCTACTCGCGCCCATTCAGAAAGCATCGATTGGTCCCTAGTTGGCGGGACGGTCGCTAGGGCGCGCCCCACCGATCACATTGATCCGCCGGCTCCTCTCTGTCTTGTCTTCTCGGTCTGTCTGCCTGTCTTCGCGTGTCTCGTCGCTGGCTAGGGGAAGTAGCATCCTGTCGCGAAGCTCAGTATTAAAAAAAAAGTTTTCAATATTTAAAAAAAAAAATAATAAAAGAATAGTACCAAATCCCTACATCATTATTATTATGATTGATGATCATTTTAAAAAATATATTCGTTATTATATTAATGATAACGTTATAAACGCGTTTAAAGAAAACGTATAAACGCGGACGTTTACACTTCCGCTATAGATCATATAGCAAATAAGTAGTATTAGGTTTCATTTCTTTTAATTGCTTAGTAATATATTTAAGGTATGTACCTGTTATTTGTAAAGCAAGTATCTCGGTCAATTTTCTTGTGAACGGGCAACATGGATGAGGAAAAAGAAGAAACTTACGAATAAAGTGGATTAAATGTTAAAGAGTTTGTTGTATTTGTAAGAGCAGTTTGTTGTATTTGTTTTAAAATGGAAATGTCTTTAACAACGACCTGATTTTATCTTTTGGTTTATTTATAAGAAGTAAACATAGGCACAACATTTTTTTAAGTTTAACAAATTTACTTGTTTTTGTCTTGCTTCCATTTTTTTCCTTTATTCTTTTTCCTTTACAGAATGACGAGTATCTTATCATTTAAAATAATTTATAGCCCATAGAGAATCTTACGAAGATTGGTTGGACTGTTCAAACTTTTTTTATGCTTTGACGTGCCTTTAGCCAACCATGTAAACAACGATAATATACTACACCCATGAATAAATAAACAAGCCTCTAAGTTTGATGGAATACGGATATCAATAAAATTGGTTAAGGTCTTAATTCGACAACGTTTGGTTTATATGTGTGGTTAAGAAGTAAATTTCCTAGCATTATTTTCTTTCGTTTTTAAAATTTAACAAATTTGGATGTTTTCTTGATATCATATTTTTTTTCCTTTGGTTTTTCCTAGTTTCTTATTCTTATTTTTACAAAACTTCGATTTTTTAACATTGAGCTGCTCCTTAGTATTTTCGAAGTAGTTGTTGCACTGGTGTCATTCTGGACCTATACTTTTTCGACTAGATATGGCACAATGACCACATTTTTCAAACTCAAAACCCATTTACCCAGACTTTATACTTGTTCCTTCGATCCTAACTATAAAAGTTGATAACCAGTAGATTTTACGCCCTCATATCCAAATAATCAACCAACCTAAATATAAAATCGTTCATTTCTTAGTTGAAATCGTTTATAGCCCGCTGCGTCTCAAAATTCTCTAATCACTACTCAGATGAGTCCAGTGACCAACAAGGCAGAATAACGGCTACCCTTCTCTACATCCTCTTCACCGCTGATATCGATACAAAGCCCAACGCCTTTCTCGCACCATTTCCCAATAATACCGCCATCCCATCATCCCACACAGACCCAGAAATAGCCTCCCTTAAAGACAACTCTTCTTGATTGAGCATTGGTGCAGTAAATGACACATTAAAATCGAAATGTTAGCATGTCACCTTCACCCTTCGACCGTCAATTGTTTCAAATCAATACTACATTCTATCTTAGTCCAGTATTTTGGCTTCCTTTTAGGCAAAATACCATGTTAGTATTTTCCTCGTAGATAACTAAATATATAGACTTATTAGACATCAGCTCAACGGACTATTTAGCCAATTATATAGATTATTAACCATAAAATCTCATCTTTGTCATATACAGAAATAAATTGTTTATTATGTATTACAGACAGTATTAAAACCCATCTAGACTACGGCCTCGAACTGTGGGGGAAAACAAAACCTTCGAACATCAAACGTATACATACAGTCCTTCGGATTAGAGTCAAAGTATTACGCCAATATGGTGGCAGTGGACAAGCGATATCTTGTAATATACTATTGGAGTTCAGGCAATGACTAGTTCCTATACTCAACCTAGTACGCTTGTAGATGAGTGCTCTCACCTAGACTCCACTGCTTCATTAATAACATTGACGCGGCTGGAAGGGAAGCACTGGGATCTAATTCTAGCATCTTGCTTTGCCCCCTCCTAAGAGGACAGCAACGCATGAGTCGGAGTTTCCCTGGCTGAATGTATACATTGTTAACCAGTATAAATGTGCGACTACGATTTAATTTATTTTTCATTATTACGCACTTTTCCTTGTTTAGGTTTACATTTTTTTTTTTTTTTTTTTTTTTATAGTTTACATTTTATATTTATTTAATTATGTATTTAGTATTTAAATGAGTCATTAGAGGTCTTTTGACATATTGTATTGTTTTTTATAATGATACTTTAAGATAATGATAAAGTATTTTAATGCCTGGCAATAGTTTTGCAATGTCCTCAACTAAGCCGCAACACTAAGAAATACAATGACAGAAACATGTTAAACTCACATGCTACATAAGGTTTAGGTCTAACGATTTTAATTTTTCAACTACTAATAAAAAAAACATTTATAGTTAAAATCTGAAATTTTAGTAACTATTGTTGAGGAGTTTGCAATACCAGTCATGAAACCTGGGATAAATTCTAATTTGAAATTTTACTATCAAAGCAGAATGACAAGGACTGGTGTGTTATAACAAAGAAAACAAGAATACGCATTGATGCAAACTGTTTAATACTGACCGTGGCTGAGGTAAAACTAAATCTCACAGCCTCTCTCACAAGAGACGATCGCTTTTTGTTCTTTGAACGTTTTCCACATGAGGGCGCTATTGACTTAACGCCAACCAGTTACTTAAGTGATTTCATCTTCTGCAACATTCCTTTAATCATATCAATGTTTTTGTTGTTTGTTTGTTTGTTTAACGTCCATTTTTATGCTACTAAGGCTAATCGGACGATGCTACAGTGGGAGTCCTAAATTTTGCCTATCCAGGTATAATTAGGATAGGGATCTTTAACGAGTACCTGACATCGTACAGGCTCGGGACCTCCATTTTACGTCCTATCCGAGGGACGGCATAGCTAAGGATTTTTTACTCCCATTAAAAAATCCTAGGGCCACCGCTGGAATTGAACCCGCGATCTTTAGAATTGTAGGTTGCCATGCTAACCACAACACCACAGGTGACCCCCATATCAATGTTTTTAAATCAAAATATATTTTTTTAATTTACGTATATTAATTCAGAGAAAGACAACTTTTTCTCGATTACCGATTTTTTCAAAAATTGTAAAAAAAAAAAAAAAAAGATTCGACTAAAATGACAAAAGTTTAGTAGTTCATGTAAAAATTTACAATAAATATTAAGATCGACTAGTCGGAGATCGTTGTTGTGAATGTTAATAATTTTTTTTAAATAAATTTCCAGTAGACAGTTCCATTAGGCAGTTAAGTTCCGAGGTTCCCTAAGACTCTTAAATGTTTATTTTTATTTATTTATTTGGTTTTATCCACTATATAAATATTTTTCTATCAAATGGTAAGGAAAGAGTCCAAAATTTTATTAGTTAATGTTTCCTTTCCTATATTAAATATTTCTTTATGTCATAATCGGACAATGTAAAAGGAATTTCATGAGGATCTCTCTACTTGAAGCCTCCGTAAATTTACTGCTACGGAATTTCCACTTTATTTTTAGGGTTGGTATTAGTCACTCCTTCGAAATATTCCTACGATAAATATATCAAGTAAACACCTCCTAAAATTTAACACCGGTTTGGTAATTATATGATACTAAATAAGTCATTTATATGATAAGCCCGTCAACTAACCATCAATAAGCATCGATAAGCATCGTCAACAACCATTTTAACTAAAATGGGAGATAAAAAGTTTTGGATAATGGATTGTATAATGTAATGCCCTGAAAAAAAATGGTTTCTCGAAAATTGTGAGGTAACGGTATCGTTGGATTCGATCGTGGATATGGATGCTCCATAGAAAAGCAAACAGAGTATTTTAGATTACGCTGTCCATTTAAATTTGTTAGTGCTTCAAGAGCAAAAGATCACAACGAATGTGACGGTACCAAGCTTTAATACATCACTTCTCAAATTTTTAGTTACCGATTATCTCAGAATTAGCTCAGAAGCTGGGCAGTGTAAAAATACCGATGAGCTTAGATTTTTGTTGACTGCAGATTTTTTATTTGACCTGTAACCCTTCCTCGCCATCTGTGGCCTACTGGGAGGTGTAACCAACCTAATCTGAATTGGATTATAAGGATTAGATTGAAATGTTTTTATAAAAATTGTGATTTGAAATCAAACTCTAGACCATCTCCTGAGATCTTTAATAAAATAAACAATTAATAATCTTTAATCCGTAATTTGGAAACGGATTTCCGAATCACTAGTTCAGCGCTATTGCCACCTGGCATATTTTTCAGGTTATCGTATCGAAAAAATCAATTGAATTAATATTTTAAGAAATTTGACAATGGTCAAGAGGGCAGAGACAAATGGGCAAATTATGTCCACTCTCCCATACAATTCCCATATAATGGTGGGAAAAGGGTCAGTGATGAGAAAGGATAGACTTGACCGGGAAATGTGCCTGATGGCTCAAGTACAAGTATAAGGAAATCCGGGTTCAAACCCGGCCAAGGCTAATCATTTCCCTTTAAAAATATATAAAAATTAATATGTATATATATATACATATATATATATATATATATATATATATATATATATATATATAATATATATATATATATATATATATAATATATATATATATATATATGTATATAAATGGACTGGATAAAGGGTGATTATTTTGCATTCACCAGACAAGAGGAAGTGAAAACGTAGAAATGAAGTTTTTAGTGAAGTGTTTACTCGGTCTTAGGTTGTAAAGGAATTATTATTTGGGAGTGTTTTCTCGTCGATGCCAATAATGTTCCAGTATTGCCGTTAATCAATTTACTCGCTATTTGGTCAGCTCCATTCTATAAACACTCCTTCTACCACACTTTACTTTATCCACGTTTTGCACCAGTTTTTTTTTTTTTTTCTTCTGTTTTTTCAGTTTTCAAGTATTCTGTTGTCCATTAAAGGGTTTGTTATTTCAAATTGGCCTCAGCTTACATGGATAAAAAAATTAAGAATATATAAGACTTATAGTATTCGTATATGTTTTATTTTTTTTTTTTTTTTAATGTCTCAACCAATAAGATCATTATTATCTTATATTCTGCAAAGTTCTACTCTTTATTTTTCTATAATTATATTATTTTCTTTAAGATAGATTAAATGATAGTCAGGATTTTCAGTTTACAATGATTTTATGGTGGTGAGCCAACGTTTCGATCCAACTTGTGGATCTTCATCAGGGCTAAAAGAAAAATAATTTTGTTTTCTTTTAGCCCTGATGAAGATCCACAAGTTGGATCGAAACGTTGGCTTACCACAATAAAATCATTGTAAACTGAAAATCCTGACTATCATTTAACTTATCGTAATTGAAGAACAGTTGACTATTTTCACCTCTACTATTATATTATTTTCTATAATTCTGTATTTTTATTTTATATTTTATAATACAGTTTTGCCCGTTTGAGGATGCAAAATGATTATCTATTGTGTTTAGGTTGTCCTTTAAAATAGAATTCAGATCAATAGGCATTTCTAACATCGCTCTGTCTATGTCATATGCTCTACATTCTATTGAGATATGTTTAACGGTTAGTGGGCTGCCACACATCATACATTCAGGTGGAGGATCAAGTGCTATTTATACCTACCTTTGGGTAAGGCGAACGTGTTAAGATCCATTCCTCTCAGCGTTTATCTCTAATTGAGGTTTTCCAGGAGATGACATCATTTTAAAATTTCTTTCAGTTTATTTTATGTTAACTGATACCATCTTTGTTCCCATTTTATCTTTATTTTTTGTTTTATGAGGGAAATATCGTCTTCGGCATAAAACCCACAATACGAAATAACATCAGTTATTGCTTTTTTCGGATGCCTGATAAGCGAACTCATTTCCGGCTATTCCGCAGTGACCTAGAACTCAAACAAAGAAAAGATATTCGCGAGATATTCTTTCTATTTAAAGTTTTTGACGATAATAATATATTTTGATGGATGGTATAGTTTGAAGAGAAGTTTAGTTAAAAGTTTTAATAGAGAGTCCACACAAATAACCATGTTTTTTTTTTTTTTGGTGGAGTGAACAACTTTTAGGGTTTTATATATTGCAAATATTTCTTTTGTGTAGTTACTGCAGATTTAGGATAATTTAAGCAGTTGTCGTTGGTCATGGTATACAAATAATGCTCCCACGCCGGTGGAGTTCTTAGAGCCCTCAGTGTAGATTTAGTCAGCTTCACCTAGTCTCACTTGCAGTCTGTTAAATTTGTGTTTGTATTAGTGTAGTTTTAATATTAGGGAACGAAAATCCGAAAGTATACCTCGGCTAGATGAAAGAAAATAATCATTTTTCAAATCGTTGTAAAGAGGGATGTACTTAGGAAATACATGCTAGTTTTAGAAAAAAGAAAAAACATGCTTTCCCCATAATTTTTTAATTAATATTACCCTCTTTATAGTGACTGAGTTTGCCCCAGGAGGGTTTGTCGGCCACAGAAATGATCTGTGAAATAATATTAAAGACGTCCTGCTAAGCAAGATTGGAACTCAGGATCTTGAACAAAATGCCTCACCATTCTGATACCCCTTTCCAGCCTAGTTTTAGAAATAGAGTCAAATATCTAAATTATTTTCATCTTTTTTTGTGTACTCACTTAAAATAAGAAAACTCCTACATTTTCGTTTTTATACATAATTACAAAATAAAAACCTATTAATAGCCTTAACCGAATATGGAAGACTTACATCATACAGGTCTGAAGAAGAAAGAAAAAAGAACAAGAATTTGAGTGTTTAACAAATTGTTATATTGTTTAGGGAATAATCTGTTGACTGATGCAGATGTATTATTGGTTTGAAAAAATCATTTAATATATTATTTCTCAAAGCCCTTCTTTTATCAGTACGCCATAACTTTCTTAATACTTCCTCAAATTTCATGATTGAGGAATCATTTTAAAGCTTTCCTTAACCGCTACACCGGAAAAATATACAATTCCTTCATTTCACCTTCGATTGCGAATTATAAGCGCAAAACCGGGGTTTTGGTGATAGAGGTTTGGTACTAGAGGTTTCTAAATGGTGTCAATCTTTTCAAGTATTCAAGGAGAACATTTTTGGTCATATGCATTTTTTCGATTAACCCCTTCGTTTGCGATTTGTAAGCGAAAAACTGCAATTATCAGCGAAAATTTCAAAATGGTCGCAGGGCTATGTCGAAGGTGCCATTTTTTCAGTTTGCCAAGACGAACATTTTTGGTTATAAACATTTTTCCGAGATGTCTACGTCTTTTGTGAGTTACAAGCAATAACATGCGATTAAATATACGGTGTGTACTTTAATTAAGTAGGATTTAAGTAGTTTAGAGTGGGAATGCTTCGCACGGGTCAGCTAGTTAGTTTATAAATATAATCTTCATGTGAATTTTCATACTCATATAAAATTATATTTTACTTTCATAATAAATAATAATTGGTATCCCTTATTTTAAATTCAAAACTTTTTTACTTCGTTGAATAAATGACTGACAAAATTTTATGAGGATTAATAAAAACCAATGGAATTATGTTTCATATTAAAATAAATTGGGTTATATCACTTTAACTCTTAATATTATGAGTTCTATGTTTTATGACGTATTCGTGCCTGACGTGATGTATATGGAGTATATACAATTTAGAATTTTATTCCATATCAGTCGTCGACCCAGGGACTAACGAACCTTACGATGGGGGTGGGGAACAGAATTTGCGGAAATAATAGCTCAATAATAGAGCGGAAAGGAGAGGCCGCAGTGAACTGCTGGGGCCCGGGGCTAAGTACCCTCGCGTGGTGTGCGGCACTTAGCGGCTAAGCTCAAGGTTATCGGTAGCGCCGATTCGTGGGCACGGCTTACTCATGATCGCTCTCTCACAAGAAGTTGTAGAATACAAGACAAATCGGCAAGAATAGTGACGCAATTCGAAATTTTCAACGTTAACATTCATCAATAAAAAGATTTACATTTTCTTTGTTACAATAGTTATTTATAGATGGTAAACTGTAATAAGGTAGTCAATAGTATTGCTAATTATAAATAATAAAAATCTAAATAAATAAAGATGAAATTCCGTTTGTTTGTTTGTTCTCTAAAGAACTCCATACCGTTTGTCCTAAATTCTCCAAATTTCGCTTTTGCTATAAAAATAGTTTTAATCTCGTTTTAAATTGGTTTTTACGAAATCGATAAAAGGTTCACTTTACAGAATTTATATATTTAAAAAATGAAATTCTCCGTGGGAAACTGGGATATACAGCTAGTTCATAATAAATTATGTAGAGATGAGAGATGGTCAACTGTTCTTCAATTACGATAGGTTAAATGATGGTCAGGATTTTCAGTTACAATGGTATTTATTATGGTAAGCCAACGTTTCGATCCAACTTGTGGATCTTCATCAGGGCTAAAAGAAAACAAATATATGAGTATCTAGAGGGTGACAATAGCTAGAGGGTGACAATAAATGGATACATTACAGAACTGATAATAATATAAAAGATGGTATACATAAATATTAAAATAAGAGGCTGGTTAACAAGATAAAATAGAATCTGATATTTACCTACTGAGTCTAGGTGGATACTAAGACTAAAGGTAAAAATAAGGTGAGAGGTAGTGGTAGGGGGTTAGTTTGCCGACTTCAAAGGTTTATGGCGGGGAAATCCAACGCTTTTTGAAGTGAAGGCACATGATAACTGACAAAAAAAAAAGCGTTGGATTTCCCCGCCATAAAACTTTGAAGTCGGCAAACTAACCCCCTACCACTACCTCTCACCTTATTTTTACCTTTAGTCTTAGTATCCACCTGGACTCAGTAGGTAAATATCAGATTCTATTTTATCTTGTTAACCAGCCTCTTATTTTAATATTTATGTATACCATCTTTTATATTATTATCAGTTCTGTAATGTATCCATTTATTGTCACCCTCTAGCATAGATACTCATATATTTGTTTTCTTTTAGCCCTGATGAAGATCCACAAGTTGGATCGAAACGTTGGCTTACCATAATAAATATCATTGTAACTGAAAATCCTGACCATTATTTAACCTATCATAATAAATTATGAAATGTTCCTTTCTTAAAAGTTACTACATTCCATTTATTTTTGGCACAAGAATAAAAAATTAAAGAATTTGTCTTGCCATCGGGCGATACACATTAATCGCTCCTGTTATAAACTAGTAATAAACATAAAAGTTCAGCGACTAGAGAAAAATATTTTACCAATGATCTATGAAATTCGAAGTAGATAATGAAATAAGTAATGTTTCTGAAATAGATTCTGAAATATTTAGTTAAACTCAATGTTATTCTAAATAAAATTATTTAGCTTATATAGTGGAATATTGACATTCACAAAAGTATGTTAAAAACTTAGACAAGTTTTACGGACTTTAAAAGAGAATAAAGAAGGATAGGGGCATTTTATTATTACTTTGTCTTTTCCCTTGTTACCCTTCAAGTGTTTGAACCATGTTTTTTTACCTTTGAGCAGTATTTAGTCCAACTTCTTTTCACAGCTATACTTCACAGACTGTATCCGCGGATACAGATGTCGGATACTGTAACTGTGAAAAGTACTCATGAGAGCAGATACAGATAGTATCCATATCCGTCCAAGATTTTTCCTACGGATACAAGTAGTACTCGCATCTGTCAACACGGATACCAGAGTATCCGTGAGTACTTTCCGTGTGTGAATACAGTATTCGGAAAAGTTAGGTAAAGAAACTCGCGGATTTATTTTACTTTCGAGATAAAACAGATTGAAAAATAAGTTTACTGAGAAACCTCTTAGTATGATAAAGTGATAAATCCGGAATTAAAAAAAAAAAAAAATTGGTAACTTTAGAACTCCGCGGAAATCCAATCAGCAATAATCTCCGCTTCAAGCCATAATGCGTTATCCGATCCCAAGAAGCTCTTAACTTCAGGTTTAATTTCGGAATTTACTTCCTGTTAGCTACTTGATTATTATTTTGTTAAAATAATTTTTCTTTATGTACGAGATATGGACGATAATATATATATTAAACACATGGTTTGTAAAGATATGTAATAACTTATAATCTAAGTATGCATATACAAATAAGTGAAAACAAAAGGCCTTTATTTGTTTTCAAATTGTATAAAACGAATCACGATTTGTGTTTGGGATATTTTTTAACATAGAGTACAGTTAACGAAAAAACTTTTGGTAGTAGGATATATCTTTAGACCGTTTGAACTTTTGTTTTAAGGCGTCCTTAATGGAAAAATAAAAGGAGGATACATGAGTGGCATATAATGTAGAGAAGAGGTGAGGTTAGAAGGCGGAATACTTAAATACACATATCGGTTTCGCGGGAAGCGAGTGAGCTCATTCTATTGACTGAAATCGCATGTTTTTGCTTATAACTCGCAAACGACGCACAGTGGGAAAATTTTGTCATTTAGCGGCCAAAAATCTTTAACTCCTGACCGAATGACGATAATCGAAAAATTCTTTTTTAATTAATGAGCTTGGGATCCCCTTTATCAGTGAGAATAAAAAAAAATAAAAATAACATCGCTCAAAGTATTTCAGATTAATTTTTATATGAATCATTTCTTCACATAAATTTAAATAAATTAGTTTATTAGGTACAGGGTTATAAATGGAGAATGAAATGAGTCAGTATTATTATCTATTGAGCTTTCTGCTTATATACATATGTTTTTCAGGCATTTGCTCCTTTTGAAAGATTTTAAAATAATTATTGTCTAAATAAGAAAAAATCCAAACATTTAAATTACAAATACCCTATTTTTTTTTACTTAGCCCAACGCTCAAGCTTATTATTTATAAATCCAATCTTCGTTCATTAGTAACCTATATCTCACCTGTATGGAGTTAAACCTTTAAAACCAACTACAAAAAACTTGAAAGAATACAGAACATTTGTATGAGAATCATTAACGACTATCCCTGTTACACGAAAATATCTAGCACGCTCAAAGACCTAGATCTACCCACAAACGAACAAGTCGTCCTATCACATACCTCCAAATATTTCAGTAATACAACAGCCTCCACAAACCCATTAATAATAGGAAACTATAACAAAAACTCACTCAAACGCTACACTCACAAACGAACCAAACATATATTATTACACTAATGATTTCTGATGTCTGCATTTCTTCCATGTTTTTGTATTTATTTAAGTTAACCCTTTATTAAGTTAATTCTGTTCATTTTTAATAAGATAACTCTTTTTACTTTCAGTTTATTTTTATTTTGTGTATTTTTTTCTTTTTTTTTTCCTACTGTCTTACCCAAATATTTTTGTTTGTTATTACTAAATAATCATCAACTAAATATAAATTGTTGATTTTAAGGATGATATATCCGAAATCATGTATAAATTCTTATTTATGTACGTTGTAAAATTTGATAATAAATAAAACTTTTCTCTCAAAAAAAAGTTATCTTAAAGAAAATAACATAACAGATGACCTGAACATTATATTTGTTGTTCAAGAAAAATAAAGTCAAAAAAGTATAAAAAAAAAGAAAAAAAAAAAGAAAATGTTCACTCCAATCATATATATTATTTCACAAGGCCTTTTTTTTTTTCAGTACACCATAACTTCATTAGTACCTTATGAAATTTCATGAATGAGGCATCGAGCTTCCTTAACCGTATTTTCGTATACACGTTTCAGATTGTCACCGTCGCACAGTGGGAAAATTTTGTCATTTAGCGGCCAAAAATCTATAACTTCTGACCGAATGACGATAATCGAATAATTCTTTTTTCATTAATGAGCTTGGAATTCCCTTTATCAGTGAGAATAAAAAAAAAAAAATAAATAACATCCCTAAAAGTATTTCAAATTAATTTTTATATGAATCATTTCTTCACTTAAATTTAAATAAATAAGCTTATTAGGTGCAGGGTTATACGAGTACATGGAGAATGAAATGAGTCAGAATTATTATCTATTGAGCTTTCTGCTTATATACATATGTTTTTTCAGGCATTTGCTCCTTTTGAAAGATTTTAAAATAATTATTGTCTAAATAAGAAAAAATCCAAACAATTAAATTAAAAATAGGGTATTTTTTAGGAATTTTAAGGGAATAAAATATTTTCATATAATTCAACGAGAAGTATATTTTATGATTTAGTCCAATTCGAGGCCGATTATATAATAAAGGTTCAAATATAGGGATTTAAATCTTAAAATCGATATATCGCCGATCGATCGCATTTAATCGATCTAATTCTATTATGGTATTTTAGCACCTTTCACCCTCTACCACTTTGAAAAAAATCAGAACCAACGTTTGCCAATAATAGAAGTTATATCAATTTAAATACTTTCTTTTCATAAACTACATAGTTAACGTGTATGAAATTAAAACGCACTTTTACCCAATAATTTTACAGCCATTCTTCTTATTTATAAAATATGTTTGGTAGAATAATATAAAAAGTAAAGCTGAATAGAAAAAAAATAATAATATCAGAGAGATGAGCATAGATTTTGCTTAAAATAAATTCAATTTTTTTCCCTACTAAGCTTTACTTTTTTATATAATAATGCACATAACATATTTTATAAATAAGAAGAATGGCTGTAAAATTATTGGGTAAAAGTGCGTTTTAATTTCATACACGTTAACTATGTAGTTTATGAAAAGAAAGTATTTAAATTGATATAACTTCTATTATTGGCAAACGTTGGTTCTGATTTTTTTCAAAGTGGTAGAGGGTGAAAGGTGCTAAAATACCATAATAGAATTAGATCGATTAAATGCGATCGATCGGCGATATATCGATTTTAAGATTTAAATCCCTATATTTGAACCTTTATTATATAATCGGCCTCGAATTGGACTAAATCATAAAATATACTTCTCGTTGAATTATATGAAAATATTTTATTCCCTTAAAATTCCTAAAAAATACCCTATTTTTAATTTAATTGTTTGGATTTTTTCTTATTTAGACAATAATTATTTTAAAATCTTTCAAAAGGAGCAAATGCCTGAAAAAACATATGTATATAAGCAGAAAGCTCAATAGATAATAATTCTGACTCATTTCATTCTCCATGTACTCGTATAACCCTGCACCTAATAAGCTTATTTATTTAAATTTAAGTGAAGAAATGATTCATATAAAAATTAATTTGAAATACTTTTAGGGATGTTATTTATTTTTTTTTTTTATTCTCACTGATAAAGGGAATTCCAAGCTCATTAATGAAAAAAGAATTATTCGATTATCGTCATTCGGTCAGAAGTTATAGATTTTTGGCCGCTAAATGACAAAATTTTCCCACTGTGCGACGGTGACAATCTGAAACGTGTATACGAAAATACGGTTAAGGAAGCTCGATGCCTCATTCATGAAATTTCATAAGGTACTAATGAAGTTATGGTGTACTGAAAAAAAAAAAGGCCTTGTGAAATAATATATATGATTGGAGTGAACATTTTCTTTTTTTTTTTCTTTTTTTTTATACTTTTTTGACTTTATTTTTCTTGAACAACAAATATAATGTTCAGGTCATCTGTTATGTTATTTTCTTTAAGATAACTTTTTTTTGAGAGAAAAGTTTTATTTATTATCAAATTTTACAACGTACATAAATAAGAATTTATACATGATTTCGGATATATCATCCTTAAAATCAACAATTTATATTTATTTGATGATTATTTAGTAATAACAAACAGAAATAAGGATAACTTTGGGTTAGACAGTAGGAAAAAATACGAAAAAACCTACACAAAATAAAAATAAACTAAAAGTAAAAAGAGTTAACATAATAAAAATGAACAGAATTAACTTAATAAAGGGCTAACTTAAATAAATACAAAAGCATGGAAGAAATACAGACATCAGAAATCATTAGTGTAATAATATATGTTTGGTTCGTTTGTGAGCGTAGCGTTTGAGTGAGTTTTTGTTATAGTTTCCTATTATTAATGGGTTTGTGGAGGCTGTTGTATTACTGAAATATTTGGAGGTATGTGATAGCACGAATTGCTCGTTTGTGGGTAGATCTAGGTCTTTGAGCATGCTAGATATTTTCGTGTAACAGGGATAGTCGTTAATGATTCTCATACAAAGGTTCTGTATTCTTTCAAGTTTTTTGTAGTTGGTTTTACAGGTTGAACTCCATACAGGTGAGGCATAGGTTACTAATGAACGAAGATTGGATTCATAAATAATAAGCTTGAGCGTTGGGCTAAGTTTGGATTTTTTATTAAACTAAGGGAACATTTTGTAAATAATTTTTTTGCTGCGTCCATTTTCCTCTTTATGTGTTCCGTGAAAGTGAGGGATTTTTCCAACGTTAAACCAAGATATTTAACAGATTTTGACCATGTTATGCGAGTTGGGTTAATATTAAATTCATGGTTTAAATGAGGTCTGCGTTTTGTGAAAATTATTGCTTCCGATTTGTTGGAAATGATTTTCAATTTATAATTGAGACAATATTTGTCAATTTTTTTGTAGTTAGGATAACTAAGCACTACTGGGTTTAGGTTTTTATAGATATTTTCTGGATTTCAATGAACATTTTATAGGGTAAATGGACACCCTACCAGTTATGAACACCCTTAATTTATATTGACAACAATAAGGAACAAGTAAACTTAAAACAGAATTTGATCTGATTGTTGAGTTCCATTGTTGCACCCTCCTCTACTCTCTTCCCCCTTTTTCATTTCCAATCTACAGCTCAGTATAGTGACAAGTGTGACAGGAGTCAACATTATTGTGAAAAGTCAGGGGATTTCCTTAGTAGCAGCCTTTCTTAATAATTTATTTTTTAAGAGTATATCTCTTAACTGATTAATTATTCTAAAACTTTAAAGATATGTACAGATTCTAGATACTTTTTTTTTTATGAAGTGACAGTTTATTATTAGGTACTTCAATCATTGTTTGAATTTATTTTCTTGTTTTAATATTCTAATACATCAATAATCAAATGCAAAGAAAAAGAAAATTAAAATTAATAAAAATTAAAATTAAAAAGAAAAGAAAATTAATTTTTTTTTACGGTTCTCAAAGTATGGGGTAAATATTACTCCACCGTGTCATTAACTAACATGTAAAAGGCAGTGTCAATCTAGATTAAATGGTGACAAGTAATTAATTGTAATAAGTAATTAATGATTTATAAGTAAGTAATGGTAATAAACAATAAATCAAAATTAGATGCGATTTGGTGGAATCCATTTACTACTGTTACCACATTACTTAGGCTGATAAGAGATAGTGGGGTTTAGCTATTACAGGCGACCTCCCTTGCCGGGGCCTTCGATAATTCAAGCCCCTTCAATAAATAATAAACAAGGTCGGAAATAGCACTTCAAGGGCGAGGTTTCTGTTTGCCTAGCTTATGGAGCAACACTTGACTGCAACAGGCTCAATAATAGTCCGGTATATTGATTGACTGATCATACTGCCACATACTCGTTTCTCGTATCTGAAATATGTCTGTGTCTAATTTATTCGTAACATCCTTCGTGGTGGTAAAAGTTATGTGAAAAGTAGAGGTTGTAGGATGTGACATAACTTTGGAAACGGGTATAAGATTACTTTTTCTTAGTTTAAACCAAGGTTTTCCCTACCATATCTAAACATTACGTACTTACAATTAGCTTTAAATTGCTACATTATTAGAAGATTTATAAATTGTATATAATTTATTTTTAGTTGAATTTATAAAGATTGCATATCTAAAAAATTATGATGACCCATACTGTACTATACTCGTACAAAAGAGAAATGACAATGGAAGATAACAAAAGTATCGAAGTTGTATTTTGGTCCTATTGTCCGAGGCCCGGCTGACCTGCTTTCCCTTCATTTATTTACCATTCATCCACTATTAATGCATATCAGCTTGTTCTGCAAGTCCATTATGGGGGCTGCATTCTTGGTCACGGGCTTAAAAAGTTATTACATTTATGTGGACAATTAAGGGTTTGTGATAAATTAAAATAAATATTTGTTTTTAGAATTTGTTTAGAAATATTAATTCACTACTATTGAATATAATTCATAAAAATTTAGGAGGTTAGATTTAAAAATATGTTGGAAAACTCCCACCAAAATAATGGGTGAGACACCTATGGCCAAAATTTCAGAAAAATGTGACTGGATATTGTGGTTATTGTCTATTGTATATGTATTGCTTTCTTTATAGCAGTTGCCTCCCTCGTAAAATCCGAGCAAGTTACAGAGAATCAAGAATACGTAAGTCTTAATTCTCACAACAGATAGTAACAACAAAAAACAGTTATGTAACTTATTAACATATGTGTAGATTAGGGTAAGATAGTAAGGTGCAAAAATAAAAAAAAAATTAAAATTCTCTATTTAGTAGTAGAAAACGTCTCTAAGTTACCATGAAAACAAATAATTTCCATTAAATTTGTATGTTTCAAAACACGTTGACAACTATTCCCCATGAATAGAACGCCTTTACTTGAACAATAAACAATGTTTTGTCAGTTCATTAAAGGCGTACTGCGCATGCAAGGGCTTAACGTCTTTTATTAACTCGATTTTCTTCATAATTCATATTTATCCATTTATGGTTTTCAGGCATAATGCTATCTCTCATTAATTTCTACATAAAAGCAAAATCAAAGGTACTTCAAGAGAACAACAAAAAAATTCTCTCGCCCGTTGAGCCCCCTCGGAGCATTTCTTTGTTGAAAAAACCGGTCTGATATTAAAGAATACTTGATTACCAATAGACACGAGAAGTTGAATAAAAATCGTTTGAACCTTTTCGTGAAAACTTATGAATTAAAGTGCCCTGTCCAATTGATCAATTTTGATTAAATAATTCCTTGAGGATGTCGTATTTTTTTAAAAAATGGATGTTAAATCTGCGCTAAGCTACGCTTAGAAAATATGGATCAACAAAAGAAGAAAATGTTTCTTATCGAAAAAATAACATAATTTTAGCATAGTGTATTTAGGAAACCTGCTATGATTATTATAAAGTATGTTTAATACAATATACAAGTTATACATATCTTCCCTACATCTTAGGAATATTATTTTAAAAAGCAATGTACTACTAGCGATAAAAGAAGAAGAGGAACTCAATGTGGTTGAAGATATAATTCTTGATGGGTGAGTCATCGAGGACCGATTTGTATCGTTTGGAATAGTTAATCATTGGGAAGTGAAGGAGCGTGGCCGATCTGGGTCGGGGCACAATTAGAGGAGAAGAGGCCGCCGCCTTCTTGATCTCCACAGCACGGGCTTAGCACTGACAAATTACTCTTGGCAACCGTCGGCAATCATTCTCAGGTTGCTTTTGTCGATATTTATTAGTCAGTTACCTCAGTAGTTTCATTGTATATTTTTGGCGATAATATTTTTAGATTAAAAAGCAAAGCATGACTAACAAGCCTTGACCAGCTATTATTGGTGTTCTAGCTTTGCAGAACATGAGATAAGATTCCTTCCATCATAATATGTAATCTGGCAAGCGGGAAAAGTAACCTCTTGATTCATAAAAGAAGCTATGCAATGACTTACCACTTGCGTGTTTCGTATATTCTTCATTAAATACTCTATCTGCTACTATCTCTATATGTAGATTAGATATGCTGTATTGAAACAAAATACGAAATCGTATACAGGCGTCGCACAGTGACTGAAAGTGTGAAATTTTTTTTTTTAATTAATTGGATTATTTTTTCTTTTCAGCACTAATAAATGCAATTACTTTAAAAATATAACAGATGATATTCCGATTTCTACACATCAGCCTTAAAAAATTGGTTATGAGATCCCACATATTGAACTATGTGCTATAAAAATAATAATTTTTATCTTATATTAACATATTATGTAGGATACTTTTTCCAAAGAATGTGGACTGTATAAGGTGCAGTAGCGGAACAAGTAAGAAACAGAATAAAAAATCCACTCATCATCACTAATCTATTTGAATTTTCTTTCTTCTGCGCTGCCGAATGGAAATCTAAAATCTGAATTCCCACTTGAACCGCCTTTAAGAACATTATTTGTTTTGAAATTTGACGACTGACGTCAACCAATTTCGAACGTTCAAAGCACTATAGAGTAATCGGGTGATTATGAGATGATAAAATAAATAAAATATAAAATAAGGTACACTTAACTGAGACACTGCGAGATACATACTTAATAGAGACACTTGCAATTGTTATGTAATTTTAATAATTGATATTCATATTAAATATAGGAGCTCTAGACGACCTGGAAAAGAGAGCCTCCTACACTGAAAAATTGGAAGGAGGATTAGAAGCTTTGAGTCTTGAGGGTGATGTTGAACACCTATGGTGTCGATTAAAAACAATTATTCTGGAAACAGCTAAGGAAGTTTGCGGTATGCGCAGAGTATCAAACAAGCTAAAGCGCACAGAGTGGTGGAACGAAGAAGTACGCAATGCTGTTCAAGTAAAGTGGTGTTCAATTAAAGAAGAAAGCATGGAAGCCTATCTTCAAGATAAAACACATAAAAAGCTTAACCAATATCACTTGGCTAGAAATCAATGCAAAGGAGTGGCAAAAAAGATGCAAAAAAGGCATCTTGGGAAAGGTTCGGAAAATCTCTTGTAAAAGACCACCGTGAGAGTATAAGGAAATTCTGGTGTAAAGTAAAACAGTTGCGGGGGGAAGAAAGAAAGAAGTAAGCCAGCAAGAAATGTCAAAGACTCAAGTGGAAACATCATCACTGATGAAGTAAAAATTCTTGAGCGGTGGTGGCAGTTTTACCTAGGACACTTCTCGGAAGGAGGGTTTAATGACCCAGGAAAACATTCTGCGGAAAACAATAATTCCAAACGTCTAGAGATAATTGAGGAAGACTAGTTAGAAAACGCCATCCAAAAAATTAAAACAGGTAAAGCAGCAGGAAGGGATGGCATAGCACCAGAACTACTGAAATTCGGAGGGCAAGAACTAATAAAGTTTCTCCAGCAACTCTTCCAAAACACATGGAACATAAAGGTAATCCCCTCAGATTGGGAGTTCGGTGTTATTATCCCTATTCATAAGAAAGGCAGATCCACTGACTTTACGAAAATTACAGGCCTATAAGCTTACTTTCAGTGGCTTACAAACTATATACCTCAATCCTGCAAAGGAGACTAAGGGTCATAGTTGAGAACCAAATAGTGGAGGAACAAGCGGGCTTTCGTCCAGGGAAGCAGACTCAAGACCATATCTTCATATTAAGAAGCATTGCAGAGAAATCATGGGACAGGGACAAGAACATCTATATGGCATTTCTGGATCTTAAAGCAGCGTTTGAGGCTGTCTCTAGAAAAGAAATATGGGATGCTTAGAGAAAAAAAAATGTTCCAGGAGATCTTATCGCAGCTATTATCAGCTTACCAGGAAGCGAAAGGAGTTGTGAGGATCAATGGAAGAGAGTCCAACCCTTTTCCCTTAGAAAGAGGTGTAAGGCAGGGAGACAGCCTGAGTCCCCTCCTGTTCATCATATTTATGGATGAAATACATACAATTTTTAAACGCAGTACTTCCTGGACGGTCATTGGGAAATGGAATGTAATCGTCCAAAGTCTGCTGTATGCCGACGATATCGTACTGATAGCAGATACGAAAAATAAACTGCAGCTAGCTCTTATGGAATGGCAGGAAGAGCTTCTCCGTAAAGGGATGAGAATAAATACCTCCAATTGTAAGGTCTTAGCGATGTCGAGAGAGGATCAAGAGGACGTCCAGCTTATTTGTAATGGAGAAGTGCTTGAAGTTGTACAAGAATTTACCTATTTGGGGGCAATTATTAACAAAATGGGGAAGAAATAGCAAATAGGATATCCAAAGCTAACCAGATCTATTACCCTATCTGCAACAGCATAGTGAGGCACAGAAATGTTATTAAGAAAACTAAAAAGCACAAATACAAGTCTGTATATCTCCCAACTCTCACCTATGCAAGTGAAAGCTGGGTTATGCTGGACAAGCAAACCAGTCGAGTGACAAGTGCTGAAATGAAATTCCTGAGGAGAGCCGCTGGAAAGACCAGGAGGGACCGTATCAGGAATGAATGGATAAGAGAGGAGCTGGAGGTAGAAGAGCTAAATACCTTTCTGGAAAATCGACAGCTAAAGTGGTTTGGGCACGTTTGTCGATTGGATAATGAGAGAAAAACAATGGAAGCTCGACCCACTGGGAGGAGGCCACGAGGCCGTCCCAGAATTTCCTACAAGGAATATATACAGCGGATAGGAGGGAAAGGAGCCAAAACCCTCCAAGAAATGAGGCAGCTTAGTAGGGACCGGGAGGCATGACTGCGTTGGATTGAGTCTCCTCGACGTTAAATGGCATGAAGAGGTAGACAAAGAAGAAGAAGAAGATATTCATATTTATATTGATTGATATCATAAATTTAAACATCAGATTGTTGTTCAGGCTGCAAAATTTATAATTGTTATTAATGTACAAAACTTATTATAAATTTCGAGATTTTTTTCTCGAATACATTTGAAAAATGAATTAATCTGTGTTTAATAAAAAAATAGCTTCATTAATTATTAATTAATAAACCTAAAACAAGCATTATATAAATAATGATGAATACTTACAAAATTGAATAATTAAGAATGTTGTTTATTTAATGAACGACCTCGTTACGGAGAGCTACAATAAGATCGCTTTTCTCAAAGGCTTTTTGTTTCAATGTCCATTCAAAACCCGTTCCAAGCATTAATGCATTACTTCGAATTAATCTTGCCATTCAACACAATAGTGCTATAACATGCATGGGATTGTCATTACAGCATTTATGCTTGTATTTTTAATTAATTAAATAATTCAAAATGGGGGAGTTCTAAA
Source organism: Aelia acuminata (assembly GCA_911387785.2). NCBI lineage: Eukaryota > Metazoa > Arthropoda > Insecta > Hemiptera > Pentatomidae > Aelia > Aelia acuminata. The sequence continues at coordinate 50,956,459 of OU426978.1, read as the reverse complement.
TTAGGGATAATCTGGGATATTGCACAATTATTAACATTATTTTTTTCATATTTGCATAGCTATAATACATTTAATTTTTATCTTGGGTTGTCCGGAAAATAATGCAGGATTTCGGTTTTAAAAGAAAGAAAAGAAAATAAGTATCTTATAAGTGTATTCTTTAATCAAAATAGTCTCCCATACTCTCAATGCATTTCTCCCAACGTGTTGGTAATCTTTTAAAACCGTCTGAAAAGAATTCAGAATTCTTAGAATTTATAAAGTCAATAAACGCATAATTCCGTTCGATCCTTAAATATTTTATGTTGTAAGTAGTGGTCCAGGTGTCTGAAAAAATGATAGTCAGTAGGCGAGAGGTCCGGAGAGTAGGGGGGATGTGGCAAAGTTTCATAACCAAGCTCCAACAATTTTTGTGACGTTACACGTGAGACATGTGGTCGGGCATTGTCATGCAAGAAAATGACCCCTTTCCGATTGACCAAAGATGGCTTCATTATTGCCAATTTATGATGCATGGCGTCCATTTGGTTACAATACGATTCAGAATTGATGGTTTCGCCAGGATTTAAGAAGCATCAAGAGAGGAAGGCCTTCTACGACCTTCTTTATCTTCGAGGCTGAAGTCTCCCTCCCGAAATTTTTTAAACCACCTTTGAACAGTGCACTCAGTAACAATTCCCTCGCCCCACTCTTGGTTGATGTTTCTAGCCGTCTGGGCTCCATTGCGCCCGAGTATAAACTCGTAAAAGAAAATCGTACGAAATTCACGACGTGACATCGTAGGAAAGACTGGATTATTTCCAAGTAGCAAGATGCTATAGAGATAAACAAACATTCTAAACATCGTTTAGAAGAGGATTAGCTACTGTTGACACTCGTAAAATAAATAATCCCCTAAAAGTAAACAGATTACTATATATAGAATGTTTCAAAAGAAAACTTGAAAACCTGCATTATTTTCTTGACAACCAAATATTTAATTGCTCCATAAATAATAATAATAATAATAAAAATTTGCACATTACATCTTACACCTTTTAACATACCCGACATGAATTATTTTTTGGGGTTTAATGAGTTATATCCGCTTTGCTAAAATTATTATAAAAAGTTGGTATATTATTCCAAAGCCTGTTCAATTGGTAATAGACATAAATTAGTCATCGAAAAGATGAATGATTTGATGAAAAAAGTGAAATTTTTTATCTTCATTTAACTGTTTATTTATGTATACATATATATATATATATATATATATATATATAGAGAGAGAGAGAGAGAGAGAGAGTGTATGATTATATTAAAAAAAAAAATCGCAGTTCCGATTATCCCGAGAATCCAATTATTCCGAATGTTTCACCATAAGTATGTCATTTAAAGAATTAAAAAAGGCAATAACGAATAGGCAATGTTTTCCGATCAATGCTCATACACCTCCCACGCTACTGAAATTAAAATGAGCCCTTGATTGGAAAATTCGATTGCCAATCGTATAGCAATCCGTGCGATGAACAAATAATAGACGTTCGCAGGCAGTTTTAAAATAGAGTTTTATCGTACATGAATAAAAATTAACTTTTTATAAAATAGCTAGGATGTTGTATATATATATATATATATATATATATATATATATATATATATATATATATATATATATATATATAAACACATTAGCTCGTATTAAAGAGTTATTGGATAATTATCAGGGGATATCTGATATTCATGTGTTGATGAAATTAATTTGCCAACGGTGGTAAAATAATTTTTTTTGTTTTTTAAACTTCTTAGAAATTATCCGTGTTTTTTTATTTGTTCTTTATTTATGTTTCCTCCATTCCAGTAACCTTGGGCATGGGAGAGTTTATTGTTACGTACAAGTGCACTTCAATCATTTAATACTGCCATAGGGAAAAATAATTTAAATACTATTTATCGTCTAATTGTAACAATAGGGATATTAACAAAGTATTAGTAAATTGAAAAGAAAATAAACAATAAAAAATCTGAAAATATACAAGATAGAACGAGTAGAAAAGGAAAAGAAAAAAAATGCATGATTAATCATGATGTTTAATGAGTCTTCACCTATCCAGTCTACTTCTTATAATATTGTATAGTATATTCCACCCACAAAATCCTTTTTTTTTTTTTTTTCTTTGTAAATAGGTTTTATGTTTATGGAGATACATTAGGTGTGCGTTCCCCTTGTCAGTAGTAAGTGAATATTGTTAGGTTTATCACACTCGGTTTTTTTTATTACATTTAAATTTTAGTTATGTCACATAACTAATGATAAACCGATATGGCTGCCGACCTGACGATTTAAGGACGATACAGGAGATGGGTAGTAGCATTGATCCTTGGGGTCCGAGTTTTAAATTTATTCCTGGACCCCGCCCCTGGACCCTCGTAAGCTCAGGGAAGTCCAATATCAATAAAGATTACCTCCACTTAATCGCTGAGGAGCTATTTGTTTACAGATCTAAGTTATAGTTAATTATTGCTTTAGTAAAATAAGATGGTATTATATTACGATAAGATAATAATAAAATAGTAACTACTTATTAGTTTATCAATATTTTTTTTTTAAATTATTTAATAATTGCAGATCTCGTGGTTTAATATGTGATATCAAATATTTACATATATAGGAAATATATTGGTAGTAAGGGAACATATTGTGATAGTGAATAATTTAATTATTATAGTATTATAATTTTTAAATTATTTTATGAGAAGAGAAAAGATTGGCCATGGCCCGGGAATAGCAAAAAGAATGAATCCAAATAAATGAAAGAAAAATGAAAGGATGATTATTTAAAGGAATTATTTAAAACTCTGGTGCGATGCGCGCATCACACAACTTTCACTTACGAACTTAGATTAGAAATCGACGTGTTTCGATAATTTCTAAACGTCATTAACACATTTTTCCACATTTATTTGCTTATATTTGTACATCTCCCTAAGTTATAATGTATCTGTATAGCAAAATTTGGAAATTCTCAGTACTTTTCGATTCATTATTGCTTATTTATTTTTTTAAGGGACCTAATTTCATTAACAGTCGAGTTTTTTATTTACTGCTTGCTTGTCTTTTACTACGAGTTGCTTTTTGTGAATGTATCGTGAAGGTGAATCGATAGGTTTGGCATTTACGTCTCGTTGTAAAGTTTATCTCTTATGCCATTCTGGAAACCGAGAACGATTACTGTTCCTCTAAAATCGCTTTATATTGCTTTCAGAAATTTACTATGGAACAAAAGTATCTAGAATAAAATATAATTAATTATAGACTATTATCTTATACCATATTTTTGCACACCTTCGATGCTTTAAAAAAATTAAGCATCACGTATTTACTCTCTAAAGTAAAATAAAGGTTTTTATCTTCATAATACGGTTAATAAAATTTTGGCTGTTACATCGCGGGCATATGCATACATCAAATACCCAGTTTGATCAAAATAATTACAGCCGTTTTTGAGTAAATAAAAAAAACACGTGAAAATTATAGAAAATTTATAAAGTAAAGTCCCCCCTCCGGTTGATCAATTTTGATGAAATTTTGACTGTCGTATCGCGGGCATATACGTATATCAAATAACAAGTTTGATCAAAAATGTTAAAGCGGTTTTTGAGAAATCCGAGAAAAACGTAAAAATTAGACAAAATTCTTTAAATAAAGTACCTCCTCTGTTTGACCAATTTTGCTGACACATTGCGGGCTTACACATACACCAAATACCCAATTTCAGTTTTGTACGGCTTGTAGTTTTTGAGCTAGCCTGTTCACACACACACACACACACACACACACACACACACACACATGCACAGACCATTTCGGGACTTGGTGATTTCGACTCAGGGGACCGCAAAATGTGTATTTCCGTTGAAAACCGGAAGTCGAAATTTTTCATGATCGCAATACTTTCCCTTCCTTTATAGCTCATATATAGGTAAGTGAAAGTAAAAATGTTAATAGAATTTAGATAATTAAAAATGTACAAACTAAATTATATATCATATTTGAATCACTTATACATATTTGATTAAAAATCTTTTTAGATAAATAAATGAATAAAATAAATTGGCAATTATTATTACATTCACAAAAATATTTGCCTAAAAATTGCTCTAGTTGTAATAATATAAATAACCAAAAATAAATTAAGTAACTGTGAGCAACAAACAAAAATATTAGTAGCTTTATAATAATATTTTTTTAATCAACTTCAAGAGCCCATCTTCTATTCAGTCACCTTGGATTAAACGATTTACGAATAACCAACTTAAAATATACTTAGAGATTATATTTAAAACCCTTTTTAGATATGTTTTGTGTAAAACTATTTGTACCTATATGTAAAACTATATAAATTTACAATTATTATTGTATTATAATTTTTAAATTATTTCTTCAGAAGATAAAAGATCGGCCACGCCCCGGGAATCGAACTTAGGTCTTTTGGACATTTGTCCAGCCCACGGTTACTACACTGCAAGGTAGCGAGACCTGGTGAAAAGTGGGGTGGCCGGGAACTACCCCTGAATGGTAGAGCTCTGAGACGGAAATGCAGTAGACCTGGGTTAGATTCACGGGCCGTGGACAATAAGACTAATTTTCTTAGAATATTATTTTATTCACTTAAAAATTGCTCTAGTTATGGTTTGCCTATAGTTTAATAGACCTAAAAATAATCAAAAATACACTAAGTCAATTAAAATAAATAGAAAGAACGACACTAACAAGCTAATTGGAACTTAAGTTTTAATTTGACCTGAGATAAAAACATAATAAGGTTTTATTTATCTTGACTCAAACGACAAGTAGTTTCTTGATCGCTTACTAGGAAACTAAACATTTGTAGCTTTGCAATAATATTTCTAAATCACAGGGTCAAGAGGCCATCTTCTTTTCAGTTGAAGGATTATAAGTAATGTCTATTTATCTCGATTGGGCCTATAATGTTAACATTTGGAACACATTATGGTCTGTAAAGACCATTTATTTTTGACAAATTTAAGAATATAGGATTGTAAAAATTGTATGGTGTTCAGATGTGATATTGACAAGAAAATTGAGGAACTTCAGATGATGATTTGGTGGTCCCACAAGCCCTTTGGTGAAGATAGGTCTCATTATTGTCTTGCATATGAGCCCTGTGTAATTTATCGGAAGCTTTGAGCGTTTGTCTAGTAAGCACTGAAGTAGTTAGCTGGAAAGTCAACAAGCTACTTGTCATTTCAGTCCTGAGTCTGAATAAATAAAATCGTATTATGTTTCTATCTCAGGTCAAATTAAAACTAAACTTTTAATGTTTAATTGTTGTTTAAGTTTTTAATACCTGGTATTCGCAAGTTTAACAGCTCTATTCATTTCTTTTTAAACCGTTCAGCTCACGTCGTCGAAGTTACTCCGAAAGTTGGACGATTTGTCAGACTTTTGAAGCCTCTCAGTTAATTAACAATATCTGGGTCAGCTGTTGCTTTTGGCACAACTTCTCTTTGAAAACTTCTCTAATTTTGTTAATTAAAAAGTATTTTTCTTTTTCTTCCCTCTGACCTCATTTCCTAGAGAGGGAAAATATGTTTTTAAAAAAAAAAATCGGTTCCTTTCACTGTTATCTTGTTATTATTAGAAGCTTATGAATTGTGTAATACCTAAAGCCTTTGAGTAAACATCTCATGACGAATTTTCAATTGAAAGAAAATTTCACAAAAGTGAAATATGTTTTTGATTGTTCAACAAATTATTTTTCAATGCGTGACAGCAATTTTTCTTTATTCAATAAACAGCATAAAATATTATATATCACTAATTACGTATTTAATTTCTTGAAAGAAGGTTTCCTCATAAAGGGTGTCTTTTTAGCAAGTTGCTAAGTGCTTTTTATTTTTACTATTCCAAACTTATTTTAAAATTTTTATTTATAAGGAACTTGGTATGAAAAAATATTTTATCTCAACGATTATGCCACGCATATATCCAAATGTATGTATGCAAAGGATTCTTCGGGAGATGTTTCAGTTATCCAAACCTTTTACTTTAAACAGGCGTGTTGTTTATTTGACTACAAGTGTCATACGTAGGTAGTTGGTATTTTCATTTATTTATCAAAATATTGAGTATATATATAATTAAAAGGGGATATATGTAATTTTTATAATGTATATTTTTACAGTGGGAGTAGATTGTGAACCGACTTATGCAAGATACTAAGCAACAATATGAAGTTGGCAAAAAAATGTTGCTTCTTCCATAAAAAATTAACCTTTATGCCAAAATTAAATTGTATTTTTGTTTGTTTCTTTTGGCTTCCAGGCCAATTTTTTTTTTTTAAATATCTAGAGATGAATTGAGAAATTACATAACTAAATGCTGTTCATCAATTTACAGTGCGTTATTATTAAGGTGATAACCTTTTTGATTATAGACTCTGAGTGCAATTTTGATATCGGAAGAAATTGTATTTTTAAAATATCTTTAATTTTGATATTCATATCGTAATGTTAAATCGTTTATATAAAAACACATGGTTTAAAATCCCAGACCTTTCGTTTGAAAGAACAAAAAGACCAGCGGTCGGAACAAACCGTCAGAGCACGTGTATGGGACTAGATTTTTGGAGCTCAATCCAGAACCATCTAGGCCAGCCCATAAATATAAATAAATATATCTTTATCGATTACTTCAGAAATAATGTTGGAAAATTCATATTTATAAATGTATATATTGATATATGTGTGTTATGTGGCTCAATGTACGCAGAATATAACATCTCCAAAATGTCAAAATCTTCAAAAGTTTGTTGATTGAGTTGAGATAAATGTAATAAGTAACAAGAAACATATTTTAATCTTACAGACTAGAGTTTTGCTTAGCCTGCACACATCCTCATATATTAAGTAAGGTTTCAAGAGGGCAGCAAGTTCGCAGTGAGAGTACATCTTGGGAACAGAAGACAGAGGTAGAAGTTGATACAAGCCAGGGTTAGAGGCTCAGCTCTCTCACACCTGTAATTAGTTCTGGAGGTGGGAGGCTTGTGAGGGGGTGGGGGGGAGGATTGAAGGTGTTTCCTTACCAGTCGCTAACCTTATAATGGAATCCAAAATGGAATATGATATCCCTAACAATTTAGTTCCGGTATAGCTCCTTGTGCTATAATGGCACCACTTGCTATGTAATGACTGATAATGAATAATTTAATTATAGTCGAATTTTCAGAAATAATTAAACATTCACTCATAGTTCTAGTTAAGAAATAATATCTCTTATGAAAAAATGTGCTATCGATTTTCAGTCCCAATTAATTAATTGTGTATCCAGAAAAGAAAAAAAAAAACAGCTAAGAACTTAACACTTTAACTGAAGAAAATAAAAAATAACAGTTTCTTATTAACGATAGACATTTCAGTAATAAGTAACAATGAATATATAGGACCTAATATACAGCTAAGTATTGTTAAATTAAATAGTTTAATGTAAAATGGTATTTAAATTCTTACTTGCACCAGTTAAATAGGGACTCAGGGACTAACCTGAAAAAAAAAAACAACAAATATAATGAATATAGTAATAATTATGAAAACAAACAAAGCATTATAATTATTTTCGATATACTTAATCGTTAAAAATCAAATAAACAGTAACAGTACGCTAATAGGAATTTAGTCCGATTAAGGTTTCAAACCGAAGTAAAAGTAAAAAGACATTGGAGTGTTTCTAACCGTTCCACACTGTGGGGTAAGAAATCAAAAATCATATTTTTCTTTTAACAAGGTTCATTATATTTTTAGTTAACTAAACATCACAAACATGACAGAAAAAAATAATTTATCGAGGTATATAGAGACTTATGAAATTTATGAATTTAAAAAAATAAACACTGAACATTACTCATTAACAAAACTTATTCCTGCTCATAATCACTATATCATTTTATCTTAACATTGAGTATGTATTAATATATACAAATATTTTTAAAGTTCGGTTTTAAGTGGTAAACTATCTATTAACTCTTTTTTTCCTGAGTTTAGGAGTTGCATGACCATTGTAGCATTTTTGGGTAGGATTTGCGCTATTGAAATTTTACTCACACTACCATCGATCATAGTGAAAATCATTTGATGTACCACCGCAAGTACCATTGTGGACTCGCACTTCACTTGGTATCAGATCGCAATTGCTTGGTCCATATTGTCATGCTCAAATGGAAAATAATTGGAGGAATAAATACAAAAGTTTAATTACAAATTTTTCTTAACATTATCATTTCATCATTCGATTAAGTGAACTTCAACGATAATTGCTACTGTTGTTTAGTTAATTTAAAAAAAAAATAATAATGCAATACTACATCTGAACATTAAAATATAAAGTTGATGAAGATCGTATTCAAAATTTTTTATTCTCCTCCTTGATTATCCCATCTATAGTATAAGCAAGCAGTATGCAACATCAGTAGTGTATATATAATAAAGAGACTATGTTCCATAGAGTTCATTACCGAGGACTAGGGAATTAACTACCTGTTGCTACAATATAAAAAATTCAAGGGAACCAGCCCAGAGGTTTCTCTATTGAGGCCAAGCAATGGCCTGTTTATAAACGGGGCTTTAGTTCTGGTAAGGGGTCCTTCAATGTTGGGATTAATTTTAGTGTATCAGCCAAATATGCAAGGGGAATATAAAACATTGACTAACTATTTATACTGCGTATTGTAGATAATTTAGTAAAGAAAAAGAAATCTTTATTATGTTTCTACAAAGACTTTCCTATAAAGGTAACGGTATATTGGCATATCATTTTTAACAATATGTCAAACACCATTTCTTGATGTATATCTACTTACAATTTAAGGTTGTTTTTTTTTTTTTTTTTCATGTTGTGAAACAGTTATTTTTCTCTAAGCTGAACACGTTCATTAATTTTATCAAGCAGAAATCAGCTATCTTGGAGATCTTGGTGAACTCGTCCCCCCCTTTCTTATATCTGAGCACAACCATGTAGTCCATGTGGAACGGGAAGCATTTTAAGCCATGGTCAACTTCAAACCGTTACATTCGATGAGAGGAAATTTTTTTTTGATCAGACAGCGGAGAGGCCACACATACCTGACTCATTTCTATCGCATCACCAAAAAGTCACCACCTAAATGTCATCACTGTGGTAAAATGATCACACTCCAAAACATTTGTTGTTATATAACAGTACCCTTTTCACGTTTCATGTTTGCCCAGATCAGGAATCAAAGCAAACTTATCAGAATTTTTTAGTAATCTTTCAGCATTAAGTTTCCTAAAGAAAATAATTTATTTCACAAAATATATTTTTTTTTAATTTGAAGTGAGCGTGTATAAGTGATTTATGTGAGTATGTGTCTGACTACATGTGAATAAACGAAGGTTGACTGCAGACGTTGATGATTTCAGGGGTGTTAAGCCTTAAAAAACAACAACTACAGTTTGTAGTAATATCGCCACTTGGGGAGTGTAAAACATGAAGCTTTATGCTGGTCTTGAATCTGTATACTCTTCCGTCATCGGTTATAAAATGGTTTTGTAGCCAGGATCTTTATTATTTATTCAGAACCTTAACATTAAGTCCTTAGTAAGTAAGTAGCTCCCTTCCTTTTTATTCATAAGTTCCAAAAAGACGGAGATAGGCGCAAGTTTTATTACATCTACTGAACAGAAGTAGCAGTTGGTAGTGTGATTTTTCATATAACGCTATTTTGCATAAAGTATGAAAGAAAATGAATTTCTATTAACATTGATTCACCAAAAATTTTTTTTAGCATAAATCGCATTGGTCCAGTTTCATTTTTAAAATTTTTTTTTCATGGCGAATAGCTATTATTTGAAAATACTTATAATCTACTAAACATTTACGAAAAAAACAAAACAAAAATCTGGTGCTCAACACAGAACTTTCACTTACTAACTTACTTAAATTGCAAATTAACTTGTTTTGATAAATATGTAAAAAGCATTCCTCAAATTCACACATTCATTTACTTTTTCTTATTAGCATTTGCTCTCTAAGGTGCACTTACATTTTTTATTGTTAAATAAAAGTTTTTGCTTGCTATAATTCGGCAACGCAAGCAAAATACTCCATCTCGTGTGATTTTATAACTCTCTATTTAGTTCTAGAAAACTTCGTTAAGTTACCATGGAAACAAATAATTTCCATTAAATATGTATATTCCAGAACACGTTAACAACTCCTTCCAACGAACAGAACGTCTTTAATTCGGTCTGTCATTAAAGCAATACTGCGCATGCGTGGGCTCAAGGTATTCTATGAGTTGACGGAATATTTTTTTTTTCTCCTGTAAATGTTTATTCCATTTTTTTCATACTTCATACTTAGAGATTTCTAATTTTTGGACAGAAAGAGAGACATTTAATTTCCCCATGGAAACAAAAACAAAGGTACTTTATAGGAAAACAGTAACTTCCCCATTTAAGCTCCTACTGAAAATTTTATTAATTAATAAAAATTATTATTTATTAATAAAAATTTATTAAATAAAGAGCCCATTCCGTTTTATCAATTTTGATGATGGCCGCCATATTGTGGGCATATATACAGATCAAATACCCATTTTTATGAAAATCGTTGGAGCCGTTTCTGAGAAAATCGAAAAAAAAAAAACGTAAAAAATTATGAAATAAAGTACCCCTTCCGTTTGACCAATTTTGATGAAATGTTTGCTGTCACATCATGGGCATATACATATACCAAATATCCAACTTCAGGTTCGTACGGTTAATAGTTTTTGAGGTAGTCTGTTCACACACACACACACACATACACACAGACCCTTTCGCGGGACTTGGTTATTTGGACTCAGGGGGCCGGAAACGTGTATTTCCCTTGAGAACCGGAAGTCGAAATTTTTCACGATCGCAATACTTTCCCTTACTGATTATTTCATATATGGGTAAGTGAAAGTAAAAACATTATAGCGATCTTAAATGACTCTTTCAGATATCTCGTTTTTACTTTCACTTACCTATATATGAAATATATAGTAAGTGGAAGTATTGCGATCGTGAAAAATTTCGACTTCCGGTTTTCAACGGAAATACACGTTTTGGGGTCCCCTGAGTCCAATTAACCAAGTCCCGCGAAATGGTCTGTGTGTGTGTGTGTCTGTGTGTGTGTGTGTGTGTGTGTGTGTGAACAGACTAGCTCAAAAACTATAAACCGTGCGAATCTGAAATTGGGTATTTAGTGTATTTATATGCCCGCGATGTGACAGCAAAAATTTCATCAAAATTGCTCAAAGGGAGGGGGTACTTTATCTAATAACTTTTTAAGTATTTTTCGATTTTCTCAAAAACGGCTCTAACGATTTTGATTAAACTGAGTATTTGATCCATTTATATGCCCGAGATACGACTGTAAAAATTTCATCAAAATTGATCAACCGCAGGGGGTACTTTACTTAATAAATTGTGTCCCACTTTTATGTGTTTTTTTTCATTTACCCAAAAACGGCTTTTTTAATTTCGATCAAACTTGGTATTTACTATATGTATGTACCCGCGATGTGACAGTAAAAATTTCATCAAAATTGATCAATTGGAGGGGGCACTTTACTGAATACATGTAGTCTCATTTTCACGTGTTTTTTTATTTACTCAAAAATGGTTTTCGCGATTTTGATCAAACTGAGTATTTGATGTATTAATATGCCCGAGATATGGCTGTAAAAATTTCATCAACATAGATCAAATAGAGGGGGTACTTTACTTAATAAATTTTGTACCATTTTCACGTGTGTTTTTCATTTACTCATCAAATAAACGGCAAAAATAAGAAATGAATGTGGAAAAATTTGTGACTTTGTGAAGTGGCAATTAACAAAACACGTCAATTTCTAATCTAAATAAGTTGGTAAGTGAAAGTTGTGTGTTGCGCGCACGCACCAGATTTTTTTTATTAATAACAGCAGTGTGAACTTAATAGTGAAAAACTATAAGATTTTAAGAGTATATTTACATATTAAAAAATATTTTTATGACAGTTGTTTATCATTCATGTGAAACGTTACACAAATAATCTTATTTGTGAAATTTCATTTCAAACCGAAATTTCATTTTGTTGTTAAATGAAATAACATCAAATGTTATTTCATCCAATAATAAACCGGCCTACTTGCTGTAGGTGTTACTAACGTATTATTAATCACTATTATCTGAAGAAAGATTGCTTTTAAATTTGACAAATTTACATTTCAGGCTTGTAAAGCAAATAGTTTATAATAGATCTAGTATTTTTATCATTCAAAGTAAATAATAGAATAGACTTCACTGGAAGTACGTAACTTAAATCCAAATTATTCTTGAGTGAGGGACCACTTAAATTCAAGAGCAACAGAGGCTAGAGGGCTGAAATGGGATACTCTAAAGAAAACAGAAGGGAAATAGACTTTTAACTGAGCTGATCCCAAGCTGTTGGGATTAGTGGGAGGGGGAAGGGTTGGGTATCCTGCTTTCAAAACAACCGCGATATCTTATAGCCACTTTGGAAGGATACTAGATAAGCCAAGTAACAGTTACCTCCTAGGGGATGGATATAATGGCTTGAGGTTTCCTTCTCAACTATTGGTAAATTTAATTTTTTATTATCAATACACTATCTGGAATACCAAGACTTTTGGCATTTGGAGAGATGGGATGGATAACGACTATGGTAAATATCTGCTAAAACGGGTACATATTCCAAACGTGCATGCGCAATTATGATGTAAAAAAACATATATTAAATTATATTTAGTTTGCTCTGTTATAGTTAATTTAATAAGTTTGATTCATTGAATTGAAAATATGTATATTCGGAGCATCAATTGAAACGTTAAATAACATATTTAATTTTTAAGTTTTTATCTAGCTCCTGTGTACCTAAAGAGTGGAGTAATCTGACACGTAAATATTCCATTGTCTACTTATTTTGCCAGAGACCAGCCTCTCTCAATGACCGAGTTGCATATTTATAGTATGTAAGCCTTAACATGCTAACCTCTAGTTGCTCACAATAGTCTGAATATTCCTCTTTTTACAGATATTCATCCCTTAATACATTGAAAACTAGTGGGCTTAGGCTAGCCTCCTGTTCGACACTCTTGCGCATCTTAAATTGAGATCTCATTTCATTTCATTCAGTTAACACAGTTCTGATGGTATTTTTAGCTTAAGCGAACACCATATTTCCTGAAGAGGGATCAGAGATAAACGTTTTCTCTACAACCATTATATTAGGAATGTTCCTTCTTTATATCCTACATTTGGATTTGCCAGTTAAAATTATAGAGAGTGACTATAACTTATATCTTTTGGCTTTTATAGTCAGTAAATCCTAATAATGATGAAAAAATCTAAAATAAAATAAGAACAATTAATTTTTATTTTTAATTTGTATTAATTAAATTAGGATTACAGTGTACAAATGTGGCTTAAAGCGTTGCGCTTATGCCCATACTTCACATGGTTTCAATGAATTTCAAAGAACAGTTAATAAAAGTTTAATAAGTAATGCACTTTCTACAACAATCTATGTTACTATAGCTCTATTCATTAAATTTAATAGTTGTTCTTTTCTTCAGTTGTCCAATGTTTATAAAACACCTCTTGCTTATAATTAAGAACTTAAGCAATACAAAGAGGATGTTCTGTATATAACCGGGTTATTTATATATCTTACTTTGAATGGAAGTATGTGATTTGAACAGGATTTTGTCAGGACATGAAAAAATCAACTAGAATACGAAAAACGTGATATATTTAAAAATGGTTCTTTATTTTAAGCGTATATTGCTCACACATAACTCGCAAATATGTTTTTTTAATATCAAATGGCCCATTTAACTAAGGGTTAGATTATGGAGGGAGGGGGTATAGAGGTGATATAATAGGCAACGCTGAGCGGAAAACCGTTCCCTGCTTCCAAAAGAAAATTAGATCTGAATTATAAATGAGGAACTGCGCTGAGTGGGTACCTCAATATTTAAGCCATTTCAACCGATCCAATTAGAAAAGCGGCCAACCAATACCATTTCTCCCATCTTCATATGTATATATATAGTATAGATATAGATAGATATAGTATTGACCACATAATGTAAGCAGGCGCGTGGCGGTAATTTACCGCATCACCAGTTTTACGCCTTTTTGCCTCAAATCTAAGCCAAAAATATTCATATTTCTGCATTTTTATTTTTTTTAAATACATTGATCTATAAAGTAATGTAATTGAAAGAAGAAAAGGCTTGAATAAAATTCAAACTCCGTTTTTTACATGTCTTATAAATATTAATGAAACATGCAAACTACAAATATTATTTGCAATAAAACTGTATATTCATGACATTGAAGAACGAAAGTAAGCAAAAAAAAATTTAAATAAATAAATAAAAATTCAACTTGCAATCACAACACATTTAAACTTCATCATAAAAATTAACTTAGAAAGAAATGATCAATTAGACATATTTTAAGGAAGAGAGCATTTAGCATCACAAACACTAGGAACAAAAAAAATAAAAATTCAAAAGGAAATAAGTCTAATAGAAACTTGGTCAAATGTTTGAAGAGAGAACAGAAATATTGTCAAAATTAAATCTCCAATAATGTCTCCTATGATCATGGTAAGAATGTGGTCAATAAAATTATAAAAAAGCATTTATCATATCAAATAAAGATATTTACATTAAAATTATTTATTTTTAATACTTACATTCCGCTCCGATGTTTAGAGATAAAAAAAGATACGTAAATGAGCGCGCGACGGTAATCTACCGACACCCGGCACTTTCGGAGTTAAAACACTAAAAGAGAAAGGAAACTTCTCAGAAGATGTTGATTCTTGTCTCCGCGGTGAGTGATAAGATTCAATTAGAGAATGCATGCCCCTCCCGGCCATCAAAATACCTCTGACTTGCCTGATAAAACGTGCACGAGATTTTTTAAATGTGACGGTAATCTACCGCCCGCGCGCCCGGAAGAAATCAATAATAGATTAATAGATTATGACCAGTTGATCTTTATAGTTTTTTAATTTCTTTTACTAGGAAAATCAGGAATTTCAGTTAAAAACTTTTTCGTTATTTTAACTTTTTTTTGTTTACCCTAATATTTTTACCTTTTTTATATTTCTATCTCAGTCTCTATGTAGCGCCTCACGGCTCATTTAGATAAATATGAGATTGTATTATTTTGTCAATCAGTTACCTACTTATTAATGCATTTTATATATTTTTTCCCTTATTTTTTACATTTACCCGATTTCATAATATCCATGTCATCAAAATATATCTACGGTTGAAGCTTGTTTCTATTGGTTTTGGCATTGATACTGCCTAGCAATCTTGTTATCATTCCCTCTGTTATGTATATACTTCTTATTCTTTCTGTTACTTATAAATATTTCAATATATTCATGTATTTTTCTCATTTTAGCCCTTATGAAGACCCACATTTTTAGGTTTAAAACTATTAAAATAAAGAAACAATTCGACTGAAATCCCCGATTATCAAAGATTCGATTCATGTTTATCCATATAATGGCAATCTCTGCGCATGGTTTCTAATCATATCATATTCAAATCCTTTTCTGAAACTTGTTCTAGTTTTAGAAAAAGATTTACAGAACAAAAAATAAAAAATAAAATAGGTTAACTGTAAATAGCATAAATCGGGGGGTGGGGGAGGAATGGTTGGGAGAATTTTAAAATACCTACCCCCATGAATAGAAAAAATAAAAGTAATTTATGACATTAAATGCTTCATAAAAAACAGATAGTAGGCACGTTATGGTAGATATGTAACGTTTAACAGTTTTCGATCCTTGTGATTAAAATATTGTATCAGGTGCACTAAGGTTTTTTTTATTTTTATTTTTTAATTTTTTTCGTGGCTTTCATTGACGCTTATTTTGAGTAGAATTTCAGATTTTCGATTGCCCATGCGCACTTTGATTCATCGTTACATTATAAGTTTTCTTAGTAATGAGGGACGTTAATAAGGTTTTTAGCCATAGTGATTTTCAATTAAATATCAGATTTCTGACCGTGCAGGTTGATTTCGAAAAGGTTACGATAGACGTGCCTATATACAATGCACGTGTGGAAATGCTATGTACAATGTTGTCTTATTGATCCGTATCCTAAAACATTTCCACTACATTAATTCCTACGATCAACCTTAATTAATATTTCAGAAAAGTCCATTCAAGCTACTGGGCTTTCAGTAAATTTAAATATTAAAAAAATGTAAGGTAAAATAAAATAATCCAATTAAGAGTTACTGTTATTGTTAGTGAGATAGTCTTATGTTCTAAATTAGTTCATAGATAAGCGATATGATGTTATAGGTTGCATAATTTTTATGATTTTTTGTATAGTTTATAAAGATGGTCATCAAATAATACTGATAAGCGGCTACTGCTCTTTATCTTATGGTCCGTTTATTTGCATTAAACATGGCTTAAACAAGGATGACCGCTAATTCAAAGAGGACTATTTCAAGATCTCCTCTGGAGAGTAAGAGCCGTCAAGAAGACCCCATCAGCGGCCGAAGACTCGCAACAAGTGTCCCATCCGCGCGGGAGATGGCATTACTTCTTGCGGAATACACTTGGCAGATAGTGGAGCCTCGATTGCCTGCAATTCCAGCTTATTACCACCGTCTCGGAGTCACAATAGGCCCCCCCAATACTCCATTCGATCTAAAGGAAATTTAAAAATAATTTAATGAATAGGTTGAAGAAGAATAACAATGACCAATTATTATGTTTATGCATCTATAAAAATAAAAAGTATCTAAAGTTCAGTCACTCATCACTAAATAAAAAAAAAATAAATAAAAATTAATATTCATTATGTTTATTAATGATATTTTGAAGTTATAATGTGAAAAAAAAATTAATAAAAGGTTGAGTTTGCATTTTTTTCCGCAGCTACCTTAACTTAAAAAAAGTAAAAGAAAAACTCAAGAAAGGCCACATTTGAATGTTTTCCTATTCAATTAAAATAGCTATCTAATTTTATTTGTTTGTTTTACATTGATTACCTTATTCTATATTTATTAAAAAAAACTTTTTTTTTTTTTTTTTAACTTCATTTTTACATTCGCACCTGTCTTAACACTCCAATACACGCGCGTCATCTCACAGATGACTTCTGTTTTTTCGTCATAAGTTTGATGGAGGGAGGGAAGCCTGGTCCCCCGCCCTATATTCCTCAAGCTCGCCTAGCTCGACAGTTCAGTTGCCGGTGTGCGTGGGTGCAATGCATTTTGCGCGTGTTTTCTCCGAGAGAATCTCACAGATGACACGCGTGTAAAAATGTAAGTACCAATATATCGAGGTCATTCAACACAATTATTCACGACCTAGAGACGCTAAGAAGACAAACAAAACAGAGATCAAAGCGTTTATTGGCCTACTCATAGCTGGGATATATAAATCCGCAGACTTATGGATCCTGAACCTGGCAGACTTATGGACTAGTAATGGTTTTGGAATTGAGATATTCCGCCTCACCATGGGTATCAACAGATTCCGTTTCCTACTTATGGCTGTAAGATTCGATGACAGGCAAACCAGAGCAGAGCGAAAAGCACAAGATCGACTCGCCCCAAACAGAGACATCTTTGAAAAATTTGTCAAGAACTTTCAGGTGTGTTGTCACGTGGGAGAAGATGTCACCAACATGGAGATCTACGCAGGCTAGCAGCCTGAGGGCCCTTTCCAAGTCAGCAATATTCCTGTGGATGTCGTTCAACGCATGGTTACCCCCCTCTGTAACTCAGGCCGTAATATCACTGCCGACAATTGGTTCTGCGACACTACTCTCCTTCACACTCTGTCAAGAAATTATGGGCTATCGTACGTGGGGACATTAAAAAAAAAACAAATGGCAAATCCTAAATGAGATGAAAGATTTGAAAAATAGAGAAGCGTACTCAAGTATTTTTGCATTCAGTAAAAATGGAACTATGGTTTCATATGTACCTCATGTCATTTCCATCTGTTTGAGTAACTTTCCAAGTTCTAGAAATGAGGCTCAATTGTCAATGTGTTCAAACATTTTACATTATTATTATGTTCTCTCAAACTATCTTACAAGACTGATAAGAGTTGTGTTCCTAGGTTTACTAGTTGATTTACCTTTTGCAAGCCAGTAATAAGGAATAAAATTGAAACTAAGCTACCGTGGCAACTGTGTTACAAAAATTTTACATTTTTGAAGATTTATATACAGATAATTTTTTTCAAATACAAATTTATGAACTTATTCATTAATCCATGCACCATTATTCCTGCAAAATTGCGAAAAAACCATTATACTATTCACTTTTGACAAATAAGTGAACAGTCATCTGACAGATGACACGCGTGTATTTATGTCTCACTAGGGGGCGCGTGTATTGGAGTGTTAAAAGAAAAAGACAATCAGCGAATCTGATGACTAAACACGTAGAAAAACATGGCTTGATAGGCTTGGGGAAGGATGAAACCCAGCGACATCTCTTCCTGTCGTGATTTGCACTTAGGTAGGGAGTTAACCAGCTCCCTTTTAGTCTTCTTTAGGTGTTATTGGGCATGTTGGCATCCCTGGGCATAATGTTTGGATAACCTGTGACAGTTGTTGCAGGATACTAAACAGGGGCTGAATAAGGCTATTCAACCTACTAACTAACTTAGAGAGATCAGCTGGTGAATAAGTTACAGTGGGTGGTACTGGCTGCATATAGCCCTTACTCATTTTTGAAGAATCTCTTCTAGGAGCTGGTATTCTTTTAGGGACTGTTTTTTGAGGCTGATGGTGTTTCAATTCTTCTTTCGGGAGAGCAGAATTGGGTTTGTTGTTTTGTAAAAGGGGTGGAAACTCTTTCATATCCGGAGGAGAATTAATTTCCACTTTCCGTTGATTATAATATGTGGTTTATCCATCGTATTAGCTGAATATCTTTCACTTTTGAGCGGTCTAAATATCAAAATAAACTTAAAAAACGATTTTAACATCATCTACTTCTTTATTCTATGGAATTAATAGCTGGAATTGACCAAAGATATTATGAATTAACATCACCTATAGCGAGTTTTAATGGTTTAAATTTCTTCTTCAGTTTTATTATATAAATATAAGGATTCAAATATAGATAGATCAGACATGCCTATACTTTAATGGAAGAGAAGCCTTGAAATAAAAATGGATAACAAATACCAACGTACTTAAAGTTAAATAACAACAGATAATAGAAAGTTTATGAAAGCCACTATAGAGGAATTGAGATACCAGGCAACCCATGTAGTATTTAAGTCACTACAAACAAGGCTATGAATAAATGGCTGCTACAATCGATGCCTGGCCCCATTATCCATGTTGGCTATTAGTTTTTATTACTGGCTCCGCAATCGTAAAATGATGGCATGTTTCTTTATTTTTCATTTTTTAATATTTTGAATTTTGAATATGGCAAATAAAATGTAACTGAATTAATAAATATTTTGAAGTTTTATGTGTCTTTAAATTGCAAAGTATCCTTTAGGATATATTTTATTAATGTTATAAAAGAAAAAATCTATAATTACAAAACTGAGAAATAAAATAATTTAGAATAAATCGTTAATTCTGTGGAAAAAAAATTCTTCCGGTACTCTGAATTTCACATTTAATTCTTATGTAGAGAACAGTAATTTACTATTAGATATCTAGAAAGAAAATATGTTCACAGAATCTACGTGTAATAAGTTTATATATAGATCATGAGTGTAGGAATGATTTATTAAAGGGCACCAAACACAATGCAGACTCAGGCTATCCTACATTTATTCAAAATTAAATTCTTAATTTATTATAAATAAAAAAATAATTCAAATAAAATCATTACATCTCTTTTATAAATCTACGTACATTATTATTATGATAATTATTATCTCAAAACTTTAGGACTTGATAAATCTATAAAAACTTCGTTATTAGTCGTCGATAAACATTTAATTTTTTTGAGGCCAGCTGATCTTGCAGATACCATTAAGAAATGGACCCTATTAGAACTTTTTTCTTTTTCGTCAATTTTATACATAGAATAACAATACTGTAACTAGAAAGACTATTCATATATTTTAGACACTATACTTATCCACTATTTAGTTTTTTTAATAATACCATTTCCTAACTATTCATCATTTTATTTCACTTTGATTCAATATATTCAACCACATCCCTTATTAAAATTAAATCCATCAAAACTTATATGATTTTTTTTAATTAGTCGTTATTAATTATAGAGTTATGAACATTCCTTGAAGAAGAAATACTTTTTCTAATAATGACCACTGAAAAGGTTTCTTATCACATAGTGAGCGGGTAATTAAGTTTTGTCTTAACTTAATTACCGTTTCAAAAATTAGGAGGTTTAGTAAATTTAATGAGACCACTGTTATGATAGTTGAGAAGAAACGAAAGTAGTTGGCAACAGACAAAAAAAAAGAACAATAGACCTCATGAATTACATTTTCAAAATAAAGAACGGTCTTGGTGAGAGATCGTTTATTAGATATCGATATTTCCTTTAATCCGGCTGCTTTAAAATTTTTTTAATGTATGACCCATTTGAGTGATACAAAAGTATAAAAGTTTACTCAATGGATATTTGGTGTTGATAATTGCCTTATGAATTAGCAATTTTGACTGAATTTCGGCCTGATAAGGAAGCTCATCGCTCACATCCGCTGGTCATTTCTGCTCCCGCCTGGTTCTGACATATCCAATTTATCTTGGCTACCACCCTGACATGAGTAAACAGTTTTGTTGGTTTTTTTTTCTGCATAAATTTTAATTTTATACGATATGTAAAGCAAAAAAACAAAAAACGTAATTATAACTCCATAATTAATTCACGTGCACATTTCATGTAGATTTATTTTGTTTTTAAATTATTTTCATATAGGGTAAACCGTACAGTTATTGACACCCTTAAGACTACGTTTCTGTGGTGAAATTAAAAAAAATACTTTTTATGAAGGGATCAAATTGAAACTTCCTATAGTTCCTCATTATCTATCCTTATGAAGACTCTAGAGGTTTTTTTTTGGGTCAAAAGTTCAATAGTTTTACCATATGGCAAAAACTAGTTATTGACACCCTGTGGATTTAATTGTTAAAATCTTACTTCAATGACTTAGAGCACCCTTCAAACATTAGATTCATGTATATATTGAAATAAAATCAGGAATTGTTTACTTATTTCTTTATGTTGAAGTTGGGGTGTCAATAACTGTACAGAGTGTCAATACAGTATGGTTTACCATATGTCCTACTTTGTCAAATTTCCGATTAATCAGAAAACCTATTTTCTAGCTATGCAACCTCAATGAAAGATGAAGTGGTGTAACTTTTATTTATTTCATTAGTTCTAGAAATAATATATTCAATTATCAGGCTATAAATGAACAAATTAATACACCTTAATTTTGAGTAATTTAACTAGTTTACATCAAATAAGACAAGGTAATTGTCTAATTTATATTTTCTTAAATAAATGGAGGGGTACTCATACTTGGGTATTCTTCAAGGTTAAACAGTTTTGCCTCTTTAAAAAATTAATCAATCTAATAAATTCATCTGGTTTATTTATATTTAATTTGTTTTTGCTTTTAAGACCAATCAAATTTTTTGGATCACGTTATTATTTATGTCATTTTTATTTATCCGGAAAAACAGAATTGGTTATACAACTGGAATAACCATATAATATAAACCAATAGGTTTATACAAATAGTATAAACCAAGGGATTAAATGCCATTATAATGTATCGCTAATAATAAGAAATCGTAAATAAACGATCATAAAAATTTATCTTCTCCAGAGTTTTATGTAATGATTATTCCTAATCATGGGGATGTTCTTTTTGTATAATATGCTATAAGTAATTAGTATTTGATAATATGTGTAATTTATTTATTGTCGTTTTCAAATTACTCAAATAATGAAGATTTCTTGCAGTTTTAAGCAAATTGGGATTCTAGAACAAAAATAACTGTTTTCACGCAGCATAATATATGTGAGGAATAATTTGAAATATCAGAGAGTTATGAATATTTATTCGCGACTTAAAAATCACCATTTCAGAGAAGACATAATAAACTAAGATCAATTTATAGATATGAAAGTTACTATGCCATTTAATTATCTTTATAATCCAGTATTTTCCCTATGTAAAGAGTGTCATACATTTATTTATTACATTTCTATGCTAAGGACCATATTCATCTAACAGAAAAATTATTTATTATACAATTCATATAAAATCAAATAATCTTTCACATAAAACATCATTAGAATTATATCCAAAAATTGTGATAGCAGTTTGTGCATCTTTTTTATATCATCTTATAACATCGTCTCGTTTTTAAAAATATATAAAAGTCATGACTATGAGAGTTTTAAAATTTCGTACAATTATAAAAAATAAAATAAGAATTATGATATATATATATACATGCATATACATATTAAGGTTTGTGACGTATATCAACTGTATAGAAGCAATAATAATCTCCTTTGAACAGTCTCCACAGTCCCACCACCAATTAGAGACTTTCTGAAGGGTTTCCCACAAGAGGTATATCATTAGAGTATATTTTAAAGGTGTTCTAAACATAAAATATTCCAGTCGTACAAATATAAAATTATATATATAATATATTTATACGTGCATACATCCTCTTAATTATATAATAAAGTCAGGTAAAATTTAATATACTAAAGTAATCATGGGCTTCAAAGCTATATTTTATTTTTCATAATGTTTTTTTTTATACTAATAATAAATAGTATTTTTTATTTCAACTGTATAAATATATTTTTTTAATAGTTAGTAAGACCATAAAACATAATAAAAATATGAATGAAGATTTATAATCCAAACGTAAAGTATATATATATATATATGTATATATATATATATATATGTTTAAAATGACTTGGCAAAAGACAAAAATATTCTTTTCATGTTGCGTTGTATTCGTGGGCAACCTCATTAAAATAACGATCAACCGAAGTTTTGGTAGGTAGTTATGTATAGAAAATGATGTTTTGATATCAATCAGGTAGTAGAGTAACACAATTCAGCGAGTGCCTTTAAATTATTTTTAAATTTTAACTCAACAAGCCCATAATAATATATATGGATGTAAAATAAAGTTTATTAAGATGTTTGAATATCACATAAGAGACTACTGCCGACATACAGGGACAAGTTGACCGTCGACTAAATGAGAGGGGAAGAGAACACCTGCGGACCGGGCTGTGGGGTCTACATTAACATAACAGTGTTAGCGAGCTGTGTCTGAGCGGCCATAACTCAGTGCTAACTCCGCGGTCAGTGGCTGTGTCTCCCTGAGATAGTGTCGTCATTATCATGCTCCGTCCTCTCCCTAGCATCCCTTCCCTCCTACCGGTGCAACTCGCAATAATACTAATCGTATTCCTTTGATCGTGCTTAGTATGATTTATATGGCAGATTTGATTTCTATGTCGCCCAATATTTAGAAAAAGGAAATGGGGTAAAGAGTCGGATAATGTGTCGCCCTAGACAACAAATGATAACCTGGATTACAAGTCCCGTAGTTATCTCCGGCGCCTTTCAAAAAGTCCATATTAACTCCCACTTGGCCCAGAAATTTTTAAAACCGACGTTTTCGTTGAAAACCGAATTTTCAATAACTATGTCACAAAAACAACGAATTGTAGATATCATATCATCAGCGAGTTCGTTTTTATTCACTTTGCCAAGGTTACCGATTCTTCGATAGAAATTACTATGAAGCTTTTATGGAACATATTCCATTTCATTAGAAGCAATCATGTGTTAGTAGAACTTATCTTAAATAACATACTAAAATCTTTTACCAAGTTGAAAATAATATGAGATCAGAAAAATATGAAGGAGTCAAAAACACGTATACTGGCTTACTTATTCTTATCAGTATTAGAAAAAGGTGTTAGAAATGTTAATAATGCAATTACCTTGATATTCAAGCAAGTAATTCATTTTAACAAATAAGTATTTTAATCGGTATTAAGTATTTACGTAAAATCTCCACAGCCAAGCAAAAAATGGGAACACTAAATAATATCAACATTACGAAACAGTTAAATCTAACATTGATAGAAAGTGACTTTATTCTTTGCTGCTAAAGGGTAAACCGGCGTGCAATTGGATAGTCCATTGTTTGATCTGATATCGAATATTAAACATTTTTCTTCAAAAGTATTTGTTTTTTACTGATTTTACACTTAATCTAGCTGTGAAATATATATTTATCTAAAAAGTGTTTGCGGGCTCATTCTGCCCTCCACTGGCTTTTAAAAACAGTTACACGATTGAGAAAAAAAGTATTTTCTTTATTCCTCTTTTTTTTGCCAATAGTAAGGGAAAAGATATTTAGGATTTCCAAGCTGAATGTAAATGACTGATAAAAGTCAATATTTGTTTGAGCTGTTTATCTTCTTCATAAGACAGGTGTCCGTAAAAAAAAATGTTGCAATGCAGTTTTTTTTTTAACAGTTTTTATGTTTTTACATGTTAACTTGTGATTTAGTTATCACTGTAGATGTTTGGTAACAGTCTGTGAGTTTATTAAATACAAGTTCTAAGTTCATGATTATAGAAACGTATTGTGTTTACTTTTGTTTCCAATCCTTGTTGTTCTATGAACAGTTAACGATAGAAATTACTATGAAGCTTTTATGGAACATATTCCATTTCATTAGAAGCAATCATGTGTTAGTAGAACTTATCTTAAATAACATACTAAAATCTTTTACCAAGTTGAAAATAATATGAGATCAGAAAAATGTGAAGGATTCAACAACACGTATGCTGTCTTACTAATTCTTATCAGTATTAGAAGAAGGTGTTAGAAATGTTAATAATGCAATTACCTTGATATTCAAGCAAGTAATTCATTTTAACAATTAAGTATTTTAATCCGTATTTACGTAAAATCTCCACAGCCAAGCAAAAAATGGGAACACTAAATAATATCAACATTACGAAACAGTTAAATCTAACATTGATAGAAAGTGACTTTATTCTTTGCTGCTAGAGGGTAAACCGACGTGCAATTGGATAGTCCATTGTTTGATCTGATATCGAATATTAAACATTTTTCTTCAAAAGTATTTGTTTTTTACTGATTTTACACTTAATCTAGCTGTGAAATATATATTTATCTCAAAAGTGTTTGCGGGCTCATTCTGCCCTCCACTGGCTTTTAAAAACAGTTACACGATTGAGAAAAAAAGTATTTTCTTTATTCCTCTTTTTTTTGCTAGTATCAATATCTTTATGTTTTTTTGGTAGGTATATTTTAGAGCTAAAAATTAAATTCGAAGGTTAAAAAGTTATACTTCTGGGCATTTCTGGGCAACGAAATATTTTTTATGATAATGTATAATTATCGTTGATTATGTTTCTTGAAAAAAATTCTGCGAATATCTGCGATTCGGAGACTTATAATTTTTTATTACTAAAATGTCAATTTCATTAAATAATAAAAGAAATTCAATTTTGTTATATTTTCATTTATTTATATTTTAGGATCTTCTGGAATAATAATAATAACTAGAAGAGAATTATTTGACATATTTTTAAAGTCGAAAGCATTAGCTTTAAAAAAAAAAATAAGGAATTTTCGTAGTCTTTTCTCATTGGGAAATATTGCCTAGCTAATAGCCTAGAGCAGGTGAAACAGCTAAAACATAAATGATTAATTTTGAGGCATGATTTCTAAGTAAGATGGAATGCTTCTTCAAGGAAAAGAAATGTTTTTGAAACAGCAACAAGAAATGGCTAAGTGGGACGATATCAATTAAAAGCTCAAGATCTGGTGGACGCTCTGAAAAATCATTTGTTACTTTAAAATTTACAAGGGATTTATCAATGGTATGCTATGACACCATCTGTTCACAAAATTTTAAGAGATGGTTTTGAAGTGATAAAAAGCCCTCTACTTCATATTGGTCTTTTATCTGAGGAAGGAGCAGAAACTCGAAATAACCATTTCCGGTTGGGTTTATAGAGAAAATAAGACCAGAAAATTTTACCGGATAGAGTGCAATCTGGATGTAATTAACAGATTAATATTGACATCAGATCCAGTTATCACAGGTATGAGAAGTTCAAGAAAAAAGGTATCAGGTTTTGTAAGGAAACTTTAGAAATGTTGTCTCCCCCAACCAACTTAACCGATAGTGGTGATTCCGAAAGTTCATTAAGTGACGAGGAAAGTGAATAATGAATAATTAAATTTAATATGCATTTTCAAGAAAGGTTGGTGCGTTTCTTCCTGGGATATAAGTTGTGTTTCGAAGAGGTATTAAACAATTCTTAATGAATTAGGAAAACACATTGTTTTTCTTTATCACCATAACTTTTTATATTCACCTATTTTACACTATTTTCATTTTTTTAAAATAATAGTAATAGATAAATGATAATAAATCTTTAATTAGTTACAAGCATATTTCATGGGTGCAATGCATAAAGAGAAAATAATATGAACATAAATTGTAAACCCATGGATGCCTATTTCACAGTCGGTGGATTTATGTAAAAATTAATTTTATGAAAATTTTCTCCTTAGAGTATTTTTTTTAACTGCTAAAAAAGCATTTTTAATGTCTATTACAAATATAGAAGCCATTTTGAGGACTTTTGAATTAATAAAATGGAAGGAAATAGTTTTGGCCAGCTTTTCGGGTCAAATACCCCTGTGTGCGTCGTAGAGAGAATAACGATGCGGGCACCTTTATGTCGTTAGTGTGAAATGCTTCTCCCCTGTCGCCAAGGGATTATTCGTTTATTTTTGTTATTAATAAATTTGTTGCCTAGGTCTGCTAACCTAATGAAGATTAAGTTAGTTGGCTAGCTGTCGTGATCAAAGTATTTGCTATAGAATGATGTTAAAAAATAATGCGTTTTGTTAATTGCCACTTCTCAAATGAACAGAACAGTTTAATTATAACGCATTGGTTTGTCATTAAAGGCGTACGGCGCATGCGTGAGCTCAAGGTGTTTTATGAGTTGACGGAATATTTTTCTTTTTTTCTCCTGTATATGTTTACTTGATTTTCTTCATATATCATATTTAGCCATTTCTTATTTTTAAGCGTGATGAGAGACAGTTAATTTCTCAATATAAACTAAAACAAAGGTACTTTATAGAAAAACAAAAAAAACCCCTTCCCCATTTAAGCCCCCTCAGAACATTTTAATAATGATAAAGCTTACCTGATATTAAATAACAACTAATTTTCATTAAACATAACGAATTTGATAAAAATCGTTAAAGCCGTTTTTGAGATAATCGATCAAAAAGGTAAAAAATGGACAAAATTTATTAAGTAAAGTCCCCCCTCCTGTTGATAAATTTTGATGAAATTTTTACAGTCATATCTCGGGCATATAAATACATCAAATATCAAGTTTGATCAAAATCGTTAAAACCGTTATTGAGTAAATAAAAAAAACACGTGAAAATGATACAAAATTTATTAAGTAAAGTCCCCCCTCCGGTTGATCAATTTTGATGAAATTTTTACAGTCATCTCTCTGGCATATGAATAGGTCAAATACTCAGTTTAATCAAAATCGTTAGAGCTGTTTTTGAGAAAATCGAAAAAAAACTTAAAAAGTTATTAAATAAAGTACCCCCTCCCTTTGAGCAAATTTGATGAAATTTTTGCTGTCACATCGCGGGCATATACATACTCTAAATACCCAATTTCAGGTTCGCACGGTTTATAGTTTTTGAGCTAGTCTATTCACACACAGACACACAGACACACACACACACAGACCATTTTGCGGGACTTGGTTATTTTGACTCAGGGGACCCCAAAACGTGTATTTCCGTTGAAAACCGGAAGTCGAAAATTTTCACGATCGCAATACTTCCACTTACTATATATTTCATATATAGGTAAGTGATCGCAAGAGCCCCCGACGCCACCAGGAACCACCACCGTCGCCAACTAGTTGTCCCCGCGCTCCAGTTAGCTCTCGCACTCGTTAATTTTCATTAACTAATTACTATGGGGTTTTTTTTTCCCCAAGCTAATTACCTCTCGCAAAGGTAAATATTCAAAAAGTCCTTATTATGTGGGGAAGCGGCGGGGAAGGGCGGGTGGGGTTTTACCCCCCCCCCCTCCTGGCTACCGCGACCAACGTTTTCAATGCGATCTCATCATGGCCAGTCTTTCCCCCGTTCTCGCAAGAGCAAGTCATCCACGGCAATTTGGCTCTACAAAAGGCAAGGGAACCTCTGATGCTGTTGTGAGAGTACGTCTGGATGTCGAGGTACGGGTAGAGCGGTACGTTATGTTGATGCTCTTCGATATATCCTCCGCATTCGACAGTATCTGGTGGCCAAACGTACTACAGCAGCTACAAAGGTATGAAACCCCCAGCAACTTATACGCACTTTTACAGAGCTACCTCCAAGATAGGCGAATCAAGGTCAGAGGTAATTCCTTTGAAACGGAAGCATCTATAGAGAGGGGGTGCCCGCAAGGATCTGTCCTAGGCCCAGCTCTATGGAAATTAGTTTTTGATGAGTTGCTGGGAGTATTAGAGGAAAAAGGGTTCCCTGCTACTGCCTACGTGGATGACTTGGCTGTAGTCATATACTCCAACAGCAGAGCCGGCTTGAAGCAAGAAGCAGAACGCTGTGCCAACCTAATAGCTGCATGGTGTGAAAGGAAGAGATTAAAAATGGCCGCAGCTAAAACCCAGGCCATCTTACTAAGAGGAACTACAGATAGAGCACACCCTATTAACATGACCATCCAAGGTGAAAGAATACGTCCAAGTGAAGAGGTCACTTACCTTGGTATAAGATTTAGGAGAGGCTTTAACATGACCCCTCACTTGGAGTGCTTGAGAAACAGGGTGGCTCTGACTTTGAACTGCCTCAATCGAATAGGGGGCGCTTTCTGGGGCCTCAGATACCCAGCTACATTGACCATATATAAGGGAGTGATTTTGGGAATTCTGAGGTATGCGTCCCCCGCATGGTACCCTAACCTTTCACGCCGACAAAAAAGCAGGTTGGCAACCATCCAGCGAACGGCGCTGTTGCGAGTTACGCGAGCGTATCGGAGTGTGTCTCACGAGGCGGTGCAGATTTTAGCAGGAGCGGTACCTCTCGACCTCCTCCTGCGAGAAGACCTTTTGAAACACACTTACAGGAGAGAAGGCTCTGCAGGCATGCCAGGAAATCTTAAGGTGAAAATAGATGAGAACCCAAGGAAATGGAGGAGCATATTAAGGGAGGATACAACTGAGGAGTGGAACCGACGGTGGGTGACAAGCCTAAAAGGATCTACTTCAAGAAAGTACTTCCCCACCGTTCAGTCTCGCTTGGAAGCCAAATGGGTCCTCCCAGATTACTGGCTCTCTCAATTTCTCACAGGCCATGGGGCATTTCGAGCCAAGCTCCATAGCCATGGGATTGACGTTGACCCCCTGTGTCCTACCTGCGGTATACCGGAAACTGCAGAGCACGTCCTTGTTGACTGCACCGCCTTCGAGGCTCTGAGGGCTAAGTTGCTTCGTGCAACCGGACTTTACGTTTTCACAGAATCAGATTTCCCCCAGCTAGTTGCGGAAAATAACTATTATCATTTTAAAGAGTTCGTCTACGGATGGAAGACTGCACTCGGCCCTGACCACTTCAATGTCAGACGAGGGAGACCAGCCGTGCATAGAGGCCAACCAAACTGAGCAAATGAAGCCTACCGGCCTCAAGTGCAGAACATTTTTGTTTTATGGCAGCAGTGGGATGCTATGCAGACATGCCTAACATCCAACTGCTGCAACAACCCGTATTGCCTCAACAGGCAGGGTAGGGTGAAAATAAATAAATAAATAAATAAATATAGGTAAGTGAAAGTAATAACATATCGTTTGTGTGATTATTTGTATATGTCTAATACAAATTTACTGTTGCTTATATGTTACCTAGAATAGTTTGAAGTCTAAGAAGGTTCCATTTTTTTATGATAAAACGTACGCATAATAAATTACTGACGCCTGAAAATAATATTTTAAAAAGCGCTAAAATATTGAAAGATATATCGCACATCCTCAAGGATATTTAGGATAATCCCATATGAAATTTCAAATGGATTCTAAATCTTACCATGTACCCTCAAACAGCGACTAGGGAAAATAGACTACCATTGAAACAGTTAGTAATACTGGGACTAACTGTAACTAAAAAGTACCATAAATCCATTTACTCCGTATATGAATATGGTAACTTGCGCCGCATGCGACCGGAACTATTAGTAATATTGTGACTATATTATGGCATTGTAGATTTTTTCATTCTGATCGCAATCGAATGCATAACTAAAAATTGATTTATTTTGTGTTGTAACCATATTCTTGCCTACGTGAGATATTATGTTCTTATAAATGCTTCCAATAACTTTTCAACGTGAATTAAAATGTGAAAAAACGTTCATTAACCTATTTCTAAGTATTCATCGTGGTATTTCGATGGCTAGAGTTAATTTTAATTCTTTAAAAAAAAAAATGGACGTTGTGTTCAACTCTGGGGTACGCTTATAACCACTCTTACCGAAATGACTATGCATCCCTTTCGCTGATCGTTGGATATTAAATTTAAACTTTCCTGCTAATGCATAATTATTTCTTCTTCTCATTGTTATTAAGTCAGAGTACTGCTATGAACACAGTGCTCGCGAATGTGTGATATGTGATATGAAAAAAAAATTTAATAGGTTTCATTTGTTTTTCTTTTTTTTTTTTTAGCTACCACTTATAATTACTAGAATTATATTTTTTTTTTACTTTTCTAGTGTGAGGTTCACGCTTAAGTAACTAGAAAACGCTGGTGTGTTAAAGTTGTAGTATTTTTTCAATTGGCAGATTTACACTGACACCTCTTTATCTATTTCCTAAAACAGTAGTGTTGTAAATGTTTAAATCATTTCCATTGCCGAGGTAGGTTTGATAACATGGCAGTCAACCCTCGACTGAATAATTAATGAAGACAAAGCGGGGATGTGCAGCGGGGCCGGGGAACAAAGGCCATTGAAAGAGATATGAGGAGGGAACACCCTTCAGTCGAGACCTGGATTCCTCGTAATAAAAAGTTCTTTTGTTGTCCGCATCGGGATCCTCAGCACCTCTTAGCGTCGATCTCGGTTTTCTTTGAATATTACTTCCGGAGAGCAGGATTCGTGTGACATATGTAGAAGTATCAATATCAGAGGTCTCGAGGAGTCAACAAAAGGCTTTGTCAAAATTAACATGGCTTCCACAAAGTAACTTTTAATAACACGCCGCTGAAAACAATGCCCATTGAAATCATTTTATGTTAATTAATAATTACTATCTACCAGGATTAATGATTTTTTTAATGAATTCATCTTTTTCACATTAATTTTTACTCAATCTGAAGAAAAAAAGATACAGCTAATTTCTCCATATAAACAAAAACGAAGGCACTTTATAGGAAGAAACTTTATCCTTCACCATATAAGCCTTATCAGAACATTTCTATAAAAATCGTTAGAGCCGTTTTTAAGAAAATTGAAAAAAAAAAAAATGATGAAATAAAGTACTCCATCCGTTTACTCAATTTTGATGAAATTTTTGCTTTCACATTCCAGGCACATACCTACTACAATGTCGTGCAGTTTGTCGATTTTCAGCTAGTCTGTTCACATACACACACACACACACACACACACACACACACAGACCACTTCGCGTGGCTCGGTTATTTAAACTCAGAGGGGACTCCAAAACGTGTATTTCCGTTGAAAACCGTAGGGCGAAACTTTCACGATCGCAACATGTATCCTTGCGATCATTTTATTTTATTTCCAATATATGTAGGTGTAAGTAAAAATTTCTTAATTTTTGAAATGTACTTAATTCTAATTACAAAAAAAAACAACAACTAATAACAATTAAAGTCGTTAAATAATTACTAAGAGGTCAAAATATCAAAAATTAAACACTCTATTTTTTAATATGTTTTTCGACTCGCATTCCTCTAACAGGTAATTTGTCTCAAATATCATAAATTATACTGATCTTACACTTAATCTAGCTGTGAAATATATATTTATCTCAAAAGTGTTTGCGGGCTCATTCTGCCCTCCACTGGCTTTTAATAACAGTTACATGATTGAGAACAAAAGTATTTTCTTTATTCCTCTTTTTTTTTGCCAATGGTAAGGGAAAACATATTTAGGAGTTCCAGGCTGAATGTAAATGACTGATAAAAGTCAATATTTGATTGAGCTGTTTATCTTCTTTATAAGACAGGTGTCCGTAAAAAAAAAATGTTGCAATGCAGTCTTTTTAACAGTTTTTATGTTTTTACATGTTAACTTGTGATTTAGTTATCACTGTAGATGTTTGGTAACAGTCTGTGAGTTTATTAAATACAAGTTCTAAGTTCATGATTATAGAAACGTGTTGTGTTTACTTTTGTTTCCAATCCTTGTTCTATGAACAGTTAACATGGTGTCAGAAATAAAACACGAAGATTCCCAATAACGACAATTACGAAGAAAAGAAAATGACAGCACCGGGACCGCCAACGTGACGTTGCTTCACGGCACAAATTGAACCAATGCCGAGTGAAGCAGGTAGAGAGGAATGGCTTTTTAATTATGAAGTATATTTGAAGGCATCGAACCTATATAATAAGGACGATGAGCGAAAAAAAAACCTCTTTCTTTTTAGCCTGGGGAATGAAGGTAGGCGGATTTACAAGTCATTCACGATAATAGGTTTATATCTATGAAGACTTGGTTAAACTTTTCAAGTCGTATTTAGAACCAAAGAAACAGCTTGCTGTTGAAAGATACTAGTTGTTCTCAAGAAAACAGGCACCTAGTAAATCTATTCAAGATTTTGTTGTTGCTCTAAAAAACCTCTCTTCTTCTAGTAAACTGGGAAACTTGCTGCTGTCAATTGTCCGAGACTTGCTGATTGTCGGATTGGATCCAATACACAACAATAGAAGAGAGACTTCTTGAAGAAATTATCACCCTGGAAAATGCTATCTAGGTTCTGAGTTCATGATTATAGAAATGTGTTGAGTTTACTTTTGTTTCCAATCCTTGTTCTATGAACAGTTAACACACATATATAGCATTTCCAAGTCAAATTCAACCTTTTCCAAGTCAAATCCAACCTTTTCCATTTCAAATTCAACCTTTTCCAAGTCAAATTCAACCTTTTCCATTTCAAATTCAACCTTTTCCAAGTCAAATTCAACCACTTCTTCATGTTCGCCCGGTCAACCCCCTTACCTAAGCATATTATATCATGACCAGCTATCCATTAGCATTAATATTAATTTTGTATTATAGTGGGGAGGGGTGGCGCAGAATGAAAAAATTAAATTTTTCGGATTTCTTTCACACGGTGGTGCAATTTTATGTTTTGGGGGGCAGTGATTACGAAAAAAATATTCATTTTTATTTTAGGGGCGTGGTGGGGGGCGCACAATGAAAAAAATAGATTTTCTGATATCTTTCACACGGGGGTGCAATTTTATGTTTTCGGGGGTGGTGTTTACAAAAAAAGTATTAATTTTGGAAATTATTGTGGGGGGGGGTGCGCCGAATGAAAAAATTAAATTTTTCGGATTTCTTTCACACGGTGGTGCAATTTTATGTTTTGGGGGGCAGTGATTACGAAAAAAATATTCATTTTTATTTTAGAGGCGTGGTGGGGGGGGGGGCTCACAACGAAAAAAATAGATTTTCTGATTTCCTTCACACGAGGGTACAATTTTATGTTTTCGGGGGCGTTGTTTAAGAAAAAAATGTTTATTGTGTATTTTAGTGGGTGGGGAGGGGAGGAGGCGCCTTATAAAAAAATCAGATTTTTGGCTTTCATTCACACAGGAGTGCAATTTTATGTTTTGGGGGGCGGTATTTTTGAAAAAAATATTAATTTTGTATTTTAGTGGGGAGGTGGGGTTGGCGCATTATAAAAAAATCAGATTTTCGGATTTCTTTTACACTGGGTTGCAATTTTATGTTTTCGGGGGCGGTGTTTTTGAAAAAAATATAATTTTGTATTTTAGTGGGGGGGGGGGGTTGGCGCTTTATAAAAAAAAATAGATTTTCGGATTTCTTTCACACGGGGGTGCAATTATATGTTTTCGGGGGCGGTGTTTTTGAAAAAAATATTAATTTTGTATTTTAGTGGGGGGGGGAGGTGGCGCTTTGTAAAAAAAATAGATTTTCGGATTTCTTTCACACGGGGGTGCAATTTTTGTTATCGGTGGCGGTGTTTTTGAAAAAAATATTAATTTTGTATTTTATGGGGGGGTGGCGCATATAAAAAAAATAGATTTTCGGATTTCTTTCACACGGGGATGCAATATTATGTTTTCGGGGGCGGTGTTTTAAAAAAAAAATGTAGTCATATATAGTCATTTTTATTTAAGAGTGGGGGGACGCACTACGTGGTATGGTGACAGTGTTTCTCTTCAATTATG
Source organism: Aelia acuminata (assembly GCA_911387785.2). NCBI lineage: Eukaryota > Metazoa > Arthropoda > Insecta > Hemiptera > Pentatomidae > Aelia > Aelia acuminata. Next base: position 50,921,864 of record OU426978.1, on the reverse strand, counting down.
GGATTATAACTGTTTGTTAAAATAATATGAATAAAATATTACCAGTGTTGATGTGGGATTTATTTTTCATTTCCATACTTACAAAGTGACCTTGCGTACTAAGCATAACCATAATTTCTGAATGTTTTAAACATTTCTTTTCTTTAAAGTATTAATAAAAATATATGTTATAAATTAAAACTTTTATTATTTGTACTAAATATCTTAAAAAATAATATTTTTTTAAATTTTATTTTCGTTTACGAGTAACGATTGTAGTAGCTACTTTATGAGCTTGATGCTCAAACTACCGACAGCAGCAGCAGGACAACCTCTGCATTGAGTGTGTATTCTCACTTATTACTTTTGCTGAAGTATAGTAGGTATTGATTAGATTATAGATGAAGTTTTTTTTTTTTTTATATTTAAATTGTTTATGTACATTTTTATATGTGTATTTATATATTTTTTATACTGTATTCTTTAGTTAAAACTTCTGAATTTAATCGTAAATTTATAATTTATTTAATTTTACATTAGCTATGTCTTAATCCCTATTGAATTTTTTTATTCCTTTCTACTAAATTATTTATTTGTATTTGTAATTTTTTTTAATTTACTTTCATTTATAATTTTAGTTCCAAATGTTATTTTAATGAAAAGTTCAGTTTTACTTTTTATTCACGGATATTAAAATTATATATTGAGATCTTATCGATATTTTGATACATTATGCTATGAATTATTGATAACTTATTAAGTTACTAGACATTAGTAGAAATATTATGCTTGTAAAAATTAATGTTCTAATAGTCCATTAATTTATTATTATATTTACTAATATTTATATATGAATTATAATAATTATAGTAATTATAATAACAATTTTATATAAATATATATATTTATGATGTTGATTGTAAACGAAAATAAAATTTTAAAAAATATTATTTTTTAACATTTTTAGTACAAATAATAAAAGTTTTAATTCATAACATATATTTTTATTAATACTTTAAAGAAAAGAAATGTTTAAAACATTCAGAAATTATGGTTATGCTTAGTACGCAAGGTCACTTTGTAAGTATGGAAATGAAAAATAATTCATAAATGAACACTGGTAATATTTTATTCATATTATTTTAACAAACAGTTATAATCCCATAATTGAAGAGAAACACTGCCCCCATACCACGTAATGCGTCCCCCCACTCTTAAATAAAAATGACTATATTATGAACTTTTTTTTTTAAAACACCGCCCCCGAAAACATAAAATTGCACCCCCGTTTGAAATCCGATAATCTATTTTTTTTATAAAGCGTCACCCCCCCCCCCCACTAAAATACAAAATTAATATTTTTTTCAAAAACACCGCCCCCGAAAACATAAAATTGCAACCCAGAGTAAAAGAAATCCGAAAACCTGTTTTTTTTTAATGCGCCAACTCCCCCCCCCCCCCCACTAAAAAACAAAATTAATATTTTTTTTCAAAAACACCGCCCCGAAAACATAAAATGCAACCCAGTGTGAAAGAAATCCGAAAATTTATTTTTTTTACAAAGCGCCACCCCACCCCCCCCCCCACCTAAATACAAAATGAACATTTTTTTAAAAAACACCGCCCCCGAAAACATTATATTGCACCCCCGTGTGAAAGAAATCCGAAAATCTATTTTTTTTTTATTATACGCCACCCCTCCCCACTAAAATACCAAATTAATATATTTTTCAAAAACACAGCCCCCGATAACAAAAATTGCACCCCCGTGTGAAAGAAATTCGAAAATCTATTTATTTTAAATGCCCCAGCCCCCCTACTAAAATACAAAATCAATATTTTTTTTCAAAAACACCGCCCCCAAAACATAAAATCGCAACTCCCTGTGAAAGAAATCCGAAAATATATTTATTTTAAATGCCCCAGCCCCCCCCCCCTACTAAAATACAAAATTAATATTTTTTTCGTAAACACTGCCCCCGAATACATAAAATTGCACCCCCTTTTGAGAGAAATACGAAAATCTATTTTTTTATTGTAAGTCGCCCCCCCCCCCCGATCATCACTCGAACCTTAAAATAAATATTGATGTTAATGGATAGCTGGTCATGATATAATATGCTTAGGTAAGGGGGTTGACCGCGCGAACATGAAGAAGTAGTTTGAATTTGACTTGAATCTATTTTTTTCAATGTGCGCCCCCCACCATGCCTCTAAAATAAAAATGAATATTTTTTTCGTAATCACTGCCCCCCAAAACATAAAATTGCACCACCGTGTGAAAGAAATCCGAAAAATTTAATTTTTTCATTCTGCGCCACCCCCCCCCCACAATAATTTCCAAAATTAATATTTTTTTCGTAATCACTGCCCCCCAAAACATAAAATTGCACCACCGTGTGAAAGAAATCCGAAAAATTTAATTTTTTCATTTTGCGCCACCCCTCCCCACAATAATTTCCAAAATTAATATTTTTTTCGTAAACACCGCCCCCGTATACATAAAATTGCACCCCCGTGTGAAAGAAATCCGAAATATTTAATTTTTCATTCCGCGCCACCCCCCCCCCCCACAATAATTTCCAAAATTAATATTTTTTTCGTAAACACCGCCCCCGAATACATAAAATTGCACCCCCGTGTGAAAGAAATCCGAAAAATTTAATTTTTTCATTCTGCGCCACCCCCCCCCACAATAATTTCCAAAATTAATATTTTTTTCGTAATCACTGCCCCCCAAAACATAAAATTGCACCACCGTGTGAAAGAAATCCGAAAAATTTAATTTTTTCATTTTGCGCCACCCCTCCCCACAATAATTTCCAAAATTAATATTTTTTTCGTAAACACCGCCGCCGTATACATAAAATTGCACCCCCGTGTGAAAGAAATCCGAAATATTTAATTTTTCATTCAGCGCCACCCCCCCCCCCCCCCCACAATAATTTCCAAAATTAATATTTTTTTCGTAAACACCGCCCCCGAATACATAAAATTGCACCCCCGTGTGAAAGAAATCCGAAAATCTATTTTTTTTTATAATGCGCCCCCCCCCCCCCCCCTCACTAAAATACAAAATTAATATTAATGATAATGGATAGCTGGTCATGATATAATATGCTTAGGTAAGGGGGTTGACCGGGCGAACATGAAGAAGTGGTTGAATTTGACTTGGAAAAGGTTGAATTTGAAATGGAAAAGGTTGAATTTGACTTGGAAAAGGTTGAATTTGAAATGGAAAAGGTTGGATTTGACTTGGAAAAGGTTGAATTTGACTTGGAAATGCTATATAAGGATTTTATTTTCTACTTTAACTATGCGGTACATCGGCGTGTACATTATTCTGTTCAAAATACATTATTTCTGGTTCAAAATACAAAAACTGGTTTATTATCATCCGGCTGCCAACCTATTCTAGCTATCATACCAGAAACGGTAAATTTTTATATACGCTAAACTCGTTATAGAAACGAAAAAATACATAGGAATAATTACATTAGGATATGTTATTTTTCACAAGATTTCGTAGCAGTTACTTGAAGCTTGATGTCAACCACATTTATTTATCTCCATTAGGTTTGGGGACGCGATGTGGCTCCCGGGCAACAGGTTTATTAATAATAAACTAAATGAATAATCCCTCGGCGACAGGGGAGAAGAATCTCACGACATAAAGGTTCCCGCATCGTTATTCTATCAACGTCAGGTTTTTGTAGTTATAACCAAGCTGTCAACTGTTATAAACGCGGGGAATGTGTAGGTTTATAGGAGTAAAGGTTTTTACAGTTTAATGTTTAATTTTAATTACAAATTTATTTAAAATAGGGGTTAGAGACTTTGAAATTATAAAGGAAAGTAATTTGGATCTTCGTCTCTACTACTGTTTATTATATTTTGTACATAACAAACGTTTCGACCTCCAGGGCCGTCTTCAGTGTCTAAAAATTACATAAATTAATGTTTGGTTAGTCAACTTTTTTAAAAATTAATAAAAGATATGTATAACAAGGAGATATTACTTCTTTAATTACTGCATCATCCTAATCATATTACTGCCTTCCCAGTAGTTAACCCTAAATGTACCTATAAATAAGGCGGTTAATTTTCGTACAGACACAAATAATTTACATCATGCATATGCAGAAATATTAAAAAAAAATAAAATAAGATAGGAGTGATAACTAATGTGATATTGAAATAAGCAAATTAAAAATACTAAATTATGGTTTTCATTGTTATGTTGAATATTTTAATTTGTTGTTGAAGTAGAAATTAATGATTAACCTACATAGAAAGGTATATATGATGTGCTTGTTGTTGTGTGTGTAGATAGATATATTTAACTTCATATGGTTTTTATTTTTTGAATAAAGTTAGTTATTAATTGCTATGTATTAATTTAGTAATATTTATTAGTAATCTATTGGAATTTATCTATTATATGTTTTCAATTAACTAGTATGGTAGCTATTTTTATAATGCTTGGTTTGTTTCGACAATTCATGTATATTGTGAAATGTTGGCTGTATTGTTTAGACTCACACTTAATAACAGTGGCCTACATCGTCGTAATAGACAACACAGTCACTGGCCTGCTTGTAAATATGTTTAAGTTGAAAGTTATTATACTTAGAATACATATATACATCCTTGTTAAACCTCTTTGGTACATTTAGGGTTAACTACTGGGAAGGCAGTAATATGATTAGGATGATGCAGTAATTAAAGAAGTAATATCTCCTTGTTATACATATCTTTTATTAATTTTTAAAAAAGTTGACTAACCAAACATTAATTTATGTAATTTTTAGACACTGAAGACGGCCCTGGAGGTCGAAACGTTTGTTATGTACAAAAGTATAATAAACAGTAGTAGAGACGAAGATCCAAATTACTTTCCTTTTTAATTTTAATGTTTAATTTTATATTTTTATCTTCTCTCTTATTACTATTATTATCTTGGCACAACTACTCGTCGACGTGTCCTAATCTCCCCCACCAGCTTCCTCCAGTCTGTGCCACTGTCATCCACCTCCTGACTCCCAGGATAACTCTAGCGTCTCCCGCCACACCATCAAACCACCTTTGTTTCGGTCTTTTAGTGCCCTTCTTATAGTGCCATGGAGGTGTTTAGTTAGTAACATTGTAAGGATTGCCTCATTGTCTATTCTATCAACGTGGCCAGCCCATCGCAGTCTTCCTAGCTTAATTCCATTACAACATATTTTCCATTAAAAATCGAATAAACTTCGTTGTTCGTTCGCCTTTTCCAGTTTCCGTCGATATGGACTACTCCGAAGACCCTACGAATAATTTTCCTTTCAAAGACTAAGAGGTCTTGTTCCTTTATTTTGCTTGTGATTCATGTTTCTGATCCAAACAATAGTTATGGGCGGATTAATTTGATGTACAGATGAAGTTTGGTCTGACGGGATAAGAGTCGGGAGACTAAGTCATCTCTTATTATTTCGTAGAAAAGAAAAGTAACAATGGAAACGTTTGTAAAGGATCTTTATGTGCAGCTCAACTTCAATTCAGTGTGCATGTAATTTTTAGTCCCGTACCATATTGCTTTAATAAAGAATCAAAATTGAATTTAAAATTTTTTATTGAACATTTTATAGTCTTTATGAGCGGATATTTTTGGCTATACCAAGTACCTGATGCGAAGGGTATGTTCTTGTACATGCTTTATTTATTAAGTACGACTATATATTATTTTATTATCTCGTTCCTTGTTTTGTGATTAAAGTTTAGTTTTGTGATTAGCTACAGACAGATTGTAGCTAATATCGTGGAATCTCACTCCTCCCAGTATGTTATAAAATATTTACGCAAATTCTGACTACATTAATCACTAAACACTTCGAGGAATTTATCGGTCACTATCAAAGCGGGCTTACACGAAACCATTTGGACCCAATATTTTCTCCACAGCAAATATTAGAGAAAAAATAGAGAACAAAGGTGTTGTGCATAGGTATTAAGGGATTTTAGGAAAATCTATGATTTTTTCGGAATGATAGTGAAGAATAATACTATCAAAAATATATCTTCTCGTTGGTATTTATCAACAAATAAGCAATCATTGGCAAATTTAGGGGAAGCCCTCCCGTTGGAATGTGGTTTTTCATTTAACCAGGGAAAGGTAGCGTTCCCCTTAGCGACGAAGAGAACGCACATTTCTGTTAATTACAGATGAACCCCCAACCCTAGCTGGCCCACCTTCCGGAAGTTCTATCTCCACTTAGTACTAGAACAGATCTTGTAGGAAGATGGTCGGTCGATTTAGGAAGAAAGTCAATCATTTAATTTATTTTTCTGAAGTAACATCGTCGGCAAGACGAAGCCGTACCTCATATGTAACTTTGTGTCAGTCCGAAAACGGAGTGCTATCCAATTTTCTTTTTGAAAGCTAATTCTATCTGTAGATGGAATATTTATGGAATATTTGGACCTCTAGAAATGTGTCAATTTTGTCCTTGGCAGAAGAGAATAATATCAAAATCTTATTGCATATGTGGAAAGTGCATTAGTGGAGAGCATACGGTCAAGTTATGTCCAGCTTGTAACACCAGGTTCTGATTTATATATTATCAATAATTAATGAGAAAATTTGTTAACAATAAGTCCAATGTAAATTTTCCTATTATTTGTAACTCATTGTCCCTGTTTAGTTGGTAGTGTTGTGTATTCCTATTGATATGCTTTCGTAGTTTATTTATTCTATTTACTGTTTCATTATTTCTTTGGCAATTTTGCTTTTGTGGCGTTTTCTTTGTGATTTTTTTCTATGAAATATTTATTCTATCCAAAAAATCATACAAAAAAAGTTGTTGTTTGTTTGTTTAACGTCACTTTATGCCACGAAGGCTAATCGGACGATGCTACAGTGGGAGCCGTAAATTTTGTCTATCCTGGTATACATAATAAAGTGTTTTGCGTATATTCAACCTTAACTTTAAATAAGTAAATTACACCATTCTTAGTTTTTTATTGACAAAAGGCATAAAATGTGCAAATGTAAATAAGGTCTGTTTTAAAGTATTATAAATACTGCATTTACATGATGATTCGGCATCGCTGAAACGATAATTAATAAATAAATTTATCTTATATTTCGGAGTAAGGTAAAAAAAAAATGTTATGAAGAACAAGAACTGTTTGAGAATCGAATTTTAGTTTTGGGAAAGGAAAATAATGTAAACTAAACCAAAAATCAAACAGAAATAAGCCACAAAGCAATAAAGGCACGGTAAAACTTGATTGGTTTTTACAGTGTAAACTCAGCAAAATGGATTGTTCATAAAATGAAATGATTCTAAGCCAGGAAGAGGATAATGTAATATGACACAGTTTCTGAAGTACCTGGACAAAAGGAGAAGCTACATCTTTCCCTTATCTTTCCTTGGATAAATACTTGAAGGGGATCCTTTGTTCCTCAATTAGACTGGGAAGGGTTTTAATTATATATTCATCCCTTCCGGTGGCATTGTCTGCAAAGATCTCAATCAAGTTTGATTCGCAATTTACGGCCCCAAATTGACCCTGAATAAATAATATCATTGTTCCCTCTGGGTATTTTATACCTTAATGTATCTTCTACCGAATGCTTCTTTTTGAAATGAAAGTACCATTATTAATTTCCAAGAATATTTAATATTAATGACCAACTTCATGATTTTAAGTTACAACCGGCCCACTTTGAACAGGAGCTTATTATATTTTCATAGATAAATGATGAGAGAATAAGATATATAAAAGATATTTTTCAATTTTAAGAGCATCTTTACTCCAAATTACCGGAAAATTATTTTATTCTACTTGTTGAAACAATTGAAGCGTGGAAACGCAAAATGGTATAAGTGCCTAAAAAATAAAAAAAAAGTTTTTTTTTTACCAAATTGTTATATGTGCCAAAGCCATTCCTCAGAAATGGGCATAAGTAATTTTTTGTTATTAGAAAGTAGTTCATTGAACGTTTAAAAGATGCCTTCGGTGTAAGCGCCGAACGTATTTCACCCTAGTGGGTATTAAGTCATATCATTTCTGGAAAAATTTCTTAGGCACTTATACCCTTTTGCATTTCCATGCTTTAATTATTTGCCCCACCACTAATTCAACGTGTAGATAAGTAATGCAATGAAATAAAACATAATTTCGAATAATTTAAATTATTATAATTTTTTTTTTTGTTGCCTTAGGCCCGCTTTCTGCAATATAGTTTAAACTTAGATTAACTTAAACCGGATTATCTTTAATCCGAGGTTTAAACTCTGATTCACTTTCTACAGCCTTAGTTTAGTTTAAGCTCGGTTTAAACCTAATCATGTGAAGGTTATTATGTTTTTTAAAAGGTTGGTACATATTTGTTTACATTTCCTTGTTGAAACTTCTATGGGAAGAGAAGGTAATGTAAGGGTTATGGAAAGATTATTAATACATATTATTTTGTTTTTACCAAAAAAGTAAATAAGGTGAAAGTGTTCTATATAAATGGAGCAAAAAGAAGTAAAAACTTTTCTCAGTGTGAAATTAATGTTCTTCTGGCTCTGGTGGAAGAGAAGAGAGACATTTTTGAAACCAAAAAAACAGATTTCGTCACCTTCAAAGAGAAGGAGGATGAATGGAAGAAATTGGCGAATAAATTCAATGAAAGGAGCGGTGCTGTTTTCAGAGATTTAATTTATATGTTAATAAAATGTTCTTTATAATATGATATTATTATGCCAAGAATAAGAATAACCTCTCTTACATTTAATAAATGTTTTTCAAATAATTTTAAGCCTTTTTATTATTATTATCATTTTGTTTAAATAATAAATGATCTAAGTTGAGCGATATATAATTATTATAGCTTAATAATAAAAAAATTACATCATTACGACATATTCAAGTGAATCATAATTTACAACATAACCTTAATATTAATTATGAACCAATTACAATAAAAATAATGCACGTTAAGAAACATTTTTTTCTCATCTGAATTCTATTTCACTGATTTAACATATTCTGAAAATATTCTTGTATTAACTGATTGCGTCTCTTTGCCAACAAAAACATCATAATCTTCTTCTTCCATGTCATTTAAAATTTCAATTATGTATATTTTCCATTTTTGTATTCAGTCAAGTGCAAAACAATAATTCTTGAGTAACAAGAGCGAGTATGTTATCACACAAAATGTTTGTTTATATTTTGCAGTTTAAACCTAATTCAGAGTTTAAACCGGGAAAAATGAAGGATTAACTTAATCTAAGTTTAAAGGTTAAACCGACTTGAAGAAACTCACATCTGGTTTAAACCAAGAGATAATCCGGATTAAATTTAAACTCGGTTTAAACTAACTTGAAGAAAGCGGCCCTTAAGCAGTTTAATCGAAATGTATACATAATAGTTATAGATTTCTTTAATTTTAAATAATGGAGTACCCCCTATCCGCCTAACGTCTGACCAACCCCAAATTACATACATACTAGCAATAAAATTAATATACTTAATATAAACGAAATATAAAATATTTAATCTTAAATATATGATGGATAATGGGAAGCTTTAATATATATATTTTTTAATAAGTAATATAAGTTTTTCGTTCGAAGTCTTCATTAATGGATTATTGAGAATGTTTAAATTAATTCGTTGAAGATTTTTACTTTTTACATTAATTTCCTGATATTAAAGTGGTTATTATCATAAAGAATGCATATTGTTGTTTAGATCTCGTGAAAAAAAATCTGTGGATCCAGCAGATGGAGATCCGATAATATTTTATTTCTCATGTAGATTTTAATAAATCCTGAAAATTCAACTATACCATATATACCGTTAAACTTATATTGGTTTATAGTTAAGGACCTTCTAATAGTGCATTAGTAACGGTAATGGAAGTAGTTAATATGTTCATAAAGAGGTTAAAAGAATTGATTTTCAGTAAATATTTTCTATTGGGGAATGTTGAAAGGACCAAGAGGTAAAGAACTTCCATATAACTTATCAGCTTTGAGATTTGATTTGAGAGGAAGGTGGAATATGCATCAAGGAAAAGAAGGGTTTTGAAAAAAAAATTTGTTAAAAGGAATTATTTCTATTACAGTTGAAAGCATTTTCAATTCGTATCGCAACTTATATATATATATATATATATATATATATATATATATATATATATATATATATATATATATATATATATATATTTCATTAGAAAGTGGGACAAGACTTTTTTTTTTTTTATAAATTATTTTTATTGAAAAGAAATAATACAATCTGCCACACTCTAGAGCATTTGGTATTAGTGATATAAGAATACATTCATACAAAATAACTAAAGAATAACCAAATATGGAAATAAAAAGGAGAAAATAAAAAATAAATAACTTAAAAAAGAAAAAGAAAACACATTCACACTTATGTACAATATTTACATTCAGCCAAGGGATCTCCGAGTCGAGCCCTACCACCCACATGTGGTAGGTCTCTATGAGATCCCAGCGCTTCTCGCCCTGCCGCATCACCGGTAAAGAGCCGGTGGAGACAGGGCGGGAGCACTTGCGCTACATTCGCTCAGGGCTTGAGTGGAGAAGCTGGCCATTGCCAGGACTCCATAAATCTATTTACAAAAGGTCTCGAGGCCACTGCCGTTTCAACCGTCGAGGAGGATTATAGGGGTGGTTGGAGTTGGAGAGGGATTGCGCTAGGGAATTGGGATGGTGGCTAAGGTTCTGGTGGAACTTTGAGAATTTGGTTGGGATGACGTCGAGGACAAATGGGATGTTAAGGTCATGATGTAGGGTTTTGTTTGAAACGTAGTAGGGAGAATTAACTATGGTACGAAGGACTTTAGACTGAAAGGATTGGATACGTTTGATGTTCGAAATTTTTGCTGTCCCCCACAGTTCAAGTCCGTAAGTCCAGATGGGTTTCAGCACGGTTTTGTAAATCAATAGTTTGTTGTTGGTTGAGGGATAGGAAGTCCTACTTAGTAAACAATATAGTTGACTGAATCTTCTGTTAAGTTCCTGTCTTTTAAGTCTGGTATGTGGGTTCCAGGTGAGTCTTTTGTCCAGGATGAAACCCAGGTACCGCACTGTGTCAGCTTTGGGTAAAGGGATATTGTTAAATAGGACCGGTGGACAGGAGCTGCGGCGGAGAGTGAAGGTCACGTGTTTGCATTTTGATTCATTGACTTTTATCCGCCAGCAGTTGCACCATTGCTCGATAAGGGAGAGATGTCTTTGGAGATTGGATGAGGCTTCTACGGGATCGGGATGGGATGAAAGAATGGCTGTGTCATCTGCAAATGTGGCTAAGAATGTGTCGGGGGTGGTAGAAATATCGGCAGTGAATATAATATAGAGAACAGGACCCAAGACACTGCCTTGGGGGACTCCTGCCTTAATAGGATAAATGTTGGAAAATTCTGAGCCACTACGAACGCGGAAGGAGCGATTTGAGAGGTAGGACTGTAGAATCAGGAATAAGGATTGGGGAATGATGCTCTTGAGCTTGAAGAGTAGTCCAGCGTGCCATACCCGGTCAAAAGCTTGTGCTATGTCCAGAAAGGCGCCCGAACAATAATGCTTGTTTTCAAGAGCTGAGGATAGGTAGTCAACTACTCTGAGGCCTTGTTGGGTTGTAGAATGTCTAGGACGGAATCCAAATTGATGGTTAGGAAAATTGTGCAATTCGATGGAAGACAGGATACGTTTTAATAGGATTTTTTCGAAAATTTTTGAGAGGATGGGAAGTAGACTAATCGGTCTGTAGGAAGCGGGGTTGTCGGGTGGTTTGCCGGGCTTAGGAAAGAGGATTATTATGGAATGTTTCCAAAGTAGAGGAAAGTGAGTCGTTCGGAGGATACAATTGTAAATATATGTTAGGAATATTATGGCTTTAGTTGGAAGTTGTCGAAGGATTTGGGAAGTAATGAGATCGTATCCTGGGGATTTTCGAGGAGGTAACTTTTTTATATGGAATTTGACCTCAGAGGGAGTGACAGCTCTAGGTGGCAAGGATAGTGGGATTGGTGAGGATAAGAATTCTTCCACTTTTGCAGTGTGGTTGGGATTAATTCCAGGATGAGGGGTGAAGGTGAGCGATAGGTGATTGGCAAGTTCTTCAGCTTTATCTTTATCAGATGCAGCCCAAGAGCCGTCACCTCGACGGAGTGGGTGGGAACAATGTTTGGTTTTAAGGATTTTTTTGGTGAGGTTCCAAAGGGAGTTATCTTCAGTAGAAAGGGAAGAGAGGTAGGAATTAAAAGACTGGGATCTATAGGAGGCCAACTCACGCTTAACCAACTTGCAGAAATAGTTGTAGGAGCAACGATCAGTGGGGTGCCTTGTGCGTTGCCATAGGGATCTGTATTGACGCTTGGTGTGGATTAGAGCTAGGATATGTTGAGGTAAGGAACTCGTCTTAGGGGTATTATTGGTTTTTTTGGGTACGGATGCAGACCAAGCAGCTTGTTGTAGGAGGGTGGTGAAGGAGTTGACAGCATCGTCGAGGTTATCCGATGTTTTTAGGGAAATTTTGAGGTCAATTTTGTCTGTTAGGATTTGGCGGAAGAGGTTCCAGTTTACTGGTCCTCTTATGAAGGAAGGTGGTGGTGGTATGGGAATTGGGGATGTGGAGAGGGAGAGCACTAAGGGGCTATAGTCAGAGGATAGGTTATCGAGGCAGGAAATAGAGATGTTTAGAGGTCTGAGACCTTTGTGGATGAAGAAGTCAAGGATGTCAGGATTGCGGTTTGGATCGGTTGGCCAGTAGGTAGGAGTGTTAGGGGAAACAATGGTGCTGTGGTGGGAATTAAGTGCAGACAGTAATGCTCGTCCTCGGGAATTCGTGGATCTGGCTCCCCAATGTTGGTGTTTTGCATTAAAGTCTGCACCTAAAAGGAAATGGTGGCCTAAGGAATCAAGGAAAGAATAAAACTGGGTTTCGGAAACGGGTAGTTTTGGAGGGGAGTATGCCGCAACAAGTGTTATTGGAAAAAGAGACGTTTGAATTGTTACAGTCGTGGATTGAAGGAAGTTATAGGAAGGTATGGGGGATAAGTGATGGGAGAGTGACCGATGGATAATAACAGCAGTGCCACCATGGGCTGTTCCATCCGGGTGGTCTGTCCGGTAAATTGTATATGAGGGTATGTTGATCTGTCGTTTGTTGGTCAGTCTTGTTTCACTTATCAATGCTACGTCAATATTTTTGTCATGTAGAAAGGCTGTTAGTTCGTTAATGTGATTTCGAACACCATTGGCGTTCCAAAGGAGAATGGAAAATGATTTTGAGGTTGACATTGTTGAGTGGGAATGAGGTTGGAAACGAGATTTGTGAGTAAGGAAATAAGAGGTGTAATGAGGGATCTAAACTCGGTGAGGAAGGAAGTGAGGATGTTTGTGATGTCATGGGAATTGGATGGAGGTGGGACATAGGGAATTCGGTGTTGATAATTGGTTGTAGGTTGAGGAACAGGTTGGTGAGGATGATGGGGTTGGTTTCCAGAATTTTGCGGTAATGGTTGAGTTTGCGCAGGGCCTGAGAATGTTCTGCCAATTCTTCTGTCCCGAGCATTTGAGCGAAAGTCACCCCCGGCTCGACAGTTCTTGAGGGCTCTCTAGTGGGTCGTGCTGGTCTTGACTCTTCCTGTCTGTAGGCTGCACGTTTTTTTTCTTTTAATAATTTATAAGTTTGGCACCCTTTGTAATTAGCCGGGTGATCAAGGTGGCAAAGTGCACACACAGCAGGTGATTGTCTTGGCTTTCGACATTCCTCGGTTTTGTGTTGTTCGCCGCATTTGACACACCTCGGTAAGTGATGGCAATAGTGCTTGGTGTGGCCATAAGACTGGCAATTATGACACTGCACTATTTCACGTTTTCGGTAGGGTTTTTCAATAGTTACCTTGGTGTAGTAAAGCCGATTGATATTGTAGATTTCTTCTACGCCGGGAGTTCGCTCTAAGTCGACAAAAAATAACGGTAATGCTATTTTGTTTGTAGCACCTGGCTGCTCACGATTTTCTTTAAGGACATTGACGACTTGTCTAACTTTATAGCCCATTGCCGAAAGTTCGTCTTTAATTGCTTCTGGTGGTGTAGATGAATGTAGTTGCCTAATTACAACCCTTAACGCTCTCTCTTGGTGTAATTGATAAGTGTGAAAGTCGGCTTTTGTGTCTGATAAATATTTGACTATTTTCCTGTATGTTTCCGGGGTGTCTGGCATCAGTTTGGTGTCAAACGTTCGACTTTGGCATATATATGAAGCGGGATTTACAATTTCATTTAATTTTTGGCAAAAAAGTTTAAAGTTTTTTATGTTCTTGATAAAAATTGGTGGTGGTTTGGGTTCTCGGGGTGTCTGTACCGCTTCCATGTCCTCTACTGGTACATTTCTTAATGTGTCAAAAGGATTAGGAGTGAAAAATGGAGATTCTTCACTGGTGTTTTAATTTGAAGTGCCAGGTTGGGGATCCATTGCTTCTGTTGAACTACCAGGTGTCACTGGTGGTGTTTTTCTGGCAGGTTTTTTTGCCTTTTGTTTCACAGGCGAGTTTCTTGAATTAGGATTCCCTAAACTTCTGGAACGTTTTTTACCGGACATTACCATATGATAATATCTCATTTCATAATGATAAGTTCATATAAAGATCGAATGACGATAAGAAATTATAAAAATATTTTTGTTTGAGCAAAATAAGAAAAAAAAAAAATGTTTGACGTAATTATTTACGAAATTAAATGTGCGGAGCAACGTAGATCCTCCTCTAGCAAGCGCCCGAAGGCAACTGACTAGCCTTATCAACTATGGCTGCTTTATAGTCTATGCGTACTTCACAGTGGATAACTATAATGTTTATATAACACAGGCCAACGATGAAAAAACTTTTTTAATGAAAATACCTTATTCTTATGTTGTTTAGGTTGCTGAATCCAAATATGATGCTTAAAAAGTTGTATCACCCACCATTTATTCACATTTTATAGTTAAATTCATGAAATAAAGAAACATTTTTAGAATTTAACAGCTTTTTCATAGTTAAGATAACATGAAAAAATAGGTCTAATGAACAAAGATGATGTTGGCAGCACTGCTGAAACACATGCTAAACAGCTGATGTTTTGTTTATTTTCAACATAACCTCACTTTTACGTTTCCTGTACATGTGCTCAGTGCAATGTCTCATCGCGGCTGTAAAAACTCTGCTGACAGTTTTTGTTATATTTGTGGTGAGTTTGTTATTAAAAAGCACCAAAGAAACATTACAGACTTTGTGAAAAAGGTTTATCTAGCATACTTTGGAACCAAACTTGGAGACCAGGATAAACCTTGGGCACCGCATAAGGTATGTTATGTATGTGTTGAAGACCTCAGGAAATGGTCAAAAAAAGAGAAAAAACACTTTAAATTTGCTGTTCCCATGATATGGAGGGAACCAAAAAATCATTCCGATGACTGTTACTTTTGCAGTGTAGATATTACTGGTCATAACTCTAAGAACAAGAAGGTAATAAGCTACCCTAACCTTCCGTCCGCCATCCGACCAGTAGGGCACGGTGTAGATTTGCCAATCCCGGAACCACCAGAGGACTTAAATTCTATTGAAACAGAAGTATTTTCTGATGTACAGTCGGAGTTAGATGAACACGATGAAGAATTCCAATGTGTTACAGAAAATGTAGAGCCTAAATTGTTCACTCAGGTCGAGCTTAATGACTTAGTTAGGGATCTGGGCTTAACAAAAGAAAAAGCTGAACTGCTTGGCTCTAGGCTAAAAGAAAAGAACTTGCTGGCGGCTGGAACCAGCTTTCATGTGTATAGGAAGAGAGAACAACAATTTTCGAAGTATTTTGAACAAGAGGGTGATTTGGTGTACTGCTCAGACATTCATGGTTTAATGAATGAGTTTGGAATTGAATACAAAACAGAAGATTGGAGGTTGTTTATTGATTCATCCAAAAATAGTTTGAAGGCAGTTTTACTACACAACGGTAACATGTATGCCTCTGTACCTGTCGGTCATTCTGTACATATGAAAGAGAGTTACGAAAATCTAGAAATAGTGTTAAATAAAATAGGTTATTCTGCACACGGTTGGTTGATATGTGGTGATTTGAAAGTTACGTGCATGCTCCTTGGTCAGCAAGGGGGTTTTACCAAATTTCCATGTTTCTTGTGTGAATGGGACAGTAGAGCTCGGAATCAACATTGGTGCAGAAAGAACTGGCCTGCTAGGGAGTCTTTAAAGCCTGGCGAGAAGAACATTTTACGCAAAAACCTTGTAGATCCAAAAAACGTGCTTCTACCACCACTACATATTAAGTTAGGTCTCATGAAACAGTTTGTAAAGGCTTTGCCTAAAGATGGGCTTTGTTTCAAATATCTCTGTCAGAAGTTTCCACACCTTTCAGAAGCTAAACTGAAAGAAGGCGTCTTTACCGGGCCTGATATTAGAAAAATGATGTTTGACGTTAACTTTGAATCCACAATGACCTCAAATGAAAAAGAAGCATGGGTTTCATTCAAGCAAGTTGTCACCAAGTTTTTGGGAAATAAAAAAGACCCAGAATATAAGGCTATTGTTGCTAACATGTTAAAAAAATTTGAACAGTTAGGATGTTTGATGAGCCTGAAAGTTCACTTCTTGAGCAGCCACCTCGATTACTTCCCAGAAAATTTAGGAGATGTTAGTGAGGAGCAAGGTGAGCGTTTTCACCAGGACGTTAAAGTGATGGAAAAACGTTACCAGGGCCGCTGGAATACCAACATGATGGGGGATTACTGTTGGTCACTTCACCGGGAAGTTCAGCAAGCTATTCATCGCAGGAAAAGCTACACAAGAAGCTTCAAGGAAAAAAGGGAAAGAAAATATAAAGCAATTCCAGTTGACAAGTGAACCTTGTATCATCACATAAAATTACTATTCCAAGTATTTTACTGTAAATACAAACCATTTTTACGATTCTACAGTGTTTCATTGATTTCCCTATATACTGTAAATGGGTATTAGACTATATAATAAAATACATTTTGCTTGGAAACTAAGGGTGATACATAAAAATTACGAGCAGATTTGGATTCAGCACATAAAAATCTATCAAGATCAGCTATTAAAATTAAAAAAGTTTTCAAAAAGGTTTTTTTTGTTGGCCTGTGTAATTTGTTTACTCACCAGTAAACTCTTATTGTTTATGTCGAAAAGATGACACTATCACTAAATACAGTAATTTCACTGATTAGCACATCATAAAATCAATTCGATCACACTAAAATAATGTTATAATAGGGACACGATGTGGCGTTGGTATGTTTATTAGCTAGCGCATGCGCAGACTCTGGGACAAGACTAGGTAATTCCTATGGTCATGAACTTTATTGCCTTTCAATTTGCCTAAATGCCATTTTTTTCTCTTGATAAACCATCTTATATGATTAAGGTTTAAAAAAAATATATATATATATATATATCCTAATCTGTTTTAGCCCATGATGATAAATTGAAAATCGAATAAAAAGGTAAAGAAAGACAAAGACACCACGAACAAATTTAGTGAAGTGGGGTGGTGGGATGGCCTATTGGGCAAACGCCTTAGGAAATACGCGTTTTCCATGACAACATATGATTGGAAACCCGAAGATAGCAAGTTCACAACACGGAGCGAGGAGAATTTTAATACCTTTTGTGGAATACTGTAACATCTCCGAAAAAATCGATTTTGAGTTTTTTACATCAAATCATTAAAAATGACGTTATCCTTATGTTGTATAAACTGTAATAAGTTATGTTGTTTAGTTGGCCGAGGAGAGGCGGAACTTACGGAAGTGGAGGAATTAACGGAAATTTTTTCAGCAAATGATTGGTCGCAAATCAGAAAAATAGTTAGGTAAAACATTCTGCCAATAAAATCAACGATCACAAAAAAAAAAACAATAATTAAAAAAGGCAAACTGAAGAAACTATAAACTTCCTTGCCTTTTCCCAAAAGTTTAGATTTTCGAGATGTTACATTATTCCACAGAAGGTGTGATATTTTTAGTGAAGTGCAATATTTAGTGAAGTGGTCAGTAATATATTTTTAGTGTTGATAAAGTTCTTATATAAGTTCGGATTCCATTTTCAGAGTTAGTAATGGGCTGGATAAACAGTGCGAGCTGCCCTTCCCAATTATTGTATGGCAGCAACTCGTACCGTGTGCGAATAAGTCAGAAGTTCGCATACGGGCTACTAAAACAATTTTTTTTTTTCACTGGAAAATCACCTAACACCACTCTACCAATAATAGCTCACATGCTACTCGTATGCTGACTCTAACACTGTTAACAGTATAGCGCTTTGACAATAGCTCGTATGCCTTTGTTCGTTAATTTTTTTTTTTTTTTTTTTGTGCTTCTATACTTGTTATTTTTGAGCTTTTGCGTTTCCAATTGCGAGTTAAAACGAAACATGGCAGATAGAGGGACTTTATAAAAAAACAAAGGAATTTTATAAGAAGCTTAAATATTCTATGAGTTGCAGGTTTCATTTGTACCCAATTTCAAAATAAATTGGAATTTTTTTATTTATTTCTATAATACCTTTATCAGGATAAATTATTATTTTTGAAACAATTTTTATTATGTACCGAGAATAATAGGTTGTAACACATTGTATTTTGTAACTAATTCGCGTGAGGTAGATTGACATGGTTAGCTATTAAAAAAAATTGAGTTTAAAGGCCACTAGCTGTCTACTTTCACGCTAGTCGATATTTTGTCTTATGAGAGTAAATGAAATTTCCTAATTAATGTTGAATATACTGTAACACTTCTGTGGGCCAACTAATATTTATTCAAAAAATGTATACAATTATAAATGCCACGAATTACAACAACATAAATATTCGAGCAGGTTAAAAAAATGTATAACAACTTTATAGCACACAAATCATATGGCTTGAGCTTCCCCGTCAAGACACAGACAAAGACTCAGACTGTTCAGTCAATCGCTCCTAATATATTGTTGTAAGGAGGGTCTAGAACGTTGTAGAATCTCTTGGAAGCTGGTGGATAGGCGTAGATGGAGCTCGAACTATCTAGATCCAAACAGTTCGCTCGAACCAATAGTTCGTTCCAACAATCGGTCTGGGATTTTTTTTTTTTTTTTTTTATTTAATGTCACAATACTTTATACGTTGTTTTATTTTAAAGTAGGATTTTTTTTTTTTTCGTGACTTTAGAATTTACCAAACATATGTGAAAGATAAGTTTGGAATGAATATGAAAATAATCGGTACAAGAAATTCAATAATTAATGGTTAAACGACTCATAACATATGGAGAGTAAAACCTGTTGAAGGGTTCCAATATTACAGTTATAATATTATCATCTGGAGGCTGCAGAGCAAAAAGTGGAGCCTGGCTGGGTCCGTTCCGACCAGGGGTCATTAATATAGTCTTATCTTCTTTATTACCGAGAGGGCTGGAATTCTTCCTGGTTTACCACTAGTGGAAATTCCGAGTGCTTCAGCCATCCCATATTTAACTAAAAATAAGGTCGTCTTCCGTATATTGAGTTGACAGAATATCCTCCGGTTTACCAGCTTCGATGGACTGGCACTAGTTATCATGGTGAAATGACTTTATGGAAAAGAAAAATTAGGTGAACAAATAAAATAAAATATTATAATTAAATTTATAAAAAAATAAGTGTCGTCACTAAAATATCAAATATTTTTACTAACTATAACTTTTTTTTTCTTCATATAACCTCAATTTTTTTTTTTTTTTATCTTTAGTTACAGATTTATATATATAATATATATTTTCTGATTTTACATACAGCCTATAGGATTACCCTACCGCAGATGTTATCAGTCGACGCATCATCGTGTGCTTGCTTAGGGACACAGGTTGCACGCTAAGTAGGGACGGCACGCAACACTATGCCGCGGTTTAAGGTGTACATATCATCTCCATTGACATTCAACCATATCTTATGAGTAAGCTACGCTCAAGTTGTTAATAATAACTTATTATTTTTACATTGCTTAGAATTGACAAATAAAATAAATGTTTAAGCTGAGGGGTTTATTTAATTTTTCTTTCGTGTGCTAGCTTTAACAGGTTTCCGATATAGGAGGGGGGGGGGGACCGATAGATGTATGCATGGGCGGATCCAGCCATTAGATAAAGGGGGTGCAGTACCAAAACAACTAAAATTCTATTTGTTTTGCATATTATTTGTTCTTTACCTTAAATTTAGTAAAGTTATATTCTAATTTTGAATGATAAACATTTTTCCGAAGTGGGAGGGGCTTCCCTACATCCCTCCCCCTTGACCCACCAATGGATATGTGTAAAATAAAGAGAAAATTGAAGTCAGATAGTACTCTATGTATTGTAATTGCCTTGGTGACAAGACATTGTAATTGGAAAAACATAAACAACTTATATCATAATAATAATTTATATATAATATATCATAATAATTTATATATATAATATATCATAATAATTTATATATATATAATATATCATAATAATTTATATATTTATTTTTGCATCTTCACGCTTACCTCATTTATACTAATGTATTCTGTTTTTCGAAAACTAATCCTAGACCCCTTTAATCCAAATTATTACATCTGCGGGATAGCAATATACGCATATCCTTGACCTTTCATCCCTGTGACTTATCAACGTCGACGTCCTGGAAGCTTCTCCCGCAAGGGCTGTCATCGGAGGGTGAGACCGGAAGGAAATGTCAACCACTTCCTATCGAAGCCAGACAGCTAGCAAGAGAACCGCTTTGCTTTCATTCTAAGCGCAATATAACCCATTTTTATATATGTATAAATATATTTATACTATAGATTGTTGAAAAATTAATATATTTTGGTTATAATTTTGTAATTATTATTATTTAATATTAATAATAATTATTTTAAATGTAATAATTGAGTTTATAATTACCTATTATTTAAATTCGAATCATTAATTATATTTAAAAATTCAAAAATATAAACAAGATACATAAGTACCAGGCATCTATTTATTATTCATAAAGAAATATAAAATACAGGGTGATTCTGTTCTTTATGGTCAACCATCGGTCTGTTTCTACAAAAAAAGATTATTTAATGCATGGTCCGATTCCAAAAAAAAAAAAGAGTAAATCCCAGTTCTGTGTTTTCTTACGCGGATCGCGAAAAGAAGACTGAAAAGTGAGAAAAATCGTATATGAATATGTATCGTACTAATATTATTGATAAAGAGATATTTTGGTGGTCTAAGAATGCCCTTGATTGTGTTTCTTGATAAATCCAATCTTATCTTATACTATATCTTTTTTTCTTTCACTTACATATATATGAAATATATAGTAAGTGGAAGTATTGCGGTTTTCAACGGAAATAAACGTTTTGGGGTCCCCTGAGTCGAAATAACCAAATCCAGCGAAATGGTCTGTGTGTGTGTGTGCGTGCGTGCGTGTGCGTGTGTGTGTGTGTGTGTGTGTGTGTGTGTGTGTGTGTGTGTGTGTGTGTGTGTGTGTGTGTGTGTGTGTGTGTGTGTGTGTGTGTGTGTGTGTGTGTGTGTGTGTGTGTGTGTGTGTGTGTGTGTGTGAACAGACTAGCTCAAAAACTATTAACCGTGCGAACCTGAAATTGAGTATTTAGTGTATGTATATGCCCGCGACGTGACAGCGAAAATTTCATCAAAATTGGTCAAAGGGTGGGGGTACTTTATTTAATAACTTTTAACGTTTTTTTCGATTTTCTCAAAAACGGCTCTAACGATTTTGATTAAACTAAGTATTTGATGTATTAATATACCCGAGATATGACTGTAACCGGAGGGGGGACTTATCATCATTTTCATTTTCACGTGTTTTTTTTTTATTTACTCAAAAACAGCTTTAAAGATTTTGATCAAACTTATTATTTGACGTATGTATATGCCAAAGATGGGACAGCCAACATTTCATCAAAATTGGTCAAATGGAGGGGGCACTTTATTTTTTAACTTTTTTCCAATTTTTTACTTTTTTTCTATTATCTCAAAAACGGCTTTAATGATTTTGATAAAATTCGTCATGTTTAATGAAAATTAGATGTTAAATAATATCAGGTAAGTTTTGTCAGTATTAAAATTTTCTGAGGGGGCTTAAATGGGGAAGGGGCCTTTTTTGTTTTCCTATAAAGTACCCTTGTTTTTGTTTAAATGGAGAAATTAACTGCCTCTCGTTACGCCTAAAAATAAGAAATCTCTAAATATGAAGTATGAAAAAAATCAAGTAAACATATTGACGAGAAAAAAAAGAAAAATATTCCGTCAACTCATAAAACACCTTGAGCTCATGCATTCGTACGCCTTTAATGACAAACCAATGCGTTATAATTAAAGATGTTCTGTTCATTTAATGAAAATTATTTGTTTAAAGGGAACTAAAGAAAATATTCAACAAGTACATAGAAAATTATAAAACCAGACGACTTGGAGTATTATGCTAGCATTGCCGAATTATCACAAGTAAAAACTTTTATTTAATAATAAAAGAAATTAGTGTTGTTTTTTTTTTTTTTTTTTGAGCAAATGAAAACAAAAATAAGAAATGAATGTGGAAAAGTGTATAACTTTGAGAAGTGGCAATTAACAAAACACATAAATTTCTAATCTAAGAAAGTTGATAAGTGAAAGTTGTGTGTTGCGCGCACGCACCAGATTTTTTAAATATCAATTTTAATAACAGACAGATGATAATCAGCAAATGGTTTTTGCTGTTTGGCAGATAAAGATAAAAAGAAGGATAGGACCCAGCGGTCACACTCATCTAGCACCTACTTTATTATTAAACATATATCTTTCAGGAATAACGAACTAATATTTCACTATATTCGACTGACACATTAAATAAAAATTCTATAAATTTCAATTAGAATTGTTCCGTTACAAAATAAAATAACAATATCAATAAAATACAGTGAAATATAATATTGTTTAATTATTCGGTGGAAAGGTCTTTTTAGTAAAAAACAAATATCGATAACTTTATTACAAATCTGTTACGGGTCGCGAATGAACGGCCAAGGGTACAAGTAACTTAAAGGCAGCTTTGATTTGTTTTTCCACTGATCCCAATTTGTAAATTTATATTTACATATTTTATCATTTTTTAAGCACAATTTTTTTTTATCAATATTTTTAGCAAAAATATATTTATTTAGGACGATTGGAG
Source organism: Aelia acuminata (assembly GCA_911387785.2). NCBI lineage: Eukaryota > Metazoa > Arthropoda > Insecta > Hemiptera > Pentatomidae > Aelia > Aelia acuminata. The sequence goes on along the minus strand of OU426978.1, from coordinate 50,898,664 downwards.
ATTCTACTCAATGAACATGTGATATGTGATGGTTAATGTAGGTAGTCATTTTGTAAAAATGTTTTTTGCTTTTTTATTGTTGTTGTTTTTCTTGTATTCCGCCATTGTATTGCTATTGATCTTTGCTGCTGATTTTTTCGTTATGATTCTCGTTGGACCTTGTTTATGGACTTACGCTTAGGTTTTACGAACTGGTTTATATCACCTTTTTTATATGTCTACATTATATTTCAATATCTATATTCTATTTATATTTATATCAATCAGACCTAATCAAAATATGATATGGAAAATATGGTGTGATCATTTTGTAGGAAGTTTTTTTTTTTTTATTCCTTTTTTATGATTGCTGCTAAACTTTACAGCTGCTTTTTTTTTGTTATAGTTTCTGAACCTTTTTTACGGACTAATGCTTTGGTTTTACGATCTGGTTTTTATGTCATATTTATTATGGCTTTTTTTTTTCTCTTGGTTGATCTTAAATTTTTTAATACCAAAACTGCAATTATCATCATATTTTACTATATACTCTTAGAAAGTTTTTAATACTCTCAGGCAACTGTAATAGGGAAACTTTTCCTTAAGTACAATGCTTAAAAAAAAAACTTTTTTTAGAATGTTGGAATCAATGGGCTAACTTTAGGGCACTATAGGAGGGTGCCAGAGATCTAAATTTTGTGAGATGGTGGCTTCACGTGAGGGTGAACATAAGTCCGCAGATTGGATTTTTGAACAACAAAAATGTACACATTTTCAATAAATGGCCTTGCGATTCCGATTAGATCAAATCCAAGTGTACAATACAATAACTCATTTCTGAAAAATTAAGTTAACAAATCACCTTATGTTTTTTCCAATTAAAATAATTTGGATTTTCATATAGCCAAATGAACCATAATTAATGCAAAATCGATAATATACGTGTAAATTACGCAAATCGCGGGTATCCCAATAGCTGTCACCGAAAATTTATAGGGACAATTAAATGGCTTATGATCAAGTTCCAAAGTTTGAAATGCATCGTATATTTCAGCTGATGATGAAGGTTTCATACAAATCAATGTTGGATTCTTAAATTACTTTGAATTATTATTTCTACATGGATGGTTTTGAAGTCTCATTGAGAAATACACAATTTAAGGAAAAGTTTTCCAGATGATATGTCTTGACATCGTGCCAGGTATTATTTTTGTCACCCATTCTTGATTATTTCTGATTTTTCGTCTGATATTACTTTGGTCCGATGGGAAGTATATCTAAGCTTCAGGTGAGGGTGAACACAAGTCGGCAGGCGTTTTTCTCTCTGGTAAATCATTACCTATCTTAACGTCATCACATATCTGAAAACATCTACCTCTATGATATCATTAACTAATTTTGTAAATACCATTATGGAATAGGAATACACTATTGTCTTTACAGTGGACGTTTTGACGAGCAGGTGAACAACAAATGGACCACAGGGACTAAACTGTCGGAGCACGTGAAAGCAGCAAGTTAATTTGGGCAAAGCGGATGGCAGATTGCGGATGCAGGAGCTGAATGTATAACAGCACTGAGGGCAGGCAGGATATTAGAGCAATCAGTAAGGCAGTGGCCGCTGCCATGATAATCAGTTAGGGAGGTACATACAGCACCACACCGCAGTCCCGTGACCATATCGTATCAATTAATCCATACGATTTATGAAACGGTATGCGTGTGTTCCAGAAAGTTGACAAAATATGATATATATCAAAACTCAAATGTTATGCGACTTTCTTAAGAATAATTTTATTTAGAGATTGCAAAAATATTAATTTACCATCATGCAATACACGTAAGCTTGTGATTTTTAAACAACAACAATGTTTACATCTTCAGTAAATTACCAAGCGATTGGGATTAGTTTAAAATTCAAGTGTACAATACAATAACTCATTTCTAAAATAGCTCATTAAGAAAAATTAAGTTAACAAATCACCTTATGTGTTTTTTCAATTTAAACAAATTTAAACAACAATCCAAAGGAACCTATAATTAATGAAAAATCGATAATATCGGTGTAAATTACGGAAATCTCGGGTATTCCAATAGCAGTCACTGAAAATTTATAGGGACAATTAAATGGCTTGTGATCAAGTTCCAAAGTTTGAACTGCTCGTATATTTCAGCTGATGGTAAAGGCTTCATACAATTCAATGCTGGATTCTTAAATTACTTCGAAATATTGTTTCTATATGCATTGTTTTAGAATATCATTGAGAAATATAATAATTTAACCTACCGGCGGGCGCGTCCTTGGGAGTTACATGTCCGGGCGCGTGTCACACTGGGTGCGGCATGTCAAAATTCCAGGTTTTATATTGAAATATTTTTGTTGGGTAGATGGAAAATGATTATTAGTAAACAGAAACTAATTTATTTAAACATGTTACTATATAACAAATTAATATAAAATATTGCTGTAGATAGCCACCTTTTTACTTTTTTAAAAATACAATTGGAATAATACTTTTTAATGATTAATAATCAATTTAACAAAACATAAAACGAAGAATGTAGAATATAATAATGACAAAAACGAAGGAATCACAAAATTTTCAAATAGGTAACATAATTTTGTTGGTTAAAAAAAAGTTATCAGTCCTCTGAAATCTAGAGTCCATCGTCTTCTTCTTCTTCCTCAGTCATGTCAGTACTTGCATTACAGGATTGACATATAGTTTCCTGAATAGAATGCTTCTTGCAAACGTGCTTGATACATTTCTTGCATTTGATGGTTGTATTGTCCACTTATGGCGGCCACAGAGATGACATGGTCCAACCCTCCTTTCTTCTGCTTGCTGAGGATCAGCTTCTTCTTGGTACTTTTTGAGGAACAATTTTATATCGTCAGGGAGGTTTTCCATATTCGCCCTTGAGTTTCTGTTTGGAAGATACTGAAAATAAGTTTCGAGACCGGGCGCAAGCAGCACTGTGTGCGGCTTCTACAAACTCACTAATTGAGAATCCTATTGTCACCGAACGATAAAAGATATACTTCTCGCACTTGAACAAACATGAAGTCAATCAGTAGAACTAGGATTACATCAAGTTCTAAAGAATTCCTTCCACGGCTTACCCACGAAAATTCAAGGAAACCTAGCTAGCCGCTCAGAGTGCGGCTACGCGCCCGCCGGTAGGTTAAGGAAAAGTTTGTCAGTTGATTTGTCGTGAAATCGTATCCGGTATTATTTTTGTTATCTATTCTTTACAGTATTATTTCTGGTATTTTTCGTCTGATATTCGTTGGGGCTAGAGCTCGCTCATCAATGCTAATTTTAGCAACATCAAGTAAGGTCAAGCAGAATTTCTATGAGATTCCTATAAATAAAGAAGGATTATAAATGAGAAAATATAAATAGTAATAAATAAAGATAATAAAAAAAGCTAGGCTTTCAATGAATTGTAAAAAAGAATATACGTTGATATTGAGGAATGTCCTCAGCATAGATTTGTTTTCTGAGATATAAGTAGAAAAATATTCAAAATAGTTATAAATTTGATGAATTACCAAAGCATATTGTATATTTATATCTACTTATACGTATGTCATTATATATTATTTCAATAGACACAAAGCTAAAAAAATGGATTCATTTTCTTTTTAATCATTATAAATTGTAGTGATCTACTAATCATTACCATGACCAATTTTAATAGTCTCATTGTCTGAGGTATATTCACTAGTATGACATTTGTAATTCGCAAATAGGATTAGTTAGGTTTTTTTTTTCTGAGATCTAACTACTGAGGCAATCAGGGTATATATATCTAGCATAGACATCACTAGCGTTCGGTAAGGAATCTATTTTATGTTAAGGCCTGAAGGGAACTATTACAGGCCAACCCATGTTAAGACATATTCATCGAGAACGGTATACTTGAACATGACGAGAATCATGAAGAAAGCTGTCGAAAAGAGTCCCAACAAAAGCGTACTAAGTATGACTGGATTGCTATGCTATTACTAGCGCTGCACTGCGACAGATAATTTGGCTCGGTCCGGAGACACTAAGTCTTCTTCTTGGTGATTGAGCCGTTTGTTTTTCAATGGCCTCGCTGCAACGAGGCCAAGTGCGCTCCGTTGTTGTTGAGATGCAATTATGCCCAAGTTTTTACTCGACGATTATCGCACAGGCTATTTCATTTTTAGCGATAAGTTTCTAGAGAATAGATATTTGGAATAAATAAGTTCCTTTTTATTCATTTTATATTTACAACTTTTTATGGCGCCTGAACAGATCCCTATAAAGTCATAAAGTGTCAAAGATATGGATCATTTATTCTTAGGGCAAATAATTTCCCTATCCAATGATGCTATTAGCACTTCAATATAATGAAAAACAAACATACAAAGACTTATGTACCACCACCGCATTCGACGGCACATGAATTAAACAGAGTAACTGCCTACGTTGCTGGCAGGACTAGAGCAAATAAAAAATATGCTACTAGTATATATCTCCTATATGCCTCCCAAGTATTGAAGCCTATGTCTACCACCATAAAACATGCTATACTTGTACTTCTTTAATCTGTATTATTCGACAGATTTGTCTCGATTCCGAAGGGTTCAGAAATGTGTTTTTTTTTGCTCTATAAAAAACACTAATTTTTTTTTTATTAAATAAAAGTTTTTACTTGCCATATTCGGCAATGCAAGCATAATACTTCAAGTCGTCTAATTAATAATTCTCTATGAAGTTGTTAAAAACTTCATTTAGTTACCATGGAACAAATAATTTCCATTAAATGAACATAACGTCTTTAATTTAAAAAAAATCGTCTGTCAATAAAGGCGTACTGTGTGGGCTCAATGTGTTTTTTGAGTTGACTGAATATTTTTCTTTTTTTCTCCTCTATATGTTTACTTAATTTTTTCATATTGCATATTTAGCCATTTCTTATTTTTAGGCGTAATGAGAGACAATTAATTTCTCTATATAAACAAAAACAAGGGTACTTTACAGGAAAACAAAAACGGCCCCTTCCCCATTTAAGCCCCCTCAGAACATTTTAATAACGATAAAGCTTACCTGATATTAAAGGACACCTTATTTTCATTAAACATGGCGAATTTGATAAAAATCATTAAAGCCGTTTTTGAGATAATCGAAAGAAAGGTATAAATTGGAAAACAAGTTATAAAATAAAGTGCCCCCTCCGTTTGACCAATTTTGATGAAATGTTTGCTGTCACATCTTAGGCATATACATACATCAAATGCCCAGTTTGATCAAAATCGTTAAAGCCGTTTTTGAGTAAATAAAAAAAAAAAAAAACACGTGAAAATGATACAAAATTTATTAAGTAAAGTGCCCCCTGCGGTTGATCAATTTTGATAAAATTTTTACAGTCATATCTCGGGCATATTAAAACATCAAATACTAATTTTAATCAAAATCTTTAGGGCCGTTTTTGAGAAAATCGAAACAAACATAAAAAGTTATTAAATAAATTCCCCTTTTACCAATTTTGATGAAATTTTTGCTGACACATTGCGGACATATACATATACTAAATACCCAATTTCAGGTTTGAACTGTTTGTGGTTTTTGAGCTAGTCTGTTCACAGACAAACACACACACAGACCATTTCGCGGGACTTGGTTATTTGGACTCAGGGGATCCCAAACCGTGTATTTCCGTTGAAAACCGGAAGTCGAAATTTTTCACGATCGCAATACTTTCCCTTACTACATATTTCATATATAGGTAAGGCTCAATTGAAGAGAGACTAAAGAAACGAAGAAATGGACTATTGTTTCTATTGCAGCGGTGGGTTGTTAGGTATGCCTACCACCCCACAACTGCAAACGCCCGTAATGCCTTAAAGGCAGGGGAGGGTTGTTAAATAAATAAATAAAATATAGGTAAGTGAAAGTAAAAATAAACTTATCGGGTATCTTCCCGATAATGCTCTAATATTATATTTACACAGGCGTAGAATCAAAAAGAAATACTAATTTAAAATTCGGTAGATGGTTAGGATAGTCCCTATTCGATTATTTCGACTTCGAAAATTTAAGTGGTTGGGAGGCATTTCTAATACAAATAATTAACTATCAGTATTTACTTAATTATTAATAATTACTCATGCTTAAATTATCAGCCATAATGTGGTGTAACAGATGTGATATATTAGGAACAAATGTGTAGCGATGTTTTGCTAAGTCGCTGGTACCAGCCTCGCCTAAGCCAGCCTAATGAGAATATCTCGCTGGACCTTGGTATTCCATTACGTTGTAATCCGATTAGGGGCTGAGGTGATACCGTTTGTGGTTCATGCCTTGCTCCCTCAGGACACATTATATGAATTTTCTGTACATAAATATCCAACACTTAGATATTTATCTCTATCAGTAAAAACCACATCAAAAATTTGAAGAAATTAGGTGATTACCAAGGTGTGAAAGTTTTATTTTTGACGAACGAAAGTTACAACGTAACATTATTTATAATCTTTCAATATGTATACAGGTAACAAATATCGTTTTTATATTTTATATTGCAAAAATTATAGCTCATTTAGTCAAAGCTCAAATTATTCGCATGCATTTCAATAAATTTATTTACATTCCAATAAATTTCACGGTCTAACACGTTTTTGAACAGATAACGGGACATGGATGTATTTGGGTTGATTTTATAAAAAAAGTCTTGGTCAGTTTTTCATATCGAGGAAATTTTCGCAATATGAACAATTGGTCTATACATTTCAATTACCTAGTTAGTACAGTTATTCTTTTAAAATACTAATTGAATAAAAAAATGGTTAATTAATAAAATAATGTTAAAAATTAAAATGCCACTTGAAGTACTGGAAGGATGATAAAGAAAGAAAACTGTACAATGCGTGTAGGATTTGGGTTCAGTGCCGTTTCTTTGTTGGCGCCATTGCTAAGAGGTGATCTGACAATGATCACGCTCAGTCAGCGGACGTTTTCCTCTTAATTTTTTAATTAAGAGTGCCCTCTTTACAGATTCATGGCTCCAAAAAGGGCCTTAAGCAGGTCAGAAGAGATATACTGCCAAAGCCAGATTGTACATGCGATCTCTGGCATAGAACTGGCCCGCTCCTATAGAATGAATGAATGTAGGTACATAACAAATAATAATAATAATATTGATATTTTTTTATTTGAGGCTAAACAGATTTTAGTCAAGTAATTTTGTGATCTTTTATTCAAGCCTCACTTTTTTATTTTTTTGTATTACGTTTCCGCATTTACGCCATTATCAAAATAACAGTATCTGTGACTATATACTTTTTACTTTCACTTACCTATATATGAAATATATAGTAAGTGGAAGTATTGCGATCGTGAAAAATTTCGACCTCCGGTTTTCAACGGAAATACACGTTTTGGGGTCCCCTGAGTCGAAATGACCAAGTCCCGCGAAATGGTCTGTGTGTGTGTGTGTGTCTGTGTGTCTGTGTGTGTGTGTGTGTGTGAACAGACTAGCTCAAAAACTATAAACCGTGCGATCCTGAAATTGGGTATTTAGTGTAGGTATATACCCGCGATGTGACAGCATAAATTTCATCAAAATTAGTTAAAGGGAGGGGGTACTTTACTTAATAACTTTTTAGGTTTTTTTCGATTTTCTCAAAAACGGCTTTAACGATTTTGATTAAACTGAGTATTTGATGTATTAATATGCCCGAGATATGACTAAAAATTTCATCAAAATTGATCAACCGAAGGGGGGACTTTACTTGATAAATCTTGTATCATTTTCGCGTGTTTTTATTATTTACTCAAAAACGGCTCTAACGATTTTGATTAAACTGAGTATTTGATGTACTAATATGTCCGAGATATGACTGTTAAAATTTCATCAAAATTGATTAACCGGAGGGGGGACTTTACTTAGTAAATTTTGTATCATTTTCACTTTTTTTTTTTTATTTACTCAAAAACGGCTTTAAAGATTTTGATCAAACTGGGTATTTGATGTATGTAAATGCCAAATATGTGATAGCCAACATTTCATCAAAATTGATCAACCGGAGGGGGGACTTTACTTAATAAATTTTGTATCATTTTCACGTGTTTTTTTTATTTACTCAAAAACGGCTTTAAAGATTTTGATCAAACTGGGTATTTGATGTATGTATATGCCAAATATGTGATAGCCAGCATTTCATCAAAATTTATCAACCGAAGGGGGGACTTTACTTAATAATTTTTGTATCATTTTCACGGGGTTTTTTATTTACTCAAAAACGGCTTTAACGATTAACAAAAATAAGATATGAATGTAGAAAAATGTGTGACTTTGGGAAATGATATTTAGCAAAACACGTCAATTTCTAATCGAAGTAAGTTGGTAAGTGAAAGTTGTGTGTTGCGCGCACGCACCAGATTTTTTTCAATTAAGCAGGCTGATTGCCCTTGTCAGATATAAATTAAAAAAAATTACTTTAAAAATCAGTCTCATTTTATTATTTTGACTTTCAAGCTTTAATAAAATAAGACTGATTTTTGACAAGTGAAAATTTTTAATTTCTCTCTTACAAGGGCATTCATCCTATTAAATTGAATTTTTTTTTATAGTAATATATATTGGTCACACATATAACTACGTTATCGGAATTGAAACACCCTGAGATCCTAAACAAATGAACCAACCTATCACTTTTTATCTTAATTATCAGAACTAGTAATGATTGTGAGACAGAATGTAAATACATATATGCAACAACCTAAATTTTTATCATTACCAATAATTATTCACCAGTTACCAATGGTTGAAATGTGGAAATTTGCATTTTAAATAAAATCTTAATAAAAGAGAATTTTTTGGATTCTAATGTAGGTGTTATTTTATTATTAAACATGAGAATTAATAAAATTGGTCCAAAGTTAAATGTGATGTATTGCAAGATAATTTTAAATATTTGTTTCTTAAAATTTTGATTTTTTCACTAGCTTACAAGATATAATTATTAAACATTATTTATTTTACAAAATCTAAAGAAAAAAAATACTGTACGTATATAACATTGATGAATTCAAAGATCATCGGCAGAAGAGTCATTTTAGTAAGAAACAAATGAAATTTAGGCAACTATCATTAAAGCGTTATATATGTATTCCATAGTTCTTCTTAAACTTTGGCATATTTAGGTTAAAACGCCGACGTCATCTATTTAAGTCAATTTTAATATTACATATATTCTAAATAATCGATTATTGTGTATTAGATTTCGAAAACTTTTTTTTATTCTCACTGCTTGACCTCACTGCTGGCTCAATCAAATTGAGAGTCCTGGGCAATTGTTGAAGGACATTGCTGCAATAGACTTTATTATAGGAGCGGGCCGCCGACATCCTTCTCTCGAGCTAAGGGTCCTCCAACTTGACCCTCCAATCAGCTGCATTGTCGGCCGTTGCATGTTCTGCATGCAGAAAAGGACTTTAAGCCGCATGTAGAGGTTTAGATGGAGCATTGATAAATGACAAAACAGACATTGAATTTTTTAAAACACTTCAACATTCTCCTGAAATGAAAATAACTCTACGGATCCTCTTAATTATGATAATGATATTGAACCACAAAAAATGGTGGCCCATTGGATTGTGTCAATTACAAGGAATATCTTTGATGTCCACTATTTACAGAATTGTGTTTAGATTAATATTCCAAAATCATCGCTTATGAACCGATTAACGTTCTCTTATGAAGCTATAGGTATTTAGAAGAAGCAGGGTTTAGAAGAAACAAATCTACCTGGGAAAAATTCCTTACATTAATATTTGAAATTTCTAAATAATGTCAGTGCATTGAGCACGAAGAGCGACTACTGTAGTGATAAAGACAATGTTCTTAAGTCGCCGATTTACACGAATCTTGTTCTTATTCTTTTAATCTATGCTTAATGGCCCCTGAGAATACTGAAAAGAAGATGGCCTAATGATCTAATTTACAAATATTATTGGAGTGCTACCTATGCGTAGTTCTTTTACTCCACAAGCTTTTTCCATGTCATTTTCTTTGGTGCTCACTTTTGTTTTTAGTTAAGTCAGTCTTATATTTGACTAGCATTCCCCGTCGCGGCTTTGCCCGCGAGCCTTTAAAATCAATTCTGTGATCATTATCTTGATATTGATTTAATATAATATTTTAGGTGTTGTTAAGGATATTTAGTAGAATCGGAGCTTCCGGTAGGTAGAACGTTGGAGGGGGAAGCTGCCGGCTCGGTAGGAGAGAGGGAGACGCGCAATGGAGAGAGTTCACTAAAACCGCCGAAACAAAAAATTGCTTACTTGTCGTGAATGTTTCATTTTTTGGCTTTAAAACATGGTTTTCGACGCCCCGTAGGGCTTTCGAGTTAAACTAGTCGTATCAAGATCTTTAAGATGAGTCCAAGCTAGATATTTTTTCTCGAAGTGCAAAAATTGGTGTCCGATAGAGTTAAACGACAATTTCGCCATTCAAATCCCTTAGGGGTTACATTTTAGAAATCCCTTTCTTAGTGGTTACCTAAAATCTAAATTCCGAACTTTAAGTTTCTATCATAAGTAGTTTTTGCTCTGCATTGATTCTATCAGTCAGGACAAAGCCTTTTATATACATGGAGAAGAGATCGAAATAAACACGCACCATCCCCAATCATGGGAATCACAGTGTGCATAATTTGATTACCTCTAATATTTAAATAAACAGTAGCCACATTTTATGTGAATGTCTATTTTAATAATATTGTAACGTTAAATCGATATTCAAATAAAAAACATATGGTTTAAAATCTCAAAAATAGATTTCCGTAGAGTTAAACGAAAATTTCGCCATTTAAGCCCCTTAGGGGTTCCATTTTTGAAATTCCTTTCTTAGTGGTTACGTACATCGCGTTTAAAATCTAAATTCCGAACTTCAAGTTTCTATCATTAGTAGTTTTTGCTCTGCGTTGATTCTGTCAGTCAGGACAAAGCCTTTTATATATATAGAGATTTTATTACAAATAAAATTATTAGTAGCTATGATATTATTACTTCATTATACGAGTAGAGCCCTTATAAAAATACTTCAAAAAATTCTATTGTAAGGTGCAAATTGACCCAGGTATAAAGAATGTTTTGATCAGGACATGTTATCTCTACATACAACATCCACAACACTACTAAATTACTAGTTTCATGTTCATTAGAAAACTAAACTTATGGATGAAGATAGTTTATGCTGCCCATTACGTATAATATATACGGGAATTAATCGCAAATGGGATTCCTTGACCGCAGATGTGATTCGTCGAAGTATCGTGTTGTTCCTCTAGACGTGCACGCGAGAGTCCGCACGCTATTATGTCATTTTTCCGACAGCTTGTCGTTAGCGATTTAGAAAGTTTCGTCGTATAAAACAGAACCAAAAGGATGGAAAAGTAATCTGATATCAATCGCAAACTGGAAATATATTAAAAATGTACATAATTAACCAGCGCATATGACTTTTTCACATTTTGAATTTCGTGGCTAATTAAAAATGTTTCAGAGTCAATGGTCTGAACTTTACATATCAATCGATTGATAGATTTAAAACTCACCGAAATGCGTAAAATGTGGTCGAGAACGTGAGAGCACTGCGTTCACCACCTCAGCAAAGTATGCTCACACCATGCTTCAGGGGATCAAATCACACCCACCCGCCTCTACATTAATCCTCGCGTCTCTTACAACAACAGCAACCTCATTCAGGTCAATCGAGAGCTTAACACATGAGAAGCACCCTACAAGGCCAAGTACTACTAGAAGAGTGCCAATTCCTCTACAAAAGGATTCTTCACAAATGAGGAAGAGGTTACTCTTCCTTCGAAGGATTCAACTGGAGAATCCTTCAGGAAATAATCCATTTTCAACGTGATCAGCGGCTTGAATAACTTTTCAGCCTTCTTCAAAAATTATCACATGCTAATGCCCAAGCATTAGCCCTGGAACCTGGAGTCAAAAGGAAAAGACTGATTGCAGCTGGTGATCTCCCTGCTTAAGATCAAAATCACGACAAGAAAAGCCACAGGACATCACTCTTCTCGATGCCCCCAGCTTTAGCAAATTCACTGATTGTCTCTCTGTTAAGACAAGTGTGAATATAGAAATAAAGTTAAAGAATGCTTAGAAAAAATATATCTGTGCATATTTAACTTTGATAAAATAAATCAGGACAATTTCTACACAGTCAACAAATTTATAAAAGTGATCAAAGACGAAAAAAAAAAATTATTGACTTTATTATTTAATTATAAGGCATTCAAAGACGTATTGCAATCGATCACCTAGTTTGTGATGCGGCCAGGGTCATGAAAGTTCATCATGTACAAAACCCAGGAAAACAGCAGCGATATGTGCCAATTGCCAAGGTGAACATCCTACGTCCTACCGAGGATGTCAAGTTCTAAAGGACCTCAGGACCTGAAAAATCGCAAGAAACATTCCGCTCTCAGCGCGACCCCCCACCACATGCACCTCCGCTTCCGCTACAAAGTTTCGAAGATTTCCCATCTCTTCGCCCACCCATGCATGTGCACTTATCAGATCAGCTTTATCACACAACTATATACACCTAACTGCTTCACCTGACATTCAATCTACAAGCGTTACTTTGTACATGAAATACTACACAATGACACTAGCCTCGGTGTATTGTCCGCCAAGATATGTGTGTGACATATTCGATGTTTTGCATTTTTTTCCAATGTTGGGCGGTGCTTAATAGCAGGATGTGATTTCAACGCCAAGCACCAATATTGGGAATCACGATCAAGCACCTCAAGAGGTAGGAACCTGAGGGATGCTATCCATGAGCTTTCATTAGTCACGATAAATCCTGACACACCGACATACTGGTCAACATCATTACGTAAACCTCCGGACCTTCTAGATTTTTTTATTACAAAAGGACTTACACTATTCATAAGAGTTCTGATCTTTGCTCTGATCACTCCGCTGTACATTCATTATTTTGGATGAGGCAGTCATCGTTGAAAGAGAACCAAAACTTATCAATGGTTCTATAGACTGGCATGCTTACAGGAAGCATTTAGATAAATCGCTGTCCAACCCACTTTCAATAAAAGACGAAACCGAGAGGCAGAAGATGCATTGGAATATTTCACAACAAACATTCAAGAGGCTGCATGGTCTTCATCAATTTTTAAACCTAATCAAGCAAGAACCGAAAACATACCGAAATATCCTCCGTAGATAAGAGACTTGATCAGGGCAAAGAGAAGAGCGTGTAACGTATGGCAGACTGTCAGACGTCCCTCAGACAAACATACATACAACCGACTTAACAATTAACTCAAAAGAGAAATCCAAAAATCAACTATGACGCGTACATTACTGGCCTCTCGACGGACGATGGAAGCATACCAAAAAGCTGTTAAGGCATCGAGAGGTGTCTGCACCACTTAGAAAAGAAGATGGCTCCTGGGCCGTGGCGGATAAGGAAAAATCCGAAATCTTCGCAAATAACTTTTCTTCTGTATAGACACCATTTACTGACTTCACTAATAGAGAACATGATACAAAAGTACTTAACACTTTAGACATTCCACTACAGTTGACACTCCCACCACCTCCGTTCACTTCTTTTCAAGTCGCATTACAACTCATCACAAAAGTTACCAATCACACACAAAAGTCACCAAAAAGGAAAGCTGGAAAAAGTTATGACTTTCTTACAGCTGAGGCAATCCAACAAATGCCTAGAAAAGCTCTTGTATATCTCACAATTTACAGCTGTATATTAAGGACGTCTCTAAATTATTCGAAAAATTAATATACAAGCGACTGGTTGACATATTGACAGACCAAAAGGTAATACCTGACCACCAATTCGGCTTCCGCACTTACCATTCGACGACGCATCAATTACCCAGAGTTACTGACTACATTAGGAGCTCTAGAACAAAAACTATATGCGACCGGAGTATTTTTGGACGTTGCTCAGGCGTTTGACAATGCCTGGCACCAGGGTCTTTTCTCTAAAATCAAGATCATATTACCGTAAACTTATTATCTGATCCTACAATCTTTCCTCTTCGATAGATTCTACTATCGATTTCTTCAATTTATCCAATCTAAGCGGGAGTACCCCAAGGCTCAATACTAGCACCTTTACTCTACATCATATACAGGCGCGACATACCTATTAACAACGAGACATTGACTGCAACTCATGCTGATGACATAGCAATTATCACGAAACATCAAGACGCAACAAATCTACGACCTTACATGATCACTTACACAAGTTACACGATTGGTTTCAACTACGGAAAATTAGACTCATTCATGACAAAGTCAATGAAAATACATCACATTCAGGCTTAGTGCTTGTATGTAGTACCATTCGCAAATTTCACAGACGGACACAGTACACTATCTGGGACTCAGAAGGATGACATGGGGCCCACATGAAAAATGAAAAAAGGGACCCTGACAAAAGACCCAAACTTCTATATCCATTACTTTCTAAATCGTCAAAATTAAAACTGAAACAAAAACTAAATACGTACTCTTACTTACTCAAGCCCATATGTACATATTCTTCACAGATATTCGGCATTGCGAAATACTCACTTACACCCTAGTTTGTTGGTCACACGTGACTAACAAAACTTTACATACAGACCAAATACTAACAGTCGACCAGCACATAACGACGCTATACAAACGTTTTTTTCCTGATTTAAACGGACATTCAGATACTTTAATCAGTAATATGGCTGACATAAGCATGAGTACGAGAAGACTAAAAAGGCGCCGGATGAGAGATCTGCTCTCCTAGACAGCAGAGGTAATTGACTCAAGCCAGGAAGGGGGGTGCTGCTGGGTGCTTTCCCTCCTCATGCCTGAAATGTCATTATTCCAGCTATAATCTCATTCGCTGATTGTTAGCACCTTGCTGACAGGTGCGAATCAATAATTAAAGTAAAAAAAAAATTAGTTTATACCAAATTACTTTAACTGAATGGATTCCAAATAATGTTGAAATTACATAACCACTATCTAAGATTTTTTTTATGATATCAAATAAGAAAGACTTTTTTAGTTTATACCAAATTACTTTAACTGAATGGATTCCAAATAATGTTGAAATTACATTACTTCTGTCTAAGATTTTTTTACAATATCTTAACAATTACATTGAATTCATTTAGTTTAAAGTCGTTTTGTGTAAAATAAGAAAGACTTTTTTTTTTTATTCATTTTGACATAGACGACTTTCATCTCGGCTAGTGAGTTAATATAAATTTATCTTGGCTTTAGAGTTGAGCAAATTGTGTCTGCAGATAAGGACACCGGATACTGTATTTCTAAAAAGTATTCCTGCATAGCAGCTTCATCCCTCCAAGATTTTTTTGCTATTACGATTACTACTCTCATCTGTCAGCTTTAATGTACTTATCCAAAATCTACGCCCGCATAAACACAATAATAGAACCTCTATCCGAATTAATTTTAAGAGCTAAAGTTTTCTTCTAAAAAGCCCCCTCCATCGTATCATAAATTGTAAATATTTACAAAATTTTCGCTGCATAAACGAATATGAATATGAATTTTTTTATAGAAACTTACACCACCCTTTCTTTTTTTTAAATTAATGAAATTTTCAAATTCAACAATAAAAAATATAATGATCGATCATTATTTCGAAATCCATCAGAAATAGGAAACCAAAAGCTATCGTCGATATCACTATAACCTCTTTCACACTTCATACAACAAGACTTTTTCGTATTACAAACAGTCACTCGTTCTTTTCTTCTAATTTTCTTAAAATGAACTTTTTCGTTTTGTTTATCGCTTCAGAAAACACTCCTAAAAAGAATATTAATATCGATAATAATTAATATCGAAATTCTATAATCTATAGTTCGGAGTTAATATCCTAGTAATTTGTATCATGTACATAATTCATAAATCTCACCCATAACACTTAGATCAATTTGGGAATTGCCCGCATTATTTCAGTTATTATTTATTGTATTTTTCTTCATCTAGGCTATGAAAAAAGGAAACAAAAAGTGTATTTCAAAAGTTCCGTTATCACCCTAAAGGGGATTTCTTGAAAGCAGAAAAGTTTGGCGAGAGAGGATTTTTTTTGGATAAAGAAAGGCCGTAAAGGGTTTCTTGTTAAGCCGTGAACAGCCTGTCCAGTTTCTTTTTAAAAATGTTCCAATTCTGAATAAGGCATGCTTCGTGAAAGCAGACGAACTTTGACTTTTTTTTTTAAGTTTTACCAATAATTTCATCCTAAGACTAAATAAAGAAATTTAGCGTTATCACTTAGACGAGTTACCTTATAGAGACACCTTTTATATTACTGAAACTAACAAGGGGAGGGCACAGCTATGGGGTCGTCGATCGGGCCCATTTTTTTTCTGGTGATTCTACATCGAAAAATAGTCGACACGTGTCCGAGCGTTCCGTCAAATGGGCCTTAGGTGCTGAGTAATAAAATAAAATACCTTGAAAATCCTTTATTTTTTATCTTGAGTTTGGAAAATGATATCGCCATGATTCTTTCACTAATTCATTTATTTTAGAAAGTAGATTAAAGGAAAAATATAATCGTTAAAGAATTATTCATATTTCTTCAATTTAATTTAAAAAAAAGCTTCAAGTTTTCAAGTAAACTAGCTTTATAAATTTTTTCACATAAAAAAGAATAGCAGAATTGAGTTCAGCACCTCAAGAAACCCTGATGTCTTAAATATCATCCAAAACAAAAAATAAATTTTTTTTCCTGTCAGGAGCAACTTAAAAACGTTTCAGAAAAATTGTATGTGTAGTTTCAAATTCTGCATCCGATTTTTACGTTCTTGAGCTCGTTGCAATGAAGAAAGCTTCCTTTTTCTAACCATATAATTAACTATTGTATTATATCGGGAAACTCTTGTAAAAAATGGTCCTCAAAATAAAAATTAAATTCAAACTTTTCTTTATATTATGTTGACTCCTGAACACGTAAAAATATCTCAATTAGGTAAAAATGTGTAACTCTAAAGCCTTTATTTACCCTATAAATTTGATGAGAATTGGTAGAAATTTCTCCGAAACATGGTCGGATTTTTGGATGTTTAACGAAATTGTAAGGGTCTAGCCTTAGCGAAACTTTTAATGCAATTTTTAATTTTTTTTTTTAATCTTCCCAAAATTTACTTATAAGTTTTTTTGATTGTCCTCAAAAGGAATCTGAAAACTGTTATGACACAAATGAGCCGAGTAACAACCAAAAACAATACTAATAATTATTAAAAAAACCCAAGAATGAATGAAAATAAAAAGTTAGTCGATCACTTTGAGAGAGAGGTTTGTAAGAGTTTTCAATAACAAATAACAATTAGGAATGATTCACATCGTTTCAGTTTTAAAATCCCCCACCTACCCTCACCAGTAAGGTGAGAGTAGGTGGGGGATTTTTTTTTTATCATTTTTACATAATCGAGATATTTTTACGTGTTCAGGAGTCAACATAATATAAAGAAAAGTTTGAATTTTATTTTTATTTTGAGGACCATTTTTTACAAGAGCTTCCCGAGATAATACAATAGTTATTTATATGGTTAGAAAAAGGAAGCTTTCTTCTATGCAACGAGCTCAAGAACGTAAAACTGGAATCAGCTCAACACGAGATGCAGAATTTGAAACTACAAATAAAATTTTGCTGAAACATTTTTAAGCTGCTCCTGACAGGAAAAAAATTTATTTTTTGTTTTGGATGATATTTAAGACATCAGGGTTTCTTGAGGTGCTGAACTCAATTCTGCTATTCTTTTTTATGTGAAAAAAATTATAAAGCTAGTTTACCTGAAAACTTGAATCTTTTTTTAAATTAAATTGAATAAATATGAATAATTCTTTAACGATTATATTTTTCCTTTAATCTACTCTCTAAAATAAATGAATTAGTGAAAGAATCATGGCGATATCATTTTCCAAACTCAAGATAAAAAATAAAGGATTTTCAAGGTATTTTATTTTATTACTCAGCACCTAAGGCCCATTGGACGGAACGCTCGGACACGTGTCGACTATTTTTCGATGTAGAATCACCAGAAAAAAAATGGGCCCGATCGACGACCCCATAGCTGTGCCCTCCCCTTGTAAGCGTCATATTGGAAATTAGATACTATTTTTAATCATGCTCTTCTTTTTACTTCCACCTACCTATATATAAAATATTTTTAGTTTTCAACGGAAATACACGTTTTGGGGTCCTCTAAGTATCAACACTACCAAATAACCAAGTCCCGCGAAATGGTTTGTGTTTGTGCGAACAGACTAGCTCAAAAAATAGAAACCGTACCAACCTGAAATTGGGGATTTGGTAAGTGTATATGCCCGCCATGTTACGGCTAAAATTTCATCAAAATTGGTCAAATCGAGGGGTTACTTTATATCATAACTTTTTAAGTTTTTTTTGGATTTTCTCAAAAACGGCTGTAACGATTTTGATAAAAATGGTTATTTGATATATTTTTAAGCCCGCGATTATGATAGCAAATTTTTTATCTAAATTGATCAAATGGAGGGGGGACTTTATTTCATAAACTGTTTCCCATGCTTACGTTTTTTTCGATTTTCTCAAAAATAAATTTAACAATTTTAATTATACTCGTCATTTTTAATAAGAATCAAGTATTCTTTAATATCAGGTAAGATTTCTCATTATTAAAATGTTATCAGGGGGCTTAAATGGGAATGTGCCTTTTTTGATTTCTTTTAAAGTGCCTTTGTTTTTGTGTATATGGAGAAATTAGCTGTCTACCGTTTCGGTTAAAAATAAGAAATGTTTAAATATGAAATATGAACATGGACTGGAAAAAAAATATATTCCGTCATGTCATAAAGCAAGTTGAACCCACACATGCGCAGTACGCCTTTATTTACATGTGATTGTTTATAATCAGAGAGGTTCTGTTCATTTAATGGCGTTGTTTTAAGTTAACTATATGAAGTTTTCAACAACTACATAGAGAATTATAAATTCAGACGACTTGGAGTATTATGCCTACATTGCTGAATTATCACAAGTAATTAATAATAAACAATAATTTTATTTAATAACAACAAAATTTAGAGTACTTTAAAGAGCAAATACAAACAAAAATAGGTCAATGAATGTGGAAGAAAGGGGTGACTTTGAGAAGTGGCATTTAAAAAACACGTCAATTTCAAATCAAAGTAAGTTGGTAAGTGAAAGTTGTGAGTTGCGCGCATCGCCCCCGATTTTTAGTATATTAGTCTAGACTCTATTCTATCTATCTTTAAAATAGAACATTTTTAACAGAAGACATGATTGATTGTAATGCTCACTAAAATCGCTTTGACTCACTATCTGAATATCTCCAGACACTATAAATGATAAGATCTTTTCAGTAAAGCAAAACAGAAACGAGTCAATTCCAAAACATTCCGCACAAGCAATTTAATCAAATCTACGAACAAGGATTGCAAAGAATGGAGGCCTGGCCGAAATCAATGTTAACAAGAGGTCTTATTAGTGCCTGTACAAAAGGAACATATAAGTTTCAAATGAACTGTTTACGGCAAATACCTCGACCTACGAATGATGGTGAAGACATACCAGAAAGCTAACGAAACATCACGAAGCTGAAGGTAGTTCTTAGATTGTGCCCGAAGTTGAAAACTCTGAGCTGTTTGTAATCATATTTCATCTGGGCTACAATGAAAATAATCATAAATCAAAATGAACCATTTACAAAACAAAGCATGTGACACCCTTTATCTGATCTATAAAAGACTACTCGACATCATGACCAACGGTAATGTAATACGCGACCATTAATTTGAATTCTTAACACAGTTTTCAATCGATACTTCATAAACCAGAGTTACAAACTCTTGAGCGGTGGGACCTAGATCGAACTCATAAGTATCATTATTTCTATTTTTTTTTTTTTTAAATGAAACTAAATAAAAACAACTATGTGTATACTGTTTCACTCAATTTTTGTTGTCTCTTCAAAAGTAATTCTACATTGAAATAAAAAATAAAAATAGAAATTGATATGACCAAATCCTCCAAACTCTATAACTAAACATTTTAAATCTATGAAGTGTATTAACATTCTATAGAAAATTTAATATACAATGAGAAAAGTACTTTTTATAATTAAGAGTGCTTTTTTTGAAGCGAAACATTTTACGTGATGATAATATTATCATTAATCAATGATGTGACTTACTTTGGTTTTTGTGAACAGAATAATACCTACACCACTCATTAATAGTAAGTAAGGAATATTTGAGAAGTATAACTTTTTTTTAAAATGTATCTATCGTCAATATAAAAACATTTAATATTTTACCAAGTTCTATTGCGGATTAGTTTAGTAGGTGTTCGATTGGTCATAAAAATGGAAAAGAAAAATATAATATTTAGTTTTTTAATCGCCATTTGTACGAGGGAAAAAACAAATAAATAAATATTATATTATAATTGACATTAAATTGACGATTCAATTTACGATGAGTCAATTGGTTTTTAAATTCCTTAAGAAGATCATCCATTGGCTCAGCTCTAACATTCCACTCAACAATATAACAAAAGCATAAATATAAATTAAATAGGCTCCTACTTCTTATATTGCGTTATTAAATACCCTTCAACTGCAAGCCTAGAATAAAAAAATATTGAGAGTAAGCCTAAAGGTGTGACAGATGTGATGACGTCGCAGTCAAGATAGGCATAGGCCATTGAACAAATGGGGCAGAAAAACTGGATAAGCGTTGTTGAAGAGATTAAGACATCTGGAAGGATTATAGAACAGAGGAAGGTTTTAAACCTCTAACAAAATGTTATAATTCATTTTATCTTGAACATCACTAAAAATTGTTCGAAGTAAAAATTTGTTTCATTTTTCACAATCAGGATTTTATATTCTTAATTCAATTTTAGTGTTTTAATATCGATAATTTTCATTGTTTTTATTTTCATACTTTTATATTGTCACTATAAAGGGACAATCTGCGAATGGTATAGAGAAAACTGATGTTACACTGGCATTTATAGGCTTGAGAAAAGATAGTGCCTAGCGACACATCATCACAGTCTTGTTTCAGGGGAGGAGATCTCTCATCCAACTCCTTTTTAGTCCTCCTAGATAAATATTGTCTGTAAAATCTAATATGGAACCCAGGATCAAGAGTTCTTATATGTTGGGAATAAATCGGTATATAGAGTTTTATTACTGACGTAAAAAAGGTGCGTTTGTCATCGTCCTAACATTTCGGATTGAAATTATTCCAGTTTTTGTAAGTGTACGTTTTTTGTTAAAACATAAGTTTGTGAGGCTTACGTCGTATGCAGGCTTCAGTAGGTTTGTGTACGTATTATGTATCTGTCTGATTTCAGATGTTTGTTTAAAGTCTGCATTTCATTTTGACATGAGGGCCCAAAGTCATCCTTCTATGTATTTGGGGAATTTGGCGGTAGCCAATATAATCTGCTGTGCATGTATTTCGATTAATTTCGTTCTCCAAAGAGAGTAATTATTATTATATCAAATTTATTACCGAAGTGGTTTTTTAAATTATTGATAAATAAAAAAATTATAAAAAATCCGATCAAAATATATATCTGGAACGTTAAAAAATCGTTTTATGATTCTAATCAATAGCGATTTTTATTTTAACTATTAATTATTTGTTACAATTAAACAATATAAAAATATTTATCTGGAAAGTTAAAAAATCATTTCATGATTCTAATGAATACCTATTTTTATTTTAACTATTGTTTGTAATAATAAAAACAAATCACATCCTGATAATTCTTACTCACATCCTGATAAAAAGGTTTTCTTTTAAAAATCATAAGTGGAAATGAAAGAAAACCAAAGAAATAGGTTAGGAACTATTATGAGGACAGTACTTTGTACTAGACGTGTATCCTCTAATGGGAAACGAGCAGTCTCAAAAACCTCTTCTCACCGTTCATTCACACAGCTGGTAGATGCTCCCAGGCTCCTAGATGTCGCAATTTTTCACAGTGTGAGGGAACCATATCCAGGTGCTTTCAATGTGCCAAGCATCAGGAAGGACATTAACCCCTTATGCTCAGACCGTAATGTTCCGGAAATTGTAGAGCACGTCATTACGACCTGGACGGCACTTTTGAGGCAATAAGCGACAAGATATTGGGGGGTATCATGCTGTAGACCATGGAATAGAACGTTTTCTATCGGAGCAAGAAAAAGGGCATGCGTAGACATGATAAAGATAAAAAGCCTTAGAATTCCGTTTTACATCGGTAAAAAATAATACATTGGTACGTATGATAACAATTGAAATTTGATTAAATTAGTGAAGCAAAAATATTCTTTCCTCGTCATTCTCTGCTTTAAACTAGATTTCACATCATAAATGCTTTAGGAAAAATGCGAGATTTAAAAGAACAGTTGCCATTTTTGAATACAACTTCTAAATTATTATTGTAAGCTAATTTCTTGCGCTGGAAAAATTAAGGAACTAGTGTTGGTCCATAAGAAAGGTGAAACGTTGAATTTGAAAAATATGATTGAATTGAGTTGAAAGCATTGTAGACGCGTGAACTTAAAGTAAGATAAATTAGAACTTGTATAACAGTCCATCGAGAAAGGAAAAGGGCTTTCTGTCTGCTTCACGGATCTCGAAAAATCCATCGGCAGAGACAGAAAGGAGGATATAGTAAGTTTACCTTCACTATTTATATTAGTTTAGATCGGCCGTTGAAGTATACTAAATCCAGATTGCAATGTTTTTTATTGGGGTAAAGCAATTTATAGCCCATATTTATTAGAACGTTTGCATTTGCCGATGACCTGCCTACGACCTGTACCTTTAAGATGAAGTAAATATCATGCAGGAAGAGCTGTCTAACAGACGGCCACACCGCGTAATGAGGATACTGAGGTTGAAGGGACAAATGCTGGGAACTGCTGGATGATTGTTCAACTCAATTGAGAAAGGTTTCCTCAACAGAAGAAAGGTGACCAAGAAGACTAAGTTGCCTGTCTGTAAGTCAACGTTCCTGCCCATTCTTTCCTACTCCTCTGAATCATGGATCCTCACTTAGCATAAAGGGAAAATGCAGAAAATGGGGATGAGGTATCTGAGAAAGATTGAGGGAAACACAGATTACTAAAGAGTAAAGAATCCGAAATACGACCATTAGGTCAAATATCGAGGTATAGCCCGTTGGAGTGATTTCTAAAACAAAACAAACGATTGTTGGGCACCATCTCTGAAGTAACGCAGAAACAAAGATAATGTTGAAGGAAGGAGTGCGAAACCGTTCAGAAAGCGAGGCCTGGAATAAAACAGGAGGAGAGGTATAGTAGAGGGACGGCGATAGAAATAAACTGAATATGATGATGCATTATATGAGGAGTTGTTTAGGACACATTTTGGAAAATTAATATTTATATCACCAGATTTAAGAAATTGCAAACTTCAATAAACAAATTACAAGTTTTTAGACTGTACTTTTAAACTGGGAAAATTTGTTTTTGGCAGAATAGTTAAAACAAAGTGATTGACAAACAATGATTTGGTGCGGAAATCATGTCTTTACCTAGCGAAACTTGCAAAAAAATATATATATAATGCGCTAGGGAGTAAAGTTAACCATTTAGGTAATTACCACGCATAATCATATCTTTAAATATTACCTGGAGGTTTAATCAGCCGTAAACGCCCTACTGTTGGAAGCAAACTCTGCCGAACTACTAAGGCACCAAGTTGGCGTAAATCATCCAATTTCTGTAGATTATGCCCTCAAGGCGGCCATTGCACTAACTTCCCCACTAAATCAGCCTTAGTAAAGTGAGAATACTAAGAGCTACTCAATACTATAGCCCTATAACTGATACAGGTTACCAAATTAGTTGAGGTGTTGCCCGTTTCCTTATATTTGCAGCCTTATATCTTGTTTACTAACTTAAACAATCACTATATAAATACGACTACATCCTACAGATTTATTCAGAATTTTGGACAACTTATGCTTGGTTAGAAATCATTGAGCAATGGATTATTTGGGTTTTGAAAATTTTAATTATTTTGATTTTCATTTTCCAAAAAGAAACAGGAAAATACCCTACCATCCTACCTAAGTATTCTATGTGTGAATGAACCGCCTAGCATGAGAACAACAGTTCCTAGAAAACTGTTGACACCTTTAGAAATTTACCTGGAAATTCTCAGCTGCTTATTCGCTAATATCAACTTACTTAAAAAATACAGTCGACTCCGTTTAATTGGGCCATCGGATAATTGAGACCACCGCTTAATTGAGCCATTTTTAATAAAACGGAATCAAATATAGGTAAAATATCACCGCTTTATTGGGACAAAACATCGGCTAATTGGGCCAAAACTTTCTGCAACTTAATGTAAAAACTATGAGACCCGATCTCAATAGAATAACCAAAGTATCTGAGACCACGCCTGTTTCTCAACCAGAAGCAAGAAATCGCATCTAAAAGGTTAGTCGCTTTTTTTACACAAAAAGGAAATGAAGAGGACTCAAGGAGGCGTCCTCAAGAAGTGCACTAATTATGTTGGTTCGTGTTTACAATGAGTGTGACAATGCACACTTGATTCCTACCCGTTAAAAAAATTAACGTAATAACATGTTCTGATTGATTTCTTATTTCTTCTTTATCAGTATAATTTATATCGTACACAAATAGTTATTTTAATATGTTTCATCTTGTATATTTCTTATATTAAAACACCCATTTAATAAAAATACATTTTAAGAGTTAAATTTATCGTATTGTTTTGAGCCCATCATTAAATTAATAGACGAGAATAGGTACACCTAATGCACCTACTAACTGGGTTTTTCCCCAAATGTGTTTAATGTATGATATCAATTATCATACGTCTACGAAGCCCCATGATTAGGCATATTTAGGCATTTTTTATTTGCATTTACACGTGGATTCACGATCTCCGCTTTATTGGATCCTCCGCCTAAGGGTCTGGCCACACATGTCCGCACCGGATCCGCACCGTAGCATTAATATAGGTTATGTTCAGAATATTTTTCATTTAACTTACATATTACCTTTAGTTATGCCTAAAGTGGCCTTTGTCTGACATGTGTGGCCTGAACTTTAGGCATAACTAAAGGTAATATGTAAGTTAAATTAAAAATATTCTGAACATAACCTATATTATTGCTACGGTGCGGATCCGGTGCGGACATGTGTGGCCAGACCTTAATTGGGACAAAACAAATTTTCGCTTTGTGTCCCAATAAAACGGAGTCGACTGTATCAAAGTAGTTTTTCTTCTTTGTGTTTTTACTAGATGTGGGGTATGCCTTCACTTTGTATCGTGAGGTGACACAACCCCTAAATAAGTATGCAACTAAAGTAACTCAGAAACAAATTTATTATACTATTCTCAATTTAAAGGAATAAAGGGTCCGGTACTGGACCGAATTTTATGGTTTACATCAGGCACGGTAGGACCAAAATTTGTGGGGTATGCCTTCACTTTGTATCGTGAGGTGACACAACCCCTAAATAAGTTATCTTTAAGTGGACTGTATGGGAAAATTGAATAAGATACGTCTTAGATTATAATATATATCTATTAACCTATTTACAATGAATGAAGGGGGGAAAATAAAATGTAAAATAAAACAGGAACAATTCTGGTTAGTGATGTGAGTATGAAAATAAATGATGGAAATAAATAATGGAGAAAATAAAAATTGCGGAGTAATATAAAATAAATTAATTAGATCGGTGACGAAGCAGCATGTTGAAATTGTTGGTGAATTTTAACTGAGTTGACTTACAGCGAATTTTGTTGGCCATTCTTCTCTTCTGCCTCCTCTCAGGAGCCCAAGGGGCTGTTTTCAATCTACTCCTTCATGTTAACATTCATTTTTCAGTAGCGAAAATATTCTAAATGTACCAGGCCTGGATAGTGACTTACAGTTCACGAGACTAGATACGTTGGTCACGTGAGGATTCACGTGAGGCAGCTTAATATGGAAGGCATCGTGCTTTAGAGATCCAACAAACCGCCCACCTAAATTGAGCGGGGCTCGATTTACTTCTGTTAATTAATGAGACCCAGAAGAGATTTGCTGCTGGTCGATGAAGCTACTTGAATTCTATAATTATACAAAAAAAAAGAAAAGGTAAATTGGTAAAATAATAAAATTATACAAGAAAAGAAAAGGCACATGGGTATAGTGCTTCATTCACCGCATGGATAAAGATTAAAGTAATAAAGATATATACAAGTTGTCCTTCAGGAGGAGAAAATAAAATAGATTCAGCAATACAAAATAAAATACATCTTCAGCGACGTAATCGCAATAAAAAGAAATTAAAGGAATAAAAAAAGAGAAGGATAGGAAACAAAGGGAAAGAAATAAAAATTACTTTCCTAAGCTATGCTCCTGCTCAGGGTGAAATAAAGGAACTAGGGATGTGACAGCCCTGGTAAAGAGACTGCCTGAAGGGGTTCTCACTGAGACAGTGCGAGTGATTCCATCTCTCCCTGGGTAGATTTCTACCACTCTGGCTACAGGCCATTGTCCTAACAATGATTTCTTCTCTAACAAGATGACTAGATCACCTGGTTTGATACCGGGAGCCTGACGGTTCCACTTGGACCGCTGCTGAAGG
This sequence comes from Aelia acuminata, assembly GCA_911387785.2. NCBI lineage: Eukaryota > Metazoa > Arthropoda > Insecta > Hemiptera > Pentatomidae > Aelia > Aelia acuminata. The sequence goes on along the minus strand of OU426978.1, from coordinate 50,871,969 downwards.
GTGTGTAAGTACTCCTTGCGCCAACGGTTCCAGACATGAGCTATTTGTACTTGTATGATCCGCCATCTATCGTGATGAGAGTAAGACGTGTAGTCGATTTCTGAGGGTTCAGGAAGAGCGTACAGTGGGGCTCCAATCAAGAAATGTCCTGGAGTCAAGAAATCGTAATCTAATACGTCTTCTGTCAGTCCGCATAAAGGACGAGAGTTAAGAAGAGCCTCGATTTTTGCAAACGTTGTCGATAGTTCTTGATACGTAAGGGCGTTTCTGCCAAGAGATGCGGCAAGTAACGACTTTACAGACTTCACTCCGGCCTCCCAGAGTCCGCCAAAGTGCGGGGCGCGTGGCGGAATGAATTTCCATTCTATCCCTTTCGGTGCTAAATGCTTTACGACAGAGGCTTTTGCATCATTTTGAAATCGATAAACGTCTTTGAGAAATCTTGAGGCCCCGACGAAATTGGTTCCGTGGTCAGACCAGATGCACTTCGGGACGCCTCTTCTTGATATGAATCTTTCCAATGCGTCCAAGAATGCAGTAGTGGCAAGGGAGGATACCAGTTCGAGGTGCACTGCTTTGGAAGCAAAGCAAACGAACAGGCTAAGGTAAGCCTTGCTGACGGGCGCATTCCTCCGACTTGATTCCTTAACGAGGAATGGACCGGCGTAGTCCAACCCGACTTCAATAAATGCACGGAACTGTGAAAATCTTTCCTTGGGTAAAGGTGCCATGAATGGAGTTGTGGGCTTGGCCTTTAAGGTGCGGCATCGGACGCATCGTGTAAGGCAATGTCGGACTAGTTTCCGGGCTCTAGGAATCCAGTATTTGCTCCTAATAAGAGACAAGGTAAGCGTGGGTCCAGCATGAAAATGTCTTTCGTGCACATCTTGTATTATCAGTCGGGAAAGTGGAGACTGATATGGAATAAGGATGGGATGTTTTCCTATGTAGTTTAAGGGTGCGTCTTGCAACCTGCCGCCCACCCTGAGAACACCCCGCTCATCCAGAAAAGGTGCTAGCTGCGCCAGGGTCCTAGGGATGTCAGATGTTGGCTCGAAGATTGCCTTTGGAAAATATCTGCGTTGGGCATACCAAGCGCATTTGATTTCGGCATCGAAGAACTCCTCCGCAGTGATCGGACCCGAACCAGATGGTGAGGTGTTTTTTCTTCTCAAGAAGCGCAGGATTCTCGCTATAGTCCTGATCAGCGTAGGGTAAGATGAGAACCGGGAGATCCAATCTTCTTTGCTCGACTCAACCTTTGGTTCTTCAAAATTTGTCATAACTATTGTGTTCTCCATAGGTTCGAACCAATTAGGAATGGGTGATACAAGCCATCTAGGACCGTGCCACCAAAGATCGTGAGTTTTAAGCTTACTTGGTAGGCAACCACGCGAAGCAATGTCGGCAGGATTTTCTTCAGAGCTTACGTGTCGCCATTGTCCCAGGGGAACGACACTCAAAATCTGTGAGACACGGTTTTGCCTCGAACACTCGGAGATCGTGGACGGGAGTGTTCAACCAAGCGAGCACGACCTCGGAATCGAAGAAGCAAATGGCTTTTTCTGCAAGGGACTTAGGTATCGAAGATATGAGCCGAGAGAGCAAGAGAGCGCCACATAACTCTAGCCGAGGAATGGTGCAGAATTTTACAGGCGCAACCTTTGATTTGGCCATGATCAAAGATATCTTGGTGCTAGAGTCAGATGCTTGAGCACGGAGCAAACGAGCAAAAACTTTATTGAACGGGAGTCTTTCGATGTACCTTTCGTTGTGATCGCGTTCGTGTGTTCTCATAAAGTGATCCTCGCAGAAAGCATCATCCGGATTATTCCGATCAACTGGAGATGGTTCTTCTATCTCCCAGAACTCCTTCAGCTGGGCACTAATGCTCGATGGTGAGTCGAGGAAGTATGTCGCTGTGGAATGGGAAGCAAAGTTGCGAAGGGAACCAGAGACCACCAAGCCAAATGTAGTTGGAAGCATTAGAAGATCTTCAACACCGGATGAGAAAGGAGCGCCAGTAAGGATGTAAGGGAATAGATCTCCCCCAATCAACAAATCCACTGGAAGTGATCCGCCAAACTGATGATCGGAGAGTTTGTAGTGGCTTAACCTTTTGATAACCGATGAGGGTACGCCTTGTATGGGTAAGGCGGTTGTAATCCGGTCAACTACAATTGGGTTAACTGCATATTTTTGATCACTTTCATAAGGGCGCAGAGTGCATGATATTTTGCCTTTAAGATAAGACTGTGGGACAGCGGACTCGGCAAGACTCCTTATAGAACCATGAAAAGATTGAATCTTGGCCCCGAGTTTAGTTGTGAGTTCCGACGTCACGAAGCTATGCTGACTGCCTGAATCGAGAACAGCGTGGACGGGGTACAGCACACCATTATCCCCTGACGCTAGCAGCTGAACAGTACCTAATAGGACTGTGCTGTTTGATGGTGTCGGAACAGAAGGACAAGACCCGAAACCCGTGAATGCTTGCCCGGATCCCTCGGGTTTGGCACCATTCTCCTGTTTGTCACTGGCAGACTCTTGATGGATCAAGGTGTGGTGCTTCCCGTTACACTCTTTGCATCGGAATCTTGAGCGACAATCTCCAATGGTGTGACCTTTGTAGAGGCAGTTCAAGCAGACTTTCCAGGATTTGAGCAACTCGATGCGTTGCTTTACACGGTTCTTGATGAATCCTTTGCATTGTGCGAGGCGATGGTTGTCCTGGCAGTGAAAACATCGATATCCCTTATTCTGGTTCATAGACCTGGATGATTCGGTGCTATGCAGAGTGACCGCACTAACAGAAGCTTTATACTTATTGGAGTTTCTGTTGGGATAGGTGCGAAACCCAGACGCTACGGAACTGCGGGCTGCCTGGCAGGTATCTGTAGATGATGCTGACTCAATCCCCTGAGACATCTTGAGCGCAATCTTCCGCTGTCTAACGAAGCTTATCACGTCGTCAACTGAGGGGAATTCCTGGGTGCAGCTGAGAGAGAGAGCTCAAAGTTCCTCCTCGTTTGTGGATCCAAAGCGCGTAAAGCTAGTGTTGATAAAAGGAATTCACAGGGGTTTGGAATGTTGAGGCCCCGAAAGGTCTCGACGCTATCTGCGACGTCTGTTAGAAAGGTCTCATAACGCTGAAGTTCTTGGTTAATCCCTTTAATATCGCAATTAATGATCCTGTGAATCAACAGGCTAGCTAGCACTCGCGGATTATCAAAGGTTTGCACTACTTTTTCCCAAGCGTGAGAATAAGATTTTTCCTCAATAGGAAACCTTGCTATAAGAGTTGCTGCTTCTCCCTTTAATGCTCCGATTAGATAGTGGAATTTTTCCACGTTCGTGAGGCTAGGCTCATTATGGACAATAGACACGAACGTGTCACGGAAGTGATTCCACTTGAGTAGATCTCCATAAAAGGTCGGAATCTGGATCTTGGGAAGTTGGGGCTTGTGTGATGAGCATGAAGAGATGTTTAAAGGTGGGTTTGAGACGGTTGTGTCCAAAGAAATACGATTATTGAGGTCAATTAGTATTGCATTAGCCCCAATCATTTCATCACGAAGACGGTCATAGAAAGAATTCCACTGGTCGTCAGGGAATGTGTCTTCTTTAAGCAGAGAGCGGATCTCTTCCCGTTCTGCCCAAACTTTCTTAAATTCCTCCCAATATTGTGTTGATGAAGCAAGCTGGGCTTTAAAGTTGGCGGCTTCCCTTCCGCCAGGAGGTATTTCTGTTTCCCCTAACTTGCATACCCCAATGATGTGCCGTTTTAAGGCTCGTAGTTTGCGCTCCAAGTTGCTAGCGCGATTAGTGAGTTCTTCTTTAGCAAACTCAGGCATATTGAATACAAAATGTGCTGAAAAGAGAACGACTACAACCCGGTGGGATAGAGAGAAGGACTAGAGATTAACTGGCCAACGATGAAAAAGTAAGTCATAGATAAAGTGACAATAAGAATAAAGGGAATGTTGCACAATAATAAAATAAAATAAATGAGGAGATACTAAAAACCGGAATCAGAAGACCTCAGGTAAGTAAATAAAAAAAGCAAAAATAATTACAAGACAATAGCCAGAAGGAGGACTCTAGAGAGAAGAAATACAGCACTGAATAAAATGACAATAAGATAGGTGTGAAAGAGGCGTCAAGAGAAATGAGCAAGTGAATCGTCACGAGAAGTAAACTTGTAAAGGTGACGTCACAAGTAGACAGGCCGTAAAGGCGGTAGTCTGTGCAACCTCTTTGGAACACGCAGTGGCGGGAGAAGGTAAAGGAGTAGGTTATTTGTAGTGGTGGGGTGTGACAGATATTTTCTGTCACTGCAGTGACCAGTGACTGCTCCTTAAAAGTCACAGTGACAAATACCAGTGACTTTGTCACTGTTGAAGGAATGACGTCAACAGTGAATGGTAACCTCGCCGTAAGGTTATAATTGGAGAGTTTTGGCATCGATCAATAAGATTCTCATTAACTTATTGAAAAATGTTAACTTAGTATTTTATTAATATAATTAAACTGCACTGATAAACCAGTTTCCAAAATGCAAGGTCTAATACGAATAAAAACCAATCTGAATAATGGTTTACGTTACATGAATTCATAAGTTTCCCACTGGTGGCCCCGCGCTTGCTTCTAGGGGCTTACGAAACAATGATTTGCTCTATCCGAAAATTTGTGATTTTAACCCCAAAATGTTCCGTTATCGTAAAACAATTGATACTACATATTGTATAAATATTACAAGTGTTTATTTGATATCGAATATTTTTTTTATTTTATATTGAAAAAGGCACAATTTTACTTTGTGTACGACAGTTGTAAATATGCAAATGTATATTTACATTATGTATATTTTTTTAATGTAAAAAATATAAATTATATTTGTTTTGAATAATCCTTGTCCTTAAAAAAATATTTTACACATTTGGTGGTAAAAACAAAATTAAAAAATGATTCAGTTATAATTGACTAAAAAGTAAACAATCGAATTATAAATTTAGTAATAAAATGAAAATTTGGTTTGTTTAAATTGAAGATAAGAGAGTTGATTATGCTTAAGTAAAAGTGAGTAGTGAATTTAGTTAGGAAAGATTAAAGATTGTGAGTAGTGAATTAAGTTATTTTATTAAAGAGGGTTTGTTTTTTATCTGACCGGGAAGTTCCTCACATCGCTGAAAACACTAGGAGGAAGGGAGGTGTAGTGGCAGATTACCGGCGTCGGTCACAGTGAAGTCAACAGTGACCCAGGCATGGACAGTGATCGTCCAGTGACTGAAGTCACAGGGACGCCAGTCACTCCCCATTACAGTGACACAGGCAAGGACAGTGATCGTCCAGTGACTGAAGTCACAGTGACAAAGTCACAGGGACGCCAGTCACTCCCCATTACAGTGACCCAGGCATGGACAGTGATCGTCCAGTGACTGAAGTCACAGGGACACCAGTCACTCCCCATTGAATGATTTTCTCTACCCGAAATTTTGTGCTTTTAACCCCAATGAAACTGTAAGAAGTTTATGATTAACTTATTTACAGTTTTAGAGCACATCATTTTTAAAAGTTTTCTAACCTGAGGGGTGGGTCACAAATTTCGAAAAAAAAAGATTAGTGGAATCAATTAAGGCAAATCAAGCTTAAAAATTTATTAGGATATTGGTATTTATGTATCATTCTATGAATACCCCCCCCCCCCCCGAAAGGTGAGGATACTCATAAAGTATTACTACTTCTATATAAAATGAGCTATATTTAGTCATATCCCAAGTCCACTAATTGAAAATGAATTTTATTTAAACATTTTAATTAATTTACAACGTCATTATGTACTAATATGTATTTTAAATTAAGGCCTTTATTACTCATGAAATAAAAAAAAAAAAAAGTGCTAAGGATTTTGTTAAAACTGTTCCCATAAAAATGTTAATAAATACCAGTCCACACCTCAGCACCTGGGAAAAATTCTGATTTTTAAATTATGTTCTTCCTATAAACTACCAAGGCAGTATATATATATGTTATTTTATTTTTTTTTTTTTAAGCCATAATGTTTAATGCTTTTCGAAAATAAAAATGTTCTGTGACCAAAGACTTAATATATATATACGAATTCAGTTATAAGTAAGCAGCAATAAAATAATTTGTTTTGTTTTTTAATTGAAGATAAGAGAGTTTATTATGCCTAAGTAAAAGTAAGTTGTAAATTTTAGGTAGGAAGGACATAAGTTTTTTTGATTAAAGTGGGTTTGTTTTTTATGTGACCGGGAAGTTCCCCGAATTGCTGAGAACAGTGGCAGGAAGGAGGTGTAGTGGAAGATCACTGGCGTCGGTCACAGTGATGTCAACAGTGACCCAGGTCACTGACAAGTAGAGTCCCTGTGAATTCTTTGAGCGACAAATCTTCCAGAGACAGTGATCTGACAGTGACTGAAGTCACAGTGACTTGTAAATTTTGGTCACAGTGACTACTGGTGACCGGTAAGTCACAGTGACAAAGTCACAGGTACGCCAGTCACTCCCCATCCCTAGTTATTTGCAGCCGCCAAGCTGAAATGTGGCTATTGATAAGCAGTGCTGTGGATATTTGAATCAATTATCATTAAATAGATACTTAATATAAAGAAAATAAGTAATAAGGTTGTATACAAATGAATATTAGAACGTAATGTATTATTAGAACGTTATAAATATTTAATGTATTATATAACTAACTGAATATAAATTCTACCTGAGGTTGTGATTACTTTCCTGATTCCTATTACTATATTTGTTTGAATTTATTGAACCAAAGTTACTAAATAATAATTTATGGTGCCTCAAATTTAATTAAATAAATAAATTTAAGTAATATTTGCATTCTAATGAAAGAAGAAATGATCTTGAATTCTAATGAAAGAAATTTCAAGGTAGGTTATAGATAATTGTTGACAGATGAATAATGATAAATAAAAATTAAATTATTTAAATGTTCACTTTAAAGAGAATGACAAGTTAGCATTTAATTAGAAGGAAGATAAATATCATAAAGTAAATAATGAAAAATACTGTGAATGAAGCTTACATTGTTTAATAAACTAATGTTTACCAGTAATATAATGCAAATGCAATTAACTGTTGCACATTTTCTGACATCTATAATTTAAAATGTTTTTATATACAATATGAAATATTAAGAAGATTTTAGTTAGATAAGTTGTAATTAAAACTGAACAGTTTGAGAAAATGTGAATAATCTTATATGTATAAGGTTATAGTACTATTGTGAAGCATATTAAAGTTGATAAATTAACAATAGGTTTGAAATATACTGGATAGCTGCTTTAATTTACAAAATTGAATGTATAAGGTATTAACCATTGTATTGAAATTTTGAAAAGAAGTGAGACTTAAGAGAATTATGCCAGTCTCAACATTTTTAAGAGCAGCAAATAGTAATGAATTTATCTTTAAGTTAAATTACAATTAAGTATGCAACTAAAGTAACTCAGAAACAAATTTATTATACTATTCTCAATTTAAAGGAATAAAGGGTCCGGTACTGGACCGAATTTTATGGTTTACATCAGGCACGGTAGGACCAAAATTGGTGGGGTATGCCTTCACTTTGTATCGTGAGGTGACACAACCCCTAAATAAGTTATCTTTAAGTGGACTGTATGGGAAAATTGAATAAGATACGTCTTAGATTATAATATATATCTATTAACCTATTTACAATGAATGAAGGGGGGAAAATAAAATGTAAAATAAAACAGGAACAATTCTGGTTAGTGATGTGAGTATGAAAATAAATGATGGAAATAAATAATGGAGAAAATAAAAATTGCGGAGTAATATAAAATAAATTAATTAGATCGGTGACGAAGCAGCATGTTGAAATTGTTGGTGAATTTTAACTGAGTTGACTTACAGCGAATTTTGTTGGCCATTCTTCTCTTCTGCCTCCTCTCAGGAGCCCAAGGGGCTGTTTTCAATCTACTCCTTCATGTTAACATTCATTTTTCAGTAGCGAAAATATTCTAAATGTACCAGGCCTGGATAGTGACTTACAGTTCACGAGACTAGATACGTTGGTCACGTGAGGATTCACGTGAGGCAGCTTAAGATGGAAGGCATCGTGCTTTAGAGATCCAACACTAGATTTATGAAATACACCTTTATGAATGAAATAGTCGCAAATCAAACAATTTTTCAATTGCTATATAAGCTAATAATGATAAGTCTAGCAAGGAGAGGATGGCATCCAGCTGTGTCCCTTCCTGACTATGGTAGGAAAGGTTTATTGGTATGTATAGTAATATTTCTAATATATTTTCGAGTTATGAAGACCTTTCACAATATCACGATATTAAAAAAATTACATGATACTTAGAATGTCACCCCGAATGACGTTTAGTTATTATGATTCAGTAAGGGAAATATGATGTGTATTTCCTCAGACTGCAGAACTATGGCCGGACACATGCATTGTTGTTCGCCTCACTGCAGTTATGGTCAGCAATCGCGTGCTTCCTATTGTAATATCGACCTACATCCACAACCATTTTCTCTTATGTATTACTGGATGACATGGTATGGAAATATATTTCTTATAATTCATTATCATCAAATCTAGATTAGCATTACAGTTGAGTTTATGGAACCAAAACAATTTGAATACATTGGAGATAATAGCTTAGATTATCTGAAATTATAATTATAGGGACGGACAAGATATTAAAAGTAATATGTAATTCAGTGATTTATGTTTCTGGATTTTTACGATATAATCTAATGAATATCTTCTTTCTGTATTGTAATGCTTCATATCTCTAGCCATGAATTGTGATAACAAGGAGCTGATTGCTAGGTTACATTATAATTTGTTTCTGAGTCATTTTTACCTGTTGAGAATTGGACAAAAATATTATCAATAAAAAACATTTTATAAAAAAATATTAAACCGACTTCGAAACCACTAGGAACCAGTAAAAATAAATTCACTGAAAAGTATGAAATAATTACCTTCTGATTTTTATGAATACACAGTAAAATTGAAAATGGTATAAAAAGTGGAAAACTTGCAATTAGACGAATAATTTTATTTTAATTTGTACAAATACACACTAATTGTTAATAAAAATTATTAAATTTAAATATTAAATACTATGTTCAATTCAACACAATCTTTTCGGAGGCGGCGCAAAATAGAAATAACATGTTACTGATACAATTCCATTAGTAGGCATTGAAATCAATAGCTGGAAAGAGAAGATCCATTTAGAAGATTTTCATAATGTCTAGTGTAAAAAATTTTAAATTTTGCGCCGCCTCCGAAAAGATTGTGTTGTATTGAACATAGTATTTAATATTTAAATTTAATAATTTGTATTAACAATTAGTGTGTATTTGTACAAATCAAAATAAAATTATTCGTCTTATTGCACTTTTCCACTTTTTATACCATTTTCAATTTTGCTGTGTATTCATAAAAATCAGAAGGTAATTATTTCATACTTTTCAGTGAATTTATTTTTACTGGTTCTTAGGTTTCGAAGTCGGTTTAATATTTTTTTATAAAATGTTTTTTATTTCACAATTTTTAGTTGGAGAAAATAACAAATGTAGAAAACCGTAAGTTGGTTTAAAAATTTCGTTGGTCATTGGTCGTTGATAAAATAAATGTTGGTTTAAAAATTACAAAATCTTTTTATGCTCTACCACGTTTGTCTTTCCCAGGTCATTTTATTATACAATAATTGTATAAAATTATTATGAAATACACTTTACCTTTTCAATTTTATGAATACTCACAGAAAAGTGGGAAAGCGGTGCGTGTATTAAACAACTTTCAACACACTACTTTTTATGATTATAAATGGATTTTTTTTTTTTTTTAAAAGATCAATGTTCAATTGGGAAGGGAACACATAAATTGTTTTTCCACAATGACAATATTTTTCCTTTGCTAAATGTCGTCAGTACTTGTCATTTACGTAGAGAATCAATGTTCCGAGATGTGTTGAGTTAAATATACATAAATCCGGCCATTCCAAGATGAAGTAGATAAGTCACTGAACAGTCGAGGTTTTGGCCGGTTTTAGACATGATATCGTTAATGGAGAATCGATGAGGATGCTAATATGACCTATAGTAAATTTGAAAGTAATTTTTAAATTTTGATGGCTTGAATATCCTTCTGACAACTATGGCGGTATTATACACGACTTCATTGGATTACATCATTAGATAGAAGTCCCTGCAAAAAAAGGGGCAACCATAAAATTTATCGATATCAAAAAGACTGCCCCGCTAGGATAGAAGCAACAGGGTTTGGGACTCACATATGGTTAATTTATTATTACGAAGGATATTATTATTCTCCGTATTAGACTACTGACTTAATTCCAAAGGTTGATTCAATTATGTTCGTAATTCCTTTTGATGAATTTTTGACTAAATTTATTACCGAAGTACTATGAATTATATCCTTCGTAATAAAACATTATTCAGAAAATAAATTGCTAAACAATGTTGCTTCAATTCTAGTGGCGTAGCATTTATCATCATTTTTAACAATTATTTCCATGACTGCCAAATTTTTGCTGAGGGGACTTTCATACAATGAGGTTGTTTTCGGATAGTTATCAAGTTTTATTGTGTGGTTTTTATTGATGGATGAACACCAGCAAAAGCCTCGATAGTTGTAGAAACAAATTTAAAAACCGATACTAGTAATCCGGATAACATAACAGAAGTGTCACCCTTAAAGGATCGGCACAAGACCTCCGGCAAGATATTCAACAGTAACCGAGTGTATCCGGAAGAAGACAGAGGTATCTGAATCCTTTATTAAGTCAACTGAAAATGAGCTTTTCCAGGAATTATTGTATTCTTTTTTAATGTGCATAGTCAATAAAAGATAGAAATCAAAATCTAATTTAAATCAATAATAGCTACGATTTTAAATTTAAACGATCCTTCGGGAACTTGAAGAATTCTTAAATTCTGCTTTAAAACGATTACCGATTAAATACTCAATCTTTCTTGGAATTCCAATAATTTTGTTGTCTTATGATTATGGTGTCCAACCGTTGATTAGATCTAAATTAAGAAGGTTTACTGTTATCGGTGAATATACATCTACTCGTATCTATTATTTATGCTAATATCGCTACAGAAAACGACAGCGATATTATATTCTGCTGATATTTATATCTTCATTTAAATCTAATGTTGAAAAATTAGTTAAGGTTATGTATAGGTTTGTTCCAACAAGCACGTAAAACACATCGATAACTAACAGACTGCTCATATTCTCCCCCCACTCTTTTGATTCTGAATTTGATTGGTTGATTTTCCCATTTGATTCATCCAGCAGTAATACAATATTTGGGTTTGTTAGTTATCAATTAGTTTTAATAGCTTGTTGGAGCATACCTTATGTTATATATGTCATATGTTTTTCCAATAAGTAAACAATTTGAGCGATAATTAAATAATTATTTTCATGTTTTTTCCCGATAACTTCTTAAATAAATTAGGAACCCCAAAAAGGTTTAAATGGGACCACCTTGGGAAAATACTCTACTAATAAGATGCAAAAGGTTTCGTTCCAATTGGTCCACCCATCTCTGAGTAATCGGTGAACATACATAGAAAAAAAAAAAAAAAAAAAAAAAGGCACAAAAAAAAGTCACATATGTATCGAATTGAGTAACCTCCTCTTTCGTTCGAATAGTTTGAAAAATGGGTTATATTTACTATGTTAATTTTATTAATAGATTATTGATTTTTAAAAGTCAATTTTTTGGATACAATTTTCAGTAATATACAACTTATAAGATTAAAGCGAATTTGTGGCCTCAATGGCAATACTATTAACTCTTTATTTGCAAAATTTTAACAAAATTACTAATCAGTGTACTCTGCATTTGACCGGAGTTCAAAATTACATTAAGAAAATTTCATGTATAAGAAATTGGTTATGAGAAGAAACTTATAGTATTTATTCCAGCTCAATGGGATTAAATTAAACGTGTTGTATTCTCTTAACTTATTCCAGGCAATAATCAACCTTAAATATTTTAATGTAAATATTTTTTTTTTATTGGACAAAGTGCTTTGTAATCACATTTTGTTGTTTGATTTAATAAACATTTATTTTTTCTTTTAAAAATTTCACATTGTTACAGCTGTTCAGCACCCTTTCTTACTTGAGCTAACCTAAATACACTACGCTGTAACTGACTCTGGCTCAGACAAACATGACCACATACTTTAAAATGCCGTTAGACTAACTCAAAAGGTCTTTTTTATAACTCGCCTAAAACATAGTTTGTTTTATTTATTTTTTAATCAATACATTAGTATAAAATACAGTTTAAGATTTTTTTTAACAGTATTTTGAAAAACTTCAAATGATTTAAGGTCATTTTATAGTATTAAAAAACAAACAAAAAAATTTGTTGAATTCTTAAAGGCTTCCTAACTGAAAACAACACGAAAATGACATGATTTTTGTCAGTGAACCTCTCTAGGAGTAGTGAGCCACCCCTAATGTTTATCAGAAATTATTTTGTTTATTTTAACTTGTTTATCGGTATTCAATATCGGTGTAAATGTGTGAGTGTGTCTGTTTAAATGTGCTTAAAACGCCAATACAATACGTATTTCCTTAACTGTATTCCCATGTACGTAACTGTATACCATATGCCAATGCCTGAAAAATTACTGGATTCCAATCATCCGAACCCTTCTTGAGAGCATAAGATCGAAAAATTGACGTTCTACTGGGTGTATATATATACTTCCTTATTTTCTGGAAGAATGAAAAGATATAAAAGCACGGGATCCACAAAAAACTTTCAGGGTTTAATTGCTGTTCCGTGTTTTACGTATCAATTCTTTCCAGGTGCGTTACATTCATAGCTGATACTGTAGATAGAAAATCTTTTCAATTCACAATTTTATCCTCAAATTATCCTATTATTTTAATTCTATCCTGTTATTGTTAAATGATTATTTAATAGACCTATTCTGTTTGAATTAATAATGAGGGATCATTATAATATTTTATTTATGATAAATATATGTATATATATTTAAAAAATCTAAAAAAAAAAATCGTAGTCCTGATGGTTCTCGGTAATATTTTTGTTCGGTGATATTTATTTGACCATGTTTCAATGCTTGTACTAATTTAAAGAAACGAATTGATAAAGTCTACACGATACAGAAATTTTAAATACGGCAGGTTTATTGCCAATACATTTTAAATGAATTTTCCGTTTGCTAAATCAGAACATTGTGAACATTGATGTTTGATGACATTGATTGTTTCGACTACTGTGTCATTTCCTATATATTTTCAGGTCTCTTAATATTTGTGCTCACCGATGAATTATGCCACAATTCAAATGCAGAATCTCACAATGGATCAAAAAGGGAGGATTTTATTTAAAAATCAAGCAATATAACAGTAAAGAGAAGAAATCATTTCATTAAACTTTAGAAACATTTTTGCATATTTTTTTATATTAGTCACAATTTTATTTAAGAAGCTTCCAAGAGAATGATGAACATGAGTTCTAATGAATATCCAACTCATGTGAGTTGTTTTTATCTGCTGATAGGTACAACCTGTTAGCAACCCAACTCTACGAAACAGTTGGGAAAACTCATCAGTCCTGACAAACTTTAAAATTTGTTTAATGGAAACCTGCCCTAAACAACAGTTGTACAGTTCTGGAAGAGCCTATGTATAAACTTAAATTATGATAACCTTCTTTCTTACAATGATCTCTCAATCAGTTAATCTGTTATCGATTTTCTGATTTTGATTGTGAAGTGTGAGAGAGAATCAAACTGAAGGGAATACTTGAAAATTGCAATTAATTTAAATTCTATTTAAATTTTATCAACCAACTAATTAACCCTTTTTTTTCTAAGGGTTGACAATCATTTTTTGGCAAAGAATGCCATTAAAGGATCTACTCCATTTAAAATTTAAATTTTATAATTGTCCATGATTTTTATGTTCGTTTGAAACTTTACGAAAACATGTAACATTTAATGCCAAATAATTTATCTTTTTTAATACTATGGCACATTTCTTCTGAAAATAAAATGAAAATGGTTTTGACAACCAAAACGCCATATGGAGAATAAGTAGAGTAATTAAGTATACATTTCATTATCAAAAGGTATCGGCATTACTACTATTTATGTTGTGAAGTACGGAGGGGATTTTTTATTTTTTGTTGGCTGTACAGACCTTGTAAATTTTTGACCGCATGAACCTGATTTTTCGTCATGTATTACCTTAATTCAATTAATATTTTGTTTTTAGAATTTTAAAATCAACTCCTTATTTGTGCAATTTATAACTTTGCATGGAAGTTCTATTGTAGATTGCAGACGCAAAATTGTAGATCCACCTGAGCTGGAAGCCCTGAGTGCAAAGAGAATATCTGGAAACAGTTTTTCCTTAAACCACACCCAGACAAAGAGGGAAAGATGAAGAAGGACCAAAGATGAAACATAACTGAAGAAGAATTTAATAAATCATTTGAGGGTTTTTATCAACTTCACGTTGTTTATCACCTTCATATAAATATGATATGAAGGTGATAAACAACATTTTTTTTAGTTCTGAGAAGAGTTTTAATCATCTCTATCTACTACAAGGCAATATTGTATATCGTCAATGGGCACCTCTATCATTTAGCTTACTACCAAATATTGATTTTCTATCAATGGAAGAAAGAAATCAATGAAAATATAATGTAATAATAACACATTTTAATCTTTGTGCTTAGGAATACTTAAAGTCTTGCAACAATCCTACTTATCCCCTAAATCCTTGGTATATGAGGAAACTGAATATAATCCGAAGACAGAACCAATTATATCTACATCTAGTACATCTATACGGCTTTGTCGCCGCAACAACTTTCCTTAATATTTTCCAATCGAATTTTTGCCTATCTTTTTACTTTCACTTACCTATATATGAAATATATAGTAAGTGGAAGTATTGCGATCGTGAAAATTTTCGACTTCCGGTTTTCAACGGAAATACACGTTTTGGGGTCCCCTGAGTCAAAATAACCAAGTCCCGCGAAATGGTCTGTGTGTGTGTGTGTGTGTGTGTGTCTGTGTGTCTGTGTGTCTGTGTGTGTGTGTGTGAACAGACTAGCTCAAAAACTATACTCCGTGCGAACCTGAAATTGGGTATTTAGAGTATGTATAAGCCCGCGATGTGACAGCAAAAATTTCATCAAATTTGCTCAAAGGGAGGGGGTACTTTATTGAATAACTTTTTAGGTTTTTTTCGATTTTCTCAAAAACGGCTCTAACGATTTTGATTAAACTGAGTATTTGATCTATTTATATGCCTGAAATATGACTGTAAAAATTTTATCAAAATTGATCAACCGGAGGGGGGACTTTACTTAATAAATTTTGTATCATTTTCAGGTGTTTTTTTTATTTATTCAAAAACGGTTTTAACGATTTTGATCAAACTTGGTATTTGATGTATTTATATGCCAGAGATGTGATAACCAACATTTCATCACAATTGATCAACCGGAGGGGGGACTTTACTTAAAAAATTATGTATCATTTTCACGTGTTTTTTTTTATTTACTCAAAAACGGTTTTAATGATTTTGATCAAACTTGGTATTTGATGTATATATATGCCCGAGATATGACTGTAAAAAATTTATCAAAATTGATCAACGGGAGGGGGGACTTTACTTAATAAATTTTGTATCATTTTCACGGTTTTTTTTTTTTTTATTTACTTAAAAACGGCTTTAACGATTAACAAAAATAAGATATGAATGTAGAAAAATGTGTGACTTTGGGAAATGATATTTAGCAAAACACGTCAATTTCTAATCTAAGTAAGTTGGTAAGTGAAAGTTGTGTGTTGCGCGCACGCACTAGATTTTTACTTTCACTTACCTATATATGAAATATATAGTAAGTGGAAGTATTGCGATCGTGAAAATTTTCGACTTCCGGTTTTCAACGGAAATACACGTTTTGGGACCCCCTGAGTCGAAATAACCAAGTCCCGCGAAATGGTCTGTGTGTGTGTGTGTGTGTCTGTGTGTGTGTGTGTGTGTGTGTGTGTGTGTGAACAGACTAGCTCAAAAACTATAAACCGTGGGAACCTGAAATTGGGTATTTAGTGTAGGTGTATGCCCGCGATTTGACAGCAAAAATTTCATCAAAATTGCTCAAAGGGAGGGGGTACTTTATTTAATAACTTTTTACGTTTTTTTCGATTTTCTCAAAAACGGCTCTAACGATTTTGATTAAACTAAGTATTTGATCTATTTATATGCCTGAGATATGACTGTAAAAAATTCATCAAAATTGAATAACCGGAGGGGGGACTTTACTTAATAAATTTTATATCATTTTCACGTGTTTTTTTTTATTTACTCAAAAACGGCTTTAAAGATTTTGATCAAATTTGGTATATGATGTATGTATATACCCGAGATACGACTGTAAAAATTTCATCAAAATTGATCAACCGGAGGGGGGACTTTACTTAATAAATTTTGTACCAATTTCACGTGTACATATTTTTTATTTACTCAAAAACGGCTTTAACGATTTTGAAGAAACTGGGTTTTTGATGTATGTATATACCAAATATGTAAAAGCCAACATTTCATCAAAATTGGTCCAACTGAGGGGGCACTTTATTTCATTACTTTTTTTTCCAATTTTTACCTTTTTTCGATTATCTCAAAAACGGCTCTAATATCAGGTAAGCTTTATCATTATTAAAATATTCTGAGGGGGCTTTTTTTTTGGGGGGGTCCTTTTTTGTTTGTTTGTTTCTTTCTTATAAAGTACCTTTGTTTTTGTTTACATGGAGCAATTAACTGTCTCTCGTTACGCCTAAAAATAAGAAAAGGCTAAATATGAGATATGATAAAAATAAAGAAAACATAAAGAGGAGAAAAAAAGAAAAATATTCAGTCAACTCATAAAACTCGTTGAGCCCACGCATGCGGAGTACGCCTTTAATGACAGACCATTGTTCATAATTAAAGCCGTTCTGTCCATCTGAGAAGTGGCAATTAACAAAACGCATTAATTTCTAATCTAAGTAAGTTGGTAAGTGAAAGTTGTGTGTTGCGAGCACGCACCAGATTTTTTTTTCATCGAATTAATTGATATTTACTTCGTTATTGAAAAGTTTACTAACACCGATCTTGGTAAATTAATAGATGCCTAAATACAACTTTCCTTAATATTTTCCAATCGAATTTTCGCCTATCTTTTTTACTTTCACTTACCTATATATGAAATATATAGTAAGTGGAAGTATTGCGATCGTGAAAATTTTCGACTTCCGGTTTTCAACGGAAATACACGTTTTGGGGTCCCCTGAGTCAAAATAACCAAGTCCCGCGAAATGGTCTGTGTGTGTGTGTGTGTCTGTGTGTCTGTCTGTCTGTGTGTGTGTGTGTGAACAGACTAGCTCAAAAACTATAAACCGTGCGAACCTGAAATTGGGAATTTAGAGTATGTATATGCCCGCGATGTGACAGCAAGAATTTCATCAAATTTGCTCAAAGGGAGGGGGTACTTTATTTAATAACTTTTTAAGTTCTTTTCAATTTTCTCAAAAACGGCTCTAACGATTTTGATTAAACTGAGTATTTGATCTATTGATATGCCCGAGATATGACTGTAAAAATTTCATCAAAATAGATCAACCGGAGGGAGGACTTTACTTAATAAATTTTGTATCATTTTTACGTGTTTTTTTTATTTACTCAATAACGGCTTTAACGATTTTGATCAAACTTGGTATTTGATGTATTTATATGCCCGAGATATGACTGTATAAATTTCATCAAAATTGATCAACAGGAGGGGGGACTTTACTTAATAAATTTTGTCCAATTTTTACCTTTTTGATCGATTATCTCAAAAACGGCTTTAACGATTTTTATCAAATTCGTTATGTTTAATGAATATTAGTTGTTATTTAATATCAGGTAAGCTTTATCATTTTTACGTGTTTTTTTTATTTACTCAATAACGGCTTTAACGATTTTGATCAAACTTGGTATTTGATGTATTTATATGCCCGAGATATGACTGTATAAATTTCATCAAAATTGATCAACAGGAGGGGGGACTTTACTTAATAAATTTTGTCCATTTTTTACCTTTTTGATCGATTATCTCAAAAACGGCTTTAACAATTTTTATCAAATTCGTTATGTTTAATGAATATTAGTTGTTATTTAATATCAGGTAAGCTTTATCATTATTAAAATGTTCTGAGGGGGCTTAAATGGGGAAGGGGCTTTTTTTGTTTTTCTATAAAGTACCTTTGTTTTAGTTTATATTGGGAAATTATCTGTCTCTCATCACGCTTAAAAATAAGAAACGGCTAAATATGATATATGAAGAAAATCAAGTAAACATATACAGGAGAAAAAAAGAAAAATATTCCGTCAACTCATAAAACACCTTGAGCTCACGCTTGCGCCGTACGCCTTTAATGACAAACCAATGCGTTATAATTAAACTGTTTTGTTCATTTGAGAAGTGGCAATTAACAAAACGCATTAATTTCTAATCTAAGTAAGTTGGTAAGTGGAAGTTGTGTGTTGCGCGCACGCACCAGATTTTTTTTTCTTCGAATTAATTGATATTTAGGGTAACTGTAAAGTTGACAGTGCTCCAATAGTCGACATTTTGTACAAAAAATGTGAATAACAAGATTCAGGGTTGATTATTTTGGTTCAAAATTTGGCGGTAATTTGCTAAGTTATACTAGTTAGATGTGCAGCCATCGACATTAGTGTGATGAAAACTCAAGCTTATTTGTGAGAGGTTGTAATGGCAAATATTCTAGTGGCCTGAAAACTTGGTTCTGCTACTCTGTTTCATTAAGGTGGAAGTCAAGTTAAATAAGCTTTTTGGTTGGTTTATTTGTGTTCAATTATTTTTAACTACTTTCATGATATCTATTAAGTTCATGGGAATCATTTGATATCCTTTTCGATTTATTAATACAATGTTTTAGGGCTTAAATGTGAGTGTCAACTATTAGAACGAAAATTAATCATTAATTTCAATAGTTGACATCGATGTCATCTAATGGTGTTTTTCACTCTGATGAAACTGATAGTTTAAAATTATTTGCTTGATTTGAAAAATATCTGGGTTTAATATCGGTAGTGGAATCACTGATCTAGCTCCATCCTAACCAATGTTCGTCAGGGGTGTCAACTATCCGTTCGAACGTATCAACTAGTGGAATATTCTGTTTGTAAAGTTGACATCGTGTGTGTTTATAGTTTACATCCATGCATAGCCTCAGCCTTATTCGACATAATCTTGTTTTGTTTATTTTTTAAAATTAAGTAACAATTGTAACAGTCGGAAATTATAACAATTTTATTTTATTTGGGAATAAAATATATCGTAAAGTCAAATAGTTGAATGGATTGAATAATACAAGTAATTATAAACTTATGTTGTAAATAAATATTGGATATATAATTCAAAAAGAAATCTAAGAAAAATTCAGTTAATCAAGAGATACCTGAAAATGCTGCAGCACTGGAAGTAGACGAAACCATACTATCCCAACCAGAAATTTGGGACGAGAAAGAAAATCAGAAAAGCTTAGGTTCCCAAGAGCAGGAGCAGAGAAGAATCAAGGAATATTTCTTCAAGAGGAGAAGCAAGGTAATGAAGGAAAATTCCTTGATGAAGGAAAATTTATAATAGTTGGGTTCTCAAATAAGAGATTTAAGTGTAAAAAATTCCTGGCTCAAGTTACTAAAGTTGTCAGTAAATTAGAGATTCTGGTTTTACTTTTACAACCATGCATCGGATGAAAACAACTTTTATTAACACCGATACATTTCGCACAGTCCCATCATGTGATATTATATCCGCGATACATATGCCCAAAGTTTTTACCTTTAATGGACAGCAAAGGTACCATTTTAGCTTCCCAGTTGAGGTAGATTAATTTAAAATGATTGTTGTTATATGGTATCTGTATTATTCTTAATTGGATGATCTCATTTTTCAATTTAATATTTTTTTTTTTGTCTATTAAGTTTTTGTGTATAAAGTAATTAAATTGTGGAAATTTTATATGTTTCATTTCAATTTTGAATAGTTTATAAATAAAAACTATTTATAGTTTTATTTATAAATAAAAACCGGGCTATACGACCCCGGCACGGAAACTCTCTAAAAGAATAAAGATTCAACTGTACAAAACCATAGTAAGACCGGTAGTTTTGTATGGGTGCGAGACGTGGCCCCTGACCAAAAAATCAGAAATTATGGTCAATGCATGGGAGAGGAAAATATTAAGAAGAATCTGGGGCGGAGTGTCCGAAAATGGTACTTGGAGAAGAAGAAAGAATGAGGAACTGATGGAGCTATATGGAGAGCCGGACATGGTGGCGTTAATAAAGAAAGCCAGACTGAGATGGCTGGGACATGTGGAAAGAATGCCGGAGCATAGGATAGCAAGAAGAATACTCTATGAGAAACCGGACGGTAAACGAAGCAGAGGGCGCCCTCGAATCAGATGGCTGGATGATGTCGAGGAGGACCTGAAACTGCTGGGTGTGCCAAACTGGAGAAGAGTAGCACAGGATCGCAGAGATTGGTCGGCTGTGGTGTTGGAGGCCCGGGTTCTTGCAGGACCGTAGCGCCAGAATAATAATAATAATAATAATAAATATAAATAAAAAATGATTATTAAGTTCTCGGTGTACCATCTGAAGTCCTTATTTTATGATGATCTATCCTGAAAAAATATTAAATGATCGCAAAAAAGCAAAATAAGTGATTTTTTTCAATATTAGCATGTGTGGGTGTTTTATTGCGTACAAACGCGTGCAGGCACCGAGTACTGCTCCGTGCTAGTGCCGTGCTCCCAACTTATAGACCAGTGCCGCTGTGCCTCTGTACCACTGCCAACCTACCTCTGGGACGAACCTCCTTCGTCAGCCAGGGTCCTCCGCAAGAGGACGCCCTCAGTGGCTCTGCGGGGAGACCGCAGCCTTGAGCCGAGTCCTCCTCGGCAGGTGTTCTGGGGTCAGGTCTGACTTGTCCACGTAGCGCTTCACTCTCGCAGGAGGCACGTGGTCGCTCGCGTGCACCCTTGTAAATACATCACTCAGTCAAAATCGCTTCTTATTCTTACAAAAGCAACATACTTAATATAAGCGTAAATATAAAAATATTATAATATGGATAAAATAAAGTATTGAGTACAAGGGACATTTTTAAGAAGGATCTTTAGGTTTACCTTAAAAAGGCATGAATGATGTGTGCACCTTGAGGTATTAGTAATAGACAGATTAGTACACTATGAAGATCTTACTACAATTACGCAGGTAAGGATTTTTTAAAATTATCTAAGAAACCCATAATTACTTTGAAAATCTGTTTTAATTTGAATTCCACCTTCCCTTAAAACGGAGATTACTCAACAAAATAATTCGTATCGTTTAAAATTTTCCTTAGTAATCATTGTTAATTTATAAACCAGAAAATTGCTTTTAGAGAAGCGAAACGGTTAATATTGAAGCCTCCTTTAAGGGTGTGCGTTTATACATGATTCTGGTCAAAATGATTCTATTCTACCAGAGGAATTTTTAAAATTCGGGCCAAAGTATGCTTCTTACTTCTAGCGTAGGTGTTAATAATAATATTGCATACTTATTAAAGGTGTTAAAAGTTATATAGGTTTATAATTATGTAGGCTCACCTAAAATGGTTTATAAAAAGCTATGTTCTGGATATGTTCCAAAGGAAATGATGAAAAACTACTTCAAAGAAATATTTTTCAATTTATCACTTCGCCATTGTAAATTTTAAGGTTTATAGGTATGATTCTTTACCATACGCAACTGCTAAATAAATAGATAAATACATATATTTTTCAAGTTTGTCACTAAATTCTGCTCCCTTTATTTTATTTTTATTATATAGGAACGATTAAGAGGGGAAGAAAACTGAAAAAAAAAAAACATTAAAAAACTGAAAAAGAAAATGAAAGAGGGTCATGGAGTGTTATACTGGGTCTTTTCTACTTTACTCCCCATATGATTAGTTTCTATATCTGTTACTTTTTAATTAACCTTACATAAACAAACACATGTATATTTAAATTATTTATTAATACATAACCAAATACAAAGTGTAAACACTTGTCAATGAATTAAATAGTATAAAATTCATTAATATTTTTTAACAAAACCTTGAATTAATCCTCTCCGTCATGTCTTCTTCTCCATATACAATATACTCGTTTACCCATGAATAGATGAATATTAAAACTTTACACAAAGGTAGTCTAGTACCTTCTAACCAAGTGCCAGAAAAAGCATCCTTTTCCTGACAACATTTATAATTATAATACCGCCAACGAAATCCTCTTTTTTCAATAAAAAGGAGCTTCATGTCATGGTTGTTCTGACACTTCCTAGCTGTATGTTATACCTTTTTCCTAGAACATTTGCAATGCTTTCTTATCATCATTTCCGAGGTATGAATACAATTCAAATCCGTTCATTATTAACTTTTAAACAATAATTGAGAAATATATGCACTTAAACTTTTACCTTTTTTTTTTACCAATGAATTCATAATTATTGATCATGCGTTATAATTTGAAAGAAACCTTCAAGGTAACTGTTCCATATAAGTAATCATAGGGGGAGTAAAATAGGAAAGTCCCGTTATGCTTTAGACATATTAAAAGTTCCAAGTGTCATGGCTCCAAGTACAAATCAACATTAATTTCGTTCTGTGTTTTACTGGTTATTACTCGCAATTTTGAAAAAGCCTTTAATCGGATCCGGTTTTAAAAGTCCGAAAATTTCTACCTTCTAAATAGCTCTAGTTCCTTTAATGTTATCCGCTACTTCTTCTCAGACAGATCATACATAGAAAACCATAATAATGCTTTTTGATCATTATTTTCTCAGTTCGCAGGTATCCTCCATCAAGGTAACATCCTAGTCTCTGTCTGTCTCTTTATACAGTCTATACAGCTGAAGTCCCAACCCATCCTCATACTGTCACGAACACTTCCTCCAACCATACATGTGACATTAGCTGCTAACAATTGATAAAAAGTCTCCCATCAAATACATCCAATGACATACCACAAACCTTGAAGAATGGAGGAAAACACTAGAGAATCGGTATCAACCCAACAAACCCTATGAAAACTTCGTCGTAAACCTACGATTACTTGCCATGAATTAGAATCAGAATTATGATTAGATTATTTTTCTCTTTTTACTAATAAATAATTTTCTTTAATGATTCGTTAATTTAATTATGTTATATCATCATAAATCAACATAATGTATGGAAAATGTAAATAGGTAGACGTAATTTATTGAGGTGCACCGGTGGCAATCGGTACCCTACTATCTCTGATACCTGACACCCTATTGTAAATTCTAATGGGAAAATCGAAGCCAATCTGTTCAATATGCGATTCAACCGTCCCTGATGCGAATATCCCTACACTTGTATTAAACCATTATGAGTCAAACTTATTCATTAATGTTTAAACACTGGTTTTACTCTAATATTGCATTTAAAACATTCTTCTTCTACAAAATGATCCGTATGCTTCATAATCGAGCGAATAGGCCCCTCTCCGATGCTTTAGGAAATATTTTCGTGTTACATAGGTACAATAATCGAGGAATGAATAGGTAGGTTTTATCAAGCAGTCCTTTAACCTCATTCAAAGGACCTGAATAGATGAGAAGAGGCGGAGAGAAGGGACATTGGAATGGTGGGATTTAATCCTTGGAGCTATGAGAGGGGGCATCAGGGCTTTACCCGTCGGTGGCGCGCTCTGGTCCCTCCTTAACTCACTGAATACCGCAAGGCTCAACTGGGCTCATAGTACTTAGAGCCCAATCATTGTTAAGTCTCAGCTCTCTGTCTGGCTCTAATTGGGTCAGATTAAATTTATTATTTCATATAATTAGTTTTTAGTGGTAATTTATCATATAATTAGTATTTAACTATTAAGATCAATATTAGCTTTTGACTATCAATATATTTATTTATTTTATTATTATTATTTGTTTGCCTCCAACCTGCAGCGTCATTGGCAACATTGATCGATTTCAAATATTGCAGTGTTTTTGTCACAGTTTTTTCGTCTCAAATAACTTCCTTCAATGAACCCCGTAAAGCTATATTTGTCCAATTATTTTTGCAGTTAATTAGGATTGGATGTATTGTAATTTATTCACTACATATTCTGCAAGTTGGAGGTGCGAGACCTTATAATAAATATGCGAGTGAAAATTCACAATGTCCTTTTCTTATTCGACGTTATGTTTTATTTTTTTACGAAGTGTGATGATTTTTGATTCCGCAGTGTGAGGAAGCCCATAACAGGAACGCTAGTGGCGTACTGTTTATATTCTAGAGCTGTAATGTAGTCAGTAGCTCTAGTAGTTTGTAAATTATTGAAATTCGATAATCTTTTAACACAAAGATGAATGTTTTCCTGCGTTTATATAATAGTTTATAGATAATAGTAATAGATTATTTCCTTTGCAATACTGCGCAAGAACTTCTTTTAGCAGGAGTAGTGACACATTTCAATATTTTAGCAATTTCTTATTATTATGATATAACATATTATGATTCCAAAGCTTTGATAGGCTTTTTAAGTAATAATCATATGTAAAGTAGTTCTATTGAATTTCAGAATTTTTATATGTTAATCTATCTTTTTTTTTTATGTCAAATTTTCCGTGCTTCAAGATTTAAAAGAATGTTTATAACTTTTAGAAACGTAAACAAAAAGGTGTTTCTGAAGAGTCAAAAACCAATTTTAGGAAATAGTGTTGCCAATACACAACAAAAAAGTACTTAAAAGTGTTGCGTGTATAATAGGGTAGAATATGGTTATATTGGCAGGCTTTAAAAGCGGGAACAGTGATGGTTCTTTCGAAGCAAAAAAATAAATAAATAAAATCTAACATTTTTCATTTGTTAAGAACTAAAATAGCAAATGAACATCGGGACGTGGTATCTAAATCTTTCTGTGTAGTTTGAAATACACCGCTATTTTGCGTGATATATAGATAATTGGTTGTTATTGTAATATTTTTGCAACCACATGAAAATTATTTTTACTACAAAGAGGTCTAATTTTTTTACAACAAAAATAATATTTTCATTTCACAAATATTAGGTTTATTACGGAAAGGCAACATGTAAGTGATTCATTTTCACTAATTATTCTGAAAGATTTATTTTGTCGGTCTTAATGTAAAGTTACTTAATAGTAAATTTGATAGTATATTTAAGCCACTTATGGAATGATTTCCAATGCGAAGGTGTTCGGATTGGGAAGTCCTCTCACTAGGCGGCCGATCCATCATCATCCGTTCTGGTCTCCATCCCTCAGCCCTCCTCTTCACCAAACACTTCAGGGCTCTCATAATTCTTAATAAACTCTGACGCCGCATATAATATATTTTTGAAATATTCACAAAAGAATACTATAATACTTGGTTGAAACTATGTGGACTAACCTCGACTTGAAATTGTCCCCATTAAGGCGCTACTTGTTTTTATTTTTTTTACTTAGCATTAAACATGAAAAGGTTATAAATATCATAAAATAAACACCTCACGACGGTCTCAAATATTCAATATATTTTTAAATGTAACAGGAGCTTTCGGTGCTCATAGCACCATATTCATCTGTATAAAATCAATTAACAATACATTAGTACATATATTATTATATCTAAAATTTCAAATATGTCTTGCATATGCCCAATCTCTTACCCTTTTTTGTCGTTCCCTTAAGGGAGAGTCTTTGTATAACTGTGTGTTACATCAGTTGTGTCATCATCGGTTTAAATACCTAAAGTAGGAATATGTATATGATATTAATAATGCCCAATGATATTAATAATAGATATATAAATGTCTAAAATAGGTTTTTTATATATAATTTACCTACTCGTCGTGGGGAGAGACATGCACTCGGCATAGCTGCCACTTGTTCTCTACCCTATTTCCGACGAACAAGGCGCCCCCTAGGTCCGGAATTAGAAACTTATATAGATAAGAGCTAGTATATGTTAAAAAGGTTTTATATGATTAGGAAGTGTAAAAATGTGAATATTAGTGTACTTAGGAAAATGCTAGTCAAGAACCAAGTTGATTACGAGTATTATGGGTTGTAATGTTTAGAATTTAAAACAAACTTCTAAAAAAAAGTAAGTAGCATTTCAATATTTTATGGTTGTGTTTTTTTTTTTTTGTGTTTTTGTGTTGTATTTTTACAATAGATTAACCCTCCGGCGGGCGCGCAGCGGCATTTGGACCGCAATCTAGACATTTTTCAAAATTTTAGGAATACATATTAATTGAATCCGTGAGCGAGGTTTCCAGGTATTTGTTGACCGACATGTTCTGACAGCATTAGACGATCGTGCCGGCCGTCTTCCGGTTTTCCTCAGTAATTATATTGTCTTATTTACAGTAGGTCTGTAAGGTAAGGCGCACATCGAACTGTGTCACGCAGGCGACGCAGAGCAGAGCAGGCGGCACGAAAAAAAAACTGCGTCGCACAGGTACCCGCGCACATTGAAGAGCAGTTTCGCCGCAGTTTCGGGAAGGCAGAGGCTTTTTTAGTTAAATTATGTAAAATTTTTGGATTTAAGATCAGAATCTGATTCGTATATAGAGTTGAACACAAAAAAATTTGCATTATCAAAAGTCAACGTAAAAAAGATTGTGATAAAATGAGGAAATGGAGAAAAGACCAGCTCACGAAAGAATTTGCAAACAGATTATTCTTAACAATCTATTAAATATTTCCGTCTGAGTCTGGTGAATTACATAATTACATTGAATTTACTATTTAGTCTGAGGGATCCAAAGCTTAAAACCATTACTTATCGTGATGTTATAAAATCAGGTAATGAGAGATCTGGTTAAGCTCTAAGTTTGTAGAATGATATTAGGCACAACTCTCTTAAAATCCTTGGATACGATTTTAACAGCATTATATCATTATGGAATAATTTTTTTTTCATTAATTTTTTCTTTTTTTCCTTGGTCATTTATTGTAATTTATTACCGTTATTATTTATTTGATAAATCAATATATTAATCACTACTTTGTATACTTTTATTTTTTATAACTATTTATTATGGGTTTTTAATGAAAATATTATCTTTAATTATCCACCATTACTTTAATTATTTGACCAGTTGTAGTTATATTTTTTGTTCCAGTCTGTTATTCTTGAGGGACCTTGTCCCAGAACAAAATTTATTTTCTCTTCTTTTCTATTCTGTATGAGGATATAATAAAATTAAGAAGATAATATCACAGAGAAGAGTTGTATTCACATAAAATTTCTTATTAAAAATGTTCCAATCAACACATGGTTGATTTTTAAATAGCAGTTTTCTTTTTACTCAAATATATTTAATAAAAGACGAAATATACTGTTAGAAATCCAGATGGCCGTGTGAATTAAAAAATATAATCAAACCAAAAACTCGATTTTTATATAGCTTAAATTTGTTCTCTTGAACGTGTTAGGTTAAATGATTTGATTGTGTTTTTTGTAAATTGTAAATTATTTAATTGACTTGTTTAATTAAAATATTAAGCACTTCAAGTTTGTTTTATTTTGTGTCTTAAAAATTTGAGCTTGGTGAACTCAACAAAATTAACGAAGTTTGGTGAAGGATAAATCGATTTGATTTATTGCAATCCCAACAGACACATTATTGGTTGTAATAAGCATTTCCATTAACTAAATGTCCGTAAAGCCTGTTTTTTTCAGTGAAATAATATCAGTCAAATTTTCCTAAGATCATAACTTGTTGAATCGTTTAATGAACTTCTAGTATCTATGAGAAGAAAACTTATTTTTCTAATTTTTAAACGTGTCACAGTAAGACGAATAAAAACTAACGAAAACCGAAATAAGTGATTACAAATAAAATAACAATATTAAAAATATTTAAACAAAAGTATCTGCTTTTAGAACTTCAGAAAGGCCCTCATCTAAATTTTAATATTTCTATATATTTGTTTAAAACTAATTTTACAGCTACATTTTCATCCTGAAATTGTTTAGTTTTAAAAATTCAAAACACTCGTATCATAGCGAGAAATTTCAAAATTATATTATGATTTTGGAATCTAAAATAACAGAACATATATATATATTTTAAATTATTGTATTTTTAAAACCTTTTTTTTTCCTAGTTCTTATCTAGAACACCCTATATATACAGAAGACCTACTTAGTTTCATTAACCTGCTTAAGATAAAAGTAGAACTTCTCAAACACTAATATTAAATGATAATAATAGGAATTAAAATAATCAAATATTGAAAACTGCGTCGCATCGGCACAGTTTTCTGTGGCAGATCCACGAGTGCCACATCGGCCTGCTCTGCTCTGCTCTGCTCTGCGTCCCAATGTGCGCGGATCCTATATATTTCAGTTACCACAAAAACTGCTCTGCTCTGCTCTGCTCTGCGTCGCGAGTGTCTCAATGTGCGCTCGACCTAAAAGTGCGGTTCAAACACCGCGGCGCGCCCTTTATTTAATATTTTGTGCAGATATATCAGTTAAGCTGGTACCTACAGGTCTAATACAAATAATTAACTCTTAAAGTAGTTAAAAGAACCATAACGTCCTATTCTTAACATTAATTAAAATAACACTGAGATGAACAAATGGTTTTAAATTATAGATCTTTGAAATAAAATAATTATTAACTTTTAGCCGTTTTTTAAGTATTAAAATCAGTTTTGATCAATATTTCTTCAAATATTTATGTTACAATAATCTCACAAATGTCAAAAATAAAAATATTATGATAGTAAAAAGGGTCAATCTGACAAGCAGTAGTGACAAACATAAAGTTCCCCACCAGTGCAAGTTTCATGAGCCCCGTTGTTGTATTCCAAACATTGCACCCATTTTTATTTGGCTCCGCTATTTGAAAATGGCTCTAAAACAAAGACAAAAGGATTCTTCTTCTTCTGCAGAATGTTCACATAGTAGCCAATGTTTCCCTCTCTGCGGAAGTCATGCCAGTCACTTGTTTTTGTCCTCGTCGGGCAAAACGAGTTGAGTTGAAACAGCCTGTTTCAAAATAACAAAGAAATCAATTGTACCAAACATACATAATAAATCTTTAGTGAATGAGCTCCCGAAACATATATAACTTAAGCCAAAATACAAAACCCTTATGAAAATACAGGCATCATAGAAAAACGTTAAAAACCTACTTTTCACGATTTTTGTCACCTGGCTCGCAGAACTCTATAACCACGCGACTTACGCCACTGACGCGAACTGACATATCAGCGGGCAGAGGAAAGTGATTTAAAAGCGAAGTTGCCAAATCGCTAGCGATTTCAAGTTCCGAGAAATCGCTACTGTTTCAACCCACCTCTGTTTCAACTCCCCTCGGTCTCCCCTAAAACAACAACGGTCAACCATCTTCCACTATTAATCCTTTGTTCATATGAGCAACATTTATTATAATGAGCAGTTTATTATTATATTATTTCTATGTATTATACAACCAAATGTAAGTTTTTTTTTATCGCCATAGCTATTATCCTATCCTATTACCACTAATACTTATATAATCAGTAGCCATATTTTATGTGAATGTCTATTTTAATAATATTGTAACGTTAAATCGATATTCAAATAAAAACATATGGTTTAAAATCTCAACAATAGATTTCCGTTAGAATTAAACGACAATTTCGCCATTTAAACCACTTAGGGGTTACATTTTTGAAATTCCTCCCCCCCCCCCCCCGCCCTAATCTATAGTCTTACCTAATAAAGATTTTTGGACTAATTACCTATGCGAGAGGTGATTAGTCACGAAAAAAAAACCGTATTAATTACGGTTTTTTAAATTTTAGTTCGCGAGAACTAACAAGAGATCGCATTGACAAAGGTGATCGCGGTAGTCAGGGGGGGGGGGGGGTAAATTTAATTACTCCTTTTTATTCTTTCGATTTAATTAGAAATGTTTATACTGCCTAAGACTCGGTTCCCGTGCAATTTGTAGGCTTTCTAGGTACGAAATTGCTCTAAGGGTAAGACTCTTTAAGGATCTAATCCTTAAGGTAAGACTAAGGACTAATTAGATCGAAATATTACAAAAAAAAAAAAAAAAAATCGAGCGTAGCCACGGCTTCAAGGGAAGAAGCTAACTATCGGTGATGGAAATTGGATGAGGCAAAAAATAGGGGGGTAGGTGCAGGAATATTATTAAAAATCGGTGTAACCGCTCTTACCCACCCCCTTAACCCTTTTTTCGGGCTTCAGGTATCATACATAGAAAGCATACGAATTGAACGAGAACGGAGTGTTAGGCAGCCTAAAAATTGCTAATTAAATCCAAAGAGTAAAAAGGACTAATTGAATCTTAATATTAAAATAGGTAAGTGAAAGTAAAAAAAATTAAAATCAAGCGTAGCCACGGCTCCAAGGGTAGAAGCTAACTATCGGTGATGGAAATTGGATGAGGCAAAAAATAGGGGGGTAGGTGCAGGGTGTTTCATTTTATTTTTAACTTCCAATTTTTATTCATTAGAAATAGCATAAATCTAAAGCAATGAGTAAACAACAAAAAGAAAGTAAGTTAATGCTTACTTTCTGATAAAATATATAAAAAACAAAGATGCGGTCCAAACACCGCAGCGCGCCCGCTGATGTAACTCGAGTAGGCCGGGGGGTTAAGGAATTGAATTGATTATTGTTTAAACTGTTGTGTAAATGTACCTTCATATTTATTATTCTCAAGGAGAGGAATTCGTTTCTTTAATAAACGTAAGAATAGTGGCTGTGGGAACAATTGAGTAAAGGACATGAGCTATCGCTGCTCTTAAACTCAGACCTTTCAAGTACACTTCGATCTTGAAGTAATTTGTTTTTCGACTGTAGGGGTGACTTGATGGCTGGCATTGAGGAAGAGCCAGGAGAATGAAGGAATGAGAAGAAAAATGAGAGGAAACTGGGTCGGAGGAGGCTGTGACAGGAGGGAGCGGGATTGGCCAATTGGTTCCAGTAACAAGCTTCCAACCAATAGCTGCAGTCTATTCCTCTGGAGCACCTGGGTCTGTGGGTTTCATTTGTCTGTTCCCTCTAGCAGGCTTTTTTTCATCCCGGTCGTTTAGGGAGATAATTACCTTCTCAGGACACATCTGCCCACTCGACAAACACAATAAAATGGAAGAGAGGTAGAGCACAAGCATTGTATTTGAAATATAAACAGAAGGTTTAATAGAAGAACTGTCGGAGATGGGGGAGATCTAAAAAGACACAATTTCAAACAAATAAGTAAATTTGATTCAATTTCCAATTCGTAAAGTTCATGTTAAGGATTATGTTATGTTAAGTTATATTAGGTTAAGTTATTTTATGTTAAGTTATGTTAGGTTAAGTTATGTTAAAGGTTATGTTATTTATGTTAAGGGTGGCGGGATGACCGATTGGGCAAATTCATCAATCCCCCACCATTTCCCCTGGTCCGGGAAATCCCCGTATATCTATCCCCTGTATACCAAAATCTCCAGGAACTCCGAGAGGAAGAGGAGAAAAAATGCAAACCATTTATATGATTCCTTGAGGTGTTCGTGATTTGTAGTAAAGCAAAACAAACATCGCACAAAAAACTGTCAAGTATAATAAAATTCTAGATTCATCATCGTAAAATAGATAAAAATATCGATAAGAAAAAAGTTATTTACTTCATTAAGAAGCTTGTGAAACGAGAGACTTTCTATAAAGGAATGGAGGTTTACTCAGCTTCCGGGACACAGATTCCCTAATTTTAGAAAAACTTCTTCATTTAGTGAATATTGTATTAATGCAAATGAAGTTGAAGTTTATCGAGGGACCGTTTGGATATAGGACTCCGAATGGTCTGAAAATGTGGAATCGAAATATGTTACAATAGAATTTTATTGTATAGAACACGCTTCCAACTATTCAAACTCATGGAATCGATTGCAAAGTTCAGAAGAAATAAAATCAGATAGAGAAATTTTTAAACAAGTTTTTTCACTTAGGAGAAATTTTAAATTTTTTGTTTTCCTATTTTTAACAATCTTGCGCAATGAACTCGCTCTTTCGCTCCTGAAAAAAATCAGCAACAACAAAGCTGACTCCACCATATGAAAGAGTGTTAAATTTAATTTTAATTGATGTAATTTGCAGTCCTCGGAGTATTTTAAACAATTACTTGTATAATAGT
The DNA here is from genome assembly GCA_911387785.2 of Aelia acuminata. NCBI lineage: Eukaryota > Metazoa > Arthropoda > Insecta > Hemiptera > Pentatomidae > Aelia > Aelia acuminata. The sequence goes on along the minus strand of OU426978.1, from coordinate 50,839,633 downwards.
AAATTATGTAGTTATACATTTCTATTTTTGAATTGTAGGAAGCGACTGCTTTTATTTCGCGATATTTTTTATAAATGATTTTGAAATGCATGGTATTTCGATTAATCAATGCAGATTTCACTAATCTACAGAAGCTACTGATACCTCATACCAAGAAGAGGCTTACCCTTCGTAATCTTTTATAGTTATATGAAAACGTTTTTTTTTTTTTGTGTTTTTTTCGTATTCCGTTTGAATTAATAACATAAAAATATAAAATCGTGGTTTTTAACAATAATCAATAACAAGAATAATAATGATTTTATGAAGAACGTAAAAGAATTTTTTAAATTGATTTTCATATCCTCACATCTTTATTGATCAGCGGTCGTATAATGATTTTATTTGACTGTGAACTAATTGTATGTCTACATTATTTCATTCCAAAAAACTAAAGCGGCCCAATTTAAACAAAGAAAAATAAAAAAACATTCTTATTATTTTATGAGGGTTATCAAGTAACCTTTAAGTTAATCCATTTCGCGACGAATTTATTTATTTCCTTCCCTTTGAAGTAAAATTTCATAAAACTCTGTGGAAAAAGGAAGTACACCTCTGACAAGGATACTCGACACATCCTTAAAAATTTATCACTTCCTAGCAGGGTCCTTACTGGCAATAAGATTTCTTCCTTAGATCAAGCACTCTCCCTTTGAATATAGCTTCTTTTATTACATTCGTCTCATGTTTTCGTCTTTTCACATGTGCCACTGTTACAGACAACTTTATAATATTCCACTGTTTTTTCAGTTATACTTTTTTTTCTAAAATCTAATAGTTTGGCAGCTGTTGCCACGCACCTACATTAACCAACTCATGATTTCGTCTGCAAGGGAAGCATCTGTTTAGTAATTGATCTTATTTATATCAGAATTAGGTGTAAAACTACGAAACACTGTAACTTTTCAAATATATTTCTTTCTAGTTACTATCAAAATTATAGGAGTTGATGTTTGGTATTATATCATCATGTTTTCTTTACAGTATCAATTGGTACAATAAAATGTATAGGCCTTTTTAGACGGGTAAGTATTTGGAACGATTTGGAGTTGGAGTCACATGGATCGATTTTTTTTTAAATGCATAATTTTGGAACATGGTTGAGTATAAATAAACTAAAGTCATTTTAATTTGGTTTTTCATATATTATAAATTTTAGTGTTAATTATATGTTAATTAACCTATTATCAGAAATAATATAATCTATTCGAAATGATAATATAAGTAATTATTATGAACGACAAAATTATATACCTAATAATAATATATCACAAATAATAACATAATAAGAAACGTGATAGACTACTCTAACCTTCCCCTCTTGTGAATCAAATTTTTATGTGACAGGGGGAATATGAGACGTGAATTATCAATGGCCGGCCTTAGGCGAGGTTAGGGTTGGCAGCTGCTAGGAATTTCTTATCACAAATGTAAACACTTGATGACGTATATGGTATTAAAGACTCTTTCGCTCCAAGATATATGGGATGATTAATTTTTTGCATAGTATATAATTCTTTTAGGACTACTTTGAACAAATAAACTAAAATCATTTTATTTTATTTAATTGAATTTGTTATTGTTTTTCTATTAATTTTCCTTTTTTATGAATGCTTTCTATCAACTGCTATTCTCTAAATTATTATTCACATTCACATCACTTCTGTATTCCATTTACTTCGTATTTAAGATTATCAAATTTTTGTCACCACACTTAACGTTTTCGATAAACCAAAGATACAGAAAGTTTTAACCAAAGAGAGAAATTCATGTTTTATCGAATGAAAATTCATGTTTAATTAACTAAAATAACAGATACTACACGCTTTTAAATTCAAGGGTGTTATTTGCAATGAAAGAGATCTAACTTAGAAGCTGAATTCGTGTAGTCCGCCTTCCTCCTGGAAGATATCAGTCATAAATTTAAAACTGAAACTTCGATCGGTCACTAGTAATTTGTGATATTATAGATCTGACAATACATAGTCATTACAGTTTTATAACTTATCCTACTCCTATTTAACTGTAGACGTTTTTTGTTTAATGGTATTAAATTAAAAAGATCATCTTATATATAAAATTCTTGTGTCACAATGTTAGTTACCATACTCCTCCGAAACGACTTGACCAATTTTTATGAAATTTTGTATGCGTATTCAGTAGGTCTGAGAATTGGCTACTATCTATTTTTCATACCCATAAGTGATAAGGGTTGTCCACCCCTAACATTTTTTTTTTTGACCAAATTTTTTTTTTAATTATTTTTACAATGTGGCATTAAAAAATACACACAGCCCTAAATTTTCACCCTTCTATAACCAACCCCTATTTTTTTATAGTCATTTTAGTAATACATTGAGCGTCAAGCGTTACGATCGTATCGCTGTTGGACTTTTGGCTGGGGCCGAGGAGGTCCCCAGGTACCCCCCGCTCCCGCGAGCTAAAAGGTTGTTCTGGGCCATGGGGCCCGCCTGCCGAGAGTTATTTCAAGGCGTATGGGACCGCTCCGGCCCCGAACAATTCGCCAATACAATTTGCCGTTTTTTTTATTTTATTCGGGGTGCAAGGAGAAGAAGAAGAGGTCTAAACTCCAACTAGCCAAGAGCAAAACTGAAGGATGAGATGAAAGGGACAGGAGAAGTATGAAGGGATTGACGTGGCGGTCATAAACGGACATCCCCAGGGGTCTACTACTTCAGGTAGCGGGCTATTACCCTGGGGCCGGGCGGTACGTACGTACAGCTCTCAAAATTATTGTTAATGGCCAAAATTAAATAATTTATTTATTTTGCAATTTATGTATCATTCTCATCATATAAAAGTTTATAAATTAGGAAAAAATGCTTCGGCCCCATACAAAAATACATCATCTTTTCCATGGCAGTCAACGTGTTAATCATTTTTCATCCCGCTCGATAACTGATCAATTATTACTTGGTAAGTTATCCCCGCCAGTTGAACCTATCATTTAATTGAAACATTTACATGGTAACATTCTATCAATGTCATTTTGTCACCCGTCATGACTAATTGTATACAATTCGTATATGCTTATAACGAAGTTTATCATTTAAAATGAATAAAACTATAAATAGTGAAGTGCAGAATTTACTATACACTATGATGAGTAAGTTTGAAGAAAAACAAAAGGAGCAGCAAGATCTTTTAGACAAAAAACAGCAATGTGTACTTGTGATGACGAGCTTTATAGGTCAGTTTACCAGAAGAGTTTTGATACAAATACATCGTCATGACATTACAGCACATGTGTTCAGTCTTTAATGAGTTTCATTACTAAATTACATGTATTCGGTCCCACACGTTGCTGGCAGTATTCGGTTGAGTGGCAAAAGCGAGGAATACCTCATGCACACATTTTGCTTTGGTTAATTGACAAAATCCGTCCTGGAGAAATCGATAATATAATTTCTGCGGAAATTCCAGATCCGTCTAATGACCGATTGCTGTTTGATATTGTTACAGCAATCTTGATTCATGGCCCATGCGGTACTCTTAATCGTTCATGGCCTTGCATGGCAGATGGAAAATGTACTAAAAATTTCCCTAAAGATTTCACTAACGATACGATCACAAATGTCGACGGATATCAGCAACACAGACATTGACATTGACAATCGTTGGGTGGTGCCATATTCGTCTCTGCTGAGCAAGATATACAATGCTCATATTAATGCTGAGTTCTGCAGTTCTGCGAAGAGCATCAAATACATTTGTAAGTAGGTCCATAAAGGGATGCTCCTCCCGTGAATAAAAACGATGAAATAATGCTCTACCAAATTGGTCGGTCATAAATTTCAATGAAGCTGCTTGGCATATCTTTGTTTTTCCAATTCATGAACTGGATCCAGCAGTTGTTCAGTTAGCCGTCCATCTTGAAAACGGTCAGTGAACGATACAGCGAACGATACAGCGATTGATAGTGCAATAAATCCACCAAAAACTACACTCACTGAATTTGTTTAATATTGTAATCGTGCGGATGATTTTGGTGCCTTTGCACCAATATTACTCTATTCACAAGTACCACGCTATTTCACGTGGGCTCATATAAAAAAATGGATACCCCGCAAGCAAGGCTCACCGCAAGCTGCATTGATAAATGTTTCAATTTATTCAAATCAAACGCCTTGGGGCGAGTATTTACAGTCAATATAAGGCTGACTGAGTGCTTTTATCTTCGACTGTTTTTGGTTAATGTTACTGGCCTATTATCATTTCTAGATATGCGTAAAGTGAATGGGTAACAGTATCCAACATATAAAGATGCATGCCTAGACTCAACTTGCTGGAAGACGTCAGCCAGTGGGAATGTATGTTTGCTGAAGCAGCATTGAACTGTACAGCAATACAAGTTCGTCTACTATTCGCTAGAGTGTTGACTATATGTTTCTCAGCCCGAGCAGAGATATTGTGGGATAATCACAAAGATTCAATGACTGGTGATATATTGGGTCAGCATCGTACACGGTGCAACGATCTAGCGATAACATTCAGCGACGCTATGTACATTGAAGCATTGATTCCTATTGAGGATCTTTGCATTATCATTGCCAACTTACTTTTCAGTCATTTCGGCATGAATTCGCCAAATCGAAATGCATCTGATTTAATGAACGCTGAAGTGAATTGTGAAATGCAGTACAACAGTGAAAATGGCGGCGATTGTTCCTCGCAATATCACACTAATGAATGAGGAACAAAGAATCATTCACGACCGCATTATGCTCGCAGTTTTCAGCTGGACAAGATAGGTTCTTCTTTTTGGATGCACCAGGTGGAACTGGCAAAACTTTCCTTATTTCGCTAATTCTCGCCGAATTCCGATCAAATAATAGCATGGCATTGGCCGTTGCATCATCGGGCATGGCGGCAATTTTATTGGATGGAGGCAGAACAGCTCATTCAAAATTATGAATTACATTTACATATTGACATTATTTATTAAGATATATATAATTTTAAGGAATAAATTATAATAAATTAAAAAAATTAATGTTTGGTGTTTTGTTATTTTTATATTCCCTCATCGTTCACAGCGCTCCGATAAATCAGATCCTTATATACTTGCAATAAGTTAGTGATTTCTGTTCTCCACTAGAAATTTCCTAGAAATAATTTATATGACAAAACAACGTTTGCCGGGTCAGCTAGTAATGATAAAAAATTAAAGAATATGTAAATACGTATGATGATAATTATTGTAAATACGTATGAATTTACAAAATTCTTTAAATTACTGATCTATTAAACATTAGGATCGTTCTTCAACTTGGCTCATGAACTGAGAACCCCGAAGGAATTTCAGCCATCTGAAGATTCCCTCTCCGGCAATGGAAAATAAAATGAATGGCGTCCTATCGACACGGCTATGGGGAACACAAAAACGGAGATATCCCTGCTTCTATATATAGCAGTAATATCGACGCATGAGATGCTATATATATAAGTATATCCTATATATTATGTTATAGTATATAACATATATATTTATTCTTTTTGTGAGGCTAACCACATTTTATAATTTTATATATTTCATTCTGAAGAGATTATAGGGATAAACTCTCGGTGGACGCGTACTATGCATGTTACGCGGGAGTTCCCAAGTTACGACTTCCGTCCATGTCCAATATTTTCTCTTCGAAAATAAAAACTAAAAACATATTTTAAAATAATTATAGAAATAAAATGATTAAATATAATATACATATAATTGAATCGATATAAATCATTATAATCTGGACAAATATAATGTATCATATAGTTATATTGTAAGGTGGGAAAAAAAATTGTCGTCGTAATGTATTTATTTCTTTTAGAATAATTGAGCTGGTTAGGTATATGTTAATAAAAAGTACCTTACATTACATAGAATAATTAATAAGTAATAATAGGGCTGCTGTCTGAATTTACAGATCGGCAAGCTGGTTCTTATACTGGTATATGTATATTTCCTTAATCATTCTTCCTGATTCTTTTAAGGGTGGCCAACCCATCCACCATTAAGACTCCTCTGATCATCATCTTTCCTTATCAGTCATCGTATGGTGATTATATTGGCGACGAAGCAAATACGCAACGGCTCGTGTTGGTTTCAATTCAAACGAAATTGAAAGAATAAAAATATTAAAAATAGACGAAATGTCATTAGACCAGCAGAATTTTTTAACGATCGTAATACGTTTCGTACTATGAAATAATCACTAAGTGATCAATTATTCAATCAAAACAGTAGAATATTTTTACATTGCTAATCGTTAGATAGAAAAGGGTGTTTTTTCTTCAGTTAAATACATCTTTTTTGGATGAGGCATGCCGATCCTTCAGAAAGACTTACATTTTATAATAATCTTTAGTCATAAATAATTATACTTTATTACATCAGTGTGAACAAAGAATTTTTACTTAACTGTGCACTTAAAAATTTGCGAGCTACAGTCAAAATGCCATATTTAGGTACTGAGGATATTGTAAAAAGTTTTATTATAATGTTTAACCTGCTATAAAAAATGCGTACAAACTGTACGTACGTCTTCAAAGACTATATTAGCAACTACAAGACAAGATGTCCAGGTTGAGCGAAAAACCGAAAGACCTTAACCATCTCCCCAGAGCAGCCCAGTTCCAAGAGAGTATTGACTTCGGCGACTTGGGTTACAAGTCACGTCTTGGCCTCTGATGAACTCCACAGCTGGTCTCTTCCAGCACAGCCGGGGACTGGAATCTTCATGTTCGTATCTTCTGGTCGATGCAAGTCCTTATTGTTATTACACTCTTACATCAAGAGAAACGGTGAATATTATAATCTCCTTATAGTTATAACTACATAAAATGCAAACATTCACGATAATACCTATCACAATTTTCAAAAAGTATCCTATAATATGTGTAATTTATTTTTTAATCAAGGAAAAATTGTTTTGGTGTTTTTCTCTTTTCTGATCTTCGCTTGCTAGGAAAATAGGTATTTTGCTGCCTTAATATAGCCGGGAAAGCCCACACACGGCCGACCCCACGCTCCCACCTACGCCTTATGAGTAGAAGAGCCATATTTCATATCTCAGAATTATAAATCTTTAACATCAACGCAGGTTTTTTGAGGAAAAACTCTTTTATAAATTAATCTTTATTAATGTTTTTATGTGATTCAATTATTACATTATAGATATTAAAATTCCATGACCCATTGGCTAAGTATATATTTTTCTATATGTCTGTTATATTTTTACAGAACGACATCCCTAAGTTCATGACCAAGGAAGTAAGTTCCATTATGAGTGGAAGGAAGCCGTTCCCTCTGCCCACTTCTCCCTTGGAAGAAAAGGTCATGCACCAGGATAGATCGGTGAAGAATACAGCGATTCATTATATGAGGTAAAGGAAAGCGGGGTAAGCTGCACGCACAGCAAATTTTATAGGTTAAAATCTTATAACAGCAGTGGGTTTTTAAATTAAATAGACTTAAGGAATATGCAACTAAACATTACACTGTTTGTCAACATGGCTAGGGAATGAACATCCCTAAAAAGATAATTGTAAAAACTTTCTAAAGTGTATTTATTTTTATTTAATTATAATTTTCTATTTAAACTGTTATCTTTTAACTCTACTGTATGATATTCACAGCAACTAGTCGGCAGATAACAGTGGATAATGAGATACAAAATTTTTTGTAGATTCGTACTGTGATATTACATTTCAGTCGAGAGAATGGTAATATTGATTGCTGAACATATTCACATGGTTTCACCCGGAGAATTTCATTTTTTAAATCTATAAAATCTATAAAGTGAGACTTTTATTGACTTAAACGGTCGATTTCGTAAAAACCAATGTAAAGTGAGATCAAACTGATTTTATTGGCAATAAAGAATATACCCAGAGATTGGCTGAAGTTATGCAATTTTAATATGGACAGGTGTTTGCACCTGGTATCAAAGAACCACTGAGCGAAATTTCGAGAATTTAGGACAAACAGTATGGAATTCTATATAGAACAAACAAGCAAACAGAATTTCATCTTTATTTATATAAATTAAAGTAATGGTTATTAATTACTAGCTGTATATACCGGTTTCACCCGGAGAATTTCATTTTTTAAATCCATAAAATCTATAAAGTGAAACTTTTATCGACTCAAACGATCGATTTCGTAAAAAACAATTTAAAGCGAGAGCTAACCGATTTTTATAGCAATAAGGAATATACCCAGAGATTGGCTGAAGTTATGCAATTTTAATATGGAGAGTTGTTCGCAACTGTATAAAAGAACCACTGAGCGAAATTTGGAGAATTTAGGACAAACAGTATGGATTTCTATGGAGAACAACCAAACAAACCAACATAATTTCATCTTTATTTATATAGATTTCCCATATTTAGCTACACATTATGGGAGGAACTCTAGGTAGAAACGCATATATTTAGCTCTAGTTAAACATCCGATCTTTTCCAATTGCTGATTCTATTTGCACCTACTTAGTAATTTGTTAGTTATGATATTATTTAGCCGCAAAACTTTATTTTGTATATATACATTCGAATTATAATGGTATGGTCTTGAACGAAGAAAAACATATTAAAATAGCATTAACAATTTTCTTTGTCCTATATGTTGTAGAATAGTTGTCTCAGCAGTTTATCAATCCTTAAAAGTTGTTACTTAACTTGCAGAAAATGTACGGGATGTTAAATATAAAATAAATTCAGCCATAAAGTCTCTGTTCTTGGAGAAGTAAAATTTACGCTCCCTTCTGCTTTATTTCGCTAACCCTCACTGATATAATTTTTATAGGCAGCAGCTTCCTAACGTCAACTTTTTATTTGCAGGTTTTACTTTCGCCATAAAATATAATTTATCTCGAAAATAAATCTGAAAAACAAATGAAGATTTATAATATATGTAGAGATAAACCTATACCCAGGAAATAACAGGTTGACATATAAAGAGATGGCCTACACCTCATATGATTTTAAAACTTAACATAGACCATCGGTCAGATACACCCTACTTCACGATATTGCTGACTGGGCAACTTGATGGAGAATGATAAAATAAGTGTTTATGTAGACTTCACACTTAATCATGGACCATCGAATCTCAACAACTTAGAAAGTCCGGAATCTGAAGATATAAGATCCTAGGACTTCATCTGGACAAGAGATTGACTTGAAATACCCATATTTGGTTAAAAAGAAAAGAATTTAATAGACGTCTAGATATAATAGAATAGATACGGTCGATCTCGGTTAGGTGGCAGATATTAACCCTTTACACACGAACGGCGCCTCTCAGGCGCCATCCTATTCATTACTGCAACTCGAATGGTGCCCGCGAGGCGTCATTAACTATTTATGACTATTCAACATACGCCATTAAATTTTTTAAATAATTTTAAAACTGTTTAAAGCTATTGTAGAGACCCAGGTTCGAATCCCGGCCATGGCCAATGTTTTATTTTCAGATAGAATGATTTAAAAATTACCATAGACCTAAAACTACCATAGAAAAACATTAAATTTTATTGATAAATAATCATCAATTACAGTCTATCAATTAGGATCCCACTCTTGGAAAATTAATGTTAATAGTTCTGTATTATATCTAATCCCCTTTCGGATATCAAATAAATGAATAATTACCCATTTCATTCAAAAGTAAAGAATAAGTAGGTGAAATTTTTTTGAACAATGTATACCAATATAATATATAATAGGATATTACGGAGAATTGACTTGTTCCCCCTCAATTTTTGAAGAAACGCGTGTTTTTCTATTAAAATGGCATAAAAAAAAAAAAAAAAAAAAATCAAAGACGCATGATCAATAAATCAACCGTTTTACGGATCAAAAAAGAATTGCGAAGTGCGTTCACGACGGAATATACACTTCTCTAATTCGTTGCTCAATATGTAGAGTTAGTGGATAGACCTTTATACAGACAGATTTAACAAAATAAATATTAAAGCAGAATTAGATATTTGGAAATTGCTTCAGATTTTACTTTACTGTAGAAAATTATAAAAAATAAAATTTGATTTTTTTGTAAGTATGTGTTCTTCAATGTCTACATAGCTAAAACCTTAATACTTAATATAACCTGATTAACCAAATACATATTACCCAAATTTCATTACAATCCCTTACTTGGTTCTAAAATTTTATTGTATAATATTACAATAAAATTTTATGTCGTGGAAAAGTTGTGTCGTGTTGCTGGTAGGTAACGTCCGAAACTGTGCCGAGTGCGAAGAGTTAAAAATTATCTTTAACCTACAAATTAACTTTTTATAAAGATATATTGAAACCATCGATTTCCCTTAAAGTTATTAATTTTGAAGAAAATTATCAACTTCTCTATTAAACTACTATCAATGCCTGAGAATAGATTGCCACGTAAATGTTTTGTTCGGCTCCATCATTTAGACACAATGAAGAGTGTCACAAGTTTTAACTGGGTTTCACAAATCAGAAAAATAATCGCAAATAATTATATCGAAGACTTGTTTTTCAAAGAGCTAAAACCAACTTGGCTACTAAATAATAAGGATTTAATAATCGAAAAAGTAAAGAACCATCTCTATTCTTTAGATATTGATAGGGCACTCAACTCAAAATTCAACTCATTTTATAGAACTACTTGTAGCTTCACTAGTCCCCAACCACAGGAATATTTGACTTATAACGTAAATATAAATAAATTGAAATTAGTCAGCCAGTTAATAATCTTGGATACGGAGAAATTGAAAAATTTTCATAACCATACAACTGTAATTATAAAAACAAATGAAATATGCAGGAGTTGTCAAAAACTTATCAGTCACAATTTAGAACATTTACTACTATACTGTCCCTCATTAACTACCGACAGATCCAAATACCTATTCCCCTAATATAGTTCAAAACAACAAGCAAGTATCACTGGAGAATATTTTAAGTATTGACAGCATAGGCAAATTAAATAACATATTCTTTTTTCTGTTAAAAGCGTCTAAAACATACAATATTGAATAACAAGTTAATATTTAGTACTCGCTAACTTTCTATAATTCTTGAGGTGAAAATATTTATTTTATAACTATTAAAGTTTACTTTCTTTTGTCTTTAGTATAATGATAAAGTTACAACATAGTGCAAATAATAAAAAAAAATAATAATAAAAAAAAACATAATTAAAAATTATTTACTATTATTATTGCAGGCGAACTTTAAAAAAAAAAAAACACAAGAATGTAAATATTGTTGGGTACATGTACATGCTTATAATAATGCTTAGATAATAAGAAAGGATATTGTAAGTGCATTATTATTATTATTATTATGTTTAGGAAATGAAGCTAAAGAAAATCTTTCCCTATTGTTTTTCCAATTATTTTCATACTTATCTGTTATTTTCATTATTTACCGATGTTGTAAAAATGTAAATTAATACCTCAAATAATGTTAATTGATGTATGTAAGCATATGTAAATTTATATTCGTTTAGTTTATATATACCATACTACTTAATACCACTAACAATGAATGGGCCAGACTACATGGCTAAAGCGATGTATGTATTAGCCAATAAACTATCTAATCTAATCTACTGAAACCATTTTCGACATATGTGATAGAACTGTGTGGTTTTGTCAACGAATCAAACATTTAGTGCATTATGTTTTGCTGACAATTTTGACGTTTTTTATGTCAGCAGCTTAAACATACGGACTTAAACATCACTAAAATTGCAGAAACTGCTATTGCAAATGTACTCCCTTCCACCGAAGAGTGACTAACAACATAAATTCAATGATGCAATAGCCGATATAGCCGACGATTACCCAGGCGTTGGCAAGAGACCTACTAAATTTTAATTATATAATTCCGATTATTGAAAGCTGCAGAAGAAGCAGCCATGACAATTCGCTTATTTCAAAGAACTTTGCTGATTGTAAATTTTACTTTGACGTCAATGAACTTTTTAGTTTATAAAATGATGATATCGTTTTTTTCTGATTAGCAGTTAAAGAGACTAGTATAAAAAAAAAAACTTGGATTAAATATTTTCCTCTTTCCTCAACTGCGAATATTACTTAACTTGAATGTAAATATATCAATTAATTAAATATCCATTATTTCGCAAATTGGAACGCGTAGAAGTAAATGCACTTGTTAAAGCGTTACTATTACAAGATAAAATGTAACATTATCCGTTAAAAATTTTATACTTAATACTTTTGAATCTAAGACTTAAGAAATGATGTGATGATTTGTTATTGAGTTCTAAAACCTTTTGCGTGTTTTATAGTGAGGCCTTTTAATTGTTGATGCATCTGAAGTTGGCGAACAAGGTCAGTTAGGAAAATATTCATCAACTGATTTTCAGCTGTTTCGTGACAAAGTATTTTTTTTTTCGCTCTCATTATTTATGAAAGTCCTAGTGAAGATTGATTTTCGATTTCCCTTGAGAGGGCACTTATCCAGTTAGTTGGCCTTCCTTTAAAGGGCCAATCATCCTGATTCACAAATGAAAATATCATATCAGAAAGAGTGGTTATCACAGTATAGAGATATCGGCCCATGTTTGTATTATAATGCCTGTAATAAGAAAATTAGAAAGTATATAGTTATAGATTAATTGGTGACCTAATTATGATATTCGGGCGTAATAATCTAGAAATTTATCACCCTAAAACCCCTAATACTACTACTAATTATGATATTATGTGAAAATAAGTAGGTAAACAATTTTATATATTTATATGTAGGGATTTTTTTTTTCGATTGGGTTTGTTATATTGATGGGTTTATTATATTGATAGTTATAGATAACAAGCGACGCGACATTTAAGTTTGACACAGCCGAACCCAATTTTAGACAAAATGAATTTATCACATTATTTTATTATTTATTCGGATTTTTACCCCGGATTGAATGGAACTTATCTGTTTTGGAAGAGCGCCAACTGAGAGCGGGTAAATCACGACAATTTCGACATCACCTAATCAATTTCTTTGATCATCATGAAATACCATTTGATTCACGTTATGCCGACGCCTTTGGTTCAGTTTGTTTGGGTCTAATGCCGTTAAACTGCCAGGGTTACCACCCCCACTCAACGTTCAACTCAGTTTTTCGTATATTTCTTTTATTCTGATTTTTGATATTAGATATCAAATTTCTGAATTGTATTGTGTTATATCAAAAAATTAAAGTGAACTATCATTGTTTTATTATTGTATCCGAGGATTGCGTTATTATTTTATTTCGGGTTTTCATCAAAAGGTATGTATATTGATTTTCGAAGTAAATAATGGAAATCATTGATAAAAGATGATTAATCGTGACCGCCCTATTACAATATTTCAAATCAGTGGTTCGGATTTTGTGATTAGCTAGGATTTGGCCAGTCTGGCGTACCTCGCATCTTAACTTATTTTTTTATAGATTTCAGTTTGCTCAGTTGACTCTCATCCACAGAGATGGCCAAGCATCTTTGAGTTCTTTCACGAAGGAATCTCTTAGCTCTAATAGGTTTAAAATAGCTTAGCCTCGTCCAGGGAGCGCGACTGCTTCTTGGTCGGTCAATTCGTTTCCAATGATGCCCCCGTGGTTTTGGACCAATATAAAAGTTACTGTTTTACCGATTTATTTTGGAGTAGTAAGATACAATTACAACGCACATACTCTGGCGGGCTTCTTCATTTTTCAATAACAATTTATCATGTAATAACATTTCTAATTCCAAGGAACATGTATAATTGGCAATATTTTTGAATGAATCTACGCCCAACTCGTTTGATGAATCAATCTTGGGTGCGCCCAACTTTTGCATCTTCATTGTCTAGAATCTAAATGTGTTTCGGCCAATTATTTCCTACCGTTGCAGTGGTAACTAGCAAACACCATGAGTACATTACACATAATTACTTAAAGAAGGGTCAAACGATTCCTAAGGGTTAATTTCAGGATCGCTTCATATCCATTTGTGTTCCTTCTTCAATTGGATTTCCGCACTAAGCAAATATTAAGTAAAAGTTTCCACTCGTATCAGACGAGTATCGATTTTGATGATTTTAAGATTGGAAGAGTTTATCCCATTGCTTATACCTTATAAAAGAGGAGCAATACCACCTGATCCACAAAACAAAACGGAAAAAGCTGCGTAAACCACATATTTTTTGTTGTTTGAGGCTTCCATGATCTGAATCCATTATCCGCATTTCTTCTTCAGGGTTTGACAATGTAACAGGTTTTTTCACTACCAAGAATGAGGGATCATTCTTGTATTGGCCCTGAAGAAGCCCACAGCAAGATAGGTGAAAGCTTGGTAGTGAAAAAACCTGTTACATGGTCAAACCCTGAAGAAGAAATGCGGATAACATACGTACGAGGTGTGGCTATTAAATATATTTTATATATATATATATATATATATATATATATATATATATATATATATTTATATGTATATTTTTGTCTATTTCAATCAATTCAGTTTAACTTGTAGTTAAATAGGGTCAAGGAGTCACCAACAACTCGTAATAACATTTTCGTAAAATATAAGTATAAGTAGCAGTTTTACAAAAGAACAGTTTTTTGTGTTGAAGAAAATGTTGATTAGGCTGTGGTTTGATTTCGATGATTTTTATTTTCAATGTTGTTAAAAATCTCCAAAATTGTGATGAAGGGTTCCTTGAAACTCAGTTAAAAAAATAAAATATACGTTTAACTGGAAAAATAAAAGTATCAACATTCCAAGTTTGTAATTTGTAATTGGCCTTTAAGCAATGGTAATCTCAGCAATGCAGATGAATCATGTGTATCATGATCAGTTGATAAATTGTTTTCAATGTGTGAAATATGGATATGTGCGTATGCAAACTCTTGATCTCGCGGCCGGAGCTTTCAATGTCACAGTGTTCCGTATTCTTAAAAGCCTGACCTACGGAAATAAAAAAACCAAGGTCCAACCCACAATTCGACAAGGGCCCAAGCCCTTCGATAACACCAGCGAGTTGATATGTGTAATATCTGTCTTTGAAATCCGAAATATGACAAGTTCTTGAAAAATATATCACGAGAGACGAATAGTGTAAAAAGAATATAAAAACTTAGCTATGATATGTGCTCATGAAGCACCGTAACCTGACCTTTGGCAAGATCATGTTGGAAAACAGGTGATGCTTTGTGTTCAGAGGAACTTCGAAGATTTTTGCTTATTAATCTCGGTCTCTATGGTGGTGTTGTAGAATCAAACCTTTAATTTGAACAGTCAAACATATTTTATGCGGTATTGTCTAATTACCTCTTTTTATTAAAAAGAAACCAATCCATTTCGTAAAATGATATTGCACTTTCATATAATTTTTGTTTGATCAAGGAAAAATAATTGGAATTGGAAGGATAAACGTTTTCTCACTGACCATGAAGCAGTACTTTCATGCACAAAACTGAATGAATTCAAGAGGCTCCATGGGTAGTGTAGATAATTATTTTTTATTAATCCAAAAAATAATGACTTAATGATCATTCCAGTAACTACCAAAATATAATTATATATGACTGTATAATTAATTTTTTATGATACTTTTAAAATATAACAAACATATAAACTTTGTAAACTAAAAAAGTCGCTATACAGCGAAGCCTTGACACTACACATCTTTAAAACATTTTAAAGAGACCTATATTCACTTAGTGAAAGTGAGTTTTTTTCGAAAGGGATCCTATTTACTTGTGCTTTGCTCAGACCCTTTTCAAAGTTTGAAAAAACAAACAAAAAAACCGAGGTCTGACAGGTTCTAGGTCCAATATACTTCTACCTCTCCAACTCTCTCTTTTTTCAAAATTAAATTACTTTTATTTTATTTATTTTGAAATTTTAACATTGTTGGTTTTTGAACTGACACAGCTTAAGTAAATAGATGGTGTGTGTTCAAGTTAATAAATATTTCTTAGGAATTACCAGCAATTTTAGGATCAACTCGAAAAGAATTACCTTGATATTTACTAAAAGAAATACGACATAAACAGTTTTAAATCAAGAAGAATAATGAAGGTAAGAATACAAATTTCACAGAATTTCACCAAGTAAGGATTTTATCATTATATTTGGATTCTCATTAATGTTCGAATGACAACACGAAATTCATAAATTATTATTTAATATTCATTGAAAGATTCTTGGCCAACATTTGAATAAGGCTGAGTAATATTTAATTTATTTTAAAGAAAAAACTTCACATCTAAATCTTTTTAGCCTAAAATTCTGTTTTTTAGAAATTAAATTAGAATCACTAATATGTGAAATATTTAGAATAGTGAGTAATTAGAAAATAATTATTCAAGTTTAAAATATGATTATTCAATATGATAATTATTACTATCAATATTCAATTATGATAATTATTCAAAGAAAAATATTTTTATAAACATACGTTCTTACTTTGTTTTATGTTATTTTTTTACTCATCTTTTGAGGGAATCGTTGAAGAATTAGAAAAAAAAAATTAAAGTGATTTGTTGTCTTCAGTCTCTACCAAAAAAAAAAAATGTAATTCATCGAGTTCACATATTTTGATATCATGGAAATTTGACAGGATTTTGTTATTATATTAAAAATACGTAATGCCTAATAATATCAGGCGCTCAATATAATTGTTTTAACAACCTAAATTATCTTGGTGAAAATTTAGTGTTCTGGTCAGGATGTATGAAAAAACATAAGAGCAATGTTTTTTGGAATTGACGTTGAAAAACTACATCTAATATTATTAATTGTAATATTATTTTTAATTGTGATAATGCAATATTATTATTATTATGTTTGATTGTTAATAAATAATAACGTCTGAAATTATTATAGCCTAAAGATAGGGGGAATCCCTAATTGGGCTAATTGAAGAAATAAATGAATGATTTTAATGGACGTGCTAATGTCAAAAATCAAAAATATTACTCTTAAGTATTTTTATTTCATTTTCTTTCAGAAATTAATCGTAAATCGTTGAAAATAGACTGTTCCTTCGTTAGTACATCTTGATAAGCATTTTTTGTCTCTACTTATGTGGAAAAAACTCTATGAAGCATTATTTTTTTATCTGTTTTTTTTTGTTAGCTCAGATGCAAGCCAAAAAAGGAATTGTCATTCAATAAAATAAACCTAATTACATATGTTACCGAACTAAGATTTTGAAAATGATTTTAATTTTTTCATAATTCTTCCTATTTCATTTTCATTTTTACTTTCACTTACCTATATATGAAATATATAGTAAGGAAAGTATTGCGATCGTGAAAAATTTCGACTTCCGGTTTTCAACGGAAATACACGTTTTGTGGTCCCCTGAGTCCAATTAACCAAGTCCCACGAAATGGTCTGTGTGTGTGTATGTGAACAGACTAGCTCAAAAACTATAAACGGCACAGACCTGAAATTGGGTATTTGGTGTATGTATATGCCCGCGATGTGACAGCAAGAATTTCATCAAAATTGGTCAAACGGAGGGGGTACTTTATTTGAAGAATTTTGTCTAATTTTTAGGTTTTTTCGATTTTCTCAAAAACGGCTCTAACGATTTTGATTAAACTCGGTATTTGGTGTATGTATATGCCCGCGACGCGACAGTAAAAATTTCATCAAAATTGATCAATTGGAGGGGGCACTTTACTTGATAAATTTTGTCTCACTTTCACGTGTTTTTTTTTTATTTACTCAAAAACGGCTTTAATGATTTTGATGAAACTGGGAATTTGATGTATGTATATGCCCGCGATGCGACAGCCGAAATTTCATCAAAATTGGGGCAACTGAGAGGGTACTTTTTTTAATAAACTCTTTCTTATGTTCACGTGTTTTTTTTATTTACTCAACAACGGCTGTAATGATTTTGATCAGACTGGATATTTGGTGAATGTATATGCTCACGATGTGACAGCCAAAATTTCATCGAAATTGGTCAAACGCAGGGGACTCTTTATTTCATAACTTTTTTCCAATTTTTACATTTTTTTCGAATATCTCAAAAACGGCTTTAATGATTTTGATTAAATTAATCAGTTTTAATCAAAATCAAGTCATCGTTTTTATATTATTTATAGAAATTGCAATTAAAAAAACATGTCAATTTGTAATCTAAGTAAGTTGGTAAGTAAAAGTTGTGTGTTGCGCGCATCGCACCAGATTTTTTTGGTTATTAGTTAGTGTACATAAAATTAATGGTTCCTCAGAACACTAATAACAATTTTCTTGAGTGTGGCAGCAGTATTATTTCTTTTAATAATTTTGTTTTCTTAATTACATAGCTGATCCAGCAATTCTTAAAAAATACGAATGAACAACTTTTGCAAATGTAATGCTGATTAGTTGTATAATAAATTAATTAATTCTATATCAAAACCTTATATAAAGTTTTATATCAAGAGTTGCCGGTTTAATCATATTTTGAAGTCGATACTTAGAGATATGGCTAAGATAGGAGAGCGGCGATATCGGAAGGAGGGGGGGTGGGGTTATCGGGCGTTGGGAACAATGTGAACTTGGCAACCTGTCAAAGCCACTCGCTCTCCTCAAGTCCTAACTAGTTCGACACTTGCTCACCGGCTTCGAGTCCTGTCAACGGCTGTATAAGAGCAAAAAATGTTAGTTTAATACGAGTCTTTTACTGTAACATCGGGACTGCAGTTAGCGGTCGAAGATTCTAGCTCTCTTTCTGGACCTGGCAATCTTTAAAGCATTGATCAGAAGTTTAGCAACATGGAGTATGTAACCTAAACGTAAATGAGTTTAAAAAAAAAATTAGCAGACAGTTTAGATAATATAAGAAAACAAATAGAAGTGAATTTAATGCTAAAGGTGAATTTTGTTTTATTTTTATTCACACCAACAGCAAATTAAACAATCAACGAAGCTTTGTCATGTATGACTAAATTTGGGTTTTGATAATATTACCCAATAGAAATTGAAGGGTCAAGTGGGTGAGATTGATGACAGATATTTTTAAATCTTCAGAAAATTTAGGTTTCACCACCTCTAATCACTAAAATATAGGGTTTATAGGCAACTCTCAATTTACTCAAAACCTATTACTGAATGAATGAAAGAAAATAACTTTACATCTTTATACTTAGGAACTATTTATTAGATTCTTATCATAATAATGTTTTTTGGTCCTGAGTCCTAAGTCTAGTCAGTTTTTAAGATAATTTATAGAATTAGTATAATGTGAAATTTCCGTTTGCTAGAGAACTACCTCTCCTCTACTAACTCTCGGAATACTACCCTCAAAAATATACTAAAGAGCCAGGCAGACCAATTTGTTTAAGGTAAACGACAAGAAGAGGTTTCTGATTCGATGAACATAACTAACTTTTTTTCAACTATAACATGAATTCATAGCTGCCCGAATTTCGGATGTGACAACAAAGAAAAAAAAATCTTTGTTTATTTATTTATTTGTTGTAACTTTCATATTATAAAATTATTTTCCTAGGTTTAAAATGTAAATAGTCCCGAACCTATGCTATGTAGAATGGTATTATCCTGTATTGAGTATATATCGGGGCACCCCCAAACTAATCAAGTAATGGGGTCACTATAAGCCTTAGTGATCAAGCTAATTCTATCCACCACTAATTTGTGGCCCTCACTAATGTATTCCGCGCTGTTACATATGCAGGCCGTTACCAACTACGGAACTCAAACAGTGTTAACAATTGGTAGCATAGTGGTTAATAACACGTTGTAAATTTAAAGGTTGCAATTATTAAAAATGATTCCATTTTTTAAATAATCAACAATATACTAAAGAATCCCATTTGTCAGAGAGAATTAACACATCTATTGCGTTCCTCAAAAAAAGTAAGCTAAGAAAAAACTGAAAGTTACAATCCTCCATGGATAAACCGCCAAAAACAATATTAAACCTATCACGATTACCGAACAACGGAACCTCAACTTCAGAACATAAAACTAAACTTTCCTGCCTTCTTCATAATTTTCCGGAACCATTTTTAATACATACAGATGGTTGAAAATCTGTAGAATCTATAGCATCTTCATTTCCAACCCGTGATTCTATTCAAAAAATAAAATTACATAAGTTATGCAGCATATATAAAGCTGAACTTCACGCAATAGCCTCAGCTCTCCACTTCTCTATGTAAATAATTTTCCCAACAATAATAATAATAACGGATTCATTGAATTCTTTAAAAGGTATGCAAAATATTTATCCGAGGAATTCAATCTTTATAAAAACCCATGCTTATTTAAATATGCTTGAAAACCCAGGAAAGTCGATTTATTTTATCTTGGTACCGGGACGCATATGAATCGTGGCTATCAGTTCGCGGACATAGCGGCCCTACACCTACCCTCCCAGGCCGGGGTGCTGGATATATAGGCCTTCCCCTCAAAAAAGAAATTGCTCTTGGTTGGTTGTCTGTGTGGCATGTGAGCCCGCCTAGTAAATTGAAAGGAAACAGTTAAACCATGGTTCACTTCAAGCCGTCATATTCGTAGTGAGGAAATTGTTTTGACCAGGCTGAGGACACGCCACACATAGGTACCTATCCCGTTCGCATATTAATACCAAAGAGCCATTACCTAAATTTCATCACTGCCGCAACACAATCATAGACAAGCTCATGTTTAAACAGTATCCTTTAAGTAAAATAAAATAAAATAAACTACAGTAACAATTGGTTGGATAAGGAACATTGATGTAAATAAGACAAAGTTTAGTCAATAATAGATAGTATGATAAGAATAATTTAAGTAAATGTATGTGGTAGAAAAAAGTGTTAAATTGTGACATGTGAAAATTTTTTTTAAATTGAATTGACCAATTACAATGTAATGGAATAAAGCAGTAATATAGAAATAGATGATGGAACAAGCCACCAGAAATTTTTGGTACTATTCATCATATATGTTAATTTGACCAAATATGTAATTTTATTTAAAATGATTGACTTTTTGAATAAAGACATTTTGTAATAGGTTAAGAAAATAAGATCTTACAGAAGAAATTTGCCCTGAAGATGGGCGAAACGTTGGCAATTCATGTAATTTTTGTAACTTTTAAATAAAAGTTTTGGGAAGAAGACATTCACCATTTTATTATTTACATAATCTAGATCTTCCTGTACATATAGTATTTTTATGATTATATAGTATCCTTTTTATGTTTCGTGTTTGTCCAGATCAGGGATCATATGAAAGTTATCAGACACTGTAACTGATCAAGAAAAAAAATTAAATCAGCATTAAACAATTTTATTAGAAGATAAAAGATTCGACCACGGCCGGGAATCGAACCCAGGTCCTCTGCATCTACGTCGCAGCGCTCTTACCACTGAGCTAACCGTGAGTCCGTTCCGATCGTGATCGAATCTTTCTCTTTTGTGGACCAGGTCCTAAAGATTATTTAGGGACTAAGGACCTGGGTTCGATTCCCGGCCGTGGTCGAATCTTTTATCTTCTAAAAAAATAATTTAAAAATTATAAATTAATTATCTAACGATAACTAATTACTACATAAATCAGCATTAAGTTTTGTAAGAGAAAATAATTTCTTTCAAAAAATCTAATTCGTAGGTTACTTGAGGGCGTATGAGTTGTTTGTGTGTGTACGAGTATATTTGTAAAATATTCGAAATAGTTTTTATTAAGTTTTTTTTTACTTTCACTTACCTATATATGAAATATATGTATAGTAAGTGGAAGTATTGCGATCGTGAAAAATTTCGACTTCCGGTTTTCAATGGAAATACACGTTTTGGGACCCCCTGAGTTGAAATAACCAAGTCCCGCGAAATGGTCTGTGTGTGTGTGTGTGTGTCTCTGTGTGTGTGTGTGAACAGACTAGCTCAAAAACTATAAACTGTGGGAACCTGAAACTGGGTATTTAGTGTAGGTATATGCCCGCAATGTGACAGCGAAAATTTCATCAAAATTGCTCAAAGGGAGGGGGTACTTTATTTAATAACTTTTTACGTTTTTTTCGATTTTCTCAAAAACAGCTCTAACGATTTTGATTAAACCGAGTATTTAATCTATTTATATGCCCGAGATATGACTGTAAAAATTTCATCAAAATTAATTAACCGGAGGGGGGATTTTACTTATTAAATTTTGAATCATTTTCACGTGTTTTTTTTATTTACTCAAAAACGGCTTTAACGATTTTGATCAAACTGGGTATATGATGTATGTATATGCCCGAGATATGACTGTAAAAATTTCATCAAAATTGATTAACCGGAGGGGGGACTTTACTTAATAAACTTTGTATCATTTTCACGTGTTTTTTTTATTTACTCAAAAACGGCTTTAAAGATTTTGATCAAACTGGGTATTTGATATATGTATATGCCAAATATGTGATAGCCAACATTTCATCAAAATTGATCAACCGAAGGGGGAACTATACTTAATAAATTTTGTATCATTTTCACGGGTTTTTTATTTACTCAAAAACGGCTTTAACGATTAACAAAAATAAGATATGAATGTAGAAAAATGTGTGACTTTGGGAAATTTAGCATTACACGGAGCATATTTAGCAAAACACGTCAATTTCTAATCTAAGTAAGTTGGTAAGTGAAAGTTGTGTGTTGCGCGCACGCACCAGATTTTTTTTTTTGCTTTGAGATAAACGAAAGTTGATAGCAGGCCTTGATGGCCTATAGGGTTTTATGGCTTAACAAACAGCTAAAATATATTAAAGAATTAAATAAGTCAGAATCGCATTAAAATGAATTAGCAAATTAATTACAAAGGCAAAGCAGATTTATATATTTCTGAAATTATAATAAGACAAATATTTAAATCCTTTATTATTGACCAATATAATTAAATAATGTCTTAAAAGACTCGCAATTTTTTATTTGAAAATATTAATATTTAAATTATTATTAATATAAAAGGTGTCATATTTATCTAGTCATATAATAAAACATTTTACAGAGGTTAAATTAAGCTACTACTGTAGAACTAAATTTCCCATTACAAGGTTCTCAACCTTGGTATTTTAAAAATCCTATATATGTTTCATGGCATTCAGTAACATACAACTAATTACATATATTCATTCATTCTCGGCGGAAAAGACGCTTGAAGCGGTCTTGGGCAAGCTCAACTGCTCTTCCACGGTCTCATTCGTATATGCCCGCGACGTGACAGTCAAAATTTTATCAAAATTGATCAATTGGAGGGGACACTTCACTTGATAATTTTTTTCTCATTTTCACGTGTTTTTTTATTTACTCAAAGACGGCTGTGAGGATTATTATCAAACTGGATATTTAATGTATATATATGCCTGCGATGTGACAGTCAAAATTTCTTCAAGATTGGTCAAACGGAGGGGGCACTTTATTTAGTGTATTTTGTTTTATTCTCAGGTGTTTTTTTTATTTACTCAAATAAAAAATAAAGAATTAAGTAATTATTTATAAATTATTGCTTAAATTTCTATTTTCATTAAAACGAATGTGATTCAATGTTCTCAAAAGATAAATAGTAATCGTAAAGTTAACGATTTTAATTTTTGATCAGAATAGATATACGATATATAATATTAGATACGATGTAAAATTTCCCCACATCATCCGATTTTACTAATTGTTATAGTGTTTTCAACTTTTTGAAAGCTCTGAAGAAATAAAATGATCCGTCCTAATTCTCCGTTATTGAAATCCTAACTTACAGGGTCTTCGTGGAAGGAACGAAATGTATAGCTGGAGAATAACTTTATTCACCATTACTGATTCTTCAAGGACTGTTGATTTATTGGACTTCTTTTCTCACGGAAACTGTCATTACTTTAGGATAATGAAGTTTTGGGGGCCAACTTTGGAGGTAGGCGGTGTGGTAGGCTTCACGCGAGCCAGGCCAAGGGCGTTCCGCAGTCTAATCTACTCAGGCTTCCAAACTAGTTTAGCAACGTTAACGTGGATATAATATAATCTTTAATGTTTGATATGAAATCCGTGATTTCATCCGTGACAATATTACGATATTTCGAATAGACAATATTTTAGTATTATAGTATAGTTACAATAAGAAAAGCTTATTGTATTACAGTTGTTGATATGTCTGTCCGTATCATGTAACCATACCATCAGTTAGATTTTATTTCCATTATTTGTGACCTTTTATGCTTAAAATCCGTAATTAACCATAAGATGGTTACTGCCAAGGTTTTTCGCAGTCTTAATTTAACCAAGATAGGGAGTCTCGAAGCCGGCACATTTTTATTGATGGCCATGTTTTACTCACCCTTCCTTACAAAATGTCATTCTTTGTTTGAGGGATGTCTTTATTTCATTTAGATGCTTAAAATTGTTTAGGTATAATATGATTATTTTTTCTTTTATGTTCTAAATTAAAAAAAGAAAAAAGAATGTATTTTCCTTATCTTTAAAAGGTGTAAATAACAGAGGATAAGAGGAAATAAAGTAATTTTATTTTCTATATAACATATAAACTAATAAAAACTATTATATTTCTACAAAGATGCATACTTTTTTTTTAATATGCAAATATGCTTTTTACAAACTTCGCTTACTTTTTGATATATTGTTTTACTTTTGTCATTTTGAGTTGGCTTCCTTTACACACATGCAGTATCGTTTCTTCCCCAATTGCATACTTGTGCTCGTTTGATCATGACAGCGAATGTCCCAAAGTTTATGATTAGCGTTCAGTGTTGGTCTCTGAAGTTCGCTGGGGTTCTGGCTCCTTTCTTGAACACAGGGCTTTACATGTGAGTCGGCAAGCTCATAAAGAAATAATTTTCGTCTCTCGGACTTATTTTGGTTCCACGATGGCTGGCTCCTCGTTTCCCTCGGACTAGCCAACGGGGGGGGGGGGGGTCCCGCGCGCCCGCATGTCCGCTCGGCCCTTCACATTTATTAACTACGACATAAAAAAGTATGTGTATATTCCTTTTTTCCCCTAGTTTCATAATCTGCAGTATTTTTCTGACAAATACAATGTTTTCAAAATGTGAAAGACCATATTTGTGGAAATTTCGGAGTTTAAAAATCTGGAGGTCTCCAGGAATCCCCCCCCCCCACTGGCCATCCTAGCGTTAATGTAACTTCTAGCATACATACTTCCTCTTCTTTCTTAGGTGTTTCAAGTTTTCTCTTCACTTATATATCTTTAAAAGTCGCTCATATTTTTATTTTTTTTTATTTTAGCCCTGACGAAGATCCACATGCTTGAATCGAAACGAAGGCTGCCTAAATAAAGAAAAAGTTTTACTGAAAATCCTGTTTACCAATCATCCCAACCTTAAAGAACAGGCGACCATTTCGCACCTCTATATTTTTCAATATATATGAAAGGTCGCGAAAATGAACTTATGCTTTCTGAAACATTAAAATTTGCCTTAATACCGGTATATTCTATTAAAAAGGTACTTTATATTTTATTGTAACACTTATGTGGATTAAAAAAAAAAATATTCAAAGAAAAATTATAATTAACAATGCCGCACAAATTTTTGAAACACACATAATTAAACAGGTTGTAAAATTTATAACTTTGTAACACAGAAATAACTATATGATTTGAGCTTCAGAACAAGACTAACTACCCAGTTAATCGCTCCTTATATTTAGAGTAAGAAGAACAGCCTCGAACCTTCTGGGTCAAAACTGCTGATTCTTTTAATCGGCTTAATTTGATAACACAATATCCCTGTTTTCAGTGACTATAGATTTAAAATCCCTATGACAATTTCATCAAAATCCACATCGTCTGACAACATTATCCAATCCAAAAAAATGAATAATAATAAATGTTTTATTTAATTAGAGTCTAAAAGGAAGAACCCAGTATCATTTAAAGTGCAAAAATTCAAAAGTACTTCAAACGTTCAGATACAATAATAATACTAAGCATCATTCACAAATCTTTTTCAAGTAATTGACATGGTTAAAACATGCAATTTCATGTTTTTCTTTATTTTGTATAGGTAGGCACTTGTGTGTACGTTACTATTGTTTTTAAATTCATTTAAATTTCCTTGACCAGTTTTAATGACCTTAGTCACCGTAAAATTGGAGATAAACTTCCTAATGAAATAAAATTCCTAAACACAAAGAAATACCCACTCGATTTCCTATTAATTTATTTATTTATACGGGTTTCGTAAAAAGAATAATTATCCATGATATAATATTTTTAGTAAATATTATTCAGACGATATTCACCTATATTGGATAAAATGATTGGATATACTGTACGCTATAACTCTATGTGGACCACTGATCAATGTAATTATGATTATTAACAAACAACAATATCTTTTGTATTTTTTTAATAAAATCTTATGTTCTCATATAGGTTGCTACCCACCGAAGCTTGTGAAAAAAATAAGTTAGTGAGACGGTTTCAAAGGATATCAATTATTAACTATTAAATATATATAAAATTATGACGACACCCACCTCCCGAACTTATTAAACAAGTTTGTCAAGAAAGCTAGAAGTAGTGGGTTCCGTGTTTAAAAGGATCCTCCCCTCCCCCGGTAAATATGAATTATTCCTGAGATCCTTACAAGTCTTATACCCCGAGGACTCGCACCATTAGCCCTACAACTTGAGGAGTTGTTTTTAATTACCACTCACTTGGTAATTACCTTCATAAAATGGGAACTCGGGATTAAATATTCAATGAAGGACAAGTACCTCGGATCATCTTAGGGAAATTCTATAACCCACTCAGTTCTTGTTAACCCTCCCTAGGTCTAATTTAATTTTGATTGTCTTTTTATAATTGAAGAAATTTTTTTTTATATATATATAATAAATAAACTAAAGTTAATAAATTTTATCTATATGTGCCAGATCTGAATGAATGTTTTTTGCAATTTTTTTTTAGCAAACAATTAATAAAGCAAAAAGTTGTGAACTGCCGTCCGCAGGAAGTCTAGCACCGGGTGGTGTAACAAAATTATCAACGAATTCAAATTTGTATTCATTATTATTAACCTTTATAGATGTTCACAAATTAAGAAAGTTTTCAAGCATTTATTATATATAGTACGAGAGGTTTCACGAAAACCAAGAATTTTTCTGACTCTTTTTTTTAGTTGTTCACTGATAATTCATAAAAGCTGTTTAATTTTTTTTTTTTAATAAAGCTTATTTTTACATACTCCATTACTTATAAAATCTTAAATAATTATCCATAGTTTGCTTAGTTTTTTACTTTTACTTTTAAAAATTATTAAAAAAAAACTCGACTTATCTAGTTTCACCAAACGGTACAAATATTATGATGGAATGAATTTGGTTGGTGTCGTATTATTTAAAATTAACCTATTCACTGAATCACAAACATTCATTAAATAACTAGTGATATAAATAGAGTAATAAATCATAGAAGTCAACAATTCACACCACATTTGTTGACGCATTGAACGTAACCGAGACAAAGCACAGAATTTTCAATTTGTTTACCTTCCAGTGACCGTGTCAGAGTTAACTTCGGAACTGTATTAACCGCTATCCAACACTGAGACCTGTCAACTTTGTTCCTAAAAAAGTAATTCACATATTTGTATTGAGGCTTATTATGAGTTCTATGTTTTATGTTGATATAATATTCTTCGGATGTTGTTTAAGTATTCGATAACTGTTATGTGTACAATTTATTTCGGTTTTAGACTGAACAGGAGTGCGCTTTGTTAAAAAGTATACTTTTATTTAAGCATTATCACCGCTGGTTGTTATAATTTAATAGCCATTGATATTTTACATGCTATACCAATACGTTTAACGGTTAGCGGGCTGCCGCAGGTCATACAATCAGGTAGAGGATCGCGAGCCATTAAATAACTATGGGTAAGGCGAGTATGACCAATAAACGTGTTAAGATCATTTCCTCTCTGCGATTATCTCTAATTGAGGTTTCCGGGGGATAACAACATTTTTTATTTCTCTCAGTTTATTTTCTGTTAACTGATACCATCTTTGTTCCTACTTCATCTTTATTTTCTGTTTTATGAGATAAATATAGTCTTCGGCAGGAAGCCCGCAAAATGAAATACCACCAGTTATTGTTTTTTTGGCTGCCTGATAAGAAAACTCATTTCCGGTCATTCCGCTGTGACCAAGAATCCAAACAAAGAAAACCGAGATATTGTTTCTATATAATATAAACACACATTAAATAATTTAACTATTTTAGGATAATATCCATCTAAGGACGGATTAAGGTCTGGCCACACATGTCCGCACCGGAGCAATAATACAGGTTATGTTCAGAATATTTTTAATTTAACTTACATATTACCTTTAGTTATGCCTAAAGTTCAAGCCACACATGTCAGACACAGGCCACTTTAGGCATGATTAACGGTAATATGTAAGTTAAATTAAAAATATTCTGAACATAACCTGTATTATTGCTACGGTGCGGATCCGGTGCGGACATGTGTGGCCAGACCCTTACGGTAACACTTTTCACACTGTAGTGCATATCCCAAACGACATATACGAATTCAACATTTCTTGAATTTCTTTTTCTTTTTCCTCAACCTGCTATTCAGCCAACAGGTACAATCAGCGAATTTGTTGATTTAAAGGAATTATATTGACGATTTTAAGAAATTTATGAACCACCATCTTGTACAATTGATATAAATTATAAAAAAGTAAATTTTCAGATTTCCTTAAAATGAAGTCATTTATTAAAAATAATTATTTTTTAGTTAATATTTTCCGTAAAATTTTTATACATTTTTTCGTATGCAGGAGATAAAGTTTTACCTTTTTCTTATGCTTGTGTAACTAGTGCTAAGAGGGCGTGCTCTGTCATGGAGTAATACCTGGAACAATGAAAGAAAGATTAGTTTATGATTTATTATAATTCTAAAGTTAAAAAGAAGGAATAAAGAAAAAATAATATTACAATAAAGAAATAACAATATTCTTATTAAATATAAGAATATTTAAGGCCTACATCCATGAGATCAATCAATGAGACATTGTTTGTAATTATTACATTACAATATTTTAGGTAGGTATATACCTAGCTAAAAAAAAGTAGTTTTGTCTCAACTTTTACTTATTATTTTTTTTCACAATTTTTGTCTCTTCTTTTTTAAATGAGTTACTCTCCAATATAATTATTTAAAATACAATCAATTAATTCAAATTTCTGTATGTTGTAATGATAACAATTATTAAAAGTGCTAATATTAATGCAAGTAACTACCGTAATTAGTAAAGTGTTAAGGGAATTTTCAAGTATTTTTAGTTTAGAACACGACTTAGGAAGCTTTGTTTTTTTTTTTTATGTGATGATAATTTCCCCTAAACTCGTCATGACCAAAACTTCCCAAATTTCAAAGCATTTCTATAGTGATTGAAACAAAACAGTGAGGTTACCTTACGTCAAAAGCCTAATAAAATAAGCAACTCCCGTTTACCTAAAATTCAACAAGTAATATGCATGAAACATTTTTATGAATTTCATTCTTCAGTACAATGACATTAGAAACATAAAAGACGTATCGTTAAATATTTAAAATTGAAACATACATAAATTTATCTAAAGCTTCAAGATTATATATCATATTCAAATTAGATTTAAAACAATATTAAGGAAAAGCCCGGTTGATTCGTTGATAAGATCTATATCATACATTAGCTGGGAGCACATCACGTAAAGGTCAAACTCATGCATGAAATTACATGTCCCTTTTATCTTTCTGTATAAATTATCTTACATTTCAGAGTGCTTAAAATATTTTTTTATGAGCGATTTAATCAAGGAATAGTGTTCTTACTCAAATGAAGCATTAAGTGAGAATTTCTCGGCATTGACAGTTTAACTTCACCAATAATGAAAATTTTACAAATTTACTGACTTTTTTATATTGCACCAATGAGTAAATATAATAGTGATCATTATGGAAAGGATTTCGCTTATATTTTTCTGAACTTACAAATTTAATTAGGGGGCTGAATTCAATCGTTTTAAAGCTTTTCGAATCGTTTAAACTCATTTTTATTTTACTTTTACTTATGTTCACTATAAATACATACATATTGATATTACATATTTATTTAATAAATACATATTTGGTCTATCTTCTTTATTTTTATTTCATATCATTATATTTATTGCGCCATAAATTTTCGAAAACGAAAATGTATACCTACTTTCCTAATAAGTTTTCCTGGTATAGGAAAGAAAAAAAAATTGAAGAAGATATTTTAATGTTTTGAGGATGATATTATTTAGCCACTTGAAGAATTCGACCTATCTGATATGTATTCAAGACATGATTGATATCATTAAAGATAGTAGCCGGTATACACTGCTCACATAGTAGTTGAAAAACTGTTGTTCTGAAACAACAACTACTCCGTTTATTTTAAACTTTGAAGTTAAGAGAAAGATCAATGGACAATTTGGTGTGGATGTAACTCATGTAATGGACATAGCATCTTTTAAATTTGCCCCTGTGAAATCTGTTGATGTGGAAAGAACTTTCACCAAATACAATTATTTCAGATTGAATATGCGTTTCTTATCTCATTTGAAAATTTAAAATATGATTTAATAATTTTTTTTTGTTTAATTTTATGATTTAATTTAAATAGATACATATATATGTATTTATATTCAAAAATATAGAAAATACATGTGAATATACATATATTATAATCAATTTAATGATAGTTATTCTTTCATATCTAAAGTTTTTTTTCTTTATTCTTTATTTTCCTATTTATTGTTTCATATTTCTTAAAATATAATTACATAATATGTAAATATTTAGCTTTTTTTTTTTACATAAAAATCCCTTCCCTAGTTTACAAGTTCTTTATAGCGCCACTTGTTTAGTTTGCAACTGCTTCATTGCGTATTTAAATTTATTCTATGCCCCAACAAGACCATAACCACAGACTACTACACTCATACTAAACCAAAAAAATGAACGCAGCCAAAATCCTCATCCAACGAAACATTATAAATTTATTTTATATCAATATAATATATTTATGGGCCAAGGGCCAATGCTAAACAACTTAATAATAATAAACAACAAAATATTGTGACATCAATTAGTTTATGTTTGAAAAAATAAATCGATAATAAAATCACTAATCATAATAAAAAAATGTGGATGCCATTTCCCTGATAAAATTATAATTATAAAATTATAATCTTTTAAGAGCTGCACTTTCTATCATAGATTTACACATTAATAGAAAGAAAGTAGTAGAGTATTATCTTGACTGGGGAAACTTATCTGTGGCGGAAATGAGACCGTTTGGTTTGCATTATCTCCGTTTTTCAACGCTTTCTAAGAATTTATAGCCTATCTAGAAATGCTAAGGAAAAAAAAAAGTTGTGGAATCCAGCGGACGATAAGAATGATACTAATCTTAAATACAGGTCCAGGAACTCAGAGCAAGGAATTTCTTTTCTGGGGCATTTACTTTATCTCAACTATCATGATAAAATCTACTGTTAGAGAAAAACTGTTTTCTTTCCTTCTGCATTGTATATAAAAATAAAATAAAAATTCAATGATTTGATTATTTTTATTTATTCTTGATTTATGAAGTTTCATAAATTTGTCTTAAAAAAAAAATTGTGTAATTGCCATATAAACAAAATATAATAAAAAGCCAAATTTGGAAAACATCTACAGCTATTTTAAGGCATAAGATGTTAGATTATGGAATTTTATCACTATTTTTCAATTTTTTTAATGATCAAAAAATTTTTTTATCCCACTTTTATATTTTGTTGTATGAATAGATATAAACTACCTATATTTAAAAAATATATAAATATTTAAAAAAATGCCCTTTGTGAGAAAATTGAAATTAAAATTTTACATTTAGTTTTAAGAAAATTTCTTTTGTACTAACTTATACTGCTTGGTCTAATTTCCGCGCTATACTCGCGTCCGCGCACCGAAAACAAACCACTATAGGTACTAGTGATGAAAATTACTATTTGCCTTACATACATTTTTCAAACTAAGTTTTTTAATGGACATAGCATCTTTCGAATTTGCCCCTGTGACATCTCTTGATGTGAAAAGAACTTTCAGTTATATTATATAAGTTCTATATATTATATAAGTAATATATGTAATTATATATATACATTATATATATATATATATATATATATATATATATATATATATATATATAAGTTAACTGTATATAAGACGTATTTAATAAAAATCAAATTTGTTTTAGGATAAGTTAATTATTATTAATAAACATATGTTGCTGTTTTTATATGTACCAGGTGGAAAGCAAAATTAAGTTAGTTGATTTCTGGATTTCTTGAAGTTCTGTTGTCACTTTGCTCTAGCCCCACATTTTTTTAGTGTAACATTCAGTCTAATCATAACTGGTGCCGAAACCCGAGTACGCTCTAAGATAAATTCACGTGAGTAAATCAGTTAATATTCTTAGAACGCTTTGGTTAAAGTGTCGGCGTATCACGCTTTAACTACGAATCTAGTGTTAATACTGTGAAAATATGGGAGAAGAGGAACAGTTGGCGAAGTTAGAGTCGCAATTGACCGAGACTACGACAATGACGCACACCGAACTATTGAAGATTAGAACACAGAATTCCACCTTCATTCATGAAGTGATCAGCCAACTAGAACCTTTTACTGGAATAATAGGGGATCTTGAGCACTTCATTAAGGGAGGCGACCAGATTAAGGAACTAATAGTATCGCGGAAGGAATCTGGAATGCTATTGGAATCTGACGTCCGACTTCTCGAGGCCTCTCTCATTGGTCGTATCTCAAGGCGAGTCTTAAACGCAATCCAGGGCGACCTAACGCACTCTTGGGAAACGCTAAAGGTACGATTAAAGAAACTTTATGGCGGTGAAAGATGGACACCAGAAGAAGATGTATTCTATTTACTTAAGGAGCGGCGAGCGCAAGGACAATCGGAAGGCGAATTCGCCGAGAAACTTCTTGTCCTATACAACCGGTTAACGGAGAAAATGGTGGAGGCTTGTGGACAAGTGAAGGGGGCCCCTTTAACCTTCCAACGTCTCATGGACGAGCTACAACGAGGATTAGGCGAAGACTTCTCGCAAGTGTACATGGACGATCTCATTGTCTTTAGTAAGACCGAGGATGAACACGTTGATCATTTGAGGAAAGTATTCAGCAGAATACGCGAGTTCGGATTGAAATTATCCCGTGAAAAATCTAAATTCGGCCTAAGGGAAATAAGGTTCTTGGGTCACGTTGTTTCCCAGAATGGAGTCCAACCAGATCAGGAGCGAGTGACAGCTATACAGGAAGCCCCTTTGCCCAAGAATGTCCGCGGCGTCAGACGGTTTCTAGGCATGATTAATTATTATAGGAGGTTTATTCCAGGTATTGCGGAATGGACTCACCCATTAACCGAAATATTGAAAAAAGGAAAACGGTTTCAACTCGGGCCGGAGCAGATAACGAGTATTCGGAAATGCCGCGACATTTTAACCACTCCACCGCTACTTGCCTTTCCTGACTTCAACCGTATGTTTAGGGTCACTACAGATGCAAGCGAGGTCGCCGTCGGGGCCGTATTATCTCAGAATTTCAAGGAAGGCGAAAAACCGATAGCATACGCGAGTCGGAAGTTAAACGATGCCGAAAGACGGTATAGTGCGATCGAACGGGAACTTTTAGCGGTTGTATGGGCCGTAGAACACTTTCGCCCCTACATATACGGTAGGAAGTTCGAATTGTTAACAGATCACAAACCGCTCGTATATCTGAGTACGCTTAAAGAGACTTCAGCCCGAATATCGCGATGGAAGGAAAGGCTCGCGGCGTACAATTTTCATACTGTACATAAGAAGGGAGTAGAAAACGCCGTCGCCGATTGGTTATCCAGAGATTTGGTTGTAAACGCAATCCAGGAGGAAAATACACCCACAGAGCTATTTTCCTGGCCCGAGTGCGGACAGGAATCTCCGTTAACCCTGAGCGATCAAGAGGAAAACACAACACCGACGGAAAGACCCCACGAGCTACCCGAAATTAATGAAATAATAAACGATAAAAAGCACCAAATCATAATAAAATCAAAACTGGACGCGGGAACGGAAACTAGAACAAGCGTGTACGAGGGGCTATCAACCATATTAATTCGAACGCCAGCATCGGTTGACGAGAATGAGCTGGAAAGAATATTTGCAGAATTCAACAACGCAGGCCGAAACTGTTACGTTTATGTCGGCAATCGTGTTATAGCGAATAAAATTAAAAGATTATGGAGACAGGAGAGGATAGGAGTAGGGTATACTTTAATCCGGTGCTTACGGGAAGTAGAAACGATCACGGACCCAACGGTGCAAAAGAGACTGCTTACAGATCATCACACCGGGAAAACTAATCACAGGGGAGTAGAGGAGACACTACGAGCTTTGAAATTATTATATTTTTGGAAAAATATGGTAAGTATGGTACGCGATTTTATATCACGGTGCGAGGTATGCCAGCGAGCAAAGTATGATCGCCAACCCCCGGTAGCCGTGCAAATAACGACACCCACCGCGATGGAACCCTTGCGGTCCGTGCAAATTGACATTTACTCGTGCGAGGGTCAATCATGGCTGACTGCGATAGATACGTTCAGCAAGATTTCGATGGCCTATCCAATCGAAGCGAAAACGCCTAAGGCGGTATGGGAGGGAATCTTGCAGTGGTGTGCGACATATGGCGTATCTGACGAAGTAGTATCAGACAGCGGAAGAGAGTTCGATAACACTTTAATTCGGAACGAAAGCAGGAAATAAGGCATAGTATGGAGGTTAATTACCCCCCATCATATCATGGGCAGGGGCGCCGTGGAAAGGCTACACAATACGTTAGGGGAGCACCTACGGTTATTAAAATTGGGACGGAACCTCGACCCATATGACGCTATGCCTTGCGCGGTGATAGCATACAATAATACAATACACGCTGCGACAGGGTTATCCCCTGTAGAAATTGTTTTTGGTCAAAGGCGGCGCGATCGAGGAGATCTTATCACAGCTAATAATAGCGATTTAAGGGAAATACTGTCAAAGGCGAGAATGGAGCGACATGAAACATGGGGAAAGATCCGAGAAAAATTAATCCGGGAGAAACAAACCAGGGTAGATAAGGCTAATAACCGGCCTGTTGTTAATAAGAAAGAGCCATTAGCGCTTGGGGCAATCGTATATAGGCGTTTGAGGACCGCGAGAAATAAAACAGCCGCGCGCTACGAGGGCCCTTACAAAGTCACAGCTATACGGGAAAATAATTTGTTTACCATTAAGGATGTTAATCACCCGTTTAGGTCGCGTACGGTTCATCTCGAAGAACTTCGGGTACCTCACAGTAGGTCAGAACCCGAGCCTGGCGGCTGCGCTCAGCAGAGGAAATCCCGACAAGAAGAACTCTAATTTACTTTAGTTTCTAAGGTTATTAAATGTTGTTAATTGTTAGTTTAAAAATTTAGAACATAATCTTATTTATTCTTTATTAAAGCTAGAAAAAATTGTTCGTAGTTACTTATAGAAGTTTAAGTCAAAGTTATTGTTACTAGTGTAAGCATTTTTGTTATTTTGTTTAATTAAAAGTAATGTTTATTTTTGTTATCTTAAAAGTTCCTCCTTACGAAGGAACTGGAGGGAGGGAGTTAACTGTATATAAGACGTATTTAATAAAAATCAAATTTGTTTTAGGATAAGTTAATTATTATTAATAAACATATGTTGCTGTTTTTATATGTACCAGGTTGAAAGCAAAATAAAGTTAGTTGATTTCTGGATTTCTTGAAGTTCTGTTGTCACTTTGCTCTAGCCCCACATTTTTTTAGTGTAACATTCAGTCTAATCATAACTTATATATATATATATATATATATATATATATATATATATTATATATATATATATATATATAAGTAAGCTACTTATATTAGAATGAAGTGTAGCCACAAGTAACCTCCTTCAAACACATGTTTATTAATATATATTAGTAGCAGGTAAGGTTAGCGAACCAAAAAGATTTTTCAGACCTAGAACCGAAAATTAATACTGTACGGAATCAAACCGAGTATTGAAAACGCATGTTTTTGAAGCATATAATGAAAATTATATTTATTGGTTTCGGTGCTAATATAGGTTATTTTTATACATTGAAATCTTATAAATTTTCTTACTGTTTCCATACTCTATGTTCCACACCCGAAATTTTGATTCAATTAACCTTTTTTTTTGTTATTTTCTTGTAAGTTTATTTAAGTTTTTATATTACATTTGAAAAGTGTTAAAACTGAACAGGAATAAGATGGAAATAAGTTGTAAAGAAGGAATAAACGAGAATTTATATCAAGAAGTTGACAATGCTGTATTAAAACCTAATTTATATTTATACCACGGGGAAGTTCTCTTCATCTATATTTAGCACTTCCCATATTATTAGTAAGCTTGCTGTATTTTCATGACTTTAATAAGTTTATATAGCAGATTAGAGTGCTACAATCTTAACATATAATATATTTTTTTTTAATAATAACTAAGTATAGGAGAGGAAAAGACATCTAAAAATCTTAAATAATGAAAGTTTTAATTTTAAGATTATTCATTCAGCTATTCAGGTAAATTCCAATTTTCCCACTGTCATAGCTGCTAAGGAATTAATTTTTGATATTTAAATTGGTCCAATATAATAATAACAATATTTGGGTATTGCGATCACATAGAAATAACACGCCTTGGAATCAGAGTGTTGCCCACGCACATAATTCTAATACCTACGAAATCCATCTATGTCTATATCCCAATAATTCCCCAGGGGATAACCCCAATCGGTCCACGATGTTGATCTACCCCCGAAACGGCGATCCCATGGGAATTTCGTCCCCGTGGGTTGTCGCCTCCTATCTCTCTAGGGCTTAGAAATAAAACAGCTGGATTTTTTCTGTATCGAAAAGATACTGTCGTCAGAGAATGGGTGGATTTTTTCATTCCATCATTTTTTGGTAACCATATTCCTTATCTGTAATGTTGCGTAAAATATTCATTGTAGCTCTTCGAATAGCGACTGAAGGACGTAATTAAAAATGCGCCTGAAAACGTATTAATTACTATTTAATTTTGTAGTAGAATAATTAAGGATATAACCTATTTCGGTACGCTTCTTGGCCATGTGTGGCATGCGGAGGGTTACTCTAGAGGTGCAACCAACCTATTCTAACCATAGTGGGACGGTCGACATTTATTCCGTGGGGCCTCCACGAAATAAAAGTCAACCCTCCCAGGGCGGATTCGAACCGCTACCGTTCGGCTCGAGGTGTAGGATGCGGTGAGGGGGCGTACTCCTAAGCACTCACTACTCCCCCCTGTCTTCTTTGGTGATGTAAGTACCAGTGTGTGCAATTTTTAAATATAATTAATTATTCCAATGTCCCATAAATACAAAAAATACACATTCTAAAAATAAATCAATAATAAAAGTTATGGAGATCAACATATAGTTTGATCGTGCAAATCTATATCGGAAATATATTATTGAATCATCAAGAATGAGCTTGATACTACCTTTTATCAATATTAGTATCTTTGTAGAAAAAAAAATATAAAACTAATTATAAAAACTTATAAATATAATTTAGTTAGGAATTAAACAAGGAATTGACGGAATTGAAAATTAAATATTTTTTCCTGATTTTGGAATAATATTTCTATATAAGTCTAAAAGACGTATGAACTACAATCTTAGCATTCTGGTACCGGGTGGATGTACCGTACCGCACCCGTCTTTCTCTTTTTCAGTTTTAATTTTTTTCCCCTTTTTATTTTGTTTGGTGAAAAAGTGGCCATAATTTATTATTTTTTAAAATCATTTTTGGGGGTCTCAGCGATATGCCTCCTAAGTTAAATTATTACTTTTTTTTTTAAACTAATGTTTTTTTTAAAATTAATTTTAGTTGGTGTCAGAACTATTATATTACGTGGGTATCTGGATATTTGTACCATATCACATCTTCATAATTTCTTTGATGATACCGTAGAATTCTTGCCAACTTCTTGTCATTACTACTAACCACGAGACACGGATTTTCAGTATAAATAAACAAAACCAAAGGAACTAAAGGAAAAGAAGGATATCTCATTGAACGATTTAAAGGAGTTTAGCTAATGTAATAAGAACTGTTTCCGTGAAAATAATATTCAAAATAAATAAATAAATGAAGATTGAAATGAATTCGAAATGAAACGCTTTTTGCTGAAGATTCAAATAACGATTTCTAATTTTTTTTTTTTTTTTTAAAGCTTCGATTTCAAGGGAATATAAGTTCCCTCTAAGATTACTGAGGAAAGTTTCATATCAAGTATCGAAAGAGTTAAGGAAAAAAAAAGAAAAGAAAATCCTTACTGAATATTTCTAAGGGTTAAGAACAGTCCTAAGGTTTGAGATGTAAATGGTCCTAGGTAATTATAAGAGACCCGGAGTCGGGATCTGAGCACTTGTTAGGCTTTAATAAACACAATTAGCGATAGAGAGGACATCTCATGCTAAGATGGAAATTGCTTTAGTCTCGTCCTTTCTGCCTCCAATTTCCAGGATAAATCCCGTTTAGTATTCCTCTAATTGCCGGCAACGTGGATAAGTGGAAAATCGTGATTTTGATAAAGCATTTCAAAATTATCTAATGGTCCTTCCATGAAATCTATCCTCATTATTCAACATATCAAAATATTCCATAAAACGACGAAAGGAATAGAGTGAGACAAAGTCCCCATATCTATAAGTTTCTCGTCCAAGCAAGAATGTCTAACTCAAAATCGCATTTTTTTTTAAATATATTTTTTACGAATTATCTTCCTTAATTTTTCTCTACCATCTCATTAAAAGGCCGCTTATAGATCGCAATAGTGATGATTCCTAAAATATTTCAATAACCGGATAAAGTAGATAACAAATATCCACTACGGGACCAGATGACCTCCGCACAGAACTGTTTATACATATAGAAGTATGGGGGCGAAGAACTGGTGAGATACCTGCACAATCTACTCATCAGTATCTGGAAAGAGGAAGAGTTGCCTGAAGAGTGGTAAGAGTCTTTTATCTATCCTATCCATAAAAAAGGAGGCATTCTAGAGTCCTCGAATTATTTAGGGATATGATTATTCCCCATTCCTTTTTCTGAGACTTCTTCCTCATGCGCGAAGGGAGAAAGGCTTTTACCAAACGGGCTTCATGGAAGCAAAGTCTACAATCGATCAGATATTTTCTCTCAGAATTCTATTGGAGAAAGCAAGAGGGTTCAGGGTAAGCTCTCGCCAACTCTTCCTGGATTTCAAGGAAGCCTATGAGAGTATATCGCGATTAGAGCTCTATAAAGGAATGATCGAGCTGGGAACCCCACCAAAGCTTAGTAAGCTCGTGATGTGACAGCAAATATTTTTTCAATATTGAATAAAAGTAGGGGGTTCTTCATTTCATAAATTGTATAACAATTTTACGTTTTTTGCAATATTCTCAAAAACGGCTAAAACGGTTTTGATTAAACTCGTCATATTTCTTGAGAGTCAAGTATTCTTTAATATCAGGTAGGTTTAATCACAATAGAAATGTTGGGCTTAAAGGACGAAGGAAAATTTTCTTCCTATAAAGTACCTTTGATTTTGTTTAAATGGATAAATTAACATTGTGCAAGTGATAAGAGATGGCTATACATAAAATATGAAAAATTTCTAAAATCATAAACAGGAGAAATCAAAAAAAGTGTTTCAAAAAGATACAAATTTCAATTTTGGTTAATGAGTGCACTAATATATATGTAGTTGGAAAGCTGAGAATCTCAGAAAAAATAATACTTATTTAGTTTATAAAGTCGTAAAATGTTCATATTCCCGAAAATTTGGGATAAGGACATATTTGCATTAAGAAAACGTAGGTATGTTCCAACAAGTACTTAAAATACGTCGACAACTCTTTCGCATGCGCAGTACTTTACTACAGGCCCATCGTGAACAAGTAAGGCGTGATATTTGTCTACTTGTTTGAAGAGCATGTTGGACCATACCTACTTAAACAGAATCATTATTTTTTATGGTCACTAAATTGAGTATTCATAATAACTAAATACATAAATGAAAATAGACGCCAGATTCATTATGTTTCGCATTGTAGCATTGTCATATATCAAAATGAAAGCTATTTTAATAGTTCTTATTGAGTGAAAAGCACGTAAGCTCAAAATACAGATTTTATTTTTAAACAAATGGTACAATATAATCCTTAGTAATTATATTTTAGTTTAAAACTTTAGTTCCATAATTTTAGCTGGAACAACCGTTGCGATTTATCTTCGTCGGTTTCTGCAATGGCATTAGACCATATGTTACCATATTCGAAAACTAAGTAATAGAATCTTTTATACTTCTTCAATCGATTCCTCTTTATGATACATTTATAACAAAAAAACAAAACAACAGCTAATGAATGAAGACTTTGAAGTTTTGCAACAGTTTTAATACACTACACTTTATGCAGAATAACAAACAAAAATAAGTAGATAAATTTTGATAGAGCTATTTTTTTTTAATCTTTTAAGTTGCGTTAAAACAATGTTCTAAACATGTCAGTTTGTACTCGATGTTGGTTGATGAATGAAAGCTGTATGGTGCCTGCATCGCACCAGATTTTTTTATAAGTAGAAAGAAATTTTCACATTACTACTACAAAAAAACTAACCATAGATATATTCATCTTCTCCAAAAAAATAAATTAATAACCATAATAAAAGCAAATAATAATCCAATTCTTATCAAAACTTGAACCTGCTTGTCGGAAAAGTTATTAGACTAACAACTATCAAATAATGTTTCCAATTTAGTTGATTAACTAATTCCCAAACATGATATGCTTTCACTAACAAATAGTAGACTATAACTCTTAGCATTAATTAATTACTAATTGGTTAATGCTGACATGTCAGATAAAATCGTTTATTTAATTTCATAAACTGAATGAATGATAAACATATATAATTTTAATAGTGGAACAGACTTCGTGTGATAGCTACCTAGTGACAAATGTGAGTGAAACATGCCAGGTATGTAACGTTTAACTCTACCGAAATGACTGGTGAGGGGGGGGGGGGGCTTTTGTAATAATTTCCGAGGCAGGTGCTGTCGTATTAAACGGGCGGCGGTTGTCGTTTGACATGGATAATGGTCGAAGGGCTCTTCAACGCCTCCTGTCCCAGCCAGTCACACAGCTTGTTTTATTAATTTTATCATCACTTTACAATGGGTTATTGGAAGATA
The DNA here is from genome assembly GCA_911387785.2 of Aelia acuminata. Lineage (NCBI taxonomy): Eukaryota > Metazoa > Arthropoda > Insecta > Hemiptera > Pentatomidae > Aelia > Aelia acuminata. Next base: position 50,798,258 of record OU426978.1, on the reverse strand, counting down.
ATTTAACGGACACATCATTCATATAAACCTAGTATAAAATACTAGGTGTGTGATCACTGTAAAAATTACTAGTCAACTAGAACTTTTCACCACTTGCAAACGATAGTTGTGACATCGCTTCGTGTTCACATTATAAGGTGCCTTTACACTCTACGAACCTCACCTTCGAACAGGTTCTCCTTCGAACCTTGCCATACCGACGTGAAGCAAACAGCCATTTATACTTCACGTGACATTAAGCGAACCAATATGGCTGACGCACCCAACGCTAGATTTTGATAAAGAAAAAATCTCCATTATCAATATATTTTATATTATCTGAAAAATAAAGCAATAGGAGACGAATTAAAACGTTTCACAAATTACACTAGTATCCCAAACAACTCCTGTCACTTAAGAAAAACGCAAATCAAAAGTGACACTAGCGCCACCCCCGAACCCAGGCGAACAGCTGAAGTACCTAGAACACCCTAACAGTCGACGTGAATGCTTCACGAAGGTTGTTCGAGGGTGGTGTTCGAAGGTAGAGTTCGTAGATTGTAAAGGCACCTTAATGCGTGTTTCGTAGAATCAGAACGTAACTCACTCTGACTCGTAAACGATAATTTGGTCTTCAATCAAGGAAGGTATAATTTATTATTGAAATATATACTTAACTCTATGCATGGCGAATTGAATGGAATACATTTCTTAAATATCAGCCCTTAAAAAAAATATAAAATGTACCCTATGAAATTTTTTAAAATTTAGTTATTTACATTAAAAAAATAATTATTTTACTCTCTTCAACTATTTTTTTTTCGCCCTGATTGTTGTTGTTCAATCGAAGAATAATGTTTATTCTTAAGTTTCATTTCAAACGTACAATCTTACATGGTATTTTATATATGATTTTGGACGTCATACTTACACTCAACAATTAGGATATTTTTGAGTTGTTACAGTCGGAAAAACTTTTTAAAATGTGTAGACAAATAAAAGAAAGAGAGACTTCAATAACCAAAAATAACAAACTAGGTTTAATAAATGAAAACAAAAGAACATATAAATGCATAACTGATACATGTTTCACGTACACGTCTTAGTATTGTCGGCAATAAATCCTTAAGAAATCCGTCGCACACACCAACGTCTGAGGTGACGTATCTACTTTATTTTTTCGAAAATTTTATATTCTGCCACAAAGCATTCCAGAGTTTTGGCTGAATTTTTACTATATCATTTTTTCTCATTATTCTATTTTAATTTCCAATTTCCTTACTTTACTACATTTTGCTGGAATCTACTAACAAAATTCCAATACAAGGATATAAAACTTGGATTCTCAAAAACGTCTCTTTTGTATACCTATGAGACGCTAAGTTCATATGATCCACGGCTTAGCGAGAATTCTTATAATATATTTATTTAAATTTAAATCATATATTTGAAAATTTTATTTTTTTAATATAATAAACAATTATTTTTAACAAACCTTGTCTTATCTCAGTGAAAAAAAAAAAATTTACTTCAAAGTAGCAAAATTTCCGAACGTTTCTGTTTAAGTGTATTTAGGATTTTGTAGTATTATACAAAACCTATAATAATTTTGTTTGTCTAGACCACTAAAGATTTATTAATTGACTGGATTCTGATATAGATTTTGTAGTTTTTAGTTCAATTTCATTTTAACGAATAAAATTAATGTAAGTATTCATAATAGGGAGCGAGGTAGCCCACTGGTAAGGCAGTGGATTGCTGTGCTCAAGGTCCCGAGTTCGAATCTGTCATGGCTCATGATATCTTTATTATTCGCCACAGTTCGTCTCCTGGGCCGAGAGACCCTCCTGGGGCAAACCTAGTCTCTATAAAGTGGGTACCCTTAATTGTAAAATTAAGGGGAAAAAACCTGGCGGTTGAGCGCGATCACGGTCAAATCATCTCCTTGCACGACTGCTGACTAAGAACAGTGCTCTTCCTTACATAGTACTGAACCCAAGACCATTCACGGGTTGTAGTGGTACAGGTTTTTTTTTTTTAAGTATTCATAACATTATAGTAGTGATGTGCAAATATTTTTCCTTTATAATTTTAATATCTTAATAGTACCTTGATTTGCGGAATATTTCAGCGCTGATGAATCATGAACAAACAAGCGCCACTATCACTTGTATTGAAATCAGGAAATTGATGATCTGTAACGGTTTGTATTTCTGAAGGCAGGGATGGGTCCCGTAGGCTAAAGAATGGAGCAATCTGGCTAAAAGGGGTTCGGTGACTAATCGAATTTTCCTCTGTGTAGGAGTACAGATTTAGACCGGTCTTAAAGTCCAGCTTATTTTTTGTTCCCTATTCTTAAAGTCTTATAAATAACCTTACCATAGGACATTAATTATTACTTATATAATCATTACGTTATGACAATTAAGCATTACCATTAATTCATTAATTAATTACATAAATAACCATCCATAAATAAGAACAATCAATTAATTTATTCAAATTAAAATATTTTTGCGTAATTCAACAATAAATGTAGTCTAGATATTGGCGACTAAGGATCGATATCATCAATAATTTAATGATCTGAATAACGCCATACTTGCGCCTCAGCAACAGAGCTATGCTAAAAAATTTCATTTCCGTAAAATTAAAGAAAATATTTACTAATAATTTTAAGAAATAAAAATCATGGTCATGATTTGTTTACGTTCGCCATTCACTGTTTCATTTTTATTATTATTTTTAACTTAGAAATGCTTATATTTATATTTTTGAATATTTGTAAGGCAGAAATACCCATAATTTAAAATTCGTAGCATTTGTGGACTGAAATATTAATAGTTTTTGATCAAGGACTGATAACCTGATGTTTGTTTGGAAAAAATGTTATTTAATTCAACTCGGAAGACAAATATTAGCGAATGAATGTCGAAGAAAGTACCAAAGGAACTCCATCCTTCAGAGTGGTTAAGATTTTTACTGTGGAGGATCTTAGAAAAAATGAGCACAAAAGAACCGTATCTTCCTGACTGTTTAATCTAAATAAGAAATACTGATGAATGCTTATTAGGTATTATGTGTAATAAGCCCTAAGTATTCGTGTTAGGGCCAAAAAGGTAATAAAACTTAAATGTACGAAAAGGGTGTCAGTAATGGCCAAGGCTTTTGGCACATGTGTCGTCTTAGAAACTACATGAAAAGTGGTGCTGAAAGAAGTATACGAAATTGGAGAAAAAAAAAATAAAACTAAACTTTCTGTAACTTTTAATAATTGTGTCAGATCAGGAGAGCTTGCAAAGGAAACATAAAAATCCGACACATCTTAGCGTTAATTTGTAGAAAATCTAAAACTCATATATTTATTATATAGTGGTTTATATATATATATATATATATATATATATATATATATATATATATATATATATATATTGATAGACAGTTTATACCCAATCAATGTATAAAAGTAGAAAAGAAACGAGCTGTTTCGTATTCTTTTCGATTGGTATTATTTTTTTTTTAAGTGATCTGAGCTTTTGTTTTGTGTGTCACTTTGGGTGAATACGACGTTGTTACAAAACTTCGCATAGTATTTGGCATCAGAGCTTACATCCAAAATTTAATTGCGACCTGTGGAAATATGATTCATAGAAATTCAGACATAGTTGAAACTAGTGCGATCGTCAACGGTTCCTGAACCGAATTTATTAAATAGTTTTCTCATCTCCCGCTCAAAAATACGCTTACGCAGTGAGCGTAATTAGGATTTAATCAGAAATGCAGATTATACCTTAATCCACTAGGTGACATTCTTAAGGTGAGGATATCTTTTGTTTTAAACGAGCTTGGCATGCTTACTCAGTAAAACTTTCTAATTACTTTCTAAAGTCTAACAAGTTAAAGTATTCATAAAGTGTCTTTGGTATACTCAAGGTTCTCTTTCTAGTGTTTCTCAAGTTTCACGATCTAGTGAAACTTCCTATGTATAATCTGAATTTAAGTGATTTTAATGATTTTATGTTTTTCATTTCGAAATAATCAGCGATATATTGACATTTGAATCATTCTAATTCAGTTATGACATCCTTTCAATCAACTCCATTCCTCTAGTAAATGTATATATATTTAGTATAAGTTTGAACCGTAATTTATGTTTGACATTTTAATAACGGCGTCCTTGGTAACTTATTAACTTATGCTGGTCTGTTTTCCCTCAACAGAATACTTTTATCACCTCTTCTTTATTACATTAATAACATTATTTATTTTGCATTTTTGACCTAACTTTTATACAATTGAATAGTTACATTTTTACATGACCTTCAACAATTTCGATTTTTGTAAGACGTCTATATGAATATTTTTACACATTGGTCCCGAATCGCCAATCTAGGTGGAAATAGATGCTCTAATAGTATATTACACATGCTCTAAATGAGAAATGGTGTCAGTCTCATAAAAACAATAATCAAGCTAAGACCTTTACAAATTATTAATCACTTAAAGCAAATATTAACAGAATAATGGGGTGTTAAACGCGGTAGTTCCCACATAATCCCTGTCAGTTTATTTCCAAAATAAACTTCCAAATTGCAAATTCCATTTGAAAATAAACAAAATCAAAGAGTGGATTCTGGATTTTTAATATAAAATTATACTAGGCAATGGTAGACGATTCAGAAATTAAATTTATGGTTGTTCTTGTTTTTTTAACAAGAACTATAAGGTGAATATAGTACAGATGCCCTATCTATTTTTAATAGTCGGTAAGCTAATTTTTTATTAGAAAAACATGAATTACTTTCATCTACACCTGAATTACCGATCTACACCCATAAGTTTTCACATGATATAGTTTACACTATACATTATTCATTATGAAGAGCTAATACATACATCATTTTTGTGGGCCTATATTTTCTTAAATCTTAATATATTGAACCTCTTTCTTTTAGATTGCAATTATTTTGTTCCAGTCCTTGTAATCAAAAATTGATACTTTTGATAACCTTCACATAGTGTTCGACAGGTTTTAACAACTGAAGACAAATTCAAATTTATTGATGCAACTTGTTACTGTGTAATACAGAATATCTTTTCGTAAAAACGTGATTTCGAATATCATTTTCCCCATGTCTTTCCTTAAAGCTTCCATTTTCTTTTTCTTTATATCCTTTCTGTAGTTCTTCAGTAAGGCTTTTGAGAAACGTTATTAGCTCCAACACAACAAACAAGACAAGGTGCGCATCAAGAGCAGGGTTATTCCTCCTCCAGCCTGACTAATCTCCGGACCTGCTGTTTCAATAAATATCAATTTTTTATTTCGTGTTTATCAGTGTTATAGTCGGTTGTATTGTTCGGTCAGGCCTATTTCTTATTATGTGCATTCATAAATATCGTCTATATTACGTATTTAGAGTTTGCGGTAAGTCGCCGAGTGTTAATGATCATATAATAATAATAATAATAATAATAACAGCTTTTATTTACATCCTTTACAGAACAAAAAGCCTCTCCCTTGGGAGGTAGTAGTCTGGTTTAATATAGAAATTATATAATTTCTTCTTCCTAATTAATTTTTTTTTTCTTTTTTTTTTACATAAACATAAATTTGAAGTACAATTATTAACATTTTGATTTTGCTGAATTGTTTTTACAGGTTCTTTATAACTTTGGTCCATGTGTCCCTATTCCTAGCCACAGTCGCCCAGCAGTCTCCTACTCTTTGAACGATTTCATCTCGCCATCTTGAAACTGGGCTTCCTTTCCTTCTCTTATGGTCTCTTGGTATCCATTCTGTTGCTATTTTTGACCATCTTCTCGTATCAAGCCTAGCAACATGCCCGGCCTACCTCCATTTCAATTGTTGTGCTTCCTTTTTTAGGCTTTTAACCTTAATCTTGGACTGTACCTTTCTGTTACTGAAGCGGTCTTTTCTTTTGATACCAATCATGCTTCTTGAAAATTGGATCTGTGTCCTCTCTAATTTTTTGTAGCAGTTTTCTGTTGCTGACCATGTCTGGGAGCCGTATAGTGTTACCGGGTATACACATGTTTCCAGCACCTTTGCCTTTAATCCTGGAGGTAGTTGACTTTTAAAAATGTGTTTCAAAGACCAGTATTTTTTCCATCCCATGTCGATTCTTTTGTTCATTTCTTCTTTTCTATCTCTACATGAGATGGATTGCCCTAAATAATTATATTGCTCCACGAAGCTGATTTTCTTGTTCTCAACTTTTATTTCTCCTTTCTGTGAATTAGTCATAATCTTAGTTTTATCCATATTAATGTTCAGCCCCATGAATTCGCATTGTTCTAGAAGTTCGCTGATCATTTGTTTCCTCTCTGTTAATGAATTGGCAAAAATGACTATATCGTCTGCAAATCTCAAATCTCAAATTCGATAGCTTGTATCCATTTATGCTTATGCCCTTTTCTTCCCAGTTTAGCTTGTTAAAGGCATAATTAAGGAGACAATTAAATAAGATTGGGGATAATTGACAGCCCTGTTTGACGCTTCTTCGGATTTCAAATGTTCTCTTATTTCCCTCCAAGACTAGGTAAGCCCTACTGTTTTCTATCTAATGATCATATGCATATAAGTTAAAGATAGTTCAAAGAATATTAGTTTAATCAGTATACATAAACCTAGACCAAGGAAAAAATGAATTCAAAGTTTCAGCAGAAAATATTCTTTGAACTATTTCAAACTTATATGAATACGATCATTAATACTCGGTGACTGAAGGCAAACTCTAAATAAGAAATATAAGATATTCATGAATGCACATAATAAGAAATATGCCTGACCTAGTCAGTGCCCTTTCCTCAACCACTAATTCCCAAGACAGTAGGAATAGAGCCCCAGATGGCTACCCCTTGGAGAGATAACAATCGGCTTTGATAGATGACAGGTGACATCGCGGGCTCCGATGATTGAGCTCGTGGGGGAGGGGGGCTGCCTATCATTAGCCCCCAATAAAAGAAATTAATATCGACCCACCCCTGGGGCGCTATGTAGGTCTCATCCATCATCTTTATTTCACAACTTCCTCGAAGTCGCTTTGCAATAGTCTCCTTTAATATCCCTGTATTAGCAATAATGCTCCACTCCGCCGCTAGTACTTTTTAGATATTTTAAAAATGATGATCACTTGTTTTTGTTGACCAACACCGTTTTCTTCACATAACTATTTATCTATTAATATCATATGTATATGCATTAACTTGAGAACATTAGTCATATATTTACAATAACTATGTTAGTTTCCACCGACGATTGCTCCAGAGTCGGCAAATATTCCTTCGTTTCTGGCTGCCCGCTTTTCTACTGCGAGTGAGGGTCCCAGAAACTGCATATGTGACATCAATGAATCAAATCTATACTGCATCATTCTATCGGTTCCAGAATGGAACCCGAATAATAAACATATGTATTATATATTTAATAAGTATTAATTAACACTGACGGTATCTCACATCCTGACAGCTTACGAAGGAGAACGTATAGAAGGAGGACTTTGAACGAACTTAGGCGAAATACTAAGAAACAGTATAAAGATAGCAGAAAAATTGTTCTTGTTCCTTTAAAAAATTAGGGAATTAATTAAAAATTTTGCCAAAATTTAATTTAATTTTCATGCTATCTTTCTTTGTTTGTTTTTTCGTTTTTCACTTTACTTAATTTGTAGTGTTATCTTTTTTTGCTATGTTTATATTACAAAAAATAAAAGTAATTTATTTTATATTACATTTATAATTTTTATGTTTTGCTGATATCATTGAACTAATGTAAGTATTTTATTTACTCTTTGTATGTTTCTCTTCAACATAGTCAATCTATAGAACATTATAGAAACTCTAAAGAGGTTAAAAGAGGAAGAAGTATTAGTTACAAATAAATAATTAACTGAAAATAAAAAATTAACATTGGATTCTTTTCCGGAGATTTCGTGTTTACCATTTTACCTATTCTAAGAAAATTGTGGAGGTGAACGGAAATATTCAACAAATCTGAATACTGACTAAATCTAATTTTATTTACCAATCATTTGATTATTTATAGCCATTTTCTATAGACCAAAAAATATATTTTAACAGCAGAAATGGACGCTAATGGATGCTGGCTAGTAGCATAGGGACCTATGTTCATCTACTTTAAAAATAGCATTACCATTTTTCTGATGAATGTGGCGCAACTGTAGTGGATCCTCTGAGTATTATTCTTCTCCTTTCTTTTTTAATTTTTTTTCTGCCATATCTCCTTCCGCTTCGCCATCTCTGAACTCCTTATGGCTCTCCTCAAGAATTCCCCTCACTGCCTCTCTGTCAAGACTCTCCGGACTCCCTTGTAATCATTCTGGATATCTCGCCCATACCTCTTTTTGTTCCAAAATATCCATACAAATATAATTTCCCCCAGTCTATTCAGTTTTCTTCAAATAGGTGGACCAATCTTAAAATTCCCCTTCCTCGTTACACTTGTTTTTCTTCTACTTTACACTTCTCATTTCCTTCTAGCGGTACCTTTGTTTATGACCCCCAGTTGCTTCTAAGGCGGCGTTTATAACCCATTGCTGCTAATGCTTATTGGAGATATGAGTATATCAATGTCCCTAAATGCTGCTCTGTTATGAGTCCGGTTGAGCATTATTTGCTGTTCATACTCAGCATTCTTTTGATCTCTGACTGCAGACTTCCTGAGGCAAGACCACACTTGCTTCTAAGGCGGTGCTCATTAGATCCTATCCCTGCTAGAACCTCGCCGCTTTTACAGATAACACTGACCTGATGCAGCTAAACAATATACAGAACCTTATTTATTATTGCTTAAGATTATTAAAATTTTCTTTTCCCTACCATGAAAGCATCCACGATAGTTAGACGCTATACATATAGAAATATGCAATTAATATAGTTATTTTTAGTAAATCTAAAAAATCACATATTTCTATCTCTTCAGAAGAAATTCGTGTAAAAATTTAAGGTACTCTGTTATGTATTTAAATATATGCATATGCGATTTTAGCGTAAATTGAGTTAAGTAATAAAAAATTTCTTTTCTTTGCGCATAATTCTGCAAACTTTTAACTATTTGCAGTTGAGATCGTGATCAAGAAATTAAAACACACACACACAAACACACATATAAGTAATTAACAACACACATGTACATAGATTTATTTATTTATATCAAATATGTAATATTTTTACTTTCACTTACCTATATATGAAATATATAGTAAGTGGAAGTATTGCGATCGTGAAAAATTTCGACTTCCGGTTTTCAACGGAAATACACGTTTTGGGGTCCCCTGAGACAAAATAACCAAGTCCCGCGAAATGGTCTGTGTGTGTGTGTGTCTGTGTGTGTGTGTGTGTGTGTGTGTATGTGAACAGACTAGCTCAAAAACTATAAACCGCACAGACCTGAAATTAGGTATTTAGTGTTTGTATATGTCCACGGTGTGACAGCAAAAATTTCATCAAATTTGCTCAAAGGGAGGGGGTACTTTATTTAATAACTTTTTAAGTTTTTTTCGATTTTCTCAAAAACGGCTCTAACGATTTTGATTAAACTGAGTATTTGATCTATTTATGTGCCTGAAATATGACTGTAAAAATTTCATCGAAATTGATCAACCGGAGGGGGGACTTTACTTAATAAATTTTGTATCATTTTCACAAGTTTTTTTTATTTACTCAACAACGGTTTTAACGATTTTGATCAAACTTGGTATTTGATGTATTTATATGCCAAAGATGTGATAACCAACATTTCATCACAATTGATCAACCGGAGGGGGGACTTTACTTAATAAATTTTGTATCATTTTCACGTGTTTTTTTTATTTACTCAAAAACGATTTTAACGATATTGATCAAACTTGGTATTTAATGTATTTATATGCCCGAGATACGACTGTAAAAATTTCATCAAAATTGATCTACGGGAAGGGGGACTTTACTTCATAAATTTTGTATTATTTTCACGGGTTTTTTTTATTTACTCAAAAACGGCATTAAAGATTAACAAAAATAAGATATGAATGTAGAAAAATGTGTGACTTTGGGAAATGATATTTAGCAAAACACGTCAATTTCTAATCTAAGTAAGTTGGTAAGTGAAAGTTGTGTGTTGCGCGCACGCACCAGATTTTTTTTTATAAATTAGTGTTGACCACTTCGTTATAAATACCATGCCATCTACAACGCTAAAAGTAATATTGCAATGACCCGGAATCGATACTTATTAATTGATCACAACTCAAGGCGACTGAGGGGGTGGGGGCTAAGCTATCAATATATAAGAGGCAGTTTCGGAACAGTTAGTAACTTCCAATCAGCTTTGAGTGACACCCTACAATTTTGTCAGGATTTTCTTACTCATCTTGTTATATTGACTTCTTTCATACAGTGTAATCCCACGTCAAAGATTGAAAAAGACGATATTGCTACTTCCTTTCATTTTGCTTTTTTTTCATTTTAATGCATGTGTGTGCTATATAAGTGTGTGTCAACAATCAAGAAAACAAACAAACAAACAAGCATATACGAGTATGTCGTATGTCGGTGATGTGAAAGCAGCTTCATCATCCCAATCGAAGACTTGGAATTCGAAATTTATTCCTTTAATAAATTGGCGAATCTTTAAAATTAAAATGCCTTTTTGATGCTCAAACTATCCCCAGAAAGTGTCTAAAAATCTATGAACATTGGGTTTTTCCAATTATAAAACAAAAGAACTTTGTTACAAATAGTCTTTTACACTCAAATTTAATCAAATTTCATAATCATGTAAGCGAAGTAAGAAAAGGTATTCGTAGAGATAAGTTTGACCATGGCTAGGGTTGAATGTTAGAACGCTCCGTTCCACATTCTTGAAGCGCTAGTACCTATATTTTTTATGTTCTTTCCATGTTGATTACCTTTCACTACATTTTGACATGTAAGAATTGAAATATAAAAAAATCTGGTACGTGCTCGCAACACACAACTTTCACTTACCAACTTACTTAGATTAGAAATTAATGCGTTTTGTAAATTGCCACTTCTCAAATGAACAGAACGGCTTTAATTATGAACAATGGTCTGTCATTAAAGGCGTACTCCGCATGCGACGTCTCAACGAGTTTTATGAATTAACTGAATATTTTTCTTTTATTCTCCTCTTTATGTTTTTTTTATTTTTATCAAATCTCATATTTAGCCATTTCTTATTTTTAGGCGTAACGAGAGACAGTTAATTTTTCCATATAAACAAAAACAAAGGTATTTTATAAAAAAGAAACAAACCAACAAAAAAGCCCCCCCCCCCCAAAATAAAAAGCCCCCTCAGAACATTTGAATAATGACAAAGCTTACCTGATATTAAAGAAAACCAAATTTTCATTAAACATGACGAATTTGATAAAAATCGTTTAAGCCGTTTTTGAGATAATCGAAAAAAAGGTAATTATTGGAAAACAAAAATTCATGAAATAAAGTGCCCCCTCAGTTGGACCAATTTTGATGTAATGTTGGCTTTTACATATTTGATATATACATACATCAAATACCCAGTTTCTTCAAAATCGTTAAAGCCGTTTTTGAGTAAATAAAAAATATGTACACGTGAAATTAGTACAAGATTTATTAAGTAAAGTCCCCACTGCGGTTGATCAATTTTGATGAAATTTTTACAGTCGTATCTCGGGCATATACGTACATCATATACCCAGTTTGATCAAAATTGTTACAGCCGTTTTTGAGTAAATAAAAAAAACACGTGAAAATGATAAAAAATTTATTAAGTAAAGTCCCCCCTCCGGTTAATCAATTTTGATGAAATTTTTACAGTCATATTTCGGGCATATAAATACCTAAAATACTCAGTTTAATCAAAATCGTTAGAGCCGTTTTTGAGAAAATCGATAAAAACGTAAAAAGTTATTAAATAAAGTACCCCCACCCACACACACACACACACACAGACCATTTGCGGGACTTGGTTAATTGGACTCAGGGGACCCCAAAACGTGTATTTCCGTTGAAAACCGGAAGTCGAAATTTTTCACGATCGCAATACTTCCACTTACTATATATTTCATATATAGGTAAGTGAAAGTAAAAAAAAATGTTGCTTGTGCATAATATTATCAGCAATCTGCTATTAAGTACACGTTATACCCTTAAACTTAAAGTAAGTTAGATCCACCTGTAATGATTGCAATTGACAGCAACGTGTGTTTAGATTGATGACATCATATTCTTAGTAGCCCCTTCATCTATTTTGAAACTTTAGTAATTTATTTATCACTTCTACACTTACTTCAATCTTTCACAACTTGTTGCTGAAGATATTTTGACTATTTGAATCTACTCCTATAAATTATTTTGAAACCAAATAAATATACTCAACATGGTGCTCCGGGTTCGTTCCATGGGGGTTGCGGGATTATCTGGTATGCACTGCTGCCCTCTCACAGGTGGCATGTAACTAGCGCCACACTTAGTACTGTTACTTAAACGGCCGGACCTAGCGCTGCACCTACGTGTGCCCATTCCTTTCAATCCTTTTTTTTTTCTCATCTTCTGCACCAGTAAGGAGTAGAAGAAAGAAGTTGCCCCTGGGAGATGCCTGGGGCGGAGAAGAAGCATGTTGTCAGGCCTGACATTTATCATCAAAATGTAAGTGATGTGCAAATCAAATTTTCGGCATAATGGCCCACCCCCAACTTTATCATTCACACCCAACATCATTCGCATCGTCTCCACGATCGCCCATGTCATCCGTAAAACCCAGCAATGTCATAAAATACATCTTCCCAATTTCTCTTAACATGTTTTGTATCCGTTTTATTAATGTCTGTTTCACTTCAAAATTGTAAATTTTAAAAAAATAGAGGTTTATTTTTTTCTGTTAATTTTTTCATTTAATTCATACAGTCCACTTAGATTTATACTCAGTTTCAACCAGCTACAGATTTTGAGCCCAGACAGTCTGCTGGGGGCCAAAGTCGAACACATGGCATAAAGCAACAAGGTTAGAAATGAGTTTCAAAGCTCCTCTATATGCGTTATGTCTTCTTAAGACGTCTTAAGACGAGCAGATTTTTTATAGATTTTTAAAGCTTATACTATACCTATCTCTGTTCTGTGAGATTTTTTTGTTTTTTAGTATGCTTTATTTACTTAAACATTTGTTTCCCTTCATGATTTATTTACGATGTTATAATTTATTTACTCAAATTATTAAATTTGATTTATTTAATTCAAATTATTTAATTCGCTGATTGTCGCAGACCGCTGACAGGTGCGAATTAATGTATGAAGAAAAAAAAAAATGAATTTACTCAAATTATAAAAATTTATGAAATCAAAATTATTTCATAATAAATAATTTAAAAGCATCAGTAGTTGTTGATTTCCAATTCTCAATGGTACAATGTATTTTTAAAAATAGTACTATGAAACTTATACTTTTAGCATTAATTTATATTTATAAGTTATCGAAAAAACATATTTAAATAACAGATTTTATCATTAAATGATTGGATGGAACCACTTACTTTCGAAAACCCAGTTATTTTACAAATGCATACGACATTTACAAGCATTTAAATACAGTTGTTCACAATCATACCACGTTTGAGCTGCTAGAGCTCACTGAATGGTTGTATAGCTCGGAAGGTACACATATTTATTTACGCAAAAATAACAATAATTTACTTTTTGCAGTAAACTATTTATGTGCTATAGTAAGTAAATCTAAACAAAGTCGGTCGTGGTAGTCAAGGGAGGGGGGCGAAATTAGCTTCATTTAGTTTTTTTATGAATTTTGATATTCATAGAGAATTTGATTATTATTTTTTACCATTAGCCAAAGGCTATTTCTTCAGAGAATAATTATAATTTTCAACAATAAAATTGTGGATAGTAACTTATTTATTTCTTACGATTTATCTTTGTACTTAAATGGTATTATGATTGCTACTTTTGTTATGCCGTCCCTCGGAGAGGACGTAAAATGGAGCTCCCAAGCCTGTACGATGTCAGGTACTCGTTAAAGACCTCTATCCCAATTATTAATGGACAGGTATAATTTAGTACTCACACTGTACCATCCTCCGATTAGCCTTAGTGACATTAAGTGACAAACTAACAACAAATATGAAAAAGATTGAAGGGGGATTGATACATAGTCGACAATGCCGTTAGGTGCTGCGGGTTAGTACCAAATCTCCTATACCAGTATACCTTACTCAAGATATTGAGCTAAAATTAAAAAAAGAAATATTGATAATAAAAAAAAAGTTATCAGCAAGATGATTAAATTGCTAGCTTTATCTTCACCAGTAATAGATTTATTGGTCAAATTTAATTTAAATTATTTTCTATTAAATTTTATTGCATATGTATGATGGTCATAGAAAAAAAAAATATTCTATCATCAAAACTATATAATAATATTAATTACATAAACTATTATTTTAATCTTCTTTTCGACTCTAAATAAAGAAAGAGCAATGGAATGTGCTGCAAAGCGGATACCGACTTATTAGCTTCGAAATCAGCTCCGTCAAAGTGAAAAAAATTTCAGATCTAAATGCTTCCTATTGACATTCCAACCAGTTTTGAGAACTTTTCGGTATTCTTTTATGCGTTACAGTCATGTTCAGTAAGTGATCACATGTTTTGGAATGATCTAGGCCTTTCTGGATTGACCCTGGTTGGACTAAAAATAACAAGCGATGGACTAATGTCTTAGTCTTAGATAATCTAAGATCTCGTTAATCAGCGAAGCATAAGGTAACTTTTGAATCACTGTTGTGTCACTAGTAGTTACTTTTTGTAATGGTGTCACTAATTTCAGTGTTATTTTGACACTTTTATCTTATAATTTATATCAAAAAATCATTTTAACCCAAATTCTATTTTTTTTATATAATGTTTAAAGTGAAGACTGTTTACTTGTCTAAGGTTTTTATATTTTAAATCAAGAGAATGGTCTCTTTTCGTACAGCGTAGTTCGTATATTATATGAAATTATGTAATGAAAAAAAGAAAGGAATGAAAACAAATATATTATGCCTATTTAGTTATGCTATACTAATATATATATCATACTATCTTAGTTTTGTTTTATTATTATAACTGCTAATGGGAACACAAATACCTAAAACATTATTTATAAATAGGCAATTAAACTAATTATAATTATAATCGCAATTAATATAAATTAGTCATTGAACCACCAATGATTAATGTCCTTAATTATAGCAGCTAGTATATTTCTTTCAAATGAGGTTTTTATATTAGAGAATAGGATAAAAATTGGTATCAGGTTATAATAAGATAAGTAAAATGTCTATAATTAACGTTAAACAAATCTGTGTTAAATTGTCTAAGAGAGAAAGGGCGGAGGAATAGATCTCATTATTGCATTGAGCCGGGGAAGGACAGGAGAGATTAAGGACCTCTTGCCGAGTCCTTAGCCCTCCCGAATAATGATCCCGAGCTTCTGTATTAGAAGGGAAATTCTCTCCCTCCTGGCTCAACTATAAATACGACAATTTATAAAAGGAAATTATTCCCAACTGCTCCATTGAAATCTTTAAGTGGGCATCGGATTTTTCTTTTCTCCTTTCCCACTTTCGTTCTGCCGGTAATGGCTGCCAATCACTTAAATATTCAAAAGTCCGTTTATAGTTCAAAACAATCTCATTTATTTAACACCCGCCATCGGGGTTTTCATTATTGCTCTCATGAAAAGAGATCCTAAAACTATAAATCAATTTTCCGTTTATATCCCTTTTAATAATTTAAGCTCATTTATTAAAATTATTCTACGGTTATTACAGCCAATTATTTAAATATTCTAGGGTCCATTTTCATATTTCAAAACAATTTCCTTTGTCCAAGATCCACAATTAGGTTTTTCATTATTGGTCTGTTGATAAGATGTATACATACGTGATATGATTCATTCGTAGAAATCGATTCTAAGAAGATGGATAAGTTCCTTGTTAAGATTTAAGCTGCATATATTTACAATGCACCAAAATATACTTCACTAATTTTTATTGTCTACACTTTTTATTAGGTTTCTGGGATCTCACATTATGAGGTAATTTCACATATTTTTTAGAACTAAAAGATATCAGTTAGATTTCGTCAATTTTACTGTCATTGAAGAATAGAAGAGTTGACAGTTGCATAAGAATAAAATCACTTCCTCGTGACCAATCTGCCTTGGGGCTTGAAAATCCTCAACTTGTATAAAGACTAAGCGAGACCATTAGCAAAATGCATTTGAGAGAGAAGTTTCGCATTCAGTTGGGGACACTCAAGAAGGGAAGAGTAGAGTTCTCCACAGTGGTTATTGCATCTGCTCTAGTTAAATCCAATGTTTTTTAGTTTCGTCCCTATCGTATGGGATTTAATTGATAGAGCGTTGAAGTTGTCGTTGAATAGTTTTTATTAATTATTGCCAACGAATTTTTTCATCGGTTTTTCGTTTATGCTATAAGATAGCATGTATCATTTAGCCTAATAAAAATATGTTTATATTTCTAAAATTGGTCCTAAACCTGTAAATATAAAGTCACGAACATAATTTTAAAAATGTTTTTGTAATGAAAGAGTAGTCCTTCTTTAAGTAAAAAATAATCTTTTACTTATTACAACATTATTTACAACAAACTTTTACAATATTACAAAACCTGTTTAGATATCTTTAGGGTCATGCACCAGAGATAAATGTTAATAATTTAAAAATCTGAGTGTTCTTATAAATGATAGACATGATTAGCTTTCCGGATTTTTTATAACTTATATTTGATAAATGTAGATGTCTGACAGATTTTAAAAACAGCTTTTTATTCAGTAAAGAAAAATTTTAAATAAATATAAAAATTTAATTAGATTTAATTATTGAACAATGATATAAATTAAATTTTAAAGAACTTATGTATTTCGTTTTAGTGTTATAATTTAAGTACCTCGTGAAAAATATGAAACTTTTTAGTATATAAAATTGCATTTGTATAATATTTAAATTTGTATAAACTTAATGCATATTTTAATCATTCATAAAATCTTAGTATGATCCATGAACAAAAATAAAGTTAAAGACAAGATTTATATTTTGATAATCATTTGCCAGTCTGATGAGATTCCTCAAGGTAGCATCCTGGGATGTAGCCTGCGACCTATCAATTAATAATGATCAAATTATTGCATCCTAAACCCTTCCATCACATATCACAAAGCTAGTTTAATAGTGTCTACGCAATCTATTTTAATTAAATATTAATTAGTTAAATTTATTTAATATGTAAGATAATTAACGTAGATATTCAAATAAATTTCAAAATTAAGATAAATTCTATTAGTTAAAATAGATTATGGATGGACTAATAAAAATAATTAAATAGGTTCAAATATAGAGCTGAATATAATTAAAATAGATATGAAATAAGATTAAACAAGTTATTATTATAATATAGTTATTAATTTATTAAGTTGATATATTCCCGCTGAATCCACTATGTAAGATATGTAATCATTTAAAATTTTTCATTTCCGAACTATTGCAATCAACTCTCATCTGGTCACGTTAATCCGTAAATTTTTGCTGAACTGTAGATAACAAAATCTTATCTAATTACTGATGATGTTATTTATTATTTTTTTTTTTTTGCATTATATGTCAGGGGTAGGATTTGGAACACTCTACATAGTCATACTTCTTCTTTTAAATTTCAGTGAGTAAATCACCTCTTCGTTTGGTATATCGTGCTATAGATTTTAAAAAATAGTCTCATTTATTGTAAGTAATAGCTACTCATATGACATCACTATGCAATCAATTTTAAATTTATTACTCTCCACCTACCAACATTTATTTTTAACATCTGGTGGCCATAACTACAGGAGTTTATCTTATTGAAGTTCTCTTTGGGTCACATATACGCAATCAATATCGTGTGAAGATTATTGCTCAATTGAAAACGCGTTAATGTCATATGTCCCAGATGTGATGGTATAATCGATATTGCTCATTACTATCTCGAATTGGGCTCACATATGGTCTGCTATGTGCTAGCTGAAGTTGCAGTTTGAGTTTACTTCTATCACATTTGTATTTGATCAAATCCTATTTTTATCATTAAAATATAAAGCAGAATGAATTCAAGAAATATGTGTAGGTAATTATTTCAAATTTAAAATGGTTTGGCACATAATTCATTACGGCTCATACGGACCATATGACAATACGCTATACGGTTTAAATAAATAAATGTTTCAGAAATGTGTGTGATGTTATAATTTTGTAAGGTTTATAAAATATATGAATATATATGTTACTTTTATAACACCTTATGTACCACCGTGCACGGATTTTGGTATTGGATTTCGAATTATCAAATGTGTAATGTATTCTGAATTCAAGTTTTCCATTATTACTTCTTGTCGTTTAATATTCTGAAATAATGATTTTCGTGGAATTTCTTACTTTCCTCAATCAGAATAGCTTACACTTTCATATCTAAGCTGTCTGTAATTTTTATGAAGCTATTGGTTATATGAAACTATGAGGGTTTCAAATTAGTCAAACAGTAGCAAAATTTGATGAAACCTTTATCGATTACATCGATTACATCGATTTGCCAGGTAATTCATAATATCCTGAAATCCAATCAAATAAAACGATACGATTAAGGGTCTGGCCACACATGTCCGCACCGTAGCAATAATACAGGTTATGTTCAGAATATTTTTAATTTAACTTACATATTACCTTTAGTTATGCCTAAAGTGGCCTGTTTCTGACATGTGTGGCTTGAACTTTAGGCATAACTAAAGGTAATATGTAAGTTAAATTAAAAATATTCTGAACATAACCTGTATTATTGCTACGGTGCGGATCCGGTGCGGACATGAGTGGCCAGACCTTTATTATCCCAAGCTTACAAAAAAGCAAAATATTAAGATTTATATGGGATAGTTCTGAATAATAATTAGGTTAATAATACTTAAAGATATTGGATCTTCTATACGAGAAATTCCTGAGTAGATAAAACAAACAAAAAAGGAAAATCTTATGTTTATATCCATCTAATATCGAAATTTGTACTTTGCATTTGTTAGAATGTTATCGATATGTATATCTCTGCTTTAGTATTTATTATATTCTTATAAACAAACTCTAATGTATGTATATATATATATGTACATTATGTAGGATATAAAAATTACTGTTAACATTATTCCGGTAATGTAGCTCGATATATCCTAATTTTATTTAAATAAAGCTGAGAGAATGGGTAATTAAGCTGTTGGGGGTGTGAGGTGTGATCTCCAAAATATGGCTACACTTCAAAGGACCTTCCCTAACCCCGCTGTATTGAGTTATTGAGCCCGGTCGGTCTAATTACATTCGAGATCAAAGACATCCCTCGCTATAAATTTTATAATAATTTTTCTAGATTTTTTTTCTGGCTTATATTTTAATAATAAATGTTATAGTGCTCAGATTTCTTCTACTTTACTCTGAGGGTAAATGTTGCGAACGAAATATATGTATCTATATATATTTCCTTATATTGCTTACTCGTATGTTTAATGATATTCTGAAGTCCTAAAGCATAAGATAAGCACATTATTCTGATTACTGATAAACTGTAATTGATTAATTACTAGAATAAATAGCATTTGAAACTCCCAAACTTTATATTATCTTTATATAAATAAATTAAAGTTTCGAGTGACAAAAGAAAAATGATCATTTTATTTCCATTAACAGCCAATGTAATTTAAAATATTCTATGAAAGAAAAATAATTTTAATTGTTGAGTTTTAAGAACATTAAAACGTGATAATATGAAAACCGATGGCGTATCTGCTTATATTTAGTCATTTCTTTGATGGAATAGAATAGAAAGCGGCTTAAATTTAAGCATCTCTTGGTCGTCGTACGACGTAATTTTCAGGCAACTTTGCTGATAGCACGAACTATTTAGATGCCCCATACAATCTTGTTATATCTTAGCTGTGAAATATCGCAGCTCTGGGAAGGACGACTGTAATTAATAATTCCGAAAACAATGTGTTTAAGATTTGTTCATTTTAATTTACAGGGAGATACAGTATTAATATTTATTAATATTCGTGTAATTAAAAATTAATCACGTATATTAATATTTAATATTAATATTCGTGGGATATAAGAAATTATGCTAATTACATGAACTACATGCAGGTAATAATACTCGGTATTAATCCCCCACCATCTCCCTTGGCCAGAGAAACCCTGTATAGCCGAAAAGGCGAGGAAGGGGAGGAACCACAAACAAAAACTGTAAATCTCCCCCTAAGTCATAATATTTGTTAGTTTTCTTTTAGGTTTTGTGATTATTTTATTAAATATTTCTCTCATTTAGTCTCAGAGTTTATAAATACGATCTGACATATACGTACATATTTGGACCTTGCTTAACACGAAAATCCTTTGTTCTCTTATATTAGAGATTACATATCTACTGACATAATCAATATGTATCCTGTGGTATCATTTAGCCTTGATTAACCCTATAACTATGATTAAACGTAAATATAATCCGGGATCTATTAAGAACAAAGCACTACTCGACCTACTTGCAGCATATTTGCACATCTCCTCCTATCTCAACCACCCTTTTAACTTTAAACTTATAGATTAGTCACGGCGTAAACGTATTAAAGACGGCTATTTAACACGTTTACGCCGTGACTGTAATTCACGCTCCTCACCCATTGGCGGCTGAGTTTAATGCTTTTCGCTCTATCGGACGGAAGCTATTCCAGGGCTTTATGCAGTATTGGCAATCCAACAATAATCAATTAAACAATAAAAAATACTATCCTACTAGTTATGTTTATAATACGATAATAATTATAATTGTTAATAAAAAATAAATCTGTATACGTTTATAATTATATGAATATAAATATAAATAAATAAAAATAAAAATTAATTAATTTACGTTAAATTTTCATTATTTTAATTTTCAGCTATATAGAAATTATTTCTACTTTCTTAACACTTTGGCTGCCAAGCCACCTGAAATCGAGTAACTGTTATCTTGTCAGAGAATTAAATATTAAAATTGTGTCGAAACAAGAGCGCGGCTCTCAGGCATTCTTTTTCGGCAGATGAAGTTTGGCCGAGGAGGCATTTTAGTGTGAGCCACCGGTGGTACACGCCGCCCGATGAGGCAGTCAAGTGTGAGGCAGCGGTGGTACACGTTTGGCGTGAACGTGTTAATTTGGGTGGACTCAGATTTCAAATCTTATATTACTAAGACAAAATCATTAGCAATGTACAGGGTCAATCAGTCCAATTTCGTTGTACCGATACACAGTTTTAAAAGGTTTGCCGAATTTAAAAAAATCACACATTAAAATTAAAAAGTTTAATTCATGACAAAATTTAACATGAAATTTCAACCTGTTGTCAGTCCACTAATTCATTTTGGCAAAAATCAGTTTTCTCATCCTATACAAAGCATTAACTTAAATTAATATTCGATAGAAAGATTACTTACTGTTAAAAATAGAAGAAGAAACTTAAATAAACAGACAAAAACCTTAAACAAGCAGACTAAAACTATATACATAAAAATAATTACATAAATCCGTATGGAATAGTGAATACGTAAATCCTCGCAAAATAGTAACTTCATGACAAAAGTTAATAACTATTTGAGAAAGCATAAATACTTTACAAAACCTTTACTCTAGTTTTCGTTACAAACTTCAATGAAAAAGCATTTCTTTTTTGTTTTCATAAACGCAATGCCAACGGCTGACATGCCTACTTAGAGTAGACTAAAGAGCACTGGGATGAGATTCCTCCTCTCCTGAATTAAGGGAATAAATCAAGACAGAAAAGAGGTGATGCCGGGGGAAAATATATCCTCATGCTTTAAATTCCAGAATAAAGTAGGTATATCGCTACAACACATTTTTCATTGGACTTATATTCATCATATTCAAGTAAAGAATGTAAGATAAAATAGTTACATTCTATCCTAATTACGAATTTGATTAAGATTTGGTCCAGAAACAGTGTTAATTACAATTTTACTTATTTAAACGTTTTTATTTTTAATAATTAAAATGCGGCAGTTTGACTAAAACGTTTCTCAAAAAGATTCATTTTTTCATAGATAAGAAAATATTGATTATATTTATTTGTTTCGGTGGTTGGTAGTGAAGTACTATAGTATTGAGAGTAATGCCTTTCAATATTTAGGATAAAAATAAAAATTGTTGATAAGCTTAGAATTTCGTTACATTAAATATCTAATGCTAGACATGTTTAATAGTTTTTCAATCGCATTTCTCTAATCTTTTTTCCAAGATGTTAGATATTATGAATTAGTTCCCCAATAAGTTAATTTTTCCAAAATAATTTTTGCTACAGGTTAGTAGTTTGCGAAGATCCGGCATTAATTTTAATGTAGCATAATAATTTTTCAAAATTTATATGTATAACGTAAAACGAAAACAAAATATGATTGAAAATAGTTCTAGACCTAATTTTTGGACAGTTACCAACTAGTCACTAACTAGAACAGGTTCGTGTTTGTTCTAGAATGCACTAATTCATACTAAATATAAGGAAAATTGGACTGGTATCTTAGTCTTGCTCAGAAGATCTAATCATATGGTTACTTTTGTGTTATTTGAGTTTTTAATATTTTTCTGGTAAAGCGCCGTACTCCCATGCCGGAGCTGCGGGTTCGAGTCCCGCCCTGGGTGGTGCTTTTCTTTCGTAGGAGAAGTATTACCCAGTGCCATGGGTGTTAGTATGGGCAGAATAGGGCTTCAGTAGAAGCCTTGAAGTCACAAAAAAAAAATATATATATATATTTGTCTGATTTTGTGAGTTATTATTTTTCGTTGATAAAAATTAATTAAACGCACAAAAGTCTTACAGTATTTTAATTAGATTAAAAAAGGATTCTGACAGAAAATATGATTATAACTTATAAGACATTCAGTTCTTGAGACTATATTGTTCAACAGGATATCAAGAAGGGGACCAAATTTGTCTCAACAATACATTTTTTTATTTATAAGGCGTCTCGGCTCTTTTGAACCATATATGCACATATGTAAAGGGGCTGACGGAGACAATTAGTAGGTCATTCAAAGATTATGATGTGGATGACATTAGCCTGGCCTTCAAACCAACAAACAAAATATAAAACTTGTACACCAATCTGAAAGATAAAATAGATACAAATCTACAGTCAGGTCTGGTTTACAAGATTGATTGTTTGAGGTGCCCGGCTACTTATATTGGTGAAACCAGGCAATATTTAAAGGATTGGCTTTATCAGCATAAAAATTATTGTAAAAACAGTGAAGAGAACAGGAAAAAGTCAGCACTAGTTCAGCACCACCATATAAGCAAGCATGAATTTTACTTTGAGGGGGCCCACATTTTACATAAAGAAAGTAATAACAAAAAGAGGAAGTTATTAGAAGCAATGTATATTGCAGAAAATATTGACAAGTCTGTCAATTTTAAAACAGACACTAAAGGTCTCAATATACAATATGGGGAAATATTAAGAAAAATTAATACTTAAGTTTATATGGATTGCATGGGTCATTAATTTTAATTGGAAGTATACAGCTGATGTACATGATATAGTTTTGGGTCTTCTTAATAATAGGCCTTTGCTGGAGGGTGTACTATAATGAATTGGACTTTGATCACCCTGAGTTGGGGTTAGAGAACATTGGTTGAGAGTTGTATCTGCCCTGTGTGACTTCAAATGATTTGTCTGCCTGTTTTGCTGATCTGTAAATATTAAATACAGATCCTAAATGATTGTATTAACAAATATTTTTGATTTATCAATTGTATTGTTAAATGTTTTTAGAACTGAAGATGGCTCAAAAGAGCCGAAACGTCTTATAAATAAAAAAATGTATTGTTGAGACTAATTTGGTCCCCTTCTTGATATCCTGTATGATTATAACATTAAAGTGAAATAGAAACAGTTTGTACTTATTTAGGAGAGTAGATTTGTGCCTTCAGTAAGTTTAGCGAAAAAACGTATCCTACATGAAGTATAATCTAATGAGGATTGAATTGGATTAATAACCTGAAAAATAAATTATTAGTTGGTGGGCAAAAATGAGATAATTCAATGAGGAAGTTTATTTGGTCCTAGTTATTCCTTAGGCTGTTAATGTATCATCATTAAACTTTTAGCTTTTATTAATCTTAAAGCTTTTATTACCTGAAATTAAATTTCAATGTCGGACTACTAGTTCAGAAGTAAGAGATGAAAAAAACAATGATTTGTAAAATTTATAAAACTAAAAATGAAGGAATCTCTTCCAGATGTGGAGGCATATCAAAGAGAGATTAGCCGCGAAATGTTCCCATATCGAAAAACAATATGCAGGATAATGTATATTGATATACAACTACATTTATATATTTCCAGAACATTTGTGGTTGCATATGTTTCCACATTTATTGGAAATTTATTCAAATTATGATTGTAATTATTAAAATATTGTTTTGTCTCGCCTTCAACACCTATAGGTAAATATGTTTTTTCATAAGTCTTAAAATATATTATGAAGGTGTAACTTAACTCTTATTTAATAAATAATAATACAAATGAAACTTAAAAAGAGTTGAATCTTTTTAAAATTTCATGAAAATTTTAACACCTATATTCCTATATTCTGAAATCAATAATCTAAAAAATATCGTCCAATACTAACTTTATTTTATTTGATTAATAATTATTTGATGCGCGGTCATAAGGTTTTAAGTAAAAATTTTGAATATTTCAGGAGACCAACAGCAAAGTTCAAAACATTATGTAAGACCTAATTATTGATGTTATTTGTAATTGTTATTTTTATAAAACAATACAGTTTGACTTAAGACCTTAATACCATCCGGTAGCTCTGATTTAGTGCTATAATATTAAGACATAATCTCTAAATGCTCAAATAGTGACTTAAGCCCTTATGATCGCACATCGAAGAATTGTCCTCGTAGCTTAAAAAATTACACTAAAATAATTATGTTTATAACAAAAAAAAAAACAAAAAAAAAAAACATGTAAAAATAAAAAGCACTTGATACGCCCCAGATTCATGCATGAGTGATACACATCCAGGCATACCGCTGGGATAACAAACAGGATTAAAATCTAAGCCCACTACCCCCGCTGTGTGCAGACCGGATTTACCGAAAGTGCGATTTCATTTGGGAGTAGGTAAATTCCGAAGCCAGTAACGACTACAGAATACCGGATTTACTTTCTGATTCGTTTATATACATATGTATTAGACTGTTTCCATGCTTTTTTTATTTTTTCGTTTCTTTTACCTTTAGTTCTGCTGGTATTTTTAAATTTAAAGCAAATATGACCGGCTTTTTTGAAGATATTGGTCCAATAACCTATGCTATTAGAAATATGAGCGATTAAAATTTGAAAACGTGCAATAAAAACTTAAAACCGTGCAATAAAAACTTTAAAACGTGCAAAAACATGTAAAAAAAGTATTGCTTGAAAATCATGCATTAAATTATTTATGTGAACAAAATATAGTTACTTTTGAAACAAATAAGTAGCGGAGAGTAAATTGAAGTAAAAACTTTTATTTTTAAAATTTTGGTTTTAATATACATTTTGGTAAAATAATGATTTTTTTATAGTAAAGAAAAATTAATGGAGTACATTAGAAATGTAACTACACTTTATTATTTTTTAAATTAAGTTTATAACTAAATACTGCTAAGGATCTTTATCCTCACTTAGAGGGGAAGAGTGCTGTAAATTGTAGTATTTCTTTAATGAAGGAGCTCTTCCGTATTTAATAATTATTTATTTATTATTATTAGCTTCCCAACGTTTCGAGCTTGTGGCTCATCTTCTGGGGTTATCTACATTACATACATTACATTAATCTACTACACTTAAATATAATATCCATGTATGTTTTTACTATTTTTTTATATATTGGCATTACATTACCTTATCTTAGTTGTTACATTTCATTCAAGCCATTTGTCAAAACTACTCTTTTTTTAAACAGTATAAAAAAGAAAGAAATACTACATTAAAGAAATACTATAACTAAATACATTCCTAAAACATTTTCTGTAAAACAGTGCCTCCTGTCACTTAAACTTTCTTTCAATTTAGAAAAAGATATCTCAACTTCTGCAATCGTTACAGGACAATATTTATAGCGACTCAGCAACTAGGGATCTCCTTCAATTCAACATTGACTGAATTTCCGTTCAGGCAATCATTACAATTTTTTAATAGTTTGTATCAAGGATTTGTTTAAAAATATTTCGAAATTTTTCATAAATGATAATTCCATTTTCGCTCTTGATTGTTTCCAATGATTTTCCAACGTCCTCAACTATTTTTTTTTGGTCATGTAGAGAAAGATTTTTCTGCCCTAGTTCTGTAATAGCAACCGGCAAAGCTGCTAAATTGGATCTAATAAATGCCAAATCAGATTGAATGGTTGGATTCATCAAAATGGTTTTTAATTTGATAATTGATTGCACATTTTTTTCCAACTCTATATTTGAAAATATTTCCGGAAAAAACACAAAACAAAAATCAGAATATAAAATATTTACTTAAAATAATAATAATAATAAACTCTTTATTGATTGTCCCGGGAACTAGTCCCTTAGGAACAAATTATTAAGATACATATAATAGGCTTCAGTGCCTTAGAGTACTATATAAAAGAACAAAACAAATGGACCAAATTAAAATGAAAAACAAAAAACTGAGAAAAAATTATAAATAATGAGGAAATCTTCTGGTGATAAAAAAAAAATAAAAAAAATAAAACTAAGTAAATCCTTATTGACTTGAAATGAAAAATAACTTATATAAACTTATTTACACATACACTAAATGGATCATATATTTTAAAGATAAATAAATAATAAAGGCCTATACCAATTCACAGTTAAACTGTTTACAATACTTCGGGAAACTGCGTGGATAGGAGGTGATTGAACAGGCGGGATTTAAAGGTAGGGAGAGTGTTGGAATGACGAATGAAAGGGGGGATAGAGTTCCATAGGGATGAGGACCGGATAATGATAGATCTTTCAAAAGCTGACGTTCGGTGGGCCGGAGTGTACAGATCTGAAGACCTAGAACGGGTATTGCGGGAATGAACAGAGGACTTGAAATGGAGAAGTTCGATGATGTATGAAGGACGGCGGGATCGGATTACTTGGAAAAGGAAAGAGGCCAGGAAATATTTGCGGCGGTAGGATGGGTATAACCACTTTAACCTTTCGTATAAAGGTGAAACGGAGACGTCTCCTGGGACCCCAAAGATAAATCGTATGAAACAATTAAATAAACGTTTTAGTTTAGCTTCGAGATCCCCAGAGACACCCCCATACACCGCACAACAATAGTCAAAGTGGGGAAATACCAGGGAAGTGACCAGGAGCCTACGTGTTTCAAGTGGTAAAAGGCTTCGGAGGTGATTTAATTGCTTTAAGGTAGAGAAGGTACGGCGGGAAATATTGGAGATGTGGTTTTTCCAGGAAAGGGTTTGGTCAAAGGTCATTCCGAGGTTTTTGACAGTTGGATAAAATTTAATGGGATTATTGTTTAGGAGCAGGGTAGGGATGTTAGGGACGGTTTTAAGGAGGTAGTTGGAGCCTATTAAAATTGCTTTCGTTTTTTCTGCATTCAGCTTCAACTTGTTAGCCTCTGCCCAGAGACTGATTCGATTTAAATCATCCTGAAGCTTTTTTGTTGCAGAGGATAGCTCGGAGGGAGGAAAGGATAGGTACACCTGGAAATCGTCTGCATAGATATGATATTGGGAGTGATGGATCTGACGGGGAAGGTCGTTGATATAAATGGCGAACAGAGTGGGGGATAGAGAGGAACCCTGCGGAACACCACAGGAGAGGGGAAGTGTCTTGGATGGAGGTTGGACTGGGACGACTACAAACTGTGACCGGTCTGAAAGAAAGGATTTGAACCAATGTAAGGCGCTGCTTGATAAATGGAGCTTTATCAAAATAGTAACAAGATGTGGAATAAAGAGTAAAACACTCGCATGTGAGCTGTAATTATATTGGAAATAGGGAGATCTTTTGAAGGAAAAATACTACTCAAATTATGGAATCACTTGATGCAATATCCGGTGCGTAGGCTTATTTTTAAATCACTCTGAAGACACTCACTATCCCTGGTACCGTTCTATAGTTAAAAAATAATTAGGAACTTACTTGTGCTGCAGTGGGCATCAATTTGTGATTTCCTCTCACATCCAATATTTTTATCACAAGATTTGCAAAACACTACACTACCATCCCTTTTGAGTCAGAATATTTTTCAATCCATCCCGCAATTTTCGAACTCACCTCCAATTTTTGGCATTTTAAGTAACAATATACTCGACAGAAGCTAGATTGACAGTGACAGAAGGATGAGAATTAAGAAACAAAATGTAAACATCCAGGAACTACTGAGCCCTTAGTTCTTGGAAATTGGAGGTTTGTGTTTGTTTACATCTCCAAAGTTCCCTTATATTTTCTTTCCTATGTTTCCTTTCCGTTGTTTTTTTATTCCTATTCCTAATTTCCATTTATTTTTACACTAATTTTTTGTTGTGTATTTAAAAAAATTAAAATTTGTAATAATCTTTTTTCTTCGAATTATAAAATGATGCAATTTCTTGCAATAAAACTTCAAAACGTGCAATTTCGAGCAGTAAACCCCAAAAACGTGCAATTTCGTGCAGTTAACCCCAAAACGTGCAATTTCGTGCAGTTAACCCCAAAACGTGCAATTTCGTGCAGTATAAAACTTCTTAAAAACATCCAATTAGGCTTGATTCGGATAAGTAACTTGAATTCGCTTTATTCTGACTTACCAATAAAAAGATGCAATTGCACGGGAATCCGAGCTCTATTTATAACTTTAGACTTGCGTTATTGGTCAAGGTTCAAATATTCTCCAATATACAAATAAAAATCTCGTCCGATTAGCCTTAGTAGCATAAAAATGGACGTTAAACAAACAAACAAACAAATAAAAATCTCTTAAAATTTTCTTGATATTATATATCATATACATTGACCACTATGAGGGAGGGGGGAACAGGTTATAGATATGTACGTTTGTTTAATGATAGTCTGGATTATCTCTTGATTGAAAATTATGTAATATTTTATATTCCAACTATTTCTTTTAGATGAAATTGTGTCAAAATTTCAACTTTCAAAATCCCTATTCACTTTTTAAAAAATTATACTAAAAAAATTCTTTGGACAAAAATAATGTTCTAAATATTTAAATATTACAGATAATGTTTTATAAATTTTATTATCTAATCGTATCATAAATTTGTTTATAATGAAACATTCGACATGTTTCCAACAATGAAATTAATATGTAATGTAATTTCACATGCATAATACGAGACAAAAATGGTTAATTAATAGTCTATCTATCTCTAGGTAAATTAATAGTAGGTTAATTAATAGTCTATCTATCTCTAGGTCAATCTACGAGTAACTCTTCCAACAATTAATTAATGGAAATGTTTGGAAAATAAAATAAATTAAGAAGAAGAAAAAAGAATCTCATCATGGGAACATAGGGTCACCTATGGTGTAGTGGTTAGCATAGCAACCTACAATGTAAAGGTCGCAGGTTCGCGACTCTCGCTGTAGCATCGTCCGATTAGCTAAGTAGCATAATGTGACTTTCAACAAAAAACATTAGTACATTTGAAACTAAGATCAGGAAATATAGAAAGT
Organism: Aelia acuminata; assembly: GCA_911387785.2. Taxonomy (NCBI): domain Eukaryota; kingdom Metazoa; phylum Arthropoda; class Insecta; order Hemiptera; family Pentatomidae; genus Aelia; species Aelia acuminata. The sequence goes on along the minus strand of OU426978.1, from coordinate 50,768,440 downwards.
TCCGAAATTCCAACTTTTAGGGCCGGTTTAGAAACACTTTATTCAAACTTCGGTAAAAAACATTTTTTTCAATATTTTTTCGCTTTTTTCTTGCCACCACTAATAATATAGTGTCAAACGTACATGCTGTTCGTTGTTCATAAGTTTCTCCAAACTTTCTTCGAATCATGCGCAGTTTCACGACATGATGTGCTCATGTTTATTTTTCTTCTGATAAGTTGATAATATTTGCATAAACTTTCGTTTGGGCACCAAATTTAACCCAGGGTGTGCGACATTGCGAACTATTTAGTAGCCCATTTTTTACAATGAGTCTTTGCTTGCAGCAGTTTGGAAAAAAAAATAAAATTAAGCAAATAAACAGAAAGACATAAAAAAATTCAGAATCTACTCGTAAAAAAATTAATATTTAAAAGTAATATTTTTTATTTCTTGCATTATCTCTTCTCTGACAAGGCGCGCAATGGCATATAAAATATCACAATAGCTAAGTAAACATAAAAGATATCATTACACCTCCAGATCGGCCTCGTATAAAATAATAGTAGGGACGTTGAAAGAAATATGCTCCCGCCCTGACTGTAGCATGTATTATTTATGTCGGTGATGCTGCTACATCCAGCCTCCAGGGAACCAGTTTTATAGCAGAGGATATTGTTCCTTCCAACACTTAGCCCTTCTACATGTATTGTACACCGGTTTCCCTTCTCCAATTCCAGATGAAATTTCCTTTCCAAATATTGAGATATTCAGTCGGTCCATTTATCGGAATAATAGTAGTTTTCTAACCTATACCATATACATATACCATTTACTTCGAAAGTTGCATCATTCTTCCACCTCGTCTTTAACCTTGCAACTACGAGCAGATCCGACCACGCGTTGCTGTGGCTCAGTAGCTATAATGCCTTGAATTAATTATATCCTATTCATTTTAATGCAGGAAAATCAAAATTCACTGATAAAGATAAAAACGTTTCAGATAATCTAAAAACCACCGTGATTTAAAATTGAACTTTAGGCCAAATTCAAAATTGTTTGGTAAAGAATATAGGAAGGAGGGTTAAAGTTTTTATTGTAAAATGGAAAAGGAACTAATAAAGAATAAAATTAGAATAAGGCTTAGTAGAATCACAATAGACAGCGAAAATGTACCGATCTAATCTTTTGTTATAATTAATTAAATTCAGAATATAAAACATGGTTCTACCTGAAAGAGGTTATGAAAAGTACTCAAACCATGGATGAGATAATTTATAACTTTTATAATAATAATTTACATTTTTCTTTATTATTAGAATTCACAATTTTTATTTATTGAAGTGCTAACAGGTGCACTATGATTTTGGTTAACCTGTCTTTTGCTAAACCAATAGATTCGATTTTTGCTCCACACGTGAAAAGGCGTCATATAATTTAATTGCCCTTGGGAAAAACACTGATTTTCCAAGTCCAAGCTGAAAAAAATAGATTTGGCAAATGGATGCCAATATCGAAATAAATGAAGTGTTGTGTCAATAAAGCACCATACACCGCCATCTGTTGGAAATTTACAGAACATAAAAATAATCACACCCAATCGTAATATAATATGCATTTAACTTGCTCAATAAAAGAAATATTGAGGCCAATCATCGATATATAAACTATCCTACCTTTTAACTTAGACAAAACTACACAAAATGAGCCAAATTTCATCAAAATCAGTTGATTAGTTTCTGAGCTTACTTCCGACAAACATCAGGACACGAGATTTTTATATACAGAAGCGTGCGAAAGAAAAATGACCCGGCCTTTTGACAGTATTTCAACATAATTTTCTGTTAAAATTTCATTAGGCAAATTCATTCAGTTTTAGAGTATGGAATCGCCTGTTGGGGTAGTGCCTATAGAAGTGTAATGAAACCACTAATAACTATAAAAAAAAAAGTCATCCAGGGATGGTTTTCGAGAATCGTCCTGCCCACTTTTTTTTCTGTTAAAAATATTACCAGGCAGTTACCTATTTTTTATATAAATGTTTGAGAATACTTTACATTAGAAGTGATAATATAATTTATATTTCAGTTACACATAGAACTAGACACTTTTTTAAATATGCATATAATTACTTTGCACCAAAGAATTTTAATGGCCTTCCCGACTATATAAGGAAATTAACAACACAAAAAAAAATCATTTTTTATCTGCCTTTACAGAAAAGATATAGTTTATTTTGATCTGCCAAAAAATTTTTGTATGGCACTTCCTTTTTCTTGAAAAAATATATTATATAATTATATTTAATCTAATTTAAAACTTAATCAAGGTTTTTTTGATTTTGCTCCATAATGTGAGGGTGACCCTAATACAGGTACGAAGCCTTCTAGGGTACCTACACCATTTCTAAACTTGTAATGCATTATGTGTATATATTTTTTTATTTGTACACATTTCAATGATTTTAAATATTGTATTTGAAATGGTTCAAAATATAAAATACAATAAAAATAATCGATTGACCCAACCATTTCGATTCAAGGCGCTTAAGTCATCTACCCTGATACCCTGATTTCTTCAACGTATCATTTATTTTTTTCCGCCACTTCTTGAAACTTATTTTTACTTGCACACATTTCAATGATTTAAAATATTGTATTTGAAATGGTTCAATAAATAAAATAAAATAAAAGTAATCGATTGACCCACCCATTTCGATTCAAGGCCTAAGTCATCCACCCTGATACCCTGATTTCTTCAACGTATCTTTTATTTTTCTCCACCACTTCTTAAAACTTATTTTACCTACTTGTAAAAATGTTTGTAGCTCTGATCTATCCCGACTATTTCAACAGCAAATACAGTGGAATTCATAGATTGAAAAGTAGTAATTATTCTTTTTAATAGGAATAAATGACTTGGAAAAATAATTTCTACCCTTATACAGAATTCTCTACCGTTAAAAAACAATAAATGCTGGTTCCCTTACAGCACATATCTCATGTAAAAATATTTTAGATGAGGTTTAATGTAATTGATCGCTAAACTAGTCGGCCCATGAGAATAATTCACTTACAATATTGACTGATGATCATATTGTCCCATTATGAGACTAAATAAACACCATACTGTACTGAAAAGATTTTTTTCACTATAAAATCTCAAACATGGACTGAATTCAAAAGGTTGTAACTTCCTCAATCATAGTCCGATTATCAATATTTTTTATATTGAGTTTTGCATCTACAGAATAGAAAAACAAAATCGATTGCTATGTTCAAATTAAGTTTTCATTGATTCATAGATTTTCTCGAAGGTTTTTCTGGGGAACCTCACTATTGTTTCCGGTATGAGTGGAAGGAAATCTTTAAAATGATATCTCAATCATTGAATATGATCAAGCATCTAAAAAGTTATGGAGTACCGACATAAATGAAACCTTTGAGGTATGAATGAATATTGAAGATAATTAGTTGAGTGTTATTATTGCTCACTGTTGGTCTGTTATTCGCATTGAAAAATATTTATTTTTTATAAATAAAGAGAAATGAATATTATTAACACAAACTTAAAAAAAAAAATCTTTTAAATAATATAATGGGTAACGGGCCAAAATGTGTACACAAAGGGAAACGCCATACTTAATCTAGTTATTTTCTCCCTCCTGAACCAAAACTTTCTCTCCAATCCCTCAAAACTTCTTGAACAACTGTAAATTCTTTGAAACACCATACCTCTCGTTATTTTTTCAAATTAATAACTGTTTCAAAACTTCTCTGCCTTCAGATTATTGACTCATCTTGCTCCTAAAACGTTCCAATAATTTTTTTTTTAATCAAATATTTTCTATCAGACACTAATTTCACTTGCTTCAATTACATGTAGTATGTAGACAATACAAATTCAAACGTTTTATACTATTTCAATAAAACGACATTTTCAAATTCTCAAATCAGTTTCGTTTCTCAAAACGGTCTTAAAAATGATCTGAAATGCCAGAATAAAAAAAAAAGTATTTTTCTCTCACGGTATATCGGAATTTAATCTATATAAAAAAAAATTTGTCTTCATGGGAGCCTTCCTTTAATTGGAATTTTTCACTTAAAACAGTTTCCTTTGAATAAATGACCCATTCATTACATATCTAATTCTCTTATCATACATTACAAGTTGAGTAGTGATGACAAAACGAGAATTAAAATCATCTCCATTCTGTGCTATTTGATGTAAACCTACGACATCCAGTACTGGAAAAACATTTAACCCTTAGCTTGGCAAGGTACCGTATAAGACACCATCTCTTTGTGTTTTTTTTCCCCCGCTCCAAGATAAATATTTTCGTTTCGTTTCTTTTTCACCATCTAGGGAATTTATCTGAGAAGTGAGTTGGTAACATTGATTGATAGTGGCAGCTTATTTAGCCGAGCAAACAAGTAAAACCTTCTTAAAGATCAACACAAAGATGGCGCTACCAACACGCTATCAACGCACCAACGCGCTTTCAACAGAATACATGGCGCTACTTTGATGAAACATAAGTTTTGCAATTTTATCTAATTGACATAAAAGTAAATTTTTCTACTTCGTTTTACCCTTTTTGGTGTATTATATCATTAATTTAATAATTATAATTCCCAAAATACAAACTTCCACTTATTTAATGAAAAAATCGTTATTTAGGGCAGGTACCATATACGGTACCTTGCTAAGAACGGTACCTTCCTGCTTTGTTTAGTAACTCTCCGAGTTAGTGTTATTAAATTTTCATTTCTTCTCATTAAATTTTTACACATCTTTATTGAGGATTTGTTTAATTTTATTTTTTTTTAGACATTTTTTCTATGAAGAGGGGAACTTATTCTATCTCTCACCCCAAATTTGAATATGGATTCTTATTCAGTCTTATAAATTACTGGAGGCTTTACCAGGTTTACATAAATAATGAAATAAAAGAGACCAATCCAAATAATAAAGAAGAATTAAAAAAGATTTAGAGCAAAATTTCCCTGAAAGATTTTAAAATCAGAGTGACTGACAAAATAGTATCATATTGTCGCGTTAAAACACTTTGTTTGCAAGGGAAAAGAAATTCCTTTTTTGAAGCGCATTCATAGAAATAAGTTTTAAGTTAAACACATATTATTATAAAATAGTTATTTTGTGCAAATAAAAGAGTTTTAAACAAGATAAGCCAACTTTATTTTATTAAACACCTAAACCAGTGACCTCCTGAACTTGGTAGGGTACCATATATGGTACCATACCAATAAACTTTTAAGTATTCAGAAAAAAAAAATCTTCAGATTCTTTATTTTAAGCCCCCAACTGACAGAAACATGCCAAACATTTAAAAAAATCACTGTGGATCTATTCTTGCCAAGCTAAGGGTTATCATGGAGTCCACAAGTATGATCAAAGAGAAAAGATACCGGTTGACGTTACAGCCTAATGAAGCTCCTATTAGATAAACACTCAATTACTAGAGACAATTCTATAACTTCGATAAGGCCTATTTAGAATTACGGAGTTGATCTTTGGGACTTTAAATAAGGATTTCAATAAAATGCAGTCCTCAATAAATAAGGTGTTCATTCTCAAAGATTACCTGTCAATTGGTTGAGCAGATTTCATTTTAATAATTTCAATATTTGTATGCTGGCTAACAGACAAAGCTCGGCAGCAAAACTTAAAGTCACTTATGACAGTTTTCATGGTCTCCTGAAACTTTATAATAATTTCTATTTTTAATGAAATGTTTATTTTTTATTTATTGAAAGAACTAATACATTTTGCCATAATCAAGGTCATTAATAGTAGAGCTTTAAGGACTCATTCACCCAATAACTATATACAAATTGACATTAAAGAAGATGAATAGTATTGATAATAACTGAAATGTAAACCTCAAAGGAAAAAAAAATAAATAAAATAACATAAATAAATAATATAACTACAATGATGTATTAGCAAACTGTCTTCTTTTTTATTTTAATTTATATTTTTACAACTTTTCTTCGTTGGCGTTTCGGGTCTGTGCCCCTATTTATAAAATATTTATTCCTCAATTATATTATTGGATGTCAGTTTATTCATGTCCTGTTATCAAATAATATTGTAACGTTAAATCGTTGAATAAACCGTTTGTTGGAACAAACTAAGCGGTTGGAGCGAACTGTTTGGATCTAGATTGTTCGAGCTCCACCTAAGCCATTGAGGACCGATTGACTGAACAGTCTTATTCTTTGTCTTGACTGTGAAGCTCAAGCAATATGATTTGTGTGCTGTAAAGTTATTATTTTTTTAATCTGCTTTAATCTTTGTGTTTATAATTTGTTCGGCATTGAAAATCGTATTTTTTAAACCACAGAAGTGTTACAATATAATAAAATTAGGACTAAGCCACATTTCCTAATTTGAATCTATATTAAGTAATAACAACTTAGTAACAAAAAATCTATAAAAAATTCTTCTTTTGTATTTTTTTTTTTTGGATTTAATAAAATCCAATCCTCACTAAATAAGGCGTTGATCCTCAAATAATACCTGTCAATGAGTAGAGCAGATATCAATTTAATAATTTAAATACTTGTATGCTGGCTAATTCAAGTGGTAGCTCTGCAGCAAAACTTATAGATCACTTATAACAGTAGAATAATTAATCATTCTAATATATTAACTCATATCTGTCCTATTGTATTATTAACTGAACTTTTACTTGTAATTATATAATATTATTTAATAGCTTGGCATGAATAACATGACACTCTATCAAATGATCGATAAATAAATGTTTTGAGAATGGAGCCACAACCCCGAAACATCAACGAAGTAAAATTGTAAAAATATAAGAAAATTAAACAAAAAAAAACGTTGATAATATTTCATTAATCACATAATGTTCCTACTAAATAACAAGATAAAAAGAGAAAGAATAATGAACTAACAGGATCCCATTGCAGTCTCATGTATGTTTTATTATGTATGTTTATATTGTTTCAATCTGGTGGACGTTTCGGACCAGTGTGTCCATATTCATCACCTTCTCTTTTGAATATTAAATAATTGTTCATTCTAATGGAGAACTTGTCAAATATTGTTAAATTGGTGTTTTAATATACATATATATATATACATGTTTTATGGTGTTACATGCTACTTGGTACATGAGACTGCAATGGGATGCTGTTAGTTCATTATTGTAAATAAATAAAGCAGTCTACCAAGATAATATGAAGCGAAAGAATTTGTATTTTGAATTTTAATGAAAGATTTCATATACATTACATTAGTCTGGTTTAATAACTACTGTACAGCGAACTTTGCTTCATTCATAGTTTAGTAAAGTGAAATTTCAGTGTTGGAAATTTCGCGTTAGGGAAGGTATGTAAATAGGTAGGTGGTTGTAAAGCTGTCCTGTAAGCCCCGGGGAGATAAGCTGCTAGGTAAACATTGAAGCATTGATCTAGCTGCTTGCGGTGCTTCCGTCATCCCACCGCTCTCCCTCCTCCCACCGGTTATGAGAAAAATGTTTTAATCATCATACCTAAGTTTTTACACGAATCGTATAACAATACAAATACAATACAAAGCAAACAAAAATTGTAGGGCACACGTCATACAAAAATAAAATCCAAAGATACGGAGATACTCATTGTCTTTGTTAGGCTCTTCGATCCTCAATTCAGTATTATTTTTGGCCAAAAAGAGATTCTTTATCACGCTACTTCTGTTCTCTGATAATAAATACACTTTATTTATTTGTAGTAGCAATATAGCTAAAATGATTCTTGAATAGACTTTCCTACACATCACAGAGTGTGGCTGATTGCCATTTTAGCTGGACAAATGTATTAAATATTTAAATAAATTTTTTTTATTCGACATATATTCCAAGGTACAGGTATGAATAGAGATAACGGAAATGTACTAATCAAATCTTTAAAAGCAGTTATGAATTTTTTAATTTCATTAATTTATACTAATCGTTTGCTGCATCCCACGATTAGATTTATTTTCTTAGATAGTGGAAGGTTTTGCTTAAAACTGCTTCTCTGTACAGTAGTTACGAAGAGAAAGCCTATGATTTATTTCGAATCTCAAGAGGAATAAAAAATTTGGGGTAATCCAATAGGAGAAAAGTGAACTTGATTTGTAAGAATAAACCAATCATTTTGTAAATTTAGAGGTGTGTAATGTAGATAGTAAAAAGATGTGTTTTTTTTAAGATAAGATAATTATTTGTCAGGATTTTCAGAAAAAATATTTGGAATCAACAAGCCCTGACGAAGATCCCTATGTTTGGATCGAAACATTGGCTTTCCAAATAAAAAAAGTTTTGACTAAAAATCCTGACAATTAATCAATCCTACAATAATATTGTATTCTAGCACAATATGATAACAACAATATGATAGCACAGTTATAAATATTAAATACATTTATTAAGTTGTATTACATAATTTACAGTTTTTATGATATTATGTAAGCAATTACTTACCCGTGAAAGCGTTAATCATCCGATCGGCGAATCAATTCTTTAAGAATTTTGGAACACTCCTCTTTTTTTTCAGAGCATTTTTCCTTAACTTTTCGACAAATGAACATTGTGAGCTACCATTATTCTTCTTCTTCTTGTCATGGTGTCCCTAGTTATTTTCTAAAGTTTGGAGCAATTGCTGGCCAATCCATGACTGTTTTCTTCTTTTAAGAACTCGTTTACTAATTTCGATATGTGAACTGGGGTATTATCTTGTTTTCTTTGGGTTCTGTTTCAAAATATTTTTTTAACTCCTTTTTTTTTCTATTCATTTCAGATAGTACTTGCTTTTCACTAGGCCAGAAATAATCAGGATATCTGATCTTTGTTCATACCCGATTCCGGACTAGATCATTCTACAACCTTCATCCATTTGTCTTATAGTACCCTTATAAAGCTTTTTATATTTGTTTGCACTCCAGCACGATCAGTAATTTGACGAGCTTTTAAATTAGTGTTAGATCTAATTCTTAAAACAGCTCGTTTTTTGTCTTTTTCATAATACAGTGTCTTCCTGGAGATTTCTTTATTCCATAACAATCTGGAGATTTAAAAAAAATGGAAACATAGTTTTCACTCCAACCAGTTTTTTATAATATCAGAAATAGAAGAGTATAGAATTTCCATTCGCTGAATGATTTTCTTTCGTTCAAAGATTAGAATATTCCTTGTACCATCTCCACTGTTACAAGTGATAACATTGAAAGCAGAGTTTGAACTGAATTATTCCTCTATAGGTACTTATCCTTTTTTTTTTAATACAAGTCTTTATTGGTATTATTACATTCTGTCTCTTTTGAGACACTGGTAATATTGCTGATAGAATGCATTCACACTTATTTACAAGAACAAAAAAATAAAAAAAATAATAAAATAAATAAATAAAATAAAAATAAACAACTCGAGTAAGAAAAAAAAAAGCATTTTAAGCACATTCATACACCACTTATTTGCAACCTGCTGGTGAACCCCAAGGCAGGCTTTTCCCACCACGGAGGAGAGAAAAGTAAGCCTCAAGAGGTTCCCGCGCTTCTCTTTCAGCCGCATCACTGGTATTTAAGCCAGTGGAGGCTGAGCGAGGGCGCAATAGCCACAAGCACACCAGACTTGATCGAAGAATCTGGCCATTGTCAGAACTCAGGTATATACATATTTACAAAAAGTCATATGGCCACTGCCGCTTTAACCTTCGAGGAGGGTTGTAGGGATGAATGGAGCTAGAAAGGGATTAAACAGTAGGATTAGGATGATGGCTAAGGTTACTGTGAAATTTGGAGAATTTTTTCGGGATGAGTTCTTGAACGAACGGGATATTAAGGTCATGGTGTAGGGTTTTATTGGATACATAGAAAGGAGCCTTGACTATTGTTCGGAGGATTTTTGACTGGAAGGATTGGATGCGTTTGATGTTAGAAGGTTTAGCTATTCCCCAAAGTTCGATGCCGTAGGTCCAAAGAGGTTTCAAAATGGTTTTGTAGATAAGTAGTTTGTTGTCGATTGAAAGTTGTGATTTTCTGTTCAGAAGTCTATAAAGTTGGCCAAATCGTCGGTTAAGCTCATGTCGTTTTAGTCTGGTATGTGGGTTCCACGTCAGTCTTCTGTCTAACATGAAGCCCAGATACCGTACCGTGTCTGTGAAGGGAAGTTGAACACAGTTGAAATAAACTGGTGGGCAGCATCTGCGTCGAAGGGTGAACGTTATATTCTTGCACTTTGCTTCGTTTACTTTGATGCGCCAGTTTTTACACCAGTGTTCAATTAGGGAGAGGTGCCTTTGTAGGCTAGATGATGCTATTCCAATACCTATCCTTAATGATTACATATGTACATAAACTGCACTTGAGAAATAATTTTGTCCCATTTAAAATAATTCATTAGCTGTTTATTCATACAAATCATTTTCATTGCTCTCCTATTGGACAACCGTGCACTTAAACTAAGCAGTAGGAGCTATTTATGATAAAAGAAAAATTATTTATTTATTAATTTTTTTTGCTGCCTCAACCCTGCAGGTTCATTGGCAAAATCTATGATTTAGATTTTCGAATACTTTAATCAAATTTTTTCACGGTTTTTTCATCATCTCTAAGAATTACCTGCAATGCACCTCCTAAAGCCATAATTTCCCTGAGTTTCTTGAAAGTTTCGCAGTCTATTAGAATGTGACGTATTCTTCACTGCACATTCCGCATGTTAGAGGTGCGGGTCCTTTTAACAAATATGCGTGTGAAATTCACAATGTTCTATTCTTGTTCGACAGAAGACGATTCTTCCCTTCGAGATTCTCTGTTCGAGCATGTCCACTTGATCGGATTCCTATTTATAGTCTTTAGCTTGGCATCTTGATGAACCCATCTGGCCTGCCACATTCCACAAATTTCTAGTTTTATTACAATATTATAAATATAATTATAATTACTGGTCAAATTTCAATAAACAGAAAAATATCCAGATTGGCTATCATTTTGTCCCGGTCCTTACATGTCGAACCGGTTTTAGTCCGTTCTACCGTTACATTTTTTCTGCACTTGCCTTTGTGGATTACCCACCTGTCTTTAAATAATTTACCCCAAAATTCAGAGACGAGGTTTTTATGAATGTGGTGTTGAATAACATTTTATCAATTGTATGTTCCACTCATATTCCCAAAACACCTATTTCGTCAAAAACAGAAAGATATGCATGCATATTTCTGAGTGTAAAGGCATGAAAAAATAAATCTTTTAAGCCCTGGCATGTAGAATTAAATTATGAAAATAAAATTGTTGATAAAACATGAAAAAATAAAGGACGGAGGATCGAAAAAAGAAGCCGGCTTGTGGCGCCTCTCGGATTATTTAACTAACCCTTCCCAGTCCCTCCCTCCTCCTGCCACTCCCGTGTAAACTTTATACAATCAAAAAGGAACCCTTTATTTTTAATATAAACTTTACCAGCTTGTTAACATCTGTGTCTTTGTCTTTTTTTTTTTTGGGTTTTTGTAAGCCTCTTTCTATCCCCTCCCCTTTTTTTTAATGTATACATAAAATATACAAGCCTGGATGTTACTCTGCTAATAGGGACTATTTATGAAGTAGCTTTGTAGCTGTATTAGGTAAAGTTTCATAGTACAGATTTCCTCTCATTAGACGTTAACAGGCATTCGATGCTCAAATGAGTTTATTTTAAGTGTCTCAACAGTTTTAATTCGAGTTATTGAAAATAAAAAGATTTTTATTCCACAGCATGAAGTAAAAATACATTTAAATTTAATATAAACATTCCATTCCGCAAGTGATTAAATTTTTTTTCACGCATTAACACACTCTCAGTTATTTATTTATTTCATTCGCCAATAAAATCTAGTTAATGTTAGTGAAATATGTTTGTTCTCATGAAAGGTTACTTATCTTTAGCATTCTGGATCATTTTTTTAAATTTCAATAGCGGGGATGAACTTTTCCACCCTGGAATTGAGAAATCTCTACTAAGCATTAGTGAGGATGTCATAAGCCAAAAATAATAGTCATCAGACAAGATTGTAGTACTTTTGATCAGCAGTCACTACTGTAAATACTAAAAATTAGAAAAAGGTAACATTTAATTCATATTATTGTGTTTACGATGCAGCTATATAAAATCAGCTAAAATGAATATGACGCTCAAAAAACAAAACAAAAAAAAAAAACAGATTAAAGTATGATTTTTGACACTGGATTAAAGACAGGTCAAAGTGTCACAGTTCAACTGGTTTTTAAATCGTTGCAATGAAGACTCACTTTATTTAACACTGGAATAATCTTGAGACATCTCAGCGATTGAGCTTATACCGGTGTTAGGATGTTAGCGCTCAAACAGTATAAGGAAGACCTGCTGAAGACATATACGCCAAATTCATTTTTATCTGACTGGTCCATATATAGATAACCTATATGGTGGAGACGGACGAGTTCAACGGAAGACATACCATGACAAGGTATGCGGGATTCTCCATCCTGTGGTGAGGAAGAAGTTCAATGATGTTCTGCGGTTGCATATGGTTAGAGACATGGTCAGACCATCGTTTGTTCTGTAGGCCGCCGCTAATTGCAAAAGTACGTCAACAATATCTTCGAGGAATATTTGGTATCTTTTGGCTCGTTTATTGGCCCCCGTTTCCTTTTTATGGTTGGTAATGCCCGGGCACGCATTCGTCAATGCCTTGACCTCAATCCTATAGCATCTTATGGACGTCCATCCGTCGACAACCAAACCTCAGTGTGACCTCAAAGAGTTGACCACCTTATTCGCGGTTCCTACAGGCCTTTAAAGAACATGGGGAAGCAAAAAGAAGTGATAATAAAGTTCTAGGTGTTCCGGTTCTTAAGAGTCAATATAACTATCGCTTCATATAAGGCAATGACCGTAAAATTATGGGGAAAAAAAGAAAAAACCGTATCTTGTTTTTTAGAAGCATGGTATGGTAATCACAGAAAATTAGATTTGAAATAAAATATCTAAAGCATGTTATTTAAATAACGAACGCTTTCAACCAACATAATAGATTTCTTAATAATACATATATTATTATATTGAAAAAGAAATCTGTCACACTTTACATAATATTAGATTTATATTTTAACCAAATGAATTAAAGGGTTGAGAATATAAATGCAAATGTTTAGCTGACTTTGAGAGCAAACGTTAATACAGTTTTCATAAGCGTTCTTCATAAATGAAAAAAAAAAATATTGAAATTGTTTTTTTACGGTTTAGGGAAGGGGTAGGGAGTAATTAGTGAAATCCGCTTCCCTCCCCGCCCCTCGAGTAATCAAGAAAAACCCTCCATTAAATAACCGTAAAAAATTGCGCAAGGGAAACTTTATCAGGCTGACTAAGGGAGCTTGTGATGTTCTAACGAAGTGTGCTTTTCGTTAAGGAGCGTCTGTGGCGGTATATTCCGGGGTAGCAGCTGGCTGACTGAAATAATGGGGCTACTTATGTCTGCATTTTTAAGTACCGGAGTGTCCTATTTCCCTATAGTCCTGGGCTGGTATCCATATTCATATATATTTTAATATTTTATTTATTAATACATTAACATACATGAGTATGAATAAAATAATTTTGAACCTGCTAGAATTATAACATTTTAAAATCGCTTAAGGCAAATCGCCAATGGCCAACATTTTTTATGCGCCTCAAAAAATTCCTGGAATATTTATCTGTGAAGATTTATGAACTGGAATTTTTCATTCCAGGTTTTTAAGGAGTTATTAATATTAATATCAATAAAATGTTAATATTAATATTCATTATTATTACCTATTAGCTGACACCTCGAATCTCGCTTTATTCCTCGCGTCACTTTTAAATCTTTCTTAATAATCCTTTGCTCTTGAATCGGATTTAGGTTTATAAGGAATATTTAAGGAAAGTCAAAGATTTTTATGGAGCCCGTGATTCACTACCTCCTCAAAGGTAAAACTGGCAATACATCTCTTAGTTATCAGCTTCCATATTTCCAGCTTGATCACAGTCCTTGGATATCCAATGGATAACAATTTTGAATCCCCTTGATCTTAAATGATCGAGATATTTGCGGCATGAAAGTAATTTTTAGCTCTAGCCCAAATATATAAGAGTATGTTAAGGTTTTTATGGATTAATTTATGTGAAATAAAATGCTCTATCGGATTTAGGTTTATAAGGAATATTAAAGGAAAGTCAAAGATTTTTATGGAGCCCGTGATTCACTACCTCCATATAGATCTAGTGTCAATGTCGATGAGGATTTTGTAATATATCAAAAGTTTTAATAATTTGTCATGTAATTTTTGAGCTAATTAGAATCTTTGAAAATCCTTGAATCAGCTTTTAGGATGAATGTAGGATTACTGGGTCATTGAGGAGATTAACGTAACGTAACCCGTAACACCTACAACCGCCAGTTATGAATTAATTAATTATGAATACCTAATTTATAGAGACATAGTAGTAAGCTACTCTGACTTCAATAAAGTAATTAATTTATTAAAATTTAGGAAAGGTACAGAGCCAATAGTATTATTTTTTTACCTTTTATAAATGAGGAAAGCCAAGCAAAAATAATTAAAACAAAAACATTACTACAATCATTAAACTCATTCTTAGAAAATTATACAAAGTAAGGTCCAGCAGCCTTTAGTCAAATAAAAAATGGACAAGTATGAGCTAACATATTTAAAATGTAAAAATAGTTTTTAAGCATATGACAGTGATGTAATTGTTGTAATATTTATTTAAAGACATTCAATCATACGATTGAAAAATTATTTTATGTTTTGAGAATGGGGAAACAGCCCCGAAACGTTAACAACATATGCTATAAATAAATACTTATGGTAAAGGAAGGAAGATTTTTTTGCTACTTTTATCAAAAAAATATTATTTTATATTATAGTATATAATATTATATTTTGTTTGCAGGATGAAAAAACCTCCATAGGGGTAAAATCGGCTAAAAATGTACCGTTTTTTTTTTTAATAAATAAAACAGCTGCTGATGGACAGTTTTTCTAAACTTTCTGCTAAATTTTTGACAGTTCCTTAATCAGCCAGAGATGACATACATTGCAAGCCGGACCGAACTTTAGGCTCGCTACAATTTTTGTGTATGTATTAAACATAAAACGAAGTTCATGCAGTTCCTATCAAAAGTTTTAATTGGGAGTGAGGAAGAAAAAAAATAAAATAAACTATAATCTAAAAAAAAGAGAAGATGAACTGAGTTCTCCATACAAAAGTTGTGGGACACACGTAGTAAGAGTTTTTTATTTATTTTTAATGAACCAGCCGACTAACAATTTTTGCTGTCTCTATTTTTTTCAACCATTTTCCAGTCTTTTTTGTATTTTATTTTTAGCCTTCCAAGATTTTGATTTTCACGTGCACGATTGTGTAGATATGCAGTTTAAAAATGTGTATTTTTTATGTTTCGAAATAGAAAAAAAATTGTGACTAAAAACTA
Organism: Aelia acuminata; assembly: GCA_911387785.2. Classification (NCBI taxonomy): domain Eukaryota; kingdom Metazoa; phylum Arthropoda; class Insecta; order Hemiptera; family Pentatomidae; genus Aelia; species Aelia acuminata. The sequence continues at coordinate 50,752,958 of OU426978.1, read as the reverse complement.
ATATTATTTTATGACTTGAAATTTCGTATGTAACTATAAAATTTTGGTTTAACAAATATATATTTGTCTTTCATAAATTAATTATTGCACCTACAGTTATATTAACATATCTCAAAACAGTTCCAAATGAGAACAGAAGGTTTGACATAAGAAATGATTACAATGACATTTTTGAAAGTTTCTTTTTACTTTTACCGAAAAGTCCAAAATATTCTTAATTTAATAAAAGATACTCAGATATATATATATATATATGTATATATATATATATATATATATATATATATATATATAAATTTCACTTGGGTATATATAAAATAAAGTTTCTTTCGATAATTAATATTCAAGACTTATGAGTAAAAGTAAAAATATTTTTTAAAAAAGTCATCATTTCTTATGTCAAATCTTCTGTTCTTCCCCTGAACTGCTTTAAGACATGTTTTATGATAGGTGCTATAATTAATTTATGTCCGGTATCTTTTAATGATTGTTTAATAATTGTTTTGTAATTTTTAGTAAAAAATTAAAATATGGCTCTTTACTGTATGTCAGGCCTTGTCTATATAAATAAAAATTAATTCTGTGTGTTTGTTTGTTCTTTATAGAAATAAATACCGTTTGTCCCAAATTCTCCAAATTTCGCTCAGAGGTTCTTTCATACCAGGTGCGAACACCTGTTCATATTAAAATTGCATAACTTTAGCCAATATCTGGGTGTATTCTTTATTGTTATATAAATCGTTATGATCTCGCTTTACATTGGAACGAGTCGAAATATACGGCTAGTTTAAAATAAAAGTAATTTAGATACAAATTCAAATACGTTTTTTTTTTAGCTTAGTATTTTAGAATTAAAATAAAATAAATCACATGTTTATTTTATTTTAATTCTAAAATACTAAAATAAAATTAAAAATATTTTAATTTTAATTCTAAAATACTAAAATAAATAAAAATTATTTTATTTTGTATTTGAAATAATCAAATAAACTAAAACTTAAGTAGGTTATTTGAAGCTAGACAGTTTTCGTTATACTGTAGGATGGTCAATTGCACTAGAGATCTCATCCCTGAAAATTGAGCAGGTACATTTTGATATTGTTTTTTTTTTGGGTGTTCAATCCGATTTCAACAAATTTTGTCACACTGGTTGTTGATTGCCTAATTAGATGTCTAATGAGATTAATTTCACATAAATGTTTTTATGCATAGGTATTGGGGTGGAGGATTAAATATTAACTTTTTAACGCCATATCCGATTGCCAAGAACTATGATACAATGATTTTTCATAGGTGAAGTGGAAGTATAACAAGACGAATTCCTCATAATTTGAGCTTAAAATGCAATTTATTTAATAAATAATAAAATACTAAATACTTTAAATAATCTGTTTTAAAATAAAAATTCTTTTTGCCTAAGTCTGCTGTATATTCATTAATATGCATCTGCAAGTTTCTGTCGTCATTGACCAGCCTTAATGTTTTCATTGAGGTTAAGAAGTACAGGACATGTAGCTCGAAATAATTCAACTAGAAGCTTCCACATACTATGAACACCTCAACAGTAGGCAGAAAATAAAATAATTGAAAGGTTAAAAAAAAATGCTGCATGAATTGGGAAGCAGTAGTCCATGATCGAACCATAGTTCTCGTTTGCAAGATAAAAATATGCAAGGTCTGTAAAGCGACCCGAAAAAAAAGAGAAATAACAGCCGTTTGATAGACTATTTAGCAGCCCAAATTTATCGAATTTTCTTCTGGCTTATTAGCTTTAGCTGTTTAGCCAGCAATACAGAGAATGTTGTATATTTTATTTAAGAGGATACCACATAGCTCTCTTCTTCCCATTGGGGTTCACTTGGCTCCTGAAATATGGACTCTTCATTGATCGCTTTCGAACGGTGGCCATTGTGCTCTTGTAGGGGGAAGAAAAGCGGTGGGGCCTGAAGAAGGAGAAGATGCAAAGGTGCCCTGGGACGACCGTGGACCAGTTTTATGCCAGCCATAAAGAGGAAGCTAACCTCCTCCCAATCAATAACCTCTGAGGGCCACTTCCCTTTTATACTCTCTTTATCGCTCCTCGGGAAATTCAGTGAAAATGTAGAGCGCTTACGGCGGGGCGATAAATATCACTCGTAATGCTGGTAGGGTGTGTTCTTTCCAAGAAAATATTCCCAAATAATTTAGGACAGATTCTTCGATAAGTAAATTTTCTTCAGAGCTGCCATTCGAGGTTCGATCTCCGAGGTTCAGTCTGAGGTAAGACCAAGGTTAGGTAGAGGAACGTTATACAAATATTTTATATAACAAATAAGTTTCTAAGCGATTTTAGCTATTATGGAACTGTAGGCACGCTCAGTAAAGTTTTGTTTACTTGTTAAATACTTATTTGTTAACCCGGCATACACCCAGCTGATGGGAGGACATGGAAATGAACAGAAGATATTACCTGATCCGGATGGTTTATCTAGAATATCATACATTTACTTATTGCAAAAGATTTTATAATTATAATGTAACGTGGAACAAAAACAAAACACAAAACATATGATTTAAAAGAGTTCTACACTATTGTTGAAACACTTGGAACAAACTGTTCTAGTAGATGTCTGTGACTGTTCTAGTACATGCTCGTGGCTGTTCAAGTACCTTCTACGCTTGGCTTGAAATTTCTAGAATTCATATAAGGAGGATTCATAGTTCAGACTAAGTATAAGAAGCAACGGACTGGAGAGTCAGTCTTGCTGTTAAAGTATCCTTAAATGTTGATCCTTTTTGTAACCTTCTTGATTAGCTTAGTTGTTATTGTTTGTCTGTCATTGTAAATTATTATTTTCATTCTATAAAAATTATTTAAACCCAAATAAGTCTTAAAATATTTAAAATTAAATAATTATTTAATTAATTTTAATAGTTATTTTTCGTCACAATACAATGCTCTCAATTGTTTAGGTGATTTGGAATATTACCGATGACTATTTAAATGTTCAAGTCCTTCTGTTCTAAGTCAATTGTCACAAAGCAAGGTGCGTCCATTATTTTCCTTCAGACTTTGGACAGGAAGAACTAAATTCTTTGGATGTTTGATTGCTTTGCAGTTCCCCATAGTTTGATCTCGTAGATCCATAATCGTCGCATTATTGATAATTTGGAGCCTAAAGAAATCGTCTGAGTGGTTCTATAGGAAAGAAGATGTCATTTTAGGGTCTCTATGTGACGAAAGCAGTGCGGTATCGTCAACGAATGTAGCTAGTAAAGTATTTTCGTATTCGGGTAAGTCTGCCATGAAAATTTTAAAGAGTATTGGTAAGAATACACAACCATATGAAACTCCTAATCTAATAAATTTTATGGTTTTCGTTGCCTACTTTAAAGATGGTGTATGTCTGTCAAGTAAGAAGTCATGCCAAACTTTATCGAAAGCCTAACGTTTATCAATGAAAATACCAAGGGAATATTTATTTTATTTAATATTTAAAATATCTCAGATTTTTATATTTCTATATTTTCTCTAACCGTTGAAATACTTTATATTTAATACATTCTATATTTAGTGGAATTTTATGTAATACTCTTTATAAAACATATTTTCAGTTGAGAGCCCCTTCCAATATTGAAGTATCGTCTTGATGCTCCACATTGTCAATATACTCCTTGTATTGTATAAAGTTAACTTAACAGAGACAACTTGGTGGCATAATTCAGATGAAGAAGAAGCACTTAGCGGGCCAACTTAGCTGGAACTGTTGCTGCCCTGGAATAAGGCCAAGTATATTTATATGAAGCTAATGTTCTACACGAGGAATTATAGGAGAGATTAAAGGGTGCAGAGCATTATTTATAAGTTTATCTTCAAGTTGTACAGTGAGGCACTCAATGCCCAAATAATAATGTAACAATACTGATTTTCCATTTACATCACTGTGGATGCTTGAAATTTTAATAAACTATTAGTGCTAAAAAACGAATTCCATTGCTTATAATAATTAGGTTTGAAATGATGTGAGCAATTACATTATTTAATTTTTTAAAATAATTTTAGTTAAAACCCGTCGATCTTGCGAAACAGATTTTCTACTGTCAAACTCCTAGTAAATGATGTAATTGTCCTGACTTTTGGAACAGTTCTGTAGACAAAGAAATAGATCTGAAAATGCATAGTAACATATCTCTCCCTGATCGGCATTGCCCCTCCCTAGCTAGATACTGATTTCGTTTTTAGCTATGGAGTGACAGGTCATGGAGGGATCTATCCGCCATTTATCATCCATTTGGGCAGAACAAGTACAAAAATTACCTAAAGGAGGTTATGACTGTGAAGAGATTCGAATTATACAAAACTCTAATAACAACATAGAGGTATCATTTACTAGCATTATAAGTTATACGGAGTGACAAGCCATAAAAATACAACACAGCTTGATACCTTAAATCCTCCAGTTCCTGGATGCAACTAAAGTAACCTGGAGAAAGATGATATGGCTCTATGTATAGTCGGGTTTATAATAGGGTTATCTATACGTACTCAGCACAAAATTTCCTTTTCTGAGAGGATTAGTGGGTATATAAAAAACTAGCCTGGGAGTGACTTCACAACTGTGTGGAAAGTGAAGTGAAAAAATTGTGGCACATTGTCCGTACCCTTTGAAGTCCTGGCTCAATTTTATTTTGCATCTTGCAGTTAGCTGATAAGAACAGGGCTTAACTTTTTAAATTATTGTGAAGAAAATGAGTTTAACTTTCCTATAGGAACACGAAAAAGTTAAGCTGTTTTTTATACAGCTTATGTTTTCATAGCTCTAGAACGGAAAAGAATCACTTTCTTTAATCAAACGATAAAACAAAAACACAGGATTTAAAAGAGTTCTAGAGTTGTTGTTGGAATTAATGGAACCAACTGTTCTAGTACAGATTTGTGACTGTTCTAGTACATGATCGTGACTCTTTGAGAACCTTCTAGACATCTAGGCTTGTCAGAAACCTTCTGTACTTCTAGGCTAGGCATCCTAAGGAGAGTTAGTCTTATTCTGAATATCGATAAGAGAAAAGATTACTACTTGCAAAATCTGCGAGATCGGGGGTGGGGGGGGGGGGGGGGGTAGGTATCAGTGAAGAGGAAGGATTGGCTGCTTGGAGCCGAGCTCTGAGGTGCAGTGGTTAGCATCCGCGCATGTCAGGAGACCCCGGTTTGACTCTCGGCGGAGCCAAATCTTTCTTCTTCAAAAAATAAATTATTTAAAAAAGGTGGTCACCCATAAATTAAGATTAGATTAATATATGGTTATCTTTGTGTATATCTAATATCTAACTTTAACATTATAAGTTGATACTTTATGTAACAATATTAATTATTTGAGTTCTATTATTTGTCTGACATTGTGAATTATTATTTTCGTTTCATAAAAATTAATTACAATATTACTAAGTTCTTAGATTTTAAAAACTTTGCAACTTATTCTAATTTACGCCCTATTTTCAGGATTTGTTTTTAATTGGATTTTAGCCTTCATCTATTGAGTTGAGAGATGGAAAAATGGCATTCTTGGAAAATGCTACATATATTTAGATTACAACACTATTTTAGTGGTTGTTCTCTAATAATTGAGAAGGAGTAGTCAATACAGCCTACTGCCTACAGCATTTTAGGCTATTAAATAATGAGTGTATTTAAAATGTTTAAAACAAACAAACACTGATTATAGAAAATTTTAACCTGATGGATTTTTATAGTAATCGTTGTTTTCGAGATGTTATTACCTAGGTCGAGAAGTCACTTACTGTTCCGCGGAGGATCCCAACTTGGAGGGTGTTTACTGAAGTGTTAATCGGGCGGTCGAAAACAGGTTCGGACCAGGACTTAACTGACTTCCAAATTGGAGCCTGATCAGATGGTTCGTTTAGATGTAAATAAGGGCAAGGGTTGGATAAGGGAGTGGTAATAGGGAACTTGTCGGCCCTTCCCACTGGACGTTACATGGCCCAGGGACTAGAAATGGTCTTCGGTGAGCGAGATCGTAACACAGCCGTTGTATGTTTTATTTTATTGTTATTATTATAGCCTATACATATTTGGGCTACAAATTATTTAAGTATTTTGTTCGCTATAATTTGTAATCTAATACTGTAAAATACTAAGCAAAACCAATCTGACAAAAATATTTGCCATCGATTCACAAATGTTATCTAATCTAATTCCTTTACGATATAATTTTTAACTGTTACGTATTAAATAAAAAAATATTCTAACTCTAATCAAAATTATAAAAATAAATAAAAAAACATGTCAAAAGTTATTCAGACTTTTGTTCACTGGTTAATTATTGGTCGGGCGACTTAATTTTGTTACTAAACATAAAGAAATATTTTTATGTATCTTAATTGAATATATATTTATTGGAAGCTGTTTATCATTAAAAAAATTAGATAAATTTATTCTTAATAATAATAATAATAATGTAGGCTTAACGAAACCTAAAGTTCGATGTGGACACCAATTCCTACATACTTCATATGGGCTTTACGCCATGGACACCAATTCCTAAATACTTATGAGCTTTACGCTATCCTTCCATATTCGTCTTGACCTACCAAGGACGGCACATCGCTTATTTATCTTTGAGGAGTCGTTCACAGCTAATCCTAGCAATATGAGGAGCACCTGATTTATATTGTATAAATAAAGAAAACAGTCAAAAATTTACTTTACTGTTGATTTAAGTATGTAGATATCATGTAGTGTCAATGAATAAACAAGGGAAGTTTAAGGATCAAATGTAGAGTTAAGGTTATAAGAACAAAAGGTTTAATGTAAAAGACCTCAGTTACCTGTTAAAAGTAATGCTAACTTAAAATGTTCCTGTTAGTAAGATATATATTAATAATTTATGTTTTTGATAATTACTTACAAGGGACGCATCAACGGAAGTATCGAAAAATGACATACCTGAAAAAAAAAAATTAGAATTAAAACATTTCAAATTTATTATAACCCACGTTAAGTGATTGAGTGGAAATGTTTTTTTAATATTACAAAAGATAATTCTGGAGTCACTTGTGGTGTAATGGTAGTTAGCATAGCAACCTACAATACTAAAGGTAGTGGTTTTGCGTCCCGTGGTGGCCCTAGGATTTTTAAGGGGAATAAAAATCCTTGGCCATGCCGTCCCTCGGATAGGACGTAAAATGGAGGTCTCCGAGCCTGTTCGATGCCAGGTACTCGTTAAAGATCTCTATCCTAATTATACATGGATAGCCAAATTTAGGCACTGCAGCATCTTCCGATTAGACTTAGTGGCATAAAAATGACTTTAAAGAAACTAACAACAAAAGATAAAAAGAATTTTTTTTAAGGTGTCAACCTATGGTCATTATCACTTTATTTTCCGCTATATTTTACTATATATTTTTCTATTATTATATAATTTTCTGTAATTTTATTCTATATTTTTGTCCGTTTGAGAAAGTCAAAAAGATTATCTATTGTTTTTAGATTGCCTTTAAAATTGAATAAGATTTAAAAAATTGATAATTTAATATAAACAGAAATTAGGAGTAACAAAGTTTTTGTATAAGAAATAACGGAACAGTAATGTTAGATGACTTAATGACATTTTCAATATTTCAAGTAAGGAATGAAAAGGAAGATACAAACTTTAGTTGTAGGATTTTTATGCTATTGTAAAATAGACCGAGTGTATATATCATTTCCGACCTTTTTGGAAATGATCCTTTGCGATTTTAAGGACAGATCCAGGTCCATTTTCGATCTGAAACATTTGGGCATAATTATATATATAATTTTACATTATTGTTACCTATCTCAGGATTGGGCTATCTAAGAGTTGCCACCCACCCCTTATTACTCCTACGACGACGGTACGGGTTTGAGTTCCACCTGATATATATATATATATATATATATATATATATATATATATATATATGTTTATATGGGTGGCGGTGGTAAATGCGGATTTACCATATCGGATCGGGATGGCCGAGTGGGTAAACGCGTCAGAAATTCGCGTTGCCCATGGCAACGTATGATTGAGAACCGAAAGATAGCAAGTTCGAAACATCAATCCCCCCCTGGCCCGGGAGCCCCGTATATGTGTATATATATAAACACTACTACTTCTCGTGCCAAAGAAAAGCGTAACTCAGGTGGAACTCAAACCCGTACCATCGTGGTAGGAGGAAGAAATGTCAATATTTAATAGGAGACAAACATTTAGACATATTGGAGTCGACTTGAGAACACGGGAGCTGTATATATATATATATATATATAAAAACGGAAGTTTAACTGAAATTATGGCTTAATCTTAGTTTATTTCAGTTTTATTGAAGTAACTCTGTCAGTTCAGCGTTTTTATTTATATTTTTTATTAATCGGCAGTCCTTCGAGTTACGAATGTTATTCTTCTGCACATTCATATGTTCTATCTGTAAATAACATAGTTGAATATATTACTAATAAAAAATAATAATAAAACCCTGGGCACTAGTGTGTATAATACTAGAAATGTATATGAAACAAAGGATTTCGAGATAAGTTTGAATCCAGCAAGTGATTGATATTTTAAGAGGTCATTTACCCATATATTAATCAATACAAGCCTCCCTAGCCGAATGTACCTTGATAATTTATAGATACTGCCTGTATTGACAATACACCGCAAAGCGATGACCATGGCGTACTGACCGCAGATACTGACCGAGCGTTATCTGTATATATTATCTCTCCCACTCTCCCTCCACCCACTGCAACCCCTATCACTAACCCTCCCTACCCCTCACTGACTCGATATCTCTTCCCCGGATCGGTCGTGGGAAATCTCTTTTCCGAATGAACCCGAGCCCTAAGTGCCGCCGATGGCTGATAGCGGTCCCGTTCCGGGCCTTATCTCCTCCCTTCTGCCTCACTTGTAATTTATTCTTGACAATCGTTATTATTTTTCAATGGAAAAAAAGGAATGATAGATGTAAGTTCTTTTTTAAGCGTACCGACATCCTGTTTGTTAAAAGTGTTATTAACTATTTTTGTGCGTCAATAATTTTCGTATATAAATGATAATTAAAGCTCGGAATTTCGTGCAGTAAAAATTTGAAAACGAGCAATAAAAACTTCAAAACGTAAAAAACGTGCATTAAAAATGGATTGCTTAAAAGTCAGGCATTAAATTATTTTTGTGAACAAAAAATAGTTACTTTGAAATAAAATAAGTAGTGGAGAATAAATTGAAATAGAAGCTCTTTTATGTTTACAAATTATTTTTATAATATTGTTTTTAGTATATATTTTGGTAAAATAACTGAATTTCGGTTCTTTTGTATAACACTTTTGATCTATTTTTTTAAAATATTTCCGATAAAAAAACATCGGAATATAAAATATTTACTTAAAATAGTATCATCATGATGTGGAATAAAGAGAAAATACTCGCTTGTTAGGTGTAATTATATTGAAAATAGAAAGATCTTAAAAAAGGAAAGATACTACTCAAATTATCGAATCAATATATGCAATATCCAGTGCGTAGGCTTATTTATAAATCAGTCTGGTACATGGGCGGATCCAGCCGATTGTAAAGGGGGGCTGCAGCCCCAGAGCCCCCTACCACCCCTGGATCCGCCAATGGTCTGATAACACGCACTACCCGTTTCCGTTCTGGGGTTAAAAAAATTAGGTACTTATTTGTGCTACAGTGGGTATCATTTTGTGATTTCACAGCACTACAGTTCCTATTGAGTTCAGAATATTTTTCAATCCATCCCGCAATTTTCGAACGCTTCCTCCAATTTTTGGCATTTTTAGTAATAATATACTCGACAGAAAATAGTTTGATACTAACAGAACAATAAGAATTAAGAAACAAAATATAAACATCCAGGAACTACTGAACCCTCAGTTCTTGGAAATTGTAGGTTTGTGTTTACATCTCCTAAGTTCCCTTTTTTTTTTTTTAGGAAAATTAAAATTTGTAATATTTCTTTTCTTCAAAATTTCAAATGATGCAATTTCGTGCAGTAAACCCCAAAAAGTGCAATTTCATTCAATTGCAATCCCATTAGGCTTGATTCAAATAACTAACTTAAATTGAGTTCGCTTTATTCTGACACCAATAATAAGATGCGATTGCATGGGAATCCGGGCTCTAAAGGTAATATAATATTAAAATAAAAAACTTTTAAAAATAAAAAAATTACCCTAGGATAATTAATAACGCAAAAAAAATGACATGTTACCAATACAATTCCATTAGTAGGCTTTAAAATCAATAAATGGGAAGAGAAGATCCATTTTATGATTTTCATAATGTCTAGTGTTAAAAATTTTAAATTTTGCACCGACTCCAAAAACATTGTGTTGTATTGCACATAGTATTTAATATTTTAATTTCACAATTTTTAATAACAATTACTTAGTGTGTATTTGCACAAATAAAAATAAAATTATTCGTCTTATTGCATTTTTCCGCTTTTTATACCATTTTCAATTTTGCTGTGTATTCATAAAAATCAGAAGGTAATTATTTCATACTTTTCAGTGTATTTATCATTACTGGTTTCTAGGTTTCGAAGTCGGTTTAATTTTTTTTTATAAAATGATTTTTATTTTATACTTTTTAGTTGGATAAGATAACAAATGTAGAAAATCGTAAGTTGGCTAAAAAAACCTTCGACATTTTTTTACCTACCACGTTCGTCTTTCCCGGGCCTTTTTATTATATATAATTATATTAACAGTCACCTTTTCAATTTTATGAGTACACACAGAAAAGTTGAAAAGCGTATAATACCACTTTCAACACCCTACCTTCTACGATTATAATTGGATTTTTTTTTTAATAAGATCAATGTTGAGTCAATTAGATTCATAATTCCTTTAGATAAATTTTTGACTAAATTTAATAGCGAAGTACTAAGAATAATATCCTTCGTGATAAAAAAATATTCAGAAAATGAATTTCTTCAATGCTAGTGGGGTAGCATTTATGATATTAAGCATTGTCATGGCTGCCAAATTTTTGCTGGGGGGACTTTCATACAATATCAAGAGATATCAACTTTTATTTTGCAGTTTTATTGATGGATGAACATCAGCAAACATTGAAATTTTAATTTCTTTGTTAAATAATGTAATGTCTGAATGGGGAAAGTGTCATAGGAAAATTTTCATTAATTGGGAAATACAATACACAATATTTGTGTTAGTTATTTCGGTACCTGAGAGATACTATTCGAACGCGAAAAACCCCTAAACACATGCAAGATCATTTTCACTGTCTGTTTCAATAAAATTCATTCATTTATTATTGGACTTACGCTCTTAGCAGCACACTTAGGCTCTCACGAACCGCAAACACTGAACTAACGGTTTGGCTTTTGAAAATTTCGGCAACCTTTAGAAAATCGAATATTTAAATTTCTTTCGATTTAATAAAGATCGATCGAAACCTCAAAATCAATGGAAATAGACTTAAGATAGTCTAGCTATTTGATAACGCTTTATTCTACTACATTTCAGTTAATACACAGCAACCAATTACAACTCACAATTTAGGCAAGTGGGAAAGTGTAAAAAATCGAAAAATCAACTGGATAATGAATGATGGAAATAATTCCTAATAAGTGCCTATCTTAATGATTTTTATATCTGAACTCTCCTATCTAGACAATAGCAAAGCCTGTGTGCCACCAACTAGCAACGTTATCATAACTTAAAAAAAATTATACAATTAGCCATCATAGATGAAATTGGTGATGGAACAAGCTAATATTGAAATCATTTAGCAGAACGTAAATTATTTCATTACTGGACGTGCCCCTAATATTTTTTCGAGCCACATTTGAGCTTAGATAGCAGATTTTCGTCTTCACAAAAAAATGATTTGGCACTGACAGTCTTTTCAATTTATACGACTCAACTGTTGCAGAAACAAAATTAGAAACCTATAGTAGTAATCCGGATAACATAACAGAAGTGTCACTCCATGAAGAATCGGCACAAGATTTCACGATTACATTGTATATTAATAGGACCGAGTGATTCCGGAAGAAGACAGAGGTGCCTGAATCCTTTGTTAAGGCCCCCCAATCAACTGAAAATAAGCTTATCCAGGAATTATTGTAGTCCTTTTTGGCGTGCAAAGCGAGTGAAAGTCGGAAATCAAAATCTAATTTAAATCAATAATGGCTACGGTTTTAAATTTAAACGAACCTTGGGGAATTTGAAGAAGTCTCAAATTCTGCTTTAAAACGGTTATCAATACCTAGTCTTTCTTGGAATTCCACGAATTTCGTGGTCTTATGATTATGGTGTCAAATCGTCGTATATATACTATAAACATATATACTAATATCGCTACAGAAAACGACAGCGATATTATATTTTGCGGATATTAAATACATATCTTTATTGAAATCTGCTGTTGAAAAATTAGTTAAGGTTATGTATATGGGTTCCAACAAGCACTTAAAACACGTCGATAACTAATAGACTGCTCATGTTCTTCCCCCACTCTTTTAATTCTAAATTTGATTGGTTGGTTTTCCCTTATGATTCATCCAGCCACTGAGTTTAATAGCTTGTTGGAGCATACCTTATGTTACATATGCCATATGTTTTTCCAATTAGTAAAAATTTGTAGCGATAATTAAATAATTATTTTCATGTTTTTTCCCAATAACTTCTTTAAAAAATTAAGAACCCAAAAAAGGTTTTAATGGGACCATCTTGGGGAAATACTCTACAAGAGGCAAAAGGTTTCGTTCCAATTGGCCCATCCATTTCGGAGTAATCGCTGGACAAACATCGAGAAAAAAAATAAATAAAAATAAAATAAATAAAAAAATACAGGCAGTTACATATCGAATTGATTAACCTCCTCTTTCATTCGAAGTCGGTTAAAAAATAATAATACGTAAGTTAAATCATTTTTGCACATTATGAATTTCAGTTTTAGCTTCCCGATTTTACATTCCTACTCACATCGACCAATTATCAGCGATATAGAAGTAAAGTTCATCCTCGATTTATCAGACTAAGCGAATACGAAAAAAAAAACATCTAAAAGGCAGACCATGGGTGATGTGCCAGTCAGAAAAACGCTAAAAATAAGTTTGATGAGAAACTTCCTCTCCTAAATAAGGGGGAAGCTGTTAATTTTCAGAACTAGTTCAATAGGGCACAATCTTTCCTCAAGCGTTAACTACCTAATTTATATTTTCTGATCACAATGGTCGTTTGAATTGATTTGGAAAATGCAAGAAATTGTGTACTGACTGGTGTGAAAAAAAAAAAAGAATAAGAAGAAAAACATAGAAAAAGGGCTCTGCATTTTGCTTTTTGAACTTGGTTTAAAGGATGTGTGAGCAAAAAATGGCCCGCTGTAAGACTTGATCCGGCCCACCAAACATTTTGAACAACCAAATTAAAAAAAAATATGAAACTAGTTACTCGAAATGAGGAAGAGTAAGATTAATAAGGGCATTATATATTCGGTATGTATCGGTACAGCTTCATTTGAACAACAGTAATTTACTTATGTTCAAAAAACGTATGCGAGAAAAATGCACTATTTTTGACAGCGGCCCACGAACGTAATCGCACACTAAAGTTTGGCCCAAAACATGTCTAAGGTAGCCCACTCCCGGTTTAGGCCTCTACCCAAAAGGGTCATATGCGTCAGTATATTTTAGAATGCAGAGACTCTTCATAATATTCTAGTGCTTCCACTATAGATGCTGAGAGGTTCAGATTGTTCCTGTGTTTTTCATATCGAGGAGAATCTGGTATCAGGTGTTTAGATTCCATTTTCACAGCTATTTTTAATTGTTTTTTTTCTTTATTTTTTTAATTTTACTTAATCTATACATTAAAACTCCATATTTTTTCATGCTTGTAGTCATTGTATATCATTGGCGATATCCTTCGAAAATGCTATCATAACAGATAACGACAAAACTAAAATAAAACTTTATAGGATACGTTAAATATAAATCATTCAATGAACAAGCGTTCATACAAGTTAGTTGTATGGTCCAATGATTTCAACATATTTTATATTTAAAATTTTATCTTTCTTAGTATAATAGGACTTTGTTTTTTTCATTTATCTTTAAGTAACATTCATAATAGCGTTTACTTCAGACAATAACATTTCTCGCATTTTCCGAATCAATTTAAACGGCCATTTACGAGCAGCAAGTCGTTTAAAGTTTTCTGAAAACATTTCCCGGTTGGCGGAGTTGAGTAGAGTTCTTAAGGAATGTCTTAGTAAGAATATGAGCATAATAAACTCCCCAGTTCTTGGAATATTCGGTACTAAGTCCGAACACCCGAAGTTAGAAAATAAATTTTCGCGAAGAGTGCCGAAGAAGTTTAAAATTATTATTCTGTCGCATTCAATGAAATTTTTGCTTTCTCATGAGTTCTATTAAAAATGTGCTCAAATAAACTGCTATAAATAGTTAGTACTGCCGACATAATTGAGCTTTAAGTGTAGTAAATTTAATGTTATAGAGTGATGATTTTTTGTTGTTTCTTTCTATTTGATCTTTTTTTTTTTTAATTGTTTTGTTTCATTACCAATAAAGAAAAATCTTGATTCAGTGAGATTTCTAGAATACCTAGACAGCGAAAAAAGAAATATTGAAAATATAATTTTAGACTCTCTGGGAATCATCCACCAACACCTGTCTTCATATATATATTTTATCTATTATTTCTTAATTTTTATTTATTTATTTATTTTTTTTTTCAGTGAAGCCTCTCTTTTCTTGAGGCACTTTATAAAGATACTTTAAGTTTCTTTGTTTATTCTTCTAGAAAAAATATCCTTGCTGCAGTGTAATATCAGGTAAGGGTCAATGTAAGAGAGGAAGTAACTAAAATTATAAAATTATGCGTAGGTAATAAACCCACTTGATACATAAAATAATAATAATAACATAAAAATACATTTCAATTGAAGGAAATGTCAGTAATTTACGTATTGTTAAATATATCAACAATTTAAAAACGCAATTTTATATTAATAATTATGTTGTAAGCAATAAAATATGTTTCTCTTTCTCCAAACATTTAAATCACACGATATAATTAAAATAGATGTTCACTTCATAATTATTCTTGGATTAAAATATACTTTTAGCCGTGATCGTCATCAAAGCAGCACAGGTCATACGGTTTTTAAACCATTTTAATGACGCGATCACAATTAATGAGTTCAAAGCTGAAAAAACATCTCGTTAAAATTTGAAGATGCTTATCGTGCATTTTACGCAATAATATGCAAACAATGCAAAAATTTTAGTCACAAATGATAAGTAAATTTGTGAAAAGATGGTCTTCCATGATTTTTAGAAAATGATTAAAGCAAGGATGACATTAAGGAAAACTATAAATAATAAAAAAATATTTTAAGTACTTCAAAGGGTAAATTTTAAATTTTTAAATTAAAAAGATTTATGTTATTGTTCTTTATTAATAATAAAAAATTGTGTAAAACCTAAATAATTTTGTTTATTGTTAACTCATTTCTTTTAATGATTCAGAAAAAACTACAAAATTTTCTATTTTATTTTCTAATATTATTGTTCAACGTTAGCCTCAAAGTAATACCACGTAAGCGACTTTTTTTTTTTATTGAAATTCTATATTGATCTCGTGGGAGCGTGTATTTTACTTCATATAGTATTTTTATCGATTTTTTTATCCACATGGTCCCACTGGAATTATAGAAACTATTTTTTCTTTATTTCATTCACTAAAAAAAAAATTGTTAAAAATGTCGCTTACCGGGCATAAAGTTTATACCAAAGATATTCATCTTGTAACATTGAAACATTTATTTCATATACAGAAAACTATCTACATATTCATATCAAATAAATATCCAATAATAAAATGGCTAGGAAATATGCCTCAGTGATTCATTGTATAAAGCTGAAACACTATTCTTACAAAAACTTCCAACTTTCCAATACCAAATGTTAGGACTAATAACAGACCTTCTTAGATGCGTAAATAACCAAATAATAAATTACTGTGGCCGAATTAAATTTCTATAAACATCTCTCGGATGAAGCTCATGGAGAGGTGACTTATAAGGTAATTTATGAGTTCCTATCTGTATACGAAAAGAATAAATCAAGAGAGGAGAATATCTGCTTCTAATTGTGAATAGAGTTATAAATACTTTTTTAAAACAATTTTTATAATTGAGTTGAGCTTTCTCGAAAATTCAATTCAAAATAAGAAAGGTCAGGTGTCTTTCGTGAATACTTCATGAAGCTATGCATCCTTTATCATAGCCTTCTTTCTCAATTCGAAGTACTGTGTTCAAACGTCTTTTCTCCAAATTCTTCATCTTTTATTTATCCTGGGCAATGATTTCGTTCCTCGGAAGTGCCAGGAAACCTTTCAGTCTAATACTATTTCAAGAGACTAAACAGTAAACGTTTAAAAAATACACGTCAGTTTTTCATATTGCAGAGAATGAAAATGACATTGTATATTAAAATTTCATATCGATCACTTTTAATAACATTTTGCATCACATTAATAGACAAAATATTTTTTTGTCCTCTTTATAAAACTTTTTTTCATTGGTATATATTTGCATAAACAATTGATACTGACAATATTAGACTAAACAACGAACAAAGATTGTGTAAAATTTTCGAATTCATCTATCCTCCACTTTTCGATTTTTCATATACATTTTTTCCTTATTATCTGACTTAACCTCAGCCATTAAAATGTTTTCCAAGAAGCATTGAAGGAAGGTCCAGTTGATAAACAAGAAACTCTATGAATATAGAATCAGTATATTCTCACCCACGCACTTAATATGTAAATCCGGCTGCTACCAAACACCTTGTCACATAGAACGTTAATTCTGATTAATATCTAATTATGATATTAAATTGCACGTTTTGGCAACGTGGGGCGCCCACACACAAAATCCCATAATATGATTTATACCAAGCGAGCCTCATTGCATAGCTATCTCTTTCGTCCTCGCGTAATACCGCTTCCAATTATGCCGCATTTGAATTGTATTCCAATCGATATTATACAGTCAGTCATAATCCAAACCATTCTTTCTGATGAGCTTAAATTAAAATAAAATAAAATTTAGTTCTCATCAGACGATAATCAAAATTTAATATTGGATAATAATACCGTTTAAGTAGTTATTTATTTCTAAAATCGGGATAGTTTTTTTTTTCTCCTTTTTTATCAATACTGATATATCCATCATGTTCTGAGATCGATGGGCCTTCGAAACCGGAATACTGAGATAATGTTCGATATTCGGAGCCTATCACTGCTAAATGGGACGTAAGCATGATTTTGGGGACGAAATTCCGTAAATCAAAAACGATCATCACTTAGTTCATGCTTAATCATATGAAAGTTGAGCTATTTTCGTGTGCTGAATCTTTCATGGTAATTAAAGGCCTTGAATAAAACAAAAACAAAAAAAAGGGGGGGAAAAATAATGGTCTCAAAATCTTATTTTTCGGTACTTTTGTTTAGCTAATATTACATTTTCTATTAAACTAGTACTAATTCTATTAAATAATATAAAACTTCAACGTTTTAGTTAAGTTACTAAAAAATAATAATTAACAAAAATAATTTCAACAGTCAATGTATTTCAATTTTTCGATGTTATAATGTTCATGTTACTAACAATAGCATTTGCATATATGTTTTGCCCACATACACTCATACATTATTATTACAACACAGATATATACAATTTTGAATGTAAATCATCAAAGACTTTTTATTTCGTATAAAAAACAATATTAACTGATATAAGTATTAATGATTATAAAATGTAACTATTACATAAATGATACTTTTTAGGATTCGTCCATATAATCAAAATTTCTGACAAATCTATCTCCATCCTTGGTTGGTTCATTATCTTCTGCGCTTTCTTCATTTCCCGGTTGTAAGAGGAGATTTTTTGCCTTTTCTTATAATTCAAGATGGGCTTTATTCCATTTAAACATTAAAATAGTCTAGAAACTGTAATATCAAGGAACAATTGCAACCTATTGTTAGCCCCTTTCTGCGAAACGCACAAAAATTGTAGATTTCATCGCAATTATCCTGTTTTACGCAATATTAGGAGTGTAGGACAAAACATTTTATTTATTTCTAATTCGTTTCTTAGCTGATTGTATTGGTATTTTGATATTTTTGCATCGAGCATAGCAACACTAACCTCCCTGTTTATTCGACAAATCATGTGAAACTTTTTCTTCTACCTTTTAAACCTTGTGGGAATAAAAGATCGTTTCTTCGGTCGCACAGTGGGACGAATCGCCAATCTAGGGGGAAATAGTTAACATCAACGAAATGAAAAAATCATGCCCGTCTCTTGAAAACAACTGTCTAGCTAGGTTATTTACAAATTATTAATCGCTTGAAGCCAATATTAACAGAATTACGGGGGTTTGAATACGGTATTTCTCTCATAATGCTTAGTCAGCTTATTTCCATATTATATTGTAAAACCAATTATATCGTTGAGTGGATCGTGTTTTTTTGAAAAAAATGTATGCTAGTCAATGGAAGATGATTCAGAAATTAAGTTTATATAAGTTGTTGGTTCTTTAAATATGGATATAGTACAGAGCACCCTCCTTAATTTTCAATAGTCGATAACCTATTTTTTTTCTAATATAAAATGGGATTACTAAAAATCTACACCGATCTACACCGAGATATTTATACAGAATATAGTCCACACTATACAGAAATAAAGTATTAATTATGAACTGCTAATACCTGCTAATAAAGGTGTACGGATTTCTTAAATGTGTAAATCTGTCAGTGATGAGAGCCTAAATTTTTAGTATTTTGAGGCATTAGAGAGGTGCTAATGAAAGTTATAGATATATAGTATACCAGTTTCATTGGAACACATTACGGAAATCTCCGAAGCTATAAAAAAACGAGATTCGTTGACCATAAGTAAAACGGTTAAAAGCAAATAGCAAGATTTTTCTGAAATGAGATCTTTCCCTTTCGAGGAATAAGGTACTATATATAATATACGGTTGAATGTATATTTTTCTCTCAAAATGGTTGATAGTAAAGTGTGCAGTGCTCTCACGGATGAAAAATCAAGCTAAACCTGCTATATTTGTGGAGCAACTCTTAAATCGATGAATGTTCAACCAGGCGTTTTATCTCCAAATTGCAACGAAAAAAAATTATCGTTTCCGTCATTCAAGTTTACACTTGTGGATCAGAATATTCGAATTTTTTTTTATTATTAGATACAGGAAGAAGATAAAATTGATGTAAGAAAAAGGAAATCAGACATTCCGATCGAATTTAAAGAAAAAATGGTTTGATCGTCGATAGACCGCAACGTTTAGTTCTACAAATTCTGCCAGATGTTTCTTTAAAAATTTTGTCTTGAGTTCCCCTATTACAGGCATAGATGAAAATATTCTTAATAAATTTTACATAATTTTATCCGCAATTTCATCTGGGTAAAATATTGATGTGCAAAATTTAAATGATTTCATAACTGAAACGGGGCAATTATACATTCGCTTATATCCATGGTATCATATGCCGGTGAAAATGCATAAACTTTCAATTCATGGTGTTGAAATTTTAAAATATTGTCTACTACGTATTGGTATCCTTTCTGAAGAAGCTCAAGAAGTCAGAAATAAAGATTTAACAAGCTTTAGGGAGTTTCATACACGTAAGAACTCAGGGGTATCTACAAACAGAATATGAATATGCTACTGTTGATATCAGATCCTCTCATCAATACCTCTAGGGATACCCCACGAAAATACAGAAACGCATTACCAAGAGATGTACTTCCCTTGCTATAACCTACAGATGTTGATAACAGTATGTTGATGGTGGATTCTGAAATGAATCTAACCTGGATTCAGATTTAGATGATTTGGAATAAAAAACAATTCGGATATTTTCTTCTTTTTACAGTTCGATATTACAATTTATTATATCATTTTTTAAAAATGTATTTTACGTTATTTTATAGTTAATATATTTTTTTTCCTTTTTGAATAATAGAAATTTTAATAAATTAATGTAAATAGAATTGCTTTATTACTTACAATTTATCTGAATAAATTTATTTTGTTTTAATATTTTAATTATATATTTTTTTTCATGAAAACTTTGTCAAAAAACATTATTTTAACTTTTATTTATTAATTCATGCTTAAATTTAATTTTCTACAAACTTTAATATGAAATAAGTCGCTTCCAGAATTATTTCCCCCTAGATTGGCGATTCGTCCCACTGTGGGTCGGCTGCAAGATTACGGCCCATAATTCTTAAATAATATTGCAATGCATTTTCTCCTCGCCTTTTTATCTTCTTATAACATTCCATTACTTTTTGTTTAGTCTTCCGACTCCTAAATTTTTTTTCCTAATCTATTTAAGTTTTTTCGACCCACTCTAAATAACCCTCATCCAACTAGATTTAAGTTTTAGTGCTACGCATTCCACTTCTCATTAAATTTATTTAAAAATTCAATGAATGGGTTGTTGACCATCCCGATGCTGAACCTTTCAGCAAAGCTTGGCACTACGATGTTTTGATTTTCCGATTAGAAACATTCTACTAAAAAATTGCTACATGTTGCAATAAACACGACATCCCTACTAATATAATGATAATTTATACGGTAGGTACAATACTATACAGTAGTCCACGCTATCTGCCATCCACGAACCTACTCCCCCTTTCAATTCGACAAATTCGTATTTTGTTCAAAGGACTGAACATTTTCTTTAATCTTCTTGGCATAAGAATATCGTCAACACTGGAAGCAACACCTTATGAGGTTGCCAAGTCAGAGCATTGAATCCTGCAGTACAAGTCGAGTGGAAAAAGATATAATGGCATACCGCGGAAAAAATGGAAATGTTTTTTTGAGTTCGGAACAGCAACAGCCTAATATCAGAAAAGGAGATGAACAAAGAAACGAATGTAAAGATGCGAACTACTTTTCTATCACTGGTTTATGCGCTAAACGATATTCATTTTATTCGTTGTTTTTTCTTTATTTACGTTACATCAACGGACGTGAATGAGACTATGTGCACTAATGCTAAAATGTCCTTGTCTCTCTGAATTTACCTTTTTTCATTGTAAAAAAAATGTTATAAATTCCAATTTCTCCTTCCTGTCCTTACTAGTCCCCAAAGCCATGAGCTCAAATCCAATATATAAAGCGGGGGCTGGAAGTGAAGTTCTCCGCGCACTTATAAGTCCTCGAGATACTTATAAGCCTCGGGACTTCGACATAAAACTTACTTATTGCATCCTCCCTCGCTACCGAACTTATGACAGCTTGGGTCGATACGTCTTCCAACTCTTAGATGACCCCCGGATTCACACTTCATTAGTAATATATCTTCGCCGAGACATGTCATATAAGAAGTTTGTAGTGGTACCGGTTTCAACTATAATATACTTCCTTGTTCGTGATCGCTACGATAAGTAGTTCTCGAAGTAGCACTATAAAAAGTATTTTATGATCAAATAAATTAAATTATGTTATTACAAATAGTGATAGGATGTTTAAATCACTCTCATTGTTTACACTCATTTGTAAGAAAAATAAAGACGACAATTAGAATGAAAATGTGTTGGATGTATAAAATTTTCCTGGAAAAATACACATAATAGAAAAAATATAGAACATCCAAAGAAATAAGAAGAAGAAAGAAGAAGAAGAAAAAGAAAAATTAAATTATGTTATTACAAATAGTGATAGGATGTTTAAATCACTCTCATTGTTTATTTATTTATTTAATTACATTTTAGGTGCCATATAGAACAACAGGGGCTAGAGGCACCAAATTCGCCCAAGCATTTGACAAAGTCTGGCACCAGGGACTTCTCTTCAAACTGAAGACCATTCTACCTCATTAGTTTGGGCATTTCCTAGAAAATGCTCTGGCATCCCATTAAACCATTAATCACTTCTTAATTAAAAACAATAATAAATTAACCCCCATTACATAGCAATATGATACAGAAATCATCCTCATCGAAAACATCGAAAGCCATATCGTCATTAGTGTCTACATGCAGACAAATAGACGGCAGGTCTTGATTTTGATTCCTTTCTTTTTCTTTCCTTTCTCTGCCAAATTTTTCTATCTTTTCTGCTCTTTATCTTCTTGTACCTTCCTTTTCTGTTCTAACGCTTGTTTTATTGGGGTTACCGATAGTAGGAGGGATGGCAGTTTCTTCTTTGGTTTTCTAGCAGTCTTTTTTTTTTTAATTACTGGAAGTGGAGGAAGCCCTACCTACCTACCTACCCTAAATACCTAATTTACAGTATTACTAAGCATATAAACCGTATTACAAAGCATTTGTATACGGGTGGAAAGATGTTCTCGGACCAGCTGCCTTCAGCCTTGGATGACTACAGCAACGACCACCTGTCTGAGGCCTCTGAAGAAGGTAGAAGAAAATTGGAAATCCTGAAAAATGGGACGTAATGTCTTGGCGTTATTTAACACTGTAATGACATGAAAACATGCTAGTGTTTTCATGTTGTCAACACCCATGTAGCCGAGAGGCAAGGTAGGGTGGATATAAAAATAAAAAATCGTTTCTAAGCTAGTCTGTTCACACACACACACCAAGACAATTTTTACTTGGTTATTTGGTCTATTGGTTATTGGTCTGGGGTCAAGGGACCCCAAAACTTCTATTTCCATTAAAACCGGAAGTCAAAAATTTTCACAATCGCAATATTTTCCGTTATTATATACTACAAATATAGATACTTGAAAGTAATATTGGTATACAAAACTATATGTGAACTGAAAAAGGTCATATGGAAAATAACCGTAATACGATTCATAAATCAAGTTTATATTTTATTTAAAATTAAATATAAAAATTGATAAGATTTTCTTTACTAATTGATATAATGATTTTTACAGCAATTCCTTTTTGTAGGCTGTTATAGAGAGGCCAGGTTCATGAAGAGCTTGCTGCGAGGAAGACAATGGAGCAAAGAGCCCTTGGTGTTATCTCCTTTCGCTTTGTTCCATCTTTCTCCAGTGTTCCTTTTATCCTTCAACACTTTCTTACTTCAAGGGGAACTAACGTCTTTAGCAGTTTCCTTTTCAGTCCGCTTTTGACGAATAAAAATTAAATTTGTGGTTCTATTTTTACCGTACTACTTTTAAAAAGATATGATAAATAAGCACTTTGTTTGTGACACGTAAGATTAGATGTTTCAAAGAAACAAAATATAATTAATAAAGCCAGATTCAAAGAAATATATGAAAAATTAGATTTAATAAAAAGTATTAATACGAATTTTAAAATGTTTATTTTTATTTTAATTAAATTACTATACCTTAGTTTTTTATTTGTTTCATATTCTTCTAAGATTTTTTTTTTTTTACTTTCTCCTCACCCAGGCAATCTTCAAATTAATTTATGCTGATTCAATTTTTGGCCAAACCTATGAAACAAACTTACCCCCCTTTGCTGTTGTACTGTAGACGAATTTAAATTACACTACTCCCCAGACGCTGTGAACTATTAATCAATATCAGTTTTTAATCTTGAATCTAAAATTATTTTACATATGCTTATAATTTTCGCTTTAAAAAGAAAAGTGGGCAAAAATCAACGGGTTTATTGTACCCTGTTTACATTGATATCACAAACTAACAGATAACTCACTTAATAAAATAATTCTCTGGATATCTGTTTAAATACATCCTTTTAGTTTCTTGTTATTATTTTTCTAAATATAAATTTCCTCTTTTGACTAAATTATTATATGTAAAAATATGTAATAGTCTCTAAATATGTGAAAACAAAAAGGCTTAATTTTGTTTCAAATTGAATAAAACTAGCTGCCGACTAGCTCTCTATGAGGTTTATTAAATATATTAACACATATTAATACAGGCCTAAGACATAAGTGTTTATGTCACATTTATCCATCCCAAGCTTATGTCTTTTGCCACTAAATTCCTTCACCGCCCCAGTTTTGAGCTTATTGTTGAATTTAAGATAATGGATGTTGGAAATATTAAAGATAAAGAATTTAAAATCATATTCCATAGGGGTAAAACATTTTCTCCAAAACTGTCATTTATTAATGAATGATCCTTCACTGGTGAAGACCTCTCAATTATTAATTCGCCAGAGAGAGAGTTACCTCCCCTAAATGTAGTTATATATTGAATGTAAATATTTATAATACTTTTACCTAGTAAAGTAAGTTAAATGTTAACAGACTATTTTTTAATCATTGTTGTGTACTCGTGCTTATGCTAAGACGAATTTTTTATGAACTAAAATGCGAATAAAAAAGCTTTGAAGTAAGGGAGATCTGTTCCTTAGATATTGTGCCTTCCCCTCAAAACGCCCTGTTGGCCGAGTTAATTCAAAAATTAATTGGGGACGCCCACGTCTGTGAGGGGCTGGTCCTTATCTCCTTATCCTCAATGGGTCGCCTTTACCACATTTATTTATTAAAAACAGTACCCGTTATTTTATCACAACTCCACGTTTCAATTACTTTATTTTAATAAATCATATTTTTTATTTAAATTTTTATATATGATCATATCCGCGTCTTCCTATCAGACATAGAAGATTTTTTTCGAAATCGGGATTTGTCAGGAATACCTATAATAAATGGCGCTGACATCCTATTTCTTCTGTTCGCGGATGACTTGGTTATCTTTGCTGACTCATACCTTGATCTTGTAAAAAAAATTAATAACCTTCACGCATATTGCTCGGTCAATAAGCTAAAAATTAACATTGAAAAAACTAAAATATTGAATTTCTGTAGGGGGCGACCAAGGAGATATAAAAGTATATATTTGGAGGGAGAACTGGTCGAGATAGTTAACAGTTATAATTATTTGGGGGTTCAATTTTCTATGTCCGGTTTGTTCTTTCAAGCAGTGAAGAAAGCTATATCAAAGTCAAATTCAACAATAGGAACGGTAATAGACTTATGTGCTAAGGCTAAAATCAATTCATGGAAGGCAAGGGAGAAGCTTAAAAAAGCTATTATAAATACGTCCCTGTTGTATTGTGCACAAGTGTGGAGCTTTCGGTATATAGAGCTGTTAGAAAATTCAAACATAAATTTTTACAAAAAAGCTTTCTCGCTTAGCAAAACTACACCAAACTTTTTAATAAGATTAGAAACAGGTTCTGTGCACATTGGCTACAATATATTAAAATACACCATAAACTGGTTAGTTAAACTTATAGAAATGGATGATAGGAGATATCCTAAAATATGTTTCCTAGCGTTAAGAAACAGATTGGATTCATCTAATTCTGTTACTACTAAATACAACTGGTGTTCCCAACTAAAAAATGTGCTTGATACCATAGAAGAGGGTAGATTAATATTTGAAAATAATGCAGCTAAGATAAAAGCAAATAGTAATAAAATTTTGAATAAATATAAATGCTACTTATTAGATAAAGACACTGAACGATTGCAGCATTCTACCTATAGTGAGCATATAAACCTTTTCTCGAATAGATTCCAAATGGCTGATTATTTACTACTCCCAGCTAACTTTAAATTTACTAGGCTGTTAATGCAGATCAGACTTTCAGGTAGATACAGTATAAAAATTCTGTTAACAATAAAATTGTAATTATTAATCCTCAGCAAGAGTGCAAAATGTGCAATATGAAAAATAATGAAACACTATATCATATATTGTTTGTTTGCCCTATTTATTCCAATCTGAGGGAAAGGTATTACCAAGGGATGGAAAATGTTAATGGAATTAAAATTTTTAAGCCACAAAGCGTAAAAGATTTACGAAATTTGTTTTATTTTTTTACCAATATTTTAAACTATAGAGACTTGGTAGGGTGATTTCTCATAACAATAGCCATATTACATGTCATCAGTAATAGAAATTATTAATTTATTGGTTATTGATTGATCTATGTAAATAATAAGGATTTCAATGTTTAAATTTTTTCATTTTATGACTAATTTTTAGATGTTCAATTTTAACTAAGTTTTTATACTTTGTTTTTTTACATTTGAATTTTTCTATTTTTATTTATATTCATGTATATTAATAATTAATAATGTATTTATAATGTTTGTATGTATATGTAATGTGTCTATAATTTGTATAATCGATAGACTCTATTTGCATAGGGTGTTTCCCTGAAAGCAAATTATGATTAAATAAAAATAAATAAATATCCGCGTCGCTTGGGGTGGGTAGTGATTTTCAGTGTGTGCTATTCAAAGGTTTTGAACGTGGTATTTCAGAAACACGAACAGCCGATCATCTATTTACCTTAAATCTAAGATTCTTAGGGGCTTAACTATGAATATATTTATAAATAACCTAAACACGTATATCATTTTTTCTTTTTTTTTTCTTTTTCTTTTGTAAAAAACCATACTTTAGTCAGCTTTAAAAAAAAAAAAATTGTGATTTTTCAAAGAGTCATTCAAATATTAAAATACTCTGGTACATCCTAACAATCCGACATATTGGACATCACTACGTAAATCTTCGAACCTTCCAGACTTTTTATTACAAAAGGACTACGGAGTGTACCTCACACCGTAAACACGAAGATATCTATGCGATTCCTAAGATACCTTTGCTCTGAAAATTTGTACAGCAAAAAAGACAACTCAATATCCTGAATGAGGCAGTAAACGTAAAACGACGACTGAAACTTATCAATGGCCCGATAGACATGGACGATAGTGCTTATAGGGAGCTATTAGATAAGTCGCTTTCCATCCCAGTTTCTATAAAAGATGAAACTGAGTTAGAAGAGACATGATCACTCAAGAAGCGGCATGTCTTTCATCAATGTCCAGGCATAAACAAGCAAGATGTGCGCACTTACTGCAATATCCTCGGTTTATAAGTGACCTGACCAGGGCAAAGAGAAGAGAGCGTAAGGTATGTCAGACTGACAGACGTCCCTCAGACAACCAAACATACAACCGACTTAACAATCTACTCAAAAGAGAGATAAAAACTTCTAACAGGACAAACTATGACGCATTACATCTTTCGACGGACGATGGTAGCCTGTGGAAGCATACCAAAAAACGTCTACAGCATCGGGAGGTATCTAAAAAATTATAGCGACTGGAGTATTTTTGGACGTTGCTCAAGTGTTTGACAAAGTCTGGCACAAGGATCTTCTGTTTAAACGCATGACCATCCTACCGTCCTCTGATTATCTGATCTTTTAATCATTCTCCTTTGATAGATTTTTCTCCGTCCGACAGGGTTCGGATGTTTCTTCAATTTATACAATCCTGGCGGGAGTACCCCCAAGGCTCAACACTAGCACCCTTACTCTATATCAATACACTCACGACATACCTTTTAACACGAGAAATTAACTGCAACTTGACATTAACGCTGATGATACAGAAATTATCATTAAGCACCAGAATGCAACACATGCTTCATTGACATTACAACATAAATTACACGACTGGTTTCAACTTTCCGAAATCAGACTCAATCATTAAAAATTACATCACTCACATTTAAACTCAGAAAACAGACAAATTTGAACCGTCGAGTTAATCGAATGCTTAATAATTTTTAAATTTTTCATTGTATTTCTTCAGAAGTAGAAGTAGAAAATTTGTATTTATGGGGACGATATTTTGAGTTTCCTTACCGAGTAAAATCACAATATGAGTGAGTATACGTGTGTACCCAGGATTGATATAAGAAAGACATTTAACTTGTCTGATTAATATGTATCAATAATTTACAACTAACCGTAGTAGCTTTTTTTTCTCTCTCAAATGATTACAATTTTTTTTTTTTTTTTTTGTCTTCAAACATTTATTCGCACCTGTCAGCGGTCTGCGACAATCAGCGAATCCGATGGCTGCAGCATCGCAATAATAGTGAAGGCATGTATGGCATGAAGGAAGGAAAGTGCCCAGCAGCACCTCTTTCGGGACTTGACACTAATTCACGAGAGAAGGTCTCTAACCCAGCTTCTTTTTAGCCGCCTTCGAACGGGCAAGTCAACCGTGGCGTAAAGCGTGAGTAAAGCGTTCGATATATTGTTGGATAGTCGGTTGTTGTAAGTCTGAATGTAGAGTTTGGTTACTTACGTACCTGGGAGCCTCCGTAATTAGTCTTAAAATTTTGGATTGAAAAGTTTGTAATTTTTGTAAGTGTGTCTTTTTAGCTGAGCCGAAAATCTGTGAGGCGTATGTCCAAATGGGTTTAAGTAAGTAGGTGTATGTAATCAGTTTTTGTCTAATATTCAATTTAGAAGATTTGGCAAAAATGGAGTAAAGAATGTTTTTGTACAGTTTCTGTCTGTGGAATTTGGTTGTCGCCAATATAAACTGGTGGGCATGTATCTCGTCTGAGTGCGAAAGTTATGTGTTGTGATTAGTCATGATTTAATTTCATTTTCTATAGTGAGTACCAGTTTCGTAATTGAAGTAAGTGGTTCTGTAAATTCAATGAGGCAAGACTGCGGTCATGGTGTATTGTTAAAATTGCGGTATCGTCAGCGAAAGTTGCAGTCAGAATTTTAGAGTTGGTAGGTATGTCGTGAGTGTATATGATGTAAAGTAACGGAGCCAGTATTGAACCCTGCGGAACTCCTGCTAAGATTGGATTGAAGAAATCTCTTAGCCCTGCCGGATAGAGAAGAAACTGTCAGAGAGGTAGGATTGGAGTAGAAGATAGTAAGTTTGGGGTAGTACGGTTTTGAGTTTGAAGAGAAGCCCCTGGTGCCAGACTTTATCAAATGCTTGGGCAACGTCCAGAAATACACCAGTTGCGTATTGTTTTTGCTCTGGTGCTCCAGCAATGTAATCCGTTACTCTGTGTAGTTGTTGTGTCGTTGAATGGGAAGTAAGAAAACCGAATTGATGGTGAGGTATTATATTGTTTTTGGTTAGTATGTCAACTAATCTTTTGTATGGTAATTTTTCGAAAAGTTTGGAGCAGATGGGAAGAAGACTAATTGGTCGGTATGATGATGGATTGTATAAGTCTTTTTTTTTTTTTTTTAAATCATTTTGATGAGTGAATATTTCTATTGAATGGGGAATTTAGTTGTCCTGAGCATAAAGTTGTATATAGTCGTAAGGAACACTAGAGCTTTCCTAGGCATTTGTTGGAGCGCCTCGGCTGTTATTAAATCATAACCCGGAGCTTTTCTTTTGGGTAGGTGTCTGATGTGTTGTGCTACTTGTGAAGGAGTAAAAGAATGAGGAGGTGGTGTCAATTGTAAAGGTATTTCAAGAGTATCTAGTACAAAAGATTCATGTTCTCTGTTTGTGAAGTCAGTGAGTGGAGTAAATACTGTGAAAAGGTGATCAACAAACAGTTCAGACTTTTCCCTATCCGACACTGCCCACGAACCGTCTTCTTTCCGCAGGGGTACTGACACCTCTCGATGCTTTAACAAATTCTTAGTATGCTTCCACAAACTCCCATCGTCCGTCGATAAGTTTGTTAAGTAAGTATCATAGTTTGTTTTATTGAATTTTCGGATTTGTCTTTTGAGTTCATTATTTAGTATGTTAAAAGTTTTTCTGTCTGATGGTAGTCTGTTAGTCTGCCACACCTTACGAGCTCTTCTCTTTGCTCTAATCAAGTCCCTTATATACTGTGGGTATTTTGGCAGATGATCAGTACTTGATGCCCTTGATATCGTTGAAGTCCAAGCAGCCTTTTGGATACTTTTACTGGATTTTTCGACTTCTAATTCCTCTTCAGTTTTAATAGAGCATGGAACTGAAAGTTCGGAATCAAGAAATGCTCTATAAGCATCCCAATCAATATTGCCGTAAATTAGCTTCGGCGGTCTTTGTACGTTGTTGGGCTCATCAAGAATAACTAACTGTACTGGGGAATGATCAGAGCAAAGATCCGAGTTCGAATTCATTGTGTAAGGTAAGGTCCGTAGTCTTTTGGTAATAAAAAAGTCTAGAAGGTCTTGGATTTTCCGTTGTGAAGTTGGCCAATAAGTTGGTGTGTCAGGTGATATGGTGTCTAATGAAAGTTCGTGGATAGCTGCCTTCAAGTTTCTTCCTCTAGGTGTGCATAGCCGTGACCCCCAACATTGATGCTTAGCATTGAAATCACCGCCTACTATAAAGCATCTTCCTAGGCTTTGAAAATAGTTGCAAAACATCGAGGGTGTTAGTACGTATCGAGGAGGACAATACACCGAAGCTATGGTTATTGTGTGATGTTTTGTGTGTAGTAGTATGCCTGTGGTTTGAATGTCAGGTGTAGGGGGTAAGTACAATGGGTTATGTGAGAGTGATGTCTTTATTAGTATCGCTGTACCGCCATGAGCTGTGTTGTCGGGGTGATCTGTTCTGTATGTCATGTAGTCAGAAATTCCAACTTTAGTGCGTGGTGTAAGGTGCGTTTCTGTTATCAATGCTTTGTCTATACGTTTTTTTTGTAAATATATGTCCAATTCTGTTTTATGTTGGGTTAGTCCGTTAGCGTTCCAAAGAAGGATTGACAAAGAGCCTACAGTTAGCTGATTAGGGGCCATTTGGAGGGCATAGGCTTTGAGTTAGCTGCGTGAGCTGTTGGAGGAGACTAAAAAGAGGCTGGATGAGATAGTTGAGCTGGGATATAATTATCGGCTGAAGGTGACTGCTGGGCAGTATCATGTCGCAAGCCAGGCGAAGGGTGTATATGAAATAGGGTTTCTTCAGATTGTTGAGCTGATGGACTGCGCCTGATGTTGCCGCTTAGATGGCTGCGACTGCGTCAAGATCACGTTTGATTTCTTCAATTGGGGTGCTGTGTTGCAAATCCTTAATGACTATGCGTGGATTCCTGTCCTCTGGGAGCTGATAAGTATGGAATTCAGCTCCACAGTTTCTGAAGCTGGTCACTTTCTGTAATCGGTTGGGTTGTGGGGATAAACAGTTACTCCCTTTGATGTGCTTTTTAATGTAAAAGAATTTTGGCTAGAATTAGCATGTAGATAGGAGACTAAAGCCCAGGCGAAGAATTATTTGATTTTGCTTGGCTTGGTGCATTAGAATTTGATGATGATTCTTCACTTGTGCTAGCTATTGATTGAAAACTATTATTAAGGGTACCTGAAATTCGGTCCTCTTCTGCTTTCTGGGATCCCAGTCAGCAGCAATGTTCCTCTATCGGCCCGTTACTACCTCCCAGGCGTTTCTCGCATTGACGGAGTCACTTTCCTCGTTGCAGTCCATAGCCGCCGCTTGGGTAGCTACGACTTCGCTCGGACAAGCGGCTAGTTCCGCCTCACTCATTGGTTCTTCTTAAAACCAGTCCAAAATGGTTTAATTTCTTCTTGAAATTGAGTAATAAATGAGTCCTAAAATCTCAATCAACTACGCATTTTTTTAGGAAGAATATAAATTGAACTTTTATGATTTACAATTTAAATTGAAAAAAAAATTGTGCCTTATTAAAATTTGAATCAATAACTATAATGTAATCAGGAATTTTACTTATATTGTTTGTAAATCAAAAGGCGAGGGAAGCAATGCAGAGTCATTGGCGGGTGACAGTAAAAATAAAATGATTCCCCACCGAGATAGGAGTAACAGTTCCTGAGCAGAGGATGCTCCTTCGGCGAGAAACACTTTAAAAGGATGAGATAAGAGAAAGGGGGGTTAAAGAGGGGGCTAAAGGGATTGGGGGGGGGGGGGGGCTATCTCTCCTTGTCCCTCCCTTCCCTCCTCCCAAATTATCTCTCTCTCTCTTTTTCTCTTATATACACACACGCACACTCACTCTCGATTTTTCACTAGCTAACCCATAAGAAGAACGGCTCCTTTTGTAGAATTTTCATTCACATCGCCTACTTCTTAAAAAAAAAAAAAAAAAACAATAAAAAAAAAAAAAAACTGTGACAAGGATGTAAACAGTTTTGTATTCGTAATTTGAACTGATCATTTGGGTAATTATTTAGTATTCATAAAAATATTATTTTTTAATTAAAAATGTCGGAAATCCTTGCTATAAATATTTTTTCTTTTGTTTTTGGAAAAATTCATAATTAAATATCTTATTCACTATATTAGCAGTATTTTTCTTATATGCACAAAAAAAATGGAACCGTTATATGGAAATAAATGTTTCTCGTTTTGATAGGTTACTTCTAACTGAATAAGAAATCCGTAATATTTCTTTGAACCAGCCTCAAAAACAATTCTTAAGTACTGGTAGGTTAAGAAAACTTGAAAGAAGATATATATATCTGTAAAGACCGTCATCTTGAAAACTTTCATCCAACTGTTCATGCCTCACCTGACGAATTCAAAAAACTGAAAACAAATCGACATCTGTACTTCGAATGCAAAAGATACCAAATTTCATTTATTTATCGACCTTCCAATTGCTTATCTATGTCAATAACATAAAAAAATAATTGATGAAGCTGTTTCTATGAGTAAGTAATTTCAATATAAAGAGGTTGTGAGTATCAATATTCAAAAGCTAAGGCTCTTTTGACAACGAAAAAGAGTTCTACTATACCTAATCGTCAGTATAAGTATAAGTATATTATCTACTGACATAAGAGGAGAATAATTTCATAACTACGACAAAGGCGCTTAGGAAACACCACCTTCAGAGTGCTTGAGCTTTGCGGGTTAGTTTTACAGCCCCTTTAGAACTCAAAACAAGATGCTTTAATACAGTGGTTCCCAAACCTTTTTGTACCATGCCCACCCCTGTTGAAATTAAAGCCCCCCTTATAAAATTTAATGGATCTGGAAAAAAATTTAATTTAAATTCGCGTTGACAACATTGTCGTAATTTACTAAATAAAATTGCTGTTTAAAACAATCTACAACGTAAATTTAGTTTTAGTTTATGAATTGTGTGCATTATTACTAAATAGATTTTTTTTCTATAGCTAGTTATGTTTGTTGACTACAATTTATTGTGAAAAAAAAACAAAATAAAAACTAAGTTTAATATAGGAAAATATAAGCCTCGAGGTATGGCGTACACAATTTTTTTCATATATGGTATGGCCGATATACTATAGAATACCAAGAAAGACGAAGAAAAGAAATGCTTTCGGTGAAAGAAGTCCTCAGTTATACCATATATATATAAATTATAAGACTGAGTGATACAATAAATAAAAGTATAGCAGTATATTTACCCCCCTACGAGGGGCAGGTATAGCACTTCCGCAGGTGGTTGTTTTCACCGCCGATATCGATTAGGGACCGGTCGATATAGCTAGTGCTGATTCCTTCGCTATTAGGGAGGAGGAATATTCATCAAATTAGAACAAGGCAAATTAGAATATATCCATGTGCTGAATTCTCAGTTGAAATTTCTCGCTATTTTAGTCTTTTCTTCTTTACACCAATTTTGTAGAATGAGATCAAAATAATTAGATGTTTTGGCGCCACACGGTGCTTCGAGTATATAGGGTTTTTTGACAAAAATTCTTTGACCATGGCATATAATAGGAAATGCTGAGCTGATTACGTATGCGGGGTCGGAAATAATATTTGACCAAGTTAGAGCCAAATAAAAAAAAGCAAATCATGGTTTTGGCAAAGTATCTTAAATTTTAGGGAAATTAGAATCAGTATCGGTTAGTTGATCAAAATTTATTTTTAATAAGATAATTAACCAAACACAAGATATCAAATACAAAAGATACTTTCTTGATATTGATTTTATTGACTTATAAAAATAATATTTTAAATAATAAAATAATTTTTAAAAGTATGTACATAAGAGATATCTAAATAAAAATAAAAGATAAATCTTCTGGTTCAATGGCGAAAATTTCCATGTTAAATTTATTTATATAAGTTTAGTTAATTTTGAACTATGTTATAATTAATTCAAATTAACTAAAATTAATTAAAATTAAATTTAACATTAATTTAATTTTAATAAGAAAATTACAACTAAAAGAATTATTTTGATTCACTTGAATATTCGTTCTTAGATTATCTTTTAAGTTCATATCGGTGAACAAATCTAGACTTGTTTCTGTCAGCTTATTGATAGTTTGTTAACATATTAAATATTGTTCAATTGGAACACCATTGGGTTTTGATTTTCTGTCTAATTTATTTCTTTTAGAGAGTATTTTATATCAAATTCTCTAAAATCAGTCTCCAATTCTGATTTTTTCTAATCAATGTGACAAAACGGCATCTTTTTTACAGCTGGAAGGCGCAGAAATACACTTTTTAAAGAGTTCTCGATTTTTAAGGCATAAAAATATACTTATGACTTGGGCCAATTTCATAAAGATTCAGTTCCGAAATTAAAGAGAGTTGTTTTTAATTGAAAAGTCAAATACTACTTTTATAGTGTAATGCAGTAAGCACAATTTCCAAAAACAAATTAAATATATGTAAATAAAAACAGGAGGTACATTGATTTTTTTAAATTATGACATAATTTCGGACACTGCTTAAAATTATTGATATTGGTCAATTTGCTAGAGTCAAAATTAATATTTTCTATGGATTTAATTGTATAAATGTATCCAATTAGAATGGCTAATCTAAAAAATGTCAAAGACAAAGTCGCAGGTTATCGCAGATGATCTTTATAGATTTTTATTCTAAATTAGTTAGACTGCAAATATAAAAAAAATGAAAGGGGTGTTTTGCGAACATTTTGTAATATTTGACTTTCAAGTTAGTAAAACATCGAGTGAGTAAAAAAATTGTCTTACCCTTGGCCATATTTTCCACTATAATTTCGACTTTCATTTAAAATAAAGTTCACAGTATACCTTTTCTAAACAGAAATAAGACTAAATGAAAAGATTACGACAAAGCCAATTTTTACATCTAGTATTTACCTTCGATCTAAAGTCCCTTCTAAACTAATACGAGTAAGTAAGTGTTCACAAATACTATTTTTTTTCGAAACATTTCTTAATTCTAATAGCAATTGATTTAACAAATATATGTAAATATTAAAATTAATGACCATTTACATCTTTAGGAACATTTTAAATGTAAATCCAAGAAAGAAATAAAAACTTGATTTTTGTCCATTGATCAAAGCACTAATGAAGCGCCATGAGAGTGCGAAACATAAAGATGTAAGAGTATAGAAAAACAAAAGAGATTTTGCAACCAAATATGTTTTAAAAATGGCATTAGGTAAATAAATACATAAATAACAAATTAATAAGAAAAAATGATCATTATTATAGCTTTTGTGTATTCATACTCAAAGATTTCAAAATACAAAATTACAAAAAAAAAAAATTGACATGTACTAAATAATCAAAACAACAATAATTAATTAAAATGTAATAGCAATAATGTATCACAAAACATAAAAATATATATATATTAGTATTGCAATAGCTGGAAGTCGAAGCGACGAAAAATAACAAACAAAAATTATAAGTAGTATTAGTTTCAAAAAGTTATTTTTAATTTTAAAATATAGGGGGAATACAAAACTAGTCGGCTAATTGATTTTATTCAATACAAAATGTAAAACCAATTTTTTAATTTCATTATCTGAAGAATAAGAAGAATGATTTATTGATATTTTTTGTCGATAGACTAATGTTATAAATTTTTTGACAGGTGTGATAACGAGGGCAATTACTGTTAGGTAAATGTGCTTTTGAGGAGGCAGAAAATATTTGAAAGCGACCGAGTTGAAGTCTTGTGTTTCAAACCGAAGGTACACTTTAATCAAAGTGAAAGAGCCTGTTCCGACACACAACTCGCCCAGCCTCCTCCACAAAGCACCGTCCTAATCAACATTGCTCGCTGCACCAGTCCCACTCACCTTATACTCCATTGAAGATAGTATCATACCCATTAGTATTTTTACCTGTAAAAGACCTTCTACTGTGTATTACATGGTAGTTTACTCTTTGAATTTCATGTACTACTAAAACATTAATCTAAATAAATTAAGATGAAATTCTTTGTGTTTGTTCTTTACAGAAATCCATACCGTTTGTCCTAAATTCTCCAAATTTCGCTCAGTGGTTCTTTCATACCAGGTGCGAACACCTGTCCATATTAAAATTGCATAACGTCAGCCAATCTCTGGGTATATTCTTTATTGTTATAAAAATCGTTATTATCTCGCTTTCACGCTATTAGAAAAATGAAATTGCCCGCTTGAAACCCGGATATACAGCTAGTAAAAAATAAAAATTAAAAATAATAAAAGGAAGTAACATTTTCTTACCGAACTTTATTTTTTACTCCAGATAATTTACAAAACAACAAATACCATGTATATATGTCGTGAATATTTTTATAATTGCTTGTAGGAATGAATATTATATAAAACCATAGGATTTCCAAGATGATTTTTTTTTTATATGTTATTTATTTCATATTTACGAAATAAACATGTAATAATTCATTTACGGTACACACTTGTACAATTAATTTTCTTGTTGTCAATTAAATTTAAAACTGTTTTATACAATTGTTAAAAAAAAGAACCGAAGAGAAAAAAAAACCCAAAACAATGATTGAAATAAAATACATATCCAAGATGATAAAGCTGCCCTTATTAACAGGATTCACACTGTCTTTAAAAAGAGTAGCAGAAAGAGTAGTCCTACAGGGAATGAATAGAATAAAAAGGTCTGTGTGGAAGGGAAACATAAAATGAGCATCAAATATAGAACAGCGAATAAGAAGTCCGACCCGAGCGTTTAGCTTTATTTCAAAATTAAGGAAATCCAGAAAAATCATCAGAAATCTAAAATAAAGTGTGTATCTTAATGATAAAACCAGTTTAGTAAAACGGCAATGAGCCACAGATATTAACAACCTCCATAAAAAAAATAAAAAAAGTATTCAAAGATACTAAAGAAGTCTTATCAACGATGACCTGAAAAATCTGGGATCGAAATACTAAAAAAGGGAGGAGTAGGACCAAAAAGAACTGCTGAAGGAAACTGGTATACTCATGATACTTAGGTTAAACCAATCAATTAGGAAGACCAAAATGAATTTCTTAATTTATACACTATTTATTTATACTGCTATTTGCGAAACCTCGTGGTGTACCAAAAAGCAGACGGATAGATAGGATAAACTAAGATTATGCAGAACTACACTTAACTATCTTGCTAGAAGAAGCCAAGACAGACAGAGGTGGATAAGGCTGGTCCATGTGGCTAAAGAAAAGAAAAATCTTAATCAGTAGATTCTTCTTTGATGTATGAAAACAAATTTAATAACATTAAATAAAAAAATCTGGTGCGCGCGCAACACACAACTTTCACTTACTAACTTACTTAGATTAGAAATTAATGCGTTTTGTTAATTGCCATTTCTCGAACAGAACGGCTTTAATTATGAACAATGGTGTGTCATTAAAGGCGTACTCCGCATGCGTGGGCTCAACGAGTTCGATGAGTTGACTGAATATTTTTCTTTTTTTCTCCTCTTAAGTTTTCTTTATTTTTATCATATCTCATATTTAGCCATTTCTTATTTTTAGGCGTAACGAGAGACAGTTAATTTCTCCATATAAACAAAAACAAAGGTACTTTGTAGGAAACAAAAAAACAAACAAACAAAAAAGGCCCCTACCCCATATAAGCCCCCTCAAAATATTTTAATAATGCTAAAGCTTACCTTATATTAAAAAACACCTAATTTTCATTAAACATGACGAATTTTATGAAAATCTTTAAAGCCCTTATTGAGATCATCGAATAAAAGGTAAAAATTGGAAAAAAAAATATGAAATAAAGTGCCCCCTCCGTTTGACCAATTTTGATGAAATGTTGGCTATCACATCTTTGGCATATACATACATCAACTACCCGGTTTGATCAAAATCGTTAAATCCGTTTTTGAGTAAATAAAAAAAAAAACGTGAAAATTATACAAAATTTATTAAGTAAAGTCCCCCCTCCGGTTGATCAATTTCGATGAAATTTTCACAGTCATATCACGGTCATATAAATAGATCAAATACTCAGTTTAATCAAAATCGTTAGAGCCGTTTTTGAGAAAATCAAAAATAACTTAAAAAGTTATTAAATAAAGTAGCCCTCCCCTTTGAGCAATTTTGATGTAATTTTTGCTGTCACATCGTGGGCATATACATACACTAAATACCTAATTTCAGCTTCGTGCGGTTTATAGTTTTCGAGCTAGTCTACACACACAGACCATTTCGCGGGACTTGGTTATTTGGACTCAGGGGACCCCAAAACGTGTATTTCCGTTGAAAACCGAAAGTCGAAATTTTTCACGATCGCAATACTTCCACTTACTATATATTTCATATATAGGTAAGTGAAAGTAAAAATATCATTGCAATCAAAATAATGCGAAAATGTTAGAGATACAGATTTATAGCTCATATTAACTAATAAACTCTGATGTCATATAATATCTAAAAATATCAAACATTAGCTTTTATAAAAATAAAAAATGTTACGTCAAATAAGGTTTTAAAAAATAAAGAAATTATCCCACTAGGCTTTTAATCTCTAATCCACTAGTCTCTTCGAATGTGACACGCAGTTGGTTTACAAGTGCTACCAATACATCAACTAAATAATTCTTGATGTCAACAGAACTAATCAGAGCAAGTGAAATCGGCTACTGAATAGTTGTAATGGCCTTAACGCTCAATAATCTAAAATGTTGACAACTCCTGCTCTACACCGGGAAATAATCCTGTTTGCTTTGAGCTCGTAACAAGCATTAAGATAAAGCGGAACTGCGCCATCAAGCAGACAAAAACAAGACAAGCAACAATTAAAGAAATTTACCTGGAGCATGAGAAAATTGATGGTCGGATGGTCTCTAGATTAGGGAGTTAATTATTAGTCTGAACAAATTGGAATAGAAAGTTTGTATTTTTTTTTTTTTTAATTTTATGATCGAAGAAACAAAACAAATTTTATTTCCTT
Organism: Aelia acuminata; assembly: GCA_911387785.2. Classification (NCBI taxonomy): domain Eukaryota; kingdom Metazoa; phylum Arthropoda; class Insecta; order Hemiptera; family Pentatomidae; genus Aelia; species Aelia acuminata. The sequence continues at coordinate 50,714,007 of OU426978.1, read as the reverse complement.
ACGTAGTACAAAGTTTTAGTTAAAATTGTCTGCAACGGTTAAAGTTATCAGTAAGTGATCACATGTTTGGATCCTTCTTGGCCTTTCTTGATGGTTCCATAGTAGACAATATATAAGAGAGGGATCGACTAATAGGTTAGTTTAACCTTGAAGATTAAAGCACAAAGGTACTTTTCAGTCGCTACTAGTTAGTCTTTTGTAGTGTTGTTACTAATTTGCATTATAAGTGTTTGTCATTTTTAAATGTTGACATAGGTAAATAAAATTATTTAAAACCGTAACGGAGTTAACTATATTAAATTTTACAAATTCTTCTTAAATTCTTTAGTAATTCTCATGTAAATGATTACGAATACTCGTTAGTAAAAATCATTAATTAATAATATAAATTAATGATTTTTATTCATGGTTTTTACTCACGAGTTGGTATAAATTTTATACCAAGTAAAACTAATTAAAAATAAAAATAAAATTATTTGACATAATTTACAAAAAAAAAATTGTTTATTAAAATAGATTTGGTTTCATCAGTTAATCAATCAGAAACAATAATACTTGACGGTCGCCATTACAACGAGGTAAGGGAGACCAGCATCGAGAAAAACAAAAGATCTGATGACTGATGGTGACGTTTTGTTTTTTTCCATACCCTCGCGAAGAAAAGAAAAACAAAAAGAAGGATGAAAAGACGACTAAATAATTCTATTATGAAAGGACTATTGAAGAGGATAGCCAGTTGTTTACCAGCTAGTCGTGGCAAAAAGCGAAAAGAAGCTGGTGCCCTTGACCCAAAAGATTAATAGTGTCCTCAGCTTTGTCCTTAATTATCCTCCAACAACCTTTAGTTTCTATTAAGCTCTACTTTGAAAAAGCTCTCTTTGTAGCTGGGAGAAATCTAAAAATATTACAAATGGATGCATACAATATCTCCTAATCTTTAAAATTACGAAATGCCTTTCAAGCATTCTGTAAAGTTCTGCATAATATTGCGCGATGTTGGTGTGACAACATCAAAAGAAAAAAATATTATTTTATATAATCATTTTGTAAAAAAGTATTTTAATAATTATGTGCGTTAAACAATTTTCTATTAAACGAAAATAATGACTTCCAATGCGGCGCAAACAAGGAAAACACAAATAATTAGGCAGGTTAAAAAAATGATCACTTTTTAATGATTGCAACCATATGATTTGCTCTTCAGAACAAGGTTAACTCTCCAGTCCATCACTCCTTATATATAGTCGTAAAGAGACCAGCCTCGAACATTCTGGGCCGGCGTAGATGGTACTTAAACATCCTACTCACGAACATGTACTAAGAGAGTTTTTTCCGACTGTTAGTTTGTTCCAACAAAATGTCTATAACTATTCTAAACCATATTTTTTGTCTTTTGTTTCACGTTACACTATTAAAATAATTGTTTCATTTAATCGGAATAGTCATTATTTATTTTATTTTTAAGCTATTATGTATTTTTGGTGTACTTTTATGGTGTAATTTTGGATGCTGCTCAGGCGTTCGACAAAGTTTGGCACCAGGGTCTTCTCTTCAAATTCAAGAACATACTACCGTACACATACTATCTCATTCTCCAATCTTTCCTTTACGGTACAGTACCTCGGACTAACCCTCGATAGAAGGATGACATGGGGCCCGCACGTTAAAATGAAAAAAGAAACTCTAAACAAACGACTAAAACTACTTTTCCCACTTTTTTCTAAATCCTCAAAATTAGGACTGAGACAAAAACTAAAGACGTACACATACTTAATTAAGACTATATGAATTTACTGTTCACAGATATACGGCACTGGCAAAAAAACCCATTTACAAAAACATCAGACCTTTCAGCCAAAATTATTATGACTCATTTCTAATAAACCATATTCACTTCTAGTATGTGACTCATCAAACATTATAAACTGAATTTCACATGCAAATAGTCGATAAACGTTTTCACCACTAACCTACACGGACATTTGGACGGCCTTATAAGAGATATGGCTACAGATGAAATGCCCATAAATATGAGTAGGAGATTAAAAATGCGTTGGATGTGAGACATTTTTCTTTAACAGACCTGAAAAACTATAACTGAATCAAGCCAGAGAAGAGGTACTGTAGGGTGCCATCCTTCCACATGTCATATATATGTCTAGTACGACTGGTAGAATGGCCATCAGATCTGTTCATTGTCAAAATGTTGTTGACAGGCGCAGATATACAAATGGAGTAAAACAAAAACTAAATACGTACACATATTTACTTAAGACTATATGGATTTACTGTTCACAGATATACGGCATTGCTAAAAAAATACATTTACAAAAACTCCAGACCTTTCAGTCCACTCATTTCAAAAGCACCTTGGTACGTGACTAATCAAACCTTACATACTGACTTCCACATGCAAACATTCGACCAACACATCAAGACTCTTTACATAATGTTTCCACACTAACCTACACGGACATATAAACATACTAATAAGAGATATGGCCACAGATGAAATACCCATGAATGTGAGGAGGAGAGTAAAAAGGCGTTGGATGAGAGATCTCCTTATTTAACCGACCTGAATAACTGAATCAAAGCCAGGGAAGAGGTACTGTCGGGTGCCATCCTTCCCCATACCTGACATGTCAATTCTCCAATCTTTCCTTTACGGTACAATACCTCGGACTAACCCTCGATAGAAGGATGACATGGGGCCCGCACGTTAAAATGAAAAAAGAAACCCTAAACAAACGACTAAAGCTACTTTTCCCACTTTTTTCTAAATCCTCAAAATTAAGACTGAGACAAAAACTAAAGACGTACACATACTTAATTAAGACTATATGAATTTACTGTTCACAGATATACGGCATTGGCAAAAAAAATGAAGTGCAATTGTATACGGCCATCTCATCTGCTGATTGTCGATATATTGTTGACAGGCGCGGATACAGGAATGAAGTCCAAAAAAAAAAAAAAAAATCTATTCAAATAATTGATTGAAGATATTCCAAAATCCTTTAGTTTTTCGTTTCGGAAAATGCTTCTATACCCAGGGTTTTTCTAAAAACATTTTTTTTACTAATTTCTGTAACCAATCTTTAATAATATCTTTTTGTAGTCAGTTTTTTAATTATCCATTACTATCCTATAGATATATAGTATAGTATAATATACAGATACTATACTGTAGATATATAGTATAGTATAATATATAGATACTATACTATAGATATATGGTATAGTATAATATATATAGATACTATACTATAGATATATAGTAGGTCATTTTTACTTATTAAAAAAAAATGTATTATCGACTGTTTAAAGAGATTTATTTTCATATTTCCAACTTTTTGTATACCACATATTGTCTGGGAATTATGAAAAAACCCAACACGGTTTTTACTAAAAGCTCTAAATTTCTACTTGAACATATGTGTTAATATTTTCTGTGCTATAGTCTGATGTTTGTTTTTAAAATATTAATGTGAAAGTTTCAAAGAATTAAAATCACTAGAGAAAATTATTCAAGCACAAAGTATTATTAGTAATTGTATATGCAAGAATAGTGCAGTAACATTAAAGGCAAATATATAGACCCGATGATGTTTCTCTCTTGAGAGAAAAATTCTACTTAAAGGCTAAAACGGATTTAGTACGCAATTTTCAAATTCCGTGTAGCTTCTGGAGTGCTCATGAAGTGGTTGTTAAGTTGAAAATTTATTTTTGTTAATAAGTAGACCTTTTTTTATCTTCAACATTTTCTTGCTTGCTGTAAAAATTTTGTCATTCATCAGGATAATGTTGAAGTTTGATTTTTACTGTTCAGACTTTCATATATTATTTTCGCTATTTTGAATATTTATTTATTGCTGCCACCAAACGATTTTTTTCCTTTCTCTCATTCTTATTATTTTCTGTTTTTGTTAAAAAAAAAAATAAAATGCTTATCGTATTACAACAGTTGTAGGAGTTACACAATTTTTTTTTCCTTTAAGTCTTAAAACATTCATCAGGAATCTTACCTCTTACCTTGCGTAATGCTGATAAAAATATATTAATTATAAATATTCTGCTTATGAAGGCTTTAAAAGATAAAATAAAATAAAATCTTCATGTACCTTGCAACAGTAGAATATGTTTTCCCGTTATAAATCTTGGCTCTAAAACATATTTCACTTTGCCCGTGACATTTAGAGAAAAAAGAAATATTTTTTCAGTAGTAATATTTTATATAAATGATATCCTAGGGCTTTATCCAGTTGACGTGGGCAACCTTTATGTTCTGTTAGTTCAGCTAAAGTGTCCTATAGAACAATGCGTCACACAAGATCCTTACGGTTTTAAATAATTATGCTCAGAATTAATATTAAATTATATTTCCTTCGAGGCTCTGAAATATTTGAGATGCCTTTATATATCCGTTTAAAAAATATATATACACTAAACAAATATCTTCAGGGCTTCACTACTAAGTTGCTGCCACGATCTAGTTATTCATGACATTCAACTTGTGGGTATGCCATATTACCACTTTTTTAAAGTTCAAAAATTTATTTTAAAGTAAGTAAACGGACGACGAGGGGCCCACACATTAAAACGAAAAGTAAAACTCTCTACAATTTAATTAACCGACATTTTCTTCGAAATTTCGTTGTAATGTTTTTTTTTTTTCTTTCAGACTTGTTAATGCAAATCCTATTTTACCAAAGTCCATTTTATTTACATTGATTAGTAATTTCAAGTATTCATCATTATAATATTATAATATTATAACTATACAAGTATAGTATCTAATGACTTGGTCTCTAGTTTGATCCTATAAACAAATGGAAATGGTGTTTATACTTATAAAATTAAGTTTTTTGGAACTGTTTAGTTCATTATAAATTATTAGAATTTAATGAAGGAAATTTGTTGACCGTAGAAGAATATGAGATGGAAATGGTTGGAGGTGCGGTCAAATGAAAGCACTATATGTGAAATAACATATGTATTGTGCCGACGTTTCGACCCGATATTCAGGTCTTCTTCAGGGCTGTCGAGTGAACTGAGCAGTTGATCTCCGACAGTTCACTCGACAGCCCTGAAGAAGACCTGAATATCGGGTCGAAACGTCGGCACAATATATATGTTATTTCACATATAGTGTTTTCATTTGACCGCACCCCCAACCATTTCCATCTCATATTAGAATTTAACTTTCCTAACGAACGACTAAACATATTTTACACAATTTTTCTCTTTAAAAATCCCCAAAACTAAAACTGTGTCAAAAACTAAAGAACATACACTCATTTACATAAGCCTGTATGGACCCGCTCTTCACAAATATAGGTTATTACCTATATATATATTACCTATATATGCTATTGCATTGCCAAGAAAACTTACAGAACGTCAAACCATACAGGAAAAAATGTGTGATTGGTGTTATACATTACACGGACGAACTATCTGCATTATTAAAAGACGTTGACATATAAAAACGTTGATTTTCAGTGGTCTATATGCAATTCTAGAACTATTAAAATGTAACAGAAATAAACATCTATTTTAGTTTCACGTCACAATATCATTTCTAATGCAGTCAAATAAGTGTATAATTATATTTCGGTCTGAAATATTATTTTTCTGATAAGATACAAAGCAATGTTATCAAACGTTCAATGTATTATTGATCTAAGATTGTACTCGTAGATTCGGGAGAGTACCGCCCGTCAATTATGTAAGAATCAAACTTTCGTTTTGCGTGTTCGTCCCGGCTAAGGTTCATTCATAATACATACATCTTTCCTTGTTGACTTTTATGCGAATTGTATTCCTTCACAGTCAAAGCATTTTTAGTTTAGTTCCGGATATTCGGGATACAAAAAAAAAAATCATAATTTCATAATTTTTCTAAAAAGAAAAATGTCCATCATTGATCAAGTACTACATTTATTATTCCTTATTATTTATTATTATAAGACGTTGATATATAAAAACGTTGATTTTCAGTGATCAATAAGCAATTGTAGAACTATTAAAATGTAACAGAAATAAACATCTATTTTAGGTTCACGTCACAATATCATTTCTAATGCAGTCAAATAAGTGTATAATTATATTTCGGTCTGAAATATTATTTTTCTGATAAGATACAAAGCAATGTCATGTATTATTGATCTCAGATTGTACTCGTAGATTCGGGGTGTACCGCCCGTCAATTATGTAATAATCGAACTTTCGTTTTGCGTGTTCGTCCCGGCTAAGGTTCATTCATAATACATATAGCTTTCCTTGTTGACTTGTATGCGAATTGTATTTCTTCACAGAAATCCTTCTTTTTTTTTCTCACAGAAGAGAGAAAAATGTCCATCATTGATCAAATACTACATTTGAATTGCAGATGTTCATCATTTGCTCTATTTCATTCATGTTATCTATTTTATCGCAATAGAAGAAATGATTATAGAAAATGCACCGAAACATTTTGTTGTCATCTACCAGTTAGTTAATATAATGTATGATTATCCAGTTCAAATATGTAACGTAAATATTAGGAAGTAGAAGGAAAATTAATCAATACCCACAAGTTTACATTTGTAATGGGAATGGTTTATCTATACTTAAATTATAAACTATTATGTATAGAATTACTTTAAAATATGCTCAATCATAATATAGTACTGCTCGCGCAAATTTATTATGATAGTTTTACCTGCATACTTTTCTAAAAGAAAAATGTTTATAATAAAATATAATTTTTTTTGTGTTATTATAAATATAAAAACTAGTTTAATAACTGCACCGAATCCTAAAAGAAATTAACGATAGTGTGAAGCAGACTCTAACCCTAAAAAACCCCATTAAATAATAAACTTGTTATTGTTTATTATCGATTCCTCTTCAAACACTCCCAATAGCTACTTCAATTATCTGACAAGTTCTGCAGGAGTCCAAACCTCTCCAAGCCTACTACTACCTTGATGTTGCTTCCAATATTCAACTTTTGCCTGATCTCAACGATTGCATAATAAAAAATTTTATATCAATTTAATGATTTAAACTTACTTGAGCCAAAATAAGACGATAATCAATGTTTAATATGTTGTTTAAAAATAAATTCAAGATTACTGAATTAACATGACCATGTTATAAGAATGTCTTGATGTACTGGAAGTTATCATTCGAAACGGAAAATAAAAATTGTCTGGTGGGTGTAAAATCCTATCCAATATATGGCCATGATGAACGTGCCAGAAAACGCCTTCCTATCAATAGGGAAGCAGTTGCAACATTTGGCAGTCTTCAAGTACTTTTCGATTTATTATTACATATTTCTTTTCAAAATCATTCGAATAAATCCATTATGAGTTTAACTTCTTACTTCAACAATGCCGAATCCAGACCGTTTTTAGTTGGATAATAAATCGTGTGTCATATGTTTTTTCACCCAAAAAACACTGCTTTAAATGTATTGAGTTACAGTTGTTTTCAAGAAAATTATGAAAAACGTGAGTAGTGCCAATTCCTGTAATTCGATTTGACGATTATGTCACATCATGGGCCTAAGCCTACCTAATTTCAGTCCTCCTTTTATGAGTTGGACTTACTACACCCGCAACGATGACACCATCTTCGAATTTGAACGTTTTAGGCGCATGTCAATTAAAGTGAATACTGTTTATGTACATGTTTTCAGTATGTTAGCCTCTTGGAATATCATGGAAGTATAACAATGTAATTTTTTTTTTCTCTTCAAACTTAAATTCACACCTGTCAGCAATTGCTGCGAATGTGTTGGCTTAAAAGAATCAATACTTAAAGCATTTTGGGCATGATGAAAGGAAAGACCCCAGCAGCACCTCTTTCCGGGCTTGATAGCTTTGGTCTCACATCCAGCTTCTTCTTAGCCGCCTGGCAGCAGGCATATCGGCCGTGGTCATGTTGTTGATTAGTGCGTTATATAATTTATATAATATAAAATGTAAATGAATGAATTTATTTTTGTGGAATCACTGCTAGATCTCTTGTCTAGCCGTTAACAGGTGGAAAATTGTACCAGGAGCTATAATTGATATTGGGTCGTGAATTTAATTTATATGAATAAGGTATGCGTCTGATTCATCTCGAAAATAAAAGTTTTTTTTTGGATGTATGAACTACGGTAGGAAGTATTGCATTCTAAAGGCTACAATGATTTTTTCCTTTGAAGGGTGCGCTCGTCACTATCAAAGTTCAGTCGAATCACTATAAATCGAATCACTTTAACAATAATCTATCCAAATTGAATTATCGTTTACTTTATCTATATTTTGGTAAATCGTTTTATTAAAATTTCAACTGCTTACGTTAATTAGAGAGAAAAAGAGTTTAAAGATTTGAAGTTCTAATACCTTTTTGGTCCTTAGTAAAATTTATCAACTCTAACACATAATAGGTTATGGGAAACAAATAATTCAGATGATAGTCTCGGATTCGTTAGTGTTTTATTTTTTATTACATAGAGATGTTTAGAACTCCAGAACTGTCTTCAATGTGTCTTAAAAGTAATCCTTACATATTATAGATCGTTAATATAATAAATAAAAACACCACAATGCTAAACAGAGTTGGGCAAATTGTAATCTCCGTACTGATTATGAATAATGTTTATTCATTTTTCATTTGTTTTATGATTACCAATTATTCATATTCATTAATCATTATTCAGATTACAATTTGCCCAACTCTGATGCTTAAGTTAAGTAAGTTTGTAATTTCATAAATGAATGTAGTAAACAAGTTTTTAGGAAGAGACTATTGGATTATAGATATAGAATGCAAGGCCTCAAAGTCTCGTATAATTTCAATAATTCACTTAATCATGCAGATTACGTGCCGAATTTTCGCCTATTCAGGCATCTTCAGGGCTACAACAGTTTCACATGCAAGCTAGAAACAGACTGAACCTTCCCATATGGAAGGAGGTAAACGATTATTCATGCACTAGAATAATAAATATAATTTATAATTCTAGTGCATGATGTTATGTGTGTGAGTGTGTATATATATATATGTATAGATGTAAATTTAAATTACTTTATTTGAACCTTTTCAACTTTAATATTGTGTTTAATTTCTTTAGACCTTATTGAGTTATTATTTCTGTTATATAAATTTGTTTGAATGTTGGCAACACTGTATATTTCCCTGTTAGCCCTCCTTCCATATGGGAAGGTTCAGTCTGTTTCTAGCTTGCATGTGAAACTGTTGTAGCCCTGAAGATGCCTGAATAGGCGAAAATTCGGCACGTAATCTGCATGATTAAGTGAATTATTGAAATTATTTGAGACTTTGAGGCCTTGCATTCTATATTCATAAATGAAGGAACAGAGACTATAATGTAAATTATTTGTACCCCATCACTACAAAAGTCTCTAAATCTGTTGGATAAATAATTTTTTTATGGTTTAGATATTTTAAACTATTTTTACTACTATATTACTATATTTCCATAGATGAAATTAGTTACCTAAACGTAAGAATATTATTTAAAAATAAAATATTTTTTTCCGATTTTATTTGATATAGATTCAAATACAGTTAAATTTATGTCACAGGCACAATCATTAAAGATAAAATTAACTTAGATGTCAGTGAAGTTGAAACTATTCAACAAGTAAAATCGAAGTCCCAATCAAGTCAAAAAAGGAGAGTAGGAATCCATAAAAAATTCTATTTTAAAATGTAAGTTAAAACCAAGTTATAAAGCTTTGGAATTGATTATTTTAAAGGACGGGACGGGAGGGGACAATATCTCCCTGGTGTATAATCAGCCTTTATAAAAATAAAAAGTAAGTAAAAAAGTAATCAACCAAAAGGGAAAGCCAAATAGTCGAAGTTATCTACCCGACAAGGATTGTAGTGATCGAAATGTATTGCAGATACATACCTGCACATGTAGTAATAGATATAGATATAGATACAAATATATTTAGTAGTAGCAGATTATATCAGATCCGTAAAAAAATAATTATTTTGATTTGGGAACAGCTTAACTATTCCTCCAGAGCTCCCAGATATCTCAGATTGAGATGTGATTCTACAGGGAAAGCCCGTTGAAGCAGTAGAGATGGCTCGACCTAGATAAGAACTTTAGGGCTGGCTGTCGTAAAAGCAGATGAGAGGACGGCCCTTCATTGAATAGTAATGTATTTCTAGTGGGGAAGGGATTTCCATAAACACAATCGGTTAGTGTTTACAATAATCGAGTGTTATGCTCGTCTCTCTCGATGATATTTTACATTACAATAATATAAATAATATTTAAAATGATAGATAATAATCATAAAGTCTCATTAACTAATTATCATCTATTAAATAAAACTTGAACAGAGCGATTATGGAAATCCATGGCTTTTTCAAGTGAAAAATATATGTAAAGGTTGAAAAAGAGCCCCTTCTTTTTGCCCAATCATTGCCCAAGGATTCGATACTGCATTATTTCAATTTTATTTAGGTATTTGGGCAGAACTAATGAAAATATTAAATCTATATTGTGTGTCATAAAACCATACGATCCGCGCCCAGGAGACTAAATTCTGGCACAAACACTTGCTATATTTTTAATATTGATTTATAAATAATAATAATAATTCTTCTAAAAAATTTTGTTTAAATTCTGAGCGTTCAACAATATCTGGCACCGGGGCCCTCTCTTTAAACTCAATAACATACTACCGTACTACTTTCTCATTTCAGACAGATTTTTCCGTTCGGCACGGTTTAGAAATTTCTTCAATTCGTCCAGTCTTAGCGATAGTACCGCAAGGTTCAATAATGGCCCCTCCACTTTATATTGTTTACACCCATGATATACCAGAAAGTAATGAGACTTTGGCCGCTACTTACGCAGACGATACAGCAATTCTAACAAAACATCCGTCACATGCTTCAATAACCTTTAAAAACCACTTACATAAATAAAACGACTGGCACAATTTATGTAAAATGTAAAAGACTGAATCACTAAAAATCAAAACATATAATTTTACTCTCGAAAAAATATCTTCCCCTCCAATTTCTATTGAAACGGTCCAAATTTTTCAAACAGACACTGTACAGAACCTTGGGCTAACCCTTGATAGTAGGGTGGCATGGGGCCCACATGTTAATTAAAATGAAAAGAAAAATTCTTAACGAACGACCAAAACTACTTCACCCCTTTTTTACGACAAAACTAAGACAAACAAAAACTAAATACGTACACATACATACTTAAGACTATACAGATTTACTGTTCACAAATATACGGCATTGGCAAAAAAATGCATTTACAAAAACTTCAAATCTTCAGTCAAAATTATTACGACTCACTTCTAATAGACCTTATCCATTTCTAGTACATGACTAATTACAAGAAGTACAAACTGACTTTCACATGCAAAGAGTCGACCAACACATAAACGTTTTCACCACTAACCTACATGAACATATAAAGGTCCTTATAAAAAAAGCGTTGGATGTGGTATCTCCTTCTTTAACAGTTCCAGTCCTGAATAACTGAAACAAGCCAAGGAAGAGGTACTTTTGGGTGCCATCCTTCCCCGTGCCTGACATGTCACTGTATGAGTAGTACGGCCATCATATCTGCTGATTGTCAAAATTTTGTTGACATGCGCAGATATACAAATGGAGTAAAACAAAAATTAATAGAAGATAATATTCCATTTAAACTAACGATGACCATTGTATCTTTACAAGTGATAGTTTCTAATCTAATTGTATTATCGATCTGATAAAAACTTAAGTCACTTATTAACATAATCAAAACATTTATTATATCAGAAACGTTATATTGTGCACGTCACTGAATAAGTTAGTAGCTCCCGAATCTGGCACAGGATCTGATGATGGGATTATAAAGTTGGTGATTGACATCCCAACAACTTAACTAACGGCAACTCCTGCTCTGATGGATCAACGTTCAAAATTAAATTTATGAACACAATAAACACAATATTTTTCATATTTTTACTGTTTGGTTTTTTAAATCTCTCCATGCTGAATTTTGCAGGGTATGCAGCATATTGCATTCTTTCGCCAACTAGCACCTTCATTTCCTATTTACCTTTAACGTTAACTCTAGTTCACGCTATATTTACTAAATCATGAACAAACTAAATAATTTGTCAAATACGGCCAACCTCATATACACCATTCACTATAGCAGAAGGAACCCTGAACCAGTGTGTTGCTCTCACCTCTGGAGGAGAAACCTTTTTTTTGGTACCCTGCATGAATGTCGTGCAGAAGTGGGGAAGAATGGGTGATTTATTAAGAAACCCAAGATTTATCAGTGGGGCCACCATGAACTAGATCAGGGGAGATTCGAATCGCTTCGAAGTCACTCGTTTAAAAATCTAAAAATGTCAGGCTAATTACTAACGTTCTTTGGTACGTAAGTAACGAAATTCCACGTACCGACGAACATCCATCAACGTTCGACCAACACATAAGTACACGTTTGTGTTCTCTTTTTTTTTTTATCAAAATCTAACGGACACAAAATACTTATAAGAGGCATGGCCGCTTCACAGGTAGGCAGTTTAAAAGGAGCTAGGTAAGAAACTTCCTATCCTGTGTAAAGACTAGGAAATGCACTGCTCTGTACTATACTACATACCTTTCCTCGTGCTTGAAAATGCCGACAAGAAATGCGTTATGCCCTGGAATTTCCATATTGACGCTTATTATAACTTAGCGTATAACTGCGTCAGGCGCTAAAGAAAATATTACGAAAAAAAAGTTTGAAGTCCAGGAAATACTACACTATTGGACATGAGGGAAGATTACCTAGATTCTTTAACTTTAAGATTAACATTGCGAAAAATCAGGACGAGTAGCACAATGTAGTTTGTTAATTATCTTATGCTCCATTGTTAATTATGCTAATTATGCTCCAATGAGAAGAAATTCCGATCCTAAAAAGAATACCTACCCCCGATATCTGGAATTTTTAAATAACATAATTAATCTGGTAGGGCTTTAAGACGTAAAATCATTTGAATATATTTTTTTTTTTTCTAAAGAGAATACTTCATAAAATAGCGAAGTGAGTTGTGTAAATGAAGTGATGGTTACTATGGTGTACATCTTTTGAATATTATTCTAAAAACAATCTTATGAATTATCAGAAAAGTGTTTTTGAATTCTATTAGTTGTAATTAGTGATTTTATTGAACATTATTAATTTAGTATTTATTTATATGCTTTTATGTGTATTTTATATTTATGTTTATGTATATTTATGTGTACAACTATTCAAATTTATGGAGACCTCAAGATACTGGTTACAAGTATAATAATACAAATAGTTACATGTTATACTCGTATAATAAGGCCAGATAATTTCCAAATGTCAGGGTTTGACATTCTCAAGGGGTCACCATACTGACCCACAGTACTCTTGTGTTGTGAGGATAGTGTTGATTCAGCGCCTCTTCCATGAAGTCTCATTATTCACTTTCCTTTTAGTATTAAATGTTAGTTTTGTTTATTTAACGTCCATTTTTATGCTACCCAGGCTAATCGGACGATGCTACAGTGGGAGTCCTAAATTCACCTAAAAAAAATCCAGGTATAATTCGGATAGGGATCTTTAACGAGTACCTGACATCGTACAGGCTCGGGACCTCCATTTTACGTCCTATCCGAGGGACGGCATAGCTAAGGATTTTTTACTCCCATTAAAAAATCCTAGGGCCACCGCTGGAATTGAACCCGCGACCTTTAGTATTGTAGGTTGCCATGCTAACCACAACACCACAGGTGACCCCAGTATTAAATGTTTAATTGTGTTTTCTAAATTTATTTATTCTTCCTTACTGTTCGTTTTTCATCTTCAATCATACATCATTCATTTTTATTATTAATGACTTTCATAAATATTGTTGTAAAAGCGCCATTGGACACTATTTAAAGATACGTCATTTTTTAATGAAAGTTTGCTGCTGGAGAACTCCCACAAAAGGTTTTGACAGTGCTCATACTCGACATTACTCGGGATTAAGCGAAAGAATTAATTTCATTCATAAAAATCTACGCACTTTCTAAATTATAGTTGGTAATCACTTTAAGTTACTCTCAAACTCAACTTTTTTCAATATTAATCGAACGTAACTACAATGAATATATTTTTAATTATAGTAACTTAGTGGTATAAATAGAAAAATAGCATAATGAGAGGCATATATTGAGTTTCCGTACGTAAAATAACGAATGTATAAAATCGTGACTATATATTTATATATGTGTGTGTTGCACTAAGCAACACATAGCAACTACAATATTGCTATATTATCATTATTCATGAAGTAATATTTTTATGTGTTATTTAACAAAACATTGGATTGGAAAACCATTCATCTAACTTAAAATATTTCGAAATAATTGCAAACATGAAAAGCAAATTAAAATCTGATGTTTCGCCTAACCCAAAATACCTTCCTTCCTTAATTGAAGACCACTGCCTACGGAACACGGACGATCGCAATGATTCCATGGAGGCCAGTGGACTGAGTTAGTTTAAACCCATTACTTTATATTCTTGGTTGTATATTAATGTTTTTTAAAGATTTAAAGATATTGTGTTACATAAGAATTTAAACATTTGAAAGTGTTTTTCTGACCACAGATATTATACAACGTAATTTCAAAAAGATTTCTCTATGAAGAGTCACATGAGGGTACCAAATACAGGTTTAGGTACAATATTTGGTACTTTATTTAGTTGATTTAACAACTATAATTGAATTTATTAAGAATTTGAATATGGTATTTTGTGTACAACGATTTTAGACTGAATAACAAAGCCATTGAATTATCGACAAACATAACGTTCAACAATCGACAAAAAACGAAATTTCGTCAGAAAAAACATGATATTGAGATCCGAATTGTTCAGACTACACACATTAATTACGGCAAACAATCTTGCTTTGCAATTGAAGAATACTCATATATACAGCTATTATCATGCCGGCGCTGTTATACGGGACACCATTGTTTCAGCTTTTGAGCAGAAGAAATCAGAACAGGTAGGAATCTTTTCAAAATGGAGTAATTAGAAAAAATCTAAAAGTAACTTCACTCCAAAGGAAAACTTTTAGGGACATAAAAGAAGGTCTGAATTGGGCAAAAATTAATGTTTTTTAACTAAGCGGCAGAAATAATTTTTTGAGACGTCCAAGCTGCTAGTCAATCCCATTTTTAATACCTTAACTAACAAGGGGAGGGCACAGCTATGGGGTCGTCAATCGGGCACATTTTTTTTCTGGTGATTCTACATCGAAAAATAGTCGACACGTGCCCGAGCGTTCCGTCCAATGGGCCTTAGGTGCTGAGAAATAAAATAAAATACCTTGAAAATCCTTTATTTTTTATCTTGAGTTTGAAAAATGATATCGCCATGATTCTTTCACTAATTCATTTATTTTAGAGAGTAGATTAAAGGAAAATACAATCGTTAAGGAATTATTCATATTTCTTCACTTTAATTTAAAAAAAGCTTCAAGTTTTCAAGTAAACTAGCTTTATAAATTTTTTCACATAAAAAACAATAGCAGAATTGAGTTCAGCACCTCAAGAAACCCTGATGTCTTAAATATCATCCAAAACAAAAAATAAAAATTTTTTCCTGTCAGGAGCAGCTTAAAAATGTTTCAGCAAAATTGTATGTGTAGTTTCAAATTCTGCATCTAGTGTTGAGCTGATCCGATTTTTACGTCCTTGAGCTCGTTGCATAGAAGAAAGCTTCCTTTTGTCTATTTTATTTCGCACTTGTTTCATTATACCACCTTCACATTGGAAGTATATCCATAAGAAAAAAGTACTACTTATTGATGGCGAGGGCATAGAAAAAACACATTGCATATAGATGATTGAGAAAAAGTAGTTTTAAATTTTAGTTCGTTTGAAGTTCAAAATCATTTTTTGTAAGGCGAGCGTGAAACAATCGGGATGAACCCATTTTCTCCTAGCCGACCAAGAAAAACAAAATAGGCTCCGTAAAATGAATTTACTAGTGGTAAAAAAAGGATGGAAATAATTACTTTTTAGAGTTATGTTCATGGAATATTCTGACAAAATACTGACATTAAAAAATCATTTTGCGCAAAACTGTTTTTGTTTCATAACAGTTTTCAGATTCGTTTTAAGGACAATCAAAAAAACCTATAAGTAAATTTTGGGAAGATTAAAAAAAAAAAAAAAAAAAAAAAAAAATTAAAAATTGCATTAAAAGTTTCGCTAAGGCTAGACCCTTACAATGTCGTTAAACATCCAAAAATCCGACCATATTTCGGAGAAAATTCTACCGATTCTCATCAAATTTATAGGATAAACAAAGGCTGTAGAGTTACACATTTTTACCTAATCGAGATATTTTTACGTGTTCAAGAATCAACATAATATAAAGAAAAGTTTGAATTTAATTTTTATTTTGAGGACCATTTTTTACAAGAGCTTCCCGAGATAATACAATAGTTATTTATATGGTTAGAAAAAGGAAGCTTTCTTCTATGCAACGAGCTCAAGAACGTAAAACTCGGATCAGCTCAACATGAAATGCAGAATTTGAAACTACACATACAATTTTGCTGAAACATTTTTAAGCTGCTCCTGACAGGAAAAAATTTTTATTTTTTGTTTTGGATGATATTTAAGACATCAGGGTTTCTTGAGGTGCTGAACTTAATTCTGCTATTCTTTTTTATGTGAAAAAAATTATAAAGCTAGTTTACTTGAAAACTTGAAGCTTTTTTTAAATTAAATTGAAGAAATATGAATAATTCTTTAACGATTGTATTTTTCCTTTAATCTACTCTCTAAAATAAATGAATTAGTGAAAGAATCATGGCGATATCATTTTCCAAACTCAAGATAAAAAATAAAGGATTTTCAAGGTATTTTATTTTATTTCTCAGCACCTAAGGCCCATTGGACGGAACGCTCGGACACGTGTCGACTATTTTTCGATGTAGAATCACCAGAAAAAAAATGGGCCCGATTGACGACCCCATAGCTGTGCCCTCCCCTTGTAAGTCAAATGTCCCAAAACGTTGACAACAATTAAATTCTAAAATGTAGTTTTAAGTTTTAGGATTTTGGAATGTACTCAAAACAAAGGCGGGCCCCATAACCAAGAACAATTAAAAAACTGAAATTTACAATATAATTTGCAAACACGAGGAGACCTTAAAATGTTTGTAATAGTGTAAGGGATATTTATGGTGCAGTCTAATTAATAACTTATGAACATAGAATAAAAGAAGGGATGTGTTTGAAAAAATAAAATAAATAGAAGGTTACAACAATAAATATCCTACTCATTTAAAAAAAAAATGTTTTAGTTTGGTTTTTTAGAAATTTATAATCCATAATTCCTAAATAATTGGAAAAGAACTTACCTTTGATCATGAATCCTCGTTCTCCGCACAACCGGTGGCGGGGTCCTTCTGCAGTCGCAGTGCATAACACAAAGGACGACGGACGTCACAACGGTTATGACGAAGGGTATGGCGAAATAGTTGATAATGATCTCCACCTGCCTGTCCCTATCGTAGTGCCGCATCACGATCGTCCTATTCTGGCGGCTGTAGTGGCACGGGAACACGGCTGACTCCTTCCCGTATTCAGCGGTAAAGTTGGAACAGTTGACGTCCGGAGGGTAACCACACCCCTTGATGTTGACCAAGAGTATGGCCTCTCCCTCCAGCTCAGTGTCGTTGCCGTAGGGCGTGTAGTTGACGTATATATGAGTGCAGCGGTACATGTCTGACGTACAGCCCTCGCGACAAGAGGACCAGGTACAGTTGAAGATACCGGAGTGATCCTCCTTCCTGAGGGTGGTACAGAGGACGGGTTGTGGCACGAAGTCGGCGACGAGGGTGCTGATGGCTGGGTCCACGTAGAGCGGGACGAGGAAGAGTATGCAGGAGCCGGCGCAGACCGCCGCCAGGACGAAGAAGGATGTGGCGTAAAAGGACGCCCGCTGGCGGCAGGTCCTGGGGACGGCCCGGGGCCGCTGCTTGGAGAGCTCGATCAGCTTCCGCTTTCGGAGCTCCGCCGAGGGGTCGATTAGCAGCTCCGAGCTACCACCGACCATGACCGGCCCCCCACTGCCGCCGCGCTCAGGCCACGCCCACCCCCCACCCCTTTCCTCCTCTACCCCCACTCCTCTCAGCGCCAATTATACACTCAATGAAATAGCCGCCAAGTCCTGTCCATTCTCCTTTCCATATTTCATCTTTATTTGATTGGTCCGCCGGCCCTATTGCAATACCTTTCCACCACCTGCCCTCCTCAGAAATTCTTCCAATATTAGGTGACACAACGGTTGGGAAAAACATCAACCGAATGATATCCGTTGGTTCCAAGACGACTCACATTACTTCGAGGAAGTGAGGGCCCATTCATAAGTTGCTGCCGTCGCAAACATTTTTCATTCAATATGTTACTGATTCACACCTTTTCTCTTATTCATTTATTTTCATTTTCAACTTCTTTTCTTTTAAGAATATTACATTTCGCCTTAGTACCAACATCCAATTGGTAATGGGTTATTCACTTGATACACAACACCTTCAAGATCAATTTACATTTCAAAAAAAAATTGTAATAAGAAATAAAAAGAAATTCGAAAACTAGTAACAAGTAAAAGAAACCTACTAAAAATTACAAAATCAATTAATTACCTTTTGATTTTTATGAACATATACAAAATGTTAATAAAATTGATTAAAATAAAATATCGAATGCCATAAATACTAAATATAATACGAATTATTCAAAGGTGGGGCATCTTCTCTTCCCACCTACTGATTTACAGGTCTACGTGATGTATTTAATATTTTGTGCTATATTTAATATTTATTTTATTTTAGATAGTGTATATTCGTACAAATCAAAAGGAAATCATTAATTTCAAACATTTCACTGCATTGTTTGTTTTTTTGTTTTTATTTATGCAATATTCAATTTTTAGTGTAAAAAAAAAGAATGTAATTTATTGCATATTCTTTAGCTTATTAGTTTATTTAAAACCAGGTTAAGAAATCGGGTTTTAAACATTTTTTTTTATTTTTTATTTCGTAATGTTTAGTGGCACGAGTAGAATTTATAGAAACCCGTAGGTTGATTTATAATAAAATTCGAAGTGCATTCTTTTGCGAGTTTTTAGTGCATGTTTCCATGAATTTTCAGTGCATTTTTTACTGGTGACTGGTTTTCGAAGTCGGTAAACACCCACGGACACGACTGAAACACCCACTGACAACGATTTTTCTTGCGTGTAAAAATTTTGTCAGCGCATGTCAATTTCATACTACAGCGGTATACTTGGAGTGGTATTCGAGTTTGCTCAATTCAGTAGGTATATGTACATACTTTTTATACTTAAGGGATTCGATCCCAGAATAAAGTTCTTTTTTCTATCTTTCTATATCTATATCTATATCCTGCTCACGCTAAGTGATCTACGAATGCAACCGAGCAGTCGAATTTTTGGCGGTTTTTAGACCATATATAGTAAATGGAAATCGATAAAGGTGTACCATTTTCACCGGAATTCAAATTATCACCCCCTAGTGACTATTAACAGACCATTTGATTTACTTACCATGAACTAGGAGGCATTTTTTATTTATTTATAACAACCCTGCCCTGCCTTTAAGGCGATACGAGTGTTTGCAGTTGTAGGGTGGTAGGCTTACCTAACAACCCATCGCTGCAATCGAAACAATAGTCCACTTGGAGCTCATTTTCTTCGTTTCATCAGTTCATTCAATCATCTTTAATCATTCCGGTGATCACCCAGGTTCTCCACCTCTTCTTCTTCCCAGAGTGAAGTGGGCTGGTCCAAGGATTTCCTTCCACCCGTAGATAAAGAACTTGAATGAGGATACCTGTCGTGCTGAGGGAGATCGCTCTCCGTCATAGTGTAGAGTCCTGTCTCCCTCATTAGCTTGGCCCTCAGTGCCTCATAGGCGGTACAAGAAAGTACGATATGCTCGGCGGTCTCCGGTACTCCGCAACTTGGGCAAAGGGGATCGATATTTTTACCGTGGTTTGCGAGCTTCTCTCCCCCTTCACCCCCATGCCCCGTGAGAATCTGTGAGATCCATTAGGCCGGGAAGATCCACTTTGCTTCTAATCGAGATGCGACAGTGGGGAAGTACTTTCTCTGGGTAGCCCGCTTTTGAGAGGTCGTCCAACGTCGGTCCCATTCCTCTAGTGCATCCTCTTCCATTTGCTGGTTTCATCTGCTATTCTCACTCGGAGATTATCCGGTAGATCCGCTAAGCCTTCCCTTTTTAGAACATATCAGTAACAGTCTACACTTAGCAGGAGGTCGAGAGGAATTCCTCCTGCCAAGACCTTCACCGCCTCATGAGACATTGTTCTGTAAGATCTGGTGACCCGAAGCAGAGCCATCCGCTAAACAAATGCCAATTTGCTCCGCTGCCTTTGCGAGAGACGTCTGTACCATGCGGGGGACGCGTGCTTCAGTGTACCCAAAACCACTCCTCTGTAAATAGTAAATGTTGTTGGGTATCTGAGGCTCCAGAAGGCGTCCCCGATGCGACTGAGTCCATTGAGAGCAAGGTCCACCCAACTTTTCACATAATCCAAGTAAGGCGTCATACCAAAATCCTTGCCTATTCTAATCCCTAGGTATATGACTACCTCACTTGGACGTATCCTTGAATCTTTTATAACAATAGTTTTAGGGTGAGCTCTATCATTAGTCCCTCGCAAGAAAGTGCCCTGAGTCTTGGCAGCGGCCATTTTTAACATCTTCTTCTCGCACCATCGCCGCACAAGGTTGGCACATCGCTCAGCTTCGGTTTTTAATCTGGCTCTGCTGTTCGAGGCCACCACAACGGCCAGATCGTCGACTTAGGCAGTGGAGGGGAACTGCTCAGCTAGGAGGCCACAGCTGGTGATGTGGCGATGAAGGTCGATCAGAGTGAATGGAGGACGTTGATCCGGCCATCAATCATAAAAGTTAGTTTTGTTTCTTCCTGTGTAGTATAATAACACTTCAATATAAACTGAATTGAATAAAAGGAACGACGGCGAAGACAGGGAAGAGTTGTTTGTTTACGTCCGTTTGCTATTCAGATATAATTAGAATAGGGATCTTTAATGAGTACATGAAATGGCACAGGCTCGAGACCTCCATTTTACGTCCTATACGAGGGACGGCACAGCTAAGGATTTTTTACTCCTTTTAAAAAATCCTAGGGCCACCGTGGGACTCGATGAAGATGTTTTTTATGTCCTATAATAATTAAAACGTAAGTTTTGAATTAAGCTCGCTTAAGTATTTTTAGAAAACTATATTATATTCTTCTCTGGACAAGCATTCAAATCTATTGTTGGAATAGTAGCGAGACAACTAAAAATGTATTTAAAAAAAAAAACAAGCGTAGGAAAAAATGGGAAGTCATAACAATAAATGATATCAAAATGCTAACTCGCTGAAGAGACGGTGTTCTGGGACCCACATTATGATTTTTTTAATTACGAAGGTACTTCGGTTACGCTCCTAGGTTTAGTCAATGATAAGTATTAGTTGGGTCAATTACTTTCATCATTCCCATCAACGTATTGTTGACTAAACTTAAAAGGGAAGTACCGAGAATAGTATCCTTCGTAATAAAAAACTTTTTAAATCTGAAAAATAAACTCACCGTTTTTCCGAACAGTAGTAAAGTAACGCTTGGGAACTATCGTAAATGCCATATATCTATGTTCCATAATAATATCAATAAAACTGTAGAATATAATATTTTCACGTGTTTTGTTTTCTTAAATTTCTACCAGAAATATCCTAGCTATATTCGGCCATGATATTTAAACAGTTGATGAAAATCGAATAAGTAGTTTATAAGTCAACAATATAAAATTTTAGAACTATGATGGTATCCGCGGCACACTTTATGCTCGTGTTCATTATTTTTTTTTTCTTTATCCCGTTCTCACCTTTTAACGATTAAACATGGCATAGCTTAATCAGAATTTCTCTGTTTTATTAGGCCATCCACACGGTACCAACTGATCCAGATATGCAATTTATAACAGTGGTTGAGCCAAATGTGAGCGTCAAGCTGTGGTTTTACCACCGCAGACCAGATGTACAAAGGTGACTGATCAATGTATGGAGTGTTCAATACCGACTAGATTGGAATCAAATTTGCTTGAGGCGACTTTTAATAAAACAAACAGCCTTTTTTTAAATAATGAGAATAAGAGATTCTTAAAACAAATAAAATAAAGAGTTCGTTAAAATCAAAAATATTAAAAAAACAAATATTTTCATAGTCAATCGCAGCCCTTTATTTTTTTTATTATTTAAAATCCAGGCAGAGTTTTTATATTCCTGTGGTAAAATCCAGCTTCCTATGCCATTTATCATGTTCAGGGTTTTTTTCTTTTGTAATCTGTTCAGTTTATTTAGATTTATTATCCTGCGGGAAAAAAAAAATAAATAAAAAACATCAAACAAACATGTTTTTATTTATTCTTTGTTAATGCAAAACAATTTGATAAAAAAAAAAACCAACGCCTGAATTTATGATGTTTTTTAGAAGCAAAACCCACTATTTTTTTTTTTTATAAAAAAACGCTGACTCACCTTTTATCATCATAATTAAAATATTATATTTAAAAACATACTTTTTTGATGAAATGAATAACAATGAGGCCAATTTTCCAAGTTTATTTAGGTAGGCAACGTTTCGGCGCCTAGGTTCATTTTTAAGACTCTAAGCATTTTTTTCAGAAATTATTAAGTTATAAATATTACATAATTTTTTTTCATAACATTTTGTTTCATGATATTATGATATCTCCCTACCATGCATCGTATTTGATTATTCATAGAGGGATTGGGGAAAAAAAAAAAACTGTTGTTACAGTGTGAAAAAAACTGGTTTCTGGAGGCATCATTCCAATCTCATCTAAAAACTAGTAAATATAAGTATATTATCTTATGTTGTTTTCAAAATGGTTATTTGGAATAGTTTGATAGAGAATTATTTTTACCAGTTTGTCATATCTTCTAACAACTCTCACTACTAATCTGGGCAACTGTCTCAGTTCGATTGGATTATTATCCAACTACGAGAGGGGGAGGGTGCTAAGTACGATTTATTATGTGCGTTTTTCTAACTGAGTTGGAATAATGTTATATGTCTTTAAAAAAAAATGTATTGACTTAACACAAAAAATAAACATGTACACCCTCACAAGTATAAATAAATATAGACACACATACACTCATTTACAAAGGTTGCGGGTTCGCGACTGAGGTCGCCCTAGGATTTTTTAATGGGAGTAAAAATTCCTTGTCTATGCCGTCCCTCGGATAGGACGTAAAATTGAGACCCCGAACCTGTTCGATGTCACTAACTCGTTAACATCCCAATCCTAATTATAGCTGGATAGGCAAAATTTATAAATCCCACTGTAGCATTATTTTCTTATTACGCACATAATAAGCATTAATTTCTTCGATTAGCCTTAGTGGCATGAAGTGACCTTAAAACAAACAACTCATTTACTTGTACATACTTTCAAATAAATACTCGCAAACTTTCATTCACATATCCATATCCACATATACTATCGTCTTTTCTATTTTTTCTACTTTATTTGCAGTTTATATTAATTTTTTTGGGGTCACCTGTGGTGTTGTGGTTAGCATGGCAACCTACAATACTAAAGATCGCGGGTTCAATTCCAGCGGTGGCCCTAGGATTTTTTAATGGGAGTAAAAAATCCTTAGCTATGCCGTCCCTCGGATAGGACGTAAAATGGAGGTCCCGAGCCTGTACGATGTCAGGTACTCGTTAAAGATCCCTATCTTAACTATACCTGGATAGGCAAAATTTAGGACTCCCACTGTAGCATCGTCCGGTTAGCCTTAGTAGCATAAAAATGGACGTTAAACAAACAAACAAACAAACAAATATTAATTTTATATATGGAATTGGCATAAAAAATGTTCATGTTATCAACGTGTGTTTGCTGATTTACGGTTTTGCTCATGTTTTTAGTTATATAAATGGATTTTAATATTGTATATATTTTTTTTTTTTCCAGCTCACAATATATCCACGTGATTTCCACAATATATGACGTGATTTCATAACATATTTTGCAATCAAAAGCAGAACTATCTTACACAATATCTTTACTTTGATGATGTTCAGTTACCACGAAAAATGAGCCTTTCCATATAAATGATAGGCTTTAAAAATATGTTTCGTTTTTGGAACATAATTTTTGCTTTTAAAATGACCATAAATTAGTTTGTTTGAGCGTCGGGATTTATTAAAATATAATATTATTTTGTAAAGAATATAATAAGTGTTTTATTTAAGATTATTTTTTATATATCCATTCCGGAAAATAATTAAAATTTAATAACGTTTTTCTTCACTCTGACAATTTGAGAGGATTTCCGAATTTTTGGTTGGAGGGTAATCCATAAACATGTTGTGATTCCATAACATCATTTAAAATCTACAGCATGGCACTAAGAAGATACATATTTCCATGCCGGGGAGTGAGTTACATAGGGGGAAACTTTCGAGAAAACCCTTATAGGAAAATATACAAAAAAGGCAGAGGCACATCTGCTGGCCCACAGGTCCATACATATTCAATGTGGCCCCAGAAAAAGCGTCATGTCTTGGGACGTCCTTAGTCTTAGTAGGCTCATCACGTGTCTGTTCTGGCGGCGGTGATCGCTCATGGCCATATTGGAACAGCTAGAGGAAGGGAGAAAAAAAATGTTCTCCCTCTACTCCTAACCGTATAGGTGTTCTTTAAAAATGATAACTTATCAGAGTCAACCAATTTAGCACTGTTTAGGGAAAGGAAATGCTATAATGCTGACAATTTTACAATTATTCCTTCTTTTTTTTTTTTCCTGTTTTATTAATGAGGAAACGATCCAGAACAAATTGCCAACGCAATGCATTTTAATTAAATTAAATCCTTCGCCTCAGAACCTACTTAATATATTTTCATATTAGTATATATTATAATATATGTTTTCATCTCTTAGCTCAATAATAAGGATTATGTACAAAGTGAAGAAAACGAAAAATTCTACATATATTTTTAAAAACAGTTGTAGCTCACGCATTAGATATATTTTTTATTGATATCTTCATCAAGAATAAACCAAGCTTCTTTCTTCAAAATCCGGATATTTTTTAAATATCAATCTGGGCTGCGACGTTGTTAGACGGTGCTTTTGAAGATTTTGGCCTTGCAACACCAAATTATAACATCTTTTTTTTTTCTTTCCGTCTTCTGTTCATCATCAAGCATTTAGATATTTTTCGGTATTTACATCGAATTAATATACTTTACAGCGTTACTTCGATGCCATAGGTGTTTAGAAAGGGCTGGCAACCCTGATAAGTTGAAAACCCTAAAACGGATAAAATGTAGGTAAATTTAAACTTAAAAAAATAAATAAGCTAAAAAAATTAAGTAAATGATAAAAATCTACAAATAGTGATTTTTTTAAAATACTTTTAGATTAATTAGGTTTAAGAATTAAGTTATAGTTGTCTCCATTTATAAAAACCTTTACTCTGTGAATTCATTTTGTTCAAATTGTAGGCTTTTCCAAATTTTTGTTTACAAATCGGAAAAAATGTTCACCAACAAGTCAGCCGAGTCTATTTTTTGTAAATAACCTTTGTCTTTAATTTTAAAATAATTTTTCGTAAAGATTCATTTATTTATGATGATTCATCATTCCGAAAATTAAAAAATCGTAGATAGCTTTTTTTACCTAAAAAAAGTTTAACCTTTTATAATGAATAATATCTAAGTATAATTTGTTAATTTTTGTAAAATGAATCTGCATGATACATTTTTTTTTTTAATAAGACAAAGATATTTTGCAAACTATTACAGTTTAATTTTTTTCTGATTGGAAATGTTTTTGAATATGCTTCAATATGCGAAACGTTAATGAATAAAATGAATTGGCGGAATAAAAGTTTATATAAATGGGGACTACTAAAAGCTATTCCTTAAGCCTAAGTAATTAAATAAAAGGGTCGCCCCATTTATACCTAAGCGAAAATACCGCTTTTAAAATCCCATAAAGATAAAAGCAAAAAAATAATTTATTTCAATAAGTAGATTGTAAATATTTTTGTAAATAAACGTATTTATCTATCTATCTATCTATCTATCTAATTTATTTCAATCACTTAATTAGGCTTTCATTGTTATTGCTAAACTAGTCATATTACACACATTATGTATAAATGAAGTGTGTAATATGACTTATGATATATGAGTATAATACATTTGTATTACATATAAAAACGTAAATAAGTTTTGGTTGCAGTTTCGGCCCGAAACCAGGTCCGCGGCCAAAATTCGGTTTCCGTTATGGTTTCGAAAAATATAAAAAATTGGTTTTGGTTGGACTCTAATAGTAAGGGAAAGTATTGCGATCGTGAAAAATTTCGACTTCCGGTTTCCAACAGATAAACTTTTTCCCAGAGTCCATAACCTAGCCCTGCGAAATGGTCTGTGCGTGTACCTATCTGGGCGTGTGTATCTGTGTGCGTGCGTGTGTGTGTGTACGTGAGTGTGTGTAATGAGAGTAGCCCATAAAGTGGAAATCATATGAACGTAAAATTGGGTATTTCATATGCCATTGGGTATGTATATGCCCGCGGTGAGATAGCAAAAATTTCATCAAAAATAATCTGACGGAGGGGGTACTTTCTTTCATAATTGTGTCTCATTTTGCGTTTTTTTTTATTTTCTCTAAAACGGCTCTAACGGTTTTTATTAAACTCTTCATGTTTAATGAGAATCAAGTGTTCTTTAATATCAGGTAGGTTTTATCATTATAGTAATGTACATCATCAGTTAAATGGCGTAGGAAATTTTTTGTTTTTCTATGAAGTACCTTATACTTTGTTTATACGGAGAAATAAACTTTCTCATGCCAAAAAATATGAAATGCTATAATATGAAATAATCGAATAAACATGTACCGGAACTAATAGAAATATCCGGAATCCGACAATCCATAAAACAGGTTGAACCCTTGCATGCGCAGTACAACTTTAATGACAGATCATTGTTATAGGTAAAGGCGTTCGGCTCATGCGAAAGAGTTGTCAACGTATTTTGGAACATAATAGAAATTGTTTGTTTCCATGGTAACAACAACTGCTAACTGTGAAAAAAAAGGTATGGTACAAATAATCTTTAATTAATTATTTTTGTTTGCAAACGTTAGTTCCATAATAAATTTCTGAATGCAATTTAAAGTGCTTTTAGAGGAACACTAATCGTTCTCGGTTTCCAGAAATGCATGAGAGACAAACATTTTAAAATTAAGTTTTAATTAACCTTGAGCGTAGGTACCCCTTCAATAGATTTCACATTACATTCACCTTCACATTATATTTATAAAAACCAACTCGCTGCAAAAAACGAGCAAGCAGTAAAATAAACTGGCCCGTTGATGAAATTGGGATTTTCTTAGGTACCTTAAGAAAAGAAATAAACAAAAATAAGTAAATGAATGTTGACAAATGTTTGAAGTTGCTGAATGGCGTTTACATAATAGGGTGTATAAAAAAAAATGACCGTTTTAGACAAAAAATTAATATATATTTTTTTTATACTTTACAATAAAATTAGTATTCAAAATATAACCCATTGTTATCTAATGTTGCTTGCCATCTTTCCGCCAGTTGCATGATCCCCTGCTGGTACCACTCTTTAGGATGGCTATCGAAGAATTCCTGCACCGCTGTTTCGACTTCTTCAAAGGTATCAAATTTTTTCCCTTTCAAGAAGTGGGCCATTGACCGAAACAAATAAAAATCTGATGGAGCAAGGTCTGGGCTATATGGTGGGTGAGGAAGAAGTTCGATCCCATCAAGATTTTTAATTTTTCCTTCGTCTGACGGGAAGTATGCGGCCGGGCGTTATCTTGCTGTAACAGAACTCCTTTTCGATTGACCAAAGCTGGATAAAGTTGCGACAGTTTTGCATATACTCTATCTAACTGTATGCAATAGAGGTCAGAGTTAATTATGGTTCCATGAGGTACGAATTCATGATGGATTACACCTTCATAGTTCCAAAATACGCCTTCTTCCGTTTTAAGTTCGTATCTCCACTGTGAAATTTTTGGAACCAACGCCGCGTGGTACGCTCGTCAAGGAGACCTTCTCCTTCAATTCTGTTGATTTCACGAGCCGCTTCAGCTGCAGAACACGATTTTTTCCAATAATTTCTCAAAATAACAAGAATTTCGTAAGACACCGTCATGTTGCTTCTCCAGCAAAAACTTGTGAACTGAGGTATTATTGAGTAAGTCCAGTGTTGATAAATAAAGTGGGATTAACATTCTAAAGAGTACAGGACTTGTTGGTAAACAATAAATAGGATTAACGTCTTTACAGTCCTTGGAATTCATGCACTTGACGAAACGGTCATTTTTTTTTTATACACCCTATTATTTATCGGAAAACGTCGATTTAGGTAGGTGTTGTGTTTGAGAAAGTTGTGTAGTGCTCGGATCGCACAAGATTTTTTTTTTTATAAGTAACGGCATGTTAATATGCAGCGATGTTTGCTACTATGTGCAGGTGCAAAAAAATATTTGACCGGCTTCAAAGATGAGTCCTTCACTCACGATTAGAGACTCTGACTATAATAAGGTTTCTTTAAGAAGCTTTAAAATCACGGAACGATTGCGTAAAATGTGTCTTAGAAGATTTTAAGATCGTTCTACTGGTAAGGTTTCCTTAGAGAAAATTATTTTAATTATATTTACATGACTAAATTCTTCAGCGTCGAGTAATCAATAAATATTATAAAGCAAAGTGTACAATGTGCGTGCCGTAAAGGCTCAAAAACGACTACACGTCCAATCAAGAATGTTGTGTCGTCATATCGCCCTATTGCCCCTAATGATGAAGAAGGTTTTAGTTTTCATTTTAAGTGTGTAATGTTGAATGGACAAGGGCTGTAATTTTAAGCCTCTCGCTACATATAAATAGCCCCTCTTTTTTTCATTTTTTCATTCATTAACTCGCATGGGCTTAGCGAGTTAATGAATAAAAAATTTAGTTCGACATTTGGAAGCCAGGAGCGCTAGCTAAGCTCAATTCATAAGGTTATCGTTTATTAGTTCGGTTTGTTATGGTTTTAACTTCAGCTGTTTTATTTAAATTACACGAGATTATGTATAAATAATTATTTTTTCCTTTTTATTTTTCAGTAAGGTCATTACATCTCTGCAATGAATGGAAATTAAAAATAAACAAAACCATCTGGATTCCTACGCGAATTAAGTTTTACAGAAGAGGAAAGAATTGGTCGAAACATTGCCTTTAATCAATATACAATATAAGAGTATATTTACAACAAAAGAAAAATTGCTTATTAGTGTAGTGAGCGAATAAAAACTAACTCTGAATAAAATAGATAACCTATAGGTAATATGAATAAAAGATATAAACTAATGGAATATATACCGAAAATAAAGTGTTCATATAATATTTCTGTTTAACAGTTCTGTTCTGTTTGTAAATTTTCAACCGAATTCGAAAAAGGAGAAGTTACTCAACTTGATAAGGATGCGGTATCGTCATGAGAATGGTCTCAATGGAATAAGAACATTGGAACCATAAATGTGGTACATACCAGGCCATATTTGCTGCCAAAATAATTTTTCTTAATCAAGAAAAGGGAAGAAAACGCATTGAGAGAACAGCATTAATAGGGTCTCTTATACCCAAACCATATATAGGCGGACTCTGAGGTTTCGAAACTTACCACTAATACTAAACTGAAGTTTCAGGATGGTACAAATTTTGTTTTAATTATGATTAATTTTGATCTATTTTTCTGTACTATTACATTTTAAAATTATTGTTTCATTCCACCTATTGCACAACTCCCTGAGCGAAGCCGGGCCCCACAGCTAGTAATAAATACTTTCAGGAGAAAATTTTCAATCTAATTCATGAAGAAATATATAAATCAATCAGCACATTTTAAAGATTTTTCAAACTTTATTTTTTCCTGAAAATATAAGGATCTAAATCTCATTTACAACACTACCTGTTATAGTAAATGGAAAAAATCTATTACACATCCTACAAGAACCTTTGATGTTAGTTCCATTCCAGATATTGCGGTATGAGAAAATATATTGAGGAACCGATATACCTACAAACGGACCGCAACGACATCAGCGAACTGCAGAATTATACAGAAGTCTTTGATGCAACTTTTATCAGCTCTGTGGCTGGCAGCTTTGGTTTGATCCCGCAGGAATCTCCACCGCTCCCTCTCAGGGAACGACTTGCTTTTATGCCATGAAATAATTTAATAACTTCAATGTCGCTCTGCATACACTCACTCGTGGTAAGGATGTGTTTGAGGTTCCAATCATAGCCTTCCAGGTAATGATGTGTACCCGATCATTAATTCCTAAGGTCATTTAATAAACAGAAAACCATTAATAGGTATTTATAATCATTTGGAGAAGAACTTTACATGTAGGAAGTATCAATAAAATAATAAATTATTTCTTAATAGTTCATATTCATTTGTTTTGATGCATTTCTAAAAGTTTTTGTTGAACAGTACAGTGTATGTTCATTTTCATCTACATTTTATTTTAGGCATCTTATTATTTTAATCTCTAACTCATTTTCTCCATGATCATACTTAAATTTTATTTCCAAATATTTTACATTAAAACAAAGGTAAAGTATTTCCTCATAAAAAGTTTTAGAAAGTTATATACTACCCATTGCAAATACAAAGAAGCGTAGTATATGTTCTAATATTTCTTTGCGAGATTTATAGATGTATCTATTTCTTCCTTTCCATCCCTTTAAGGCTAAACGGTGTCTTTCTTAGGTCTGTGGGGGAAGGATGGGGATTATTACCGGTTCTTTGAAAACCCTACGACACTCGTGACTTTAAGTCTCGTAAGGTTATCATCTCGCATGCCTACTCCGTCCACTTAAATTATTTACATATAATTTAAAAGGAATTAGTAGTAGCTATGCGTTCGTAAGGAAAAACATTTTAGTGTGCAGTGGTCTATTGAGCGGCAACAAAATTGACCTTCACTACATTACCTACAGCTTATCATTTTTTTGTTTATTAATATTCTTCAAGTTTACCCGATGCCGATGTAACATGTTTATGATCTGTTGATAATCCCAACCCCTCCAATTAAACATCAAAAACGAACAGGAATTGGTTGGGGGTGCGGTCAAAGTAATAAATACAAATATGTATTAAAATATGTGATATTTACTTATTTTATTCTAGCCAACGTTTCGACCCAAATTTTAAGTCATCATCGGGGCTTTTCTCACTGCACACTTTTCTCACACTCAGCTCCCAACAGCAGAGAGAAAAGCCCTGATGATGACCTAAAATTTGGGTCGAAACGTTTGCTAGAATAAAATATGTAAATATCACATATTTCAATACATATTTGTACCTATTACTTTGACCGCACCCCCAACCAATTCCTGTTCATTATATCTACGGTCAACTAGCTTCCACCATCATGATTAAACATCAAAAACATTGAATAATAATGTCAAGACTAGAGAATTAAACGAAATTCGAACAAGCTCCATTGAATGACCTTTACTCTTCTACGTACATCTATGACTTCATGTACCACAGTGTCCGTCAATAATACTTATCCTGGTTGAACAGACTAGCTACTTAAGATCCGATCAGGATAAC
Organism: Aelia acuminata; assembly: GCA_911387785.2. Lineage (NCBI taxonomy): Eukaryota > Metazoa > Arthropoda > Insecta > Hemiptera > Pentatomidae > Aelia > Aelia acuminata. The sequence continues at coordinate 50,682,183 of OU426978.1, read as the reverse complement.
CGACTTGTCCTCACAAAAGACAACAAGAACATATTCGTCGTTACCGCCAGCTTTTACGATACCAACACGTAAACTCGTATAAAGCTTCCAATCAATGCCATGACAATAATAAGATATATCTGGACTTGTATAGTTGAGTTTTGGGCTCCACCAAACCATTCAATTCCTTCTGCGTCCAACCCTTACAATCCCAAATCTTTCGCAAGATCCTTAATGCCTTCAATTTCTTCAAAAATAAAGTGATCCATGAGTAGTCGAGTTTGTCCGATCCAGGTGGCAATCCTTTCATCATATAAACCCAGACCTATTCGCATGCAGTTTTTTCTGAACTTTGCTTCCTTATCTCGGGACTTCAAATTTATGACTAATTTGTGATTGCTACCAATGTGTAGCTTCTTAAATTTTTTAATTTAAAAATTTACTTGTTGTGTTTTTCATTTAATAAATTTATTTGTAATAAATTGATATTGTAAATATCGATTCGAAGGGAGATTTCGTTGCGATAATAGTCTGCTTATATTGGTCATTCGGCACCGATAAATATACAAAAATATCTTAATGTATTTTAATAGAAGCATAATCCAACAAATTAAGTTTATTAGCATAAAATCGATTTCACGGGATTTTAAGTAGACTAAACATAACTAATTGATGCTCAGCGGTGACGTGTTAATGCTAATCATCACTAATGCCCGTCTCCTCTACTTTACGTGAGGAGACAACTGCTTTTTTTTCTTTAGGTAGGTATGTGTTCAACTTAAAAGAATAATTGGATTAAGGTCTTAAAACAGTCATTTAATAAGAACGAGACCTACTCATACAGCTGAGGAATAAATATTATCGAGCTCCGACACTACAATCGATACGGGAGTGCTCTCATTCAGTCAGCGAACGCTTCGTCAACTAGAACTTCTCTGTCTGCCTGGCTTGTGTAAATTTGTAATGAGTGTTATATCAGCGATAGCCTGGCTGCAGGGGGCACTATGTTTGGCAAGCAGTGGGAAGGGTAAAGCTTTCGACCACTGCTTGCATAAATGTGTAACGCATGAATATGTAAGCGTTGCAGGGTGTTCAGGGATAGTCCAACGAGAGTGCTATAACTAGCCCCTAAATGTTTTGAAGATTTTTTTTTCTAATAATATGTTATTTCATGTAATAAAAAAGAAAGCCATCCGTATTCAAGAAAAAATAGAATCCATGAGCAGCAGAGTTCCATCCGGAAAAAATAAGAAAATATCTCATCAATGCATTTATGATGAAACAAAGCGCAATTTCCAGAAGTTGCTAATTATCTTTTAAATTATTTCATGATATCAGAACTGGTCTAGGTACATAAAATTATATGGCCATTTCGCTACACCAAACGTTTCTTACTTAACCTATAAAAAATGTGGCCTCTCATTTTAGCTTAATGCATGTTTCCTTCTGTAATAAAATAAGAAATTTATTATTTTCTTGAAATACACACATAAGCAAGGAAACGTTTTATTACTGATGATGTCATCTCCTTCCTCTCTAAACAAAGAGTTTTTAAAAGAATTTTAATTCTCTCTAATAATATTCTCATTATATTAAATATAATGAAATACACAAAATCGATCGATATTAATATATAAATATTATAAACATACTAAGCACCTTTACCTTTTTCTGTCCTTTGGCATATTAAGGGCTGGGCTTAAGTATATTTGTTAATTCGTATAATATATTATATCTACTTTAAATTAAATAAAGAGGAAAACTAATCTTCACATGAATATAAACAAATGCGTTGGTAACAAAGAAGTTCTACGCCTTCATATTGAAACAACAAATAAACCTACTGTGCAGGTCTTTCCATAATCCAGAATCGCTAAGACATATTGTCCCCAAAATATACTGACCATTCCAGTGTATCTCAAGTTATCAGTGGGTATCCGTTATACCCTAGAACATGATTATAGGCATTTCGGTGATGTCTGCACACACACACACATACACACACACACACACACACACATACGCACTTTGCATACAAATTAATTTACACAATACATAACAAGTGATGGGTCTGCAGTATACACTCCCTCCTCATTCTTTTTCAAGTATTTGCCGCAATATGAAAATCTGGTCGATCGTTGAAATCCTATTCCGGAAGTTTCTACACTGGTAAGAACCAAAACCTTGCTCTGCATCAGGAAATAATTTTACGAATAGGATGTTTGACAGAATTTTATATACTTCGGGCAGCAACGAAATACCCCGGTAGTTGGTGCACCCAAGGGCATCTCCTTTCTTTTGAACTCGAGGGATAAGTGATTAGTTTCACGATTCTGGTAACCTTTGCTCTTCCCAAGCACAGATATAACACGTAGAAAACATATATAAACCTCAACCTCAATTAAGGAATTCTTAGTATCCCTTACAAGGGGTTGTATTAATAAATACAAATAATTTCAGAAAAGCTATAAAAAATGTATAGATTAATAAATTATTCATACGAGATTCAAAATAACTTATCGGTGTTTTCTTAGCCATTTTTTCAAAAAGTCATCCTGCCATTTAGATAAATAGATATAAAAAAATATATTAAAAAAGTGTAAAAAATCCAAAACCTGAAGAAAGAATAATGTTGATTGAAATATAAATATTCTTAAATTTATAAATATTTTTTATAAGAAGAGAAAAGATTGGCCTTCACCGGATTTCCTTAAATGGAAATCGCGGGCAAGTCCTATCTTTTCTATTCTTATAAAAAATATTTAAAAATTATAATAAGAATTTCGATCTTATCATGGCGTTGGCGCATATTGAATCAGTATACTATTTGTTTTTTGTTTTTTTGTCCTAGCCATATAGGCCACCATGAATTGATAGGTGAAAAAATAGGGGGGAAACGGGATTGCTGTGAAGCGCTAACAACAAATCAGGCAGATTAATGACTCTTTGTCTTCAACACCTGCCCCCGAAAATGGCTTCTCACCGTTCGTCAAATTCACAAAAGTGACTCCTACCAATTTTACCATTTCTACAGCCATTTATTTATTTATTTTTCTTTTATATTATTTTTATGGACAAGGATAAGATTTTTTTTTTTTTATTTACCTTATTACTAGCGACATCATTAATTAGTTACAAAGAGATACAGATATTGTTTTTGAGAATTTTTTATATCTAGATTTATTGGATTATTTTTTCTTATAAAACCGTTCGTTTATGTTATTTTTTCAATTGGCTTACAGACCTTAACCTATTCTAAAGTAAAAAATATTGTTGCCTCTAATTCTATCAAATATTATTTCAGACAACTCTTATGTCTATTATGGGGGCTCGGCAGGCCGTTACCAACACAGCATTTCCTATAAAATGCCATAGTCAAAATATTTTTGTTTAAGAACTCCAATTAATCAAAGGAGGGTGATTAACCCCTTGTTGACTTTAGAGGAAGTTATAGTTGCTGTATTTTTATATGTAAACGCACAATATGTTTCATCGATTGTTAGAAATGGTCCAGGAGCTAGCTGGAAGGAATTATACGTTTCAAATTAAAACAAAATGAAATTTAAAACGATAATATTTAAGTCAGCATTGAAATCGTATCATAAATATGTGTTTTTTCTATTATTTTAACAAAGTTTTTGATTTGAACTAATTCAATTCGTATTCGCTTTAAAAATACTAAGGCTAAATTATAAAAGGGGCAGAAATAATCGATTCGGTTTTCCTCTCTACTAAAATCTAGTAATTAGAATAATCAAATATATATCGATAAATCTATTTAGTGTCCGAACGAAACAAAATTTTTAGCCTAAGCCATAACCGAAACCCAATTTCTGCCACAGAACTGGTTTCGGGCCGAGAACGAAAACGGAAAAGAAACTTCGTTAGGTCCGTATATAAAACATATTGTGTAACATGACTAGTTTAGCAAAAATATCAATCCAAGCTTATAGAATGTCAGTCTCAACTCAATTATACATAAAATACGTGGATACGGCTTCTATACGTATTGGTATAGAAGAGTGGTAAGACAGGTGTACTAGTAGGGTTATAGGATCGAATCCCGGTCCCTACTTCCCAGCTACTGGTGCCCGCGGGAAGTTAGACCATTATCTATCACATTAACTGTTAGTGGCCTAAAATTTTTAATATACTTGCTACAATAAGCTGTTATTAATAATAATTCATAGAATATATATGAATTATATTAACCGGTAATAAAATAAATAAACAGGGAAAAAACCGAAATGATCAAGGCACGCTACCGAATAGTCTAGTTTTATAACGTTTTCGATGTCAAATTGTGAATTGGGATCGATATACATGGCTTATATTATATAAAAGTTCATTGATGTTTTAATTTTTTCAGTAATAAAACATATATGTTGATTCAAGAAGTTGACCATGTTTGTTATGACCTCATGAAAGATTGATTATGTTTATTTATTTTTTAAAGTGCATTGCACCCAATATTATCAGGCACTTAATATTATTTATTTTGCAAATCAGATAGCCTTCCTTAATGAAAATCCCTTCTTCTGGTAAAATATAATAAAAAAATCATCCATTTTTATCAAATTACTGTCAATAAAAAACATCTACTGATTCAAAAATCTCAAAAACCGCAATACATTAAAAAGTGTGGAAAGTAGGAGGAGTATGTTTTTGACAAAAACTATCTACAATTGCCAGGTTTTTCGGCCGAAACCGATAAAACCTAGTCAATAAATCTAGGATAGATTGAATACATGTAAAATATACATATATAAATATGCAATGAATTATCAAAAATAATTATTGAAAATTGAGACATATTGATAAAAGGCAATAAAATTTTAAACATTTCGTATATTAATATTGATTTTTTAAAACACCAAATGGCATTAGGAAAGAGTTTACAATTCCTGTACGTTAGGGTAATTGCTCTTAAGATAAATGGTCGAGGTCTATGACCCCGAATTAGAAGAAACGTAATAAATGAATACATTGCCTGTAAATTATGAAAATGTAAGTGTGAAAGAAACGCGACCGGCACGCGATACATCAGTAGAAACGGATCGCGTGGAAAGGGTGACGTGACGTACTCCTGCAGTGGAGGCCGTTCTACATGCATTCAATACTTTTCCCCGGTTGACAGTTATAATAATTAATTATTTCCGTTAATTTGAATACTTGATTAGATTAAATCAATTAACAAAAGGGACATTGATTATTTTGTTACAATCTAATTAATATTTTTTATTAAGGATAATCAAAGCATTATCCTGCAGATGAAAAATTATTACCTACAATAGGATACTTTCATTTCAGTGAATAAGTGGTTAAGTCGAATTTATAAATCCTATAAATCTTAACGAAGTTACATTACACACACAATACCCTTAATTTTCAAATACTTCCTTCATGATTGGTACAAATCAAAATAAACGCCATACGTTGATGAGCCTGAGAACGGCTTCACCAATCAGGGTTTTTCTAATTTTATTTTTCATGCATTCATTTTTCAATGGTTTATAATATTTTTTAAGGAAATTAAAGTTTGAAAAATTTACGATGAAAAAAAATACAGACTTATTTCCACATGTGTGGGCTAATTTCACGGTTAGTTAGTTGTTTTTAACTTCGTTTAGTCTTTCATCTTATTTTAACATAGAAAATCAGTTAAAGGTTTGTATTAAAAAAGAAAATAAGTCTAATTTTTCCTTCTTGATATAATTTTATCTAAAAGCAATGAGATTTTTCCGAAATAAAGAAGGGTGAGATTCCAACTCCAACGTTTTCTATGAGATTATGGACTCGTTCTTATCTCCTTCTTATATGTTTATTTCAAATACTGGTGCTTGTAAGCATTAGGTATTGATTTGAGGGCAAAAAAAATTTTCAATTAATTCTTATATCTGTGCACTTAATTCAGCATTCAGCTAAAGTCAGCTTCGAATACCTGAATTAAACTAAATGATTCAAAAGAGGATCTCATTCTTCTAATAAATTCTTCCCATTAACATGTCCTTGCGTCCTTTTGGTCATTTTATAACTCGGCATGATCCCCCGCACTCACTCCTGAGCCAGGACAACCCTAATTTAGATGAAAATGCTGGTAAGGTAAGGACCAACAAATATTACATTCATTCAAGAAGATGAATTGTCCTTTTATGGATGTTTAAACTAAAAACGAGTTAAACTATATACCACTCATATTTAATGCATTTTCAGATTTATAACTGGAACTCAAAGTCCAATTCAACTCTAATTTAAACTTATCCTAATGACTACTATTTGCAGTTCAGTAAAAATGAAGAAAAATGTTGTAATATAATGATTATGTTCATGTTTGGTAGAGAAGGACAAATGGATTAAGACCTACCGATCTACTGCCATCTTACGGTAGATACTGGTGGATTTACGAGTAGAATACGAAAATTTAAATCATTGTAAAAGGGTTTATGATCTTGCAGACTTTGTAATGTACCCAGATTAAACCGGAAATAATGAAGGAAACAACCCAAGGAGAGATGGTCATGATTAAGGCATCAAAAACAGTCGAGATTGGTAATTTTAATTCAGGTCAGGTTCAAGTTTGAATGATTCCTTTATCCAGTTTTATTTTATTTAAAAACTATGAAATGGATTCTTTAACTAAATAATTTTGACCAAGCGGTTTTAACAAGAAAATAATCGTTTTTCGTAAAAGATATTAAACTAAAGGAGCTAGTAAAGAATCAGGACAAAATGTAAAGGCATTAAAAAAAACCAGACCCATAGTTGGTAATGAAGATTATATTGGCTTATGTGGTATTTTTATTAATCCTGATGAACTTTATAAGAGGGTAGTTGGGAGTATCTAAATATAAAATATATACCACTATCAAGCAGTGGAGGGTTCAGTACCTTGTAAGAAAGTAGGTTTTTAGGTCCAAGAGTGATCTTACCATGAACTTGCTCAACCGTTAGGTTTATAGAGGAAACAAAATTAAAAGTGAAAGTCACATCTGGCTTCTTAAAGTTTGTACATCTTTTAGTTCTTATCTTTTAAGATTTTAATTCTGGGTTCTTTGGTTATGGCATGAGGAGACTAGAGCAAGAAAAAACTAAACAAAAACCGGAGTAGAGCCCTAAAGTAAATATTAGCACTTCTTATTGCGGGATTGCCTACCAGCGCCTGCGGCAAACAATTCACAGCTTTGACCTCTTGGGAAGGTTCCTAAGCAAACGCAACTGGTAAAGGTTTCATTACTTCTTAATGTTACATAAAATATTAATTATATTGAATCTCAACAGAAATTAATTAAATTTTTCGTACCTAGTTTCTTAGGAAGGCCCTTGTAATATTGATTTGGTGAGCAAAAAAAAATGGTTTTTTCTTATATTGGGGTCATGGCCTATCATAAAAAAACAGTTTTTTTTTTTAAATTAATCTAATTAAAATCATTTGAATTTGAAGACTTTATAGAGGAAAGTTTGAGGCCGTATAATTTTTTTTTTTTTTTTATTAAATTGTAAATCTTTATCAGGACTTTTGCCAAAAACATCAGACATCGTAAATAATGATGAAACGGTTACATAATAACATTCTGCTCTAGGATGTCATTGGTTACCATTTTTAAGCGCCTTTGTTTGGGTAATTCTAAATCCAAAAAGATTAGACTCATAGATATCTTAGCACTTGTTCTAATTGGCTCTTGCAGTTCTGCAGATAAGTAATTTATGTTTTAAAAATTATTTTTTTAATTATTTATGTTTCTCAAATAATTTTTCATTTACAAATAAACAAGATAAAATTTTCATTTTTTTTCTAATGCATAATAAGAAAAAATACACTAAAGAGGACAAGAAGCAGACTTAACAAAATTCTGCCTGAGTGTATGTTAATAAAGTTTGCGGAGGCTAATAGAAGCAACCTGGATATTAAATAATAAAAAAGTTTTGATAATGTTTAAAAATATTAGTTAGCCTGAATTTTAAATTACCAATGCAATATTTTTTTATGAATGATAAAAAAAAAATTAATGCTCCATTCCTGACACCCTTAAACAACAATTAAGCTTGCATTTTATCTGTGCGAAACATGGTTTTAAGTTTTTTGAATGGTGGCATGAAAAAAGAATAAAAGTTTCTTCAAACAATAATTTATATATTATGACTGTCTTCTTTATTAATAACTAGCTAGAGTGCCCGGCTTCGCTCCGGTAGTTGTGTGGCAGTTTTAATAACAGAAAAACTTTAAAATTAAAGGAAATATAGAACAAAATTAGCACTTTCTTGAAAATTTTAACATTGTATCAATATTAAGATTCGAGATCGGCAGTGTCCGCCCAAATAGGGAACCCTATATACTTTATAGGGTGTTGAAAATGGTGGGTGAACAATTCATTTTGCTGCAACTTTGTCGAGTCATGCATCGTCTTTGATGGTTTCTGTGATTATGAATCCTATAAGCCCATTCCAAGCAGTCAGCAGATAATAAGTTATTAGATTAATAGTTAAAAAAACTATATTTGGAGTACAACTTAAGTGCCGACTACTGTGATGGTGCCATTAGATCCAGAAGTTTAGAAAATACCGAAGATTCATAGAAACTTTTTTTGTAAGACCTTTCTTCCAGTTCAACCTCCCTTAATATATCCACCCCCCCCCCCACGCTAATTTTGCCGAACTCTGCACTTCTCCAATCTTACTAACCAAAATATCATGAGGGCACAATTTTTTTATCATATTTCTTTTTATCCTGAACTATGAGCGGTAATAAAATCTTATTGAAAAAATTGTATTATTGGAGTCAATTCATCATTTTGTCAACTGGAATGCTTATCATACATAGTAATAAAACCATTTTTCATAACTACATACAATAAGAACACTTCAAACTTGTTATTTTCGGTTTATAATCAGTCTATTCAGCTCTTCTTTTTTGTTTTGTCTGTTTTTATTCGCTCACTCATATTGCATTAAATTTACTTAAGTATATGTTAGATATTGATTAAATGTAATGTGTTTATCAATTAATCTTCTTATGAGAAAATTAATTTTGTAAAGTATCCAGTCGGTTTTCCAATTGATTGCAGATATGTAAAATCATTAATTTATTTTAAAAGAAAAGGTGAAACTAATTATTTTCGCTTGATTTTTAAGTAATTTAAAAAGAACAGCTGACAAAATATATAAGCTTTACAAATATAACGGAATGAATGAACAATATACATATGAAACAGACCCTAGCGCTTCCTGGTGGTCTGCAGCTCGAACTAAATTTTTCATTCATAAACTCGTATGTCATTCTCAGGTTGGGTAATTACATGTTGCGAGAGGCTTAAAATTCCAGTCCTTTTCTCTTCAATTTCACACCCTTAAGAGAAAAACGGAAACCTTCTTCTCCGTTAGGGGACATACAGTTGCACGCTGACATAAATCTCTTAATCGTATGTGGAGTCGTTTCTGAGCCTTTTCGGCACGCACATTGTACACTTTGCTTTATAATATATATTGATTATGTTTTATATCATAAAGTGATAAAAGATCTCTCATCTTATCTCTGAGAAACAAAGTTATCTATTCTCTAGAAACCTTTTCGTTGACTAAATTACAATAATTATTAATATTTATTAAAAAATCCTTGTCTATGCCGTCCCTCGGATATGAAGTAAAATGGAGGTCCCGAGCCTGTATGATGTCAGGTACTCGTTAAAGATCCCTATCCTAATTAAACCTGGGTAAGCAAAATTTAGGATTCCCACTGTAGCATAGTCCGATTAGCCTGAGTGGCATAAAGTGACGTTAAAACAAACAACAATAATATTTATTACTTTATTATAATCTGCTATAAGTAAATAATCAGTTTTATCAGAAGAAGAACTTATAAATCAGTTGCACATGCAGTTAGAAAATGGCTATGGAGCAAAATTTGTTGTTTCTTTTCAAAATAAAAAAACTACTGATAAAGGTACAGTTAGACTCCATGGACACAGGCTGTTTCAAAAGTGGTCGGCGTTACGGAATTTCGCTGCTAAAAATGAAGACTAAACAAGAAATAATTTCTAGAGATAGGTATTTAGCAAGCAAAAAGACACAAAACAAAATTATTCAAACATTAAATTTTTTTACATAATTTTTTAATAATTTTAATGGAAGAGAAAAGATTAAACCTAGGCCTAAAGATTGATATGCTTTTATCTGACCATAAGATTATTCTTTCTTTACTGGAATATTCATAGAGTCAACTATTGATATCTGCAACAAAATTTGTATCTTACATATTTTTTTAGATTAGATGAACATAGTTATTGTTTTTATTGATAAAAAAAAATGGATAAATTGATAATGAATGAAGTTTTGAGGTTTAAAAAACAAGTTTTTACATCACAATATTATTATAAATAATTAATATACAATTGGAAACTTATAGATTTTAGAAAGAAAAATTTAACAGCATGCCTAAACCAATTTCCTTAATCTCATTAAGTCTTCTTTTACACTTGGAGTGCATCAAAGTGTTATTAGCAAAAGGCCAAAAAAAAAAAAAATTGAAGAACCCACTGTTTGTTAAAGAGAAACATTATTTTCCTCTGAAATTCAAGATTAACTTAAAGACAATTGTAGTTCTGTAGAAGTTTAACCCATTGGAACTACCAGAGATCGGTGAAGTGGTTCAAAAGGTTAACCGCCAGGTTGCGCCACAGAGCTGATAAAACGAATTCTAGTTTGTTGGAGTGTTTATAATTTTCTTATAATTTTCTTTTATTGATTTATTACTAACGAATGCTGAGGGAAATAGGTAGGTACCAATTATTACTTAAACAAAAGTCTTGTTATATGGTCTTGCGATTGTTGTACTACAGTGATAACTACTTGCTGGATGTTATCACTTAAATCTTCTTCTTCCATGAGGGTGCATGGCGGGTTTTTAGGAAGTTTTAAAGAATAGAGTAAGTGTATGTATTTTGTCATTTTGTATAGATAGCTATGTTTTCTTAGATGGATTTAATTAAGTATCTATGTATTTAAAAAGTTGCCTACGCTTTTCACCTGTGGATTATTGTGATATGTTCAGTTAGATGCATACTAAGAGATATTAGTTTATATTTTGTTCCAATCTGATGTCTTCATTTCTCTAATATTTGTTTTTACTTCATAATCCTCATAATTTAACTCCATCTGCCCACATTGGTAAAGTAATAAACTTTTTAATAGAAATTTAGTTTTTAAATGATAATTTTGATTGTGGGCCTATCATCAATGTCCTCAGGTTTGCAAATCAAATGTAAACATTTTGAGGTAACCAACCTTTTAGGCACTAAGTAAGGCCCATACATTGCCGTTTTTATTGTAATTAAATATATTAATTTTGGAAAGTATGTTTATAAAGTTTATATTAAAAATTTTTTGATATCGTAAGTATGGGAGTGGGGTAGCCCACTGTGTCAGTAATAAACTGCTATGCTCAAGGTCTCGGGTTTGAACCTGGCTGTGGGAGAGATTGGGAGATTCTGCTGCAGATCGGTACAGGGTTTGGGAAACCTTCCAGAGGCATACCCAGCCTCTATTAAGTGTGTACTCTTGAATTAATAATAGGGAAAAACCTGGAGGGCTGAGATCAGGCTCAACTCGTGTGGCTTTACCTCCTTGCACAACTGCTGAACATGAGAAACAGTACTTCCTTTTAAGCACTGGACCCACAGCCCTCCAAGGGTCTTAAGCAGTTATTATTATTGCCATTCCAAGAACTGTTTACTTATTTTTTTTTTTTAGTGATTTAATTTAAAATTTGTTTATTAACTATGATATTCTGTTTTGTACTTTCTTCATCAAAATTTAAATTGACAATCTTTAGACTTTAGAACAAGCTCAATAAGGAGAGGAAGCAAGAAGAACAATATAAAATTGAAGTTATTAGTCAGCAAAAAAGGACATTGAAAGAAAGTACATTTAAAAAGCATTGGTTTAAAATTTAAGATGTGTTATTACAATCTCAAACAAATGAAATGGTAGATTGGCTTCAGTAAACCTGCCCAATGGAAATGATTTTGAAGAATGCATATCCACCATGGAGGCGATCATAAAGGGCTGTCATTTACCAGTCGGAATGCGGCTGAGAACTCTCTCCAAAACTGAAAGATGAGAGTAAAATCTGATGGACGCCGACATAAACTTCAATGGAAAGATACCTGTAAAAGGCTCGGTGGCGGTATCAGAAGTGCAGATGTGACAAAGGGGCATACTGCACTTTGTGGTGAGTTTAAGTCCAAAGCTAGGGAATTCCGAAAAGAGGTGCACACAAATAAAAGGAAGTCAGGATGAGTTTATTGTGGAAGAATTGAAAAAAAATCTGGGTTATCCCATAGAGAGCAGTGCTTGGTAATATGGCTCCTCAACAATCGTTACACCCCTTAAGAGTGCATATAGTCAGTCAAGAACTCAAGGAGAGGCTGCTAACATATATAACATTTATTGAGGATGTTAAAATATCCCAAAGACAATCCATCCAAAAACTTTCGAGGAGGAAGGTTTTGTGTGACTATGGTATTCCCTCCTGGTATGGACTGGAATGGACCATGGTACACAAACATGACCTGCCTATCGCCATGAACAGGCAAAAGGCTGGTCTTGCTCCAGGACTTAGTGCTATTAATGTGGAAATGTTGAGGAAATACAACACTCACATTGAGGAAAGGCTTTGGGGAGTCTTTATATTGCCTATCTATAATAGTTGCCTTTCTAGTGGGCAAAATTGGTGATTTGACTCCTCATCTAGGGAAAAGGCAGGGATAGTCAGTTCCCAAAATCATACAGACCTATATTTCTCCTCCCTGTGATAAGCAAAGTCGTGGAGAGCCTCATCATTACCAGTCTTTCTCCTGTTCTAGCAAGGGCAGGTCATCCCCATATGGCGATAGGGTTCTACAAAAGGCATGGGAACCTCTGTTGCTTTGCTAAGAGTCTATCTGGACTTTGGTGGACAAGCAGAGTGGTATATTATGTTACTGCTTTTTGACATATCTTCCACCTACGACAGTGTATTGTTGAAGCAAGAAATGGAACGCTGCGCCATCTGATAGCAGAATGGTGGTAGAGGAAGAGGTTAAAAATGGTCACAGCTAAAACACAAGCAATCTTGCTGAGAGGACCATGGACGGTCTCTCAAAACCCTCCACCCTATTAATCTGATTATCTCAGATGTATTAGCCGAATGGAAAACTCAAGAAGGTGTATGGTATTAAAACGAAAAAGATGGAAGACAACACCTCAATCACTTTGATCAACTCCAAAACTGAAGATTAAGTGCCAGACTTTCTGCCGGGTGAGAAATGTGATGTTATCGATCAACCAGAAAATTTGTTTTATATTATTGTTAAATATGGCATTCCAAGTTAAATATGTTAAATATGACATTCCAATTAAAACACCTATTTTGTTTAATCTAAAAAGTCCAGTTGTGTTCGAATCTTTGTACTATCATGTGTAAATATATTTTTTTTACATCCCAACATTTCGTAACTTATAAATAGATACATTATAATTACAAATGGCAAGAGCTATCTTTTAAGTAAAAAAATTTATCTTAGTGTAGTTTCAAATTTAGCCCTTTTCCTTCCGAGTTCTTCCATTTTCGTTTCTTAATCGAAATCTACTGACATAAAATTTTTTAAGTGGAAAGTATTGAAAATAATGTATGGTGTCACGAAAGGAAAGAAAATTAAGAGAGCGCGGAGGTAAATGAGAAAGGGATGAGATAGTTGAGAGAGAAGCAATATAAGCTAATAACCTATTCCCAGGGTGACCCAGTGGAAAGATCTTGACCAACTTTAAGCTCCCAAATGCCTTCATTCCAAGTCAACTGACTTCATCTCCAATGTTCCATTGCAGTTTTTCAATTTTGGAATAGCTGTTAGGACCCTATTCTCTATTCCTCTTGGCCTGCCCTGGCTCTATTCTTTTAGCAAGCAATTAGTAGTAAATTTTAAAGTTCTGAAATCTGATGAAATTGCCAATCATAAAAGGTGAAATATGCATCTAAATAGTTAACATTTGTCACAACATTACAGTATTAAGTAGTAATATAATTGAAGGATCCAGTGGAAATAAGAAAATATTCTCACAAGGCCAAGCTCCATAGCCACGGGATTGACCTTGATCCATTAAGCCTTACCTGCGGTATTCGGGATATTGCTGAGCACATCCTTTTTTTTTTATTCTCGCCTTCCTCAATGTTTAAGCTTTACAGGGTTTTCTTAAGCAACGAATAGGTGGGGGATTAAGACTGTGAATTATCAAATGTCCCCTGACTTCGGTTGTTAAACTGGCTATCTTAAGTTTATCAGACACATGTTGTAGGGGGCAACATATATTTGAAAATTACTTGATGATTGTAAATCGATGCCCCATTCTTTTGAGACAAATAGGAATTATTTTACTTTTGCTTGTACAATAAAATATCAATAGTTGCAGTTGATTATGGAACAATGATATGCCATCTAATTTGTTTTTAATTTTATAAGCTACCTAAATAATATTATATCAATAAAATAAATATTAATTTTTACTTTCACTTACCGATATATGGAATTAAGGTAAGGGAAAGTATTGCAATCGTGAAAAATTTCGACTTCCGGTTTTCGACGGAAATACACGTTTTGGGGTCCCCTGAGTCCAAATAGCCAAGTTCCGTGAAATGGTCTGTGTGTGACTAGCTCAAAAACTATAAACCATACTGAAATTGGGTATTTGGTATATGTATATGCCCACAGCAAAATTGGTCAAACAGAGAGGGTAATTTATTTTATAACTTTTTACTTTTTTTTTTTATTTTCTCAAAAATAGCTCCAACAATTTTGATAAAACTGGGTATTAGATGTACGTATATGCCCATGATATGACTGCCAAATTTTCATCAAAATTGATCAACCGGAGGGGGCACTTTACTTAATAAATTCATTTTCACATGTTTTTTTTTATTTACTCAAAAACAGCTTTAACAATTTTGATTAAACTTGTTATGTTTAATGAGAATCAAGTATTATTTAATATCAGGTAAATAATATTAAAACGTTCTGAGGGGCTTAAATGAGGAAGGGGCCTTTTTTGTTTTCCTATAAAGTACCTATGTTTTTGTTTATATGGAGAAATTATCTGTCTCTCGTTTTGCCTATAAATAAGAAATAGCTAAATATGAAAAAATCTGGTAAACGTATATCTACACGAGAAAAGAAGACAAATATTCCAGCAACTCATGAAACACGCTAGCCCACGCATGCGCAGTAAGCCTTTAATGACAGATGTTTGTGTATAATTAAAGATGTTCTGTTCATTTAATGTAAATTATTTGTTTCATGGTAACTATATGAAGTTTTCAACAACTATATAAAGAATTATGAAATAAGACAATTTGAAGTGTTATGCTTACAATGCCGAATTATCACAAGTAAGAACTTGTATTTAATGCTAAAAAAATTTTAGTGTACTTTAAAGAGCAATTACAAACAAAAATAAGTAAATGAATTTTGGAAAAATGAGTGAATTTGAGAAATGGCATTTAACAAAACACGTCAATTTCTAATCAAAGTAGTCTGGTAAGTGAAAATTGTGTGTTGTGCGCATCGCACCAGATTTTTTTAATCAGTGATAGTTCATTTTCACAGTGCACAGTGGTAGAGAGTGATGGGATATGATGGTGATGACAGTTATTTTTTTATTAAAAATCAACTGTTATTTTTAGAAATACATACATTTACACATTTATTATTCATTTATAAAATATAATGATATATTTTATAAATGGTGAGTGCGCCTTAAAAATATCAAAGCTGTTATACAGAACAGAGTTATAACCCAAAAATTAATTTTTTATTAAATCAATTACTGGTAATTTTTTGTTGTACACTTTTTGAATGTATAGTAAGTAAATCAAGCTGACTGGATGGATGGGCGGATGGATGTGAATGGATTTTGATTTTTTGTGTATTGGAAAATATTTTGTTGTCTTTTAAAAAAACTTTTGGTTGTAATTTTAGTTTAAATTTTTATAGTTTAAATAAATTATTCTTTTATTTGTTCCTAATAGTTTTTATTATTAAAAAAAAATAAAAATAAAAGGAAACAACTTTTTATAAATATTCTTCCTTAAATGGTTCTATAATTATTACCCAATTATTACATCAAAACTTTAGTTATTTAGCAAATGTAAATGTGAATAGAAAAAATTAAACCATTGCAGAAGTTTTGTAGTGTTATTTATTTCTAAAAATCAGCCATCTTTAAAATTATGTAGTAATTGTATAACAGTAATCTTCATTTGATAATTAGTAGTAATTTAATCAATTAAATTAATAGTTAAATTCTTAACAGTATTTAGTATGATTATTATTGCAATTATATTTCAGACTCTTCAGAAGATTTTTAATTTCCTTTGATTTATTTGCCTTTTTTATTTTTATTTATTGGTGTAATGTTTGGGTTATTTTTGTTTATAAGTTAGTTCCCATTGGGCCTTACTAATACCTATCTAATTCTTTTTGATCTGCTGTTTGTTCAGCTTCATTGTAGTCATATTTTATAGAAGGTAATATTTTAATTAGAAATAGTTTTTAGTGATTCATAGCATTTTAATTACTATTTTATGACAAATTATAGGGGTTCTTTCGATTAATTATTGTTTATACTACAACTCTATTGGTCATTTCAAGCAATATATACTAGAAACAAAGATATACAATTAACTTTTTTAAGAAAGTAATTATAATTCAATGGTGTTTGGTCAAAAGGGGTTAAGTCATCAAATGCAAAGCTTAAACAACGATTTACCAAGCTATTGAAAATCATTATAAATTCTTTGTGATTGTATTTGTTTATTCCAGAATAATAAATAAAACTATATACTTTCAACAGAGACTGTAATGAATTATGAATTACGAATTAAATAAATAAATTAAAGTCAATTATGAATTTGAAGAAGACGAGACAAAAACAATTTTTTATGACTTAAGCCCTTTTGCCCAAACATGAATGAATTTATATTGGAGTTCTTATTTATTTATCTACTTTTTTAAGATTTCTCCTTCTTCAAATATATAATATTAACATAAAAATAAAATCATTTATGTTTATAAAACTTAAACATAATGATCTTTCTCATGATAACTGCTGCAAAAATATTAAAACCAATATTGATTAAATATAAATATTCCTTTATTATATAAATGTATTCAACCTAATCATTTGTAGTATATTTGTTGATTTTTATATATTGTATAAATGGCCACAATCAGTAATAGATGGTGAAAGTAGAGTATATACGAATATTTATATTTCAAATGCTGTTTACTTCCTCTTTGTTAAAAATTAAAAACTAGTGCACATTAGGCCATAACGATTCATTGTTATACACTAAATTTATATAATCAAATCAATTTAACAGCAATTATAGAAAGAGAAAAAAAAAATTTCATTAAAACTCGTAGGAATTGAAGGTTACAGTGAAAAAGATGCAATGTTTACTTCCATTTAGAAAAAAGTGAAAGTAACTAGTGTTCTTCAAATGTCAGGTAAATGAGTTCATTAACCTTATAATTCCTTTTCATTCTTTCAATGAAAACAAAAAAAAAGAATATGAATTACAAGTAATCAGTCTAGTTTGAGCTTTTGCTTAAAATGGGTGAGCACACAACTGTTCGTGAACGAGAAATAGTAATTAACAATTTTAAAATGGGCAAAACACAACCAAAAATCGCCTGTACTATCAATAGGAGTTAAGCCACCGCTCAACATATTATTGAAAGTTTCAAAAACGAAAATAGAATAATAAGAAAAGCTAGAGTGAGTGTAACCATGATACTTCCGTTTAGAAAAAAGTGAAAGTAACAAGTGTTCTTCAATTATCGGGTAAATGAGTTCATTAACCTTTTAATTCCTTTTCATTCTTTCAATGAAAACAAAAATAAACAGTATGGATTACAAGTAATCAGTCTAGTTTGAGCTATTGCTTAAAATGGGTTAGCACACAACTATTCGTGAACGAGAAATAGTAATTAACAATTTTAAAATGGGTAAAACACAACGAAAAATCGCCTGTACTATCAATAGTACTTATGCCACCATTCAACATATTGAAAGTTTTAAAAACGAAAATAGAATAATAAGAAAAGCTAGAGTGAGTGTAAGTATTTTTTACTGGTATTGTTGAACGTTGGATTTTGTGCCAAATTACAAATAATCCAAAATTAAGTCTCCAAAGTTGACCACATTAGTTAAAAAACATTTAAATACAATGGTATGTGCTGAAACCATTTGAAGGGTCTTAAGAAAATATCAATATAATGGTAGAGTTGCATGACAAAAACCTTATACCAGTGACAAAAATAAAAAGCTTCGAATCAATTTTGCTAAGGATTATATCAAAAAATACATGGACTTCTGGAAAAGTGTTCTGTAATCGGATGACTCAAAATTTAATTTGTTTGGCTCTGATGGAAAAGGTTTCGTCTAGAAAGGCATACGAAGAGCGCCATGAAAAAAATCTTTGCCCGACCTTGGACTTGGAGGTGGTCATGTCATGGTTTGGGGGTGTATTGCTGCCTCGGGGGTAGAAAATATTCATTTCTTTGAGGAAACAATGGATAAACATTTATATTGTCACACCCTGAAAAAAAAATTTAAAAGCAAGTGCAACCAAGCTTGGAATAATAAACAATTCTGCTTTTTATAGTGGTAACGATCCCAAGCATTCTTCTTATCTTTCAAGAGAATTGTGTTTATATAATAGCCCCAAAATTATAAAAACAATTAACCATCCCCAATCACCAGACCTAAACGTCAAGTAGAATTCATGGAGTAAATTAGAAACAGAAGTGATTAAACATGAGATATGAAACAGAGAAGATCTCAAAAAGGCACTTCAAGAAGAATGGGACAAGATAAGCCCACCTTACACAGAAAATGCTTATACTTGTCTAATCCATGCCCAATCGTTTGAAAGAGGTAATAAAATATAAAGGCTTACCTAAAATTTAACATATTTTTGATTTTTTGGATCCTTCTACCAGGTCTGCAAGTTTAAAATGTCGTTTTAATTCCAATAGAATGCGCTCTTAGCCTATTGAAGGATTTGCTTATCTCTAAACGCTATTTTGTTTGTTAGTCATTTGTTTACAAAAGTCAGTTGTTTTTAAGTCGTTTACGTGGACGTATCATACCTTTCTTTGGTGTTAAAAATGTCTAATTTTAAGCCAAATAAAGAGCATTTGCGGCATGTCATGATTTTCTTATTCAATCAAAAGAAAAAGACATCTGAATGTCATCGAATTCTTGTTGAGACTTATGGCGATCTTGCTCCAACCGTCAAGACATGTGAACGTTGGTTTCAAATTTTCAAACGTGGTGATTTTGATGTTACTGATAAAAAACGAGAAAATCGACCAAAAAAGTTTGAGGACGTCGAATTGCTTCTCAAACCCGGCGAAACAGTCAATACCGACCGCTACCGACAACAAATGATCAATTTGAGTCACGCATTGATCGAAAAACGCCCAGAATGGGCTCACAGGCACGCCAAAGTCATTCTTCAGCATGATATCGCTCCTGCACATTCAGCCAGATTGACTAAGGAAACGATTTCTTCGCTTGGTTGGGAACTCCTACCCCACCCGCCGTATTCACCTGACCTGGCGCCTTCTGATTATCATCTCTTCTCATCAATGGGACACTCATTGGCTGAGCAACACTTTAACAATTTGGAGGATGTAAGAAAATGGCTCGATGAATGGATTTCAAATAAAGATGAAGCATTCTTTTGGAATGGTATCCATAAATTGCCCGAGAGATGGACAAAATGTGTAGAAAGCGAGGGCCAGTACTTTGAATAAAATATATTATACTTTTTTTTTAAATTACTGTGTATATATTTTAAGAAATAAACGACATTTTAAACTTGCAGACCTGGTAATTGTGACCTTAGAAGTGTATATTTATTCATGAAGTTTTAGTTTAATTTTAGGATTTGCTCTCAAATGCACTTTTAACTATTGTCAATTCTACCCTAACTTTTGTACTTTATTATTGTAAACAAAGATTGTTGAAAATAAATTTTGGCTTGGTATAAAATAGATTTTTAAAAAATTAAATTCCTTGCATCATTTTGACTGTGAGCCTCTGTATGTAGATTACTTTTATTGAATCACAACATAATTTTTCAAAAGTCTGATTTCTAGAATTAAATTAAACTTTAAAATTTCTTCACATAAAACTTCTCAGTGTTTTCGATTCCCTGATTTTTCACATTTTCTCAACAATTTTAACTAATAAATTAATTGATTTTAATGTCAGTCTCTATGCATAAATAGAGATTAATCATCATCTTACATTTTTAATCTGAGTTAATTTGTATTTTCTTTGTTATCTGAATAATTGATGTGTTAAAGGTTTATTATTCATTAATAAGATAAGTATGTATGTTAGAATTGGAAAAATATTTTCGTTAGTTATGATCTTCTGTTTTATACATAGAAAAAAATCAATAAATAAAGTTAAAAATTGAGTAGTTAGGCTTCCTGATTTAATTATAACTTCCTACATTTCTTTTGTTTTTTAATTAATAATTTTAAAACATTATCTATAGCTCATTTATAGCTGTTGAAAAAAATTGACCATTATCTTCTTCAGAGATTGATACTGAAGTGTTTTATTTTAAAGTAGAACTTACCTCTAAGCTTCGAAAAAAGTTGTTTGTAACTAAAAAAGAAGTTGTTTTATCTACATTATTGAAATTAAACCTTTTAAAAAATGCATCAGTTAAAATTTTGGTATCTTAACTGCTAAAGTAATATACTAGGCATTACGAAAAATCATAGCCACCCAAATGTACGCCTGTATTGACCCATATAACATTCAAGATCATTCTAAATGCTATGTTTAAATAATGTTATACATTATTCATAAATAATTCATTAATACAATCAAAATGAAAAAAGGGAAGAATTCTACAGACCACTATAGAATGATTAAGATTCTAAAGTATTATTTTAGTTTTAGAAGGACAACATATTAAAATTTAATACACTTCTTTAAGTTAAGAAGCGGTTGCTGAGACTGATGATTTGTAATAGATTCTCTGAAGTGTGACTAGCACAAAGTATCTGTTACTCTCAGTCACTACTTAGGATCAGAGCCATTGACCCCAAACCTGAGTCACAGTTTCACATCTGCAGTCATTGCTTGTTTCACTGGGGATCATTTTGTTCCCTCAGCTACTTAATCTACTCTCACATGATTTAATGACCACTAAATGTCCCTTAACAATTATTTTTTTTTTTATAACCTAATTCTTTCTCTTTTATTCTGTCCCTTTTTTTTTTAAACTTTTATGAGGACAGTAAATAATCTTTAAATCCACCTTAATTGTAATATTATAAAAATTGTTATTGAAGAGAGTGTTGATTAAATATCTATTAACTAAAACTATTGTATTGCTTGGCGTGGATTTATTATTGTTAATATGTTAGTAATATTCTGACTAACTGCCTAGTAGATTAAACTGAGAAAAAATTAAAAACGATACAAATCGGAACTGTTAAATATAGTATACAAAAATTAAACTATTAAAATACAGCTAAAAATAATAATGAGGAAATTAACTTGAAATATCTATTTTGATTGCTGTAAAACAAGATAAAATATCACAAATAAAAATGGTTTATGGTGGTTTAATTGGCCAATCGTTAGTTGGAGTCTTTGAAAGAAAGTAATTGATAGCAGTATCAGTTGCCCTTCACAACATAGACAGACATCTTTGTCAAGATTGTCTAAAACAATCTTGAATTACAGATGTATGATTGGACAGATTTGTTGCTGTGACACCAACAGTATGTTGCAACCCATCTCTTATAGAGACTTTCTGATATGTCTTATTTAATTAGATTTAAAATGTTCAAATTGACAGTCCATCCATAGTACAGTTAGCAAACATTGTTTTTATTACGGGGTGACTTAGGTTTAAAATACTGAGTCTCATTGTCAGGTAACTTTTTACATATCATTGTTCTATTGTATTCTCAACTATTCAGCCTTCAGAATTGATTTTATTAAAGATTGTTATCAGTAGATTAATTATTTATTTTATTTTTTACTCATCACATTTCATTCACAATGTTTTATAAAAATTTAAATTAATTTAATTAATACCTTATTTTTTAAAGTGATACCCCATAAGATGGAAGATAAAGGTGAGAAAAATCAAGACATCGAAAATAATGGAAAAAATTTGAATAGCGAAAAAAATGAAAACCAACCGAGCAGCAGCCAAAAAAATGAAAAACAATCTAGCAGTGAAAAAAAACATGGACCTGAAGAAAATGAAAGTGAACAATTCCGTCTTGGGGAGGCAGCTGGTTTCTCTCCAAGTTCCAGGATTCCACCTTTCTGGAAAACTGACCCAGAACTGTGGTTTGAAACAGCGGAGACTATTTTTGCTGCTGGTAAAGTCACCCAAAGTGAGATGAAATTCCAAATTACTGTAGCTAACTTGAATTATGATATAATTAATGAAGTCGCCGATGTGATTAGGAGCCCTCCTTCTGAGAGGCCTTATGAAACTCTCAAGGACCGGCTGATAAGCATATTCGCGGAATCTGAAAACCAGAGGATTCATCGTATTTTGGCAGGAAGGCGACTCGGAGATAATGAAAAACCATCATTATTCCTAAAAGAGCTTCGGCGCATGGCAGGAATGAACTGTTGCCCCCAACTCCTTCGGTCAGTATGGCTTGGAGCCCTGCCAGACAGAATGCAAGGTGCCCTCTCTGTGATCACAGAAAATGATCTTACTAAGCTCGCTGAAATTGCAGACAGGATAGCTGAAATTTATGAACCCCCAGTGTTCCCTGCTCCAAGGGTCCATCATTCTAGGCATATGACTACTAGATCCTCAAGGGAGAGTCTCCAAAGAAAATCCAGATTAGAGGAAGCGATTGAGAAGTTGTCCATTGAAATAAATGAACTCAAAGCTCAACTTTCACGAGGCAACTCCCAAAACCCTCCTCAAGATGTACCTCAACCACGAACAAGACCCACATTTCAGAATCTTTGCTTCTATCACCAGACCTACCGACACCTCGCCCGCAACTGTAGACCACCCTGTGACTGGAATAAGCATCTCAATCAGAGAAACTAATTTTAACTAGCGAGCTTATAAGAATACTTAGCACTTGTTACCATCCTGCTTCTTTTAAGGGATAATTTTATTGACCATAAATATCTTTTGAATAATGAAGCCCCCTTTTTTTTTTAGATAAATTTTGAGTGATAAAGGAGAAACATGAGGTCACATTTGCCATGAAATAAAATGACTGGTCTTTAAGATAAAGTCTGGCTCTAAGGACCTGACTTGTACTCAATCTTTCCAGGTTTCGCCTTTGCTGATGCTAACTGTCCTTATTCATTCCAAAGGATTTCAGAAACCACTTCTTCATCAATTGTCATTATTCTTAAGTTGCTGACACAGCCTTATCCACAGGACACATGGATTCATGTTCTCAAGGTCGGCACTTCGGTTCTGGTTGTATGTACCATGGCCACTCTGACCAACTAATTTCTGTAATTACATTAACACTTCAGCCAACTTTTTGTCTAGAACTTTATCAAATCAATACATATATACATAATTGCCAACAATAACTTTCGGCAATCACTCTCCTCGCCTTCACAGATGTTGGTTACTGCCAAATAATATATAAATAAAATGGTAATAAAACGAAGTCATAATACTTATATGTTAATTCTACCTTACTCTCAGGGCCCACTTCGAGTCTTCAACAGTGCTGATGTTCCCGTTATCGTGTATCTGTAACATTGTCAAATCCATGTTCATTAGAAAATATTTACATCAATGGATTTTAGTATTGTGATTTTTTGTTCTAATGTAATTATTTTATATGTTTTTTGTTTTGTTTTTAACTATTTGTATTACTTTTTATCTAAAGGCTGTGTAACATTTAAAAAAAAAAATACATCCTTATTTAAATAGTTTTTATTTTTAACTATTTATTTTAAAACATTTTTCAAAATAATTGTATCCATAAATTACTAATTTTGTCCTCCCAAGTACACTTTTGAATTTGATTCTGAATAGATATCATGTTTTCAGAATCTTATATACTTTTCCAACTACTATCATAGAATTAGTTAAAATTTAGTTCTCATTGATAAACCTAATAATAACAATAATAATATAGGTTGTAATTATTTTTAAACTTATCTTATATTTTCACTTATCCTAGACAATCCTAAATTTCTAAAATGTATTGATGGTCTTAATTATATCCTCTCTAAAAACATTTTATTTGCAATCCTCTTTTATGAAATTTTAAATCCTGAATTTAAGTAAAAGTCTATTTATCGATTAGAGTTTTCTTATAAGCTCTCTTATAAGCTTATGCAGTGTCATGTTTTTGGGAGCACATTTAATTGCTAATGGGAGCAGAGTGTATCAATAAGGTCACTTTAGTTCTTTCTTCATAATAACACTCTCCCACCTTTTATTTTTATATATATTCATAATGTCGTTAATTTAGGTTAGGATTTGTACCAAATTTCTCTGGCTTCTTCTTGTTATATATGATGCTTTCTAATCAACTAATAATTAATCAAAGATCTTTTGCTATGAATTATGGGATTGACTTAAAAATTTCAAAATATAATTTAAAATCTATTTATTATCTGTTCCCCCTCTGTGCCCTTTGGCACAACTATATGATCACAATTTTATAAATTGTGAGCATACAATGTCGAAAGGGACTACGGAAAGGTCTCTTTTTGTGATAAATACAGTTTGTTTTTGCAAGAATTGGTTATAAAAAGAATATCCTTTACTAATGATTTTTTAATATATTTATTTTGAAAATATCTGTGTTGCTGGAGTTTTAGTATGTTGACAGCAGAATTTTTGAGAGCCCTCCAAATTTGTATTTTTTATGTTGAGATGAGTTTCTGTATGTAGGTATCAACATTTTACTTTTTAGGAAATTATTACTCAAAATTAGTAGCTTGAGGGAGTTTCAATAGGCTTCTGAGAATCTCCCTTTGTCTCATTTAATGAAGGTAAGTCCATGGTTAAATTAAAAGATTGATATTTATTTTCTGTATTTTGGACCATATTATTTTAAGATCAAGATGAGACTATAGTCCTCATTTAGTAAATTGTCGGATATATATATATTGTCAGTAAGTAGTCGTGACAAGCAGGCTGAAGAATTATAGAGGATGGATTGAAGGTTAAAAATTTTGGTTATGGATTTTAGGTTTTAGAAAGAAAATAATTTTTCAGGAAGCTGTGAATGAAAAAATGAGCAATATATTCTTTACCTATATTATTGAGTTAATAATCGATGTTATCAGTTACGGACAATCCTTAGTAAAGAACCGTAACAGTAAAATTTTAAATATGGTTACAAATATGATCCAGCTGATTTTCACATTATTGTTTGATCAAAATTGATAGAAACAGATGGTCATGTTGGCCCACAAATCCTATGGGCCCTTTCTTTAGATCTACGCCCCAAAGAAGTTGATTTTATGACCACTACTATACTGATTAACATTCATAGGCCTCGAAATATCACCCTTTACAAAAGTTGAGTACTTTGAATTCTCTATAAAAACGAAGCTACACATTTTTTTAAATAAAACCAATAGTTATGGAATAGTTATATGAAATTATAGTAATTATAGTATTTTTTTTGGGGGGGGGGAGATGTCTGAATGTACTCAGTCACCGTGTTTTACCTACCCCCAACTTTTTCCAGGTCGTCAAAGATGATTGTTATCATAAAAATGAAATTTCTGCCCTTTTTTTTTGGTTAAGAGATACGGCCCAAAATTTTTGCAGGCCACTCTTAACTATTTTAACTCAAAATAGCTTAACTATTATCTGTGCTTCCTGAGCTACGATTGTTAATTAGTAAAACAAAGGTCATAAAATCGACATATTTGGGGCATAGGACTAAGAAACAGCTCAGGATGTTTTTAGGCCAACTCTACAAATAAATAAAAAAACCTACAAATAAGAATATAGATTATACTTATCTTTATTAAACAGTATCGTGAAAATCAGCCGAATGTTCATGAATTTTCATAAGGCTATTATGTTGACATGTTAGTGGCTAGGTCTGAAGAAATAGACGATACGATTTGTAGGTCAGTGTTAGATTCTACTGATCTTATTGAAGCAATAACGTGAAAATCAGCTAGATGTCCATAAATTTTCATAAGGTGTTAGGTTGACATGTTAGTGGCATAGATCACTACAAACAAACCAGATCTGAGAATTTCCTTAGATGAAAAAGTTGTAGTAGCATTAGTATAGGAATTTTCAGCGAGATGTTAATCATTTTACAAAAACAATTCGGTCTACAACTGACATTGCCTCCACTTATCAATTATAAGTTAAGATGATTATTTCGTGCACTGAGTAACAAAATTAAGGTCAGGAGTAATTTTTTATTTTATTAAGTTAAAAAGTCATCATTAAGTGAAAATTTGGTTAAAATGAGGCATTGGTATTGTAAGATAAAAGAATTTGAGGGAAGCTTGAGGCTCATATCTACCTTTGAACCACCCACTGATTTTTCATAACCTTATGATTTCTGGCAAATGCATATTGACAAGATTTAACCAGGAACTGTCTTTTCTAATAATTTTAGAGCAGGAATGGTTGGGATAAATAAAAGTGCCTTAGAGAGATTAATGCCTGTCAAGTTACGCATATGTTTACCCTCTCAAGAACCCCTAAGTTTCAGATTGCCCCACAATTACCCCATGTCTTATACAATGCTTCAATATTTTCACCATTTCATCTTTTTTTATTTATTAGTTTTCATCATTATCTTAAACCGTGGATGTCATAGCTGAATTCACAGGAACTTTGGGACAAACAAGCTATAACTCCACTGATGGTTGAGTTAGACAAATGAAATTAAATTAAGGAGAAGGCACAGCTAATGGGTCACCAGTTTTAACCAAAAATGTTTTGGTGAATCCCGGCTGAAAAATATTTAACCCATGTCCAATAGTTCTATCCAATCAAGCACCCTAGGGTCCAATTAACTATTATATATAATTTTTAACATTTTTGTTCTCTTTCAGCCTTCATTTTCAATCTTCACATTCATTTCAATCAATTCATTTTATTATGTAAAAAAATAATAATGATTGTAATAAGTTGGTGACTCAAATATAATAATTAAAAGAAATAACAAAAAACAAAAGAAACTTCAAGTAAATTAAGTGAAAAAAAAAATTGATTTAAGAAACATCTAATCTGAATAGTTTATAAAAAACAAGTACGATCTTTTGTAGAATCAAGAGAATGCAAATTTTTGTAAATTATACCTGAGGATTTTTTCCCAGCCATTTATAATTCTCCAGCATTTCCTCCAAATGCAACACTTCACATCCATTAGATTATATGATTTTATGAGGAGTTAGATAAAAAAACTATCCTAATATAATTTTTTTTTTTTTTAATATCCTGTTTCCATAAACTGTTAGAGATCATTTTCTTAGAATTATGGAAAAATGTTTTAATTTTCTTTCAGAAAATTCTTATAAATTCATTTGACAAAACATAATTTGATTAGCCAGGGGGGTTAAAAAAAAACCTGTAATTTTCTTTCATGATTTGGGATTAACATTGGAAGTATTATCGATGAAATTCTGGCACATTTATAGCTTAAAAACCATGGTTTGGAACAGCATTGATCTGAATCTTATTATTGAGACCTGTGCCCCTATAAAATGAGGGCCACACTATGGATGTAATTAGTAATGGAATTCATTCATCAGGTTAAATTTACATAATTTAACTTAAATAACCCGCTGAACTGCTAAAATTAAGCCTACCTGATATCGTGCCCATTCTTTTATTCATATATAACTTTCCCCTCCAAAATCCAGTATTTACTACCTTTGGAAAAAGCGTTAGTCCATCCTATTAAGAAAACCGCCAACCCCGCTTCCCCAAAAGACTATCACCCAATCTCTTTTCTTTCTAATCACTCCAAACCTCTCTCAATCTCAAGTATCCAACTTTCTAGAATCTTCCAAACTCCTGGATCCCCATCAATCAGGTTTCCGTCCTGGGTTCTCTACTCAATCCGCTTTTACCAAAATCATCAGTGACATACGCAAGGCTATAGACGAAAAAAAGTTAATCGTACTAATTCTTCTTGACTTTTCTAAAGCCTTTGACTCTCTGGACTATTCTATCCTTTCCTTTTCCAATAGCTCAATGTGCTGGCTACAATCCTTCCTCTCAGACTGGGCCCAAGAAGTTACCATTCCAAATCGACCCTTATCTTCCTTCCTTACCATTTCCTCAGGTATCAAGCATCACCCTCTCCTGTTCATTTGCTATATCAATGATCTTCATAGATCAATCTATACTAACACCTAGGATACCTAACACCTACGTATCATAATCGAACAAACCCTGCCCTGGAAATCCCATATGGTGCAAATTTCCCAATGAACGATAAGTACCCTTAAATTATTTCACCCTACCCGGCATCTTTTTCCACAACCTATCCGTAAGCTCCTCGTTTCCTCTCTTATTCCCCCCCCCCCTGGACTATTGTAGAGTTGTTTACGGTGGCCTCCCAACAGTGCTTGAGGAAAGATTGAAGAGAATCTTAAACTGCAGCTTAAGATTTGTCCTCGGCATCTCAAGGGTTCTCATGTATCCCACCTATATGGCAAAATTAAATGGCTCTTCACATCCATCCTCTGTCAATATTTCCTCGCACCTTCCTTCATTCACAGCCTCCTGAAATTCAAGTCCTCTACCCACTCAAAGGAAACAAGATCATGCATCCGACCTCTTTACTCTTTCCCACAGGACCAACAAATTTAAAAGATTCTTTCTCGCACGCTCCAATATTCTCTGGAATTCCCTCCCGGGGATTCCAGAGAATATTGATATACTGCTCGGCATGCTCCTTCTGTGTCCTCATTCAAATTCCACCTATTTCATCATCTCCTTACTTCCCAAACAGATGCTGTTTAAGCTTAAAAATTAAACCTACTCCCTAATATCCTGATCAGAAGTACACAAGAGCTCTTAAGCCTTTTTTTTCTTTTATTTTTTTTCTCTCCTCCTTTTTTTCCCTTTATATTTATTTTTCTTTTTTCATAGTAGATCCCTTTTTCTTTTCTTTCTTTCTTTCTTTTTTTTTTATTCCTTCTCT
Source organism: Aelia acuminata (assembly GCA_911387785.2). NCBI lineage: Eukaryota > Metazoa > Arthropoda > Insecta > Hemiptera > Pentatomidae > Aelia > Aelia acuminata. Next base: position 50,652,988 of record OU426978.1, on the reverse strand, counting down.
TCTATATATATATATATTTGTTTTCTTTTTCATTCTTTCCCTCATACAGTAACCCTGTATAAGAGCTGTATATTTGTTAATGTGTACTTGCTCCATGCACTAGGCATAATACATGTATCAATACATTAGATTTTACGATTATTTTACTTTTTATTGCTAGATTAAAAAGTATATATGTTGATTAAATTAAATATTAATAATTTTTAATAATGTAGTTTTTCTCTTATGTTATAATAATAGGAATCAATTAAAAATTAACAGTAGTATGTGATAGATGTATAATAATTAAACAAACAATTCATGCTATTACATATTATATTCATGCTATTTTATTATTTTTATAAAAATTTCAGCATCTCTTCATAATTGTTGGTTGGTTCCAGTTTGCTACACATTCTCATTTTCTTGAATCTCGATTCTATAAAAGTCATGAAGTTATGTTTGTTATGGTCAACACATATATCAACTGCTAAATATGTTCATATTTCTTCACACTGAGATAATATTTATTTCTAATGGATGATTTTAATAGCGATTTGATAGGAGAACACAAAATAAATGAGTAAAATAAGATAAATAATGAGCAAAATATAATACAAACCAAATTCTTAACTTGTTTCTTTCTCTTGTCTTTTGTGAAGTGAGTGTTACAAATTATAATAGTTATTTTGTTTTTTAATATAAAAAGTTATTTATATGTTTATAATGTTTCTCCAAATATTTAAGTAATAGTATATGTTCAATACCTTATTATATAAGCACTTCAAGAACTGGTAGCCTGTTTCACATTTGTTTTCTTTAACTAAAAAAGAAAATGTAAAAAATAATGTTTCAATGAGTATATGTCTAATCTATTATTTGATTTCTGGTTCAATTGAAAAATGTTACCTGATGCATCACATTCATCAACAGCAGCTAGAAATGTCTTCAGTATTTCCTCATTTTTCAACATTTCCTTTCCTAATTCTTTTTCTTTTTCTTTATCTATGGAACCATCTTCTTTAATCTGAATAAATCAATAGTTTGGCATATGTATAAACATATATATATATATATATATATATATATATATATATATATATATATATATATGTATGTATGTATATATATATATATATATATATATATATATATATACATTTATACATATATACATATAATACATAATATAAAAATAGACAAAATTTCAATAGACCCTGCTATTTGGACGAATAGTCCACCATTCTATATTCATTCACAAAAAATTTATAAATATATAACCATGTTTTTTTTTTTTTATATACATGTTTCCACTGCCTATATTGGAATATTTTCCCTAACTCCAAACACACTCATTTATTTTATTGTTATGTAAAAATATTTTTCAATTAGAAAAATATTATGTTTAATTTAAGCATTGAAATTCATGTAAAATAATTTTTACATGACAATAAAAAAAAAAAAAAAAAAAAAAAAAAAAACCTTTGATATTTTATAATTTAGTAGTGGAGATTTTTAATTTAAGAAAAATTCCATCAATAGTTGATATTACTTTAAATTAGGGTTATTTTTGTATAATTTGTCAGTTGCAGAACTTTAACCCTGTTTTATTTTCCATCTTTATTCTATATTGTCAACGTTTTTGCCATCTTCAAGACAATAAATTATTAATTATAACACACAATTATTAACACAACGTTGTGTGTTTTATTTACTTCAGGTAAATAAACCAACTAAGACAAAGTGGAAATATGACCGTCTTCTCTTTATCCTGTATTGTTGCCCTCTGGTTGTAACGGAGACAATGTAGAATATAGATGGAAAATAAAAAAGGGCTAAATTTCTTCGGTTTTCATTTTTATTTTTGGTCTTGAAAATCTTTACTATGAGAATAACTAACTAGTTATATAATTATTGATAGGAAGGCTTCTTCAAATAGTAAACAATATCAAAATTGAATTTCCAGTTAGGAATTTAAAACAGGAGGAAAGAATGGATGACAGAAATTTAATACTTATTGTATACTACGGTTGAAAATTATATGTATAATAACTTTTTTTTCAGTATTTATCTGAAATACCCTTAAATATGATATCTGACATAATACAACTAACTATAAAAAATATTTTTTGTAATTTAAAATATGTATTAATTAAAAATATCTATAGGCATTTGTTTCTAATGGTTTAACAAATAAATAATGTTTGATATTCCTCATTTTCATTAGCGCTATGTAAATAATTGTTTAGCTAAATAATGATTAATTAAATTAATTATATATAAAAAAATAATAATTATTCCATTTTTATTTACACAAGTGTTTTGCTTTCCCTTCTATTTCTTTTTATGTAAACTCATTATTCATAACATTGCTATAACTTTCGGTAGCGCTATGTAAATAATTTTTTAGCTGAATAATGATTAATTATTATTATATTTAAAATAATAATATTTATTACATTTTTATTTACACAAGAAACTTTGTTTTGCTCTCCCATTTATTTCCTTTTGTATGAACCCACTATTTATTACATTGCTATAACTTATGAAAATTAATTTGCTTTTACATACACTAATATCATGGAATATGTAATTAATTTAGACAGGCAAATAAAAAATTATCTCTAGTCATCTGAAGGATTGGGCTTTGTAATAATAAAAATATTAATTATATAAATTTGTTCTCACCACTCCCTTTTGTTCCAAAGCGCAAGACATAACACACTGCAAAATATAAATAAATATATATTATTTAAAAAATTAAATTGAAAAATATCAAGCTAATAATTATTTTTGACCAAACATTTTCCAACTTTTTAGATTGTATAGTTCATGGTTTCTTCCGGTCTTAGCCTAGTGTACTACAATGTAAGAGGTTAAACCCTAAAGTAAGTGTCTTGTATATTTAAATTTTACAACCTCGATAGAACATAACGCTTAGTAGCTATACAATCTTTAACTATTCTTTTCTTTTTTTTAATTGATGATACCATCGTATAAAAAAACTTCATGGACTTATTTTCTTCTCTCTTCATATTTTTCATCACCTGTTAGTAAATTAGACAATCAACCAATGAGATATCAATTGCTGTGTCATTGTGGCATGTTGGGTATTTCTTCATAGCATGTCAGGCATGAAGAAAGAAGGACCCAGTAGCATCTCTTTTCTGACTTGAACTTATCCATTTAAATCTGGAGTGATGGTCTCTCATCCGTGTTCTTTTTAGTCTCCTAGATATCTGTGGTGGCCACGCTATTTGTCAATCTGTCTTTGTGTCCATGTAGCTTATTATGAAAACAAGAAAAGTGAGTAAGTGTTGTTCAGTCACTAATTGATGTAATTGGTAATGTAGAATTTTATTATTTACCTATCAAAGAGATCCAGTAACATGTTTCAATTTTTTTTATTGAAAAGTTTGTAGTTTTCACAAAATCTTTAGACACAAGAGAGAGAAAATATATGTAATTAAAAAGTATGAACTCAGAAATAAGTTTGCCTTAAAAAGATCAAAATTTCAACTGGATCTTTGGAAAATGACAAAATTAAATAACAAGTGGTATAATTTGCAATTATAAAACTTAAATTTTTGGGGGCCGTATTAAACAGTAATTTTATTAAAATTTTATATATTAAATTTAAGATTTATTGATCTTGTAACTTGTCTTCTCACCAAGTTACAAAGTTGCTTATGCACCATTCTTAATCAACCAGAATTAAAATTGTTTGTTAAATACAAACACAAATAAAAAATTTAGGGGTTCCCTGTGGTAAAGTGGTCAGCTTGGCAACCTACAATACTAAAAGTCACGGATTCAGGCCCTGGGGTGACGCTAGGATTTTTTAATGAGAGTCAAATATCCTTAGCTATGCTGTCCCTCGGATAGGACTTAAAATAAAGGTCCCGAGCCTGTGCGTAGTCAGGCACTCCTCAAAGATCTCTATCCTCATTATACCTGGATAGGCAAAATTTAGGACTCCCATTGTAGCATCATCCGATTAGCCAAAGTAGCATAAAGGGACGTTTAACAAACAAATAAAATAAATTTAGTATTTCTATATGTATAATATAGAATAATAGGTACCTTGGCTTTTTCAGGGTAGTTTGGATCATTATAATCTAAAACAAAAAAAAATATTTAAAAAAAGAATAAGTACATAAATGTAAATTTTTTGATTTATTGAAATTGATAATAATTCTAACATCTTAATACTTACTTAAATTTCTTAGATCTCCTTCATATCCTAGATTTTTTTTGCAATCTATTACACTGTTCCTAAACGATTCAGCCAGAACCTATAACAAACAATTTTTTTTTTAAACAAGATTTAATGTTTATTAACTCAGACTTTTTTTTTTTTTGCAAAATCTTTAAAATGTAGAATTATAAAAAAAAAAACTTAAAATAGGTAATTATTTTGTTTGGTTAAAAGTCTAACAAGGGAAAAACAGAGCATATGGTACACTGATTTGGAACCAACTTTTTTTTGGTAATTCTAAGTCGAAAATATTTACCCTTGTCGGCTATATCATATTGACCCTTGTCGGCGGGTTTAGTCAAATACCCTCTATGAACAGAGAAAAACATAACAATTTCTTAAATTTTATTTTTAATTTGGTCTATTATTATTATTATTTTTTTTTGTCTTTGGTTTGCATGAGTTTCAGCAATTTATAAAATCATCTAAACTCCTCAAGATTTTCTCCAAATTCAACTTTACTACTTCTGTTAGAAAGCTGATTTACTGCTTTTCCAAATCATATAAACTACTTTCCAAAGTTTTAATTTATTTTTGGAGGTTGGATTTGTGTCATTTTTTGTAGTTCACAAAGCCTTAAAGTCGAGTTACATGAGCATCAGTGGCTTCGGATTGAAGTTATCACAGTTAAGATTAATTGCTTCTATTGAGCTTAAAATCAAGAATGGTGTAAGTATTGTAACCAAAAATACATTTTTACGAAAATAAAAAATAAATATTCGTTTTTAAAACCTTGAAAAATCTTTAAAATCAAATTTAGTTCTGCTGTTTTCATTTTTACAGTCTAATTATTTTTAATGATAATGGGAGTGATTTTTTTAGATAAAAATAAGTTCACATATTCATTTGAAACACATACACCATTCGTTATGAATACCTCAGAATAACCCAAAATTGGAATTTTCACGGCAATCGAAAAATTAAAATTTTCTGCTCAAAATTTTCTTTGAATGGTGCTGTTTCTTTTTTTGTTTTTTAAAGCATACGAGTACTGTGAAAATGTACATGAAAAAGAATTACCTTGCAAAATGTTGGGTAAATGATTATTTTTTAATTAACTTGTATATGAGCATGGAAAAACGAAGTATTCTAACAAAATTTCCTAGTGACAAGTTTTTGTGGCCTAAATACCACTGACGCATAGTGGGAAAATTTTGTCATTTAGCGGCCAAAAATCTATAACTCCTGATTAAATGACGATAATCGAATAATTCTTTTTTCATTAAAGAGAATGGGATTTCCTTTTTCAGCGAGAATAAAAAAGTTAAAAATACCATCGCTCAAAGTATTTCAAATTAATTTTTAAATGAATTCTTTCTTCACTTAAATTAAAATAAAATAGTTTATTAGGAACAGGGTTATACATGGAGAATGAAATGAGTCAGTATTATTATCTATTGAGCTCTCTGCTTACATACATGTCTTTTTCAGGCATTTGCTCCATTTGAAAGATTTTAAAATAATTATTGTCTGAATAAGAATAAATCCAAAAAATTAAATTAAAAATAACCCATTTTTTAGGAATTTTAATGGAATAAAATATTGTCAAAAAATTCAGTGAGAAGTATGTTTTATGATTTAGTCTAATTAGAGGCCGAAAATATAAAGAAAGTTCAAATAAAGGGATTTAAATCTTAAAATCGATGTATCGCCGATCGATCGCATTTGATCGATCTAATTCTATTATGGCATTTTAGCACCCTTCACCCTTTAGCACTGTGAAAAAACTTAGAACCAACTATTGCCAATAAAAGAATTTATATCAATTTAAATACTTTCTTTTCATAAATTACATAGTCAATGTGGAAGAAACCAAAACCCATTTTTATCCAAAGTTTTTAAGCCTTTGTTCTTATTTATAAAATATGTTTGGTGCAATAATATAAAAGATAAAGCTCTATAGAAAAAAAAAAAAAATATCAGAAAGATGAGCAAATATTTTGCTTGAAATAAATTCAATTTTTTTCCCTATTGAGCTTTACTTTTTACATTGATGCACCAAACATATTTTATAATTAAGAAGAAAGGCTGTAAAATTATTAGATGAAAATGGGTTTTAATTTTATCCACGTTGAGTATGTAATGTAATGTAAAAATTTAAATTGATATAACTTCTATTATTGGCAATAGTTGGTTCTGATTTTTTCCATACTGGTAGAGGGTGAAGTGTGCTAAAATACCTTAATAGAATTAGATCGATCAAATGCGATCGATCGGCGATATATCGATTTTAAGATTTAAATCCCTATAATTGAACTTTCAATATATTTTCGGCCTCGAATTAGACTAAATCATAAAACATACTTATCGTTGAATTATAGGACAATATTTTTTTCTGTTAAAATTCTTAAAAAATAGGGTATTTTTAATTTTTTTTTTTGGATTTTTACTTCATCAGACAATAATTTGTTTAACACCTTTCAAATGGAGCAAGTGCCTGAAAAAGACATGTATATAAGCAGAAAGCTCAATAGATAATAATCCTGACACATTTCATTCCCTATGTCTAATCCTGTACCGAATAAACTATTTTATTTAAATTTAAGTGAAGAAAGAATTCATTTAAAAAATAATTTGAAATATTTTGAGCTATGGTATTTTTATTTTTTTAATTCTCACTGAAAAAGGAAATCCCATTCTCTTTAATGAAAAAAGAATTATTCGATTATCGTCATTTAATCAGGAGTTATAGATTTTTGGCCGCTAAATGACAAAATTTTCCCACTGTGTGACGTTTCTAACTTTTCAAATGTTTTGCTAATAACTCGAAAACAATCCATCGAACATGAAATTATACTCTTTTTGAAATAATGGAACATTAAATATTCGTAGTTTACATAGGTTTAGTCTTTTAGCAAGAATCGATTATCAGTGATTTTTACCTCATTACCGAGAAAATACACTAGTGTTCCAATGCCTCCAACTCGAAATAAAAATGATTACATATAAAAATCCAGAGGATTTGGTAGTTTTGGAAATCCTTAATAAAATTAACATGATAAAACAAATGATAGGTCTAAAACAACCCAGGCATCCTGGCACTGAGATAAAGTAAAAAAAAATCTGCATTCCCGATCTAAGTGCTTAACTTTAAAACCTGGTTAAAAACCATTTATCAGTAGGCAATCTAACAACTTGTAAATGTTATTTGTCTCTTTCTTTATTAGCCCTTCGAACTAGTGACAGGTTATGAATAAAAAAATCTTTAAAAATAATTATGTAAGTATCGTTGGATAAATCTGTAGAATTCAAAACTTACTGATTGGACTGTGAGCATTACAACTATGAGCACTAAATATGAACAATTCATCTCTTGCATTGTCAAAGTTGCTGATATAGATAAGTTGATATCTCTGTCAGTGGTCGGTAACTGATTTCTCAACGAGTCCTGAGTCCTGTTATATATGGACGTCTTTCCAGGATGTCAATTATTTTCATCAGGTGTTTATCCATTGTTGAACCATAACTTTTGAACTCGCAAATTAGATGAGAAAAAAAAATGACGACAAAAGAATTATTGTTTTCTAAATAAATTTGCACATCCATTCATAATAGATTTTTCCACAAAAACAGAAATCTTAATTGGTAGGATATTGTATTACTAATTTAGACAAGATTTGATTATCTTCTATGAAATCTTATTATGAAACCATCTCTTATTTTATTCATAATAATTGGAATAATCAACGAATTAATCTGCTTGATAATCAATACGAGACAATACTAAGAACCTTGGCCGTAGATATTCTAAATTGAACAAGGGCACTTTAAAAACCATTATATTTTCTTTTGAAATTAAAATTTACAACTCATAGTAACCAATAATTTCCAATTAAGTTTTAATCTAATAAGTTAAAAGTTACTTATCAGTTATTTACTGTTTCTAAATAGTAAATAATTTTCTTAAATTAAAATGTTTTATTAATATGAGCAATTTAATTTTTTATACTTGTTATTATTGACATCCTTATTATTATTGACGTCCGAAGTTCAAAATCCAAAATGATTCGGTTATATATGGGTGATTCTCATTTTAGGGGCAAGTTTTAGTCCATTACAATTTTTACTTAAATGGTTAAGCCTAACCTGATTTTTTTTCCATTGCTTACGGTGAAGGTATATTTCTTCATAATAAAATATTAAAAATGAAAATATTAATGAGTAATATGATTTTATAATTGCTTAACCTACTAAAATGTCATTACCACGCACTGTCCCACTCTCGATTTTGTAGTAAATATGTATTTTTTTTCTGTTGAAACCTACGTTTAATGGTAGTGAAATTTATTTCCACTCATAAAGAATAACTGGAGCATTCTGAATTATATTTTTTGTTAATTTTAGTTATCTGTAAGTATGTTTAAGTAGTTTCGAAACTTTGTCCCTTCACTTTGACGTCATTACCACTCACAAAACAAAACGACAGAGATAAAGCCTTGAAAAAGGAGGAACAGGGTGGAAATTTCTTTTGAGTATAGTGATCACAATGGAGTTTAAGGAAAACCACCTGTGGTTTAACCGACTTCAGTTGGGAGCCGGCCTCCGCGCATGTGCCTCGTAAAAAAAGTCACGTAGTTTTATTGTTGTCATTACCACGGCATGTATTAACACGCTTTCTTTTCAAGTTATTTCATTCTTTATGTCATATTTGTTTTACTATCGTTTGTCTAAGCAGTTGGCAAAAGAAATAATCTCAATTAGTTACACAGCGGTCTTGGCCGAATAAAATACGTGGAAATGTCATTACCAAGTTGAAAACTCCTGTCATTCCCACGCCCGAAAATTAGCTCGATAATGACATAAATTGTTACGTAAATGTTTTTATGAAAATTGCCCATAATCTGAGAATCACCCATATATTGATTAGGTAAATCGGGGACAGATTTTTTCTTAAATTATTTTTCGATGCCTTTTCATCATCATCATCTAATGGCGCTATGGTTCCTGCAGGACCTTGGCCTCCTCCACTATACTTCTCCACGCAGACCTGTCCTCTGCTGCCCTTTTCTATTCCACAACGCCGAGAGTCCGAAGGATGCCTTTTAAAATGTATAAATATTATTTTATGTTTTAGAATTTTTTTCCCGTAATGAAACATCATTATGACATTTCTTATGGTATCATCCGATTATGCATTAAATGTGGAATAAACTAAACAATATATGCAATTAAGGCACTTATATATGCAATTAGTCATTGACGTACGTAACTGATTCGTTGTCGAGGCAATGAAATTATAGATTGAATTATCTGAATTTCAAGCAATGATCATGAACTGCTATTATGCTATATCACGTTAACTGCGACGAGGGGTCATTTGACCCCATGCGGTGGCTTCCTATACTGCGAGCCATTAAACGTGTATTTGTCGTTAACTGCGATGCTTGTCACGCATCCTGTTTTAATATTTTTGAGATTTTTTATTTTTTTTTTTATAATGCACTACTTAATACTACTTATATATCGAAAAAAAAATGTAAGGGGTCACTTGACCCCTTGTCGCATTATAGTTTAAATGTTTTCCTTAATTCCACTTGGTCTTTTAATGCTCATTACACTTCATCTTACTATTGTTTTAGCATATTATATCAAATATTAATGAATATGTAAATAAAAAATATTTTTTCTATTTCCGTAAATGTTTGAAAGCGATGAAAGCGACAGTAATTTTCCGTGAATCACATTTATCTAAGGGTGAATCACAGATTCACCTTCCTTTCTTGTTCTTCGACTGATTCTACTTAGTATTTTTGACACCTGAGCTCTCGTTTATTTGTCTCGATTTAGTAAATAATTTCGATATGTATTCACATGGTAAGAAACTTGCCGATTTAGCCCTTTCACAGCGGAATTCAACTTCAAGCAAAGATGAAGGAACTAGTTCAAGTTTTGAAGATAGTTAGCATTCATATAAGGAAGAAATGTTCGGGCTGTTATGAAAAGCTAAGAACAGCTATGAGCAGTGCAGAAGCCCAAAAAAAGGTGAAGAAGGTCCGGACATATTGTGACGACTGTGCCGTCAACCGTCTCTTTGCTTGCAGTGCTTCAATGATAAACATTATAAAATGTAGTTTTCACCTGTTATTTTTTTTTTAATAATTTAATTTGTAATATTTAGGTTTATTTTTTTAAATACACAAAAGTTACACCTATTTCTTTTATTTATAATAAAAACATACGTTTGGTTTTATTTTTGATATCTGAATTCTTCCTTTCATGAATTATGTATGCTGACAATTAAGTAAATTAAAACCATATAGCAAACATTTTATGATTGAAGGTAAAAGGAAAGAAAAAAATTACTGTTAGTATAACACAGATATTGTGGAAAAAATAAGTAATAAAAAAATATATTCAGAAGCAACAGAATTCAACCCTGCTTCTGTTACGAATTCTAGTACGTCAGGTATTTGTAAAAAAAAAATGGATTTCACTTTAAAACATTCATCAATGTTTACAGAGAGTTAATTTTAATGTCTAAGGGACAAGGGGCCCTCAGCCCCTTGACGCAGTTTAGCGGTGTGGTAGCATGGGGTCATTCGACCCCTCGTCGCAGTTAACGAAAATCCCAGTTTATTCGCTTCGCAGCTAACGTGATATTTGCTGTGGATGGGTCCAAATACATGTAAATTTTTTTTTGTTTTTTTTAACCACACTAAAAAATTTCGAAAATAAAATGTAAAAATTGCCCGTAGTTTGAGAATCACCCATATATAGAATATTTGACAAATTCTCAAAATAATATTTTGGAAAATTTAAAATTCATGATGATTATGAAAGTAAACTGGGGTTTTTTAGATTAAAATTATAACAGTCAAATCTTTCAATAGAATATAGTAAAACTATAATCTTTGTAAACCTTCTGTCTTTGGAATGCAATTTTTAAATTTGAAGAAAACGAATTGTAAATTCACTACATATATATTAATCAAATTATTCCAAAATAAAAACCATAGGTGGCCTTAGGTTGTTTTAATGGGAGTAAAAAATCCTTGCCTATGCCGTCCCTCGGATAGGAATTAAAATGGAGGTCCCGAGCCTGTACGATGTCAGGTACTCGTTAAAGATCCCTATCCTAATTATGACTGGATAGGCAAAATTTAGGACTACCACTGTAGCATCGTCCGATTAGCCTTAGTGGCATAAAGTGACGTTAAAAAAAAACAAACAAACAAACAAAAACATCGTTAACTTTTATATATCAATCCAAAATAATTTTTTCGAGAAATTATTCATAAGAATCATATATCTGTATAATGGAAGAAAAAATTCAAAATATAACAATATATATATTTAAATGTAAAGGGTGTTACATTAACAATATCTTATCTTTCGTTCATTAACATTATCTTTTCTTTTCTTTCGTTATAATTATGCTATCAAATGCAGTTTGATATCTTTAATAAAAGATTAAACAAGACTAGAATTAGCTAAATTTTAATCATTGTTATTTAATACAATTTGTATGGATATGGATTTATATCAACATTTACTAGTTCAATGGAAAAAACAAAAGTTGTAAATAAAAAAGAATTTTCATTCTCAAAACATACAGAGAACAGTTTTGTCTCCATTTGTGCCTCAGATACATCAATAATTGCGTCTTAGGTGTCCTTTTGGTTTAGTGTATCTATACTTCAAAACGTTTAATCTTGTAAACCCCGTTATTTCTCCACTTTTGGAGAACCAATAATTTCGGATACTTTTTAGTCTGTGAAGGTATAACATATAAAATTTCAATAAAAATCAAGAGGGATTTTTCCGAATTTCAATAAACGAACTTTTAATGTTTTTTAATATATTTTTTTTTTATAATGATAGAGATGTCATCTGCTCCAGCTTTCTAGCTAAAAAGATGTTGAAACTAACAAGAAATAAAACCAAGAATAACTATCATTACTGTTAGATCAGCTTTTTAATGCTTTAGTTATCATTTATTTTTTCTCACCAGATAAATGAGGAAAACGGCAATAAAATAATTAAATAACAATGCTTAATATATTCGAATCCAGCTAATTCATCCTCGGTGTGACCGAAACATCGCCGGTTAAAGGAGAGAGCCAGTTAATACGGAGGGCCTAAAATAAAATAAGGCATCAACTTTATTTTAACAACTATATTGCGAACAAATTAAACTTAATCTATAAAGTATATATATGTACATGGTAATTCAAGATAACATTGAGTAACTGTAAAACTATATAAAAAAAAAAAAAAATCTACTAATAATCTGGTCAGTTTTTCACAAAAAATATATTTATTTTTCTGTTTGACCGACTTTTTGTAATAAACAAACAAAAACTTCGAACAAAGCCAAGAAACTTGGTCATATCTAACGTTGTTAATATACCCAGTAAGTTATTCATTTTTTTGTTTTTTTTTTTCATTTTTCCAAGAAATAAACTATGGCTAAGAATTTTTTTTCAAAAGAATCAATTTCACTTTGAATATATTTGTTTTAATGACATCAGGTCGATTATATAAATAAATCAAAATATCTTTTTGTTCACATTTCTGTATACTTAAAACCATTGTACATAAAACATTTAATGTCTATTGAGAAATTGAGAATCTCACGAAGACATAAGTGCTGTTAAGGAAGTTAAAAATTTCTTTTCTATTTTACCTCTACCGACGGTTTATCGGAAATATTCTGTAATTTTTACGGCTACGTAAAAAAATATTTTAACCTACGTATACTTTTTAATTGCCAATTTTCTTTTTCTATAGTTGTAAAAGTTGTACGGCATTAAAATGCCATGATAGAACTTGATCGATCAAATGTAATCGATCAGTGTTATATTTTGAAAGTTGCCTATTTTTTTTAGGTTCTAATTTAGATATAATTCTAAAATATACTTCTGCTTAATTATTTATCATTATTTTCCCCACTGGAATAACAAAATGTTTTTCCATTAAAATAATTGTTAAATCTTGTTAACATAGCCTAAGAAAGGAATGTGTTGTAATCTTAAGTTGAAAGGTTTTACAATCAATAAAGTGATATATATTATCTACAGCAAAGTTAAGATTGAATTAAATTATCACAATATATATAATTAATGAGTTCAATGCTCATAAATGACCAAAGAAATATTCATTTATTGCCATTAAATTTAAAAGCTATTTTTTGTCATTGAATTGTATTTTTTTACCCCTGAGCATCTAGAATTGAAATGGTTAAAATCTAGCCTTGGCATTTACGATGATTGTATACACAATACAACTGTAAATTATTTATCGTTTGCAACTCTCCCCCTCGCTGAGAAAAATTCATTACTAACTCAGAGGACAAATAATGGTGTGTTGAAAACTGTCATCACGGAGGACGAATCTATTAGGTACAAAATTACTATTTTGACAGAGGGAAATTATACTAGTTTTGTATTTTTTAAATCTTACTTCATTACTAAGGTCAGCTTTTGTATTTCAGCACCACCCAAACGAAGAAATTATTAACATCCTCAGCATTCAGCCATATATAACTACATCCAGAACTCTTCGAGTCAGTACACACATAGCCATCCTCCACAGCGAAACAAACTTCATCATCAATTCTTTCTTGCCAATATGCGTTTTTCACTAGGATTTATTGTGTTCATATCAATTGTGGTTATGGTAAGTTTCAAATCTAACTTTTAGTTTTTTACCGCTCTCGTTTCTCATGATTCGTTTATATAACAAAAATAGTTTATTGATTTATTATTGAGTTTGAATTTTTTCATGATTTATTGTGTAAAAAGAATTAAACTTTCCTGCCCAACAATAATATTATTGATTTTTGGACATCTATAGTAGGTTTCCTAAATTACTGGAAGCTATCCATTGCGGGTTGGGTATTATTGAATTATTTTGCTTACTAATGTTGTAATATTATAAAAGTGAATGATGGTTTTTAGAATAAATCGAATTAATTATTTGTATCAGAAATTTTCCATATTTAAAAAAATATATTTATACTAGCTGTATGTCCCGGTTTCACCCGGGAAATTTAATTTTTCTAATGAAACGGTCGATTTCGTAAAAAAACGAAATAAGCAAGATCATTACGATTTTTATTAGGATAAAGAATATCAGCTGAAGATCGGCTGAAGTTATGCAATTTTAATATGGACAGGTGTTCGCACCTGGTATGAAAGAACCACTAAGCGAATTTTGGAGAATTTAGGATAAACGGTATGGATTTCTATAAAGAACAAACAAACAAACAGAAATATTTCCCTGCAGTTTCAGCTTCTCGCAAGTTGGCTTGCCTAAGCCTCTGTGGCGCAAGGTGGGCCTCGTATTCCTGGGCAGACTCAGTTTCCCGCGATTCTCCCTGTCTAATCCTCTGTTGTTCAATCCTATTTTGATGTTCGTCGGGAGTTTCAGCTGCTCGTATTTGACGTTGTTTTTTAGCTTTTGAGCTCACTACACCTATTGAAGCTCGCTTCTTAGGAGGCATTTTAAAAATAAATTTACCGTACATGTGAATAAACGTATTGTAATGTTAAAAAAACCAAAAAAACATATGGTTTAAAAATCCCAGAACTCGACGCCTGCCAAGGGACGGTCTTTCCGGGCCTAGTTGGCCTCTTCAAAATCTATAAAATGAATTTTAAGGCCGTTTTTTCGACTCAAACGGTCGATTTCGTAAAAAAAACAATTTTAAAGCGAGGTCATCGCGAATTTTATAACAATAAAGAATATACCCAGAGATTGGCTGAAGCTATGCAATTTTAATATGGACGGGTGTTCGCACCTGGTATCAAAGAATCACTGAGCGAAATTTGGAGAATTTAGGACAAACGGTATGGATTTCTATAAAGAACAAACAAACAAACATAATTTCATCTTTATTTATATAGATTAGTAAATATTATGAATTAATGCAACAATTGTATGGTCATAAGGAATAACTAGGTAAGTTTAAAAATAGCTCACCAGTTTTATAGGGTAAACCGGACAGTTATTGACACCCTTAAGACTAAATTTCTGTGGTGAAATTAAAAAAAAATACTTTTTATGAAGGAATCAAATTGAAAACTCCTATAGCTCCTCTTTATTTATCCTTATAAAGACTCAAGATGTTTATTTGGGTAAAAAGTTCAATAGTTTTACCATAGGGCAATATTTATGGAAAAAAGTTGAAAAACTAGTTATTGACACCCAGTGGATGGGTTATTGGCACCACAGTTATTGACACCCCCTGTCCCCATAACTTTAATTTTTTTTTTAAGTTTTATTAAATAACATTATAAAGAAATAACACCACTTACACATATTAAACTTTAATGTAATATAAAAAGCAATTAAAATATTCAACCTCTTTATTTAACATTATAAATGAAACTACCGTAACAAAAACAAATATATTATAAATTTCGGTAGGTATATATAACGTAAACTAAAATAATTAATTTACATGGATTAATTAATTTACATACTCATTCATATCTTCATCTTCATTTATATATGGATCAGATTTTACGATGTAACACGCAGGACAAACAAATTCATCAGACTCGTCACTTTCAGGAAAATGGTCATATCCTTTTAAACACATTGTGAAGCATTAAACATAAGGATGAAGCATTTATAAATTAATCCTCATCTTCTAATATGTGTTGGACGTTCTTGAACCACTTCCTAACATTGGCTTCAGAAACACAAGCGTTGGTACCAGACTGGTACACCCTAGGAAGTCCTCTCTGCTGTAGAGAGGTGCCTTCGTAAAAAAGCCTTATACCAGACATCACCAGGACAATTATCTTTAAAGGGTGTGCTCATATTTTTTAATTCAATAACTTCTTTTACTAATTGTAAATTGTTGGAATCACTCTTTCGCACATTTTTCTATCTATGCAGCTAGAGTAAGCTCCTCTTTATTTGAAAGCATCGGCCGTGGTCCAAACGATGATTTTACAAATTTATCACTTAATCTGAAGTTGCCCGAGGAACCCTAAATCTTTTGTATCCTGATTTGATAGAAAAGCCATCCTTTATGGCCTTCGAGGCATCTTCTAAATCCTTCTGGCTATAACTGGGTATATATGTTCTTAGGCATACTAGTTGTACATACACACAAAAAAAAAGAAAAGAAATTTACTAGTAGGAACTGACAGTGTCAATAACTAGTCATTGAACCCAAAAACTGGTAATTGACACCCCATGTCAATAACTAGTTACACTAGAATTAAAGATAAAAAAACATAGCAGATTTATCAGGAAGATTAAACAATCAAAATTAAAACAGAGCCATCAATATTTTAAAAAAAAATCTAAATTTAGTTATTGACATGGGGTGTCAATAATAGAATACATTGAAAAAAAAAATGACCAGTTATTGTCACCCCTGAATATTAATATTTAAATTGATTATTTTAATTTAAAATCACTCCAGACACTTCAATTATAGATTAGCAAATAAAATAAACTAATTACCTTTATTGAAAAAAATGTAGGGAGGGAATAGGAACAAAACTATTGGATGAGAATCCTTATGGAAATCAGAAGCTTGTAGCCATTGACAGGCTACCAACTGAATTCATGAAGGAATTAATTGTAAAATCTTCCCTGCGATTAGTTTGCTTAACACTTACCTTATAGATGACTTAGAGGACCCTTCAAACATTAGATTCATGTATATCTTAAAATAAAATTTGGACTTGTTTACTTATTTCTATAAGTTAAAGTTAGGGGTGTCAATAACTGTCTGGTTTACCCTATATATACAGAAGTCGATAACTTCCAGCTTTAAATGTTTAAGTGTTCTTCTTGATTACTACTACTTACATTTGTAGATCCCTGCTCCAGAGACATTTAAATTCCCTTGTCGAATTCTATGGTTGTGTTTTATGTCAGTCATGTTTATAAATACCGCTTCGCTATTTAATATTAAACAAATATGCTTCTTTTCATTTTAAATCATTGATATTTTTCATCCATTATTATTTTTTTCGCTATTCGGATAAATTTGTCAAAAGTTTTTCCTTTTTTACTCCTCGCGACTTCGTTACTTTTTCTATCATTGGAATATGGCAAAAAAAAAAAAAAGTGACAATACACTCTAACTGAAATAATTGTTTACGTTCTTTCACGAGTTTTAATTTTCTATTTCAGGTCCTATCAGCCAGTTACGACGATATAAAAGAGGCTTGCCGTAAGGAAGCTGGATTCGATGGCGATATCGAAAAATTGAGTAAGTACTCTGGCCTTTGTTGTTAATCAATTGAAGCATATCGTCCGCAGATATTACTAACCCAAAAAAGTATATTTAATTTTTTTAAAATAAAGTGCCCTCTCTGTTTTATCAATTTTGATGAAATTTAAATAGTCAGATCGCGGCCATATACTTACATCAAATACCGAGTTTTATCAAAATCGTTAGAGCCGTTTTTGAGAAAATCGAAAAAAAAACATAAAAATGGGCAAAATGATATGAAATAAAGTACCCACTCGGTTTGACCAATTTTGATGAAATTTTTGTGGTCACATCGTGGTTATATAAATAAACTAAATACCTAATTTCAGGTTCGTACGATTTATAGTTTTGGAGCTAGTCTGTTCCAGAGTTGGGCATATTTAAATAAAAATGTAATCATGATTATGACTAATAATCAAAAATGTGAATAATGATTGTAATCATCATTCACAAATCATTCTTTAGTGCGTAATCATTAATCATGAATTGTATTAATCACTAGTCGTGGAGTATTCATGAATATAATGTATTCAACAATCATGAATGACCATTATTCATTATTAAATGTTAGTCAGTAATCATGATTAAGAAGAATTCATTATTCATTATTACTAATTACTCATTAATCATGAATAATGGGAATTCACTACTCATGATTACAGATCATTCATTAATCATGAATAATATAAATTCATTAATCATGATTACAAAAAATCACAATTCTGAGTACTAATAGTCATGAATGATGATTGAAAATTTGTTTGCTCTTTCTATACATATCAATAGACCTTTACTAATACCCATTGGAATAAGGGTCTAATTCTTTACTTGTGACTTCTAATGCTGTTCAGTTGGCTACACCCACTCTTAGGACTTGTCCTTGCTCATTAGGAAATCTTTTAATTCAGAAATGTATCCTCGTATTTTAAATTTAAATGAATAATGATTATGAATATATCATATTCATGATTGATGATTGGTGAATATTTGTTATTCATGATTTATGAATATTAGGCATTCATGATTGATGAGTATTATAATAATCCTGGCTCATGAATATATTTTATTCATGAATAATGACTAATTGAATTTATCAGTATTCGTTAATCATGAATAATTGAATACCAATTATTCATTATTCATTTCAAATGAATACCATATACACTCAATAATCATCAAAAATACTCCGCACTGATTATGAATAATGGTTATTCATTATTCATCTGTTGTATGATTAAAATTATTCATATTCATTAATCATTATTCAGATTACAATTTGCCCAACTCTGGTCTGTTCAGACACACAAACAGACCATTTCGCGGGATTTGTTATTTGGACTCAGGGGACCCCAAAACGTGTATTTCCGTTAAAAACCGGAAGTCGAAATTTTTCACGATCGCAATACTTTCCCTTACTATAGATTTTATACATAGGAATGAAGTGAAAGTAAAAAAAGGATATTACCATACTTAGTTTGGGTTTCATTTTCAGATCACAATTTCAATGGTAATCAATTCTTGTTACAAAGTGATCTGAAAATGAAATCCATATCATTTAACATTGATATGTATACGCTATTCATATAAAATATCAAATATACTATACATATTACATATAAAATATATACGGCCGATCCCTTCAGTTAAGGTTATATCATTATTTTTTTAATATAAAATAATATTAATTATTTCATGGTGTTTAATTATGTTTTATTTTTCAGATTATAACGATCCTGCTATCCCTAAGCCAGCTAAGGTATATTCTATAGCTTTATATTCTTTTAATATAGGTTTTTTTTCTCCCCGTAGGATCGCATTCACACCGTTAATTCTAACATTTACATCTGCTTATTTTAAAAGATAAAATAAGAAATGCACATATATGCCTCCTGTTCCAAAAGATTTTAAAAATTTGATACTTATTATTGAATAGATTTTCAAAACGTGAAAGTTACTTCTCTCACAAATCAGAGTGTATTAGTCAACAGACAATTGTATTTAGAGTTCGAAACGATGTCAGCAAATTTAAAAACTTACACATTCATTGATAAAGCAATTTGTTTCGATTTTATATTTTGTCTGTTATTGCTCATGTTTCGGTTTTCCCCTATAATATAAACACCCATCTCACTTTTTGTTTATTCCACTCTTTAGAATTTTTGTCGAAAGTTTTATAGTACAAAAATTTTAATTTTACATTTGTAAAAATTAGTTTTTATTAAAAAATATTATTTTTTTTTTTTTCATTTTACAGTGCGCTTTGGCTTGCGGATTACAAAAAGAGGATGTGGTAAGTAAGATTAACTTCTTTAGCTGCTTTAATAAGTCATTGAAATGACATGTATATAAGCACAAAGCAAAAAAATATATAAATTATTAATATTATAATCCGATTTTTAGCTCAAAGCAGATGGCTCCATTGAAAAAGAAAAGCAAAAAAAATTGGCAAAAGAAATTGTAAAAGACGAAGAATTGAAGAAGAAATACCTAAAAGCAATCGATGATTGCGACGTACCAGGTCTGTGCCTTTAACACCTATTAAACATGTTAAATAATAAATTATTTGATGAATTTATTATAATTTAAACAATATTTCCAGTTAAGGGAGATAAATGTGAAGTAGCTTACGAATGGATCAAGTGTTTGGATACTAAGGTAAGACAAACATTCGAAAACAATTTTTTTTGCTTAAGTAGTAAAAGAAACAGTGTAAATCATTTATTAAAACTTTAGTCTAACTTAAAACTGGTAAAAAGTAGTACCTACTTCATGTTCAGTAGCATGAGGTAAAATGTCATAAGATTCATAATGACATCATTAACTTTTTAATTAATTATTTTGCACGTATATAATGAATATCATATCCATGTAAATATTATAATAATAATTATTTGTTTCTCTTATGAAAACTTTGTTTCAACAGAGTGTTTTAATATTTATTTATTTTTATTTTTTTGCAGGCTGGAGTTATATAAAGAAAATAATTTATGAAGTATATCTTCCTAGTTTTCATTAATATTAGCACCTACACAAGCAGAGCTTAGTCTACTCAGCAATAAATTTATTTTTTTATTGTAATTATTGCAATCGATAATAAAGCTTTTGGTTTCAACATTTGTTTTACTTATTTTCATTTATACCTTTTGTACAATCGTTTTTATGTTTTCGTACATTTCATTATGATGGGTACAATAAAGAAATCTTAGAGGTATAATTGAAAGAAACTTTGATCAATTTTTAGACCTATTTGAGTTATTTTGTTTTCTTTGAAGGACCTAGACTTTGAAAATAATATTATATTTTAAATTGGGGGGAGGGGTAATCAAATACCGATTTATTTTAATTACGCGGAGTTTATCGCCTTTGGTTCTAATATTACGTTTTAGATGGTTTAGTTTTTCTGAAATACTGTCGATTTTATTCCGTTGGAAAAATGGATGATTATAATTTTTTTTTTTAAAGATTATATAATACATAATATGCTATTCTATTTTTTTAAAATGCTCTAAATATATTTATACTTTTAAATAAAATTATAAAAATTTTACGAAATAAAGTTATTTCGCGACTTACCTATATGAGTATAGGTAAGTTAAGTACCAATAGCAATGTTATTCGTATCTTACGCGTACTTTTTGAAAATATTATACTATCGATTTTGCGATAGCTCTTGTTTGTGTACAACTCCAATGTTACATGTTTTCTCTTGCTCAATCATTCTGAATTTTTTCAAACAAATTCATTGTTTGTTGTGAAATGAATCATCTCAAAAGTGTTGATGGCTATGCTACCCCCTTCTAGGTGAACCTTGAACCTAGGTGAGGAAGCTAAACTGACCTTATATGAGAAAACAGGAAGTGACCCAGCTCACTGTCGTCCGATAAGCTTCCTCCCTCACATGACAAAACAATTCAAAAAAATAATGTGTGGTTACTTGAAGGTTTCTTTTGAATTCATTTATCAACCATAAATCATCTAATGAAGCTTCAGTAAGAAGTTTAATGGAAATTCCAACCGAAATTAGGCCCCGAAAATGTTTTTAATTCAGTGCTTCAATGTTTCTTCAACTACTATTGCAATATCACATTAATATAAATTGTAAGTTGGTATAGTAAGTCAAATAGAGGGTGGAACCCAGAATCATAATGTACTAATCATATGATAGAAATCGGTTACTTAGTTAATTTCACATAAATATTGCAAATGTTCCTTAAAACTTAAAGCTGTTAAACTGAAATAAATTAACTAATCAGAGAAAACTTAGAGAAATTGGTGAAAAGAGAAAAAAAGAAATATTTTAATAAGCTTTAGATTTAGTCTTATTGTATTCTTATCTAGTCTAATGCGTAAAATGAATAATGGCGAAAGTGCCAAAAAAGGGAGACTTAATGGAGTGCAGCAACTGGAGGGGGATCACGCTCCTCTCCGTGCCTAGTAAGATCCTATCCAGGATTATCCTAAGAAGAATTCAGCCGGAGGTTGAGAAATATCTAAGAAGGGAGCAGCATGGTTTTAGGCCGAATCGTTCCTGCGTGGGTTTAATAAATACCATGAGGATAATTCTGGAACAGTCTAGAGAATATCAGAGTCCTCTCTATCTGGTGTTTGTTGACTTGAAGGCTTGAAGGCTTTTGACAGCGTGGACAGGGGTAGGATTTGGAAAACTCTGGGCTATGCATAAAGAGTTCCAGTGCTGCGTGGCCCATAAGGGGAATTTCTCTGAGTTTTTCTGCACCACAAAGGGGTTTAGACAGGGTTGCTTACTGTCACCTCTATTGTTTATAAAGGTGCTGGATGAAGTTAAGAGGGAAGCCTCAGCAAGGCGGCGAGGAATCCAGTGGGACCTTCAAAAGCGGCTAGAAGGAGTTGAGTATGCGGACGACATATGCGAAATGGCCCATAGATTTTCGGATATCCAAGGAAAGATGAACGACCTAGATAAGGCGGCACAAGGATATGGACTGGCAATTAATGTCAATAAAACAAAAACCATGTGAATAAATGCCAGAAATGAGCAGCCGATAACAATCCAAGGCAAAATACTAGAAGAAGTGGAGGCTTTCCCATACCTTGGAAGTGTAGTGGCGAAAGATGGAGGAGCTGACAACGATGTGGAAAGCCGTATAAAAAAAGCTAAAGGTGCTTTCGCCAAGCTCTGCACTCTATGGCGTGCCAAGGAAATAAGTTTGCACACAAAGATACGCATTTTCAATTCCACCGTAAAGTCCTTTCTTCTCTATTGCTCAGAGACAAGATCCATCTCAGCCCGTTTGCAAAGGTTCTGCAATAGGTGCCTAAGGTATATCTTGGGAATTTGGTGGCCAAGAATCATCTCCAATGAGGAGCTACTTAGGAAAACAAAGCAAAAGAAAATAGAAGATGAAATTAGAACAAGGAAATGGAGATGGATTGGACACGCATTAAGGAAGAGAGAGAGAGAGCATCGTCCGGGAGGCTCTTGAATGGAACCCTCAGGGACAGCGTCGTGTTGGGAGGCCGAGGAAGACGTGGAGGAGTTCTGTCCTGGAAGAGGCTAGGAACCAAAATCATACGTGGGCCACCCACAAAGAGATGGCTCCATATCGAGATAGGTGGCGAAACTTTATAAAGGCCCTATGTCCCACTGAGGGATAACAAGAAATAATCAATCAATAATCTAATGCTTAATACGCGACTGCAAAGTTCAGATTTACCGGGCAATTGGTGTTTTAAATTGTGTCAAGTTTTTATTCCTCTTGTAGCACTTTCATGGGTTAAACAATTTTTATTTAACGGAAATAACAATTCTCAATGTCTCAGAACTCGAACATCGTAATCATAAACAAGTTCTATGAATGTTTGTTCCAGCTGTTAGTTAGTCCCACAAAAAGTTCTAGAGCTACTTTAAACCATACGTTTTTATTGTTTTTGTTTAACGTTATACTAACATATTTTTTTTTTTTTTTTGTAACCTATATTTCTATCAAAAGGTTTACCCCTTTGTTGGTGATGAAACAGTCAGTGTTAATAAATCATCGCTGATCGCTTATAGCTACTGAATGTGCATTATGTTGTTAAATTAGCTTCTGATTATTTTTATAATTAAGTCTAATTTTTAGATCAATAATTGTAATACACTACTAAAACACTTAACTATCTCTAACATATAATTTGATAGTAATGCAATGTAGTTGAGGTATATTAAATTATTAAATAACAAGGTTTGATGCTGCTTGACAGACCGGTTAATATTTCTTATTTATTACTCAACCAATAATGATATATTCTTTAAAAAATTGTATCGAAGAGATATCATTGTTTGTGGCCGGGATTCTAACCTGCGCCTCTGCATCGTAGTTGCCATGCTTTAACCTTACAAAGGTTCGTATTCAAACTTTTCTCTTCAATGATTCCAAGAACCGGCTGATATCGAAACATTGAATCGAATTAATCGCAAGCTGAACATTGTCACTAGAATGTCACTATCAAATATCTGCACATTAAATTCCAATAATTGTTTTAAATAATTTTATCTGAACAGAAAATATTGGCCATCGGGCATCTGCATCACTGTTGCAAAGCTCTAACCAACAGAGCTACCAAGGTCCGCATCCTGGAGTGAAAAACCTATTCTCTTAGACAGAATTCTTTAAATATTGGAATTTAATCATTTAGTCAATAAATGTTTGATAATGACTCCTGTCGATTAGATTCAACCTTTGGAAAATGCCCAGCACCTGATGGAGAGACCCGGGTTTGAATTCCGGCTAAGGCTAATCTTTTATCTTCGAATAAAAAAAAATTATTTTTGAGGAAAAAAGTTTGGGCTCTGCTGGGAGTCGAACCCGGATCTCCCGCGTCACATGCGCGGTATGCTCACCACTGCGCCACCGAGCTCGCTTCACTGATCCCTCTCTCCCGATCTCGCAAGTTTTGCGAATTGATGGGGTGGGGAGGAGGACAATTTTTGTACAATTTGAGTTCTTGAAATCGTCATAAAAAAAAAAAAAAAATTAAATTAAATAAAACATGTAAGTAAAGACTATTGGTATTTAATAAATTAATAGTAATATATTTGTTGAGAGATTGGAAGTAACAGAATTTAAAGGAGTTTGTGGCGTAAGGATTTAGACAGTAGTGAGTCTTCAAATGTCGTATTGCCTTATAACTTTTGATTGTTGTATTTATAATTATTTCTGTTCTACCGTTTAATTTATACAGTACAAAGAAGCTGTTGTTAAGTAATTATTCAACATTAAGGCAGAACCTCGGGGGATATGATGTATTCTTAAGAATGTTAAAAAACATTTATAAGGCTATGAAGCTCAAAGTTTAACTTCAAAATGAAAGTAAACAGTTCCAATTATCCTCAATTTTAGAACAATAATTTAATCGACGCTTTTGTGTTCTACTTCCTCGGTTTACAATAAGAGGATGTGTTTAATTTTGAATTCATCAATCAAAAACTGTATAATGATTTTTTCTTCTTTATGCCTCTCATTACTGAGGACAATGAACCACATCCTTAGCATAAAAGCAGATATAAAGCTGGGCACGAATCTGATTCATTCAATTCAGAGCTACTTCTGGTGTTTTCATAGTTCTTGTCAACAAGAGAGATTCAGTTTTGGTTCCTGTAGCCCTTACTGGATGCTGTATGTTGAAAATGCCACAGTCGATAAACACAGCGACAAATTTGTTATTTAAATTTAAACTAATAGATTAAAATGTTTTAAAATACCACTGTGCTGAATAATGGGCAAAAGCCCCATTGTTGTTAGAAGACAAAAATGGCTAGAATATTTCTAAAGACCACATTGACCAAAATTGCGTTTACGTAAAAATCTTCAATTGCTATTGGCTTCATCTTGTTTATTTTATTTTCTTAATTAAGAAAAGAAGCTACAGTCAAGAAAATAAAAGTGCATTAATACATGTAAAATGATAAAATCTATATAAATAAAGATGAAATTCGTTTGTTTGTTTGTTCTTTATAGAAATCCATACCGTTTGTCCTATATTCTCCGAAACTCGCTCAGTGGTTCTTTCATACCAGGAACACCTATCCACATTAAAATTGCACAACTTCAGCCAATCTCTGGGTATATTCTTTATTGTTCTAAAAATCGTAATGTTCTCGCTTTACAGTGGTTTTTACGAAATCGACCGTTTCGTTAGAAAAATGAAATTTCCCGGGTGAATCCGGGATTCACAGCTATAATCTATGCAAATAAAGATGAAATTCTGCTTGTTCTTTATAGAAATCCATACCGCTTGTCCTGAATTCTCCAAATTTCGCTCAGTGGTTCCTTCATACCAGGTGCGAACACCTGTCCATATTAAAATAGCATAACTTCAGCAAATCTCTGGGTAAATTCTTTATTGTTATAAAAATCTTTATGATCTCTCAATTGAACTTGTGTATCAGTTTACTAGCTTGTAAAAACCAAGTTTTCTAGCAATATTTCCCTCGAGAAAAGTTTCTGTGATATAAAAAATCGAGAAATGTTTAGGGATTTTATTTTATTTATTTCCTTACTACTCGAAAATTATACATCACACATTATACATCTTGACATAAAAGGCCATTAAATTTTGCAAAGAATATCATACGAGTACTTTGATATAAGTTAAGATAGGTTAAAAACGTTAAATTATTTCATGTATTTTCAATCGAACTAAGGACTTTTATTGTTAAATAAAATTACTTAAACTTAAAATCAATTTGGCTCAGTAAGCTGCCGAAATAGTTAATTCTAGTTAGTATGTATGTATGTACCTTTCTAGCTTTATACTTTCTTGCCGTACATGAGAAGTATACACGAAAAAAGTGTTAACTTGCAAAAAGTCCGATAAAAGATTTCTCTTTATTTTTAAAGATTTTTCTTTATTTTTAAAGTCATAAATTTCAAGGGTTTTAGATTGAAGATTTCGGAATGCAATGACATAGTAATTACTAACTGCTAGCATAATTCTGCCATTGAAATGAGAGGGGGTGAGGGCATTAGGATCGAGAAGGAGATGCCATCTGTATAAAGTGTGTAGATGAGACTACCTTGATGAATACAGGCAGCCGGAATTCAAGTTTTATCATCTGCGTAAATTGCAGTCAAAATTTCTTTGGGCCATTTTTAAGACTCATGACATGAGCTAATTTTTGGAGGAGACCAGAGCTAGGCGCACATTGAGATGCAGGTGACGGAGAGCAGAGCAGTGCAGTTTTAGTGAAACGTGTATTGGAAAGGAACCGCGCACATTTATTTTATTTTTCGTCCAACCTTGCCTGCTAAGGCAAGATGGTTTTGTGCAGCAGTGAGATGATTCTGAACGTTTGACATAATATTGCATATTTCAGAGGTTTTCCTGTTGAATCACCATCATCATCATCATGGCCCAATCCTCTTCTCAGTCCGGCGGTCTTCCCGGCGCTAATCCAGCCCTCCGTCCCACGTTGAAGTGATTTGGCCAACAGCTTTCTTCCACACGTCCACAAATGCTTTGAATAACGCATAGTTCTCCTTCGCCATCAGCTGAGGGAGATCATTAGCAGTCAGGACGTAGAGCCCTTTTTCCCTCCGCGCACATGGGGCGCAAAGCAGGTCAGCGCAGTTTCCTACCTAACACACGAATTACAAAAACTGCACTGCTATGCTCTGCTTCGCCTGTATCTCAATGTGCGCCTTACCAAGAAGTGGGCTGGATGTGAGAGGTCATAGCAGTGTGAAACTGGAACAAATTTAGTGGGACTCAGTTTACTGAATACTTTCTTGCGTGCTAGAGGTTTCTACAGAAAAGCTGATGCTAGAATATTGGATACTGGAAAATTTTATTCAGAAGTGGCAAATCAAACAACACAGAAAATGTCTGAGGTGGTTGCGTAATGAAAAAAAGTCTGCTCAGTTCGCAGCACTGTGGGGCGAGTCCACTGTCCGGCCGGACATTGGACCAAAACATGAACATTAAAATTTAGAGGTTTCATTGTAATATTAATAAACTAAAATCCATTCCCCGTCATCTGCACTAATGTTTAGCTCAATCTTTGCGTTAACAATGATTTGAATGACAATATGAGTTGAAACATGACAGTAAGACATTCATCTTTTTTATATTTAAAGTTAGTGTGCCTATATTTTTTGGCTAAACCTAATGGAATGTTTACAGTTTGATCAAGCATTGCTAATGAATTGTAATACACCAGAAATATAGTTTTGGAACAACATATGCAACAGTTACGACGCACACAGGGGTATTTGGCCCTAAAATCTGGCCAAAACCCATTTTTTGAAATTTGAAATTTCTGATAAATAATGACTCGAAGTTCAAGTAGAGGACCTGCTGGATCATGCAAGATTATTCTTACCTCTTCCAGGTCCTTAATCTGGCGGATATTCTTGCCAATCTGACCTTAGCCTTTACCTCGTCTCTGCTCATAAATATTGTTCTACAAAATATATTAATTTTCTTTGTTTTTACTGAATTATCGGCATTATCATATGATGGATAGTTCGAGGCCAGGTTTGTACTTGTTATCCAGACCGATATAAATTTTTTGTATTTAATACTAGTATCAATATTGCTTTGTTTTTTGGCAGGTAGATTTTAGAGCTAAAAATAAAATTTGAAGGTTAAAAAGTTATACTTCTGGTCATTTCTGGGCAACGAAATATTTTTTATGATAATGTGTAATTATCGTAGTTTATGTTTTATGAAAAAAATTCTGTGAATAGCTGTGAATGGGAGACTTATAATTTTTTATTTCTAAAATGTCAGTTTCATCAAATAATATTAAAAAAATAAATGTTATTATATTTTCATTTATTTATATTTTAGGATCTTCTGGAATAATAATAATAACTAGAAGGGAATTATTTGACATATTTTCAAAGTCGAAAGCATTAGCTTTTAAAAAAAAATAGGAATTTTCGTAATCTTTTCTCATTGGGAAATATTGCCTAGCTAATAGCTTAGAGCAGGTGAAA
The DNA here is from genome assembly GCA_911387785.2 of Aelia acuminata. NCBI lineage: Eukaryota > Metazoa > Arthropoda > Insecta > Hemiptera > Pentatomidae > Aelia > Aelia acuminata. Next base: position 50,624,610 of record OU426978.1, on the reverse strand, counting down.
GAGCTAAAGCATAAATTATCAATTTTGAGGCATGATTTCTAAGTAAGATGGAATGCTTCTTCAAGGAAAAGAAAAGTTTTTAAAGCAGCAACAAGGGATGGCTAAGTGGGACGATATCAATTAAAAGCTCAAGATTTGGTGGATGCCTTGAAAAATCATTTGATGGTTTAAGTGAAAGAAGAAAGAGGCGTAAAACAGAAAATTCAGATCATCAACTAGCACTGATATGCTGACGTACCCACTTATATAAAACTAAGCGCCACTTATTTCACTTATAACTATCTGGTGATATCAATGTTCCGAAGGATCTAACAAAAACTCCATCTCGTGCCATAAAATATAGGAAAGCATTTAAAAATTTCAATTTACCAGACAAAATAGAAAAAACTACCTATCAGCACTGGAAGCTTTATTTACATATATTGCATATTGGTGGTTCTATCTAGAGGTTATTTCATAAATTTAGAAATTCTATGTTTTCTAAGGATCCGTATCCTTTTCTCCATAGCAACTTAAAAGTAAAACTCTATCACCACAAATTTTTGTTTTTACCTATTTTACACTAATCCCATTTTTCAAAAATAATAGTACTAGATAAATTTATAATGAATCTTTATTTGTTACAAGCATATTTCATAGGTGAAATTCATAAAGAGAAAATAACATGAACATAAATTGTAAACCCATAGATACCCGTTTCACAGTCGGTGGAGTAACGTAAAAAATTATTTTAGGAAAATTTTCGCCTATGAATATTTTTTTAACTGCCATTTTGAGGACGTTTGAACCAATAAAATGGAAGGAAATAGCTTTGGCCAGCTTTTTGGGTCAAATACCCCTGTGTGCGACGGTTCAAACAAATGTTAACTATTAGGTACAATAAAGTAAAACGCCCGAAATTGCCCGGAAAACTACATATACCCTATTGTTAACAATGGTTTCAACTTTTATAAACAGTTTTCCGATCTTGCCACAATCTGCCAGTACTCATTTAAATGAGATTTTACCACGCGTGAACACTGAACTCAAGAGTGAATTTGGTTATTTAGAACATCTTCTTAGCATATTTGGGTTTTCATAAGCCCATAATCCTTAAATTAATATATTTCCGACCAACTTCAACAATTTATTCACCAAATTACGATTTCCAATAGAATAGTTTTGAACATTAAAAAAAAATTGTTAATGTTTTTAATATTTTATATTTGCATTGCACTATAATAATTAGTAAGTTAAAAGAGAACACTGTCTTAAAAACGAAATATTGATAACGAAAATATTTCACTGTCTTTAATTTACCTTAAATTATAAATAGGCAGTAGTTGCTTGGTTAAAGTACGTAGCTTGGAATTGACCAAAGTTATAATTTTGTTTGCCTTTTTTTTAAAGTCCTGTCAAATAAAATCAAACGTAGTTGTTATACGACTTTTGTGCTGCTAACATTATAACTATGAAAAGAAACAATGACCTTTTTTTTTTTCTTCAAAAGAATAAGATAGATTTCACTGATACGACTGATTTCACTGGCTTCGGAATAATAATCAAGAAACAAATCAGAAATATTTTTGGGATTATAGAGAGCAGGATTCCAGAAAGACGTCAAGAATCGATAATTTCCTATAAACTCGTATCCCATTCCAATCTCAATGTAATAGTGTTGTGAAAAGTAAAATGTCCCAGGAAGCAAGAAACTTGCTCATAAGATAGAATGTGACGCTAATGAATAATTTCATAATTTTAAAAAAGGTATATTACATTTATTTGTTATTATTTAATTACATTTTAAATTATAGTTGTTGTCTATTTATTATCGTTACAACATACTAGTGTAAACGTAAAATTACGTTTAAGTTATTAGTATAAATTCTATTATTAGTATAAATTCAAAATGCATTAACAATTTTATTTTAAAACTTATAACAATAAATGCAATTGAATTTTAAAAGAATAATAAAATCGAGCCCCCTATTGAAAGGAGATCGCTTATACAATATTATGATGGGAAAGTGTGCATATGTTCTCTATTAAATTATTGTAACGTAAAAACAAAAACCATATGATATAAAAGAGTTTTAGACTTTTTGGTTGGAACAACTATTCTATTACATGTCATGTTCGTGACTTTTCGGGAATCTTCGGTGTTCTTTAAAGTTTCGCTAAAAGTTGATACTTTTGTAACTTGTTAATTATGTGAGTGTTAGTAGATTGCCTGACATGGTGAGATATAATTTTTCGTGAATAAAAATTATTGAAACCAACATAAGCGTTACACTATCTATAAAAATCGATAATATCTATGAAGCTAATTGTATTGTACATTTCCTCAATAAAAGTTCATTGAACAATGTTCTAAGCTCCAATGCAGCTTTGTTCCCTTTGATTGATGTGACTGTTGTGAAATGTGCAAACTACTAGTTTCATACAAAAGGTAACTAGGCTATTGTGTTTTATTCTTTTTTTCGAATCACAATATTTCTAGGGTCATCTATTATTTTCCCGCTTTGGGCATCAGCTTAATGGTTCATTTCCTCAGCACCTTGATATACATATATAAACATAGCAGGGCCTACAGCTTGTTCAGTTAATGCCAAGCTATAATTGGAGTAAGAACGTATCCAAACACTTTTTTTTTTTAATATGTTTCAATCACTACTTGCATTAGTGATTTTGTTTTTAACGTCACAGTCCGTAAGTTTGTTGTGAAACTCATTAATGCATAAGAGGTATACATTGATGTAGTTATTAGTCTAGTTGCAATGAGGAGAAATTATTTTCCTAACTCAGATCACATATTAATCAAGTTCTTTTTTGCTCCAATATTTATCTCCGATCAACGGATTTTTAGTTTTTTTCACCCTTCAAGTTTTATCTTTATTAGCTAAATTTCATTTTAAAGCGACAAAATCGATTAAAATATTCCATTATCGATGATTTTAGTTGTATTTCTAGCTCTGTAACTACAGTTCCACCATTAGTACCTAACTAGTTTCAAATGCGACTACCTTTTCAAACTACAGTAGTTGAAATTGTGGTCCGTCAACTACTAACTAAGAAAGTAGTTACTATTTTCCAACTATTGAAATTATTTTTTGTAGTTTGTAATTTAACTGCTTCTTACCTAACGCTGTAGGCAAACACATACAGACGTACCTAATATTGAAAGTTCATATTTTGAAAAATCATCAAAATTGAAAAAGAACCATAAACTTAATAAAAACTTGCTTACTTAAATTCTTATGGAACTATACATCAAAGTATTTCGGCTGAAAGTTGTCAACTAAAAACGTTTAGACTTATTACACCAGCTTCTAGTTGCGTAAGTAACACAATTCTACATGAAGACTTTATCTGTTCTACATTAATCTATCCAGTTTAGCCACATTAATATGTAAGGAAAATAATTATTAAAGATTGTTTTCTAAAAATGTATACGAGTTTATTTGATAAATAATTATTTATTTATATTCGTCTCCTTGCAGTATTGTTTTTATTTTTTTTTAGGTCCTATCAGATAAGTTTCAAGACATCGCAATTGCTTGTTATAAGGAAAATGGTTATGATGGGCGCCCAATGGGTATGGAACTTATTAATTTTAATTATATCCACTACTGGATTTTTGATTTCACTTTAGTATAGATTCATATTTTTTTTTTTTTTTTTTTTTTAGATTTCAGTGACCCGGCTATCCCGAATGAAGTTAAGGTACTTATGTAAAATTATATTTCAAGTAGTTAGTTATTTCTCAACCCTTTTCATCTAGCCAGTTTCAAAATATTAGTCCTAATCGATTCTCAACTCAAACTTCGATTGATTTTCAAAATGCAGGGATCGTTTCAGTTGGGGTCAATGGGGTTCCTTTTATAGTGTTTAATTTCTACTTATACTACCAAATGCTGACATGTAAAAAAAAAAAAAAAAAACAGATAATCAAGAAATAGGGTACACCGTACAGTTATTGGCACCCTTAAGACTAAATTTCAGTGGTGACGTTAAAAAAAATACTTTTTATGAAGGGATCTAATTGAAACTTCCTATAACTCCTCTTTATCTGTGCTTATAAAGACTCAAGCAGTTTTTTTTTTTTTTTTTTTTTGGGGGTCAAAAATTCAATAGTTTTACAATATGGCATCATTATATTTATTGTTAAAAGTGACAAAACTAGTTATTGGCACCCTGTGGTTTTAATTGTGAAATCCTCCATATGGTTAGTTTGTTATAGTCTTACTTCATAGATGACTTAAAGGACACTTCAAAAAAACAGACTCATGTATATCTTATGTATAATTAATATTATTATACTTAGTATTATGTATAATTTATAATATTAAAGTATAGTATATCTACTATACTATAATAATTGTATACTATAATAAAATTAGGAATTGTTTACCTATTTCTTTAAGTTTAACTTGGGGTGCCAATAACTGTAATGAGTGCCAATAACTGTATGGTTTATCCTACTTTAGCAATTATTCTGGACATTTTGCTCATCTGTTGGACTGGAACGGTACTGTGAATACCATCTTTCTATTTCTCTTTAAAATATTTTGCCAGACCAAGATCGAACCAGGGCCCGACATATAGTGCGAATCGGGCCTAAATACTATAGTGCGATTTCGGCGCATTATTTAAGCAAGACTGGTTTTGAATTTTAACTTGATAAAGGTTTAAAACAAAATCAATTACTAATGAGTGTAGAGTCAGAGTGCGCTTTCCCATGGTTTCTTATTTGGCAGTTAATTAACTGAATTTGATGGCCAATCGTTAGTAAAATTAGAACAAAATCTGTAAGACGAGACTTTCATTATATAACCCAAGATTTTTCCTTATATAACACTACGCAGGCTTAAGAAAGGCAGTAAATGGCACTTAAGATTAATGTTGCATACCTATTTCATATTTTATTAGTCCCCGAAGCCTCTCCGATTTCCACCAGTTTTATATGAAGTTTAGAAGTTATAAAATACCGAAATGATAGTAAAAAATTAAATATAACAAAATTCATGGTGACAAATCATTTATTTATTAATTTTCATCCAACTTTAGGACAAATCGGGTGATCCAATTCTATTTATTCAGAGCGGTAGGGAGACAAACATAAACGTGGATGTAATTTTACAAGATTTATAATAAATCTTCTAGGTGCCGAAAAAGTGAAGTTTAATAAAAAAATTAAAATTTACGCATCTCTTGGATTTGACAATAAGCAGTTGTCTAAAACAAAACCTCTTGCGATTATTAACGGTTCCAATGGTTATTTAGTTTTTTTTTCTTTTACTACATATATTTGTACTTGTTAAACAATAAAAAGTTTTTTTCTTCTTTTAAACATTGAAAGTAGCTATTTATTCTTTCTTGAGTATCAGTCACCATTTTCCTTTCGTAAAAGCCAACCAAGGATTTTTTTAACTTTCTTCCTTCCTCTGAAGTCCTTTTCTGAATTTACGAATAGAAAGAGACCGTGTGAGCTTTTAGTTTATAAATTAAAAAATGATAACCTTCAAATCAGTCTCAGGAAAAATAACTATCATATAATGACTTCATTTAGTCATGGCGTTATTGTGTTTTTGTTTTTTTTTTCACGTCAACTATAATTATTTCCTCATCGTCATTTTTCATTTCCGCTTCTCTATTGTCCTCGCCTATGGATTTTATTTATTTATTTTTTTTTTATTGTATGATATATATTGTTGAAAATGTTTCTAATTATTGTTTATTTCACAAAGCTAAACTAGTTTTCATTAATTAATTGACTATTTATCCAAAATAGGATTATTAACGATATAGAACATAAATCGCAGTTTAAAAGTAGTTTTTTATAGTAAAAAAAAATTATTTATATTCAAATTTACTATATTAATATGTTTATTTGTTTACAGTGTTCAATTGCTTGCATTATAGAAAGAAATGGTGGGGTGAGTCATCTACTTATTGCTTTATTCTATCAAATTAGTCTTCATATTTTTAATTATTTCTTTTCCAATTTACTTTCTTCTTTTTTTTTATTATTAAATATTAACGAGTCCCGCTCTATCACCAGTTTAAGGAAGATGGATCCATCGACCAAGCGAAGCATATACAGGATGCCAAAGAAACAATAAAAGAAATAGATGCTCTAAATAAGTTCATCAAGGCAACTGAAGAATGTGATCCAAAAGGTTTTTTGACTCATATTTTTTTCTACATCTGTATAATATATTTATAACAATTTTTAATTAATTTATAATATTTCCAGCAAGAGCTAATAAATGTGAAACAGCTTATGAGTTTACGAAATGCATCAATCAAAAGGTAAGTTAATATAATAAAACTGATCGGCACTCCATTGTTTATGTTTGCTTCATGAGGAATTTATTGTGTTATTTTTTTATTAAATAGATTTTTTTTTATTATTCATCAGCAGTACTAATTACTAATTACTTCGTAAGTACTAATTAAATTAATTCGTGTGCATTTATTATATGTTTTGAGCGTTATTTAAAGAAATATTTTATAACTTTTACGTTTTATTTAAAAAATTATTGATGCCTTACAAGGTCAAAATACCTTGAACCCTTCCCCCAGGCATAAGGATTTCACCTGCCTCCCTCCGCCAGACGAATATTATACCAGCCTAGGAAAGAAATCTAATATGGTCATATTTGAGGCGAACTTTTCTAAACATCTTTACGATTTCCATGATTCCATATGATTCCAAAAAGTAAAAAAAAACTTTTTTTTTTAATCGTAGTTTCGTATTTCGAAGCAGCAAAAGTTATAATTAATTTATTACAGTTAAATGAATGGTGGAAAACAATGTCCATCATCAAAGCAAAATTAAAATGAGAAATAAAATATCGGTTAATATCAAAATTAGTAAATTATTTTTATATGAACCAGAAGCACTAAATTGCCTTAATAGATTATCAAATAATATTATTATAACATGTATCCCGTAGTATTATGATTGAAATAGCCAAGGAGTTACAGTGATGTTAAAATGAGCCTTTCAGTTAGCAGAATGACTAATTTCGATTACAATTTTTTTCGGCAAAGCACATTTAATTATCATTATCTTTGGAAATTCCTATTTTTACTTTCACTTACCTATATATGAAATATATAGTAAGTGGAAGTATTGCGATCCTGAAAAATTACGTCAAAATTGATCAAAGGGAGGGGGTACTTTATTTAATAAATTTTTACTTTTTTTTCGATTTTCTCAAAAACGGCGCTAACGATTTTGATTAAACTAAGTATTTGATGTATTGATATGCCCGAGATATGACTGTAAATATTTCATCAAAATTGATCAACCGGAGGGGGGACTTAACTTAATAAATTTTGTATCATTTTCATGTGTTTTCTTTATTTACTCAAAAACGGCTTTAAAGATTTTCATCAAACTGGGTATTAGACGTATGTATATGCCAAAGATGTGACAGCCAACATTTCATCAAAATTGGTCAAACGGAGGGGGCACTTTATTTTATAACTTTGTTTCCAATTTTTACCTTTATTTCGATTATCTCAAAAACGGCTTTAATGATTTTGATCAAATTCGTCATGTTTAATGAAAATTAGGTGTTCAATAATATCAGGTAAGTTTTATCAGTATTAAAATTTTCGGAGGAGGCTTAAATGGGGAAGGGGCCTTTTTTTTTTCCTAAAAAGTACCTTTGTTTTAGTTAATATTGAGAAATTAAGTGTCTCTCATCACGCCTAAAAATAAGAAATGGCTGAATATGATATATGAAAAAAATCAAGTAAAGAAATACAGGAGAAAGCTCTTGAGCTCACGCATGTGCCGTACGCCTTTAATGACAAACCAATGCGTTAACATTAAATAATACTCAGTTAAATGATTTCATTGATATAAGTAGTTTAGTATAAATAACCGGAATATATATACTAATCATATGTATAATAATTATTTTGTTTTTTCAGGTTATGTGAAAATAATACCAACGATAATTGCATAAGGTGAATGACCGATATAAATTGAAGATGTATATCAATGTTTGGTGTACTATAGTTATCAAAAAATTTTCTTTTGTAAATAAAATAATATAATAAAAAAAAACACCATTTCTTTTATTTGATGAAATCAAATTAACAAATATTTTTATTAAGTGAAAAGGTTTTGTTTTTATTTCATGGTTGAGACATTCATCAAATTGCTTAGTGACTTTATTCAAGCAAATGTTGCATATGTAATTAATTTTTAGATTAAACTGATTTTACATACTCTAACTTGTTGAGAGTACATGCCTGAATTCCAGCCTTTTTGAAAATATAAGCTAGTTCGTTTTTATTATAATTAACTGCACAGAGCCTTTGCTTTTAGGCTATCATAAATTGGTAAATCAATTCATGCAATTTTTTTATTTAATTTAGAATGTAAATAATAATAGGTAATAAATTATTAAATAATGTAACTATACATTAGTAATAACAATAAAATAATTTCCGATACTCATTTATGGAATGAGGAGAAATTTTGTGGAATGTGGAAGAGAAGGTTAGAATTATGCCACCCCCTAACTGGGTATCAGGAAATCAGGTTGACACGAGAGTCTACTATATATACACCCTTCACCAGGCGGTCCTATCTAGTGCGTTGGGGTTCTTTTATTATTATTTACTCGTTTTTATTATATTATTGAATATGATATTGTAATTATAATTCAAAACATCAAATAAACAATAAAAGCTCAAATTTGTAAAAACGTTGTGAAAGGTAAAAAAAAAGCCTAGAATTCTTTTCATTTAAACGGAAATCATCTGTTTTCGTTTCACGTCACAATACCTATATGGATTTCTCTTCTGAAGAAAGAAAGAACATAACTTGTGATTACTATTAAATGCAAGTAATTACATAGTAATGTAGAAAGAGAAATATTTTGGAATTATTTAATTACAATGTAAATTCTAGGCCTCATTACTGAATTTTTTTTCTAAATAACAAATAAAGAAAAAAGTTATAAATTAACAACAATACAGGTTTAAATTGAGAAACACTTCATCTTACAAATTTGCAACAGTATCTAAAGCGATTAAAATTCCTATTTTTTTTTTTTGTGACATTTAACTTAGAATTAGTTTTGTCCTTCTGTATAGGTAACCTTTTTCTGGTTCTAGTGTTGTGTAATTATGAGGAAGTTTACTGACTACTATTGATGAAAAAGGTTTTAAAATAGCTTAAAGTAATCTCCATATTTTTTATTAACTTTTATTCAGTTTCATTTCATACATGTGTATAGTAAAACCAAAGATACAGAAAAATTAGAATTACAGTCTAAGATAGTTGATGCAAGGTATTTCAAAGATAATTTTGGAAAATCATATCTCCGCAAATCGGAACAATGTTGTCACGTGGAAAACCTAAGATGTCCATTGAACCTAGGTGACCCTGAGAGAGAGGGGGAAATCCAGGAAGAGGCTGGCCCAGGCGAGTAGAAGGGTCAGTCTGAGAGGGGCAGTGAGAGACAGTCAATCAGTCTGGGATAGTCTGAGTCAGGGAGTCTGAGAGGGGCAAGCTGGAGCTGAGGCTGAGTCTGGGATGGGCTGTCGAAGTCTGGGACAGGCAGAGTGAGCCTGGGGCAGGCACCGACGGGCCAGGAGTGGGATTCGAGTAATGTAGTAGCCCCTAGTATTGAGTATATATGTGGCCCCAAGTAATTTATGAGTCATGGAACCCCCCCCCTTTGTAGTTGGGACTTGTAAGACAATTTATTGTACATAATAAATTATGTAAATAGTACTTAGTTTGGTTAATTACCACGCAACCCTTGCCCAAAGATCCCTGTGTCACATTGGACTGGGTAAATTTAAGAATAGGGGTGACACAAATTTGGTGGAGGCGCCGGGCAAGGGTTGTGTTGGGTGTACAATAGAGCTACTAGACGTGCCGTGCAAGGGGTGTGACAATCTTTGATTGATGGTAAAGACGCGAAGTAAGGACTATTCAAGAACCTCTATGGCGTCGGATGAGAAGTATACGAAGTCGGAATGCGATTCGAGGTCCGGGACAATCAGCCAGTCTGGGAGAGTCGAAGTCAGGCAGTCTTAGAGGAGGGTTAGACACAGTCAGAGGCAGTCGGAGTGGGGCAGTCTGGAGCGGAGGCTGGGTCGGAGATGGGCGAAATCTGTCGAATTGAATGAAATGAAATTGTCGAATTCTGGAACAGGCAGAGTGAGCCTGGGGCATAGTGGGATCCGTAGTAAAGTAGCCCCAAGTAATTTATCAGTCATGGTAACCCCCCCCCCTTTGTAGTTGGGACTTGTAAGAGATTATTGTAATTATTTTAAATAATAAATAGTGTAAATTGTAAGTAGTTGCTTCATTACCTCACAACCCTTGCCCAAAGATCCCTGTGTCACATTGGTCTGGGTAGACTTAAGAATAGGGGTGACAATATCTTAAACAACGTTTCAATCAACGTAAATAAAACTGCACTTCTGTAAACGAAAACCCTAACAAACAGAACCAAACTGATCTCACTACGCTTTATAGGTAAAAAAATAATTCTTTTAAATTCGATTCTCGAAAGTAATATTTTAAAACGAAATATTAAAGAAATGATTACCATAGAAAAATAGAAAAATCTAATACAAGAAATCAGATGTCCTTAATCTTAACATGTGTTATTCAAATTTAATACACTCAGATCAATTTTACTAATTATATATTCAATAATGCAATGCATCACAGTAATAAACTATTTATAGATTAAATAACTTACTCGTCTAATGTGTTTCCCGCAAACCTGTCAACAACCGGTAATACCAAAACGGTCAGGAAATACCCAAGAATCCTTTATTGCATTTTTCCCCTTTCCCTTTAAAGTCCTGAACTTGCCGTTGTACATTAGAGTAATGTAGTTAGTCTCTATACATCTATGTGGTTTATAAAGCAATATCCATCAGCAACATCGTAAGTATATTTATACACTTTTATCATTTGAATTATATACAGTCATGCAGCCAATGTATTTTATATATTTATATATATAAACTCTTAAATGGATACAGGGGTAATTGGTTACCCCAGACAATATTAATTCCGCCAAAAACTTGTAGTTGTTATATTGGTAGTGCTTGGCTGGCTAGGTATTCTTCCATGAGGTTATAAGCCTACAAATAAACAAATAGACGGTCTCGTTGTTCCAGTTTGAAGGCGTGTAAAAAGTACTTTGGGGTAACCAAACACCCCAGTATACATGTATGATTGTAAAATAAATTTAGTGCATTGTTTCTTTTCTAGCTATGGCGAGCGAAACAATTATAAATTCAGTAGATCCTGACTTCGAAAATACCATTCAACAATGGTTAGCTGAATCTTAATCATAGGAGGCTGAAATTGTGAGTGAAGTTGGTGATAAAGTTGAAATTTTCTCAGAACACGATGACGAATTATGCGTTATAATTACAATAAAAAAAAATGTCTGCTTCATTTTTACCAAACAGGAAAAAGGATGTTTTACAATCTCATTTACATTTAGAAAAAACACAACATTGGTCTCATTCACCCCTAGACGTTCAAAATCTGTAATTTTAATATCTACAATCCATTCAACAAAAAGAGTGAGTGGAAAAACGAAGGGAAAACCGATATAATTCCACGAAGGGTGGGGTCAATACTTTTGACCAAATGGTCCATAATTATTCAGTAGCTCGTCGAACCAAAAGATGGCCACTGAGATATTTTTATAGTATGCATGACCAAGCAGGAATTAACTCATATTTATTATTTAACTTGGCCCAAAACACGAATAAGCCGGTTAGAAAAACGTTTCTGAAAGAACTTGGTTTACAATTAGCTCTCTCACATATGCTCAGTCGTTCATCGAAAAAACTGTTTTCGGAACTTTAGAATGACATTGAAATGATCTTGAAATTAAATAAGAAAACTGCTGAACCAGGCCCACCCCAAAAAAAAATCAAAATCATCAAGATGTGTCATATGTAGCAGGACCAAAAAAAGAGAAATTTTTTGTAATATGCCAGTTTGTAATGAACATAGAGTGCATATTTGTTTAATTTGGAACAGATATTAGTTATATAAATGTAAAACTTATAATTAAATTAAATTATAATATACCATTTGATTATATGAGTTTTTTTAATGAGGGGTAATGAGTTACCCCATGTATACCTAGACGTAGGTAAAGTTCATGTATCCATATGAGGGTAAATATATAAAATATGTAATATATAATAATTTATTCTGTTGAACTTAGTTTAAAATTTACCTAGGTAACTGATCTAATTGTATTCCAACCTGTTTGTTCATTTTAGTGCATGATAGTGGAAACCATAAATGTAGTCTCGAAACGTCGTCATAATATTGTTGTTTCTTATTGACTGAACCTCAAGAACCTTATTATTACAAATAAATCCTGGTTAAAATTAAAAAAATGCATTGACCTTTCAAAATAAAAGAAAGGCGGTCCTTAAATTTTAGTTTGTTTTGTTAATTGTTAATTTAAAACAAATTTTATATTTACCAATGTTTATCCTAAAATTCTTTAAGATTGGAAATTAAAAAAAAAAATCGCGAGGAATTTAAAAATCAATATAGAGTTTAAAATATGTTTATAACTTTAACTTACCTGTTTTTTGGTTTTTTTCTCCGTGAAAAGTTTCATTATTACTAAAAAACCTAAAAATTTAAAGCATATTTCTCCTGTTTTTTCTAGTAACATCAAATATATGTTTATGATTTGTTATTAAGTTATGACTTCTTGTAAATCCACCTTGAATTTCGGCATATGAAAAATTCCGTAAAAATTAGATACCCATTCCTAACAAACATTCAGTGCTCTTTGAAATGGAAAAACCCCCAAAATTTCCATCTCTTTAAATTTTAGCCACATGAGATATTTCCAATAAAAACACCAAAAAAAAAAAAAAAAAACCTCAAAAATCACAAATAATTTTGAGACCATAAAAAATGTTTTGGTCGCAGATTTGATGCAGAATTGCTGGTATTCTTTTGGCTATACCATTGGAAAAGCCATCTAACGAATATAACTTATATCGTATAAGTTATCTATTACGAGTTCAGATAACTAGTATAAGTTATTCATCGTATATTTAATGGACATGGTCGGTTATTTTCAATACTTTGCACAGTTAGTTAGGCTTAATTAACAGCAAGACAAGATAAGACAAACGACCTTAAAATGCGGCAAAAAGCCAGGACGGTTTAAAGCAATGGAATAACTTTCAAACCCCCAATGAGATCTAATGTTAAGACAAGGAGATAAGTCGATCCTTGGCTTGGATAAGAGCAAGTAGATTATAGGATAACAGCAGCTACAACAGGTGAGATCCTATAGTAATGCTGTTACTCTCAATTCCTTTTAATAGAGTTGATGCGTATCGCATTATAGGACACGAGTATTTTTATAATGTAATTAATTCAAAATAAAATAAAATTTCCTACATAAAAGGTACTATGCATTATTAGGACAAAGTTTGAATGTCTTTCCATCCCATCTGTTAGTTATTCCACCATTTTGTTCGGATACCTGCTCGCAATCAATCAAGGATACCTGCTCGCAATCAGGATAGAAGAAGGAAGATTTTAAACAATTTGTTTCTGGTCTCATTTTTTTTTTTTTTTTTTTTTTTTTTTTTTTTTAAACTTGGTAGAGCTTGACCAAAACAATAAATGGATATTTTTTTCTTATACCTCCTGTTTTTCTTAAAGATACTTTTTGTCTTTTATTTTTATTGCTTTACCTACAATTAATATATATATATATATATATATATATATATATATATATATATATATATATATTCGAAACTGAAGTCATTTTAAATGCCGTGATTTATGTATCGTCTTCCTACGTTTACTTTGCCTGCGCCTGATGATTTTATTTTATTTTTACTAAAATTTGAAATATTCATTAAAAAATGAGATATTTATAAATTAAAAATATAGATATTAAAGAGAAAAGTTGAGAAACTTTCTCTGAAAACTTTTTTTGAAAGCCGAATTTTATTTCTAAAAGAAAAGTTTGTTTGTCTAAACAAACATCTTGAACCATTCATGAATTGAAAATGAAAAAAAAAAATTATGAATTCTTGAGAAATGTTTACTAATAATTTTCTTAAATTATAAATTTTAAAATTTTTTAGTGATAAAAAGCAAATACCATAAGATAAAAAACTTTTTTAAAAAAGTATGATTAACGTAATATCGTATTTTATTTCCTTTTTTTTTTTTTTTTAATGGACCTCGGTTACATTAAAAAAATTTCTATACAATGAATTAATTTCAGAAAAACTTATTTTTTAAAATTTAATTCTATTTATAAGAAGTAATAAGATATCAATTAAGTTGGTGTAAACCTTTTAAGTATTTATAACTAGTTAGTATACAATTTCCAATAAACAGGCTGCTAAGCATTCCGATAATTGATAATCAATTATCAACACCACAATTCAAAATTAAAGTTCCATCTAGAGAGAGAATTTTTTGTTTAAATGTATAATTCCTCGAGGACCTGCTCTCCTGATATCAAGCCTGGAGTTGGCATACGTCAAACCTTCCACCCACATTCCTCAGCGCTGATCGATCGCTTTGTCGGTTGTTATGTGGTGCTTCATATCTCCGGATAAGTAGGAGTACTAAAATATATTGTAACCTCACATAATCAATCTAGGCATTCAACAAAAATTACTAAATAGAAACATTTTTTTTTGTTGGAAGAATTTCATAGCTCTATAGAAACGCTGCATGTTTTCAAGATTTTAATCAAACACCTCTGAAGAATTGAACTGAATGATCTATGGCTCAGCCTTAGATATTATCTGGGGATTTCCTCATTGGTTAAATCGGCGGAAAAAGTGTTCATTATTCTGCTTTTTTTTAACATCAAGTTTATGTATGATTGAACAAGTAATCCGTTCATTTTCATCAGTAGACGTATTAAATTAAATAAGTTTCTTTTTTAAAAAAGAAGAAGTAGAAAAGTCTACTTCTTTAGTAGACCAAGCCAATAATAATTATAGCGTATGATTGATCATATGCTATTGTCTGTTTCATTGAAATGAGTTCTAGACTTTTTGCTTGAATAGTTACATAACTGTTTTAGTAGATGTTTTGAGAATATTCTACGTCCTTCTAGAATTTTCGATTTCGGTTTAAATATAAGAAGCAATGGATTTGGGGGTTAGTCTGGCTCTTAACGTAAAGGCATATGGTTACGTTGGTGTCAATGTATTGTCACTGGTGGTTCCTTTTTGAAACATAGTTATTAATTACTTTATTGTTTGTTTTTTTTTTGGTGTTGTGAATAATGATTTTCTTTTAATAAAAATTACAATACTAAATATATACACATAAGTATATATTTAGCAGTTTATTTTACACTAAAATCCTAGAGGCATGATCTTTCGATATTCAGTAGAACCTCCATTCTCCGGGGTAATGATGAGTACGGGGGTCGACGGTTAATCGAAAACCCCGGATAATCGAATTAAAACATTTTATTGACTTAATGTGATAGAAAAAAAGGTTACAAAATCACTTGTAAGGTATAATCACTTTTATTAACAAACGAACGTTTTATATACATTTTGAATGTTTTTATATATTATGGGTCGACGACGATACGAAGTCGAAAATGTCCTTTTCTTCTTCAAAATATCCCGTACAGTTTGTTCCCCGATTCCAAGTTCAGTGGACAATTTTTTAACTCTTTCACCCTTTTCTAATCTGTTTATAATAGTTAATTTCTCTTCAAGCGTTAAAACGACACGTTTTCTTTTTTCCGACATTTTGCTACTTCGTATGTATTTAAATCGAGACTAAATCACAACTGACAATATTTTGTTTTGTAGCCAAACAGGCCAGAATAGGAGTTTCCTGGAAAGACTTGAAAACAATACCTACCGTTCCTAGATTATGAATTGGAGTATTAGATACCGGAAACATCTCATAATAACTCGCTTTCTGTGTTTTTCCATTTATTGTTTTATTTCATTATAGATAGTTAACCATTGTGTAACCTTCAAATATTTACGTATACATTTTTTTTAAATATCAAACATACAAAATAAAAAAAAGGTTAAAAAAAAAAAAATTGGCTCCTGGGAACCCTGGTTAATTGGATCCCCGGTTAATCGAGGCCCGGATAATGGAGGTCCTACTGTATCTGTAGTTAATACCGGCTGACTACTTACTCACTGCGATGTTAGTTAGTGAAAGTGGGGTAGGTGCACGTGGGGAATGTTGGAAGAAGGGTGACGAATGCAACCTAGCCGGAGGAGCAGGGAAGTAGGAACTTACAGGAACTCACTTTTTGTTGGCAGATATGCAGGATTAATATTTTGCTAGGAAATAGAATTTTTTATTTTTTCAAAATTTTATTTATTCCCTGCCTTTTAAGTTCTTCTTTTTTTTGCCTATTAATAAACCTAAATCAACAATATTAAAGAAAAAGTCATTATTCGAACGATCGACCCAAATTTAACTAAATGTCCCAAATATTTTAATGGTTTATTTGTGTTCTATTCTAATAAGCTACGAAAATAACTAAGCAATTTATATTCAAAAAAATGATAGACTAGTTAGGCATAATATTGTGCCAAATGATACTTAAATGATGAATAACATACATGGTATGTTTACAACAGACCAGTTTGAACAAGTATTTCCCATCAAACATAATTAAGGTACATTAAGTATATATGTTACAATTCAAACTCAATAGGAAGTACCTTCCCTCGAAATTTCTAATTTGTTTTAAAAATCAGTTCCAAAAACAGCTAAACAATTATATAGTATAGTTTTCTTCATTTTTAGGATACAAAAGTAAAAGCAAATATGATACAATAGCATAGTATGGTCAAAGTGTTTAAAGAAATAACCTTAACTAAACTCCATCAATGTTCTTTCATGTTAAAATATTTTTAAAAACTATTTGAGACATTGCAATCAGTAGTGTATTTATAAGGAGCTTTGTGAACTATAGTTAACTAGTAGCAACTACTGTCTTGGTATTTGTTTTACTTAATTCGATTGATTAATTCAATATTTGTATTTGTGTATTTTTTCATATTTCGTTATTAATTACAGTGTGAAGATGAACTAATTAAACTGGTCTCACATATCTAAAAGCCACAAAAGCTTTAGGTTGTTGTTACGTTTCAATAGAACTGGTAGATATTATTTAATTTTTTATAAATTCACACATAAAATTATCAAATAAACTACTAATGCATCAGTCATGTAAATAAATGTTTTCATTATATAATCAGAAATAAATAGGCATATTTGGAAGTACACATAGATTATTCCTCAATAGATTGTCGCATGGGCCTCATCGTCGAGGGGGGGTGACGCGTCCCCCTAATATTTTGGAAGGGAGCAACTACTGACACTTTAAACGTGACATTATGATGGCAAGTTTTATAAATATCTTTAAAATACATCGTTCGGAGGAGGAATTCAATATCCCAACAGTTGTTTTTAGGCATTGTTATTTCATCTATTAGCCTCTCAAATTTTTACCTACCTACCAGAATATTGATTCGTCCCCCCCAATAATTTGGTGGTGGTGACGCCCGTGGATCGTAGGGATGAAATAATCATGCATATCTACTGAACATTAGTTCATGACTCATAAATACCCATTAATAATCGGAACATGCATTGTTGGAAGAGGAAAAATAATAAATAGTACTTTTAATGGAGTTAAAATAAATAATTATAGTATTCGCATTAATTTTACGAAGGAAAGGGGAAGTATATACTTCCATTGATGACTAAAAATAGATCATCGAAATCGGTTGATGTCAATATTTAAAAGATCTCGAAAAATAGCCAGGAATATGGAAAATTGGACACTATATTTATTAATATTCAGTAATGTTATCCCATTACTAGCTACCTCATCTCCGTACAATATCTTGAGCATTTTAGAGAGATACAGCAATTTTTAAAAAACCAGAAAAATGTAAAATACTAAATTTTCCTTGGTTTAGGGAGAAAATGAAAGCTCCTGTGACGATCTGCACTGCTGTTACCAAGGCAGGGGTGGCATTTGTAACATTTCTTCCCGCATTCCACGGTTTTCCCTACCGATTTTCCACTGATATTGTCGAAGTGGAATGATACCTAGATGCGTGCATTTAAGATTATCTAATGTAATTATTATTTTTGTTCTTTTAATTTGTATTTTTAAACAAGCGAATGATATTATTATTTTCTAACAATCTTTTTGTCAAATAATGTTTCTACATACAAAATACATATTTATCGAGGTGTTATTTAAAATTATTATGACACATGTCATTATAAGTATTTACTCAAATATAAGAATTATTTTTTAATAAAATTGTGCCCAAAATGTTAAATTTAAAGAAGGTTAATAAGCTTCAACCTAGTTAGTGTATCTATTATACTAGTTAGTATATCTTAGTATATATAGTCGTAAAGGTCGTATGTCAAAAATTTTGATTTGGTGATTTTATTGGATTTTATTCATAACTCGTAGCTCTAGGGTCCTAAAAGACGAAGTATGTCACCAGTCAATATAAAAGAAGAATCATGCAAGAAAAAAAGAAAGAAAAAAAACACCGTTTCCTTATTTGTTTTATTATATTTACATACCAGTATAAACATAAACTTTAAAAAATTTCTGACCCTTAGTACTTTTAGCATAACATGAACTCATTTCAGCTCCTATTCCTATTCGCTCTCCTGTTACTAGGGCAAGGGTGCATTCGTCACCCCCTAAGTCCCCTCCTCCACCCACATCCATAGTTCCCAAGCAGCTTGATAGCATTTATTGGAAGATATATTTATAGTTACTTAAAAATATATATAATAGAATGTAAGGAAATTCATTGGAATTTTGAATATTTTTAATCAGATTTTCTCAATAAATATATGTTTTGAAGTTCCTCAGGTCCATTTAACCAAACAAACTTTCGCAAATGTGTTCGAATGTTTATGCGAAAATTCTAGCATAAGAACCAAATGTCACTTATGGATCTGAAATATTTAAGGTAAGTATATGCTTTAAATGTTTCAGCAACATTTTCGGCTAACCGGAAGTGGATTGTATTATAATCCATGTCAAACATTTTTAAGGTTTTTAAAGAAAAATCCCAAAAGATTTCGATCGAAGTCGATGTATCATTAAAAGGATGTACTTACTTTTCTAAATTGTAATTGTATTTATAATTTTTAATCGTATGGTAATTTTATTGCATTGTATTTAACGGCATTTAATTTTAATTTTAATATTGTAAATTTTGTATTAGAGGGCGAAAATGACCCAGGTGGTCGAAAAGCCCGAGATTGTCTATAAATAAAATAAAAATATAAATTAATTTAAAAGGATGTATTGGATAAATATATTTCATTTATTTAATATATAAATCATTCTTCAAATACAAATAATACCAATGATGTGGAATCCTCATTTGATTTCAGTTAATATTTCAGCAGCTCCTTCTTCTTTCTACAATCCCAACCTTTTCTACCAGGTATCTTCCTACCTCCTTATTTCTTTCCTAGCACAGATATACACTAAAATCACTTACTTCTTCCCTCACCCTCATTATTATATATTAATTTCAAAGATTAATATATTAATAGATTAATCAAAGATTAATATAGAAGAAGACTAAAAAGAAAATAAATTGTTGTCAGTACACCAATACGTATTGAAAATTTTGTTCTCTTAAAGTTTACCATATGGATTCTTCACATTTGAATAGAACTTTTTCGTTACAAAATTATCAAAGGAGCTGTTCGGAAATAATAAACTTTTTTAAAATGATCTACAGCAGTTTATATAATAAATGCTACTAGTTCTAATGTGAGGACGGGGGATGACGAATGCCACCCTTATTTTAGTCACAACAGAGCAGATCAGCATAGGAGCTCAAAACTGGTGTTAAATTGTTTTAAGGGTTGAGAATTGAAATAGGTTTATTAATCTGTATTTATATTCTATAGTGTCTTAAGGCCTGACTACGCTGTTGTTTTTGGAACGCAATTCGGAACAAAATGTTATTTGTTTTTTGACCGCCAGAGGTGGCAGATTAAAAGACAAAGTGAAATAGTCTTTTATATTAAAATAAAAATAAGCACTCTTATTAAAATAAGTCAATTACAAATCATCAATAAATAGGTAATTTAAAACAAAATAATTGAAAATTAAATTGGTTTGGCGCTTAGATGACTATTAGACCATATATTAATTAAATGCTACAAGATAGAAAATATAAATAAATACTTTCTTCCTTGTGCTGTGGAATGTGGGGGTGATAAGGGTGACTTATTCCACCATTGTTCAGTATCAGCAGAACAGATCGGGATAGGAGCTCAAAGTTTGTGCTGCAGATTTTAAGGGTCGAAGATGGGAACTTTGGTTAGGTTTAATGAATACTTAGCTGTATTTTCCTTACCATTTCGTTATTTTTTTATACTGCTTTGGTTAACAAAACAAATTTATACGCCGTTCGTTAATCATATTTCGTAAAATTTGACTATCGAATTTCAATTTTCCACTTTTTACATCGCTATTCTGGAGGAATTTTACCAAAATCGAATTTTTTTTTTTCATAGAACTTAAGCTTTAACAGCTAAGGAAAAAAATCTTCCTTTAAAGTATCCTTAATTTTGTTTGTTTGGAGTAAATAACAGTATATCATATCCTGATAACAAGAAATAACTAAATATGAAAGAATTTCATAAAAGAATACTGAAGAAAAGAAGAAAACTGTTTCCAAAGATGAAATTTTCAATATCCGTTAACGATCAGTGATATATATATATATATATATATATATATATATATATACACTATATCATCGGAAGCCTGGCAATTTAAGAAAGAATAATATTCAGCTTATAACTAAGATCAATATATCTTCCAATAAATAAATGCTGTCAAGAAGCTGCTTGGTAAGTGTGGAATGCGGGATGAGGGGTGACGAATGTACCCTTGTCTCAATATCAGGAGAGCCAATCGGAATAAGAGCTGAAAGGAGCACAAGGGTATATTTTATGCTTTAAGTACTAATGGTCTGTAACATTTTAAAATTTATATTTTTACTGGCATGTAAATGTAATAAAACAAATTAAGTTGCTGTTTTTATTATTATTTTTAACGGTAGTGTCATGATAAAAACTATACAACACAAAAGTGGAATTACTAATCAAGGTCTACTTACTATGTACTCTAAGTATCTGCCTATCTTTTTTTTATGTTTTCTTATAATTAAGTAATTAATTAAGGAAGTATCATTGCTCCTTGGATGTAAAAAAAGAATGCTTAAATATTTTATAATGGCAAATGTTATTGAAGAGTGATTATAATTCTAAATTGTAAATTACTAATTACAGATGTTCCGGGGATAGAGAGGATACCTTAAAAAAGCCATGTTGAAAAATAATTCAGTTTTAAATACGTATACAGATGTGGCAAAAATGCAACATAGTTTCACCTCTATCTAAGCAGTAAATGAAACATTTAAGATGATAGCTTGAAGAGATTTTAATAAAAGTAATATTTTGAAATATTAGTGTTTCAACATCCATATACTATCTAGGTTGAAGCTTCACCCTTATTACAATTTAACATTTTTACATAATTTTCTTTAATTTTATTAGAATGAAATAGGTACTTAAATTTTAATAAATAAAATGAAAAATATTATAATAATTTTAAATAATTCCCAGATATATTTATTGGCAACATTATTTGACAAAATGATATTCCTAATACTAGATATCATTCGTTTGTTGAAGAAATAAATACAAGTTCACACACGGAAAATCGGCAGGGAGAAAACATTGGAATGCGGGGAGAAATTTGACAAATGCCACCCCTGCCTTGGTAACAGCAGTGCAGATCGTCACAGGAGCTTTTCATTTTCTTCCTAAACCAAGAAAAATTTAGTATTATACATTTTTCTGGTTCTTTAACAAATTTTTGTACCGCTCTAAAATGCTCGAGATATTGTACGGAGATGACGTAGCTAGTAATGGGATAACATTACTGAATATTAATAAATATAGTATCCAATTTCCCACATTCCTGGCTATTTTTCGAGGTCTTTTTAATATTTACCTCGACAGATTTCGATGATCCATTTTTAAGCATTAATGGAAAATATTTGCTTTCCTTTTCCTTCTTAAAAGAAAATGCGAGTAATGTTATTATTTATTTCAACTCCATTAAAAGTACTCATTATTATTTTGATGCAGTAACGACCTTTCATCTTTCAGCAATGAATGTTCGGAATTTTTATTGGTATTTATGAGTTGAGATCCAAGATCTAAGGTTCAACGGATATTCATGATTATTTTATGGCTACGATCTATTGACGAATAAAAATTTTTACTTCCAATTATGCCTGTTTATATCTGAATATATCTTGAAAACTCTTATTTACATGATTTGTTCATTGGTGGTTCTGCCTATCTGCTGGTTTTCTTCTCACGTTCCCTCATAATTATGTAATTAATATAAAAATAGGAAGTATTACTGCTCCTTGGATGTATAAAAGGGAATGGTTAAATATTTTATAATGAGCAATGTTATTGAAGTGTGACAAAAACGAGTTGTTATAATTTTTAATTATAAATTACTAAACTAGTTTTAGGAAGAGACTATTTAATTATAGATATAGAATGCAAGGCCTCAAAGTCTAGTATTATTTCAATAATGCACTTAATCATGCAGATTACATGCCAAATTTTCGCCTATTCAGGCATCTTCAGGGCTAATACAGTTTCACAAGCAAGCTAGAAACAGACTGAAACCTTCCCATATGGAAGGAGGGCTAACAGGGAAATATACAGTGTTGCCAACATTCAAACAAATTTAGATAACAGAGATAATAACTGAATAAGGTCTATAGAAAAATAAACACAATATTAAAGTTGAAGATATATAGCTATATATGTATATATATATATATAGCTGCAAACATTAATAAGGTTGTCAATTTTAAAACTGATGCAAGAAATCTTAACAACTTTTTTGCTGAAACTATTAACATTTTAAACCAACAGTGAAATAAATAATTCTAGATTTTCCTTTGCTTTTCATATGTCTTTTATATATATTTATAATTCTAGTGCATGATGTTATGTGTGTAATGGGTGTGAGTGTGTATGTATATATGTGTAGATGTAAAATTAAAATTACTTTATTTGAACCTTCTTCAACTTTAATATTGTGTTTATTTTTCTATAGACCTTATTCAGTTATTATCTCTGTTATCTAAATTTGTTTGAATGTTGGCAACACTGTATATTTCCCTGTTAGCCACTTCCATATGGGAAGGTTTCAGTCTGTTTCTAGCTTGCTTGTGAAACTGTAGTAGCCCTGAAGATGCCTGAATAGGCGAAAATTTGGCATGTAATCTGCATGATTAAGTGCATTATTGAAATAATACGAGACTTTGAGGCCTTGCATTCTATATCTATAAATTACTAATTACAGATGTTCCGAAGATAGGGAGTATAACTAAAAACTTAGCGTTTAGCGTATTTATATATTCACAAATACAATATTTAAAATCTAAGTGATGTTGACAAATAATTCAATTTAAAATACGTATTCAGATGTGGCAAAAATGCGACCTAATTTTGCCTACTATAAAGTGTAGCAGTAAATTAAACATTCAAGATGACAGCTTGAAGAGATTTTAATAAAATGTAATAGTCTGTATTATTTATATTTTGAAATACATACTAACTAGGTTGACCCACAGTGAAATCTAACATTTTTTTCAGAATTTATATAATTTTCTATTCTATACATTCTATTTTATACATTTTTATTAAAAAATAAATATATCTTCCAATAAATGTTATCAAGAAGCTTCTTTGGAACTGTGTATGGAATGTGGAGAGACGGACTAAGGGATGTCGAATGCCACCCTTGTCTCAGTAGCAGCAGAGCAGATCGGCATAGGAGCTCAGAGTTCTTGTTCAATGGCGGAAATTGGAATTAGCTTAGTTTAATACATAAATTTCTATTTAGAGAAACCTACAGTTTAATACTTACTACTATTGTGAAATCAATAAATTTAATTAAAATAAAATATATACAAACATCTTCTTGAAAATCAAAAATGTTTTTGGCTTTAAATTTCAGTATCAAACCAACCTCCATCAATACCGGCTTTTGTCAACATATTCATGGTTTCCCTTTGCTAAATAATAACATGAGAAAAGTATTGAAATCTCGATGGATTTTGATATTAAATACTGCCTAGGTACAGAAATAGATTTTTGGACTTATGTCACCTGTTCCTTTCCAAATTTTCTCAATTTTGCATCCGACACTTTTTACATGGAACCTCTGCTTAATGATAACAGTAAGTAGTATAATTGGTTTTTCGTTGTTTTTTGATCCGGGGGGGGGGGGAGTCAAAGGGTTCATGACAAATATTTTGGCTTTCCATTTTTTTGTCTTTTTAAGCGAATAATGCAATTAGGTAATTACTATGCAATAGACATAACACTTTTGGTTGTTTAAAACGCAATCCTTCTTAATACAAGGTAATCTAATTAAAAAAAGGTGCTGTCAGTACACGACCCCTTACTAAATTCTGTGCTGAATCCGCCCCTGGATTGCAGCAGGGATGGAACTTGACTAATTTATTCGATTTGGAATGCTACAGGTTTGCATAAATGTAAGAAACTGCCAATAACCATTTTATGAAAACAATGTTCATAAAATACATAATAGGTTTATTTTGGCACAATCCTAGGGAAATAAATGTACATATTCCTATTACCTTAGATAATTTATAATCTTACACCAGATCGCACTGAACTTCTTGTTCTTTTAAAAGTATATTTACCATGGAGACTCTTATCTATCATAGGAGCTGTTCTCAAATAATAAACATTTTTAAAATTATCTACAGCAGTTTATATAAGCAAATGGTACTAGTCAGAGAGTAGAAAAAATGCTTTTCGGGTGCGTTGGAATGTGGGACGAGGGATGACGAATGCCACCATTATTTTAGTCACAGCAGAGCAGATCCCCATAGGAGCTCAATGTTCGTGTTTAGTAAGGGTTTTAAGGGTTGATGATGGGAAATTGAAATAGGATATATTTCTATAATACATTATATAATAATAGTATACTATATTCCTATAATATTTATCTAATTATATTTATACTGAATAACTTTGAATGATGTTCGTTAATCTTATTTGTTCGTATCTTCAGCTTTCACAAGTTTCTGGAATGAAGTTCGGAATAAAAATTTGCTTCGCTTTATGACAGCTAGGAGGGATTACAACGGACCGAACAGACCTGCTTGATTAAAAATATCAGAGTAAACAGGCATTAATTATTTATAGTATGGAAGTTTTAACATTCTTTAGATAGATTTTAAGTAGTTACTATGCCCGATATTAGGTTATATAAAATTCATTGTTACTCCTTTAATAATAATCATTATCATATACACTACGCGACAAAATGATAGGCCACCCCACAATTTTTCAGTTACAAGTACTAGTAAATAATTGAAAAGAATGTAATTATACTTATTTTACGTCTTTGGTAAGTAGATTATTATATCAATGTATAAATTGCCCCTAAGTTATCATTTTAATCCTTTATCTTTTTATAAGGCTTTTTCATGTGCGACAAAAACATAGGCCACTCAGTGTTTTATTAAATCCCCAGTCGAACTTAAATCCTTACTCGGAAAAATTGAACAATTTCAATAATTATTAGAGCTCAATACCGGTGCAGGCACGTGATTACAAATTATTTAAATATGGGAGGTAAAGATGACACAAAGAAATGCCCTGACAGTCTAAGGGGTTACCCTATGCTAGAAAAAAGGAGAATATTTTGCGAAGCATCCAACTCTGCAGGAGCTTCAAGACACATCGCTTTGTTAGCTGCAGTGATCACTAACATCTGAAACGTGCAAAAAATCCTTCTGAGTGCAGAACACTTGAAACGGCAGAGGATTCAGAAAAAAATACATTAGTTTCACAACAACGCTTAGTCGAGTATAAAAAAGTTTGTGCAGGATCATATTGGTTGTTAGAAAAGTTTGAGAAAAGTTATATTCACTACCAAAAACCGGGAAATTTAGATTGTTTATAGATGACCTCAAATACTATTTTCATGACCACCAAGAAACCAAAGCATTTTAAGTCGCTGGCAAATGGGTGATGGTGGCGTCATGATTTGGGTCAGTAATAATTATCGTGGTGAAGTCAGATAAAAATTTTACTTTAGAAACTAATGCTAAAAAGTATTGGGAAACATAAGAGAGCCCAAGTAATGGAGCATATAAACGAGTTCATCAAAGAAAGGTCCGTTTCCCGACAAGATAACGCTCCAGCCCACACGGCTTGGTTGGTAAAAAAATATTTTGAATAGAATAATATTTCACTTTTGCCTCGGAAAGCTTGTTCTTTTGATCACAACTGCATCGAAAACTGTTTGGTACAATTGAGTATGGCAGTATTCGCTGCAGGAAGCCAATTCACTTCTCTGGACGAACTCAGAGCTCAGCATTCAAACTTAGTAGTTTAATTTAGGCACAGATACAGATACAGATAGGCACAAACCTCTTTAAATCCCTTCAAAATAGAATGATTAACGTTTTAGAAAAATAAGGGGGCTCAATAAATATTAATAATGATAAAAATACACATAATTTTAAAAGTGGCCTAAAATTTTGTTGCAATCAATTTTCGTTTATTTTCTTGTTTTCATGTAAATATTTTTAATTATTGGATTATTAGCCTATATTTATTTGTCAAACTTCTATTATGATTCTTAAATAAAATGAAAAAGATAAAAAGTTGAAGATTTCTTATGAAATTTTAAAATGAATGGGGTGGCCTATGATTTTGTCGAGGAGTGTATAGTAAATAGTAGTAGTAGTAGGGTAAAGGCACCAATTGCTGACACTAACCCAATTACTGACACTTGCTCCTTATACCTTGAATAATAAGGGTTGCAAGCTCTCCATGAATTCGAAAAATGCGCCAAATCAAAGCCACGTCGATTAGCTTCTGATTCCCGCCAATTTCAAGACATCATTGATAACCTAAATCTCAGAAATCAAGCTTTAGAGTCACTCTTTCTTCAGCTGCTGGATCCTTAAGGTTTTTGCTAAGGAGGTGAGTCGCTATTTTGTTTTTTATAACCATTTCTTCTTTGTGTTTTCTCTTGAATTTTCTTTGTAGCACTCTAATAATGATGTTAGATAACAAGAATAGTTTTTGCCAATGTGAATTCCCAAGAAACCAATTTATTTTGGGGATGTCAGGATTTGGGTATCCAAAAACATACCTTTACCCAATTACTGACACTTTTGTCAGTAACTGGGTATTTCGTAGAAATTTAGTTCCAATGTCTAATTAGGTAATTTTTTAACGTAGAACACAATGGTGCTGTCCGTTTTTTAAAAAAACGATGGGATCCAATTCCTGATAGTTACTGGTTCTGCGAGTGTCAGTAATTGGGATGTACGCACACCAGATACTGAAAGTGAGGATAGCCAGTTACTGACAGTCTTCTCCCACGTATTTATACTCCTTCTTTATAACATACAATCTCCAATTTATACTAAGGAAAATAAGAAGAAGAAAGAACCAACTTGCAGGAAAAATTATAAGGAGGATCAGATGACTATACTTTATTATAAGGTAACTGGCAAATATCCTATTTCTGGTACTCCCGGCCCAGCAAGTATTTTGAGTCGAGAAGAAGAAGGTGTCATTGTACAATGGATTTATGAAATGTATAGAGCAGGATTTCCTGTCTCTGGCGACCATCTAAAAAACAGTGTTCAGCATCTTCTCAAGAAGGAACTAAAAAGAAATTCACTATTTACTGACGATCGGCCTGGTAAAAAGTGGCTAAAATGTTTCATGAACCGACACCTTTCCATCAAAGGCCGAGTAGCTGAGAATCTAACATCTAGTAGGTCCTCAGTGACAAAAGATGATATAGCCGGTTGGTTCAAGCGTACCGAAAAATATTTACGAGGAAAATCATTATTCGAAATATTAGAAAACCCAAAAAGGGTGTTCAATGGGGATGAAACAGCTTTTTTCCTTAATCCTAAAGGGAAAAAAGTATTAGCTCCCAAGGGAGCCAAGAATGTTTACTTGACAGCAAATAACGACGTGAAAGTGTTTTCTTCACGTTTTTTCTTCACCACAAAAAAATTAAAGAAAAAAGTCCAGACTTCTAGCTACGAAGAAGACAACCATGTGAATTGGGAACCGCAAGATGAGTCAAATGGGACCACCAAGAAAAAGGGTGTTCAATGGGGATGAGACAGCTTTTTTCCTTAATCCTAAAGGGAAAAAAGTATTAGCTCCCAAGGGAGCCAAGAATGTTTACTTGACAGTAAATAACGACGTGAAAGTGTTTTCTTCACGTTTTTTCTTCACCACAAAAAAATTAAAGAAAAAAGTCCAGACTTCTAGCTACGAAGAAGACAACCATGTGAATTGGGAACCGCAAGATGAGTCAAATGGGACCACCAAGAACATGAGCCATTTAATGATGAGCAAGTGCAATTGGATGACTCATTCAATTACATTCTTCCTAATCACGAAATTTATGCGATAAAAGATCCAAATGTTTCTGATCCATTTACTGATACCACATTAGGTGGTTCTGATGTTGAAGAAACACGACTGGATATTGTCCAAACCATTGAAGATATTATTGGGATAACATCGCCTTCCTTAATCGAAAAAATGGACGACGATGGAGTTATAATAGAAAAATCTACAATAGGAAATAAAAATTCATCTAAGAAGGACGACAAACCCTTACCATACAAGAGCTAGTAGCAGTTGAAGGTAAAGAAAAAGCAGTGAGAGATTTGGATCAGATTTCATCGAGATTCAACAAACACTTTATGGAATGCCCAAAAGTAAGAGAGGGTGACTACATTTTGCTTATATATCTACCAAGAAAAAGAATATCAGCGTTGCGTGTTGTATATTTAGTATTGTAGATGTCATTATGATTGCTAAATGTATGAAAGCTTGTAATCGTATGAAAAATGTCTTTAAATTCAAAGAAGAGGTAAGATAACAATAGAACCTAATAATGTTATCGCACGGTTACCGAATTCGTCAATTCTTTCGAACGAGCAATTCTAGTTCGAACTTCCATTACAAATTGATTAATCTGAATTGAAGCTAGAAGAAAGTTTTTATTTCAAAACGCATAAAGCAAATGGTAGTTTGTAAATTTTGAGATGGACAATCATATCTCTGTCTTAGTTACCAATAGTGTATCCCTTCTTATTTATCAAATATTTTGTATATTTTAAACATACTTACTTGAATTACTTTTACCTTGCTGTTTATTTATATTTTAAAGCTTTAAATAAAATTATTTTAAGTTGTAACAGGGTGTCAGTAATTGGTTCCTTATAGTGTCACTAATTGGTGATTGAGTGTCAGTAATAGGAGAAAAACATGCGTCCAAATATTTAATAAAAAAGGTAATTAATTCATTATTAAAAAACCTTTAACTAGCAGGAATGAAAGAACAGATATTGGCCTAACAGAAAAGCTTTGAGTTGTTACGCTGCACCAATAAATAAGAGAGATATTGATGAAAAACCAAAAAATGGTTCTTATAGTGTCAGTAATTGGTGCCTTTACCCTAGTAATGATACGGTATCATAATAGTGTGATAATCATAATTAAATTTTTACATGTAAAACAAGCGTTTTTAAATTGAAAATCAAATACAAAAATTATTGTATGATTTCCTGGGAAAAATAAATGATCAGCTATGAACCCTGGTTAAAACCTTGAAAATGCAAGGTATCGTAATAACATTGAAGATAGAGGGCTAATGATTCGGTAGTATAAACTTAAAATTAAATCAAGAAACATATTTATGCCCGTAAATAGAACTGAGATAAATTTCGGAATCCTAACTCAAATATCAATGAAGGATTGAAGGAAGCGATAATTCATCATACCGTTCATTAAAAAAAAAGGAGCTGAATCCAACAATAACCCTTTTCAGTCAGCTGCCCTCTCTCCGTTCGCCCTACAATACCTCCTTTTTTTCCTATTCAGTTCTATTCCATCGGCAAAATGTTTATTTCAAGCTTTTCTTTCACCGTGTATATATTTTTGTGTGAGATTCTTTTGTTGTGACTGTTGTTTTAAGTATGTTATATAATGTGTTTGCTACTTTATTTTTTAAACTAGCTAGGGTGCCCGGCTTCGCTCCGATAGTTGTGTGGTAGTTTTAATAACAGAAAAACCTTAAAATTAAAGGAAATATAGAACAAAATTAGCACTTTCTTGAAACTTTTAACATGGTATCAATATTAAGATTCGATATCTGCAGAGTCTACCCAAATAAGGAACCCTATATACTTTAAAGGGGGTTGAAAATGGTGAATGAACATTTTGCTGCAACTTTGTCGAGTCATGCATCGTACTTGATGGTTTCTGTGATTCTGAATTCTATAAGCCCATTCCAAGCAGTCAGCAGATAATAAGTTATTAGGTTATGGTTGAAAAATCTATTAGTTAAAAAACTATGTATATTTCGATTACAACTTAAGCACCGACTAATGTGATGGTCCTATTAGATCCAGAAGTTTAGAAACTTCCGAAGATTCATAGAAATTTTTTTTTAAGACCTTTCTTCCAGTTCAATCTCCCTTAAGATATCCCCCCCCGTAATTTGGCCGAACACTGCACCTACTATTTATTACAAAGTGAAAACCAAAATATCATGAGGGCACAATTTTTTCATCATATTTCTTTTTATCCTTAACTATGAGGGGTGATAAAATCTTATTAAAAAAATGCTGTAATTGGAGTTAGTCATTTTGTCAACTGGAATGCTCATCATACATGGTAATAAAACCATTTTTCATGATTACATACAATAAGAACACTTCAAACATTTTATTTTCGATTTATAATCAGTCAATTCAGCTCTCCTTTTTTGTTTTATGTCTGTTTTTATTCGCTCACTGTACTACTAAAAAAGGTTTACTCATATTGCATTAAATTTACTTAAGTATATATTATATATTGATTAAATATAATGTGTTAATCAATTAACCTTCTTATGAGAAAATTAATTTTGTAAGGTATCCAGTCGGTTTTCTAATTGAAATGTAAAATCTTTATTTTATTTTGAAAGAAAAGGTGAAACTAATTATTTTCGCTTGATTTTTTAGTAATTTAAAAGGAACAGCTGAAAAAATACTTAACCTTTACAAATTGAACGGAAGAATGAACAATGAACATCGAGTGAAACGCACCCTAGCGCTTCCTGGTAGCCTGGAGCTCGAACTAAATTTTTCATTCATAAACTCGTATGTCATTCTCAGGTAGGCTAATTACATGGTGCGAGAGGCTTAAAATTCCAGTCCTTTTCTCTTCAATTTTACACCCTTAAGAGAAAAACAGAAACTTTCTTCTCCGTTAGGGGTTATATAGCAACACACTGAGATAACTTCCTTAATCCTACGTGGAGTCGTTTTTGAGCCTTTTCGGCACGCACATTGTACACTTTGCTTTATAATACATATTGATTACAATTGGCTAATTTAAGCGAACTCCTATCTAATTTTGATTCGTATTGTAATAATAAAAATTAATAATAATATAAAATTATATATTTATTTTCTGTATTACCTGTAATCCATTTTATTTAGGATTTGGTTTGTTACATTTTAACATATTTTTATGAACAATGTTATGTGCTTGTTAAGTATCAATTGAGATTTTTTTTGATATTGTGGGAGAGTTAAAATATCTTTAGCTTGATTTTATTACTAGCATTAATATTTTTTTATGTTGAATATTATTATTATTAATAATATCTTTTTACGTCATGTGGATAAAATGGTAAAGTAAAAAAAAAGGGGAAAAAATAAAACTTTTTTTTTTCGGTTGATGCATTAGGCCTTATGCCGCGCAGTGTGGTCGACTTGCGGACATTGTTGGTTGCGGGAGCACGGACATCCTGGAAGGGATAGACGAAACCTCACTTAGCTGCAAGCCATGGTCTCCATGGTACAGCCGCAGACTGCCCATAGCTCCATCACCATGGAAAAAGCCATGTGTAAAAATCCTCCAATGAAGTACCATCGATTTTGTTTATTTCGAGTAAATAACTGTCCCTTGTTAGCCCTACTAACAAGAAATGGCTAAATAGACCATAAAAAAACAAAAAAGGATTTCATAACCAAATAAGAGATAAAAGAAATATATATTATTTCCCAAACTAAAAATTACAATTTCTGGTAATATTTTTAGTAATATTTATGTATAACATATCGTTAGAAAGCTTAGAATTTAAGAAATACTAATGTTAGGTTATGTTAAGTTAATGTAGATTATTTAACATGAACTATAGGTTTCCAGGGCACTAATAGCAGCAGTCTTAAAACTAAATCAAAACTTAAAGAAATACAAGCAAACTTTTCCCTTTCGTTTTACAATGAAAAACAAAATTATGCAAAAAGAATCGACAACATATTTTCAGAGCTTGTTGGAACTTACGTAAACTATTGACTTAAAAAATGTTTCGCCTAGGGGGCAGGCTGTCAAAATTCTTATACCTGTGGAAGGGGTCGTTGTACACTGACCTTTTAAGGCTTAATTAATTGTTTAAATAAAAGTTATTGATATTTAAAAGTTAAAATATGAGTTTATAGAATACTTATTATTTAATTCGTAATTTTTGTTTCTCAAAATTTCTAGGTGGACAGCAACTTACCCTCAAAAACGGTGTTTTGAGAATTTAAGGCAGTTGTTTACAATAGCACTTTTTGGAATATTTTTTTATGAATTTTATAAATTGGACTGCAAAATATTCAAATAATAAAGAGAACACGGAATATAGAACAGACTTTAAGGAAAACAGTTGTGTTTGAATTATTAGTCTATGACTTACCATCCTTGAGAAAATGAGTTTTTCTTCATTGTTAAATAAGCTCGAAAATGACTATTTTCAAAAATTCGTAGCTACCAATGCACTCAAATATGCAGGTTGAAATTTCTTGCAGTAGGTTTATGTTGCATGTAAGCATAACATGTAAAAAAAATAGATTTTTATTAACTGACCCACCAGAGATATTCGAGCCTAAAGTTAACAAAAAAATGAAAAAATCTGAACTTTAAAAATTCATAAAAAAATAATGTAAAGAATATATGGGTTAAGAGTACTTTTAATGAAAGCTACTTAGTTAGGTTTATTATCATGCCAAAAATCAGCTTTGGCGTACATGCCCTTATAACCAAAACTTACCCTCAAAAACGGTGTTTTGAAAATTTAAAGCAGTTGTTTTCAATAGCACTTTTCAAGTATTGGACTGCAAAATATTCAAATAATAAAGAGAACACGAAATATAGAACAGACTTTAAGGAAAACAATTGTGTTCGAAATATTAGTCTATGACTTACCAGTCTTGAGAAAATGATTTTTCTGTAAGAGATTAAAAACTCAAAAATCGGCCTGAAATGTGAAACAAAAATGGCTGCCCTTTTGAAAAGGTTGATCCTAAAAATTTTTAAAAAATTGATTTGAACTACTTATTCCATACGTAATTGGTGGTAAAATTATAATTTTTTTCTAAAATGATCGAGCAACCACTTTAGACCACTTGATATGGTGTTACGTTAAAAAATATTAATTGGTTATAAATAAATAAAACAATCGTAACAAAAAAAAGGTGGTAGCTCAGTGGAGACGGAAGGGTTCTTAAATGACTAGTGATTAAAAAAATAAAATAAATTAAGGGGCGCCACGCTATTTATTTTAAGGAAATAGCGAAAACCTAAAGGAATCTGAATTAAAAAAATAATTTAAATTTAATAAGTGAAGGTTACCTTAAAATCTCGGAGAGGGCTGTACATAAAATTCAATTTGCAATTTACACTTATGATCTACTTAATGGTAAGTTAAAAAGAAATAGAACAAAACAAATTAAACTCTAATAAAAGAAACTTTTAATTAACACTATATTTACACTACGATATTAAAAATAAAATTTACTCACAATCTCTGTAGTCAGGCCTGATCAAAATCTAACTCTATTCACACAACTAGAAACAATTTAAACTTATAACTATACAATAAAAAAAAAACCAAGGTTTAACAAAGAAATTAAAAGAAAAATATCTCCAGTCTGTT
Source organism: Aelia acuminata (assembly GCA_911387785.2). NCBI lineage: Eukaryota > Metazoa > Arthropoda > Insecta > Hemiptera > Pentatomidae > Aelia > Aelia acuminata. The sequence goes on along the minus strand of OU426978.1, from coordinate 50,590,450 downwards.
CTCTTAACTCGCCTGTCTTCTCGTAGCTTTGTTGCCAGCAGCCACTCGGCTTGGCGATTCTCGTCACCGTAATCTCTTCCGTGAACGCCAGTATTCTTCAATTCTCTGTTGTTTAGCGATATAGACCACAACTACGTTAATCACTAAAACAGTCTCATTTTATCATCACTCGTCGAACGCTAGCGAACATCTCCTCTCTTTTCCTTCGTTGTTTGTTAAAAAAAACAAATGCCTCAATAACAGCTGTTTTTCAATTAATTACTTCGGTCCCGTCTCTTCTTTTAAAATAAAACATAATTATTTTTATAGCTAAATAAAAAAAATATTATATCAATAAAAAAAACTAATACAAAGCTTTTAAAACAACACATATTTTAATTATATACAAAAATATATGAAGCCCTCTTCGATTATTACTTAATGAGTTTTATTAAATAAAAAAAATTTTTTTTTTTGTTATTTATTTTTCGTTACAATGGAAGGACCCTATTATGATTAGGGGAGAGCGGGGTTGGTTGGCAACAGCTTTCACTTTTTTGATTGTTGAGACGTTCCTGTTAAAATAATCCTAATGGGGCTGATACCACTGTAAACACCAAGTATTACAGTTTTTCAAGTATTTTTTTCAAAACATAATATTTCATACTAAGATCATAGAAAATTGAAGAATTAGTCAATCCAGAGTATGCCAATTAACCCAATGTGGGGCAGGTTGGCCTAGAAGGTGGGGTTGTTTAGCCATTTCATTCAAGTACTGCCTGACATATATTATTGTTATTAAAAGCTGCACTATAATGGTATACTAATTTTGAATCCGTTTTTAACAGCTTTTAAGGGAAAATAGAATAGCAATAGAAGAAGATAGAAATTTAGACTGTCGTCACTTTTTGCATAAGAAAAATTGCTCTCATCTTTCTCGCTTGAACTAAAGACAATTGGTAGTTTCACCTTTGATTATATTTACCTTGCTTTTGTGAATTGCTACTGCACCAAAAAAAAAGTTGAAGAGAGCCTACTAACCCCACAGAAAAGATCATATGAAAGATGACTGCCAGGACAGGGGAGAACAATCAAACAAGAAACTGGTTAGTCGAAAGGTTACGTTTTTCAAAGGAGTTTGGGGCTATGTGAGCCGGCTATGTGAGAATCGGAGTCAAATGGTTTTCCATGCCTTTAAACCAACTTTACTGAAAATATAAAAATTTACTTACATGTTGTAAAATCAATCAATGAAGCACACTCTTATCTACACTGTTAGCATCGGATTGAAAACTCAGGACAAGACTCCCGAGGTCGAGCAACATGGTGACATGGTACAAAGGTGGGGCCTTCACAACAGGTGTGACGGAAACTATAAGCCAATGGCCAACCTACCCCCTATGCCAACCAACCCCGCTCTCCCCTATACTTTAAAAAAATTATAATTCATATATAGTTGGTCTAATGGTAAATATAACTATGATAGGTAAAAAAAAAAAAAGAATCTAATAAATAATATGGCTCTAGCTTCTATCCCCAGGTTGGAAGGTAGGGAGGGAGGAGGGACATTGGAATGTGGGAGGGAAAGAATGACGTATGCCACCCCTTTTTAGTAACAGGAGGGCAGCTCGATCCAAGAGCTCACTATTTGAGGGAAGTTAAAATGGTTTATTCCTTAGCTACATGCTACAGTATTATTTAATTTCAATTTTTAATATAGCCTTAAAATTTAATAATGATTTTTGATCGTTTGTCCTTAATGCATTACCAACCTGTGCATTTTGAGAAGTTGTTAGCATACTTCCTGGAAGGTTTCTGACGTAATACGTTTAACCTATAAGAGAAGATTCTAAAATTTTATATTTAAAAAAAAAAAAATTAAAAAAACGTTTTGTAATATTTAATCTTAGATTAAACACTAATCATATTTTTTAAATTAGCAAATCAGAAATAGAAGGAAATAATTATGAACAATATTAAATTTATAAAAATAAAATATTTTTCAGAGAATTCGAGAGCATGGTTATCATCTACGAGTATATTATATCTATTTGTATAAAAATGAATGTAGGACTGATTTATACTTTTAACCTTTATACTGCTATCATATTCTATTCATCATATCGTAATGAATGTTCGTGAAATTTCTTATTACACTAAGGTTTCTGGCATAACACTTTAATATTATCAGGGATGGGTTTTTTTTGGCGGGGGGGGGGGTTAATTTAGTTTTAGCAGTAAATCGGATTCAACAATTATGGAACATTATATTTAAGGAGCACGTTTTGAATTCAGTGCTCTACAACTTTCTCCAGTAATCTTTTCCAATTGGAGTAATTCATGCCACCGCCAAAATGCTGAAAATTGGTTATAAATTTCAGGGAAACGACTAAACTGTTTTTTAATTTTAAGGATGTAATTCGGTGCGCAATTTATTGTTCTCCTATTTTCATGTAAATACTTATGTTTGTGCGATGCCTGGTTTTCGAGTTATTAATAAAAAAACTGAAAAATGATTTTTCCCTCCCTAAGAACCCTTTAGGAAATTTTGTTGGAAAAATCCCTGGATTGAAATCTGTGGATGAAATTGGGTGAGAAACCCTGGATGTTCATTAAAATGGGAATATTCGCAAGATACTCCTCTTCTTTAGAGAAAATTGGCAGGGCTAAAAAGTATATTAGTAACATGAAAATATATACAAAAATGATTGAAATAAAGAGAGAGTTTCTAGTCCCTTTATTTCTTACCTTTAATTTAATATTTATTTGTAAATTAATAAATCCTAATAATTTGCTTAATTATACAATTAACTTTTCACCTTTCCCACTCAACGATTATGAATATTGATTCACAGTTACACATTTAACATAGCATGCCCGAAAAGCTAGCAATAATTATTTCCTCATTTGTATTAATAAAAAAAACAAACAATTAAATTCCTTGTAAACATTCGAAATTGTAATTTAGCTACTAGAATTTTTTTTTTAAGATTTACAAACTTCAAATAAGATTTCCACAATTTTTGTTGATCAACATTAAAATAGGCATCTACGGCTTCATTAATTTATTAAATTTTAGTGAGTAAGAATTTTTTTATAATTATTATTATTTTAATTTTTTATTGATTGAAGAGATGAAATGTGCATAAAATTCATTATAGAGGTGAGAGATAGTCAACTGTTAATCTTTACGATAGGTTAAATTTATGATCAGGATTTTCAGTTTAAAAATTTATTTTATTTTCGGAAGCCTACGTTTCGATTCAACTTGTGGGTCTTCATCAGGGCTAAAAGAAAACAAATATATGAATATCTATGCTAGAGGATGACAATGGCAGACCCATTATTTTTCAGTTGTAGGAATCAGAGATTTAACTTTGGGGCAATTTCACTCCTCTAGGGTGTTGAATGAACCAAGAATTGAAAGAAGAAGAAAATATTTAAGTAGCTAATGTTATTAATATAAAAATATTTGAAAAATCAAAATTATTCACATAATAAAGAAACAGTTTCAGAAAAACAGTTGTTGCCATGTTATATTTAACGAAATTTTCCCCAAGTAATTAAAAAAAAGTGAAACTACCAACATTGTAAGTGACGGGACAGTTCCATAGAATGATTTGGTTCATTTTTTCCTGCATCTTCTAACTCATGTATTCTGCGAATTGCAGTAGCAAATGATTTAATTTCTTCTTTATACAACTCACCAATTAAAAGTCACTCGATCAATTATCAATAATCATTAAAATTTTAAATAATTTTCGTATTGATAATTATTGATTGATTTAATAATTTAACTATTGAAGATTCATTATCTATTTCACCTGATAAATTGACATTCGGTATTTTACTGGTAAAATAGAAAGACATTTAGTTGAATCATGGAGTACAAATGAGTCCAGGAAATATAAAGGATGCATCATTCAGCTTTTTTCTATGACTATATTTTTAAATAAAAACTCTCGTAAATTGCAGAAAACCTTTAGTTCCAGATCCAACCTACAAAAAGTGAGCTCCTCAACCTTCCTACTCCCCTGTCGCTCCGGCTAGGTTGCATTCGTCACCCTTCTTCCCACATTCCACAAGCACCCCTCTCCGCCTCCACTCACTCCCTTTTATTCCTTTTTTAAAGCCTAAAGAGTTCCTTCCGTTGGAAGGCCTAAAAATCGATATACGTATAGATCGCAAACCGTTTCTGGTTTAATGATAAGTAAACTAAAAAAGTTACTAATAAGATAGTCCAGGATCTCACAAGACAAGACTTTCCAGACCTTTACCTCAAAGCGTACTACTTCAAATAATAACAGAATTGTACACTAATGATATCTTATTACTATTTCATAAGCAGATGGACTTTAAAACTGTATAAATTAGAATAAAATTACTTCTGTTTAGAAATTTATTGAAATGATTAAAAGTACTGTTGTTATAAAGTCAGTTTGATAAAAATGTAGAATAAAAAAGATAATAAAACTTCTTTTTTTGTAAAAAAATATTGTTTACTCATTTATTAATTCTGCAATTATATGTATAATTGTGTTTTATTTATTTATTGTAAGTCATAAAACTGTATTTTACTCTATACCGTACGGCGGCAAGAATACGGTTACAACTAAATATATATCAAATTTGAGTTGTGCATACCGTTGGAATCAGAATTACAAAACCTACAAGGCCAGAATATAGTCACAATATTATTAAGATTCCGTTCGCGTAAAACCCATTCCCGTATTCTTTTATGGAGGGGATGAACGTGTTAATGCAGGGAGAGACCTACTTTTGATTTACCGTTAGTACTTGTGATACTAACTGCCCCATTGGTAGACTATTTGTGATCACAGACTATTTTCTCTAGTTGCTGTTTGTCGGTACATAGTCAGATTGAGAATACAGTTGAAACTTCGCATGTAAATATAAAAAAAAAAAAATTTTTTTTTAGTTGTAACCAAAAACTTCTTGCCGAATTGCGATATGTATTTGAGGCAACTTTGTTGTTGTGAAGTTAGAAGCTTGTTTGCGTGATTGCCACCATATTGTAAATTGAAATCCTTTGTGGTAAACATGTTGAGTTTTGTGACTGCTAAAAATAAACTGTATTTTTTTTTATACTTAATTTTTTACTATTTATAATTTGTTTTCCTCATTTTTGTATTTACAAGAAAACATTAGCGTCAAGATAAATGAGAGGTTTATTTGAATTTATGATTGATCTTATTTCAAACGCTTTTGAAAAAATTAATTTCTTTTTATATAAAATACTAGCAGACCCGGCCACGCGTTGCTGTGGCTCAGTAGTTATATCCTAATATTTTTAAACAAATACAGTGATACCAATATTCATTGATAAAGATGAAAACCTTTCAGCTAATCAAAATCCAACATGATTGAGAATAGAGCATTCATTACACCATTTAAAAGTATTTGATAAAGAATATAGGAAAGTTAAAGTTTTTATTTTTTACATCTCATATTTCAATGTAGTTTGATTAAAAAGGAGCTGATTGTGTTTACGACTCACAGAGCTGCCAACTCTATCGCCCTTTTTTTATGGATCGGTATAAACTAACTCGAAATGACTATATTTTTCCACTAATTTTAAAAAGGATGACTAAAGTAAGGTTTGGTAACCTCAGCCATTGATCTATTGATTATTGGCCTAACACTACTTCAACTTGGTATTGTTAGTTTAACAACGGGTTTAATTTTGCTCAGGGTCATGCCAATCTTGGTTAACGCGTCATATATGTCCTTTTGATAGGCGTTTTTCTCAATTTCTTTGAGACCTCGATTTCCCAACCCTTCGGCTAATAAGTGTTCGGTAGGAGGGTGGTGTGTTGAAGCTTTTAATTTAGCAATATATTTGAGTGATAAGAAATCTCTTCTTAAAGAAGTTTTTACATAATACAATTAAGAATTTTTATTTATTCAAGTACTAATTTGTTCAAATGTTTTGGGTTAACCTGTTTTTTGTTTTTTTTAACACAAACCAAAGATTTGATGGTTCTACACACGTGAGCAGGCGATACCCATTTCCTAAATGAGTTATGCCATTGCCCAAGGGAAAAACACGGATTTTCAAAGTCCAAGTGGACATTGTTTGCCCTTGGGATTTGTTTATGGTCATGGCAAAAGCCAAACGAATAGGATATTGAAGCCTTTTAAATTTTATTAAAAATTCTGTCGGTTCCAGAGGAATAGGTAGCAACAGGACGATATCTCCTGTAAACCTTCCAGGCAACATTTTTCCTTCAATAACATTTCCTGTGATCCTTTTAATGACCAAACGTGTACCGTTGCACAATTGAGGTGGATTTAAGTTACGAAGAAGAATGATCGGTGAGCCAATCTTCAACTGGAGATTGTTTGGGTGTATATCCAGGGAATTAAAAAATTCAGTTTGGAAATTTACGGCTTCGTTTACATCTAGAACATTGTCAATTGATTTTGGAAGTTTATTTCATCGAAATCAACATTTTTTGCTGCCAAAATAGCACGACTACCCAGCCAATTATAGTCCAAATAATTGTTCAAAATATCAGGAAAGACACTTTATATTTCGTATACTGTTCATTTTTCGTCTCTACAACAGTTCAGAAATTTTCTGGTAATTTGATAAATTTTGAATTTCGATGCAGCTCTATTTCACCGTTTCCAATATAGAGCAATTGTTTAAAAAATATATCTGCCGATGGATTATTTTGCAGTAGTACTCTCATATTTATGGCGGATAAATCTGAAACTTGAAGTTACCCAAATAGCAATTATTCCTGTTCAGTAGAGGTGTAATAATCATTAAATGTAAAATTTAAAAAATGCCGCAATTTGTAATCCTTTCTTAATCAACAATCATTTAAAGATAAGTAAAAAATAACAACGAAATATCATTCCCAATAATAGCCTACTTTAAATTAAAGAAAATTACAACTCTGCTGAACAGGAAGTAACATCCTCTATTCGATTGTGATTAAATTTTCTCAACTTTAAATTATTGTTGATAAAGGAGAAATTACAAATCTTCACTGACATTTTTTAAATTTTACATTTTAGATCTCGGGATAAAAATGATAAAAAGGTTTGGTAAAATAAAAAAAACACTGTATTTAAATAATAATAACAAAACGAATAATGAAAATAAAGAAACTTCTGTTAAATAAATCAACTGAAAATATAATATCAAAGTTTTTATTATGCAGTTCTTTAATCATGCAAATCACAAAGTAACCCACAACACCTAATCAAAACGCACCCAGTGAGTTTTTATGACTGTTACCCGCAGTGTAGCCACTATTGTCTCACTAATTTTCACTAATTTTTGGCAACACTGACTCCCCAAGTAAGGTTTCTATTAGGTTACACCTATGGCAGTAGGTGCTGTTACAACATTTATAGAGTATTATTTCAAATAATAGCCTAATTTAAATTATTAAAATGTATTTACTTTACTAAAAGTTGATATCAGGGTGGGCCACAGAAAAGTGTTTCAGCGATTAGCTTGTAATTTAATTTAAATACAAATAAAAAAGGAAAAGGAAAAAGTACCTACACTTTTGAGAATTTATTGTAACCTTTTCTTGATTTATTTATTCTTTAATGAAAATTAACAATAAATACAAAGATTTGTATTACCATTTGTCTGTGGAAAATAATAATATAGGAACAAATAACTGCACTCACATAACGCAATACAAAATTATAATAATGATAACCTGTATTACAATAGCATGCTTATAAACAAAAGCATTATGAAATCGACATATGACGACAATTTTTAAATTTTACATATAAAGATAATTACACTGATCAGGAAGGAATAATCTGTATTCCATTGGGATTCAATTTATTTTTTCAACTTTAAAATAAAGTTGATTAAGGAAGGATTAAAATTTTCTTTGGCTTTCTATAAATTTTACATATGTAATGATGTTTAAAGGATGTTTGATATTTAAAGAAACACATGTTTTTATTATTTAGACTAATTTTTTTAAATTCAGACGGACATATTTTAATTTGAATATTGATTATTTTTAATTAAGTAATGTATAAAATATTCTAAAAACCTATTTCTAATCTAATAATTTCAAAATACTATAAATTTGAAGAGATTATAAATCATCGCTGACATTTTATAAATTTTACTTATAAAGATAATTACAACTCTGCTAAAAAGGAAGGAACGATCTGTATTCTATTGGGATTAAATTTTGTCTACTTTAAATTATCATGTATTAAGAAGGGATTAGAAATTTTCGCTAACATGTTTTAAATTCTACATATAAAGAAAAATATACCTCTGCTGAACAGAAAGGAACTATGTGTATTCCATTGAGATTTAATTTTTTCTACTTCAAATAATTGTTGATTAAGAAAGAATTACAATTCTTCACTAACATTTTTTAAATTTTACACATATACATATAAGAATAGACTATTTTAAGTTATTAAAATGTATTTACTTTTCTAAAAGTTGATATCAGGGTCGACCACAGCACAGTGTTAGAGCATTTAGCTAGGAATTGGAAAGAATACAAATAAAAAAGGAAAGGGAAGGAAAAATACCTATACTTTTGAGAATTTGTAGTAACCTTTTCATGGTTTATTCTTTAACTAAAATTAAGAATGAATACAAAGATTTTACAACTATTTGCCAGTGGAATATAATAATGGAACACTATGAACAAATAACAGCACTTACATAATACAATACAAAATCTACGCTGACATTTTTTAAATTTCACATATATAAAAGGACGATTCCAATTATAGCCTATTTTAAGTTATTAAAATGTATTTACTTTTCTAAAAGTTGATATCAGGGTCGACCACAGTACAGTGTTAGAGCATTTAGCTACGAATTGGAAAGAATACAAATAAAAAAGGAAAGGGAAGGAAAAATACCTATACTTTTGAGAATTAGTTGTAACATTTTCTTGATTTATATTTTTTAATTAAAATTAAGAAAGAATACAAAGATTTTACAACTATTTGCCAGTGGAATATAAGGATGGAACTCTATGAACAAATAACTGCACTTACCTAATACAATACAAAATCTTCGCTGACATTTTTTAAATTTTACATATATATAAGGACTATTCTAATTAAAGCCTAAAATGTATTTACTTTTCTAAAAGTTGATATCGGGGTGGACCTCAGCAAAGTGTTTGAGCACTTAGTTAGGAATTGGAAGGATTACAAATAAAAAGGAAAAGGAAGGAAAAATACATACACTTTTGAGACTTTGGTGTAACCTTTTCTTGATTTATATTCTTTAATTAAAATTAAGAAAGAATACAAAGATTTTACAACTATTTGCCAGTGGAATATAAGGATGGAACTCTATGAACAAATAACTGCACTTACATAATACAATACAAAATCTTCGCTGACATTTTTTAAATTTTACATATATATAAGGACTATTCTAATTAAAGCCTAAAATGTATTTACTTTTCTAAAAGTTGATATCGGGGTGGACCTCAGCAAAGTGTTTGAGCACTTAGTTAGGAATTGGAAGGATTACAAATAAAAAGGAAAAGGAAGGAAAAATACATACACTTTTGAGACTTTGGTGTAACCTTTTCTTGATTTATCCATAATTCAAAATTAAGAATAAATATAAAGATTTTTATTACTATTTGCCTGCAGAATATAAAGATGGAACAATAAGACCAAATAACTGCACTTACTAATAACGCAATACAAAACTATTATAACCGTAATTATAATAGCATGCTTGTAAACAAAAAGGTTATTAAATCGACATGTGTAGCCATGTTAATAAATCATAACACGACCTACTGTATTTGCAGTAATTCGCTATATAAGAATTATTTTGATCACTAATCAATTTAAAAACTATCCGGTCCGGTAAGTTGGCCAAAACTATATAAATTGAGCCAAATTTCATTAAAATCGGTTGAGTAGTTTCTGAGAAATAGAGAGACAAACATACGGACACGAGATTTTTATATATATAAGGATATGAAAAAAATAAGTTTAAAGTGAAATAGGATATCTTAACCCGCCTCGTAGCGAAGAGAACTTTCCTTGTGGGGCAGTTTTTTAGAGCACGCTCTTGTTCGAATAAAAACTTTTTATTGCTTAAGTAAAAAGAAATCTGATCTTGGTTGTTTGGACCTTAATTAATTCCCTAGAATGATATAGAATTCAGAATTTTCCCCTTGTTATATTACTTTGAACATTGTTTTAAAACATTTGAGTATTTTTATGGGGGCGAAAAATAAAATTTGAATTATGTCAAATAATTTCTAAAATTAGCTAATTCAAAATATTGATGTTTTAATTTAAAATATTATTAGTATTTTTATTTATTTATTTTTTGGAAGCTTCAATAATTACTTACAAGTGTTGTTATTTTTTTTTAAAATTAAATTATGAATCTTTTCTATCGGCTTTGAATAAAATAAAGAGGGCGGCATGATAGAGGGAAGGGGACTGTGGAATGTGGGGAATAACAGTCGACGAATGCCACCCCTTCCAGAGTATCAGGATGCCTGCAGATTCATACAAGCATTTTCAAGAAAAGATCTTGTAGGGTGGCCATTTTGTTATAATAAATAAACAAAGGTTGTTGCCTATTATCTTTTTTTTATCCTTTATTTTATAGATAAAAGCTAACGCCATTTCCATGATATATGTGCACAAAATAGATTAATAAAAAAGTTAACTTATATAGACAAAAAAAAAAAACTTTTGTAGGTAAAACGACTAGTTAATTGTTCACCAGAAAAGTCACCATCTCAATCTCTCAACATTACTACTAGAATAAAAACTTACTTTATCATTTTATTATATACTACACCAATTATTTATTATGCTTAAGCTATTGGTGTGATCTTCATTTTTAAAGGAGTTTAAAAAGAATGAACTTTCTTTGGGCAAACTATTTCCTATTCTCTCTGTCATTTTCACATAACTGTTTGTTTCCATTATGAATTCAGCAACATAGTACATAAACTTCATTTTTAAAGAGAAATGTTGCAGAAATAATTATATTATCAACCTATATCATAAAATGTTTATTTTGAATACTAGGCATCGTGTATTGTTAGTTCCACTGATCTTAGACAATCAACTAAAAATCAGGTTTTTTTCTAATATGTTGCCGGTAGAAAAATAATTTGTAAAATAAGCGAAGCAAATTGAAATATTCAGCTTGGAACAGTAATATGTATATGAAAATAAAAAACAAAATGAACATGTTGTAATACATCTAAGTGTTAAGCTAACCTTTTGCAGGGAATTTTATGTACTATATAAAATTTATTTAGATAATCAGCCATAATTTTTCAGCAAAATATTTTTTTTCCATTGTGTTATTTTAACTTTTTATATTAATATAGCTTAGAATCAATTATTTTCTAATGAATTGATAAAATTCAAGAAGCTTTGTAAAGTGAGAAGGGGTGGGTAGAGGTTTGTAATGGCGGAGAGGGATGACGTTTTTCACCCCTAACTGTGGTATCAGGAGAGCAGGTCGTTAAGGTGGGTGCACTGAATTCTAATTAGGTTTTTGCTTTTTTTTGTGTAGTTTCAAAAATTCTTTAATGGATACAAAATATTTGGGATTGATCTTGCTTAAAAGTTTAGTTAAAAAACATGCAAAAAGTGTTTTTTACTACTATTGCTCACTATATGTTAAATATGTTGAGTCTAAGTAAAGGTTCAGTGAATAAATATTTATCCTTATTCATTCGTGGAAATGACAATTTATTAATATTGATACAAATATTTCTTAATATAGGTGCAAACATATTTTTATAATAAGCAGATGTCACATCTTAATCCTTATTCCGTACGTCCAGCCTAAAAAAAAAAAAAAATAATAATCATTAGAAACAATTTAAGCCCAGATTCCATCTTGTTATAATAATTAAGAATAATGTAACTTGGGATTTACATCCTTCAAAAATCAAAAAATAAATAACTTGATATTGATAACATATACAATAATACTGTTAATATGATTTTTAAAGTATTGTTATGGTTTACCTTTGCCGCCTTGCACTTCACAAATTCGAAAGCTGTATCACATTTATTTTCTTTTGCTGAAAAAATTTTCATATGTTAAAAATATATTGTAGCTAATGATTGAATTCTGTTTTTTTTATTTTTATCTTAAAAAGCTGGTACCTGTTCCATCACATTCTTCAATGGCGTTCAAAAACTTTTTCTTAAGTTCATCATTTTTCACCACTTCCTCAGTTAAAGCTTTTGCCTTTGCTTTGTCTATAGATCCGTCTTCTTTAAACTAAAGAATCGACAGTCAATATATTATTATTATTGTATTCATAAATATACAATAATTGATTAATATCATGCCTATTTATTTTATTTCACGTCTACAAAAAATTATATCCTATAGTAATACATGAACGGGAAATTGTTTCTTACCACATCCATTTTTTCATATATGCAAGAGAAAGTACACTGTAAAATCAAAAAAAGAAAAAAATGATTAAATATTGTAAAACACTGCGTTGAGTATGTGAAGGAAAAAAGAAAAAATCAGAACAAATAATTTTAGATTTTATCAAAAGTTTAAATAAATTTAGACACATTAATTTTGTATTTACTGTCAAACTTGGAAAAGAAAAAAGAGTTACTGACCAAAAAACCGTTTTGGTTGTATGATCATCAGTATTTTGTAATTATAATGTATAGTATATTGCAGTAAAATATTGAAGGTGAACACTCATTTAGAAAATGATTTGAAATTAAAAATATGTCAATAGAAAGTACCTTTGCCTCTTTTGGTAAATCTGGATCATTTATTTCTGAAAAAAAATTAAAAATATATGTGTATTTAACAAAAAGTGATTTTGTATCTCAAATTTCAGTAATACAAAGAACGAACTACTCACTAATATGTAAAATATCGTATTTATGCTCTTTCATACATGCTTCCTTAATATCTTGATACTTATCTGAAAGTACCTAGAATTAAAATATTTTAATTAAATTAATCTGATCTGAACAATAAAAAAAAATTATTTTTAAGAAATAAATTATTATCTTAAAGAAATTTTCTAAAATTCCAAATAAATATTTGGTAAAGCTATCGCTATGCTGCTTCTGGGGTAGTCTATTTGTAGAGGTTGTGTGGCCGTAATGTAAGCCTACACCCATCGTGCCATTTTCAGTTTAAAAAATCTCTGCTATAACTCTCGCTTGCTACGCTCGCTCTTCAGAATTAAATAAACACCCAAAAGTGTACTTATCAGTGAACGTCGGGGCCAAAAAAAGGTGTACCTTCATGAAATATTGGTATATCCTCGTATAATTTGTTAACTCCCCCCCCTCATTAGAATGAAGCCACCATACTTTTGGAAGGGTTAAAATTGTGGAGGGGGCCCTAATTTTTTTTTTTTTTTTTTTTTTTTTTTTTTTTTACACGTAGGTCAACTTATGCATTATGATAGGTTATATAATTCTTAAAAGAGACTATTGTCATTACGATTTGGTCAATTCCCCTAACGAAGTTCAAAATTTATTACTAGGGAACGGATTTTACATATTTCTTTTCTGACCGTAGAGTTTTCATTAAAAAGTTCAATTCAATAGTTTTATAGGATTACAAAGTGCTTAAACTCATTGCCTGTTTTAGAAGCTGTATAAAGTGAGAAGGGTTGGGTAGTGGTTTGTAATGGCGGAGAGGGATGACGTATTCCACCTCTAACTATGTATCAGGAGAGCAGGTTAGGGTGGGTAGTCTAAATTTGGAACTCATATCTTATAACCTTTGATCACTTGAATTCTTATCATTTTTTTTTCTTTACTTTTGTCCAGTTTCTAAAATTATTTAATGGATACAAAAAATTAGGGATTGGTCTTGCTTAAGTTAAAAAAAAATGCTTAAGTGTTTTTTACGACCATTGCCCACCTTACTCTATTTAGCTCAATACAAAATGTGTTCCAGTTATGCCTATTCAATTAATATCATTGAGACTAAAAGATTGAATAAAACTCATAACAATTATGGAATACTGAAACTAGATGGGAATATTTACATAAAATTATCAATGGGAACATGATATGAAAAAACATTGTAAGGTATGTCATTCGATTTCTATTTAGGATGCCTTTTTTTTATTCTTTCGATTTAATTAGGTAGTTTTAGACTGCCTCCTAGTCCGTTCCCGTCTAGTTTAAGCCCCGTCTAGGGCAGCGAAGGCCGGATTCATCGATTTTTAAAAATGTGACTAATTAAAAACATACATGTTTTTTTGAACATAATCGTAATAAATTAATACGGATATGTAAAAAACAATCGATATAAAACGATAGTTCGCCCCACGTACTTTAGAAAAAGCTTTATCAGCAAAATGTCATATTCCTTGTGTAATCAGTAACAACTGTCAAACTACAGATTTAATCACCATCTACCACCCCCCATCCGAAACCATCGAGAACTGTACATATTTCATCTCTCCCCACTAATGGTTTTAAGTTAAAAAAATATTTAGCGGGCAACGAATACTTTTCATAACACAGTATATATGTATAAAATATAAAAAATAATTTTCTACATACAATATTTGAATATTATTGTTTTTTTATTAAATAGGATAAAACATAGTTTTATCAAAAGAACTTAATTTAATGCTTACATAGTGTGTAGCAAGAAGTACAAATGCCAATATGAATGTTAGATGGGACATATTGAAGAACTGCTAGGGTAGGTAGATTGATCTAAACAGCGAGTGGATACTAACTGAACAAAATTCGTTACAACCTATTTATATTAAAAGTTCTATAACAAGGATGTTCATCATTGCAGTCTATTCATTGTTGGAATACAATGTTTGACCTCGTTTTACAATAATGTTACTTAATTTAATGTTTCAAAAAAGACAAAACTTTACAGGTAATAGAGGAAAATATCGAAATTAATGTATTTCAATGAACTAATGCTGCTAACAAATCATGAGAGAAATATGTTTTGTTAGTGGAAATACTAAGATTTATTATTTTTAATAATACTACCATTTTTGGTATACATTTAGAAATATTGTGAATAGAAACTTCCAATTCGGAGTCCAAATTTTAAAGCGGGAGTTGTCATTATTTTTACTTTCACTTACCTATATATGAAATATATAGTAAGTGGAAGTATTGCGATCGTGAAAATTTTCGACTTCCGGTTTTCAACGGAAATACACGTTTTGGGGTCCCCTGAGTCGAAATAACCAAGTCCCGCAAAATGGTCTGTGTGTGTGTGTGTGTGTGTGTGTGTGTGTGTGTGTGTGTGTGTGTGTGTGTGTGTGTGTGTGTGTGTGTGTGTGAACAGACTAGCTCAAAAACTATAAACCGTGCAATCCTGAAATTGGGTATTTAGTGTAGGTATATGCCCGCGATGTGACAGCATAAATTTCATCAAAATTACTTAAAGGGAGGGGGTACTTTACTTAATAACTTTTTAGGTTTTTTTCGATTTTCTCAAAAACGGCTCTAACGATTTTGATTAAACTGAGTATTTCATCTATTCATATGCCTGAAATATGACTGTAAAAATTTCATCAAAATTGATCAACCGGAGGGGGGACTTTACTTAATAAATTTTGTATCATTTTAACATGTTTTTTTTTATTTACTCAAAAACGGTTTTAACGATTTTGATCAAACTTGGTATTTGATGTATTTATATGCCAAAGATGTGATAACCAACATTTCATCACAATTGATCAACCGGAGGGGGGACTTTACTTAATAAATTTTGTATCATTTTCACATGTTTATTTTATTTACTCAAAAACGGTTTTAACGATTTTGATCAAACTTGGTATTTGATGTATTTATATGCCCGAGATATGACTGTAAAAATTTCATCAAAATTGATCTACGGGAGGGGGGACTTTACTTAATAAATTTTGTATCATTTTCACGGGTTTTTTTCATTTTACTCATAAACGGCTTTAACGATTAACAAAAATAAGATATGAATGTAGAAGAATGTGTGACTTAGGGAAATGATATTTAGCAAAACACGTCAATTTCTAATCTAAGTAAGTTGGTAAGTGAAAGTTGTGTGTTGCGCGCACGCACCAGATTTTTCAATTTAAGCTCTGTTCATTTTATTTATAGTTATGTATGCTCGTGCACATTTACGTAGTGCAATGCCAGTTATGTTTGCCAATTATTTTTATGTATTATTATGTTTAATCTTAGTACAAGAAGTTTTCCTTTTAATTTATGTTTATATTATTCTTCCAATTTGTTTTATTTTAATCTTGATCTAAGGCTCCTAAAGCCATATAATGTATAATATAATTTTGTTCCGAACAAGGACTTGTCCCGGAACAATCTAATAAAGAATTTATTTATTTTTTTATTGATTTATTTTTCTGATTTGTTAAAATAAGAATAAAAGGATCTTTATGAGTATAGATACATGAAAAACTGAATTGTTTGCCATCACTATTTTAATGGTAGTTTTTAAACGGAAATATTTAGGGTAACTTCACCAATTACTGACACTTTAAGGAAAATTTTATGATTTTTCATCAATTTTTCCCTTATTCATTGACCGATCCTTGAAATTAAAAGTACTTCAAAAAGTACTTCTGATATATGCCTATATATCTTATTTCCATTTCGATCACCATATCTTTCAAAATGATAAATTAATCTATCTTTCTACTTAAAATTCGGATGAATGTTTTTTCTCCTATTACTAACATGCATTCACCAATTACTGACAATATAAGGAACCAATTACTGACAGCCTGTTCAAACTTAGTATAATTTTATTTCCAATTTTATAACAGGTATCTAGATATATTTTAATATGATTTACCCAGCTTAACCTAGTCCTCCATGTAAACTAATTATTTTTGATAGAAATCATATTATTATCATAATAATGACTGAAACTAATTCAAAGTGTTATTCCTCTATGATGACTGAACAAAAGATCATTTAGGTCCCATTGTAGATGAAATTAGGAAAATAGCCGAGCCTCTACAACAGTAGTCCTCGGCGATTGATCATTAGAACTATTTTATAATTAAGGGCAAAAAGTTATTTTTAAAACCTGTTCTAAACTCAAACTAAATGGTTGATGATCAGGTATAATTCTTGAGCCATTACAGTTGCGTAGTAATAAATAATAACCATCGATAATCCCAAGTTTTTTTTTCTTTCATTTTCAATTGGCTTCATTTAGCTTCGTTTTAAAACTTATATTAAAGGTATTCCTACAAGTATTTCCATTTTAATAAACATAAATAAACAACAGCGTATGTTTCATCAGCTTGGAAGGTGAGGCCCATGTTACAACCAGTTGTATCTGGTTTGGATGCAGTGAAATGCCCTTTTTGCTAGCTCTATATTCCGTACCACTTACCTTCTACCACTTTATTTACTGGATTTCATTCGTTCTCCAATTCTATGCTTTCCAGCAATATTGTATTCATATATATTACTACCAGAATTGAAATTCTATAATTTTTGTCTTCCAGTTTGAGAAAAATCATTTTCCACTCATCCACTCAGGGGTGTTCAGTTCATTATTAACAGAAAAAAATTGATTAATAGCTTTTTTCTTCTGATTGGTGATTAGAAGGCTTATTTAAAGGAGTATATATGATTGCTTACAATTATATTTTTTTTCTGCTTACTTATATTAAACAACCTTACTTTACTAGCTTTTATAATATATAACTTTTGTTTGTTCTGAAATGTGACTGCACCTGCAGGCTACCTTCGTTGATAACAATAAAAAATGTCAGTATTGTTTCAGGGGGCGGATCCAACACGAGACTGACAGCATGATTTTTTAATGAGATTATTACCTTGTATTAAGAAAGACTGCGATCTGAAATAAAAATACAAAAATATTGAAAAGCCAAAATATTTTAGGGGTCTCATGACCCCCTGGATCCGCCTTGCATTGTTTATTTTATCCCTCTTCCAGTGCGTTCTCCAACATCTAATCGGGAGGCAGGAAGTACACTGTTTCATTTCCTGGTGGGACAACATTTTTTTATGTCTCTACATTTCATTGCTGTTATTTTTTTTCTAATGGCCTGACAACTAAGATAATCAAACGGAACGTGTGGAAAAGAATTATAAGATAGATAAAATAGATTTTATGCTACTCCGGTATTTATTTTTTTTTTTTTGGATGAAATTTATTTGGTTATAACTTTCCTACAAGTTGTTTAATAACTTATCCTCTGTTTTTCTAACCAAATTGTTTTCAAACAAATAATTTTAATGATTAACATATTCACATTGAAATAGTAAGTAAATGGATAAGAAATATACCTAATAGGAAATATTTAAATAAAGTAAACTTTGGGAGACATTGAAACACACACACACACATACGTATATATATAATAAAATCTCATGAAAGGTTATTCGATTTTGTTACAGAATCATTAAAATTCAGAAGAAAAAAAATAATAAACATTCAAATACAATTATTTAGAAAAAAGTGTAAAATAAGAATTTTTTATCTTTTTTTTAAATGCAGCGTATTCCTCTAAATGAACACCTTCTTCCACAATATTTTTAATCCCTCTATAAGTAGCACAATGATTCTTTGGTCTGGTATAAATTAAAAAGGTAAAAAGAATCATGTTTCACAGGTTGTTTGTTGCTCATGTCACTGGCTGGCTCTTGCATGTCTTTCTTCTTTCCTTGGATCCTTTAGTGTATTTTTAAGTTGGCATATGATTCGGAAAAAACATGGTAGTATAATAATAGATTCTTATAATTCAACAAAATAAGAAATGTTTTATTGAATATAGTTTGGTTCGTGAATGAATATCGAGTTATTTTCAGGCATGGCGACAGTCTCAAGAAGCTGATTTTCTAAGATATAAAGTATATCTGCAGGTATGTCAGTAATTCATTTTTTATCATTTATTTATATTTTTTTCATAGCATGCACTTAAGAGGTCAACCTTTAGTGGTGACTGAAATTATAATAATTTATAGTCATTTTTCTATAGCTAACGAGTTTTTTCCGAATGCATTACTGAATTTGCTAACAGCATTCCAGCATCGAGTAACTATTGTATATTGAGCATTTTGACAAGGAATGCTGTAGTCAATACATATCAAATAAACTTAACTAATGGTTGGGTATTCGCCGAATAATGTCTATTTCCAGCTTTATATCCTCTGAGCTAAGGACATGACTCATTCAACGGTTTTTCATCTATCGTTAGGAAATGATGTGATGAAATACTATTTTTTCCTAATTGACCAATTTAGTATTGACGGACACGGAAATAGACACATATTTGAGCAATGGATTTCTCTATTAGAGAGACCGGGGGGAAGAAAGCGTCAATGCTAACACATTGTCATTGTAAATTACTATTTTCCGGTTATTTTTGAATTGCAATTATAATCGTACACTGCTTGCTAGTTGATTCCCATTTTCAAACATTCTAATCATAATACAGTTCAATGTCAATTAGAATGTGAAATAACATTCTAATTGACATTGATACGTAATTGGAAGTATTTATCATGGTATATTAATATAATTTCATTAAATCGACATCGTGCTCTTTACCTGCGGGTCTTAGATATATATATTGACAAACATTTTATTACAAATATGACGAAGAGATGGTTTTGGAAAAATTGATTAGTTTTCAGAATCCAGATGAGTGATCCTTGCAGATGGGTCAAAAATCAGGAGCGTTGACACCAATGTTAAATATAAAAATAATGAAAATCTTATGTATGTATATAAATATATATACATATATATATATATATATATATATATATATATATATATATATATATATATATATATATATATATATATATATATATATATAAATCTCGTGTCCCGATGTTTGTCAGTGGTAAACTCAGAAACTACTCAACCCATTTTAATGAAATTTGGCTCAATGTGTATAGTTTTGTCCAACTTTAAAGATAGGACAATTTTTATGTTGATTATTGACCACAATATTTCTTTTATTGCAAATATGTTTTGATTTTTTGGCATGGCGTCATATGTCGATTTCATAAGCTTTTTGTTGTTTTTCGGCGGTAAAATCAGTAACTTTATAAGATTTTGCTCATTGTCTGTAGTTTTTTCCAACTTAAAAGAGAATTATTTACTCGATTATTGGCTTCAATATTATTTTATTGCAAATTAAATGCTTATTATACTACAGTTGAATGTGATTATTTGTAACTTCTATAAGTTTCCAACAGATGGCGGTCTAAGTTTCTTTATTGACACAACATTTCATTTTCTTTCGATATTTAGGATGGTCAAGCAGAAATTTATTTTTTCCGGCTTGGGCTAGGAAAACACGCGCTTTTCCAATGGTTTTAACAAAAGACAGGTTAACCAAAATCATTGTGCACCTGTTAGCACTACAGTAATGAGAAATTGTGAATTCTAATAATAAAAACATGTACATCATTTTTTTTTTTTTTTTTTTTTTTTTTTTTTTTTTTTTTTTTTTTTTTTTTTTTTTTTTTTTTTTTTTTTTTTTTTTTTTTTTTTTTTTTTTTTTTGGCTTTAAGATTTTATCCAAATCCTATTCAGCCAGAAATATATAAATTTTTAGAGATAGCTTAGTTTAGAGATAATCTACATATTATTAAAGTCGTATTTTTGTTTTTTTGATAAATTTTATTAGCTGGTGGTAATCTTTGATATTCAACTGTTTTATTATGTTAGAGATACCGAGATCTGACCCCTCGATATATTTCCTCCTCTGAGCACTGAACCGCCTGCAGGACATCACCAAGTGCAAGGGATCCTCGACTTCGTGGCAAAATTCGCAGTTCGGCGACTCCCTTATTATTATCAAGTTTAAAAATTTGTTTGTGTGTCCATGATTGATTCTTAATCTGATTAAGTTGGTAACTTCGCTTCTCTCTAGATTTTTACCGATAATGGCGAACCATGGCTTTAGGGTAAGTTTAGGTTGGATTAAATAATGATCCTTCCCCTTACTTTGGGACTCCCAATCGTACAAGTTTTGCCATTCATTTAAAATCGTTGCCCATGTACATCATTGTGTAAAAAGTTATAAATTAACGTTATCTATCTCATTTATAAAATTAATTTTTATGTTTTAATAAGTAGCATGTACATAAAACATTCAGTATGGTTTGAGGTTGCTCGCTTTTCATAACCTGTTTCTGTTAGAACCTCAACAAGTAGAGGATATCTCATTTCACCATGTGTTATATTCTTCTTAATTCAATTAATATGTATTAGGGCAAAAGATTAATTTGGTACAATTTTGCTGTATATTCTAATTGTATTAAACCCTATTCCAATATTATTCTTTATTAGTTCCTTTTACATTTTTTTTTTGTTTATATTTAATCTCGCCTCTGATGAAATAATCCACTAAATGCTAAATATAATCAAATGAGAGATATAAAAAAAAAAATGAGATGTAAAAAACATGGTACTTGTCTAATATACGACCGCCACTTCAAAGGTTACACATACTATATTCGATTGTATGAAAGTAAATTATCAAAGTTAAAAAATCGATTTTTTGGAGTGGCGGTCGTATATTAGACAAGTACCAAATATAAAATTAACTCTTCTAAATTCTTTAACGAACAATTTTAAATTTGGCGTAAAGTTCTATCTCAAATCTCGCTGGTTTTTAGATTAGCTGAAACATTCTTATCTTTATCTGTGAATTTTTATTTGACTGTATTAAATAGGATATAATTCATTCAATGCTTAATAGCTTAGTGAGCCACAGCAACGCGTGGCCGGGACTGTTCGTAACATATGGGTATTAAATGTACATGTGTATAAATATATATATAATATATAATATTATTTCATAATTAAAATGAAACAGTATAAATATTTTTACAACTTATAAATCCGTCTTCTACTATTAACATAAGACTTGGTGTAATATCGATTGCATATATTATTCTATACTATCGATTAAAGAAGAGGAGTGGTCAGTGACCTGTTATAGGTATAGTTAACACCTTCAATATCTCGAAAGTTTTTTTCACATGTTACAAATTTTAAATTCCGCATTAAAAAATAAATAAAGTAGGTAATTATAATAAGTACATGGCGATAAAATGAAATGTGAAAATCGATGAGTGTTATTTTAAGCTGATTAAATTAATCCGCCTTTTAACATTCATTATTTTTAGGGGTGTTTAAAGTCAATTTAATTTGATTCTTATAAATATTATTTTAATTTCATTTTTTTTAATAGTTTTATCACTTAATTTTACTAAATCACCATCACTAGTCGGACATATAATCATGTATTATTCAAGTTCATATAACGATTGTTAATCAAGAAGTTAAAAAAAAAAAAAATGAAACATAAAATTGGTGAAATTAAATTTCCCTTCTACATTCATAATTCTTTTTCTTTTTTTGTAGCAATTATAATAGTTTTTCTTAAATTAATTCAAATATAACTTTTAAATTTTAGCAAGTGTTTCTGTTTAAGGCCCCTATTAACTATTAACTATTATTAATGAAAATTTTTAAGCCGTTATTTTTATTTACGTTACCAAATGTTTTACTTACTTTTATTAGAAAATAAAAGTTACTTCTGAAAAATTTACTGTCTGACGGAGGAAATAAACAAGATGAGTGTGAAATTGCTGCTTAGTTTCCATGATAGAGGGCAGTGACCTCAGCAGAGAATAAACGATTAAGTTTCCTAGGATATAAGATAGGGTGCGCTATTGGCATGCAAGGAACGCCATCGGGCACGAGATGGGTAAATTGATACTGACTTGTAACTAAAATCCTTTCATGATAATCCATTATTTATTATCTTTATTCATACAGTACAATTTAGTGGTCAGCTTCGAATCTCAATAATATTATAATATAATTGTTGAATATATGTATACTTCAATAGTAAAATAGTAATAAACATCCTCTTGAACATCCTCATATTCTTAAAAAATGTTCAACAGATGAAATTATATACACTGTTATGAATATTTAAAAAGCAAAACATATAGTTGAGGTCAACCAATAAATATAGTATAGGGGAGAGCGGGGTTGGTTGGCAACAGTTTTCACTTTTTTGATTGTTGAGTCGTTCCTGATCATATAATCGCAATAGGGCTGGTTCCACTGTAAACTCTAAGTGTTAGAGTACTTCAAGTATTTTTTTCACCACATAATATTTAATACTAAGATCATAGAAAATTGAATAATTCGTCAATTCAGAGTATGCCAATTAACCCCCAAGTTGGGACAGGTTGGCCTAGAAGGTGGGGTTGTTTAGTCATCTCATTCAAGTACTGCCTGACGCATATTATTGTTATTAAAAGCTGCACTATAATGGTATAATAATTTTGAATCAGTTTTTAACACCTTTTAAGGGAAAATAGAATGACAATAGAAGAAGATAGAAGTTCAGACTGTCGTCACTTTCTGCATAAGGAAAATTGCTCTCATCCTCCTTGCTGGAACTAAAGACAATTGGTAGTTTCACTTTTTTTTATGTTTACCTTGCTTTTGTAAATTGCTACTGCGCCAACAAACCCCAGTTGAAGAGAGCCAACTAACCCCACAGGAGAGATCATATGAAAGATGGTTGCCAGGACAGAGGAGAACAATCAAACAAAAAACTGGTTAATCGAAAGGTTAGGTTTTTCAAAGGAGTTTGGGGCTATGTAAACAGAATCGGAGTCAAATGTTTTACCATGCCTTTAAACCAAATTAACTGAAAATTTAAAAATTTACTTACATGTTGTAAAATCAATCAATGAAGCACACTCTTCTCTACACTGTTAGCATCGGATTGAAACTCAGGACAAGACTCCCGAGATCGAGCGGGTGACATGGTACAAAGGTGGGGCCTTCACAACAGGTGTGACGGAAACTATAATCCGATGGCCAACCTACCCCCTATGCCAACCAACCCCGCTCTCCCCTACGAATAATATAATAATATACGAATATAATAATACGAATAATAATATAATATATAATTGTAATGTTAAATGTAGATAAAGTTAAAATTACGAGTTTACCATGAAAATATTTATCATTCCTTACCTCCATTACTTCAGTTACCTTCATGAGGAGATTTTTATTGTGTTTCATTGGTATTGTTAACAATGAGAAATATTATGTAATCTAAATTAATTTTATTAATAATTATTATGCATTTCAACAATTGATGTTACATATATTAGTTTTTAAACGTGTTTGTTTCATGCCTATTTTCCATCACAAAGTTAATTGTAACTATTTAAGCAAAAATGTTGAATCCCCCTTTTGGGGGTATTCCATTATCATCGGTGTACACTATTAAATTATGACAGTATTTTAATTTATTATAAAAATAGAATTATAGTTACAACTTACCAGATAATATCGATTTTGAGGTCGATTATTTGGCGAACTGGGGTGCTGATCGATTTAAAAATTCTGCCCTCAGCTATCGAAAATGATAAGTAAGGAGATATCTACGAAATTTAGACCAGCATAATAGATTTTTCACAGCACTTTCAACATAATAGATTTCTCCTTTATTGTTTCTATTCTGATTAGTACAGCATGTTGTTTTTGTTTTCTGATTTTTACGGCAAAGGATTCTCTGTGTAAGAGCTTTTAGATGTGAAGTTTACTTAGCATTTTCTTTTATTACGATGAGTTGGAAAATTTAGACCAGGAAACTAAATACGAAACGTAAAATCTGTAATTATGCCCGTTTATGAGAATGATATAGAATGCTTTTCAGACTGAATGTTTTTAATTGAATTTTTAAGGCCGAACAAGTTTGAGAACCAACGAAGAGTTTGAAATGGTGAAATGGAATTCAAGCAGTTTTGAAGCTATTACATGATATGCAGGTTTCAACAGTACAGTGACTTCAAAGTCAAAAGTATGAGCCCAGGAGATTTATGGCAAGATGAGCGCATTAGTCGTGGGGAAATTTCTACCCAAAATAGTACCAGACTTCCTGGATAAAATTACCCAATACGAGTTCATGAAGGTATCTAGGAAGGAGGTGAGTTCATGAATTGTATCTACGTGGCTAAGTTGTCCCATTTGACGGCACACATGATTTCATGTTAATAATAGAGACAATTCTATATCGAACCTATCATTGATTCATAGATGCACTCAAGTCACTATGAGCATAGTGACTTGAATTCATTTAAAAAACACAAGTCTCAGAAAAAGAAGATTATGAAGAAATTTAAATATACCATATTTTCAGTTTCGTAAAAAAATGCCACAGAAAACCTTTTTATCAACGTCAATATCGGTTATTGCATAAGTTTTGATAGATTGATAAGTGATCTCATAATTTCTAAATTTATATCATTTCCATATTCAGTCTCCACCACAACCTAATAATCGACCTCAGTATGATTATCGTTCTCATCAAGCGAGGGCATGGCTTACAGTTTACAAGCTGCCAGCCCATTCTGGTAGATTGAATAAAAAAATAAATAAAAAGTGTTAGTGTATTAGAACCAGATTCATTGGTGAATATAATTCAGTACGATTAAAAAATATTTAAATAAACTGAAAATATTATCTTCATATTCCTGAAAATAAAAACCTCTTGCATGTTGTTTTGAGGTGAAAACTGATCAAACATATCACAGAAGAACGGAATGATCTTTGTAGTTTATCAAGAATTGTATAAGTACTTTTTTTACAACGCAATTGTATTACTATATCCTAATAAAGTAAATTTATAGAATTTTCCCTTGAACTTATAAAGCCCGATCCCCTTACTGTTAATAACCGATGCTAGCTTGTAGACGATGGAGGACAGTGTGAGTAAACATTGTTAGTGGCCTAATGGGATTAGTACAGGACCTCTTCGGCTATATTGCATCCTGCCAAGGAGAGATTTTCGGACCTTCCAGTTATTAGTTTTCTTGGTTTATTGAGCTATGTAACGAACTTTATACAGTAAGTAGGAATATAAATATGAGTGAAATTCATCTCCAATGGAACCAGAAAGAAAAAAGTAAAAGAAATAATATGATTTATTTATTTTTCATCCTTTGGAGAGAGGCAAAATGATTTCATAAAAACAGTAATACTACTCTTGTATGTATATATTTATGTATGTATATACATACATAAAAAATATTTAAAAAAAATTATGGAGAAAAAGGAAACATAATCAGAGCCAAAAGTTATTGTTGTTAATTCAAGAACGGGCCAGGAACTTAAGTAGAAGAAAATCAAGCCACAAAGCCACTACTTCATCACATCACAGCTACAATTGTGATTTGTAATAGGCATATTTATTTATCATATTCATTTTCCATAAAAGTTCTCTTATTTTTACATTCATCAGTGATAGATACAGTCCAGCCACCTACCTAAGAATATAATAGTAAGGGTATGCGAATCATTCTTACTGTTTTATACTGGCGAACTAGTTTTATACATGTATATATGTAGTATTGTAAATATATAACAATCTGGATTAACCGAAGGCAAAGTGAAAAATTAGAAAATATTCCCGTATATTACTTCAAATCGTGAGATAAACAAAAATAATTAATCTTATATAAGTCAAATGAAATTTTTTTAGATCTTAGTGTGAAGTCACTTGATTGGCTTAGTTCTAACTTTTTAGAAGAGGCGTATAAACATTTTTTTAAATCTTCGGATTCTTTTTTCACTAAAGATTAATCTTTATATGTCAACTAGGTTTTGACAATCAGCAGATGAGCTTGCAACTTATTGTCAGAAATAATGAATGACATGTCAGGCATGATGAAGAATATTACTCAGCAGTGCCTTTTCCCTTGGCTAGAATCAATTACTTAGGTCGCTTACGCAAGATCTGCCATAGCTTAGCATTTTTTAGCCTTCTCATTTTATTCAAGGTTTTATCACCTATGTAAACTTACTGTATGCTGTTTCTCACCATGCAAAATCTTAAATTGAACATTTCACTTACCTTGATTTAATTTGAATAATAGTATTATTTTTTAAAAAATACATCTTTGTCAAATTCTGAATTCTCCTTGATTTTATTAAGTTTAATATACTTATCAGGAACTCGCTACTATAAAAATATATAAATTTCAATTGTAATGAAAGGTATTAATTTTATCTGGACTTGACTGATTTAATGATGAATAAAAAAATTATGGGGGCGGGTTGAAAAGGACTAACACCAACTTGTCATTCATCTACGTCCTTTATAGTTTTTGTTCGGGATTCTAAAAAAGGTTTTGAGTACATGCTGTATTAGTACGATCGTAGTTTTCCTGGAAGAGAATTTAACTTTTGTTAATGAAGAGTATAAGATTGAAAGTTAGTACCTTAGTCTGAAAGATTATCTCTGAATAATGAGTTACAGGAAATCTTACCAATATGTAGTCATTGGATAATTGGTAGTATTGCTTTAAAACTTAGGAATACGTAGACTAAACTAATCATTGAACTATCGGATTTTTTTACAATAGTTCAGCGGAGTTACAATCACAGTCGTCTATGAAATATATTCTTTGTTAAGTAACTGTTTTTATTTGACATTTTGTTATATAATTATTATTGACCAGATATAACATGGCATGGCGGATCCATAAGTAATTCCTTTGTACTTATATTTTTTGTTTTTCTTGAAAACCATAGTTTTTACATGCGTAAGGAGTATGCGTAAAATGTTGGCAGTCAAATGCTGAGAATTATTGTCACATTGAATTTTACCTTTGGGGAAAGATGTAACATAATAAAAATCCAGGAATATAAGTTGAAAACATTCTACAGCTTATTTCCCCAAAATTATTTTATTTTAACCCGACTGGGAAAGAGGAGGTTACTCAATTCTATTAGTATGTGGCTTTTTTTTCTTTTCTTTTCTCTATTTATGTTCACCGATTGGAATAGATTTCCTTCCAATTAATAGTGGATTTTAAATAATAGATTTATTTTATTTAGAGTTCTCTGAATCAATAAGTATTCCGTTCTGGTTGAGGGACAACAGCGTCTCAATGTTTATGAACGTTCACCCAATATGATGTGTATATCACCAGGCTCTGCACAGATTGAGGAAAAGCTCTGGGTGCAATGAAGCTGTTGGTGCAGGATCGTGGAGACTGGCTCCGGTGGATTGAGGCTCCTCAACACTGAAAGGCATCAAAAGGAAACAAAAGAAGAAGATTTATTTTATATCTATACTAAGATGGCAAAATGTCACATGTCACTTTTATTAAATTTTACTAGTCGGTTTTTTACTTACGTCATCTTCTAAATAATTACAAATAGGGCCAATCCATTTGTAATGGACCAGAAAAAAATAATTTGGTTGCTCGATCATTTTAGAAAAAATTTATACCAAAAAATTTATTTTATACCAATTACGTATAAAACTGCTTTAAATTATCAAAAAAACCGTTTTTAAGTGTAACAAAGCACCGTTTTTAAGTGTAAGTTTTGGGTATAAGGGCATGTACATCAAGGCTGATTTTTGGCTTGATAATAAACCTAACTAAGTAGCTTTCATTAAAAGTACTCTTAACCCGTATATTCTTTACCATAGTTTTTTATGAATTTTTAAACTTTACATTTTTTCATTATTTGTTAACTTTAGGCTCTAATATCTCTGGTGGGCTGGTTGCTAAAAATCTCATTTTTTTAAATTTTATGCTAACATGCAACATAAACCAACTGTAAGAAATTTCAACCTGTATATTTGAGTACATTGGTAGCTACGAATTTTTGAAAATGGTCATTTTCGTACTTTTAATGAAAGCTACTTAGTTAGGTTTTTTATCAAGCCAAAAATCAGCTTTGGTGTACGTGCCCTTATAACCAAAACTTAACCTCAAAAACGGTGTTTTGAGAATTTAAAGCGTTTGTTTCAATAGCAATTTTCAAGTATTGGAATTGAAAATATTCAAATAATAAAGAGAACATGAAATATAGAACAGACTTTAAGGAAAACAGTTATGTTTGAATTATTAGTCTACCAGTATTGAGAAAATGAGTTTTTCTTCATTGCTAAATGAGCATGAAAATGACCATTTTCAAAAATTCGTAGCTACCAAAGTACGCAAATATGCATGTTGAAATTTCTTACAGTTGGTTTATGGTGCATGTAAGCATAACATGTAAGAAAATGAAGTTTGTATCAACTAGCCCATCAGAGATATTAGAGCCTAAAGTTAACAAATAATTAAAAAATGTGAAGTTTTAAAATTCATAAAAAAATAAGGTAAAGAATATACGGGTTAAGAGTACTTTTAATGAAAGCTACTTAGTTAGGTTTATTATCATGCCAAAAATCAGCTTTGGCGTACATGTCCTTATACCCAAAACTTAACCTCAAAAACGGTGTTTTGAGAATTTAAAGCAGTTGTTTTCAATAGCACTTTTCAAGTATTGTACTTCAAAATATTCAAATAATAAAGAGAACACGAAATATAGAACATACTTTAAGGAAAACAATTGTCTTTGAATTATTAGTCTTGAGAAAATGAGTGTTCTGTGAGAGCTTAAAAACTCAAAAATCGGCCTGAAAGGTAAAACAAACATGGCTGCCATTTTGAAACGGTTGATCCTAAAAATTTAAAAAAAAATGTTTTGAACTACTAATTCCATATGTAATCGGTAGCAAAATTATAATTTTCTTTTAAAATGATCGTGCTGACCCAATAGTGAATGAGATGCTATAATGTGAAGAAATTTGTTTTTTGTTTTTTTTAGTAAAACTAACATATCTCATTTTTTTATCTGAGCACTGATATACTCTATGGCTGATATAATGAGTTATATAATTATATAAGAGGATATTTAAGGAATAAATAAATTTCATACGAAAAGAATCAAATTTATTTTACATAATTCAACAATGATGCTTTTGTGAAACAATCTTGAGAGACTCTTTAGCAAAAAACGTACACATTCATAGTGAAAAGAAACAAGCGATGCCTTATATCCTAAAAAATAGTTTATTAGGTACATAATATATGAAATTTATCTACTATTTATATTTATTATATATTTGGAGGGTTTCACATGCCGGAAGGAGTTTCGAAAGGCTCACTGACTGAAAGATACATAATAATTGATTCGGACAAGCTAGAGTCCAACATTACCTACCTTATCAGGTCCCTGGTAAGCAATGACCTCATTTGATAAATGTACCGATATCTAAATCTTGATACATCTGTATCCAGATTACTGACTTATTCCCATCCAAAGACGATCACGTGATTTGGGTGAGGAATAATTTTCTGATTCGAAAATGTGCGACCATCGTAGACACGATATTCTAACACCAATGCACTGGCGATGCATAGTAGCACTTAGGCACAGCAGCACAATTAGTAATAAAAATTTATAAGTATTAAAATCAATTTGTTCATTTATAAATTTATATTCTTTCTTAAAACTTTATCATACTTCTAAACTTTTTAAAATTTATTTACAATATTTAATAAATTATTTTATATTTATACAATTGCTATATATATTTTACAATAGTGCTCTGGCATGGGCCATCGCCGCTGGTAACATTTCACAATGGACATTTTCTATGATCGAAAGATGATTTTCTAAGGATATAAAGCATTATATTAATAATCACGTTGCATAGAATTATGCGTAAGAATTATTTGTGCCTCGTCGAAAAGCACGAAGTGTCCACAAAGCCCGAAAGCGACTTCTAATCCAAAACTAGGCTACAACTAGAGATCAGGATTTTGAGGTGAATCCATAAAAAATGAAAAAAAAAATTAAATATTTTATAAAGAATTTAAAGAAGTGATTTAAAAAATATATATACAAAAACGCACACAAATACTTATCATCATCAATAATATGTAACATTATTAACTTTTTTAAATTTTTATAAATGCCATAATCACATTGACTGAGCAGCTGAATACAGAATGAGCATCGATATTGCGGGGATGGGTAGTGGTTGCTATACAATATACACTAACTAAACAGCAAAGGCATTGTGCCTAGTCACAACCAATGTTTGTGGTTCATGTTCACAATTCTTGTTTTCGTTTTGTTCATTTTATTTTTAGTGGGGGAAGGAATGTATGTTAAAATGTAAAATAAAATAAAAATCATTATTCTGTTAATGTAAGCCATTTCCATTAATTTCCACTCCAGCTATGCTGCAGCTATAAAAAATGAGATGAATAAATTTAGGGATGAATAAATTTACTACTTATAGTAATCTATCCGATCAGGACTTGAGGATGATTCAATAAATTGCGAAAAAAGAAACGAGATAAAACATATATATCAGGTAATAAAAACTGATTCGATGAAATTATCAAAAGAAAATAATGTTATAAAGCCTTTACCTACGGATTAATATTTGTGATTTTGTAAAATATGCATATAAGATAAAAAAAAAAAAAATTGTAATTCTCGAAAATTTGAAAAAAATAAAATTGTATATTGTCTATCTATATAATAGAGTTCATGGATAACATAATACCATTATCGTTTCATGTAAAATTTAATTTTTTTACATATCTATCAATTAAAATATTAGACATTATATTAGCATAGAGAATTCGGAAACAAATTACTTCAGTTAATTGTTTGTTTTCACATTTGTAAAAAAATCATTTAATTGCTCATAACAAACATTTCTGGAATAAACTCTATTTTTGTTAGTTTTTTAATAACCTTTATGAGTTACATTTTAAAAAATATCTTGATATTGGTTTTTTTTTCAGTAATAATTTTTAGTAGACAAAATCTAGGAAAATCATATTAAAAAGGAATTCAGAAAGTAAAATGGATGTAATAGGTAATAATAAGAATTTATGAGTCGTATCATTACCAATAAAGCTGAAATTATTCATTATAAACAGTATATGTCATTTTCGTTTAATATTTCTTGTCAGCTGAAGTGGAAATAATGATTTATTGAGGAAATAATGACTGAAACTTATTTTTAAAACTAAACATCTTTGCCTTTTAAGTCGGTTCCTTTCCCCACCACATGTACCATCTGATAGACTGGTATCTGACCCGATGGTGTCCAGAAGATATTGCAGGCAGACCTCCGGATGTCCTTCAGAGGCTGGGCAGCGAAGGCGATCTGCTGGGTCCTCCAGGAGTTGTCTCCGAGGCCCAGGACTGCCCGCTTCAGACCTCCGCTATCGGCCCC
Source organism: Aelia acuminata (assembly GCA_911387785.2). Lineage (NCBI taxonomy): Eukaryota > Metazoa > Arthropoda > Insecta > Hemiptera > Pentatomidae > Aelia > Aelia acuminata. Next base: position 50,558,369 of record OU426978.1, on the reverse strand, counting down.
GGTGGAGTGATGATGGAAGTGGTCATCATCACGTTCCTGCAACATGAACAAGAACTGTTACAACATTGCGCAAAATATTATCTACCAATTTTACTAAAAAAAGTTATATTCAGGATTCAATAATCATAGAGTATGAGGTATATATTCGCAACTAAGGAGCGAACCAAGATAACGTAATATTCCACCTATATAATACTAATATTTGTCAATTAGAGAAGCATTAGGATATCTTTGAATGAAAATATTGTTTTTTTTTTTGTTTTTGTTTTGTTATAGTCAAACAAACTAAGAAGCTGAAAACTGATAATTATGTCTGATATAGTTATAAAAACCATCGGGCTTAACTCTTATAACTTTCGAAATAAACAAAATAAATATTTACAGGTCTTCTTTTAGTTTACAAGAATGTAAATTTCTCGCAAATATTTATTTTTGGTCATTGGCGTGTTTTTTTTTTTTCAAATTCTATTATAAAATCTCATAATTTTAAAAGATTCGTAACACTTTCCTTCGGAACCTCATTTATCTCAGGTAATGGTGTGCTAATGTTTAATTTTTTTCTTATCGGTTGATAATATTCACAGTCCACTAATACTCGTATATGCATAACTGTCTTTAGGGCACCACATTTAATACAGATAGGGTGTGCAAGGTCGTGAAGAAGATTTGCGTTCATGATTTCCTTCAGCTATTTGTCCATTTTTTTTCTATAAATCTGCTTTAAATTGCAGTAGTTTAGATGACTTCCTAATCCAGGCTTCATTCCATTTTGCCTCTATTTGGGATATCACATGCGTCACCCATTACTCTGGGGGGATAGTATCTAGTATGGATTTTACCTGGTTATTATCGCCTGTTCGAGCCAAACTGGATGCAGTATTTACTTTCTCATTCCAATGCCATAACGGTATGGAGCCCAAATAAAAACTAATAGTTTGCCGTCCCTCTGAATTTGATAAATAAGGTGTACGATTTCCAATAGGTTCTTACATTTCTATTTGAATTTTATACTTATATTTTAGTTTATACTAATATTTCTATTTCATTAGGTACTTATATTTCCAAGTACCTACTAATACTTCTATACTAAAAAAAAAAAAAAAAAAAAAACTTATATAATATTATCTCCAGTTTAATTCCTTCATCCTCGGATTCAGGATCAGATATTTCTTTATTCTTCAAAGGGAGGTTCTCAATCCTACAACTTCAGCATATAAATAATTCTGTAGTTTTCTCTAATTTTCCAAATTATGAGATCAGTTTTCTTGATCTCTTGCCATTCATTATGCAGTTTTTTTTCTTAGGCATTAATAATAAAAGCTTTTTGCAATGTGAGACATAATATTAAGATGAAGGCTCGCTAGGAATAGATTGTAGCAGACATTTTATTTAATCTTCATGTTTTAAGTAAACTCTTCTTTTCAGATTCAGCATAATTCGATGACAAAGGAGGATTGGAAAGTTGTTCAGGATGGACTTAGAGTTTATTAAGTTGAGATGGTATCTTGTTGTTTGTTTATAATGTTTAATGGCGTAAAACGGTATGTTCATCAACGCCAGCGTTTTTTTTTTTTTTTTTTTTTTTTTTTTTTTATATATCTTTCGGAAGAAGAATACCACGATCCAAAAAATTGAAATTCTACAGGAGAAGCTTATGTTGTGATCATTATTGCTGTTTGGTAACTTTAAGGAAGAATGCCTTGACTGCTCAACAACGTTAAAAAAAAGGGTTTAAAAATATACATTTTTTTCAAAGAATTTTTTTTTTTTATCCATTTATAACAATATTTGAAAAATGAACTGTTGAGATGTATACAATTTTTCGCGCTCTCCTGTGAAATGAGGAAAAGTGGTCATGTGTCATCCAAAGCTCAATGATTCAATTGTGAATCTGAATGTGATTATTCAATGACAACTCTTTTATCGTTGTTATCCAAATTGCAATGTTTTCCTTTATTTTGTTCAGGTTATAAAAAGAGGCTTAGTATATTAAAGAAGCAAATAACTACAAAGAGCTGCCTATAATGAACCTTGCAAATTATCGGACAAACAATAAAGGCTTTGGCCATTCCGTGTAGTCATTACTCAGGGACTAACGGCGTCCCCTGGGACTACAGTTAATTCTGTTTAAAGTGCCAATTAATTTCATTGCCGATGCCATAGCCAGGTTATTATAATAAAGATATAATTTCAGATAATCTAAAGGTTCAGCATTTATCCATTAAACCTTGTTTAAGCTACGATAATTTCGAAGATATGGGATTTATGGTATGTTGGGCTTCCCCGGACTATCTTTTCCACCAAATGGTAGTTATAAATTGTGGTGTATGGTTGCTTCATTTATGTATGTTTACTTGGTATAACAAAGATTTGCCGAAAGACAGCTGATACATTTTAAATAAGCTCACCTCCTATACAATGCATATGGAACATATCTTAAGAAATATATGAAAATATAAAAAACAACATGGGAGTCTTTTGTAAACACAATGACTAGTTAAATAAATATTTGACCGATAATGGGTTAATCAGTTGAATAAATGTACAGATGGTTTATTCATAGCTAATATTTATTTTTATAATTAAGGCTAAATGTTTACAACAGGCAAGTTAATAATTTATTAATGTATAAATGTATGCTACCTACTATAAATGTATGCTACCTACTATATTTTCACAAAATATTATAGTGGGTTAGTATGGTGGATTATATAATTTTACTTTTATCAAGCTTGAAGATTTAAATTTTGTTGAAAGGCTGACATACTGCCCATGTATGTAGGCTAATCTGGTCTTCCGTATTTTATGACCTCTTCTTCACTACTCTCCATCCCCTCCAGCCGGGGAAACACCTCCCCGTACAGCCTCATCTCCCGTACGATTTACCCCCTCATATTTCAGTAGTATTACTTCTTATAAAGGGGAAAAAAAGAAAGTCCTTTTGTACCTTGCTGGACTGTATCACTTCACAGTAAGGTCTCTCACTCTGCCACCAGCAGAGATAGCCGGTGGGGGAATCAAACGCGGTCCCCCCATTTGATTCCCCCCCCCATTCACACAATGATACAGCAATCCATTGTGGGAGGAGCTTTATGGAAGCCGAAACAATAATGGTTACCATATGTGCCAATAGTTGTTTATTTCGAGTAAGTCCAGTTTTTCCTGTTGAATTACAAATGATCTTCTTAAAAGGACGCAGAATGATTTCCTAACACATGGCTGCAAAATATTTGCATGAGATCACCAAAATGAGAAAAGAAGACATCTACCCACCAACCTTAGGAAACTATAGCTTACCGAATGCATGCAATGATTAGAGAGCAGGGTTTCTAACATTCGCATCATCCGGAGACCTTATTGTGAGCATACCTCTCTTCACACAAAACAATATTCATTAATGTACGTACAATACATCAGACATACCTGGGTGTAATGAAATCGATTACATGAGCGGCCAATTTTGACTCTGACAACAATTTTTTACAGCATCCCTGATTTCCGAGGTATCCACATCACTAGACACCAAAAGTATCTAGTTTAAAGTTTCAAAAGGTAAATGACCTAGCTGTATTGAACTATTTTACCGGCAAACTTGACAAACCATTACGGTCCATCCACCATGGACGAGGATCGGTGGAAGGGGAACGGGATACGTGCTTCAAAGTCTGAGATGAGACTAGAAACAGACTTAAGATCAGCTCAGAAGGATTGCTGTTCGTAGTGTTTTTGATGATGAATGTGATTACGCAACTGTACGAAAAAATGTTTCCTAGGAATTGACGACTAAGCACACGACATTGGCTTAGAGGATTTACAGCAGGCTTCGTCCGGTGGAGAGGACACCAAACCACAGAAGAGCGTAAAGTGCGACAAAGTGATTCCCTGAATGATGCAAAGGATCAAGAGAGTGTTTCCGCAGAATAAATAGACTTAGGAAGTCTTATACCACCTTTTTACCATCATTTGCTGGGATCAAGAAGGAGTAATTCACAATGATAATTCAGAAGTTTTGCGGAATGGAGCTTGTATGAACTTTGTAGAACTCTCAACTATCCCATATTTGAGAAAACCTGAGGAGGTTAACAGCGCACTGTGCTGTTAGGTAAAGGAAGAAGTGCGAGTGCCAATTGCACGCTAAAGTTTCCAGACAGCTGAAGAATAACAATGCTAGAGGACATGACGGATCAATCAAGATATAAAGGCAATGAAATAGCCTTGAAACACACTTAGGGCCGTATTTATGAACGATCCTAAGGAACGCGTTACTAAAGGCTTCCTTAAAATGCACACCTTTAGCTAATCTTAACACAATTTTCATTTTATAAACGTTCCTTTACGCTTTCTTATCTTAAGGACGCCTTAGATCCTAAGGTGTTCCTATAAATTTGATCTGTTTTCCTTCCTTAGTGCTAAGGTAGGTGATTAGCTACCTTTAGCTTCTCCTTAACTTTTTAATAATAGAATAAAAACAGAAAACAAACATCAGGACTTAAATACTTATTAAAAAGAACCGTTTATTAAGAACAAAACGACTTTTTGGAATTTTTACTTTATTTATATGAGGTATAAACAACAAAGGCGGTGAAATATTATTGCACTCTTTAAGGGAAATTAAAATTTTAATCTTGGTGAAATATTTTTCTTTTTTTCTCTTTTATATATTTATCAAATGTTTTCATATGTAGCCATTCTTATTACTAGGCACAATGAGAGACAGATAATTTCTTCATGTAAGCAAAATCAAAACAAAAGATGTATTATTTTCAATGAATGCATACTTATTTAGTATATTGATAGTATTACTTAAGTGTACAACTTTAATCACAAACATTTTGATGCAGATGCATTTGAATCTTTTCCATTTCTACACTTCTAACATTAATTACGTTTCAGTAGCCAGTATTAGAGCTGTAATTGTAAATATTTGATTAGTTGGTGATACAAACATCTGAAAGAATATTAAGTGAAATCATTTTTTTCTTCTGCAATTAGTACTGTAGTGAGCAATATTGAACATCTTATTTAAATCTTAATTATTGATAGTAAAGATAGTTTCACTCAATTACTAATTGACAAAACAAAATCTTGATATGAAATATAGACTGAATCCAATTTGAGAAAATTAAATGTAATTTTAATAGTACCAATTCAACATTTTTAAATTTTATTTATTTATCTTTGCCTATTTTACATAAAAGGCTTTCATGGAATTTGTTGAAATTAGATAAGTTTGGTATAACAAGTTTTTGGAAGAGTGGTAAGAGCAATGTAAAAAGAACAGAAACCAATTCTTTATAAAATGTCAAAACACATGTACATCCACTAAGATTTTTCAATAATTAATATGCTAATACAAAAGTAATAACATTCTAAAGTAAACAACCAGTTTTTAATAATTCACATACCATATAAGAATATGAAGTTGTTGAAAATAAATTTCACCTTACTTATTAAGGAAATTGAAGCTTTAATATTTCACATTTCCAACACACATCTTTTTTAAAATAAGCTAATTTACACATATCTAACATATGAAGTTGTTGAAAATAAATTTCACCTTACTTATTAAGGAAACTGAAGCTTTAATATTTCACATTTCTAACACACATCTTTTTTAAAATAAGCTAATTTACACATATCTAACATATGAAGTTGTTGAAAATAAATTTCACCTTACTTATTAAGGAAACTGAAGCTTTAATATTTCACATTTCCAACACACATCTTTTTTAAAATAAGCTAATTTACACATATCTAACATATGAAGTTGTTGAAAATAAATTTCACCTTACTTATTAAGGAAACTGAAGCTTTAATATTTCACATTTCCAACACACATCTTTTTTAAAATAAGTTGGTTACTAATTTATACATATCTAACATTTACAACTCGTTCTCATGAAGAAGGTTGGAACTAAACCATCCAAGAATATTTTGAAGAATATTAAGAAATATATAATAAATATACAATAGTATATCACAAACATCTTAATTAGAAGAATATTGCAGTCTCTCATCCCCCAAGCTAAAATGTGTGATAAAAAAATGTTAGGTAGCATTGTTTTATCACACTTTTTCACTCTCATTTGCATCTTCATCTTATAATAAAGATATTTTTGATTGTTATCCTGAAGCATCCATTAAGTTGTTTTTAAATCGGTTTATATGAAACTTGTATACATTTGTTTGTTCTTTTATACTAACAATGTTTGCACACTATTCAACTTTGAGTGATTTCTACTCCAATTATCATGTTCTTATAGTTCTAGAGCTGTAATTGCCACAGTAACTACTTAAAACACTCGAAACAACACATTAAACAAGAGTGAAGTAAACACTGATGTCAGGTAAGGGAGGTTACACCCAGCAGCAGAGTACTCTTATCAATCTGCTCTGATTGGTTGTTTAGTTAAGGTGGCCTTAAATTTGCACCTTAATAAATGCATACTTAGTTAAGGAAAGGAATTGTTAAGGAAGGTTCATAAAATGAGAATTATCTAAAGGAACACTTAAGTTTAAAGGTTAACTTAGCATAGGAACCAGTTAAGGTTACCTAAACTGCTTCCTTAGGAACGTTCATAAATACGGCCCTTAATTTTTTAATTTAATTCTGACAATTCTTGTTTACATACTTTCAAAAGGAGTCATGATAAACTCCGTCCTTAAAACCCTTACGTCAACGCTTATTCGAAGATTCTTTTGGTTGATGTATCATGAATGTAAATCAATTGAGGGTGGATAATGTAATTGCTGCTTCCCTAATTTCGTATTTTACGGCAAACATAACTTGGGCGTTGATATTACTGTAGACGTTAAATAATTTACAAAGGTCACAAATTGTCAAGCTAAATCAACGATTTATACTTCACTGTGATAGTAATATATTTTAATATGAAGAGATAAAAGAAACAAATGGCGTTCAAAGGACGCTTTGAATATCATATTATTAGCCAAACTATTCAGGTGGAAGGGAGCATATACAATAATGAAAGATTCTAGAAAGCAGGTTGGGATAACCTATCATAGAGAAGAATGCTAGGAAAGCACTAGAATTTTATAAGGATGAATTTCAACCAAAGGTAATATTGGAGTAATAATAATATTACAATTATATCATTATTCCAATTTATGATAGTGGGGTAATGAATATAAGAGCGTATCTATGTTTATTTATACTCTAATATAGAAAAAAGATCTGACCTATAAGGTCTAAAAGAGCATTGGAGACAGGGTGGGCCATCAGTCAGGGGGAGCAGACTTTATTGCTGACCCAGAAACCACCCCTGGAGATACGGCTACAATGGTAAGCACTTGTATTGCCAGCATACAGGCTCACATACTTTGATTTATGGAATCCATGCAACTCTATAACTTGGAGAAAAAACAAGTAAAAATTGTCTTCTATATGTGTCTCGAATTTAAAGATTCTCAGAATATATTTATGCATCATCTGGTTATATTTTGCATGTACGATACATAGAGATAAAAAATGTCCAAGAGAACTTTAAAAAAAGTAAAATTAAAATATTTTTAAAATTTCTATCGAGGCGTGGAATTTAAATTTTAAATATTTAGGGTTTCATTTTTATTATTATTAGTTTTTTAGTTTTTTCTGAATCCATGATGTAATTTTATTACATTCTGCCTCTACCCAAGAGGCCATTAGCAGTATAATTAGAAATCGTCATGCAATGTTGTAAAAATTTGTGTTGGGTACAAGGCGAAATTTTCACGATTAATTTTAATAATTTAGTTCACTTAAAATTCTTACGTATTTCATTAATCGAATTAGGGTTTTGTTGTTTGTCTTCGTTAACTTTACGAGCTATCACTCATGATGGATGTTAGCAGCGTTTTTTTCTGGTATTTGAAAATACGATGCATGTTGTAGCTTTGTTTTTCAGTGTAAGCGCAATTTAACTGAATTCTCATGAGTTCTTCTGAAACGGTGTTCACTACATTCTGCACAATATAGTGGTTTCAAGACTCGTATCAGGTAACCGTGGATGAAGAATGCGTGTCCAATTACCTTGTCATGGTTATTTCTTCTGTTTTTTACTTTCACTTACCTATATATGAAATATATAGTAAGTGGAAGTATTGCGATCGTGAAAAATTTCGACTTCCGGTTTTCAACGGAAATACACGTTTTGGGGTCCCCTGAGTCGAAATAACCAAGTCCCGCGAAATGGTCTGTGTGTGTGTGTGTGTGTGTCTGTGTGTGTGTGTGTGTGTGTGTGTGTGTGTGTGTGTGAACAGACTAGCTCAAAACCTATTAATCGTGCGAATCTGAAATTAGGTATTTAGTGTAGGTATATGCCCGCGATGTGACAGCAAAAATTTCATCAAAATTGGTCAAAGGGTGGGGGTACTTTATTTAATAACTTTTTAGGTTTTTTTCGATTTTCTCAAAAACGGCTCTAACGATTTTGATTAAACTAAGTATTTGATGTATTAATATGCCTGAGATATGACTGTAAAAATTTCATCAAAATTGATCAACCGGAGGGGGGACTTTACTTAATAAATTTTGTATCATTTTCGTGTGTTTTTTTTATTTACTCAAAAACGGCTTTGACGATTTTGATTAAACTGGGTATTTGATGTATGTATATGCCCGGGATATGACTGTTAAAATTTCATCAAAATTGATTAACCGGAGGGGGGACTTTACTTAATAAATTTTGTATCATTTTTACTTGTTTTTTTTTTTATTTACTCAAAAACGGCTTTAAAGATTTTGATCAAATTGGGTATTTGATGTATGTATATGCCAAATATGTGATAGCCAACATTTCATTAACTCAAAAACGGCTTTAACGATTAACAAAATAAGACATGAATGTAGAAAAATGTGTGACTTTGGGAAAAGATATTTAGCAAAACACGTCAATTTCTGATCTAAGTAAGTTGGTAAGTGAAAGTTGTGTGTTGCGCGCACGCACCAGATTTTTTTGTTTTGTTTTTTAGGAGGTAGGTGTTTGTTCAATGTCCATTTATGCTACTAAGACTAATCGGTCCATATTATAGTGGGAGCCCTAAATTATGCCGTGGGTGTTTATTTACAATTTACAAAAAAATAAAAGATCCATTTTAATTTTGTGTCGGAGTTTTACCTTTAATAGCTCTACGTAAAATGGAGTTTTCCCATTTTCCGTTCCTTTTGACTGAACAGAGATACACCTAATTGATTAGATTAAAGATACATCTATTAAAACTAATTATATACTAATTTTAAACCTAATGACAGAATTCTCGGGCGAAACGGAATTAATTAATCGCGGAAATGATGACTGTATGCTTTCAGGTGTTCCGATAAAAATTTAAATGAGATTGAAGCATGCATGAATCCAGAGGAGGGTATTGTCATCTAGGTAACTCAGCATCGGAAGATCAATGATGCGGTTGCAAGATGATATCAAAAGGTGAAGTCACGAAGTTGAGGTAGTTGTAATATTAGAGTGATGGATGAGGGAGCCCTGTCACGTGTTCAGCACTCGAATGATTTACTGATCTTATCACCACGGTGGGTTCCATTCCGCAGCAATGTTAGTTGCTAATAGTAATGATCGTTATGACAAAATTGTAAAAATAATTTATAGATGTGATATATCGATTATAATAATTCTGTATTTTAAATTATGAAATGTTGATATTATTGTTAATTCAATCATATGTTTTGTTCGATTGTTATGAAACTTGTTGGAGGTGAAATAAAAATGATTTATAAGGTTAAAGGTATTTATTCCTGTATCTAATATTGGCGCTGCTGGATAAATGGGCAACAGAAGACAGAAGAAGAAGGTCAGTAATGCAACCAGTCCGTACGGTAATGAAGATTCCTCGCGCGAGAATCAACATTCAGACACTGAAGACAACTCGGGAAGGTTATCATTAGCTGGCCGGAACCGTGGGTCTTTTAGACATTTACAGTTTGGGCCTTTCCTTCCGGAAGAAGAGGACTGGCAGTACTACAGGCAACGATTTGAAGTCGAACTTCGCATTCACAGCGTACTTGACGATAATGAGAGACGGGACATTCTTCTCTCTAAAGTGGGACCACAGGCGTTCAAAGTAGTAGTAGACCACTTCAGGCCTGAACCGGTGAGTTCTTATACTTACATTGATATTATATCTGTTTTAGAAAATTATTACGGGAAAACATCGTGTCCAATTGGCGAAAGAATTACATTTACTCGCAGATTCCGTGAAGAGGGCGAGACAGTGACACAATACGTTAATATATTAAAAAGACTAGCTTCTGGGTGTCAGTTTGGTAGCTCGCTCAGCGAGCGAATCCGTGATCAGGTTATAGTAGGAATTAATAACCCGAACTGGCAAAGGGAATTACTTCGTCAGTTTCCGGGAGTTGATAGCAGTTTGGAAAACGTTATTACATTGGGCTCCAATCTTGAACGGGCGGATGAAACCCAAACGCACCTCAACAATAGTCAACAAGTACCAAATAATACTTTTAAAATTGAGAAAAATGATTTTTCTAAGAATCGGACAAAGGGCTACTACAATCGTTCGGGGGAAAAAAGAAAAACATTACTAAGGGGCCGCGATTGTTTTCGATGTGGATCGAGACTTGACGAACGGCACGAAAAGTGTCCTGCTTTGGGAAAAAATGTAACCTATGCCAGGTAAATAATCATTTTGCGAGCGTATGTTTAAAATACAACAAAGCAAAAATAACATGGGAAAGACAACGGCGCCGGGCAAACCAAGTAGGTGAAATAAGTGACTGTGCATCTTCTTGCAGCTGCAGCTCTAAGAGTGGATCGATCAACAACATTTCTGGACCATCGAGGGCAATGATTAAACTAAAAATTAACGGGATCAAATTAGACATGTTATACGATCCAGGCGCGTCCTTATCCGTAATAAGTGAAACTATATGGCTTAAAATAGGCTCACCGTCCCTGATGCCTGCTCATAACTTGGTCGCTTATACAGGGGTTAACATTGATACACTCGGCCAAACAAGGGTAAAAGTCACAGCTTTTGGGCAAAATAAGGTATTGCCGGTGACAGTGGTTAAAAACAACGATTTTCCACTATTTGGACTTGATTGGGTCTTGCAATTCAAACTTCCCTTACCTCCTGGCGCTAAGTTATGCACGGTGAAAGGAGAAGTAGGCTCGATAGGGAAAATAGTCAGCGACTTACAACGAAATTACAAGTCTGTTTTTATGCCTGGCCTTGGCACTTTGAAAAACCATGAAGCAATAATCCACATGGATCCAAACGCTGTCCCGAAGTGCTTTAAGGCCCGTCCAGTGCCTTTTGCTTTAAAATCAGCCGTGGAAAATGAACTTTCAAGGTTAACTTCAGAAGGTGTCATTGAGCCTATTGACTCTAACCTTGAACCAGTAGAATGGGCCTCGCCAATCGTCGTCAGCTTGAAAGCCAACGGAAAAATACGCCTTTGCGCCGATTTTAAGGTGACAATAAATAAACACATTTATGTAGACAAATACCCGCTACCTAGATTTGAAGAACTCGTGGACAAGCTTCGTGGCGGTGCTTATTACACCACATTAGATCTGCGCGATGCTTATCTTCAAATGCCAGTACAGGAAAGTTCCCGCAAATATTTAATAATAGCCACACATAAAGGATACTTCCGCTACAAAAGACTTCCTTTTGGCATTGCATTTGCTCCAGCATTATTCCAGCGGACAATGGATCAGGTGCTAGATGGATTATCAGGCACAGCTTGCTATCTAGACGATGTCATTGTCACGGGTGCGACAAAACAAGAACATCTTGATCGACTAAACCAAGTCCTTACTCGTTTCGCCAAAGCTGGAATCCGGTTGCAATCGACTAAATGCAATTGGTTCCAAAATTCTGTCGTCTACCTTGGCCATCGGATAGACAAATTCGGTATTCATCCAACAGACTCACACATTGAGGCGATTAAAGATATGCCCTCTCCGAAAAATCCAAAACAATTGAGGTCGTTCTTGGGTTCAATAAACTATTATCAACGGTTTATCCCACAACTGCAGGATAGGTGTGCACCTTTACATAGGCTTTTGAAAAAGGGGACTAAATGGAATTGGAACGAGAAAGATGAAAATCTATTAAATAGTCTTAAAAATACACTTATGTCTTCGGATACATTAGTCCACTTTAATCCTGACTACCCGATTGTTGTCAGCTCTGACGCAAGTGATTACGGTATTGGGGCTACTCTTGCTCATATTATGCCCGACGGATTTGAACGGCCAGTGGCTTTCGCGTCAAGAAGTCTTAAACCAGCAGAAAGAAAGTACTCCGCCTTGGATAAAGAGGCCCTAGCTATAGTGTTTGCAGTCTCTAAATTTCATCATTATTTGTTTGGACATAAGTTCGTTTTAAGGACTGACCACAAGCCCCTAGTACGAATATTCGGCGAGAATGATGAGTTGCCTAAGATAACTTCTGATCGCATCACAAGGTGGGCTCTCATACTTTGTTCATACGAATACCAAATTCAATATGTTAAAGGGAAAAACAATGCTTCTGCAGATTTACTTTCCCGATTACCGTTACAGCAAGAACCTGATACAACTCCAGCTGATTACGGGCGTAGACTTAGACATACCAGGATTGAGAACCTCCTACTCACCAAGGAGAAACTGAAGGCGGAAACTGGTAAAGACAAAACACTCCTAAAAGTTATAGCATTTATTGAACAGGGCTGGCCTGATTTACCACCATCAAACAATGAGTACAAAGTATACTACAACAAACGTGACGAGCTTTCTTATGAATCCCATGTTGTCCTCTGGAGAGGAAGAATCGTCATACCACCTACCCTAAGAGAACACTGTTTAAAGTTACTCCATGAAGGCCATCCAGGAATCGTAGCTATGAAATCGTTTGGACGTCTTCATGTATGGTGGCCAGGTATAGACTTGGACATAGAGAGGAAAGTGCGCAGTTGCAAGGCATGCCAGGAAAATAGATCATGTGACCCAAACATACCCCTCATCTCATGGTCAGTGCCATCCCAACCGTGGAGCCGACTTCACCTGGACTACGCCGGGCCATACGAAGGACACTACTGGTTTGTACTAGTCGATTCAACATCGAAATGGTTAGAAGTCGTGCCAGTTTCACAAATGACTTCAAGGAAAACGATCCACATCCTCAAAGACATCTTTGCGCGGTTTGGCTTACCTAAGATGCTAGTGACCGACAATGGCACTCAATTTACCAGTGGCTCTTTCAAAGATTTTTGCGATTCAAACAACATAAGACATTTCACTACCGCTCCTTACCATCCTCGGAGTAATGGGTTAGCCGAACGGGTCGTTCAAACATTTAAGAAGCGATATGGTGCTTCCAAAAGGGACGGCGATGACATGAATGCCAGGCTTCATCGGTTTTTGCTCACATACCGAGCTACACCTCACTCAACGACTGGTCGACCTCCGTGTCAGGTCTTATTAGGGCGACAAATCAGGACCAAACTAAGTTTATTAAAACCTGATCTAGCGGGAGATCTGGATTTAACATTGGCGAAGCGCAAAAGAATCTTTGATAAAGGAAAGAAATGGAAGCAGTTTGAAGAGGGAGACGCAGTCTGGGTGTTAAACCCATCTGGTAAAGGATACGTAGAAGGTCGAATACAGAAGAAAGAAGGCAACACACTTTACTGGGTTATTGTTAATGGGAAGAGGCAGAGAAAACACCCAGACCAACTCAGGGAGAGATTCGAAGCTCAAGAAGATGGGGAGGAGATGTGATATATCGATTATAATAATTCTGTATTTTAAATTATGAAATGTTGATATTATTGTTAATTCAATCATATGTTTTGTTCGATTGTTATGAAACTTGTTGGAGGTGAAATAAAAATGATTTATAAGGTTAAAGGTATTTATTCCTGTATCTAATAATATAAAATAAATATGCGTAAGAGTGAAGGATATTGTCTAATAGTATAAGAAGTTCGAGGAAGGGGTGGCAGTCATTAATGACATGATATTAAAGAACGAATAATTGGTCTCTTGCTTTATATTTTGTGTTGTCACAGTTTCAGCCTTCAACAGGTCTACTTAAAAAAAATGAAATAAAAAATAATAAAAACCGAATCATGTCAAGAGTAAATAAAACAGTGCATAATGTAAGGCAAGGCAATTATTCAATCATATACAATACATATACATAATCGCTGCCAACTAACGGCAAAATTGCATCCGGTACTCATCAATGATAGTGAAGTAAGTAATCAACAAAGAAATAAAATAAAAGTATTCCAGTACTTATATAAATATTGTTTTGTTCCTAAAGCTGTTAAAAATATTGTTTTATTAGAACTAATATGTTCATTTTATATCAGGACTTATCATACTACATATACATTATATATATGATAGGATCAATGATATTAAACAAAATACATTATTTCAAATTTATTGACTACAACTTTTTGCTTACATATTTGTCACATTTAATATGTTTTTTGTGTCCAAAGGATACATCGTTTTTTAGGGCCTGAGGTCAAGAAGATGGATGAGGGAACTCTTTTCTTATTCAGGGTCGATCCGATTTAATACCTAGGTCTAAGTCGTTTTTGCCGCTGAGGGCTTAAGTTGGATGGTTTCAGAAAATGTAATTTATTACCTTCATGAATAGCTATGAGATATCCTGTGCTGTTTTTTTAGAAACATAATATTTAAAATATTATTGTTTGATTTATTTTTGCTCTTCACAATTCCATTCGAGCCTCTCACAATAAGTTACAGTCAGCGAATGTGACGGATAAAGTAATCAATTTAAAAGGTATTACAGCCATTAGAAAGAAATCTGACCAGTACCCTAAAAAAAGTGTTGCCCGAGTTTGAATGCCTGAGCGGCGCACAGCTCGTTCCACGGCAAAATTAAAAAGAAGGCATGCAAGGGCATCTCCCCATATCACACCGCAGTTGGTTATAATGGGACCAGATAAGTCGGATCCAATGCGAACCACACTGTTCGAGCCCAGCATAGTCATCCGCATCAGACGAATAAACTTTTGGGGCACATTCATTTCCTCTGACGACTGGTGTAGCTTCGGTCGGTCAACACTGTCATTCGCTGAATTAAAGTCAAGGAAAAAGTGATGCGTGCCTATTTTATATTCTTTAGCTTTTTCACGGAGAAAATCTGGTCTATTGATGACCTACCCTTCCTGAAACCAGCTTGGTTTCTACCTATCTCCCTTTCCGCATGTGGGGTGAGTCTCTCAATAAGGATGTTTGAAGGATTTTTGTAGGCCGTCGGCAGAAGAACAATACCTCGATAATTTTCATACAGCATGCGATCGCCTTTTTTGTGAAGTGGACAAATAACTCCTCTTTTCCAAACATCAGGCATTCTTTCTCCCTCCCATACTATGAGGATGAGGCTGTGAAGCTCCTGCATGAGCCTTTCGCCTCCGTATCTTACCACCTCGGCCTGTATGTCCGAATTCCGAAGGGAATCCAGTCCGAAGGCATTGTTGTTCTTTAACTTCATCACGGCCACCTCATCAGGTGGCTCCGGGTTTTTTTTAGAGATCTGCCCTCTCCTCTACATCTTCTCTATAAAGGGTGTACTCCAAATGCTTTCTCCATCTCTCCAGGATATCTTGCCTTTCCCTTAGGATATTGCCATCTTCATCCTTGCATGAAGTGACCCTAGGTTGGAATACCCTTCCTTTTTGAAAGAAGAGCCGACTTTCATGGAGAGTCCTGTAGCTCTCGAGATCCTCCATTCTTTTATTCTCCCATATTCTTTTTTTCTTTCGATGGACGTTCTATTCTTCTTTCCTTCCAAGTCTGTATTCTTCTTGGGAACTCCTTGAGTGTCGCTGGATCATCTTCCTGTAGGCTTTCAAATAGGATATATCATTTTTGGAAAAAAGTTGTATATGTTTCCATTCCTATAGCACTTAAACCATTTAAAAAGAAATAATGTCTAGTTTTAGTAAAAGAATTGAGGATTTTAAGTAAAAGTTGTGTGATGCGCCGAATATTTTATAACACCAATCTCAAAGTTAATCCTTCTTCATCTTGTGTTCATTCCTTATTATTATATTTGATAGTATCATTAATTTTAAGGGTTTCCTGTCTAACTCTTTGTTTAGAATGAGTTCACCAAAATTGAAAAATAAATTAATACAAATGCTTCAATGATATCTAAATTATAAAATCGCCTGTCTTTTATTTATGAATTCATGTCATTACTATTACTTATAATCTTTAAATATTAGTAAATAAAGAATTATTTTTTCCGCAGTTTCTCTTTCAAATGACTAAATTATGTTCAAAATGTTAAAATGATAATTGTTTTTGTTAATGATAGCTTATATATAATTTTTAATTTCTTAATGAGAGATCTAGAGCTGAATTCAAAAGCCTCTATGATCGATTTCGGTTAATTTTATATCAATTTGCAATTCAGTCGATAATTGTGTGATAGCGTGTGAGGCAACACTCTTGTGCTGTTGCTTGAGTTTTCTGACCTAAAAAATCACGAAATGCCGCAAAACAGAAAATAAAATGATTAACTGAATAATAATTGGTAATACTAGCAGAAGTGTTAATAAAAACCACAGCAGCCACGTGTTGGTAATTCATATTTTTTTCATCCACTGTCCATGGGTGAGTTGCACCAGATCCATCTTTTGTAAGGGCAAGGGCCACCTCTTCTCTCCTCGTCAACATTAGGATTCCCTTGGTACGTTTTATATATTTCTTAAATCTTCATGTTTATTTTATCTTATCTCGAACCACTCTCTTGTTTTTCCTGTGTCTTGATGTATGAAGCTATATCATATGGATCCGTTTTTAAGATAGCTTGTCTCTTACGATCCGTAATCTGGATCTAAAAATCTACCTTTAGCTATCCCCTGATTCCGCTGAGTCCATTGAACCATAAAAACAAGACTCTACATCCTGATTCCATCATTTATTCTTAAACGCAGACTCATATCTGTGGCCAAAAGGTGAGTGAGTGGAAAAGGGTTCTGTTACAAATGGAGGACACCTTGAAAACTTCATCGTGACTATTATTATTATTTTAAAAAAAAATAACAAAACAATTTCGATTAGTTGCGGCAGATTTTGGGTAAAATCGCCTTCTTGCAATACCGTTTTCTTATGGAGCCGTACATGCTCACAAGTACAAATCTCAAAGTCTTCCATGGGTTATACCGGTCTTCTTGAATTGCTTGCACAAGATCTAATTTTTATTAATGTATATCAAACATATTTTATTATTTTATTTACCTTAATATGTGGTAAATGTGGTGAATGTAGTATTTGAACCAAAGGGTAATATAGGCACCCTTAATATTTAAAAAATACGCACAAACATTATCATATAAACGGAAGTAAAAGGTAATAAGAAGACTTGTGGGAGCACTGGTGTAGATCTCATATTAGTGAGTTGTTAAGTGTTCGCAAGTATTCATACTAATTTTTTAACCATTGTACCTACATGATATGAACTCAAGATACTATTCATACGGTTTTGTTGTGCACGTTATTAGGACTAAATCAGTGTAATCTGTAAACGATTTGTTGTGAAACTTACCTATAGTTTTTCTTACAATATGACGAGTGAGGTAATTTGGGCATTCTTTGTGCTGGTATTTTGAATGCCCCGTGTAACCTTTAAAATATACTATTGTTTGTTGTATAGATGCGCGCGGAGGTCTGTACCTATGATAATTTTTCCTCAGAATAACATTTATTTATTTTGTATACATTTATATGTAATTTTCCTCTTTTTACTACAAAAACCTTGTTTTGCACCCTAAAATTTTATTTAATTTTGTTTTAATCATCGTGCCCACATCACCAGCCATTATCTACCGACTGGAAATTATCTGAAAAGGTAAATAACAGTATCAATATTTTGAAACACGTTAAGGAGTAAATTGTTAATACCGGGTGCTAGGGTATGTTTTCTGTAAACCTTTAGATTTATCGAATTTTTTTTTTCAGTAAAAAAATGAAACGGGTGCCCATAACCCACTCCTTACTGCAAGTAGGTGTGTATGCTATATTTATGGTAGGTATGTATTAAAAGGTTACCTTTTTAGTATATTACATTTCTACTTATTGCTCATCCTTAGCTCGTAGTAATTATTCGAAAAAATGTTGACGAAGTTAACATGCTCGTGAATAGTAGTTAACACATTCAACGCCGGGCAGTTAACATATTCTCAAGTTGAGCCAGGGAGCCGGACCGTTGGGTCATCAGTGAGCTGCTATGTCCCCAGGACGTAGTTGGCCATCAGAGTCGCCAAAGAGTTTGTTAACCCGCATTACACCAGTAAAAAGCGCTGTTACCTTTCATTTTCATTATTATGTTTCGTTTTACTGCTATAAAAATAAATTAAGAATTTGTTAAAATGATCCAGTAAATTTATAATTTAACAATTCTGAATGAATTTTTAGTAAAAAAAAAAATGAAGAGTAATTACTTTGAAAGTGAAAATAATTTTGGGTATGGGAACTTTCAGTTAAAAAATCATCATCAAATTACTGTAATACATCATTATTTTTTTCTTTATTAATTTTATTTTTAAAAAGCACTAGGTATAAACAACAACAAATAATATTAACTAATGAGATTATTTACAAGATTTTAATTAATTACACAATTGTATTCCTATACCTATTTATTTTAATACTAACTATAATTAACACTATTTACAATTGGTTTGTGACATTAAATTTAAATAACTTAGTATATAAAAACAAAAAAAAAAAATATTCAGTTTGTGATTGCCCAAGCGCAGTTTCGGCATCGACAATTCTCCTAGTTCTTGTCCCTAAAAATTTGTAAATATAGTTTTTTGCTTTTTTACTAATCCACTGTAACTGGATAATGTATTATAATAATATAAGTAGTGAGAATAATTTTAAAATTAGACAAAAATTAGAAAAAATCCACAACTTTGGCTATAAAGCAGCTAGGAAGCAGCCAAAAACACCGAAATGACCGTCTTACCTGAGTACGTCCCTGAGACGTAGTAGGCCACCTAGGCTCGCCGAGTGGTACGTCCCTGGGACGTACTTGGCGTTGAATGTGTTAATAGTGCGAATAAAAAATAAATAAAACACATTCATACAGTTCATTTCGACTATGTAATCTATTAGCGAATGATAAATATATAAAGTGATCCTTTTAGGATAATAGAGGTCGGAGCCGGCGGCCTAGCTTCTCCGAGGCAGCCATATCGATCTCCAACCAGTTCCCGCCTCGCAGCCGGATCCTCAATAAGATTACCTCTAAGCTATGGCGGATTACGCTGGTAAGGCTATTTCAAACTAAGGGCCTATATAAATAGGTTACCCAATGGTCAGCTAGCATTGGCAAAAAGCATCAAAAGTGCCGCCCGACGAACTTAGTGTACTCACCAATACTAGTACCGGTAGCAATCCACCAATGACGTGAGTGGATCACTGCCAGAAGCTGCTGTTGGAACTGGACAACAAGGTGAAAGCTGGAGAACTGCCAGGCCTGGTTGTTTTCCTGGCTTAAATCAGCTAATGGAACAGATTGAAGTCTACCAAACTAAATTATCGATAATCCTCCTCGTAGTAATTCAAAATATTATATTTTGAATAATATGGTCACTAGAAACTTTTGATGAGGTGGATAACGACAAAATTTATAATTTCCCTAAGTATTGTTATTTTTTTCCTTCTATTTCTTGACCGTAACAGAGTAACTTTGCGTTTAAAAAAATCTTTCATTCATAAAGATCTTTTTAAGAAAAACAGCGGAATCGAATCGGGATTGCGGTCCAGGCTACAAAAGAACTAATCTGTCCTTAAACATAAATATAGCAAAACTCATTTACAATGTGCTACCGATAATATGAATATTAGGAATAAACCAAAGTATAAGTCTCGACATTTTCTATCCTGAGTAAGGAGCTGTTTGAAATATTACTAAAGTTTTAATTTCAAACTTTGTAATAAATAAACCAATACAACGTTTGCTACATCTGTTGAATGATATTATTAATAAAAAATGTCAAATTGTGACACAATAAATAAATTAAATAGCGGAAACATGTTATTAGTCTGTTAGACATAGAGTAGAACAATCCCCACCGATTCCTTCCTTCTCAAGTAATGCGGAGCAAAATAAAGATGATATTGTGGCATTTGTTAAATGAAATAATTACGCGAGACCTGGGTAAAACCAATGCCATCCGCCATAGAAAAAAAAATTGATTTATTGTCCGTTATAAATGAATTGAACCTGAAGTTTTTGCTTTAAATATTCTTCGTGTATAAGTCTGAACTGATACACCTCTTTTCAATTCATCTAACTACACAACTTCCGGAAGTTGAAATGAGTCTTGAGTAAATATGCTTGCGTTATATCTCCTCTATTAATTTTAACTTTCTTCCAAATAAGTTTTTCTTTAAGTTTATATCATTTCAGTATTATCCTGAATAAAAAAACATAACTAATTTTTTTTTTCTTTCAGTCCCAAACGAAGGAAACTTTGTTATGAGATATTAAAATTCCTTAGCTAGGGAATACAAATTTCCATCTAGTTTTACTATCTAATTATGAAGAGCGATATTTTGATATAGAAACAAGGTACTTGTATGAGGAGTTGTAACATATCTGACATCAAAACTTTCCAAATTCCCCTTGATTCGCTTTTCATGAAATTTCAGCAGTTGTTACCTGAATCAACTGAACCAATTTCAAGAAATTCTATCAAAGCTTTTGCATACTCTAGGGTAATTTTATTTTTTATAAAAACGACGAAAGTCGAAAGATTATTTAAAACTAAACTGATTGTATAATTTTTAATTTCTTTTCTATAAATATATACACTATATTATACATATGGGTCATTCTCCCATTTCATTTAAATTTCATTGTTCTAATTTCAATGGGAAAAAATTACATTTTTCAATGATTTTTTCGACAAATTGTTAGAAGGTAGGCTGTTAAGGATGTTTACAAAAAATACCTTCATAGAAACATATATATATATATTATTTCTCAAGGCCTTTCTTTTGTCGGTACGCCATAACTTCCTTAATAACTTATCAAATTTCATGAATAAGGCATCATTTTAAAGCTTTCCTTAACCGCTACACCCGAAAAATATACAAATCACTCATTTCGCCTTCGATTGCGAGTTATAAGCGCAAAACCGCGGTTTTTGCGAAAAAATAGTCGTAGAGGTTTCTAAATGGTGTCATTCTTTTCTAGTTTTCAAGGAGAACATTTTCGGTCATATACATTTTTTCGATTAATTCCTTCGTTTGCGAGTTGTAAGCGAAAATGCAGATTCAGCGAAATGCAGCGAGATGCAGCGAAAATTTGTATCTATTGGGAGAATGACCCATATACTACACACTATATTCTCATAACTAAGGGTGATGATCAACTTAACAAGCACGTATTATTACAGATCATTTTCATAGTTGAGAATAATGACCAAGAAACTAAAATAAATTTAAACAAAAATATATTTTTTAAAAATTATTTTATTTCATTCCTCCATGCCACATGGGTATTAACAGTATAGAATGTTATGCATGACTAGGTAATTAAACCAGAAGTAGACTTGTTAAACATTAAATTAAATATTAAACTACTAGTAAACCATTTAATTTATTTTTCTTCTACTTCAGCCGTCCCCAAGATTCTTTATTTAAGCTTAGTAATAACATTTTAGGATGTCTATGTACCCAAAAAAGTTGAATACATCAGTCAAAGAGCATAATAGATAGTTCCTTCTTATCAAAAATTGAAGTCTTATCAAAGCAAAAGAAGAAACATGTCCTTTGCTTGGATTGTTTTTTTGTTGTGGCTCACAAGGCGAAGAGGTAGAGCTCTCCTGCTTTAATTGGTGCTGGTCTCAAGTGGTGGCCTCTTGACCTCTCGCCACCTTCAAAGCAACCTTGCTTCAATTGCTTTGTCCCGCAGCCGTGGAATGTAATAAAATCAAATATCCTTTGTTCCAATGTTAATGAGGTTTCATTCGTCTTGTAGAAGGCGGAAAGCATGTTTGGTTTACTTAATAGCAAAATAAATTTCTTTTTAGAAAATCTTGAAACAATTTGAAAAAAAAAATATTCCTTTTTTGATTATTTATAAAATAAAATGAGCCAACGAGAAGTATATAAGGATTTTATATTATTAAACTAAAAAATATAGACTCTAAAATATATTAAAGTAGCTACTTACATGGGTAATATGATTTGTATATTTTTAAACAACTTGGTTTGGTTTTAATATAAATTCATTTACACTTAAATTTTCGTAAAAACCAACAATAAATATTTTTTTAATAATGAAAAAAAAGCACAAGAAATTATGAAGATTTAGCAAGTAAAGAAAACATTGGGAAGAGGTGGTTTTAAATAAAGAGTAAAAAAAAAAATATCAACAGGGACTTATTCTTGATTAGGAAAAATGTTTTACTAGATTGCTCCCATTGTTCATTTTTTTTTTTTTTTTTTTTTTTGTAACTTTCGTATGCAAATAATATTTTGATGTACTTAAATGACATTAATTATTTACATGATTGGTGAGAGTTTGATTTAATCGTTTATTTTAGAAACCCGTCAGGTCCATTATTTCCAATTTTCAAAAAATCCAAAAAACCTTTTGTGTTTCTCAAATCCTCTACGAAGCTTTTATTTAGTTTTTAAAATAACACATTTATGATAACAGAAATGGTATTTGAAAGGTTGTATATGCAATAAACTAATAATATAACTTTTTTTCTAAAAATCTAATTTTTATAAAAAAAAAAAAAAAATTCTTTAGTTCAAAAAAATTATATAAACTATTAAAAAAAACTATTTGAAATTTATGACTTTTTAAACAGCCATAGGATGTTGAATAGAATTAAATATTTTTTTTATTCTTAAATTTGTCAAATATAAAAAAAAAAATGTAACTATGAGTTTGATCTTAACCATGACTTCTTTTTGTCTGCATTTATAGATATTGACGACTTTATTAAAATAATGATGGTTGATAGTTAAACCTTTAAAATTTTGATTTTACTATCTATATACAGGGTGGCATGCTTCTTGTGCGACAAACTTCACCAGTAGATTCTCCACCATATCTGGATATCTTGAAATCTGAAAATTTCTCCGAAAAGCTGATAACACCGTTGAAATCTGCATTAATTGTTCAATAATAAAATGGTCATTTCAAAATTATTGGGCCAATTTTACGTGTTTTATTTCAGCCAGAACAACAAAATAAGTGAAAATTTTTATAAATCGGAAAGTGTTTAACATAATCCAGAGTTTCTAATTTAAGTTTCAGAAGGCAGCAGATTTGAGGGAAAATACCCCATTTAATAACGCTTCTAACGCACTCTTCATTTTTTAATTTGGTGTTTCTGAGACCAAGATATGGATGACAACAAGAGAAAAAATTATGTTTCAAGGATTGTTAATATTTGAGAATTTTCATTTTAAATTTGAAAAAAACTAATACAACTCACCAATATTTTTAAAATAAATTTATTTTCAATCATTTTATTTATGTTCAAATTGGAAGCCGTTCTCTGCAATACACAAACGTGCCCGTTTTCTCATACTCTCAAATGTCACACCAAAAGTGAGAACAGGTCGAAGTTTTTCAGCAGCGGCGAAGATCCTTGCTCTCAAATTGTCTATGTTTGTCACTTCAGTGCGATAGACCAGTTCCTTGAGATATCCACAGACGAAATAGTCCATGGGGTTGAGATCAAGAGACCTTGGTGGCCAAGACCACGATATTGATGACAAAAAGAAAAAAGCTGTATTCCCTAAGGCGTTTTTCAATCAGTGTTTGGGCGTTATTGGTGTTCAATCAAAGTTATTGGAGATGTACTCATCGGTCCTTACTTAGATTTTCCGGCGAGATTAACTGGCCCAATTTATTTAAATTTTATCGAAAACACGCTGCCTACCTTGCTGGAGAACCTTCTTTTACAATGGAGGAGAAACATAATTTTTCAGCACGATGGTGCGTCTCCTCAATCGTCTAGAATAGTTCAGGCGTATTTGACAGAACATTCGAAACGTAGATCGGCCGTGATTGGACAGTTCTATGGCCACCAAGATCTCTTGATCTCAACCCCATGGAATATTTCGTCTGTGGATATCTCAAGGAACTGGTCTATCGCACTGAAGTGACAAACATAGACAATTTGTGAGCAAGGATCTTCGCCGCTGCTGAAAAACTTTGACGTGTTCTCACTTTTGGTGTGACATTTGAGAGTATGAGAAAACGGGCACGTTTGTGTATTGCAGAGAACGGCTTCCAATTTTAACATAAATAAAATGATTGAAAATAAATTTATTTTAAAGATATTGGTGAGTTGTATTATTTTTTTCAAATTTAAAATGGAAATTCTCAAACATTAACAATCCTTGAAACATAATTTTTTCTCTTGTTGTCATCCATATCTTGGTCTCAGAAACACCAAATTAAAAAATGAAGAGTGCGTTAGAAGCGTTATTAAATGAGGTATTTTCCCTCAAATCTGCTGCCTTCTGAAACTAAAATTAGAAACTCTGGATTATGTTAAACACTTTCCGATTTATAAAAATGTTCACTTATTTTGTTGTTCTGGCTGAAATAAAACATGTGAAATTGGCCCAAAAAATTTGAAATGACCATTTTATTATTGAACAATTAATGTAGATTTCAACGGTGTTGTCAGCTTTTCGGAGAAATTTTCAGATTTCAAGATATCACGGTTTTCCGATGCCAGGTATCTTTCAAAATCGATAAAAAGCGAAATTATTCCGAAATGGTTGAGAATCGGACCATGATCAATATGAACTTTTTTATTCATTTTATGGTGGACAATCTATTGGTGAAGTTTGTCGCACGAGTAGCATGTCACCCTGTATAAATGTTTGAGGATGTGGTCAGAAAAAAAGGACATTATAAGTGGATTAATATCTATTGTGTTGACCTACATTTCTATCTTTATCAGGGCTGAATTTAAAACGAGAAGAACCAATGATATACAGAGAAATATGTGAATATTTTGGAATAATTGCAGATCAAAGGAATAATAATAAGGTTGAAATAATAGTATATAGCAAGTCATTCCCCAATTTTCAATCCGAAATTGGAACTTTTTGAGCTATAACAAGGCCGAGAAGACAATCTACGATCGCTTCATTATGTTCCGGAGCCCATTCCCTCTGAAGTCACCGATAAACACGATACCATATTAAAATCAAAATATCATATTAATTTATAACAGTTGTAGGAAATAACAAGCCCTCCCATCCCCTATAATAATAATGTAATACGTTAGGAATTTCTAAATTTGAAAAAACGCTTTTAATTTATTTTTAAACTAACAAAACCACATCAAATACGCAGTTTAACTGAGTGTCGTGGCTGAATTCAAAGCATTGCAGCAAACGTATTGTCACTACTAGCTATAGCTGATAGTCTCAATGAAGACAGAGCTGACAAAAAACTTTTCTCGATTACAAAAAAATACTATTAGCCTTTAATTTATCACTAAAAGTCGAGAAATTCTTTGATGCGCGGTCATACGGGCTTAAGTCAAAATTTTGAATTTTTCAAAAGCAGCAAAGCTCAAAACATTATGTAAAATCTAATTTTGATATTATTTTTAAATGTTATTTTATATAAAACAATATAGTTTGATTTAAGACCTTAATACCAACTTAAAGAATAGCTCTGATTTCATGCTGTAATATTACGGCATAATCTCCAAATGCTCAAATACCGACTTAAGCCCTTATTACCGCGCATCAAATAATTCAAAACAGGAGTTTTAATTATTTATTAATTAAAATTGCAAATAGAGGTGGAGGTATATATATTTATATCAAATTGAATTCGTATCTGAATTTAAAATGAAGAAAATTGTTTTTTTTTTCTAAAGATTTGACACAGGGCGCCTATTGGATGTTAGAGGAAATCTAACATTTCAAGGGCGCCAAAACTCAATAAAATTTGGGAACCCCTCATACATCTTATTAATAAATAAATAAAGAACATACATATAGATAAATATAAAGCGGAAATTATATCAAATGCCATATTGAAGGCCAAATTTAAGGTTAATTTTGTTTCGTAAAATAAAGGTTTTTGTTTTTGTCAAAAGAAAAAGAGTAAATCGGGTTTGTGATTAAGAATTAATTCACTACCTTAAACGAAACCCACTCATGGCAGTCACTTTTTCAATGAGCCTTATCATTTAGAAGAGGTAGAGGTTTCAAGGACTGCAGTACGAACATGTAAATCAGAGATGATTTTAATTGCTGGGTACATATACAAGCCCTATAATAGCGGTAATGAGGGAATCCTATTAAGTTTCCCTTCATTGTCCTCATAGAGCTCCCTAAAGGGCCGGACTACAGGGGTCTTCATTAACGGTATTAGCTCAAGGTGGGAGGATTAGCAAGTGAAATAGTCCGCGGCGGGAAGGGGTCGTATAGATTCCCTACTCTCGGTCGGTGCCTGTGGTTGATGGGTCTATTTATTTCCTTGTCCATTAACATTGTACGATTGTCTACAATACATGAACTTATCACAAAAGTTATTTTTTAAATTTATAGAGCTTTGATACTACTAAAGAAGTGCGGCATCTCCTTTTTGAGTTGCCCAAGATCTCATTACTCCATAGACAGAATGCCGAAAATGTCTGACTAGTTAAAACGTACATTGAGATGAGCAAGCCGTTTAATGTGACCTTGATGTTAACTGAGAGAGTAAAGCGAGCGGAAGTCGAAAACAGCAATAAGGATAATCAAGGCACTGATTTTAACAGATGATGACGCGATGGGAGTTCGCTTGTGGTGGTTACAGAACGAGTCAAAATAATGACAAATAATTTTTTTAATAAACTAGGCCATATGATTGTCTAACGTGAATCAAAACACTAAACACATGATTTAAATTAGTTCTAGCTTTGTTGTACATTTTTGTGACTGTACGAGTACTTTCTAAGCTTGTCTAGAACCTTCCAGACAGTTCTATTCAGACTAAATACTAGTAGCGATGGACTGAAGAGTTATTCTTGCTCTATAAGATCGATCGTGTTAAACTGTCGTTGCAAGTTGATACTTTTTGATTATTCGAGTTTATATTTATTGTGCGGCACTGCCAATTATTATTTTCTTTAAATGAAATTATTTAAACACACATTACGTTGCTTTATTTATGTTAGCGAGCTAAAAAATGCCATGAAGTATTCCGTAAGAAAATTTTAAGTCTGCACATTCAGCTATCAATATAAACTGTATCATTACAATTCCGGAGCAGCTATATCCAGTGAGAAATCAGGTGAATAAGATATTACTGTTTATATAAGTAATAAATCAAAAACTAAGTACTAAATTTAACAGGCTGATAATTGTCTGATTTCCGCGATTCTTCTCAATTTTCATTTTGAAGAGGACGGCGGAACCTTTTAAGTTCCAATGCATGTAATCAACCATGAATTGGATAACAAATTTTTTTTTTTTCTGACGGCCATAAATCTTTCGTGCAAAAGGTATGGTATAGTAATCTTGAAAGCTACGACTCACCCATTGGATTTTTTTTTTTCAATAAAAAAACTCTAAATTGAAATAAAGTAAAACATCATTATCAAACAATTTATTATTCATATTCGTAAGAAAGTCAGCATGAGTGGACATATTGAAAATATTATCGCGGGGAAATTAAATATTTAATTTGTAAAACAAATAATTGAAATTATAATTTAATTTAAATACAAATTACTTAACTGCAGATTTATTTTAATAACAATAACATTTTTCTTTATATTATTTACGCTGAATATTTAAGTATTATATTCTTACGTCATATAGTTTTTTTTTTAATTATAAGCCAAAATAATGAGCATTATGTCCACTCATGATGATTGCATTAAAAAAAAAAGATATTAATTAAAACCATCTTTGGGATATGCTTCAACATTAAAATATAAATAAATATGGACCAGTTCATAATAATCAATACAGCAAAGCTAAGCCATTATTCTAGAGCGGATAGCAAATTGTCCATTAGCAGTGTAGCCTGAGGCTATTTCTCCTGGGGCCGTCATTAGCAGTCTGATCGCGGTCTGCTTCATCAGGACTCTCCAGCCTCCAGCCAACCGTTAAGGGAATCAATTCATTTCTTCATCTTCAGCCTTTCTTGGAAAAAGGGTTTAATAACAAGAGATCATGGATGGGGCTCTTGATATTCATAAGATTACACAGGCAATTACAAATGCTTAGCATTATTATTTATTTAAGAATCTTCAATAATTTTAATGATTAATAGAGAATTTATATAACCTCAGGATTCAACATTTCTGAGAGGAAAAAAAATTGACTATATTCGAAAAGCACCAAGGACTTTCAGGTTTCGCAATAATTATAACACTTGAAGAATAATAAATAAAAGGAAGAAAATAAATGAGGAAAACGCTATTATCTGCAAAGTTGCTATAAGTCATTTCAACATTTATCAAAATACATCGATTGTGTAAGTTGGTTGGTAAGTTGTCTATCTCGCGCTTCACAGCAATTTTTTTTTTTCCAAAAGGTTCTTGTTTCAACCTACTGATAATTTTTAAAGCGTCCTTCAAGGATGACCTGACTGTTGCTCTGGACAAAGGTCGAAGTTGAGAGGGCGATAAAATCTAAACTCGATACCTGGAGGGCTTTTGTTAGGCACGAGAGGGTCTTTAAACTCGATAGTGTCTAACTATCGATCTGTAGTCAATTATGTAACCTTCATAACTCTTTAGATTGCAGAATAAAAGATCTACTTCAACAAACAATAAGACAATGTTTACATCGTAAAATTATTGTTTTACATTCTAAAAATAAATAAAACATGATTTTTTTTTATATTACTCTTATGAACTCTGATCCCGTGTGTTCACCTGTGGTGTAGTGGTTAGCATGGCTACCTATAATACTAAAGGTTACGGGCTCGCGTCCCGAGGTAGCCCTAGTAGTAAAAGGAGTAGAGGGGCATAGGGAGTAAAAATCCTTAGCTATAACGTCCGTCGGATAGGACGTAAAATGGAGGTCCCGTGCCTGTGCGATGTCAGGTACTTCTTAAAGAATCTTATAATTTAGGACTACGTCTGTAGCATTGTCCGATTAGTCAGCATAAAGGTACTTCAAACAAGCAAACAAAACTCTGATCCCGTAAAAACTTCGCGGTTTTGCTGGTTAGGTTATGATAAACTCTTATAGAGGTAATACTTGATTAATCTCTTTATCACATTACCAAAGTAAAAGGTTTATTTCTTTTGGTTTGTGTTTGATTGTTTTAGTTCGTCTAATTTCTTAGACCCGTAAATGTTCAATAAAAACAAAAGCTTGTCAATATGGCCAAGTGAATAAATGGCCAAGGCGGTCCTTTGACAGATATTTCTGTTTCCACTGCATCTTAACATTGTCTTACATTTTTTATTTTTTAAGTTTTTATAAACTATAAAATATTTTAGTTCATTAAAGATACTTAAAACCTTCCTCACCCTTTAGTAGGAAGTTTTGTTATAACAACAATAATATAACAAATCATATTAATTAAATGAAACACGTGCAATGTAGCGTCGTTAAAACTATAGAAGACACTCGATTTTGTAATGCAATGAGATAATTATTATTTTTTTCTTATACTAATTACTATTTAACAAGAGTACCTACTCAAGAATATATTATAAACGTACTAGCATATTAAGTATTTGATATAAATAACTAATAAAATATTTATTGAATGCTATAATTACTTAAGGAATAACATGAAACATTATAACAATGTAACAAAATTTATTGTAAGAGTTGGTTCTGGAATGTTTATCAAATAGACAGCTCATCATTTTTAAACTTATAGGCAACTATTTTAAATATTACCTCACAAATCAATCTTATACATCACCCTACTTGTGGATGACCTGTGATTAAATAAATAAATAACCATCGTACCAATTAATACAGCAATCTCAATATTTTGCATGTGACAAATACAGCAACAAGTATATTTCAATGTTTATGATATTTTGCAGTTCTCTGAAAATTTATGATACTCCTATATCCCACTAAAACTATCAGTTTTTAATGGTATCCTCTCAGAGCTAATGGAAAAGCAACGTTATTCAAAACTTTTATAAAGCAAGAAATGGCTTTCGTGGAAACTGAGAAAGAACCCCAATAAAAGTCGTGAAACTCAGGGTGTATCTCACACTTGAATTTATTTATATGTATTTGCATATTTATTCAAACAATATTTCAAATTAAGAGAACTTATTGAATTCTCCCGCACTTCTCATTTATTTCTTTTTTAACTTTTAAAATTTTTTTTCCAAAGGAACCAATATTAATGACGTAATACAAAAAAAGAATGATAATACGACTATAATTTTGGCATCACCAAAACCTAATTTTATCTCCCTATAACATTCTATGATGACAATAAGCTTGTATAAATCCATTTTATTCATTTCAATTTTTCGGTATGCCCTATTGATTGCTTTAAATGCGTAATATGTTAATTCTAATCGCGTCGTCTTGATAACAATTCAAGAAGGAAGAGTATTATGATCAAGTTAAAAGTGTACAAAGAAAACAGATATAAAATTAAATAATATTAAGGGAGCAAATATTAATATACAATATTAATCTAACCTTAATTTGTGGGTGACCACCATTTTAAATTATTTATTAATATACAATGTTGATATATTTGTATTTCCTTTTAAAATTGAATGACTGGAATATTAAATTACTGAAATGATTAGTGTAAGTTACTTCTTACTCGTAAAACTCAATTTTGAAAATGTTTTAAGTTTAATGGTGCTGACTTTAAAACAAAATTATATTTTGTTAAAAAATTATGAAGGCCAATTATCTGACATACAACTTTATTTTAATTTCAGGAATTAAATACATGTTTCCTGGGATCACCTGTGGTGTAGTGGTTAGCATGGCAACTTACAATACTAAAGGTCGCGGGTTCGCGTCCCGAGGTGGCCATAGGACTTTTTAATGGGAGTAAAAAATCCTTGGCTATGCCGTCCCACGGTTAGGACGTAAAATGGATGTCCCAGAGCCTGTAAGATGTCAGGTACTTCTTAAAGATCCCTATCCTAATTAAACCTGGAGGAAAAATTTAGTATGTACCACTGTAACATCGTCTGATTAGCATTAGTAGCATAAAGGGACATTAAACAAACAAACAATATATGTTTCCCTGATAATAACATATGTTTATTATGGAGAATAAAAAAAAAAGTTTTCATTGAGGATATTAATAAAAAAACACACAATTCCGATTTCATTCAGACGCCAATTGTCTGAACAGCAACGTTGTGTGAAGGTTTTAAGGTTACAAACATGTGGCCATTTTATTGTTATGTAAAAGATGAGCATTAAAAATAATAAACATATAAAAATTAATTGTCCTGTTATTTGTGATTTACTTATCATTTTAAGTAAATAAAATAAACTAACATTTTGCACAAATATTGTAACAGTTTTTTGGGTTGAAATAATTTTTATTAGAAGAAAATAATGCTAAAAAAATGTCAGAAAAATGATGCAAATTAAAATAACTAACAAGGTTAAAAAAAGTATCAATAGTAACGACACTTTAACGCAAACCTAACCATATCATCTATCTTCAGAGCAAGATAAAATCTCCACTCTATCGCTCCATATATTTAGTCTGAATCAGAGCAGTCAAGAAGTTTGTAGTTCTCTACAGGCGTAGAAGGTTCTCGAACTGTCGCGAACAGTACTAGAAGAATCACAAACATATACTAGAACATTTTTTTTTTTTGTGTGTTTTTTTGTTCCACATTACACTATAATGGACAAAAACGAAAAAAAAAGTTTTCATTGCGGATATTAACATTAAAAGCAGACATATCCGCTATTTGGCTAAACAGCAAAGTTTTTAAAAGTTTTAAGTAAATTTATCCTCTAATATTCAAGTTTTAAGTTCACAAACATACGGCCCGTGCCTTCTTAGATATATAAGATTAGGCTAAATTTAAAATCTATGTGTAACTCCAATACAAAATAGTAGGAAAAGTGATTTTGTTGAATAATGAACTGGTCTACAGAAAGGTTGCAATTAATTAATTATTAAGTGAACCCATCATATCCTATCTCACAACTCCTTTGATCGGGGATATAAAAAAAAATATATATAAAAATAATGTTGATTGTATGAAAGGCATAAAGCGAATTTACATTCAGTTTTTTTTTTTTTTTTTTTTTTCTTCATAAAATACAAAATATTTCGGCCATGGATGGTATTAAAGGGAATGGTGTTTTTAGTAATACGTTAAATGGTGTTTGAAGGATCAAGTATGAATGGACAAAAAAATTCATGGATAAGTGCCGAAACTTAATTTCATTTTCAAAGTCCTACTAGGACTTAAATGAAAGCACTGAAAATACTCACTGATAAATATACTAAAAATAAGATTTTGACAAAAGTGAAGTCGACGGATCGTTACTGGATGATTCTTGTGTTATAGATTATTGGAAGATGCCATATAATTCCATAACAAATGTAAATTGTTTGCATTTTCAAGAGTCAAACGTTTTCCCAAGGTTCGGCAGTTATCTTGAAAAGGGAGGCATAGAATTTATCGTTGCTATAGTTTATTAGAGTAAACATATTAAGTTAGTTGTTAATAATGTGATAAGAAAAATAGATTATGTATTATTCTCAGTAAAGTTAAGCTGATAATAAAGTTAATTTTAACTATATTCAGCAATTTATTGCTTGAAGGAGTTAAGATAAATTTAAAGTTGTAACAATAAAAAAGTAAAAAGAGCGGTTGTACAGACTTCAAAATTTTCAGTCAACCGTCTGTTCTTAAATATTAATAAAAATAAAACTTCAGTCAACCGTCTGTTCTTAAATATAAATTTTAAAAAAAACTTTAGTCTGAACATATTTTTATGTGTTCAGAATGTCCTTGATTGCTGCTTGGGAGTTTGATCAGTAAATAATTATAGAGTATTTCTGGCGGATAAGATGTAACTATGTGACATCAAATACTACTTCTATGATACTTTGCAGTTCTGTTAGTATACTATTGGTTATCTTAGTTTTGGTTTGACTTAGAAATTATATTAGGACAATTGATCTTCAACACAGTCGTTAATTAGAGTGTAAATTGCTCATTGTAAGGATTTAATAAATAAAATTCTTTTCCAATAGTCCTCGTACCTTCATAAATATTAAAAAGAAAATTTTTAAAATGATAATTAAAAACTTTTCACCGAAATTTTATATCAAGGTGTTGGTAAACTTTGAAAGAAGAACGAAGTGGCAAACTTATCTAAAATATTTTTCATTATAATGTAATTGGAGTACAGTTAAAATATTATTTTCCTTAGGGAATACTTTACCTTGGGGAAAAAACGATAGAATCACGCCCCTTTGTTCTGTGTGAGCTGTAGTGATATTTGAGAAGTAAAGGAAAATACGAGTATATGACACCAGACCTCTTCTAAAACTTAATTTTTTTTTTTTTAAATATCATCATCTGGACAGCAAAAGTTGCTCTTTGATAAACTATTTGTTTCTTAATGAAAATTATATAAACAAGAGTTAAATTATAAAATTAGTAAAGGTGTTTATGGTTCATCGACACTACTACTAAATATAAATATATAAAGGGAAAGAAAGAGAGATGGTGAGGGAGGGAGAGAGAGAAAGAGGGAGTGTTGTTGTTTAGGGAAGCACTACCGGAACTGCACTGGAAACACGTGTGTTACTCGGATAGGCATAAAGTAGAAGCCAGGCCCCAGAGTGCCCTACATCCTGGTCTACTTTATCGGGTGCTTATCCCCCGCAGCGGGGCGATAGTGTGTCGTAAAAGAACCAACGACTTCGAATTACTGAGTGCACGTGGAAGTTCAATCAAATATTCAATCTTCCAATGAAAACAGGATTACCAGAAATTAGTTCCGTCTAATGACAGGAATATGTTTTCAAATCTTCTTGTTTTTCTTAACATTATGCCGAACCTTGAGATAAGGTGGGTTATTTTATCACAAGATCATTTATTAGATGCGATACATTTCCCAACTAACTAATAGATTACATATAGATTGTGTGTCGTAAAAGAACCAACGAATTCGAATTACTGAGTGCACTTGGAAGTTATTCATCGGGAAGTTATCAAATATTCAAGCTTCCAATGAAAACAGGATTACCAGAAATTTCCAATCTTCTTGTTATTCCCGACGTTTAGGGAAGTATGAGGCCTACTGCTTTTAAGTTTTAAATCTTGTAAAGGAACGGTGTCGAAGCAGCAGTCAACAAAATTTCTTACAAATATAATTATGAATAAATAGACATAAAGCAGTATTAGTATACTAACAGTTAATGCTGTTAATAAATTACATAACCGTTAAGTTTTAAATTATTAGGTTGATTAAAAACAAATGTATACAGAAACAATTAAAATCTCATTAGCAATACTGTAAGGCATTGTATGGTGGAGGGGGAGTGCCTGTGTCTTTCATGACTATGCACATTTTTCCTATTCCTTCTAGGCATTAGCCAGCTCTCCAGCACTCACGAATAAGCAGGATAATGCTGAAGATGTAGCCGTTTGTTGCTTACGATCCACATGCCTATCATAATTCCTCTCTCTCATCTTGAAAGCGGGGACAGCAAAATTCTATCAAAATATAGAAGTCAACTTCTCTGTGTTCTTTTTTTATTATTTTATTTATTTTTTTGGTTCTCCCCTTCCTCGCCGTTCTTGGCTATTCGGGTTTCCCCAGAGAAGAGGGTGGGAGATTAATGCCGAATATTATTAAATATCCCTGGCTCCGGGTTTTTAACTGGCTATCTTCGGGTTTTCAATCATCTATCGGTAGTCAGGTCAAACGCTTATTTTTTAACCTTAACGCGTATTTGCCCACTCGACCGTCCCGCCATCCCTTCACTGTGCTTTGTATCTACCCAGGTATGGGTGCAATAAATCAGCCTACGTTCCACAAGGATGATCGCCTCGTCACAACCTCCTGACTATCTCTTTCCTTTCCTTGGCCCGCGGGATTGCGGTAGACTTTCATAAACGAACGCTTCCTTTCATCTGTGACAACTAAATACATTGGTGGCGTCTAATGCAGCATCGTTAGAAACCCTTCGAAATGAGCTTATCACTCATCTCATAGGTGAGTCGTTTAGGATTAGATTCGGACGTATAGGAATGGATTTGAGGAGAGAGTGAGATGCAATCAAGATGGCTTTTGTCTTCTCAGCGTTCGGGGTGAACATATTGAGGTTTTTTCTTCTATCGATATCTTCCTGGCGTTTTAGGATAATGTCAGAAACAGCAGGTTCGAAGGAAAGATTAAACTGGACGTTATCGGTGTGCAGAAGACATTGACAGTGCTGGATGGAGGACGGAAGAACATTCATGTCGAAGGAATAAAGGGTGAGGGAAAAGGAGGAACCTTGTGGGTACGCCTCATGAGGGTAGAGACTCTGAGGGCGGTTTATTGGGAACACCTGAAAAGGAAATTCAGAACCAGTGAAGGGCACTGAAGATAATTTCAAGTTTGCTCCTTGAACCACAGTCTCTCGGTTTTTTGTGCTCATTATTGCTTAAAATATACTTTTTTTCTTCACAGAAAAAAAATCTTTCGATAACAACATAAAACATTCGATTTTAGAATGTTTATTATTTCTACACTACGATGCTTACTTATGTATTTACAGAAGGAAATTTGTGACGATTGTTGTATACGTTGGAAACGTATTACAACTTAACAATATTAGAATTGTTATTCGGTAAAACGTTAGTCCTTTTAACTATTATTGGAATTTCAATAAGGAAGTAAAATGAAATGAGTAGAAATTAAAATTGGTGGATTTTGATTTAAATTAATTTTTGTAGCACCATATGATCACCTGAGTACTTATATATATATAAATATATTATAGAGTACTTATAATTTTATACGACCTGAGGTAATTAGCTAGGAAAGAAAAAAACTATAATAATTAGTTAATGAAAATTTACGTTTGCGAGAGCTAACTCGAGCACGAGGTCAACGAGTTGGCGATAGTGGTGGTTCCTGGTGGGGTCGGGGAAATACTTTTCCCCGACCCCACCAGGAAACCACCACTATCGCCAACTCGTTGCCCTTATATGTTTTGTAAAAAATATTTCTATTGCAAGATCTTTATATCCACCACACAGGATTAACTTCTTTGTTACATTATCGCGACCTCCTTCTTCTTCAGAGCTGTCACACCCAAATCCATCAACCTTTTTAAGTCTATGTTGGATGTTGATCCTTCGGTAGGCTTCTTAATCGTCTTCGACCTATCGATCGAACCAAGTCTTACTTCTTTGATTAGGGTCAAACTAAGTTTATAAATATTCTTGAAATTTTAAAATGCACTGGTTGGTAATTATATTTACAAATTATAGAATTCTAACATCCTTCCAACTAAGGATAATAAACATCATGAAATTCTACAAGCACACAAACACAAATTTATTAATTTGTTTATTTTTGATGGATTAACGTTTAAGGAAAGGGCCACTCCGCCTTTACATAATTATTTTTATCACTACTATTATTTTATTATATTATTTATATTATTTTATACTATAATTATTTTATATATGATATAAACTTCGTGTAACAAAATATGCTACCTCATCTACCTAATCGTCAAGTATAATCTACTTTTCAAGGTCATACTTAACCATGAATCTCACTTAATTAAATTTAATATTATCGAAAATTATTAAAATATTACATTGTTTAATATTATGAGCGATAGAAAAGCATACAATTTATGTGAAACGTGAATTAGATTGGAACCGCGCACATTGGGACACTGATCAGGGCACCGCAGTTTCCTATCTACTACACATATTACAAAAACTGCTCTACTCTGCTCTGTATCGTGATTGTCGCAATGTGCGCTCGGCCTTATGTGCGCCTTACCTTACTGTTGGTGTAAATGCTTACCGTAAAGACAGGCGAGTAAGAATACTTTTATCGGAAAACGTGTTTTCAAAATGTCTGCTCATCTTGGCCTACCATATTTTCAAGTATATGAAAACAAACATTATTTAAAACAACAATAATGATGACGGTTTTTTTAATTTCTTAAAATATTTTTGATTTTATATATTTAAAATGTCTGATAGATTGTTTATAGAAAATATCTGATTTTCTATTTAAAGGAAGTCTACATTTTTCTTGAAACGGATTCTATAGAAATGCAAAACGTCTTATTGAGCGTCAAATGTTTTTAATAGGAACTGGAAACGTGAAGATATTAATTTGCTATAAAATGGTAAGAAATTGAAACTGCATATTATTTTTTATACTCCCGCCATTCCAAATGTACCCTAAAAATGTTCTAATATCCAATATTGATTCCTATATCTCAAAACAAAGAGATTAGGGACAAAACTTATAAATTATTTAAAAAAATAATAAATAAACAGATTTGTTTACAGACAAATAAAAATAAACTGATATTATCCAAGATTTAATGTTTATAAAGTAGTCTCTTAGTCGGACATAACGTTTGAATTTTTAGTTTCTTCGGAATTTCAACTGCTAAAGTGTTAGGAATTTTTTTCTCATAAAAAAAAACAAAGTAAGAAATTTCAAATACTTCTATTTTTTATTTAACATATACCATAGGCATAATTGTATTTTATGCAAAATGGTTATTTTATTATTATACCGATATAATAGCTGTATTCAATTAGGACTGTAATTTATTATAAGCATAAATCAGCCTGCCAACTCCAGGACTTGGTGAAGGCAGTAACCTAATTTGCTTATTCCTGTCAGTTGCAACGGCTTTGTTCTTGGCACATGAAGAAAATGAGATCATAGCTCATTAGTATTTTTATTA
Organism: Aelia acuminata; assembly: GCA_911387785.2. NCBI lineage: Eukaryota > Metazoa > Arthropoda > Insecta > Hemiptera > Pentatomidae > Aelia > Aelia acuminata. Next base: position 50,520,479 of record OU426978.1, on the reverse strand, counting down.
ATATAAACATTATAACCTTAATTATTATTCGATATGGCAACGTGAAACAAAGAAACATGGTTAATTCTGTTTCCTGGCTTTATACCAGTGATGCGGCTGAGATAGAAACTCTTGAGGCTTGCTTTTACCTCCTTCGTAGTGGGGAAAGCCTGCATCTGGGTTCTCCAGGCTGGTTGTAAATAGTGTATGAATGTGATTAAGACGATTTTTTTTTATTTATATTTTTTTAAATGAAGTATGAATATGCTTAATTAGCGATATTGTCCAATGTCTCGAAATGAGACAGAATGTAATATTATCAATAAAGAGTTTTATAAAAAAAAAAAAAAAAAATCTGTTTCATTCATCATAGAATCTTCTAGAACCGTTACATTCTTGTATTAGTACGTGACCACGTTTTTTGGCAGATGTAGGCCTTTCTGGGATGTTCCATTTCGGTCTAAATGTAAGAAGGGAAAGACTATGGGCTTATCCTTGCCATGAACATCGAAGCAAAATGTTACTTTTTTGAGTCATTATTCCGCTACTTGTTTGTAACTATATTAGTACATTGAGTTTTAATTGTTTTCCATTTTTGTATTTTTATGTCACGTAAATAAAATGAAACTTTTGAAGTAAATGAAAAAGTACCTATCAACGTGATTAAGAAATGCAGAAGAAGAAATGGGAAGGAGGCATTGTCTGAACAGAGTTGAAATGAGGAAGGAGAAGAGAGATTGTTCATGAGGGAGTTTCATGAATGAAGATCTACGGAAGGGACCCACCCTCACACCGTCCGATGGCAGAAGTTGGGAAGATTAAAAAAATATAATAGAAATAATACACTTGTTTGTTTATTTGTTTGTTTAACGTCCATTTTTATGATACTTAGGCTAATCGGACGATGCTGCTATGGGAGTCCTAAATTTTGCCTATCCAGTTTTAATTAGGATAGGGGTCTTTAACGAGTAACTGACATCATACAGGTTCGGGACCTCCATTTTACGTCCTATCCGAGGGACGGCATAAGGATTTTTTACTCCCTATAAAAAATCCTAGGGCCACCACGGGGCGCGAACCCGCTACCCTTAGTACAGTAGTATACCGCCTAAAATAATTACCTTTTTTAGTAGGTTATACTCTTGGTACTGAGTGGGTTGATTTAATGTGGACAAGTTTGCAGGCCTGTGGGTTGTTTTAATTTAACATTTTTGTATTACTAATACGGTGCACCAATTTTTTGTGAGTAGTATTTTTTAGTTAGTGTATATGTATTTAGTTTAGTTTGTAGAAGCATTTATTTAAGTTAATTTACTTCAGTTCGTTCGTTTTTTACTTTCACTTACCTATATATGAAATATATAGTAAGTGGAAGTATTGCGATCGTGAAAAAATTCGACTTCCGGTTTTCAACGGAAATACACGTTTTGGGACCCCCTGAGTCGAAATAACCAAGTCCCGCGAAATGGTCTGTGTGTGTGTGTGTGTCTGTGTGTCTATGTGTGTGTGTGTGTGTGTGTGTGAACCGACTAGCTCAAAAACTATAAACCATACAAACCTGAAATTGGGTATTTAGTGTAGGTATATGCCCGCGATGTGACAGCGAAAATTTCATCAAAATTGCTCAAAGGGAGGGGTACTTTATTTAATAACTTTTTACGTTTTTTTCGATTTTCTCAAAAACGGCTCTAACGATTTTGATTAAACTGAGTATTTGACCTATTTATATGCCCGAGATATGACTGTAAAAATTTCATTAAAATTGATTAACCGGAGGGGGGACTTTACTTAATAAATTTTGTATCATTTTCACGTGGTTTTTTTTATTTACTCAAAAACGGCTTTAACGATTTTGATAAAACTGGGTATATGATGTATGTATATGCCCGAGATACGACTGTAAAAACTTCATCAAAATTGATCAACCGGAGGGGGGACTTTACTTAATAAATTTTGTACCGATTTCACGTGTACATATTTTTTTTTTACTCAAAAACGGCTTTAACGATTTTGAAAAAACTGGGTATTTGATGTATGTATATACCAACTATGTAAAAGCCAATATTTCATCGAAATTGGTCCAACTGAGGGGGCACTTTATATTTTATAGATTAATTATGTTTGATTATAACCAAGAGGTGTATTTATTTTCGTTTTCTATCTTGTATTTGTTTTATTGTTTAATAAAATCAATTATATATAATAACTGAGTAAATATATTAGCTCAACCCATTATCGATTAGTTTAGTAAGCCAAAGAGCTAATACACTCTTTGAAAAAAGGTATAAAATAAATATATGCTCTATGAATTTATTGTAAGTTAGAAGGATCTAGTTTCAGAATGCCTTACTAAGTACTGGATATTGGCAGTGCAGGCATGGCCAGTAATCGTAGACCGTTGGCGTGAGGCTAAGAGCACTCTTCTCGTGAAATGTCCAGGTCGATACGATCCGCTGCAAAAATACCAACCGCACGCCATCCTTCAGAAATGAATCAGATTTGTTTGATAACAAAGAGTTTATTAATTGGAATAATTCTATATTTTACGACTATAATTTATTATTGAAAGGGAAAACTGGACATTTGCCTTATCTCCCTACCGTTTTATTTCTCTAAAGCATAAATACACAAGATTCGTTTAACCAATTCCTTGATTTACATCACTGGATTCCTTACCACTATTTTAGACTTCCATAATTTCACTCTTTATGTATACATATAAATATATAATATTACAACCTACCTCGTATTTAAGCTGTTGAGTTTAATGGTTTATTTCCTCTCAAATACTAGAGTATGATAAAGTCGTCAATACGAAGGAACAGCAACAATAAAAGCCATTAATACTATGGTGGATAAGTGTTCCCTTATCACATACGTTAAAATAAGTTCGCTTATTAGAGAAAGGTATTATGTATTATTTTCAATGAGGTTGAACTAATTCCTATTTATGTTAAGTCTTTCGATGTTCTTGTTTGTAGAAGTAATTTTCATAAAAAGAAAAAGAACATAAAAAAAAAAAAAAAAAAAAAAAAAAAAAAAAAAAAAAAAAAAAATGCACCCCTATAACCCATGAAGAGTGCGTTACTGTGTAAGAGGTCGTGCTAGGAAGTGATTTGATCGTGATCACGCTAATTGACAAACCACATTTTAGAGGCCGGTTTTGCACCTAGAGGGTCTATAGGACCAGCGAAACGAAGTGTGAAAGACTTCAAGATATTCCTGCGCCAAGCCAGACTGCAACTCAATGCCTTACCAATAAAGTAAATTTCAAATTGTGGAAGTAGTTGTAATAGAAATAAAGCGTCATTATTCAAAAATATATTGAATAATGTTACAGGCTCATGATTTGTAATATTCCTGTCAATAGCCGCCTTGAGTCCTCCTACAGAGGAAAAGGATGAAGAGGAGAAAGACACCTTTTACGATCAATTGGAAGATGCATACTCTAGTTGTCCCAGTTATGACATGAAAATCGTATTGGGAGACTTTAATGCCCAAGTTGGGAAGGAAAGGGAGCTAAGACCTACCATAGGAGAGCATAGCTTACTTAACAAAACTAATGACAATGGACACATAATGGTAAGCTCTTCTCTTCAATATCGCTCTACAAGCAATCATCAATAGAGCAGGACTGAACATGGAGGGAACAATTTTCACCAAGATGACCCAGGTCCTGGCCTATGCAGATGACGTAGTCATCATTGGTAGATCCCTTCAGAGTGTCAGAGTCGCCTTTGAAGCAATGGATATCGAAGCAAAAAAGAGCGGCCTTCATATCAATGCAGGGAAAACCAAGATTATGGCACTGGGAAAAGGTATACTGGGGAGGCAGACTCACTGTGAAATAGGCACGTACAGTTTCGAGGTGGTCAAAAGTTTTTCGTATCTTGGCTCTGTAATCCATGATAGCCTGAATGGGGAGGAAGAGATAGGAAAGAGAATAGTTGCAGGAAATAGAGCTTATTTCTCCATCTCTAAGCTTATGAAAAGCAAACTTATAAGCCGTACTACCAAGTTTATGCTCTAAAAGACAATTGTAAGGCCAGTTGTAACATACGGTGGAGAAACATGGACCCTCAACAAGAAAAGTACCAACCTGCTAGATAGGTTTGAAAGGGTAATTCTGAGGAGAATCTTAGGGGCTGTATGCGATAATGGCCAGTGGCGAAGAAGAAAAAACAATGAATTGTTCCGGCTCTATAAAGAAGCAAGCATAACATCCTACATCAAGATACAAAGGCTGAAATGGCTTGGGCATGTGATAAGGATGAATAATGAAAGAGTGGTCAAGAGGTTGTATAAGAACATTCCGGATGGTGTGCGTCCACGTGGTAGGCTAAGAGGACGATGGAAGGATGCTGTGGAACAGGATCTTCGCAAACTGGGGATTCTTATTACCCTTGCAGTAGATAGAGAGAGATGGCTGGCAGCCATTGAGCAGGCCAAGGACAGCCTCTCGTGCGCCTGTGGTGCCAATAGAAGAACAAGAAGAAGACGCCTTGAGTATTTTTATGAGCTTTCAGGGATTTATTTTATATTTCAACAACTATAACTACAAGACGCTGTTTTTTTTTTTTTAATTTTCTATTGATCGTTATAAATATATGAGGTCATATTTTTTTATCTTTGGGACAAATTGCCCCCTGCGTTAACTCGGTCATTATAATTTTTAGGATCCTTAAAAAAATTATAATGAAAGGTATTGAGAACTTTCTAATTTTGCAATAATTATAACAGTCCAGATCATATGGAGAATCGCAAACAAAAAGAACTAAATGAGGAAAAAACTATTTTCTGCGAAGTTGCAAAATGGCGTTTACACATTTACAAAAGACGTTGATTTCTACTCTAATTATGTTAATAAGTGAAAGCTGTGTATTTTGTCACAAATCGCACCATACAATGATGTGGATGACACATTTAAGTTTAATTTGAGTCGTAAAATAAAACATGGCAAACCCTATCATGACAGTCACTTTTTGAGCACTCCCATTTAGAAGAGGTCAGGTGAATTGTAGAGGTTGCAACTACTGTAAAATTTGTAAATCACATATTAATAAAATTTGGTAAATACTTTGATTTCTATTTAAAGAAGGTTGGTAAATAAACGTCGTGCGTTGCGCGCCAGATTTTTTAAATATTGGTAGTTGTTTTAAAGTGTCTTTTTTGGAGTTTTTTGGACGTAAAACAATTGATGTAGTGAAGTCAATAACAAATTTGTAGAGGGACGAGGTGCCTCATTTCCCGTGTAGATGTGCTAGAACAAAGGATGTTCTTGAATGTTCAATAAAACTGGCCATCTCACCCAGCCTTATTCTCCCCTAAAATGAAATGGCATAGATAGCGGGAATGCCCTGAACTAGAAGATGGGAGGCTATATAAAGAACTAGGGCAGGCTAGAAAGGGCAACTTCGTTCGATACGTCATCATCATCAACACGATTGTATTCTCCCTTCGATTTCAATCAAAATAGGAATTCAACAACGACGGCTGAATTCTACATAACTCCTTCAGTATTCTGCCTGGGAGGAGGTCTATTTATTTTGGCAGAACATAATTGAAATATCGTGAGAAAGATCATGTTCTCTTGACAGCAGTCTTTTTGTCTCGAAATTCATTATTATAGCTTTTTCTGTTCTTTATTTGAAGCAATTTCACCAATCATTTCATATTTTCCTTACTATATAACAAATAATGCTAAAGCTCCCCAGAAAAAAAAAAAAATTAAACATGTAGAGGGGGCACTAAAGTGTGAGGTTCCTGTAACCTACCGGATCTGTTTTTTAATTTCACTTATCTATATATGAAATATATAGTAAGGAAATTGTTGTGATCGTGATGAATTTCGACTTCCGGTTTTCAACGGAAATACGCGTTTTGGGGTCCCCAGAGTCCAAATAACCAAATCCCGCGAAATGGTCTGTATGTGTGAACAGACTAGCTCAAAAATTATAAATCGCACGAACCTCAACTTAGGTATTTAATGTATGAATATGCCCGCGATGTGACAGCAAAAATTTCATTAAAATTGGCCAAACGGAGGGGGTACTTTATTTAAAGAATTTTGTCGAATGTTAACGTTTTTTTCGATTTTCTCAAACACGGCTCAAACGATTTTGATTAAACTTGATATTTGATGTGGGCATGTGCCCGCGATATGATAGTCAAAATTTCATCAAAATTGGTCAAACGCAGGGGGCTCTTTATTTCATAACTTTTTTTCCAATTTTTACATTTTTTTCGAATATCTCAAAAACGGCTTTAATGATTTTGATTAAAAATTAATCATTTTTAATCAAAATCAAGTCATCTTTTTTATATTATTTATAGAAAAAAAACATGTCAATTTCTAATCTATGTAAGTTGCTAAGTTAAAATTGTGTGTTGCGCGCATCGCACCAGATTTTTTTTTTTTTCTCGCATGTATTTCAGAGAAAGTAAAAATAGTTTAATGAAAATTCACAACCTGGAATTGACACCCAACAGCTACGATATTATATTAGGGATAGAGATCAAGAACAAAGTAAGGAAGATCATAAAGACATTTTTGGAAACATAAATTAACCAACATCATTCAAGAAAGCCTAATCATAATAGAAAAGTCGAAATTTAAGAAAAAAATAAATGTATACATTACATAAAATATAACATACATTAATAAAGTTTATGTATATGAAATTCAAGGTAAAACTGAAAGAAATGTTGAATTTAAAATTTACATACGTTGCGGGAACACTACGTTTGATACAACTATGAAAGTAATGTATTTCCTGTCTTGCATAAAACTGTCGAATTGGATAAATGTGCCTTTTCATCGTTTCTTTAGAGCTTAATACAAATGTAGCTAATGTTTTGTGCTATATCGGTAACGAAACCACTCTATGTGAAATGTAATATAAATTCAAAATATTCCAGAGTCTTCAACGTTCTTGCTAAAAATAATAATAAAGCTATGCATGACGGTGCTATTACCGTCCTAAAAATGAGCAAATTAAGGCTAGGTTAAACAACTGGCATTGCTTATGACTATTATTGTGCTTATTTTCTGTTGCGACATTACTAAGTTCAAGCCTTTAGTCCCGAAACTTAAAAATTAGAATTTACAAAATTATCATAATCCTAATCAGTGCCCTTCGTAAGTGAAACATTAAGGGATTGGCAACGCCTTAAGTTTCAAAATAAATTATTGTTTCAAATATTTGTACAGAAGAAAGACGCATAAGTCGGAGAATTCAGGGTCGTAAGTCCTTAGGTCATATCAATAATAATTATAATACCTTATTATAAATATCAGTCATTGTTAATTAGTCATCTACAGCAGTAGCAGAGAAACTTTTATAATTTCAACATACAAAAGATCGAGACGTTTGCTTGAAAACTTAAAATAAGACCTTAATAATGAGTTAATTATTTTTTTTCTTTTTCTGTTAGCTCAAAAGCTTTAAAGATCTTTGACTGCCTCATAAACTACCTATTTCGAATTTCCAAAAATAATTATAATAATGTATTAGTATTATGTAAAAGGTTTTTTTGTAGTAATTTGCCGTCTGCAAAGTATTTCGCCAACAGGTAATCTCTGTTACTTAGTTAGCAAGTCGCTTGGAAACCGCCATGAAAATCTTCGCTGTAGAATAATTGGGTTCGTGAGTAATATAAGTGTTTTGGCTAAAGGGTTTTGTTGAAAGTTTGTCTCTGTTGGAAGTTTGTGTAGTATTCTGTATCTGCATCTAAGACTGTTCTGTGATTTAAGACTGGCCTGTCCAAGTCCTTACGGAGAAAGGAATACGTACATCTGTAACACAGAAAGCTTTACTTTTAGGGTAGCATCCGTCATACAATTTGTAACGTAGAAAGTTTCGTTCACTATTTTCCACAATCGAATAAGTAATTGGTACAACCTATGAAAATACATGTTATATAAAGGAATGCGTTTTATTAAAAAAACAAAAAACAAAAGTAAATGGAAATTTACGATTATGATTTACTCTTCTAAAATCATCAATTATTTAGTGAATACTCGATAGATTTATAAAGCTTCAAGCCCTAAGTTTAAAACCACATCCTAAGGACATGTTTAGTTAAGCAAGCGTAGCTGCTGGAACGGCAGTTTCCATTACCACACTTGTCGCTAATCTAGAAGCCTCTAGGGCTTTTGTAAACATTTAGGACAATCGTTCTGCAACGCCGGTCCTGGTAATGAGGTCCTCGGGGGATCGGCCACTCCGAAAGAGCCGTTCAGAGGAATAGTAAACATACTCTCATCTATTTAGGATAAGCCACTAATGGAAGTACTCTATACGAGGAGATCTAAGTATTTCCAAGCAAAAAAAAAAAAAAAAAGAAGGGAACAGTCGTCAAGAATTACTTCATTGATGCATTACTGTAAAACTATGTATTTCTTTTAATGTACAATATAAAGATAGAGAAATATTTGATTGAAAAACAAATTGATGCTGCCCTGCTGCATAGGGTTGCTAAATTCACAGCCGACTAAATCAATCTTTGATAAACATAAAAATAAATAAATTTACACTTTTACCAATGAAGCAATAGATCCATTCACAAACGACTACACTTTTCACAGCTTTTTCAGGTAACACTTTTTAATTTACGAAAAATTAAATAACTAATAAAACTAGGAATAAAATATAAAAAAGTAGCGCACATCTATTTTAAAACATATGAAATACTTAGATAAAATAAAAATATTGTGATAAAAATTAGTAATTATAACTATTATTATTTTCATACATATGGTAATGGACAATACCAATGGATGTTCAGGATTATATTTTGGGCCAACACCGCTAATCATCCATATCGATGCCGAGGTATTCCAAGAAGCTCCCAGTTCTTTTCGAAATGGTTCCGCGAAACCCGAACCAGAGGCTTCTCACGGTGAACTCTCCTCTCCGAGGGTCTACCGGAATTTTTTTATAGGAAAGGGATGCACTTTTTGTATATTTTTTTTTTTGAACTGACCCACCTGATCGAGGTCATTGCTCTCCTTTCTGACATTCGGATCGAGTTAATCGAATCATATGGTTATTTTTTGTAACTGTGTCCTTACAGGTTGATCCTTTTGGTAATATTGTTAAGGGCCTATTCACACTATCCGCTCCACTCTCGCTCCGCTCCCGGTCCGCTCCCGGTCCACTCTCGCTCTACCCCATTCACACTAGCGCTCCGCTCCCGCTCCACTCCCGGTCCGCTCTCCTAATGTCTTACCATATTCACACTATATAATTTTACACTGTTCAATTTTGAAAGATTTAAGCTATTAAAGCCATTAATAATCGAAGTTGTCTGTATTCGGATTTTAATTAATGATTAACTTTCAGTTATTTAAGTATTAATTTATTCTTCAATTTTACGGCCAAAAAAAAAATCAATTTTTCGTTTGTAGAAATAGCTGGTAAGTGTACTTTTCTTGATGAAGAAGATAATATTATCAAAAAATATAATGAGAAGAATATATTGCAACACAATGATAATTAATAATAATAATTATAAATTAATTTAATTAATGGTGAAGAAATAATTTAAATTTTTTTCGGAATGTATTCGAATACGCTTGAAAATTTCAAGTTGAAATCGGCAAATGCTACAAATTTACCGATTGTGTTCTCTTCTTTTCCTGATTAATATTTTAATTATTTTTTGCTTTAATATATTTTTTTATTAATGATCTGACATTTTTCATAATATACTGCATTTTTATTCGTTTCAAATTAAACGTTATTTTATAATAGCAATGAGTATGTAGTCAATAAATAAATCGGTGACCATTTTTTACGAGTACATTAATTCATAGCAAAATATATCTCAAACATAACATGAATTTTTCACGTCGAAAAACCGCGCGTATTGTTAGTGATTTTTTTTTTTTTTTTTTATCATTTCAAGCGTATTCTAATACATTCGGAAAAAAAAATTAAATTATTTCTTCACCATTAATTAAATTAATTTATAATTATATATATATATTTTTTTTTTAAATTTGAACTTTTTTGGCCGTAAAATTGATGAATAAATAAATACTTTAATAACTGAAAGTTAATTATTAATTAAAATCCAAATACAGACGGCTTCGATTATTAATGGCTTCAATCGTGAACGGTATAAATTATATAATGTGAATATGAAAAGACTTTAGGAGAGTGGAGCGGGAGTGGAGCGAGAGTGGAGCGAGAGTGGAGCGGGAGTGGAGCGAGAGTGGAGCGAGAGTGGAGCGGGAGCGGAGCGAGGCCGGACCTGTGCCAATATTGTGATTAACCTCTCTCTATTGCTCTGTAGAATATTTTGCCAGTGAGACCGGACCTGGAGCGGAGCGGGAGCGGAGCGCTAGTGTGAATGGGGTAGAGCGAGAGCGGACCGGGAGTGGAGCGAGACCGGAGCGGTGCCGATAGTGGAATTCTCTGTCTATTTCTCTTTAGAATATTTGAGCGGACCGGGAGTGGAGCGGGAGCGGAGCGATAGTGTGAATCCGCCCTAATAATTTCAGTTTTTATTGTTTGTCTGACATTATTGTCAGAATTATTATTTTTAGTAAATAAAAATTATTTAAATCCAAGATTGTGCTACAATAATATTGAAATTTGTTACCGAGAGTAAAAATTCCTATGTATAGAAATGTATCGTATAAAATTTAGATTATAATTTTAATAAACGCATTTTTAATTATTATTAATTATAAACTTTAGATAACGATCTATAACAATTAATTGCCGGGACAAATTAGTTAGCATTATCAAAAAGTCATATTCATCCATTCAATGTATTGTAGATAATAGAATATTAAATTAATTAATGAAAATGAAATTATTGCAATAAGCTAACGTGTTCTCTACCAGGATCATGGATTTATGCTAATAAATCACTTTTCCAAGTAAATTCTTGATCTGACAGTATGTGTGGTAAAGATAGATATGTTTTTGTGCCTTCATATTCCAAGTTTGAAGATGTTTTTTTTTTTTTAAGTACGTGTTCTGTAGGCATGTTTGGGTCCTTAAGTCACTTCTTTCATATTATGTACCATCCACCACATATCAGGTAAGACGGATAATAACCCAAATCGTTGGTAGTTATTTTCATATCAGTTTGTTGTCTAGGTCAAGTCTGAAATATCGAAACTGAAATATCCGAATAATGAGAAATATAGCATTTCTCATTATTCGGAATCAACAACCATGATTCAGAGTGTAGAAATAAAGACAATCTTATTCTTATTAATTTATACGTATTTTTAAGGTCATAAATCTCAATCAACTTAATTAAATAATAATTACATAATAATTTCCATGTAGTTATAGAGCCGTTAATTACTTACTATTTTTTTCTACCTTTTGCATACAATTGGTATTTATTACCTGGCTACGCCATCAACTAAATCGATCTGTTTTTGTAATTGTTATTTGCAAATTCCTTTTTTTTTTCTTTTTTTTTTAAATTCCGCCGTTTCATAGAACCCAAACTAAAATAAGCAAGAAGAATTAATGAGCAAAAAAAAAAAAAACAAATTATAACTTTGAATGAGTTATAAGAGCTATGGGGGTAACGAAATTGTTTTCTGTATCTTGCAAGAATCGCCTATTATATTCTAAAGGTGGATTGTACACCATTTTATTTTAATGGACAAGATTAGAACTAATTCAACGCCCTAGAAACTCTCAACAAATATAAACAGCACGAATTCACTGATTTATTTTTGTCAAACGTTAATTGATACTCGCATAATTTAGTTTATCTTTTCAATCGAAGGAGGAAAGAGGACTAGCTGAGGGAATATAGAGGGCTCCTAACTTCGGGAACGGGTTCGCTCAATCTTACCCCGCTCCCCGTAATTCATTTAACAGTTCCAACTCCAATTCCAGCTCGATCGATACCTAACTCGACTAAAACTTCATCATTTGTTTTAATGGCTATTTTTTAACCAGCTAAAACAAATAACCAGCTAGTTAAAAAAATAGCCATTAAAATAAAATAAAACATACTACATAAAATAGGGTCATTCCATGTCAATTCAACACAGGTTTGAGCCTCACCTACTCATATGTTATTGAAATTCGGTATATGTGCACTACTTGTATCTAATAGAACACTTGGGAAAAATTACTGACTTATGTCTACCCGTTTTCGAATTATTGGTCTCTAAAGCTCAAAAATAGGTCCAGAAACAGAAAAAAACCTGAATATCATATCTATATGATTAAAAATAGCTGTAGACGTTTTCCAGATTTGACTAGGACTATAAAATTGGTGTCATTTAACAGCGCATTCCATTCTTTTTCATATGATATACAACAATGTATAGGCTGGTACTACAGAAATTTTCTTAAAACTAAATGTAAAATTTTAATTTAAATTTTCTCAAGAAGTGCATTTTTTAAAAAATTTATATTTTTTAGAAAATAGGTAAAATTATATCTATTCATACAACAATTAAAAAAAATCTAGCATTTTATGATTAAAAATACCTGTAGAAATTTTCCGTATTTGACTTGTACCATGAGAATGGTGTCATTTAACAGCGCATTCCATGTCATTTCATATGATATACAGCAATGTGTAGGTTGGTACTTAAGAAATTTTCTAAAAACGTAGTTTAAATTTTTATAATAGGTTAGACTGCCTATGAGGCGGCTAAAGATCTTCAAGGTCTGTGAGCCAACCGAAAAGAAAAAAAAAATAGTGCCTATCTTATAGTCCTAGTCAAATTCGGAAAACATCTACAGCTATTTTTAATCTTAAAATGCTAAATTTATGGAATTTATCTATAGTTTTCAATTTTTTTAGTAATGAAGAAATTTTCATCCCTCTTTTTTATTTTGTTGTATGAATATAGTAATACCTAATTTTTTTAAAAATGTATAAATTTTAAAAGATGTCCTTTTCGATTAAATTGAAATTAAAATATTAAAGTAGGTTTTAAGAAAATTTCTTTAATGCCAATCTATACATATGAAATGGCATGGAATGTGCTGTTGAATGACACCAATTTCATAGTCCTAGTTAAATTTGGAAAACATCTATAGCTATTTTTAATCATGATTTTTTCTGTTTCTGGGCCTAATAGAGAGGTCTTTAGAGAACAATAATTCAAAAACCGGGAGACATACCAAATTTCAAAAAAATCTGAGATGTTGAGGTTCAATATGATAAATTTTTGTGTTGATTTAACCTGGAAAGGCCCAATAGCAAAAATAAAAATCCATTGCGCGCATCACTTATCATTCACCTAACATTCTAATAAGAATATAATCTAACAATGTAATATAATAAGAATATAATAGTTATTTAAAGACAAAGAACGACCTGAGTTCTATGGGAGCACTGACAATATTTTCCAAATTTTATGTAATTTTGTTTAAAGAAAAAAGATTGGACAGGGCAGGGAATCGAACCAGGGTCTCTACAGCTCCTTTACAGAACTCTTAACTATTTAGCTTACCGTGGGACCTATCTCCATGTCAACCTTTTCACTTTGGCAATCCTACCCGCCAGTTCTCGGCACTTTGAACCGGAGTAACCCTGGGCTGGACAGTTGTCTAAATTTTAGAATCTAATAGAAATACTGTCATAGTAAACAACGTTTTATCGAATATTCATTTTTTTTATTTTTAAATTACTTTAATATAAGAGAAAAGAGTAGCCACGACCGGAAACGAACACAAGTAGTTCTTATTTATTGGTCAGTCATCCGCATTTTTTTATTAAAAACAAACAAACTTTTAGCACAGGATAACAGTTTTGAATGCAGATTAAAATTTTTTCCACGATCGTAATACTCAAGAATTATCAACTGATCTATCAAAAAGAAATAACGTAACACTAGAAGGGAAGCAGCAAGAGCAAAACAAATCTATGGTTAGAAGTTTATAACCTTTGCTTGAGATAAAGTTTATAACCTTCAACTTTATAAATGTATTTTTTCTACAATTAGATTCATTACTAACCCTGTAGAATTTAGGAACCAATATTTTTTATTTTAATTTTTTTTAAATCTGGTGTGGTGCTCTTAAACATGACTTTAATCACAAATGTTAGAGCCGTTTTTTAGAAAGTAGAAAAAATGTGATAAAATAAAGCCCCTCTTCCATCTATTTTTCTTTTCTGGTATTTTTATTTATTTATACATTTTGTTCTGTAAATATAGTGTGAATGTGTTCAGTCATTAATATTATTATCTCGATTGAGACTGAATGTAATATTATCAAATATAATGATCTACAACACACACATAAAAAAAATTAAAAACAAGATGAAGTGCTTTGCTCCCAGATATAACATAAGATAAGAACATAAGATTTTTCAACTCATTAATTCGTTCTGGTATGCTTCTATACATTATATACTTTTATCTCAAAAAAAACTTTAAATTATTATTGTTTATTTAATGTGCATCATCGCGAAGGCTTATTTGGTATCTTGTGGTAAGATCACTGCAATAAATACAGTTCCAATGAAGCTAAACTTTGTAAAAGAAAAAGTTTGTGGATGTTGATCATATTTACAGCGTGAAAATAAATTTGGTGGATAATAATTACATAAAATATATGTATACTTTCCTTATAAAAAGTTCATTAAATTATTTATTTTTTAAAAGTATTTCTAATTTATTTTTTGTAGTTTAAGAACAGCAACAATAGTTTCATGCAAAAAAAATATAACATTAAATTACTGACACCTGTTCACGCTTTTTCCAAAAAATATGTTTATGTAACTATTATATCAAATGTTTTGGAATTTAAAAGCTTAATGCCGGATTCCTTACTGTAGTAGATAGACGCCCAATAAAAGTTTGATTCATCCCTAGTTAATCCAAGTTGACTGTTGTCTTTGTTGGCAATACCAGCCCTCATCTAAAGGGATAGCAAACATCCTTCCAACTTCATTGAGCTTCCCTAACACAACTCAAACTCAGTAGCGTTACCTATCCTGGCTAAACATTGCCTTGACAAACACAGATCCTTAATAAGGTAAAAACCACAAGATAAATGTAAAGATTGACACCGTGAACTTACACTTTAACACCAACGAGGGAAGGAAACAGTGTTGGTGAAGAATTAAAGTTATGATAGGCATATTTGACACATTATGAGCGGGGCAGGTATTTGTACCCGTTGCGAGGATTGCCACTTATAAGCAGGGCAGGTACTACTGCCCGATCCGCACATTACCGCTTAAAAGCGGGACAGGTATTAGTAACCGTTTAAAATAAGTAATTTTAAGTGACAAAAGGGAAGAATAACGTTTTATCAAATATATGGATCACTGTATTTTTACCAGGAACACATCACACATAACATACAAAGTCATCATAAATAAGAAAATTTGTTTGCTTCTATAACTATTAAAGTATTCATAAGAAACTCGACCAGTAATATTGTAATTTTATAAAACAAGTGAGTCCTGCAGAATCTCACGAATGTCTGAAATATGTTTATCGGTTACATTTAATACTTTTTTTTTTTTTCTTTAGGGGGGAGACTTCAAGGCTTCCACTGAAGCCCTATACTGTCCATACTAACACCCATGGCACTGGGTGATACTTCTCCTACGAAAGAAAAGCACCACCCAGGGCGGGACTCGAACCCGCAGCTCCGGCATGGGAGTATGGCGCTTTACCGCACAGCCTCACCGGGCCCCAATTAATAGTTTATTAAAGTCTTCAAACCTTTATCATTTTAGTAAATATTTAAAATAGTATATTTCTGAAAAATCATTTAAAAATGGTTACTACAATATTTACCAAATATAAAAATATAAATAAAT
This sequence comes from Aelia acuminata, assembly GCA_911387785.2. Classification (NCBI taxonomy): domain Eukaryota; kingdom Metazoa; phylum Arthropoda; class Insecta; order Hemiptera; family Pentatomidae; genus Aelia; species Aelia acuminata. The sequence continues at coordinate 50,504,723 of OU426978.1, read as the reverse complement.
GTATATAAAATATAGTTGCAGATAATCTCGATTAAAAAAATTAGCAAAAATCTAACGATTACTTTTACGTCTATCAAATTTATTTTCTCGCGTATATATTTTGCTTAGCTTGCAAATTGGCCCGCTACGCAGCACTGTCCTATATCCTAAGCTAGCCGCTCATAATGTGTAAACATACCCAGCAAAAAAAAAAAAAAAATTATAAACATTTCTTAAGATGCACATTCAAGATAATACTACAATTAAAAATATCCAATTTGATGACAGATTTAATTTACTCTATACTACCTATATCAAGATGGATGGAAAGAAATTTTAGTAAACGAAATGTAAATATGCCATCAATGTTTTTGTACGAAAATTCTAAGCTAATGCCAACTAAATTAAATTAAAATTCTTCAATGACTTCTAAATTGTAAAACCTTTCCCCAGCAATAGAATGGTCCGAGATACTGAAACATTTATCAGCCATTATCTATATCATAAGGCACCGATAGAGTTAATCTAATCAAGCTTTACTAATTTCTTCAAAAAGTGATTAAAAAAAAATTATGTATGGGTCTTCACGTACTTCCATGGTCGGATGCAGTGCACCACAAGGGAATTGTATCCGTGGGAACGTTCGTTGCCCTCGACCCGCCTGGCGGGTGCACCTGCCCTAACCTCCAAGGCCCACGACCCGCCAGTCGGTTATTGCCTTCCCGGCTACCTGGATCGGCAGGGGCCTCTCGTTTCTACTTCATTTCAGTCTGGGGCCTCTCTGAGTTAAGTCGCTATGTACTGAAAGTTTTGGTTTCTGTAGAATTTTTTTTTTTTTTCCGTGGCAGTGTGTTTTGTGTAGTCTATGCTTCTTGAAGTACCAGTCCCTTTTACAAGTAAGTTTATTTTTTTTATTTATCAATTTTGGTGTCTTGGAAGGCGGCTCATACTTGTTTCTCAATTTGTGAACGATTTATAATTACCTTTATGTACTTTTTTGTATAGTAACGTGATGTCGGGAAGAAAAATGAGGGGGAAGCCCAAAAAAGTACCTGTAAAAAGTAATTTCTTTCAATCAATTATTTTATGTATGCGTTTATTGGTTTATTCCTGTTTTATCATTCCTGTTAATTTATTTTTTTACTTAGTTGAGCCAAGAACTTCAACTTCCCAACCAAGTTCATCCAGATTTCATCCAGAAGATCCTTCTAAAAGTCATATTGACACTTTCCTTCAAACAAATGGTAAGCTATCATTATATATGTGTGTGTGTGTGTAGTATGTACTTGACATTTCCATTGTTGATTTTTAGTTTCAAGTCAAGTGCCATCAGGTCGCAAGCGAAAGAAAAATACTGCTGATGAAGGTATGTCTTGCAATTTTGAATTCATACTGAGGATTTTTATAATAATATTCACATTATAAAATGTCGTTTTCCCCAGGTTTACGCAAGAAGACTCCATCAGATCGTGTTACATCTGTATCAGAGACACATGATATTTTGTTTGGCGAGTCGGAGGACGAGATGGTGCACGACTCATCAAGTGACACCGAAGTCACCGGAAATATTTCTCTTTCACGAACCCTAGAGGTGTCGACGAATGCAGGCGACCCATCACAGGTAGAGCGGACCCAGCAGCACAGAGAGTGGTATCCCGAGCCACCGGCACGAAGGGAAGAAATACCTTTTACCGGTAATACCAAGTCACTAAATATTTTGCCGGACACTTTTGACCCGATTGGATTCTTCACTCTCCTATTTTCCCTCCAGTTCATACAAAAAATAGTGAATGAAATAAATGCATACGCGGTTCAAATTTTGGCAACATCGGAAGGTGTTCACTCCCGAATAACAAGATGGAAGGACATAACTGTTGAAGAATTTAAAGTATTTTTGGCAATTCATTTCCACATGGGAATTATTAGACTCAACCGGATAGCGGATTATTGGAAAACCGACTATCGATTCAATTTGCCATTCTTTCAAACCTTTATGTCAAGGAACAGGTATCAAATTTTGCTAAAAGCCCTGCATTTTTGTAATAATGAAGACAATGATGGTAGCGATAACGTTTTCAAAATTCGGCCTGTGTTTGAATATTTTAACAATCGAATGAGCGAAATTTATTCCCCAGGGAATGATCTGTCCGTAGACGAGTCCATGGTTTTATGGAGAGGCCGATTAAACCTTCGACAGTATAAAAAAAATAAGCGTCACCAATACGGTTTTAAATTATATGTTTTAGCCGAACCTGACGGCTTGGTTCACAAATTAGTTTTACATGGCGGAGTGGATGATAAAACTGTGGGAGGTAAGAGACATGGTGACAAGGTTGTGGGACAGTTGCAGCTGCAGGACCAGATCTTGTCTTATTATCCTTCATGCCACAAACGTCTCCGGTGGTATAAGAAGTTAGGACTTCACATTTTTCAGCTAATGCTGTTAAATGCTAATTTTTTATATAACAACTACCGGGGAACACAGCCAAATTTGAGCACATATGATTTTCGTCTGGCTGTGATTGAGTGCTTGGTTGGTGGTCCTAGAGAAATCCAGCGTCCTCGGCCACCCGTTAATATTCATTTGCCCAAATTTTTACCCAAAGATATCAAAGGAAAAAGTATGAGGAGAAGATGCAAAGTATGCTGGGACACAACAGGGAAACGGGTGAATACACTCATATATTGTCCGGAGTGCCCAAACGGTCCTGGTCTTTGTTTGGAAACATGTTTTAAAAATTTTCACAAATATTGACTTTAAATTTATTTGATTGTAATTTGTTTTTTAATAGAAAAAATAGTGTAAAATAATTTCGTTATGTAATTTAATACTTTGTAGCTGCAATGTTGCAGTAGTTATGTTACTTTTTTTCTTGTAATAATAATGTAATTTATTTAATAAAAATTAATGTAATTTATTTTATTTTTTTATTAAATAGTTTTCCTCGTTTTTTTTTTTTGAAATAGTTTTTCAATAGTTCATCTTACCTTCCAGTAGCTTCCTTCATCTGTTCCTTTATCAGTGTGGGATTTAAAAAAAAAAAAAAAAAGTAATTTAGAAATAACTTTTCATAACACCCAGTAAAATAATAGGTTAGTTTAAAAAGCAGACATATGGTAGTTTATTATTTAAAAGAAATATTAAAAAAAAAGAACTAAGAAAAAAATGTATGAACCCCCCTCCCAAAAAAAAAAATCACATGCATTTTACATTAATTGGGTTATTGAAAGAAAATGCCATTTCTCACGTTTAAGTGAGTTACCTCGCGGGTTGTTGTTTACCTTACGCGGGTTGTTAATTACCTGCCTAGCGGGTTGTATGTAAAAAATAGTAAATGGTACTTGTACATAGATGTTATAATGTTTGATTTGATTTATTAAAGTGTTATTTACATACATAAACATCGGACCCCTTAAATATTTAATATTATTGCTAGAGGACATTGAATGTGTTAACGTTGCGTTGGAATTAAAATTCGAGATTTAGAATTCTGGATGTGCTCTCAAATAACAGTACATACAGGTTTATTCAAAGTACTTGAACCCTTTATTTCCATTTTCTATTTTTTATGTTGATTTATTTAGTCCCAAATTAAATATACAATGTATGTATTTAGCTAGAACCCAAAAGTCGTTTTATTTTTTATTTACCACAATTGTCTGATTAATTAGAATATCTGGACGTTATTGGATGTGTTGGAATTAGAATTCGAGATTTACAGAGTCTGTCTAAATTAAAGGGGCATCGCTTTCATTTGCGGTCCTTAATTAGAAGGGGTTGAAAAAGGGGCTAGATATGCAAATTAATTTTAATTTGAAAGAGTGATACGTTGTAGATAGTTTTTATGCTTATGAAAGAAAGACTATTTCCGTGAAAATACAGCCAATAATTTAAACTTAATTACAGAATAAACGTGCAAAGAAAATTTGCGGCTGAAAGATATAATAAAATGTTTATGTACATTTTACCAATATATTTTATGTACATAGTACATATATAATCAATAAATAAGAGAAGATAGGATATTCATGTTTATAAAGAGCCTGACATGTACATATGTAGGTATGTACATAGGAATATTTTTGCATGATTTGAAACTAAATATAAGAAATATGAAATGAATGATGGGGATGGCTGTATATTTTTAACAACTTTTTGCTTTAAATATGCAATATCGTTGGAATATTTAAATAAATAAATTAATACGCATATAGTTATATAGAAAAAAACAACAATCCGTCTGAAATGTCGAACCGGATTTTGTAAAAATATCTTTACGTGAATTAGATTTTTCACCTAAAACCAGTAGACCTAGAACAAAAATATTTATATCTTTCGATAGCATTTACGTCTCTAAATCGAATGAGTTCTTTTCTAGAATATGACAGTGCGATCAGCATTTAAATTTTATCATGGATTAGAATTATAAAATCAAATAGTGCAGATTGAAAGTTATTCTAAAGGTACAAACTTATCATTCCACATTAACTATTTTGTCTCTATATTCTTTAATCTAGCACTAGATCAATTTTAATTTTTACAATGAGACTGAAACAAATAATAAAACATATTTTATTTTATTAACAATAAAAAGATTCACAGAAGTTGCGATTCCCGGCTGAGTGAAAAAATACCTCATAAATTATGTCTCAGTCAACTGTCGCAGACCGGAATCAAACGGCATCCGCTTCTGCCATGGTTGCTTCCGTAGGGGAATCCTGACTAATTATTTAATAGCTTGATAGTGTAGCGGATAGAGGCCAATTATAAAAAATATTTAAATGTCATGGATCTACAACCCTTGTTATAAGTGATTAAATATTAAAAATTAACAGACCGGTATAAAATCAAAGGTTTTACAAAACCATCTAAGTAATTTTCATTAAATATTTCAAGTAATTACTAAATCATAAGATAGCTTGATATAATTAAATGATAGCAAATACTTCAAAAATTTAGTAGAGAACTCAAATAAGAATTTACTGTCATTAAGGACTTGTGACACTGATGGTGTCTCTTTTTCGAATCGAATCGATGATTTGACACTTAGAGAACATCAATCCACCACAAAGTGATTTCGTGAAAAAAAGTAAGCCCTTCTATATTTTAAGTAATATCTTGCAAATTCTTGGAATATTACTTTTCTGACAATTCAGTTTATAGTCCTTACACGTTTCAAAACACGTAAAGCTCAAATGATTTTCACTTTCACTTCCATGTAAATTAAAAATATACTAAAGTAAAGTAAGTATTTCTATCATGAAAAAAAAATACAAGAATAATCTTGTTTGTAAAAATATTCAATATTTTATAAGGATTCGAGGTTTTTTTTTTTAAATACAAAAAATAAAAATAAATAAATGGAAAAAAAATTCTCTAACCGGAAATTATTTATATTAAGAAAATATATGTATACGTGTATATTTCGAAAAATTAAATCTATGTCCTCAGTTCACTTACTGCTTTTTCCAGATAAAAAACTAATACAAAACGATTTTCAATTTTCCCCTTATATCGGAGGGGACGCTGTCAGAAGAGAGCCAAGGGGAAATTGATAAGGTTTTGAAGCTACTATCCTAGATGTTACAGTGGACAACTGAACTCAGATTCTATAGAGACAAGACGAGGGAGATGAAAAACCAAAGAAAATTCAATAAAAAAAAAATGATTAAGTTTTTTTCTTAGTTCTTGAAACAGCTGATCCTCGCTTTTGCAGACAGTTTTCTATAAAACTAAGAAGAAAATAAATTTAAATTATTTTTAAAACAAATGTATTTTCTTATTGTTCGAAATTAAAAAAAATATTTTTCATTTAATAAGCAATTCCAGAAGCTTCCTTTATTTTTAAAAATAAAAATATTATAAAAGTATTATACGTTTCAACAGTCCTAAATATTTTTATTTGAAGCATTTCTATTTTTTTCCTATACAAAAGAAATGTTCAAATAAATTTTAAAATAGATTATTAAAATCTATATATTTATTCGGTTTGCCTCAACTCCAACAAGTCATTGGCGTGTAACTCAAAACAGTCCTATTCTTATAGTAGTATTCTATAAGCCTATTTAAGTTATAAAATAAAAACTATTTTCTTTTAACAGAAAAGTATTTATTAAAAAAATAAAAAAGATAGCCACGATTATAGCGATAGGATATAAAGATAAAAAATATAATGTTTGGATTTGGGTCCGTTTTGTATGGATAATAATGTTTTGATGTGAATTATTAATGATCATCACAAACTATTGACCTCTAAAATAAGACTTTAAATCATACAATAAAAATAAAGAGGTATCTAATAGTCAACTGTTTTTCTTTACGATAGATTGATTAATCGTCAGGATTTTCAGTTTACCCTTTTTTTATTGTGGATAGCCAATTTTTCTGTCCCTACATGAGGATCTTCATCAGAGCTTCTGAGTCCAGGGTAATACAGAAACTCAGAAGATACTGAAGCCCTGGTTAAGATCGACATTTAGGGATTATTATTATAAATACCTACATTATAAAAATATAATTTTATAATTAGGACTGAACATAGAAAGTATCCCTCCCTACTCTAAATAGTTGTTAGAATAGGATGTTGAGTAGGAAAGGATGAGTTGTTATTTTCTAAATAAATCAAAGCGTTTGTAAATTATATTTCCATTGAACAGCCGAATTGCCTAGATAGCACTTAGCTCAAAAATGAAGTTTCGCAATTGATTTTACCTATATTGAAGATCAATTCTTATCCCATCTATTGGATACATTTTATTTCCTTATAACCATGCTTAACTAATTAAATTGAATATTTACTGATAAACGATAGCAAAAGCCGCAAGGGAGATTTAATTTAATGATATGATGAAACAATATCGAGCGAACAGTATCTCTTCTAACAATCACTGCTAAGTACTTTAAAGCATTACGTTAAGCATTTATTGCAAATTGCATAAATACCCCATATTCTCATTGATAGTATTTACCTTTTAAATAACAGCTGAGTGATTTTATCATCTCTCTAAACAATTTCTGTTCCCTTTCATATATTTTTTTGGGCTGCCTTAAAATGCATAGTTATTGTAAATATCATCGGGAGATATATTTCTTCAAATGCAGTTTTTCTTGTTTTCTCAATACAGTAACCCTGTAACGAGTAACTTTATTTCTACGCGTACCAACTTACGACATAACGCGTATTTAATTACATATATATAAACAGTTAACATAACAGTTTGTCATATAAGATACATGTATAGTACTAGATGAATAACTTATAGCATGCAAATATAAGAATGAATAAATATATCTAATGAAATATAAAGAAAGTAAACATAATTTAAAAATAAGAAAAAAGTAAATGCATGAATAGTAAATAGAATAATAATATAATATAATATATTAATCATACATTCAATTCAAATACGGTTATTTGATTACACATTATCTGCGAATTTGAATTCGAAATCGTAGTTAGTATTGTAGTCGCGCAAGGTAGGGAGAACAGCCCTACTTTGCATAAATTTGTTTAGTAGTTAATGTATTTCAAACATGTGGTTGATATATTAATCATTCAAAACAATAATTTGAATAATTGTTATAATAATGTTTAATTAAACATTATAATATTCATGGTTTAAACACTAAACGTAGTCAAAAAGAAGAACTTATAGACCTAAAAGGTTTTTAGCACAGCTCTTCATCGTTATAAGCTTCTTTCCAAACATAATACCATCCGACTTATTCCAGGAAAACTGCCTTAATTATTATTATAAATAAACATTTAAATGCCAATCCCCTAGGCGGTTTATGCTCTATTTCACTGGACTGAAACCTGTCGAGACCACTCCGGCGCTTGGTAGTTTCTCCAAGAACGCTTTTCATCAATCCCCTCTTCAATCCAGTTTCCGCTCGGGGTACTCCACTTAATCCTGTTTAATCCTTTACTGTTTGCAGCCACCCCAGGCATTTCAAGACCTTGCCCTTTCCTAATGCTGTTTCTCAAGGATCTTCACTGAGACCAACGCAGTTTGTTTATTTAGTTATTTGAAGTTGATGAATAGAAAGAAATGCTATAAAGGGTAAAATGTTATGATGACATGAGGCATGACTTATAAAATTAAATTAATAAACCTCTGCACTGGAATAAAAATTTTGTTAACTTGTAAGCCTTAGGTACACTGAGATGTGATGACTATATCCAATAATGGTGTGCAAGCAAGAGATATTTGAGAGGTAACAGTGGGTTCGAGTCTTGCAGTTGCAGTTATTTTTGTTGTTCCGTTACAGCCGAAATTCCTTGGCACAGTAGCGGTTTGTAAAGAGAGCGGTTTGTGAAAAACAGAAATCTGACTGTTGAAGTACTTGACAACAGAATACTTCTTATTATGACTGCTAAGTTGACTTATTAGAACTTGGTTGCTTATAATAACATGTAAGCTGCTGAAGTCTTAAAGAGACGTGTTCAGATTAGACTCTCTTAAACAGAAGTTAATTTATTTCTGTCAATTTGAGCATCTTAGCAGCGAGGAGGCAGTTTCGAGAGGGAGAAAAACAACAGAATAAAAACAAAAAAATTAGAATTGAATATGAACTAGACCAGTAACCAAAAATCAGTTTTTCTAATTAGTGTCCAATCTCACTGCTAGTCATTAAATTCGGTAGTGAACTACGTCTTACGAGTCCCCGATGTTCGTACCAGCAAAAGAAGATCTTTTTTTATACCTTCAAAAAAGGTGAAGAAGATTCAAAGCCGTGCATATCTTATCGAGTCCTACATTATTGCTGATCTCACACATGGGTTCTAAATTATTCTTTTACGTGACCTATGGGGAAAGCAAACATTGCCGGTAGCTGCTCAAGCATAAATAAAACGCATTAACATGAATAGTCCAAGCCCTGCATAAACAAACAAATCGTAGGTTTTCATTATACCACAAGCTTTATCTTAAGTATCGAATAGTTTTCGTTTATAGTGTACAGGGGTTTCACCGTAATTATAAAAAATACATAAAAATACATACGGAGGACCTGGTTTCGATTCCCGGCCGTGGTCGGATCTTTTATCTTCTAATACGGAGGACCTGGGTTCGATTCCCGGCCGTGGTCGAATATTTTATCTTCTAAAACGGAGGACCTGGGTTCGATTCCCGGCCGTGGTCGAATCTTTTATCTTCTAATACGGAGGACCTGGGTTCGATTTCCGGCCGTGGTCGAATCTTTTATCTTCTAATACGGAGGACCTGGGTTCGATCCCCGGCCGTGGTCGAATATTTTATCTTCTAATACGGAGGACCTGGGTTCGATTCCCGGCCGTGGTCGAATCTTTTATCTTCTAATACGGAGGACCTGGGTTCGATTCCCGGCCGTGGTCGAATATTTTATCTTCTAATACGGAGGACATGGGTTCGATTCCCGGCCGTGGTCGAATCTTTTATCTTCTAATACGGAGGACCTGGGTTCGATTTCCGGCCGTGGTCGAATCTTTTATCTTCTAATACGGAGGACCTGGGTTCGATTCCCGGCCGTAGTCGAATCTTTTATCCTCTAATACGGAGGACCTGGGTTCGATTCCCGGCCGTGGTCGAATATTTTATCTTCTAATACGGAGGACCTGGGTTCGATTTCCGGCCGTGGTCGAATATTTTATCTTCTAATACGGAGGACCTGGGTTCGATTTCCGGCCGTGGTCGAATCTTTTATCTTGTAATACGGAGGGCCTGGGTTCGATTCCCGGCCGTGGTCGAATCTTTTATCTTCTAATTATATAGTACAAAAAATAGAGTAAATAAAAATACAAATTAATCTACCAGAGGCACTTATTCACATGAAGCGAAACAAAGTTTTGAGAAATCCTGATAATAAAAATAAGTTTATGTTAGTTGCAACATCGATTTGTTGAAAGTCATAGTCAGATAAGAAATATATTTAATTACTTTTTTTCATAAAAAATGGAAGGTCGTGGCATTGGGATATTTGTGGATTCTTATACGTTTAATAATACTTAGGACACGGTGATGGATTTTTCGGTTAGCGTTTCTGTTCAAACCTTGTTTGACGAAATCCCTCGCTCTCGTTTTTGAATCAAATAACAATATATAGCTTCTTTTCTAGACAGGACAATTCAATAACACCTTGACAGATTTTCAGAAAATAACATGGGCTGTTATCAAAATTTTTGTACCTTTATTAAACATATTTATAATTAATTGCTTTATGTTAGAGAAGTCAGGGCTAACTTTTTCTCTAATCTTTTCCAAGTTTTACTACGGTTTTTTTTTTTGTGATTTTTAAATCGTGTAGTCCTCAAAAGTTGGCTTCATCGGTTCTCGGTTTTTTTTTCTCCCATCAGCTCTTGATAAATAAAAACCTAAAACAAACTTTTAATGTTAAATGAAAGACAGTGAAGACCGAGACACCATTCTATTCGAATTCATTAAATGCTCTCAATAATAGAAATGTATGACAATTTAAAAGCTATGCGAGAAAATAAATGGAGTAAATGAAAAAAATGTTGAAAATTCATTATAGAAATAATTGAATCCGTCTTTTGAGGAACCCAACTTGTCCACTAATTCCAGTTGATGGATAAGCGAAAAAAAGAAGTTTATACATTTGCAAAATGATATTCCTTTAACTTGAAAATTCCTCCGAAACATTTCCTTATAAAAAATCTGGTGCGATGCGCGCAACACACAACTTTCACTTACCAACTTACTTAGATTAGAAATTGACATGTTTTTTTAATTGCCATTTCCATTAAAAAGATGACTTGATTTTGATTCAAAATGATTAATTTAATCAAAATCATTAAAGCAGTTTTTGAGATATTTAAAAAAATGTAAACATTGGAAAAAAAGTTATGAAATAAAGAGCCCCGTGCGTTTGACCAATTTTGATGAAATTTTGGCTGTCACATCGTGAGCATATACAGTCTGATCAAAATCATTAAAGCCGTTGTTGAGTAAATAAAAAAAAAACACGTGAACATAAGAAAAAGTTTATTAAATAAAGTACCCCCTCCGTTTCACCAATATTGATGAAATTTCCGCTGTCGCATCGCGGGCCTATACATACATCAAATACCCAGTATCATCCAAATCATTAAAGCCGTTTTTGAATAAAAAAAAGTAATTAGTAAGTGAAAGTAATTAGTATTAAAAATCTACAAATTTATTGTAACGGAAGAAACGCTCGAGAACGGCAAGCGAAGAGAGAGGAGTCCATTTTGACCAGCGGAGAGAGTGTTAACCTAGTTAACAGTTACTTTTGGGTCACCGTTAAGTCAAATTTAACTGCTCCGTTTCAAATAATATTATTTGAGTTATCATTGTTTTGTTTTTTTAAATTTTGTTGTTGTAATTTTACGTTGTCATAAAATTGTTAGAACCCGTATCAACATCACAATATTAAAATTGAAATCTTTGAATATGTCGGGTTTCTGATTTAATTACGCAAGGTATTAATTAATTTAATATATTAAACCACTCCATCTTCGACTAACGGAGCGGATAGAATCCAGGACGAAACTCCAGACGTCCGAAATGATTGATCAGACAAAAAGTCATAGGTGAGAGTACCCATGGGGGCTAAAGGGAATACCCTCCTGGAAGCACTATCCATCTCCAACCTAATCTTCCCCTGATATATCGCCCTGATCCTGCTCCTTTTTATCCAGAAGAAGGCGACAATGGGCCGATTGATTACGGAGCTATTAAAGCCCTTACTCCCTGTAAGGATCAATAGGGCAGCCTATTGAAGAATAAAAGAGGAATTCGGGCTGCCTTTCGGGGGATATGTGAATCCTTCATGGGGCTTTGGTTAGTCTTTACATCTACCAGAGTTCTTTCTAAAACTTCGTTAATTGGTACAACTACAATTATAAATGTTATGCTATTTAGACCTTAGACCTACGCATTCTATTTATATGATCATGATATCTGTGGATGGGATCAGAAGTAAAAATAAAATATATCCTTCGACTATTTTAATAAAAAAAAAACAGGTTTGTCTCACTTTTCTCCTACAATTTGTCCTTTTCAAAACTCATTAATCTTTCGCAAATTTTTGTTTCAAAATACAAGACTATTTTAAATTTTTTTTTTTACAATATTTAAGAACCATATTCTAAGTTAAATATCAATCTAAATTTTGAAGCTGCATGTTTAGCTTAAGCAAATATTAAATGCTCTTTTCATTAATACAAACCTCACAAGGTTGTGTGAGGTTATTTGGATATAAAATTAAGCTATCTTTACTTGTATGCTCAACTTTTTCATTTTATTGACTTTAAATTAAATAAAACTGTTATAGCTCCAAAAACCACTAATACTTCATCATTTGATTGAATTCCATCCTCTTTATAGTATATTAAAACATCTAGAGAGAGAGAGATTTTAGTTACATAAAAAAGTATGTATAAAACTATTTTGAATTAATTTCATTTATTTCAATAGCAATAAAAATCATTAAACCCAAAATCCCAAAAATATTAATACATCATATGAAAGCTATTTAAATGCTCTTTCCTTTAATATATATTTGTATAAGGATATTTATTGAGATATTTCAGCTATATTTATTTTATTTTATTTATTTATTTATTTTTTTATGCACTACTTTAAAATTAGATTTTATTGTATTGGATTTAAATCTAAATAAAACTCTTATAGCTCAATAACACACTCATATTATTTCATCATAAGATTGATAATTTCATCCTCTTTCTATTGATGTATAGGTTATTAGGATGGTTGGTCAGAGAATTTCGCTCAACGAATTTTTTGAATACTGTTTTAAAACATAGAAAAATATAAGATTTTATGTTTAAGAATTTTTTTTTAAAGGTAGAAAATTACCTCTGTAATATCTGTAATATCTGATTCTGTATGATATGTAGAATAAATTAATACATTTTGAAAGCTCCAATTCAATGATTACTCAGTCTAAAGTGGAAAGTCCAAACACCGACAAGTTCGTTTGGTCAAGTCAAAGCTGTTTAATTTTGGCGTGTAAACTGATATATGATAATACCTCTGCACTGCACTCAATCTAGCGTTAGAAGGCGGTACAGTTATTTTTCAGTTCTGTCCATCTAACTCCATCTAGTGGTCCCAAGAGTAATTCTAATACCTTTTATAACCACTAGATTTTCTTAGACTTCACATTACAATTTTTTTTCATAGAAGTTGTTCTGTACATATACTTCTACATATACTACACATCCTCAAAGCTTTTGTCCAATTACTACCTGAGTTTATACCTATGCTATACTCTTGAAATTTTAGCTTTCAGCCTATTTTCTGCCTAAGATAAATTAATTAGTTAACAAAAAAAAAACAAAGAAAATATATTTGCAAGTATTTCAATAAGCGACTTTTTGCGGTGTCTGTATTCGATATGTAACTAAACAAAATAACGCATTTTTTATCTCCTAATAAAATAGTTTAAATAATAACGTATTGTATGATAAAATTTAATTTTTAAAAATAATGTTTGAGTATAACTATTTTGTAATTAGGTAGTTTCATAGAAAAATTGTACATAGATTTGAAAAAAAAAATGTGTAGGAAGACATAGAAATATGAATGTGAATATGTATTCAAGCTACAGTGCACGTACAGCCCTCCTGCCCAGTTGGTTAAATAAAAACTATTTTTATTTCATCAGTTTTATTTTTCTTTGTCTTTGTTCCTATTCATCCTAATTAAGAGTAATAAATAAAAATAAGGAAGAAGAAAGTGTACAACTTAAAGTAAATTAGTAACAGGCTTATAATAACAAACGGTAAATATTGAAGGTAATTAACAATCTGTAAATAAGGGTAAAGATTGGTGTGAAAAATTCTGTTCATTCAGTAGCCCAGCACATTAAATCTATTAATAGGATATTAATAACAATAGGTTAAATGTTACTATTGTAGAAATATCTTGACGCAAAATAAGTTACTAAATTTTCACATTTTAAATATAGTTAGATACTGTAAGATATTAAATACTTTCAACACATTATAGCACTTAGCTCATTCAAGATATCGTTCATAAATTTTGTTGAGCACCAAAGCGTTCATTTAAACAAAGAGACGGATTTTCCTAAACAAGAAACTGGAAAGATCTCATGATAAACTTGGTCCAAGGGCCGAATCGGAAACTTAGGCAATGGATTTGTTTAATAATTAACAGGCTCTAGTTAAGGAGTTCCAGCACTTACCGTTATAGCAGAGCGAACAGATTTCTAAAGTGCTTTCGCTAAACAACCATCAATTAATTAACCCTATTTAAGTAAAAATCAAGGGCCGTCACCCTAAAATATTTTGATACTTTTAGTTAATAACAATTTTGTTCATTCGATTTATATCCAAGAAAGAATTTTAATATGGTTTTCAAAAAATTTTCTTAAAATAAAAAGCAATAGAGTTGCCGATTTCTTCAACAACCATCAATTAATTAACCCTATTTCAGTAAAAATCAAGGGCCGTCACCCTAAAATATTTTGATACTTTTAGTTAAAATATAAAAATTGTTATAACAATTTGTTCTTTCGATTTATATCCAAGAAAGAATTTTAATATGCTTTTCAAAAATTTTGTCTTGAAATAAAAAGCAATAGAGTTGCCTTGCATTTGATTCGTTTCCGATTTCTTCAACATACTTATAAGTAATTACAAAAACTTTATAGTTGTTATTTAAAAAAAAATGAAAATTATAATAAATAAATAAAAATAAAACAACTCAATTGAACCTTTAAATGGCTAAAAAATCCAATTTAAAAGAAAATTAACTTACGTAGAGGATTTCGAACTGAAGCAATAAACATACCTGAAAAAAAAATAAGGATCTTTAATTTTTTTTTTCTCAAAAAAGGAAACACAATATATTTGTATAGTAAAATGTTTTTAAAATCTAAATGTATCAATTACAGGGATAAGAACTGATTATTTCAGATTACATTTAAAAATAAACTTTCAAATCTGTTTTTTAACTTAACAATTTGTTTTTTACAAAATTATATCTATGTTTTACAAACTGAAGAATGAAGACTTGATATTATTGTACTTTACAGCAATATGGACATTACACAACAGATTTTTTCTATTACTTTGGGCCGAACCACTTACTCCATAATATAGTAATCATGATAATAGAAAATATACCTAAATAAGGTATAGGCACACGTAGGTACGCAGGGGACGCAGAGCAGAGCAGAACAGTTTTTCTAATATGTGTAGTAGGTAGGAAACTGCGCAGCCCTGCTCTGCCTATCAATGTGCGCTGTTCCGCTGTAACACACGGTGCACAAAAACGGCTCTGCTCTGCTCAATGTGCGCCTAGCCTTAGTGTGGTTAACCTGAACAAGTTAAATGGCTGAATTTTTAAATGAAATGGGCGACGATTGAGTTGTAAAGAGTTACATATGCTTTGGAAAGGGTTGCAGCTCATTTGGAAAGGACGACGTTCAGGGTTGCATCTAACTTTGAAAGGGTTTCATTTGATTTGTGGAAGGTTACAGTTGACTTGGAAAAGGTTCAAATAGACTTGGCAATGCTATAGAATAATCGAGGGGTATGCCTTTATCCTATAGGGGTGAGGAAATTAAATCCTGTAAAGAAAAACAATCGTATAGTTTAAATAACCCAATGAAAAGTATTGCAACATGTATGAGGTTATAATACCTAAAAGATAAGATAAGATATAATACCTATCAATTTTATTTGATACTATATATAGCCATTTATATATACCTGTACATGGGTAAAGAAAGAACACTGTATTAAGTATTTTTCTCCGTAATATTGTAGAGAGTATTTCTTTGTAGGTCTTAAACAGAACTTTATCCCCGTCGGTGTTGACCAAGTGGCACCGACCATCCTTAATATTTCATCGGGCACCATTGATTCAGACCGCTGCGTCCCCTCCGTCCCATTTATTTTAAAGCAGACTCGGGGTCCTTTCAGCGCCCATAAAATCCGTTCCTCTTGACTTAGCAGCTTACATATATACGGGAGGGAAGTCATCGATCCCCTTTTTCAATTAAAAACACCTCTTAGTTTTATTCTCGGTAGTTCAGACCGAACTTTTAATCCCCTTAAATTAGCAGAGATAAATAAGGTAAGGAAAATTGAACGGGTGGAATTAATAGTAATCAAGGTATTCAGTTTTAGATCAAGCTGAAAAAAACCTAGCGAAAAGAAATCAACTCAAAAAGAAAAGGGACTGGATCTGGAAGTTGAACTTTAAAATCATAATTTTGAAGGGCCGAGAAATGCAGCACATTGTCACAACGTAGTTCTATAAGGCTGGATGAAATAACCTTAACATAGTCCAGCTTTCTCAGCGCTCAAATGTGATTGTGGCAAATGTGGACCCTGCATCAGATTCGGCAGCTAAATTCAAATTAAAAAAAAAAAAACTAGCTAAGTTTGGTCTTCTGAGTTTCCAGGCGCATATTTTCTAAGTATACAATTATTTTTTCAAAATCTTTTGAAAGCTGCTGGAATATTCAAATAATAGAGCTGTGTCACTAGCCGGAATCAGTTGTTAATTAGCTGACCTAACATTATGATGATAATACCGTTGAATGAGGTATCCAAAGTTCATTCCAATGTTCCAAACGTTCAAATATCCTTCCCAATCTAATAAATGGAAGCTGACGTGGTCGGGAGGGGGTTTAAAAAAGTTTTTAAACAGGTTTTACGCCTTTATATCTATTTTTATATCAGTAAAAAAGGGAAGAATACCTTTGTAATAGAATATTTTTCTCCTAAAATCGATATCGAAATAAGATATAAATTACAAGATAAATAGAATAAATGCCATTTCTGGAATCCTAACAAGGTCCAACAATATTAGACCATTGGTGGGCACAGGTTAAAGAAAATTTATTACGTATCATTTTTGAAGCCTTAATGTTCTGAATTCATGTGAAAATATTAGCCCAGAAATTGGTTGGTTTGTTATTGAATATCTCATAAACGAATGAACAAATATTCCTGACGAACAGGAAAATGTAAGAATTAGAAACTAGTATAAACATGACAGTAAATGAAACAGTTCCATTCGAGAAAACAGTTATCCTTGGGTATTCCCCCCAAGTATATTCCAGTAAATGACCAAAAATCATATCTGGTAACAGTACAGCAATCAAAATCTTTCACGATGATATACAAAAACATTGTCCGCACTGTTTGTTTTTTTACTATTAGTGGAGGTAAGGAGGGTGGGAATCGATCCTACTGTCATCTCTAGTTAAGAATATTCTCTTTGATAGTGGGAAAGTGGAGGGTAAGCTACTCAAAGACACTTGAAGTAGTTCGAATTCTCTTTGTTTACACATCCCATTCAGTAATTTTTAGTTTATTTTTCCACCTGAATCAAAACCTTGTGATATTCATCATGCTTCATTTTTCCGGATCAATGAGATTTTATTTTAGAACCATAGTAGTTTTTCCTGAGAAAATGAAAACTTTGATTGATCTATTTAATCTCCCATAAATGCCTATGATGAAACTTATTTAAAATGCTTATTTCTTGACTAAAATTTTTTTAATCTCTATATTTGTAATAAAGTTGAGCGAAAATAAACTAATTTGGAATCGTATACCATGACTCCTGCCGGTTTTAGGCATAAGTAATAACACATTTTCCCAGTCTTGATTAAGGAAAACAGGTATTTCACAGTCGCTAATGTGTCTATTGTTATGTCCGTCCATTTTAATATGAAGGCGCGAATAAAGAGATCTTATGTTTAGGTAAATAGGTGGTTATTGTAAGTCTGTTTACAGAATTTTTCTACTCACGTACCAAGGAAATATTTTTAGACCTAAAATTTTGCGTTGAAAAGTTCTTGTAAATGTATGGCACATATTTACACAAGTGTTAGTAATGTTTTTTTATAAGTTTAGTTTCCGTTTTTATTTCCAATTTATTTGCAGGTGTACATTGGGTGTTTGATATATGTATACGTTGGGGGTTGTGAACGTCTGTATTGCAAATTCTTGTGATTTAATTTCATTTTCCGAAGTGAGTAATATTCATTTAAATTTAGTAAGTATTTTTATAAAGTAAGCCACATTGCAATGTTGGAGTAATGTCCTAAGTTGTTGTTCCCTCTGCCCAGGTTGAATTCAATGTCTCAGTGTTTGTAGGTAAGTCATAAGTTCATAGGATGAATAGTAATGGGGAAAGTATTAACCCTTGCGGTACTACTGCTCAGATTAATACACTAATTCCTAAAATTGACTAATTAAATGGTTTAATTTATATACATATTGTAAGCCTATGCTATTTCTTTTTACTTAAGATCAAAAAAACTTAATGAAATGATGTATAACAGTCAATCGAAACGTTATTATCATTGAGCAATTCGAAAGCAATAAATTTCTTATAAGTAGTGAATCCTCCTTTCGTTATTCATGGAAATCAGTTTAATCTTAAGAATTGCAGACACTACTGTCCCGCTAGCCGATTTGTCATAGAGTACTTCATCACTGGCATCAAATTATCATGTGTGGATGTGATAATTTCAAAATAACAAACACAAAATGGCGCTATACAAAATCTGCCTAAAAATCTTTAGCGCTCTCTCGATAACATAGTCATTGCCGAAATGTGATTATTACATTTTAAATTGTAAACAGTAACGTATCCGTTTTTTGACAATATAATCAAGAGAATTATTCCTTTTTCTTCAGAGGATATCTCAAAGCCAAAGAGCTAACTGACTAAAAGTTAGTCAACTTTTAAGTAAATATTAATATCTTGGAGGGAATGTACAACAATGGTAAATTCTTGAGTATTGAGTTTTGAAAGGCTCTCAATATCTACTGTACTCATTACAGGCAGTAAAAACTGATATATGTTAATTTTTAGATCAATAAATGGATATATTCACTTTGAGCAGAATGGAGTTTATGATGAGAATATTTCTTACTTTGTTTATTTCTATTATTTTTTATAGGAATATGGGAATAAATAAATTACTTGTATAAGGTTTTATCTTTTTTTTCTTTTTTCTTTAAGCTCTCTAAATCTCTCTGAATAACTTGAGTTAGTAAAAAGTTTATCCAGTAGCTCATTCGAACAATCGTTACATGCCTCACATACCAGCAGCCAGGTTAAACATTTTGCCACCTTTGTCACTTAGTCGTCAAAAATAACAAATGTCATGCCCTTAAATAATATATTACATAAGACACAGTGAAAGCAGATAACATCGTAGCCAAAGGTGAGGATAAGGAAGAATTTCTTTCTTTCAAATTATTGTAATAACTGGAAAAGATATATCTATATGTTTTTTGAAGTTGTTTATATAAATCATATAGATGAAACCTTGCCCAAAATTACTTAGCACACTTGCCCTTTTACTAAAAACCTAATTTACGTTTTTCATTTCCTAACGAAATCCTGGGATGACAAAAGGCTCGTCTCATACCTGTCAGATGTCTAGATTGATGACTTTTCACTCATGCTTCTGGATTAAATGAAATTCCGCCCGCTAGTGGATATGACATTGCGGTATCAACCCGTAGGTTAAGAACTTGTGCATAATGTTATAGTGAACTAATTGAGCTACCAAGGTCATTAGTGTTGTATCGTTATATAGATATATAGTTCGCACAGAATCGAATGGTAATTACTTTTAAGTACTTTTCTTTTATACTTTTAAGTATATTTTCTTTAAAAAAATAGACTATCCAGGCCATAGGAGAGCAAAGGTGTTTATTTATATCCGTGTTCGATTTTCTATATCACAACTACGAAGTTTTTGAAGATATCTTATGTATATATGTGGACTGCTTTATACGAAAAATGGTAAACTTTTTTTTTAACAGAATGGGTTAAATTAATTTCGTGAAGTAGCTTAATAACTTATGCAATCCTTAAGTTACTACATAAATAAAACGAACATGATGAAGACGCATTATTTTAAGAGAAAATAAACAATACCAGACAATTACTAGTCGAAAGGATAGATGTAAACTACTTAAACTAAGAGGAAACATGAACAACTACTTACATTAAACACTAAAACGAAGCGAGGAAAAAATTCGGTGTAGATGAGCAAACAAAAAAAACTTTTCGTACGCCCTTATTAGTTGTATACGTCAACTTTTTTCGGGTACGATTTACAAGCTAGTGTAGAACTCGTTCGCTTCGAACAAGCTGAAATTTGAAGTGTAATTTTGAAAGGAGGTAGGATTCATAATGTTTGATTCGCATTAATATGATAATCGTTTGCGTAAATTTCGGCATTTTTATCATCGGTTTTATCGTGTTTTTTTATTTATATTCCACCACTACTGTGAGTTTATTATTACTATTATTTTTTTTTTTTTTTTTTGGACAAAATTAATAATTCACTATACCCACCTGACAACCGGACAGCCAAAATTTGAAGCGTTCAATTCCCTGGGCTTCTGAGTATTTTTGCGGGAAAAAAAAAACACAGCTGAGATTTTCGAAACTAGCCTTAGGTAGGATTAACCATGTTTGATTCGCATTAATATGATAAACGTTTACGTAAATTTCGGCATTTTTATCATTGGTTTTGTTGTGTTTTTTTATTTATATTCCACCACTACTGAGAGTTTAATTTTTTTTTTTTTTGTACGAAATTTGAAGAACATTTGGTAACTGTCCCAACAATTAGTATAGAACTCTTTTCAATCATATGGTTAGTGATTCACGTGACAATATTTATAATATTTTTGGTATCTTCGACATCCCTGACTTTGGTTAAATTGAGGGTTAAAACTTGAAAAATGGATTGTTTTGATTAAAGAGGATTGCATTGTTTTTTTATTTATTTTTGTTTTTCTCCACACTGGGTTCATGATGAATTTTACCCTAATTTTATTTTCAAGTATTACCGGGAATATAAGTACCACTTTTGTAATCAAAGCCGTGGTTTGATATTATTTGCAAGAAAGTATCAAAAGAGTGAGGGTTCCGTAAAAATCAAAATACAGAATCTAAAAAACAAACTAAAAGTGAACCCTTAAATCAATGAAGTTTTGAGGAGGTTCAATTTTTGTAAACAGGCACTTTTCGCTGGTCACCGGTCGTGCGAGGTGATAGGACCGCCCAACAACAGGCTACGAAAAAATTAACCTTTATGAAGGACGCATTTGCTCCTGGAATCAATCTGCAACAGCATAAAAGAATAAATGTCTGTCTCTGTCAAAGCCAGGTTCGGATCCGAGGTCTTGAATATATATAACATCACTTCCTTGGGCAGGCTCATCGAGCCCCTCGCAACTGGACAGCGTTGAATTCCCTAGGCCTTTGGGTCATTTTTAAGGGAAAAAATACACCTGAAAATTATCGGAACGGAGGGGAAACAATCTTAACCCTTTAGCGTCTGAGCAGTGCGAGTGTATTGCGGGCCCTGTTGCCTGAGACCTTAGACTGGCTGCCATGCCCGGTAGCCTGAATACTTTTTAAAGCCAGAAAACGGACTATAGAATTCACCCTATTTGACTAGGGAATAAGGTCCAGGTAAAATTAATTTGGAAAAACCCGAAAAGAACCCCATGACAATTACTTTACAACCCTCGGAAATGTTTGAGGAAACCATAAACCTAGTCACTGGGAAATACCGGACGGGCTGGAAACAGGGTTGGAGTAATGCGAATGCCAATTATGTAAAAATAATTTTCATAAGTCCTGCACTAGTCCTGAATATGAATAAGAAAATGATGACTATTTTGTCTGCTCGCCATGCCCATCTAATATTCATGAAATTATGAAAATACGTGCAGCAACATACCTAAGTAGACTACTTACATATAATTTTTAGAACTGTTATATTAAATGTTAATTTAATCATTATCGTGGATGACCACTCTTGTTTTTAAATTATTTTAGATAATTCATTTTTGATGAGAAAAGATTTGGCTCCGCCGGGAATCGAACCCGGGTCTTCCGCGTGACATAAGCGGTATGCTTATCCATTACACCACGGAGTCGCCTCCAAACGGTGCCAAATCCTTCCTCTTCACATGACACCTCTCCCACGATCTCGCAAGTTTTGCGAGTATTTACGGGAGGTGGACAATTTTTGTCCAACTTTTGGGCATCTCTTGACTTTCGTCAATTTTTAAATTATTTTATATTAATTTAATCATTATCGTGGATGACCTCTGTCACTGTCGGAGGCGACTCCGTGGTGTAATGGATAAGCATACCGCGCATGTCACGCGGAAGACCCGGGTTAGATTCCCGGCGGAGCCAAGTCTTTTCTCTTCAAAAATAAATTATGTTATATTAAATGTTTTATATATCTGTTTTTTTTTTTAACATTTTTAAATTGTATACTTTATTTTATTTATTTTTTTACGATTGATGAATGTTGCATTCCTAAATCATGTTACGATAAATCCAAAAGCGAAGAGTAAAAATTCAATTTTTGTTTTAAAAGAAGCCACAAACTCTTAAGGTGCTGACTAATAGGGGTTTTTATCCTAGTGCAATAGAAAGATGGAAAGAGTTCAATCAATTAAAATAAGGTCCGCAGTTTCAGTCTTCTAACGCTGAAGTGGGCGGTGATATAATGAAACTGATATATCTGTCTACAGACCACAGGGACTGCAGCGCTCGAACTGATATATCAGTCTACAGGCGTTAAGGACTTTAATTTTTTACTTATTATACAAAACCATTTTTTATAGCAGACATAAAAATTATTTTAAGTAAGATATATATTCTTTTCCTTTTTTTTTTTTTTTTTTGTATAAGTCACGTCGAGAATAAACGACCCTGAAAACAAGAGAAAGAAACCTGCATAAATATGAATAGCGGGAATAAAAATGAAAAAAGTAAAGAAAGAAAAGATAAGAAGGAGAGAGAGAGAGAGAGAGAGAGAGAGCAATAAGAAGAGGCTGGCGCCCGGTGGGCCGACAACCCCTAAGTAGCCCCGGCCTAGTGTACTACCCCAATCGATATCTCCCTCGACTCTCTGCCCTATATTCTACCATTGTCAATTCCACTAACAACATTTTTCGGTACAATATATTATATCATAAATCGATAATATTAAATAAAATTCCAATATATATACGTAAGGCCGGATGTAAATGAGCAATATCCAAATACTGTAGCGCGCTAAGGGTCCGCGATGAATATATTTGAATCACTTAAATCCTGGAATATTCTCTCCTGGAAAGGGTTTTCATATTTCAATAAATTGTATATAAAAATAAAACGCTAAAAAAAAAAGGAAAAAAAAACTCAATCTTTGAATAGGGAGGATGAATTAGTTCGTCATATTTTAATTTACATTTTTGTTCAATTATTTTATAGCAAACAATTAAGAGAGATATTTTAATCAACTGGATTTATTGGAGAGCTTTGAAATATCCCCCAGAAATGGCTTGGATGATGCAGAGGGCAGGTACTTATGAATGGTTGGATTCTGCACAATGAATAAAAAATAAACAAACGCTGGAAAACGAATGAAACAGTAGCTCAAAAATCATCATATTTTGAAGATATGTTAAACAGTTTCATTTTTAATTATCCTTATAAACCTCATGCTAAATCTTTGTTGTAGGCCTTATCCACACTATTGGAATATGAAGCGGCTACTGAGGCTTCTCGCACCCATGCAGGTGTCCGAACCATGAACAATAACGAAAGGTTATGGAGGCTTTAGACTCCCGGAAAAAGATAGTCGTGTTTAGGTACTGTAGAAAGCCGTAAAACATAACAACCTGGATAACCTAGTTTCTTAAGTAGCTGCAAAGGCTATAGAATCCCGTACAGAGCTGCAGCTGTGGAGCCTCGGACACATCAGGAGTTCTTGCAACGGAAAGTCACTCTTGAAACAGCAAAAATAAGACGTTTCGATTCCTGGAGGATGAAATCGTCAGTGATGGTAGTCTCCTTGGGACACAGAGCCGACGCCGCATACGTGGATGGCTCCTTCAATGGCAAGACGGATGCTTATTGACAGTGGAGCTATAAAGACTATCGTCTCCTCGAGTGTGACTGGCAAGAAATATCTGTCGCCCTCCAGGTGGCGACTGAGGACTGCAACAGGAGAAGCAGCAAGGGTATTCGGGGTTCGGCTCAAACGATGTCTCGTTCTCGGTTCTAGTGGCTGATATAGGTATATGAGATAATAAGACGTGACGATTCCTTCGGTTTTAAATATACCTCAAAAGAGATACTGTCGACGTCAGTGGGTATGAACTGATGTCCCAGACCGGCCGGGATTGGTGTAGAAATGCAAGATAGATATTTTGAGGGAAACTTTTATTTTTTCGTTTTGACGAAAACATCGATGTTTTTAACAACGTACTTAAGGAGTTTTACCTTTTTTTTTCTTAATTGAAAAAGTACTCAAATGAAAAATATAATACTTAAAAACTAACCCCGGAGCATAGTGTTTACACTTAGTAAAAGTAAGCTTGAAAGGGATTAATAAAAAAATATCCAAAAACCAATCAAAGGACTTGGAGATTGGCGTACTTGAATTGGTTTATAAGGCGTACTTATGTTTTCATTTATACAATACTAGGTCGTTTTTGTTTGTACATTTAGGTAAAATAATTAAGGTGCTTTCAAAATGTACAGCTAGGAAATATTAAATAGGGAACTTAGGGACCTGTACGAGGATCCAGACCTAGTTTCCTGTATCAAAACAGGTAGAATAAGATGGTTAGGGAACTTACGACGGATGTGTCGAGGAAGAAACCCTAAGCAAATAATGTAAGGAACCCCGGATGGTAAAAGAGAAAGAGGCAGACCTAGACTGCGATGTCAGGAAGATGTGGAGGCAGATCTTGGACTGATGGGAGTGGTGGAATGGAAGAGCGCGGCAGAGGATCGAGCCGAATGGAGGAAGATTGTCGAGGGGGCCAAGGTCCTACATGGACCATAGCGCCAACAGAGTTAGTTAGTTAGGAAATATTTTTCTAAAACTCTGACAAATTAGCCAAATTTTATATTTGCCTTAAGACTTCAAAAACTTCTGACTATACCACAAATTTACTTGTCGAGCAACATCAATGTTATGTCAAAAAATGATTAATTTAATATCCTTATAGTAGTCTTTCACAAAAAAAAAAAAAATAATATTTTTAATCATCGATGTTTTAACTACAACAGCGATTTTTTTAAAATTTATGTTTTGATAAAGACATAGATTTCTTTACCATTAAAGTTAGGACAAATTCAAATTTTTTATTAATATCGATGTTTTGGAGATAATAATTTCATTGTTATTGCTAATGAGTTTATATCGCATTCCTCCTATGCAATATCAAAGTATATACTTATAGGTATAATGCAAATATTTTCTGAAAAACACCTAATCATATCCTAGGTATGCTCTTGAATTGAAAATATTCACCAAGAAACAAGAGAAATCACGCAAAAATTTACAATTCATTGACCAACAGAACAAGGTTACCCCAGTGCATATTTGAAATCAAAAGTTATTGTACGATTTTAGAAATATGTTTTTACATAATCAGTATTTAGTTAATGTAGCTGGTAACAAAATCATTTAAAAATATTTACCAGAAATACGATTCAATGTCCCTACTTGGGAAGAGTAGTCGGTTTAAATTTGTTTGGGGTTTAATGGTTTAAAAAGTTTAGGCGCTTCTAGATTAATTTTCTTGGTCGGTGGTCAACACATCGATGTTTTTTCGGTAGATGTTGCATCTCTAGAAACCAGACAAGAAAGTGGAACTTCCTGCGAGGTGTGACTACCCAACTTCCTCTAGGAAAGGCACTAAGGTTGTTGGGACTTTAGAGCCGATTACCTTGGTGGTTCGGCAGGCGATTGCGAAGAACAGGTGAGTATCTGAGAGAGTTGGCCCGTCCCTGCCTCGAGATGATATCGATATCGCGATATGGCCAATCGATATCGCTCTATCGAACTCGTGAAGAAGTGACACCACACCAGCGACAAAACGGTAGCAGAGCCAATCACGGTTGATGGGTAGAAGAACTCATTCGTTTCTGCAACTCACGAAGAAAGCGATGATTTTGCCCAGTTACACAACTGGGAGGGGTCCTAAGTGATAAAAAAGGAGATCTACGATGTGATGTACAGCGTCATTAAGTATCCTAAATCATGGATCTAAATAAAAAAAAGAACAGGCGCATTGGATTCAAGAAAAGAGGGAACTTCCGTCACAATAGAAACGGCCCGTGTGGAAAATAAGTCATCCAGGAGGAAGTTCTTGGAAACAGTCAACCTACAGTTACCTTAATAATTGTTCTAGCACGTGTACTAGATTTTACGAGAATCTTCTACGGCCTTCTAGGATGTTCGATTTTGGACTAAATTTAAGAAGCAATGGACTAGGGGGCTTAGTCTTGCTCAATACATCGAAGCATATGATTACTTTTGTGACACTAGAAGTTACTTTTTGTAACGTTGTGATTAATTTGATATTTTATTGTTTGTCTGACGTTGTGAACTAATTTTTTTCTTAAGTAAGATTATTTAAAACCACATTAATCATATAGTTTTATTTATTTTTCTTATATTTATGAATTTTTTTCTGATATTGTGTTAGTTGCCCAATTGTATTATGCATAGCAACCGATTTCAGGTTACCGATGAGTGAACAAGGTTTCCGTAATTAGTTAAATTATTATTATTTTTTAAAAGCACGATTGGTACATATACAGAATGAAAAAGTTTATCTATAGCTCTATTATTGTTGATCGCATATAAGCAAGGTCTGAGGAGCAGTGCTATTCGTTCATTGACTTGGAGTATAAGCAATCTCAATCTATCTGGTAAACATGGTAAATTCTTGATCGCCTTCATCTTCAGCTTTGTAATTTGAAGACGCTTAAATCCCTCCTCTCCTTACTTCTTCAAAAGGTCTTTTCTTGTTCCCCTTTGGCTTCCATCGATTTAGGCCCTAGTGATTAAGGCCCTCAAGCTTAAATCTCACCCCTCTCACTTTTTCTGCGCTAAAAAGGGTAAGGTTTCCTTTTAGGACCTTTTGTATATTTCAAATACCTTATGTCTGAAAAATAGAGGACGGTTCAGCTTCAAGATTCTCTATGATAAAAATTTCGTCATTTTTTTTCCTTCTTCCTTCGCAACTCGGTCCAAAGCTAATTTCTCCCCCTTCAATGGATCTCATGTGTGATAGGCGCGATACACCAGATTTTTTTTTAAAAATATCTTGATAAAGTTTCAAAAGCTTTAAATAAAAAATAACCATAAAATAAAAAAATAAAAATACCAAAACCTGATACCTAATACAGAAATTCTTATTTTTATTTTAAATAAGCCTCCGTAAGCATATTATAATTCTCAATGTTCACTGAATTGAATACAGATTGTGCTTTCGACAATAGGAAAATTGAAAATTGTATTGTCATATACACACTAATGTAAAATAAAGAAAAAGAACTATTTCGATCCGGAAGAAGGTCTTGTTAGTTCTTCTTCATCTTTATTTAATTTAAAGTAGTAACACTTACTGTATTTAAATAAACACAAGGTACTTTTCTAAAGTTAATGTGCCTTGTAAAGTATAATATTGATTCTTTCGTTAAGCAAAGATTAAATTAATAATGTCTAGACTCTGACCAAAGTTCGATCAAACTTATAATAGTCCCAAAGAAGGATTAAAAATAAATGGGCTGTGCTAATCAATTTAACAATAAATTAACAAATGAAGCCCACAAGACTATTAACAATAATTTAATTATAAAAATCAAAAAAAGTACGATACAGTAAATAAAATGAAAATAAACAAATGATGTACTGAAACTCCGTAAAATTACCTAAACAAACTAACAGTAGGGGAGACCTATAGTGTAGTGACTAGCTTAATTAATTTTTTTTTTTTTTGGCACCTAGATTTTTTAAAAAAACTTAATTCTAAATTCTTTAAACTTTTTATTTTATTTTCTCTTATCCTTAATTTATTTTTTTATCTATCTATTTGAGTTTTTCTGTAGTAACGTTACTTGTTTTCATCCTTAGGCTCCTGAAGTCTACAATTTGTAAATGTATGATAATTCCAAACTAATAAGAACTAATAAAATGTAAAAAGCTTTCCCTTTGCTCGCTAGATTCTGTGAAGAGGGGTAGATGTGTCAAACTAGAAGTTTGAATGCAAACCTCTGTTGTGGACCATGAAAAATAGCGTATGAAGTAACACAACTATGGATTAGTCAACAGTAATCGGAGCTTGTTATCAGATGGTCAAACCATAAAACGAAACAAAACCTTCTGAAATGTATTAGATTTAACTCTTAATTATAAAACCCTATTTATATCCCCGACTGCTTTCTTTTTTAGTAAATAATCTATATTTTTCATGGAAAACCTTCATTACTTGGTAAGCGGACAACAATGTTTTATTGAATTTTTTTTCTATGACATCTTTACATTTTGTTCACTACCTTCAGAATAAAAGAAATATACATAATTTATAAAACATAAAAAATACGAAAACATATAATTGTAGAATTATTATTTTATTTATTTTTTGTGTTACATTTACTATTTTTATTGAACAACCACATTGTTCTGTAATTTTTTTTATTTTATTTCACAAGCGATTGGTCAAAAGAACACATCACAGCCCCCTCCAACCTTTGATCAATAAACTAGAGACCGAGCGCTGAGCCCTTTGAAAGTACACAATGAGATCCGCTTTGTTTTTTTTTTGCTTAGAGAGAAACGAAATGTTAAATGTATTCTTCAATCTTGTATCCTAGATTTAAGTTTCTCAAGAACTCCAAGAAGATTTAAATTTCAAATGTCGAGGACCATACAACTTGAAACATTGTGTTATATTATGGATGTATGGAGGTGGGCCGTGGGGCAGTCGAATGCCGAAGCACGAACGAGGTCACGCCACAGACCCAACGGCTCCAGGGCTTGCACACGATACCACCACCTCACTGAGGCTACATGTCGACGGGGGCCAATGTGCTTGATAACTGAGCACGCCAAACTCCAATGACAGCCGTAATCGGAGCATAAAGAAACCCCTCTCCTTTGTGAGAAAATGGCAAAGAAAATACTTGAAGAAAGTCATTAATTCATAATATAATTAATTAATTGTGAATTTACCCACAGACATCCTCTCAGAGGGCAGGAAACACCCACAAGCCAGAAATGTAACGATGTTCCCCAGACTGCAGAAAAGCCTTTTACTATTTGTACAGATCACAAAGAACTCCCAAACCAATTACATTTTAAAGCTATAAACACAAAGTGAACTGTTGAAAGACGATAAAACGAAAGATAGTTATTATGTTTAAAGAAGAAAAGAAATAATTTTCATATTAAAATAGAATATAATAAACGAAAACTATTAT
Organism: Aelia acuminata; assembly: GCA_911387785.2. Classification (NCBI taxonomy): domain Eukaryota; kingdom Metazoa; phylum Arthropoda; class Insecta; order Hemiptera; family Pentatomidae; genus Aelia; species Aelia acuminata. The sequence goes on along the minus strand of OU426978.1, from coordinate 50,475,452 downwards.
GGTACTATTATGGAGATGAATACAAATACATATAGGGTCTAAAATAGTTTAGCGAACATCTCTAACTCTACATAAGGCACACTGTAGCATAGTTTTGCCAAGCGACAATAGCTTAAAACATTTATTTCATTGAATTTTTATGAAAGGAGAAGTGAAGAAGAAGTTGGGAAATATGCATTTCAAAAGAATATTCTAGACTCGGAAAATGTATCGAAATAAATATACTCGTAGAAGGTAAAACAGGTATTCGTAATATGGAAAAGGTAAAATAATACAATTAATCGAGTTGTAACATCAAGTGAAGGGTGATAGTAGTTTAATTCTTAATAATAGGCTCAGCTATACGATAAAATAAAACGATTTGCTTAATGTGGTAGAGTCTGGGAGGAAAATGGTTTCGAATAGACTTAATTCTAATCAATTAATAAGACAAATGCTTGAAGGCAATTTAGCTATCATCGCTTAACAGTTCTTTTAGGTGTTGAAGATGTTGAAAATTCCATCATAACCTTCTATTTTTTAAATGTATAAGTAATAATTATAAAAGAAAATATCTGAGGTGGATGATGGAAAATATACCGTTAGTATAAATGGTAATCAGTAGCAATGAATTTCATCTTTTAAGGTTATATAAACGGGCTAAGCATTTATTCCCTAACCATCCAAAATGCAAAATAATAGCAATTAATATTAGCAATTAATCAGCAAGTGCAAAATAAATAGATAATGTTAAAAGGATAAAAGTTGTCCGTGGAGAAAAGGGGTAAATAAGAAGCAGAGGAATATTGTTGGAAAAAAACAAAAGTGCAGTTAGTTCAACGCTTGGCACAGAGCCACTCACATTTTGTTCCAACAGTGTTATATTCCCTCACCAAACCACAAGATAAATTTTGAATTTTTACAAAATGATAATTTTGTCTAAATAATTTCTCGCAATAATAATTGTATTTAAGTCAATTTAAATTTACTTATTTATTATTTATTTAGGTTAAATAAGATATATGTAAGTTAGAAGACAAGGGTCTCAGTGACATATTTACCATTTAGAGTACATCAAATTTAATGTTCTAAAAAATATTTTAATGTTGATTCGAAGGATTTTTTTTTTGTTCTAAAATCTCATTCAGGCCTTTAAAACTGAATATCAGTTCTAATTGGCTTTATTATTTTTATTTTTAATCTATTGTAGCTATATAAAACAAAGTCAAAGTATCTCAAGTAATTATAAAACTTTTACAAGTCCAATTTTGATGATTTTAAAACCCATTTCGTTCTCGCTTGTCATATTAATTTAAAAAGTTTAATTCCGTGTAAATGTTATCATTGATATTGTATGAGGGGAGGGGGAAGGTAGAATTATTTGTTTTCCATTTTTATCCAATTTCAACGAATTTCGACACACTGCTTTTTAACATACTAATTTATTTTTACTACCATATTCGGCATCGAACTCAATTTTTTTAAATTCATAAACCTGCATTAGTGAATGATATCACAAAGTTAAATGAATAAGTATTAATTTATGATTAATATTATCTGTTAGTTGTATTAAAATATAATTCCAAGATAACAAGTCGATCAAGTCAATACATAATAAAATATACGTAAGCATTTTAAAATATCCATAAGCAATTTACTCCTCAATAGAAATCAATAAAACCTATTTAAAATAAGTATCGATAAAAAAGTATTTCTATGGTTAGTAATAAAAATATAAATGTATAAAAATGATTTGTTTATTATGATAGAATTATTATTACATTTTGATTATTGATAAAACGATTTTCTTATCTAATACCAATTTAGTTCATAATAGCAGACGTGGCCTTGAAGGATTCTTCATCACTGGTCTATATAGGGATATGAATTGCAATGGGCATATCAAACAATCTTCAAATCCGATCGCAAGTCGATGTTTAACATGATCGATATTTTCTGAGTGTTGCGTGATGCTATCAAAAATAATAGGAAACTTTAATGAGTGAGATGGATGGCGTTATTCAACACATTCAGCACATGGCATGTGATTATATTTTATCAAGCATTTAAAAAATCGTGAGAGATTAGGGACATGTAAATTTAATTCCTTGAAAGTTTTTAATTATTTATATATTTTTTTCTAATACCTACCTTGAAAGTTTTAAATTATTTATATATCTTTTCTAATACCAATTTGCGTTGAAACCAGATACCTCTTGATATACATGTCACTTAAAGTTTTATTCTTTAATTCTATCAATACATTACAAACTTTCAAAACAAAAATATGCCCATTTAAACTATAAATGCAGATATACCGAAGGAAATGATGAAATATTAAGGAATTATATTTTACACTGTTTTGATTTATAAAAGCGAGGGGGTTTCTGGAGATTTGCAACCAAACCAGTGTGGGAAGGACGAGATTTATTCCATGGGTCCACCTCAAACTAAAATACAACCAACCATGGCGGATCCGCACACGCTTTGTGAACACTAGAAATCCCTCGCATTTTATTCATAAAACAATATCATTTATTAATAAATGGTTTGTAGGCCAAAAATATAGTTTTAAACTTAATTAAACATTTATAAATACTTTATATTTAATGAAATATATGTATTTTATCTCAGAACAAAATATCTAGTCCTGGATATAATAAATACAATACATTACACTTGTCAATGCTTCTCAAATATTATTTCCAAAACCTCCAAACACGTTCTCTCCGATGAAATAATTATATTTTTGCGATATATTCATAAAACAATGCAATTTATTAATAAATTATTTGTACACCAACAATATATTTTAAAACTTAAATAGAAATTTAATTTTTTTTTTTTTTTTTGAGTACGTGTATTTTATCTTTAACCAAAAATGTATAGTCTGTTTTTTTTTTATTTTGTTTAAAGTCGCATCGACTGCCCAGGCCATTAGCGACGACTGATTCTCTTGAAATGTAGGGCATTAATTTTGTACTCCTGAGGTACTTCAGGGCTTTTTCTATACCATTGTTTGCTTTGTAGGGGTACGAAGTTGTAATATTGAGGTCGCGGCGTTTCTTTCAGTATTTTTGACACTGGAAAAGGTGTTCCACTGTAAGAGGAGTATTATCGCAAATTTGGCAAGTTGGCCGATGAAGTCCTATAGGCAGATAAATGCTAGTCAGCTTCATGTGACCAATTCTTAGCCTGGTTATTATGGCTGCTTCTTTTGGAGTTATGTTCTTTGCATGCAGCCAAGCATGGTTGTCTTCTTTGATCAAACAAAGGTGATTACGTTTTGTATTTTGCCACTCTTCGTTCCATTTTTCCTTTACTTTGGTTTTCACCTGTTTTGCCCACTCGGAATGAAATATCTATTTTAGATCAGGAAGGTCAGAGCTCTTGGCTGCTTCTTTTGCCACTTGGTCTGCTTGTTCGTTTCCTTTAATCCCGACATGAGAAAGAACCCACAGCATCGACACTTCCCGCTCTTTACTTGTTCAAAATTTAGTTCCAGAATTTTTTTATGTAATTCGTTGTTGCTCCATAAATTTTGTAGTCCCTTAATTACAGAAAAAGTGTCAGTCACAATCACTGATTTTGGTATATGCTTGTTATTAATGCTTTTAGTATTGCTACTGATTCCCTAGTGAAAGTGAAATTTATGTTGTTTAGCTTCCATTTATCTATACTAGTTCTGGTCAACATGCTACATGCTACACCGTTTTCATCCTTAGATCCGTCGGTGAAAATCAATTCATGGTTAGCATATAAGTTTTCGGTAATTTCATGATATCTGATTATTAATGTTTCGTGTGGGGTATTCTTCATAAGCCTGGTTAGCTCAAGCTCTATCTTAATAAATAGGACTGTCCATGGCGGAATAACTCCTATTTTCTGGGGAACAATATCTGTCGGTAAGGGGAGGTGTAACTCGTTGAATATTATGTGATTCTGTCGTTAAGTGTCTCCGATCTATGAGGTTCAATGTTATTTTGTAGAATGTTAAAAATTTTGTGATATGGCATATTGACACATTTCGAAAGGTTCTTGCCGATTTCGCCCTATCTGCATTGGCATTTTTTTAAAGATAATTTCACATATGCAATGCCAATCGATTTGTCTTTATGTGTGAACGCTTAAGCTTAAACATTGGTGATTGTACATGTAAATAATTTTGAAGTAATATGTGTAATGACTAACAGAATTTTTTTGTGGATTTATCAGAAAGTCTTTACTAATAATAATTACAATCTGGCTAATCAAGAAACAATGAAATAAATAAATTTAAAGAATACCCTTGTCTTTCTCATTTTGGTAAATACTGTTTATTAATCAGAAGCTGTTAAAACATTGAAATGACTGATGTCAGCAATGATTAAACGAACGGAAGTTGACAAGGCGATGACTGTTATCCCCGAATGAAGCGCTTCCTGGCCCGCTTGTTGTCAGATAAGGACTGGTAAAAACAGATCGGCATGACTATTGGAATTGCGAACAGTGAGAAGTAGGAATGTCTATCTATCTGTTTGACAGTAGCTTCACGGATAAGATCAAAATATATTTGCATTTATTACTGTTGGAAATTTTGAAAAAGAAAGAAATATTAATAAAAAAGGTATAATTTTTGTAAACATCCAATTTCTTGTTCAACAGTTTTGTAAAATTATTATTCGACATAAGCAGGTATTTATTAAGCCATTTAATAAAGGTTGGGTCTTGGGTTGAAAGGACGATTGACTATGAATATTTTTTGAAAACACCGTCCCAAATAATATAAAAATAGACCCTTATGTTAATAAAATACAAAAAAATAACATTTTAAAAACAAGATAAAATAAATACCTTCTTCTGAGAGACGGCAATACCCCGTTAACATAATGCCAGACCCTCATATCAAGGAAACCTGATGTTTTCATAAATGGTTTAAAAGCCCCCCCCCCCCCACCTAACCGAATCTCAAAGTAAAAATATATATTTTTACTTTCACTTACCTATATATGAAATATATGGTAAGGGAAAGTATTGCGATCGTGAAAAATATCTACTTCCGGTTTTTAATGGAAATACATGTTTGGGGGTCCCCTGAGTCCAAATAACCAAAACCCGAGAAAAGATCTGTATGTTCGTGTGTGTGTTTGTGTGTGTGTGTGTGTGTGTGTGTGTGTGTGTGTGTGTGTGTGTGTGTGTGTGTGTGTGTGTGTGTGTGTGTGTGTGTGTGTGTGAGTTTGTGTGTACAGACTAGCTCAGAAACTATTCCGTATGAAACTGAAATTTAGGTATTTAAGGTAGGTATGTGCCCGCGATGTGACAGCAAAGATTTCATCTAAATCGAGTAAACGTAGGGAGCACTTTATCCGAACGTCTATTGGTCTATTTACGATTTCTCAAAAATGGCTCTAACGATGAAGCATTCTGTAATATGAAGTGGTTTTTCGAAATTGATTAGGTCTGATAGGGCTTAAATGGCTAAGGAAATAAATCTTTCATTACCTTTATTTTTATTTAGAGAAAATAACTGTCCCTTTTCATCCCTAGTTACAAGAAATGGCTAAATATAAAATACGAAAGAATTTAATAATCAAATAAAAGATAAATAAAATATATGATTTACCAAAAAAAAAGTTTCAATTTGCGATAATACTAGTATATCGAAAGATTGGAATTTCCGAAATAATAACATTGAGTTTATATGTATGGTGGAAGGTCACTGAAGTCATATTAGAGTATTAATAAAATAATAATTTCTATATTCAGATTATTTAACAGAAACTATTGGTTTCCATGGTATTAATCGCAACTGCCTTAAAACTAAACCAAAACTTGAAAAATTAAAAAAAAAAAAAAAAGTTTTTAATTATGATTTAAAATGAAAAACAAAGAAAACTGTTAAGAAAGAAGAAGCATCGTGATAGAAGGCGAAGTGCGTGCTGCTCAAAATGTTATCGATCGGAAAAAAACGGCGATTCTTAATGAATCAAATGTATGTTCCAACAAGCATTTGAAATACGATGGCAACTTTCGCATGCACAGTACGCATTTACTAACTGCTCATTGTTAACAAGACAAGGCGTACTGAGCATGCGAAAAAATTCAATGTGTTTTAAGAGCTTGTTGTCACATAAGTAACCTATTGACTGTACTAAGCATTAATAAGTGTTACTGCCTTAAAAGGATAAAACATTGTCGTCGTTTTTTGAAAAATATTAAGGTGCTAAAAATTGAAAATTTAGTTTAAATTTAATATCGACCGTTGCGATGAACCCTTTGTATCGATTCTTATTTACGATATATCCTCGAAAAACATGATATTTCAGTCTGAAACTCGATTATTATTTCTATAATCTCCTAAAAATATATTTATACGAGCAGACCCTGCCACGCTTTGATGTGGCTCAGTAGCTGTAACGTTGAATTAGTTATATCCTCTTCTTTTTAATACAGTCAAATCAAAGTTCACTGATAAAAAATGTCAGCTAAATATATATAAATATATATAACACACACGTAAAAGGAACTAATAAAGAATATAATTGGAACAGGGATTATTAAAATCACAATAGACTGTTAGCAGAAATGTGCTAAATTAATCTTTTGCTATGATATATTCATTAAATTCAGAAAATAACACATTATGATATGATATATCATATCAGGAGGTTATACTAATAGGTGCATAATGATTTTGGTTTACCTGTCTTTTGCTTTAAAACAAATATATTCGATACATTTATATATCTGTGCCCACACATGAAAAGGCGACACATAATTTCACATGGAAAAAAAAAAAAACGGATTTTCCTAGTCCATACCGGAAAAAATAGATTTAGCTAATGGACGCTTACCCACCCTTAATATTAAGAAGAAAGAAAATGAAACTTTGTGTCAATAAATCGACTTACACCGCCATCTGTTGGAGATTTGTAGAAATTACAAAAAATCACATTCAATTGTAGTATAATAACCATTTGATTTTAATAAAAGAAATATTGAGGCCAATAATCGAGATAAAACTATCCAATCTTGGACAAAACTACACACAATGAGCCATATTTTACAAAAGTCGGTTGGATAGTTTCTGATTTTACCTCCGACAAACATAGGGACACGAGATTTTGATATATATAAAGATATAAAAAAGAATTGAAACGAATTCCTGGAAAGTACGAAGTTCTAGAGTAAATGGGACCAATATCATTCTTGATACACCAATGTATGAATTACTGACCCTACTTTCCAGTAATGAAGAATTTTTTCATTACAATTTTCATTGAAAGAAAAGTTTAGTTGCTCTCTACGATATCACTTAAGTATGCCATTCAAAAAAAAAAAAAAAAAAAAGATTCTATTTTAGTCAAAAAGAAGGGGGGTAAGTGAAAGTTGTATGATCCGGGCACTGCACCAGTTTTTTTAATATCTACGTCGTCATTCAATACGCTTTGATAGGGATGGTTAGGGATGGTTAGGGATGGGCTAAACTTGGCAGTCATGAGAAACGGTTGGATTTGACTTGGAAATGTCATATTTGTATGTCAATATCAATATCGGTCGATCCATTATTTCTTCTATTTGAAATGATATCAACGAGATTGGATATTTTCTAAAAATGCAGTGCATTTGATATTCGGAATACTACATCAGCTCAAGCAATCACTTTACAAATGGAAACTCAAAATTCATGTAATGGATACAGGGAATATTTCAAATAAAAGAAGGTGAGCCATCTCCGGCGTGAATTGTTTTTCTTATATTTACTACTATAAAACAAAATACGATATGCAAATGTGAAATAAACTGAGCAATGCCGTGTGCTACAACTTGGTAGGACTCAAATATTGTTTCTGTTATTAGGCCAACTTCATTTCAGGCGCCTTGGAGGATTGCCAGGAATAGAGGAAGATAGGAAAAAAGTAGGAAATAGGTCTTCTCTCTTCTGATCTAAAATGCATGTTAATGATACAGTATGTAATCTTGTTTGCCACTGAGGATGTCACAAAAGGAGTGAAACCAAAATGCTATGCCACTCTCATCCCTTGCTTTACTCCTTTTATATATATCATATAAGTTTAAAGAAATAATTATGTAGTGCATCAGAAAATGACTTCCTTATTACGGCTGCTAAGTGATGACTACGATCAATGATATTTCTATAAATACTAATGTTGATAATAACCAAAAAGTTCTAAAATAGGAAAATTATCGAAGATATAAGGACATGGCAGACTATAGGACCGCCTTTGACACCAATGAACTGTTAAGCTTAACAGCTCCCTGATCACAATACCGTAGGATAATACACAGCATATAGTATATAGGGGTATAGTCTTGAGCACATGCAACCACCACTCCGGTAATATAGAGAAAAACTTATTTCTTATAATTAATAGTCATAATAAACAATACTGCCAATAATAAACATTATATAGTTAAGAAATAATAAATAAAGATTCCATAAGGTAAAAGATAAAGTGACCATTAAATGAACTTGTATAAATCATATCGGGTTGTGGTAGTAGTTTTGAGATATGTTAAAAAAAAGAAAAATTGTGATTTAGAAATAAAAATGTTGTGCTTCCTTTCTAGTAGCTCTTAAGTGCGCCATTTTCAACAAATAATGTCTATTTTTAGTCAAAGAAAGGAGGAAAATAAGTGAAATTCGTGCGATTCATACACCTTTCTTTATTTGATGTGTAATTGGTAATTAACCCTTTTGGATTTCGTAAATTTTTGTTGCTTCTTTTTGTATAATTTGATGCTGTAATTCTAATTAGTAATGTTTGTTTTTTTTTAATAGGGTAAAGAAGTAAAATGAATGACGACTCGGATTCCAAGGAAAAATTTCGACCAAATAATGGCACCATTTCTCTTCCTTTTTAACATTTCATGATTAACTGGATGAACATTGAAAGAACTGCAAGGATTACTTATGAGACGAGAGTTGGCGGAAGAAGACCGAGAGGAAGACCACGGATCACCTGGGAAGAAAGTGTACGGGAAGCGCTCAGGAAGCGAGGACTGGACTGGAACAAGAGGAGAGAACTGGTACAAGAGAGGGATACCTGGGTCAAGCTTTATAGAGGGCATCCCCACACTGCGCAGCGGTAGAAGGGGAAGGAATAGGATGATGATGATGATGATGATGATTAACAGAAATTCTATGTCCTTACTGATGATTTAGTTTGGGCCTTATCAAATATAATGGCTATCCATAACTTTGAAGAAGATATTGAAAATGTAATTAATTGTAAAAATATATGAATGATTTTATATTTGTAATGTTAGGAGGTGTAGGATTTGAAATTATATTAAAAAAACAAAAATAAATCCTTGTTAAATTATAATGAATCATGGCTAAAGCAGTCATAGGAATTTAAAAATGTATGTAGAAGGTTAAAAACATTATATAATTAACATATACATATGTATTGGAGGCAAAAATGTAATATTGAAAGAATTTCTTATTACTAGAGGGGTATGATGAAAATGTCGTTCTATAAATGTGAGGCATATTAGGTATGATCTAATTCAAGAAATCGAAAGAATTGAATGGCATAATCCCTTTAAAGTTACTAACATAGGGAAAAATATATATAAAAATATTTCTTTTTTTTTTTTTTATGCAATCGAATTGGTAAAGCAATACAAGAAGATTGAGAACTATCAGTTCCGGTTTATACCTTTGAAAAATACAGAATCAATGAGATTTTCCTCATAGCAACTCATATTTTGAGAGTTCCTTTGTTCTCATTTAAACTTAAAAATTTCATGAACTTCGAGTCTCCTACAATCCTATAAAGTTTCTCAGTTTTATTGAAGTAAGCTCTTACAAATGTATTTCTCTTTTTAAATTTCTTGACAAAAATTGAATATCAATAAATTGTTTTAATGTATATAGCAAGTACTAAAGATTTATGTGTTTCAATAAGTGTATTTTTTATAAGCAAAGATTCTTAGATGGATGTGGAAATATGTTGCAAAGTATTTTATGATATAGAACAGCGAGGGGCAGTTTGTCACCAAGACAGATGGCGGGGCACGATATCTCAGCGAAGAGGTTCACTGCTGTATTTATACATTTGCTAATCCTCATGCAGGAAAAAAAAACCTCTCCCAAGTAGGACAGTATATTTTCTTCATCTTTATTTTTATTTCTTTAAACGGCATTTGATACAATGTATATTAAACCTAATTAAAATGATCCTGCAAAATGACTCAATTTTTATTTTTTAGCATAGACTAATCTAGACTATATACTAAGGGAAGAAATAAGAAGCTTTGAAAAATTATAATTTAGACAATTCAGATTTCATATGATATGTTTCTGACAAAAAAACACAGAGCTAACAGCGAATCAACAACTGTTCTGAATTTCGACGGTGTTGAAAATAATTTTCTTCAGATTTCAAAACAGCAATCCAAGAAACAAGCTCATGGCTCATTAAGGGTCATGACCATCCCAGAAAATTCAATGACTTGTCTGAAAACAGCCCAATCCCTACATTAATTTTCAGTACGCGTTATAAGCTATTGGGCAGACTCAAGAGGACTCCTTCCATAACTTACGGTGAGCTCTGTGGCTGTGTAACTGTTTCTGCACTAATTGCAAAACCACAAGTCAACTGGGAAAATTGGTTAAATAGAACAAACAACCTTTCAGTATCATAATGTTTTCTGTTTCAAATTTTAGGTATATTAAGTATACATGAAATAAAATTTTCTTACTATTTAATTAATTTTTACTTGCAAATACAAAGTCGGATTTGGGTCCGGCCCAAGACGAGATCGACGTCAGGGTCAGAAAGCCCTCTTCGAACACATTCATCCTCTATGAAGTGAGCATTCTAAATTAAATTACAAATCAATAGTAATGACCTGTGAGTAATCAATAACCTGTCTTTATCCAAACCTAGTACCAAACCCAAAACCCAGTATTAATAGTTGTGATAAATATATATTTATTTATTTTTATTGGGTTGTTCCATAATTAAGGTCGTTTTTTCTGATAGATAGCTTAAACTGTATATTTCATGAAGTAGACAAGATTAGAAAAGATATGGTAGATAAGAGAAGATAAGCTAGGACTTAGACTTTGTTTTGTAAATATCTGAGCGTCATTATTAAGGAACAAGTTGGTTAAAAATACAGTTGAAAATGGACAATCAAAGAGAACATTATCGACTTATTTTATTATTTTACTTCCGAAAGGGCAAAAAAGCGGTCCAAGCTCGGAAGAAATTATGTGAAGTTTATGGTGAGGACTGCCTTAATGAACGTCAGCTTCTGCGTTGGTTTGCTCGCTTTCGCTCAGGAAATTTTAATATGCAAGATGAAACACATACTGGTCGTCCAACCACTACTGATAACGAAAAATAAAGACGTTAATCGAAACTAACCAGCGTATGACAACTCGAGAGATAGCAGAGAAGCTCGACATATCGAATTCAACCGTTTACTTGCACTTAAAACAGCTTGGCTACGTAAACACACAGGATGTTTGGGTTCCCAACGAGTTAAAGGATATCCACCTCACCAAACGCATTAGCATATGCGACTCTTTGCTAAATTGTAACCAAAATAACCCATTTTTAAAAACAATCATAGCAGGTGATGAAAAATGGATTTTTTATGATAACGTAGTCCGAAAACGATCATGGACCAAGCCAAATGAGCCCCCAGAACCGACATCCAAAGCCAATATTCACCAAAAGAAGATTAGGCTTTCTGTTTGGTGGGATTACAAGGGTATGATCTACTTTGAGCTGCTTCCAAGAAACCAAACTATTGATTCGAATGTCTACCGTAGTCATCTATCAAAATTGAACGAAGAGATCAAGATAAAACGCCCTGAACTGGCCAATCGCAAAGGCGTGATGTTCTATCATGATAACGCCAGACCCCACACTTCTTTGACACCCCGTCAAAAATAAACAGAGCTCAATTGGGAACTGATGCCACATCCACCATATAACCCTGACTTAGCTCCATCAGATTATCATTTGTTTCGCTCTCTTCAAAACCATTTGAATAATAAAAGTTTCGATTCAGATGAGGCTATAAAAAATGAGTTGGACCAGTTCTAAAAATCAAGATTTCTTTGAACGTGGAATTTTTTAACGTACCGATAGATGACAAAAGGTCATCCAACATAATGGTCAATATATCATTGATTAATGTTTGTTGTTAGTAAAAATAAATTCAAAAATATGAAAAAAACGACATTTGTTATCAAACAACCCGATAATATTAGATAAAAAATCGTAAACTATGGAAATGTAGCAAATCTATATGATGCATTACATACACAACATTCCAAATGATAAACATCTTCAGATGGAAAGAAAGGCTATATTCGGTCTTGCTGAGTTGCTGAGTCTATGTATATTTATTGAGATTTGGCTGAGAGAGATTTCTGATGACTCTCCTCCCCGATGATGATTGTTGCTAGTTAATAGTGAACACAAGCAACTAAAAGAGTCATACGGAGTATGAAACTAAAGATATTGTTAAGATGTGTTGGATACGTGATGTTACTTAATAAAATAAATTCTTTTATTTGTACAGTAAATTTGAATAATAATAATTTTCTGAATTCAAAAAAAATATATTGTAATTCTATATAAAAAAAAATTGTCTCTCACCCCTAGCTAGCGAGCCGGCCAGTAATAGGGCCTGACACCCGGAACAGTCTCTTTCCAACCCGTTTATTTAAATGTGTCGCACTCACCGCTGTCCTCATCCCGATCCTTGGAAATAGTTGCACGGCTGCTAGAAGTGTTGAACTCGCGTCCGCGACGGTTAATAGCGCGTTCACTTTCCAAATTCCACTTACATCGCGTCTCAGAAACTGAAAACTAGTGGGGCAATGTGAACTGAAAATTTGGCGGCAACTGAATGATTTATTGATTGATTGTTCCGGATAATTGGTTGATATGTAAATGAGATCGATTTCTGGGAGTGGCGGTAAACGGTAAAGTATTTGATTAGAAGTGAGGAAGGTGCCAGACTTAGATACAACTATGATTATTTGCTACATCTTGAGTGATAAGCTGTTAGAATATCTTGTGACCCATCATTTGTCCTCCTGAAAATCTCACAAAGCAATATGAACATTTACTGAAATATATTAATCAGGCACATGATATTGACCTAAAAAAAAGGCACATGTGTGTAATGTATTCAAAATGGGTGCATGATTCTTCTATCATTTTTTATATATCATCGTTGTTACCATTTTTAGAAACAGTAGGCCACAAAACGTGTGGAGATCTGCTAAGATTGCCAGGACAGTCTATCGGACGCTACACAATGGACCTTTTATTCCACTGCCCAACTAGGTCAGGGGATGGAAAATGTATGCGTGTATCGTAGCACGCCCGCGGGAAATAAAAACTTATCGGCGGCAGTAAATTATCCACTTTTTATTCATTGCAGTTTCAAAATCACGACCGGCAAATAAACTTTACTACTCCTAGGACTAATTTTTATGAATCGGAAAAGGAGATAGAAAGCATAAATACGTCGAAAGTTACGAATTTTATAACAAAGAAGATGGCGGTAAATCCTTATTAAATAAGATGAATAATTTTCTCTGATTTCATACATATTCATTATTGATGGCTATGTTAGCCATTATTGATAGACATTTTAAGCTTTATGACTTAATTTTAATTTCAAATATTTTAAAATAATAATGAAATTCTCAGGGATTTTTGCTTTTGATCATTCCTTCCAATTTTAGACCATCTAAAAAGTTTTCAGCTACTAGCATCAACAGAAATCACACTACAATCATTGGAAAAAAAAGAAGATAGTTTTCAATAAAATGATTATCTTTTGCAGTTTTCATAAATTATTTTAATGAATTAAGCTGATAAAAAATACAACACGTTCTAAGCTTACTGTATGACGTCCTAGGGACTGATAGACAGGTAAGAGGAGAATTCGTTTTATGTCAGAGATAGTGAATTTTAGCTTTGATAAGGCCCTATTTTGGTGATTAATTTATGGTGTTTCCACATCGAACAAAGCTATTTTAAAATTCCTTTGTTGGCCTTGCATTAAGTAGTAGAACAAGATGCAAGACGAGCATGTTCGTTATAACTGATCTAAGAACAAATACCTAATTGCATTGTGCAAAATATGAAAAGAACTTGTATGAAAGGAAACCTGTAAGACTCGATGGCTTCACCGCAAAAAGGTTAATTAGTTGAATACAAGATATTGACATCATTGGCATTTAGTCAATCAGTATAGTGTGACGTTCTTTCTGTGGTCGCTACAATTTCTAGTCTCAAGTGATTATTTACACATGAATTCGTCCTCTTTTATCATGTGTTTCACAACCTGCTTACACATATATGTAAATAAATGTGAACACCAAGTATTATACATCTAAATGATGCTCGATAAACATATCACTGAACAAATAACCACCTCATATTATCCCATAGAACCCGATTAACTTCCTTCTGAAAAATTACTAAAGGCCCATCCATCATTCCAAAACCGTACAAAAGGCTTTTCCAAGGCCGGCACGTCTAAATAGAAGCTTTTTCTTTTTTTTCCAAATCATTGATAAATGACATTAAGGTTTTCTTAGGTTTCATAAGCATTTAGTCAGTTTACCGGGAAGTTAATTGAAAGTTATAACATTTTACTTTTCGATGGCTTCGCTGATTGATAAATTAGAGTGAATATTTTTTTTTTTCGATGGGAGTTCTAAAAATTCAGAAGGATAATATCTTTAAGGTTTATTTGTTTGCATTGGGGTGTGGATTCGGAATGACGGTTTCGAATGAGTATGCCCTATATAGTTAAATAAGGCAATAAATGAGAGAGGGGTGCTCTGGTTACATAATGATTTGGTTTCCCAACCCTGGGTCCACATTCCTGTTAGGATACTGTAAATATTTTTCGTTTGACTAACCTCGGATTATCTCATAGGCCCTAAGAAGTCCCGCTTGTGTTATTTTATAAAAACAAATAAGATAACAAGGTATTATAAACGACAAGGCACAAATTAAGACGGCGAATTATATAGAAAAAAGAATAAATATTTTTTAAAAGGTAATTTAGTTGGGTAAATGATAAACAATAAATCCTATGTTCGCTATCAAAATGAAAAGCTGGAAGTTCTGTGTATAAGTAACATCGTTGCTGACCTTCTACAATATTATTTGGCAAAGGGCAACGATCGAATCGAGTCGTGGGGTCTCATTTGGCAGGCATTTATATATGTTCTGTTATGTTAAAAGCTTTAATAAGTTACTATTTTCTTGTTTATTATCTTGTTTGTTGTTAATTTTAGTATGGATTTTATTAATACTATTTTTCAGTTATCTGAAAACTTGCTTACTAATCGCAAAATAAAAAGAAAACAAAATTCAACAATAAAGAAAACAGTGTCAAGACAAAGACAACAGTTCCTATTAAAGGAAAATGAATTACTGGATATTATTAACTTTCAATTTATATATTTATACGTAAATAACAAAGGCTTTTCGGCCACTTGATGACTGCTAACCACAAATTTTTATCTTAAACCCGACCGTTTCCAACGTTTTTAAGTGTATTGAAATATCGGTAACCAGTGTGATACCATGTGCAGAATGGTGGTAATGAATATGTGTTTACTTCCATTGAATCAGTGGCAGCACCTACTCCATCTTTTGTTTTTGAAACATCGATATAAATATGTTGTCAGTCGGAATGGTTTTGATGAAACTCTGCGAACTCCATCATTCCCCGCTTTGACCCGAGGCTCTTTCTATGTTTTATCTATCTATTCATAGGAATAGGTAGCAAACAGGGAACTTCCTTCAATTTTCGGTATTCCGGATTTGAGGGAAAGGTTTCAAGATCAAAATTTGTGATGTAGCTTTTAGGCATAGACCGCTTTTCTTTTGTATTTACATGTACGGGGTTTATTGCTAATATACTGAAAGTTTTGTTTAAAGGGGCATACAACAGAGATATTACTTTAATGTCTGTGGCTAAAACTAAAATCTGCCTTCATGTTTCCAAGAACCATTAAATCCTATTTGAAGGCTCGCTAAGGGGCTTGAGTGAAATCCCGTGGCAACTCTAAAAGCTATATTTTTAATCTTGTACAGCATCTCTTACGCATAGTATAGTTTACTCAGAATTTATGTTTTATACAGCCGAGTTATGCTGATTCCATCTGCAACCCAGGTATTACAGCTTAAATCTTTCAAGGTATTTAATGGCTGTAAACAGTTTGATCTTTTTTTGAAGTATGAAGTTATAATATGTTTGAAATATATCCGAAAACATAAGTATGCACCCTCATATCAATGAAATCCGTAAATGAAGTTAAAGCAGTTTGAAGTGTCTATATAACATTCTATTGATAACCTTTCTTGTTTTATTTTAAGTATCGTTGTATGAATATTAATATACTGATACTCTAAATTACTTAGGATATTATAAGGGTATCCAACTTACGGGGGTCTCCACATTCATTCAAGCACACCTGGGCCAAAAGTATTTTAATTTTAAAATACTTTATTTTAACTTTACTTTGTTTCTGTTTATTTAAATAAAATGCATTTATTAACCTCAAATCATTTAAAGTACTTTTCGATAAAAGTATTTTAAATACAAAATAAAAAAAAGTATTTAGGGATTTAAAAATAAATAAAATGAAAATACAAAATACTTCAAACCTATTAGCTAGTGCATAGTATTTTGATAGTAGTGCATTGCAATTGATTAATAAATCGGCAGTTTTATTTAATTTTTTCTTCGGTTATGTTTTCTTTGTGTAATGTAACTGATTCTCATATCATCTTCGCTTTCATTTTGTTGAAATTATGAAATTAAATTTCTTCTTCTACAGATCCAATCTGATTTGGAACCTATTTAAACTAATTGGGCTAAAACAGCTCCTATAACTTCTAATGAAACTATTACATTCAGGGTGTTTCGGATACCTGCATTTTATATCTTTTAATGCCCACAGTGAGAAAGATATAAGAATGCCATCTAGAAGTGGTTGAGAGTTGAGCCGGTTGGAAAGAGTTAGCGAGGTATACAGAGTATACCTAGAGAGTACTTGTATGTATGTAATTTAAATTTATGGGATGAATAGTGGATCGTAAGAGAGGACCGAAATAAGTTTTCAGATTCAGATCAATCATAGCAAATAAAAAATGTTCTGTAATATTTTTGAGGAACTCTAATAATATTTTAATGTTTCTTTATGATGTATTTAGAATATATTGCATTGTTTGTGATACTCATATGGCAGAACGGTTCTGAGGAGGGGGGATGTCTAAGATTTTGGGGACGCGCAGTTTTATTGATGCCTTTACCCTCCTAATATGTTATTTGGGCTGTCAAAAGTCAGCAGCCAATGTGGGATGTATATTTACATAACTGACTGCAAGACAGAACGGTGCAAGATGACTGAGACAACTCACTAACGCCTTATTTGGTAGTGCCTCACGTGGAGTCGCATCCAGATGATCGAAGGATCACACGAGTTTCATCATTCATTCAAACATGTTTAGCTAAAGGAATTATCTCATTTAAAAGTTGATTGTGAAAGCCGTTCGTTTTTCAAAAGAACTTAAACTCAATTGGTTCCTTGCCCAACCTTCTAATTCAATATGTTATGTAATTCGAAATTATTGATCGGATTATTAATATGCGTCATTTTCAACAAATTAATAAATGTCGATGTTGATAAATACAAAACGATATAGGTACCCTTTCATTTGAAACATTAAGGAATGAGTCATCACGTTTTGTCTTGAAGGCCAAAATAAAATTACAATATAATTCTGGTCCATTTTTCTGGATATATTTTAATGTAGCTCTAAAGAATCTCATTTCCCTCAAGAGTTGGGAAGGCGTTAAGACCCTGCTAGGAGCTAGGAGCAATAATGACGGTGTTCGCAAGGAACAGGGGCAGTAAGGAAGTTAATTACTTTAAAGAAAATGGCTCGCTCCTCCTGATGAAGCCATACTTCATTACTTTCTTTTTTGATTAATTAATTAATTAAAGCCTAGAGGTAACAAACTTGGACATCATTTCCAAACATTATCAGTTACGGTTGTGAATTATGTTGCAGTTTACTACGCTATTGTGAATGGCCTCTTATTCACGGATACGCATCTCTTAGAAAAGAAAAAAAATACGGTTTTGCGAATAGGCGGATAATATATTTACCATTAGAGTCATTCCATGTCACATCAACACACTTTTTTCTAAACATGTACTAAATGAAATTTAGTACATAGAATACCTTCCTATAGATTAAGAAAAATGCCTAATTTCAGCTCAATATCTCAACCGGTTTTCAAAATATAGCTATGTAAACCCATTGAAAAAAGCACAATTTTGACCTGTCGCATCATCTGGAAATTGAAACTGCAGCTCTTATAGGCGAGATAGAGAGTTGAAATTGATGTCATTTTAAAACTGAATCTTTTACCTTCCTTATGATATGTAACTCAATAGGGTTTAAGAGAAATTTGTTTTTCAAAATTTGAATCAAAATTTCAAATTTGAATTTTTCATTTTAAATCTGAAAAAAAAATCAGTAAAGTTGAAAAGGCTGTCATTAATATGTGCTGTAAAAAATTATGATAAGACAGCAATGAGATCATGCTTAAAATAATTATTGAAAAAATTGAGTTTTGCTTGTGGATGGAAAATAACCATTATTTATTAAGCTTCTCAAACTGTAGCTTATTTTATCAAACTAATTTCTTTCCTACACTTGTCTAGTTCTGGATATCGTGATTTGACACATCCATTTTGTCACATTTTTTAGTAATTTTTTTTATCTTTTATTACAGAATGCTTGTCTTTTTTGAAAGGATTGTATTAACATTGAAGTATTTTGTATCTTTCCATGTCTACTTAGTATAAGCAACAAAATCCAATGTTTAGGAAAAATAGCTAAAAAAAAAAAAGCTGAAAGTAAAAAATATATTTGTAGTTATAAATAAATATATGTTATTAATCAAAGTTAGTTTTGTAGTGCCAGTTTTTCTGAAGCATTCAACATTTTAATTCATTAATTTAGAGAAGTTTGACAACAGTTTGACTAATCACATTTGTATGCGTAGTGGAATAAAAATATGCTAATTCTTTTTATTCTTGCACTCTCCTACACCCTCGTCCCAAATGCTTGCTATCATGATATAGTCACTTAAGGTGTTCTTACTCAATAAATAATAAAATTTATTGAGACAGCATTGACAATTAATGTGCAGCCATGTATTCCTGTCAAAAGAAAGAATCCACATCTTAAACAATTTTTTCTCGTAAAAAATATAAAAAAATCTCGGTATTTTTTACTTTTAGCTTTTTTTCCCTAAGCATTAGTTTTTTTGCTTAAACTAAGTAGACATGGAAAGATACAAAATACTATAATGTTAATACAATCCTTATAAAAAAAGACAAGCATTCTGTAAAAGATAAAAAAATTACTAAAAAATGTGACAAAATGGATGTGTCAAATCACGATATCCAGAACTAGACAAGTGTAGGAAAGAAATTAGTTTGATAAAATAAGCTACAGTTTGAGAAGCTTAATAAATAATGGTTATTTTCCATCCACAAGCAAAACTCAATTTTTTCAATAATTATTTTAAGCATGATCTCATTGCTGTCTTATCATAATTTTTTACTTTTACTGATTTTTTTTTCAGATTTAAAATGAAAAATTCAAATTTGAAATTTTGATTCAAATTTTGAAAAACAAATTTCTCTTAAACCCTATTGAGTTACATATCATAAGGAAGGTAAAAGATTCAGTTTTAAAATGACATCAATTTCAACTCTCTATCTCGCCTATAAGAGCTGCAGTTTCAATTTCCAGATGATGCGACAGGTCAAAATTGTGCTTTTTTCAATGGGTTTACATAGCTATATTTTGAAAACCGGTTGAGATATTGAGCTGAAATTAGGCATTTTTCTTAATCTATATAAATCACGATATCCAGAACTAGACAAGTGTAGGAAAGAAATTAGTTTGATAGAATAGGCTACATTTTGAGAACCTTAATAGCTAATGGTTTTTTTCTATCCACAAGCAAAACTCAAATTTTTCAATAATTATTTTAAGCATGAACCCATTGCTGTCTCATCAAAATTTTTTACAGCACATATTAATGACAGCCTTTTCAACTTTACTGAATTTTTTCAGTTATAAAAAAAAATAGCTTTTTGAGAAATTCAAATTTGAAATTTTGATTCAAATTTTGAAAAACAAATTTCTCTTAAACCCTATTGAGTTACATATCATAAGGAAGGTAAAAGATTCAGTTTTAAAATTACATCAATTTCAACTCTCTATCTCGCCTAGAAGAGCTGCAGTTTTAATTTCCAGATGATGCGACAGGTCAAAATTGTGCTTTTTTCAATGGGTTTACAAGCTATATTTTGAAAACCGGTTGAGATATTGAGCTGAAATTAGGCATTTTTCTTAGTCTATAAGAAGGTATCCTATGTACCAAATTTCATTGAAATCTGAGATGGTGAGGGAAAAAATGTGTGATGTGACATGGAATGACTCTAATGGTAAATATGTTTTCCGTCTATTCCGCAAAACCGTATTTTTTTTTTTCTAAGTGATACGTAACCGTGGCCTCTCAGTAGGATAGTAAACTGCAACATAATTGATTTCACATGGAATGAGTCATTTGTAAAATATCTTTCAAATAATATAAATTTGATTTGAACATAAACTCAAAGCGTCTTGGTGTATTGTTTCGAATGAGCTCTCACGATAACACTGAATATATGTACATCGTGGTCATAGAAATTGCATCACCTATGAATCTTATTTTTTAAATCCTAAATGAGTACACTAGTAAGGGATTTCATTTGTTTACCAACTAGCATTAAAGATAGATGTAATCAGTGACTTGTAGTTTAGTTGGTTCCCGAGTGGCTAATATTAAACACGTTATTTCCTATTATCATGTCCGACAGAAGGAGTTTCAAACAAATGTCCAAGGAGGAAAAAGTTAAAATAGTGGCATTTTCTGAAGCTGGACTTTCTTCGCGGGAGATAACAAAGAGAGTGAGGTACAATTGGTCCACTGTGGTGAGAATAACATAAAAAAAATACTTCTCAGGGCTCTACCGTGCGAAAGAAAGGGACTGGAAGGAAAAGGAAGACAGGTGAGCGTTTAGCTTGCATGAAGATGAGATTATCATTAGAAAATCGCTTCAAAACTGCAATAACACTCTTCATGAGAGAAGTAATCAGCGGGAGAAGCATACATTCTACTGCATATAACTCTCCTCTAGGTTTCATGATCTTGATAATAAAGAATGTGTTTCTTGGGGATTAAAAACCGATTCGATAGAATTCTGCTTGTTTAATAAGTTGAAACTCGGAAGGTGAGATTTTTGTATAATTAAGGTTTCGCTAAATACCCTCAAAATGACAGGGAGACTGGCATGATTTACCAATTTTGTGTACAATTTAAGATGAATATGTTGCAATGGGAAGCTTTTTAACTCTTGCTCCACTTAAATTTCAAAATGGTGGCTTCAAATGTTTACATTTACATTTATGCGTTTATACATGTTTATAGAAGTATCTTATAAGATTGATCACGATATACTTATAGATATCCATTTTTTTTTTTTTTTTTTTAATATCAAAAACTATAATCGACCTGAAAATATCACATGTTTAAATAGTAATACTTTTCTTGTTCACGTATTAGAAAAAATAAAATGAGAACAGGAAAAAATTTAGTGAAAATTTTTTCTTTTATGTGGGAAGGATAGTCGTAGACGCTTTCCGCTACCCATTCATGATCATTGGAAATTAAGAAAGCACCTATTTTTGAAATAAATTGCTCTGCTTCTGAGTTTTCGTTTTTTAATGCGTTCCGGTTTGAGAAGCTTTAATAGTAATAATCTACTTTTGTATGTAACGAAGAAATAAGTATTTATAATAAAAATTAATATATTTATAAATAAAAATATAATAGATAAAAAAACTCACCCATTGATGGAGTTGGTGCTGAGGGGTACGCTGTCGGTGAAGATGGACTCCCTGCTTATGTCGTCAGCCATAGCGACCTTGAGCTGGTGCCCGAAGGAGGCGAGATCCTCGCGGAAGACCTCGGAGGCCGGAGTCAGCGCCCCGGAAGTGGGCGGGGGTACGGGGGTCGAGATCGGGAGGGGCGTGGTCTCATCGACCTCTATGGGCTCCTCGTTGTAGATGTAGAAGTAGGCCATGACCAGGTATATGACGGAAACGATAAAGGACGGGATGGGTATGGCCATGGCATAGACCAAGTTCATGTAGACCTGCCACATGTCCAAGTCGGTGATAACCAGTCCGGGCTCCAACCTCGAGTAGTAGCAGGAGAAGTTGGAGCCCTCCTTGACGTGGGCGGCCGTCCAGACGGAACAGTTGAGCATCGGCGGGTACCCGCAGCCCTTGACGTTAGGGAACAATCGGGCCCCGATGTAGTACCACTCGGAGCCGTTAGGTGCCAGCCCTGTGAACGACTCGTCCTCGACTCCTGGGGGAAGGTCGTCCTCGTACTCGTCGGGGTACACCGGCCGCAGCGCCCTCTCCACTCGAGCAGACCTGACAGCTTCGTCCTCCACTTCCACCTTCTCGGAAAGCTTGTATTTAACGGTGATCTGCGTGCACTCGTAGACTTCCTTGGTACAGCCCTCCTTGCAGGAGGTCCAAGAAGAGCAGTTTGTCTGACCCTTAGTGGTGATGGAGCTCATGGTGATGCAGAAGGCTGGCTCCTCGTCGAACTCCATAAAAATGGTGGTGAAAGCCGGTTCGATGACGAAAGGCACGAGGAAGAGGAAGGCGAAGAGGCTGAAGGTGGCGAGGAGGATGAAGCTGGCAGTGGTGTAGAAGAGTAGTTTCTCGGAAAAGGTCTGCTTGTCAGCCTTCTTCTCGGCCATGCTAGCTCTCCATTACCTGCAACACTGATCCCTCTGTCAGCCGGCATGTACAAGCGAGGTTGTCCAGGGCCCGGCACAACGCCTCGGGTCAGCGCCGGCTACTCTCCACATTACTCAGTTTTTCAGCGAACGATTCCATGAAGGCAGGTAAGAAACGAAAAATCGATTATACTCAAATGAATATACAACAATTCTAACTACAATGGATCAATAATAAACTATTGCAGTAAATGTATATTTTGAGTGGGGTGGAATAAAAGGAAAGCACTGATGAATTATTATTTACTTGTATATTCAAGCGGATACACGATAATATATACTTTCGAAAAAACATAGTTTGAACTTAATAACCAATTGCTTTAAAACAATTATTACATCGTATGATAATTAAATACAGATTTAATTAAAAACTGAATTATTTTAATACTTTACTGCTTTATTTTATAAAAAATCGGTGCATTTTATTTTGATAAACTTGTTTATTTTATGAATTTAAGAAGATTAACACAATAAAAGGGGATTTTATTGTTTTTCAGTATAAGAATTATCTCTGCATTGATTGGAAATGTTAATGTCAATACAAAAAGAAGAAAAAGAAATTCAGATAAATGAAAGAATAGTCTTAGAAATCTTCAAAACATGGTATGTCTCAGTTTCTCGAGAGTTTTAAGATTTTGAGGAAATTTCGATTTATTTATCGATTAAGTAGCTGTCAATATTTATTTTTGCCCTGTCCAGTGTCTACCTTTAGTTTTTCGTTCTGCTTAAAAAGGATAGTTTCATTAGAATATATGTCATTTTCTGGAGAACACTTATCCGCTCAATATTCGAAAATAAAATGCTAATGTTTCACAAGTATTTATATCATTTCCATAGCTTCTCATTCGCCGTGTATCACCGAAAATGGTCTTTAACTCAAGCTGAAGTAAATTTATAAATTATGTTCAGGGTAAGTTTACAAACCACTATGATCCATTTAAAACCATAAAAGAATATGTGCGTCATTCCAAAAAATAAAGCAGACTTGAATAAAATAATTCCAAATTTAACCGTAAATTAAAATAAATGATGTAATTGAATATACTCTTCTATCTTCCTTGCCGCCATATAATTCAAATTTAACCCTAAATTGTTATTTTTAGTCCATCCAATCGATGGCATTTGACCGAGACTGTGATGTGCCATACTGTGACCCACTCAAACCAATTCAATCCAGGATTAGTTCTGCTTCACCTGTTGTTCGGCTCAACTCGTTTCTTTTTTCCCATTATGCAGATTTTAATCGATGCAATGAATATATTTAATTCTAACATACAATCACTCTGACAATTATCTAAAAGCCTCTAGTATTCATTCGAAAAACATGGGATGTTTACGAAATATTTTTACTTCCGTACATACAATACGATGTTACCAGGACAAACACACAATTCTTGAAACTATATAATATATGTAGCGATAACCATCTACGTTGATAATATAAATTAGCAATTAGTTGTCCCCAAAATTAGTGTTTTTTATGTAGTATAAAGTATTTACAGTGGAAGTAAATACCTCTAATTAGTTTTTATTATAAATACTTAATGCTTAGTTATCAGTAATGCTTAGTTATCACTACTAAGATAGTGATATAAGTTATATATATATAAGTTATAGTTTAATGCTTAGTTATCACTACTAAGACAGCTTTGGCCTTGCAGAGACATTTTGTACTACAGAAAGCAGGATCTTTGCTTTGTAGTTCTCTCACGTATTTACATCCTATCTCACGTAATATATTAACAACGAAGAAAAAGTCCATATCCCTTGTCTTTTAAATATTAGAACGTTTTTATAATTTTACTGGGGATTAGGGCAAGGGAAATATCCTTGTACAACTTTTCAAAATTATACAATTATTTGAAATATTGTATTTTGAATAGTTCACTTTCAAATGTGACAGTAAATATTAGCATTATATTTTTTTTAAGCTTAACGATGGATGAGTAAGAATCCCATGCCCATTGCCTAGCGTACTTAAAAAACACTTATTTTTTTGGAAATCAACCGATCATTAATTTTTTTCTTAATTTAACCGATACATATCTTTATCCTATAATTCTCTAGTTTTAAAAATCCGTTTAAGTAGTTTTAAAACTACAAACTTTTTAATCCAAAATTTTACGACTTATAACGAACGCTCCTTTGTACGTTAGTAACAAAACACTACGTACGGACTTACAACTACGAACTATTGACGATACCAACAAATAAGAACCCTCAATTCTGGCTTTCATATAACATTGCACGGACATAACAATAGACTTATTAATGACATGGCCACGACTGACAAGCCTTTTATGAGCCGACTGAAAAGGAGTTGGATAAGAGACCTCCTCTCCTGAAACAAGTCCGGGATGATGTGCTTCTAATCTTCCCTCATGCCTTAAAATGCCAACATCTCATTTGCTGATTGTCGGTTAGTCGCGACAGGTGCAAATTAAAGTCTGAAGAAAAAAAAAATCCGAAACACGCGCACAATAATAAATGCTCACAATGTCGAAATTAGATTATTTATTTTAAATTTTAGAAAACATTTTTAAAAAAAATTAGCACTAAAGCTTATTCTCCTATTTAAGGAGTTATTGATCCTTAAAAAAATGTGCATTATCCTAACAGAGCCGCTGTTGGTTGAAAAGTGGGAGAAGTAGACCTTACCTTTATAAGCACTTTTTCAAGTGCAATTTGATTTAGAAAACCCAACTATTTTTCTCTGCCCTCATACGGAACTTCCTGTATGTTTACATATTTGTGTGTACGTGTTCAATTCTCAAGTCAAGTCTATTCTCCATAGGGTGCATTCGAATTTTGTAAAAATCCATAGTTCTTGTGAGCCAGAAAACGGATCTTATACTTTATTATTATCACCAGTACCAGTATTATAAAATTATATAAGTAAACTTGCGGATAGATATTATGATGTTATTTTTATCAATCAAGTTTTTCTTAGATAACAGAATAAATAATAAATGTTTTTAAATCCAATGTGATTAAGAAGGTTTTAAATATGTTTCGTATTATTCTAGTCACAAATGAATTAATCCGGGAGAAGATGCAATGATCCTCTATTGTAGTGAAATAATTATAAATTTTCCTTAGCTTAGGCTGAGTCACTAAGCCACCCAATTATTATTCCTTTATTTCAAAGCATAATTGTTTTTATTTAGAATCAAATGGAATGACAATATCGATAGCCATGCTGCAGAAGCCAGATTTGGACAATTTTATTGAAAGCATTTCAGGTCAATCCTGGCCCAGCACATATTTAGGAGCACATATGGATAAAGTTAGTAGTAAACAATGGATAACGTTATGGATAATAATATTAAATGGATAAAAGTCATAATATGAATTCCTAAAGGGCTTGATTGATTCTTTATCAAACTTTGTATATTAATTATTTTTTTCTAAATATTTTCTTACTTATACCTAGAAATATTTAAAATATATATCAACTATTATAGATAATTTGTTAATTGAGATAATAGAAAATACTTTCAATAATTTTTCTCTACTTTTATGTCAATTTTTATTTAGACTCCATTTAATCCAAATGTAATGAATGTTGATGTATAGGTTTAATTTTAAATATTTTTTTTTTTTTTTTTTTTTTTTTTTTAGGAGTTTCTTCAATATGAAGTTTTCCTCATCCAAACTCTTATATTAATAAGTCTCTCCATCTCTGACGGTCCATAGTATCCTCCTCCGACAGTCCCCTACCAGCCATACTCTCCATCACTCTATCCTTCCACCTGACTGCAGGTCTTCCTCTTCTCCTTCTACCCTCTGCCTCCCAATCCATAATTATCTTTGGTAACCTCTCGTCACCCATTTGTCTAACATGACCATACCATCTGAGTCTCCTCTCTTCCATCTCCTCAAGGATATTCTTTCCTACTCCTAACCTTTCTCTTATGGTGTCATTTCTTATCCTTTCAGCTCTGGATATCCTTGCTGCTCTCCTCCAGAAATCCATTTCAACTGAAAGGAATTTTTTTCCTTCGGTTATACTGAGTGGCCATGTTTCCTAACCGTATAGCATTTAGCTTTCTACTAGAGCTTTGTATATCAGTTTTTTAGTTTTTACTAGAATATTAGGGCTCCATAGTATAGGGTTGAGTATCCCCACTGCTTTTTTTACCATTTGTAATCCTTTTTTGGGTTTCTGCTTCTACTCTACCATTACTTTCAATTATGGATCCCAAATAACAAAATTCTTCAACTTTGATCAATTTGCATAAAATTGGATCGGTACTCACTTCTTTCTCTGTGCACATATATTTTGTTTTTTCAAAATTGATTTTTAGGCCTCCTTGTTCATAATGGTCTATTATCTTTCTAAATAAATAGCTAATATCTTCTTCATCTTGTGCTATCAGTTTAATATTTTTTAAACCAAAATATTTTTTATATTATGGGTTGAATTTTGACACAAACGAAAAACTAATCTGTTCATCAAATAAATAATCTTTATATTTACTCTAAGCGTTTATTTTTTTTGGTACACTACATCTTACTTACTCCTTTATCAAATCCCATAATTGAGCAATCATTTTCAAGATTTCCTTCTCTACACATGCCGAAAAAGAAACGGATTCCCCAGAAATAACCGGAAGCAATTTACGGTCGGTTATTGTTGGAAGACTTGAAATGTACTTCAATTACTTACAGGTGGGGAATAAGCCTGGAATCTGACGAGACTTTTATTGAATGTACCTATTACGATGCATTACGATTCACTTTAGTTGATTCGGGCCACTTATAATATTATATACGCATTATTAGCCAGGGTCCACTGGTAATATAAATAGTTATTCCGACAATTAAAATAAAAATAAAAACAAGAAATTCTATTTATTAAATAAATCAGTAATAGTAATAATGTTTGTTCCAATAAGCAGTTCTTGACTTACTGTCTTATCTCTCACATTCTTCTCATTTTAAGTTTAATTGCTTGATTTTCTCGTTCGAAAAACCAATCAAACTTAGAATTAAATATATGTGAGGGGTGGTGGGGGAAGACAGTTCAGAACTGCTTATAGAGACTAAACTATATTCCGTTGCACTATGTATATAAAATAAATAGATGTAATTTTTAAAAAATGAATGAATGGAAGGTTTCGTACAAAAAGTAATGTTGGTTATACTTAACAAAAGAAAAGACCAAATGCACGAAAAAATGAACTAAAATAATACATAGCTACAATAAATTAAGTATTCAAAATTCAAAGTAAGTTTTAGAATGGAAACTACGGAAAATCTATTAGTTTGTAATAGGTAAAATACTAAACAGGTTGTTTGTTATTCAATTACCGACTTTCTATTTCACTTTGAATTTAATTCCGGGAAGGTGCATGGCTTAGAACGGTCCATAGAGATCTCACGGCCGGCAACAGGTATTCCTCTAAATTTAGGTCCACAAATTTACCTGTCCCACCTCAACCGCATTAAAACCATCAATACCTACAAACGGTTTAAGCGTAAGGAAATAAAACCGCTAATAATCTTTATTATTATAAATTTATATATGAAACAAAGTAGTTTCAAACGTTCAAATATACACATATATCACAGCAGTAGTCGATGCTGAAAATAAAAGAAATTCAGTTTTCTCGACAAAAAGTGAACTGATTTTTTCAGCCATTATCAGTACATTACAATACTAGTTATGGTTTTTTTTTCATAATATATATGTTTGGAAAATTTAGGCTTTATTTAAATATAAATGAATAATATTATATTGATTCAATATATTCCTCAATTACTTTTAAATTTAATATTAATGCAGAATTATTATTTTATTCTATGAATAGTCAAGTCTGGTCAAATTAAATAAGTGAAAATGTCCAAATCTAAAAATCGACAACCAGTATCTAAATGACTTTCTTTTTTATATAAGAGGGGACCCTCCTCAAATTATGACCCCTTTTCGTGTCATGATCTTGATCTTAATGGCATTATTTATACTAAGAAAATGTTATAAAAATACTGTTATATTTATATGATTACAACCGATAACAGGTAACTATTTAGTTTGCCAACAAATTATTATCAATCCCCATGGTTTAGAATTATGTATTTTACTAATAGTAATTGTATTGTTTGAATTATCTTCAATTCAAACAAAAGAAGGCCATATTAAATTTATAAAATATTTAAACATTTATCAGCTGAAAAGAAAAAAAACAAATATATTTCTTATTTATTTCATCTCTCAAACGATGAACATTAAACCTGCTCTTCATGGAATGATTTATTAGGAGTTATTAAAAAAAGACATGAATTAGCGCAAACATATCACAAGTCCAATAATTATGAACTTGCAGACAGAAGAGAGGAGCAGACGTAGCGGAGGCGTTGCACCAGGGTCCTGAAAGATAATAGCATGCAGGAAGAGCTGGCAAACACCAAACAATCAACAACAAAGAGCGATGCAACAACCAACAAACAAAGGTAAAGTGGTAAACTCGAAGAGGAAAGAAGATCCGGGCTGCAAAAGACTACGGACCAGCATGCTGAACACTGAGAAAGATTTTAGACATTTAAAAACAAATGGAGGCATACAGAGACAAAAATAGATGCAGAAAGAGAGAATCACACAAACACAAAGAGAGAGAATAGAGATAAGATGAAATACATGCCGATTGACAGAGAGATGGCGCTAGGTGATGCGATGTGCCGCCTGCGACCGACCCATGGCTACTGCCCCCGGCCCGGCCGCCCCCACCACAGCCGCCTCCGCGCAGGGATACTTCGTTCCACCGCGCTAGCTCACAAATTGCAGCTTTGTATTTTTGTATGCGCTTAGATATGTATATATTTTTGTGTATTAAGGAAAAGAGGACAGTTATTGACACCCTTAAGACTACATTCTGTGATGAAATTAAAAAAAAAAACTTTTTATGAAGGGATCAAATTGAAACTTCCTATAGCTCCTATCTATCCTCAAAAAAGAATCAAGTGGCTTTTTGGGCCAAAAGTTCGATTGTTTTACCATATGTCAATATTTATTATAAAAAAAAAAAAAGCAAAAACTAGTTATTGACACCCTTTGGATTTAATTATGAAATCTTCCCTATGGTTTGTTTGCTCAACACTTACTTCATAGATGACTTAGTGGACCTTTCAAACATTAGATTCATGTATATCTTGAAATAAAATTAGGACTTGTCTACTTATTTCTTTAAGTTAAAATTTGGGGTATCAATAACTGTCTGGTTTACCCTAAGTAACTTATTGCTAATTTGCTGTATATATTCACTACCAAGCCACTACCATAAATTATAAGATATTTGCTCTTTGTACACTATCATCTTCTCTGTTCATACCTACAAATATTTTATAATTTACAGGATATTCTGTCATCTCTCCAAGAAGTGGTTCTTGAGAACAAATTTTCAATAATAACATTGGTTCCATTTTGCAGTATTGCAAAATGCACCTTACCAAGCTTGTGTCTGACTGCTAATATTAGCGTTTGGTAAAGTTATACCTGGTCACTATGGACCATCAGCCGGGTGTATAGCTTTTTAATTTTCATAAATGTATGTACAAATTTCCTACCAAAAATTCTGTAAAAAATAATACTAAACACTAAAATAATACTATGGTAAATAATATAAATACATCTACATATCAAGTTAACCTATCAATTAGAAAAAAAAAGAAAGATTTTACAGTATATTTTATTATTTTTTTATATTATTGAGTACTTCTGAACAGTTGGTAGGTGCTGGTCAATAGGCACACTTTTTTTAATTATGAATCAGGGTGCATTTGAAATGATATAAAACTAAAATCTAAAGTTTGTCAAAGTTTAGCTGTATTGCATTTTGGTGAGCATGCTCTATTCTCTTCATGTTTTTCTTTTTTTTAGGCAGCTAAACTCATTGTTGCTGTAAATTTCCATAAGAATTCTATACCCTGTAGCTGCATTTTTGCTTTGTGAAAAATAGTATGATGAAATTTTCCGCCAAAATGGTTATGATAGTGATAAAAAAAACGTTTACACTTTAAAGATTTAAAATAGATTAATAATCCGGATATACAGATTTATTACTGGGATAAAGTTGGTTTTATTGCTTTCAGATGAACGCAAGTAAGCAAAACTCCCCAAGAGAATCCATTCGCACACCCAAAATAAGGGGCTTGTGACATATCAGTAGACAAAAAGAGCTGTTGCTAATCAATATTCGCCATTATGCTTGTTAAATCTCGTAGGTGAATATTCAGTTTGAATATTGATTGTTTGTACTGCTCGAAATGTTATGGTGAATAATATACATTAATAGTGGTGCGCTGTTTTATCCATAATAAAACAAATTACTGCTACTGCAATATCTTTTATGTATTGTTATTTCTTGAAATGCATGAGATTTCCAAATGACAAACAGTGTTAAAAGACTAAATGAAACAACAATAATAAACACGCCTACAAAGATAAAATGATAAAAAAAACCACAAAAATGAGAAGATTTATGATTAAGATGTTGCGCTATTGCAGTCTAGTACAAGGGTATGGAATGTAGCCAAGCTCAAGGGACTGAACACTATTCTGCATCACTTAGAGCTCTTGCTGAACTGTATAATCAACAAGCCGCAGCTCAGATTTTTAGTGTATAACATTATATAAATTGTTTTATACTGCTGAATATTTCTCGATAAATTTATTTATTATCAAATACATTATGTGATACCCTACATACTGACTTACAAATGTAAACATTAGACCAACGTATAAGGACAAGCGTTTCCATACTTAATTACACGGTCATTTCAACCAACTGATTAGAGGCATGGACCCAGCTGATATTCCATAAGTAGTTGATTAAAGTTCCAGTTGGCTGGATGAGAGATCTCCTTCGTTAAAAATCCAGATTACCTGAAACAAACCAGGGAAGAGGTACCGCTGGGTGCCATCCTTCCCCATGCCTAAATTGCCCTTATTTAATTAGCACAGCGCACATTTTCTGATTGTCGAGGTTTGTTGACAGGCGCAAATTAAAATTATGAAGCCAAAAATAAATACCTAAAATAAATTAGAAAACTGGTAAAGAAATATACTATACAAATACATTATAAACAATAACAGACAATGGAACACAATATGTTTTATAGTATAGAAGTAGGATATAGTATAATCAAAAGTAGATAATGAAAATTGAATCCTAAAGCGTTGATGACCATCGCAGTTTTGCGCAAATAAACTAAACCGAACTAACAAAAATGTGATAGAAATTAGTTTAACACAAATAGACAAGGCATAGATATATATTAGAAAAATTATTTCATGATCAAAAATCAAGATAATATTTCATTAAAAAATTCATAAAATATATCTGAAATAATTAAGTAAAGTGTTTAAGTGCTCGTATTATTATTTTTAAATATTTTTTAAACATATTCATTATAAAAAAATATTTAAAAAAAAAACAGAAAATAAACATAGTAAAAAGTATATGATTTTTTGTACTGATAATTTTTTATCAGTATGTTTATTTCCTGGCTCTAATTTTTTTAAATAAGTTTTAAATTAAATCTGTATATATGTTAAATAAATTATCAGATTTCTTTTTACTGTAAAGGGAGTAGGGTCGCTCATTGGTAAGGCATTGAGTTAACGTCCCCAGTTCGAATCTGGCTCAGCAAGTTATTAATTTTAATAATAACTTATTAAGCCACAGTAATAATAAAGAATAAGTAAAAGTAAAAGTAAAACTATATCAACATCTGTATATATAATGTATAAGAATAGAAGAAGAAGAAGAAGAAGAAAAGAAGAAGAATAAAAATTTTTATTCTGGGACATTTAGTCCCCTAAGAATAACAAAAATGAACAAAATTAATAGCCATTTGTCTGGTTAGTTGGAAAAAATATAATAAAAAACAATAAAAGAAATAAAGAATTATAATATAAGGTAGACCCAAAAAAGAAAAGCAATACAATAAAGATAACAAAGACAGAATGTTGAAAGAAAAAATGTAAGATCAACATTTGGATGTACAGTACAAAACTTTGGCCAGCTTTTGAGCTTAAGAGATATATATAAATAGAAATAATATATATAATAAAAATCAAATAGATTTATCCTTAATACTGTTTTCACTATTTACATAGCCATCGGGGATTGGAGAATTAGGAGGTGATGAAATAGTAGGGTTTTGAAGGATGTGAGGGATGAAGTTTTTCGGATAGAGACAGGTAATGAACTCCAGAAGGTGGCAGCACGGATGATAAAGGATGCAGATCGGTAAAAAGGGATATACAGGTTAGAGGTTTGGGATCTGGTATTTAGAGAATGTATAGAGGAGCAGGGTTTGAACAAACTGAGGATATAAGGAGGTTTCTTGGTTCTGAAGGTTTGGAAAAGATATGCACCTAGGAAGTATTGCCGTCGGAAAACTGGGTAGAGCCACTTCAATTCTGCATACCAGCTGGAGACGTGGGAGCGCCTGGGGACACCGAAGATGAATCTAATGAAGCAATTCATAAGTCTCTTCAACCTCATTTCATGCATGCCAGACAGTCCCCCGTATACAAGGCATACAATACATACAATACAATATACAATATATACATAGATACATAAATATAGATAAAAATAGATAAATAGACAAAAATATAGATAAATAAATACATATACAATATACATTATATACATAGATGTCGATATACTTTTACTTATCTGAACAAATTGTTTTATTAATATCACTCCCCCCAAAAAAGTTAGGAATGAAGTAATAAGTAAATACATCGTCAGTTGTACTTTTATTTACTTAAAGCTTTACAATAAAAAAATCATTAAAATTAGTGCTGTATTAACTAAATAAAATAAGAAGGTGTTAATCCATCACAACCTTAAAAAATATTAAAAAACAATAATTTTTAATAGTAAAAATGTAGTAACCACTACTTTTCAGTATCCATCAAATACTACATTATAATTAACGCAATGTTCTAAATATGTTTAGCTTTTGTTTTGATAGATCATCGCAGTTGTTACACTCGGCAAATAGAAAGGCAGATACAGATAGAGAAAAGATAAGTACACCGAAGCATCCTTTTGGTCTTTAGTCTGCTCATCCAGACCCTGTAAGACGCCAAGTAAAGTACAAGTCAGCCATGGGCTATGTCATAACAGTATTTAAAAATCGTTGGATAAGAAAAAAAAACATATATATAAATATATATATCTGTGAGCCGATAAGAGAGTATATAAGTCTCAAAATATAAGTCACAAAATAAAATGTGAGCTGAACCCATTTCGTCTAAACAGAAGAAATGATTTGAATTTGTGGTGTTTCTTTCTATTTCTACGCTATTATATTTTAAAAAATCTGGTGTGTGCGCGCAAGACACAACTTTCACTTACCAACTTACTTGGATTAGAAATTAGAAAATTAGAGATTAGAAATAATAAATTATACTCAGATTGTTTTGTTAATTGATACTTCTCAAAGTCACAAATTTTTCCACATTCATTTCTTTTTCTGTTTTTATTTGCTCTATAAAAAACACTAATTTTACTTATTATTAAACAAATAAATAAAGTTTTAACTTATGATAATGCGACAATGCAAGCATGATACTCCAAGTTGGCCTATTATATGTATAATTCTCTATGTAGTTGTTGAAAACTTCATTTAGTTACCATGAAACAAATAATTTCCATTAAATTGACATAACGACTTTAATTTAAACAATCGTCTGTCATTAAAGGCGTACTGCCCATGCGTGGGCTCAACGTGTTTTTTGAGTTGACGGAATATTTTTCTTTTTTTCTCCTGATTATGTTAATTCGATGTTTTTCATATTTCACATTTAGACATTTCTAATTTTTAGCATAACGGGAGACAGTTTATTTCTCCGTACAAAAAAATACAAAGGTACTTTATAAGAAAACAAAAAAAGGCCACTTCCCCCTCAGCCCCCCCCCCCATTTAAGCCCCCTTAGAACATTTTAATAATGATAAAGCTTACCTGATATTGAAGAAAGCTTGATTTTCATTAAACATGACGAATTTGATCAAAATCAATTAAAGCCGGTATTGAGGTAATAGAAAAAAGGTTAAAAGGAAAAAGTTATGAAATAAAGTACCCCCTCCGTTTGACCAATTTTGTTGAAATTTTTGCTGTCACGTCGCGGGTACATACATACAATACCCAATTTCAGGTTCGCACGGTTTACAGTTTTGAGCTAGTCTGTTCAAATGCCCACAGACACACAAACGAGTATTTCTGTTGAAAACCGGAAGTCGAAATTTTTCACTATCGCAATACTTTCCCTTACTGTATATTTCATATATAGGTAAGTGAAAATAATCACTATATTCAATGATTAGAAAGAATGGTTAAAAAAAAGATGATCGATAAATTAAAAAAAATAGTTAATTAAACTCTATTTTTCGGAAATGTATCTCTGGAACATTGAGGGGTTAAAAGTGAAAAATAATTCTTAGCCTCATTTTCTTAAATATTTTATTATATTTCTTTCAAAAAGATTAGATATTTTAAGATATTTTTGAATGTCTGAAACAATAATAATTTTTAGCAAAATATCAAATTTCACATTATTGGAAGTTTTGAAGATCCGCAGACTTTAAAAAAACCAATATTTGACTTTTTAATAATAACAAAACTCTTATAATGCTAAATTGTAGAAATATTAATTATTCGTGTGTCGTAAACGCATCTCTTGTCAAAAATGCGTTTCTTACTGCATAATTCAAATTAAATAGTTTTCTAAGCATATTATCAGGTATCGGCTTAGAATATCAAACGTTTACTTTATCGAAAAATATCCTTAAAAAAAAGAAGAAGGAGAGAGATTCTTATCAACAAATAGATCTGACTGGATTCAAGGGCTATCATCCAGAAAAAAACACGGAAGAACGCCGACTTCCTAGATATGCAAGAGGGTGACTCATGCATAATCCACTGACCGCTGAAGGCTGGAGTAACTCAAGAGTTCCGCCCTGAATGCGGGATGAGTAGCTGAGCCCTTAGGGAAATTACTATCTCTCATACTGATGATATTTTCTAAACCCTGCCTACTCCAGCCGTAGATCGCGAGATATGTGCAAGATTCTCGTCTATCTTGGTGTGTGTTTTAGGGTGAACTATGTTATCGGAGTTTTTTACTATCTATGCTACATCAAACTGATTGGTTTAGACCCATCTTTTCCAACTTTACTCAACTTTCATAGATTTTTTAAAAAAAATTAAACCAATCGGAATAATGAAAAAAATAGTAAAACAAGTAGAAATTGTTTTTACTTATTGAGGAGCTACTACATATTTGATTCCTCATTTAACCGAATTCGTACGAAAGAAGAGGTTACTCAATTCGATACGTATGTGCCTTTTTTTTTTTTTTTCAAATGTTCAAGTTCAAATGCTTGAATCTTCTACATTTCTTTTCCTTTATTAAAAATTTTCCCTTATCTAAAAATGATCATAATTTCAATTATGAAGTACCAATTTATGTATTTATAAAAATAAATTATCATTAAAATAATTATAATTAAGCTACAGGTTCAACAAAAAGCCTATAAAATAATCAGAAATGTTTGAAAATTCTCAATTTTTACTACATCTTAATATCTAAGGGGTGCGACAACGAGAATTCCTGAAAGTATTGGAATGAAATAACTTGAATAAATATATATGAAGACTCGGTCTCAAAAGTGCTTATTTACATAATTGGATGAAAACAGTCTTTTTTCCCCCAAATTCGACTAGTATAAATGAGAACTCGTTATATAAAGTTTTCTGGAGAGGTATAGAGAAAAATAACTAGCTACTCAACATTAAATTTCCTACCAATAAGACCGTGTCTATTCCACCACTTTCTCAATTAGCGGATTTTTTTATTATTCATCTAGGGTCTCTTTTTTCTTTTTACCTACTGACTTTTATTTTCTAGCTATCTAGTTTTTAAAAAAAATATGTTAATGGCTAACAGTATTGGGCGGTACAACTTTTAGTTGAACAACGCATTAGACAGATTATTGTGTGAACAATAAGGATTCCGGAAAGGTTCAATGTTTTTACATAAAGACAGTTCGCTTTTATTGCTTAGCTATCTTGTAGTTTTGAATTTTTGAGTACCTGTCAATATTCAAACTCAATCAAATCAGAACAGTAACTCCAGAGTTAAAATTAGGCGATTTATATGAGAGCAAATGTAAAGGGAAGGAGGAAAAATAAAAATAGAAAAGGTTGCTCGGAAACACAAACATCAAAAACCTTTTTATACTCAGCAGTTTTCTTTTTGGAAATGGTAAGCCCTCGGGCCGTGGGGCTCTTTCAAACGTCAGTTAAGCTTCCTCGGAGAGCTGTTGCTGTCAATAAATCTCTTATTTCTCTCCAACACAGGAAAAATATTAAGATCAACCTTTGTAATACGAAAGGAATGATATTTTCTATAATATTGTAATACTTACGTGGATTAAACAATTTTTATTCAAAAGAAAATAACAATTTTTGAACAAACACAAACACAAATATTTGAAAAGGTTACAAAAATTATCACTTCGTAAGACAGAAATAACCATGTAGCTTGAGCTTCAGAACAAGACTAACTCTCCAGCCCATTGCTCCTTGTAATATATTCGTAAGGAGAACAATATAAAACCTTCTGGGCCGGCGTAGATGGTACTCTAATATCGTAGTCACAAGCATGTGCTACGACAGTTTGTTCCTCAGGTAAATGAATAAATAGTTACTTTGAAAATTTAATATTTTTTAACATTAGCTAAATAATTGCTTTTAAAACAATGTGTTTATTGGGATCATTCAAAAGCAAACTGTCGGTTTGTTGTTTCTAATCTTTTGTTATGAGCCATCTTTTAAAACTTTATAAAAATGACACATAGTGTCAATGATCATTAAGAAATTTATGAAATGAAAACAAATAATTTAAATCAATCCGCAGGAATCTGTGATGCAATGAAAATTATTAAGCACTGCGTTTTTTGGAATAATTCATAAAAATATATTAATCCTTCTTTTAATAACTGAAACATAGGATCGATAATTATATAAATAGAAAATAACCTTAGTGTGATTGGATTACAAAATTATTTGAACAGTGATGAAGACCAGATCCCAAAGCATTGCGAAGCGAATACAATTTAACCATTCCATTAGATCTTCTACAACATAGAAGTTTATCTATATGACTGGACAATCTATTTGAATCCAGAAGAAATAATATTTACCAGAAGTTGCTTCTCTAAGACCTCAGGTATATTGAAGGTCATATACATGATCTGGCATTGGTGAACAGGTAAAGATAGGATATACACTGATTAAATCGAACATTTAGGGCAAATGCAAAGATAACGTGATACAAAAAAAAAATAAAAAAAAAATATTCATAAATGGATGGACTCCTCTTAGGGAATTCTAGGAGTGGTGAAATTGAGTCTACGTACAACTTCTATACTAGAAAATTAAATAAAAGCAGACTCATCAAATATGAAAATAACACTAAAGTATATAGCAACAAGGTAAGCTGTAAGGCCATGGAAGCTCAACGGTAAATGTTCTAACAACTTCCCTCCATGGAGTAATTTCAAAGCATATTGTAAGGCTGATATTAAAGGTGTTACTTAGCAACTGCTCATATCTAAAGATTCCAGGATAAAATTTTTAAACCATGTTCTAAGGACAACTGATAATAAACCTAACAACGAAAAAAATTTGCCTGTATTAAAATATTCCAAACACGTCTGCCAAGCAGAAAAGCCAAAGTGTCGATGGAGTGATAATTTAAAACAGGTTAATCAACAATAGAGGATCTGCGTTACTCATATTCTCCAGGGATTTGCCTTACAACCTTCTAAATAGGTAGCTTATTTTGGGAATATTCCCATTACTTATCACAATAAAACTATTTTCAAAAGTAAAGAAGTTTTGCAATCCGCAAAATTTTAAAAGTTCGTTTATCCTTTTTTACCCCAAAGTATAACATAATCAACGGACAAGACATAAAGAAAAAATACAGCCATGGTATAATAAAAATTTACTTAATGCCAAGTATGAAGACACTGAAAAAATATTTTCCGCTTACATCTATATTGTATTTGGCCACTTGTAGATCGAATAGATAATAACTAAAGAAGAAGGGTCTTGTACTTCCAAAAAAGAATATAACACACTGTACTGTAAATGTTAAATAATCTCCAGATATTCCTATTGATTCTAAATTACGTTTAACATCTAAATAATATTCCTTGTGTGAAGGGTGAAATGAGATTTAATTATTAAAGGACTCGTTAAGCTTTGTTGGCGCCTTCCTTATTTATTTTTTTTTGGGGGGGGGGGGGAGGGGAAGCGGTAAACGATTTTCATAGTATGCGGTAGGGTAGATTTTATAAATTTATATATTACAGAAACTAAATACATGCTCATAACTGATAAAAACTGTTTCACCAAGAACATACGAGATGGCCACAACTTACATGCATTATATAAGGCGACTAAAAAGGAGTTGGAGAGATGGTGTGCTTATGGGCACTATCTTCCCTCATTCTAGAAAACGCCAAATGTACATTATAATCCATCAAATTTCCATAATGATTACTTTGTTGCGACCGGCGCAAATCAAATTATAAGATAGAGATAAGATATAGAATATAGATATAGATATAGAAAGATAGAGTCATTGGTAATGCGCAGATTTTTTTTAAAATCGATTTTAAAATAGGATCACATTAAGGAAATCCATTATTACCTCTACACTCAGCTCAAATCTTAATAAACTCTCAAGGGGATTTTTTTTTTCTTATTTCTAACTAAAATCCTTTTTAGTTACTGTCAAAGATCCTAAAAACTAATATATCTTTTTCTTATTTATTTATGGTCGTTGGTTGAATAATTAAGTTATAATTTTTAAATCATTTAATTAGAAGATAAAAGATTCGACCACGGCCGAATCCCCCAGAAACTCCCCGCCGAATTCCAGGCCGTGGTCGAATCTTTTATCTTCTAATTAAATATCTTTTTCTTAATTTTTTCCCCAACTTTACATATAGCGTCTTTTGTTTTCTGTTTCGTTTTTTCATTTCTTATACATTTGAATCACTTCTATACAGTCAGCGATATTACTTTCATTTTTTACATAAGAAAACAAATTGATTGATAAGTATATATTAAACCAGAAATCAAAGCTGGATGGAAACGGAATCAAATAATATTTTCTTATTTATTTATTCATAGGGCGCCTAATCAAGAACACTGGGACGGAGATCGAATATTTTTCTGCACAGTACCTACCACCAAAAATGTTTGATAGAAATCAGCCCTCTCAAGTCCTGTCAGTTTAATTTTATTTATTTTTGTTACCTATTAGCAACCAACCACAAGTACATGAATTAATATTAGTTTTTGCAGTTACATTATATGTGTGCGGTATAAACAGATAATATAGATACAAATATAATTTAATTGATTATTTTATTGTGTCTTTTGCTTCAGTTCATTAAACATCCAAATTTATAATTAATATATCCTTTTTACTTTCACTTACCTATATATGAAATATATAGTAAGTGGAAGTATTGCGATCGTGAAAAATTTCGACTTCCGGTTTTCAACGGAAATACACGTTTTGGGATCCCGTGAGTCGAAATAACCAAGTCCCGCGAAATGGTCTGTGTGTGTGTGTGTGTGTGTGTCTGTGTGTGTGTGTGTGTGTGTGAACAGACTAGCTCAAAAACTATAAACCGTGGGAACCTGAAATTGGGTATTTAGTGTAGGTATGTGCCCGCGATGTGAAAGCAAAAATTTCATCAAAATTGCTCAAAGGGAGGGGGTACTATATTTAATAACTTTTTACGTTTTTTTCGATTTTCTCAAAAACGGCTCTAACGATTTTGATTAAACTGAGTATTTGATCTATTTATATGCCCGAGATATGACTGTAAAAATTTCATCAAAATTGATTAACCGGAGGGGGGACTTTACTTAATAAATTTTGTATCATTTTCACGTGTTTTTTTATTTACTCAAAAACAGCTTTAACGATTTTGAAGAAACTGGGTATTTGATGTATGTATATGCCCGAGATACGACTGTAAAAATTTCATCAAAATTGATCAACCGGAGGGGGGACTTTACTTAATAAATTTTGTACCAATTTCACGTGTACATATTTTTTATTTACTCAAAAACGGCTTTAACGATTTTGAAGAAACTGGGTATTTGATGTATGTATATACCAAATATGTAAAAGCCAACATTTCATCAAAATTGGTCCATCTGAGGGGGCACTCTACTTCATGACTTTTTTCCAATTTTTACCTTTTTTTCGATTATCTCAAAAACGGCTTTAACGATTTTTATCAAATTCGTCATGTTTAATGAAAATTAGGTTTTCTTTAATATCAGGTAAGCTTTATCATTATTAAAATGCTCTAAGGGGGCTTTTTTTTTTTGGGGGGGGGGCCTTTTTTTGTTTGTTTGTTTCTTTCTTATAAAGTACCTTTGTTTTTGTTAACATAGAGAAATTAACTGTCTCTCGTTATGCCTAAAAATAAGAAATATCTAAATATGAGATATGATAAAAATAAAGAAAACATAAAGAGGAAAAAAAAAGAAAAATATTCAGTCAACTCATAAAACTCGTTGAGCCCACGCATGCGGAGTACGCCTTTAATGACAGACCATTGTTCATAATTAAAGCCATTCTGTTCATTCGAGAAGTGGCAATTAACAAAATGCATTAATTTCTAATCTGAGTAAGTTGGTAAGTGAAAGTTGTGTGTTGCGCGCACGCACCAGATTATTTTATAATTCAATTGTACAACGTTTTGTGGTACCTTATGCTATCTATTGTGGATGCTGCCATGATAGGAAAAGTAAATTGAATTAATAATTTAATATCAAAATTTGTAAAGTACTGTATATGGGCAACCCGGTGGTCAGTTTTACCTGAAGGCGGGTAGGTTTTGGAAATACCCCTTGTAAGTATTGGGGCAATAAACCTTCTGTTAGAAATTTAAAATAAGCAAAGCTTAGGACCGACAATGCTGCCGACAAACACCTAGGGAAATACCTAAGAAGATTGCTAGAGAATTTTGTAGCCATAAACCCTGGCTTTGCCCCGGCAAAGAGGCCGCTGGGAAACACGTTTAATATAGAAAGGAAGGGAAATTTTAGGCAGCCAGCCAATCAGACGAAGTCTGGAACCAACCAGCCAGCCAATCAGAAGAAGTCTGAAGAGAGTGGGGGAAAGAGGACTTATACGGTGAAGAAGGAGTTGGTAGGAGTTCGGGTGGAGAGTGAGTTCGGAGGTGGAAAGAGGTCGGGGGAGTGTGCCAAGAGGGCGAGAGTGGAACGAGAAGGGCAGAGGACCAGATAGGCAGGAGCGGAGAGTCCAGATTTCCGAGAGAGACCGAGATGGGATGCTGTGCTGAGACTGAGAGAGCGTCAGAGACTGATCCAGCAGATAGGCCAGAGACAACACCAGAGAGTGCCCACCAAATAAGGTTAAGACATATACAGTACCTACTAGTTGTAATATTGTGTGGTTAGTATTTATTTAAATAATGTTAAATTTCCAGTCAGCATCCATTAATTAATTAGTGTCAGTAAAATATCTTCATATGATATATTAAAGGGGGTATTAATGATTTATATTATTGGTCAGTAAAATTAAAGATATAATTCAATTTAGATTTGTTTATTTATTATCATTTACCCTATGCCACAGGTTTATTAA
This sequence comes from Aelia acuminata, assembly GCA_911387785.2. Lineage (NCBI taxonomy): Eukaryota > Metazoa > Arthropoda > Insecta > Hemiptera > Pentatomidae > Aelia > Aelia acuminata. The sequence goes on along the minus strand of OU426978.1, from coordinate 50,432,792 downwards.
AATAAAATAGAATTGGTAAACACGTCACCTTTGGAAAAGTATCCAATTTACATTAAGGCGTATTAAGTACATTAATTACAATATCAATTAGATATATGCCGTTTCTGGTAACCCCCACCCGCCTTAGAAAAGCGGGAGTCCAGAAACGTAGCAATTAAAATGGCATCCCTTGTGGGGACGTACTTACCAATTTGTTTATATCATTAGATGACATTTCTTGTTAAATTATACAAAGTGGCATAAGGGAGAATGTATGTAAGGTTTGATAATTCCTTTAATTTAACTACAAATTCTCTAGGATTTCTCTTTAAAAATTTGCTCCGTTTTCTCGTGTTCTCTTGCCTTAGTGTTAACTTACAGATGTGTGTGAAGGAGGCTGTCCTTATAGTTCTTGTTATACGGTCTTATAATAAGTGGCTTGTTTTTTGTGTTATATTTAATCAGTGCTTGCGTTTAACCCTACCGCGGAGGTTTCAATAGATATTAAAGGGATAATATACGCGCACGACATTTTGATATGGCTTTGAGGGTAGAAAACGATAAACTACCACAGCCGAATACGGGGTTGGCTGAAGGAATAGCGATCCCACATCCAGAAGCAACTCAGCCACAGACCAGGGAGAAAACAGAAGAAAATGGCCTCAGCCCAGAAATGTTAATATGGCAGCTAATAAAAGAGATGCAGAAAAATCAAGAAGAAAGACATAAAGAGCTAAAGGGAATAATAGAAGAGCATAATAAACACCTACAGGAAATAAATGACGCTCTACACACAACGAATCCGAAGTTGGAACCATCTGCAAAACGGTTTACTACACCTGATGAGGAAACACAGAAACCACCCCTAGCTGAAAGTGAGAATATGAATGAGAGTGCAGAACACGATGCCCATGTCCGTAAAAAAGGGGAAAATTATATTAATGAACCTCATGCGACCAATTGTATGGAAACTGGAACGAACGAGATTATTGCTCTGGACAGTGTAGAGATTACAAGTGACGAATCTCCAAGGGAAGAACCTGTATATAATGTTAAATCTGAAAGTGGTAACATAGAGACTAATTACGACGGGCAAGATAAGGTTCTCTTTAAAGTTGAAGATGAAAGGAAGAATCTTCAAGAAGAAACAACTCAAGAGAATTTGCCAATATCTCAAGCTCAGGTAGAAACTCTTGAATCTTGCCAAGTACGTGAGGAAATTGATATGTCTCATGAAAAGGTTGAAGATGAAGAGAATGACCGACCTATGACGATAGAAAATGTATTTAGCCTCCTAGAATTTGTAAATTTAATAAACCCTGATAAGCCACCTCTAGGAGATCACTTAAACCCATTAAGTATGTTTATGGGGAAATCCCCGTTAAAATACCAAAATGGTCATGACAGGTTCGAAGCAAATATTTATATTAAGGATTCGCGAACGGAGCCAATCACCTTCCTGTTTTTGCTAATTTACTTGTATATGAATTATTTGGTCTTGAACCATGTAAATAAGAAGCGCGTACGGAGTTACATTAAGACACGGTAGTCTTTATCCCAGTCCAGGGGATAAAAAGGGTTTCCATTTAGCGTCCCTTCCGTTGACGAGCTAAAGGGTCCTGGCGAAGCGGTCGTCAGGTCAACCCGTTCTGGATCCATGTATATAATTTTTGTATATATAGTTGTAAATATTTTTTGTAAATAGTTAAGTCTTCTTTTAACGTTAAGTTTTGATAGGATTAAGGCTAGTGATGGGGATTTTATCATGATAATTAAATAGATCTCTGGGTATAGTTATATTTTGAAATAATTATAATATCAGTAATAAATTTCAAAATAAAAATTAACATGACTTTAAAAATAATTTACTAATTGAGATTGTATTGAGTAATGCAAAGTGAGAGACAGGATACATTACCTATGAATGAGAGAGTTATGTAATATATCCAAGTTTAAATTTGCTTAGGTCACGATTGATATCAGAAAACTGTTGGTTAATAATGATTTAACTTGCCTCAATTGTTTAGTTGCTATGAGCCACCCCCAATAATAACATTTAAATAACGTGGATCAATTTTGTATAATTGTATATCCTAATTGGATTATTGTACTTTTTTACTTTGGAGTAGACAGAGGTCCTCCATCGCCCCTGAAGTCGGGTTATTGTTTTAATTGTGTCTAAAAGGGAAAACCCTCAATGTGGAGCAGCCGTAGCGCCTCCAGGTATCCCTAAGATTATTTTTGAGAAGATACTGAAATCTTCAAGTACGCCCAGAATACTGAGGCAACATTTTTATTGATCCATTTGTAAAAACTTGTATTATTATGTAATTGATGGGGCTCATAATGTATTTAATCCGAACATCCGGATAGGAAGTTATAAAACTTTAATGACCATAAATATTAATTTGAATTAGCATCAGATATATAAATCTTTTGAATAAAGGAATAATTTAGAAATTTGATAAAATTTTAAAAGCTTCTAATTATACTTAAGAACTAAAATTCATGAATTAGAATAGTTATATATTCTATTATACTTAATCCTTGATTGTAACATAAGAAAACCCAAGATGGTACCAGGACAACCGATTATTGTAAAAGTAAGTGCTATTAAGAAAGGAAATATAAATACCGAATTAGACGTTATGAAAATTAACACTAAAAATAATTTAAATCAAACAATTATTTAAAATATAAAGATTCCTAACAAAAATGATTTTTAAAACTAGAGTGGGAAAGAATCCCAAATAGTAGAATACTTTTTATTTTTGAAAAATGCTTGCCACACAATAAAATGTTACTGTATAAACATTATACTTGTTTTTGTTATTTGTGAATTAAGAAGTGTTTCAGGATGTGAAATAAAGAAAGAAGAACTCTGATCACTATGTAAGATTTCTAGCAATTGTTTAGAAAAATAAGATTTTATCATGTGAATACTTGATACATGGAATTTTAATACTGGTATGGATAAATTCAAAGACTAAAAGTTAAAAAGTTACTAATGTAGAACTATCGTAAATAAGAAGTCAATTAATTGTAAGATCACAAGTTTTTTTTTATATTCTACAACCATTTTGTGTTTGTATAATTTAGTTTTGAATGTTGAGTCAAAATGTTGTTAGATAGTACACAGAAAACTTATATTGAAAATTGTTTTATTTTAGTTTATGTTATGTAAATTGTAAATTTATTATCGTATCTTGTTTTACTAAAGGGTTTTATTCATGTTTTTAATTATTTTATTCGATGCTAAGCAGTTAACTTTGTACTTATATTATTATTGTATTATATTATTTTAGTTTATGGCTCTAAACTGATTATTAAAAATATTTTTGAAAGTATGTTAACAGAAAAATCAATAAACGTACGTTTATTAATTTTTCTTTCCCTGGACACTAGGAGAATGCTATGTATTGTGGATGCTGCCATAATAGGAAAAGTAAATTGAATTAATAATTTAATATCAAAATTTGTAAAGTACTGTATATGGGCAACCCGGTGGTCAGTTTTACCTGAAGGCGGGTAGGTTTTGGAAATACCCCTTGTAAGTATTGGGGCAATAAACCTTCTGTTAGAAATTTAAAATAAGCAAAGCTTAGGACCGACAATGCTGCCGACAAACACCTAGGGAAATACCTAAGAAGATTGCTAGAGAATTTTGTAGCCATAAACCCTGGCTTTGCCCCGGCAAAGAGGCCGCTGGGAAACACGTTTAATATAGAAAGGAAGGGAAATTTTAGGCAGCCAGCCAATCAGAAGAAGTCTGAAGAGAGTGGGGGAAAGAGGACTTATACGGTGAAGAAGGAGTTGGTAGGAGTTCGGGTGGAGAGTGAGTTCGGAGGTGGAAAGAGGTCGGGGGAGTGTGCCAAGAGGGCGAGAGTGGAACGAGAAGGGCAGAGGACCAGATAGGCAGGAGCGGAGAGTCCAGATTTCCGAGAGAGACCGAGATGGGATGCTGTGCTGAGACTGAGAGAGCGTCAGAGACTGATCCAGCAGATAGGCCAGAGACAACACCAGAGAGTGCCCACCAAATAAGGTTAAGACATATACAGTACCTACTAGTTGTAATATTGTGTGGTTAGTATTTATTTAAATAATGTTAAATTTCCAGTCAGCATCCATTAATTAATTAGTGTCAGTAAAATATCTTCATATGATATATTAAAGGGGGTATTAATGATTTATATTATTGGTCAGTAAAATTAAAGATATAATTCAATTTAGATTTGTTTATTTATTATCATTTACCCTATGCCACAGGTTTATTAAAATAAAATAGAATTGGTAAACACGTCACCTTTGGAAAAGTATCCAATTTACATTAAGGCGTATTAAGTACATTAATTACAATATCAATTAGATATATGCCGTTTCTGGTAACCCCCACCCGCCTTAGAAAAGCGGGAGTCCAGAAACGTAGCACTTACAATTTGCTGATGAACACTTTTCTATAAATATTACGTATTTTTTTATTGCATTGTACTATTCACTGGTTTCCTGTGGACTAAAAAAAACGTAATTTTTTTAAAAAAAATTTATCAACGAAATTGTAAGGTAGGGGAGAGCGGGGTTGGTTGGCATAGGGGGTAGGTTGGCCATTGTTTCCGTCACACCTGTGATGTGACCCGCTCGACCTCGGAAGTCATATCCTGAGTTTTCAATCCGATGCTAACAGTGTAGATAAGAGTGTGCTTCAAAGATTGATTTTACAACATGTACTTAAGTAAATTTTTATATTTTCAGTAAATTTGGTTTAAAGGCATGACAAAACATTTGACTCCGATTCTGTTCCCATAGCCCCAAACTCCTTTGAAAAACCTAACCTTTCGACTAACCAGTTTCTTGTTTGATTGTTCTCCCATGTCCGGGCAGTCATCTTTCATATGATCTCTCCTGTGGGGTTAGTTGGCTCTCTTCAACTTTTTTTTGGGCGCAGTAGCAATTCACAAAAGCAAGGTAAACATAATCAAAGGTGAAACTACCAATTGTCTTTAGTTCCAGCGAGGAAGATGAGAGCAATTTTTCTTATGCAAAAAGTTACGACAGTCTAAACTTCTATCTTCTTTTATTGTCATTCTATTTTCCCTTTAAAGCTGTTAAAAACCGATTCAAAATTATTATACCATTATATTGCAGCTTTTAATAACATTAATATGTGTCAGGCAGTACTTGAGATGGCTAAACAACCCCACCTTCTAGGCCAACCTGCCCCACATCGGGTGTTAATTGGCATGCTCTGGATTGACGAATTCTTCAATTTTCTATGATCTTAATATTAAATATTATGTTGTGAATAAAATACTTGAAGTATTGTAATACTTGGAATTTACAGTGGTATCAGCCCCATTGGGATTATATTAACAGGAACGACTCAACAACCAAAAAAGTGAAAACTGTTGCCAACCAACCCCGCTCTCCCCTACTTGATAATGAACAATCGTCCAAAACGTTGCTCAATTTAATAATAAAAATAATATAATAATGAACATGGATGTTTAATGACCTGAAATAAAAGATAAACAATAAAATAAATAAGAAGCATCCAACGAAAAATAGTAAGAAAAGGAAAATTAAAAAATTAATTATTATTTTTTCATATACATTTGAAATACTGATGCAAAATTAGGCAATTGTTATTTATCTTTTTATTTATTTAGTATTTAAAAGCGTTTGTCATAAAAGAAGAAAAAGATGAGATGGTGGCGCTCCAAGCGGCGCAGCGCAGCGCCTCCTACAGCGGTATTCAGCCGGGAGGGGGCGGCACTTGCTATCGATCGCCACCGCCAGGCAGCGCCACCTCCATACTGCCGCCCCAACCTCTGCTAGCTCTCTGCTCCAGGATCTGTTATGTAAACAGTCTGCTCTGATCACATACCTACTCCACGGTGAGTCCTTGTAGTGTCATGTCCGCATGTCCTGTAGTCTGTGGTCTGTGGTCTGTGTAGGCTTTCATACCCAAGTGTGTTGGCGTAGGTACCCACTGTCGTGGGCGAGTGGCTTCCAGTGCGAGTCGTCACTATCCGATATTACGAAAGTTATCGTAATCGATAGCGTGCCATTCACCTTGCGGCGATAAAATTTGTCTTCTGAGTACAGTAAACGTTAAAACGATACGAAAATTCATTATTGTGACAGTTGTCAAACAGTTGATGAAATGCTAAACATAAATGGAGCATTTCATCGTCTACAAGTGGTATCAGGTAGAGAATGAATACACATCTATAGACGCATTCTCGTTAATATATTAGAGAATCATAAGCATACACACTGTAATTGTTATTCACAACGATTCCAAAAATTCAAACATTCAGCATTGCATGACGGTTTACCTGGATGATCAGGTGTTATGTAATTTCCAAGCACCCTAAAAATTCTTAAAAGACATTTAATTATTTCATTTGATTAATTAAATAATGAATAATAACATGAGTGTTTGTGTTTAACACAAAATGAGTGTTTGTGTTTTAGTGTTCATGTAGGTGTAGAGATAGCATCATGTAGAAAATGAAAATTTAATAAGTGATATGAAAATTTAACAGAAAAAACTACTTTATGAATTAATAATTATCAAAAAGTATTGATACTTATTTCAACTAACTATAGCATACTTTATAGTGGCCTAATTTATACCATAGAGGAAAACTCTGTCAATCAGACATCATAATTGACAATGTTTAATTCTGAATACAAATACAATTGCATAAGAACAATGGAATACGATGTGTTTATATTTAAGGTTTGGCCCACCCACGTGCGCCAATCAGTGACCTTGCGAGGTTACATTGCGGCACTAACTTGAACCCTGATCAATACCAAACTGAATTTACAGCAATACAGTAATCTTTCCTCGTTGTATATACTTGTTAGTAAACACATCTCAAGAGTACGTTTATACGCATAAATATTTGCTAACTTTATTTACAAACAATAATGGAAAAATCATGGTACTCACACTGCAAAAGTAAATTATAATAAAACAAACAGTATTTAAGTTATAAAATGGCTATATACAATGATAACATTATCATTCATGATACAATGCATCATTCAATTATTATATATCAATAATCATAACATCATTGTATAATTAATTTAACAAAAAAGATTATGATAATTTTATATTTAGTTGTATATCTAAAATTCAGATCTGTATAAAATCAAAAAATCGAACTTTAGTTGAGTTTTTAAGTTCGATAGTTTGTACCACACAACGTAGCTAATATCCCTGTTAAATCTATTACCTCCCTTTCCTATCCAATGCAGGAATTCTTCTACAATACCATCTTCTTCATGGAAGTAATGTGCTCATCAGAGTTTTCTCCTAATATCTGAACTTACTTAGGATGTAGAATATACATATAAAAATATAAACATAAACATAATCTCTGAACATAAACTCTGTCCTAATACATGAAAATATCTCTTTTCATCACCATAGACGTTTGATGATCATTCCATGCTTGGTTCAGAGTTGGCAGGAAGTTGTTTTTCAAGGATTTCAAAACATCTTCCCTTACCTGTAAGAGAAATTTTAATCGTTACATGTCATAAAAGTAAATCAACTAAAATTTCGGTTTAACTTTTGAACAGCGGCTTCTGAGCATGTATAGAAAATGTAGGATATATCAATATTAAACTTGAAGAGAGCGAACCATCACTGTGTACATCGCCTGATTTTATTTATTTGTTTTGTTTAAAGGCGTAAAACCTGTTCCGTCATCAAATAATTTTTATTTCCCCTGTTTTTTTTTTAAGCTGAAACATAAATCATAAACATAGAAAAATGTTAGGTCTGCCCTGATCGTACTGTATTAAATTAATAATTATAATTTTTTATTCACATATCCATATATTTGAGCCTTTATGAATGGCTGCGAAACATCATTATAGATTAATGAAATGATGGGTCTGGTTTTATGATTAAGCGTAATTAAAAGTATGACTGGTCCACACTAATATACCGGATACTTGGATGTACATGTAACATGCTAATAAAAAGATGTAGAAGAGATTTCATAAACATTGGACACGTACTCAATTTCTTTATTGTTTTTGGACAGTAAAACACTCCTTCGTATGTTAGAAAACCTATCATAAGAAATTAATTCAAACCTGATTAGAGTCATTTGTGTATTCAGTTTTTTCATAGAGCAATTGGGATTTAAGAGGGGATATTTATTCAAGTTAATAATAAAGTTTCCGAGGAAGAGTAACTGTCTGCCAGTTTTAATCTTGTTCTAAGACTTCTGGCTAGTTGCTTTTCAAGATAATTCGGAAGAGATGTACAGAAATAAGCTTATTGAGGGATTGTACACGGTGTACGATTGGTTATTCGATCCAAGTTCTTTTTGACAAATCTTAAATTATCTGTAGGCTGGAAAATATTATCTGAAAAGTAATATTTTAAAGTTATGTCATATAAAATTATGCTAAACAAAGCGTAACTTGTTAAGTTAGGAACTGCTTATTTGAGATAATTGAATCAGTCGTTTAAGAAAAAAGATATGTCCAAAAAAGTCGATTTTCGTTTTATTTTGTTTTTGAACTCCTTGCATGCCGAGAAATCTATTTCAAGAGATACCAGACAAGCCCAGATGACTTATCGGCTTTCATAGACCAATAATCGTTGTCAGGAGAAACTCGACAAAACCAGGGCATTGAAAAATATCTTCCGGTAACCAAAGCAATAAGTACGTTTTTGCAGTAAAATTTTGCTTTGTCTGTCATTGTCTAAAAAACTATAGAAGATTTTAATGAAGAACCATAGACTTGATTCTTGCCTATTTTAAACTTATAAATTTATACTTTCAGTTATTTTTCAATTATTAGAAAATATATGTTAGCTTGTGAGTGATTTGTACAGTAATTTCCAAAATATATGGTTTGTAACAATAGTTTGTCTTCTATAATCAGGATAAACCTTCCATATCCAAAAAACAACTTGAGGAAATCTCTTAATGCAAAAGTAGAAAGATTTTTTCACTTTTCCAATAATTTGAATTTGGGTTTCTCAAACGATCGATTCAATTCTATTTTAGGTTAATGTCCCACCAAATATGTAACATATTTACCTTAAGTCACCTAGTTTTGAAATTAGCATGATGAATGTCAGAGTATCATTTCATTCAACAATAACGCTACTCTTTCGGATTTTACCGACTCTTCTCCAGTTCTTTTCCAGAAGTCCTGGATGGTATATTTGCCGGTAATGGCCGTTACTCTTAATAATTTTATATGATTCCTTAATCTATATAAATAAAGATGAAATTCTGTTTGTTTAATTGTTTGTTTGTTCTTTATAAAAATCCTTTTCATTAGAAAAATGAAATTACCCGGGTGATACCGGGATATACAGCTATAATCTATGTAAACAAAGATGAAATTCAGTTTGTTCTTTATAGAAATCCATACCGTTTGTTCTAAATTCTCCTAATTTCGCTCAGTGGTTCTTTCATACCAAGTGCGAACACCTGTCCATATTAAAATTGCATAACTTCAGCCGATCTTTAGCTGATATTCTTATTGTTAAAAAAATCGTAATGATCTCGCTTTACATTGGTTTTTACGAAATCGACCGTTTGAGTCGATATATGTAAGTCTCACTTTATAGATTTTATAAATTTAATAAATGAAATTCTCCGAGTGAAACCGGTATATACAGCTATTTATTAATAAATTAAATAATAAATATGCTTCATAAACTAGTTAAAATAGGAAACGTAGGACGGTGATTTATTTTAACAATTGATTTCGCTATAAAATAAGTATTATTTATTGCATACATTTTTTTAGAGAAACAAGAATAAAAAGTATCTTAGACTTAGATTTCGTACAGATAGCATGGTGTTAAAAGTAGCATACTCCTAAAGAAATGATCCTAAATTTGGATTTCCTGTAAAAATCCGAGATAAAAGATCTGCAATGGCAAGACTCTTGAGGTGGTGAAGGAATATACCTACTTAGGAACCTTAATTAGTAGCTCGGGCAAGACGCCGAAATATCGAACAGAATATGTAAGGCGAAGTGTATCACTAGATTACTATTAGCATCATCGGCTACCGCGAAGTATACAAGAAGACCAAAATGCATGTGTATGTCTGTTTACCTACCTACACTTATCTACGGCGGATAACTAGTCGAATGACGGCATCGGAAATAAGGTTCCTTCGCAGATCTGTTAGAAGAACGAGAAGAGATCGCATCAGAAACGAAAGCATATTAATAGAGAGCAACTAGAAGTTTCTATAAAGACGGAAACTCCAGTGGTTTGGACATGGCTGCCACATGAATGAGGACAGGAATCCTATAAAGGTATTGGAGGCTCAACCCAAAGGAAGGAGACCACGCGGACTCCCCAGAATTACATACCAAGAGTTTATCCCAAGAATCGGAAGTAAAAGAGGCAAATCCCTCAATGAGATGGAGCGGCTAAGCAGGAAACGGGAAGAGGTTACGCTGGATTGAGGTTCAGGTGTGCTTGACAAGAACCGGAGAAGTTTGAGGAAACAGTAACGTCAGGAAACGATTGATCGTAACTTATAACAATGACCATCTGAGTTCCAAAATCTTTATTCCAAAAAGTATAGAACCTACAGAGGTTGATCCTTATCGTGTTTATAGATAGACATGCCCTGTCCCGATTAGAAAAGCAAAAAAGCAGGTTTTCGGTCACATTTTTTTTTTTTTTAATTCAATATTTTAGTTTAAACTTGTTGCCTGAATGTGAAAGCTATTCAAACAAACACAATCCAATCTAAAACTAATACATTTCCTAAGAGGTGATACTTGCAAAATTCTTAAATAAATAGAAACACAATTGCATCTGTTACTCTGGATATTTCAGACAGATTTATATTCCAAAATATGGTTATTATTCCAAACAAGTTATTCAAAGCATGCGTGGAACGAAATAATATCTGTGATTATAAAACAATGTAGCGCGGATATAAACACGTTGATAAGGCTCACTCAGCAACGACCCGGCATACCTGTGACGTCATTTCATTGATCCCGTGACGTCAACACCTGCTAACGTTTCTCGGTAACGTGGCATACAATGCTGGAAGCTAACAGCCACTTATACTACAATGACAACAGAAGTATAAAAGCGTTTTTTTTTTAGAATCAAAAATATAACATACTAATTTATTATTATATTTATTTTACATAGATATATGTATTACATTACATTGTAACAGAAAACTGTAAGAAATACATATGATGCGACCAAGCCACCAAAATATGAAAAGAAAATATACAACAAAAGAAGATTTATCATATTTATATTTTTTTTGTGTAATTTTTAAATAATGGTATTGGGAAGAATACTTTCACCAATCTATCTAATATGTAATATTCAATATCTTCCTTTATAATAAATATTATATTTGTGATTATATAGTATATTTTATATATTTAGTTCTTTAGTGATAGTGATGCGTAATAAAGCAAGTAATATTTGGGTCATTCTCCCAATACATACAAATTTATGTCCCAATGAGATTATATTATTTGTGTGAAATTGCTAATAATTCAATTGCATCCACTGGTTAATAGAAGACCTCAGCTTGTTGTTCAAGAATTTTTATCTCAGAAACAATTTGTTTATAGGCCTAAATTTAAACTTAAAATGTCAATATCTATCTCCCTCACCTGTCCCAAAGCTCAAGTTGCTGACTTTGATGGCGGAAAAAAGATACATATTCTTTTATTTATGACCTAGTTTTTTTTTCATACTTGTTAGAAGGTCTTTATTATTTGGTTTTAACATTAATTATTTGGTTTTACTGTATATTGCTATTTTCGTATAATAGAAAAAAAGTTATGATCCATAATCTACCTGTCCCGTAGATGCAACCTATCTCCCTCACATTGTTTTGAAATCGGGCCTCAAAACTTTGGAAACCATTATTTCATGATAGTTCATTACTGGCAACATTGTAACAGATTCCCGTCTCAGCATGGATAAACTTTTTCACAGAAGTTCTGCTCTCGTTTCCTCGTGAGGGTGTTTTTATCGGTTAAAACAGTGAGTGTCGTCTCATTTCCTATCTCCCTCACCCACTGATATTTCCTAAAAGGTGAGTTTCATTCACGTTATATTACGGTTAATTTTTAGGTTTACAAGGGATTTCAATAACCCATAAATGTTGTTCATAAGAGACTGGCATGGAATGGTCTACTTTAATATAACCTCAAAAACCTATCTCCCTCACTCGTGTGAAATGAGGGAGATAGACTTTGAGTTGAGTTTAGGAAAACCTGAACTCTAAACTTATTTAAGTATTTAAGGGAAATTGATTTTCAGGTTTGTTTTGAGCACTTTTAAATAATATTTAGAGATTACAAAGTCTTAATTAGTTGACACGTATTTGTTTTGTTTGTTTGTTTAACGTCCCTTTATGCAACTTAGGCTAGCCGGACGATGCTACAGTGGGAGTCCTAAATTTTGCATATCCAGGTATAATTAGGATAGGGATCTTTAACCTACCGAGTACCGGACATCGCACAGGCTCGGGTCCTATATTTTTCGTCCTATCCGAGGGACGCTTTTCGCTTACAACTCGAAAACAAAGGGATTAATCGAAAAAAGGTATATGACCGAAAATGTTCTCCTTGAAAACCTGAAAAGATTGACACCATTTAGAAACCTCTACGACCATTTTTTTCGGAAAAATGCGGTTTTGCGCTTATCTCTCGCAATCGAAGGCGAAATGAGTGATTTGTTTATTTTCCCGGTATAGCGGTTAAGGAAAGCTTTAAAATGATGCCTTATTCACGAAATTTGAAACGTTATTAAGGAAGTTATGGCGTACCGACAAAAAAAAGGCCTTGGGAAATAATATATATGTTTCTAAGAAGGCATTTTTTGTAAACACCATTAGCAGCCTACCTTCTGACAATTTGTGGAAAAAAATCATTGGAAAATGTAATTTTTTCGCATTGAAATTAGGACAATGAAATTTGAATGAAATGGGAGAATGACCCATTAAAGCTTTCTTCTTTTTTTTCAAACATTTGGTACAGTATAATCCTTAATAATTTTAGTGTTAATGTTTAGTTTTATAATACATTTCTGAGAGGTATATAAGGTGGTTTTTAAATACCATGTATAATAGAATTTTGCCGGAACAATCATCGATAATCATCTTCGTCGGTTTCTGGAACGACGGCATTAGAGACTGAATTCGAAAACCAACTCCCCTTTTATCGATTCCCAAACACGATATATTTACAAAAACGATGAAAAAACTCAGCAAACTTGAGTATTGATGAAATCAGGATTTTTTTCATCTTTAAAAGAGAAATAAATAATAATGAATGTAAAATAATTGAAACCTTTCAAGTTCTGCTGTAGGTAATTATAATACTCTATACCTTATGAGTATATAATAAAAATCTGGTGTGCGCATCCTACCAGATTTTCTGACTTTTAATAATACCAAAGACTCAGAATCAACAGGGCATGGAATAGCTACTAATCGGTGGAAGAGATGCATTGGAGAGTATACTTTGATTAATAAAAAAAGCTTGAATTATTTATTTAATTTTTTATATTTTAAAGTAATAATAAAGTAAATTGTTCATAAACCTGAATTAATTTATTATAACCCAATATGAATGTATAAAAATAAAGCAATTACTTAATGATTTTAAGCCCATAATTCTGATTCCGATGCTTAAATAAAAATGTTGCATTTCTCTTACCTCTCAGTCTTTATATTTACTCTAAAAAATATATTAATAATCTTCCAAAATAATCTAATAGTAAAGGAATGGTCTACTTCAATTCCTCGGCCAACTTAGCCAATAAGTTATTCACAAGCTATATAGTCAGTCCCTTCCCCAGTTGGTTTTTCCTAATTGAATAGTTGACATTTAAATTATAAATAAGGCCGTTCTTTTCCTTGAAAACTACTCTGAATTAATCAAGTAGTTGATCGATCGATGTCTTCCGTTGCATAATGAGTAAAATTGCCACTTGACATTGGTGAAGCTCTGAAACCTTTAGAAGCCGTCAATCAAAGCATTAATTATCATATCAAATTTCAAATTATTACTTAATAATTAGTACATTGTATTTAGTATCTGATTGATTATTGTATCAACTTTTTATTATCTAATTTATTGCTTTTAGTAATTTTTCCTCGACATTTCAACAGTTAAAAAAAAAGAAAAAAAAAACATTTCGTAAATTATAAAATTTCTTATCTACATAAATATAGATTGATAACTATAAGTTATGAACTATATATATATATCACTAGCTGTATATCCCGGTTTCACTCGCGGAATTTTATTTTGTCGATTTCGTAAAAAAACAATGTAAAGCGAGATCATGGCGACTTTTATAACAATAAAGAATATATCCAGAGATTGGCTGAAGTTATGCAATCTAAATACGGACAGGTGTTTGCGCCTAGTAACAAAGAACCACTGAGCGAAATTTAGAGAATTTAGGACACACAGAAGTTCATCTTTATTTATATATATTATTCCTAAAAAAGATATTTATGAATATATTAACATTTTCTATAGAAAAGTAAAGCGTGGTTGATTTATTTTGCTAATAAATTCTTCGGCAAGGTAAACGCAACAGATTATATTGACAACATTGAGAAACGGACAGAAATTTCTGAAATTTTGTAGCGAGAGTGCTATGATAATTTAATTTGTAAAGAAAAATGTATACCCGTAAATTAAATCCCCGAAACTCTTCATCATTTCTCACACTATGCGCCATCTACCTTTTCTACCGTCTTTAGTGATTTCCCAAGTGTCTTCAATAAAATATCATTTTTCCCTTTGTGATTATAATCATGTTAATGAATGAAAAGCGTTTTTTAAATGAAGTAACAGATTTTTTCATTATGTAACACTTCTAATACATAATTCTTTTTATAAAAAAGCTTATGGACTTTCGATTTTTTTTTTTTTTTTGGAATTAATTACTGTTTCAAGTAATATTTAATTCTATAATATTAAATTATCCTTAATTTAATTGTAAAAAAATATGGAAAGTTACCGATTTTTCTACTCACTAAGTTTATATTATTATACTGCTGTACGGTGCTGCTGTCTACCGGCGGTCTCTGTTAAATTTACCGATTGCTAGAAGGGTTACTTTCATCTTTATAATTTACAGGATCCTAACGATCGAACCTAAAGCGCGATAAAGTAATTTAAATCGGGAAAATAAAAAATAATTAAATGAAAATTATATCATTAAATTTTAAGAAAATAAGTGTATAACTAGTCCATTTTCGTTTATAGCTAATTATTTTTATTGGTTATTTTAATAATTAATTAACCAATTCAAAAAAACAATTAATAATAGTAACATTTCACGATCAATATTTTATTATAATCCATTAAAATAAAAAAAAAATTACACAATGAAAATTCATTCATAAATACTCAAAACGATCAACATAATTTATATACGAAATATGTTTAAGCATCACCATTCATCATTATCTGATATAAATCCTAGCTTGGTTATATAAATCCATAGGCAACATCGATAGAGAATACGAAATACTTATAAATAGTAAATAGGATATACCACCGGTAGCCGGAGTAAATTCGGTAGTATTTCAAAACCTAGACGTTTATTGCCTGTTCCCAATAAGTCTTGATCAAACTACTAGATTAAATTCATATTACATTTTTTAAACGTTATTAATAATACTCTTCAAAGTAAACTATATATTCTTCAACTACCTTTACCTATCTTAAAGTCTTTAAATAGAAATCCTTTGGTTTCGAGGTAGAGCTCTTCACATCCAATTTTTACTAGTCCTCGTCATCGTCAAAGATTTGATCTTTTATCAAGAAAATCAGCCCTCGTCTTAAACAACCCCAAAAATCTTATGGTAAACGTTATCTTTTATAATAACCCATTAAAAATACATTAACATATATAATTAAAATTTCAATGTAGTGGATGAGGCAAAAAGTTAACTTCTAACAAACAAGTAGGATATGCAACATCAACGGCCCATTTTCGTTCTGAAAATTGGATTAGTTCCTCTTAGTCAAAACAGGATACTGTCAATTCTGTCTAGAAGGTTTGAATCCACTACCCGATCATCAGGAACAAGCTCAAAATACAAAAGGCCTTTGAAGTAACACCGAGCATCATTTTTCTGTTATTTCAAAAACTATTTTGGTGAACTACTGGTTTTGCTGTTGCACCTAACCGTACACAGTACATATGGTTGCTGAGTTATTTTAGATAGATAGATTCTTTTTATGAGTTGTGATAATTTTTTTCAAGAACCTATCATCTTTCGGAATTCGAAGATAATTTTGCTAATATCAACTCACCGCTAGGTTGGGGTCTTTTTCAAAGGTCGGACTTTGGTCCAAAAATCCGTATGCCAAGTTTTTTAACAAGAGAGAAAATGTCCCGCAGATAAATTACGAGCAGCTGTCTGTGGGCTATGATTTACTAAGTCATTAAATATTTGACTCTACTGTTCTTCTATAGCGCACATTTATTCTGAGGCCTTAGCTTTTCATTTTTTTTTTTAAATGTCTCGTGCTTTGATAAAGGTCAATGACCGTAGAAAGCCAAATCAGATCTCAAAGATTTAAAGGCTTAGTCAAAGTAAACATCAAAAGTAACAGAAGCATTCTTATAGTATTAATTTTTAGAGTTGTAATCAAAGGTTTTATTCATACGCAAGGACTTTGAACCTAGTAGGCATTTCACCAAGTAGTGTAACAGATAAGATTATTAGTATTTTACCATCAGTATTTTTTAGGATAACGTAGTGCCTTTAGAGTATCATCATAAACAACGAGATGTATGAAATGCATACCGTTAACACGTTAGCTGCGAAACAAATAAACTGGGATTTTCGTTAACTGCGACGAGGGGTCAAATGACCCCTTGCTACCACACCGCTAAACTGCGTCAAGGGGCTGATTGACCCCTTGTCCCTTAGACATTAAAATTAACTCTCTGTAAACATTGATGAATGTTTTAAAGTGAAATCCATTTTTTTTACAAATACCTGACATACAAGAATTCGTAACAGAAGCAGGGTTGAATTCTGTTGCCTCTGAATATTTTTTTTATTACTTATTTTTTCCACTACATCTGTGTTATACTAACAGTAATTTTTTTCTTTCCTTTTACGTTTAATCATAAAATGTTTGCTATATGGTTTTAATTTTCTTAATTTTCAGCTTATATAATTCATGAAAGGAAGAATTCAGATATAAAAAATAAAACCAAAAGTATGTTTTTATTATAAATAAATGAACATAGGTGTACCTTTTATATATTTAAAAAAATAAACTTAAATATTACTAATTAAATTATTTAAATAGAAATAACATGTGAAAACTACATTTTATAATGTTTATCATTGAAGCATTGCAAACAAAGAGACGGTTTGTCGGCACAGTCGTCACAGTGGTCCGGACCTTCTTCGAAATTATTTACTGAATCGAGACGAGACAAATAAACCAGAGCTCAGGTGTCAACAATACTAAGTAGAATCAGTCAAAGAACAAGAAAAGAAGGGGAATCTGTGATTCACCCTTAGATAAATGTGATTCACAATAAATTACTGCCGCTTTCACAGCTTTCAAACATTAGAAAAATATATTTTAGAATAGAAAAAATATTTTTTATTTACATATTCATTAATATTTTATATAATATGCCAAAACAATAGTAAGATGAAGTTTAATGAGCATTAAAAGAGTAAGTTAATGAGCATACTAATTATATATCGAAAAAAAATGTTAGGGGTCATTGGACCCCTTGCCGCATTACGGAAAACATTTAAACTATAATGCGACAAGGGGTCAAGTGACCCCTAACATTTTTTTTCGATATATAATTAGTATTAATTAGTGCATTATAAAAAAAAAATAAAAAATCTGAAAAATATTAAAACAGCATGCGTGACAAGCTTCGCAGTTAACGACAAATACACGTTTAATGGCTAGCAGTAATGGAAGTCACCGCAAGGGGTCAAATGACCCCTCGTCGCAGTTAACGTGTTAAAGGAGTCAAATTTTACTAATCAATCCCCCAACTGGTTTATGATTCATGTAAATAATGGAATGACATTCGTCAAACAGTACAGACATAATCGATCAACTAATACTTACATTACTATCAAATATATCATACATTAATACATCAAATAATACTCAACAGGTTCGATACGTTAGTTATTGAGGCAGTCGGCAGTCTCGATTCTAAACATTGTATCGAATCGATGCCTCACCACATTTTTATTGTTCCATGTTCCGAAAAGTCTGCCAGACTTAACATCACGCAACACCAGCTTTATTCATAATGTACCTATAACTACTGTAATCTCTTTTATAACCCGTTTCACATTGTATTTTTAACTTTTGTTTATAATCTGCGGTCAAGAAGTTAAACTAAAAGAAGTAGAACCATGTACTTTATATGATAGATTTTACATACACATAAATATTAATTTTTTTTACAAAATTTCTTGTAATACTGTCCTTACTTAATTTGTTTTATAATTATTAATTAGTAATTTAATTAATAATTAAAACTGTCCTATGGTTTAATATGAGCTATATATATATGGACTGTTGACATAACATTCAATTGTCTTTTTTGATTTAAGTAAAAATTTTCTTTTATTATGTATAATTAAATTAAAATGCACCTTGTGTATTTATAAAAAAACGTGCAACAGTGTTTGTTGTTTTTGGGCATTATCAACCTTACGTACTTAAAACCTAAACTGCCCTTATCGGCCTGCGGTGGGTCAGTGTTGCCAGGCAACTGTAGCGTCCACGCTCCAGGAGCACGCATTTTTTTGGCTAAGCAGTCTTCTTTCTCATCACCATCAGTGACATCGGACATTATTTTCGCCCCAAAGGCCATTAGAGGACATTTTTCCTGATATGAACTTTTTTTGTGTTAAAATATTTTTCTTTATTTTGTTGATTATTATTACCGTCATTACGGAGAATCTCTTTTAATTTAAACAGTTTCTTTATTTTATCATCTTGTTTCTTTGCTTCATTTTAGATGGTTATTTTCATTTTTGTTTTCATTAATAATTATTTTTAGTTTATTTTTCATGTTTAGTTTATTTTTCTTTAACACATTAATCCTCAGCTAATTCTTTTTATTTAGTTATTGTTGTCTATTGCTTCAATTATATAATTTTACTTGCTTGTAATTTAATTTTTGCTTATTACAAGAGTAAATTTTAATTTTAATTATATTTACATTTATACCAGAGCCTTTTGTTTTTTTTATCTTAAACCTTGACCAGAGTAAAGGTTTTACTGAACCACTCGGATCAGGTAACATGGACATTATGAGTCTGTCCATCTACAGAATGGATTTTGAAATAACCCAGAGGAATTTTACTGATGTATTTTTGTTATATCAAATACCATTAAAAATGATCATTAAATTTATGACAGTGCTAAAAATATAAGAGTTAACGGTATTCACACATAAAACAACGTACAGAAGAAGCAGATGACATGTGTAAAGAATGTTTTTAGTAACCTTATTAAAATAAAATTCATGATTTTTTACTTAGTTGATGGCCACAAAACTGGAAATATAATCAGACAATCAACAGGAAAAGTATTTTAGTTTCTCTAGTGCCACATATGCACGCAAGCCATTTAAATCGATTCACCTTAACACTTTTCCAAGAAAACTAGGAAAATTATTTTTTTATAAGTAACGCTAAATGAAAAAAATAAGTGGAATTCAGCAAATTAAAATCAAAGCCCTTTCATTACGAAATACAGAAAGTTTAAAGCTGCATCATTAAAAGATGCTGAAATAATATGATTAAGAGAAAAAAAAAAAATGCTCAATCCAGTTTATGAAAGTAGGAATATTATATAACCATTAACGATATACAATTAGGTAAATAATTATGTCGAGAAAAGTGATTGTGAAATATTCCAATGAAGAAATACGAATAAGTTTTTACCTTCTCCAAAGGTAATGAGATTTTTTAAAAAAAGAACGAATGCTATTTCTTCGTTATTTTATTTAATTATTTGTATTTCTAAGGGGCGAAAAATTGCAAAGGTTATCATCACCCATGAATTTGTGACTGCCTAGCTCTTATATTTTAGGAGTCTCATTTTTTATATTCTAATGTTCTGATTGTCACCAAGTGCTCACGCAAGAGACCGAGGAATTTCCATCTCCAGCATCTTTGCTTCGTTAAAAGGAGACTCCTCTCATGTATCACTGATCTGTACTTTTGCACTGTTGGCATTGAGGTGCTGGCCCCTCATTGAGTGCTGGCCATCAGATAAACATTGATGAGTCTGCAGTGCGGAGGCGAGTAATAACTACTTATTTTCTTCTCGTGTGCGTAATCATGTGGTTTATTATTAGTCTGTCCATCCCATATTCCCTGCCATTTTTTCTGGAGTGGCAAAATAATTCGGAGCTGAATAAATAAGAAACTTCCATATTTTCTAATTTATGAGCTGCGTTGGCTGTCCTAACGGCCATTTATTGCCTATTATGCCTATTATGCCAATATGACTTGGTGTCATTATAAAACTTACTGTTTTCCTAAACATTTTCATAGTATATGTAGTTGGTACCATATTTCTCTGACAACTGGTTTTTCAAAAAATTTAATAATTATAGTTAGTTAATCAATAGTACAATTTTTTAGCTAAGCAGGGTAAATCCTAATGTTAATGGGCTTTTGACAAGCTTCATCGAAATTATTGAAAAGTTCGCAGACATTAAAAAATGTTTTTATGATGGGGTGTTATTTATCTATCTATGATTGCGTCATAACCATTCTCCCTACGGTCAGAAATTTCCTCAAAAACATTGAAATAGAGCGATTATCAATTTATGCATACTTTTCATTTAACGCATGATTTTGTGATCGACATTATTTTGTACTTTTAATTTTATAAATAAATCGCCAAAGAAATTAAATGTTTTGATATAATTTTGACCAATACGTTAAGGTAGTTTGATATAATTTAGACATATCAAACTACCCTTTTGGCAAATCTTTCCAAATTACAGCTAACCCCGCGATAGGGATCAGCTAACAAGATACGATAAGGTATATCGACTGCGTGAGACTAATCGAGGACGGAGTTGGAGGACCCCGAGCTATCGATTGTAGCGGCACTGCGCCATATCGATTGGCACCCCCACCGTACGGCAGCAGAGCCGAGGTAGACTGCCAGGAGTCGGCGGCTACTCACACTCCGCAAACATGCCCTCCTTTCTGTTTACTGCCCTCCCCGCCGCTATCCGGACTAGGTCAGGGGATTAATGCCTTTCATAATCCTATTTGGGATTTCAACCTCCGCCAGATTTTTCTCAACTGTATCTCTTAATAGGAGAATTTTTATTGTTGACATGAAAATGCTCATTAATCCGATAATTGTTTACTTTACTTTTTTATAATATAAAACTGGATAGGATTTTTTTTCGTTTAGCCACTGAAAAATTATCCATCACCTAATTATTCAGTTAAACATTAGTTGTAGGAAGGGTAATCGAACAACCGAAAATTTTAAGGATTCCAGTCTTAACCCTTAACAGGGACAAACCAGAAATCATAGACAAAAAATGTTTTGCTTATAATTTGAAAAATTAAATTAAGTACAATGCATTGTAGACAAAAACAAATATTTTATTTTTCATATAACTATTTTTATTTTTATTTTATTATTTTTGTATTTTATAAGATACATGGCCCGGTAAAGTGTACATATATAAATTTTATCATTAATACGAAAATTATTACTAAAATAAATAAATTAATAAAGGGATTAATAAAATAAATTGAATGTTTGCTGTACTGCCATGAATAATGGACAAACCTTTCCGCTAGACCAATAACTTATAACACAAAGAAGTGTACATCCCATCAATATCGTACTCTGCAACAAAAATAATAACAATAGTAATTAAAACTTCCACGACAGCCTCACTTACAACATAAATATTTTGGTTGGAATCCATTCATCTCACCCAGACGCCTTTTAAGACGGTGGCCAAGAGGTTTGTTAATCTAAGGAGTATTGGATGGAAAACAGATCTGTTAATTTCAATTCATGCAGATGGCAAGTTTTTACCCAGTCAAAACAAATAATATACAATAATAAATATATCTCAATAAGATTTTTCTTATCATGAGAAAAACCTATTGGTGCCTCTCATAATAAAATTATGATAATAGCTAATATTATTAGGGATAAGGTATGGTATTAACGTTTTGCTGGTTTTTACGATTTCAAAGAAATTTTATACAACTTTCGTTGTCGGGTAATATATGAGTATAAAATTAATTCCTATATATTCTTATTATGGAGAGGTAATGAGGGGGGGGGCTCAGGTAATTATTAACTTTTTACAGCTTAATTAGATTTCAATGAAATGTAATATCACTAGTCTCTCGTAGATTAATTAAATAGGAGTATAATGAGATTAATTCCTCATTAATATTATTACGGATTGCTAATTAGAGGATCGGTTTAATAACTTTCTATGGGTTAATCCGAGTTCAAAGAAATTTAAAACACACACAGGTCAAATAAAAGTAAGAGGAGGTTCGAAATACTGAATTTCGAAAATACCGAAGGATAAATTAGTTATTGTTATTGTCACTCTTCGTAATTTTGGATTTTTGTTGTCACAGATAATTTTTTTTTCCAATCCTGTTTTCACCACACATATTTCTGAAAATATTTTATAAAACGTAGAATAAAGAGCTTCCATTTTTACACTGTTAATTAGTTATAAATCCTTTGATAATTTATATTTTCTTATTTCATTACAATCAAATATGACTCACAAGGCGGTAAATTATTTCAAATAAACAATATGCCATGGTTTACTCATGGTATGCCAGAAGAAAAAATGTTGAAAATTCGGTATTTAAACCCTATCGTAGAGTTTTCATTTTAATAACAACGCGATGAAATAAAAGCTAGTGATTTCTATAACTGGGTTTAATCAAAATCGTTAGAGCAGTTCGAAAATAAAATATTTACTCTCCGAAGAGACTACAAATTGGCGTGGTTGCTGCATCAGAAAAAGTCTTTTTTTGAAAATCTTAGTTGAAAGATTAAAAAAAAAAAAATTGTTTTCCCCACAAAAATGCCTCTGTTCTACGGAATGAATCTCATTTAACAGGACAATATAGTCGATAGCAATAATCTCCATCAGAGGTTACCGCTAGTCAACAGGTAATGATCTAAAATTCTCTCTGATCTTGGGCTGATTGCTATGTTCGATTCCTGAGAGGCCACCCTGTTGCTTTACTGTCAACCACTTTATCCAAACACAATATTGTGTATAAAGTTGACATTTTCCTATATTTATTTTTATATATATTTAAAGTACAAATTCAATGGATCTAAATTAAAAATCAAGATAAATTTCAATTATTTAGGATATTCAATTAAATAAAATATATGAGCATAGGCATAGGTTTCATCAACATAGAGAAACGTTGTGGACATAACTTTGTTATCGTTGATTTTCAAGCCCTTTTAAGTAATGATTTGTTTTCCCCTCTCATTTCCTTAAAGAATTGAATACTTGTCGCTCATAAAACCTTTATTCTAACGTACGTTCATTGAATACAAAAGATCAGAGGAATGCTTTTGTTTTTTTTGGCAAAAGCTGCTTTTGATGCTTCTGATGGCAAAACATGCTTTTGAAGATTTTGACAAAAAAATTTCGACAAAACGCTTATTACTTCGCCTTTTCGCTAAATTTGGAAGTTGTGTGGGTGGTTCTATATCAATTTCATCCAGCACTCTCAATTTAGCTCAAATATTGAAAAATGTTTATTCTTATAAAAATTTATGAAATAAGTATGTTGTATAGTAAAAAATTCAACATATTTCATTCGATAATGTCTACAAGAATATCGCAGGTGCTAAATATTTAATGTTTATTACCGGAATCATTAACTTGAATATGGTTCGGCGCTGTGTACGCCTACCACATACCTTAAGCCGACTGGTTATACATTCAAGTAATCTTAATATATACAGGAATAAAACACAAATATTTTATGAGAAACTAAATAAAGATAAAAAATAAGTTAATTATGAAACATATATGAAAAGCTCTTTTAGAACATAAATAATAATACTGTCAGCGATAAATTGACCGGCAATACACCGAAAAAATTCACAGAAAAACAATGGTTATAAATTTATTAATAGTAATACTGATGCTAATAAATAAATAGTATTGATAATAATGCTTTGTTAAAACTTAGCTTTGTAAAAGTTTGTTGCTGTTTTTATAATTAACACTATCACGCGTATTTTTTTTGTCTCTAGCCTGAAAAATGGGATGGTGAAAATTGCTTAATAACTCTTGATTTCCCTGTATTTATGTAAATAAACTTCATTCAATGCATAAACATGAATTTTAGAAGAAAATGTTATAGTTTATGTAAGTCGATATTTTCCAGGTGAGCCACTTACGGTCTCATTTTTTTTTTCGTTTCTTTTAAACCCGTTGGCTGATTTATCCGATTGTAATTAAGATTCAGGAATCATCACTATCGCGTACCATAATCAGTCTTACATAGAGACAGTAGAGGAAAATTGGAAGATAATTAGTAAAGAAAAACTTTAAAAAATGCGATTTTGAATTAGAACAATCTTAGAACAACGAGTAATATTATCAAAAATATACCCAATCTCAAGTTAGTATTTTAAAGAGAGGGGAGCTTTTGCATGTTTTACTTAACTGTTTTTGAGGTGAAACATTGAATCTGTAACATTCAAGTCAGAAGTGCAAATGAAAAGAAATTCATCGATTTGAGAAAAAGGATAATTTCTGGGCGGTCGGAACTAACAATACTCGGTGAAGATAGGAGATATCTTGGAGTTGTTGGGGTCACGCGAATAAAGTTCTGGCTCGAGTTCTCTTCGAGTTAAATCCATCGGAAGAGGTGGGGAGCGATTCCATTATGGCAGCCAACTATTAAATGATCTTGGGCAAAGTTACAGCTGGACTTAATCACGGTTTCTGTACTCAGGCGAGTAGCAATGATATTCAGAAATAATTATTACATATAACGTATCAATAATTCATCAACGGGCGGTTGAGCGTGATTACGGTTACATCTTTGCACGACCACTGATTAAGAAGCAGTACTCTCTTACAAAGTACCGAACTCAATACCCTTCATGGGTTGTAATGCTACAGGTTTCGTTATTATATCATATTTTATTTTTGAATAATCATTTTTTTTTTTAATTATTCAAAACCAAATACCAAAACTGGCTAGTACCTGTTCTAGCCTGGAAAATCATTTTCTAATACTATTAAAAATAATTAACTAATTAGAGTCTTGAGCCGAATATGAGTGTGAATTTTTCACAACCACAGAAATAATTTAAATTTATTTTGTTAAAGGAAGATCTGAGAATGTTATTCAAAACATTGAATGCGTCGCTTTTCGAAATTAGGAAACTGGAATATTCTCAAGTGATTAAAATATTTTTTTATTAGCTTCCTTTTTTTAACAATTAACTTAACTTTTTTTTTATCGGAGGAGAAAACAGTCGTTTTGGAAATTTTACAAATGTTATAACGTTTTTTTTGTGTGTTTTTTTAATCCTATATCTCTCTCCTCGATATCTCGCCACTTTAGCGAGACATCTTTATGGACACACTAAAAACAATGTTCTTCTCAGTTAATTTTGGAGCAGTTAACGTGGGAGATATAATTACCCCGACTAACAGCAACTAGGCACGCAATCGAAGAAGACCCAGAATTCGTGTGATAAGACTACTTTCGATTCATTGATGGTAATCGATATCATTTAAGAGTTTAACTTAATGTAGCTGAAGTGTAAATTAACCTCTGGAGATTCATTGGAGTGTGCATTACACACAATATATTTTCAGAGAAGGAATAAATTATAACATTCCATGTTTAGTTATATGGACATCTTATCACTGCTCCGGAAATATTATTTACCACTGCAAACATTGTATTTTCTATCAAGCTCAAAAAAATGTCCTTACATGTTCATACACAATTCTCTACTGAATCTATCCCCCATTCTATTGAAACAAATGGAAATTTTTTATTTTGCTATTACTGTCTTATTTAAATATTTGCACTGTGTCATTTTACTTCCACAGCAACGATATGTTTTTTTAATTATCTAATATGTTAAAGAAAACCTGTCATATGCAATTTTCAATTTTTATCAATTATTTTGAATCCTTTCACTGGAATAACTGCTTCGTTAATCAGCAGGCATTAGAAGCCTAAAATGGATTTGCATTAATCTATTTTTTTTTAGTTCAATCAAAATTAACATAAGTATTTTTCTCAGTATTTAATGTTGCCTATGTCCTGCCCTTGAAACTGTGAAGTAGTAGATACCAGAAAAAATTAGCAGCATTAGAGGAAGTGATTATACAGAAATTAAGCTCATTTTTTCCCTTTATTGATTGTTTAATTAAGAGTAACCTCCGTGTGTCCATCACATCAGGAGTGCGCCCAGCCCCGGTGGTATACCATCGCTGAATTAAACCCAAGAATATTAAACTGCATATACTATATTAATTAGAAATATATTCAAAACTACAACAAATCAAAGAACAAATGTCATTGGAGCGTAAGAGCTTAATATAAAAAAATATATTGATAAATATATGTAGAAGCCAGAAAGAGTATAATAGACTCACGAATTCACGATGCTTTTGCCAAGTCTAGGGAACTCCAGACGCCTCATATCGATTTCCAACAATAATTTATTAACTCATTATCAGATCGATAATTCATTCTCGATTTTTATTTTAATGCAACAGCCTGTAGAATCATCAAACACAAGACCTTTCCCAGGACAGAACAGATCAAAAAAAGGGAAATCCGATCGTCCACAGGGATCACGTTCATCAAAGCAAAAAATTGTCATATTGATGATAATAAATAAAGTTTTCCTCCAACCATGTAAAAGTATGTCGTACTAATCACTGAAAACTTAAATTGCAAACTGAGTCATTAATATGACTTTTTTGTTAGTTTTTGCAACTCACAAATGATTTGCAATATTTTTGACAAAAAGAAGGAATATAAATCATCCTAAAGATGCATTAAAATAAAGAATACTTATCAATAAAATAAATACTTACTGAAACCTTATCGTTAATAGTATGATCAAACTTATAGTATTGACTTTAAAAAAAAAAAAGTTTTTTTTCTGTTTATTTCTTTCTTATAACGTCAATCTAATAATGATGTACCTTGTCTAAGATATTCTTGTAAAAATTACTTCACACATCATTGGATGTGGACGAAAATAATAGTTAGTAATTTATAAAAAGTATATTGAACCTAAATGTAATGCTTACTTTCATTACTTCATTACAGTTATTCAAATACTAACTTTAAATCTGATTAGTTTAGATCTTGTATTATTAATTTCAATTTTCGGTTGAACAATTTTTTTTCTTGGATTGGAAGAGCTGGTGGATATCAATTAAAAATCAAAGACGGTGAGAAGTACTAAGTTAAGAAAAAGAAAGATTTAACTATGACAGGAGGTTACCGCGATAGGAGATAAGGGCTGTTCCAGGTTAGTGAGGAGCATGCCCAGTGGGGGCGCGGCTATCGACCACCCTCCGCTGCAGTCCATTCACACATCTCTGCTGGGAAGGTTCGCCCATCCTCTCCCTCGGTTTTTATCGTCCTCTATTCTTCAGGGAACTCGGCGGTTCTTGTTTTTCTTCTGGAGGATCAGAGGAAAAAGGGCGGTCTCGAAGGTATGTTAGTCGATCTGTTACTCCTCACAACTCTTGAAGAAGCAATGGTATTTAGTGCACAATAGTGACGACTCATTTCTCGCCAAGAATATGGCTGGAATCGAATGAGAGGCTAGCGTGACCCGCGGACTCCGCCCTCTTCGTGCAATGCCCGCACTCAGTTGAGCCACGCCATGCCCAAGCACAAGAAGACCGCCGTTGAAGACCTCGTGGTGCCACCACAGAACACCAAAATATGTGGTACTATCTGCATGTGCCAGATGACAGCTGTGCTGAGCTGTGTTGCCCTAGTCTACCTCTCTGTCGCTATATATATGCCGTCCATCCGGGCCTTCAAGTCCGGGATCAGCGAAGATCCGGTCATGTGTACGACGACCAAGGCGGTAACGACGGATTCCTGCGATTGGGGATCCTGCGGTGAGTGGTGCCTGAGCAAGACATCCGGTTCCTGCGTCCAGATCTATGTCAATCTCAGAAGAAACGGTTCCAATCTGCATTTTGCCAATTGTACGAACATGGCGAACAAGACATGTTACGGCATAGACCAAGAGAACGCAAAAAAGTACAGGTGCATTGCTGATGAGTGTCGTAACCTTACTGGGACGTTCAACTGCACAGCAGGGATGTGTATCAACATAACGGACGCTTTCGAGTGTATATTCAGAAACGTCGATCCACCGCTTAAGTGCTCAGGAAGAAGAGGTAAGATCACTTGCAAGGAAATGGACGGGCTCCAGAACTGTAATAGAGGTACTTGTGAAAGGATAAGAACTCCATACAACTGCGACCGTAGGTGTTTAGACATTCCTACGAGAAATAAAAACACGATAATACTTAGTGGAGACAGGGTGTATCTCTCACAATGCCATCGGGCGTTCATAACGGGGACGGACCAGGAAATCTGGAATGAGAACCATAGTGATATCCTGATGGCTTCTTGTTACCATGTAGAGAATACATCTGCCGGAATAATGGCCGTCGATTGCATCAACGGTACACTGCTTGAGAAGAGCTATCTGAGCGACCTCACCAACTTCACTTACCTCAGCTACTTGAGCGTAACCAACACTAAGTTGCTGGACGAGACGAGGATGATAGCACCACCTGAGCTGGACCTGCTCATCGCCAATGAGAGCAAGTTGATGATCAATATGGAGGGATGCGTCAATACCCTAAGGGACGAGTGCAAGGAGTTCCTTCGGGAATACGGCAAGGACGGTACGGACCACAACGCAAGGGGCAGGTTCCCCTGTTTTTACTCGGAAGAAAACGTAGAAGTAGTCGTGGCGCGGTTCAACTTGGAGCGGACCTATCGTGAGTTTGTTATCGCATCTGTAGTGCCATCCGTCCTCTTCATCGTTTCCTGCCTCACGCTCATCCTCTGCCAGCGGACCGTCGAGGTTGGGGATGACGCCAAGATGCGGTTCAAGAAACGCGGAGGCGGAGACGGTAGGAACAACGGTGACAAGGATAACTCCATCGGCGACTCCGGTGGAGGGGACCACGCCATGGCCCTCTGAGATCCGTCACGTAAGAAATATTATCATGACCCAAATTAAAAATTATTATAAAAACAAATGAAAAATGGCAATGTATCATTATGAGTAAATCTAGGTCAATGGATCATTCAAGG
Source organism: Aelia acuminata (assembly GCA_911387785.2). NCBI lineage: Eukaryota > Metazoa > Arthropoda > Insecta > Hemiptera > Pentatomidae > Aelia > Aelia acuminata. Next base: position 50,403,393 of record OU426978.1, on the reverse strand, counting down.
ATATTATAATGACTAGTTGATTAAATGCAATTACGTTGGCCTCCTCTATTCAAGACAATTAGAAACACTTCATATCCGATTGCCTGGACGAGTAAAAGCTTTAATATCAAAATCTTTCGTGAATTCTTTATTTAAAAAATCATCGTCTTTTTGTCTTGTATCAATGAATAGTTGACAAAATTGTTGTTAAGGAAAAATTTTAAAATTCTAGAGGAGATATTTAATCTATCCTTTATTTGACCGGTGTGCAATTTTTTTTTTTTAGATCCTAATAAATCGATAATATCACTCAACTGACAACACGTAATTTATCTGTAGTAATTTATCTCTCATAGAAATCGCTAGCCAGCAAATAACGAAAACGTCTTTTGAGAAAGTAATAATTAAACATAAAATCAATACAGTATGCCTCAAGTTCTATAGCTGTCATGCATTGAACATGTCCTGTTATAAATGTTTTAGGTTTGCAATCTCATTGAAGTTATGATAAATGATTTATATGCCAAGTCTGAGATAAAGGTATTTATGGAAAATTTATATCGATTATAAGCGACTATGTAATAAGGAAATGAAATATTCAAGAAATGGTAGAGAAGAAATTAATTTTTTTTTAATACACAATTACTTATAAAAAATAAGTTTATATTTACAGGGGATGTATAAAAACTCGGTTTATAAAAGATAGTCAACCACCCTTAAGTTCTTAGTTGTTCTTAGTATTATTATAAAAGATTTTTCTTTAGTAAATGTTTTTAAATAATGTCTAAATTACCAAAAGTGTAAGATATTGGACTGAAACGCAGGTCTTGACTTTTTACAATAAAGAAAGCAGTTTGCACGATTCGGATTTTTAACTATTGACATGGTGTTAATTTTTAATGATTACTGCTACTTTGATATCATTAAAAGCTACCATGATTTTAGTAGCCAAAAGATCTCTTAAAGAGAGAACATATTTTTTATCAGTTTAACACTACAAATTTGCTGCTTTAGATTGTTAAATATACGTAACGTTCAAGTCATTACAAATACATCGAAATATTTAATTACCTTGTAATTATTCTTAGTAACATATTTATTTACATTCACTCACCATAAGAGGAAGTCCAACGATTGGTAACTATCATAAATCCATTACGACTTGGTCACAAATACTTTCATGTCAATGAGGTTTTGATTTGAAACATTACACCGTATCATTTTATATATTCCTTTATTCGATTATATTATGCATGTCAATATCAATGTTGACTGTATATCAATATTACCAGTTCACTTGGTACCACCATTTTCACTTTGTTTTTGTTTTGTTTTTTTCAGGCATTCCCCTCCTTCAAGACAGCCCAACGCATCAGCACGTGTTTTCCTTGCAGGATTACTAACCGAGCACGTTAAAACTTATCGCACGTTAGGCTTTATAGAAAGCACGCTTTCGACAAAACAATGTAAATAGCGAAACCGCTGCCATTTCCTTGTTCGATCCAGGACTTAATTGCCACCTACGGAGGGGAACGCGTCAAATTAATAAATTAATCAAATTGGCTCTAAAGACTGAACAAAGTTGTAAATTACTCAACTAATAAATATACTAATAATAATAATAATAAGTTTTTTTTTTTTATAATTGAATGAGAAAAAGTTAACAAATTTCCGAAATATGACTTCCATTTTGTGATTGGCATTAAGTTAATTCGTCGAAATTATCGAGTCTGTTAGTGATATTTTTTTATACCGTTGCTATAGCGATATTATAAGGACTGGATAGAAATGGGTGCGAAGATCTTAGTGAAGAAGCTAGTGTCTAAAGTGGATGTGACGGGGATGTTGGTCAAAGCCAAGTTCTACACCTCATTGTGCCTGGGTACTACGGCCATCCTGTCAGTGTTCGCGTTCCTGTTCTTGATACCCTTCGTCGTAGACCCCGCCATCTCGACCATCCTGGCCGACTACGAACCTGAGCCGGTGACCTGCGTCGCCGTGGAGCACGTCTACGCTGAAGGACTCAGCAATTGTTCCTGGGCCTCTTGCAGGGAGGGGTGCACCACAGCCGCCCTTCGTTGCCACCAAATCCTGGTCAATTACACTAAAACGCCTTTCGAACACTGGCAAAAGGTAAGGTGAATTGTCTGTAATTTTAAACTTCACCATAATATGAGTGGAAAAAATATGCCAGTACAATGGTTTACTTTTAATTTAAAATATGTTGTCAGATTAGTCTCCCTAATGTAATTATAATCAATCCTCTATCAAACCATTTATCCAGATTTATGAATAATTAGAATAAAATTAGCAAGAAATACTGATTGCTTAGTGTTTTATACATTATGTAAAATATTTTGGACAAACATCTTACCACAGTTTACATACCTAAGTAAATTTATTCTCAATACTCCAGATGATGGGATTTTAAATTTCGGAAACAATTGTGCTGCTGATTTCAAATTTCGAAAACAGTTATGCTACAGTAAGCACTTAAGTATTAGTACAGTAAGCGCAGAAATTTAAACTGCCTAGCAATTTGAACAGAATTGTGAAATTTGACTGATTCAAATTTAGTTTTTGAATTAATTACTAACTCCCCAGTACACAGATCAGAGTTACCTACAGGCTCTTAAGTTGTCCTCAACCAATAAAGGACTCCTCACTTTCTAGCATCTCCCTCTATTTCATTCTTAACCTTGCTTCTTGATCTTCCTGTTTTCTTCTTCCCACAGAAATAAACATACTTTTTTTTCGTCAATAATTTTTCACCCTCCTTAGTCCCTGCTCCACTCTTAACAAGTGTCCTGCTCATGGTAGTCTAATTGTTTTGATAAATTTAGCGATATTCTTTTCATGTATATGTATTAGAATAGTCTGGTGGTCAAAAAACTACAAAATAGTATTAAACTACTATTTTGCAGCTAACCTTTCGACCCAACAACGCAGGTCTTCATCAGGGCATGCGACAGTGGAGTTGTCAGAGTCTAGAATCAAATCATTCTAGGGTCTGACAGCCCCATTTTCACATGCCCTGACAAAGACCTGCATTGTTGAGTCGAAACGTTGGCTGCAATGAAGTAGTTTTATACTATTTTGTAGTTTTTTGACCGCCACCCTGGACTATTCTCATACATATTCAGTATCCGGTCAACCATCATTTATCTGATATTCTTTTCAACTAATATCATAATCATTTCAAACAAATCCAGTGATAATATAGATTGCTGTTAACAACTGTTTCTCTACCTTTCTTCTCCTGTTGACTATAAAAAACAATATTAGCACAAACATTTGAAACTTTTTACAAATTTAAGGATAATTTTTCTTTAATTAATCATTATTAAAAAACATAAATTTGCAGTAATTATGAATAGGACTACAATTAATTTTTTTGCTGCCATAAATCACAGTCATAGCCCCTTACTTTTTCAAGTAAAAAACTTTGAACCTTTTTAGTAACCTTGGAAATATTTTTATGGATTCAAGAGGATTGTGTATAGTTTTTTATTTTATTTTTTTAATTAATCAATTAGAAGAGAATAAAACTGAACTGAACAGAGAAAAAAAAACTGGTTTTGTGACGGTCTTGTGAGCTATTTTGGCAAAACATGATGCAAGTCTTATTAGTTTTGGCTTAAACTAGAATTGTTTGTTTTTATTTTATGATGTCGTAATAAATATTTGATGATAAATATTTCAATAATGGCATAAATGATAAATATTTCAAGTCTGGTTCTGGCAGAAACGTAAAAGTTATCCATAAAAATATATTTAACAAAGAAATGTCCTTATCAGATATCTTTTAATAAATAAAGAAATGTATTTCATACATATTTGACCTGTGTGACATAATTTCAAGAAGGAAACAGCTGATTTTTTTTTTTTTTTTTATTTTTTTTTTTTAATTTCCTTAAAATTTCTACTAACCTTACAACCACTAGGTGAATTTCTCTAACATTATTACCAAAGTAGGGTTGCTTCTGAACCAATCCCATGTTTTGTTAATTTTTTTATTAACAGACCATTTGTTAGGTAAAATCGAAAAGTAATTTGAAATATATATATTAGACAAATTTGTGCAGAATTTGATTAGTTAAAAATTAAGAAATAATGTTCAATGAATTTTTTTTTTTTTATTATAGTAAAAGTACATAGTAAATTAAAAAAAGATCAGATAGAGATAGGCATTTGGTACATGCCTAAGAAGTTTCCAATTTCACTATTAATTTCCTTTTCCATTACAACAACACGAAACACCAAAACAACTATGTATTAATAATTATGGCTGCCTCTCTCCATAAAATCCATCTTTTTCTGGGTAGTGAAACATTTTTCTCAAGCTTACGAATTAAGGAACAAAGGAAAACATGGGACGGCCTACAGCTGGATATTAAGTAAACCACAATGTTATTAAATATTTTCACAGTCATTAAGATGAGGAGAGCAACACAAATTTTGGGAGGGGCATTTACACCATCATCCTTGGGAGGGATGGGCACCCCTCATTTTTTTTTTTTTTCATTTTAAGACTTAAGTAGCCTTTTAAAACTTCCAGGGAAGGCTGTGTCCTTTACCAAAGAATCATGAATAATTTTATAATTCTATTATAATCACAAATTTCTATACTTTTAAATATTTGAAGATTTATCAAAAACGATCAATTCGGTATTGTAGAAGGACATAGCTGAACTAGTAAGTTGGGCACGAGCTTTGAGTACTCTGGACACCAGCTCTTACTTTATGAACCCAAAGAGTACCTAATCCTTAAATTTATAAAAAATCAACAGAAACAAAAATATACCTACTAACGTTATAAATATATAACTTGTATAGCAACATGTAAAATATACCTACCTACAGTGTTTTTAGTGAAAAACACTGTAAGGATATGGTTGTTTCCATAATTTTTTTTTTCCTTAGACAATATGATAATGTATGAACATATTTTTAAACTGTTATAATTTATGAGTAATGATCTCTAGCTTCACATATGCAAAAAAATTACATTTGTGGCAAATATTTCTCTGTTATAAATAATTAATTGGCTAGATTACTCTGAAAAGGGAGAAACTTTGCCAACTGTGTTTAAGCAGAGTAAATTACTAGGTAATAACCAGGAAAAAAAATATGTGATTAACATATTCAATGCCAAGTATGTCCCAGGGACATACCACTTGGCGAGCCCAGGTGGCCAACTACGTCTCAGGGACGTACTCAGGTATCTTCTATCCTATCCGCTTAAAAGCAATGTCTAGGTAGGAGAGTTTTGAATTTAGTTCATGACGGTCATTTCGGCGTTTTTGGTTTCCTCCTAGCTGCTTTATAGCCAAAGTTGTGGATTTTTAAAGTTTTCACTCAATTTTTGTCTAATTTTAAAATTATTCTCACTAGTTATATTACATTTTATTATTATATTACACTACCCAGTTACAGTGGATTAGTAAAAGAACAAAAAACTATATATACAAATTTTTAGGGACAAGAACGAAGGGCTTTGTCGATGCTGAAAGTGCTCTTGGGCAACCTCAAAATGAATATTTTTTTTTTGTTTTGTGTATACTAAATTATTTGAATTTGAATTTATTTGAATCATGTCACAAACCAATTATAAATAGTGTTAATTATAGTTAATATTCCCATAATGAGGGATAGGATTACAATTGTGTAATTAATTAAAATCTTGTAAATAATCTCATTAGTTAATATTATTTGTTGTTTTTTTTTATACATAATGCTTTTTAAAAATAAAATTTATAAAGAAAAAAAATAATAATGTATTACAGTAATTTGATGATGATTTTTTAACTGAAAATGCCCATACCCACAATTAGTTTCACTTTCAAAGGAATTACCCTTCATTTTTTTTACTTCAAATTCATTCAGAATTGTTTAATTATAAATTTACTAGATAATTCTAACAAATTCTTAATTTATTTTTATAGAAGTAATATGAAACATAGAAAACATAATAACGAAAATGAAAGGTAACAATGCTTGTTACTGGTGTATTGCGGGTTAACAAACTCTTTGGCGACCTGATGGCCAACTATGTCCTGGGGACTTACCGGCTCACTAATGACCCAAAACTCTCCGGCTCCCTGCTTCACCTAGAGAATATGGAGCCAGCGTTGAATGTGTTAAAACAAATTTACAATACCTTATTACTTTTCACCAAGCAAAAAAAGTACCTAAAGAATATATATATTTTTTTTAATTCCTTACTTCAAAGAAATGAGAACATTTTTATCATCAGAGGTGAATTTGCCTCTTTTGAGGGTTATGGAAGCCGATTATTTAAAGAATATCGTCCATGATGAGCAACTTCATTACCTTCTATGTAAACACCAAGAATAATGGCATTTATATTTTTAAATTATTCTTCTAAATGAATGCACTTTACCTAAATAATATATATATTTTTTAAATTCCATACTTCAAAGAAATAAGAAAATTTTTATCATTAAAGGTGAATTTGCCATGTTTTAAGGGTTATGAAAGCCTATTATTTAGAGCATATTATCCATGTTGAACAACTTCATTACCTTCTATGTAAACACCATGAATAAGGGCATTTATATTTTTAAATTATTCTTCTATATGAATCTCCTTTATAAAGTGTATACATTTATTATTCTTGCAAAAATAAAAATTTATGGACTTCTTGAATAATTTTTCAAGTAAACACAAAAAAAATACAGGTTTTTATCTTAACTTGAAATTTTCAATGACAAAATATAAATAAAAAATTTAAAAGAAAATAGTACATGGGTAGATTAATAAACTATGATATGTGAATGATTTTTAAAAAAAATATATGTAATAAAACAAACAAAAACAAAAATACTACCTTAATAATGACCCAAGAAATTCTTTCCATATCTTTTAGAAAATCTTCATCTAATACCACAAATGTGTTTTATGAACTCTGAGAAGGTAGAAAAAGAAATATTTATTATCAATCAATCCAGGCTACAACAAAGAAAATTTATGAATCAGACAAACCACTGTAAATCTCAACCCAATAACATAAATTAAAATATACTTTGGTAAATGTAAAATAAACTAAGTTAAATACCCTAAAAATATGGGAACGTGTAATTTAAAATAGTTTTTACTTACTCAAATAATTACTCATAATTAATTCTACATAATTTTTCAGGGAACTGTTGACTTGGATTCAGTGGAATGGGATGTTGGGGAGACTAGATTCTTCATCAATACAGAGGGTTGTGGATATCCACCGACAGTAAACTGCACTACATTTGCCAAGAAGTATGGCTACTCAAACATCGGAGTCCCTTTCCCTTGCTACTACAGCAGGACATACCCAAACATGGTGGTGGCCAGGTACTCCTGGGACGACAACCTCAAGCATCTCGTCCTATCTCTGGTCATACCAAACTTCTTGTTTGCATTCTCCGTTGGTGTACTGATCTACTGGTACTGCCCCTCCTGCAACAGGTCCCGTCCGACCCTCGACACATCCTCCTACGTTGAAAGCTTCCACTCTAAACACGAGTAAGCCCCAGTTTGTCATCACCTAGGCCCGAAGTAGATCCCCCAGATTCCTGTAAGTGAATACTAAGATATCTTCAAAGGGCAAACACAGCTGCCGGGCATGAAATTGTGTTTTTGTGCGCAGTATTCTATGCTAATTATTAATCATTAACTCAGTTGGATTATTACATTTTAGATAATACACTAATACTATAAAAACAAAAACAAATAAAAACGAAATGCCTGAAGATATCGCTAACAATAATAGAAAACAAATGATGATGGCACCTTTTTTTTTTTTTAATGCTTCAATGTTTTTTTTTTTTTTTTGTTTTTTTCAAACAAACATGATTTGATACCTATATCACCTAACTATATATTCAATATCAAATATTATATTTATCTTAAAATATTTTTTTTTTTTTTTCAATTTAACTTAACTGCTATCAGTATTCATATTATTTCGCTATTAAAACATTAATCTCAGTTCAACAGTAAAACATCAAAGTCAGACATGAGATCAGCAATATTTAATACATCCATAACTTAATTTAAAAAATAAATAAAACAATAAAATTTTAAGAATCACAGTCCTGTTCTTTCTTTCTATTTTTTTTATTTTTGCAAAAAAAACTCCAATATTACCGTACTCTACAGAACGTTACCAAAAGTAACCAATATTGTATTATTCCAATTTTTTTTTAGTTATTATTATTTCTATACAATGCTAAATCACAATTCAAAGTAAATACATTTTAGGACTGAAGATGTTATGGGAGTGAAAAACAACAGAGCCAAGGACTACGCAAGTAGTATGTGCGTAACATATCACATATTAGCTGCTTAGATTTTGCTTTAGAAGTAGTTTCCATTCTAGAATACCTTAGTAGCAATACAAAAACAGTTTTTCCGTCAAATAAGCTCTATTCATTAAAGCTTTCTAATGTAGCTTTAGATTTCTTATTACAAATGTTTAATTTTAAATAGAGTCTTCCCTGTAATATTAGAATCAATTTCCTTTAACCATAAATAAACATTTTGAGTTGAATATATTATATAATTGTACGGTTAAATAAATTAAAAATGACATGTACAGTGAATTCAGTGTTGGTATCGGGACTGGTTATTCAGAAAATATTAGCTTTTGTTTTTTATTTTACTAAACAAATAAATCAAGAATACTTTTTTGTTACATAGTTTGCAACTGCCATCATTCAGAATTTATCTATCCCCAAAAAAATGTACAGTAAATTCAGGGTTGGTATCGGTACTGGTAATTCAGAAAATATTAGCTTTAGTTTTTTATTTTACTAAACAAACAAATTAAGAATACTTTTTGTTACATATTTTGTAACTGCCATCATTCAGAATTTATCTACCCCCAAAATATCTAGGTAATACACTAAGATTGCTACGGTGATGTGAAAGGCGGCTTATCAACAAAATAAAGCTCAAAATTAAGTCTAAGATATGTCTTGTACTATTTAATATTTTTTTTTATCTTACGTATGGCTTTCATTAACATAGATTAGTGCCACACGTAGATTACATGGGGTCACCTGTGGTATAGTGGTTAGCATGGCAACCTACAATACTAAACGTCGCAGGTTCGTGTCCCGCGGTGGCCCTAGGATTTTTAAAAATAGAGGTCCCGAATCTGTAAGATGTCAGGTACTCGTTAAAGATCCCTATCCTATTATACCTGGATAGGCAAGATTTAGGACTCCCACTGTAACACCGTCCGATTAGCCTTAGTGGCATAAAGTGACATTAAACAAACAACAACAACATAGATTACATAACATGCTATTCTTTGGTGTTGTTTCATGAATTTCAACTATTTTTAGTGATAAACAAGTCGAATAACTAAATAGAAGAAATTATTTGTATATTTTATTTATTTTGCAAACAATGATTTTAATATTCCCTTTATGACTTCTTTCACAATGGCATGGAGGGATGGGATTTAATATGTAATCTTAAAATAATAATAATTTCAGAAATGATTAAAATTATAAGATGTTTAATTTTTTTAATCAAAATCTTTTAACCAAATATTTTGATTAGATTAAGATAAACGGAGTTTCAGGATGAACATATTTATTTTACTTTTACTTATTATTTATATTTTTTATTTATATTTCTTTGCTTTCTCTTGAAATAAAACAATATTGAGTGCATGAGTTGATGAACTTAGAGTTTTTACGCCTTAAAGCCCCATAAAACAGCAATAGAGACACCAGTAATAAAGGATAGTTTGCAGCAATGATATTTAAAGATTGATAAAACCTGCATACAGTATTGAAACATGAAGTGAATCGATTGCCTAATCATAAAGAGTAAAACTATCTCTCAGCATTTGTCTGAACCTTCACACCTTAAATAAATGTGAAAGATTAATATTTTTTTGTTATTTATTTATTTTTTATTTTTTTGTGGTGCAAAATACGAAAATGAAGTCAGATTCGTGGTAATCAAATATGGAAAGGTGAAATGCGGAAAATAAAAAAGGTGTAATATATAATTTTACAGACTTGAAAACTTACTGCTCATTCCAACATGCAATTTACCCGCTATCAGCTACAATCCTAATTTTCCAGAATCAGAGCATATACTTTTTTATCAGAAAATGAATACATCATAAATATAATTAAATTTTGCTTAAAAAATAATATTCTAATAAGAATTACGGCTTGATTTGGATTCACTAGAGATTAATTGACTTACCTAAGGCTGGTGATTCCATTATAAGATGGTATAATTTTCTAATTTACAGTTCAATTTTCCAATTATATCTGCTAGACAAAAGAATGACCTCGAAAATAATGTGTACTTGTCATGAAACTGTCTCTTTCATCAGAAAGAAACGTTTTAAGTTCAAATTCTCCATCAATATATCTTAACCACCTTATAAATTTCTGTTTTCCAAGATTATATACTTACCCCAACTTGAAAATTGCATTTAGTATCCTTAGTTTTCACATTCGCATAACTGTGCAGCTCCTGTATCAATCCCTTGAAAAATCTCCTAAAAGAACACATTTCAACTTTGATTGTGTTATCAGCTTCAAAACTTACAACCAAGAAATATATATATTTCCCTTTGTTTTTTTGTTTTTATTCTTCACCAGCTTTTATTAATGAATAATTAAATTCATAAAAGGGGTGCTACCCTCCTACCATGTTGAAAGACAATGCTGCATGACTCCCCCTCTCCCTGCCATTGAAAGTAGTATTATAAAACTGTAGTTAATTAACAATTAAACTTCTTGTGGTCTATTTAACCTAAACAAAAAAATTATTTCAAATATAGAGGTTTTTGAAGAAAAAAAAACCTAAGATGCAGTTTCAATGTTTCAACAATCAGGATAGAATCAAGGAACTTTACGTGGCTTCATTTCTTAATAAATCTCATTTATTATGTGATAAATCGTATTATAGATTTGTTGAAATTAAGAAACCCAAAGAATCAATTACATTATTCCCAGATTCCAAGATTATTGGAAAGAGCAATAAAATACATAAACATATATAACACATAGATAAAATATTTTTAGGCTATAAGAGAGAAAATTACGTAAACAAACACGTAGAGTTTGGTTGAAAACATAGAACATAGAAAAATATTTTTCAATATTCTTTTCTTAATATGATAATCGTAGATTTATTTTCATTTTTTAAATGCTCAGATCACATCATAAACACAACATTGCTAAGAAATTTCATGATTTTTTATTACTATTTACTTCTTTTATTACATTTCATTTTTTTTTAAGTATCCAATAACAAGTTTAATAACCCTGAAAAACTGCTATCATTAAACATATTAAGCTTAGATGAAGTTTTTTAGCAATATACATTAAGTATTCAATGAAACATTTTATCTTATACAGGTCTGAACTCAAATCAAATACCATATAGTTTTAGAATAACAACAAGAAGCAATTACAAAATAATATAAAAAAAAATTTAGATAGAAAAAAGGATGAAAGGTGCCTATGGAGGTAACTTAATTTTTAGGTCGATATTTATAATATTTTATTTTTAACACAATTTCATGCCAATCTATAATGCACAAAACCAAAAGCTATGCTATATTACAAAAAAAACAAAATAAATTACCAAAATTATTACATCTTCTATTTTCAAAAATAAATCTGCCTTTCTTTAATCTTACATTAGTTGAGATCACCGCTCCTGACAAAGAGTCACAATGACCAGCCTGCACTGATATCTTATAAACTTGCTGCAGTCTTAATACTTCCATTTTGTTTTTAATATCTATTTGTGGCATGTTGTAAGGGTTTTATCATCTCAACTGTTTCTCCTTATTATGGCTAATTATATCTTAAAAAAAATCAATAAATATTATAATGCATTATTTAATTTGGATTTTGCATGATCTTTTAAAATAATCTTCACCTTTCACCTTTTTCATTCTCATGAGCATGATATAGTGAATAATTTTGTAGTTTTATGCTACTGCAATGCTTCAAAAGGTAGAAAAATGATTTTCATATTTATGGGAAATATGATATAATGGAAAATTACGCATTCTCAAATTCATTCTTTTTCTTTTATCGGTGTTCCAAAGAAAAAGATACCGTAGATCAGACGATGAGCTTCACACCTCTCTATCACTCCAGTTGTAGACCTCGGTGCACAATCTCTTCATGGATTTCTTCCATCCAGGTGGTTCTTGGTCATCCTCACTTGCGTTTCCCAGGTGGCTGGCATTCCTGGACTCTGTATGGACAATGCTCCTCCGGCATTCTCCTGCAATGCCCATACCACATTAACTGCCGTTTCCTGATTCTGTCCGTCCATAACATTCCGTGTCCATAACATCCATCCTAAGCCTCACCTCTTCATTTTGGACTCGGTCTTGCCTTGTTATTTGGAGACATCTTCAATAGTCCATTTCATTAGCTCAAACCTTGGTGTACAAGGTATTCATCGAACATGCCTCACATCCGTAAGTGATTCTAGACTCGACTATGGCCAAAAAAATTCATTGCTTGTTTCGCTTGAAATGTTGTTGCTCCAAAGAACAGGGTATAACATTTTAGAATCTTCCTTGCAGTTTCCACTTTTTTGCGGACATCAACATGGGATGCCACAACATCTTGCAGAAAGGATCCGAGAAATTTAAAGGTACTCACTTTTTTACACGCCCTATCACCTATGGGCAGATTGTCTTCCTCATTTTCACCTACAGCCATATACTGTGTCTTCTGAAAGTTAATGCTGAGACCTGCTGCTTCATAAAATTGTTTCATCTGGAGGACCACCATTTCCAGGAAAACATTCCTCCGCTTCATCACCACCCGATCATCCACCAAAAACAGTGTCAGTAGCTTGTCATCATCAAAATAAATTCCATAATCCCAACAGTACCTCCCCAATTGCTTTACTACACGAGCCAAATATATCTTGAAGATGCTTGGAGACAGGCAACATCCTTGCTTAAGGCCCTTTGTCCCAGAAAATGGCTCAGAGAAGCGGATCCTAATTTTCATCCCTTCTACACAACGCACTCATGCAACTGTTGATCATATAATGGGCATAGCAATACCCACTCTTCTCAAAGCTGGCCATATTTCCCTCGGGACACTATCATAGGCCTGCTCTAGGTCTATGAAGGCTAAGCTTCGAGCTTGTCTCGGACCAGTCCCCCAATTATTCTGCTCTCTGAACTCTGTACACAAATGCCGTGATAATTCTGACATTGCCTTCTATCCCCTTTTTTAGACACGGGGAGGAGATGTATCCTCTTCAAAGATCATCAGGTAGGTCATCCCCCTTCAGAACCGTGTTCACTATTGTGGTAAGGAGGTAAGCATTATACTACAACCAGCCTTCAAAAGCTCTATTGGCAAGCCTCCAGATCTTGGAGCTGTTCCACTTTTAGCTCTGCCTAAAGCAATTCTTACTTCTCCCTCTGATATTTCCATAGGGTTCAGCTTGGAGTTTTCCTCATAACACTCTCTTGTGCCATAAACTGGGTTCTATTTTCGTTTAGAAGGGTCTCATAATAATGATTATAGATTATACATTATACTCTTTTTAATGTAGCTATTGTATCGGGGAAAGAATTTTGCCTTTACGAGTACGTGGTGCTCTTATATTTCTTAACACGCACCAAGTTTCCTTTACACAATTGAAACCCAGTTTTCCGTCTCTTTTCTGGTAGCATCTCTCCCAGGAGTTATTCTTTTCTCCTTAACACGTTTGTTCAAAGCTCTGTAGGCAATCTAGTCTTCATCCCTGTTTGAAGCTATATAGGTAAGTACTTCTGATATGCTTCTTTCTTGACAGCAACCAAATCGGACACCTCCTCTGACCAGAAAACTGGTTGCTTTCTTTTTCCATCAGTCCCTACCACCTCACAAGCAACTGAGTGGATGCAATCCCTTAAATACTCATATTTTTTTAAAGATTAATTCCTCTGCCCAGGTCAATTTTCTCTTCTAGCCAGCAGGCATACAACCCTCTAACACTATCTTCCACAAGTAGTTACAGCTTGTATCTTGGCGCTATAATGTTGCGCTTTTTGTTTCTGGTCTCCAACCCATTTTCGACAGGAAAAGAACCTTGGCCCGGAGCATATAGTGATCCACCTGATCCACCCAAACATCTTCCACTTTGATTTTTGCCTTCTGATTCAATAATCCAACATCGAGGATTGGAAACCAGGTTTAATCCATGTGAATTGTTGGATGGGTTTATGCTTAAAGAATTTGTTCTGGATTTGCAAAACAAATGTGTCACATATATCAATAAGCCTTTTCCCATTGTCAGTGATCTGCACTTCCCCATACCTTCTGACAACACTGCTTCTTACCTGACAACCTACTCGGACCCCTCGGAAGTCCCCAAGAATAATGATTTCTTCGCTTCCACTTACTTTCTCTAATGTGTGCCTGAACACCTCTTGAAACATATCCTTTATATGAGTAGGCTCATTATTCCCACAGACCGTAGACGCCAATGACCTCAACATCTCTACTAAAGACATTAAGATATCCTTCCAATTTAGTTTATGTCAGTATGACCACATCTAAACCTGCCCTTTCAACTTCTTTTGTACTTTGAATATTCCATGTTCCAAAATGGGAAGTCCGTTTTTGTTTCCAAAGTCTACTGACGTTATGACTCTCCCAATCCTAGGCTCTTCTTGGACTACTTGTAGTGGAAGTTTTTATGTCAATGAGCTGCTGATTCTATCAATAACCCCCCAACCTGGAGGACCATGGGTTTTCTCGAGAGGTCTCCCTAGATAAGTTGCCGGCCACAGCTGACGAGCCATATCTGTCTTGGTTTATTTTAGGAGTTGTCCCTCTCCTAGGCATCCCCGCAGTTGTGAGGGGATGGTTGTGGATTGATAGGTGACCCACACTTGTCTCGTCACAGTCACCTTCGTGGGGCCCACTGGGGTATTTTTTATAGGATAGCCGCACCACTGACCAACCTCCCTCGCCCTGGAGGGAGGTGCAAGTCCACTAAATATTGCAAGGGCAGGCAAATTCATTCTATTTTATATTTATATATATATATTTTTTCCAATAAATATAATTTTGTTCTGCTTTACTTCATAAACGATTTTATCTCAGTTTATAAATATTATGAATTGATTTCACTTTTATTTTTTGACCAAAAAGTTGGTTAGACGTGTAAATAATTTAGACTTAAGAGGAATTTCAATTTTTATATTTTACAAGCCAAGAAACCATACTGATTCTTAAATCATTAGTATTAAATTATTTGAACTAGGAAAAGCTTACAAGTAAATTATAATGTAAAGATAAAAGAAGTTTTTATTCTTCCAACATCTACTCTTGATGTATAGCCATACAGATTCTTACTTTCACGATCTCTCACCCCAGCCGTCAAAGAGGAAACTTATTTGTTTACAAATTTATTTTATTAAATGATATTTATTGAAAAACTACAGAGATTATATTACAATTTATAAATTATCATCTAAACTATAGCTTCTACCAATTGAATTGGTATAATGTGGACCTAGGATCAGCCCTTCCTAATTCATAACTATAAAATTAATGACCTTCTTTAAATAATAATCTATTTAATATTAAAATCTCTTTTCCATTGTCAACGAAAATCCCATTCAAGAACAGACTTAAGAGTTTATCTCCTGTATACTTTTGCTTTTTGAGTTAATCTATATTACCTATGAGCTCATAATATTTATATAGACATTCAGTTTATGTTATAAATTAAGAAGAAAACAGGCCAATAAAATAACTATGTACGCATAGCCAATCTTGTTAACCACCCAATAATAAGAAGGTTGCATACTACTTCTTGAAGTGAGTAACCTTATATTAACACATTCAGCACCAGTGTGAACCTGCAAGCGGACTTGCAAAGGGGACCAATGTGGGCCCTGTTTTATACCTAGGACCGCATTTTTCTGTTTATTAGTTAAATACCACACTGGTCCTAATGAATAACACAATACCATTGGACAATGGAATATTTTTAAAAATGTTTTCCAAAAAAAGAACAAATTTTTATGAGTTAAATTACATACTCACTCTATACTTACAAGTAGTGGTAACAATTTAATAGTTGGTTATTTGCCTTATCCTAATTTTTGAGACTTTTTCAATATTTTATTTTGAATTGATGAATTTATTTTATCATGCTTCAAACCCAATCCTTATATAAAATCTTATCTAACCTTTATACTTCTATTGCCCTAACCTAATACATATTTTTATGGGGGAAGTTTTTTCATTGGATCGAACTTTATCCTGAATATTCAAACTTTATTTTACCATTACAGTGTATAGTTTGTTTGTTTTTTTTTTACTTAAAGAATCACATATTGACAATTTCCTTTTCTTCCATTCAGCATCAATTATAAATTTACCCATCACTCTTTATGATTTTAACTTTTCTGATTCTTATTGCCTCTTTGTTACAAGAATCAATGTTCACAAATTTTCCACATTTTCTTACTTTCATCTATATTATCTATACTTATTTTTCTTACTAAAGTGAATAATTTAAGTTCTTTTACTTTAATCATATTGATTCATTAAATTATTAGTGTTTTTATTTAGGTATGTAATTGAAATATTATCATTGTTTCATTTTCACCATTTGTTATTATACTCTTGCAATAATTAAATTAATGCCAAATGTCTAACTTGAAAGTTACAAATTCGTATTTTTTCTTTTCTTTTTTATCAACAAATAGTTTGTTTAGCTTCTTGCTGTATATTGCCAAACCCCATCCCTATAATTTTTTGCTTAACTTGCATTTTTTTTTTTAATAAACGCTCCATGAAGTTTTTACAAAGACTAATAATCGAAAAGATTCCTTTTCATTTAACAGATATAGGAATTTCCATTCTTTCTTCTTCGGTAGAAGATCATTCAGCGTTGGCTCTAATAATATTCTTAATCTACGGAATTCTAACTGGCCCAAACCATCTAAGTATTAGAGTATTTCCTCCTTCCTCATCCTGAAAATCTCATTAACTTTCAGCGATGATGTAGCTTTCACTGACTTTTCCTTTAAAATACGATTTTGATTTCCAATCCACAAGTCTTCTTTTCATTAATTCATATTTCATTGGTCTTATTACTTCTTTCTGTTTTGAGATTCACTTATTTTTTGTTTTTGTTTTTTTATGATCCTGTATTCAGTTCTTGTTTTGTACATGTTCCCTATTCCTTAACACCTGACCATAACCTTGTTGAGCAAATATTTGATTGAATTCAAAATATTAATCATATATGGACAAAGTTTATTCTACTTAAATGCATTTCTTCTTCAGAGTTTGACCGTGTAACAGGATTTACAACTGTCAAGCTTTCCACCCATGATGCTTTGGGCTACAGCATGGTTGGTGAAGCTTGGCAGTTGTAAAACCTGTTTCACGGTCAAACTCTGAAGAAGAAATACATTTAATGGATTCAGACCAAGGAAGCCTAAAACATTTTGGATAAACTTAAAAATGTGACAATGGGCTGTTTTTTTTTTTTTTTTTTTATTGATGCCTATTTAAGCAGTTCTAATAATTAACTGGCATGTAAAATAAAATATCTGAGAAATAAATTTATTGAGATATTTGTTTTTTATTTCTAGGGAAGAAGAGGAGGAAGATTTTGACGAGGAGGAATATTGATATTTACTTCGGAGGAGCATTGAAAGCTCTCGGACACCGCAGGTCAACCATCGCAACATATGCTCAAATGGCCAAATATCCCCAAACCTAATCACTTGATTCTTCATTTGATTTCTTAAGATATCTAAAACTTCTTCAATTTCTTCTTCCTTTTATTCTTCTCCTCAATATTCTCTGATTGCATAAATTAATTATGCTTCAGATTCTTCTTCAGTTTTATTTCCTTAGTTATACGTTTTAATAAATTGAGAATTTCCACCATTATTTAGCATATGTAGAAAAAAAAATTATATGATTCTTATCATTGAAAATTATCAATTATATCTAAAAGCAAAGACACATTTAGTCAAAAATCATTTAAGTCATATCATGATTATACAGACTTTTTCTTATCTGTTGATCATTAGGAACAAATATTTTATTGTAAGTCTGTCTAAGTGCGATGACAATAGGTCTGCACCATTGTAAAGAAGAGTGAGCAATGAATATTAGTGTCCACTCTGGAATATTTTATGTGCTCAATATTTTGGGTTTTAGATTATAGAGCATATATTTAAAAATATTTGAATAACTTGTGATAGAAACCAAACTATGAAGTCAATGGAAAAATATTATAAAAGTAATGAATCTATTCAAATGGTATGAACAATTATGCAGGATGAAAGGATTTAACAGAAAATTCATATGGTGAACAGGTCTCGCATAACATCCATGTATTGAGACAATATTAATGAATGGAAAATTTGTTAAAAACACGTACATTAAAAAGACACAAATTAGCTTGTACCATTTGTAAATAAATTAATTCTTAAAAAATATTGCTGAGGAAAAAATAAATTTTGCTTATATATTTAATCAGTTGAAAAAAAGTAATTTTATGGATTTTCATACTTATGCTAAACTTTCTATTGCTTGAAACTTTTATGAAAATTTAAACTTATTTTTTAAAAATTTGAGGTATTACCATAAATTTATACGTACAAAGAATTTTCATAAAAATTCTTAGATAAATTAAACACCATGGCATAACTGATTAACAAAATAATAGTTAAAACATCAGTAGTGCCAAATAAAATTTGAACAAAGCCGCAATGGGGCCTTTCTACAATAAAAATAAATATACCAATATAGCCTTCAATAATTATTATTAATTGCATATTGTTGCAAATTAAACAACACTAAAATTGTACATATATTATTTTGTTTGTACATAAAAATTATGTTATATATATATATATTATTCATATATTTAATATTGTTTTGTTTTTTTAGATTTTCAAGTTGAAATTATACTTAATATTTATACATTGTTATTTTAGGTATTTTAATTAATATAATTTCATAAACATTAAATATGTCTAACAATGTGATACCACAAAAGTTATTTATTTAAGTAATTAGTTCTAATGATTATTAGTTTTAGATTTTAATATTAATATGGATAAAATCCATCGAAGTTATTTCACTGGGAACATTACGTTAATTCAATTTTACCTGATATGCCTGTAATTTTTAGAAGCTGTAATAAATTTTAATAAATAATTATTACAAAAGATTATCAATGATGAAGACATTTTTATAAGATTCTAACAAATGAAGATATTTACACTTACACTCTGGCTAATAGTAAATTTAAATTGAAAATTAAAGGATTTTTCAAGTGTCATGCCCATTGTTGAAACTCTGCTACAACTTCTATCTAGTTAATGCTAGCTTTTGATGAATATCTTTCAGAATTGTTCCCCACATTGAGACATGCCACACTAGTACCCTCCTCCTCCTCCTCTGCTAACTCCTTTCTCTCAGTATTATATATATATATATTTTTTTTTTTACTCTTTTTTTCCTTCAGTAAAATTGAAAAATTTGTCTGTATTATGGCAATAGCTAACAACTATTATCTGTACGGGCCAGGAGTCTGAGTCTGGGGGAGTTCGACGCGCTTTAGCATTCTCAAATCTAATGGCACCAGTTCGAATGATTCAGGGGCAGTTATGGAACAATGGAATAAATCAATACTATCCCATTAGATAGGTTTGTTCAGCCTGGAGAGTAACCCCCCTCCCCCTGTATGCCTCACAGTATTTGGGGTACTGAACTGCTATTATTAGTATAATAAAATCTATATAATGATTCAGCATTTTTTTTTTTTTTTTTATACATCGATTGAACACTAAGTCTATAAATACTGTTACACCCATAATGAGAACTTTTTTTTATAACAAATTTGAGAATGAAAAATTATAAACCTGGCTGGTATATGGATTACCGTCCCACAGTGTACAACATATGTCTTGAGTTAAACACTTCTGCCTTCATAATATGCACGTTTTCCACTAAATGCAAGCTCGAAAACGTATTAAACTCTGGGGACTTAGCTATACTGGGTGCAGGTACCATGTTGGAACAAAACTAAAGTGCTAGGCCAAATCTACTCCTCAAATATGGTCAAAAAGAAGTTTAATTTATCTAATTTTTTAACGACTCCTGGGAAATTAAACATTTATATTTTTTGTTGTGTGTATTTTTTCATTAATATCATTCTCATATTTTTTTCTTATTTTCTGTACCCTTGAGAATCATTGGCATTCTGCTGTTATATTCTCCTATAATACGATACCTCTTTTAAGTAATGGAATCGGGTAACTATTATTGTATTGTTGTCTTTTAAAAATTCACCTAGGGTTTTCTTCATTTGTAATTTGTTCCGATATCGTTTTATTGAGGTCAATCTACTAAAATAAGCTTTACTGTCTGTGAGTATCTCCAGACCTCTGAGAAGGTAACCATAGGTAAATTTCTAATTCCTGATCCTCAAACGGCACAATATGATATCTCCCCTTCTCGAGGTTCTTCAGCTTGTCGCCCCTTTCTTGCATTCTAGTTTTATCTCTGCTAATTTGAAGTTTGTTTATCCATTGTGATTCGAATATTTCCAACAGAGTTTTTTTTAACTAGTGCAGCCTTGCAGCCAGTCCTCTTATGTGACTTTTAATATTATTACATTTTCTTATTCCTGTTAATATGTTTTCAATGCTCCTGACTCCTGTGTAGGATGGGATTCAGGCTAATGTCTCTGTTTTTGTTGTTAATTTTAGTTCCCACCATAGTGCACATCAGCAAGAAGATGATAACTCAAAAACTGTTTTTTAGGGTAATCATATTTGAAGTTTCAACTGCATTCAATTTTACTAAGTACCTGCAAACAGTGAATAGTTAAAATAGTCTTTTATCACAAATACTCTTCTACTGGGGAATCTAGTTCCACTCGTAACTTAAAGTAGTTAATGGATACAATTAACCATTTCATTATTTCCCTTTATCAAATTAAAAGTTTTTAAAATTTCTGTGGCCTCTCCATTAATTATGGAGCATGTTCCTGTTAAGTTATATTAAAAACTTATTCTGTCAGCATAATATGCGCAGCTCACATTGTGTTCCATTTTGGAGGCATCAGTTCACATTTTTTCAAAACCTCTCAACAAGTTGTTCTTTTTTTTTTTTTTTTTAGTTCTTGGACTATTGAAGGACACTCGTTGGAATACCTGACCATTGAATGATCTTTAAATGGTTTCTTTTTCTTGCCTCCAACTTGGGATTTTTCGATTTGTGAGCGGTCTAATATTGTTGAGGTCCATGTTTATGTTTCTGAGTCCAACCATTGAGACTTTACTTCAAACAAGCATTGATTTTGGGAATGATGAAGAAGTATTTCAATTTTGAGATGACTTTTAATGATAAGTATTCTCACCGCTTGTTTAAGGTTGGTTCACCTGACTTGGCAGGTATAAACTCTAATAGTGAAGCTCCTGTACATATGCTAACTGTAGTATTGTGGATGGAATCTTCCATCGTTAATGTTGTTTCCTTGCCTAAATTGGGGTGCTGAATTCGACTTAAGGTCTTATCGGTCTTTGTATATTTTGATCAGAGTATTTCTTTCAGCAACCCAACTAGAGTGAGAGATGCACTTAATAATCACAATTTATTTGATGCATTTTTCTTTTACATATTTTATGTATTGTATCCAAGATAGCCTCTTATCAAATATCATCCCTAGGTAATATCTTCTTGTATGTAATAGATAATGGATCCTTCTTACGTCAATTGAGGATTCTACTGACAAATTTTTTTTCTGGAAGGAAAAAACTTAATGATTTGAAACTGGCATCTTTTGTCCAATTCTGTACTTTATTTATTGCATATGCAACTTCCATGGCATGTGAGCTATGGATTTACTTTGACACATGACATATACATTACATATTTAATATACAGTACATATTTTTTTTATTCTTAATTCCTGTTTGTAATACCGACAATGTAGCAATAGTTACCGATCATTAATCCCTGACACCGAATAGATAGAATAGAAGATAAAATAGGGAAAAGGACATGTTTACTTTCCAATATGAAGATAAGTCTTGTAATCATGATAACTGATATCTCATTTAAAAAAATCATATTTCGAGTACATCTTAGGCCCCGACTACTGGGGTGCTCGACCCCTAATGCTGCAGTTATAGTCTGTGATAACTTTCAATCAATCTAGCTTATTATTAGAAACGCACAAGAGTTGTGAAATGGGTCTATAATCTTTTGGTTGCGTGCCAATTGCCTTTTTTGGAACAGGTGCTAAGATTATTTGCTTCCAGCTGGATAGAAACTCTCCAATATATCAGATTTTGTTCAAGATATGCAATGGACATATTTTTCATTTTTAGGGTAATTTATTTAGAAATGCCCCTGTTATATTGTCTAGACCAGATGTGTGTTCAATCATTTGATAAATTAGCTGCAATGGATCAGCGATATATTAAAAGGCCAAGAAAATGCTATGAGAAATCCCATACTTCCTTTGGAAATGATATCAGTGACATTGAGTTAAGTTAATTAAGCGATAATATTTCCTATTTTTAGAACATTTATTTCCTAATGCAATACATATTCTATTTAATAACATTTAAATTATTATTTATTAGAACTTCGGAAAAATTTAGAGTTTTTGCCTTAATTGGTCAATACACTCATATATAAAAAAAGGAAATATACCAAATGGTTATATAGTTTCATTTAATCTTACAAGAAGAAAACAATTGAAAAAAAAAAAAGCTGTAATTGTTTATACCTAATCATAGAATCAACATCACCATGGACAATAAATCACTACTTTTAAGTCCTTAAGGCTACCAGAGAGTAATTGAAATTATTTCAATACACCTTACTCATTGAAACTAATAAAAATTAATTATTTTATGCTCTGGAACTCCAATTATAAGTAAATTACTTATAATTCCAGGGGCAATATATGGCTAAGATAAAATTGAAGAAATATATATCTTGTGTTGAGATAAAGAAATCTCTTATTAATTATATATATTACTTAAAAACCATGACTAAACTGGTAGAAAGTTTATATTACTCAGGAAAAAATTGTAAGTTTCACAATCTTCTTTCTATGGCGCCTGTGAATACCAAGTCAAGTGCAATTATTTTAAGTCTTATGTTTCAAAATAAATTATTTCACTCTAGTTTCTTTAATACATGTGCAAAATAATAAAATAAAGCAAAATGTATTTTCTGTTATTTCATTTGAAATTTTATAGAATTCGTCCCATTGAACATGATGAAATCAATGAAAAAAAAACACATTTAAAGACACATTTAGTCAAAAATCATTTAAGTCATATCATGATTATACAGACTTTTTCTTATCTGTTGATCATTAGGAACAAATATTTTATTGTAAGTCGGTCTAAGTGCGATGACAATAGGTCTGCACCATTGTAAAGAAGAGTGAGCAATGAATATTAGTGTCCACTCTGGAATATTTTATGTGCTCAATATTTTGGGTTTTAGATTATAGAGCACGTTAAAAACACCTTTTCTAATAATGAAATGCACTAATTTACTTTATAATTCAAATATATTTATCACAAAAATAAGAACAGTAATCTACATATTTTAATTCACTTTCTCAAAATCTAAAAACAACAACTTAACATCTGTTCTCATTAACAATTATAATCATATGATTTTCCTTTATCTTTTTTTACTATACTCTGAAATTAAACATCCTCCCACCTTGAGAAATTATTAAGAACATTATAATTTCTCAAAACACAATTAAAGAATTATAAATAAATAAAAACTGATTCTACTGAATGAATATTCGTGGTTTCACTATAATTCGACCACTTCTGGTTACTTTGTTCTCAGTTTTTAGCACTTTCGCATCAGGTTCGGCTGGCATACAATCTTCTTTCTGACCTTCATCATATAACATCTGTTTTCTATTATCACCTAATTCTGGATCATCTTCTTGTAACTCCAGGGGGTAAAGCCGCTGGAGAGGCCTGACGATCAGTCCACGAGCAGTGGTCACCCTTGCTACTCGAGGCACACCATCTTTACCTTTAATTAGTTCTTGAATTACTCCAAGAGGCCATTCAAGACGCTTGAAGTTATCATATTTAATTAGTACTAACTGACCAGTCTTGAGTTCTCTAATGTTTCGTTTTGAAAAAACTCCAGCTGACCCAGGTACTCTAAACGGAATCTAGTTCTAATTGTCTTTCTTAATTCTTGCAGCCGGCGCCATCTTCGGTTAAGACTCACCTGGTCTATGACATCCAAATCGGGTACACCCACTTCCAAATTATCTCGTAAAAAATACGCTGGGGTTAAGGGCGTCATATCAGAGGGCTCACCTGCTAAATACGTCAGCGGGCGATTGTTAATTACACTTTCGCAGTCGCACAGCACAGTATACATTTCCTCGTATCCAAGGCTTGCTCTTCCTAAAGTTCTTCTCAAAAGGTTTTTCAACAACCCAAATAGACGCTCCCACCAACCACCCCACCACGGAGCTGATGGAGGGTTGAACTGCCAATGAATCTGTCGAACTGCACTGTAATTGATAATTTCGTTCCAGTCAACATCCTTGAGAGCACTCTCAGCACCTTTGAAATTAGTCCCATTATCGGTCCACACGGTATGGGGTCGTCCTCTTCTAGAAATAAATCTTCTAAATCCTCGCAAAAATTTTTCAGTTGACAAGGAATTCAGAAGTTCAAGGTGAACTGCCCGGTACACCGCGCAAGTAAAGAGGCAGATCCATGCCTTTTCCCCAGATCGAAGTATTAATGGGCCAGTCAAATCGATACCGGTAATCTCGAATGTATTGGCATCCCTTACTCTTCTTTCAGGTAGAGCAATCGGTGGTGGCTCAGCTGGTTTTGCATCATGACGACGACATCTAACAAATTTCTTTACCACTGTCCTAGTAGTGCGTCTTCCAGAGAGTATCCAATACTTTTCTCTCGCTAATGATAAAAGTCATTGTGCACCTACATGGCAATTCTTCAGGTGAAGATCGTACAGCATACTCCATACAACAGGGTGACGTGAGGGCAAAACTATGGGGTAACGAAAATCATATTTATCTTTTCTATTTGAAACCTTTGTTTCCAGTCGTATAAGCCCTTCTTCATCCCTAATAGGGCACAAGGAAACAAGCTTCTTATAATCTTTCTTGAAGGCTTCTGCTTGGATTAATTTCCACAACGTCAACTCCGCTTGGATAATTTCTGAGGCTGTAAGAGGCCTATAAGCTCTATCGCCTAGTCTCTTTCTGCAATTAGAGATGAATCGTTTAATCCAGCCAATTAGTCTAAGAATGTTGGGAAAATTCGAAAAACGGCGATAATACCATCCAGTATCTGGAGTTGCAGCCAAGGCGGAAACCACCTTCTTCCTCATTTCTTGTTCTATAGACTCTTCATCATATCCTAAATCTTGGTTAGGCCAATTTTCATCTGACTCAAGTAGCCACTCCGGTCCCTCCCACCATCTGGAATCAGCCAAATGCTGCGGAGAACATCCTCTAGACGGAAGGTCTGCTGGGTTTATAGAGCCAGGAACATAAAACCATCTTTCAACCTCCGATAACTTTCTTATCTCCCTAACTCTGTTTCCAATGAAAGGCGTCCATATCTCATCTCTACGTATCCATCCAAGAACAGTCGTAGAATCAGTCCAGTAAAACTCTTTTAATCCACCATATTCGAAAGAATTCTTTAGTGACATCATTAGACGTACACCGATTACAGCAGCTAAAAGTTCAAGTCTTGGTATCATTATTAAAGGCTTAATTGGACTTACACGGGTTCTAGCCTGTACTAACTGTACATATGGATTTTCTGCGGTTCCAGATCTTAAGAAAATCACTGTTGCGTATGCCCATTTGCTAGCATCACAAAAGCAGTGTAGACTCCAACTTGAACGGTCTGACCCTCTTGCAATACATCTCGGTATTCTAAGTTTAGCCAAATAATTCAATTCCAATCTCCACTTTAAGAAGCTATCTCTATGTACTTCTTTAACTTCAGTGTCCCATCCAATTTTATCTTTCCATGTTTTCTGTAAAATAATTTTAGGTAACAAAGTAACTGGACACACTAATTCTAATGGATTAAAGATTTTTTGAGCTATAGAGAGTATCACTCGTTTTGTAACAAGTTCCTCATGATAATTAAACGAGTCTTCATTCAATCCTAAGGTATCCTCCAGTGTGTTCCAAACGAGACCGAGAACAGGCACCTCCTAAAGGAGGTTAAAATGGTTAAAACCCATCCTCACTGACACATCCAGATTGTTCCCAACTTCTCAAATCGAACGATCCTTCAGCCATTAGGTTTGACGCTTTATTTCTTATTTTCTGAGCTTCCTCCTCGGTTTCGACGCTAAGTATTAAGTTATCTACATAAAAACTCTTTTTTAATTTTTCTATTACATCTATAGAACAACTGGTGGCATTTTGTAAATTATATTGGATAACCTCACCTAGGAGATATGGGCTGCAAACTACTCGAGTGTGCCTCATTGTAATGAGTTGTCCATCTTCCGTAAACCATAAAAACCTAAGGCAATCTCTATCCTTCTCACTCACTGCAATCTGTAGAAATGCCTTGCGAATGTCCGCAGTAAGACCAACCCTAAATGAGCGAAACCTACTTAAAAGTTCAGGTATCTTCTCAATCATATTCGTTCCCTTACTCAGACAATCATTCAAAGATGGTGATCCCTTTTCGCTAGCCCCCGCATCAAAAACAGGTCTTAATGGAGTAGTAAGGCTATTCTTCTTGACTACATGTCTATGAGGTAAATAGTGAGCCGGTCTGTCCATTTCCTCTTCTTTAACGACCTCAATAATGCCACTGCAAAGCCAATCGTGGAATACAGCATCATATTTTTCATATAACCCTTCTTTCTTCAACTTGACAACTACTCTTCCTAAGAGTCGTTTGGCAAGTTCATAATAAGAAGGCAAGGGTGCATGACCTTCAACCCAAGGAAGCGAAACCACATATCTGCCATTGACATCTCGATAAACGGTGTTCAAGAAATGATGTCTGGTTTCAGCTTCCATTTCCTGTCTTGACTTTTTCTCCCCCGGGTTCATAATTCCTAACACATCTAATTCCCACAATTGTGTTATACACATATCCTTATTTAAAAGTGAAGTTACCAGCATATTATTAGAACTGTCATCTTGTTCAGAAGCAATCTTGCCCATCAACACCCAACCTAATAACGTCTCCATGGCTACTAAACCACATCTCAGGTTATACTTCTTCCCAGTAAAAAGTTTTCCTGCAACATCGGCCCCCAGAAGTACATCAATCTTGTCGCATATTTGGTCTGTAATTGAAATACCTAACTTTGAAAGTTCTTGGTCCCAGGGACCTCTGAAAGCTGAAATTACGTTCGAACAAATTGCTGGTTGGTCAAGTGCTTCCAGGTTACAAAAATATTTTCTCTTTACGTCACAAAGTCTAATTCTAAACTTATAATGTTCAACAACATCAGTCTGGCTACCCCCAAAAAGAGCATGAATAATTTTTTCTGAACCAATTGCTTGGTAATTCATCCGCTTCGCTGCTTCTTTGGTGATATAAGACTTCTGCGATCCAGTATCAATTAAAACCCTAACCTTATGCTCAAACTCATCATTTCTTAAAAAAACAATTAAAGTCTGTAAAAATACCTGGTTAGTCGATAAATTAGATAACGCACTTTCCACCGGTTTCGCCTTCTCTGTTATTGTTTCCTCTACCTTTCCTGGGCACATAATCGTACAATGCCTTCTGCTGCATGCATTGCATTTAACAAATACTCGACAGTTCTTACCTATGTGACCCATCTTCAAACAAATGAAACAGCATCCGTTTTTTCTTAAAATTACCTTTCTTTCATCTAAGGTTAGATTTTCAGCTTGACTACATTCTGCACCAAAATGCGATGAGGACTTACAAAAAACACACTGTGAGCTTTGGGGAGTAAATTTATGTGCTAGTAAATTAGAACCTGTGGGCTTCAACACTTCTGCCTTAAAAGATCTATCCTTTATTTTATTTTTTGTGGAAGTGTCCTGAAAACTGGCTGCAGCTATACTAATTCTCTGTTCATTCAGTACCTCCTTTTTAAGGAACTTCATTAATTCACTAAGCTTGGTTTTCAGAACGCTTTCACTGTCGAAAAGTGAGCTTCTATTCCACGCTCTCAGAACATCCTGCGGCAAACAAGATTCTACTAATGGGTAGAGCATCGCGGAGCAAGCATCTGATTCTACTCCTAAAGATTCAAGTGCCCGTAACTGAGTTTCTAACTTGTCATACATCTGAGATAAATTATCTGTTTTGTTTTGTAGATTACAAAGAACTAAATTTAGTAGTTCCCGAACATAAACTTCTATGAGAAGATCTTCTCTCCCAAACCTAGCTTTTAACGAATTCACAGCTTTACTATAGTTACTAGCTGTGGGAGGATAACTAGAAATTAATTTCTCAGCTTTAGAATTAGGCACCATTGATTGTAATAAATAGTGAAATTTATCTAGGTCATCCAACTCCGTATTACTGTGAATTCGTTCAAATAGATTCCAGAATGGAATCCAATCTAATAATTCACCACTAAATTTTTTTAACTCAATTTTAGGCAATCTTGGAGTGGTTTTATTACTGCTAATAACACAAGATTTAACTGAACATACCTCTGATTTGATAATTCGGTTTACTAAAGCTCTGGATTTATTCAAGAGGCCAATATATTTATCTTGAGATTCAATTTCTTCATCACAAACCTCTTGAGAACAATTCTCTTCTATTAAATTGGTTAGGATTTTTAAATCTAGTTCCTTTAAAGTTTCTATCTTACCTTCTAATGTTGCTAAAAGGTCTTGCAAAACAGATTCCTCCGAACTCTTTTCTAAAGCAACTAACAAAGAGTCGTTAATTTTGGTGAATACTGACCGATGTTCTGCTCTTATCTTCTTTAGTGCATCCATTTCTATTAAATAGCAGACTAAGTCCTGTCACGGTCGCCACTAATGTTAAAAACACCTTTTCTAATAATGAAATGCACTAATTTACTTTATAATTCAAATATATTTATCACAAAAATAAGAACAGTAATCTACATATTTTAATTCACTTTCTCAAAGTCTAAAAACAACAACTTAACATCTGTTCTCATTAACAATTATAATCATACGATTTTCCTTTATCTTTTTTTACTATACTCTGAAATTAAACAGAGCATATATTTAAAAATATTTGAATAACTTGTGATAGAAACCAAACTATGAAGTCAATGGAAAAATATTATAAAAGTAATGATTCTATTCAAATGGTATGAACAATTATGCAGGATGAAAGGATTTAACAGAAAATTCATAACAGGTCTCACATAACATCCATGTATTGATACAATATTAATGAATAATATTTCATTTGTTATTTCATTTGAAATTTTATAAAATTCGTCCCATTAAACATGATGAAATCAATGAAAAAAAAAATATGCTGATCCAACGTCTATGTATGATCTGCATTCCCTTACAAGATCTCTATAAAATTTCTTTTTGTAGATTTTAAACATGACTTCAAACTAAATAAAAATTGATGAATTTCGGAAGTTGTTTTCTATATGTAATAATAATACATTAATATTATCCCTTAAAAAGTATTTTGTATAAGATTACAATTATTAACACATTTTTATGTCTTAGCTTAGTGGCGTAAAACTGCAATGGCCATGATAGACACAAACTTTTAATTTATTTTATTTTTTTGTAACTTTTTATTTTACTTTCTTTTGTATTTCCTAATTCCTGATTGATTGTGCATTTGATTTCATATTTCCTATATCAAGTCCAAATTAGAGTTGGGCATATTTGTATTTATAAATACAAATACAAACTTAATCATATCTAAATTTTTATGTGAGTATAAATACGAAGTTGTTTGTACAGCATTTTTTGCTTTAAGAAAATGTTATTCACAAATTTTCCTGTAATGTTAAACATATTAACAAGAAAAATTGTGAATATTCATGAATTCAAATATATGAATAAGAATGTATGAATAAATTGTAGAAATAAATTTTAAATGCGAAAAAATTCAAAAAACGAGTTGTGAATTTTTTTAAAAATTAATTATTTCCGAATAAATGTTTAAGTTCATATTTGTATACCATTGGCTTAACCGTTTTTATGGAAATCCCATTGGAAAATAATAAATTACCTGGTATCGATACCTAAGGTTGCTTATTAGATTATTGAGAATGCCAATAAGGAAAAATATATGTAGATTTTAAGGTTACTCACTTAGTTATCGATTTATTACAACTTATCCGATATAAAGATTATGCGAGTTGGCTAATAGGTCATTGAAGGCGCTGATTAGGGTAATTAATTAATTTGTATTCACATTTTTTCTGTGAATAATTGCAGGATATGTTTTGAATAAGATTGTATTCAAATTCACACTTGTGTATATGACTTTATTTATATTTGTATTTCAAATAATGTATTATAAACAAATTGGTTCACCTAAATCAAGATATTAATTAATTTGTATTCGTATTTATAAATACATCTATGCCCAGCTCTGGTTCAAATTCAGATATTAAAAAAAAAATTAGGACTAATTCTATTAAATTTCTAGAATCGTTGGAGACGGAGAAATTTTTAGTGAAATATTAAAAAATATCATCGAAAAATATTAATTATGTTCCATGACCAAAATCATCCGTTTTCATTATCAATTCCAAGGCTGAAAGTAAGGCCAAAATGCATGGAAGCCTGGTGATGTTATGCACTCCACTAAAAAAAATAGTTGGTTAGCGGCGAAGATAGTCCAACTTCACTACTCACCTTGAAAAACACACTGTCTTCAAACTATCTCATATGCAATATCTTATAACATTAAAAGTAATATACAGAAATTTAGATATTAATATCGGTATAATTCGACATAAAAGATACAGCCATGATGACTTTAATGGTATGATGGTACTTACAATTTTCACTTGATCATCTTATCTCTAGAGTCAGATGGAAAATTTTTAACCTGAGCAACCAATTTGGCTTATAAAAGGAATTTTCAGCATGAAATATAAGAGGATATTTCTTCCCAATTCAAATACATTATTTTTCTCGGGTTAAAGGTTATACACTTTAGAACGAGATTTTTCTTTAAGTCACATCTCAGGTAAACTCGGGGTAAAAGAAAGGGTAATCCCCAAGCTATAGAACAGATGGACAAGCCACCATGCTTGACAACATTCAAACCTAATCTACATTGACAGATAAAATAAATTAAGTGCTCAGACAAGCTAGTTAAGCGTGTACTGCTATAAAACCAGTTAAGCAATAAATTAAACAGACGGTAGGAAAGGGTAACTTAAATAATATTGGAGGTATCTTAGATCCAATTCCACATGTTTTTATATTGCCTTATATACCTACTTATGTTTATAAGCGCTTTATGTCCTCTTATAAGTCCTTGTTGAAGTTATTTTCATTATTATTTTATTAACTTTGCAGATGTTGCTGGTAAAATACGATTGGGGTTTGTCAAATCTGGTATGCATGTATGCCATTAAGCGAATACCAAACCTTTTAAAATACATATATTTAAAAAAATAATAATAATTGGCCTAGAACCAAAGTGAATGAAAAAAAAACAACAACAGATGGGTTCAAACCATAAAAACATTTTTAACTTCAAATGTAATATTTGGTTAACTGAAGAAAAAGATTAATTTTAAATGTCGGAATTATTAGAATAGGTTAATTACTGATAAAATTTTATTCAATGAAATGAAAACTAACTGAAAAATTAAAAACTAAATGAAAATTGGCAAAAATGGACATTAGGTTCCTCTCACGAGTGAATTACAGGATCTATAACCAAAATCATACATAAAATTTTATTATTTTTTAATCCATGGAGGTCTCAAGATTTAAAAAATTTAGAGTACCAAAACATTGTTAAACTGCATAAACCCTCTGAGCTGCTAATGCATTTGGCTTAGTAATGATTGGCAAAGATAAAAAAAAATAAAACTTCTTGCTATGAAGTTACCATATTACCTAGATATAAAATGTTATGTCAAGTTATTTTGAAAATAATCCATTTTAATCGTTAAAAGTTTCGATTCTTTAGCACGAAATTCGCAGGTTTAATTTATGTCAAGCTCCCTGGTCACGAATATAATCGCTTCATTCCAAGAAATAGAACAATGTTGCAAATTGATATTATTATTTACTAATCGTCAAATTATATACCACCTCTGTTAGCGTTACCCAGGGAGCACCACGTGGAGGTAGAGGTCGGATTCGCTCCCCAAAAATATGTATTTAACATAATAACAACTTATCATGTTAAATGGTAAGAGGTAAGTTTTATGAGATCGGGTCATCCGAAATAGTCATCGGAATCATATCCTGAACCTGGTCAATAAAAGTTTTTCATTTTATGTACAATAAATCATAATCTATATAATTTTTGTTTATATATCTATAAGAAGCACACCACCACCAAAAAACAACACGCATGCATGCAGATATATTCATATTATCAATAATATAATAAAAAAATATCAATTCTTACAATTCTACAATACAAAATACAAAAACACAACAATTAGCATGCACTGTACAGTTAGTAGTTACCTGTTCTTTAAAAAAATAAATATGCTGATACAAACAACAAAAAAAAAAAAAAACGTTCGTAATACTTCAATTAATAAATACCTTTTCCTAGAATTTGCTATAAAAGATCGAAAAGAAAACCTCTATTGAATACTTTTATAAAATATAATAATTGTTTCTATCTACATCTTAATTAAATAGTCTATACTTACCTCACCGCGAACTTATTTTCTGCCTACAGTATGGCTGCTTCCTGTGATGATCTTTTAATTTCGAATGATTTCGAAAGGATCTGTGGCAGGTTTGGCAGTCGTAGGGAAGAACGCCAGTGTGGACGAAACTATGGTTCCTCAGGCTACGTTCGCTGGAGTAGCTCTTTCCGCACACTTCGCACAGGAAACACTTCTCCTTAGATGTAGGGATATTTGCCTCAAAACCTTTTTTCATGTTTTCTTCCGGAAATCTTGAAACTCTTGGTGTTTTAGGCACCTCGACCTCATATTTTACCGTTATGTTTTCCAATTCCCTGTTGATTCTCTTTGATGTTTCCATATCCTCAAACCTGCCATCTAATGTAGAGACCTCTACGATATGGCCTCCTTCGGTGTTCAACAGGAGGCTCGCTTCCTTCGCCGGTGCTGGCATCACCACTTCCTCTCCTCTTGGCTCCTCTTCAGAGAGGCACTCCATTTGAGATTCCGCTGGATCTGATTCCGGCTGCTTCTCCATAACTGCAATTCAATCGTTATAAATATTTAATAAAACTGAAATATGGATTTACAATAAGTTTTTTTCTATGTATGTGTAGCAGAATAACCGTTCACCGACTGCGATTTTCGAAATCGATCGAGCAGCCAGTAATCGATCATCTGAATTGTCACTCGAATAGACAGTGCCTGCTCTGCCTTGATACCAGCAGTTTGGTAATTTCTCAGATTTTCAGGTTATCCCAAGATACCAAATACTTGCATGGATGTTGATACTTGGTGAGGTATACCGGCTAACACTGCTCGTAAATACTAGTATTAGAAAAAAAAGCTGTTATCACTAGTATCTTTATTGCTGTTTTGGAAGAAGGTTATGATAACCAAGAAATTATTTTTGTGCTGCATTTAATTGGACAACATTTACGTAGTTAGCCAGTCATTGTTAACGTGAGTTTTTTTTTCTTTTTTTCTATTGTTGTGTTCTATTTAATCCTGGTAAATAAAGAAGAAATTTATTTTACGAAAATAATTTATTTATTTAATTTTCCCTTTTGAACACGCTTTAGTTTGTTAAGAGCCTTCTAATTTTCTTATCAAAACATCTTAACAACTGGTGACCCCGACGTGATGACTGACTCTACGGCACAACAGTCTTCACAGCAGATGGAGCAAATTTCAGCGTTTAGCGGTCCAGCAGGTAGGCTTCCCGGGTTCTACAAGACTAACCCAGCGTTATGGTTTAGGCAAGCCGATGCGATATTCACAACTTCTCGTGTTTCTTCGCCTCAAATTAAATTTCAGTGCGTTATAGGAGTACTCGAACTTGACGTACTTACTCAAGTCGAGGATCTTCTAGATTCAACTGACCCTGATCCCTATACTAAGGTTAAAGATCGCCTAGTTTCGCTCTATGGTGAATCAGAGACCAGAAGAATTCGAAAACTGTTGGAGGAAACGCAGCTAGGTAATCAGCGACCCTCACAACTGTATCGACAGATGTTGCAGCTGGCAGGTACCAAGGTAAGTGCAGAAGTAGTACGCACGTTATGGCTTACCTCCTCGCGTTCAGCAGATTCTCGCTGCTTCTTCGCAGAAAGAGGACTCCGATGCCTTGACAGCTATGGCTGATAGGATAGTAGAAGTTGAAGCACCAACGGAGATAATGCCCATACAACATAATCCATCGCCCAGCCTATCTTTAGATTCTTTGCATGAAGAAATTCGTAAACTTCGAAAGGAAGTAGCAGAGCTGAAACAGCAGCGGACCGGAGGAAGAAGAACCGAGCGACGGAACTCCAGAGGAACTTCAACAGCTAGATCTTCGTCTGAGGGTAGAAATCTATGTTACTACCATCGCAGGTTCAAGGTTAAGGCAAAGAAATGCGTCAAGCCTTGCGACTGGGAGCCGGCGGAAAACTAAATGTGGTGACGGATGAAGCGGCTGCCGTCACTACTCAACCTCAACGCCGCCTTTTCATGGAAGATAAGCGGTCAAGGTTACAGTTCCTCATCGATACCGGCGCCTCGATATCTCTGTTACCGAGGAATCCCAAAGTTCATCGGATGCCTGCAGAATACAAACTGATTGCAGCTAACAACTCTCCGATTTCAACTTACGGTGAAAAGAAACTTCAACTGGACTTGGGACTTCGCCGCATATTCACGTGGACGTTCCTTGTAGCTGATGTAGAACGAGCAATAATCGGAGCTGATTTCCTGTTTTATTATAACCTAATGGTGGATCTTCGTCGTAAGCGTTTAGTCGACCAACATACTGGACTTACCAGCCTAGGAAGGGTTTCATCCGTTTCAGCACCCTCAATCTCTACTATTCCTAGTGATTGCCCGTATGCTCACCTGCTCAAGGATTTTCCTAACCTAACACGGCCATCCCCTATTAAAGGAGTATCTCGCTCACGCGTGGAACATCACATAGAGACGACAGGCCGTCCCGTTACCAGCAAATCAAGAAGATTACTTCCAGAAAAGCTAAAGGCTGTAAAGAAAGAGTTCGAGCTCATGCTAGAAGAAGGAATAATTCGACCTTCCAAGAGCCCCTGGTCAAGCCCGATATACGTAGTTACCAAGAAGGACGGAGGAATACGTGTGTGTGGCGATTACCGCAGACTTAATGCGCAAACAGTACCGGACAAGTACCCCGTTCCGAACATCCTCGATTTTATTGCTCATCTCGATGGATGCAGCTATTTTTCAACCTTAGACGTTATACGGGCTTATCATCAAATTCCAATGGCAGAAAAGGACGTGGAGAAGACCGCTGTGACAACACCCTTCGGACTCTACGAGTACCTGCGGATGACATTTGGACTTCGCAATGCCGCTCAAACGTTTCAACGTTTTGTTGACGACGTTCTCCGTGGCCTTCCATTTGTCTTTCCGATGCATGCATCGACGATCTTATCGTGGCATCCAGAAGCAAAGAAGAGCACGATAAGCACCTGAAGGAAGTTTTCACCCGGTTCAACGCTGCAGGTCTCTCTCTAAACATTTCCAAATGTGTATTTGGACGTTCAGAAGTTGAATTCCTTGGCTATCACGTGGACTGCAATGGCATAAGACCTCTCCCGTATAAAGTTCAAGCTATTCTTGACTATCCTCGCCCAGAAACTATCTCACAGCTTCGAACTTTCTTGGGCATGTTAAATTTTTACAGGAGATGCCTCCCTAATGCTGGAACTATTCAAGCTCCACTTCATGCCTTGACACACAACGCCAAGCGTAACGACAAAACCCCGATTCATTGGGATGATGAAACAATTGCAGCTTTCGAGAAGAGTAAGAAGAGCCTAGCGGAAGCGGCTATTCTTGCTCATCCATCAGCCAAAGGTTATCTTTCCTTAGTTTGTGATGCCTCTGATCGTGGGATTGGTGCAGCTCTGCAGCAGAAGAAAGTAGATGGATCCTGGCAACCTATCGGTTTCTTTTCCAGGGCACTCACCGAGACTCAGAAAAACTACTCGACGTATGACCGGGAGTTATTAGCCATTTATGAAGCGGTCAAATACTTCCGGCCACTCTTGGAGGGATTGCACTTCCGCATCGTCACGGATTATAAACCTCTGATCCATGCATTTAGTCAAAAACAGGATACAGCTGATCCCCGACGAATTCGCCAACTTAACTATATCAGTCAGTTTTCTACTGATATAGCTCACCTACCTGGTCAGGATAATGTAGTTGCTGACTCTCTATCCCGTATCGAGCAAATCGAACTAACTGAAGATCTCGGCGGACTGGCAGAAGCGCAGAAGCAGGATCAGAGCGTAGAAGAACTCAGGAAGAACCCACGTCTGCAGATGAAGCTGATCGAATTACCCGGAACCAACCAGACTCTTCTTTGTGAAATGTCAACCAACAGAGCAAGGCCTTATCTACCACAGCCGTTTCGACGTTCCGCTTTCGAACAATTGCACAACCTTAGTCACCCAGGTGTGAAATCATCAAGGAAGATCATCTCTCAGCGCTATTTCTGGCCAGGGATGAACATAGACATTGGTAAGTGGACTAAAACTTGTATTGCGTGCCAGAGAAGCAAAATTCACAAGCACACCATCTCTCCTCTAGGAACTTTCAAACCAGCTTACAGGTTTCAGCACGTGCACCTAGATATTGTAGGACCTCTTTTACCATCGGACGGGATGAGGTATCTACTTACTATGGTGGATCGAGCTACAAGATGGCCCGAGGCTATACCCATTAGTGACATCAGTGCAACCACAATCTCGCAGACATTTTATGCCTCATGGGTCGCCCGTTTCGGAACACCTCAGCGAATCACCACCGATCAAGGACGACAGTTTGAAGCAGATCTTTTTCAACGGCTGAACGCTCTCTTAGGGATTAAAAAGATCAGGACGACAGCCTACCATCCCCAAAGCAACGGTTGCGTCGAGAGGTGGCATCGCAGTTTAAAGGCAGCACTTACGGCTCATCTCTCCTCTACTCGCTGGACGCAAGTCCTACCTACAGTCCTCCTTGGCCTACGTTCGACTTTCCGTGAGGACATGGAAGCCAGCGTAGCTGAGGCAGTTTATGGACAGGCGTTACGGTTGCCTGGCGATTTTTTTGACGAACCTACGAAGGAGGCAGAGCCCATTGTCGCCCTACAACAACTTAAAGAAGACCTCTCACGCTTAACACCTGCTAGCTCTCGGGAGATTTATCACCGCCGCACATTTCAGCATAAAGACCTTAGCACTTGTTCTCATGTCTTCTTGAGGGAAGATGCTGTCAAGAAGCCTTTAACGCCGCCTTATTCAGGTCCGCATAAGGTCTTGCGTCGTGGTGAAAAGCTTTTTACTATCTTAATGAGGGATAGTGAACTCACCATCTCAATTGACCGCGTTAAGCCGGCATATCTCATGGCTGAAGATGAACCTCGCGAGATAGATATTCCTACCAGCTATCAAATACCATCCTCACCCTTACCAAGATCGGTCACATTCGAAACATCGGCCAAAGAACCAGCAACGGCAGAAGACGAACCATCTACACCGCGAGGTAAAACTCAAGTCAGGACCCGCTCGGGAAGACTAGTAAAGAAGAAGCAGCCCTTCTGTTGTGACTCCGTCATCCAGGGGGGGAGTGATGTAGCAGAATAACCGTTCACCGACTGCGATTTTCGAAATCGATCGAGCAGCCAGTAATCGATCATCTGAATTGTCACTCGAATAGACAGTGCCTGCTCTGCCTTGATACCAGCAGTTTGGTAATTTCTCAGATTTTCAGGTTATCCCAAGATACCAAATACTTGCATGGATGTTGATACTTGGTGAGGTATACCGGCTAACACTGCTCGTAAATACTAGTATTAGAAAAAAAAGCTGTTATCACTAGTATCTTTATTGCTGTTTTGGAAGAAGGTTATGATAACCAAGAAATTATTTTTGTGCTGCATTTAATTGGACAACATTTACGTAGTTAGCCAGTCATTGTTAACGTGAGTTTTTTTTTCTTTTTTTCTATTGTTGTGTTCTATTTAATCCTGGTAAATAAAGAAGAAATTTATTTTACGAAAATAATTTATTTATTTAATTTTCCCTTTTGAACACGCTTTAGTTTGTTAAGAGCCTTCTAATTTTCTTATCAAAACATCTTAACATATGCATTCTATTTTAGTTTCAAAAACGTATTCATTGATTCGAGAAGGAGCTAATAGACAACATTAGTAATTAAAGTTAGGTAACAAATACTTTTAATACGAAAAAAAAAAAAAATTTAAATTTAAACGTCATAAATTGTACAGTAACAATCTTGTAATAACTAGAAATAAGTCCCAAGGTATTAACCAAGATTTGTTAATATGAGGAAGAAAAGTAATTTGCATTAGGTTTTTTTTTTTTTTTAAAACTCGAAAACAATTCATTGCACATAAAATTTTGCTCTCTTTAAAATAAATGGGAATGAAATTCCGCGTCGAATAACTCTCTTGAAGTTTCAATCGGTTTAGTCGATTAGCCAAAATCTGTTACTGGCAATAGCAAACATCGGCAATTTTTACCATATTGACGGGAGCGTGAATTACGTTAATGTTTCAAAACCTGCAGCTGAAACAACTCGAAAAAGTCTGTTCCAAATGAAAAATGTCGCATATGAAATTTGTAGAAACATAACCTTATGCTTAAAACAAACTTTTTTTTTTTTCATTGTCCTCCCCTTCCTCGCCGGTTAGAATCTACGGTTTTCCCGGTCGATGGTAGTGGGTGCGGGATTGATGCTGAGTAATTTTAAATATCTCCTGGCTCCGGGTTTTGAACTTACTATCTTCGGGTTCGCAAACATATGTCGGTTGTCGGGGCCAAAGCTTGTTTACTAACGCGGCACGCATATTTACACTGGACCATCCGGCATTTACTGATCTATAGAGATTCAAATAAAGACGTAGCGCTTACTTCCTGCCAAGAAATATTTTGTAAAGAAAAAAAATCTGTTTAAACTAAAAATCATTCGCCTCCTTCTATTGGTCTATATTTCATCTATTAACATCAATTTAGGATCATATGGTAACCATTGAAGTGAAAAGTTTGAGAAAAAAAAATTGCTCTGTAACTACTTTATAAATTTTAGGCATGAAAACTTGTTTTTTCTGTCTAAACTGAGCAAAACAACTCAGCACGAGGTTACGACAACAACGGTGTTCAATAAACTTTAGAATGTGACCTGCTCCGTGGTCATCTAACAATATGAACAATATAGATGCAAATGAAAACCTTACAGCCTGGGAAATGGTTATCGGCCGAAAACTTAGAAGAGACGAAGATCCCAGAAATAAAATTGAGGTAAGAGACGTTATTGCTACTAGTATAATAGCTTTGAAGTCTTATCAAAAATAGAAGTACATGAATCGCAGTCAAGCACAAAACAACCAGTTCCCGAAAGACCCCCACCAATTCACCTCAATGATGTGGAAGATTACACAGCATTAGTACAATTCCTTCAAAGAGAATCTGGTAAAACAAGCTTTAAATTAAAATCTACTACCAGAGGTGTTAGCGTGTACGTCGAAAATGTGGATACCCATCGCCATCTAGTAGCTAGGTTAAGAGATAAAGGTGCGGGCTTCCATACCTTCCAACTGTCTGAAGATCGAAGTCCTCGAGTAGTCATAAAAAAACTTGCACCACGCCACTCCCATCGAAACAATTAAAAGCGAATTAAAAAAACCTAGGTTATGATGCTATT
Organism: Aelia acuminata; assembly: GCA_911387785.2. NCBI lineage: Eukaryota > Metazoa > Arthropoda > Insecta > Hemiptera > Pentatomidae > Aelia > Aelia acuminata. The sequence goes on along the minus strand of OU426978.1, from coordinate 50,363,344 downwards.
AATATTGTCAATATTATATCCCGTTTTAAAAGACCGTTGCCCATGTTCTTGGCAGAAATCTCAAAAGAGACATTTAATGATAAGATTATTGATGTACAATTTTTATATCATACACTTATACAAATTGATGAACCTCGGAAAAAGAAAATCATTTCGCTGTGTGTACGTTGTCAGCAATACGGGCACACCAAAACTTTCTGTAATCACGCTCCGAAATACGTAAGGTGCGGTGGAGGACATTATAGTTCTGACTGCACGAAGTCGCGAGAAACATCAGCAAAATGTGCCAATTGTGGAGGGTCACATCCAGCTTGATACAGAGGATGCCCAACTTTAAAAAAAATTAAAGTAGCCATTAATCAAAGAAGACATCCGCATAATCAACGGAAAGTGGAAGTTAATTCTCCTCCGGATATAAAAGAGTTTCCGCCTCTTTTACAAAACAAGAAACCTAATTCTGGTCCCTCGAAAGAAGAAACGAAAAATCACCATCAGCCTCAAAAACCAGTCCCTAAAAGAATACTAGCTCCTAGAAGAGATTCTTCAAAAATGAGTAAGGGCTGTATGCAGCCAGTACCACCCACTGTAACTTATTCACCAGCTGATCTCTCTAAGTTAGTTAGTGGGTTGAATAGCCTTATTCAGCCCCTGTTTAGTATTCTGCAACAACTGTCACAGGTTATCCAAACATTATGCCCTGGCATGCCAACATGCCCGATAACACCTAAAAAAGACTAAAAGGGAGCTGGTTAACTCCCTGCCTAAGTGCAAATCACGACAGGAAGAGATGCTGCTGGGTATCACCCTTCCCCAAGCCTATCAAGCCATGTGTTTCTACGTGTTTAGTCATCAGATTCGCTGATTGTCTTTTTCTTTTAAGACAGGTGCGAATGTAAAAATGTAAGTTAATAAAAAAAAAAAAACATCAATTTAATTCTCTCGGGAAATGTTTCTGTGGCCAGAAAATCGCGATATGTTTGAGCTTTTGTAGTTTTTCCTTATAGCTCGAAACTTATGGAAAACACATTTTATAATTAAAGAGCACACGTAACAATGTATTTGACCCTCCCTATGGTATTTTTTTATTTGGAGTAGTCGCTTTTAAGTTGCGTTAGACCATGACTGCAATTCATTTTCCCGTCGAAATGGTAACTGTTACGGAAATATGATAATCAATTCTGATTTGTTATTAACTGAGCATAACTTTGAATAATTCACCCGACGCACATTTTTATGCTATGCAAGTATGATCTGTAACGATCTATGTTTGGAGTTGGAGTTTTCGAGTAATAACCTTCGGAACATGACCATATATATTTTTCCGATTAAAAACGATTTTGACTGAACGGCTACGCGTTTTGAACATCAAGAATTATTTTGATCTCAAATGGCTTTAAAGGTAAAGGAAATATATCTTACTATAAATCAGGTACCTTAAATTTTGTTTGTTAGGGATAATTAACAGTTAAATTATCCCTATTTATAAGAAATAGCTAAATATAAAATTTAGAATTTCCTAATCAATCGGAAGAGAAAAAAAGATAAAGGTTTTATCAGAATGAAGATATCAATTTCGGGTTATGAGAGCAGTAATATATTGTTAAAAAAATAGAGAATTTCGCGATATTATTTATTTCATGAAGTAGTAGAAGGAAATGGATATTCAGAAAAAATAATTTCTAATTTAATATTTTTTAATGGAAAATAATTGTTTCTTTGGTAAACAATTTTTGAGAGAAGGTGAAATGTACGTTTTGCTCACAATGATAAAGGCCCAAGAAACATATCTGTAACCTTTAACATTTACAATGTAGTTTAGTCACTATTTCCCAACAATAAATTTAAATAAAGAAATATTAAGCATCATTATATTTGCAGAATTTAATATCGCCGGCATATCCTGGAAAATAGTTAAGCGCTCAAATTTTAAAATTAAGTTCCAATTTATTTTAACCAAGACCACTTGTAATTAATCCCGTTCAAGACTCATCGTCGAAAACGGTCAAAAACTCGACTGTTTAGTGGCATACCTATTGCATTAGAGCCTGGGTGGGTTTTACAACTAACCCCACAAGAAAGAAAGAAAAAGATGTTTATAATATAATGAAACAATCCCTGACAACGAAGTCCCATAAATAAATGGATATTATATTTTATTTTATTAAAAAATTATCAAACGCATGACTTACCTAGATCTCGATAGAGGGACTTGGATAGGTCAAAGTCTTCTAGTCTAACGAATTCCACTTCGTCAAACTTGATGAGGTCTTCGAATGTTGCGAACACAATGCTATCCATGGTAGACATAGTGGAGATCTTCAACAGAGGTTACTTCACAGTAAACTGGCTAAAGTATGAATGGCCATCTTCAGGTACTTAGGTTCGGTTCTGGACCTTAATGGGAGTGGGGGTTTAGTAGTATCCGGACTGACCACCAGACGGCAGCATTGTCGAACAACTGGCGGGAATTTTAAATTTATGTTTATGACTACTTAATGCTCTCATAACAGACTTTATTTAAAAAAAAAAAAGAGTGGTAACATTTCCAAACTTATGCTTATATTAAACTAGTGGTGCCCAAACCATAGAATGTGATTCAAATGTGAGACGTGGGGGTTCGGAGTTGGCATGCGTTAACCCAGTAGGTATTTAATTTTTGTATTCCTAATTTTGTTACTTAAAAAAGGAAAACTTCAAATTCTTTTTAAATTACCGATTAAATTTCAAATTACCAAAATTAGGATCCCGATAATAGCATTTTGAAAGATGGAGGAGGGTAATTATAAAAAATGTGTTAAATTATCAAAGACATAAAGTTTATAGCTATAGTTTTTTTGTATTTTGGGATTTCAGAGGTGTTTATTAATTTCCCTGTCATTTCATCTCATCCACTTTCCGTTACGCTATTTTGTATTATAAATTCCATGTCAAGAATAAGAGACGCTATTGGTAATTTTTGGATTCATTGGGGCCGAGAAATAAAACGTTTTCATCTTCTGTTGGGAATTCTAGATTTTTAATATTAACAAACCATGTCATTTCCTGCGCTGCACGAATCTAGTTTATTTAACTGGGATCTCTTTTTTATTTCATTATTTTTCAATTGTTTCAATTTTCATTTATACATTTTATTTGTCTTGATAAAAATTGCTTGCTAACATTATGAGCGATAAGTTTACTAATTATGGGTCGGGATAGTCGAGCGTATTGGAGCGCGAACCGCTTTAGCATGCCGAACGGTGGCGGTTCGAATACGCCCTGGAAGAGTTGACTTTTATTTCGTGGAGGCCCCACTACAATATATTTCGACCTTCCCACCATTAACTGAGCACCATGGCTAGAATAGGTTGGTTGCATCTCTAGAGTGATCCCCTGTATGCCAAGCATGGCCAGGTAGGGGTACCGAGCAATAAAAAAAGTTTACTAATTACAGACTTGCTGTTTTTTATTCCACTATTTAACTTTGTAAATCGAGGTTTTCATTTCCAGGTATGAAAACCTTTTCATTCATATATGTAAGGCTTTATTCATCTCGTTTAACAATATCGCACGCGGATTTTAGGTTTTGGAAGGAGTTTACAATATGAGATGGAAAAATATTTTATCTGACCTGTCTCATAGTAAAAACGTCTAACTATTCTTCACTTCTTGCATTCTTCAAAATTCATCATACTTGCTAATTTTCTGTTCGAATTCTGAAGTCGTTTCAACAATGTGGATGCGTGACGTCCATGTGCTGATTTGATTTCTTCGTAAAGTCCCGTTATGTTCCCTGTAGATATTTATCAATATTGAATCAATGATGTCATGTTACTATGGACAGTTGTAAAATACAACTGTATTTTTACATTTTGTACTGCAGACAAATGTATAATACGTTTCTTGAGATTCTGGCAATAAATAAACAACTATACAATGGCGACGGGTCGAGACTGTATTGTTTTTAATCATACCCTACAAAGAACAAACAGGTTGGGATAAAATTATATGAGTTATATCAGTAAAAATAGTTCAAGAAAGTTTACATAATATAAATATATAAATTACAGTGTTGGTGATAATATTTTTGATGGATAATGCTACATAAACTGTAGACAATGTACACAAGCAAGTTAAGGTTTTAGCGTCTCTACGAGTTTTTGATTTGATGTCTATCATGAATTAGTTTGATGGCTTAATAGTTATAATACATATGTAACTTATATAAATTTATTCCGACCTTTTATACCGTTCATTATACAGTTTCTAAACGTCGCCATAATGTAGTTGTTTATTTATTGAATGAATTTTAGAAACCTATCATTCATATATGTACAGACATATAATCTTAAAATACGCCATTTTTATGTTCAGCTCCTTCGATAACCTAATAGTCAACTCTAATCTAGTTTACGTGAGATAAGTAGTAATAAATCTGTAACTAATTACCTTAAAATCGATATAATTTTTACATTCAACATTAGAATCTCCCCAATATCGTTTATACCGCATAAGTTATAATCGATACCTCAGCGCTTTATGTTAAAATCTATATCATTTTCATAATCAATTCATCTAATCAGCTTTCCAATTCATCAATAGCTTTTTTGTCTTAAATATTTTAGAGGTATTAAAATAACGCTTAACTGTTAACTAAATCACCATCTTAATCAATAAACGTTTAATACTTGGTGGCCTTGGCTTTCTTTGGGACTCTTAACTTAGATGAAACTTTTGGAAGGAAGGCGAGGTTTTTTTTTAAGTTAACGCTTCCAAAGAATTATTTTTGATCGCATTTACTCATGTAGATATTCACTGTAATAAACTTGAAAATATAAATAAATACAATTTGAAAACATTAAAAATAATAAATTCAAGAATAAAGTATAATCTGTTTCTATTAGTAATCTACAGGTGGTTAAAGTTACATAAATTTACTTTTTATTTTTTTATAAAAAAATTATTTTACTGAAGTAAAGTAACTCGTCAAATACAAAATGTTTAATTTTTTTTAGAGACAGAGTTTAGAGAATATTAAAAACTAAATACAATTATCATTTTCATTTAGGAGATACTGAGAAACATGATAAAAATTTTTAAAATATGTAAAAAATATATAGATATTTTAAAAGGAGATTTTTTTCTTTATTCTGAAGTTTGGAAAATTAATTTGATGGGTATCTCAATTAAACAACTTTATTATTAATTGACAGTTATTAACGATTACAATCAATTATTTATTTATTTAGTTACATTTTAGGTGCCATATACAACATCATAGGCTAGAGGCACCAAATTCTACTAATTTGTAAATACATAAGGACTATGGTAATTTTATTGAGATTGATAAATATTGATTTCTTTTAGAAATTTGAATAAGTTCTTTTGAACATTCTGGTTTTAGTGCTTCGGCATATCCCTTGATGTGGTGCGTATTTCTCGCTGCTTCCAGTCCTGGGCAGTCTTCTAAGATGTGTTCCACAGTTAAATTTAAATTGCATCTTGGGCATGTTGGTGGAGGTTTATCTTGGAAGAGATGCCCGTGGGTTAGCCTGGTGTGCCCAATTCTCAGGCGAGTTATTATCGTCTGCTCTCGCCGGCTTCCGTATATTTCTGGGAGAGGGTGGCTATCTCTAAACAGCTTCTTGATTACTATCAAAACATTATTATAAACCATCATTATTATATACATCATTATTTAGAGAAAAAGACATAGTTTATTAATGTTAAAAGATATTACTCGTAAATCTTTATTTAGATATATTATTTAGTTGTGATAAATGGACGGTATAATGCCATAGTAAACTAAACGCCAAACCAATTTAATTAATGTTTAAATTTTGTTTATTAAATTAACTATTGTTGCTTATTTTAATCATGATTCTTTAGATTTGAATATTATAAAAGACAAAGTGAAATATGTTGTACTATGCCAGCGATAGAAGAAAAAACAACCCTATTTCACAAAACTCAACCTCAACTTCAGTTTCCTCGAAATATGGAGTTTGGTGCTTAGTTCTCTTTGGCGTTACACCGACCAAATATAGAATAAAATGTGACTCAATTCTCGACAAAACTATTCGTGAATAGTCAATAAAAATTGGCTTATAAAATTAAAAGAAAAAATGCAAGTGAAAATCACTTATGATAAGAACTATGATAAAATCAAAAGCAAATATTGCCATTTACACTGTACAGTTATTTATCTCATATTTGCTTTTAGAAACTGATTAATTTGAAATGGTCGCATTTATATCCCATGGTTACTCAATAATTTAATTGATCAATTACTAATTTTTTTTTTTTTTGGAAAGCATTATTTACCTACGTGCCTATCTTCTACTAATTTAATTTTTATTATAGTAAAAACATAGTTACTCACACATTAACAACCAACGGTTCGTAGTTATAAATTATGCCTGTTTAATTTTCATTAAACAGCCAAGAATAAATGCTTTATTTCCTTTGATTGGTTCTGTGTGACGTAACTTTTTTCTTTTTTGCAACGCGGGCCAAGTAATTCATGTGTGGGTTTGTAGTGCACTTTTTTTTTTATTTTCATCAATTAATTAATATGGAAAAAAAATCATAAATCACAATTTAATTTTTGATTAATAAATTTTTCAATTGAAGATGAAGTATTTTACTTAATTAAAGTACTTTTCATAGAGCATTATTATAATTTATTCCTCACTCCTTTTTTAAACCGAGTTTAAACACCTACCCGCAGGTTAGCACATTTGGACCATTCCATTACAAGCATTTAAAAAAAAAAAACGAAAAGGTGCTTACCTGATGCGATTACCTGCGAATATAATTGTTTAATTTATCTAACTAAATCCAGCCACGCATTGTTGCTACTTATTGTAATATTAATTACTAACTAATTAAATTATTAACATTTTCACACGTTCGGATATCCTTATAGTTTTATTCCTGCATTCATAACCCTATTTAAAGCATTGCTTGCAATTAATGGGAAGAGAAATGCCTATGAGATCCATCACTGCCTAATTTATAAAAAAAAAATTACTTTAAAGGTTTTCCACTTCAAGACACTATATGTTTTATCAATTTTTACTACTAAAGAAGAATAATTTGCTGATTACCATTGATACTTTCACATAATTTGTAAAAAAAGAAAAAAAAATGTTTAAAAAATAGAACTAATTCAATTATTATATGAAGTGTTCTAGGTTAAGCGGAGTCCTTAGGCTCTCTCATCGATTGATGCCATAAGTAATTACCGCCTATTTATAGGACAGGCAAGATGGGTGACTTTATGAGCCTAAAAACGGGAGAGGTGAATTGGTCGTTGTAGAAAATGTTTAAGTAAATTTAAGTTGTCAGTATTATTACTCTCTACGTCAGCGGCAAACGAGGTCTGTTCAATATCTTCCTCTTACTCGATGCCTGGATGTGAGGCGTAAAATGTACCTTAAATTCAATAAAAGTATTAAGCATAATTTAAAAAAAAAAATAATACCCGCATTGTTTTTAAATGAACATCGTAGATGTTTATTAACTTGGGACAACTACATGAAATAAAAATTAAATGTAATGTAATAAAATAATTAAAAAAACAAACAAAAATTAGTTGGGTTTAAGGATGATGCCATTTTTACTTCAGGATACTTGCCATGATTTATGATTAGTGTTTAGGGCTTTTAATATAAGCCCGGTGGGATTAGGTATTTGGTCGAGCTCAATGAACTCGTTGAAAGTTTCATTCATTCAATAAAACAATTCATCACTTGCCTTGAAGTAGGTTTATCTTATTGATTCGAAACGTAGGCTTCATTAAAATAGTTTAATACTGCTGGTAGATTTTTCGACCGGCACCCCGTACTATTCTTGAATTCGTCTAATATACGGTCAACCATCAATTATCTAATAAGAAAATCAGAAAAATGTCTACTAATCGAAAAGAGAGGTAGATATGCCATTTTTTAATGGGAACATTATGGTAGGAAAATCGATGTAGGGCTGTATGTATATCTTTTTAAGTATTTATCCGGGAAAACCATGTTAAAGAAGATACTTTAATATGTGAACTAAAAAAACTTTTAGATTACCATATTTCGGTTCTTATTTACCAATAACGAATCTGTTATATTTTTAAAATGTAATAATCATGGATAGAGATAACGGAAAGAACTTTGTTATGTAAAGAGAGCTGACTGAGTACATATATCGATCCTTACTATTCTCACAATCCAAGGGCGGCCTCTTTTAACTTCTTTGCGATAAAACTTCACTTCGCATCATTTCATCCCATTTCCATGTGAACTATTCTTAAACTCAATCATTGAAAAGAACGCACGATGTAAGAATCACAGGTAACATTATAGATGTTTTGGTGTTTTAGGTGAGAAGAGAATGTCTGCTATATTTTTTTATAAAAAATAAGATAAAATAAAACCTAGCTCAATTAAAATCGCTTTTAGGTAATCAAAACTTGATCACATTTAGAAATTGAACCCGAGAAATGAACTTTGATTGTTTAAACAATCAACTCAATTTGATAAATCAACAGGAAAAGAACGAATCCTAATATTTGCTCTGCTTATATACTCTTTCTATAGTTCCAGTTTGTTTCTATGTTTTTCTGTATACTACATCGAAAGGTGCAGAATACTGAATTTATAACAAGCGAGAATTCAATGAATCGTATATTGAATTAAGTCGTGCAGTTGAGTTTCTTTAAGAAAGTTACTACATGGAACTATGTATGGTGAAACTGTTTTCCGTTCAATAATTCGAAAATCAACTGTTTTTGCAACCACAACATTGTTGTGTTGTTGAACTGAGGTGATAAGCAATGTTTGACCTCAGGGTGGTAAATGATCGAGTTGTTTTCTTTGTCGTTTAAAATAATTATTTTTAATATATTTTTTTGTCATTCGCTTTAAATTATAAAATAAAATTTTAATTTCTTTTAATCAACATCTCTGAAACTATATAGAGGACAGAGGCTATTTTATGCGAATTTTAGATAGTTTTATTTTTTCCTAATTTAATGATTATAACCACTCCTCCCCACCTTTTTTTTAGTATAAATTTTCATATTATTTCGTTTGTACCTCTGCTGTATAACTTAATTGTCAATCTATAAATTTATCCAAAAAATATTATTTGAATATCCTCATGAACGAATTCACTTATGTGTCATTAAAAACATAAAGACAACTAAACACACTAAAATATTTTTTTTATCTTTAGATGCTTATATAAAATAAATTCGCAACAATCACTCGCCCCCTTGAATTCACCCATTCATAACATCATTATTAATAATCATTCGTTATTAAATTAATAGTCATTGGTTCAAATACTGCATGCAAAAGGTATATAACTAAGGCATTTTTATCGATTTGATCGTTTTTATGGATTTTATTTTTAATCGATTTTTCGCAGCTCAGTAAATAAAAACTAGTAAAACGTTATCGAATAGAAATTCCAGAAACACTGTTTTGATAATTATTTCCAATTTATAACTGGTCATCTAATTTCCTGGGATTAATGATTTTTGTGGATCTAGGTAGGAGCAATCACCAGGACATATTATTTTTTTATTTTCATTTATTTAACTGACAACGTTTCGGCCACACGGCCATCTTCTTTTCTCAATCTACCTATTTGTCGTTCTTATACATTCAGTAATGTTATGTACTGTTGCTTTGCTCAAATTTAAAAAAAGGGGGTTTTACAATTTTATGTTAATGTCAAAAACTTTTTTAAACAATTGAACTAGAAGAGTCCAACATTTAACTTCTCCAAACTTTGGACTTTTCAAGTTGAGTTGTTTAAAAAAGTTTTTTACATTAACATAAAATGGTGAAACCTCCTTTTTTTTTTTTCTTTTTTTTTTTAAATTTGAACGAAGCAATAGTACATAACATTGCTGAATATATAAGAATGACAAATAGGCAGATTGAGACTAGAAGATGGCCGTGAGGCCGAGACGTTGTCAGTCGAATAAATGAAAAAAAAAAAATAATATGCCCTGGTGATTGCTCCTACCTAGTGGTTTAGATCTACAAAAAACAAATATAATTGTTTTGATTTTAAAAACCTTGGAAAAATTCTATTATGTAATACTTATAACAAACAGAATCTTGATTATAACTCAAAAAAAATGAAACCTATCTAAATTCATTGAGATCTATTAAATATGAGATTGTACATATTAACCATTCATTACTAATCATTTTATATTTTAAATTAAAAATATATAAAACCAGAAATAGGGAGCGGAAATATTTCAAATACCTAGGATAAGGAAAAAATAGAAAACCATGTAAATATTACTAAAATTTAATCACACTAAGAGACGGAAACATCTGGCATTATTTAATGTACATAACTCAAAGAGAGCCTGTGATATGTTTAAATATTGCTGTGCTGGAGAAGCTTAGGGAGAATAAACTGTTATTATTACAGACTGAGTCATTACTAGACCTGTTATGGATGTTCGGAGCATAACCACAAATCAAACTCTAATCTACTATGATTAATGTTCTTGGTTCGCAAAGCAAAGTACTAATATTTTAAGAAAAAAACTGCTTATGATGTTAGGCAATTATATTTATATATTTCTTTTATTGCCTGACTTTATTAAATATTACATTGAATTGAGATACTTAATAAATATTCAGAGTTTATAAAAACCTTTGCGAATTTCTCCCGTTCCTTAATTAACAGTCAAGACCCGATCCCTTCCGGAGTTGCCTCTCCCAGAGGAAAATTGCGAAACCCGGTCCGACCCCAATTTAAACCAAACCTCTACCAATCATCAGTAGTTTTCTTTAAGAGCTATTTTTATATCAACGCTATTTAAACTTTTGAACCAAAAGAAAAAACAAACAAATATTATCATTTATATTATATAGGGTAAACCATACAGTTATGGACAACCTTAAAACTAAATTTCCTTGATGAAATTAAAAAAAAAAACTTTTAATGAAGGGATCAAATTGAAACTTCCTTTACCTTTTATATTTATCCTTATAAACACTAAAGAGGTTTTTTTGGGTCAAAAGTCCAATGGTTATACCATATGGCAATAGTTATTGTTAAAAGTGAAAAAACAATTTATTGACACCATATGTATTTAATAGTTAAATATTCCCTATGGTTAGTTTGTTAAAGTCTTACTTCATAGATGACTTAGAGGATCCTTCAAACATTAGATTCATGTATATCGTGAAATAAAATTAGGACTTGTATAGGTACTTATTTCTTTAAGTTAAAGGTGGGGTGTCAATAACTGTACAGAGTGTCAATAACTGTATGGTTTACCCTACATTAACAGTTCTGTATCGAACATTTTGTAAAATGTTCTATAATAACAATATAATACAGGTCTATTAGATATGGAGAATATATTATTCCCATAGTTTTCCCCCTTAATATGGTTTGAATTCGAAGATTATTATTAAAAACGGACGTAAACATAAAAAAAATACAATGAATTATCGAAATTTAGGCTTTAGGCGAGCTTTTGCAGTGCTAATATTAAATAAGATTATTTCTTAATCTTCTAACCTCACCTTCACCCTCAACCATGGCTCATGCCCACTAGTATACTTCAATGATACACCGATCCCTGAATCCCAAGCTGTAAACTTTTCCGTCAGTTGACTGGATTACCGATGGGGGGTATTCTCAGTGTAAGTATGAGTGGTATCGTCATGAATAAACTTCTTAAATCGGTCTGCTACAAATTAAATTCAAAACCAAAGTTATTAATTAAATATGTTGACGATATTTTGATGATTGTGGATAAAAAACAAATAAATAACATATTTGAAATATTTAATAATTTTCTTAAGAATTTACAATTCACTTTTGAAACCGAAAAGAATAATTGTATACGATTTTTGGATTTATTAATTATTAATCATAATGGCCAATTAAAATTTAAATGGACAAAAAAGGAAGAATGCAGCAATAGGGTCCTAAATTATATGTCATATCATCCTAGGAATCAAAAATTGAATGTTATCAATAACCTAATAAATAAAGCAATAATACTAACTGATAATGAATTTTTGAATGATGTTAAAAAAGAAATTTTCAAGATACTCAGATCAAATCTATATCCCAATAATTTAATTGTTTCCACCTGGCAAAAAACCCTCCATAAATCTAAAACAGTAAATAATATTATTCATAATTGCCAAACAATTAAATTGCAAAAATATATGCCACTTACATATATAAAAGGTCTTTCTGAAGCAATTAATGCTATTTTTATTAAATTTAATATTGATGAGATCAAAGTTTCATTCAGAATCACCGATAAAATTGAAAACATTTTAACACCACTAAAGGACAAAATTGAAAATAATATGTGTTCAGACCTCATTTATAAAATTGAATGCATACATTGTCCATTAAGTTATATAGGCATGACGAAACAAAATCTTAAAAACAGGATATACCAGCATAAAAATTCATGTCTGAATGATAAAAACAAGGAAAAAAGGCAGAAGGAACCAAAGACTGCCCTTTCAAAGCATTTTTTTGAAAATGAGCATGGTTTTGATTTTGACAATACTATAATTCTACATCGCGATGTTTCGGAGCGCAGGTTGAGATGTTTGGAGGCTTTCTACATCTCAGAGAATTTAGATAGGTTAGTTAACTTTAAAACTGACGCGGGTGATTTAAATAATTTTTTCTCGGAAACTATTGCAATTTTGAATAAATAATGTGAGGAACCTGACTCTGAAACATCTTGATTCTCTATATATATATTTTAGATAGATATTCTGGTTATATATTTATATTTATGTTGTTTTTTTGGACATTACTGTTTTTAATATTTTGTTAAATAAAAAATAAAAAAAATTGTAAAATTTAATGGTTTTTATGTGATATGACTTTTTACTTATATTTGTATTTTGAATGGTTATTTATTTATATATCTAATTTTTTACAGTTTTGTTGTTCTGATATTGTCTTAAAAAGATTTTTAATTTCTTTGTTATTGTTGGTAAAATTCATGTAACCCTTGTATTTAATTTATATAATGTTGGGAGTACTGATACTAAATGTTAGACTAAGGCAACCCCAGTTGATGAAGTGTTCTTACACAGATTGTTTCAGGATAGTTGTTTTTATAAGAATTTTATCTTTTCATTTATATGTGAAATATTTTATATATATATATTCAATCTGATGGTGAGTCCCCCAACATTTATTTTACTTTATTAAAACTTATTAAAACAAATTTAGAATAATTATAATTGTACTTTTATACATAATTTTACAGCCCTGATGATGCCCGAAGGGGCGAAAATTTGGCTTGTATATATATGTGAAAATATATATATGTAATTTTGAGACTATTTGAGGCCGTTTTTTTCTATATAAGCTGTAAGATATTTGGGGCTCCACCTGGACAAGAGACTGACAAGGAGAACCCACATCAGACTGAAAAGGAAACAACTTAACAAACGATTTGGAATGTTATCTAGGTCGACTCGACAGACGTTCGAAATTATCAATAACAAACAAACTTACTATTTACAAAGTACTAATATGAACAGTATGGACAAACGGGATAGAACTATGGGGTATGCAAAACCCTGAAACATCCAAAGAATTCAGTAATTCCAGTCCAAGGTATTGAGGAAAATAGCAGACGCACCATACTATGTGACAAATGACTCACTGCACAAGGACCTGAATATCCCAACAGTTATCGATACAGCCACCAAATACTACAAAAACTTCCACCAAAGACTAACATTTAACATAACATGAACCCCTTAGCACAGACACTAACATCAAACATAAACCCTTACATTCCACCCCGACGACTTTTGAGGCGGTGGCCGAGAGATATGCTAACTTAGTATAAAGTTAGCAATTCATCCAATAGGATTTCAACGTATTTGCTTATTGCTAATAAGCAGATTGCAAATCACACAACAAAGACAAATTCTTGGATTTGTACATAATAATAAAAATTTCTTAATAATCCCCTCACTACTGGTTAATGCAACACTCATAACAGTTGGTAATGCTATTTACAGAATTCGCCTTCTTTCTTAGATAAAATAAAAGCTAACCCCTAGAGGACATGTCCACCCCTTACCAAATGGTGCCGGAAATAAAAGGAAAGGGAGGAACGTATCTCCTTCAGGATCTCCCTTACGCAGCAGAAATCCGCAAGATGCAATCTCTTCTACAAAGGAGGCTAAGATTGCCTGTTGGAAGCTAATTCCTTCATTTTCCTTAATACATACATATACATATATGTGTGTATATATATATATATATATATATATATATATATATATATATGAGTTCAACTATTCAATAGGTTGGCAACAAAGTGTTGGAACCATCCCTAATTATATATATATATAACATCCTAGATGCGATGAAGATTCTGGGGTTAGTTATTAGCTGCTATTAGGAAGCTTGGTTATTTAAAATAATGGGCTTTTGTGTGGAAAAATTGATGTATTGAATTATGTTAGAATTTGACCATTGTTCCAATAGATTAAGTTTAAAAACATGAAACTTAAGTAAGCATTACTAATAAACTGTATAAAAAAAAAACCTATGGTTACATATGAGTTCAACTATTCAATGAGGTTGGCAACAAAGTGTTGGAAACACTTATTTTACTAGTATAAAATCTGGCTAAATAATATATATCTTATTAATAAAGTATTAAATAAATATTGAACTTATCACAACAATTTACAAAAAATATATTTCTACTATCTGTTATGGCGTACCTTACCATATAAAGAAAGCCCGCGTTCCCTAATTGCCGCAGCCTAATCACTTCTGATACTATCGAGGGCTAAGTAATTAAGCTTATAATGAATGAGTAATCAACTGTTGCTACCTACCTTGGAAAGCTTAATTCTAAAATACGTGCTATCTAAAAAATAATATAATACAATGTATGTTATTTTAATGCTACTCGACGAAGTCATCAATCATTCACAGATAATTAAGTGATTAAGTAAAAGATATTCGTATTTTGTAAAATAATTTATAAAATATTCACTCTTTACAAAGAAATTTCTTCGCTTACTGCGATATTAACATGCCTCCTTCTCTTCCCCCATTTATAAATTTAAGGCTGTAAATTGGATTCTCGGTTTCGAAAAATTTCTTTTAGCTGTCCTTTTTTTTTTTTTTTTACTTTAAGGATTTTATTTTATATATTATAGTTGCGCTTTTTTAAATAAGTTTATAAAACAAATTCAAACATTCTGAATGAATGAATTATGAAAATGAAACTCTGGAGACACCTGAAAATAGGGGGAGTTGGCAAGAGACTGTCTTATCGGCCCCTACTTCTTGGTGCCAATGGACAATACTCGAGAAGCTCTGTTCCATATCAAGTGGCATATCATACGATCATAGAATATTTCACGAGGGAAAGAAAATGTCATCGACCGAGTGAATTATCCAGATGCTAGGTAGTCGAGCGGGAGGCGCAAGCGCAGGTTGTGCCGGGAGTTAGCCAGTCAACGCCCGACAGCCACGCTCCGCACAGCTCCCAGGCAACAGGTCTGTATTCGAGCTCGCAGTTTGTTGTTGTTTAGTTGTTTTCATTTCTCAAAGAATGGAAAATAACTATTTAAATATTTCAAAAGTGCTATTTATCTGTTCAATCAGGTCAAAATAATATTGATCATTTTTTATTTCTTCATCTATTTTTTACTTTTATCCATTAGTTCCCAATATATTACCGAAAATATTTTTTATCTAGAATCATAATTATTCATCTTAGTACCTTAATATGACGCATTTAAATAATATGAACACGTTCAGTTGCAGCTTATCATAACAATGCAATATCAAAGAATAATAAGTAAATCATTACCTATATAAAACAATATTATGTTACAGAAAATGATATACAATCGGAGCTGCAAGTTTTAACTTGTTTGAATTTAGATGTAAGTATAGCTAAAAACTATATCGTAATCTTTTCAAATAATCCTGCTGTATTTGTAGTAATATTAAAAATCAAATTAATCGGTATTAAAAATGAGTTACCAACTTAGTTTATTTATTCAGGAAAACTTTAAAGCTTTGATTTTACGTAGTTTTGAAATAAAACCTAAGAATAGAGAACATAATTGTATTGTAATTGGTATTACTTATGATCATTGAATATTTAAATTAATTTCTTGGTTGGAATTCACAAAATTGAAACTTATTAAGACTACAAACACATCAGTATTTTATCCATGCCTAGATGTGTGAGATATGTTAATTTCCTCAAATAAAAATATAACATTGTGATCTATTTCGTTCTCAAGTTTAGATGCCACTGCTACTCAGATTTCCACGAAGGAAAGAAAACTACCCGCCAAAACATTGAAAATTCTTTTCAACAGTATTCAAAAGAAATAGAATATTTTACTGTACGACTCGGTTTCCTAACCAACAACATCGTTTTCAAAATATCTCATTAACGTTTATCTATAATTATTTATTCATAGGTAGGGTCGAATGCCTTTTATTAACAACTACTTTAGTTAAAAATAAAAATAAAAATTAGATCTCTACTCTAATACGTTCCGCATCGGAGAAGGTTGGAACTACAAAAGGAGTCTTCTTACCAAAAGTTGTTCTCGCTGCTCCTTACAGAGTATGAAAATTTCCTCTCCATAGAGGTGAGAGTCGAACTGTTCTGTGAAACAGAGATTTCCTAGAATGGGGGCACTTCTAGCAAATAACAACCGACAACTCCAAGTTCTACCAAGCTTGGTATAAAAGCGGTACAAAGGACATAGTCCTAAGAATAAAGGGAGATGAGAAATCCTTTTGGGTGGCTACTAAACAAAGAAGTCGGTGATGAAGGCAATGGACGTGAACGAAGATAAGAATTTTAGTGAAAATTAAAAGGCTTATTTTTGGATAAGTAATAAGCTACAAAAAACAACAGATATTTAAATAATAATTTTTATGTAAGCCAACAAATGAGGAGGTCAGTTGCAAAACTCGTTCGTTCCATTTTTTTTGTGAAAAATTGAGATGGCAGTGGATTCTAAAAGATATTTTAATACTCTTTCAACATATATTAGCAGATTGGAGAAAACCTTGTTATTTCATATGGATTTTTGTTATATATAATAGCGGTTTGTTGCAGAAGTGATTCCATAGCCCATTGTGTTTCAAAACTGCGTTACTCGTAGTGAAGCAAAACTCTTTGGTTCCTATAATAACTTATCACTTTGCACCCAACCCAATCGTTCACTTCAGCAGTTTTTGTTACTCTTTCTTAACAAAATATCGAAAGCTCATTAAACTCCAGTGTTTTATGTCTGCTTACACTCCATTCTTCTTACCTAGTTATATTAATAATTGATTATCCAATGGCTCCAAAAAACTGAAAGACGTTAACAATATGCTGAAAAAGAATTTTGGTGACGAGTGGAGGACCAATGATTCATTGAAGGATTACACACGAGTTGTCAATATATCTGCCACAGACGAGGGAACCAACGAACTACAGGATGGTGAAGTCGCTATTATTGAAGAAGACGATGGCCTTAGAATCTAGTCTTTTTGTAACTGTATTGTAGATGTTTTATATCAGTACGCTGATGTCTTTGAAAAATTCATCAACAACAAAAAAATGTTTAGTCAAATGTTTTAAGTCAGTGGGTGATATTATTTTGTAAAATGATACCGACTTTATTAATAAAATGGTTGTGAACCTAAATGAATATCATTTATTACAAAAAAAAAACTTCGTTTTTGTTTTCTTCTCTTCGTTAAATTAAATTAAAACTCGTTCGTTCCATTGTGGTGTGCATCAAAAGTCTTTCCTTTAAACAATTTGTTGCAAAACTTTCTCATTTCATACTTTGTTACTTTTTTTTGTCACCTTTAAAACAGTAATTTTTTTCATTTCAAGCTCACTTCCACAGGGTAGCTGTACCTTTCGAAGGCAAAAAAACAAAAAACATTTGTATCTGGCCACTCTACAAGAAGTTTTCTGAGTTTCCTGAAAAACGTGTTCATGTGGAACGAACGAGTTTTGCACCCCACCTCCTCAAATAAAAATATTCATTAAAATATTTGCTTCGGGTTTGTAATAGATAGTCCATTAATATTTTATTTTATTGGTTATTAAGATGCTTCCACTTTTCAACTTGACTTTCATAAAATTCTAATTTATTTTTCTTTTGTAATTCTCTGACAATTGATACCCTTTTCTACAGGCTTTGATGACCAAACTACGGTTTAACACGCGCCTTTAATACAAACCAACCAACCACTTTTCAATTTCATTAATAACATTACGCCGACGGTTAGTGTTGATCTCCCATCCCCATAGAATTTCCTAAAATAAAATTTCACAATATTTATCTCTAATTATAAATCATAAAATATATTATAAAATTATAATTTGATTATATTTTACAATGTCTATATATATATTTGTCTGTTTCTTCTTCTCATATTTCTTAAATTTGTTAAATTTGTTAAAAATTTAAATTGATAGAGTATATAGCATTTAATTATCAGCAATTAATTTTTATTAACATAAGATATATGTTTTAGTAAGTAATAACTAAGGATACAAAAAATTAAAGAATATTTTTCTTATTATAAATATTACAATATTATTTTATAAAATAATTAAGAGTTTTGACTCTCCATAATAATAGATAATCTTATTTATATTTAATGAATATTTTTGAGAAAATACTTTCATTCGTTACAGATTATATCTCATGTGTCAATAGGAATAATATATCTAACTTGTTAAGCCCCATTAGTATAAGTCACAAATTCTGAACTATCAGGAGACCAAGTAAAACGATTCATCTTCGCTTCTTTCCTAAAAATAATCTTATCATATATTTTATCTGTTCATAATAGTATTGTTAATAATTTTTTTTCAGATTTCTTAACTATTATATGTGTATTTTTAATGCTGCAATTTTTTTTTTTTTTTTTTACTTGTCTAGTTGATAATCATCATATTTAAAAAAATCGCAAAAAGAAAATATAATACATAATATTTTGGTATAAGGATTTACTTATCATTTAGAATCCTTAGAAAGAGGCTTTAAGAATATAATCTGTACTCAGAAACTTTTTCAATTTATACTCTCAAGGCCTTCCAGAGTAGTTACAACTTTTTCAAATAATATATATAATTAATAAACAAAGTTTTGAACCTCGAACTAAATAAATTTGGTTCGAGGTTTAAACTTTGTTTACCAACAGACACAACCTATACAGTCCAATTTCAAATTTGAAATTGCACTAAAATATTTAACAACTTTCACTACCAATCTTTATTTTCGAGCAATGACATCATGATTAAGAAATTTAATACATTTTACAATTATGATTAATACATTTTACAATTAATTAATACAATATCCTGATAATGATAAAACAATATCCTGATGATTGAGTGCAATGTTTTACTATTATGCACTAAAATTATCCAATAAATACAAATAATTAGTTAATTAAGGACCTCCATCATATGAAAATGGAGTCGCATCATTTGAAAATGGGTCAGCGAAATTAGATAGCGGTCGAGTCAGGTGTAAACCTTTAACGAACAATAATATTTGCCTGGGTCATGAGTGAAATTTTAGACATGTATTGTTTTGGTTTGGATTTAATCTATGAATCAGTTCCTGCTAAAAAATTTTGCTTGTGGCAATCATACATGAAAACAAGTAAAAATGTGCGACCAGTTAAGTTAAATTTAAAGAAATAAAACAATAATTTATACTACTACAGTTGTTTTTTCGTTAACATTGGTTTTTCTATAAAAATAAAATTATAACGATATGGATCATAATTGTATTTACGTCATATCATTCCTCGTATATACTCAATCGCTAGGGTTGTGATATAAAAAATAAAATATTTAAATTTACTTTTCTTGGGTTATAATAATATTCATTTGTATTACAAATTAGTTTATGAGACTACTAACTTGATCAACACGTTGAATAATAGCAATAATTAGAAATTTTAATGAAAAAGTCAAGTTAACATAAGAGTGTGATTAGACAGTAAATGATGATTGCATTATGAACATTAATAGTAAAATTAGTTTAATGCATAACATTACGTTTATATTATAACATTAATTTTCATTTATTAAATGACCCTTTGATCTTACCTATTAAATCCGGGGTTAATTTTGTTAAAACACTAAGAAAAAATTAAGATCTCCCTGTCAACTAGCAAAGGATGTTTACATTACTAAGCTCTTAAAACATTAAAAATATAACAAATAGCATCCTTAGTAAATAATTTTTTTTCTATTCATAAACTATGTGCTGTCAACTTAAGTGAGACGTTTCGCACAACTTACACACACACACACACATATATATATATATATATATATATATATATATATATATATTTATTTATTTTAAATTCTTTATTTATTTTTGTATTGGAGCCTTTTCTTGTGACGCACATTGGGAAAATTTTGTCATTTAGTGACCAAAATTCTATAACTCCTGACCAAATGACGATAATCGAATAATTCTTTTTTTACTAAAGAGCATGGGATTTTCTTCATCAGTGAGAATAAAAAAAAATAAAAATACCATCACTTTAAGTATTTCAAATTAATTTTTATATTAATCCTTTCTTCACTTTAATTTAAATAAAATAGTTTATTTGGAACAGGGTTATACATTGAGAATGAAATGAGTCAGTATTATTATCTATTGAGCTTTCTGCTTATATACATATCTTTTTCAGGCATTTGCTCCATTTGAAAGATTTTTAAATAATTATTGTCTAACAAAGAAAAAATCCAAAACAATTAATTTATGATATCCATTTTTTTAGGACTTTTAACGGAAAAAAATACTTTAAAATAATTTAAATAAAAGTATATTTTATAATTTAGTCTAACTCGAGGCCGATAATATATTGAAAGTTCAATTATAGGGATTTAAATCTTAAAATCGATATATCGCCGATTGATCCCATTGGATCGATCAAATTCTATTATGGTATATTAGCACCCTTCACCCTCTACCACTGTGAAAAAAATCAGAACCAACTATTGCCCATAAAAGAATTTATATCAATTTAAATACTTTCCTTTGCACAAATTACATAGTCAACGTGGATGAAACCAAAACTATTTTTATCCAATAATTTTACAGCCATTCTTCTTATTTATAAAATAAGTTTGGTGCACTAATATAAGAAGTATATAATCAAATAATATAATCTCTGATATTATTATTTGTTTCCATTGAGCTTTACTCTTTTTATTATTCCACGAAACATATTTTATAAATAAGAAGAACAGCTGTAAAATTATTGGATAAAAATGCGTTTTAATTTCATCCTCGTTAACTATGTAATTTATCAAAAGAAAGAATTTAAAATATTATAAATTATTTTATTGGCAATAGTTGGTTCTGATTTTTTTCACATTGGTAGAGGGTGAAAGGTGCTAAAATACCATAATGGAATTGGACCGATCAAATGCGATCGTTTAGCGATACATCATTTTCAAAATTTAAAGCCCTATATTTGAGCTTTGAATATATTTTCGGCCTCGAATTGGATTAAATCCTAAAATATACTTCTACTTTAATCATTTGACAATATTTGTTTTTATTAAAAGTTGTAAAAAATAGGATATTTTTAATTTCATTTTTGGGATGTTTTCGTGTTCAGACAATAATTATGGGAGGAACAAATACCTGAAAAAGACATGTATATAAGCAGAAAGGTCAATAGATAATAATACTGACTCATTTCACTCTCTATGTATGATCATGTACCTAATAAACTATTTTATTTAAATTAAAGTGAATAAAATATTCAGATTAAAATTAATTTGAAATACCCAGAGTGATGATATTTATATTTTTTTTATTCTCACTATTGAAATAAATGCCAAGCTCATTAATGAAAAAAGAATTATTTGATTATCGTCATTAAATCAGGAGTTATTTATTTTTGGCCGCTAAATTACAAAATTTTCCCACTATGTGACGTCTTATAAATATTTCAAAGCAGCCTCTGGCTGCTGTTTAATTTAGAAACGGGTGTAAGGGGAATCTATATTGAATATATTTGAAAGCGCTTTCATATTTCCCACAGCTATGTGCTTCCGAATGACCAGCATCGCCATATTGAACATAGCTAAAACACGCTACTTTTTCATTGAATTTATTGTTTGCGCCTGATTTAGCTTATTATTTAAATAGTTTACTTCACTTCTATTTGGCGATATCGGTTGGGTCTTGAGATAATTAAAGAGAGGAGGTTGATGAGGATGGGAGATGTGTAGACACGGGTTCGAATCCCGGTCTTGATCTATCTTTTTACTTCAGACTGTATTATTTAAATACGATTTATATAAAGAGCATTAAATTTGATAAATGTTCACATTTTTAAATTTTCGTTGCTCAATGCCTAACGTATATCAGTAATACGTCGTCAATTAATTATTAAAATTATTTGTGACACGAAGAAAAAAGATATACAACTAAATAAGATAGACAACTTTGTATCAGAATCGATTCGCCAGATTGAACGTTAGGTGTGAGGCATCATGATGTGAATTGAATCAGGACTGCACAATTAACTACCCCATTATTCAGGAACCTATTTACACGTCTACGAGATGATTAGGTTGTGTTCACAATGTCACTCCATGCAAAGCAGGAAACTGTGAGGTGTCTACAGCCGTGCTACATTCGTAATACTGGTAAAAATTAAACATGCAATAGTTTTAAGTACTATAAGATTTAAACTAAACTCTATTTAAAGTAGAAATTAAATTTATTAATTAATTGTCATAATGTTGATCAGTGTTGGAGCCAGTGCTCCTATCCTCCGGTTCATGAGTTTAAGTCGGGCTGTAGCGGGTAATTATTAATTTTTTAGAGAAAGACTACATACTATTTACGCTGTCTTTATAAAGTGAGTACTCTTTTTTTAGAAAACTTATAAGTTTGGTAATAGAGTGAATTTATTCAAAGTTTCAGTTAGATTTTTAATTCTGCCGCTATTAGAATAATTCAATAATAACATAAACTTAAGTTAAAATAAAAAAAGATAATAATAATAAAAAGATCTGCTGATTGTCAATAAGTTTTTGAGAGGCACGGATTAGGCGTCAAAAAAATAAATAAATATAAACTAATTGTGATAGCATAAATGGTAATATTAAGGTATTACATTTATGATGGGATAATGATCCGGAACTTCGGAATATAATATTAATAACCCGTACCTAGCTTAGGAGATATAGAATTCAAAGTATCACGTACACATGGTAAGGGAAAAACCGAGAGATAAGAGTTGACTCGCTAAAATTATCAACACAACTGCTGAATACAAATGGTACATCCTACTTAAGTCCTTAAACTTCATCCGAAGCGTCTGAAAACAAGATGACCTCGGTTAAAATAATAATATTGTTTAAATATTATTAAATTATTACTATATTATACGAATAATATTGTTTAAAACAATATATGAGTACCACCAGTGGGCAACTTCTCTACATGCCTGCACTCGCCATTTAATTATTTATTTCACATTTACTAATTGTATTGTTCTTATAAAGTTGTAAATATCAAAAATAATAGTAGGTACTTAACCAAGACGAAGATGGATATTAATTATTATTAATGAATATAATCATTCAAAATATATTACGTTGATTTTTTTTTAAATATTTTTTGTGATCAGTAAAATAAATTGATAGAATTTAGTTGATTTTACAAACTTTGATTGACTCACAAGTCGTTCATATGAAATAACGCTCTTTTGAAATAAAACTGCAAGAATCCTAAGAACTAAAATTTAACAGGGAAAACATATATTGTGATCATTATTTTTACCTCTCAAATCGATAGAAGACTGCTTTCGGGGGTGAAAAATAGGATTTCAGAATCTGTCATTTTTTTCCAAAATTAAAAATGTATTGTGGTGCTTTTCTTTCTAACGTGTGATATTAAAAATTTATAATTGTTCATTGTCTTAATCCTGAATGAGAGATATTTATGTTAATGTAACACAATCAAGCTTTCTTTTCTTTTTCTTTTTTTTATAATCTCGACATCCTGTTCCATATTACCCACTACACATTTACTTCACGACTGTCATCTGTCACTTGCCTTACACATGTTTACAACCTAAATATTAAGGTAAAATGTAAAGACGCGGTGTGTGATTTATCCGCCCAGAATCTATCTTTCATTTTTCAAGCAGTCGGTCCGGAACCAGCCTTGTAGTCATTATTCCAAACTTTCTGCGTCATAGTCGTTGCTTATGACCTCGATGTCAAACTTATGACCTCGCTGTCAGAGCAAGTTAGGGTGACTTGTGACGTCAATAGTTTGAGATCCACTACATCATGGTGACTTTCGCGGACTATGAAAGTTATTGCTTATGATTAAAAATCAATTTCTTTGCTTTGTTTTAACAAATAATGCAAATCAATGTAACGGGTCTTTCCTCTTTAGAACAATTCAAAACCAGTATGAAGAAACAATGAAATGCTATAATTACTCCAAACAATGCATTTTTTTATTTCATTATCCTTTGTTTGTTTAGATAAGGTTAGGCTGCTTATTATAGACAGGGGTGGTACTGTTTTTAGGGTTATTTGTGAGATTTAGCATAATTTTGAATGGTTAAAGGATTCAAGGTGGATTTCGCATCTCAAGTTTGAATATCGGAAATATATTTTTAATTTCAAAGTATCCGCTATAACTCTTTCTGTCAGAGGGAGGGTTGAATTTGATTTTTGCCGAAAAAGGGATGAGAATTACGATTGAAAGATATATTTTTGTGAGATGTGATTTATTTTCTCTGCACGTATGAGATCTTGTTGTCCTTGTGATATCTGAAATGGAGAAGCGTAGATTGATTTTCGGGACTCAGGGATATTTTTTTTTCTTTTTTAAATTCGAGATATAATGTGAATCATGAACTTCGAAAATGAATAAATATATTTATATCTTATTTACATTGTCAATAGCATTCGTGTGGAATTATCTCTATCTTTGAAGGAAATCGATATCAGATAGGTAACAAGAAAAATAACTGAGGTTTGTCACGCACTAATTACTTTATCAACAAGTTCTCCTCCCTCCAAGAACAATTTATTACTGCTTGAATATACTCCCTAATTCAAGGTACCAAATTATTTTGTAGTTCCTAAATTCGATTGCAAATAGAAGTACGATATATATGTAATTATATAATAGTATAATTAATTTTTGATAAATACATATTTATCAATATGTATGCTGGCATTTCAGCAATAGTTACTCAATATCTGTAATCTGAGAAGTGGATTTTTGGAATCTTCGTTTATTTTATAGCTGTGGTAGAATATGGGCAACAAAGGTCAACTAAGTTTTCATTAGTTAAAAGTAACGTTATCAAATCTTAGGAAAGATTTTTTTTACCCAGTATACTCGATAGGTTCTTTTATTATTCATTAAAGCTGTCGACAATGAATACCTATAATATAAAAATGGATATAAGTACATGGGAACATTTTCTAGCCCTCTCCATTATGAAATTCCACTTAATCACATTCATATTACTTATTACCGTTAGCAATGAAAAGACATAAATTATGAAAGCTATGAAGATTATTGCTTTATTAATAAGGTATAAACTTCATAATTGAAAACCATCATTATGTTAATTAACCATAAACAAGATAATTCGCAGAACATAGATTGGTTTAAAGCGATTACCAAGTTTCGTAAACTTCCTCAACAACTTAAAGTTAAGAAGCTTAGGGTATTGGTACTAACTAGTATTGCGATTTTTCATCTACTATCTCTAGAGTCATTTTTATTTATTTTTTTATTTCACATACATTCATTCAAAGCAATTTAGGATCTGTTTGTCCTTATAACTTGGCAGTATACATTTCCTTATTCACTTACAGCAAAACCATGGTCTATTAATATATAAATTTAATTCTGTATAAGGTGATTTTAAATTTCTTCAAGCTTTTGATGTTCTTGTTTATGGATATAGATAAAAGTATCTACTCCAATGTATTTTAAGCAATGTTTACAAGAATATGTGATAATGTGTATATTTTTTTATAGTAGAATAAAGTTAATATCCGTTTTTCACACCTAGTAAAACCTTCTAATACGAATTTTTACAGGATTCGAAAAAGATAATCAAAAAATTCTTAAAATTTGTCTTCATGCTGTGGCCTTGATTAAAAAAAAAAAAAAAAAAAAAAAAGAAATGGTAGAAAATTTAATATGGGCCATCGCTCCACTCTTAACTTAACGGAAATTCATGTCTTTGTAAGATACTAAATAATAACAAAGATAAACATAAAAAGTGGAACAAACAGACTTTAAAACAAAAAATTACAATTTTTTTATAAATTATAAATTATAAAACTTAAAACTTTGGAAGTATTCTTTTTTTATCCCTTGTACAGAAGTGTAGTCTTATATAATGCCCTGTAACTCGTCAGTATCTGCTCTGAAAACGTTTACGAGAAAAGAATTAGAATAAAACAAGTTCCTTATGGATTAGCTCAATCCTGTGTATAGATACAAAAAAAAAAGAAAAAAAATTTGAAGGTGTTTGTAGCGCTAAGACTTCTTTTTGTTAAGTAAGGGTATAAATATATAAATACTGATAGTATTTAATAGATACTAAATAGATCATAGGTAGATAATAGGTATAAATAGATAAAATACTGCTCAGAACTAACTATTTAAGTAGGTAGGGGCATAGCATAGTTGATCTTTAATTTAAATTAATGGAAGAAGTTTGATAATTTGTATTTGAGAATTAAATATGTTTTAGAAATAAGCGCTACTACGAAAACTTTCACGTTTTTATTTTGTCACGTGAATGATGTCCATTGAACCTAGGAGACCCTGAGAGAGAGGGAGCTAAAAGAGGCTGGCCCAGGAGAGAGTGGGACAGTCTGGGAGAGTCTGAGTCGGTCAGTCTAAGAGGGGCAGTCAGAGACAGTCAGCAGTCTGGAGCGGAGGCTGGGTCTGAGATGGGCTTTGGAAGTCTGGGACAGGCAGAGTGAGCCTGGGGCATAGTGGGATCCGTAGTAAAGTACCCCCAAGTGATTTATGAGTCAAGGTACCCCCCCCCCCCTTGCATTGCTACGCAGGAGTAATTCTATGAGCAGCCTAATTTTATAAAAAGAAACCTTTTTTATGATTCACAATTTTTATATGTAAAATTTATCATCTAGAGTAGATTTTTTCTAATGACAGGCGTTGTAACATGACTTTCCACCAAAATAGTACTGATCTTTGATGTTTGATTTTGGCTAAAACACTTCCCCGACCTTAATCTAAATATGTCATTCTATTCATAATCTTTTTTGAGAAGAGATAGAAATACTCCGTATTTTATAGGAAAACTAAAAGACTCCCTATTCTATTTATTAGAAACAGGAGACAAATCCATAAATTTCCGGGATTTTATACCTCTTAGCACAACGAATATTCTTCAAGTTTTAAATAGTTTCTCTCCGTAAGATCGTTTTAAACTGAATTTTAGGTTCTCCAACTTTTATACATTGTATTTTTCTTTTGGAACAGTTTAAATTTATTTTTTCACTAAAATAACAAAAATTGCCGGTACTTAATAATCGGTATTGAAGAAAAAACTTAACCGATTTCAACTTTAAGGAACTCATCCGACAAAACTGAACCTTAAACTTAATTTAATCCTCTTTTATTTTAAAGAGAAAAAAAAATTCTCTGAGATGAAGTCTTTTCCAGTTAAAAGTAAAGGACTGAGAATAGTTCAGAAATTTCAACAACAAAAATTCCTATAAAAGTTTATAACAATAATAACGGTCTGAGACATTTATATTTGTGGTCTATGAAATGAGTAATTTCAGCCTATAAGATGAAAAACTGTCTACATATCAGACACTTTTTCGGTCCACAGGTCCCGGAATAAAAGCGGTGAGCCTTAAACCTCCTGAAGCGGGCTCATTTTCTCTCCCTAGATGCCAGTTCGTGGTTCAGTTCTGTGTAAAGTTGTACTGTTTCATGGTGAACGGTCGTGCAAGGAAGTGATTTAAACATGCTCAGGATCAAGCGCTAGGTTGCTTCCACTAAATAGAGGCTTAGACCTCGGTTCCTTAAGCAGTTTAGTGTCTTACCATTGAGATACCCACTTTATACATATGTACATGACTTTGATTATTTTTGCTTTGATTGATAATATCTAATAAAAGAATCTCGATCAAATTTTAGTTTTTAAATATTCCTCATTTTTAGTCAATACTGTAACAACATGTGGGTTGAAATAATTTATTTATTTATTTATTTACAGGTGCATCTACCCATGATGGGTCATTAGCACGAATACATGTTTTTTTTTTTTATACAACTTTAGTATTTTTCATGAGGTTTTACATGGTTAGAATTATCTTGATATAATTACAAATAGTTCTATTTCACAGGAGTTCTAGAAGTTTCTACAGAATGTTCTAGATAAGGTGATAGTACTGTGTTCTTTTTAAAAACTTAATCAAGTTTTCAACTGCAGTCTCTGTGTCGCCAAGTGCGATGTCCAGACTGCTGCTAATGCTGCACTCCTTCCTTGCGTCCTTAAGATCCTCGCAGTCCAGTAGAATGTGTTTGACGGTGAGCCGTACCTTGCAGGTCTTACAGGTCGGAGGGTATGGTACAGTCCCTTTAGGAGATAAGTATGCATTATGGAGGTATGTCCGTGACGCATCCTTGCCAAGAGAACTTCTTCGCGTCTGTTTCTCCTCTCTGCAGTTTTCCAGAACGCGGGACTATCTTTGATTTTTACAAATTTGTCGCTCCTATTTCTCCACTCAGTAGTCCACGTTTCGTATATTTTTTTCTTGACGTAATTCCTCCAGTCTAGGGGGGTAGTCTTGTTGATGTACTTCGCTTCGGATGCAGGATCCGTTCTAGCGGCATTCGCAGCCCTGTCTGCTTCCTCGTTTCTTCTAATGCCCATGTGAGATGGGACCCACAAGAAGGTTATAACTTTCCCAGAGAGCATGCATTCTCTCTGGAGTGGTTGAATTTTCGTCACTAATATGTCTTTCGATTTCTTGTTTTCTAAAGACTTCAAAGAGCTTAATGAATCCGAAACTATCAGGTGCCATTGGTGTTGGTGTTTTGATGTGAGGGTGAGGGCTTTGAAGATTGAATAAAGTTCTCCGGTATACACACTATTTGATTGAGGTAGGCTGAATTTTTGGCAAATGGAGTCCGTGGCTATTGCACATCCAACTAGTGAATTTAATTTTGAAGCATCGGTAAACCATAGGCAGTAGTCGGAGTAAAGCTCTTCTCGTTCTTTGAAAATTTGTTGGAATACATGTGGAGGTGTTGTGGGCTTCAAAAATTTTGATAAACTGTAATCAATGTAATTTTCTGGTTGTATCCAATAAGGTGCCGAATTATAAAAAATTAGGAAACGTTATTTTCAACTCGTTGGTTAGGTTTTTGACTCTGTTGATGAAACATTTGCATAAGGGGTTATGTTCTTCGTTTGTAATTGAATTCCACGTAAGTTCTGATGCGATGAGATCTTTTCTTGCCACCAATGTGCCAGCATATGCCAAAACTAAATATTTCCTTCTTGTCTCCAAAGAGGGCTCCCCACTCTCTATGTACAAACTTTCTACTGGCGTGGTCCTGTGTGCACCTGTGCAGAGACGAAGTCCTTGGTTGTGTATTGGATCCAAGTGTTTCAAGGTTGAGGCACTTGCCGAGTTGAAAGCAACTGCCCCATAATCCATGATAGGTCTAATCAGAGTACGGTAAATCTTTAATAGTGTTCGCCTGTCAGATCCCCACTGAGTGTTGGCCAGAATTGTTAGTAGATTTAGGCCTTTTTGGCATTTTACCTTTACATGATGTATTTGATGAGACCAAGTTAACTTTTTATCAAAGAAAATCCCGAGGAATTTAATTGTGTCTGTATAAATAATAGGCTGATTTAATAGATTCAATGTTGGATTTTTTTGGCATTTTGTTTTTTTGCAAAAATGAACAGCCAGTATTTTTGTACTTGAGAAACTGAAACCTGTGGTTTTTGACCATTCTTCAAGGTTATTCAATGCTTTTTGAAGCTTCCATTCAATATATTCGAGGGACCTGTTTCTTATATAAATTGCAAAATCATCAGCAAATATGGAGCAGTTAACTTCATTAGGTGTTGTATTTGCAATGCTATTTATGGCTATCAAGAATAATGTTACGCTCAGGGGAGACCCTTGGGGTGTGCCGTTTTCTTGTAAGAACGTTTGAGAGAGGACCTAACTACTTTCACTCGGAATGTTCTGTCTTCTAGGAAGTTGTTAACAAATGTTAATAGTCGTCCTGTGAGGCCAACCTGTGAAAGTGTCCTGACCACATTATATCGCCACATAGTGTCATATGCCTTTTGGATGTCAAAGAAGACAGCAACTAAGTGCTCTTTATTTGAAAATGCAGTTTGAATTTCATTTTCAAGCTTCATTATCTGGTCGATGGCAGATCGGTTCCTTCTAAAGCCACATTGAGAGGTTGAGAAGAAGTTTTTAGAGTCTAAGTAATGGGTTAGTCTATCATTTACCATTTTTTCGATAATTTTCGAAGTGCACGAAAGAAGAGATATTGGCCAGAAGTTATTAATTTGTATATCTTTGGGGTTTTTCTTGATCGGAATAACTATTGCCTTTCTCCATGATTCTGGGAAGATACCTGTTGTCCAAAGTCTGTTATAAATAGAAAGAAGAAATAATTGAGCATTTAAAGGTAGTTTTTTCAGAAAAATATATGGGATTTGATCGGGACCTGCAGTTGATTTATCTTTGCATTTGTCCAGAGTATCTTTCATTTCTGCTAGGCTAAATTGATGGTTGTAAATTTCAGAATCTTCTGTGTCGAATTGGATGGTGTCTTTCTCTTTGGTTATTTTGTATTGCAAGAAGTCTGGGTTGTAATTGTTTGTTTTCGACACTGAGGAGAAATGCGAGCCTAAACTTTGAGCAATTTTGGATGGATCATTAATGATTCGGCTGTCGGCCTGAATTGCAGAAATGTGCTCATATTTGGTGGATCCTTGTATTGCATTCGTTTTCCTCCAAACTTCTTTTATAGTGCAATTACTGTTGATGGAACTGATATAGTTTGTCCAGGAGTTTTTTTTGCTTACCCTCAATACCTTTTTTGCGATTGATCTCGTTTTTTTAAATTCGTTCAAGTCTTCTGGTGATTTAGTTTTTTTGAATTTATTTAGTGCCCTTTTTTTATTCGTTATTGCGATGCGGCACTCTTCATTCCACCAAGGGACCATTCGTCTATCTTTAAAAGTTATTGTTTTTGGAATACTTTTCTCTGCAGCATCAAGGATTTTTAGGTTGAGGAAAGAAATATTTTCCTCCACTTCTGTAACCCTTTCTTTTCTCCTTTCTATTTCCTTTTCCAGCAGGCATGAAAATTTTTCCCAGTCGGCGCTTTTGAAAGACCACCTCGGTATTTCATTTGACTTGTTGGTGAAGTTATCATCGAGTGTAATGGTGATCGGGTAGTGATCGCTTCCATACAAAGTGTCTTTTATACTCCATTGAACTCTATGATAAATTCTAGTATCAACAAAAGATAAATCAATCGCAGAGAGTGACCCATTCGTACAGAAATGAGTCGGGGATCCATCGTTAATAAGAATGAGAAAGTTATTAGCGTTAATAAACTTCTCAATTTCAACCCCTCTGTTTTTATAATCAGACAATGTAGAGCCCCACAATGTGCTGTGCCCATTCAGATCCCCAACAAGGATTACAGGTCTAGGGAGTTGATCCACTATGGTTTGAAGATCATTCGCTGTAAAATCTCTATTCGGTGGTATGTAAATATTACAAACTGAAATCGGTTCTGGATAGTAAATTTTTGTGGCTAGAACTTCATGGATAGATTTAATGTTTATTTCTTCCGAGTAAACATCTTTTTTAATTATTGTAGCTACTCCACCCCAAGCGGCCTTACCATCAGATCTATCTTTTCGATAGACGTTGTAGTTTTTCATGTCGAATTTCTGGGATTTCAAAAGGTGTGTTTCTTGCAAACAAAAACAGGTTGGGTTCTCTTCTGATAGTAACAATTTAAAATATTCGAAACGTTTGAAAAGTCCGTTACAGTTCCA
The DNA here is from genome assembly GCA_911387785.2 of Aelia acuminata. Taxonomy (NCBI): domain Eukaryota; kingdom Metazoa; phylum Arthropoda; class Insecta; order Hemiptera; family Pentatomidae; genus Aelia; species Aelia acuminata. The sequence continues at coordinate 50,331,205 of OU426978.1, read as the reverse complement.
CTGTGCGATTAATGTTTTGGTAGATTTGACCATCATCAGATAAAAATAAAAAATAAAAATAAAAGAGAAAAAAAATACTGAAGTATGAAAAACAATTGGTTAGACTAATTAATCAGAGCTATCTTCCGTGTTTATGGTGTTATCTGTAGAGTCCCACTGTCTCTTGAGAAGCTTTGATATTTTTATCTTAGAGCGCCGATTTGTAACCAGGTTTCTGGTGTCAGCCAACATGGCCCTCAGGCCTTCTATATTATCTGTAAATTCATGCACTAGATTGTTCAGATCTTTCGTGTCAGAAGCCATATCGATTAATTTTATTAAATCATCAAATGAAATAGGGTATTTGTGACTGTTCTCATCGATGGATTTTCTGGCTTCTTCGAGGTTAATTTTAGTATTTTTAACGGTCTTTTTTATTTTTTTGGATTTTTTGCTAGCTGATTGTATTGTTTCCATAGGTGGAAATTCTTCAAAATTAACAATATTTTCTGAATCATTAATTGTGTCTAGCATAAGATTTATTTCCATGGTAGTTACTGTAGAAGGAGGAGGGCTAGGGTGGCACCTTTTTATGCCAGAAACCACTGTCGGAGATGATAATGAATTTTTGCTGTTATCAACAGCTGTTTCTTTATTACAATTGGGCTCGGCAGTGACAGCTTTGTTGTGGTCAGCGTCACCATGGTTACCAGAGTTCCGTTTCTCAGTCTCGTCGCCTTTAATGTTTACATTGGCTTCTGTTGATGCTAATTGGTTGTCATGGTGACAGGCTGGGGTTGGCTTTACTGTAATACTGGGTAAAGACTGGTTAGGTGTATCGAGCAAGGAGCGATTGGAGATTATTGGTTCACTCTTTTGATTAATATCTGTGTTAAAATGAATCAATAATCCTTCTCCCTCTTGGGTCTGTATTTCTTGAATGTCATTGTCATTTTCTGGACAGTCAGTGGATATGTGGCCCGGTTGCTTGCAAATAAAGCACGTCACAATATCTTCACTTAAGAAAGTGCGATATGACACGTTCTCGTGCATTATTAATAATGAGGAAGGCAGTTTGTTAAGGTCTTCAGGTGGGATATAAACCTGTCGTCTAAAACTCAGGACATGGGCCAATCTTGGGTCCTGGTACCCAGCCCTAAGAAAATGCATAGGGGAGACTAATCTTAAACCTAAGCTTTTCAGTTCTTTTTCAATGATCTCATGTGGTATTGAAGGGCAAGCATTCGAAATAATTATCCTTTTTGCCGGATTTACAAGACGTTTTATTAATATTTCTTTATTATCTATGTTAATGGATTTATGGTTCTTTAGGAGGTTATCTACTGCCTCTTTGTTACTAAAATGAATGCAAAATCTAGAGTTTGTGATTCTTGAAGTGTAACGGATGTATTTTGGGTCAATTAATGCTGCAATTTTCAATACATAATCTTTCTGTTTAATACCAGGGTATGTGTGTAGTATAATAGCGTTTTCTCGTTTTGAAAACCGTTCCGTAGCGGTGGCTTTGGCATAGCTGGTTGTAACTTCTGTTAGGTTAGGGTTGGATGTGACTTTAAAACTGATATTTTTTTGTACATTTGACGTGTCTGTTTGCTTTATATTTGTTCGATTCATGGTGCTGAGTTTGGCTGAAGACATCTTTTTATGTCGCTACAGAGCCTAGAGCTCTGGGCAACTAAATAGGGCGTCTAGCCCCCAACCTTTCACACAAATGACAACTGTCTGTTATTTTATGGAACACGCGCACTCAAAATGTCTAAAAAACACAAAACAGGGCAACTTTTTGCATAGACAAAAATTACAAAAAATGTCAGACTGACCTGAAGTGTGGCTTCTTCGAAGAGGTCCCAAACAGCTGATCCTCGGTTGAAATAATTGTTATTGAATGAAAATAAGATTTTACAAATGCCACACATGAACTATGAAAACACAAATAATTAAACAGATAACAAAAAAAAATAATTTACCATTAATTATATGATCTGATTCATATTCCTCATTCATGATGTGAGCTTTGACGAACTAACGATTTTTCGGTAGTAAAATGTTAATTTTTCCAGCGACATTGTTTCTTCGCGTTCAAGGATTATTCAAATGAAGGCGATAAGGAAAACATAATAACTGTGTCAAGAGCATTTTTCGTTCCCTTCAGCTTAAAATAAAATTCATGAATGCACGGTTTGTTTTCGTAGGACAAATCATAAGTTTGACTTTCATGAGAAAATTTATTTATATCATTCAAATTAGACTACATTCGAAAACAACGAATTATAAAAATAACGAAAATAGGATATTGATTTTTTCCAGACTTTTTTAGGCAGATACTATTGTCACCCACTTCTGTACTGCTGTGTATAATATGTTTGTATTAGGTGTGTAAAATTGCAGCTTGTTGCCACACAAGCGTAGTATTAAATATTGCCAATTTGAACCTATTTCCATTACATTTAACATACAATTAGCTTCAATGATGCCTTTACACTTCCAACATTGGCGAACAATAAATACTGTGTTTAAACATTACACAAAAATCGCAGTTCGCAGCCGTGTTTTGAGCAGTCGCTAAAAAAAAATTACAAAGCCTTGTTGTTGTTATAGATTATTTCTTTCACGTAATTGCGAATTAGAATCCTCTAATTATTTCAGAAATTGATTTTTTAGACATTAGTATGTACTCTGATTATTTTTATGAATATTTAAGTAATCCTTGTTTTCTCTTTTTACTTGTTTTAAAAAAATGGGTAGCATTAGAAAATTATCTAATTATATTAATATAACTTACTCGATCATACAATTATCATTTCCTTTTTTGAAATTTCTATGATTTCTTGTTAACCAAAAAAACCCTTCAAGGTTCAAAAAAATATCCAAAAAAATATTCCTCTAAATTTTTTCCGCTGTATCATGCGTTCTGATTCTGCCTTTCAATGATCCAGGTTCATTTGCATTTGCATTTAACATCAGCTGACAACCGTGTGTGAAAACAACATGAACATGGAGCCGGTGTTTCCTTGTCGTCGCCGTGTTTTTTGGTAGTGCTAGTGTCGCTTTTATTTATTGTTCGTTTAGTTTCAGTTATGGCCTTGTGCTTTCTTTTCACGTCTTAATTTATATGAAATTATATATTATATTGTGTGATCTATATAGAGATATGTGATATGGCAAAAACTGTAAATATGCGCCAGCTGTGGACAATACACTATAAATGGAATTACACCATCCAGTGTAAATTATGTGTTGAAGTGTTCACATTATCCGTGTTAGCGCTTTGGCGGATCCAGGATGAGGACTGTGGGTGCTACAGCCCCCCCTTTGGAATTTTTTTAGTCATTTAAAGATAGAATTTAACTTAAATGAAAGTAAGGTACTGAGGTAAATAACAAATCATATGCAGAAAAAGTAAGATTTTAGTTGTGGAAAAGGAAAATAGAGGTAAAAAAGCTGATTGGCAGATCCAGGGTAAAGGATGTGGGGTAAAGGATGTGGGGCCCCCTTTGCAATCGGCTGGATCCACTTACATTTTAGAGAGGCTAAATGTACAAAGTAAGTGTACCTGAACGGAGGTCACATTAATCATTAAATAATGCACCATCTTCGTCCACAAAATTAGGAATTTTTCAGGTTTTTATTTTTTTTTTTTATTTTTTTTTTTTTTAAAGATATGCTATTTTATCGGAAAAATCTTCGGATCTTATAGGGGACTTAATATATGGTTATATGTTGTACAAAAAGAAAGAAAAAAAAAGGTTGAGACATTATACAATATTTTGATCGAAATGAAAATTGGGGATTTTCCTTTGCCCAAAAGCTTCAACGCTGCTTCAAGCCCAAAGTTCAATTAACCCTCTTAGTTCAATTAACTCTCATCTTCACATATTAAATATCTATTCCTCCAGTCACAGTCTTTTATCCTTCCCTTCCTGGTTAGTTGTCAACATATCTTTAACTAAAGCAAAGCCAACCCTGGGTACAAGTGGGCTACTGGGTTAGAAGATAATGAAGTCCAGTAGGAGTGATATGGCGTGACCAACCCCATTAGAATATTCAATACGGGGCTAAATGATTCCAAACACTGCACACTTTGCCGTAGCAGTTTGAGTCATTGTGTTTCACCGTCCCGTATATAAACTCCGTAATAGTTTGTCATAGCATTTAGTTGACCTGTTCAACTGCTTTTTTAGTGTTATACGGTATAAATGCGAGAATATGGCAGTGCTTTAAATGAGATATTTAATATAAAGACATAAATACATCTTCTAAACCTTACATTACGAAAGATATTTTTAGTGACTTTTTAGTCTTTTGAAATTCCAAATATATTAAAAATCAGTAAAAAAAACAAACAAAGATAATTCACTTTCCGATTACTAATATCTTCCTAAATTTCGATATTTTTAGGTAATCGATTACTTTGACTAACAGGTACATTTGCTGAATTTCACGCAATAGCCTCAGCACAAAGATAATCAAACTTATCTATTCTTTAAACAAGTTACAAAATATGTAACCGAGACATCCGTTATATAATAAAATGGATACACACAGCATTCAGGCAAGCGCTTGCGGGGTCGACATCCCACCGAATAAATGGAAGAACAAAAAAAAGCGACATTAAAATCTTGTATGTATAAACACCACAGATTTTGATGACCTTTTAGGCATATGAAAAAAGAGCGAATGTATGTCCAAAATTAAGTAACAAATTAAATAGATTCCATTTATTAGACCATGATACGAGTATTATATAGAAGTTCCTCCAAAACGAATCTACTAAACCAACGCAGATATACTACCATATATATATTACCATATACGTAAAAGTTATACGTTACAACTACATAGAAACAGCAAGGTTTAGTAGTGATGAAATCAATTGAATGCTTAGTATAACATAAAATAACCAAATATATGCAGAAGAAGAGATTTTTGTTAAAACGAGTTAGCTTCATTTGTTTCCAGACCCATTTAAAAAAAAATTACTTTGCTTTTAGTAGAGCTTTTATCGAGGATGATTTTATTAAGACGTTATAAATTCACGCAACGACCCACAAAGGCGGGAATAACCATAAACTTCAATCCATTCGAAAAGCATTAGGCAATCGACTCAACAAACCTGCCTGTAAATATCAGTTGTAGTCAGTAAAAATAAAGAGTCGGAAGAAATTTTAAGCAGTTCGGAGTCGATTTAAGTGAACCCTAGTTATCTCACATGGTGACGTATAAATTATACTAATGCCTCAGTATAATTTTAAAATTAGTAAATTTTCGCGAATATACTTTAGGCTATTCAAAATTATAAAAGGATAAAAATAAATGGCCTCTGATTCCTAACTCAAAACGTCTTGGGAATGTAATTGTAATTCTATAATATAGGATATTTTCATTAAATGAAATAGTATAGCAGCCACACTCAAGTAAAGGGCAATGACAATCATTCATACTGTATATACAGGCAATGGTAGAAGTAAAGAAAACACTTAAACAAATAAATGACTAATAAAAAATAAGTAAAGCAATGTTTATTGTTTTTATTATTTGTTACATACATAGAATCTGGCGTTACAACGAGTCATGGCCTCCACCAGCAGCATCCAAAGTTCCTGGGCGTCCCTGTCCACACAATCCCTCCATCGCAGTTTTGGTCTTCCGGCACGTCGCCCTCCAAGAAAGGTCTCAGTCAGGAGCTTTCTTGGTACCACCTCATCCGTCATCATGGCTACATGACCAGCCCATCTGAGACGGCTTTTTTAAATAAACTTTAAAACATCTGCCTCTTTAAACCTCTCATAGAGCTCTTGCTTTTTCCTGCGGTGACATTCTCTATTAACAAATGCTGGGCCAAAAATGCTTCTTCTTAGAATCTTGCGCTCAAATATCAGAACATCCCGTTCTACAGCCCCGGCTGTTGTCCGTGTCTCAGATCCATAGGTGAGAACCAGTCGTTTCAGCGTTTTTTCAATATGATTTTGCTGCGCTGGGGCACCAAGTAGCTTCTCAGGTGCTGTCTTAACCCGTAGCAGCAGCGGTTGGCAGCCAAAATCCTCTTACAAATTTCCACGTCTAACTGGTTATCACTGGTTATCTGTGAACCAAGATCCGTGAATTCCGAGAGTGTTCAAACTTGAAGGGTCCAAAATCTATCTTGATGCCGTTCTATATTGGTTTTTCTTGGGTCACCATATATTAGGTTTTATCTTCACTGACAACCAAACTTAGTTTCTTTGTTGCAGTCTAGAGCTCGAGAAAAGATTCAACAACAAACCGCTGAGTTCCTCCAATGATATCAATGTCATTTGCAAAAGCGAGCAGCTGTACCGTCCTGGTATAATTATTGTGCCAGACATTTGAATGTTTGTATCTCAAACAGTTCTTTCCAGAGCTAGAAGGAAAAGGAGGCGCGCCAATGCATCACCCTGTCGTACTACTCTTGTCGATATAAATCCTCCCTGGCTAACCTAATCAATTTTTATATGCTTTTTAGGGATGTTAAAATGAAGCAATGCTTCATAAATCTTTGCCAATTGATCGTGTCGTAGGCAGATTTAAAATCGACAAAAAGGTGATGCATCGTTATTTTGTATTCACGTCCTCCAAATTGATCCTCAGGCAGAAGATCTGATCCATTGTCGGCTTCCCATGTCTAAATCCACACTGGTAGGCACCCAGCTCTCGTCCCGCAAATGGTAGTAAACTATGAAACAAAAATGTTGGATAAAATTTTGTAGGGACAAGGTAGTAGAGCAATACCACGATAATTGGAGCTCTTCAATAGGTCGCCCTTTTTATGTATTGGACACATGACAGTTTTCTTCCAGTCACTTGGCATAATCTCCTCATTCCAGATGCTTATAAGCTAGTTGTGAAGGAAGTTTGCTAGTTCGTTTCCACCAAGTTTGAACAATTCTGCCGGGAGGCCATCGGTTCCTGGGGCCTAATTGTTTTTTAGCTGGCTGAAGGCATCCATGAACTCTTCCTCACCTGGTGGCTCAACGTCATCTGTTTCAGTGCCTCGGAGTTGTGGTTCTTCTTGTCTCGAACAGCTTTGACCATTCAGAAGGTTCTCGAAAAACCTTTTCCATTCTGCTAGGCAGGCTCGTTCATCACATAATAGAGCTCCTTGCTCATCCATACATATCGAGGGGAATCGTTTGAAAGGTTTTCTATTAAAGTTGCGGTAGAATTTCCTCGTTACTTTCAACGGTTCTTATGATCTTCTATATTATTCGTTAACCATGTATAATGTTAATTTAAGTAAAATTTGTATATTTTACATTAAATTATACTAAGAAGAAATTAAAAGAAAGTTATAATGTTTGTCCAGAGTGAAGGATTATCCCAGAGCGGATTACTTCGTGCATAGTTTCGTTATGTTTTATATTTTTATGAGGAAACGATGCCTTAGATAAACCAGGCACTGATTTGTTTAGAAATCATGACTTTGCAGATAAGACAATGCCTTAAAAGACTTTACCTTCTTAAATCATCAGAAAAAAAATCCAGCCACTACAGAATAAATGGAAATAGAAAATGTAAAATAAAAAAGTACTTCCAAAGCATTAGGCTAGTTTTCACTGTTACTCACATTAACTAAAAGTACGTGGGAAGGTTTTTCAGTTGGCTAATAAACAAACTAATACCGAGATTTTATACCACCCCAAAGATAAAGCCACTATTTCCTTAGGTATGAGTTAGGTATACATCTGTACAAGCCACGACATCTTCCCCTATATTATTTGACTACACTTTAAGCAGCCGTGACATGTGACATATCTTAGGCGAAATTTTAAAATTATTGTCGAAATACATTAGCTCAGGTTTATTATAAACCAATGATTACAAAAATCATTTCATTTTATATCTAAGGCTGTATCTTACATTTATTTTCTTAACAGACCTTGACTTCAATCAAATAAATATTGAATTTGTTTTTGATATTTATCTCCCTATTACTATAGGTAAATATTTTTTAATAGATAAATATTTTTTAGTATTTATTTAAATATGTTCGAAATTATATTTAAATAAAAACGTATATCTCTACTTATTTTTATTATATTTGTTTATGTACTTAAATAATCATGCTGTTAACTGTGACATCATTCAACCCATAAATATAGATTTCACCTACAATCTATAATCATTTATGACCTGTGATAGAAATGGTCATTACATTCAGAAACGTAATAATAGAAACTGTAAAAACAATCACTTGATCTCATTATTGTATAGCAGTAAAAGAGTAGAACGGATCCTACACAATAAATTATACTTTTCACTACCTAGATGGTCCTTAACCATTATCCTCTGACATTTCTTATAATCCTCTTAGGGACTAGAAGGAATGGTTTCTTGCATTACTGGCTTAGGAGAGTTTTTTTTTTTTTTTTCACGTATACATTTCTCATCCTGAATAAATAATTCATAACTAATTATTTTGTGAAAAATACTGAAATACTACTTACACCACAAAAATTTATATTCATCAACTAGAGTAAAATGCTCATAAGACTCATCATGGCTTAATATAAGGGTTTAAAAATTTATCTTTCCTTGCATGGGAAGAACTTTAGATTAGGTCCAGGACAATAAATATACAACATAACTACGTGAACATAAATGAACCAACTGTGAGAGAGATTATTAAACAATACAAAAAAAAAAAAAAAAAATAACAAAAGAATTGGTATTTCGTATAGTACCACTTGTATGGGTTTAAATAATTTTTATTTAACGAAAACAAAAATAATTAACAGTGTGACTAAAAGTATAACACGACATTGTAACACAAAAGTAATATGATGTTCAGACCAAGGCTAACATTCCGGTCAATCGCTCCATATGTTTAGCCTGAATTGGAACAGTAAGGAAGGTTCCAGGCAAGCGTAGAAGGTTCTCGAACAGTCATGAACAAGTACTAGAACACTCACAAACATTTACCGAAACAGATAGATAGATAGATAGATAGATAAATACGTTTATTTACAAAAATATTTACAATCTACTTATCATTAAATCTCGTATATAGACAATGAACTAAGGAGTTCGTCTGTCGAGGTTATTTGTTATTCAATAATACAATCAATAACATACAACATTACTATACATAGATAAAGTTATACATAGTACACTTAATAATTAAATTCATTAACTAATTCGTTTCTGTAATTAATTGCTTTTTTTAGATATAAATATAATTTTCTATAATCAGGACTATTTAATAATTTCAGCGTTTCATCTAGATTTAGCGTCTTTTTTTCTAAGAAAATTAATCTAAATTGCGTCAGTACCGGGCAAATAGAAATAAAGTGCATCGTATCCTCAGGAACATTTAAATTGCATAATGAACAATTATTTCTTTTATTGATCCACGGTTGGTAATTAAGATTAAGTAGCTCTCCCCTGGCTTTAAAAATAAGTCGGATATAATGTATATCCTCTGCCTCGAAATATGTTAATTCATAATTTAATTTTTTATAAAACGAATGGTGTTCGGCATTTCTCGCTCTTTCGGTAAACCTATCCCTCGCTAGTTGACTCAATTTAGATAATAGGCTAGTTTTATGCCTTTCCAGCTGATCTAGTAACCCTTCGGCTAAAAAATCTATGCCAACACTTCTGCCTAGTCTTTTTAAGGCACTCATCCAACTTACATTTTTTTCTATTATATTGAGGGCAATTACTTTCGGTAAACGATTGGTTCCCATCCTTAATACCTTTATGATGTAGTTCAGATGAATGGATAATGTGTAAATATGTAGCGGATCTAGTTTCATTTACCGAAACAGTTTGTTTCAACTGTTCCAACAAAAATTTGAATATTTTTGTATTGAAATATGAAATAAACAGATGATTGGTCCGTAGCATTTGATGGCGTAACTATTATGATTTAGTCGTCTATTTCTGTTATTTAAATTAAGTTTTTATTTTATTATTATTCAGATAGGAGGAATCATTTCATTCGGTAAATCTTCAAAACTAATGGTTACGTTATTTTTTTCATGGGACACCAAATTATGGCCTATAAATATCCTAAAAAATATCAAAAGTATGTTCGTTCGGTTTTAAAACTCACATGTAGTTTGAAATTATCGGTTTCCTTAACCGCCTTGTAGCTTTTGTTACAAGTAATAGTTACTTGTTTTTTGGAGGTGTCTAATAGTCAATTCTTTTTAGTTCAATTTCAGTCAAATTTCTTAATTTGGAGAGACTACGTTTCGATTCAAGCATGTGGATCTTCGTCAGGGCTTAAATGAAGACAAATATGTGAGCAAAATGTAAAGTATTAATTATAAAGTAGAATATGAGATTAATTAAAAATAATAACTGAAGTATAATAAAAATTAAAAAAATAATGGAAAAAAATCCAACTGATTATATTGAAACATCTACGTGGGTTTAAATAATTTTTACTGGAATAAAATAACACTTCACAATGTCAGACAAACAATAAAAACTGAAATAATAAACAAGGTTACAAAAAGTATCAACTTTGAACCAAACAGTTACACAAATGTAACCATATGATTCGATCTTCAGAAACAGACTAACTTTTAGTTCATCGTTCCTTATACTTTGTCTGAATTAGAATTAGAATATTCCGAATAGGGTAGAAGATGATCGTTTCCGAAAAGGGTAGAAGGTCACGAACACGTACTAGAACAGTCACAAAAAGTACTAGAACTGTTGGTAATTGTTCCAACAAAAGAATAAACTGTTCTAGCACATGTTCATGACTGTTCCAATGACAAGTCTAGTCTCCTTTAGATCATATGTTTTGTGTTTCCTGAAAGAGAGTGTTTACACGATATGGGTACTTATAAAATCTAATAATTATATAAAAAATCTGGTGCGTGCGCGCAACACACAACTTTCACTTACCAACTTACTTAGATAAGAAATTGACGTGTTTTGTCAAATATAATTTCCCAGTCACACATTTTTCTACATCCATATCTTATTTTTGTTAATCGTTAAAGCCGTTATTGAGTAAATAAAAAACCCCGTGAAAATGATACAAAATGTATTAAGTAAAGTCCCCCCTCCGGTTAATCAATTTTAATGAAATTTTAACAGTCATATCTCGGGCATATACATACATCAAATACCCAGTTTGATCAAAATCGTTAAAGCCGATTTAGAGTAAATAAAAAAAACACGTGAAAATGTTACATAATTTATTAAGTAAAGTCCCCCCTCCGGTTAATCAATTTTAATGAAACTTTAACAGTCATATCTCGGGCATATACATACATCAAATACCCAGTTTGATCAAAATCGTTAAAGCCGATTTAGAGTAAATAAAAAAAACACGTGAAAATGTTACAAAATTTATTAAGTAAAGTCCCCCCTCTGGTTAATCGATTTTGATGAAATTTTTACAGTCATATCTCGGGCATATAAATAGATGAAATACTCAGTTTAATCAAAATCGTTAGAGCCGTTTTTGAGAAAATCGAAAAAACCTAAAAAGTTATTAAGTAAAGTACCCCCTCCCTTTCAGTAATTTTGATGAAATTTATGCTGTCACATCGCGGGCATATACCTACACTAAATACCCAATTTCAGGATCGCACGGTTTATAGTTTTTGAGCTAGTCTGTTCACACACACACACACACACACACACACACAGACACACACACACACAGACCATTTCGCGGGACTTGGTCATTTCGACTCAGGGGACCCCAAAACGTGTATTTCCGTTGAAAACCGGAAGTCGAATTTTTTCACGATCGCAATACTTCCACTTACTATATATTTCATATATACGTAAGTGAAAGTAAAAATACTATATATATATATATATATCAAATATGAATATTTGAAATAATAACTGATATTTAATTTGTTGAGTCCAGAGCATACAGAGACTGAGGGAAAAATTATAAGGTAAGAAGTGGTAGGGGTGACTTGTTTTTGTTCTGAAAACCATGTTTCTTTTTATTAAATTTTCTTATTTATTCTCAGCATTCCAGTTATACTTCCTAATTTGTTTAGAAATATTCTAAATTACCTTCTTTCTTTTTTCAGTTAAAAAGAGTCATGATTAGCTGGAATAGATCGCAGCTTTTTGACTTAAGCCTTCTTCGCTTGAGAAAGAAAAACGTTTAAAAATTTAAACTAACCAAATGATTTTTCTCGGGGGAATCTTACAACCACCTAATAAATTTTCATGAAATACACTTTCTTTTATCTTAAAAAACAGAACGGATTTTATTATCGGTGTTGTTTTTGGAACTATTATATATTACATATAACTAATATGGGATATGATGTGGAATTAAGCTGCTGCCGGTAAACCTCTTACAAAGGGAGGCCTGAGGTGGAATGAGAACAATGACAGCAACAAGTCGCCCGCTAGCAACAAGTAGGTCCATCTGTTATTGCAACAGTTGGGGTCCGGCCACCTTTTTACTTTTTGACATCATCGATTACTTAGTATTAAAAATATATTTTTGGATATGATTGAAAATATTTCATTCCACGAGTTGATAGTACATACGGGAACTTTACTTTAGCTTTGTGGTCAACCTTGAGTGAACGCTTGTCGTAAACTTTACGAGCAGTAAAGCGGGTTTTTTCCTTTATTGGATGTAGGTCCTAAGCGCTAAATTGTCCCTGCACAGATTGCAAATAAAAAATGATTATATTTTCAAGAAAACAATTTATGAACCATTTAATATATGAGTTCTTATTCAGGTAGAAATAAGTTAAAGATATTTTAAAGTACTTAATACAAGTTCATAAATGGATTGATATACTATCCATATTTATGGAAGGTACCAATGTAAATTCATATTTTAAATGAGGTATTAAATAAGATACCAAATCTGAAAAACAATAACTCAACAGATTATAGGTGCAAGCGACTTTCACATATCCTGGACTGCAGGAACAACCGACTAATGTACACCACTATAATGAAGACCTATTTGAACATACGGAGTAGAACTTTGGGGTTCCGCAAAGCAAATCCACATTTACGAAATACAAATTTTACAATCCAAAGTACATAGAAAAATCATTTAAGCACCCCGGTTCATTTTAAATCCCACTCTACACAATGAAGGGATCATAACGATAGTGCAATTAATCTAATCCACTGATCCAGTCTTTTCTATCTCTCTGTTCCCCGGTCAGCCTACGCTCCGGCATAAATATCCCATTTAAATAAAAGAGATCACACTCGCTTAATATCCCACAGCGTAGCTGCAAATCTGCAACGGGAAAACTGTAACGTGAAACACAAAACATACGATTGAACATTTCTAGACTTGTTGTTGGGACAGTCACGAGCATGTGCTAGAACAGTTTATTCTAACTGTTCTGGGAGTTTATAACAATAATTTATTAATGGAAAATTAAAACTCACAATAGAAGACAAACATTAACAATTCGAATAATGAACAAGGTTATAAAAAGTATCAACTTGTAACGATACAGTAACACAATAATAACCATATGATTAGAGCTTCAGAGCTGACTCTCCAGTCCATCGCTCCTTATATTTAATCTGAATTAGAACAGTCTAGAAGGTTCCAAACAAGCATAGATTATTCTAGAAAAGTCAAGTTTGTTCCAACTGTCCCAACAAGTCTAGAACTCTTTTCTATTTCATGTTTTGTGTTTCTCGTCCTAATAAGTAATTGAATGAATTGAAAGATTTAAAATTAGTAAAACAAACACTTAGGTAGGTAAAACTGAAAAACGAGACTTATACTTTACATATACTTACAAAAATACATTATCATATACAGACGATTTACTAAAGTATATAATGTGGAATTTTATAAGTAGACACATGTGTTAACGATGGAGAATGCTTAAGGGGAAATTTAAAAGGTTCTTATGTGCGATACACCTGACGTTTAAGTCACTTCTCGTGCCTGACTTAATAGTAGTACTTTCCAATGTGAGTTGACAGGCAAAGAATCATTAACCTCCTGAAGAAAACAAAAATATGTACGTCATAGTTACAAAGTAATAATATGACTACTACTTAAACTAACCTGACCAGGAATAAAATGGTAGTTGGTGTTTGATGACACTAAAATCTCAATGTCCAGTGAGGTAGGCCTGAAGACGGAATTGGAAGTGAGGTGGAAAGATTGAACTTTTAAATTACCCAAGAGGGGATACGGTTTTAAGTTCAACAACGAGTGCAATTGAAGAAAGGCAAGACTTTCGATTCCCAAGTCGAATTAACCATGGCATGAACTGAACTCCCAAATCAGGGAACAAGGCTTATTGTATCAATTCCAGGACAAGGAAGTAGGATTATGATAAGACTAGTTATGGTACAAACTCTATGCGCTCAACAGCTTAATAAGCATTATTAATTAAGTAAACATCACATATTAACTTAACTTAACTTAACGCTCAAGATCGTTCATAAAACGCACATATTTATCAATAGTATTACGTCCCCATATATGATATATGAAGTATATATACCATATAAATTAATAAATAAACCATCAAATAATCACGGCATAACAATCATTTAATATAATATAGTATAAACGTATGGTTAAACATTTAGAAAATTACGGGGAGGGCGAAGGATCTTGGATCATCATCAATTCGACATAATTTTTATTGAATAAGTACACAAAATATAAATTAAAAAAATGTATATTTTGCTCTCATTATAATTGCATACTGTGAGTAAATAGGTAATGTTTTATTGTTTGGACTTAATATTCGTACAGAGGTTCATTCTGGGACATGATAGATAAAGAAATAACTTAGGGTTTTAAATTAAATTTAATTGATCAGTATTGATCCATAAAATAGTCTACTACTCATCAATAACTCGATAGCATCTTAATTGAAGATAAAGCTACAGTAGCCGAAAATACAATTTCATCGAAAGAGATTAATAATAATTAAGCATTTGGGGTTCAGAAGCACGAAAATCCACCGAAGTTAATTAATTTCCCTTTGTAGGAACAAACCAATACATGTAACAAGTTCCTGGTGCCTGATGGCTTCATCAAAATCAACATCTATTTCAAAATCCTCTTATAACAATTGCAATTCGATTGTCTGGATTATCTTTTTTATAAATAATTAGATATAATTGATCCAAGTTTATTAGTTTATGTTACTGTTTCCTTTATTTCAATAAGGAATTATTTATGAGAATTTCATAATTACGATGATCAGAAGCAGGATCTAGATTATAAATACTTCATTATCACGAGACAGAAATGAGAAAAAAGGACTTCTGGGTTAACTAATTATTTGGTCCATGTTCGACTCCTTGATAGATTTTATTTTGGAAAATCACATTTTGGGACTGATTGGTATGACGGCTAACAAAACAATAATGTTTATACATATGTAATCAGTAAGTGAAGAGATCGAACTTAAACGTAAATTAATGCTCAAATATGTTCGCGTGTATGTAAATATATTTATAAAAATATTTTATTTTTGAAGATAAAAAATTTGGCTCCGCCGGGAGTCGAACCTGGGTCTTTTCTCTTCAAAAATAAAAAATTTAAAAATCAATTTAAAAAAGGTGGTTACCCACGAATAAAGATTGAATTAATATAAAATAATTTTATATTTTATATAATTTATATTTTATATTTCATAATTTTATATAATTGACGTTCGTCAAGAGATACCAAAAATTGTCCTCCCGTTACTACTCGCAAAAACTGCGAGATCGGGGGAGAGGTGTCAGTAAAGAGGAAGGATTGGCTCCGCTTGGAATCAGCTTGCCACGCATGTTAACCACTACACCTCTCCCGGCGGAGCCTAATATTTTCTCTTCAAAAATATTTAAAAATTAATTTAAAAAAAGGAGGTTACCCACGAATAAACATTGAATTCATATTTATAAAAATGTTTAGCTAAATATTATAATTTTATAAAACAACCACAGAACTTTTAACTTGTAAGGACATTTTTTCTCTCTTTTATTTCTCTATATCCTATGCGCTCAAACTACTCAACCTATAAATGAACCAGGCTTCCACGATTTTGCCTGCATATGTATTAGTAGTGCTGAACATAAAGCTACAGGCTTAAAAAAAAATTCTTATCAAATGATTATGGTTAATTTTCTAACTATTTTTATGTTTGATTGGTTCTCGGCTTCTACGGTCCAAAAAAATTTAGAACTTTTCAATAAATGTTTAAAAAGCCATTGTTCCAAGATAGTTGATCTTGGCTCGCCTTTGACGGGGATACAGAAATAAAGCTGAACATAATTGAAGCGTGAAAATGCATAAGGGTCTAAGTGCCAAAAAAATAAAACAAAGTTTTTTTTTTGCCAAATAGTTATATTTGCCAAAGCCATTCTTCAGAAATGGGTATAAGTGATGTTTTGTTGTAAGAAAAAAGTTCATTGAACGTATGAAAGATGGCATGGGTGTAAACATTGAACGTAGTTCACCGTAGAGGGTAAAAGTGACAACATTTCTGTAACAATTTCCTAAGGCACTTGTACCCTTTTGCATTTCCACGCTTCAATTGTTTGATCAAGTGTGTTTTGCATTGTGTCTTTCTTAAGAATTCGAGGTTTTAAAATTTTTTTAGGAATTAATAACATGCATTTCGGGCTTTAGAAAGTTTCTTAATAAACTAATTAGTGATTGATTTAAATTTGGGTATCAGGTTCAAACTTTTTTAATTTATTTGCGGAATATTAAATGTTAGCGGAATTTCCAATACCTGCAATAGTATCAGTATAAAAAATAACAATAATTTTTTCAATAAATTACAACATTGTTTATGAATTTTTTCATGATACTTTATATTCATTGCAGCAAATGCAGGATGTAATAATTATTATTTAAAAAACTACAACACTTTGTAAGTAGCTTTATAAAAAACCAATATAGACTTAAAAAAACGATTCAAAGATGTTTTTTTTTTTCAAATAAATCAATTGACGGAAATACCTCCATTGATGTAGCTAAAGTGCTTACCGTTTGAGCCAGGGGCGGAATCAATCTAGCGAAGTGCCCTGTATTAACCAAATGCCTCAGTTTCCAGGAACCTTGGAATTTATCGATGTATATCGTGAATCTACTCGACAACCTACTAATAAATTAGGCCTTCTCCAGCGAGCTGAATTCGGGAAACACTTTGCCTTGGGATCGTCCCGTTTTATGTAAATACTTAAAGGTAGATGATTCCCTCAGTCCATAACGATCATAAATTATAATGTTAATTCGCTCAAAGTCGTATTAACCAGTAATTATGAAAACGATTATGTTGATTGATCTTTTATAAGATATTAAAATAAAAAAACCAAAAAAAAAACCATTATCTATCCTCCTTACCTATTCTTGCTGTATGGGAGAGACTGATTTGGGTTTGAACGACGTTTAATTACGTTAAAATTATAAAGAAATAACGAGAACACAAAATAATTCCAATGTGACTTAATAGTGAAAGAGTGGCTAAACAGTAGCTATATCACTTTGCTGCTTGAGGATAGACTTAATCGCTACTCAATGCTCCCTTACATTTAGTCTGCAATCGAACATTTTGGAACTTCTGACAATGTAAATGTGACCACATGTTAATGACTATAACGGTTCCAGACGGTCGGAGACGTTACACAAAGTTAGTGATATAACCATGTGTTTTGATTTCTACCGTTATGATATCAAATCTATATAAACAAAGATGTTGTTGTTTGTTTAATTTATGCTACTTAGGCTAATTGGACGATGCTATAGTGGGAGTCCTAAATTTTGCCTATCCAGGTATAATTAGGTTAGGGATCTTTTACGAGTACCTGACATCGTACATGCTCGGGACCTCCATTATACGTCCTATCCCAGGGACGGTATAGCTTAGGATTTTTTACTCCCATTAAAAAATCCGAGGGCCACCGTGAGACGCGAACTCGGGACCTTTATGGTAGGGTGCCATGCTAACCATTATACCACAGGTGGCCCTAAAAAAGATGAAATTCTGTTTGTTGGTTTGTTTGTTCTTTATAGAAATTCATACCGCTTGTCCTAAATTCTCCAAATTGCGCTCAGTGGTTCTTTCATATAACGTGAGAACCTTATTAAAATTGCAACTTCAGCCAATCTCTGGGTATATTCATTATTGTTATAAAAATCGTTATGATCTCCCTTTTACGCTATTAGAAAAATGGAATTCCCGGGTGAAACCGGAATATACGGCTAGTAAAAAATAAAATTAATTTTTAAGTGAAACATTATATTATTTTCATAATCTATTACACCAATAAAATTTAAAATAAAATTAATGAATATATGAAATGAGAAACCAATTGATTTTTTATTTTAATAGAAATTCTTAAGTTATGTATTCACTTTTTCGTAAAAAAATATATACCGACAACAACCTAATGCCCGGTCTTATGAATTAAATGATTGATGATTTTTTTTTGTTTTCCTCTTTATTGAACCACTAAAACCCTATTCAAAATACTATATTAATTTTTTTAATTATTTCTATTATTATTATTATTTTAATTTGATGTTATTGTAAGTCGCTTCGACTGCCAAGACCATTAGCGACGACTGCTATTCTTAAATATAGTGTATCAATTCAATGCTTTTCAGGTACTTAAATTTATTTCGATATCGCTGTTCACTTCAAAAAAAATCTGGTGCGTGCGCGCAACACACAACTTTTACTTACCAACTTACTTACAAGGGGACGTTCTGAGTTGTAACTCACAGATTTAATTGCCGATTTTTGTGTGGGTAGTAGGGACCTATAATAGAGCAAAACTAGAGTTATAGCCGCCCATGAGCATTGGGAGCCGAGAAAAAAAATAAAATATAAAATAAAAAAAAATCTCGTTTTATTTTTTTTCTCAGCTCTCAGTCAAGATAAAGAAATAATTCTTTCATGTAAAGTTGTAGTTTTCTATGCTATTTGAAATAAAAATACTTTCGTTATTCTCAAGAGACGACCCAGCTTCAGGGTGCTCAAAAACTAAAAAAAAATGACGAAATCCACTGTAACTCAGTGGGAATTTTTTTTCGTTGAAAACTGACCTCAAATATCGATTCAGCGAACCAAAAAACCCTTCTGTGTGAAATTTTATCAAAATCAAAAAATAAATTTTTTTTTTCCCCCTTTGGAGGACGTTAAAATTTTAAAGTTGAGATTTTGTCAAAAACATCAAACAGTCATAACTTTTGCTGTAAAAAGTTGCTGCATTCTGCTTTCTATCCATCTATATAACATAGCGTTTAGTCCAGATTTTAGTGGACAAAAACTGGCTTGAAAAAAAAATTCCGAGGTCAACTATAACTTGAGATATCTCAATAAGGGGACATCCTACGACCTCCGTATTTAGGCTAAACGATTCAGTTTTACAGCTTCTAGGGGCCCTTAAAATTTGGTCTCAATCGGTGGCAAAATCTGTGAGATAGCACGAATTATTTACGTTTTTTTAAAAATTGATAGCCTCTTGCCTCTAAAATTCTACCAAATCTTAGGGGTAAAATTTTTTAATTTCTGATTTCGACCAAATTTGGTTACTACGGGTTTTTTGAGATGAGGAATCTGAAAATTATATCAGTTTTTAGTTTAAAAAATTTCCTCACCTATATTTTTGAAAATGTCTTCCAAAATTTTCGGAGTAAAAAACGCCTAATTTTTTATTTCGGCCGAATTCGCTATTTACATCTTCAGGTCTAAATCTAAAAATAATAAAAGGTTTTGGTTGAAATAAAACTCTCCTTACCTATATTTTTTTTTTTTAAATGGCCTTATTTAAAATTTAGTGTGTAAAAAGTAAAATAATAAGTAGAAATAGATAATTTTTCAACGTTTTATTTATATAATACAAATGTTATGTTTAATTACTTCTGCAGGTTTTTGGGTGGTAATCATCATAAAAACATTTAAAGCACAAAAATATGTTACAAATAGAACATTTAATTGTACAAGTTTTTGTACATTTGCATTTTTCTTTGACAACTTCTGCGGGAAAACACACTTGCTGCACGTTCTTAAAAGTTGGTTTTTCGGTAGATGGGACCAGTCTTGCTGCATACCATGCGTACCGCAGCATTGGTTCGAAGGCCGATGATGATAGTTGGTGGTGGATCAAGGAATGAATTTTTATGACATCCTCGCGACTGCTTAATTGACGTCCAGTTCCTAACAAAGAAGGGTCGTTTTGTATTTTTCTAATAAAAAGTTTTACTTGTCGGTAAAAATACACATCACACGGTTGACACAAATGAGTGCAACCTGGAGGAATGATTTTTAGGGTTCACATAGAGTTTGAGTCCCCATCAAGAAATATTTGGTCGTATATCGATTTGTTTGTTTGTCCCTTCCACGAATCAATTATAAGCAAAAATTCATTTTCCCTTGTGTAAGGCACGATGATGGTTTTTAGAAATGACATATATATATCAGTGGTTAATTTCCCGGATTTGGAGCTACTTACTACCACATTTTTATAAAGCATTTCAACTTCGTGCACTTTTTCTTGCACTCGTGGACCAAACGAACCTTTGGGTTCCTGCAAACATAAAAAAACTTGAGGTAAAAGCTTTCCAGACGCGGTCAACGAATATTGCGCTGTGTAACACACTATCTTCAATTTTTTTCAGTTTGTCTAGCCGACTGCCCTGGCTCTCTACATCAGATTTCCATCTCAGCAGCTGTGTGTTTGACTGCAGCAGTTTAGAGCCATGTCGTTGAAGAGATTTAAGTGACCAATTCGGGTTTTGATCAGCTAATGCTACCACTTTTAGCTTTACCTCGTAAGGGATGGGGTTTTTTCTGTCTCTTTTTTCGTCGGGCTCATACGATTCAAAGAAGCTCTGAGTCGAATAGTCATCCTCCTGGGATGAGCTTTCTTGAAATGCGGACCCACCTTCAGCATTACTATCAAGATATAGCTCTTCATCTTCCAAGATTCTATATTCGTCGACTATTCCTTGCAGCTCCTCTATCAAACTTTGGCAGATGAATTCCGCCCGGGAGGAAATTCGAGAGCATTCAGTACCAGAAATCAATCCTTGGCTTTTGAATTTTTATAAAACAAACAAAATGATTGTAAGGTATTACTAATATCAAGTCAAACATTCGCCAACTTTTGAATTATTATTGACGGAAAAAATAGATTTATAATTAAACTATGGAAGGTCAATCGAAATTGTCAAATATTAAGAAACTTACCTTGAAATAAGAACATAGCATCTGCAAAGTCTTTTTTTAATAGAGGATCAGCGAATAGCACAATAGACTCCATAATTGCAAAAAAAAACCTTTAGATGTCCAGAAATACTAATAGACTCAAGTAAACAAAGCTGTACTAAGGGATCTAACGTTTATAGTAAAACTGATAGAGGAGAAAATATTGGGTTGTCCGGAAATTAATGCAGTGTTTCGTGTTTACTTTTGATACTCCTTTGAACCTTGGTGCGTTCGGTGGATTATTGTTTTGTGTTGTCAACGCTCATTCTCACCCAAACAACCTTGTTTGTTTACAATGTTAGCCTTTCGAAGTAAATCTGCCTTACTAAAGACATCAACACGGATATTTATTTTTATCGTCAAGTTCAAATTTGATTAAGAAAAATACAAGATGCCATAAAGCTTCATTCCCTAATCCAAGACCAATTATCAACGTCAGCATTTGAATCGAAATACGGAACGCATGGTATGAAACAAAATATAAGTAAGGAGAACCAAATAGAAGCTTGGCGAGCATTTCCAGGATGTTCCAAGTCCGGTCAGTCAACACAGCATTGCATATATAAGTAAGGAGAGGTTTTTTTTCAACCAAAACCTTTTATTATTTTTAGATTTAGACCTGAAGATGTAAATAGCGAATTCGGCCGAAATAAAAAATAAGGTGTTTTTTACTCCGAAAATTTTGGAAGACATTTTCAAAAATATAGGTGAGGAAATTTTTTAAACTAAAAACTGATATAATTTTCAGATTCCTCATCTCGAAAACCCCGTAGTAACCAAATTTGGTCGAAATCAAAAATTAAAAAATTTTACCCCTAAGATTTGGTAGAATTTTAGAGGTAAGAGGCTATAAATTTTTTTAAAAAACGTAAATAATTCGTGCTATCTCACAGATTTTGCCACCGATTGAGACCAAATTTTAAGGGCCCCTAGAAGCTGTAAAACTGCACCGTTTAGCCTAAATGCGGAGGTCGTAGGATGTCCCCTTATTGAGATATCTCAAGTTATAGTTGACGTCGGAATTTTTTTTCAAGCCAGTTTTTGTCCACTAAAATCTGGACTAAACGCTATGTTATATAGATGGATAGAAAGCAGAATGCACGTTGATTTTAGTGATGCCATTACTATTTTAATCGGTTGATTACAGCAAAAGTTATGACTGTTTGATGTTTTTGACAAAATCTCAACTTTAAAATTTTAACGTCCTCCAAAGGGGGGAAAAAAAATTTATTTTTTGATTTTGATAAAATTTCACACAGAAGGGTTTTTTGGTTCGCTGAATCGATATTTGAGGTCAGTTTTCAACGAAAAAAAAATTCCCACTGAGTTACAGTGGATTTCGTCATTTTTTTGGAGTTTTTGAGCACCCTGAAGCTGGGTCGTCTCTTGAGAATAACGAAAGTATTTTTATTTCAAATAGCATAGAAAACTACAACTTTACATGAATGAATTATTTCTTTATCTTGACTGAGAGCTGAGAAAAAAAATAAAACGAGATTTTTTTTTATTTTATATTTTATTTTTTTTCTCGGCTCCCAATGCTCATGGGCGGCTATAACTCTAGTTTTGCTCTATTATAGGTCCCTACTATCCACACAAAAATCGGCAATTAAATCTGTGAGTTACAACTCAGAACGTCCCCTTGTTAGATTAGAAATTGACGTGTTTTGTTAATTGCCATTTCTCAAAGTCACACATTTTCCTACATTCATTTCTTATTTTTGTTTTTATTTGCTCTCTAAAATATACAATTTTTTTTTTATTATTGAATAAAAGATTTTACTTGTGATAATTCGGCAATGCAAGCATAACACTCCAAATCGTCAAATTTTACAATTCTCTATGTAGTTGTTGAAAACTTCATTTAGTTACCATGAAACAAATAATTTCCATTAAATGAATAGAACGGCTTTAATGATAAGCATTGGTCTGTCATTAAAGGCATACTCCGCATGCGTGGACTCTACGTGTTTTATGAGTTGACGGAACATTTTTTTTTTCTCCTCTATATGTTAACTTGCTTTTTCCATATTTAGTCATTTCTTATTTTTAGGCGTAACGAGAGACAGTTAATTTCTCCATATGAACAAAAATGAAGGTACTTTATAGGAAAACAAAAAAGGCCTCTTCCCCATTTAAGCCCCCATTAGAACATTTTAATAGTGATAAAGCTTACCTGATATTAAAGAAGACCTAATTTTCATTAAAAATGACGAATTTGATCAAAATCATTAAAGCCTCATAAAGTTATGAGCTAGAGTGCCCTCTCTGTTTGACCAATTTTGATGAAATTTTTGCTGTCACATCGCGGGCATATACATACACCAAATATCCAATTTCAGTTTTGTATGGCTTATAGTATTTGAACTAGTATGTTCACACACACACACCACACAGACCATTTCGTAGGACTTGGTTATTTGAACTCAGGGGACCCCCAAGTGGGTATTTTCGTTGAAAACCGAGTGAAAAAGTCGAAATTTTTCAGGATCGCAATACTTTCCCTTACTATATGTTTCATATAAAGGTAAGTGAAAGTAATATAATTTTGTTGTAAGCGAAAGGTTATACTATTTTCACACTAATTAAAGTGAAAATGATATTAATGAATGTATGAAATGAGAAACCTTTTTATTTCATTAGAAAGGTAATCATTCACTTTTTAGTCAAAAATATAAATACCGGTAAAAACCGAAGGCCCGTTTTATTGAACCACTAAAACCCTACACAAAATACTATATTAAATTTTTTAAAAATTATTTTTATTATTATTATTATTATTTTAATTTGATGTTATTGTAAGCCGACTGCCAAGACGATTAGCGACGTCTGCTATTCTTAAATATTGTGCATCAATTCAATGCTTTTAAAGTACTTAATTTTTTTTTTTTGATATTGCTGTTCTCTTCGAAAAAAAATTGTTCGATATCACAGGGACAGGACGGTGTTTTTGAGTTCGCGGCGTTCCTTCCTGCTATTTTTGGGAAAAGATGTTCTACGGTGAGTGATGCATTGTCACAAACTCGGCGGAGAAGTCCGAGAAGCAGGTGAGTCAGCTTCGTGTGTCCTATTTTTGTGCAGGTTATTGTGGCGGATTCCTTTGGAGTTACATTCTTTGGAGGCAGCCAGGCATGGTTGTGTTCTCTGACCGGGCGAAGGTGATTAAATTGTATGTTTTCCCACTTTTTATTCCAGAATACCTTCGAAAGGAAAAATGTACTAAAAATTATTTGTTAGGTATTCATTGTAACATCCATAGTTTATTAAAAAATGTATCGAAATTAAGGAGTAGCTTTAAAAAAAATAAATAAATAAAACCTTAAAATATTTTACAAATAATTAATCCAAGTGACTCCGCCTCCCTTACATCACCATGGAGGATAGTTGCCGAAATTGAATTAGAACTGGGATAGAGAACTTAGTAACTCATCTTAGTAATTGCTCGTGTGGGCTGGCCCTGGGGTGATGCAACTAGTCTTGGTAATGAAGCTAGCGCCTCCCCTCCCAAGCACAACAGTGTTAGAACGGTTGATAAACTTCATTCGCATTCAATGTGATATGCATGGCTTATTTCCTACAATGAAACGATGGTCAAAATATAATAGAGGTTATGATGTTTTTCCACGAGAGCTTGAAAAATAAAAAATTACTCTTTCAATCAAGGTTTTAATATAATAGTGAGAATTAATAATCAGTTATTTCTGAAACATATGCATGAAATACTTACAATGGTAGGAAAAGATCAGTCTCTTACGAATCCCTATGAATTTTTTTTTTAGCTGTTAGGAGTTAGCTGTTTGAAATATATCAGACGTATTTTGTCGTTCTCGTATCGCAATATCGTAGGACCGAGAAAAAAAAAAAAAAAAAAAAAAAAAAACATTAAGCATTAACATCATTTGATATCATATCTCGATTTTTAATTACATGGTTATTTAAAAAAAAAATATTTTTGAGGGTAGATTTAAGGAAGTATACAGCTATTTCATAGATTCTGTTTTGTATCGATTAAATTGTACAAAAATGTTTAAATCTTCGAAGGACTTTAGTGTACAAAAACTGCCCTCAAATATATTGAGAAACGTTTAATAAATAAATTTAAAATATCATTTTTTCACACTCTTCAGGTGGTGAAGATTTTAGCTTTATTTTTTCAATCTATATCTATATCATATCTCGATTTTTAATTACATGGTTACTTAAAAAAAAAATATTTTTGAGGGTAGATTTAAGGAAGTATACAGCCATTTCATAGATTCTGTTTTGTATCGATTAAATTGTACAAAAATGTTTAAATCTTCGAAGGACTTTAGTGTACAAAAACTGCCCTCAAATATATTGAGAAACGTTTAATAAATAAATTTTAAAATATCATTTTTTCACACTCTTCAGGTGGTGAAGATTTTAGCTTTATAATCTAAAAAAAATATCTATGTATGCTTGAAGATCTGATAACTTTGATAAGATTTCATTGACCTAAAACAGAATCTATGGTACGACCGTATAAGACAGATATATACAATAGTGTAATGTTATTTTGTCATCGGTTTCCCCCGAATACATAACTACGCGTCTAATATTTTTCTCACTATAAAACCAAAGATCCGTTAGAAACTGCCAGACCTGCCCCTTGTAAGTTCACTCGAAACCACGAGTATAAAAAAACAAGTAAATAAATATATATTCAAAAATATAAGACATATAGGTCATTCTAAAAATACTGGCCATTTTGTCCAGATTTAAAAAATAAACGACTAAAGCTACTTTATCCACTTTTTTCTAAATCCTCAAAATCAAGACTGAGACGAAAACTAAATACGTACACATATTTACTGAAACCTATATGGATATACTGATCACAAATTTACGGCATTGATAAAAAAATACATTTACAAAAACTCAAGACCTTTCAGTCAAAATTATTTCGAGTCATTTCAAAAGCACCTTGCTAGGTGACTAATCAAACCTTACATACTGTCTTCCACATGCCAACAGTCGACAAACACATCAAGACTCTTTACAAACGTTTCCACACTAACCTACACGGACATATACCTACAAATAAGAGATATGGCCACAGATGAAATGCCCATGAATGAGAGGAGGAGATTAAAAAGGCATTGGATGAGAGATCTCCTTCTTTAACCGACCTGAATAACTGAATCAAGCCAGGGAACTGAGGTACTGTTGGGTGCCATCCTTCCCCATGCCTGACATGTCATCATTTGCAATTGTATACGGCCATCACATCTGCTGATTGTCTATATATTGTTGATAGGCGCAGATGTACAAATGAAGTTAAAAAAAAAATAAACATTTAATTATATCCAATTTATAACTAGTACTCTAATGTAATCTAAGTTGCGAAACGCCTTCCTAGTTTTATAAATTTTCTTAAAAAGTCCCTGATTACAATTTAATGTTGTAGCAGAATTATAATCAGCTTCATAGTGTACATTTTAATTTTCAAATTTTATCGTTAATGGTTGAGACAAAATCTACGATATTGGCACGTATCAACTAAATTTATTTATATTTCTTGTTGTTATACCTATTAAATAATCTTAAAGAAATAAATAAGTAAGAAAACCGCGTGATTCGATACACGAGATATTTTCATCTTTGCCAATTATTGAAACTTAACATGTTTAAAAAAAACCTGAAATTTTTATGTTATTATTTTTCTATGCCACCGATTCCACATCTAGATTACTAAAGAGCTCTTTTTGGATTTGTAGCAGAGTATCTAGGAAAAATAAGTCTCAGAGTATAACAATAATTAAGTTATGAAGGATCACCAGCCGGAGATAGAATTCTTGTCAAATAAAAGAAGGTTGGAAAAGGTCGTCTCTTGTTATCTAGCCTCTTGTCATTGGATGCCGGGGTTATTGTGAATCTGGTTCTCCAGGTTTTTTAGTTCAGGCTTTTAAATAATTTTTCTTCTGCTTTTCATTTCTGATTGTTTAAAAACATTACAAAAAATTTCTCTTTCTAAATAAAATAAAAAAAGTTTTACGTTCTACTCCTAGTAAATAATTGATTTTTTACATTAAGTAAGACATTCATCAATGGTAAAAGTAAATTTCAGTGCTGCAACCACAAGTTTTGGTTAAGGGAATGATACACTTTCGGTTAAGGGAATATTTAAGGTAGTGAATGATCGAAATTTGTTTAAAGAGAAAAGAAAGGGTCAAGATCAATATTTAATTATTAAATATCCTAAGTTTTAATAGTCTGCTAATGATAAAGCGTTACGGTAATGAGTATTCAAAATTTATTCGACCCATTACGGCTGTATGGGGCTTTACTGGGCCAAGGGTGAAGAAAGAAACCGAACCTGTTATAGTTAAATTTATAGATTCGTGTAAACAAATATGAACCGTACAATAAACATCGTAATCAGATAAAATAAAACTAATGTTAAATAAGGCATGAGACTTGTTAAGATGGCGTGGTAGCCATCTGACGGAGGCACGAGATAGAAGCATTTGACTTGGAAATTGAACTTTGCTGTGAGAGACCTTGGCACTTATTCGCGATCTTAGAAAGCCACAAGTAATAGCTCTGTGGTTCCGTGAAACCCTCCTGGCATAATATCACTTAACTATTTCAGCCTGTTGTGACTGGAGTGGTAAGGTAATATTACAAAGCATGGGAACTAATATTTTAAAGTGTTTATATGCTATTTACATTTGCTTATTTATGCACCCTAGTCACAGCCAAGACTGTAGTGATCAGTCACTTTTTGTCTTCCATTAGGTCCATCTATACAATAAATAAATACTTTATTAAAACACGGTAGGAAACATGATCAAAAACCTCCAAATAATATGGATTCGTAAATCTATCGTACAATAATTCATATCCCTAAAAAATATTTTGTATACGAAAATCGGCCAAACCGACAAACGTTTAGCTAGTAAGAAAAGATAAAAGAGTGAAATGATAGAAGTGAACAGCTTTCAGTTGTAAACAAACTAAACAGGCTTTGATAAAATATCAAACAATGACGCTGAGGATACAAGGAAGGGGACAAAAATAGTCTCAACAATACATTATTTATTCATAAAACATTGATTTTATAATTTCATTAGTACATTATTATTCAATAATACCAACATGTCCATGATTCTTACCTAATTATCTACACAGATAGATAATAATAAGTCATAATTAAAAATACTGGTGGGACCATACTGGAAACCATTGTCCTATCTAGAATTTCATCTAAAATTTGTATACAAGATAAATATTAGATTAATAAATTAGGCAGATAAATCATTCGAAAAAATGCAGGGCAGATACCAACCTTAACTAATGTCACCCAACATGTTGGTATGTCAAATCATGGACATGTTGGTATTATTGAATAATAATGTATTCTTGAGACTATTTTGGTCCCCTTACTGGTATCCTGTTGAACAATATAGTCTCAAGAAAGGAATGTTTTAAAAGTGAAGAACAATAACGTTTGTCATGCTCCAGAAAATTTTGCTGATTTGGATTTTTCCGTGTTTGTAAATGATTTAATTAATAATATTTAAACATAATATATTTTATATGAAAAATAAATTTATAAAATTTTCAAGGATTAGCAATAGGCTACGAATTGTTTGATGTAACCAAATCCAATCATTTTATTAATCACAGAGTGTGTTTGATAATTTAAAAATAATTAAATAAAAATAAAATATTTATTATGGCTGATTAAAACTAATGGAATACGACCCTGATTCATTCATCGAGGGGTACCATCTACCAGGTATTTGTGCATGCCGATCAATACGGAGTACGACTGTTATTCCAAGTTGGATTGAATGACTTCCAGCTGACTGAACCCCTAGTAGAAAGTTAAAATAATCATGAACGTTATCGATTTCCAGCGCAAGAACTACTAAAAATTCACAATGCCGAAAATAAACTTCTGGTCATGGTTTATTTATTTATTTTTTTTCTAACAGGAAGCCAAAGTGGTACGTTCTTAATGAAGTTACGTACATTTTTTGTACACTGTGGTCCTCGTAGGTTTGCCCTTTTAACTTCCCCGTTAGAATATAGACAAAATCAGATTGGCCCTAGAGTAAGAAAGCAATTTGATACTATTTGCGCAACACCATCGAAAAGCTGATTAAAATGTACATTGTTGTTGAGCTGAGTACCTACGACACAAAAGGGAGTTAGTTCGGGCTGTTACACAACAAAATTTTTCGTAATTCACACGAGTTTTAATTTAGTTTCCTGTCACATTTTAGATTACATATTTAATATTCAACATAAAAATGTAATAAGGAGTTCTTTGCATATGTCTATTAATAAACTATAAAATAAGTTACAGTTACTCATACAGTTTCATTTTTGGCTGTTCGCTGTATATTTGGACAGTTTATTGCATTTCGTTTGCACATGGGTATATTTATCACCACATTTAAGTAAAGAATATCGCAATTTCTGCATTTTCGTTACGTTCAGGTGCTGACAACGATAAGTGGTTTGGTTTTTTTGTGTCCTCATGATTACTTAAGGCGAATGAATTTCATCACCTGCACTTTAGAGTGTCATGCCTTTATAGTTTAGAATTTCCTGATTAAATTGTAATACATTAATATAACCTTTTGACAGTGAAACTAAACGATCTCTTAGCATTTTGACTTTTTTAAATTATCTCAGCACCCACATTGTTGTGGGTCTCATCCAGCTTTCTTCCTAATTTCAATTCGAATACAAATAATAAAATTAATTGGAATCCAGCAGTTTAGTCTATTTTTAATTTCACTTTGTTTTTTAGGATCAACATTGATCATACAGTTTGATTAGTTATAGTTCCTTTTTTCAACAGACATTAGGGACATTAATAGCAACTATTGTGAATGATCTACTAAAAGTAATTTCTTAATAGCACTTTTCAGAAGTACTTTAACCAAGCCGTCTAAAGTTATAGAGTTATGTTTGAACATGAAGGAAATGATGATTAAAAACAAGCATAGCGAAGTAGTAATCGATAATGCTCAGGGCACCTGAGCTGTCTTGGAGAAACATTTCCTGATTGGACATTCTATTTTTAGAATATAGATCCAACATTTTGAAAAATATCAATTTACTAGTGCAGAAGAAATAATCAATCATATTTATTTTTTTATATGGGAGAAGGCAATAAGCATGAAAATACACCTATCTTTCATATTTTTAACGGATCCTATTTGTTTCATAAAAATCCTTGTAATTGTCATGCTTCCTACTCGATATTTAACTACTTGATTCTAAGTTCGATTGGTTTGTTTTTCCGTTCGATTTGCTATTGTTCATAAACCAAACAATCTAACCAGGATAGGAACGACCAATAGGAACGAAACCTTAATCAAAACTTTTTTTTTTATGGCATTAAGACATGAGGGAAGGAAGGTGCTCAGCAGCACCTCTTACCGGGCTTGACACTAATTCAGGTGAGGAGGTCTCTCATCCAGCTTTTTTTTA
The DNA here is from genome assembly GCA_911387785.2 of Aelia acuminata. Classification (NCBI taxonomy): domain Eukaryota; kingdom Metazoa; phylum Arthropoda; class Insecta; order Hemiptera; family Pentatomidae; genus Aelia; species Aelia acuminata. The sequence goes on along the minus strand of OU426978.1, from coordinate 50,300,564 downwards.
GCGGCCTTCCAACAGGCATGTCAGCCGTGGCCATGCGGTTAATCAATCTGTTGTTGTGTCCTTCCAATTTAACAAAAAAGCGTGAGTAAAGCGTTCGTATGTGTTGTTGGATAGTCGGTTGTTGTAAGTCTGTATGAAGAGTTTGGTTACTTACGTATCCATGGGAGCGTCCATAATTAGTCTCAAAATTTTAACTTTCAAAATTACAACCAAACGGAAAAAAACTTATTAATTCCGAATAACACTGAAGAAAAAATATTGTACCTTGTAACATTTAATCGAATACAATTTAAGATTGTTCCAGCATGCGCTGCCGTTCAAAAAATGGTTCGGCTCTTGTTGGATACCTGGGCTGATAGTCATTGCGAATTGCATATGCAAAAGAGTCGGAGTGTAGATAAAACAAACCTTTTTAGCCTTTTTTTGTCACCAGTTCGAACTAATTGGGTATACTGGATCCATTTCATTCCCTTCAATGCCGAAATAGATGTTTTATAATAATTCTGAGCCTAAAAAAAAACTTATATTAACATTGTAATTGTAATATTAAAATTATACATGAATTAAAAAAATGTGCCATTTCAATAACAATAAAAAAAATAGAATAAAAGTTATTTACGTAATGAATAGGGAGAGTGGTTGTCAGAGATTAGAAAACAGATCCGACAGTTTTCAAAATAAAATAAATAATTGTAATAGGGTCATTCCATATCAAGTGGTCCAAAGTGGTTGCTCGATCATTTTATAAAAAAAATATAATTTTACCACAAATTACGTATGGAATGAGTAGTTCAAATAATTTTTTTTTTAATTTTTAGGATCAACCGTTTCAAAATGGCAATCATTTTTGTTTCAACTTTCAGGCCGATTGTTAAGTTTTTAAGCTCTCACAGAAAACTCATTTTCTCAAGACTGGTAAGTCATAGACTAATAATTCAAACACAACAATTTTCCTTAAAGTCTGTTCTATATTTCGTATTCTCTTTATTATTTAAATATTTTGAAGTCCAATACTTGAAAAGTGCTATTAAAAAACTCTTTAAATTCTCAAAACACCTTTTTCGAGGGTAACTTTTGGGTATAAGGGCATGTACGCCAAAGCTGATTTTTGGCCTGATAATAAAATTAACTAAGTAGCTTTCATTAAAAGTACTCTTAACCCGTATATTCTTTAACTTATTTTTTTATGAATTTTTAAACTTCACATTTTTTAATTATTTGTTAACATTTGGCTCCAATATCTCTGGAGGGCTAGTTGATAAAAATCTCATTCTTTTATATGTTATGCTTACATGGAACATAAATCAACTGTGAGAAATTTCAACCTGTATATTTGAGTACATCGGTAGTACATCGGTGGTACATCGGAATTTTTGAAAATGGTCATTATGGTGCTCATTTAACAATGCGTAAACTAGATCATACTTCATTAAAATATTACTGTTTGTGATTTTTTAATTTTAATAACCCTTATTAATTGTTTTTTTTTTTAAATTTATCTATGTCCAACGGAAAATATTTTTAATTACTTTTTCATTAAAACAAATAATAAAAATTTAATAGAGTAGATTTTAATTATAATTAAACCCAATATATTTTTTTTGCATTAGACATAGATAAATTAAAAAAAAAACAATTAATAAGGGTTATTAAAAGTAAAAAATCTGGTGCGTGCTCGCAACACACAACTTTCACTTACCAACTTACTTAGATTAGAAATTAATGCGTTTTGTTAATTGCCACTTCTCAAATGAACAGAACGGCTTTAATTGTGAACAATGGTCTGTCATTAAAGGCGTACTCCGCATGCGTGGGCTCAACGAGTTTTATGAGTTAACTGAATATTTTTCTTTTTTTCTCCTCTTTATGTTTTCTTTATTTTTATCATATCTCATATTTAGCCAATTCTTATTTTTAGGCGTGACGAGAGATAAATATACAGGTTGAAATTTCTCACAGTTGATTTATGTTGCATGTAAGCATAACATATAAAAGAATGAGATTTTTATCAACTAGCCCGCCAGAGATATTGGAGCCTAATGCTAACAAATAATTAAAAAATGTGAAGTTTAAAAATTCATAAAAAAATTAGTTAAAGAATATAGGGGTGAAAGCTACTTAGTTAGGTTTATTATCATGCCAAAAATCAGCTTTGGCGTACAGGCCCTTATACCCAAAACTTACCCTCAAAAACGGTGTTTTGAGAATTTAAAGCAGTTTTTTTATTAGCACTTTTCAAGTATTGGACTGCAATATATTCAAATAATAAAGAGAACACGATAGAACAGACTTTAAGGAAAAATTGTGTTTGAATTATTAGTCTATGACTTACCATTCTTGAGAAAATGAGTTTTTCTTCATTGTTAAATAAGCACGAAAATGACTATTTTAAAAAATTCGTAGCTACCAATGTACTCAAATATACAGGTTGAACTTTCTTGCAGTAGGTTTATGTTGCATGTAAGCATAACATGTAAAAAAAATAGAATTTTATTAACTGGCCCACCAGAAATATTAGAGTCTAAAGTTAACATAAAATGAAAAAATCTGAACTTTAAAAATTCATAAAAAAATTAGTTAAAGAATATACGGGTTAAAAGTATTTTTAATGAAAGCTACTTCGTTAGATTTATTATCATGCCAAAAATCAGCTTTGGCGTACAGGCCCTTATACCCAAAACTTACCCTCAAAAACGGTGTTTTGAGAATTAAAAGCAGTTGTTTTCAATAGCACTTTTCAAGTATTGGACTGCAATATATTCAAATAATAAAGAGAACACGATAGAACAGACTTTAAGGAAAACAATTGTGTTTGAATTATTAGTCTATGACTTACCATTCTTGAGAAAATGAGTTTTCTGTGAAAGCGTAAAAACTTAAAAATCGGCCTGAAAGGTGAAACAAAAAAGGCTGCCATTTTGAAACAGTTGATCCTAAATTTTTTTAAAAAATTCATTTGAATTACTGATTCCATACGTAATTGGTGGTAAAATTATAATTTTTTTCTAAAATGATCGAGCAACCACTTTGGACCACTTGATATGGAATGACCCAATGTATTCTAAAAGAATGTTAATGGCACATAATATCTACGATTATATTATATTGTAACACTCACGTGGGCTTAAATAATGTTTAATAGAAGAAAATAATATTTCGCAATCCCTGGTAAACAATAAAAACTCAAATTATTAATTATTTTATTTTATTTTATTTTATTAATCGATCTTCAGAGCAAGACTAAGACTAGTCCATTATTCCCTGTATTTAGCCCGAATCCGAACATTCTAGAAGTTCTTCTAACGTAGAAGATTCTAGAACAATCACTGGTACTAGAACAGTTGGTTACCGTTTCAACAAAAAGTCTAGAGCTCTTTTTAATCATATAATTTGTGTTTAACGCAACAATGCTTTGAAAAGAAGTGATTAAAAAATGTGTGAAAAATATATTATTAATAAAGAAAGATTTTTAATTACTGTGAATCCTCAAAGATATATCTCCAAATTTTGCGAAAATATAAAATGAGATGTTTCTTTTATAAATATTAAATTAGGGGCTACTCAGATATATTTGTTGATAGAGGCATTAGTTTTGAATTTATGAATAATTTTAAGTAAATGTTTTTGCAATGCAATAAAAATGATACTGTAATGATGTAATAATTAGTTAATAAACAAGTAATATTGACTTAATTGCTAGGAAAATTAATATTTCTTATGAAAAAAAAAAAGGATTCCTCCCTCTATAACTAGCACCTATATTAATTTTTTTAACATCGTCTTCCATTAACATTTTTTATTAACTTTGAAGGTGATAAATTTAATTTTGTTCCTCCCTTCCTTTTATTAACGCCAATGTTCATCAACTCTTCTCATTTAAGTCACCTTTCCATTTTCCTCTTGGAAAGCTTGTAAGGAAAGGACAGTTAAGAACTAATGGGTTTGCGTGGGCATTGAAGAAGGTTAGGCTGTTATCTATTTTCGGCAAAGATTGTCGTATGAGAGCCATTAACCTGATTGCTTGCATGAAGTCGAGGCCATTGACCTAGCATTAAATATTTGTTACATAATTTAATAATACCAACAATCATTATTTATATAATTATTAGTCAGTTAATTTCTTATTTTCATAAATTATGCGCACCTGTAATTTTCATCAGTGTTGTACGTTTTTTATTGATGTTTACTTAAATTATCGATATTTTTTTTTCATAATCTTAGTTGGATTTCGAATAGAAAATCCAAAATAAATAAATATTTTATTTTTATAAATAATAATATTGCGATGTCAAAAAGCTCTCATTTTCTGAAGTTAAAGAGAATATATATATGTATATATATACAGTAGCATATAAATACTACTTTAGGTCTTTTAAATCATAGTACTACCCATATAGTAATATATATACTATATATATATATATATATATATATATATATATATATAGTAGCATACTACTTTAGGTCTTAAATCATAGTACTACCCGTGTTTTATTAAACATGCTCAACAATAATTACATATATATATATAAAGAATGCCCTAAACTATTTTTTTTTTTTTTTTTGGGCAAAAACAAATGTTAAGGCTCTATTTTAAATAAAATAAAAGTTATTCATATTGGCTGTAACTCTACCGGTGAACATGAAGCTCTCTCCTGACAGGTTAAACATAAGCTGAGAAATTTAATTCTTTATTATTACTATTTATATATTCATATATGGATCATTATTTTTTAATAATTTCATCTGACGGGTAAATACTAGCCTTGGCCGAAATTCGAACCCGGGTCTCTCCGTCACCGAGTAGTTTAGTGGTTGAGATGGCTGCTCCAGTAATGCGGATACCAGCGTTCGAATTCCAGCCATGGCCAATCTTTTCTCATCTAATCAAATTATTGAAAAAAATCTTCAATCCATACTTCAATAACAATAATAATATTGTGCATACTAATCAATACCATATTCTTTGAACATTTTATATCGAAAAAGATTTTATATTTTGTATCTCACAAAAATTTGAATAAATAGTTTAGACTGACCAGTTTAAAATATTGTATTTTTTTTTTTATTTCAGGCATCCCTGATTTATGTTTTATAGTTCTAGCCAATTGTTGAAATATTATTGTGGGGACTATTTTTTATATATCCATTCAAACATTAAACATCATTAGGTACACGAGTGTACCTAGACAAGACAGAGACAGAGCTTAGACCTGCTGAACCTGCTTAGAACTGAAGACAGTTGCTTAGGTCTAAGCTCTGTCTTTATAATTTCACTTCGAAACACAATTATGTTCAAAATCTTTTTTTTTCCTTTAAGTTTGTTTCGGTGCATATCAACTGTCCTAATACGTGAGTGACTACTTTTCCCATTGCCATCCTTATGAAAAAATTATATTCTACCGACGTTTTCTTCATTGCTTTGTCTAATGAAATAGCAATTTCTCCTTTTCGAATGTCAGAAATGATCCTAAGAATTAGATTACGAAAATCGATTTATTGAAACTGACATATACAAAATATTTAATAAGGCCATCGGATCCCAGATGATTTGGCCAATCCTTCGCTCGTGCCAACCCAAGACGTTTAGATTACAATAATTTACATGAAATCCATCGTATTTATTTATTGTTAGGAATTCACAACTTTACTAAGGATAAATATACAACTATTAAATGTCAACAACTCTAAAATCTTAAACTTAAGCTGACGATACAGCAATTTAAACAATAGACATTGGACCTCACCTCATTAGATTTACAGAACCACTTACTTCAATTACAAAAATGGTACTCCCTCTGGAAAACTAAATTAAATCATGACAAATCACAACACATGACTTTCACACTCTGACGAGATACGTGTCACCATTTTATATTGGCGACAATCATATTCCCCAGACAGTAACTGTACGTTACCTGGACTTCTGTTCGACAGAAGGATGACTTGCCAAAATGAAAAGAAAAAAAAATCTTCTAAATTGAAAATTAGACAAAAACTGAATACCGAAACCTAGGTACTTATTACACCAATTTGGACATACACCCCTCAGATTTTCGGTTCATCAAAAAATACGACTTAAAAAAATTACAAAATTTTCAATCCATAATTTTAAGACTAATTACGGGCGCTTTTAGGTAGGTAAGTAACCAAACTGTGCATACAGGCTTACAACAAGCAACTATCCGAAAATACGTACTTACGTACGTGAACTCTTTATTCACGCTTTTTTGTTAAATTTCAAGCATATAAAACAGATTAATTTACGGCATGGCCACGGCGGACATGGCCGTTATAAGGAAATAAATTGGTTTGAAGATTTATATAGAAGGGATGCGGGTGGGTTTCTGAATCAACCCTAAGATTACTAAGAATTTGCGGATAATTTTTTTAAAGTAAAATTAAGAGCTTTGAGAATTTGCGGAGGATTTTGTATTGTAAAGTATAAATACGTAACGAATTTGATGGAACAGACGAGCACTAAATATCAACTCCTTAAGCCCGAATAGATTTTTTTATAGTCAATTCAAATAAGCCTTTCATATCTGATTAAAATCTTTAGCGTTTTTATAATCTTTCTTGAAGGAAAAAAAGGTAACGTCAAACAGTTTCCTTTCGTTTGAAGCTTGTCTCAGTATAAATGAGAAGAGTTCATTTAGGATATTTTGCTAAATCAAACTTCCATATATCTGTAATGATTCATGTTGAAGATATATATGATACATTCATGATAGGCATATTTTTAAAAAAATATTTAATGAAAAATTTGGCTGAATTCGTTGCAGAAAATATTTCCTAAGAGGATAAGACAAAAATAGCTCTTTCTTTCTACGTCGTGATATATTTACTGAACGTGTCCTGTGACTAAATAATGAGGACTCTTCACTGGATACAGAAGGCAGTTGTTTCTCGTCCTTAGTTAGCTATGTGGACGTTGGTTCTTTAGTTTCATATATCTGTTAGTCCTCTTACTTCCATCAATATTATCAATACTTACTCGTAGTACTAAAAGTTATTTTATTAAAAGTAATGCTACAAAATCAGTTGTAAGTTCGAAAGTACTTAGGTTGCAGTTTTTATTAGAAGTCATACATCGTAACTCAATATCAAAAATTCAGTATTGCTTTAACTTAGTACAAATGTGCAATAATGTACCTATATTTTCAAGTTGTGATTTTCAAGGCTTCAGTTGGCACACAATTAAAAAAAAAATAGAAATAAATTTGTTGGTGAGACCAGAACTAAATATGGATAATAAGATACTCAACTATGCAAAATATCGAAATCTCAATGAATTTCATGACCGAGTGGTATCACTTGAAATAATAATAATAATATAACGTAACATATTAATAATATAATATACTGTATTTGTAATATATAATTCATAAAAGGTGCTACTTAATTAATTAATTACATTGTGCTTAATAAATTAATTTTGATCATCTACCTCAGCCTTCATCAACTGCAACACATTACTGTCTTGCGGGTGGGGTAGATACTGAGCGCCTTCATAACAAGGAACAGCATTCACCAGGATTTCTCGAATGGAGGAAGTGGTTGAATAAACATAATGTCTTATTATTACATACTATCTTACACCGCTCACAATTATTCATATAAACCAAAATAATCTTAGAAGTATATATTAAATAGAATAATAATAACTGAGGAACACAGAGCTAAATAAATGTATTCGAATTATGGGCACATGAAATGGATCTCAAATTTAGTACGACAATAAACTACTCCTAAATCATTTAATATCAACTGTGCCCAGTGTTCAAACTGAAGGTAAACTTTTTTTTTTTTTTTTTTTTTTTTTTTTTTTTTTTTTTTTTTTATTGAAAGAAATAATACATTCTGCCACAGTCAAGGGCATTTATATTAGTGCTGTAAGGTAAATCATTCACACAAGAACTATACACAAATGTACATACAAAAAAAAATAAATAAATAAACGTAATAATAATAAATAAATTTTTTTTTTTTTTTTTTTTTTTTTTTTTTATTGAAAGAAATAATACATTCTGCCACAGTCAAGGGCATTTATATTAGTGCTGTAAGGTAAATCATTCACACAAGAACTATACACAAATGTACATACAAAAAAATAAATAAGAAAATAATAACAAATAACAGTCACAAAAATGATACAGTCTACATTCAAACCTATTTACAATATATACATTCAGCCAGGGAAGCTCCGAGTCCCGCTCTGCCTCCCACTAAGGAAGGCAAAACAAGACCCTGGGAGATCCCAGTGCTTCTCTCCCAGCCCTTACAGAAGTTAAACGATTGGTGCAAATTGTGGAAAATTAGACTTAATCACGACATATAACTTTTACTCTCCGAAAAAATACTTGCCCACCAATTTCTATCGAAAATGTCCAAATTTCCCAAACAGACACAGTACAGTACCTCGGACTAACCCTCGATAGAAGGATGACATGGGGCCCGCACGTTATAATGAAAAGGGTAACTCTAAACAAACGACTAAAGCTACTTTTCCCACTTTTTTCTAAATCCTCAAAATTAAGACTGGGACAAAAACTAAATACATACACATACTTAATACTTACTTAAACCTATATGGATATACTGTTCACAGATTTACGGGATTGCTAAAAAAACACATTTACAAAAACTTCAGACCTTTCAGTCAAAATTACTACGACTCAATTTAAAAGCACCTTGGTACGTGACTAATGAAACCTTACATACTGACTTCCACATGCCAACAGTCGACCAGCACATCAAGACTCTTTATAAACGTTTCCACACTAACCTACACGGACATATAAACCTACTAATAAGAGATATGGCCACAGATGAAATGCCCATGAATGTAAGAAGTAGATTAAAAAGGCGTTGGATGAGAGATCTCCTTCTTTAACCGACCGGTTTAACTGAATCAAGCCAGGGAAGAGGTACTGTTGGGTGCTATCCTTCCCCATGCCTGACATGTCATCATCTGCAATTGTATACGGCCATCGAATCTGCTGATTGTCTATCTATTGCTGACAGGCGCAGATATACGAATGAAGTAAAAGAAAAAAAAGTTTAAAATTTATAGAATATCGCCAATGTAGATACTGACCGTGACACTGCTCTTAAGCAGTGACGGTACATTGCGGTATAAATATACATAATACATATTATGATAAATATATTCAATAAGAGTATGCTAATTTGTAAGATTAATACGATTTTTCTTTTTTCCTTGCATTGCTACTACTTACTTACTACTCCGTGCCAGATATGTGAGAATCTACTGTAGATTTGAAATTAAAAAGATTAAAAGCATATATGATCCATCGGTTACGAAGCACTGTACCATTGTATATCAATTCAATCAATTTACAAAAGGTATCCTGAAGATACTCAGCATATTCTAAAGTATATTATAAAAGACAATCCGACAGGAAATACAGATATCGAAAAACTCAACACGGTCCAAATATTAAAACTTGTTTATGTTAATTATGTTAACCTGAATAGAGCCCCTCTTAAGCGTTGATAAAATCAGGTGGCATTAATGCTTGACTATTGGCCCCTAATATGCTTTATTACCTTTCATATGTATAGATAAGCCTATGTTATTGTATATCGTATCGGTCGAACGAAATATCTTCTTTTATGAAAGAATCTTCAATGTCTCTGGATATGCCCCGCTATCGTATCTTATAGAAAAACATAAATCCTGGCCCTTTTCTTGGTTGGTTTACGAGCTACGCTTTTGTTACCAGATAAGCACCGTAAATAAACCTATTAAAAATATAACCAGCAGAATACACTTTATATGCCTGCTATTATTACACCAAATCTTGACAAATACTAATACAAATGGTAAATAAATGATGATTGAATGGATAAAAAGTAAAGTTTTATATGAAGATTATGTATGTACGAATACATACGTATGTTTTTAATATTCCTTTCTATCACAAAAAATCAAAGGGAAAAAATAATTTAGGAGTTTTAAACTGATTTAATGGCCGTAAACAAAATAAATAAATTATATGAGTCTTCAATGGTGAAATGTGAATAGGTTTATTTTATTTTTGATTGTTTTTTAACGGATATCATTAAAACTTATAGAAATTTATTTAATTTAGGAGAAATTAGAAATAATCTAAAGTATCAGAATGACAAGTCCTATTCATAAATTCCTCAATTTTTTTTTATTTCACTTGCATTGGCATTTTTATATTTTAAAGTCATATCCATAGCTTGGAGGTTTGACAATGATTTCGAGTTCGTATTTCGTATGGATCGATCCATTGTTTTAATGACCCATTCCAATTAAATAAATTAATAAAATAAATTATTGCTATGCTGTAGTAATCAAACGTACATCGAAGATGTTTCAATACATTAAAATGATTGCTTAACAGAAAAAATAATTCAGCTTTAAAACTTAAATCCATTTTAGATATTATATGGTTTAATTAACAACAAAAAAAAACATGGTAAAATAAAACTTGTACAATGTTTATATTTTCTATCTTTCTCACTGAGCCCGGTCACACCACAAGGAGGGGGAGGCCGCGGAGTTGATATGATAAATGAATATGAAAGTTGTTTATAGCTAAAAGCATATTTATACGGTTAATAATATACATATTAATTTGAAATGATTCTAAACTATGTACGGTACAAGAGAAAAAATCTACAAAATGCAACCTACACATATTTTAGAGTAAAAATATCTCCTACAGTTAACTTATAAATATTAAATTACTTTTAGATGTAGTTAAAAATTTCTGTTTGTCTGATAGAGTGAGACAGGTCCACGCTTCTGAAAATCCACCTTACATAAATTTCAAGTTTGTCTATGTACAACAATTTAACGTGCGATGTCGTGATGTAAGCATAAAGCAATATTTTATATAGCTTTTTGATTTTTTTTTCTTAAAAGTGGTGGTGTGACACTAGAGAGATATAAAATTTGTTTTCATTAAAGCTTTAAATTTAAATGCAGTCTGGATTTATACTACATCTTGTGTGAGAATGTTCTTGTTATAGTCAAAAATGTTATTTTTCTTATCACACCAGAAATTTCAGGGGTTGTACTAAAATGAATGAACCAAAAGGCAGTTGCTTAAATTCGCCACATTATCGTTTCTAAAATCATTTGACGCAATCATACTTATTGAACCTAATGCTGATAAGTGCCAAAAAATATCAGATGGAACATGGTGGTTAAATTAATTTAAATACCATGATTTTCTCTCAACCGACAATTTGGGCAATGATAGACTAAACTACTAAACAGAACATCTCATCTTCCCGCTGACAAAAGCTATTGATTTACAAGACTATTCTGAAACCCATCTGAACCTACGGCCTCGAACTGTGGGGGATAGCAAAACGTTTGGACATAAAATGTATCCAGTCCTTTGAATCCAAAGTCCTTGGAAACATAGTCAATGCCTTATTTTACGCCACAAATACGACCTTAAATCTGGACCTCAACATCTCAGTTGTCCTTGACGTTATCCTTCCCAGATTCTCCAAAATTCATCTGAACCGTATCCATCATCCTAATCTTTCAGCTCAATTCCTGTTTAACACCAACCATTCCTAGGATACGAGGTTGACTCACCTTCATATAATAACTAAAGAAAGTCCACCGAGGTGCCCAAAGTGAGACGAGCGATTGACTGTAGAACAAATCTTCGAAGGATGCACTTTTTACAGGACAAAATTACATCAGGAAGGAATTCCTGTTAATTTATCTACGGCTTTGAGGAAGGAGGAAAAATTTCTAAACATGGTCTTCGCTTTCCTTTCCAAAGAGGGATTTCTTAAAAGCATCTAACCTATCTTCTCTCTCCCAATCCTATTCTTCCATTTTTACCAATTTTCGTTTTACTATATCTTCATTCTTATTCTAATTATTATTTACAAATCTTCATCTTTACCATTCTATTCATCGAGCTATGAATCTATCTAATTTTTTTAGATAAATAAAATTTATCTTATTTTATTTCTTTTAGTTATAACCTTTAATATTAATGAATAAAAAAAAAAAAAAAGAAAGAATAAAATAACGAAATAAACCTTTAGATGTAAGCAAAACCATTGATGACCGGCTGGTTTTACGCCTTCATATAAACAACAACCAACCAACAACTAACCAACCATCCCTACAATCCTCAAAAAAGGTTAAAATGGCGGTGGCCCAGAGAACTCTTGTATTATACTATTGGAGTCCTGCCCAGTTTTAGCTAACTTGTAAAGTGGTTCCACTGGTTTTTAAAAACAGAGAAGCGAATAGGAGAGAAAAGGGTCTCCTTGAATCCTGCTTTGCCTTCCACAAGCGGGCAGCAAAGCATTTGTCTGAGTTTTCCATGCTGAATGTAAATATTGTTAGCTGAATGTGTGATTTTTTTTTTAATTATTGTGTGATCATTTTAGTTTATTTTTCTTTCTTCAAGGTACACATTTTGATTCTTTTGAGCTTCATTATAGTGAATATATCTAGTGGGAATGAGTCATTTGTTCTATTATAAAAATGCCCGCAAATGTTGCAGATTGTATTATTTCTTTCAATAAAAAAAAATATGTTTTTCCTCTTGTATATTGTCTTTTATTTCCATAAAATGAACTTATTCATCTTATTTTAGAACATAGAAGAAAATAATCGTCATGAGGCTGCTGATGAACGAACAGCTTCGCCCTAAACAGCAGGTATTATCAAATATCAAACGACCAAGCTTGGTGGTGAATAATCCGAATCGCTTTATTTTTCTTTGCATTCCATTTGCATGGACGCCTTCGCGTTTTTTGAGGAATATGTTTGTTCCTAACGACTGATTCATTCGCGGAGGCTGGATACGAATGAGCTTGACGGAAAGCCTGCTGTCTGAGGATGCGGGGATTTTGAACATTTTATGAATGAATCAATGCTTTATTGATTATGCACATTTTATTATTTATTATTATTGATGTTATGTTTGTTACTCTGTACAGAGGAGAAGCGGGAGCAGATCGATGGGGAAGCGGCGGGAGCAGAAGGAGCCGGTGGTGCCGCAGCAGGACAAGAGGATCTGCGGTGGGATCTGCCTCTGCCAGTTGACCATCGTGACCTCCTGCGTGGCCCTCGTCTACCTCACCGTCGCCGTCTACATTCCCTCCTACCGGGCCTTCAGCGTCGGGTTCGAGCCCCGTCCGGTCATGTGCCAGACCGTCAACACCACCATGGTCAACTACTGCGACTGGGCTTCCTGTGGTAAGTTAAAATCCAATTGATTATTTTGAGCATTCTATTGTAAATAATTCATGTGATGATTAAGTAGCAACATATCTTCATTTTTTAACAACAACTGTTTATTTTTTATTCCACAACATTGTTGACGTTTCGGGGCTGTGTCCCCATTCTCAAAACATATAATCTTGCTTTCTATACTAATAATAATAATAGCCTTTTATTATGTACATTTAAGGAATAAATACAAATCAGAAATTAACATAAATTAAATGAACAATCATCTTCTTTGTACATAGGCCTTCCCATATCATGGTTGTAATAAGTAAAAATTATAATATAGTCTAATAATTACGGGAGTAACTGTTGTACGCTGTCCTAGGTGACCAACCTATTGGGGAGCGAAGTTCGTAATCTCACCCCACTTGTCTCTTCAAGCTTGCCAGTCTTCACCACATCGGACCAGCCTACTCCTTAAACCAGTCACTCATCTCTTGGTTTGTCTTCCTCGCTTCCTGTTGACATTGTAGGGTGTCCAGAGGGTTGCATCTCTCGCCCTACTAGGGTCTTGCCTTCTTAATACATGTCCACCCTACTTTCATTTGAGAGTATTGATGTGATGGTTTATATCTTTCAAACCAGATTTCTGCCTGATAATGATATTTTTGATTTTATCTTTTCTCCTGATATTTAGCATACCATTTTCCATCAACCTTAATGCCTATGTCCTTCCAGCCTGAGGTCCAAAAAATTATTTTTAGTACCAGGATGAAGAGAATTGGTGAGGGGGGATCCCCCTGTCTAACACCTTTTTGTACCTTAAAGCTCTTGCCCTGTCTTTCCGTCCCTATGTATGCTTCCATTTCCGTATAAAGCTCCATGATTATGCGGATATATTCTATATATAGCTATCTATACTATGCATGTATAAAATATTGTCCATATTTTCTTTCAATAGTCTGGGTACTTTGTTCATATGGTTTTCATATGTTGCTACTTAATCATCACATATAATATAAACATTTCCCTATCAAAGTTAGAAGAAAATAAAAATTAAAGATGAGTATGGAAAACAGCAAAAAACATATAAACAAAGTATCCAGACTATTGAAAGAAAATATGGACAATATTTTGTACATGCATAGTATAGAAAGCAAGATTATATGTTTCGAGAATGGGGATACAACCCCGAAACGTCAACAATGTTGTGGAATAAAAAATAAATAGTTGTTAAAAGAGGAAGATATGTTGCTACTTTTTTTTTTTTTTTTTTAGAGGCAAGTGCACCGCGGCCCACTTGGGCCTATTGTGTGCAATGTTGCTACTTAATCATCACTTATAATATAAAAATCTTCCTACCAAATTTAGAAGAAAAAAAAATAAATAATTCAATACATCGCATAGTTTGTAATACCGAAAGATATTATGTACTACAAACAGTGTAGTGACAAAGACTATTTGCTCCCTTCAGTAATGCACCGAGCCCATTTTTAATTCTTTTTTTTTTTAAGATCACCACTCACGGAACACCTTCATTAAATGCCCTGGCGACCTCCATTAAAAGGTCGACCTACAACTATACACGGTTTTTTAATTTTGAAAAGGCTGAGTTTTCTTTGTTTTGTTTCAATATACAAACATTTATTTAAAATCATAAAACAGTTGAATTAATTAGATTTTTTTCTTTTGCTTTAGATTAAAATCCAAAGGAGAAGATATTTTTTAATGTTCATTTTTTTTATTCTTTAATTTTAATTAAGCTAAATGTGTTCAACAATCATCTTCGACGATTTCTGGAAAGGCCTTAGAGACTAAAGTTAGAAAACAAATTTCCTGTAGCATGCTCCTTAACTATATAATGCTTCATATTTACAAAAAACGCTAATAAAAAAACTCAACTATTGATGACTGGGATTTTTTCCCTTAAAAAACATAATGAATCGAAAAATATTGATTTTCAAATTTTTCAATAATTATAACACCTTATGGAGAACAACAATCAAATATAAGTATATATATGTGGATAGATTTTGAAAAAAATATACGGTCGCAAGCTCATATTGGTCCGCTTGATTTAGCGTCCTAATTTATCTCCTATTTTGAAATATGATCTCAACATTTTAGATTAAAATCAATAAATTGTACACCTTAAGCCTGGATATAATCTGCACCATGAACACGTGATGGCCAATATATTGATTGCCCTTCCGAGATATGGGTACTGTAGCGTTAGCCACTGTTGACGAACGCGGCTTTATAAATTGATGAGGACCCCACGTATAGAATTCTGAGAACCGATGCCAGCCTCTAAATTTGGAACAAACACACTCCAACAATAGCTCAGGGGTTTATTTTGTTTCGACAAATGTTCCATTAATATTAAATCGTATACTGTAACACATATCCTTTCCATTAAAAATTCAAAAACATAGGTTATTTACATTCGTTATAAATTTTTTTCTCAAATTACTAATTATTATGTAACTTTCTTAGATTGATAGATTATTGATTCGCAACTCAATCAGCGAATGAGATGGTCATAGTTGGAGATAATGACATGTGAGGCAGGCATGAGGAGGGAAAGCACCCAGAAGCACCCCTTTCCTGGCTTTAGTCAACTACCTCGATTGTTTAAGAGAGCGCCTTTTTAGTCTTCTCGTATCGTCGTACCAAATGCCAATCGTATCAATGCGTATGTCAGCCGCATTACTGATTAAAGTATTTGGATGTCCGTTTAAATTAACAAAAAATCGTTTGTATAGGTTCGTTATATGCTGGTCAACTGTTGGTATATGTAGGTCTATATGTAAAGTTTTGTTAGTCCCGTACCAGGGTGATTTTGTGATGTTACGATTTTTGTTGTTACAACTTTAATATGACCATCATATTCTTTGCTTCCCCAAGCCTAGGCATCATAACCTTTTATACATTTGAAGCCACCTATTATTACCTATACTTATTATTACACATTGAACCTATTATACATTAACCTATTATACATTTTGGCAACATTTGAAGAAGAATGTTACAAACATTGATTAGAAATAGAGTATAAGATTTGAGATTAAAAATAATTAACTTTGAAAAAATCATGCGGTCTCAAGCTTTTGACCTTTTAACCTTAAGCCTGGATATAATCTAGACCATGAATAAGTGATTGCCAATATATTGATTGCCCTTCCAAGATGTAGGTACTAAAGCGTTATCTAGTATTGACGAACCTGTAAAATATAAAAAATATGAAAACCTTAATAATTATATAAATAATTACAATTCCATCCTAAATTGAAATGTTTTGGTCCGGTTCTTTTGCAGAGCAAGTCTTTCCCAACCATTGTTGAGCGGCTCTTTTTGACTGGTCGAATGATATTTTCTTTGTACGTTAATTTTCTTGTTATTCGAGCGCATCAGTTTTATTATATTCTGTTGATATGTAAAAAACATAACATTGACTTGTTGTTAAAACATTTCTCGAATGTATATACACCAGTAGTAAACATGAGAACGTAGGTATGTGTTAAAATCTATATTTCCAAATAAGACAGTTATTTTTTATTTATGGTAGAAAT
This sequence comes from Aelia acuminata, assembly GCA_911387785.2. NCBI lineage: Eukaryota > Metazoa > Arthropoda > Insecta > Hemiptera > Pentatomidae > Aelia > Aelia acuminata. The sequence goes on along the minus strand of OU426978.1, from coordinate 50,283,782 downwards.
AGATATTCTAGAGGTCAAATTGAAAATCTTTGAATGATTTAAATGTACAATTGCAAGCAGTTTCACAGTCGAGTTATTTTTCCAAAAGGGAAATAAATAGGCCACTCACTGTCAGGGGCAGGTTGTACAGAGCGGATGATACAGAGCTTGGTTATTGTTTATTGTTCCACTGAGGAACAACGCGAGTGTCCGGGATGAAGCATTGTAACAGGAAGCTATTCTGGTCTGTAATCCTTCGCATTACCGTTCGATATGGGTTGAAATAATAGGTTTGTTCAAGCTTTGCTTCAGATATGGACTATATGTATAGATTATCTATATATGGACTATATGTATAGATTATCTATATATGGACTATATGTGTAGATAGTTTAAAAATACAAATAATAAACTCCTATAGGAACTTTAATATTTAAATTAAATAGTAAAAAAGTTTTAAAAAGCTTTCCTCTACACGCTAAAAAGAAGCGTTTCCCAAGCTTTTTTGTCTCGCGCAACTTTAACCACTTCTTAAAAATTATTGAATTTCGTGAAATGAGTGATTGCGAGCGTGTTATTTTATTTTCATCATAAATATAAATTATAGGGTTGTCATGAATTCACATCACATATGAGGCTGATTCACGCCCTAAATATCATGCTGGATTGTGAACTCACATATACCGCTCAAACCTCTCAATAATGTCATAGCTCAAAATAATTAATATTGTAACACTCTGTGGGTGAAACAATATTTATTCAAAGAAAAATAAAATTGTCAATGCCACACGAATCATAACAACACAAATATTAGGACAGGTTACAAAAATTATCACTTTGTAACACACAAATAATCACATAACCTTAGCTTCACAACCAAAACCTTTGTTGAAAGACTAAGAGTAACTGTCCAGTCAAACGCACATTATATACATATAGTCGTAAGGAGAATGATCTAGAACCTCATGGATCGAACTCGAACTTCATAGTCACAAACACGTGCTAGGCCATTTTGTTCCAACTGGTAGTTCGCTCCAACGAAAGGTCTGGGACATTTAAACCACATATTTCTTTTTTTTTTATAACGTTACTATATGAAAAAAATTTTTTTAGTAGATTGAATCTGAAGTGTAGAAGTAAAATACTATGTTTTCCGAATAGATACCACCCACGGATTGAAATTTTACAAGGCAGCAAATCATTATAGATGTTAACTTCATTTTTCCACTGTTTGAAGAAGGATACAATTTTTTTTTTTTAATTGTACACACTTATTCTTGATTTATGACATTTTCATTTAACAGGATGGAGACTAAGATTTCAGGATCTTGCAAGGAAATATTATAGTACATATAGATATACTTGCAAGATCCTCAAATCTTCAGAATACAGTAATAACTAACAATAGCCGTTTTTTAAAATATGACTTCGTTGAAAACAGTGAAATTTACTATAAACTAAAGCTAATTGATAAATTTAAAATTGTAAACAAAAAATAAAAGGATATTACTTTCTGAATTTTCGATCATCGACTGCAATATGAACAACTTCAATTTTTATTCAAAATAATTGGTATGAAATCTAGGGAGAAAAGGTCACCCCCCCCCCCCCCCCGCTTATTTTTATGATTCGATTTTATTGTTTTTTTCTTATGTCCGCCATTAGTAATTATTTTTCGTGTACCACTCAAAAGAGATTAGCGTACTACACGTTGGGCAACGCTGCTCTATTGGATACAAAATAGCTATTTGTGCAATATATTTTGTTGAAATGGGCAATAATAGTGGTTGCCGAGTCAGTATTTTGGCCCGAATGGTCTACATAAAGCTTCGATTCGCAAACGATTCCTTGTGATGAGCTTCTTAAATTGAGGGAGATTGGAGCCTTGCTGTAAGGGTCGAAATCTCCCCCTACGTCCAGCCTTTTTGGCTTAATGGTCAGCACTTTCCCTGTACTCTACCCATTTTTCCTCCACCGATTTTTCGATATTTAGCAGCTTTAGTCAGATTTCAACAGTAAGTCAATGAGCGAACGGACGACTATGTGTGAATGTGCTTTAGAAGGTTCAATGACACATAATAAGGCTTTCATTAAGCTTTCTTAAAGCTTGATTGTTACAAGGCCAAGACACTAGTCAGAGAACGTTCCCTTGCCTGTATAGGCAAAACCAAGCACTCCGCATAAATATATATTTTTTGATAGATTGTAGATGTACATCGCATGAACATATGATGTAGGACGAGTTTGAAGTGGTCGTTTCATATCTTCATGGGGTACATGTTTCAACTAATTTGGCTTTTTTTCAAAGTCCAATCTTCTCGCTTGCGATCAATTTAAACAGTTGCATTCCAGCTAGACAAAAAAATCGCATCGTATACTGAAGCCTTTACATACTATTATTGCTATTAGTCTCTGAAGCCTCATTATTTTTCTCTAAATTCTACTTTCTTTCGGCCTGAGTAAAAGCATGTACACCATATAGTATTTTTGGAATCCCGCTGCTTCGTAAATGACGTTGGGTACGCGCAACAAAGCACAGATATCAGAATCTGACGAGCACTCATACTTTACTAAAAATCAGTTACTGTTATTGACATTTGTAAAATGTTAAACCTCTGTTGCATTCAATTAGCTTCAAAACTATTTACATAACTGTTACACAATTATTTTACAAAAATCAGTTAGTATTCATATTTATCTGTACATATGTACATTATTATTGTTTATTTGATATTAAATATTTTTAACATGATAATTATAAAGTAAACCACAGGCGTCGATAACCTGAGGGTTTTACGCTTTTAAGCATTAACAAACAACCAAACAATATTTTACTTACGAAATAATTATTGCATTATTAGAGATCAATTATTAATTTTTAGAGAAATAATGATCAACTTGCCGATTTTTTCCCAAATAGTCAATATTGCTACCAGACTATGTTATTATATCACTGGTGTTTGGTCAAAAGGGGTTAATTTATAGAATGTGAAGCTTCAACAACGATTTACCAAGCTATTGAAAATCATTATAAACTCTTTCTGATTGTATTTCTTTATCCCAGAATAATAAATGAAACTATATTCTTTCAACAGAGACTGTAATAAATTATGAACAACGAATAAATTATAGTCAATTATGAATTTTAAGAAGACGAGACAAAAAAATTTTTTATGACTTGTAGCCCTTTTGCCCAAACATGAATGATATTGTTTCGAGAAACAAAAAAAAAAACATTATTGAAAAGAGTTCTAGACTTTTTATTGGAACAAACTGGTCTAGTACAGGTTCGTGGCAGTTTGAGAATCTTCTACGCTTGGAGGGTTATTTTTGCTCTGAAGTTCGATTCATATGGTTACTTTTGTGTTACTATATCGTTACAAGTTGATACTTTTTGTAACCTTGTTAATAAATTGAGTTTGTATTGTTTGTACGACATTGTAAAGTGTTATTTACGTTCAATTAAAATTGTTTAAACCCACGTTAGTGTTACAAAATGCATTCCTTTTAAAGTTCTCCAATCAACTGCATCAAGTTCGATATCTAATTTAACTACTGCCAGTAGAGGAGGAGATTGTTATGATTAAACCTAAATGTTTAAAAGATAATATGAATCCAAATATTTTTTGCTCTATGTATTATAATTTTAATGGTAATATAAAAAATAATTTTACACATATCAGATTATAGTAAAATATTGGGGAAAAATCTCAGAAACTAATCAAACCATAACTTGGGGCTTTAATCGGTGTTGTATGGCAATATCAAATTTCATTTTTTCTACTATCGTCTATTGGGCATACGTCCATCGAAGACTTCAATATTTTTCTATTCATACAATTTGAATGAAGGTATACTTGTTTTTCGGCCAATTAGGATTTTAAGCTCTAGCTTAAATATAATATATAATAATAATATATATATACATATATAATAATGTAATATAAAGATTTATATTATTGAACGTGGCAAAAAAATTAAATAAAGAATACTTTGTATTTTGGACGAGATAATCTTCAAAGCTTTTTGTTCTCAACTACTAACTACTTCGTTCTCAACCAACATAAAGAGTTCTCGTCTTTTCTCATCCAAACTAAGTCTAATAAGATGATTGGATTTTCTTTTCTTTGTAATTTTCTTAAAAACGTTTTACGAATCCTGCATTTAGTCGTGAAAGTAAATATTGAAGGTCACCAAAGAAGTATTTCTAATGAATTTTCAAGTGTATTTTCTTAATTCGCATGACATAATATTATCGACCAGGGGTTTTCCAAACTTTTTCAGGTTTCGGCGACCTATACATATTAGAATCTTAGAGTGAACCTCATGTAACTAACAGTTTGTCTTCATTTTTAATTAAGATACGCAGTGATATATCATTTTCTTATATAAAAACTCTTATGTTAGCAATTTTTATTAAGCAAAGAATTAAAAATCCGTACTTTAATTCTTCAATAGATGGTGCTGATTTTTAAAATCCATAAATCAGTTGAGCGATGAGGTGGAGTAAGATCACTAATGATATCACAACTGAGCATTCACAAAAATCTACTGTAGAGTAAGGTTAGGTGGCGGAGGGGGGGGGGGAAGGAAGTGTCATGATAGGATCATTTATCAGAGCCAACAGGTGGAAACTTGAGCCAATCTAATATTGAGCTCCAGGATTATTTTTAGCTCAATTCTTATTTCGCCCTGAATGGAGGATGGAACTTACTGGAACGCTTCTTTTAATTCAACGTATTTTTTTGGTTTTATGAAGACAAATACATGTAACGAGGATAACACATACAAGGGTTGTTCCGATAATTATAAAAGTTTCTGGAAACATGGAGTTTGGTATCTAGATGGTCTTATATCTATTTCGTCGAATATAATCCGTTACTTTAGTTTAATCTATGCAATTGTATGTTCTTAGACATGCTTGCGTTTTGCTTGCTATCTCGTTTTGATTTACTAATTTACTAGTTTCTCTATAAATATTAAGTTTGGTGAGAGTTAGCGTTAGTTGTATGAAGTTCCAGTTGTGAATTCCAACAAAAAATCAAACCTGCTTTCAATTATTCATGCACAATCGTGCTTTCTTTACTGTATGTGCTAGGGTTCAAATACGGTTTAGAAGGATTGACATTTATTTAGATCTAGACATCTAGAACAAACCTCCCGTTTGCCATGACTTGACAGGAAGTCATGATAAACTTATAATATATGATTCAGCCCAAGTCAAATCGGGGAATATTATTGGCACGGTATAAATGAAAAAAAAATCCTTTTAGCTAAAAAAGATAAGCCAAGCAAATGAGGAGAAATGGGGAACATATTTAGGGAGGTTTTGTGATCGTAATATGACCGAACTCGAAAATTCGGTTTTTCCATGGTGGCCTTGTGATATGCCCTGTTAAGTTGTATACATACAAGTTAAGAAAAAAAAATCGTTTGCCCTAATTTTTGCCATGTAACCCTCTTTTTCATTGTACATTTTCCCAGGAACTGTAATCCGGCTGTAAGTAAATTAAATAATCAATAGTTTCTGAGTTCCAATCTAATTTTCAATTTTTTTTCAAATTCATTTAATCTTTGATTTCACACCATTTGATTGTTTTTAGCTTCATGTGTTACATCTATAATCAATATATATTATAAAGCAAAGTGTACAATGTGCGTGCTGATAAGGCTCAAAAAGTACTCCACGTAAGATCAAGAAAGTTATGTCGTCGTATAGCCCCATAACCCCTAACCTTGAAGAAGGTTTCCGTTTTTATCTTTAGGGTGTAAAATTGAAGAAAACCGGAATTTTAAGCCTCTCGCACTATTTAATTAGTCTGTTCATGAAAAATTTAGTTCGAGCTCCAATCAACCAGGAAGCGCTAGAGTGCGTTCCGCTCAATTTTTATTGTTCAACATTCAGTTTTTATTGGATATATATTTTTTCAGCTGTTCTTTTTAAAATCTCTGTACATCTCTGCTATCAATTAGAAAACCAAAAGGATTCCTTAACAAATTAATGTTCACATAAGAAGGCTAGTTATTTATAAAGGTTAGAAATTGGGGAGAAACTAGGTTTAAAAATAATAAAATAAAAAAATGAGCTGAAAATTAACTTGAACTCATACAGTAATGGATATTTTATTTACTTCCAACTAGATTAAGTAATGCATATGATCATTTTCTAGCGAAATATTACCAGATTATTTTATATAAGAGAGATGCATTTAAAGTATAAACCGTTTTGTTTAAAAAGTGAAAAAAATGTAAAAAAAAAAAAAATGGAATTAAGGGGATGGAAAAGGGGGATACAGCCCCAATAGGGGGGTTATGTTTCTTAATACTTCACCCCTCATCAGTAATTTCTCAAAGTTTTAAAACTTTATTAATATTTCCACCATTTGTTGTTTGTTTTTTTTTCTATTTTTCTAAAAATATTAATGTAATTTTTAAACAATGAGTATGCGTAACAGTTTTGTTGTTTCGAGGTCCTATTACATGCAGGAGAAAAAAGAATAAATTTTGTCACCCCAGGGAATTTATGTTAAACTTTGATGAAAATTTTCAACTTTCTAAAAGAAACGATTTATTTTTATTTTTGCACCCAACAGAAATATTTAGGAAGGTGTACTGAGAATAGGAGCATTATTTTTTAGCATAAATTTTATATTAAGATTAAGAAGTTAACGAAGTGAACGTTTTATCTAAGTTAATTTTTTGTTTTGTTTTTTAATTCATGCATTTCTACTAAATGATCTACAACGGTCGTTGGAAACTCAACGAGCTCTAGAAGCAGAAAGCAACGGAAAATTGTAGATGCAATTACTCTAGGAGCACATAGAGGCGGGAAAACTTAGCATACTTAGAGACTTTCTTAATGTAGTAAACTGGTGAGGGCCTCAGAATCCATCGGGGACAGCGATTGGCGATTTATAGGAAAATGACCCATAAACATAAGTCTGCATGTTCTAATTTTTTTATTTACTATTATGTTTTTCTTCTGTTTTAGGTGAATGGTGTTTAACGAAAACATCTGGATTCTGTCCGCAAATCCACGTAACCACTAGAAGAAATGGCACTAAATTCACTCTTGAAGACTGCGACATATGGAATACAACCAGCTGTCCAAAGGTAATTGTTTGCTGCCATACTTGTTACTGAATCAACTTACATCCTTAAGAATCCTATTAAAAAATATGTTGGCTTTAATTTTTTTTATTGTTTATATCGCAAGGTCGACATGAAGTTGATTACAATTCAAAAAACTATTTCGTTTTGCGTAATTTCATTCGAAGTTTCGACTGCATTCTTAGTTTTACCATCGCGCTCAAACAGCGACTTTGGAAAATTTAATTTGATCTCATATTGCGGACCGTGAGGGAAAGTGAACACTCTATAACTGTCAATGAAGCTAAATGTTTCTTTCATTGTAAGCCTAAAGTGTAAAAAGATTATTGTTTTACATTAGCTAAATTTATTTATCGAACAATTTTAATTTTATAAAAAAAAAACTATAAAATTCATTCATTCACTGTTGTTGACCATGTTGGGAGTTAGTCATATTCATGCGTGTATGGAGGATATTTTTTTTGATACAAATATGGCCTCTATATTATATGATCAACGACAAATAAAAACACTCAATCACTAATAATAATTAATCATAATACATATTGATATAAATTTACTAATCCCAAGTTTTTTAAAAACATAGTAATAACCTAGAAATGTTTAACGAGAAGTACTTGAGGGAATAGAATAGAAAATAACATAAAAGTCCAACCCTGCTCAGATTGAGGGAATCGAAGGGAAGGGAAAAAGGACAAATCGGATTGGACCGTCACAATCGGCCAATGAAATGCCCGGACCCAATCAGCAGGCGTATAAATCAACTAATCCTGAAAGATAAAGACCTAGGGACGGTGTGCTATTGGTGAATCATTCTAATTGGCTTGATCAGATTGCTCCCAGTCCTAAAGGACAGGCTCTAAACGTTTCAATTTGTAGTCGGTATTTGAAAGGGTTATTGCGACAAACAGATAAATATTTTTCTGTGGAATCATTTTTTTTTTTACTAAAGTTCTGTTTCTAACCATCACAGAAAATATTCCAGACGGATTGATTTATTTTATAAATTATTCCAACCAATTTAGTTTATGATTTCTGGGAACCTCTTTTGATTAAAATAAATGTTTGTCTTTTTTTTTCTTTTTTTTTTTTATCTAAATGGGGGTTAGATATTGACCTTAAATGAATATATTGAATTCAGCAGTACTGTACATAATTAATACAGTAATACAAAAGCAGTAACTGTACATATTGAATGCATTAAAATTTATGAAGTATCGTATTGTATCCTTTATTTAAGATTTCCAATTAATAAATTAATTGTAGCCTATATTTTTCATTGTTTTATTTCTATTGCATTTGAGAATATTTTTTTATTTGTATACCGATGCGGTATCGATATCGTGGTAAACTTATATCTAGAGCACAGTCATCATTCAACAACTAGAAAATAATCATGAAATTACTATTGGAATCAATTAAATAAAATCAATGTAATTATTCGATGGCGGGTGAAAAGGGGAAAAAATTAAATCGAGGAACTAATTAACAGTGCAAAAAGCAAAGTTTTCTGCTTAGGTTTAGTAGCTGAAAAGTTATTCAAAATTAAGCATATTGCCAGCGAATGTGATTAAATATAATAACGAATAATACCCACCCATTCGTACCAATCGACTAATAATTATAAATTAGAAGTTCCAGAGCACATTTTGCGTTCGAATTGTCTTCACCTATGTGCGATCAGAGCAACACCCAACTGATCATCCACCATGTCTTAAAAGAATTTTCGAAAAACACTAAACTAAGACCTAACATGATCCATATGCATAACACTAGGAAGCAGCGCGTCAAAAAACAACCGAATAACAGAAATCATAAAAGAGAAAAACCTCATCATCATAAAACATCAACCTCATAAAACAGTCAGAAATCATATTTTTTTTCGAATAAATGAATGATGACGCGCTTATTGTATAATAAATACTCGTTCATAAATTTTGAATTATTTAAAACACACACATACTCTCTTGCTGTACTTAAATGCCACGATGTCGGTGCTATCCATCTTATTTTCAGCCATCAAGGAAGATTATCAAAACGGAGGAAGAAGCAAGCGAAAAATTTACTTTTTTTAAATGATTATATTTTTCATTTTTTTTTTTTAATTATAATTACACTCTATTACAAGACATTTCTGTGTAACATGACAAGAATACACTTAACATGTTTCAATGAACTCTTATTTAGGAGTATTGTATAATAATCATATACACTATTACGTATAATAATAATTTATAAAAGTGGATTATTAGATTATTTCTCAGCTATAAACTTTTTTTTAAATCATAATCTCATTATTCATAGAGGCTCCTAAATAAAAGATGTTCTATTTCTTCATCGGAAGGTAGCAGGTGGTTTCCAACTGTTCCAATTCAACTTTTCGCCGCTTTGTTTTCTTTAGAACTTCAGTTCTTTGTCAACATAAAACTTAGTCTGTCCTAGCATTATACGAAGCATGCTAGGTTAGTTAGTAAGTGTCAAAAAGTACGAATTCAGTAACTATAGAGCAGCGCAAATTGTCGTATATTTTTATAGTAGATTTATTTTTATGCAATAGATTTGTCGAGTGTAACATATTATTATCATTAAATTAATTATTGTAAAAATAATATGTAGAACCATTTTCCTGTCTTTATACTATAGTCATCAAATTATCTTTTGTTGCAGTTAAACTTCTAAGGTTCTGACCGTGATTATTAATTCCCACTTTATTCCTCGCAAATTCTTCTAAAACCTATTCTTTTGATTTATTTATCTTTCTGTTTCACAAATAAATAATTTTTATACAGTCATAATATGAATTGAAAGACATCTGAACCTGCCTTAAATCCCTTAGTATTATTATATTCGCTCCTACAAAAGAGAAAGTAATTGAAAAAGTTCTCCCGAATCCGTGTATTTAACTTCCTTTCACGTCTCATCACATGCTACAATCCTCCTTCGGGATAAACTTAGAGCAATAAAGAAAAAGTTTAGCCCCATTAATAACTTCAGAGCGACAATAAATAACAGAAAAATTCATGCTCTGCTGCGTATCGGACACAATAATTTTTACAACGGTGACATTCGAAACATTAGAAGCTCTAACGTTCACAAATGGCAAATTACTGAAACAGTAGATACTTTAAAGACGTAGAACCTTCACCGCTAAATGTAGTCAATATGGGAACAATCGAATAAATCCTTGTAAGATGCCTACGTTCTATCAATTACATTTTAAAAACTTTCCTTTATTCCACCTCAAGTTAAAATTTACCTTACTTACTTACTTACTATGTGTCTGATAAATGTCTATTGCTGATTTTGTAACTTGCTAATTGATCCCATCGATTTTATCAGCAGCTTACTGACAAGATTCATATGAAGTATGCTCTTCAATATGATTATGGTTCCTGGTGACTGCATGGTTTAAACACCCAACATGTTTAAATATTACATGTTAACTTATTTTTGGTATATATCTAATATTTTATATATTAGATTTATATATATATATATATATATATATATATATATAATTGTTTATTGATTGGTACGCTTCGTGATTTAGCAATACAATGTATTTAGGCAGCACTGCCTATAGTTAAAATAAAGCATTTCTCCTCTTTTGTTGTTTGATCGCTGTTGTTCTTGTTTCTAGAGAATAATTCATAAAACAATAGAGAACTAAAATATTGTCAGGAAAAAAGGCAACAAGTTATAAAAATTGGAAGGTTGACTTAGCACCCAAACTTGGCATATTTAGCACCATGTAATTAATACATTTCCAATCAAATAAAAATAAATTATCGGAATTTAACAAAAAAAAAAAGAATAATGATTTTTTTTTTTACTTTTTATTTCCTCTACTAGTAGCTGTATATAAGTAACGACTTATAGCGCAAAAACTAAAGTTAGAGGCCAAAATACTGACGTAATTGTAACAAAAATGGATGATCCCCTGCTAACTTTCGCAACTCCCCGGACTGGAACAAATTTACAGCGGAACTCTTAATAATGGCTTCAATTTTTGTTTGATAAAATAATTTGATTATAAAGTTTCTCATTCAAAGGCCAACTTGGGCCCTACGTCATTCAGCGCCTAAATATGAAATAAACTTTTGGAAGCATTTCACAAAATTAAAAAAAAAATCAATTTTTCGCGGATCTTACCTTTTTATTCTCATCATTCTTTTTAACAGCGTTCATTAATTATATATTTTAATTATTTACTTTTATAATTGTAGAAGTCGGTTTCATTGTCTTATAAGTGGATAAACATAAAATAAAGAAAATAGCATCAGTACCTACAGTGTGTTTAGGACTATTATTATATTTAGTGATAATTTACAAATCTCATGAAAGTAAAGGGGTATTGTCTTATGAGATTAAATTGTATGCCGTTGTTTAAAAATAGTTTTATTCATAAGTTCTTTCGTATTCACATAGGTAAGATAGGTATATCCCCTCATATCAGAATTCAATTTCCTTTTCATCTTCTCTGTGGAATATCTGATATATTTTTTGATAATTTGACGTGGCAAAAATATTCATAGTAGTGGGTCAGTAGGAAAATGAATGGTACTACATCCAAAGAAAATATTAATGACAATAATATACAAAACGTTTTAATTAAGACGTCAACTATATTGCAGGACATAATTTGTTTAATTATCTTCAACAGTGTTTTCTCAAAGGTTGAACCGGGAGGTTATATATTTTGTGGAAGGCACTTAAAAGGGCGTGAAGGCATGACAATTTTTTACCTGCAGAATAGAATTAAATAATAATTGAATAATCACCTATGATTTATAAATCTTTTAATTAATAAATCTAGATTCATAGAAACCGTCTCCAAGCTTTTCTGTAATAGCTGTTATTTCCTGCGATTACTAAATAGCATCAGGTACCTATTACTATTCCTAACCATTTATTGTTTTTAGTGGCACGAAAGGTTTCCACGAAATAACTCAACGCATCCTTTATTTACGATATTGCAGGACATAATTTGTTTAATTATCTTCAACAGTGTTTTCTCAAAGGTTGAACCGGGAGGTTATATATTTTGTGGAAGGCACTTAAAAGGGCGTGAAGGCATGACAATTTTTTACCTGCAGAATAGAATTAAATAATAATTGAATAATCACCTATGATTTATAAATCTTTTAATTAATAAATCTAGATTCATAGAAACCGTCTCCAAGCTTTTCTGTAATAGCTGTTATTTCCTGCGATTACTAAATAGCATCAGGTACCTATTACTATTCCTAACCATTTATTGTTTTTAGTGGCACGAAAGGTTTCCACGAAATAACTCAACGCATCCTTTATTTACGATTGAATTAGGTTTGCGAGAAACAATTGTTCCTGATGCATTCATATGCTTCATTGCGTCTTCGAAAATACACAACTCTTTTTTGTACGCGGTTCAAAAAAGATTAGAGAGGGTGAATATTATTTCGAATCTTTCTAAAAAAGGGGCTTCAGTAAAAGGAATTTGGTTTTCGAACAAAAAAAAATCCTAACGAACCTATTTTATTTATTTAAATCAATGACAAATATTTACATATAAAATAAAACCTCCATTATTTATAGCTTGCTTTTACGTGGAAAGAATAAAATGTGTATATAGGATGTTTGTCCAAATAAAACTTTTCCCTAACAAAATGTGATTTTTCACATATCATCAGTTATACCGTCGGACCCCCTCTAAATCCAATGAGACCATCCACATTGTAATATAGTGGATAGCTAAAGCTTTTTTTAAAAGTATTTGCTGCAACGCCATTAGATTCAGAAACACAGAAACTATTCGAAACGATGCATCAATCGAATTATTTTCAACAAAATTTTCAGCTTGAAGGGTGGTTATCTTTTAATTTGAGCGAACGGCGTCACATTCCCAAGACTTTGGCAAGACGGTTTCCAGACATGCTCACCATCAACATTGGATAAGCTCATGTTATGCATTCGATCTCTGAGCTTGAATTTTTTTCGTAAAGCTTTTCGTTTCAGGTGTTTAAGGGTTTCTTGCTAGATCACCGATTTTTGCTGCACCTCGTCTATCTGGCCGTCTTCCCTAAATGGATTGCCCTCTACCATGATAATATTGGCTAGAACTTTTTAAACACAAACACTTATTTTTATAACATTTTTTTTATTATTAATAATTATAAAAATAGTCGCAGGACACCGTAGCTAGCGCACAGTGGATTGATATTCCTCCTAAGGCCATGAAACTAAGCTACAGGGATTTTAATAGAGCCCTCGATTCATTGAGATAATATGCGATATTCCATTTTTAAGAATATATATCTAATAATGAAAATATTAAATATACCTAACAATTTCTCATCAATGTAAGGAATAAAATTTTTCAAGGTAGCTGCTAGCACCCAGCACAAAAGTCCGATTAAATTATCTCAATAATTTATCTTTATATTGGGATGCATCCAACTAGACCGATTATTTCTGGTTTAAAAATGTTTAAAACTTGAAAAATTGTTTTCTTTATTTACATATTTATATTAGTGTGAGTGGTTTGTTTTAATAGTATGTTGTAAAAGTGAATGAAATGATCACAATCAAAGTATCAAATAATAATTTATATTTTATGTGAATCAAATTTAATAAAATAGGAAAGGATCTTTTATATATGAATACAGTATTGTTACATCAAACCAAAAGAGGTGTGGTTATTTTTGTTACGTTGTAGGAAGTTCTAGAACGGTTAAAGTCGTGTATTAGTATATCACGTGTTTGGAACGTCCTAGGCCATTCTAAATGGTTCCATCGCAGACCATACATAAGAAGCGACAAGACTCAGTCGAACCTTGTACAATAAAACGTTTGAGTTACTGGTCTGCCACTAACTCTTAATTATTAACTAATTGTAGTTTACAATTACAAACAGTTAAACACACTTCCAACAACAACAATTAAAGACACTTTTACTTTACAAACGTTTCTATACTCACTTAAACTGTCATTTTAAGCGACTGATAAGAGACATGACAACAACTGATATTCAAATAGATAGGAGATTAAAAAGGCGCTGGATGAGATATCTCCTTCGTTAAAAATCTAGATTAACTAAAAGAAGCCAGGGAAGAGGTACTGCTGGGTGCTTTCCTTCCCTATGCCTAACATTAATTATCACAGCGCGCATTTGCTGATTTTCAAAGTTTGTTGACAGGCGCAGATAAAGATATTAAGCCAAAAACAAAAATTCTAGTTCTGGAGTTATTATTATATGTAAATAAAATCATTTAAACCTTCACTGGTCCTACAACATACTTTATTAATCATTGTATAAATGGCTTTTCTAGTTCTCATTTCACTTCTGAAAACAAAGAAAAAAGAAAGGCTTGTATGCCATTGGACTATTTGCTGACCGGTCCCACTGAAGAAAGTCATGGCCATAATGTAAATTTACTTTGGGGCTACAAGCCATTCTGTGGGTAACCGAGTGGAAAAGGCCCCTTTACCTCTTTCATCTTTGTTGGCTAATTTTCATCTAATTTCTTTCTTTTTTAATTGGACAATCAAAAAGCAAGAAAATTGCTTGGGCGAGAATCTGTGTTGTAGTGGCTACTATAAAATTACAGCACAAAGCAGTTACGAAGCTCGTTATTTTGCCAAGGCTTACAGCATAATGCACTTAATTGATGCATAAATATAAAGGTGAAAGTTTGATCATGCTTTTCAGTAAAAAATATAATACAAGAAAAATATGTGCCAGCTCCCCTGACTATTATAACCTCGTAATGAGCTTTATAGCCTTATTTCATTTTTATTTTATATCCAATAATTCTTGTTTTGTTTAAATAAAAATCTCTTCTTTGGCAACTCTGAGGTGGATTGGTAGTGGGCGGAAATAGTTAAAACTGTTCACAACTTTGAATTGTTGTACCAGTATAAAGTTAAACATGTAAAGAAGAAGCATGTGCAATAAATGAAGCTCATGCAGAACGACTTGATAGATAAGGAAGAAAAGTCCTCAATGGAACTTCGGCCCGATAAATGAGACTGGAAGATGGGGAACTGTCTGACTCCAAAATGTAAAAATAGATGGCAACTGTAGTTTACAATATCAACTACGATACTGCAATTCGGAATACTATTTGAGTAGCTTAGAATCACTCTCCTCGAAGGCTCAATATAAGCTCCTGTAACATTTTTCATCAAATCTTAAAGATGGTCCAAGCTACTAGACTAATTTCCCTTTTGGGAACTTATAGAGTTTAAAGGGATTCATATATATATATATATATATATATATATATATATATATATATATATATATATATATATATATATATAAATATATTGTAACGTTAAATCGTTAAATAAAAAAATGAAATTAAAAAAACATAAGATTTAAAATCCCAGACCGTTTGTTGGAACAAACTTGCGGTTGGAGCGAACTGTTCGGATCTAAAATGTGCGAGCCACTCAAACCACGTCGTTCCACCAGCTTCCACGAGATTCCACAACGTTCTAGACCCTCCTTACAACCACATATAAGGAGCGATGGACTTAACAGTCTTATTTTTGTCTTGACTGCGAAGCTCAAGCCATATGATTTGTTTTTTGAAACCTGCTCGAATATTCATGTTGTGATAATTCATTTGTTTGGCATTTAAATTGTTATATTTTAGTTAAAAATATTTGTTTACTCACAGAAGTGTATAAAGTATATATATATATATATATATATCAATTTTGGGTACTGTTCTATTATACTCCCGCCACTGACAACATTACTTAACCTTACATTCCGACTTAAGAAGATGTAACACCATACTATAGTCCATACACTATAGTATATTTATATATTTAACTTGTTGATTTAAAGCTATAATATCTAATATTTCGATCAATTGATTTTTTTTTCTTTCTCGAAACACAAAGTGAATTAGATATGATCATTAGTAATCTCAGCTGGTTCTTTTTTTTTAATAGTTTATGTGTGCACTCCTTTTCTGCATTTACAAAATTTTATGACATGTTAACAGTATAAAGTTGGTGAACAAAATTGGAAAACAATTCTTTTCTACATTTATATGACTTCCAGCAATCTGCTTACATTATGGAACCTCTCAAATTAATATATTCACCGCTATATTATTTGTTATTGCGGAAAATGATCTAATGTGACTCCACTAAAATCTCTTTTCAGTTGCCTTGTTCTTCGGCAAATGCCTTCCACTGTCATGACTACTAACGGCAGCAGACGAGCAATGTTATTAATTCTTTTTGAATACTGTGCTTCGTCAACCTCGACTTATTATAATAGCACTCAACTCCGTAATACATATATTCCTGTTGCTGTTAGATTTTCTTAACACCATCGTTTATTCTAAGCAAACTTTAACGGATATTATTTCCTTACAAGTCTTGTCGGATTAAGCCAGTATTCAACTCTTAAATCGTACTTATTCCGGCAACTTCTCAAATGATACCGCCAAGTCATCTCAAATGAAAACATAATTTCATTTTATGACCTTCATAGCAATACCCACTTCTGCCGAGGCAATATCCTTTTATCATGGAAGACTGATGCGGCTTTTATATCTGTCTTCGTAAGTTATAACACTGACATAATATAACATAATAAATAACGCAAGTTATATATCAGTAGTAATAATTTTTATAGGAAAAAATATACAATATCATACAATTTGTAAAGAGCAGAACATTTTATAGCATTGCGAACATTCTGCGGGAATTTCACAGTAAGCATGTGATTTCATTACAAAGTAAATATAAACCAAACAAAAACATAGCAAATTTAAAATTCTAATAAGTACAAAAGAAAATGTACATTAATACATGTTAGAAAAAAAAATTTGAATGAATAATTTTTTTTTTAATACTGGATTGCAAAATAAATAATAAAAAAGGAAGTAAGAAGAATAAAAAAGCCAAATTAAAGGAAATACTTCAAATCAAAATAAATTAAATGGATCCTGTCTACGTTTTAGTCCACGCACGACGAAGATAATTAATTCACTAGCCTACGGCAATCTATTTTAGAAGGGGCATTCAGAAGTGAAATCAGAAAAGCCACGGTATTAGGTTACAATGAGTTCTATGTACAACACAAGTGATGGCATCGATAGAGTTTGTTAATAAATGGAAGATTACAAGGAAATTTAAAATTATTTCTTGAAAGTTAATATCTCAGCTGTAGTATTAAGTACCAATTATAAAACATTTCATCCTGTTCCTAGTAAGTGTAGGGATTTCTTTATCTTCTTTGAAAGAATTGAATAGGTCGTATAAATTTCCCTTTTTTAAAGCAAATGCATCCTGACGATGGACCTTTAATTCCAGTTGAAATAACTAATTGAACTAATACAATTACTGTTGAGAAATCAAAGAAAAACATAAATTGGTTAATTATTAGAATTTATGTGAAAACAAATCAGCTGTTCATTTATGAAATAAATTTTTCACCTAAAAAAATACAAAATCAGAAAAAAACAGTTTTTCATTTTGTAAATAAATGAATTTTCTCATCAATCCCATCCTTTCCTCTAGGTAAATTCGCTTATCTACAGATCTTTCTTCACTATTATTTTATTTTGATATCAGTTTTTTTTTAATTACTCTTCAAATTATTAAAAATTGATTTTTTATCAATATTCCATCCCTAATATTATACTAATCAAAATATATTATAAAGAAAAGTGTACAATGTGCGTGCCGATAAGGCTCATAAACGAATATAACATACGATCAAGAAAATTATGTCATACTGAAGCTTTATAATCACTAACGAACATACGATCAAGAAAATTATGTCATACTGAAGCTTTATAATCACTAACGGAGAAGAAGGTTTCTGTTTTTCTCTTAATGGTATACAATTTAAGGGAAAAGGACTGCAATTTTAAGCCTCTCGCACCATGTAATTAGCCTACCAGAGAATAACATACGAGTTTATGAATGAAAAATTTAGTTCGAGCTCCAGGATACCAGGAAGCGCTAGGGTGCGTTTCACTCAATGTTTATTGTTCATTCATTCAGTACAATTTGTAAAGGTTATGTATTTTTTCAGCTGTTCTTTTTAAATTACTAAAAAATCAAGAGAAAATAATTAGTTTCTCCTTTGATTTCAAAATAAAATAATGATTTTACGTCTCTGCCATCTATTAGAAAACCTTCTCATAAGAAGGCTAATTGATCAACACATTGCATTGAATCAATATATAATATATACTTTAGTAAATTTAATGCAATATCAGTTAACATTCCTTAGAATTATAGTGAGCGAATTAAAACAGACATAAAAAAAAAGAGATAAATTGACTACATATAAATCGAAAATAAAAAGTTTGAAGTGTTCTTATTGTATGTAATTATGAAAAAGAAGTTGATTTTATTACTATGTATGATGAGCATTCCAGTTGAAAAAATGACTATGTACCTCCAATTACACAATTTTTTCAATAAGATTTTATCACCCCTCATAGTTCAGGATATAAAAGAAATATGGTGAAAAAATTGTGACTTCATGAAATTTTGGTTTTCATTTTATGATATTATTAAGATTCGAGATCTGCAGAGTCCGCCCAAATTACGGGCGGGATATCTTAAGGGAGGTTGAAATGGAAGAAAGGTCTTTAAAAAAAGTTTCTATTAATCTTCGATAGTTTCTATACTTCTGGATATAATAGGACCATCACAGTAGACGGCGCTTAGGTTGTACTGGAAATATAACTTTTTTAACTGATAGATTTTTCAACTATTATCTAATAACTTATTATCTGATGACTGCTTGGAATGGGCTTGTAGGATTCAGAATCACAGAAACGAAAAAAACCACAAAAAACGATGCATAACTCGACAAAGTTGCAGAAAAATTGATTGTTCATTCACTATTTTTAACCTCCCTCTAAAGTATATTGGGTTCCTTATTTGGGCGGACTCTGCAGATCTTGAATTTTAATATTGATACCAAGTTAAAACCGAAGTTTCAGTTTTCAATTGAATTGAAACCGAAATTAAATTTTGTTCTATATTTCCTTTTATTTTAATGCTTTTCTGTTATTAAAACTACCACACAACTACCGGAGCGAAGCCTGGCACCTTAGCTAGTATGTATATATAATTTTATGATATGTAATATTCTTCAAGGAATAAATATATTACATATTTTTATATGTATATTATACTAGGATTAGTTAAAATTTTATCGATGAGGTAAACTAAGAAGTAAATTCCTAAGATGACTTCGGCTCCTACAATTATATAGAATATTTTTAAAAAGATAAACAAGTTTTGAAGGCAAAGTTCTTAGTTTTTATTATGACCATATTGATGATGAAGTTATTATTCGGGTCTGGCTGCAACATTTCACATTTCATGAAGAAAAAGAACAACTATAAACCGAGGATATTCCTTTTTTAGCATCCCAACAATTTTCAATGAGCACTAGACTGTTATGTACAGGGCCAGTTGTTTGCAGCGTGTTTATATATATAATGAAAACGATAAAAAAATATCAAATCTGACATTTTTAAATATTGAAACAAAAGGTATATCTATATATCCTGTTTTAGTTACATTTTCTGAATACGTCTGTGAAACAGCAATAAGACGACATAGTATAAGGTACCTTACTAACATGCTTTAAATTTGGATCATTATATTGAAATCCCAATGCACATTTGTATCCTTTACAATTGAACAAGATAATGAGTGACCTTTTGGTTTGGGGAAAAAAACTTGGCAACTCAGCAAAGCGATTAGATCTTCTTGTTGCTAATGAAAATTTCAGTTGAAGAGATAGAGAAGCCATCACGCTATTGCCGTCCATCACGCTACCCTCGGTTTTTTGTGGAAGGAACCTCTTCCTACTCAAATATTTCCCTTGTCTGTTGAAAGGCTTGTAAGCAAGGTACTTACTTGAATGTCCCGTCGAGGCTTGCATTGATTTCTTTATATTGGGCTGAGATTAAATATGTAAGACCTGTGCCATTTATTCTATTTCCATAACATTATTTTGTATCGTATAATTATACCACTGTGTCTGTATTATTTTATTAAATAATATGTACATAGTAATCTTAATATGTATATATTGTAACGTTAAATCGTTAAAAAAAAAACAAAAAAACATATGATTAGAAATCCCAGATCGTTTGTTGGAACAAACTAAGCGGTTGGAGCAAACTGTTTGGATCCAGAATGTTCGAGGTCCATCCACGAAGACGTGGAACCTTCCAGAATGTTCGTTTTGCTATATATGTATATAAGGAGCGAAAACTGGGTTAGTTAGTCTTATTTTGTGCCTTGATTGTGAAGCTCAAGTCATATGATTAGTGTGTTATAACGTTATGATTTTTGTAACCTGCTCTAATCTTTGATTTTTATGAATTCGTTGGCATTGATAATTGTTTATTTTTGTTAAATAAATATTCTTCAACCCACAGAAGCGTTACAATATAATATGTATTTTTATGTAATTTATTTAATAAGAATGTCTGTTTGATTATGCTTAATAGAGGTTTAAAAAAAAAAAAAAAAAAAAAAGAAGGGGAAAGAAGAAAAGAAAGAAAAATATAATGTTAAAAATGTTATTTGCGAGTGTCTTTGCAAGCCTTAATGATAGTTTTTGTATGTAAGGATTAGTGTAGTAATATTATTTAACTGTTAGTTTCATGTTATTGAGGTCATCTTTTAGTAAATTGCAAATTAGTCTGTGTTGCTTGATCAAAAAAAGATTTACTTCTTTTTTTTCCGCTTTTTGTTTATGATTGTTAGTGGATAATTTTCTTGAACGGTTTATTTTTGTAGTGTTGCAGTGTGTACTTATTCTCTATTGAGCTGTAAACAAATTGAAAAACAAAGGCAATCGTTTTTATTTAGATATATATACTAGCAGGCACTATTTAAAATCAGAATAATAAAAAACTTGAATAGTATCTATCTTTTTATTCCTAAAATTGTTTTCAAACAGCCTAGGAAAGAATTAAAGTAAGCTTTTATTTATTAAGTTAAAAGTATACTTATGTTAATATCAACATTTTTAGAATCATTCTGTTTTATATCACAGTATGCTTATATCTCTTTAAGTATAAGTATCTCTTTAATTGATAACTTTTCTTTCTGTTAATTTTTTAAATATTGTCTTCCGACAGTATAATTTAATTTTGCCTTCTTAAGGAACCAAATTAATTCGTGTGTTATAATGATTTTTAATATATAACGCAATTTTTGTTATTATTCTTTTTATAATAAAATAAGGAGTCAATCGGATATAATAAAACGTGTTTGCCTCTTTGCTACCGAGGTTCTCATCGTCATCACGAATGGCTCCACAATTTATGCTGAGTCAAGGCCTCTCGCAGTTTTACTCGCTACACAGCGCTTCCAAAAATAGACGAATCAGGAATTTTTAATTGGCAAACTATTCATTTGCTACTGTGTCTAGTAAGGTCCAAAGTCAATAAACAACATGAGCCATACCAATATGGTAACAATTTGAGCCTCATTACTTGTCATAAAACGAAAAGCGTTCTAATAAATACAAATTTAAACCTAAAATTATAAATACATTATGTAACATTCTAGAAAACGTGTACTTCGAAAATTAGTTACTTAAAATGAACATTTTTCACATGAGGAATTTTGCTAAATAATTTAATGGTTTAATATTTTGACTTAAGAACAGTTTTAAAACTACCTAAATAATTTTCTTATTTTATAATCAGCTACAAGTTACTTGTATTTTCTAAGTATTAATTAAGTAGGTATTCTTCTAAGTAATTACCATAATCATATTCTTATTTTCCGGATGACTAAAACAAATTTTAGGAATATTTAATCTTTCGAATTACTATGCACCAAAACTTGGGTATTGAATGAGACCATCATCATCAAATTAGCGGCACTTGAAGTGCTAACAAGAAGAACAGTAATTATATTCAGTGGTAAAATTCGGAACAGAGCAATTCTAGAAAATTATGTACCGCATGGTAATTCATATTCGATTAGTAAAAGATCGATAGCTTCTTAATTATTCACTCCCTCCTCCTACCCTCCACCCCAACGCTCACTTTTCGTAGTACTAAGGAGAAATAAAGGAGTTCTGCGTTTCATAATTTAGCCAACTGTTGCTGTAAAGGAAACCCACAGATATTGCCTGGTTCAAAAAGTTTTTAAAGCATAACAAAATTTACGTTTTCAAGTTTCAACCAATTATATCCAGGGTATTTAAATATTAGATTTCAACAAAATTGCCAGCCCTAATTATCATGAAAAACTAATCATTTTCATTACTAACTAATCATTAAAACATACTTAGAGATATCAAAAAGTACGAACCTTGAATCCGAAACACTAATGGAGCAATAGAAATAAAATGGTGGAAAAAACACATACATTTCGGAAGATACTTGCATTAGGCTAGTCAATGTCCCAAACTGCATAAAATTAACGCTGCAAATAATGAATAAACCGTGCCAGAAAATCATCTGTTGAAAACCGTAAACAAAAAGCGGAAAATGAAGAAGTAGATAATCTTTCGATCAAGCAACACAGACTCATTTGCAATTTAATAAAACACAACCTCAACAAGTGCAACATGAAACTAACAGTAAAATATACTACACTAATCCTTACATACAAAAACTATCATACAGGCTCGCAAACACTTTATATATACATTATGTGACATTCTAGTTAGTTATTACATTATTAATACTTATAAAATACACTTCTATGCCCAGTAACGAATTCAGGTTAAAAATATAATACAGACACCTAATTGGGAGTAAATGACATCTGAGAGGTATAATTATGCAGATATAAAATAATTTACAAGGGGCCACGGTATCAAGTTTAATGGATTTACCTTTGAGGCTAATGCTTGTAACTCGACATCAGTAGCTAGAGCGAGGACTCTCAATTTATTTATATCTGTGAAGAAACAAAGCTGTGCATATATGTTGGAGATCCAAAGTAACAGTATATTCGCTTTGGCGGTAAATATAATAAAATTGGAACGATACAAATTATTATTACAAACAAAGTTGACGCTATTCTTTCTGAAATTCCTAAGATGTTTAATTCATTGTTTGGCAATGTTACTCAACCTTTTTTTTGAGTTTACGAATTAAACTTAGTTTATAGACCACTTGTGCCATAGATAAGGCGATTCAGGAGGAAACGCGAACAGAAGTTGATTTTATTCTTATTTTATTGATATTTTATCTTGTTTATTTCCTTATGTATATATATATATATATATATATATATAAACTGTTCCACAAAAAATCTTGCGCATTTTGTAAAACTTTGTTTTTTTCTATCTCGCTTTACCTAGCCAAATTGCTAGGCATTAATTGCTGTTCATTATAAACATTTGTAAACCTAATAGGATGTTTATTTAATTTACTGTAAGGGCAAACGTGGCTATTTAATCCCTTAAACTTGATAAGTCGTATTCAGATAAGGAGACAATTCACGTTCATCTCACAAATACACGATTTAATCTCATTATTTAGCATTTTTTCATCAGTCTTATTCGATTTACGTATTGTGAACGATGAGCCCGCAACAAGTAGCCGCTGCTCTCGCGTTAATAGAAGATGGGCGTAGCCAACGGTACGCGGCACGTACTTTGGGTGTGCCCGAAGCAACCCTTCGATATGCAGTTCAATGGTACAGGGAGACGGGACAGTGCGCCAGTCGACAAGGTTCTGGCCGAAGAAGAGCCACAGATGCCCGCGATGACCGTCTGGCGTGTTCAATTTGGTGGTGGGTCTGTATTGGTGTGGGGCGGCATTTCGTTAGAAGCGAAAACAGAGCTCCACATTTTCAACAGGGCTTCAATTAATGCAGATTTGTACATCAGGGAAATTCTGCAGGATTATGTAGTGCCATTTGCTCCTTTTATTGGAGAAAATTTCCGCCTTGAGCAAGATAATGCCAGGCCCCATATTGCACAGTGCACATTGCTTGCAGGATGTCGACAATATAAGCCTAAGATGGCCTGCTCGAAGTCCAGATTTAAATGCCATTGAGCACCTCTGGGACGAAGTAGGGCGCCGTTTAAGGAGACGATATGACCCTCCAAGAAGCATACAAGAACTGAGGATAGCACTGGTTAACACATGGGAAGATATACCGCAGGAATCCATATCCAACCTCATAAGAAGCATGCCTAGAAGACTGGAAGGAGTGATTTGGGCAAGAGGAAGAGTCACAAGGTACTAAAAGTTAGAACAAGTGTAAAATTTTATGTTTAAAAAAAAAAAATTTTTTGTTAGGAAGGATATTTTCTTATTCATTTTTATTAAAGAATAAATGTATTACTTTTTTAAAGATTTTTATCTATTTTCTTAATTTCCATTAATTTTTACATAAGTTACATTAATTTCTTGCAAAAAATCACAATAAAAGTACGCAAGATTTTTTGTGGGGCAGTTTATATATATATAACTAAAGACTGTTCGCTTAGCTCAGGTTGGTTAACTGCCTAACATCGAACTTCCATTAGTGTTTGTTACAAAGGTCAGCTTAGCCTTCCCTTCATTCTCCAAACTCTTCTCAATTGATGTTGCCAATGACTCTATACGAAGGGGCAACAATAAAATTGAATAAGTAAATAAATTTTACTTATTCAATTTAAGAAAGAGGCTAAACCTTGTACGCCGTAGTTGAAATTGAAAGAATCTTCTTAATGATATCGATAGCATTTATACAATGTTTCATTACCTCTATTCATCTATTCATATACTTTGATCAGTGGCAGTTGGACGGAAACGAAAGATTTTATATTCCCGTTATTAAAGTTTAATTCATTCCCTTGTATAATAGTTGTTAACAATACACACGTTTCGAATTTAGTTGCTAAATAATGCTAGAGAAGTCCAGACTCACCTGGGCGCGAAAGATGATTTTCTGTTTCTCCAATTCAATTCTTTACCGATTCGGTCATTCCTCCCACTCAAGTTCAGGAAAGTGATGAATCGGACTAGATCCATTGATAAGGGATGCTGAAGGTCTCCAGGAAGCTATATATTATTCCTGGGGCCCAACCCTTCGGGTAGTTATTTAACATCCCGGTAAACCATGAGATATTTCTCTACTAAGGTAAAAGAGGTAGGGTCATCGCCCCTATGGTTGGTCGGTGTAAATTATTTCCATTAGGTTGACGTGCCTCTTCATCCCCGAATCCCTGATGCGGGAAATATGTAAATTGGAGAGAGGTTTCACGCGTATGGAGTGAAACCTTTGAGAATGGTTCTTATTATTTTCCTAACTACCTTCGAACTTAGTGTGATTCCAAACTATTATCCTAAAATATACCAGTTAGGTCACTTTTATTCTTCCCTTACGAATTTAAAATAATTTAACGATTATAAATTAAAAAATAATTTTAGTTTCAATAATAAGTCATAATTTTATTCTATGCAATACCTATTTGCAGTTTTCCATCTTGTTTACAGTACAAACAAGATTAACAATACAACAAAAGCTTTTTGCTAAGTTTGACCGATTGAAAAATTGTGTATTTTTGAACCGGTAGAACATAGAATATGCAGTTTTTTTAAAATGACAAACATACAATCTTAAACGATTAATACAGTTACAATAGAATATTGTAATTCTTAAAAAATTCCCTATATTAGTTCGTTCATAATTTTTCATATAATTAATTAATCCATCTCATACAATTAATATACCTATTTATTTTACCGTTATTTCGTATTCACTTTAATTAAAACTTGTGTCGTTATGTTTTTAAAAAAAGTTAAATACTAGAATATTAAAAAACAGTTATTATACATATCATTTTCTTGAGAATTATTCCGGTTCAAAACTTCATAATTCATTTTAGAAGTGAGAGATAGTCAACTGTTCTTCAATTACGATAGGTTAAATGATAGTCAGGATTTTCAGATTACAATGATTTTATTGTGGTAAGCCAACGTTTCGATCCAACTTGTGGATCTTCATCAAGGCTACTGAGTCCAGGTGGATACTGGATAGATCCACCTGGACTCAGTAGCCCTGATGAAGATCCACAAGTTGGATCGAAACGTTGGCTTACCATAATAAAATCATTGTAAACTGAAAATCCTGACTATCATTTAACCTTTCATAATTCATTTTAAAAATTTACAAATCGATCCATAATTACAACCTCGCTTTATCTATTTTGTCTCACATTTCGGCATTCAAGCCATTTTCAAGGTAAGATTTCTTGTGACCATAAAACTGTTACAATTAAATAGGCATAATGTCCTAGTCACAAATAATTTAGAAATAATTTATTCGAAAACAACCAACCTTATGAAAGGTGCTACCACGTTTTTCCTCCAAACGGGGTGAGCAATCTATTACCCAGATAATAGCCCAATCGCGACGCCAGGGTTCTACTGAATAAGTAAAACTATTTAAATATGAAAATAAATCCAAAAAAAAAAATAAAACGGGCGCCACACTATTTGTTTATGGAAAATAGTGAAATCCAAAAAAAAAAATGGAATAAAACTATATAAACAATTAAACATACACCGAGGAGGAAAAGAATGAAAATGTGGATAAAATTAAATTAAAAAAAATATAATTTAGTGCAATTAAACCAAAGAATCAAAGAAATCCAAGTGTACTATTGAGTGAAAAGAAAATTAATTCATAATTAAAAAGAAAATTAATACATAATTAGAAAGGAAATTAATGAGAAAATTAAATTAATCTTGTTAAGGTTTATTGATACATTTATTATTAAGTAATAATTATTATTAATATATTAAAATTAATTTAATTGATATAAACCTTAGGCAACAACACAAAATAAAAAAAATAATAATTTCTGGAAAAGAGGAAAAAAAGTTTTTATCAAACACTAGATTTGAACCATTAACCTTAACAACGTAAGTCTAGAGCGCTATGCACTAGGCTATCATGACTCATTACTTGATACCGTGGTAACAGTTCAACTTACCTATTGTCAGTATAATTCTATTATCAGAGTAACTAGGTTTACAGCTGAAATTCTTTTACATTATTTATTTAAATCCTTTTAAAATGTTTTTATTCATTAATAATTAAAAAAATAAAGAGATAAAAACGAAATCAAACTTAACCAAACTACAAACTAAATCAAATAAAATTAACCCCTTAATTTTCTAAAATTAACATACATAAAGAAATTAATGTATTTAATACATGCATACAAAAAAACAGAAAACCAAAAGAAATGTCATCTCCTCCTTTTACTGATTAATTCAATTAGAAACAAATAAAAAAAAGAGTCTGTACTTCCCAATTCTAGCAGCAGGACTTCCAAGCCTCTCCTCTCCTCCGCCGCTGTTACCTTCTTTTCCTCAAATCTCCCGATGGACTCGCATCCCTGGCTCCTTCCGGTAATCCACCGTCTGCACTCGCGTTTTGGTGAATCAGAAGCGGAGGTTCATTCAAATTATCCGGTAAAACCGTGGAAATTTCTTTCAACCAAAACACACCATGTGCTCACGACACTGGCTCACTTCGCTTGTCTTTTTTTCTGCCCGCCACCACTCGTTCGCACACTATAACTCTCCCTTCGTTAGTCGATTTTTCAAATCCATTATTTTTATTTCAAATAAAAATTAAATATTATCTATCATTAATTATTTACAATTAATTATATTACATGAACATAGAAAAACAAGTATTTCTATTATTCATATTAAATATATACCATTATTTTATTGAGACACCAGCTGCTCTGACTTAAAAAAAAAAATATATAAAAAAAGAAATAATTTTTGTTTTGCTTTTGTTGCCATGACGAAATCTTTAAATTAAATTTAAATGCTTAACGAAAATTTAACCGTAACAAAGGTACTAATCCACTTTTGAAACATGATATTTTTTAAAAAACAAATATTGATATGATTTTAAGAAAAAATAAAAAGTAAAAGATAATTAAGTAACAAAAAAATTAAACCTGAAATAACAATTTTTTGTTTAACTAAAAGCTACCTCATGAATTGTATTTTTGAAATTATTCTGGAATTAATAATGCTGGTTTTAGTAAAAAAATTATCAGTAAAAGTCTCGTTTTCATTTCAATGAAAGTGAAAAGGTTTGGACTTTGGACTTTAGACAGAACTAATCTAACTTTTTCAGTCCCAGACTTTCTTTTTTTTTCTTCTTTTTTTATAAAGATAATAACTCTTCCATTGGAGGAATTTGACAATCCTGGATATCCTTTTATGGCCATCATTTCATTATTTCGAGTTGAGCATTTTATCAAGTTTGGTTTTTTTTTTTTTTGTACCATTTGGAAAAACAATCCTCTTTTTAGAAACCCTCTAGGGAGGAGTCCTCCCTCTTTTTTCATACTTTTCAAAACTCAGATAATTCGCATTGATTCAATAGCTTATTGAACTTTAAAGACTTGCTCTGTACCCACATGCACGCACAGACATGTTGAAACTTATATTTGTTTGATCGGTAATTTTTTTCCTCGTACATTTCCGACTTCCAACCTCCACCAACCTACCATCTAAGCCCCGTATTGCAATATTGCACCTTCCTTGACGATGAGATATTTTATTCATCTGTTCAATTAGGTTGTGGCGGCTTAGATCAGTGTCTTGAGAAAAAAATAATAATTACCTCACATGTATGATTAGATTTCAGGTTAACTACCTGATGAATAATTCAGATATACATACTGTTTGTTCCACACCAATGTAAATCATTAAGTTCTTTTTAGATAAATAATGATTTCAGTTTATGTAGCTATATCTCTACAAGTTAAATGATTTTATTTATTATTTAATTTTTGATGTTGTCTATATTCGTTTTTCACAAATGGTTTCCAACTTCAAAAAATCTACTTGTTATTTGGAAAAATTATTAATATATGAGTTTTTTATAAAAAGGAGCTAGAGAGAATCGAAAAACAAATATTGTCTATTTGCTTTTCGATGTTTCGCCCATCTGCCGGACTTCGGCTCTCTAGTATAGGACACGGTTGATGGTTCTGACAATTGTTTTGGATGTTCCTGGTAAAAAAAAAATAATAGGTATTTTTTTTTTTTTTTTTTTTTTTTGTCCCATCTTAAAGTTTTGACAATTTATATTTTTGCCAAAAAAAAAAATTTAATGCCCTCAGTAAGACCAAAATTTTTATTTTCTGATTCCAATGAAAATTCGTATTTGAGGGTTATATGAGAATTGGAAAATAAAATAAAACGTTATTATTTTATAAAAAAAAAAAAAAGTATTTAAGTCCACTTCATTCAACGATCAGTACAAATTTAGTTACTTATATGTCTCAACATTCTACTAATGATATAGCTAGCTATATGATAGATTTCCTTTAAACTGAAAGCGTTTTAAAATAAGATTTTATGCAGAAAATAAAGTTTATTGTTCCTCTTGGCTCTAAATGCTAGAATTATGCATTTTTATGTTTATTCTATTGCATAAATATTTATTTTATTAGGTAAATAAAAATGTAGTATTCGTTTTTAGCATCTCGAAAAAATCGGATTTGTTGATTTATTTCCATAAGGTTACTGATCTGTTCATATCACTGGAGTAAATTGGTGTTAAGTATTTTTTAGAGAATAATATAGCTGTTATGCGTTGTTCGTACCTTACGAATCCCCAAATAAGAATTTTTATAGCAATAGAAAAATAAAAAAAATTTGCACAACATTTCGTCACACCTATTGGTTTAATTTTTAGGTCAACCGATCCACACGTATCTTAGCAGAGATTTAGGGTTAATGCACAAAATGACACAAATCCGACCTTCAGAAATAGATTAAAACTGAAGATAAAATATAAAAACGTTTGAATATTCTAAAAAAAAATATATATATAATAAGCCTACTTCATTTGGGTGTATATTGCCCATTTTATTTATTTTACCACATCACCACATTTAAAACCAATGCTGCCATCAAGACCTTTCTACTCAACAAACATATTTCTATTATATACTAGCAGACCCGGCCACGCGTTGCTGTGGCTCAGTAGTTATATCCTAATATTTTTATACAAATACAGTGATACCAATATTCATTGATAAACATGAAAACCTTTCAGCTAATAAAAATCCAACGTGATTGAGAATAGAGCATTACACCATTTAAAAGTATTTGGTAAGGAATATAGGAAAGTTAAAGTTATTATTTTTTTTATCTCATATTTCAATTTAGTTTGATTAAAAAAGAGCTGATTGTGTTTACGACTCACAGCGCTGCCTATACTATCGCCCTTTTTTGATGCATCGGTATAAACTAACTCGAAATGGCTATATTTTTCCACTAATTTTAAAAAGGATGACTGAACTTCTAATATTTCTCAGGGTCATGCCAATCTTGGTTAATGCGTCATATATGTCCTTTTGATTGGCGTTTTTCTCAATTTCTTTGAGACCTCGATTTCCCGACCCTTCGGAAAATAAGTGTTCGGTAGGAGCTTTTAATTTAGCAATATATTTGAGTGATATGAAATCTCTTCTTAAAGAGGTTTTTACATAATACAATTAAGAATTTTTATTTATTCAAGTACTAATTTGTTCAAAATGTTTTGGGATAACCTGTTTTTTTTTGTTTTTTTACACAAACCAAAGATTTGATGGTTTCCATACACGTGAGCAGGCGAGGCCCACGTGAGGTTTACCTCACATTTTTTCCATGGGAAAAACACGGATTTTCAAAGTCCAAGTGGACATTGTTTGCCCTTGGGATTTGTTTATGGTCATGGCAAAAGCCAAACGAATAGGATATTGAAGCCTTTTAAATTTTATTGAAAATTCTGACGGTTCCAGGGGAATAGTTGGCAACAGGGCGATATCTCCTGTAAACCTTCCAGGCAACATTTTTGCTTTAATAACATTTCCTGTGATCCTTTTAATGACCTAACGTGTGCCGTTGCACAATTGAGGTGGATTTAAGTTACGAAGAAGAATGATCGGTGAGCCAATCTTCAACTGGAGATTGGGTGTATATCCAGGAAATTAAAAAATTCAGATGGGAAATTTACGGCTTCGTTTACATCTAGAACATTGTCAATTGATTTTGGAAGTTTATTTCATCGAAATCAACATTTTTTGCTGCCAAAATAGTACGACTACCCAGCCCATTATAGTCCAAATAATTGTTCAAAATATCAGGAAAGACTCTTTATATTTCGTAGACAGTTCATTTTTCGTCTCTACAACAGTTCAGAAAATTTCTGGTAATTTGATAAATTTTGAATTTCGATGCAGCTCTATTTCACCGTTTCCAATGTACAGCAATTGTTTAGAAAATATATCTGCCGATGGATCATTTTGCAGTAGTACTCTCATATTTACGGTGGATAAATCTGAAACTTGCGGTTACCCAAATAACATTTCCTGTTCAGTAGAGGTGTAATAATCATTATATGTAAAATTTAAAAAATGCCGCGATTTGTAATCCTTTCTTAATTAACAATCATTTAAAGATAAGTAAAAAATTGTATTCTGGTGAAATTAACAACGAAATATCATTCCCAATAATAGCCTACTTTAAATTAAAGAAAGGATTAAAATCTTCGCTGACATTTCTTAAATTTTACATATAAAGATAATTACAACTCTGCTGAACAGGAAGTAACAGCCTCTATTCGATTGGGATTAAATTTTCTCAACTTTAAATTATTGTTGATAAAGGAGAAACTACAAATCTTCACTGACATTTTTTAAATTTTACATTTTAGAGCACGGGATAAAAATAATAAAAAGGTTTGGTAAAATAAAAAACACTGTATTTAAATAATAATAACAAAACGAATAATTAAAATAAAGAAACTTCTGTTAAATAAATAAATAAATCAACTGAAAATATAATATTAAAGTCTTAATTATGCAGTTCTTTAGCAAATCACAAAGTATCCCACAACACCTAATCAAAACACACTAAGGGAGTTTTTATGACTGGTTACCCGCAGTGTAGCCAACTAACTAATTTTCACTAATTGTTGGCAACACTGACTCCCCAAGTCAGGTTTCTATTAGGTTACACCTATGACAGTAGGTGCTGTTACAACATTTATAGAGTATTATTTCAAATAATAGCCTAATTTAAATTATTAAAATGTATTTACTTTACTAAATTTGATATCAGGGTGGGCCACAGCAAAGCGTTTCAGCGCTTAGCTAGTAATTTAATTTAAATACAAATAAAAAAGGAAAAGGAAGAAAAAGTACCTACACTTTTGAGAATTTATTTTAACATTTTCTTGATTTATTTATTCTTTAATGAAAATTAACAATAAACACAAAGATTTGTATTACTAATAAATAATAATATAGGAACAAATAACTGCATTCACATAACACAATACAAAATTATAATAATGATAACCTGTATTACAATAGCATGCTTATAAACAAAAACGTTATGAAATCGACATATGACGCCATGTTAATAAATCGAAATACGATCTACTGTATTTGCAATAATTCGCTATATAAGAATTATTTTGATCACCAATCAAGTTAATAACTATCCTATCTATTAAGTTGGCAAAAACTGTATACATTGAGCCAAATTTCATTAAAATCGGTTGAGTAGTTTCTGAGAAATAGAAAGACAAACATCGGGACACGAGATTTTTATATATATAAGGATATCAGTAGACAATCGCGATTTATGTTCCACTTTTTTTAATTTTTCTATTACTATTGTTATAATTAAGAGAAATGAGGAATTTCACATGTATTTCTCCTCTCCTTACAGCCGGACCTAAAGAAGGTGGATACATATAATTGCAACAACGGCTCGTCCTGCAGCTCACTCACCGGAGTCTTCAACTGTTCCAAGGGGCACTGCCACAAGTTCTCCCAAGTCTACATCGTCCACAACAAAGCCGATGGCATCACCGTCGACAGCGACAAGGACAACCTCAAGCTCAACGGGTTCTTCAGCTGCGTTCACTCCAGGTAACAAACCATGTTAATTAGTAACTAGATAAAATATAGAGCAATGGCTCATTGATAGGGCTGTTGATTGATAAGAATGGTAAGAATACTCTAGATAGGTTGTAAGGTATTAGCTATAATTTATAATATGCCGTACTGTATTCATATGAAAACAATTAATTGAAAAAGTCGCATCAAAACTGTTCAACGTTTGTTTGTTTGTTTATTTGGGCTTCGAGGAGTGAAACCCTTGAATCATCGACGTCTATGGATCGCATGCTCAATAAAGTCTTGAAAGATGAGTAAAAAAATAAAAATAAATTCTAAAACACTTAAAATAATAATAACTAATCGTAAAGAAAGTTTTATAATTTAGAAATGAGCCGATTCTCTTTTAGAAAGCTCTACATCAATGTTCCTGAGGCTTCGTTATCACCAAGACAAACTGTTCAAAAATAATTTCGACCGAAAGAGTTGATTGGCAAAATTGAGACATCTGGAGTGGCTGTTTAGTGAGCGCCGGGTTGTCAAATTCGTAAGCTGTTATTTATTTTTTGTTTGCTCAGTTGGCTTTCGTTGCAAATGAATTGCCATTTGTCCGATAATTTCTTTTTTAGAGGTCTACTAAGATCTGATGGGGCCAGGACAACGAAGCCTCGGCAAAATTTCCGCTTTGTATTTGTTATTATCAAGCTTTTTAAATGAATGGAATTAAGAAATTAATTATGTTAAGATATCTTTGATCAGATTGAGAGAACTAGGATATGGAAAAATTTAACTGGTTACAATTAAGGCCTAGGCTTATATGTTGATTGAAATATGCTATCAGATGGAATTTGAAAAATGTTGATGGAATATGGTAACTCAACGACTTTTCTATGCATGAAGGGTAGAGATAATTTCATAGAATATCTTTAGTTCTTTTAATAACTTAGTACTTTGTATATTGGTTTCTACATCAAGAGGAGTTTTTAATTGTTCCCTGATTTTCGGTTAGCTAAGTACCTACCAGCTAAAGATTTACATATTCAAGAGTTAATTATTTAAACTAAAATTCCACAAAACAACAACTTAGGAAGTTACCAGAGAACAGTCGAAGATTGGACGAGTCACCGAGGCTCCAGGAGTTATTTCAACAGACTGAGATAAACGTGACTGACAGCGTTACGTAACTTCTAAAGCGGGGATCGATCTGTTGTGACGTAAATTACTGACTTATCCGTCAGTGTAGATCTTTAGGTCTCCCCATTCAGCCCCGATGCATAACTACGTTGTGTTATGCATTCTGTTATGTTACTATACTCATGTCCGCCATCCTGATAATTTCTAAACAGTCAGCCACTCTTATATAATATTTATTCAAGAAAATAATGCATTAACCAATATAAGGAGGTCATTATTTTAGAGTGAATAAAGGTATTTTTTTTCAAATCAAAGTTACTACTGGGTCACTTTCCCAGAAAGGGAGAAATTTTGACATTATAAATATCGAATCAACGTCTCAAAAAAATTGAGGATGCATTTGACATAGCACTCCAATGCAAAGAAACATGTGCAAGTGCATTAATTAATTATAAATAAAAATATAAAACTGAAATTTGGAGGAATGAATCCACGGGCGGAGGGAGGACAATAGTGATTTCAAGTGAAACGACAATACACATTAATAATTATTGAAGTTAAATCTTCTGAATTAAAAGCAACCATATTTAAGGAACTACTGCATTTTTTTATCACAAGAAATAAGGCACAACGCGATTTTAACAAGCAAAGGGATATCTTGGTATTGCTATACCAGTTTTTGGTAAGAACAAATAAAAATGTCTGAAGTTAGAGAAAAAACAAATTGAATTACCAATCACAGAAAAAAATCAAACGACTCGCCAGTTTTAAGTAACAATGAAATAGAAATCATGGCTAATTTATGGGACAGAGCTAGGGTGAAAATGAATGACTTTTAACAAAACTGAATCGGCTCCAAATACATTCTTAGTGAATCAATATACTTGTTTGTTTGTTTTTGTAACGTCACCTAATGCCTACTAAGGCTAATCGGACAATGCAACAGTGGGAGTCCTAAATTTTGCCTTTTCAGGTATAATTAGGATAGGGATCTTTAACGAGCACCTGACATCGTTCAGGTACGGGCCCTCCATTTTACGTCATATCCGAGGGACGCATAGCCAAGGATTTTTTACTCCCATTAAAAAATCCTAGGGCAACCGCGGGACGCGAACCTGAGACATTTAGTAATGTAGGTTGCCATGATAACCACTACACCACAGGTGACCCCTTGTATTTATACAGCTATTAAACTAAAAAACTTCAGATTAATTAATTAATTACGAAAAAGGAAAGAACTTGAAGCAGTAAAATTTGAAATATATATTTGACTTGAGTTAAAATTATATTACAAGATATGAATACAAGCGAGGCTTAAAAGTGAAATCAGAATAAAAATTTCTGTGTAAAGAGAAAACCTCCGCGCCAAATTATATTTCTCTCGAACTCTGGTATTCTTTTGAACGAGCTTTTGGGTTGCAGAGCCTGATTCCCGATTTGAAAGAGAGCGGAACATTCTGAGCACTTCCTTCCAGTTCCTGCCTCAGAGGAAACCCAAGCCAACCTCAATCAAGTGCGTGGGAGCATCCGAAGCAAGAACAATTTTCTCGTGCACCTCCAAAGCACATACTCTATCCTAATTCAATGACTTAACATCGTTCGGAATAATTTGAGATGTATTTTATTAATTATTAACATGAACTGATCATGATTAACATATAAAAATAAATTATTTACACTAATGACAAGGCTTCCAGATACTACGCCGTTTCTGCACACTCTTATTCCAGTTTTATAATATTTATTATTAGCAGTGAGTAAATGTTATGTACTGTTTGTTATGTCCAAAATATTAGATTTGAGAAAAATGGGATTTAAAACGTCGGACTTTTGTAAATCAGTTTTCAAGAGATCATTTAGAGCATAACGCGGTTGGCAATGACCTGAATTTATTAAGTTATTCATTAAGGTCTCGTCAACAATGTATTTAAAAGCAAAGTTATGTGCAAACATTAAAAAAAAATAATATGTTTTTGTCTGGACTTAACACACCGCGCCCTACAAGCACAGGCATATATTAAGGTACATTAATATATTCGTTGAACATAGAAGAACAACTGGTGTAAAGGCTCTTCAAACATGCAGCTACGGTTTTTTTGTCTGATGTAGCACCGCGGCATTTGGTGCTGGTGTTGCTTTTATTTAGAGACGATTTAGCTTCAGCTGTGGCCATTTTGTCGTTTATATAATTGCTTATTTTAACAAACTACCGTTTTGTGATTAGTAAAAAAAAAATAATAAAGCAAGAACTGTAATTTTGAGATTTGCCTACAAGAATATGTGTATTTTTACTTTTTTATGTCATTTACAGTACTCGTTATTAGTTCAAAACCTCTTCTATTTCGAAGAGGCTTTTTCTGTATGAGCTATTCGCACGATTCCTCTCCGCCCACTCCTAACCACGATACTTCAGCATTAATAATGAAAAGTGGAGTTAGCCAATAAGAAGGAGGACATCGAGAGAGCTTTTGTATAGAGGGATCGATTTTCTATTGTAGTCTTTGTAGACGGAATACATTAAGGGCTTATAGATTGACCAGTCTGCCGGAGTTTTAGCCTGATTAGAACCGTCTGGGGGATGCTAAACAGTCAGTATTACTGGTTGCATTCATCCTTGTTTTGTTTTTAACCACATCATTATTAGTTACAAGAACATAAATTTATAGAATCTTCAAAGTCTAGCTGTCTTAAACAATTACTTCGACAATTTCTTCCCTCTTCACCCCGTCATTGAATAACGAAAAGATCGTCACTGGTCTTAACACGAACCTTCTCACTGAATCCCATGAAAGATCTTACCTTACAGAAATCGTGCACTCTCTCGACCTCATGTAAGTACCCTACTAACCAACCCACCACACCTAATTTACTAACGCATAGTTTTACACATTTTTGTTTTCTTTACACATCCAGTAACTTTTTTGTCAAGTCATGACTTTATCTAACTTTCATGTAAAACTCCAACACCTAAGGTCATATCCCAAAAATCTCCTGGCGAAGCCTTAACTCATTAACCTTTAAAAAACTAAATGCTTTTTTCGACTCACTTTCCCAATTCCTAAATCCTATTTATTCGTCATCCTCTATTAATGAAATGGTGGAATGCCTTTGATCTAATCTTTCCACTTTCCTAAATAAACATGTTCCCCTCCTAGTCTGGATAAATCCCAAAATCGGAGAGTTGATGAGGAGAAGAGGCGCTGCCAGACATTTCTGACTCGTTCAGCTGAATTACTCCTTCTTCCCTGCGTAATCTCACACAATCTTCCTTACGTCAGCCCAAGGCAAAGTTGTCCCAAAATCCCCTATCAGTAAATATCAGTAGCCAAATCCAAAGTCTGCTCTTATTGCCCCCATATGATTATTAATGGACTTGAATTAAATTCCTATTTCGCCAACTTCCCAACTATTCCTCACCAGATACTACTTCACACAAACAGACAACTTCCAGAATATTTCACCTCAAGACTGGCTCTCTTCAATGGCAGTTCAATGGTAAAATTATTATTCCTAACGCAAGGCCTAAATATCAACTCTGAATAAAATAATTTATTTATTCATTATCTCTCGAACCACTACTAAAGACACACGAAAGATTTCTTAAATCATATATTTTTTTTACGCCTCAGATAGCATCTTAGACATTTTACACTCCTAAGCGGGAATGAAAACTAAATCTATTCAAGAAGAGTAGACAGTCTTCTACAAAAAATTCTGATACAAAATTCGCTTAAACGCAAGGTATATAAACTCCGGTAAATCGATACAAGCGCCAATAAATTCTAGATAAATAATTGTTTCTCGGCCGAACGACCAGCCCTGATAGGGGATATACGGGTAAGGGTAAATGTTTCGAACCAGGAAAGTCGAGGAAATTGGTTTTCTTAGCTCCCAGCCTGCAAGAGTAGAAAATCTACGAGAATGAGAAAGGGTGTTTTCTTGGATTTTTATTTCAAACTGTTTCGGTTAGAAGCTAATGGATTTTCAAACCACACACAGACATAGTTTATATGTTTACAAAATATCTGATTAATCTTCGTCGTCGTCCCTGTTAGAGAACATCGTCTTAATGTAATATTTGTTTATGTAATAATTGAAATTTTTATCATTACTAATGGATGATAAACTACTCGTATACCTATTCGGTCGCTTTATCATAGCACTTAGAGAAATAACAATATAATCAACAATCATAACAATTATGATAAAGAATGCCGGAATTTCAATGAATTCACGTACTATTGTTTGAAAAACAGAATCATTAGACACTAGAAGTCCAAATTAAATCAAGATTTGCCAAAGCTTATATTATATTCCTAGTTGTTAATACTTCTTTACTTTGAGTTTCTTCAGAAAAAGCGGCGTAGTTAGCTGGATCAAACGACGGCTGTGGCGTATGTATTTTGAAGGTTATTCGAATAACTTGAGAACATAAGGACCGGCAA
This sequence comes from Aelia acuminata, assembly GCA_911387785.2. Taxonomy (NCBI): domain Eukaryota; kingdom Metazoa; phylum Arthropoda; class Insecta; order Hemiptera; family Pentatomidae; genus Aelia; species Aelia acuminata. The sequence continues at coordinate 50,245,232 of OU426978.1, read as the reverse complement.
GGCACAAATGAGAACAAAAACTACATTTTTTAAAATTTCATCTTATAAAGTTTTGGTCAAAAATAAAAAGAAATAATATTATTTTTTATTATGCGAAAAATGTAATATTCTATAGTATAATTCTTTTAAACTTCTTCGGATGCAACTTATAAGGTGTTATTTAGCAAAAATAGAATAGACCAAAACCTGTCATATAATTTACCTATCACCAACATAAAAAGTTTCATACTAAGGGTAACTTCCGTTAGCCTCCCTCGTTATTCTGTTCCACTGCCTGTTATTTTAATCCTTTGACAGATGAAAGACTCATTAGAGACGAAAAAAGGCGCCTCGAGTATTGAAACATTTATGGCTGGTTCTTTGCTTCGCTGTTTCAGATTATGTTTGCTTCAATTAACGGCCACTATAAATTTCCCGTTATCGCACTTTTCCATGTTATCATAGAAAATAATTATATAATGTATCTTGATAAAAGTAGTATGCAGCAAATATAATAAACAATTAAATTTAAACCAAGAACAATAGGAATTGAGTATATACTTACAAGTACCTTCACTATGATAAGGACGGGATTCTCTGAATTTCAAGCACAATTGTGTAGCTCCCCCACTTTATTAGAGGCAAGGGTTAGATTAAACCTATTCAATTTCTAAATTAAAAAGGAACTAGCCGTTTGAAATAAAAACCCTTCATAAGTTAACTTTTTTTAACTTGCATTCATTGTGAAACTTTTTGTATAACCTTAGAGGCGGTTGAAAACAATGTCACTTCTTATTTAATTTTTCTGTCTTGTGAGATTTTATTTTGGTTTTCCACTTCAGACTTTTATTTGCACCTGTTACAAATAAGCGACAATCAGAAAATGAGATGATTTGACAAAAACTGATCAATGTTGGCATTTTAAGGCATGAGGGGACATAGCGCCCAGCAGCACATCATCCCGGTCTTGTTTCAGGAGAGCAGGTCTCTCATCCAACTCCTTTTCAGTCGCCTCATAGAAGGCATGTTAGTCGTGGCCATGTCATTAATAAATCTGTTATTATGTCCGTGCAATTTCATATGAAAGCCAGAATTGAGGTTCTTATTTGTTCGTCGATAGTTGGTAATTGTAAGTCCGTATTTTGTGCTTTGTTAATAACGTATGAAGGAGCATTCCTTATTAGTCGTAAATTTTTGGATTAAAAGATTTGCAGTTTTTTTTAAGTTTGTCTTTTTTCCTGAACCATAAATGTGTGAGATTTGAATCAAAGATATTGCTTCTCGAGTTATTTGATGAGATATAGTATCTGCATTGGTTCTTAAGCAGTTGTCATAGTAACGTCAAATATCTTAACAGTTTGAAAATCCTTTTAAATACACACATGTATTCATAAAATTAATTATTTTGTTATGAGTAACCACATTTATAATTGTTCAGTAATTTTATTTTTTAAAAGAAAATGATTGCCTTGGCATGTTGGGTTCGACTCCCAAGGCCAAGACCAATCGTTTCTTCGCAAAAATAAAATTATTGAATAATTTTGAAACGTGGTTACCCATAAGAAAATGAATAAATTAATATAGAAATACAAAAAATTGACGAAATTTCAATAGAAGTTAATTAATTGAATGTTCTTTGGTTCTGCTACTTTAAAGAATTTCCAACCCACCATACAAATTCATAATAAATACCCTAGATCGGAGAGAGGGGACTTAAGGATGGCATCATATCGCTTATATCAAGTGGGAATCCCGGGTTCGACTCCTAGCCAAAGCCGATCTTTTCTCTTCAAAAACGAAATACATATTTTATTTTTCAATGATTCCATATTATCCCAATGTGCCATGGTAATCATTCATAAAAAAAATCGCGTACCAATTCCATTCCAAGCAAGTTACGTTATTTGAATATCGATATCTTCTTTTACATGTTAGGCTAAAATGGAAGATTCTGGAAATTATTGAATCAACCAAAAGATAATGGGTTTCGCTTAATGAGCTGATTAATTGCACAGACCGCAGGGAGCCTTATGATATCTGTTGGTGATGGATAGTACAGAAAACATACCCACTCCTCAATTATCACTGATTGGAAACGTGAGGTTTGGGGTTTATTAAGTTTTCAGCATCTAACACCCAAATTGAATAGAATAGAATAAGGCTTAACGGACCCGAAGGCCCGACGCCGACACCACCAATCAGTCCCTACATACCTCCATCCACCTCCCCCCGTCCAATCCCAAATTCACAAGATCTACTTTCACCGAATCTTCCCACCTTCGCCTAGGCCTACCTCTCGGCCGTTTTCCATTAGGCAAAGCGTTTATCAATCTTTTAGGAATTCGCTCGCTACTAAGACCCACAATTTTGCATGCCCACTTTAACCGACGCGCTGCTATATACTCGATTACATTTACCGGGTAAAGCTCACGCAATTCCGCATTGTGAAGCCGTCTAAATTCTCCTGTTGACTCATCCTTCTTCGGCCCGAATATTCTACGCAGCACTTTATTTTCAAAGACCATAAGGCGTTTCTCATCCCTTACTGTAAGCGGCCATGCTTCACATCCGTAAAGAACCGTCGGAAGAATTATAGTTTTGTAAATCCTAATTTTTAAATTTCGGGATAGAAGGCGCGAGCTAAGTGATTTTCCAACCGAAAAATAACAAGCATTTTCCGTCTTTAACCTAGCCTTAATTTCCTCTTTGATTTCGTTTTTTTTAGTTACAGTAGATCCTAAATATCCAACCTCAAATCAAACATTAAAATCAAATTAATATTAAAAACATAAAATCAAAAAATATCCAACACCCAAAAAAGAAATTTAAGATCAATAGCATTGGGGATAAAGATAGCCTTACTCATATTATCGTGCTTCTTTAATATTATCAGTAACTTCATTACAAAAAAAGTTATATGAAATTTTCTTTGAAAAAAATAATAAGTACTTCTTGAAGTCTCATGGATGAATATCTGTTTATTTATACACTAAAAGTATATAAAGTACAAATGAGACTGTACTAAATTTGCTTAAACACATTTATAACAGCCTCTAAGTCATCTACTGCGTATCACACTTTGTCTTGACAAATGGACGATGGAATATAAATGATATGATCCTAATTCTTCTGCTAGTTCTTTCCTAATATTTTTTCACCATGGCATTACAGATAGGCCCCTAATCGCTCGCCTTTTCATGATGAAAATATCTAATGGCCCTAGATCCGTGGAAACCGCGGTTGTAAACAAGGCGACCATAAAGATAAGCAGCGAGGATAAAAAATAGCCGTGAAGAAAAACAAGCCTGTATAAGATTAATGACCGCCAGTCCACTCTCTTATGAAGGTCGGGCTACTGCAGCGGCTCCACGGCTGCTAATTTACCGAGAAACTATCGGAGGTTGAGGAATCAATTATCTACTTTTTAAAGTATTCTAAGGATATGTTCCCTAGTTATGGAAAAAAAAAAAATATATTTTTCAACAGCAAAATACTATCAAACCTTATAATATCGTTCCTACAAAATAACCATAAAGCGTTTATAATTCAACCAAGCGTTTATACCAACTTAAGTCTTCCTTTCAGTGTGCATCCTCAGGGACTGGTCCTTTGTATTTTTCATCTGGACAATGGTTTTTTTTCTCTCCCGACTCATGCAGTACATACCAATGTCGTGCATTTCTTCTGTATATTCTGAGGAGGTTGTCGGTCTCCTCTCCTTTCTTTTTCTTTCTTCCACTTTTCTATCCTTAGGGAGTCCATCCACATGTCCGCTGGTTGGGACCTAACCAGCGCAAGAGTTTCTTCCATTGTTTCTTTAAGTTACATCATATCCTCTCTCTCCTAGTATTATTCTTGCCCGAAGCCCAATTTCTGAAGACGTCAATCTATTCATGACACGCTTTAGATCCACCATTATACCGCACCAGCTATTAGAATTATGAAATCTAATAGATATGAAAATTGCCTCGCATAATACTGCTACCTTATTTTTTTTTTTTTTTTTTTTTTTTTATGATGTAAATGATTAGATAGGGTGCAAGATTGCGTACTTTACGTTCGATCCTTCCATCACTGTCCAAATACTGACAAGTCTTAAAATATTCATCAAAAAGTAGGTTATCCTATTATATACATACACCCAATATTCCATCTCGTCCTACTCGGATGATTATTTTTGTCGGCATTTATCACAATTTATGTTCTATATATTTACTCCTTCCACTCTCAAAATGCTTCTTGCAATTTCCCTTGGGGATTAGCAACGATATCATTTGTAAAATCCACAGCTGAGCTGATATTGACTTTGCGTTTCTATGTACCATAAGAGTTCTTCTTACTCCTTTCTTTTACACTTTCTATACACATTCCATGAATATTTAAAGTAACAAATTAATTCTGTGCATTGTTAGATCCAAATAAGAATAATGCTACACCGCGTAGCACTGAATTGAATTATTTTATCAGCCCGATGATTAAATCATTCCTAGGGTCTACAAAAATATTTTAGAATATTTTTTTTTAAGACAACCAAAATACATATCTAATTCTTGTAAAGATATTCTGATATGATTCCTCTTATATTTACTTGCAGATGTACGAAGTACACAAAACCGGTTGAATACGACCGGATATGCGATAACATCACAACCAAAGACATGAACGTGTTCCTCCAGTCGGGGGACAAGGTGTTCTCGGCCCGGTGCGGGAGGGGGATCGCACACGACGAGGCCCGGGGGCCAGATGTGGGGGTCGTCATCGCCCCCAAGGAGGTCTGGCACAACAGCAGCAACACCACTCTCATGGGCTCCTGCCACACTATCGTCAAGAACGGTACTACCATCAGGTAAGGGATTCATTATTAATAATCAATGAAATAAATAATAATTGTTATTATTATTAATAAAATAAACGAGGACCCATTTTAAGAACTCCAATTACACTTCACCACTAATGGTTCGTACATATATTCCATACCATATGTTAGGGGCTGAGTAGATATCATAAGTATTGACCCATAGGCAGCAGGAGTACATACTATACGAGATGTCTACAAAAGGCTCACTCGAGGTGCATAAGACGACTTAAGTGAAGTTTATGGTTTAGCGAAATGTGGATAATTTGGAATTAGAGAGAGAAATACTTTATTGAAAAGTGGTGCTGCCTTACTTTATAGGGTTGCTAGTAACATATAAAACTAATGAATCTATGAGGACATTAAATTGTTTATTTTGTTCGATTTTTGATCAACCATCTTCTTTTCCAGTTCTTTTCTTATTTCTTCTTTATTATTTTGAACGAAGCCCTTCTGCCATTAGGGGATGGATTAAAATTATTTGGGCCTCTTTGCAATAAGGGCAGTCATAAATAAACAAATAATAACATAAATTCGATCACAAAACATAGATACCATATAGATGATAGTGGATAATTCCAAGGAGTCAAGTATTATGCTCTTGGCCGAAAGCCCTAAATCACTTTTATCGCCACCTAGGTCTTCTAGGAGGGAAAGAATCTCTTGGTGTAGGTTTCTTTTTATACATTTTACATACAAATGAGAATTGACAATTATTCAAAGGATTTCGGACTGAAAGGAAAATATGTAGCAAATAGGCTGTTAAACCTCTAGAGTAATCCCCCCATATGCCACAAATGGCCTGGAAAAGACATCGAATTTCAAAATATACTAACATATGAGAAATTATATTTACAAAAAAACTGGGAAAATGGTCTGCTTTAGGGTAATAAGACCATGTTTTTTTACCCTATCATTATATTTGTGTACAATAAGGAGAAGTGCTTGTAGGTTTAGGGATGCTGTTCTGGGATCTGAATTGGTATTTATAATAAATGCTGTTATAAAATATAAACTAAATGATTTTGTGCTAAAGCAAAATCTATACTAATGCCTGAACACAGGGCTAATAAAGGTAATCTGTGAAGAGCATAGCATGATGACAGTTCGGAATGTCTGAGAATCGTATAGCCAGAACTACCTATGAAGCTATGAGAGATAGGAAAAGAACCCAAGGAAGACCAAAGGGGAGGCCTTCGAAAAGAGAGTTTGAGGATGAAACAGCAGGTAAAAGACCGTGATTTATGAATAAAATTCTACCAAAAGGCAATGTATCCAAGAGGAACTTCTATATGAAAAAATAGAACTAAATGTTCTCATATGACTATCTATGTCTTCCTATAATATAAAGGGCCTACTGAAATATACTTAATTTTCAGGTATCTATTAACAATAAGGGATTATCCTAAACTACTTACTGAATTACTTATTAAATAAAAAAAAATAATATTTTACTCTACACTATATTTTTTATTAATAAAGCAACAAAAAGGGTTGCTTCTTCTAACTCCGAAATGGACGCTGGATCGAGCATCAGCAACCGAACCCTGAAAAATAAGCAGAGTAACAAATACCCAGGGGCCATCAATAAGAGACCCGTGGGAATTCCTCCGAAGGATCGATAATAGTCCACGGTTCATCGGGACCTGGTCTGAACCTATTGGCCTGGAAGAAAAATATTTGTACGAAAGTAATTTCAAGCTCAACAGGAATGAGTTTTTGGTGTAACTGGACCTATTATCACACTGTAAAGAAAATATTGTTCTTGAGGTAAACACACACAAAATAAATTATCATGATATTCTGCGATTAATTAAATACGTTATATTTAGATGAATTTTATTGCCTAACTGACACATTGTTGAAAAATATAAGATTCTTTAATTTCTTAATTTTAATTTTTAATATAGTATCAAGTGTCATGGCAACTGCAGTTGTACGTTTCAATCGCTCCGTGATTTTTACTTTGTTGAGCAGTTGTTTATTACTAACTCAGCTGTGAATCTCAGTATACTGTGACATTATAAACAATTGAATATTGTTGCATTCACATTTTGGAGAGGTGAGTGATTATTATTAGCTATTAACAAGATAAATATCGTGTGGCAGTTAGTGATATTACATACAGAGACGATAATTCCCCTAGCGGGTTTTATCGTACTACAGATAACCGAAGGCCTACAGCTTGTATACCAACATCGTGACTTCTGCTGGTCTCGAGTTCAAATCCTGGACTTTAATTTTTTTTTTTTTTTTTCTTTCCGCCGAACTATTTGTATTTATTATTTCTATCTATAAGAGATTTTATTTCATTTATTTATTTTTTTTAAAATGATTTATTTTATGAATGTAAATAGTTTTGTAAATAGTTTAATCATATAATTTTATATATATATATATATATATATATATATATATAGAGAGAGAGAGAGAGAGAGAGAGAGGATTGTTTTTTTTTCAAATAAATTTATTATGTCCAACAATAATATGGATTTGGACAAGAACTCTTCCAGTGAAGACTCAGAGGAAGAAACTGCTTTCTCTGAGATCAGTGAAACCGATTCACAATATTTGAAAAGGCGTACACTACAAAAGCGCCACCGAAACTCTGCCCCGGGATCAGCGGGTAACTCGCCTAATAAAAAGAAAACTAAATCAGCCAAAAAACAGCCAGCTGAAAAACCTCAATCCAAAATCACTCGCAGCAAAACCACTGCAGCCAACAAAATTGAAATAACAGAAACTAGCAATTCATCAAGTAATACAAACATTCAAACCGCAACTGTAACCGAATCATCGGTCAAGACCCCAGAAACAAAAGTATTTTCTGAGCCAGAACCACCACCTATCTATGTAAATAAAATCCAGGATTTCATCGCATTCGGTCAAGAAATAGCCGACTTGATCGGGCAGCCCAACTTCAGATGTTTTTCAAGAGTTAATGACATAAAGATCAACACTAACTCTAAAGAAAATTATAAAAAAACTGATAAATTATTTAACGACGAAAAATTATGATTTTCATTGCTATCAATTAAGGGAAGAAAAATCCTATAGAGTAGTCTTGAGAGGGCTACATTCAACTACCCCCCCCCCCCCCATCTGTCATCCAAAGTGGCCTTGAGGAAATCGGTCACACCGTGAGACGGGTATCTCCTGTTTTACACCCAACACAGAAATATCCATTGCCACTATTCTTTGTGGACTTAGAGTCAGCAATTAACAACCCGGAAATATTTAAAGTAAACAGACTGGTATATTCAATAGTAAAATTTGAAGAACCAAGAAACAAACCTATTATAGTTCAGTGCACGAAGTGTCAAAATTTGGGGCATACAAAGGCCTATTGTCATCACCCTGCCAGGTGTGTCAAATGTGCTGGAGCACATGCATCTGAATCTTGCAAGAAACCCAGAGAGGAGCCAGCGCAATGTGTCCTTTGTGGTGAAGGTCACCCTGCTAACTATAAAGGCTGCCCAGTTTATAAAAAAACCTACCGACTGAAAACACATAACCTGGCAATAAGAAACTTAAATACTAATCAAAACTCTACACAGGCACCTGAAACAGAAAATTATGAAGATTTTCCTGAGTTGCCAGCGCACACAATCCCTCAGCAACCTTCTACCTCTACTGCTACCGATCACCCTCCACAGAACATTAGAACACAGCTAACGAAAGTTGTCAAAAAACAACAGCCACTTCGTCAGGCGCCTCAGACCTCTCATCCTAAGCCCTAGACGTCCAATCCTAAACCACAACCTCCGCGTAAGCAAACCCCACCTCATCATTTACCTCTAAGAGTTAAATTACCACCAGAAAATCCTCCGTCAGCACGTTCCTGCCCTACCTTTCAAAATAATATCCCTTCAGAAGAAACTCTAAATCCACCTCCACGTCCTCACCGACGTGCTCAACCCACATCCAGCATCCCTAGTCACAAAATCTATCCACCGCAAGTCCATGATCCTTTTCAAAACCAGAATCCAAACGACCTCAATTCAATCCTCGCATCATTCCTTTTAGATCTACAAAACACCATTAAACCGCTCATCGCTCTTTTGACCAGACTCCTTTCAGAATTCCCTATTAATCCTCCACGATGAGCGATAAGCCCCTTAGTGTCGTTCTGTGGAATGCCAACGGACTACATAACCACCGCGACGAACTAGACATTTTCCTTCATGACAAACATATTGACATTGTCCTCATAACCGAAACCCACTTCACAAAACGGTCACACTTTTACATACGGGACTACATCAATTACAGATCAGACCATCCTGACAACACTTCCCACGCCGGTTCTTGCATCCTTATCCATAAATCCTTATCTCATTCCCTTATTCCTTCCATTCCAACTGACGCCATTCAGGCCACATCGATATCAATCTCAAGTGATTCTCACCACCTCACATTCTCAGCTGTATACTGTCCTCCTGGCAACAACCTCTCCCATAATCTTCTTCAATCCTTATTCCATTCCCTCGGACCTCGCTTCATTGCTGGAGGAGACTACAATGCTAAACACCAACGATGGGGTTGTCGAACATCCAACTCACGTGGTAACATCCTATCCCGTATCGCATCTTCCAATAGCTATTCTGTCCTCTCGCCCAATAATCCTACCTATTGGCCTACCTCGCTCAAAAAACGTCCCGATATCCTGGATATATTTCTTACCTCTCAGATTTCCTCCTCCCATACCATTGTCAAATCCTTGGACGACCTTTCATCAGATCATAGTCCGGTCTTGCTTTTATTACATTCAAGAATTGCTCCCAAGCCCTCTCTTCCTACACTGATTACAGGACGAGTCAACTGGGACAATTTTCGTGATGACCTTGAAAATAAATTAGACTTGAACACTTCACTTAAAACAAGAGTAGACATTGACAAAGCTATAGAAACACTTACAATATCGATATCAACCAGTATATAGGATAACACACTAATGAGTCAAAACAATAATAAGCAACAGACTAACCTGCCACAGCATATTCGATCCTTACTAAGAGAAAAACGTAGAGCGAGATCGAAGTGGCATAGGACCAGATATCCTTCAGATAAAACTCAATACACTAAACTGACTAACAAACTAAAATCAGAAATAAGAAAATTCAAAATTCAAAATTGAATTAACTTCACCGAAAATCTCACAACTACTGACAAATCACTATGGACGACCACGAAAAAGATACTTAAGTACAAGGACTGTAATCATCCCCTCCTTACTGAATCCCAAACCTGGACCAGAACTGATGAAGAGAAGTCGCAAGTTTTCGGTCAATACCTATTCAAAACCTTTAACCCACATCCTGATATCCTAAATCCGCATACCCTAGAACGTATTGAAGCAAAACTGGACATTCCCCTCCAGATGACCCCTCCTCCTAAAGCGTTCCACCCTTCCGAAATAGCCTTTATCATACAAAGATTACCTTCCCGCAAAGCTCCTGGACATGACCTAATTACATCCCATATCTTAAAACGGCTTCCTAAAAAAGCAATATTATTCCTAACCTACATTTACAATGCTGTGCTTCGCACGACATACTTTCCTGATCCCTGGAAATTATCCATTGTCAAAATGATCCCAAAATCCCCAAAACCACCAGAACAACCATCCTCCTATCGTCCTATCTCTCTTTTACCTATCATGGGTAAAGTTCTGGAAAAACTCATCCTTAAACGGCTTTATCCTATCCTAGACTCTAATAGTATAATCCCAGACCACCAGTTTGGATTTCGAACATCCCACTCCACTATCCAGCAATGTCATCGTGTGGTCGACGTTGTCTCGTCTTCATTTGAGCGCGGATTGTACTGCACTGGAGTCTTTCTCGATGTGGAACAGGCGTTTGATCGAGTCTGGCATCCGGGACTACTGTACAAACTCCGTAAATTCCTACCTCCCACTTACTTCCTTATCATCCGTTCCTACCTAGCTGACAGATTATTCAAAGTAAATCACAATAATGCATACTCTTCCCTCTTCCACCAGTCAGCTGGGGTTCCTCAAGGCAGTATCCTAGGTCCCATCCTATACACAGTCTATACAGCTGATATCCCAACCCATCCCAACACTGTAATTACCACTTATGCTGATGACACCTGTGTGCTATCAGTTAATAATGATCCATTTATTGCATCCCAAAACCCTCAAGCTCACATAACAAACCTTGAAAAGTGGTGTAAAAAATGGAGAATCAAAATCAATCCCAACAAATCCCATCAAATCACCTTTACTCTCCGACGTAAACCTACGACCTCCTGTCCTACTGTATCCTTCAATAACTCTCCACTTATTCCTGTTGAACAGATCCGTTACTTAGGACTCCACCTTGACAAACGTCTTACTTGGAATCCACACACAAGATTGAAACGACAAGAAACCGCTCGACGTTACCGTCTACTACAACACTTACTGGACAAACGCTCAAAACTACCAATCTACTACAAAAGGCTCCTTTACATGACAGTAATAAGACCGATTTGGGCTTATGGAATCGAGCTTTGGGGCTCCACCAAACCTTCTAATTCCTCTCGTATCCAATCCTTACAGTCCAAAATCCTTCGAAAAATCCTCAATGCTCCCTATTTTGTAACAAATAAAATAATCCACAGACCTAAATGTTCCATATGTAGCCGATTTAGCCCGATACAGATCCCAGTCCTTTCATAGTAACTCCAGACCCATCAGAACCCACTCGTATCCACCCTTGCTTCCATCTCTATTCCAGACAATCCTCCGAGGCGTCTGAAAAGAAGATGGCCTAGAGATCTTTTAAGTTAGACATTAGTTGAGTACTATCAGTGGATAGCTTCTCTACATGCTTATTCAAGACATTATTTTCTTTTTTTTAGCACATTTACTTAATGTATTATATGTAAATACAGTTGTAAATTTCAATAAATTAAAAAAAAAAAAAAAAAAAAAAATTTTAATATATCAAAGAAAGAAAAATTTATTTATAAAAAAATATGAATATATAGGTTGATCAATATAAAGAAGTGATAATTATCACAGTTACCTAGAACATATTTGTTTGTGACACAGTGATAAGAGTTTCACCTACGGGATTTGTTCAAAACTTTTATTTCGAGAATTTAAAATACTGAGTTACTGCTTAAATGTTGAACATTGTTTACTCTAACAGTCAAGTATAAAGTTAGGTGAAAAGATGATAGAAGATAAAAGATATTACTGTAATCACCATTTCCCAATAGTTATGTAGAGACTCTTAATACACCGTGTCAGTTCCCTATCCTAGCAAAGACTTATTTGTTATATCAAATAAATTGATTAAATGGATTCGGAAATGGCATTTGCAAGAGGAGTCTTAAATTTCTGGATGCAGTTAAATTAAAAGAAATGACAGTCATTCGAGACTTTAAGTACAAGCTATCAACCAAAAATCTAACTAAAGAGAAATATGAAACGATGAAGTAAACAATTGAGTAACCAATCTTCGCTTCTTGAAAATAACTAAGAATATATCTGTGTATATGGTAATTAATCTTATCTACTTAAGACCAGGTTTATTTCATTCGTTTTAATTAATTTATTTGTTTTTACAATGAAATAATGACATGTCAGGCATGAGGAACTATTAGGAATTATTTCATCTTACCGCCATCTCATTCGCTGATTGTCCACACTTTGCAGACAGGTGCGAATTAATAATTAAGTAAAAAAAAAAAAAAAAAATTGTTTTTATAATAATGATGATTTTTTTTATTCACTATTTATTTTGATTTTTTGTAAATAGTGCATAAATTTGATCAGTGAGCATTATTGCCATTGCCCTTCACTGTGAGAGATTATAATATTATTCAATAAAAAGTATTGGGTAGTTTCTCTTCAAGTAAATAATATATTTTTATTTATAATCTACATGTTTATTTAGGGATAAGATCCATTATTAATTGTATGAAGGGTTATCAAGTGTATTTAGTTGATCGGCATATTTATTTCAGGTAACAAAATTAATAAGGAAAGATTAATGAATACAATTTTTCTATCAATAAAGTTGTGAATTTCAGTAAATAAATAAATCTAATATCGATCATAAACCGATTTAGTGAGTTTAATGATAATCTATGAAAAAAATTGATTAAAATGAATTCGTTTCGTTTCATTAAATTACTTTTTTATTCGTAAACTGTATAAACTGCACATTCCGATTGGTCATATTTAATGAAAAACTAACATCCAGAAGATTTACATACCTGAAAACGTAGTTTTTGAGTTAGTTACTACTAGTTATTTTGAGCTAGATTGTTCGCAAATAAGCGCACACAAAAACAACAGTACATTTCGTCTGAGCTGGTTATGTGGACTCGTGAGACCTCAAAACTTCGTATTTCCATTGAAAACCCAAATTCGAAATTTTTCACAATAGCAATATATGTTAATGGGTCTTATTACTCAAAATTTCTATTGCCATCCTTATAAATAAAAAATAAAAGATATTTTTCTTTTCTTACATTAAAATGTTTAGAATAAAAAATAAGGACTTGGACTTGATGGTCCTGACCATATATACAAATATATACGATGGCTTGATTCTTCATAAGAGTCACTTACTTTGAACAATTTTTGTATGTACGCAAAACCTTGCCTTCGTATCTATAAGCCCTAAATTTTTTAGCCGAGAAACATGTATTAAAATAATTCAGCTAATATCAGGTTTCTGAGGGGAAAAATAATCATATTGGTAATATGCTACGTATAATAATTTGATTGAGTTGACCTAAACTCTATTTAATAGCGGCTGTGGGAGCTTTAGACAAAATAATCACGCTAAAAGGGAAATCACGGTCGGTTAATTAACGCTAAGTAGAGTGGTTTTGAGGTGCAGCTATAGAGTCTAATATCTTCCTTTGGACAATCTGAATAATTTATCCGATTCCGTCGTCTCCGGCACTCAAAGCCGAATCGCTACTAAAATCACTCCCAGTATCCCATCCCACTCAGTTTAAATTTTATCAGCTAAAGTTAAATTAAATGGAATAATGAAAATCGCTTTTGTTTTACCGTCGGCTTTACTGATCTAGTAGATCTTTACGCTTGGAACAAACTTGGCGTTTTTACCGATTGTTTATTTTACTGTAACTCCTGTGGGACTTTGGAAACTATATAACGAAGACCTACGCATAGGGTGGTAGAAAATAATAATTATAAAGGATTATTAGTCAGCAAAAATACAGCCTCTTGTTGCCTCTACAATTTTCGGATTTTTTACCAACTTCCAAAAATGATTGCATATGGCACTGAATGCGCAGTTACACTCTCAGCGTTTATTCAGTCGCCGAACGTTGTTTTCTACTTGTTTGGTGTGGTGTTTTTATGGGATCCTACCATTACCCAATAGTTTTCCATTGACAACAAATTGTTAATTCATTTCATAAAAGAAAGAAAGGTATGTGGTCTGAGACAACAAAGGAAATAAAGGGAAATTAAATAACCTTAGACAATCTTAAAGATAATAACGCCAAAATGTATGACATGAAGTTAGTCCTAAATTTCAATGATGAGCTGGAAGACACCGAAAAGAAATCGACAATAAAAATTTTAATAATCTTAAAATCTTGAAATAATTATATAAATGCAGCTATAAATAATATATGTAACATAGTTATCTATGTATATCATAAAATATATATTGCATCAAAAAAAAAATCCTTTACATTATTTTAAATATTATTGCAAGTAGTTTATATATACGCCAATAAACTTTTAAATGTACCTGAAAGTTGATGGAATATATTTATAGGTAAAATGGATCGGAAAAAGTAATTAATTACCTCTGGTGTTGAAACTGTTACAAAGAATCCCTCTTCTATTGTTTACATTTTAGAATTCTAGGAAAACCTCCCTCCCATTTTTTCGTATCAATATATTATTTCAGTGTTGTTCAATAATTTGAATTGTTTAAAAAAAATAATTTTGAAAAACAAGAAGGAGTACTGTTTTATCTCTTGGGGGAAAAATTACATTATAAATCGTGTTGTTGATAAACTTTTTTTTTTATCTTTATTAAACTTAATTGATTAAAAAGTTCCCTTGGAACACAATATTGATGAACATACTCCGGGAATTGATATATATATATGTTTTTTTCGGGTGGCGCATTAGGCCTAATTAGACCTTTGGCCGCGCAGAGTGGTCTTCTTACAGATATTTGTGTTTCTTGCGGGAGCACAGACAGCCTGAAGGGGGTAGCCCAAACCTCACTTTGCTGCAAGCCTTGGTCATCATGGTTTGCTGCGGCAGGCTGTCCATAACTCTATAACCATTGGGGCCAATTTGGCAGGGTACTTCCCAACGATGGCGTCATCTCTCTCGAGTTCAAGGACCGTGACAAACTGGTCTCGGTCCAAGGATTATAGTAGCTAAGAGTCAGCAGGCCCCGAGGACCTGTTGACTTTATATTTCTTCCCCTGAAGCATACCGTCCTTGTATCAAACCTCCGGGCGGTTACTGATATCCTGGAAAACCACACCACAATTCTCACACGTGCTACGTTCCTGGTCTCCCGCTTTTCTAAGGCGGGTGGGGGTTACCAGAAACGGCTTATATCTAATTAATATATGTAATTAATGTAGTTAATACGCCTTAATGTAAATTGGATACTTTTCCAGAGGTAACGTGTTTACCAATTCTATATTTTATTCTAATAAACCTCTGGCATAGGGTAAATGATAATAAAGAAACAAATCTAAATTGAACTATATCTTTAATTTTATTGACCAACAATGTAAATCATTAATACCCCCTTTAATATATCATATACCAATTAGTTAATGGATGCTGACTGGCAATTTAACATTATTTAATACTAATCACACAATATTACAACTAGTACTGTATATGTCTTAACCTTATCTGGTGGGCACTCTCTGGTGTTGTCTCTGGCCTATCTGCTGGATCAGTCCCTGCCATCTCTGGCGCTCTCTCAGACTCAGCACGGCATCCCTTCTCAGCATGTCTGGCTATGTGGACTCTGCCACTCCTATCTATCTGGTCCTCTGCCCTTTTCATTCCACTCTCGCCCTCTTGGCACACTCCCCGACCTCGGTTCACCTCCGAACTCCCTTTTCCGAACTCTCCACTCGACTCTCTCTCCAACTTCCTTTGAACCTCTTTTTCCTCCGTATAAGTCCTCTTTCCCCCACTCTCTAAAGACTTCCTCTGATTGGCAGGCTGCAGACTTCTCCTGATTGGCTAGCTGCCTAAAATTTCCCTTCCTTTCTATATTTAACGTGTTTCCCAGCGACCTCTTTGCCGGGACAAAACCAGGGTTTATGGTCACAAATTTCTCTAACAATCTTCCTAGGTATATCCCTGGATGTTTGTCGGCAGCATTGTCGGTCCTAAGCTTTGCTTATTTTGAATCTCTAACAGAAGGTTTATGGCCCCAATAACTTACAAGGCGGTATTTCCAAGACCTAGCCGCCTTCAGGTAAAACCGACCACCGGGTTGACCATATACAGTACTTTACATATTATGATATTAAATTATTAATTCAATTTCCTTTTCCTATCACGGCAGCATCCACAATACATAGCACACGGCCACTAACCACACGAGGAAGGTTCATCATTTCTTTGCCCGGTCGGTCTGAGTCACCTCCAGTAGGCTGACGGGCCTCACATACCCGGGAGTGGGGGTAGGCTTGGACTGCGTGGCGTTCATTGACGGGTGGTCACTCGAATGGAGCGGTCACCCATTCAAGTACTGAACACGCGCGACGTTGCTCACCTTTGATTATCTATTGCAAGCTCTTTTGTCCACTCATCCATCCTGGTCCATATATATGTATATATATATATATATATATATATATATACAGGGTGTCCCGAATTTAAATGGCAAAACTTCAGGAACTTATAGGGGATCGAAAAACTAAGACAAAAAGTCCTTTAGAGATTTGCTCATTTTTGCTTAGTTTTGGAGAAAATCGCAAAAAAAGAAACAAAACAAAAATGTTATAGGTAGCGATTATCACCTTTCACAGTTCGTCAGGCTAGGCAGTGAGATATGTAAACAGTTAATGTTATCCTTTACATTCTTTCATTTGTTTACATTTTGGCTTCCTTCTAGGATTATAATTCCTAAATCAGTCTTCATTCAGTTACTCAGATATTTTTGTGTGAATAGCATCAGCCACAATACGCTGATATGATTTTTGTATTTGGTTTCTGTAACGGTAATGCTTTAGAAGCGGTGGGGTAGTATGCGCGCCGATTTCAAAATAGAAGAGTGCCTAATCGACGAGTCTTTTCGTTAACTTTAAATAGACTAGGTGAGACTGGGTCATTCTTAATACGTAATGAAGGCGACCAATTCCAGGCAGCAATAAGAGCAGATTATCGGAGAAGAATATTGTATCCAACGCCATTTCGATAACAATCCTGAGACTAGCATCCGAAGAGCATCTGCTGCATAAGGAATATCGCGGCAAGCAATATGGCGAACTTTGAAAGGTGATAATCGCTACCCATACCATCTTCAAAAAGTTCAGAATTTATTACTTCGTGATTATGTCAAGAGATTGAATTTTAGTAACTGGTTTCTTGAAAAAATTCGCGATTATAATTTATTCCCATTAAAAATTATATGGACCGATGAAGCTACCTTTACAAGAGGAATAATTGTTAATCAAAGAAATTCTCATGTATGGGCACTTGAAAATCCCAGAGCTATTAGAGAGAATAGGTTTCAGCATGAATTTTCAGATTACTGAAACTTGGAACGGATTACTGGTGGGACCATATTTTTTACGTGAAAGATTGAATGGAATCACATTTACAAATTTTGGAGAACGACTTTTATAATTATTTAGATGACATTCCCTTACAACAGCGGATTGAAATGTGGTTCCAACTCGATGGATGTCCAGTTCATTATAGCTGCTCGAGCTTGGCTGGATATAAATTATCCACAACGATGGATTGGACGTGGAGGAGTAGTACCTTGGCCACCCAGATCTCCTGATATGACACCCATGGATTTCTTCGTATGGGGAACCTTGAAGCAGGAAGTTTATTTGGTGTCAATCAACTCAAGAGAGCAATTAAGAGACCGAATCATAGATGCAGTGCACCGAATATTATCAGAACAATGTTTAGCTGCAATTTATCAAGTGAGTGCTAGATGTAATGCTTGCATTGGTGCAAGAGGACAACATTTTGAGCAATATTAACATTAAAAAGAACATAACATAAATATAAATGTAAATAAATAAGTATAAAAATGAAAACTTGTTTTGTTTCTTTTTTTGCGATTTTCTCTAAAACTAAGCAGAAATGAGCAAATCTCTAAAGGACTTTTTGTCTTAGTTTTTCGGTCCCCTATAAGTTCCTGAAGTTTTGCCATTTAAATTCGGGGCACCCTTTATACATATATATATATATATATATATATATATATATATATATATATATAGAGAGAGAGAGAGAGAGAGAGAGAGAGAGAGAGAGAGAGAGAGGGAGAGATAGAATTGCGACATACTTCATTGATTAATATTCGTCATTGTTGCGGAATATCTCATAGTAACCGATTTTACGAAAAACAACAAGGCAACTGCTTAATTACCAAGCGAGGAACAGTCAACAGAATGTTCTCATATAAAACAGAAGATGAGGTAAAGAGGTATGAATAGGAGGCAGATTGAATAGACTTCTTAACGAGTTTCACTTTGAATAATATGGAAATGCAATTACAAATTGTTTAAAATTCCACTCGCGTATTTCCTTGCTTTTTTTTTTAATATTTTATCAAAAATTCCTTTTTTGTGTTTTGGATTTTGCCTCAGGGGATGAAAAAATTCCTTTTTTTACATTTCCTAAACGAACAGGGGCAGGTATTTAGGAATTGGTATAATGATGCTCTCTAGAAAGTTCCTCATACATATTCAATTTTATTCTTCATTATTCAGTATTAACTGCATTGTTTTCCAAAACAGTGAGGTAAAATTTTATCTCTCTGAAATCATAATAAAAACACAAAATTTTAGGGCAATCAAAATATATTTTTGAATTTCCTACAGTCTGACAATTGTTACTATTTTTAACTCCATTTCAATACATTTTAACGTTCTCTATACCCCCCTTCAATTTTTTTATCCAGTAAATAAGATACATTATACAACCTAATATATTTTTTTTATTGTCATTCAACAAAATTCTACTATACATCTTATATAACAGTTTATATGACACCTATGTTTCTTTTTTCCTCAATATGCTGCAAATTTTTATTCCCGGATTAATCGGAAAAAATATACACAAAATTAAAACTTTTGTTCCAGCTACTAAACAAAAATTATTGGTTGATGGGGGTAAATTTTGTGTTTGTTGAAATCTTAATCAACATTTAGTATAAAGCAAAGTGAACGATGTGCGTGTTTTGAGTCCAGGAAGAAGTTCCTATTTTTATCCGAAGGGCGTGATATCGAAGGTTTAAGGGTAGGAAGTTTCTCCTTCCCACAATGTCTAATCAGCCCACTTGTACATGGCTAATAGATTAATGAATCATAAATTTAGTTCGAGGGCCAGGCTAAAAGATACTGCCAGGTACTGCTTCATTCATTATAATATATTGTTGTTATTCGGTTTGTTATGGTTTCAGTTTCAGCTGTTCCATTTTAATTAAACGAAAGATGTTTAAATAATTAGTTCTTTCTTGGCATTTTGAAATGAAGTCATTATTTGGCATCTCTGCAATGAATTGAAAATTAAAAACAAGCAAAACCTACTGGTTATTCAACAAATTTATAATAATCAGTTTCACACATGAAGGGTAATTGATCGAAACATTTTATTTAATCAATATATAATATAAAATCAAATTATTATAAAAAAGACTGAATATAAATCGAAAATAAAGTGCTAAACGTGTATTTATGAATAAGAAGTTGGTTTTATTATTGCCCAAATGAACTTCATTGTACATTTATAACCCGGATAAACAAGTTCTGTGAACGGATTGGGATAAATTCAGATACGTTTGACTGCACATATTTCAGTAAATAAATATAAAAAAAAAAAAAAAAGTCAAGTTGAAATTAATGACCGGGATTCTTTGCCCAGTGTCATGTAATGTAACATTGGCACGCGAAATATGATTTTCTTTTAATGAGGGGCAATGTGAGTTAAAATACATTTTCGACAACTTTTATTGAATGAGACCATTCAATTCACAATGCATTCTGTAGTTTAAAAGTTATCATAGGTTATAGATAAAAATCACATTTTGCAGATAAAAAGTGGTCGAAATGTAGATGGGGCAATTTCATTAATTTTTATTTTGCTCTATTTGTATTAAATTACTAAAATATGTCAATGTATTATAGTACATACTATATTGACATATTTGTAGTTATTTCACAACTGTACATCAGCTCCTCTAATAATCACTATCAATAGTTTCTACCAGCAGCAATTCATTAGACATTGTGCGGTATTTAATCAATTATTATTGAAGTGGCAGTGTAATATAGGAGGCCTTGGTCGTGGGGGTAAGATTAGGCCGGACGTGTACACGCACTCTGCTGCTGAATGTCGTGTGTAACACTTTATGCTGGTGAACCTTTTGCTGTTAGCGCCATTTTGCCGTTACATGTATTTGAATAATCCTTTCATTGGTAAGGGATGGTTTCGAACATTGGTTTCGAACCTTTGTGCAGTCAACACGTCTCTTAAGGCTCCTTTCATTGGTAAAGGATATCTTCGTACGCTGGTTTCGAAGTTAAGACTGTTTCTAAATGCAGGTAACTCTGGTCTACCAAAATCCTTTTATTTCCTATTCCTGGTTCTCCTTTCAGACCAGAATCTTGTACAGGATGCAGTGAAAAGTGGAGATAAATTCTGTAAGTCTGCCATTTTTGTACTTTATAATTACATTTTTACTTATATTGCTTTGTATATTCTCATGTGTATTCACAAATTTCAATTACAGTCCACATTAGTTTTCTTATGTCTGAGTGCTACCAGATTTATTAGTATGTGTCTTGATAATTTTCTTGTAATTTTAATTTTCATTCAATTGCCGTGAAGTCTAAATTTTTATGCCTTAACAGACATATTTAGTAATTATCATGAAAGTTTTCTGATCTTAAATATTTTTTATATTTAATTACAACCTACAAACATACCTACATATTTAGCAATTATCTAAAATGAATATACGATTTCTACTTATTTCTGGGTATAAAAATACATCTATTGACTTTATTGTCATAGAGATTGTCTCATAGGTTTCAGAATTATGTGAACCATAAAAAGCCGAACACATCTCGACATTTCTGCAGCCCCCTTTTTCAACCTCCAATAAAGAGTATAGGTTACCTTATTGGGCGAAATCTGCAGAACTCGACTCTTACGAGTAATACGAATTTTAAACCGGTTTCAGGAAAGTGCACATTTTGTTCTAATGATTTTATTTTTTCCACTAATATTAAATTTTGAAGTTTATTTTGTCATTCCAGCTGTCACACATCTCTCTGAGCGCAGCTGGGAACCCCAGCTCACAATTAACAGTAACTCACAATTTGTCAAATGACATACAGTAACTTTTAAATATCCACAATCCTCCTAAATAGCAAACCATTGTAAAAACTTTATCTTTAATAATAGCTAAGGGATTTAGTTCCCCCTTCAGTACCACTACCGGTAATAGGAGCATAAAACATTGCCCAAGTTGTGCATAGAAGCCCCTGGGGTGTTGCTAGAAAATCTCCTCTGGTGCTTGGAAATGTCCTACATGTTTCTCATAACATATACGTGCCGAAGAAGATTGAGACAATGGAGTCCAATTATTAAACTTTCCGACCTTAATAAATTTTTATTCAAACTTTGCATTTTCGATAACTTAGCCTAATATAATATAATTTAAGATAGCTTGAAGGCCTATGGTATTCTCAAAGATATCATTAGGGAATGGAAAACCCCTGTACTGATTTTAATTATAAATTTTATCCTATTTTTGACGCCATACGACAAAAATTCTACCGCATTGTCCATATTATATAACATTTTTTTTTTTTTTTTACATTTTTCTTTATCCTCAATAAGTTGAACGTGTTTATTCCCGGGTTTTTACTACCAGAAACTGGCTAAGTGTTGGTTTTAGCTTCCAAAAAAAAAAAAACTAGTCATGGTCAATATTGTGTTGACGACTACATCCATATTTAACAAAACGTCTTTTATAAATCTGTATATATAATAATTATTTTGATAATAGTAATAATAAACTGACTAAAGTTTAATATAACAGATACCAAATAACAGAAAATACTGTAATGCTTATGTAACATGGTTAAGAATAGATCTAGACTGTTGGATCGAACTAACAGTTAGAGCAAACTGTCATAGTACATGTTTGTGACTAGAATGTCCAAGTAACATCTACGCTCGCCTAGAACCTTCGATGCTGTTCTTCTAACGACTAAATATATGGAGGGATGGTCTGGACAGTTAGTCTTGTTCTAAAGCTCGAGTCATATGGTAATTTTTGTGTAACAAAGTGATAATTTTTGTTACATGTTTAATATTTCCATTGTTTTTGTGGCATTCTTAAATCTTATATATATATGTAACATCTTATATATATATATATATATATATATATATATATATATATATTGATACGTGAAACAGGTACTGCCTAATTAAAGTTTAATTAATTATAAAGCAAGATATATTTTAAATAGTATAAAATTGGAAATCTACGGAGTTAAGAGTCAAAAGGAAGAACAAAGGGAATCAGGAAGCAGCGATTAGCCACCTGCACGTACAGGAAACAACATACGATACCCTGACGGCCATATTGAAGAGAGATAAAGATACAAATGAATAGAAAAATAGATATAATCACAATACTTGGCCGCCAGATATCGCTCCAAAAAGTACGAAAAGGGCGAGAGTGGGAGAAGCGGGAATAGGCATTCCTTGTGGCAGTTTCAATGCGCGAACATCTTAGTCCTAATCATTACGGCTTCCCGGTAGATTTGAATATGATCTGTGGAGAGGAATCCAGAACGCAGAGCCTGTCATCAGTATATCAGCAATAGCAAGTACCATAAGTTATATTCTGCAGAATAATTTTGTTTATCTCATAAATGAGCTCAAAGTAATAATTTCAATAATATTTATATTCAGTTAGTTCAAAAGCGCTTGCAACCATTGTTAAATATTTTCAATTAGAACGATTTCAAAGTAGTCTTCATTTTAAATAATAATAAGATTTAATTTTGTAAAATAAATTTAAATAATATTTTTTTTTATTTGTAACCATAAAGGATTGTACCAGAGATCAATATAATTATCTCAATTTTATGTCAATATTCTTAATGAATAAATTCTTTTATAATGTATTAAATTTTCTTTTTCTCCTCCACAATTCACTCCTGATAGTAAAAGATAGTTTAATTTAATGGTAATTTTTTTTTATTATTGATATGAGCCTTACCCCTCATGTTTATAAGCTTTAAATTGAGAAAGACTATAAGTGTAATAAGTGTATTCCGAGAGAGACCATTATCTAGGCAAGCAGCCAAGTTCTTAATGATTTATCCTTAGAAAGGTAAGATTTTATAAGAGAGAGGGTTAAGGAAATCGTATCAATATATATATAATAAGTTATTTGGCATTTTTATTTTATATAATTTACACGATATTTTCATGGTTAACGTCAATAGTCAATAACTAGTAGATAATTACAGCTGGCGATGCTAGAGCTATTAAACTTTTCTAACCATACATAAAAAGAACTAAAGATTAAATTTGGAATAAGTAAATTCTATCGTTTTGTAAGCTAAACCTGGAAAGATCTCTCCCATGTTTGTTGTACTTCATTGACTATTCAATCCACGCATGAGCACAATGCCATTTTCTTTTCAAAGCATTATCCTTGATAGGAAAACCAGGATTGTTACTGGATATTGGATTGTATTGAGAAAGGACTTTAGTACATGGAAACGGCGATCTTTTCTAAAAATGGGAAAAACTCAATGTGTTTATGGCACATTCTGCTTACATACACTTGGAATATACTTAAAATTTTCTTTCCGACAGTAAGATTCATGAAAGGTTTTTTATTAAAAATATTGAATTCGAATAAAATTGAGTAAGATATTTCGACTAAAGTCCTGTGACAACTCATATAACAGATATCTAGGTTTCCTCCTGCAACACATTCAAGCATAAGCTATATTAGGTAAACATATTTATTTATCTCAGTGAATACTTCGTTCAAAATGATTCATCTGTTGCTCTTTTTGCTCTACACAAGCTTACTTTCCAGGTCGCAATGTTGACTAAAAGGAATGTAGGTCATTGAAAATGCCAATAATGTTTTGTTAAATATCAACCGGAACAAAAGTACTGGAATTTTCCTTAAAAATTCTTAAATTGAACTTTTTTTTATCCTATGTTCACATTTGTCTTTACATTCCACCATGAAAAATGTATGTATGGTTTATAAAAATTAAAACTATATTTCTCTTTTTTAAAATAATATTGTGTAGGTACTGCATTGAGAACGGTTGTACATCACCACTTTGATTCAAAACATGCTCTGTCCAAAATTTGAATTCTGTGAGACATAAAATCGCTGAAGAAACTACTTCGTGCTTTTTTTTTTTTTTTTTTTCAAATTCAAATAACGATAGTATCCTTAAACTTATCGGTATATTGATGGGAATATTTTTATTCTCTTCAGAGAATTCCTTAAATTTCAGTGGACGAGTCTCTTAAAAACAAATACGTAAATAAATAAAAGATACAAAAAAAAGGGGTTACAATATGAAACATTTGAAAATATATATACAAAGAAAACGTTGTAAGTTAATTGAATTCTTCATTCAATGCAAGGATTGTAAATTAATCAAGTGCCTCCATCAAAGTAAAAGTATTAATTGAATGCCTCAATTAAGCAATGTTTATGAGTATACCACTCGTGAACCACCTTTTTACTTAATATACATGTTTTATTTTTGTTTTTTTAACAAAGCACGCTAAATCTTACAAAAGTCTTTTTAGGTATTTTGGGTACATTTCATCCGTCATTAATACATTTAAAAAAATGCATTTAAGACTCAGCTTTAAGGTAATAAATGTTCTTCAGTAATATCTCTCTTTTATGAATTTTTTCATCACAACTTTCAAATAATATTTATTTATTCAAACAATATATAACGGAACAAATGAGTTAACTTAAGTAATAATTATCATAATTTAATCAACAATAATGCATAATATAGTATTACTTGCAGAAAACTAAGATCAAGATAAATCTTAAAAGAGTTCATTTTTCCCCATGGAACTTTAGCACACCCTTAAAAAAATCTATAGAAGTTAACTTCAACTGGTCCGAACTGAGTACTATCATTCGGCCACAATTTTCAAGTCTTGTTTTTCTGTCCTTTTATTTAAGCTATTGCAAAAATTTACGAAGCAGACATAAAATTCATCATATTACGTTTAACTTGTTAGCTCCTTAAAGTCGCAAAAAGGATCTATGCTACCGTTTTATAAATAGTTAAATATAAATATTCGTAAAAAGTTGAGCTTGATCTCGGTCGTATCACTTCCTTATACGAACACTTAGCAAGGAAGAGTACTCCCTCATACAGTACTGTTCCCAGACCCAGAACTAATTTTAGATATAAACGTTTGAGTGCAACAAATAAGCTTCCCTCGCACCACGTGTTTATACCAGATAAATTATTCACATAAATATTTAGGAAAACAAGTTAGAGATATCTATACAGTGCAATATCTTCCTCTTTACCACATTACATAATGTAGTAGAATACTCAAATGACTCTATTCCATCCAAAAGAATTCACCCTACTGGATCTGAATAAGCATTACTAACTCCAGTTTGTGTCGCATCAGATATTCACTGCCTCCTCTGGTAGTCCAGTCAATAAACGAACTTCAGCTTACATCAAATGCGGGATCGTTTTTTATTTTTTGATGTTGTTTGGGACCATTAGGTAGTAATTAATCCAAGTTTCCGTCATCCCCCCCTCCTTGCTTCGTCCGCCATCTTGAAAAAACTGTCAGAAATCGGCACTTTTTTCAGTTTTCGGCCTCTAGCTCATTCCCAGTTCATTTTTTTGAAAATATGTCTATATAAGAAAATGTAGATTACTAAACTTCCAACACATTTGATTTGGAAGTTTTTTTTTGTAGGTCCAAGTGTATCCGAGCTATGAGGAGGCGAAAAAGGTCGAAAATTGGAGATTCGGCAAATTTTTCACTTTCGCTCCACTTACCATCGCAAAAACAGGGGGAAGACTTGATCTCAGCAAAAAGTTTATGGAATCAAAGTTGTAGAGAATTTAATTTCCTTTAAAATCATGTATTGAAAAAAATTTGACAAGCAATGGGTAGGAGTGGGGGTAAATTTAAGAAAACTAGAAGAAATGCGTTTTTTGTGATTCAGGCCTGGGGCGCCTTGTTGATGAATGTTTTTTGTTTTTATTATATTACAACCATTTTTTGAGCACAGCAGTGAATCTAAATAATATTCGAACCATTTTTTGTATAAATATGAATAGATGGGAGAGAACAAATTCGTAACACATTCATTTAAAAAAATTGGTGTATATTTACAAAATATAGATTACAATACAATGCGTTTTATATATTAATTATTTACATATTAAATAATGAACACACTAAGCACTAAAATAAAAACTTTAAAAAAGAAGGGGGGGAGGTTGTTACAGTAACCGGGGACGTTTCGCAAGGGGGGTTGGGAGGGCTGACTCTTCTTCTGCAGGATTTTCGTCGAATGGTATGGACAGGTCGTCGATGTTTTCCTCTTCCTCGTCAGCGACTATCAAGGGATGGTTGTCGCAGGACTTTCCGCCGGAGCAGAACTTGCAGAAAGTGGAGCAATGTAGACCGGCTTTTCTGCATCCACATGCTGTGGAACAGCCGGTGACACACCTGCATGATACCGTCTTCAGCAGTGTATGAGGAGCAGCATCTCTGGTGGTTGTAGTTGGAATCAAGCCCATGCTTCCTTTTGTCCAGCCAAAGATGATCGGGTCTTTTTTCCTGCTCATCCAGGCCATCACTTGGTGGTATACCCTCAAGGATTGGTATCGTGCTGCATCAGAGGTTGGGGGGCAGATTTTCTAGGTTTAAGTTTGTCGTAGTGGCAATAAATTTTGTGTGTCTTAGGTCAGAAAGTGATTGGTCTATTTCCCCACCATAGAGGACGACCAATATTTGCTCTCCTGCTTTGGATATGTCCTCTAATGTGGCTTTTGGGTCCATGAAGACATCACCTATTTCCAACAATAATGGATTCCTCCGGAACAGGGAACAAAATTTTGCTTTTCCGAACCCATAAATGTTTGGTTCTCGGCGAAGTCATATATAAATGATGAGGTTGAGTACATGACGTCAGGTAAATTGCCTCTTCCTGGTTTTTTAAAATATATGTTGTTCGTCATATTTGCTGTTCCAATGAGGATGACTAATAAATCGATGTCTTCCCCAACAATAATTACAGCGTCGTACGAAGAAGCCATCGATTTAGCAGTGGTCACAATGAGCACGTCAGCATCCTCCTCAGCTTGCTTGTTCATGACGTTGGACGCTTCAAGCGTTGTTCTGAGGAGGGCAACAAATCGTTTTTTAATGCTCTCATTGGACAGAAATTTGTCTTGAGGAGTTGTGTTCACTGTGGCTTCATCAAATATTACATCTGCTGAGGCGTTCAGCTTGCGCCTTCTTGCTCTTTCAGCATTCTTTGTGCTTATCAGAAGGTTGTCCGGGTACCCGTCGAAGATGACCATCATCTCTGTCCCATAATGCTGGTGGATGTACTTGATGTAATCGGCACAAATTGTCCCAAAAGTCGAATTTCGATTCCACACAACTTTGTGGAGCAGATGCCCACCATCGATGACAGTGAGGTGATTTGAGGGGAGCTCGAAATCAATGGGCATGGGTGTGAACGCTGCATATAAAGAAGATTTTATTGAAATTCGACAATATTGAAATTAGAAAGCCAAGGACACTCACCTAGTAACTGCAAACGCTCTAACATCTGTAGGAGGACTTACTAGTAGGGTCCCTTGTCAACTCGATCACGTTCTAAGAGGGGGGGAGAATACATGAGAGGAAATACCCACCCGTGGGTCGGATTCGACCCCCACCGTACCTGTTAAGGGTTAAATATCTGAGATATACATGAAACGTTTATATAACATAATAAATTACAGAACTTATATAATATTATAAGTTATATTATATAACTTATAGAACAGTTGATACTTTTAATGAAGAAAGTTTGAAGAGAAAATTTGAATCTCAAAAATCCCTAAAAAATTGACACCCTTTTTCTACAGGCGTTGATGACCGAATTGCGGTTTTACGCCTTTAAACCAAATAAACCAACCAACCATAATAAATTAAAAATATTTATTCATTAAACAATTTATTGATGAAATATATTTTGTTATTTACAATAAAGTTTCAAAAAAATTATATTAATTATATTATATATACTTGTATGTGGTTACATTTGTACAAAAAATGGTTCGAATATTATTTAGATTCACTGCTGTGCTCAAAAAATGGTTGTAATATAATAAAAACAAAAAACATTCATCAACAAGGCGCCCCAGGCCTGAATCACAAAAAACGCATTTCTTCTAGTTTTCTTAAATTTACCCCCACTCCTACCCATTCCTTGTCAATTTTTTTTCAATACATGATTTTAAAGGAAATTAAATTCTCTACAACTTTGATTCCATAAACTTTTTGCTGAGATCAAGTCTTCCCCCTGTTTTTGCGATGGGAAGTGGAGCGAAAGTGAAAAATTTGCCGAATCTCCAATTTTCGATCTTTTTCGCCTTCTCATAACTCGGATACACTTGGACCTACAAAAAAAACTTCCAAATCAAATGTGTTGGAAGTTTAGTAATCTACATTTTCTTATATATACATATCTTCAAAAAAATGAACTGGGAATGAGCTAGAGGCCGAAAACTGAAAAAAGTGCCGATTTCTGACAGTTTTTTCAAGATGGTGGACGAAGAAAGGAGGGGGGGATGACGGAAACTTGGATTAATTACTACCTAATGGTCCCAAACAACATCAAAAAATAAAAAACGATCCCGCATTTGATGTAAGCTGAACCCCCTTTTTGAGCCTCTATTGACTGGACTATGGAAGACTTCTTAAGAATTTTTATTCGACAGTCAAGCAGGTTTTATTTTCAATGAAACGTCTTACATCCATAGCTTTTATATTTAACATACGCATATCAATTTTATTTCATTTTATTAATTCTTTGAATATTCATAACATAAGGTACAAAAAAAAAAATTTGCAGGTTTATGCATAAGTTTTGGCCTCCCTGTACCAAAATCTTGTAGAATCTAAAGTTTATCTCCTTTAAAAATTCACTAATCTTCAAAATTCCACCATGTGCCTTTCAAAACCAACAAATTTTCTCTAAAAAAAAACATTGAAACATTGTCATTTTCATTCCAATATTATTTTAAGTAATAAAAATTCTCCAATTTGTAAAAGACTGGACGGATTTAAAATATATTCATAAAAGATTTAATATAATACTAACATGGTCCAGTTTTATGAAGCTGTGATAATTCTGATTGATATTGATATGTAATTCTGATTGAAAAACTTTTTTGCTTTAACATGTAAAAAACTTGAACATGAAAATTTAATTTTAACAGTAAAACCTTTTTTCACTTACCTTACTACTTAACAAATTGCATTTATTGCACATCTTGGATTACTAGCTGGAATAATTACTGCTCATTTATTTAAGTCTAATTTCATGAACTTTATTAAACATAGGGAATTATAAAATTTTGAACCCAAAATGTTACAAGTGATTTAGTTACTATTCCATCTTTCATTTTTTTTATTTATAACTATTAAACTAATATACTATTATAAATTATTATTTAAAAATAAAAAATGATTAAATTTTAATATTTAATTTTATTTTATTATTTTTAAACTTCTAGGCCTTTTATTTACCAATCGGAGGCTTTTTATTGCGAACAAAAATTTTGACATGAAAATGTTTTAGCCTTACTAAAGTGAAAAACGGACTAATGTTTTTTCTAATTAGATGCATTTGAAAGGTACAGGATTGAACCTCAAAATAGTTTAATTTTTAAAAGAGAAATCTTTCAATACTGAATGATATCGGTTCAGATTGGTCATATGCAGGGCCCGGATTGTTATGCAATTGCATATTTTGTTTGCGTTCTTCTTTTATTCTAATAGCGAACCAGATATGATTACGAATTAGAGTAAGTAGATCTAATTGGTAAACTTTTATTTTGCATATGTGATGACATATGATGTTTATTTGCATATTTTGTTGATCTAATAAGGTATTTATTCATCTATGTAACATTTTCGGACTTTTCGACCACCTGAGACATTTTCCCCCTCTACCTAATAAAGTAAAAAATACATCAAGAGGTATAAGTAATAATTAGTAATATCCAACGTGGGAGCTAAGATTCCCAATTTCGATCGGGGTTATTCGTCGTAAATAAGTCTTCTACGAATTAATGATTACTGGGATTCCCGACTTTCCACTTCCAGTTTTAGTAAATAAAAATGTTAATCGCATCCCAGGCCATGTTAGAGAAGCTTTAAAAAAAAAAAAAAAAAACAATTGAAGACATTTTATGAAAAATTTAGGGCTTGAAAAAATTAAATTTTAGACGGGGATAATTCAATTGTTTTTGGATAACGACCCAATAATTTTAGGCCCTTACATATTTGCTCCAATCACATCAGTTCATGTCGAAAGATCATTTTCGAATTATAAAAATATTTCAAACGATAAAAGGTTAGAATCCACAAAAATAAATTATATGAATTGAAGGAATGAACAATGAAATGAAGGGTCCTGGGTGCAGTAATGTGTAAGGAAGTACTGTAACTTGGTCAACGGTCGTGCAAGGACGTAATCACGGTCAAGACCACGCTCAACCGCCAGGTTTTTCCCCTTAATTTGCAATTAAGAGAACATTTAGAAATGCAGAGTAGAATGCCCAAATTTTGAAATTCATTTAAAAATATAGTATAAGAACACCTAAATTTAGAATAAGAGTACACCAATTTAGATATGCATTTAATAATAAATTTTATTGATTGTTAATTTAGTTATCTTTATTCATGTTATTCGTTTATTCTTCTTCTTATCTAATAAGTTTAAATTATTTTTACATTACAGTTTTAAATGCGTTTAATTTTATCATAGGAAATACTTAGAGGTTTGATTAAGATTATAAAAAATTAAAATCATTTTGGTTTCATTTTTAAATACTCTCCTCCACTCCCTTTCCTATGAAATATTTTATATACATTGGTATCTTTGAATATTACAGTTGTTTAATATCATTTTTTTAATTTTTATGCTGCATATGTTATAGTTTTTTACTGCATGTTATATGGCATATTTTGACGCTTTTTACTGCATAACAATCCGGGCCCTGGTCATAAAGTAATACATACAACTGTAACCTGGTGATGTACCCTAAGTCCTGTTTAATAATTTTAGAATGTGTAGTTGTTGTTTTTTTTAAATAAAAAAAAAACATATATATATATATATATATATATATATATATATATATATATCAACATCAATGTTGTCATTTATGTGTTGGTAGTTCTATTATTTTATTTTTTTTAAATGTGAAGCTAACACTTATATTTATTCCTATTTTCTTCTAAACTGAGCTATTTTACATATATTGTAACATAGGAAACTAACAATTGATATCCTTATATAAGACAAAATGTATTCAGAGATATAAATTATGTTAAGTCATTATATTTGTTACTTGGTTAAAAAATGTTCTAAAAAAATGCATATTTCTCATAATATGCAAGGTTACTAGGATGGCCGTTACTGAAATATTAAGACTCAAGTTCCTAATATAATAATTCCTATAAGCAGGGTACACTACTTTACATAACTTAAAATCTAAATCCTTGAGACAGATAAATACCAATGGACAATGAAAACGTAATTAATAAGAGAAATGGCTTGACTTAATTGGTTGATTAGGAGTGTAAAAAAGGCGGGGTCTAATAGTAACGTTACCAATCACGTCGTTCTGGGTAGAAAGAGATGAAGAAAACCGTGATCAAATTCGGGCAAGTCATACTATTGACAGCAATGAGAACGTTAGTCATATTTTGTAAACATATACCTGGTCAGTTCTAACATAGTAGTTGCCATTGATAACCTCTACTTTTCATTATGTTCGTAATGTTTGTCCCAAGTTAATGTAAATTTTGTATAACAAACTTGGTCCGAAATCGATCGAAAACGAATTGAAGCCGGATATCCAACAAAATTTATTTTTATCCTCGCTTCTCGGAACGAAATGGAATTGAGCGTGTTGTTTTGTAAGCGAAAAAGTTTTTTTTTTCCTCTACAATCCTCATGAGACTTAAACAAGTCCATTTCACAGTCCTTCTGACGCTTTATGCTCCATTTATGGTTACTCATTCATCCTTCATTATTACAGGATACCGTGTTTACGACTTATATAACTTTATATTCGTTATTTCTTTTTCTTTGAAATGTATATAGGTAACCACACAGTTTACTTCTAAATAAAATGTTTGAGCTTATAGTTAGTGTTGATCTAATCTACTCCGATTTCAGTTCAATCTGAGAATCAAGTATTATTTAAGATCAGATAGTTTCCATCATCATAGAAATGTTCTGATAGGGTTAAATGGAAAATTTACTCCTAGATATAGAATGCAAGGCCTCAAAGTCTCGTATAATTTCAATAATTCACTTAATCATGCAGATTACATTCCAAATTTTCGCCTATTCAGGCATCTTCAGGGCTAAAACAGTTTCACATGCAAGCTATAAACAGACTCTTTTTTTTTTTTTTTTTTTTTTTTTTTTTTTTTTTTTTTTTTTTTTTTTTTTTTTTTTCTCAACAGTTTCACATGCAAGCTAGAAACAGACTGAAACCTACCCACATGGAAGGAGGGCAGTGTTGCCAACATTCAAACAAATTTAGATAACAGAGATAATAACTGAATAAGGTCTATAGAAAAATAAACACAATATTAAAGTTAAAGAAGGTTCAAATAAAGTAATTTTAATTTTACATCTACACATATATACATATACACTCACACCCATTACACACATAACGTCATGCACTAGAATTATAAATATATATAAAAAACACATGAAAAGCAAAGGCAATAAATAATAAGTGAATAAATAATTCACTGTTGGTTTAAAATGTTAATAGTTTCAGCAAAAAAGTTGTTAAGATTTCTTGCATCAGTTTTAAAATTGACAACCTTATTAATGTTTGCAGCTATATACAGTGCTTCAAGATATTTTAATTTTTGCTCAGAATAGCTTGTTTACAAAATTTACTCCTACAAAGTACCTTCATTTTGTTTATGTGGAGAAATTAACGGTCTCTCATTATTCCTAGCAATAAGAAGTGACTAAATATTAAAGAATTTGATAAAAATAGATAGGAGAGGTAAAGAAAAGTGTTTACATGAACATGAAAATTTCAATTTCAGTTAGTGAGTGAAGTAATATATATGTATAATATATCGTTGGAATCTTAGAAAAAATACTAGTTATATATGCCTGAAAAATTGGCAAAATACATTTTATACAAAAAAATTATTTAGGTTTGTTCCAACAAGCATTTAAATACGTTGACAAGTCTTTCGCATGCGCGTTACTTTACTAACAGCCCAGTGTTAACAAGTAAGGCGTCTAAGTGTTTTAATTGTTTGTTGGAACATACCTATTTAACCGATATAATTTTTTTCCATGTAAACTAAATTGAGTTTTCATAACAAGTAAGCGGAGAAATAAAATTAGAAGCTATGATGTATCATGTTTTACATTGTCAAAGATCAAAATAAAAAAAAAAACCTATTTCTAGTTAGTGAATGATTATAAAAGCACGTAATACACAAAATCCTTAAAGTGTTTTTTTAAACACATGGTACAATCATATATATTATTTCTCAAAGCCTTTTTTTTTTGTCGGTACGCCATAACTTAATACTTCATAAATGAGGCATCATTTTGAAGCTTTCCTTAACCGCTACACCGGAAAAATATACAAATCGCTCGTTTCGCCTTCGATTGCGAGTTATAAGCACAAAACCGCGGTTTTGCGAGAAAAATGGTCGTAGAGGTTTCTATATGGTATCAATCTTTTCAGGTTTTCAAAGAGAATATTTTCGGTCATATGCATTTTTCTTTTTCGATTAACCTTAATTCTAACTTTTTCGATTAACCCTTTCGTTTGCGAGTTGTAAGCAGAAACTGCAATTCTCAGCGAAAATGGTCGCAAAATTGTCGCAGTGCTTTTTCGAAGGTGTAATTTTTTTTTCAGTTTGTCGAGACGAACATTTTTTGTTATATACACTTTTCCGTTGTCGCCTTTGCAAGTTACAAGCAAAAACATGCGAATTCAGTCAATATTGGGTTGTCCGGAAAATAATGCAGGATTTGGGTTTTTTTTTTTTTTTTTCCAATCGCCTTGAGGTGGTCATCGACGGTCGATTTGCTTACTTGAAGTTTTTCCGCAAGTTCTCGAACAGTTATTCTGGGGTTTTCTTCCACCGATGATCGGAGAATATCGTCATCAAGAGAGGAAGGCCTTCCACGACCTTCTTAATCTTCGAGGCTGAAGTCTCCCTCCGGAAATGTTTTAAACCACCTTTGAACAGTGCACTCAGTAACAAATCCCTCGCCCCACTCTTGGTTGATGTTTCTAGACATCTGGGCTCCACTGCGGCCGAGTTTAAACTCGTAAAAGAAAATCGTACGAAATTCACGACGTGACATCGTAGGAAAGACTGGATTATTTCCAAGTAGCGAGATGCTATAGAAATAAACAAACATTGTCGTTTAGAAGAAGATTAGCAACTGTTGACACTCGTACAAATAAATAATCCCCTAAAAGTAAACAGATTACTAGATATAGAATGTTTTAAAAGAAAACTTGAAAACCTGCATTATTTTCCGGACAACCCAATTGAATCAGCGCTCTCGCTTTCCGCGAAACCGACATGCGTATTTAAGTATGTGGTGTTTTCCAGGGTGCGCTCTTTCAGTGACATCTATTTCTGTTTAAAACAACCCTACCAACAAACACTTACAGATGACCATATCGTAACTTCAAACATAGTGTTCAAAGAGGTATATACTCATACTTATATTATACTTCAACCCTCACCTATGCCCGTGACGCACTAAATACGTTCTATACGATACTTAATGTAGGTCTGTACTTTAATTAAGTGGGATTCGTAGTCACTTCACACGGGTCAGCTAGTATAATTCTTAATAATTACATTTCAGTTAAAAACTTTAGTTCCATGATTAGAGTTCTGAATAAAATATAAGGTGGTTTTTGTATTGGAACAATCATCGATAAACATCTTCGTCGGTTTCTGGGAAGGCATTAGAAACTAAAATTCGAAAACTAATTTCCAATTTTCTACGAACTATTTGATCTAATCTATTCCAATTTCAGTTCCACTAATAATTTTTAAAGAAAAACCAAACGGTTAAGCGTGTTGTCGCTTGAATCACCTCGTTGCATAAACTTTGGCCGAAAAGCACAATATCCTTGATGAGTACTAAGCGGTACAGGTTTTTTTTTTTTGTTTCTGATAATAAAGACTGAATATATCTCGAAAAAAAAAAAGGATTTCTTTATCTTGCCTGCTTCTCATCCTTAGTTTTCTATTATTAATATCCATGCTATCGTATTACCTAACTGTACCTTATCGATAAATCGAACTATGTGGAAGTATTAATAGTTACCATGGCTATTTTTGTCACAATCCATAGTAGGTCTCGAGATATTTGTATAATTCAACCCCCTTTTACTTACCTACCGGATCACCAATTATACTGTGATTAGATATCTTAATTAGCTGTTTGCTTTACGATGATTCTTTGCAGAGTAAATAATGGATTTATTTACGATAATCATATAAACATATTCTGGCTCTCAGTGAGATAATAGTTAATAGTTAGGTTTATTACATCAATTGAACAATTCATATATTTTACATTCCCCATTGGAGAAACTATTTATTTAACCATTACAACTTTTAACATTACTATTACTTACCCACATTACTCTTTACTTCTAGCGCGTCCAATATTGTTAAGGCGTCCATTATTTATTTATTTGTTTGATTTTGAAATATATTCTACTGTATTAAGCTAATAAAAGTTTTATTAATGAATAATATTTTATAGTTTATTACATCAAATTGTTACTAAAGATATTTTGTATACTAATATCAACTCCGATTTCAAAAATCAACAAGTGCACGTTTTTACACATAACCATTGCTTCAGTTACTATTTTCGATTTATTTTTAAATCTTTTTTCCTCCAAGGCTTAAGTGTAAAGAGATTATAAATATTCAACCGTCGTAAAAGGAGGTTCTACTCTTCAATACCGCTTAAGAAATCACTTATTGAATATGGGGTACTACGACTAGCGCTATTTGAACTATGCCTGAGAAACTAAATAACTTAAAGGCACGAGGAAAAATATTTTTCATAGGTGATTTTTCTCGTGAAATAAAATTCATTTTAATGAGCAAAATAAAACGTTTGAAATATACATATATTTCGAAATTTGATTGGTTATAACCAGGGCCCGGAATGCAAATATGCAATTGCATATTTTGTTTGCGTGCTTCTTTAAAATTGCGGACCAGATATGATTACGAATTAGAGTAAGTAGATCTAATTGGTAAACTTTTATTTTGCATATTTGATGATAACTGCGAATATTTGCATATTTTGTTGATCTAATAAGGTATTTATTCATTCATGTAAAATTTTCGGGCTTTTCGACCACCTGAGACATTTTCCCCCTCTACCTAATAAAGTAAAAAATACATCAAGAAATATAAAAGTAATATCGAACGTGGGAGCTAAGATTCCCAATTTCGATCGGGGTTATTCGTCGTAAATAGATCTTGTTATTCGAATTAATGGTTGCTGGGATTCCCGACTTCCCACCTCCGTTTTTAGTAAATAAAAATATAAATCGCATCCCAGGCCATGTTGGAGAAGCTGTGAAAAAAAAAAAAAAAAATGTTATATGAAAAACTCAGGGCTTAAAATCCCTGAAAATATAAATAAAATTTTAGACGAGGATAATTTGATTGTTTTAAGTGACTTGGACAACGACCCAATGATTTTATGTGCTTATATATTTGCTCCAATCACATCAGTTTATTTCGAAAGATCATTTTCGAATTATAAAAATATTTCAAACGATACGATCCACTAATATTAATAAAGGTTAGGATCCAGAGAAATAAATTTAGAAATAAAAAAAAGAAAAACACGGGTCATGGGTGCAGTGATGTGTAAGGAAGTACTGTATCTTGTTCAGCGGTGGTGCAAGAAGGTGATTTGACCGTGATCAATCCCAACCGTCGTCTTTTTTCCCCTTAATTTTACATTAAGAGTATAAGAATACCCACAATTTAGAATAAGAATACTCAAATGTAGTACAAAATAACCCAAATTTAGATATGCATTTAATGCTTACTTTTATTGATTATTTCACTTGTTTCATATATGTTTTAATTGATTGTAATTTAATTATCTTTATTAATATTATGCGCGTATTTTTCTTGTTAACTAATAAGTTTGAATTATTTTCATATTTTAGTTTTAAATGTGTTTAATTTTATTATAGGAAATTCTGTATAAGGAAATATGTTAAAATATGTAAAAAAAAAATTAAATCATTTTGGTTTCATATCTAAATAGTGCCCTCCACTCCCTTGCCTATGAAATATTTTATACACATTGTATCTTTGAATATCACAGTTGTTTAATAGCATATTTTTAGTTTTTATGCTGCATATTTAATAGTTTTTTAATGCATATTATGTTGCATCTTTTGACGATTTTTACTGCATAAAAATCCGGGCTCTGGTTATAACATACAATTAAATGGTTAGCAGACTATTAGCGTGATTTCATGTGGCCGAACCATCACAACTTAAAGTTCAATAAAAAGTATATACATAAGAACTCAAGCAAATACACTATAAAAGTCTGAATCCACTCGAACAAGAGACATGAAAAACGTTTTAAAGCTGCCAATAAAGGAAGGGTCTCCAACTAAAAGCTAACATAGAGAATGAGTCGAAGACTAGACTTTTTTTGTTTTCCAAAATCCAAATGTTACGAAAACGTTACCGCTTTCTCATTTATATTTTATAATTTTGGTTTTGAATCATGCATATGATAGTATTGAAAAAATAATTTTCAAAATACATAATTTTATTTGAATTTTAAGAAAACATTTATACTGTAACACTAATGTGGGTTTAAATAATTTTTATTAGAATGAAATAATAATTCAATATTTAAACAACCAATAAAAACTCAAGTTGTTGACAATGTTACAAAACGTAACTACTTGTAACGATACATTAACACAAAAGTAACCGTATGATTCGATCTTTAGATAAAAACTAAGAGTCTAGTCCATTGTTCCTTATATTTAATCCGAAATAGAACATTCCGGAAGGTTCTCGAAGCTCAAAACAATCAATAACATGTACTAGTACAGCTGGTAACTGTTCCTAAAAAAAAAATCTTCTAAATATAATAAAACAAAATCATATGGTTTTGTTTTACGTTACAATATTAATAGTAAAACTCTGCTCCAAGTGATTTTAAGCATATATACTTTAAGTATATATATAGTATAAGTATACATATATATATACTCGTATGTATACTTATACATTATATACTTTTTTTTTCTAAAGTATTTGGACTGTATAAGGTGCCATAGCGGAACAAGGAAGAAACAGAATAGAAATCCACTTACCACTTTTCGCCCGGATCTCGTCTGGTTTGATTTTTCTTTCTTCTGCACTGCCAAGTGGAAATCTGGAATTCTGATCCTACCTGAACCGCTTTTAGGGACATGCATTGTTATAATGAAATTTGACGACTGACGTCAACCAATTTCGAACGTTCAAACTACTATAGAGCAATCGGGTGAAAATCAGATGAAAAATAAAATATAAACTAGGACAACCTTGACTGAGAAACTTGCAATTAAAATTTACATGAATATTAACTCATGGACGCCCAAAACAGAACAGGATTATAAAAAATGGCTAAGGTTGGCAGAGCGGGAATACGCGCGATCTAGCGGGAACACTAAAGATCATTGAAGGCGCCAAGAGGGTTCAATTTAAATTTAACATAACCGAGGAGCGAGTCTTAGCATTTTTACAGAAAATAAACAATTATTGGCAAACAAAATAAAAACACATATAAGTAATTGCTCTAAAAATATATCTAAACCACTTTACACCACCTTTATTTTCGTCACTCTTGATTGCTGTTTTTCTGTTGTTTTTTTTTCTTTTTTTTTTTTGCTGTTTCACTGATTGTTCCGTTCAGTTTTAGTTTCTTTCATCGCTTCATTTCATAAGGTTTGTTTATGTACGATCCGTCAAATCAGTTCTCACTATCATTAGGCGTTTCTATTCTTTATATCCTTGAACAGAGTGTACCGAATAGAGATTTAATAGCAAAAAGTGATTTAACAATTGTTTTTCTAGTCTTTTCATCGTAATGAAATCCGCAGGTATTTATTTAACTGGAGGTCCTACTGGCAGTTCAGTTTCGAGTACCGGTTTACAGCCCAGTGTTACATTTCTAAGGGATGACGGAAACTTGGTTTAGGCAATTCCCGTTTTATTTTTCAAG
Source organism: Aelia acuminata (assembly GCA_911387785.2). Classification (NCBI taxonomy): domain Eukaryota; kingdom Metazoa; phylum Arthropoda; class Insecta; order Hemiptera; family Pentatomidae; genus Aelia; species Aelia acuminata. Next base: position 50,205,566 of record OU426978.1, on the reverse strand, counting down.
TTATCTTCTTTATAATAAAAAAAAAAATTCAGGCTGTGACTCTTTGGAGCCTTTCATACTTAGCCCTTCAATTCATAATATACAATAATATATGATATTAAGGGAATTATAGAAATAAATCCAGCCCGGGCCAAAATGCATAATGCAAGTTTCTGAGTCTACAGCGTTTCGATGATATGTCGTAAATAAGAATCGATAGAAGGAATTAATAATATCGGCTGATTACAAATTGAAACGTAAAAATTTAATTTAAAATTTTGACATCTTCAGTATTCTTCAGAAAACGATGGCAATATTGTATTCTACTGGCGTAGGAAGATTTAATATTTCTATGTTTAAATCAATAATTAAGAAAATAATGATTAAAGTGGATGTTATTCATGGAAGATTGCCGTATATTTTCCGATGTTTAAATCATAAATGGAGGTATTCTTTTACGTCATTAAGTGTCAAAATTTATATCTTGTAGACCCCTTGTTTCTCCACTTTTTTAATCAAAAAGGGCGTTATTTCAAAAAATAAGAAATTATTTCTTTTTTAAGACATTATTGTCATCTCTATAAAACCCTTGTATATAGTTGTGGTGAATAGTATATTACTTTTGAAATATTCAATTAATGTAGGGTATTTTTTTTTGAATAGTTATCTAGAAATAATATATATATATATATATATATATATATATATATATATATATATATATATGTATATAAAGTACAAGAGAGAAATATCCATTTGCTTGGCTATATTAGGTGCCCACGAGTAACGAATGTGCTCAAACATTTGCCCTGGGGGCTTTGTTATTTGGCACCTAGTCCCATTGCCTCACCCCCATTTCAGTTCTATTTGCTCCCTCAACATATTAAAAAATTTAATTAACTTGAAATACCCTTGGGCAGCTTTGGGTTTCTACCACTCTTAGTGGTCTGTTATTGTCAGTTACGCTACAGAACATGATTCAAATTGTCAAAAGACATCAGTTATGAATAATGGTTTAAAGAAGTAAAAATTTAAGAATTAAAATAGTTAAAAGTTTACAAAGTTGTAAAGCTTTATAATTGCCATAACTATAGTGTACCTTTTTTATCTATAAAACTATGGAAACGTACGGTTTCATGGCTGCATTATGTGTATTTTTACTTTCACTTACCTTTATATGAAACATATAGTTAGGAAAAGTATTGCATTCCCAAATACACGTTTTGGGGTCATCTGGGTCCTAAATCCCGCAAAATGGTCTGTGTGTTTGCTGTCTTGTTATTGTCAGTACGCTACATAACAAGATTCACATTTTCAAAAGACACAAGTTATGAGTAATGGTTCAAAGAAGTTAAAATTTAAGAATTTAAATTGTTTAAAGTTTGAAAAGCTTTGTAATTACCATAACTATAGTGTAACTTTTTACTTTCACTTACCTATATATGAAATATATAATAAGGTAAAGTATTGCGATCGTGAAAAATTTTGAGATCCGGTTTTCAAAGGAAATACACGTTTTGGGGTCTCCTGAGTCGAAATAACCAAGTCCCGCGAAATGGTCTATGTGTCCGTGTGTGTGTCTGTGTGTATGAACAGATTAGCTCAAAAACTATAAGCCGTATAAAACATAAATTGGGTTTTTGTGTATGTATATGCCCGCGATGTGACAGCAAAATTGGTCAAACGGAGGAGGTACTTTATTTAAAGAATTTTGTCTAACTTTAAGGTTTTTCTCGATTTTCTCAAAAACGGCTCTAACGATTTTGATTAAACTCGGTATTTGGTGGATGAATATGCCCGGGATGTTACACTCAAAATTTCATTAGAATTGATCAATTGGAGGGGGCACTTTACTTAATAAATGATTTCTCATTTTCACGTGTCTTTTTTTTATTTACTCAAAAACGGCTTTAACGATTATGATCAAACTGGGTATTTGATGAATGTATATGCCCACGATGTGACAGCAAAAATTTCATCAAAATTGGTCAAACTGAAGGGGGGTACTTGATTTAATGAATTTTGTCTAATTTTTACATTGTTTTTTTTAATTTTATCCGGAACGGATCAAACGATTTTGATCAAATTCGTCACGTTTAATGAAAATTAGGTGTTATTTAATATCAAGTAAGCTTTATTGTTATTAAAATGTTCTGAGTGGCCTTTAATGGGGAAGGGGCCTTTTTTGTTTTCCTATAAAGTACCTACATTTGTTTTTATTTATATGGAGAAATTAACTGTCTCTCGTTACGCCTAAAAATAAGAAATGTCTAAATATGAAATATAAAACAAAAAATCAACTAAACCTATAGAGGAGAAAAAAAGAAAAATATTCTGTCAAATCATAAAACACGTTGGGCCCACGCATGCGGAGTACCAGCATTGTTCATAATTAAAGCCGTTCTGTTCATTTAATGGAAATTATTTGTTTCATGGTAAATAAATGAAGTTTTCAACAATTACATAGACAATTATAAAATCAGACGACTTGGAGTATTATGCTTGCATTGCCGAAGTATCACAAGTAAAAACTTATATTTAATAATTAAAAAAATTATTGTTTTTTATAGAGAAAATAAAAACAAAAATAATAAATAATAAATGTGTGACTTTGAGAAGTGGCAATTAACAAAACAGTGAGTTGTAAGTGAAAGTTGTGTTTTGCGCGCACGCACCAGATTTTGTTTTCTATGAATAGGTAAAATTATTTAAACGTATTAATGTCATTTTAATTATATTAATTTCATTTTAATTATATTAATGTCATTTTTTCGTACTTCAATTATTTGATTGATGATCCTAAAGGCTCAAAAGAAGGAAAAAAAATTATTCGATTCGTACTCTCATTAAATAATTTACAAACATAATTTTAAAAATATATAGAAATAAATCAAACCATAAAGAAAAAGTAAAACAGCAGGTAAGTTTCTTTATCTTTCGAACGTATACCTACGCTTCCATGTACTGATGTACCGAGTTTCCCCTCAGTTTGTTGTTCAAACATTACTAAGGAGGGAACGGGATCAGTTTCCTGGAATAAGCGATGCCTATATCTGGAGCAATTAGTAGGGCCGCTGTGTCAACCAGCCATCGTGAGCCAGAACAACAAAAGCAGATCGATCGGGACGAGAGTCCTCCAGCTGGGGTCGGGGAATACGGACCGTGGCTAACACAACACCCCCATCAGTGGCTATTTACTTTTATTCTATAGGGCATAGGGAGCAGTGGAGGGGGGAATTAGAGGGTTAGGGGGTGGGGTATAGGGCGAAGGGTAATAAATGCAATGGTAACATTACGGAAGTAAACATTGCCTGTAGTAGTAGTAAGTGTATATTGCTATACATGATCAAAATAAAAAGATTAATAATCAATTAAAGATGTGTTGTCAGGAGGTTAAAGGAGGATGCTGGGCGATAAGTTACTATTTTACTATTTGAATTTGTTTTAGTGTTTAGTTCACGTTATCGTGCAATATTTATGCTTTTCATTAACGTTCATGTCGAAATTTGTTTAAAGTTATATATTTTGATCCCCTCAGGTTAAGTTTCTAAAGTGCTTTAAACAATTTCTAGTGGTTTAATGTAGCTTGTAGTTGAACTTAGGTGATTGAAAACCAAGTGAGGCTATAAGGTTAACGCCTCTGTTAAGCTCAGCTATAACCTCAACTACCAGAAAACATTTCCTTACCTACTAAATTGAGATTAATGGCGTAAGATTTCTTAAGTGTTAACTTACCAAAGGCTTCTATACGAAGCCCTAAGAGTCTTTAACATTCAAAAAAGGTTAGGTTATTGGTGATAATACATTATCACCCACTATGTTAATAGAATGAAGCAGCAGGTTCTAAAGTAATCTTGGATTTCTCCTGTTTTTGAATAGAAATTGGAAGAGGGGGGACTTATTTAGGGACGCTAAGCGTATACTGAAGAACCTCCGGGTATACTTCAATAAGAATTAAAAAAAAACCGTAGGTAGTATCAAAGACCACATCAAGAATAAAAAACGATGGCTTGTTATTTTTGTTTGTTTAACGTCCATTTTTATGCATTTTTATGCTACTGGCATCGTACAGGCTCAGGACCTCCATTTTACGTCCTATCCGATGGACGCCATAGCTAAGGATTTTTTACTCCCTTCAAAAAATCCTAGGGCCATGACGGGGCGCGAACCCGCGACCTTTAGTATTGTAGGTTGCCATGCTATACCACAGGTGACCCCACAATGGCTTGTTGATATGGTCGAAACATTATAAGACAGGGAGAACGAGAGCTAAAGACAAGTAACTTCGCATGTACCGTGGACAATACAGGAAGAGTTGTCATCTGAGACGGTAAAATATTGACAAATGTCGTCGTTGTGACCTCTGTACCAAAAATGTTCGAGCCTCTTTCGGCACAAGCTCACGAAAATGTACCACCTCAACGTCTGAAGCCTAAAGCAGGTCCATCCGCGAAACCGCAACCACCTCGACGAGCGGGCACTCCTTCGGAGGTCCTTGAGACAAAAGCATTCCGAATTGTTACAAACAAGAGGAAATGGCAAAATATTATTGTATTCTACGGAAAATAACAAACTTACGGTGGTTCCCGAAATAGCATATATTACACGTTAAATGTTTAAATATATTAAATATTTCTTATGGCTAAAATGCGTATCGATTTATCAAAATATATCTTGCACTAAAGATCTTTATGGGAAGAATTGATATCTATGTCTTTAACGATGATAAATGTGCTTGTGCAAGGATGCTCCGAAATGCCAGAGGTGTGAAGGGTAGTCAAACCCACATGTTTCTTCCTTTCCTACTCCCGGTTACCCGTCCAACAAAGATTAAAAATGCAATGGTTGAGAGATCTATTCCAATAATTACGCATATGACGTAAGAAATGACTAAATCAAGCAAATCGCATCTATTAATAGCAGTTTGCATTTTCAAAAGATTTGCTCCAGCGTAAAATATAAATATAAATAAATGACATTATGATGTTTACTAACAAATGAATAGTATGCTACATTGAAATATGACATTGAGTCAACTTTCTCAATGAATCATCAAATTTTCAAACCATCAAGTGTTTAATTACTAAACATCTTTTAAAAAGGCAATACCTGTAGCACAAGTACAGATTTAATCGTATGTCCAATATCATGCAGATTAAGTTTCAGAGTGGAGTGCTGGTGTTCTTGTATTCTGAAACGCGTAGAGCAACTGCAACCAATTTACTCATTTTCATTCCCTTTTTCTCTTAACTACTCCTCTTTTCATACGACACCTCTTCTGTGCTCTTACGTTCTACTAGGTTGGCCCCAATGCCGCTCTCTATTTATAAATAAAAGTTTTGAGTCACAGAGAATCTCTAATATCTAACTGGGAGAATTCATTTTCAATGATGACGTAGATTCATTTTTCCATGAATATGGGCAACGATCTTTACTTCTCAAACAATTAGTGGCCATTAGGGTTTTCGAAATACCCCACATGGGGCATAAAAGGTCTAAATTCCTGGGGAAGGAACTGTAAAAAGCAATAGCCCCGAGGTACTTCGTTTATTACTTCCTTATTCTACCCTTCCTGTGTAAGGAAGTAAGGTATAGGGATATTATATATCCCCATACCTTACTTCGCGAACATCCTAGTTCATATTAATGTGAGGCAGGTTAAAACTTAATCTCTCTGCCGCCTTGTTCCGGATAAAATCACCTTGAAGTAATCCGTGGGACATGACATCCACTAACCGGGACAGAATATTCCAATAACGTCACTCCAGCAACCCCTGCCAATCGAAGGATCGTTTCTGACAGCTCCTCTTGGATCCTTCGCTAAATCATTCCTGACCCTCCTGCTGTCATAGCCATCTAGTCCGATAATCCATCTTTAATTTACGTGAGAACATCCTGCTAATGTACTCGGCATACCATAGAAAACAGGTAGAATTGATTACACGTTACACATCTTTTGTAAGGACGTACGAGAGAAATATAGACAATTAAAGAAATATAAGATATTTAATCTGACCTCTGAAATTATTGTTATAAATTAGCTAGTTTAGTTTATAACTGTATAACTAGCTTAGCTGTGGCTTACTGCAATATAACTTTCAGGAACGTTGCTGTAATACTAACAAACTTAATATTTACAAAGTACTAAAACGACCATTATTATGGACATACGGGTTCTGCAAAATCCTCATACATCCAGAGAATTCAGTCATGCCGGTCCAAAGTATTGAGGAAAATAGTAGACGCACCATACACCACATTTTCGTATTAGTAATAATAATCATAATAAAGGAACGTAAATAAATTTACCTATTTCGGCAAAATTTACCCAAAACCATCATTACACATATTGGCCTATTAAAATTTACCGTCAAATAATAAAGGATTAGGAGTCACCTGTGGTATTATGATTAGCATAGCAACCTACAGTACTAAAGGTCGGAGTTTCGCGCCCAGCGGTGGCCCTACGATTTTTTAATGGGAGTAAAAAATCCTTAGCCATTCAGTCCCTCGGAAAGGATGTAAAATGGAGGTCACAAACCTATACGATATCAGGTACTCCTTACAGATCCCTATCCTAATTATACCTGGATAGATAAAATTTAGGACACCCACTGTAGCATCGTCTGATTAGCCTTAGTGGCATAAAGTGACGTTAAACAAACAAACAAACAAGAAAGGATTATAAAACTTAGCTGAGTCTCTAATCATTTTTTTTCAAATTTGGTGATTAATATGATTAAATAACAATCTCATATATGATGCATGGCATTAGAAGCCGAAACGATGCCTAAATAAATTTCTATTGTTATTTGGTGAATATTGCCTTATTTCTATTTAGTTGATCATAGCTGACATGTTTTAAACTTTATATATAAATTTTATTACACTCCTCTACTGAAAAGGTAGCAACATTGTGTTGCTGAATTCCATTGGGATTCACTTTTTCCATTTGGGATATTTACGGATATAACGGTTGAAAAACATGGGATCAACAATAAAATAGGCCGTAACTCAGTTTATAATAATTCCATTTCCGTGATTTCTATTTCAAATTGTTTCGAATATAGACAACTATTACTTTGCACAAAAATTATGGACAATTTTTTTTTCTATTCTTTGTATCGTTTTTCCTATTGGATATAAAACTAAAAAAGTACATATTTGGTTAAACAACGACGTTCCGTAAAAATTTCAGATTTATTCATCCGCAAATTTTCGAGGGTTAGGGTAAAAAACATACGGCTCTTGTAATTTTATATAAGATTATATTTTAGGGGCTTGCTGGGGAAGATTAATAGTTAATAAAGTCTTGAATTTTTTTTCCCTGAAATATACAATGTAGCCCTTAAATAAATCAAGTAAATAGGAGCACTAAATAAATATAATTTGATGAACTAGGCTAGTAAAGGAACTACTTGGTTTTCCGCGTGTATCTTAATTATGGCGAGTTGAAAATGGAGGCATTAATGCTGCCCCTCCGTCCATTTATCTCTTCACTAAGACTCCCTCTAGCGTTATTCAGCTCTCTAGTAGGGCCGCCCCTGGGAAAAGTGCACTTCAGAGATACGAACATCGGTTAAAGAATAATATTGGCTGCTATGTCGATATTTAATTTTAAAATTGCTTCTTATATTCGTGATATGTTGAAAATCTTTCATCTTTTAAGTTTTCTAAAATATAATATACTGTTATCGCATCCTATCTTCCATACTAACTTTACAAGTAAGTACACAATAATAAAAGTGAACTGATTGGACACACAAATAAGATAAACGTTGAATATTGCCCCCATGGTTCTTTTATTACTTAAATACTATGATTTAAGAAAATTTGCGTTAATCCAGCTATTTTATTTCAATTACTGATTGTTTTAAGTAAAATATGAATGAAAATTCTAGTGCGGTGCGCGCATCATTCCACTGTGACTTGCCACCATCCTTACTTTGCCGAAGGAACTCAAGTGGAAACATTAGCGGATTCAGGGCTGTGGGGTCTGCAGTCCCCCTTTGGAAATTATTTGTCATTTAAAATTTTACTAAAAGTTTAGTTAAGAGACAAATCATATGTAGAACAAGTAGAAATTTAGCTGTGTGGAAGAAACAAAAAGGTAAAAAAGCTGATTGGCAGATTCGAGGGAAGTTCTGTGTGGCTGCAGCTCCACCCTTCACAACCGGCTGGTGAACGGAATTAGAACTTTGAACCTGGGAATATTTTTTTTTCTCCTGATTTGAATAAAAAAAAATCATTCATATTTTGAATTTAGCCATTACATATTATTATCAAAAAAATAAAAGGTAAATTAGAGGAAGTAATTTTTCATTTGGCATTTAAGCCCTTTCGTACTATTACAATGATGGTATAACCTACCAGATTTCAAAGAATAATTAATCCTTCATCCAAAGGAAGCCTTTGGATCAAAATCGTTTGAGCGATTTTGTAGAAGTTCGCAAAAATGTATAGGACAGACAAACAAGTATAAGGTGCCACTTATGGTATCACTTTAGACGAATATTTGCTACCTCATTAATGGCATATGCGTATCACCTAAGTTGATACCTAATGTCTGTTTCGTACTTTTAGTTTATAAGCTAACCTCTTCACATACCTCACACAAAAACACTGTCTACTTTTCAAATTTTGGTCATTCAGGCTCAGGGGTTTATTTACAAAACGTTTATTTACGTAAAAAAAAAAAAAAAAATTGGAAACTTCCTCGATCGCGAGGACAATCCCCCATTACATATTTCATAATTGGTAATATAAAATAAGAAGCATTATTATTCAAACTTTCTTAAACTGAGCCTGGGCCCAAGAGAAATCCGAGAGATAGCGTGTAAGAGGAAGTGTAAATAAAGGCTTAGCGAGCAATGTTTGAGTTGTTACCTGTTTAACTGGATTCATTTACTTTCACTTACTACAACCAATGTTTGTTTAATCAGTCTCAGCGGGTTAACCTTGTTCATAAATATATACGGATATGTATATAAACAATGTATAAACTATTTCTTATAAGGTATGTAGTTGATGAAGAGAAAGGAAATTAATCCTGAAGATGGTGTAATTTAATTGTATAGAATAGCCCGAAATGTCGATTTTAAAGGAGAATAGAATATAAATAAAGCAAGTTTAAATTTTACTGAAAATTATAAGAAATATTTTCATATATGGCTATAGTTAGCTATATATATAGCTGATTAATATAATGGAACGTAGATGTGAATATATATCTGGCCAGAAATTTGAAAAAATCATATTTTCTAAATAGTTAAGGTCAATTTTTAATTTAATATCCAATACGCTACTCAAATCCTGGATCGCCACATGCTCTTAGTAGACTAACATCTAATAAATATTATATAGATATTAGATACCAATGCTCTTAATAAATTAATAGATGTTCATCTATTTGTTAAAGGAAGCGCATAAATACTAAACTGTTTTTATAAGTAAAAATATTTACTTGATAATATTCATAAAATAAACCATATGGTTGCAGCACTCTTCTGTCCACATTGTGTGTGTATCTCAAATGATTATCGCATGATCGAACATCATGTCTTCTCAACAAAGCCTGTCTATTGCGCCATTCATTTACTCTTTTTTAAAAGTCAATAAAGCCAAATAACAATCTTACAATTATTTTAGGATAGGTAGCCTCTCTATTTCTCGTGGGTAATGAAAGCGAATTACTTGCACACTTCTCTATTCAGTTTTATTTTCTGATCTTACGAACCTACGAAAAAATATGAAAGAGAGTATTTTTTATATGGTACATATGTAAAAAAGGTATCTAATTTCGAGAGGGATTTTTTCGCCCTTAGTTGAGAATCCGTAAGTATTCATGAATATTTAAATGAAAAGAGCACATTCTTTTTTTATTCATCGCTAACGTATTGTGATATTCATTGTGGGTGAAAATACATCCATACAACATTTAATTTATATAATGCAAACGTACATTTTAAGGTTTAAAACTTAATTACATATCTACTACACTTAAATATCGTTATGAGATCTTCAAGATTATTTCCATTAAATAGAAACAAGAGAGAGAAAAAAAATTTAAGAGTACAAACAAGATCGATTTTTCTGTGGGAACGTTAGGACCAACATAAATCCTCACTCGTAAAAGCGTTGGCTTTACATCAGGTAGAAGGTCAGGCAGGGTTGTTATATGTGAAATAAACCAAGCTTCTCGCCGATTTTCAAACTTGTTATTCGCCACACATTGCTATGTCAAAATGTTATATCATAAAAAACCGAAATTACCATCTGATGTTATTGACATCAAGGAACAGTAGAGGAGGTGATACACACGCACCTGCGTGAAGGTCATACGAGATTAACCCGCTGCTATCTTAAGATATGTGAGCCTACACCTGACTGCCTGAGTTGCAGGTGTCCTCTTACATTGAAGCATATATTCAAGAATCGGTCTCTGACTTACACAGGGATCACTTTGAAATACCTATTGTCCTATTGTCAGTTCTTTGGTATTGATGGTCCTTTGTCAATTTCATCAAATTCAATGCATTACTTTCGTTTATTCATACGCAAAATCATTTCTTAAGAATATGCATAGTAATATACTCTTACTATATTTTCTGACCAAATGGTGAAAATTGTCGAACTTTTATAATCAATTTTGGTTGAAAGACTTAGCCTAGTTTAATTTTAAACAATTCATTCCATGTGACATTGTATGCCTTTTTACTTACACTTACTTATATATGAAATATATAATAAGTGGAAGTATTGCGAACGTGAAAAAATTCGACTTCCGGTTTTCAACGGAAATACACGTTTTGGGGTCCCCTGAGTTCAAATAACCAAGTCCCGCGAAATGGTCTGTGTGTGTGTGTGTGTGTGTGAACAGACTAGCTCAAAAACTATAAGCCGTGCGAATCTGAAATTAGACATTTAGTGTATATATATGCCCGCGATGTGACAGTAAAAATTTCATCAAAATTGATCAAATGGAGGGGTACTTTATTTAATAACTTTTTACGTTTTTATTGATTTTCTCGAAAACGGCTCTAACGATTTTGATTAAACTTAGAATTTGATGCATTAATATGCCCGAGATTTGACTGCAAAAATTTCATCAAAATTGATCAACCGGAGGGGGTACTTTACTTGATAAATTGCGTCCCACTTTTACGTGTTTTTTTTTTTATTTACCCAACAACGGCTTTAACGATTTTGATCAAACTTGGTATTTAGCATATGTATGTGCCCGCTATGTGACAGTAAAAATTTCATCAAAATTGATCAATTGGAGGGGACACTTTACTGAATAAATTGCGTCCCACTTATACGTGTTTTTTTTCATTTACCCAAAAACGGCTTTAACGATTTTGATCAAACTTGGTATTTAGCATATGTATGTGCCCGCGATGTGACAGTAAAAATTTCATCAAAATTGATCAATTGGAGGGGATACTTTACTGAATAATTGTTGTCTCATTTTCACGTGTGTTTTTTATTTACTCATAAACGGCAAAAATAAGAAATGAATGTGAAAAAATTTGTGACTTTGTGAAGTGGCAATTAACAAAACACGTCAATTTCTTATCTAAATAAGTTGGTAAGTGAAAGTTGTATGTTACGCGCACGCACCAGATTTTTTTTTTAAGGAGAGTACAATTTCCTGTGCAATGCATCGTTTTCTGGATATAATTAAAAACATAAAAATAAACGAAATTTCGCGATTTTTAGGCCAGAGAAAATTCTCTCGAAGGATATTGTGATAGAAAACTCGATGATTGATCAGCCTGAAGACATACAGGTTTTAAAAAATAACGTTACCTCGACCTTTGGCAACCTCACAAAATTTTAAAATACCCGATTCCATTTTTCAAACATAAAAATTATTTATCTAAAAGGGTCAAAAACAAGGACGATTTATTTTACGGAAAAATGTTTATAAGAGCCTAGACCACATAAACATCTCAGCTGGGAAAGACCGGATACAAAAATGCGTAATTGTTTTTTTAAATTAAGACCAGTTATTTGTGAATATTCAGCCAACTTATTTTCAAGTATTAAGAATTAAGGGAAAATTATTAGTAAATGCCGATTAGAATATCGGATCCTTTTTGGAAGATGTGGGAACATGAGAAGTACTTACTGCACCAATGTAGAACTTTCAAGGAAGGCTACTTAACAACATTTCAAGCGAAAACAAGCGGTGAATCTTCTCGACCATTGTAGAATCTGTATTAACTTCCATGTGTGGGGCAGGGTCGATAAAAACTCGCTCATATACCAAGGTTCGGACTGGTGAAATGGACTATTGCATGAGGTTATGAACGGAGTTGTAGAGACCGTTTCGGTATTCATTAACCGACGGGTAAAGTAGGATGGGAACTAGAGGAGAATATCGGAGGAGCCTTAGCCGCATAGAGTCCTGGACTGGCAGCTGTCCGGAAAGCGTCAGGAATGACGACCGAGAACCACCTGGATGGAAGGAGTCCATGAAGAGATGACGGGCCGAGGTCTACTGGAGGGAGAATGGGCTGATGAGAGTAAAATTGTCAGCTCTGATCTGAAACGTAAGTGAGATTCCTGATCTTCATTAGAGCCGCCCATTATCAAGCAGCTGAAATAAATTGGCATAAGACCTTTGGTGTACAAGAGATGACTGGCTGAACTTGGAATAGGAAAAGCGCAGTCGGAAAAGTCCGACCATTGAGTGACTGTTACCGTTATATTAAAAAACATGTAGCTCAGTTAAAAAAAAAAAAATAATTCTCTACTTTTAGCCAGGATTTTTAGGTAAATATTTTACTGTACGCCATTAGGCAGACATCATATGATCTTTAGGCTTTATATCAGAGACTTTTTTCTTGATAAATTTTCCTTTCTTTCTACCTTATCGGAATATCAATACTATTTTCGATGTTTATCACATCACTGTATGATTGATGTGAGATCAAAGGAAATTTTTTACACCTCTAGTTGAATGTAAAAATAACAATTATATAAGAAAATATTTCTTAGATTTTAGCTTTAATTAAATCGATCGATAGTTTAAACTATGGCCCAGCTAATTTCCATTGCTTGAACCAATTTATTAGCCTTGATCAATATAAGTAATTAATTGGGCGTTTATTTATGTAATTGCTAAATCAATTAGGTTAGGGAAAGGGAATGCTTTGAGCCTCGTGAACTTTGAACTTTTCAAAGTAATGAAGGCTCGTTTTAAGTTTCACTTCCTGCACGTTCTACCTATTCTAATTTACATAATGTGCCTAAAAATATTAAAATACATCTTTAGCGTCAAAAATTGAATTTTTATAAAGCTATAATCTAAAACTAATTTCCAAAGTTCACTGCTTAAGAAATCATTTATGATTTTGGAATTTAAATTAGTAAGATGAGAGATCTCGTTCTTTAACAGACCAGAATAACTAAAACAAGCCAGGGAAGAGGTACTGCTGGAGGCCTGCCTGACACGTCAGTATGTGTCTAGTCATAACAGCCATCAAATCTGCTGATTGTCGACATGTTTATGATAGCCGCAGATTCACAAAATAAAAAATACTACTTTTAGTAAGTAAGGTAGAAATAGGTCATTCTCGTTAGGTATGTTATTAAGACTTTCTTATGCAAGTTGCTTTGATTTAGTTTGCTGCTTGCTGTAGCTTTGATTTAAAAATAATTCTTGCTTCTCTTAAATCTTTTGTTAGAAAAAGGTTAAGATCCAAAAAAGTAGTTTTTATATCAGCATCTTTTTATAGAATCAGTCCTGGTCTTAGTAAGATGGCATGTGGATGACAGGAATTCAGTGCCCATGTATTCCTGGGCTCTTTCTCCACTCTATTCGTGGCAATAAATATAAATACTAATAGAAATTAATGCAGGTGCATATCGTTCAGTCCTTTAAACAACGTCATATCTAATATCTAAGAAAAAAGAGTCTCTTGGTTAAGTATTCACCGATTTTCGGTAATTTCATTGCTCGTTGCACCTCTGATGTCCTACCTTGCATGGAAGTTCCTTCGACTATTTTCCTTACGTTTTGAAAGGATTGTAACATGTTCCCATTTGACTTGGTAAAATGGTGGAATAGTAATCTGTAAGCAGTTCCTTTTTCAATAATGACGCTAAAAATTTGGGATTGAGTTAAAAATCTTACAAGGATATAATACTCTTTCAGCGCAGAAATAGTCATATCTGAAAATCGTCAATTTTTGATGGAGCAATAGGAATATGAGAAACGATATTGAACATTGTCATATATTCCATGCTTAACAATAAAACAAGGAGGCAAAAACGAAATGGTGGAAGCTAATATGAAAAATTTACGTTAATGATGAGGAAAAAGTTTACTTTTTTGTTGTTTTTTATTTAAGTGGTGAGCTGCCTTCTACCTTGTCGATCTTCAACCAATCGAAGCAGGTGTAGCAGGGAATATCAGGCAGGATATATCACCCGCTGCCATTTTACCACCAAACATTTTAGACAAATTGCAACCATCTCTCTAGCGGTGACACACATCAGCCATGCATCTGAGGATATAAAAAAACTTACTCAACACACACGATGGATGCCTAACAATATATTGAATGCATTAAAGAATATGTTGCTTACTATGATATAAGCTTGCGGTACTGAAATACATCCCTCCAGTTACATAATGAGGCCCCCAGCTAGCAGTTAATTTACCTAGCCTAGAACTCGCTGAGAAAAAAAGAAAAGCATAATCCTTGGTTTGTTCTTGTTCTCTTTCTTATTAAATGCGAAATGTAGCATCCAGGCCGGAATAAGAACTTCATCATCACTATGATCATAATAAAAAGCCGAGAAAATTAAATTTTGCCTTAAAAATGTGTTTGTTATTATTTAAAAAAAAAAAACTTTGTATTATTCCAGGAGCCGAATGCATCTCAAGACTTTTCTTCTTAATCTACCTCATTGATAAGCCTTTAGCTACCCCAAATCTATAAATGTTTAATGGAAATATAAAATATTCCTTGAAAAATAAATACATTATACGTCATTGACCTTAGAGAATGAGTTTTACGCTAAAATAAACATCCACTTGATTCCATGTTCCGATCTTTTGAAAAGATACTGACAAAATATTTGGGATGAAGAAGTTCTGATGCGACTTCAGCAAACGGGTGGGGGTGTTTCTTCTGATTCTTTTGAGAGATCTCCTTAATATAAGAATGATACTATTTCGACTATCTATAAAGTTATAGCCAATTTACAACGCTTAAAATTTCACCTATTATCAAGTTCCTTAGACTAAGTGTTATTGGCACATAGTTAGTTATTTCAAAGGGACGAAAGAATAAAATAACAATATTGAAACAATTCAACCTTCCCATATGTTATACTTTCCTTGATATCAACTCAAACAATCCTGAACAGTAAAATACGGGTTTTTTTTTTCTTTTGATTTTCTTAAAAAACATTTATATTGAAATGTAGCATCCAGGCCGGAATAAGAACTTCATCATCACTATGATCAAAATAAAAAGCCGAGAAAATTAAATTTTGCCTTCAAAATGTGTTTGTTATTATTTAAAAAAAAAAAACTTTGTATTATTCCAGGAGCCGAATGCATCTCAAGACTTTTCTTCTTAATCTACCTCATTGATAAGCCTTTAGCTACCCCAAATCTATAAATGTTTAATGGAAATATAAAATTTTCCTTGAAAAATAAATACATTATACGTCATTGACCTTAGAGAATGAGTTTTACGCTAAAATAAACATCCACTTGATTCCATGTTCCGATCTTTTGAAAAGATACTGACAAAATATTTGGGATGAAGAAGTTCTGATGCGACTTCAGCAAACGGGTGGGGGTGTTTCTTCTGATTCTTTTGAGAGATCTCCTTAATATAAGAAAGATACTATTTCGACTATCTATAAAGTTATAGCCAATTTACAACGCTTAAAATTTCACCTATTATCAAGTTCCTTAGACTAAGTGTTATTGGTACATAGTTAGTTATTTCAAAGGGACGAAAGAATAAAATAACAATATTGAAACAATTCAACCTTCCCATATGTTATACTTTCCTTGATATCAACTCAAACAATCCTGAACAGTAAAATACGGGGTTTTTTTCTTTTGATTTTCTTAAAAAACATTTATATTGAAATGTAGCATCCAGGCCGGAATAAGAACTTCATCATCACTATGATCATAATAAAAAGCCGAGAAAATTAAATTTTGCCTTCAAAATGTGTTTGTTATTATTTAAAAAAAAAAAACTTTGTATTATTCCAGGAGCCGAATGCATCTCAAGACTTTTCTTCTTAATCTACCTCATTGATAAGCCTTTAGCTACCCCAAATCTATAAATGTTTAATGGAAATATAAAATATTCCTTGAAAAATAAATACATTATACGTCATTGACCTTAGAGAATGAGTTTTACGCTAAAATAAACATCCACTTGATTCCATGTTCCGATCTTTTGAAAAGATACTGACAAAATATTTGGGATGAAGAAGTTCTGATGCGACTTTAGCAAACGGGTGGGGGTGTTTCTTCTGATTCTTTTGAGAGATCTCCTTAATATAAGAAAGATACTATTTCGACTATCTATAAAGTTATAGCCAATTTACAACGCTTAAAATTTCACCTATTATCAAGTTCCTTACACTAAGTGTTATTGGTACATAGTTAGTTATTTCAAAGGGACGAAAGAATAAAATAACAATATTGAAACAATTCAACCTTCCCATATGTTATACTTTCCTTGATATCAACTCAAACAATCCTGAACAGTAAAATACGGGTTTTTTATTTTTCTTTTGATTTTCTTAAAAAACATTTATATTGAAATGTAGCATCCAGGCCGGAATAAGAACTTCATCATCACTATGATCATAATAAAAAGCCGAGAAAATTAAATTTTGCCTTCAAAATGTGTTTGTTATTATTTAAAAAAAATCTGGTGCGTGCGCGCAACACACAACTTTCACTTACCAACTTACTTAGAATAGAAATTGACGTGTTTTGCTAAACATCATTTCCCAAAGTCACACATTTTTCTACATTCATATCTTATTTCTGTTAATCGTTAAAGCCGTTTTTGAGTATATAAAAAAAATCTGGTGCGTGCGTGCAACACACAACTTTCACTTACCAACTTACTTAGATTAGAAATTGACGTGTTTTGCTAAATATCATTTCCCAAAGTCACACATTTTTCTACATTCATATCTTATTTTTGTTTATCGTTAAAGCCGTTTTTGAGTAAATAAAAAAAAAAAACCGTGACAATGATACAAAATTTGTTAAGTAAAGTCCCCCCTCCCGTTGATCAATTTTGATGAAATTTTTACAGTCATATCTCGGGAATATATATACATCAAATACCAAGTTTGATCAAAATCGTTAAAACCGTTTTTGAGTAAATAAAAAAAACACGTGAAAATAATACAAAATTTATTAAGTAAAGTCCCCCCTCCGGTTGATCAATTGTGATGAAATGTTGGTTATCACATCTTTGGCATATAAATACATCAAATACCAAGTTTGATCAAAATCGTTAAAACCGTTTTTGAGTAAATAAAAAAAACATGTGAAAATGATACAAAATTTATTAAGTAAAGTCCCCCCTCCGGTTGATCAATTTTGATGAAATTTTTACAGTCATATTTCAGGCATATAAATAGATCAAATACTCAGTTTAATCAAAATCGTTAGAGCCGTTTTTGAGAAAATCGAAAAAAACTTAAAAAGTTACTAAATAAAGTACCCCCTCCCTTTGAGCAAATTTGATGAAATTTTTGCTGTCACATCGCGGGCTTATACATACTCTAAATACCCAATTTCAGGTTCGCACGGTTTATAGTTTTTGAGCTAGTCTGTTCACACACACACACACACACACACACACACACACAGACCATTTCGTGGGACTTGGTTGTTTTGACTCAGGGGACCCCAAAACGTGTATTTCCGTTGAAAACCGGAAATCGAAAATTTTCACGATCGCAATACTTCCTCTTACTATATATTTCATATATAGGTAAGTGAAAGTAAAAAAAACTTTGTATTATTCCAGGAGCCGAATGCTTCTCAAGACTTTTCTTCTTAATCTACCTCATTGATAAGCCTTTAGCTACCCCAAATCTATAAATGTTTAATGGAAATATAAAATATTCCTTGAAAAATAAATACATTATACGTCATTGACCTTAGAGAATGAGTTTTACGCTAAAATAAACATCCACTTGATTCCATGTTCCGATCTTTTGAAAAGATACTGACAAAATATTTGGGATGAAGAAGTTCTGATGCGACTTTAGCAAACGGGTGGGGGTGTTTCTTCTGATTCTTTTGAGAGATCTCCTTAATATAAGAAAGATACTATTTCGACTATCTATAAAGTTATAGCCAATTTACAACGCTTAAAATTTCACCTATTATCAAGTTCCTTACACTAAGTGTTATTGGTACATAGTTAGTTATTTCAAAGGGACGAAAGAATAAAATAACAATATTGAAACAATTCAACCTTCCCATATGTTATACTTTCCTTGATACCAACTCAAACAATCCTGAACAGTAAAATACGGGTTTTTTTTTTCTTTTGATTTTCTTAAAAAACATTTATATTGTAATTTTTTTCATATTTTTAAAATACCCATATAGAGATATTCATTTCTTATTATGTAATGACAGATGGCAGACAACAATAGGTAGACATTTATACAGATACATAAATAAATTAAAAAACAGTCATAAGTATACATTACTACACAAGATGAAATCACTAAAGTTACATGTATTATCTAAATTGACGCTAATGTATTATCTAAATTTCATTCATTCATTCATTCATTCATTCATAATAAACATTAATAAAACGTATAACTACAGATTGGCTTCATTAAACTTACGAAACCACTTAATACATTTGAAATAATATTACTCACTTTGGAAAATGAGATTAAACCATGACAAATCATAACACATAACATTCACACTCCAACGGGCCCTCATGTCAAGATGAAAAGACAGACGTTAAACAAAAGACTGAAAATACTGTACTCATTATTTTCCAAATCATCAAAATTAAAAATCAGACTGAAGCTCAATACATACATACTTACTGAAACCCAATTGGACATACTCCTCACAAATTTATGGATCAGCAAAAAAGACACATTTACAAAAACTAAAAACCTTCCAAACCAAAATTTTACGACTAGTAACGAACGCACCTTTGTACGTTAGTAACAAAACGCTACGTACTGACTTAAAACTACCAACTATCGACGAACAAATTAGGACTCTCTATTCTGGCTTCCATATCAAATTACATGGACATAACAATAGACTTATTAATAACATGGCCACGACTGACATGCCTTTATGAGGCGACTAAAAAAGAGCTGGATGAGAGACCTCCTCTCTTGAATCAAGACCGGGATGATGTGCTGCTGGGCACTATCTTCCCTCATGCCTTAAAATGCCAACTTACATCACTTTTCATCTCATTTGCTGATTGTCGCTTTTTATTTGCGACAGGTGCAAATAAAAGTATGCAGTGAAAAAAAAAAAAAAAAAGTTCACTATAACGTTTTGATTTTTTTTCAACTAAAAAGAACTTATTTAACAATTTGAAGAGCAATTGAAACGTAAAATATTACTTGCTAAATGAAAAAACTGGAGAAAGATCTATAAAGAAGCCTAGTACAGGGTAAAGTAGCCCTGGTCTAGGGTAGGCTTAGTAGGCTTACTTGGTTTCATTTCAATATACTCAGGTCGTAGAAGTGGAGTCTTACCTCCTACCTGTACCTACCTGAGGAAATTCGTTTCTGTCGATATAAATTGAGCATTCGATTAATTTCCGAATGGCTCTCCTCTTTTTCGACTTTTAATTGTGTTCAAATGGATACAATTGTAACCCCGAAATAGCCCTAATAATCAGTGCAATAAATTTGTTATTCTATGAGCCTTCGAATAACTTTCAAGACCTACCTATCGAACTTGACCTGACCTAGTACCACTGCATCACACTAGTAAATATTAACCCTCCCGTCAGGCTTAGCATAACACATTTATAACCCTATTCGCTGAAGAGGATGATGACAAAACAGGCTTTGCATACATCCACCGAAGGGCATGCGGGCAATATAGAACTACGGAATGTTATTTATCGGGGATTTGTGGAATTCTCCGCCATCTTATTACTGGTCATATCTTCTTACTGCTCCTCCGTCGCCGGAATTCTTCTCCAAGATTAGAAATAGTCCTCAAGGTTTATCTCGGTATTCTCTCCACCAATAGGGAGGAGCTAGGGTATTTCGTTAATTTTATATATTTGTTTAATTTTATTTTTTTTATTTACATAAATATACATACAGACAGTAACCTTCTTATGGTCTGATTACACTTTGCGAGCTGGTAACTGGCAACTCGTCATACCCCATCACTTTACCTGTGGCAGCTTGCATGTGTCCCATACGTTAACTTGCAAAACATTTCACGATGACATATATCATATCTTTGCTGTGCGGTCATAAGGGCTTAAGTCAAAATTTTGAATTTTTCAGGAGAGCAACAGCAAAGTTCAAAACATTATGTAAAATCTAATTATTTATATTATTTGTAATTCTTATTTTTATAAAACAATAAAGTTCGACTTAAGACCTAAATACCAACCGGTAGCTCTGATTTCGTGCTATAATATTACGAAATAATCTCCAAATGCTCAAATAGTGACTTAAGCCCTTACGACCGCGCATCAAAGATATATCCTTGACCACGCAGGGCGATTTTATTTTGATATTACAATATTTTTGAAGTTTATTTTATGATTTTATTATTTTTGTATCAGATCTTATTGAGCTTCTTTTCCAGGAGCGATTTAATAAGAAAAATAGCAGATAGATGAACTACAGCACAAAATATAGAATTATTATCAGGAGTTTTAAAACTTTCACAACTTCCACCTTTTTTTACATTCAATTCCGGACTAACTCGTTTTTTTTTAAGACACTTTCTTTGCGATATATTAGTATTTCTATAACTGCTTACAACCTTGATCGATCGTGTATTTTGCCACAACATAGCACCAGCCGTACTAAAATGCATCCTCTGATATATTTGTACAATAAATATATTCAGACCTGTTTAAAAATGGATGTAATATAAAATTGCAATATCCTTCTTAATTTTACATTTACAGGTTTTGAAGACTAAAATGAATTGCCTCTAATGGTAAGCAGTCAATAATTCTACGAGAGAAATAATTAGTAAAAAAATAAAAGGTAAAATTTTTTTAAAAGTTGGCCTACTTATCGAATTACAGCGAATTATTTATATAGTAAATAAAATTAAGAATAAATATTGTAACGATAAATCGATAAGCAAATAAAAAAAAAAAACATATGACATAAACTCCCGGACCGTTTGTTGGAACAAAATATGCTATTGGAACGAACTGTTGGGGTCTAGATCTTTCGCGCCTAGTCCACAAAGGCGTAGAACTGCCCACATTGTTCTAGAACGATCCAGACCTGACTATTTACGATTATATATAAGGAGCAGTGACTGAACGACTGAGTTGAAGTCTGTGTCTTGACTGTGTTGCTCAAGTCATATGATTGTGTGTGTTTTAAAGTTATCATTTTTGTAACCTGCTCAATTGTTTAAGTTGTTGGCGTTGTGAAAACTGTATATTTCTGTTAAATAAATATTTGTTACCCACATAAGTGTTACAATATATTCTTATATAAATTCTTTATTGATTAAACTTTCCTGCAGAAATTGTCAAGTAATTAGATCAAGGCGCTCTTGGATACAGTACCCGCACAACGCTGGGGTTATGCATAGTTTGATATATCGGCGTTAATGTATTATGAGTGTTTTTGTTTTTTTTTACTTCATTTTCCTTGGGTAAACTTTGATATGGAGTGTTTTATGCCTCTCTTTATCTCAACTAAGGACATTAGACCAGATGACTTAACCAACTTATGCTAATTAATAATATGCTAATAAATTTAGAGGTGTGTTGTGGTCAACTGTTTTCATTAAGATGGGGATGATAAATTATCAGGATTTTCAGTAAAAAGTTTCGATACAAACATGTGGATCTTCATCAGGGCTAAAAGGAAGACAAATATATGAGCAACGTATAAAGTATCATTGCTTGAAGATGAGATTAATTACAGATAGTAACAATAAGAAGTAACGAAATCCAGATGATGGTATGATTAAATGACATGGGTACTAATGAAATCTAATCAATATATATTATAAAGCAAAGTGTACAATGTGCGTGCCGAAAAGGTTCAAAAACGATTCCAAGTATGATTAAGGAACATATGTCTTCGTTTAGCCATATGACCCCTTACGGAGAAGAAGATTTCCGTTTTTCTCTTAAAAGTGTAAAATTGAAGAGAAAAGGACGGGAATTTTAAGCCTCTCGCACCATTTAATTAGCCTCTCTGAGATTGAGATACGAGTTTATGAATGAAAAATTTAGTTCGAGTTCCAGGCTACCAGGAAGCGCTAGGGTGCGTTTCACTCAATGTTTATTGTCCATTCATTCGTATGTAATCCTTATATATTTTTTCAGCTCCTCTTTTTAAATTACTAAAAAATTAAGAGAAAATAATTAGTTTGCCTTTCAATATAAACTAAGTACTTTACATCTCAGCAATCAATTAGAAAACCAACTGGATTCATTAAAAAAATAGTTTTCTCATAAGAAGGCTAATATATGATCAGCACATTACATTTAATCTATTTATAATATATACTTTAGTAAATTTAATGCAATATAAGTGAACGTTTCTTAGTAGTACAGTAAGCGAATAAAAAAAGATATTTTGGTTTTCACTTTGTAATAGTATAAGATTCAAGATATGCAGAAACCATTCAAATTAAGGGGTGATAGCTTAAGGGAGGTTGAAATGGAATAAAGGTCTTAAAAAATTTTTCTATGAATCTTCGGTAGTTTCTATACTTCTGGTTCAAAAAGGACCATCATAGTAGTCAGTACTTAAGTTTTACTCGAAATATATTTTTTTAACTGAGATACCAGATTTTTGAACAATAATCTAATAACTTATTATCTTCTGACTACTTGGAATGGGCTTATAGGATTCAGAATAACAGAAACCATCAAAACGATGCATAACTCGACAAATTTGCAGCAAAATTAATTGTTCATTTACCATTTTCAACCCCCTGTGAATTATAAAGGGTTCCTTATTTGGGCGGACTCTGCAGGTCTCAAGTCTGCAGACTATTGATACCAAGTTAAAACCGAATTTTCAAGAAGGTGCTAATTTTGTTCTATATTTCGTTTAATTTTAAAGTTTTTCTGGTATTAAAATTACCACACAACTACCGGAGCGAAGCCGGGCACCCTAGCTAGTAATTATATAAAAGATAGTAAAATATTTATGACAATATGAATATGTAGCTGGTTGAAATGATAAAATAAAATCTGATATTTATCTTGTTGATTCCAGAGTAATACAGAGACGGAAGGAAAAATTATAAGGCGAGAGGTGGGAGGGGTTAGTTTGCAAACAAAAGAATTATTTTTTGGAAACCAAAAGCTTTTGAATTGAGAGGCTACATGATGACTAAGTTTAAAATAAAAGTACAAAAGCGGTAATTGTAAAAACTAGCAATACAGATGGTGTAGTATACAAAATGTTTATATCTGGACTCAATAATAGATAAAAGTGAGAGTACACACAAGGTAACGTTTACGCAAGGTAATATTACCTTTTGTATACTCTCACTGTAGCACTTTGAAATAGTTGAATTTGGCCCTTCACTGGGCATGTAGACAGACATAGGGCCAATGAGAAGGACAAAGGGCCGTATTATGAGAATGTTGCAATGCACAAGGTTCTTTGTATATCCTTAACCCTTTTGTAACCCTAGATTCCCTGTACCAACAATTGTAATCTCAATAATTCGACATAATTTCACCTATCAATATTATATTAAATATTTAAAAAATCAAATCATCTCCATTACTATTCCTATTTTAATTTATCTTCCTAATACCTCAGATGTTAGAAGCCTGATGCAAGAGGAAAATAGATATATACATATATTTGTTTTCAATATTCTTATTTACGATTCAACGAAATTCGGTTATTAGCTCATAAACATAACGATACATATACAGTTAAAAATATATAAATCGCCTGAATTACCTCATATAAATTCTTGAATTGAACTGTTTGTAGCAACTGTCCATCATTGGTCGAATTCATGTAGATTGATCCAGTTTGGTACATGCAGTTAAACCTTGTTAATCAAACTTGTGGGCAACCTCATGGAGTAGTACTATCACACACAATTGTCCGCTCGTAACCACTTGGCATATGATTGAGATATGTACTGTTTGAAAGGGAAATAGTACGCACAAGCTAAGCAGGATTGCGCGCTGGTGACCCATGAATCTGAAATTGGAATAGAAGAACTTTTTTTTTCAGATTCATTAACATGGGAAAAAATTACACGATTCTGACCATTTTTTTTTCTTAAAATATTCGGATCAAACTAAAACCGCGTTACATATCATAAAATCTATAATAATTTATGCCCAGTATATAGGAGTCAACTTTAGAGTAAATAACTTAAAATATGTAAATGAAACTAACCCCTATTTTTACAACTAAAAATGTCGAAGATAAAAGGTCGAAGTTTTTTTCTAAAAATAGCGTTAATGGTATGCTCCTTCCCTAATAAGTTGCAAACCCGATGGTTAGGTCATATTTTACTATGGGAATAGCTATACAAAACAGACAAGATATATTAAATCGCGAGTATCACACAAGGGACACAATTTTAAAAATTCAAAATATTTAGTGAACATCATCTTCAGTTGTTCATAAGTGTTAAAAATTTCATTACTGATACAACAGAAGTTTATAAGATAAGTTGTTCAAATTTCATCAGAAAAGGTTTTCACTGATTTTTGTACTTTAAAAAGTTTAAATAAAACCCACATTTAAATAATGTCTTTACCATTTTTAGTTTTAAAAGATAATCTTTTCAGTCTCGAAACGTTCAAGTGCAGTTTTATTTATTTGAAAGATACTAAATCTTTAAATCAACAACTCTTTTATATTTTTTTATTTGCAATATAGTAATATTTATATATTACGTACTTTTTTGTAAAAAAAAAATTACAAATATGAGAACTAAGTTTCTAAAACTAATAAAAAATGGTCGTACTCATTTCGATTGAACCTTTTTCAAATACAAAATTAGATTAAAAAATTATTTTATGTCAGGAATGTGTCAAAAACAAAATCAAACAACCATTTTTCACGAACAACAGTTGCGGCATTGTAGCACTTTAAGTAGTTTGCATTTATTTTTTTAGTTCCCACATCTTGATTTGCGCCTGTCAACAACTTTGACAATCAGCAAAATTTGAGCTACGCTAATGTTTGCATTTAAATTTGAGAAAGTTTTAGTTATTTGAGATGTCGAAGACTGGTGGCGTATTTAATTGTTTTTTAAAAGTAAATTTAAAAGTTCTTTAAAGTTACTTTTTAACTAGTTAGTTAACTAGTTAACTAACTATGAACACTTGCATGGTGATTGCTGATCAACTATTATGAGGTGATTGTTCATATTTTAGATCCACTAAATTTGAGATGGAAATATATCTACAGTCATGAAACTTATGATTTTTTTCTTCTCAAAAATATAAATGTATCACAACAGATTCTATTACTATTTACACCTCACTACAATAATAAAAAGGATACAGTTCTAATATATGTTCTTTGATGTGTTGGTTTTTGGTTGGTTACTTAAACAGACATTTAGCTTAACCTGTGTTTTACATGGAATCTATCATGGTATAAACACATGTTGACAGTGATCAGTTACTATTCCTTCTCTGAACTATACAATTGTTTTGTTATGTTTCTATTCACACCCATTTCACTTCATTATTGATCCATATTGTGTTCTTCCCTCAAAATACGCACCAATGTTATTCCTCTTATAGCGCCACGGACTGCGTCAACGGGACTCTCCTCAGGGACAAAGACATCCCGAAGAACAACATCAGCTTCATCACCTACTGGGACATCGTGTCCAGGAGCGACGCCATCATGGACCCCGAGCACAAGTACCTCCCCCCTCAGCACACCCTCACCATCTATAACTACTCCAGGCTCTACATCAACCTGGAGGGCTGCGTCAACACGCTGCGAGGGGAGTGCGTCGAGTTCGTCAAGACCCACGGCAACGATGGCGACGAAAAGACAGCCCAGAGCAGATTCCCCTGCTTCTACCACAAGGTAAAATATCTCATTTTATTTATATTTTCATATTTTTTTTATATTTTTTGTATTTTAAATAATTAACATGTACCATTTTCTGTATATATGGATGCGTAACATATGTTTTAGAATGACTCCTTCATGGTGGTAGCCCGTTTCGACCTGAACAAGACCTGGAAGGAGCTGATGATCGCCATCTTCGTCCCTTCCTCGCTTTTCGTGATATCCTTCATAACTTTGGTCGTCATCGGCCACTCCGTCCACGTTGGAGACGACGCCAAGATGCGGTGTACCCTCTGCCCGAAGAAACCTGCCAAGACAAAAGAGGAGATAAACGCCGAGATGGACCTAGTCATGGACGGAATAATCGAGAGGACGAACGCCATGGCGGAGAGTTCGGCCAACACTTCGACGTAATAGGTTTATTTTCGATTTAAAGCTCCAGTGGTGATCTGCATGAATCGGTAATACACGATAGTTTACCTAGCAGAAGGTTCAGAGCGTATATACCCGTCGATAACAGTGGCGAATACAACGGTTATATAAACGAAGACTGCTTTTTCAATTAACCTGTGTATCATTATTTGTCTAATCATTGCACTGTAGCTTAGCCATGTAAGATAGTGGACTTCTGTAAGCTCTGAGCCCGTAGGATGAATTTCGAGTCTGATGTCAAAAATATTGTCTACTCATGGATATTATATATTAAAATGATTCATTAATAAACACATTTTAACTTCAAAAGCCGAAGAGAACAACGAAATTATATGTGAATATATGAGCCTACCAATAATTACGAACACTTATATAATTCCTGGCTGGACAGTCTTTTTGACAATAACATTCAATGCTTCTTGGAGATATCCAAGAAAATATGGCATAGAGTTATTAACTGTATATATAAACATTTATTTCATAACAACAGAAAAAATGCCAAGAACGATTTCGAGCGATTTCATTCATTTTTCAAACACTCATTATTGAAATATATTTTAAAAAATCTTGAATTGAAGGGATCATGGTAAAAAATATGGCCAAAAATCTTTTAGGGCATCTATTTTTTTAGGTATCTGAGTAGAAGGAAATCATTTGAAAAATCGATGCATTTAACATTGCAATTACATTAAAATTTCATCTCATATATTGTTATATATATATTTGTACATAAATTTTAAATTTTGAACGAGATCTAAATAGATTTTGATATTATTGCACCTAACATCTTAGAAATCAGAAATTATACTGCATGTTATTTATTTTTAAACTATCAATTAAAAATTCTTTTTATTGAAATCTAACATAAAAATATAAAAGGAGAAGTTCTTTATGTATTAAACCTTGGGGGGAACTAAATACTGTGAATTAAACTTTTATTTTAATTCGAATGAGGTAAACTTAAGTTCATTTATGAATACTTGAAGTTGTACTATTGTTTTATCGTTAAAAATTATCATTAAAAATATTTTTAATATTGATTTAGATTTGATTCTACATCAAACAATAAAATGATTTGGGTCGGTATATAGACGATTAGTGGAAGTCTGTAGAAAGAGATTTTGTCCCCTCTGGCTTTCATAAGACGAATGAAAGAAGGTTTTTTTTTAAGATGTGTCCATCAACAGGAAAGTAGGTTGAACCCAGTAAGGCCAAACATTTTAATGCATTAAGTATTCAAATTAGATGCATTGAATTAAAAATATCATTAAATATTCTTATCAATATCCATTGTCGGAAGGGTGAAAATGTAGGCTCATTCTTTAATAATTTTATGTATAATTAAAAAAATTGCATGTAAAAACGTATTAAATACTACACAGCCTTTCACAAGGAACGCTTGATGTTCTATAATTAATTAACTAATTAGGGCCTTAATAAATGGATAAAGTTAACGATGGCAAAAGCTTTAAATATTCGTAATTACTATTCATTTGTCTACAGGTGTAGTAATATGACTATCGTCAAACTTTGATTCCCGATTACGGAGTTAGATTACTTGTACTTAGCTCGTCTTCTTGTTTTATTATGTAAAGAATTATATTCACCTTAAATATCTGTTTACACACCATTATAACAAAATGAAAAAAACATTATTTGAGAATAACATTTCTGAAGAAATGTCAGCTTTACCATTACAGCAATATATAATTGTTGTCGTATGAATTCCGAACATACGCTATATCGGATTTTAATTTTTTTCTACTGCTGCAGCTGAATTATTTCTGGTCGTGGCCGACATGGAGCCGGTTATTGTGACCCCACCCTTAACTGAAAAGGGGGTTTATTTATCTTTTTTTATGAGCGAAAGTCGAAAGCTGGGTTATAATAAAGCTAATTGAAGCACATTTAACTGAAAAAAACGATATGGGAGTCAGATAATATCACAGTCAGATAACCTTTCAATAGGCCTCGCCCAAATTGTATTTTATCTCCTTCACCCATCCTCATTAATCAATAAAAAATGTTTAATAGTTCATTAAAGGACAATTTTCAAATATCACTGTTTAATATATCATAAACGTTGAGAATAATTTTCTGTTTACTTATTAATTTTATTTTTGCAATTAATACTCACTTTTTGACAATCCTTATATTATCTAGGTAATCAACTTAATAATTATATATATTATTTCTAATTTATAACTGGCCCTCTAATTTAATGGGATTAAATTATGAAAAAATAAGTTGTCCTGGTAACTGCTCCTACCTGCTTTTAGTTTAGATCTACTAAAACAAATAGATTAATAATTACATGTCCGGCATGAAGATGGACGGCTTTATTGTAACGGAAGGTTTTATTAGTTGTATTGTCAGCTAAAGCAATATCTGTTATTATGTACATTTAAATTAGTATAAAATGTTTTGTAGAGATGTATTGGTCAAATGTTGGCTGGTTAGAAGTTAGTGCGCAGGTTGTTGATCTTTTGATTACGTACTGAGGGGTCATCAACTGGGAGTGATCAAAACTCAGCCCCAACACTCACAATCAAAACACAACATTTAAAAGTAAAAAAATTACAAAGGGCGAAACATTTATTTCGGACTTGTTTTGACAATGTTTCATTTCCGAACTAGTTTAATAAAAATTCAGAAAGGAAAAGAAAAAAAGCCACATACGTATCGAATTGAGTAACCCCCTCTTTCGAAGTCGGATAAAAAAGAGTGAAGGGGTGTTATTTCATTATGGTTTGGTGTACAAACTAGAAACTAGTGGTTTAGTATTAACAAACTTGAACGATTACAGGATGGGGAACTTTCTGATTAGAGTTTTGTTTGATTTTATGATTCACAAACTTCTACCTGCACTATTAAATAAAAATGTTCAAATCCTCAGCTTTTATTATTATTATTTTTTTTTTTTTTTTTTTTTGCCGTGAAATAATCCGAATCGCGAATATAAGCCTTCTTCTTTTCTTTTCACATTAATCCACGCCTGTTCCATCCCCTTTTCCCCCTTTTCTCCCTGTGATTTCCTTTTCCTGCAAACTAGTTTCCTTAAATTGACTCGGTACGAAAAATTCTTACTTTTTTTAACCCCTTTTGCTATTTCGACCTGATTCTTTCTATTTATCTGTTCCCATATCTGTGTCTTTATTTTCGCAAGACCAAGTAAATTATAAACAATTTAGTTATTTAGTCTATTTTTCTCAATCCTGATCATACGTCCGTAAAATATTAGTCTTCTTTTTCCCCATCCAAGACTCCAAGAGCTCCCTCCCCCTTTTGTAAGAATTCCGATTATCTTTTCTTCGCCCCCCCCCGCCCATCCCTCCATTTCCTTTCAGCCCATTTACATTCTTTCCGATTTTCCTTTCCATTTCCAAGAACTCTTCCATATTTGTGAACCCTACTGTTTCCACTACACCGTGTTCGCCATAGTCTGGTGGTGTAATGTTTTGCCGGATAAATTATTTTTGTTATATACAGTTTTTATTATTTTTTCATGATTCTAAACAGAAAAACCACAACTTTAAGATTTCTTAGTACAATCATTTCCGAATTACTATAAAAAAAGTGGAGGGGGCGTTATTTCATTATGGTTTGGTATACCTGTTATCAAACTTGAAAGATTACGGGATCGGATCCTTGTGATACGGGTTTTTTGTTTGAAAATTCTAAATGTCATTGAATCAAAATTTTCAAATTAGTACATATATTTTATCAAATCCATTGATTGAGAATTAATTTTGGCCATCCTACTCTTCTCCTCTGTGAATGAAAAACATGTACATACACCGGGAAAAAGATTAGTTTGCAATTTAGTCAAGGAGAAAAGAAAATTTTCCTTTTGCATAACAAAAAAAGTACCCTTTTTTTAAATTGTTTATTTCACAGTAACTCAAATATTTTTTTCTTGTTATATTTCCCACCTTTCAGCAAATATTTTCAGATTGAACAATACAAATCATGAATGACGGGACATTATTTATTTACGAGTATTTTAATGATTACAGGCAATCCACTACTAGGGTAATATTTGCTGACTTATGACGTTAATTTTTAACGTACTACTAATAACAGTTTAGTATAGTATAGTAACAGTTCAGTATGATTTAAACAGGTTGAGAGAAAAAATAATAATATTTAAAGATATTAACACAAAAAAATGAAAAATTAGATAAAAAAGCAAATCAATGAGTAGGTAGAAAATAATGAAATAAAAGTTGTATACAGTGGAGTGTGTTTAAATCAGTTCATATATTTTTATTTGTTTTAAGTATTCGAATAACTCATTTATTAGGGTCGCCAAGTGATAGGGAAGATCCGTACTTAGCAATTGTCTGCAGATATATGGCAGTTAAATTGGACTAAGACTAGGGAAAATAAACTACGAGAAATCAAACACTCAATACGACCATGGAAATCATCAGTTCGGAACAACAGACGAGCAGAAATTATATTAACAAGATTACGAATTGGACATACACGTACACTACTCATTGGACATACATCATCATTTGCTGACTGGAAAACCAAGACCAACCTGTACACGTACCTTTGATAGTTAAGCACTTACTGACTGGCGGACTATTATCATTTAATCATTATTATTTATTATCATGCTGTAGAATTCTTGAACTAATGTTCGGTACCATTTTAACATTTTTATCTATTATATACTTATATTAGTAGAAAACTGAATGCATTAAGGACAGACGAAGTTATATTTAAATAATACGATTAAAACGTTTCACAAACAACTCTTTCGTGATAAATAATTAAATAAAGAAATATGCCGAGGATAAATATAGTGATGCCCCCTCCCTTACTCTCATGGTCTACCTACTCAGCTCAATATAATAATTTATTCAGGAAGACACTAGTAAGGCTGTTCATTGATATTCCATTACTAACATTGACTTTCAAGAAATTCAGTTCTATCTTCCCCACCCTTTCAGGAGGGGTATCATTATCTACTCAATAATTTATAGGGGTAGTTCTCGTGCCATCCGATCGACACACTTCTTCAGATCCAGTTTACCTATTGATTTCTGATTTCTTTTTTTTCTTTTATCTTTTTTAAATCATATTTCTTTCTGCGTATTCCATTTTTCTGAGGGAAACGCGGTAGGTGAGAAGTCATGAATATCATTATTTATACATCAAAGTCTAACTAGATTTTCCCTTAAAGAACGTTGGTTCTTTTGGATTTTTTGCAACTTTTCCTTATGTCACTTCTGTGATTATATTGTAGAATCATTCTGACTAATAGCAACCACATACAGCAGAGACCATACTTTTCTGTAGGTTAATTTTCAATTCGTGTAGGTTAATTCCAAATCCTTAATTAATCCCACTAACCAAAATTATGTTCAATGTAAAAAAGATCGTAAGTTATAACTTAAAGGTGGATACTAACGAGATTGCAAATTGAATTCCGTTTTTGTGAATATTCCACATCTTAGTTTCCATAATCATATATCGCTCCCTACTTTCAAGATCGTCACATCTCAAAAATCGGCCAGTTTTCATTAAGGATGTTTTCTGAATGCGCTGAAAGATCGTCAAATTTTTAACTCAATCCAAGAAACATCTATGAAATGTCATAAATTTATAGGGACAATTTACAATTTAAAATATTTATATTTTTTCTTCTTCAAACAGAAAAAAAATGATCATCAGCGATCTACTTCATAACAAGCAGTCCAATCAGAGTTTATAAAACATATTCTTAATAAATTTTATTCTACTCTTAAGCTTTAAATTCGCTCTCCTGAAAAAATCATGGATTTGTAGATATGACATTGTAGTAAGGAATGAGCGATATGTCGGTATTATCGCCGAGTAAGGCTGTTAAATGTAGAATTCAAAAATATCAAATTTAAAATATCCAAAATGTTTGTGTAGATCCTGAAAATGACACATCCACTTAGACATTTAGTCTCAAATCCCAATTCCCAACATTTCTTTGAAGGGTAGCATTTTAGTTTTTCATTTTATATTGTATTTTTTTTTTTTTTTTTTTTTTTTTATCTATTGTTTGATCCTTGGATTCTTTGCCAAAATTCCCGAAACATGTCGGCTTTTCTCTGAACAGATATTATGGAATCCACGTGGTTTTCTTACCTTAGCCATGACCCACTACATCACTTCTAGATCGATGGTAGAATGAGATATTTTTTAAATATATAAAGTACCAACCTACATTTGCATGAAAAAGTAATAATTTTTTTACATTAACTTACCTATGTATGAAATATGTAATATTTTATGTACGCTATGTGTATTGCAATCGTGAAAAATTTCGACTTCCGGTTCTTTAATTCTAAGTTTCAATAATTTTTCAGTCTGTTTAGTTATTTTCTTTGTCCATGCCGGTCACAAGTCATGACTCATGGGATACTTCAAACCATCCCCACGCGTGGGGATTTTCGTTTAGTAATGTAACCGTCATAAAAAATACCGTCTTATTGATGCAGTTATAAAGCTTATAATATACCACAACCAATATTACCTTCGTCACCAACAACTATTAATCAGCAATGATTATTAAAAATTATTCTTTTGTTTGAAAAAGGGTCAACTTTACAATAATATATTCTTTGAGAACAAACGCATTTATATAATATCATATACATTAATTTCAAAGTTTTGTTCAGTCGATACTGCTCTGTGAAATAGAATTATGTCTAACAATCGCAATTTTTTAATAGAGTAAATATTTATCAGTTATTTCGTTGTTGTTGTTTTTTTTTTCAATTGCCCCTTTGAAACGTAGCTCGAAATACTGCTTCATAAAAAAATCCTTTGTTTTGTTGAAAACTTCTCTAATCTAATGTATCTAATGTAATCTTTCATGGATACGATCTTCAAACGCATGCGCTTTGAACGTTAAGGAAATCGAATGTACTCTATTGTCGGTTGAAAAGAAGGCAAAATTCAATAGAGAAATGATACATACAAATTTGTAAACATGGCTGTGTAAGGAGACCTTTCCTTTGAAAACAGGTGTTTCTCCTTCACACGTTGGAATATATAATAACTTATCAAATAGAGTTCTGTTCTTCTGAAACGTCTCAAGAAGTCCTATGTTTTGATTTTATACCTATGTGGCATCAAATATAGGAAGTTCTCTGGATAATTGTTAACTTAAGTGAAACGCTTTGATACACTTTAAAAAGTTAAATATTTTAAACTATATAGCTCCGGCTTAAATTAAAATTTTTATCATCCATGAATACGAATTAGTTGCTAAGCAAATATTATTAGTAATATAACTAAACTCGCTTTGTCCGCTCCATGACTACTCATAACTTATTATTTTTCTATGATCAATGTTCACTCTATTGAATCGGTAGTAAACACTGGGAGTTGGTCAAAAGTGAAGAGTAGCCAGGTTTCGAGTGTTGTAGCAGAAAGAACTGAAAAACTAGCCATTTTTGATTTGTCAACATATTTAATGCGGTTGTGAGTTTTGATTTAGAATGTTATTATATTCTGAAAAAGAGCTAAAAATACTTTATGAAGCCACTGCTAACTGAATTCCGACCTCATTAGGATAAGTTCAATTCACAAAAATCACAAGCCTACAAACTCATTTGGTTCTGAACAACTATTGTATAAACTTAATCCCTAAACAAAATTAATTTGATTTTTGGTGGATTATTGTTTTTGTAATGAGCCAGCAGAAAGTCGGACAACTATGTATGTCTAGCTTACATTAGACCATAATAACATCTCAAAAAATAGGTTAAGGTTACATAATAGCAGGTCTTATTTCAGCCCGCAGTCTAGCATTAATTATTAGAGTTTAGCATTTTTCATCATAAATATCAAGAGACTCACTTGGCAAACTCACATTAGGCTTAAACGAAAATAACTAAATAGTCGATATGGACTTTTATCTAAATTACTTGACAGACGATCCAAATTATCTTAAACCAACAAACTAACTTTTTACAAATTTTTATTGAAACCGATATGGACATTGATTGTGGGGGCATTGAACTGTGGGGTTCACCTGAAAAATCCAATATTGAAAAAATTCAATCCTTTCAAGATGTACCATTTTGTCAGCAACGATATAATTCATACTCAACAATACTAACAATCGCTGTAACAGTTAAAGAAAATTACATCAACTTTCACCAAAAACTGACTTAACATTAATACCCTGACAGATAATTGGAAACGCCTTAACAACCGGTACAGCCCACCCCGACGACTACGAAGGCGGTGGCCAAGAGACTAGCAAAGTTAAACATAATAAAAAAAATATATCAAATTAACTATTTTCTTTCGATTTCTTTGTATTATTCAACTGATAATCAATCTCAATTCAACAGGTAATTGAGAAAATTATTTTTGAAAATATTTGTTCCCATCTCTCTGGTAACAATTCATTGTAAGTACCAGTAACAAACAAAAGTAAAAAGAAAGGTTAAAATATATGTGCGGTATATTTTATAGCAAATACATATCGATCCTTTTTTTTTTTTTTTTTTTTTTCCTTCAGCTTTAATATCCTTCAGTGGGTTTTATCAGCTGCAAGCTTTAGAAAGGGAAGGAGGAACCATAAAATAAAAGATGAGATAAGGCTTGTTGAAAGAAATAGAAGTAAAACTCGGGGCATTCGGTCGCCGCTACCAAGGGCACGCTTTTCACAACACTACCCCTCCCATCAATAGCTTCTCTTTCACATCCTCGTTTTATCCCTTGTATATATATGAGCATAAAAAATACATAAATACAATAATTTATCTATATATACACATCTATGGCTTCCTAAATCCTTCTCGGTCAATAATTAATAGATAAAATCTGGTGCGGTGCGTGCTACACACATCTTTTACTTACCAACCTCTATAGAGTAGAAATCAACGTGTTTTGATAAGTGTGTCAACACTATTTATCAACTTCACAGAAATTTAAAGAGTATTACAATAATTGAAAAACTTGAAATTCCTCAATACTTGTTGATTTATTATTTTATTTTTTGCAGTTGTACTTTTTTTATGGACCTAATTTCAAAAAATCCTAAAAAAAAATTAGAAAATAAAATAAAAAACCCTTATATCATTACAAGTCGAGTTTTTTTTCACAGCTTGTTTTTTTTTTTTATTTCAAGTTGCTTTTTGTAAATATATCGTAAATGTTAATCGATTGAAGGTTTATTTACGGCTTGTAATAAATTAAAACTTAATTTTGAAATGTTTATCTCTTATGCCTTTCCGGAAACCGACAGAGATTAGTTTTCATCTAAAACCACCATATATTTCATATATATTTCATAAATCTATTATTATAAAGATTATCTTGTACCATATGTTTTTCACTCCGTAAGCTGCTATAATTAATTTGAGTATCACGCATTTACTCTTTAAAATATAATACATTTTTTTATTGTTAAATAAAAGTTTTTATTTTTATTTGTGATAACACGGGAATGCACAAGCGTAATTCACCATCGCGTGTGATTTTATAAATATCTATTCAGTTGTTGGAAACTTCATTTAGTTTCAATAGAAACAAATAATTTTCATTATATATTTATGTTCCAAAACACGTTGACACCTCTTCCTCATAAACAGAACGCCTTTACTTATAAAAAATGGTCTTTCATTAAAGGAGTACTGCGCATGCGTGGGTTCAACGAGTTTTATGAGTTGTTGGAAGATTATTCTTTTTTTATCACATGTTTCTCGATTTTGTTTTTCATATTTCTCATTTTTAACCATTCAATGCACCTCAGAACATTTATCTAATTAGAAAGCCTACCTGATATTCAAGAATATTCCAATCTCATTAAACATTACGAGTTGAATCAAAATCGTTAGAGCCGTTTTCGAGAAAATTAAACAAAAAATAAAAGTTCTTTGCTGTCATATATCTATATAACACTTGCTAATTATTCCCTCTTTTTATTAGGGGATTATTCTTTATTATATAATTATCCTTTTTTTTAATAATAAATCAATTATCCTTTATTTTTTAATACATACCCTTAGTTATATCCCCCCCCCCCCGGCATCGGAAATAGGATATAGGCCAGTGTGGGCAATAGTGAAAGGCATCCAATGGCACGCAAGTTTTCATTTTTATGAGATAATCGATAGTAGTGGCTATCCAGTCCATTCATATTAATCCGGAGTATCTATGGTGCGTCGATAAATCGTTGGAAAGTTGTTTACATGGTTGGAAAGTTTCGACAACTTAAAATCTAAGCCAAGTTTTTAATTAAATAAGCTAATTTTGGTTGTTAATAATATTACTAGGAAAATAGTAATAATAATAAAAAAATAAATGCCTTTCTTAAATATCAAACGTCTTGAAGCACTCACCTATGTAAAGTGTAAAAATACAAACCAAAACGAGTTTAACAAGATTATCAATTCAATACAATCCGACAAATAAATTATGTTGAAATTGGTCAAAAGATCGAAAGGAGTGTTGGAAGATAGAGAAGCAATCGAATACCTAAAATAAGTAATATACTATAATAGACTTTAAAAGTAAGTCACTGAACCTTATGCTTACTAAAGAAATCATTCACAAGCGCCAATATATCTATTATATTGCATGCAGACTTATTTTACCGAGACGAAACATGAAGGAGTTAACTTAATTAATAATTCTAATTAAAATTATATATTTCTAAATTATCAGGGTCATCAGTAAAAAGTCATTTTTGCTTTGGTCAGGCCAGGATTTAGGTTTTTAAATAATGATTTATCAATGCTTAAAATCCTAAATGTAACAGAACTTTCGACGAAATATACACGAGGTTTGAAAAGATAAAGCAAAATATCTTACAGTTTGAACAACCTATAGGTAAGGCATACAACCTATAGTTCATGTGAACTGACGTACATTTCAATACTTTTCACCAAATGGTCATCGTAATTACTCGATAAATAGACATTTTTGCGAAACTTATAATACACAAAGCTACTCAATTTTATTCATATCATAATAAAATGATTAATTTATGAAAAACTCATGTTAGGGTAATCTTGTATGGAAAAATAAATATATATATATATATATTTTTTTTTTTTTTTAAATTACATACATATAAGCTTTTATATGGTATGTTACATGTCTATAAGTGGACCTGTAAGTCCTTAAACGGAAGAATTTCATCATATTTTATAAGACGTTACAAATTTCCATTTGTTTTTATGAGAGCTTCCATTTTATATTAAGTCTGTGAAATAAAAGAATTTTTGCTATTGTATTACATGCGTCTAGATGAATTAGGAATAAAAACAAAAAATTAAACACTGCGTGCTATTATGTAGCTTAGAGCAGTGATCTTCAACATCAACTTCCTTCTGGATTTCTGAGCATTAGACCCTACCATAGTAAGTCTTCATCGACTCAGTTCTATACTCAACTAACTTTATCAGTTTTAGTTAGGTTTCCAAAGTGCTAACGAACTCAAACACGGAGGCTATAGAATCGATAAAGTTCCCAAACTTCGATAATTATTTCAGGATCTGATTTCGCTATTCAATATATTTTCCAAGGCAAGTGTCACGTGATCCGAAAAAGTAAAAACCAATGTGAGAAAAGAAATTACCGATATAATTATTATTGCAACTAGCTAACTGATTAATGCGAACAATATATGATGAAAAAAGTCCATAGTCTAGAATCCGAAAAGGTACTACTTACTTATGCGGTTGCGTAAAAAAAAAAAAAAAAAAAAAAAAAAAAAAAAAAAAAAAAAAAAAAAAAAAAAAAAAAAAAAAAAAAAAACTGCTGATCATCAAAAGAAACTTAAACTCTATGATTAGATGAATGGGCTGATCTAGTTTGAATACAGAGTAGCTCAATGATTAAATAATAGGGATCCTTTGGACAGCTTCGAGCCCCTCTTCTAAAAAAATAATTATTTTCATTAAAAAGTGGTCACCTGAGCTTTTAATAGCTTGGATGAAAAATGACCCTTTGATGATCCAGGAGCAGTGTCCCCTTTTATTCGTTATATTCATTTTTCCTACTATTTATTTTTTTTTTAATATGGTGTAATTTTTACTGTGGATATAGTTAACAAATATATTTTTGCAACACAATCTCCAAGTTAATATCCCTTTGGGCCTATTGATTACAAAAATTTTATTATTTAATAACACTATAACCTCTACTACAGGACGAGCCAATTTTATCAGACTGCAATAACACAAAAACAAAATGGTGCGATTAAAAAATATATATATATATATATTACTCAATATCATTCTCAGCCACCCAGGCTTGAGTACGATACCAGTATACCCGGTTCATCTTAGTTTATTAGGCTCGATTCACACTATAGGTCCGATTCCGGTTCGAACTTGTTCTGGCAAAATATCCTAAAGAGAAATAGAAAGAGAACATTCACACTTTCGATGCCGGTACAGTCTCCCTCCGATCCCGGGTCGATCTCGGTTCGACCTTGTCTGGAAAAATATTCTAAAGAGAAATCTTCATTTAACACCCACCTCTCTCAGTGGTAAAAATTTGCGATTCTATGGCCCAAAATTCTAAAAACTTTGAGTGAATGAAGTTCATCGAATAATTATTTTATAATCGCGGTTTTCTTTTCTAGTGGAGATAAAAAATATATACATATGATCTCTATAGACATTTCAGATTAATTTTTATCTGAATCCGTTCTTCACTTTATTTTGAATTAAATAGCTTATTAAGTAGATGGTCATCAAGTTCTGACAGCAGAGGTTTGCAGATGATCCACGATTTCATCACCCGATTATCCGAATATTCTGGGAGAGAATACCTAGGATAATGAGTTTATAAAAATAGAGATATTTTTTCATCTCTATTTAATATTTATTTTCCATCGTAATTCCTATAAAGCATTGATTACACAATCTTCACTTTGCTATGTTTGTTAGAGAAGTAATAAAATAATCGAAAAGGCGCTGTGATTTTTCCTGATCGTTGTTAGATTTCGAATTTGGATTTCTTAGACGTCTTATTAGCCGATCAAATATTTTTTAAATTTTGACGACAGTCAAAAAGACCAAATTAAGGATGCGTGAAGTTTTCTTCCTATAACAAAAACCAGCGTAGCGATTATAGATGCCGTTATTTTATCTTCCATGAAATGTTCATCCCAGTAAGAATTTCATCTTATGTTAGTTTAATTTTATCTGAATTATTTCATTTCTTATTGATTATATAACGTTCATATTTAGCTGGTATAAAAGTTTTTTAAAATGGTGTGTAAATAAGATTTGTGAGGAAAATATAATTTTGTATTTTATTCAATCCTTTAAAAACTTAATCCTGTTAAAAACTTTTTTAATACATTCTACAGATCTAAATCATCTCTATTGTAAAATATAAATTTTTTTGAATTTTATGGAAAATAAAATTTTTCAATTAGATACATTTCATTAATGATTAAATAGGCATTGTAAAATATTAAATCATTAATTATTAAAAAAAAATTATAAATATATATATTTAAAATGGTTTTAAATTTAAAAATTTTTTACTTCATTTTATGCAGGTAATAAAGTAAAAGGCAACCTCAGAACTAATATTTATTATAAACTCATATTTTTGAATAAAACCTCCTTTAGGCTTGTAAATGACCAACATAAAGCTATTGTAACTCAACTGAACTCAGTCCCTTGCTTAAATCCGCACCTGTCGACTGGATGTTGGCAATCAGAGAAAGTATAGATAACATTTAAATTATAAAAAACATAAGGTTATACATTTGGACCACATCTACTGGAGTGAAAAAATATAAAGTGACAAAATAAAATATCTGTCACTTATTTTTCTGTTTTAGTGGTTAATCTAAAAATGCATTTCTTACTCTTCTTTTTTTAACATAATGAAGATATATAAACAAAAAATAATATTTAATATTTCATTTTCTTTTTTTTTTTTTTACTAAATTGAATTACCTCACTAAACCATAGTCCAAAAATACATTTTCGTAAAAAGTTCTATATTTAAAAAAAATTAAATACTTGGTAATGTAAATACTACGTTATTAAATTATAATTAAAATTTGTGACAGAAGTTTGATTTGAACTATTACTTAGATAAATTAATAGATGTTTTATTACTTGATATATTTAAGTATTATATATTTAGGTTTCGGTGAATAGCATACTTTAAACAACGAAAAAAGGGAAAAAAAACACAGGCCTAAACTATATGTACATAAACCCTTATCTAATTAATATAAACAAGCACCTTAAAAAATTTAGTAGAGGAATCAACAAATAAAGCTACAAATAATTACTGCAGTCCGTCTTACGGCACTTTATGGTGGAGTAAGGCTAAACATTTCAAGTCTAGAGGAAATGTTTCTTTGCTGGCTAGTACTTCCTTTAGACTATGCCACACAATAGACTAACAATTAATTACAGAAAATTAATAAATGATATAAAAAGGTTTTAAAACACATAATATAATATTGCCTCGCAGATATGCTTCATTTACTAAAATTTATATTATTCAGCCCAAAAAAGGAGATTTTCAAAAAGTTTATTGTGACTAAAAATCTCAATTGTTTAATAAATGTATTATTTGACTTAGGTTTATTTACCTATAGGTTAATTCAAAGCATATTTTGATTTTCTGAGAAAGATCAATACTTCATAAAAGTTCGATATAAATACACAAGAAATGGAAATGTATAATTGACAGTGGTTAAAAATACATAATTAGTTATTAATTTCTAGCTACAAAAAAATCTTGAAATATTCCAAGTGAATATTTTAACCCTACCTATGTGCTTAACACACCTCTGGAAGAAACATAACCATGCGCAGCCAGCCTGAGAGGCCACCCGCTGATTTTTGCCTCCGCTCCCCACCAAATATACCAAATTGAAGAGAAAAAAAAAAGAGTTTATTAAAAATGTATTTATTCTTTAAAAAAAAAAGGTGAAAATTATCGGTTTTTGGGGAAATGACTTAACTGTCAAAAGTAAACTAAAATAAACGTTATGCTGACCTCTCAGACCAGCCACATTCAATGGAGGATTAATGGAGGCTTAAATACTTCTTCAAACATATTATCAGCTCTCATATGTAATTACTTATAAACATTTATAAGTTAGCCTTTATCAATTAGTCATGTAGTCATACAATCATCATCATGTAAATACAACTCTACTTTCATATTATTTCTGATTTGATTCTTTGTCTATTGGTTTATTTTATTTAAAATTTGCTTTTATTATTTGTACAGGTTTAACATTTTACAGTTTCATTCACAGATACTAAAAAAAGGAGACTGATTTGGAAGTAAAACCGAGGTTTAGGACCCACCAGTCTCACGATAAGGTATATAGCGTTAGAATCCATGAATCATAAAATCTACAGTATATTCTCGACTATGTACAAATCTCCAGAAGGTTTCAATAAGCAAAAGTTTTGGTGTTTTATGATTTTATAATAAATAAATTGTAAAGTTGAGACTCGTAGGTGACCTAAACCTTGAGTTTACAGTTTTCACCCCTTCTATAAATTGTTCGAGATTGAACTACCTAGCCTACCTTTAGATTTTTTTGATTATTATTTTCATAAAACCAATACCTATATTGTTACTATAAAGGTAATAGTAATTATAGTCAATAAAAAGTAATATAATCAGTTATTAATAATAAACAATCTAAGTAAATTTTATCAAACAAAATTTAATCGCACAATAGCTTTTATATAGTAGTATTGTATTATTTCATTTGATGTCCTTTGCTTTACGTAATTTTTACATACGAAGCATAGATAAAAAGTCTTAATTAAAATTCATATTCATAATAAATATTTTTATATACCTATGTATACTGTTCTTCAATATTTTTCTAAATACTTACATTTTTTTCTTTATTAAAACTGTTTATAAGTTATGGAGGGAACAAAGGCTTTATAAAATCAACATTATTAGATTCAAAATTTTTAATATTTGCTTTACTAACTTTGCTAAAAAGTAAAAAAAAAAAAATTAGAAAGAATATGAATTTAAAAAAATTTATTTCTAAGAATAAAAAGTGGCTACATTTTATTACTCCAAGTGACCACAAACAGACTTTTAAAACTCATTTTAGGAATCTTATTAATATAACTTTGAATTCAATTAAAATATTATATTTCTTAAATATATAAATAGCTAGTCTTAAAACAATTTTAAAAAAATTAAAAATCAAACAAATTGTAAAGGAAATGTAAATATTACACATAAGGCTTCTTGTAAATAATAAAAACACCAACTTGTGTAATGCATTTCTATTATATAAAAAAATTAACTATGCTTTGTGAAGAAAAAAAAATCTTAAATTTTATTAATACTTAAAAATTACTACTAACATTACACATTATTGAGATTTTTAATTTCCATGGTGCCGGTAAAAGGGATCAAAATAAAGACTGAACTACCAATATTACTATGTTTTAGTTAAATTATTTTTAAAATTATTAAAAATAAATTAAACAGAACATTATTGAGTTTCAGAATAATAATTATGTTTCAGCTTGGTCAATTGTTTAGATTAAAATTTAAAAATTGTCACACTTTCTAGGGATCATCATTGATTTATTGCATATAGAGAATATTTAATTTTTTTTTTTCTGTCTTCAAGAACATTAAAGTTACACATTTTCCTAATGATTATGTAAGTATTGTGTATCTAATTAATGTAACTGATATTATTCTGTCAAATGTATGTGCCTTTGTGAAGTTTATTATATAAGTTCATATTATAGTAAATAGTTATTATTCCTTGATATTCTGTAAAATAAAGAGTTTACTGTAAATTCATGTTAATAATTAGAAAAAATATATACTTGGATTTTATCAAATGTATTTTTTATTTCCTTATATTTAATTTATTTATTGTACTGTTGTTGTTTTTCAATATAGCAACTTATTTATTTTGTTTTGTAGATTGTTACCAGTACATTGGTGCTCATCACATTTTCTGTTTTAATATAGGGAAAGCCTCTTCCAATAAAATAAAGTTAAAAAAATTTATAAGAAGAAAATAATTACTAAACAGGCACAAACTATTTTTATATCAAACACCAAGGGACATTAATAATATTAGACTTTAAAATATATATATATATATATATTTATCATAATCATCATTATTTTTTTCTAATTTTCAGTTGTATATGAGAATTCTATGAGAACTCATAAACAAATTGTGGTTAGCAAAAAAATACTGCTCTTCCATGTTCTATCATTTGGCACAGATATAAATTATAATTATTTAGTTAAAGAGTAATAATATAATTAACTAAATATAGCCACTAAGAGGAAATCACCAAACATATATAAAAACATTTATATCGTTAAGTCAAATTTTCTTGCTTTTCAGGGAATGACTTTTGAAATTTGAACAGTTAAATACACTCAATTTAATACTGAAGAGATTAGAAGAAAAATCTTATCAAAATGAATCTGTACTGAAGTTAGCGAATAATCAAGGACAATACTATTTATTTTCTTTTTTTTAATGAGAACTCTTACACGGTTTAAAAAACTGATGATGGACATAGAGTCATATTGTACTAGTTTCGAGAGAATGTCTCCTTATAATGTTTTCTGCCACTTATCCCATTTTGGACTAAATTCTACTTAACCACTTAATCACCGGGATTAAAGAAATCAT
Source organism: Aelia acuminata (assembly GCA_911387785.2). Classification (NCBI taxonomy): domain Eukaryota; kingdom Metazoa; phylum Arthropoda; class Insecta; order Hemiptera; family Pentatomidae; genus Aelia; species Aelia acuminata. The sequence goes on along the minus strand of OU426978.1, from coordinate 50,161,246 downwards.
CTTATAAATCAAAGCGCTGATTGAGCAGATTGATACTCAGAGGGCCCACCACAGCGGCACACCATTCGCCTGATAAGTTCTAATCTACTATACCTGCAGGACTTATTGTAATATTAAGTGGCGATACGATTAGTGAAGTAGATGAATATATGTTCCCATGCCAGCCAGCATCCATTAGAGTGTTAATTTATGTTATTAAATATAAATATATGGTTGAAAAAAAAGGGACATTAATGATTTAAATACTTGGTAAATACAATATAATATAAGAATGATATGACCAGAAAACAGATTTGTTTTATATTTCCATTTACCTCTATGTCACAGTTTTCTTAGAATAAGTAAAACGGTAAACACCTCAACCCGGAAAAGAATCCAATATTAAATAATACTCCATAAATAGTTTTATTAATAAGGCCCATCTTGAACCAATAGAAATTAATCATGCAGTAAAGGTTTGATAAATTAATTTCATACTCGTACATACAGTTTCTGTAACCCCCCCCCCCCCCCACGCCTTAGAAATACAGGCAGAAACATAGCAGTAGTTATTTATTTATTAATGTATACTGAATTACTTGGATTGTTCTTGATCCAGGAGTCACTAATCAACCATCGGTCTTCTCCTTCCCCATTCCAACCCTCTTTTGTCAAAGGTCCCGGATACCTCTTGATCTTTGCCATTCCACTTCCTTCATTGATGACCTTTGCCAATATGTTCTCTGCCTTTCTAGAAACATGGCAATACAATCTCAGCAGATGTTCTTCGATTATATCCTCAGCTGGAATAAGTTTCAGGTTTCACCTAATTATTTTATTTCAGATATGGTATTTTTTTCTCTACCCTTCCATTCTTCATAAGTACTGCCTCACCATCAGAGTTCAGGATTCACTTGAGTAGTTGTGTAGGGTCAAGGAGGCCTATTCGTTATGGCACAGCTCTCAACTGAAAAGGACTTGGTTTGGGAATTTATGTATCCCTGAAGAGCGAGCTCAGGAAAAGGGAGTCGAAAGCTGGGATCTAAAGAGATGTTCAAGGCCTTTATTAACCGGAAAGCATAATAAATAACCGTAATATAAGCAATGAGATTGGCTTATATTACGGTCACATAACTCCCGAAGTAGTCCACGCCCAGAAGTAACGTAGCGATAGCTTTTACATTATCAAATTATTTTATATTATTCCCTAGTTCGTTTTCACTACTTTTTTCTTTCCTTTATTTTGTCATCTACCCATATACGTTCAGGTGAGCACCCAGGCATTAAAAATTCTTGATTTGCTCTAATCTTTTATGGCTTAATCTTGCCACTCGATCATCTTCTCGCTTTTCTTTCCTATTCTGACGTTCCTTTATTTTTCGAGTATTTATGGTCATGAGGTTCCTGGAACTGTTTTCGAATAAGACTAAGTCTAATATTGAATATTTATCTGTTAAAAATATAACATTTAGTATTTATTTATCAATATTTAGATATTTATAAATATTTTATTATAGAATTATTTTAATCGGTCGCAGAGAAAGTGATTGAAGAGGAAGAATTTGAACTGGGAAAGAGAAGCATCATCTATATATATAAGAGGCTGTATCCTGACTGACCAAAATAACAAATACGGAGCGTCGAAAACCATGTTTTAAAGCCGAAAAATGAAGCGTTCACGACGAGTAAGCAATTTTTTGTTTCGGCGGTTTTAGTGAACTCTCTCCATTGCGCATCTCCCTCAACATTCCACCTACCGGAAGCTCCGATCCCTGTTATGTTGTTAATATACAACATAATATATTAAATCAATACCAAGATAATGATCACAGAATTGATTTTAAAGCCTCGCGGGCAAAGCCGCGACGGGGAATGCTAGTGCTCTATGTTGGGCGAGATTATTCCAGAAGAAGGCGGATCGGGTTACCTAGAAACGATTTATCAAATGGAGCAGTCCGGTTTGTGGGGGGTGGGGGGGGGCTCCCCCAGAGCACAAATAGATATGCTCTCCCTTGAGAGCACAAATACGAGACCTGGAGGAACTTCGAGATCGAAAACCACCATATATTTCATATATATTTCATAAATCTATTATTATAAAGATTATCTTGTACCATATGTTTTTCACTCCGTAAGCTGCTATAATTAATTTGAGTATCACGCATTTACTCTTTAAAATATAATACATTTTTTTATTGTTAAATAAAAGTTTTTATTTTTATTTGTGATAACACGGGAATGCACAAGCGTAATTCACCATCGCGTGTGATTTTATAAATATCTATTCAGTTGTTGAAAACTTCATTTAGTTTCAATAGAAACAAATAATTTTCATTATATATTTATGTTCCAAAACACGTTGACACCTCTTCCTCATAAACAGAACGCCTTTACTTATAAAAAATGGTCTTTCATTAAAGGAGTACTGCGCATGCGTGGGTTCAACGAGTTTTATGAGTTGTTGGAAGATTATTCTTTTTTTATCACATGTTTCTCGATTTTGTTTTTCATATTTCTCATTTTTAACCATTCAATGCACCTCAGAACATTTATCTAATTAGAAAGCCTACCTGATATTCAAGAATATTCCAATCTCATTAAACATTACGAGTTGAATCAAAATCGTTAGAGCCGTTTTCGAGAAAATTAAACAAAAAATAAAAGTTCTTTGCTGTCATATATCTATATAACACTTGCTAATTATTCCCTCTTTTTATTAGGGGATTATTCTTTATTATATAATTATCCTTTTTTTTAATAATAAATCAATTATCCTTTATTTTTTAATACATACCCTTAGTTATATCCCCCCCCCCCCCGGCATCGGAAATAGGATATAGGCCAGTGTGGGCAATAGTGAAAGGCATCCAATGGCACGCAAGTTTTCATTTTTATGAGATAATCGATAGTAGTGGCTATCCAGTCCATTCATATTAATCCGGAGTATCTATGGTGCGTCGATAAATCGTTGGAAAGTTGTTTACATGGTTGGAAAGTTTCGACAACTTAAAATCTAAGCCAAGTTTTTAATTAAATAAGCTAATTTTGGTTGTTAATAATATTACTAGGAAAATAGTAATAATAATAAAAAAATAAATGCCTTTCTTAAATATCAAATTCATATGAATTTTTTTTTTTTATATTTATGTAAATAAATTGTGATTCATCTAATTCATCTCCTTCCTGTATTGACGCAGATCCTATTCTTTAATTCAGAAGATAAACCGCAATGATAAATCCGAATGATCCTTCTTTTTGGACTCAAGCCATCTCTTCTGAAAAATACATCTCTGATATAGGTTTTAATCCCATTTGTTTTGTTGGAAAAATAAATTTAGTATCCCTAAAAGATAGAATATGTATTAAATAAACCTAGGTTTATTATTTCTAAATCGGTTTGGAACAGGAAAATAAGAAAAAGTTAGACTGGGAATATAAAATAGCCTACATCTAGCTGGAAATTAACGAAATAAGGCTTGTCACATTAGAGATATACCATTTAAAAATACATCTCTTGAAAAACTGGAAAATTAGTTGGAAAATCAAATAGTCTAAACAAGGTAAAATAAAATCTGAACGCAGCAAATGGGCCACAAGTTCAAGAAACTCCAGAAAATAAGACCCATAGTGATTCACATAAAAATAGGACACTACGAATATACCCATTAATAATTCTAATTTACTCAGACGTCTTGAAGCACTCACCTATGTAAAGTGTAAAAATACAAACCAAAACGAGTTTAACAAGATTATCAATTCAATACAATCCGACAAATAAATTATGTTGAAATTGGTCAAAAGATCGAAAGGAGTGTTGGAAGATAGAGAAGCAATCGAATACCTAAAATAAGTAATATACTATAATAGACTTTAAAAGTAAGTCACTGAACCTTATGCTTACTAAAGAAATCATTCACAAGCGCCAATATATCTATTATATTGCATGCAGACTTATTTTACCGAGACGAAACATGAAGGAGTTAACTTAATTAATAATTCTAATTAAAATTATATATTTCTAAATTATCAGGGTCATCAGTAAAAAGTCATTTTTGCTTTGGTCAGGCCAGGATTTAGGTTTTTAAATAATGATTTATCAATGCTTAAAATCCTAAATGTAACAGAACTTTCGACGAAATATACACGAGGTTTGAAAAGATAAAGCAAAATATCTTACAGTTTGAACAACCTATAGGTAAGGCATACAACCTATAGTTCATGTGAACTGACGTACATTTCAATACTTTTCACCAAATGGTCATCGTAATTACTCGATAAATAGACATTTTTGCGAAACTTATAATACACAAAGCTACTCAATTTTATTCATATCATAATAAAATGATTAATTTATGAAAAACTCATGTTAGGGTAATCTTGTATGGAAAAATAAATATATATATATATATATTTTTTTTTTTTTTTAAATTACATACATATAAGCTTTTATATGGTATGTTACATGTCTATAAGTGGACCTGTAAGTCCTTAAACGGAAGAATTTCATCATATTTTATAAGACGTTACAAATTTCCATTTGTTTTTATGAGAGCTTCCATTTTATATTAAGTCTGTGAAATAAAAGAATTTTTGCTATTGTATTACATGCGTCTAGATGAATTAGGAATAAAAACAAAAAATTAAACACTGCGTGCTATTATGTAGCTTAGAGCAGTGATCTTCAACATCAACTTCCTTCTGGATTTCTGAGCATTAGACCCTACCATAGTAAGTCTTCATCGACTCAGTTCTATACTCAACTAACTTTATCAGTTTTAGTTAGGTTTCCAAAGTGCTAACGAACTCAAACACGGAGGCTATAGAATCGATAAAGTTCCCAAACTTCGATAATTATTTCAGGATCTGATTTCGCTATTCAATATATTTTCCAAGGCAAGTGTCACGTGATCCGAAAAAGTAAAAACCAATGTGAGAAAAGAAATTACCGATATAATTATTATTGCAACTAGCTAACTGATTAATGCGAACAATATATGATGAAAAAAGTCCATAGTCTAGAATCCGAAAAGGTACTACTTACTTATGCGGTTGCGTAAAAAAAAAAAAAAAAAAAAAAAAAAAAAAAAAAAAAAAAAAAAAAAAAAAAAAAAAAAAAAAAAAAAAAAAAAACTGCTGATCATCAAAAGAAACTTAAACTCTATGATTAGATGAATGGGCTGATCTAGTTTGAATACAGAGTAGCTCAATGATTAAATAATAGGGATCCTTTGGACAGCTTCGAGCCCCTCTTCTAAAAAAATAATTATTTTCATTAAAAAGTGGTCACCTGAGCTTTTAATAGCTTGGATGAAAAATGACCCTTTGATGATCCAGGAGCAGTGTCCCCTTTTATTCGTTATATTCATTTTTCCTACTATTTATTTTTTTTTTAATATGGTGTAATTTTTACTGTGGATATAGTTAACAAATATATTTTTGCAACACAATCTCCAAGTTAATATCCCTTTGGGCCTATTGATTACAAAAATTTTATTATTTAATAACACTATAACCTCTACTACAGGACGAGCCAATTTTATCAGACTGCAATAACACAAAAACAAAATGGTGCGATTAAAAAATATATATATATATATATTACTCAATATCATTCTCAGCCACCCAGGCTTGAGTACGATACCAGTATACCCGGTTCATCTTAGTTTATTAGGCTCGATTCACACTATAGGTCCGATTCCGGTTCGAACTTGTTCTGGCAAAATATCCTAAAGAGAAATAGAAAGAGAACATTCACACTTTCGATGCCGGTACAGTCTCCCTCCGATCCCGGGTCGATCTCGGTTCGACCTTGTCTGGAAAAATATTCTAAAGAGAAATCTTCATTTAACACCCACCTCTCTCAGTGGTAAAAATTTGCGATTCTATGGCCCAAAATTCTAAAAACTTTGAGTGAATGAAGTTCATCGAATAATTATTTTATAATCGCGGTTTTCTTTTCTAGTGGAGATAAAAAATATATACATATGATCTCTATAGACATTTCAGATTAATTTTTATCTGAATCCGTTCTTCACTTTATTTTGAATTAAATAGCTTATTAAGTAGATGGTCATCAAGTTCTGACAGCAGAGGTTTGCAGATGATCCACGATTTCATCACCCGATTATCCGAATATTCTGGGAGAGAATACCTAGGATAATGAGTTTATAAAAATAGAGATATTTTTTCATCTCTATTTAATATTTATTTTCCATCGTAATTCCTATAAAGCATTGATTACACAATCTTCACTTTGCTATGTTTGTTAGAGAAGTAATAAAATAATCGAAAAGGCGCTGTGATTTTTCCTGATCGTTGTTAGATTTCGAATTTGGATTTCTTAGACGTCTTATTAGCCGATCAAATATTTTTTAAATTTTGACGACAGTCAAAAAGACCAAATTAAGGATGCGTGAAGTTTTCTTCCTATAACAAAAACCAGCGTAGCGATTATAGATGCCGTTATTTTATCTTCCATGAAATGTTCATCCCAGTAAGAATTTCATCTTATGTTAGTTTAATTTTATCTGAATTATTTCATTTCTTATTGATTATATAACGTTCATATTTAGCTGGTATAAAAGTTTTTTAAAATGGTGTGTAAATAAGATTTGTGAGGAAAATATAATTTTGTATTTTATTCAATCCTTTAAAAACTTAATCCTGTTAAAAACTTTTTTAATACATTCTACAGATCTAAATCATCTCTATTGTAAAATATAAATTTTTTTGAATTTTATGGAAAATAAAATTTTTCAATTAGATACATTTCATTAATGATTAAATAGGCATTGTAAAATATTAAATCATTAATTATTAAAAAAAAATTATAAATATATATATTTAAAATGGTTTTAAATTTAAAAATTTTTTACTTCATTTTATGCAGGTAATAAAGTAAAAGGCAACCTCAGAACTAATATTTATTATAAACTCATATTTTTGAATAAAACCTCCTTTAGGCTTGTAAATGACCAACATAAAGCTATTGTAACTCAACTGAACTCAGTCCCTTGCTTAAATCCGCACCTGTCGACTGGATGTTGGCAATCAGAGAAAGTATAGATAACATTTAAATTATAAAAAACATAAGGTTATACATTTGGACCACATCTACTGGAGTGAAAAAATATAAAGTGACAAAATAAAATATCTGTCACTTATTTTTCTGTTTTAGTGGTTAATCTAAAAATGCATTTCTTACTCTTCTTTTTTTAACATAATGAAGATATATAAACAAAAAATAATATTTAATATTTCATTTTCTTTTTTTTTTTTTTACTAAATTGAATTACCTCACTAAACCATAGTCCAAAAATACATTTTCGTAAAAAGTTCTATATTTAAAAAAAATTAAATACTTGGTAATGTAAATACTACGTTATTAAATTATAATTAAAATTTGTGACAGAAGTTTGATTTGAACTATTACTTAGATAAATTAATAGATGTTTTATTACTTGATATATTTAAGTATTATATATTTAGGTTTCGGTGAATAGCATACTTTAAACAACGAAAAAAGGGAAAAAAAACACAGGCCTAAACTATATGTACATAAACCCTTATCTAATTAATATAAACAAGCACCTTAAAAAATTTAGTAGAGGAATCAACAAATAAAGCTACAAATAATTACTGCAGTCCGTCTTACGGCACTTTATGGTGGAGTAAGGCTAAACATTTCAAGTCTAGAGGAAATGTTTCTTTGCTGGCTAGTACTTCCTTTAGACTATGCCACACAATAGACTAACAATTAATTACAGAAAATTAATAAATGATATAAAAAGGTTTTAAAACACATAATATAATATTGCCTCGCAGATATGCTTCATTTACTAAAATTTATATTATTCAGCCCAAAAAAGGAGATTTTCAAAAAGTTTATTGTGACTAAAAATCTCAATTGTTTAATAAATGTATTATTTGACTTAGGTTTATTTACCTATAGGTTAATTCAAAGCATATTTTGATTTTCTGAGAAAGATCAATACTTCATAAAAGTTCGATATAAATACACAAGAAATGGAAATGTATAATTGACAGTGGTTAAAAATACATAATTAGTTATTAATTTCTAGCTACAAAAAAATCTTGAAATATTCCAAGTGAATATTTTAACCCTACCTATGTGCTTAACACACCTCTGGAAGAAACATAACCATGCGCAGCCAGCCTGAGAGGCCACCCGCTGATTTTTGCCTCCGCTCCCCACCAAATATACCAAATTGAAGAGAAAAAAAAAAGAGTTTATTAAAAATGTATTTATTCTTTAAAAAAAAAAGGTGAAAATTATCGGTTTTTGGGGAAATGACTTAACTGTCAAAAGTAAACTAAAATAAACGTTATGCTGACCTCTCAGACCAGCCACATTCAATGGAGGATTAATGGAGGCTTAAATACTTCTTCAAACATATTATCAGCTCTCATATGTAATTACTTATAAACATTTATAAGTTAGCCTTTATCAATTAGTCATGTAGTCATACAATCATCATCATGTAAATACAACTCTACTTTCATATTATTTCTGATTTGATTCTTTGTCTATTGGTTTATTTTATTTAAAATTTGCTTTTATTATTTGTACAGGTTTAACATTTTACAGTTTCATTCACAGATACTAAAAAAAGGAGACTGATTTGGAAGTAAAACCGAGGTTTAGGACCCACCAGTCTCACGATAAGGTATATAGCGTTAGAATCCATGAATCATAAAATCTACAGTATATTCTCGACTATGTACAAATCTCCAGAAGGTTTCAATAAGCAAAAGTTTTGGTGTTTTATGATTTTATAATAAATAAATTGTAAAGTTGAGACTCGTAGGTGACCTAAACCTTGAGTTTACAGTTTTCACCCCTTCTATAAATTGTTCGAGATTGAACTACCTAGCCTACCTTTAGATTTTTTTGATTATTATTTTCATAAAACCAATACCTATATTGTTACTATAAAGGTAATAGTAATTATAGTCAATAAAAAGTAATATAATCAGTTATTAATAATAAACAATCTAAGTAAATTTTATCAAACAAAATTTAATCGCACAATAGCTTTTATATAGTAGTATTGTATTATTTCATTTGATGTCCTTTGCTTTACGTAATTTTTACATACGAAGCATAGATAAAAAGTCTTAATTAAAATTCATATTCATAATAAATATTTTTATATACCTATGTATACTGTTCTTCAATATTTTTCTAAATACTTACATTTTTTTCTTTATTAAAACTGTTTATAAGTTATGGAGGGAACAAAGGCTTTATAAAATCAACATTATTAGATTCAAAATTTTTAATATTTGCTTTACTAACTTTGCTAAAAAGTAAAAAAAAAAAAATTAGAAAGAATATGAATTTAAAAAAATTTATTTCTAAGAATAAAAAGTGGCTACATTTTATTACTCCAAGTGACCACAAACAGACTTTTAAAACTCATTTTAGGAATCTTATTAATATAACTTTGAATTCAATTAAAATATTATATTTCTTAAATATATAAATAGCTAGTCTTAAAACAATTTTAAAAAAATTAAAAATCAAACAAATTGTAAAGGAAATGTAAATATTACACATAAGGCTTCTTGTAAATAATAAAAACACCAACTTGTGTAATGCATTTCTATTATATAAAAAAATTAACTATGCTTTGTGAAGAAAAAAAAATCTTAAATTTTATTAATACTTAAAAATTACTACTAACATTACACATTATTGAGATTTTTAATTTCCATGGTGCCGGTAAAAGGGATCAAAATAAAGACTGAACTACCAATATTACTATGTTTTAGTTAAATTATTTTTAAAATTATTAAAAATAAATTAAACAGAACATTATTGAGTTTCAGAATAATAATTATGTTTCAGCTTGGTCAATTGTTTAGATTAAAATTTAAAAATTGTCACACTTTCTAGGGATCATCATTGATTTATTGCATATAGAGAATATTTAATTTTTTTTTTTCTGTCTTCAAGAACATTAAAGTTACACATTTTCCTAATGATTATGTAAGTATTGTGTATCTAATTAATGTAACTGATATTATTCTGTCAAATGTATGTGCCTTTGTGAAGTTTATTATATAAGTTCATATTATAGTAAATAGTTATTATTCCTTGATATTCTGTAAAATAAAGAGTTTACTGTAAATTCATGTTAATAATTAGAAAAAATATATACTTGGATTTTATCAAATGTATTTTTTATTTCCTTATATTTAATTTATTTATTGTACTGTTGTTGTTTTTCAATATAGCAACTTATTTATTTTGTTTTGTAGATTGTTACCAGTACATTGGTGCTCATCACATTTTCTGTTTTAATATAGGGAAAGCCTCTTCCAATAAAATAAAGTTAAAAAAATTTATAAGAAGAAAATAATTACTAAACAGGCACAAACTATTTTTATATCAAACACCAAGGGACATTAATAATATTAGACTTTAAAATATATATATATATATATATTTATCATAATCATCATTATTTTTTTCTAATTTTCAGTTGTATATGAGAATTCTATGAGAACTCATAAACAAATTGTGGTTAGCAAAAAAATACTGCTCTTCCATGTTCTATCATTTGGCACAGATATAAATTATAATTATTTAGTTAAAGAGTAATAATATAATTAACTAAATATAGCCACTAAGAGGAAATCACCAAACATATATAAAAACATTTATATCGTTAAGTCAAATTTTCTTGCTTTTCAGGGAATGACTTTTGAAATTTGAACAGTTAAATACACTCAATTTAATACTGAAGAGATTAGAAGAAAAATCTTATCAAAATGAATCTGTACTGAAGTTAGCGAATAATCAAGGACAATACTATTTATTTTCTTTTTTTTAATGAGAACTCTTACACGGTTTAAAAAACTGATGATGGACATAGAGTCATATTGTACTAGTTTCGAGAGAATGTCTCCTTATAATGTTTTCTGCCACTTATCCCATTTTGGACTAAATTCTACTTAACCACTTAATCACCGGGATTAAAGAAATCATCTTATAAATCAAAGCGCTGATTGAGCAGATTGATACTCAGAGGGCCCACCACAGCGGCACACCATTCGCCTGATAAGTTCTAATCTACTATACCTGCAGGACTTATTGTAATATTAAGTGGCGATACGATTAGTGAAGTAGATGAATATATGTTCCCATGCCAGCCAGCATCCATTAGAGTGTTAATTTATGTTATTAAATATAAATATATGGTTGAAAAAAAAGGGACATTAATGATTTAAATACTTGGTAAATACAATATAATATAAGAATGATATGACCAGAAAACAGATTTGTTTTATATTTCCATTTACCTCTATGTCACAGTTTTCTTAGAATAAGTAAAACGGTAAACACCTCAACCCGGAAAAGAATCCAATATTAAATAATACTCCATAAATAGTTTTATTAATAAGGTTCCCATCTTGAACCAATAGAAATTAATCATGCAGTAAAGGTTTGATAAATTAATTTCATACTCGTACATACAGTTTCTGTAACCCCCCCCCCCCCCACGCCTTAGAAATACAGGCAGAAACATAGCAGTAGTTATTTATTTATTAATGTATACTGAATTACTTGGATTGTTCTTGATCCAGGAGTCACTAATCAACCATCGGTCTTCTCCTTCCCCATTCCAACCCTCTTTTGTCAAAGGTCCCGGATACCTCTTGATCTTTGCCATTCCACTTCCTTCATTGATGACCTTTGCCAATATGTTCTCTGCCTTTCTAGAAACATGGCAATACAATCTCAGCAGATGTTCTTCGATTATATCCTCAGCTGGAATAAGTTTCAGGTTTCACCTAATTATTTTATTTCAGATATGGTATTTTTTTCTCTACCCTTCCATTCTTCATAAGTACTGCCTCACCATCAGAGTTCAGGATTCACTTGAGTAGTTGTGTAGGGTCAAGGAGGCCTATTCGTTATGGCACAGCTCTCAACTGAAAAGGACTTGGTTTGGGAATTTATGTATCCCTGAAGAGCGAGCTCAGGAAAAGGGAGTCGAAAGCTGGGATCTAAAGAGATGTTCAAGGCCTTTATTAACCGGAAAGCATAATAAATAACCGTAATATAAGCAATGAGATTGGCTTATATTACGGTCACATAACTCCCGAAGTAGTCCACGCCCAGAAGTAACGTAGCGATAGCTTTTACATTATCAAATTATTTTATATTATTCCCTAGTTCGTTTTCACTACTTTTTTCTTTCCTTTATTTTGTCATCTACCCATATACGTTCAGGTGAGCACCCAGGCATTAAAAATTCTTGATTTGCTCTAATCTTTTATGGCTTAATCTTGCCACTCGATCATCTTCTCGCTTTTCTTTCCTATTCTGACGTTCCTTTATTTTTCGAGTATTTATGGTCATGAGGTTCCTGGAACTGTTTTCGAATAAGACTAAGTCTAATATTGAATATTTATCTGTTAAAAATATAACATTTAGTATTTATTTATCAATATTTAGATATTTATAAATATTTTATTATAGAATTATTTTAATCGGTCGCAGAGAAAGTGATTGAAGAGGAAGAATTTGAACTGGGAAAGAGAAGCATCATCTATATATATAAGAGGCTGTATCCTGACTGACCAAAATAACAAATACGGAGCGTCGAAAACCATGTTTTAAAGCCGAAAAATGAAGCGTTCACGACGAGTAAGCAATTTTTTGTTTCGGCGGTTTTAGTGAACTCTCTCCATTGCGCATCTCCCTCAACATTCCACCTACCGGAAGCTCCGATCCCTGTTATGTTGTTAATATACAACATAATATATTAAATCAATACCAAGATAATGATCACAGAATTGATTTTAAAGCCTCGCGGGCAAAGCCGCGACGGGGAATGCTAGTGCTCTATGTTGGGCGAGATTATTCCAGAAGAAGGCGGATCGGGTTACCTAGAAACGATTTATCAAATGGAGCAGTCCGGTTTGTGGGGGGTGGGGGGGGGCTCCCCCAGAGCACAAATAGATATGCTCTCCCTTGAGAGCACAAATACGAGACCTGGAGGAACTTCGAGATCGAAAACCACCATATATTTCATATATATTTCATAAATCTATTATTATAAAGATTATCTTGTACCATATGTTTTTCACTCCGTAAGCTGCTATAATTAATTTGAGTATCACGCATTTACTCTTTAAAATATAATACATTTTTTTATTGTTAAATAAAAGTTTTTATTTTTATTTGTGATAACACGGGAATGCACAAGCGTAATTCACCATCGCGTGTGATTTTATAAATATCTATTCAGTTGTTGAAAACTTCATTTAGTTTCAATAGAAACAAATAATTTTCATTATATATTTATGTTCCAAAACACGTTGACACCTCTTCCTCATAAACAGAACGCCTTTACTTATAAAAAATGGTCTTTCATTAAAGGAGTACTGCGCATGCGTGGGTTCAACGAGTTTTATGAGTTGTTGGAAGATTATTCTTTTTTTATCACATGTTTCTCGATTTTGTTTTTCATATTTCTCATTTTTAACCATTCAATGCACCTCAGAACATTTATCTAATTAGAAAGCCTACCTGATATTCAAGAATATTCCAATCTCATTAAACATTACGAGTTGAATCAAAATCGTTAGAGCCGTTTTCGAGAAAATTAAACAAAAAATAAAAGTTCTTTGCTGTCATATATCTATATAACACTTGCTAATTATTCCCTCTTTTTATTAGGGGATTATTCTTTATTATATAATTATCCTTTTTTTTAATAATAAATCAATTATCCTTTATTTTTTAATACATACCCTTAGTTATATCCCCCCCCCCCCCCGGCATCGGAAATAGGATATAGGCCAGTGTGGGCAATAGTGAAAGGCATCCAATGGCACGCAAGTTTTCATTTTTATGAGATAATCGATAGTAGTGGCTATCCAGTCCATTCATATTAATCCGGAGTATCTATGGTGCGTCGATAAATCGTTGGAAAGTTGTTTACATGGTTGGAAAGTTTCGACAACTTAAAATCTAAGCCAAGTTTTTAATTAAATAAGCTAATTTTGGTTGTTAATAATATTACTAGGAAAATAGTAATAATAATAAAAAAATAAATGCCTTTCTTAAATATCAAATTCATATGAATTTTTTTTTTTTATATTTATGTAAATAAATTGTGATTCATCTAATTCATCTCCTTCCTGTATTGACGCAGATCCTATTCTTTAATTCAGAAGATAAACCGCAATGATAAATCCGAATGATCCTTCTTTTTGGACTCAAGCCATCTCTTCTGAAAAATACATCTCTGATATAGGTTTTAATCCCATTTGTTTTGTTGGAAAAATAAATTTAGTATCCCTAAAAGATAGAATATGTATTAAATAAACCTAGGTTTATTATTTCTAAATCGGTTTGGAACAGGAAAATAAGAAAAAGTTAGACTGAGAATATAAAATAGCCTACATCTAGCTGGAAATTAACGAAATAAGGCTTGTCACATTAGAGATATACCATTTAAAAATACATCTCTTGAAAAACTGGAAAATTAGTTGGAAAATCAAATAGTCTAAACAAGGTAAAATAAAATCTGAACGCAGCAAATGGGCCACAAGTTCAAGAAACTCCAGAAAATAAGACCCATAGTGATTCACATAAAAATAGGACACTACGAATATACCCATTAATAATTCTAATTTACTCAGACGTCTTGAAGCACTCACCTATGTAAAGTGTAAAAAATACAAACCAAAACGAGTTTAACAAGATTATCAATTCAATACAATCCGACAAATAAATTATGTTGAAATTGGTCAAAAGATCGAAAGGAGTGTTGGAAGATAGAGAAGCAATCGAATACCTAAAATAAGTAATATACTATAATAGACTTTAAAAGTAAGTCACTGAACCTTATGCTTACTAAAGAAATCATTCACAAGCGCCAATATATCTATTATATTGCATGCAGACTTATTTTACCGAGACGAAACATGAAGGAGTTAACTTAATTAATAATTCTAATTAAAATTATATATTTCTAAATTATCAGGGTCATCAGTAAAAAGTCATTTTTGCTTTGGTCAGGCCAGGATTTAGGTTTTTAAATAATGATTTATCAATGCTTAAAATCCTAAATGTAACAGAACTTTCGACGAAATATACACGAGGTTTGAAAAGATAAAGCAAAATATCTTACAGTTTGAACAACCTATAGGTAAGGCATACAACCTATAGTTCATGTGAACTGACGTACATTTCAATACTTTTCACCAAATGGTCATCGTAATTACTCGATAAATAGACATTTTTGCGAAACTTATAATACACAAAGCTACTCAATTTTATTCATATCATAATAAAATGATTAATTTATGAAAAACTCATGTTAGGGTAATCTTGTATGGAAAAATAAATATATATATATATATATTTTTTTTTTTTTTTAAATTACATACATATAAGCTTTTATATGGTATGTTACATGTCTATAAGTGGACCTGTAAGTCCTTAAACGGAAGAATTTCATCATATTTTATAAGACGTTACAAATTTCCATTTGTTTTTATGAGAGCTTCCATTTTATATTAAGTCTGTGAAATAAAAGAATTTTTGCTATTGTATTACATGCGTCTAGATGAATTAGGAATAAAAACAAAAAATTAAACACTGCGTGCTATTATGTAGCTTAGAGCAGTGATCTTCAACATCAACTTCCTTCTGGATTTCTGAGCATTAGACCCTACCATAGTAAGTCTTCATCGACTCAGTTCTATACTCAACTAACTTTATCAGTTTTAGTTAGGTTTCCAAAGTGCTAACGAACTCAAACACGGAGGCTATAGAATCGATAAAGTTCCCAAACTTCGATAATTATTTCAGGATCTGATTTCGCTATTCAATATATTTTCCAAGGCAAGTGTCACGTGATCCGAAAAAGTAAAAACCAATGTGAGAAAAGAAATTACCGATATAATTATTATTGCAACTAGCTAACTGATTAATGCGAACAATATATGATGAAAAAAGTCCATAGTCTAGAATCCGAAAAGGTACTACTTACTTATGCGGTTGCGTAAAAAAAAAAAAAAAAAAAAAAAAAAAAAAAAAAAAAAAAAAAAAAAAAAAAAAAAAAAAAAAAAAAAAAACTGCTGATCATCAAAAGAAACTTAAACTCTATGATTAGATGAATGGGCTGATCTAGTTTGAATACAGAGTAGCTCAATGATTAAATAATAGGGATCCTTTGGACAGCTTCGAGCCCCTCTTCTAAAAAAATAATTATTTTCATTAAAAAGTGGTCACCTGAGCTTTTAATAGCTTGGATGAAAAATGACCCTTTGATGATCCAGGAGCAGTGTCCCCTTTTATTCGTTATATTCATTTTTCCTACTATTTATTTTTTTTTTAATATGGTGTAATTTTTACTGTGGATATAGTTAACAAATATATTTTTGCAACACAATCTCCAAGTTAATATCCCTTTGGGCCTATTGATTACAAAAATTTTATTATTTAATAACACTATAACCTCTACTACAGGACGAGCCAATTTTATCAGACTGCAATAACACAAAAACAAAATGGTGCGATTAAAAAATATATATATATATATATTACTCAATATCATTCTCAGCCACCCAGGCTTGAGTACGATACCAGTATACCCGGTTCATCTTAGTTTATTAGGCTCGATTCACACTATAGGTCCGATTCCGGTTCGAACTTGTTCTGGCAAAATATCCTAAAGAGAAATAGAAAGAGAACATTCACACTTTCGATGCCGGTACAGTCTCCCTCCGATCCCGGGTCGATCTCGGTTCGACCTTGTCTGGAAAAATATTCTAAAGAGAAATCTTCATTTAACACCCACCTCTCTCAGTGGTAAAAATTTGCGATTCTATGGCCCAAAATTCTAAAAACTTTGAGTGAATGAAGTTCATCGAATAATTATTTTATAATCGCGGTTTTCTTTTCTAGTGGAGATAAAAAATATATACATATGATCTCTATAGACATTTCAGATTAATTTTTATCTGAATCCGTTCTTCACTTTATTTTGAATTAAATAGCTTATTAAGTAGATGGTCATCAAGTTCTGACAGCAGAGGTTTGCAGATGATCCACGATTTCATCACCCGATTATCCGAATATTCTGGGAGAGAATACCTAGGATAATGAGTTTATAAAAATAGAGATATTTTTTCATCTCTATTTAATATTTATTTTCCATCGTAATTCCTATAAAGCATTGATTACACAATCTTCACTTTGCTATGTTTGTTAGAGAAGTAATAAAATAATCGAAAAGGCGCTGTGATTTTTCCTGATCGTTGTTAGATTTCGAATTTGGATTTCTTAGACGTCTTATTAGCCGATCAAATATTTTTTAAATTTTGACGACAGTCAAAAAGACCAAATTAAGGATGCGTGAAGTTTTCTTCCTATAACAAAAACCAGCGTAGCGATTATAGATGCCGTTATTTTATCTTCCATGAAATGTTCATCCCAGTAAGAATTTCATCTTATGTTAGTTTAATTTTATCTGAATTATTTCATTTCTTATTGATTATATAACGTTCATATTTAGCTGGTATAAAAGTTTTTTAAAATGGTGTGTAAATAAGATTTGTGAGGAAAATATAATTTTGTATTTTATTCAATCCTTTAAAAACTTAATCCTGTTAAAAACTTTTTTAATACATTCTACAGATCTAAATCATCTCTATTGTAAAATATAAATTTTTTTGAATTTTATGGAAAATAAAATTTTTCAATTAGATACATTTCATTAATGATTAAATAGGCATTGTAAAATATTAAATCATTAATTATTAAAAAAAAATTATAAATATATATATTTAAAATGGTTTTAAATTTAAAAATTTTTTACTTCATTTTATGCAGGTAATAAAGTAAAAGGCAACCTCAGAACTAATATTTATTATAAACTCATATTTTTGAATAAAACCTCCTTTAGGCTTGTAAATGACCAACATAAAGCTATTGTAACTCAACTGAACTCAGTCCCTTGCTTAAATCCGCACCTGTCGACTGGATGTTGGCAATCAGAGAAAGTATAGATAACATTTAAATTATAAAAAACATAAGGTTATACATTTGGACCACATCTACTGGAGTGAAAAAATATAAAGTGACAAAATAAAATATCTGTCACTTATTTTTCTGTTTTAGTGGTTAATCTAAAAATGCATTTCTTACTCTTCTTTTTTTAACATAATGAAGATATATAAACAAAAAATAATATTTAATATTTCATTTTCTTTTTTTTTTTTTTACTAAATTGAATTACCTCACTAAACCATAGTCCAAAAATACATTTTCGTAAAAAGTTCTATATTTAAAAAAAATTAAATACTTGGTAATGTAAATACTACGTTATTAAATTATAATTAAAATTTGTGACAGAAGTTTGATTTGAACTATTACTTAGATAAATTAATAGATGTTTTATTACTTGATATATTTAAGTATTATATATTTAGGTTTCGGTGAATAGCATACTTTAAACAACGAAAAAAGGGAAAAAAAACACAGGCCTAAACTATATGTACATAAACCCTTATCTAATTAATATAAACAAGCACCTTAAAAAATTTAGTAGAGGAATCAACAAATAAAGCTACAAATAATTACTGCAGTCCGTCTTACGGCACTTTATGGTGGAGTAAGGCTAAACATTTCAAGTCTAGAGGAAATGTTTCTTTGCTGGCTAGTACTTCCTTTAGACTATGCCACACAATAGACTAACAATTAATTACAGAAAATTAATAAATGATATAAAAAGGTTTTAAAACACATAATATAATATTGCCTCGCAGATATGCTTCATTTACTAAAATTTATATTATTCAGCCCAAAAAAGGAGATTTTCAAAAAGTTTATTGTGACTAAAAATCTCAATTGTTTAATAAATGTATTATTTGACTTAGGTTTATTTACCTATAGGTTAATTCAAAGCATATTTTGATTTTCTGAGAAAGATCAATACTTCATAAAAGTTCGATATAAATACACAAGAAATGGAAATGTATAATTGACAGTGGTTAAAAATACATAATTAGTTATTAATTTCTAGCTACAAAAAAATCTTGAAATATTCCAAGTGAATATTTTAACCCTACCTATGTGCTTAACACACCTCTGGAAGAAACATAACCATGCGCAGCCAGCCTGAGAGGCCACCCGCTGATTTTTGCCTCCGCTCCCCACCAAATATACCAAATTGAAGAGAAAAAAAAAAGAGTTTATTAAAAATGTATTTATTCTTTAAAAAAAAAAGGTGAAAATTATCGGTTTTTGGGGAAATGACTTAACTGTCAAAAGTAAACTAAAATAAACGTTATGCTGACCTCTCAGACCAGCCACATTCAATGGAGGATTAATGGAGGCTTAAATACTTCTTCAAACATATTATCAGCTCTCATATGTAATTACTTATAAACATTTATAAGTTAGCCTTTATCAATTAGTCATGTAGTCATACAATCATCATCATGTAAATACAACTCTACTTTCATATTATTTCTGATTTGATTCTTTGTCTATTGGTTTATTTTATTTAAAATTTGCTTTTATTATTTGTACAGGTTTAACATTTTACAGTTTCATTCACAGATACTAAAAAAAGGAGACTGATTTGGAAGTAAAACCGAGGTTTAGGACCCACCAGTCTCACGATAAGGTATATAGCGTTAGAATCCATGAATCATAAAATCTACAGTATATTCTCGACTATGTACAAATCTCCAGAAGGTTTCAATAAGCAAAAGTTTTGGTGTTTTATGATTTTATAATAAATAAATTGTAAAGTTGAGACTCGTAGGTGACCTAAACCTTGAGTTTACAGTTTTCACCCCTTCTATAAATTGTTCGAGATTGAACTACCTAGCCTACCTTTAGATTTTTTTGATTATTATTTTCATAAAACCAATACCTATATTGTTACTATAAAGGTAATAGTAATTATAGTCAATAAAAAGTAATATAATCAGTTATTAATAATAAACAATCTAAGTAAATTTTATCAAACAAAATTTAATCGCACAATAGCTTTTATATAGTAGTATTGTATTATTTCATTTGATGTCCTTTGCTTTACGTAATTTTTACATACGAAGCATAGATAAAAAGTCTTAATTAAAATTCATATTCATAATAAATATTTTTATATACCTATGTATACTGTTCTTCAATATTTTTCTAAATACTTACATTTTTTTCTTTATTAAAACTGTTTATAAGTTATGGAGGGAACAAAGGCTTTATAAAATCAACATTATTAGATTCAAAATTTTTAATATTTGCTTTACTAACTTTGCTAAAAAGTAAAAAAAAAAAAATTAGAAAGAATATGAATTTAAAAAAATTTATTTCTAAGAATAAAAAGTGGCTACATTTTATTACTCCAAGTGACCACAAACAGACTTTTAAAACTCATTTTAGGAATCTTATTAATATAACTTTGAATTCAATTAAAATATTATATTTCTTAAATATATAAATAGCTAGTCTTAAAACAATTTTAAAAAAATTAAAAATCAAACAAATTGTAAAGGAAATGTAAATATTACACATAAGGCTTCTTGTAAATAATAAAAACACCAACTTGTGTAATGCATTTCTATTATATAAAAAAATTAACTATGCTTTGTGAAGAAAAAAAAATCTTAAATTTTATTAATACTTAAAAATTACTACTAACATTACACATTATTGAGATTTTTAATTTCCATGGTGCCGGTAAAAGGGATCAAAATAAAGACTGAACTACCAATATTACTATGTTTTAGTTAAATTATTTTTAAAATTATTAAAAATAAATTAAACAGAACATTATTGAGTTTCAGAATAATAATTATGTTTCAGCTTGGTCAATTGTTTAGATTAAAATTTAAAAATTGTCACACTTTCTAGGGATCATCATTGATTTATTGCATATAGAGAATATTTAATTTTTTTTTTTCTGTCTTCAAGAACATTAAAGTTACACATTTTCCTAATGATTATGTAAGTATTGTGTATCTAATTAATGTAACTGATATTATTCTGTCAAATGTATGTGCCTTTGTGAAGTTTATTATATAAGTTCATATTATAGTAAATAGTTATTATTCCTTGATATTCTGTAAAATAAAGAGTTTACTGTAAATTCATGTTAATAATTAGAAAAAATATATACTTGGATTTTATCAAATGTATTTTTTATTTCCTTATATTTAATTTATTTATTGTACTGTTGTTGTTTTTCAATATAGCAACTTATTTATTTTGTTTTGTAGATTGTTACCAGTACATTGGTGCTCATCACATTTTCTGTTTTAATATA
The DNA here is from genome assembly GCA_911387785.2 of Aelia acuminata. Taxonomy (NCBI): domain Eukaryota; kingdom Metazoa; phylum Arthropoda; class Insecta; order Hemiptera; family Pentatomidae; genus Aelia; species Aelia acuminata. The sequence continues at coordinate 50,139,944 of OU426978.1, read as the reverse complement.
GGGAAAGCCTCTTCCAATAAAATAAAGTTAAAAAAATTTATAAGAAGAAAATAATTACTAAACAGGCACAAACTATTTTTATATCAAACACCAAGGGACATTAATAATATTAGACTTTAAAATATATATATATATATATATTTATCATAATCATCATTATTTTTTTCTAATTTTCAGTTGTATATGAGAATTCTATGAGAACTCATAAACAAATTGTGGTTAGCAAAAAAATACTGCTCTTCCATGTTCTATCATTTGGCACAGATATAAATTATAATTATTTAGTTAAAGAGTAATAATATAATTAACTAAATATAGCCACTAAGAGGAAATCACCAAACATATATAAAAACATTTATATCGTTAAGTCAAATTTTCTTGCTTTTCAGGGAATGACTTTTGAAATTTGAACAGTTAAATACACTCAATTTAATACTGAAGAGATTAGAAGAAAAATCTTATCAAAATGAATCTGTACTGAAGTTAGCGAATAATCAAGGACAATACTATTTATTTTCTTTTTTTTAATGAGAACTCTTACACGGTTTAAAAAACTGATGATGGACATAGAGTCATATTGTACTAGTTTCGAGAGAATGTCTCCTTATAATGTTTTCTGCCACTTATCCCATTTTGGACTAAATTCTACTTAACCACTTAATCACCGGGATTAAAGAAATCATCTTATAAATCAAAGCGCTGATTGAGCAGATTGATACTCAGAGGGCCCACCACAGCGGCACACCATTCGCCTGATAAGTTCTAATCTACTATACCTGCAGGACTTATTGTAATATTAAGTGGCGATACGATTAGTGAAGTAGATGAATATATGTTCCCATGCCAGCCAGCATCCATTAGAGTGTTAATTTATGTTATTAAATATAAATATATGGTTGAAAAAAAAGGGACATTAATGATTTAAATACTTGGTAAATACAATATAATATAAGAATGATATGACCAGAAAACAGATTTGTTTTATATTTCCATTTACCTCTATGTCACAGTTTTCTTAGAATAAGTAAAACGGTAAACACCTCAACCCGGAAAAGAATCCAATATTAAATAATACTCCATAAATAGTTTTATTAATAAGGTTCCCATCTTGAACCAATAGAAATTAATCATGCAGTAAAGGTTTGATAAATTAATTTCATACTCGTACATACAGTTTCTGTAACCCCCCCCCCCCACGCCTTAGAAATACAGGCAGAAACATAGCAGTAGTTATTTATTTATTAATGTATACTGAATTACTTGGATTGTTCTTGATCCAGGAGTCACTAATCAACCATCGGTCTTCTCCTTCCCCATTCCAACCCTCTTTTGTCAAAGGTCCCGGATACCTCTTGATCTTTGCCATTCCACTTCCTTCATTGATGACCTTTGCCAATATGTTCTCTGCCTTTCTAGAAACATGGCAATACAATCTCAGCAGATGTTCTTCGATTATATCCTCAGCTGGAATAAGTTTCAGGTTTCACCTAATTATTTTATTTCAGATATGGTATTTTTTTCTCTACCCTTCCATTCTTCATAAGTACTGCCTCACCATCAGAGTTCAGGATTCACTTGAGTAGTTGTGTAGGGTCAAGGAGGCCTATTCGTTATGGCACAGCTCTCAACTGAAAAGGACTTGGTTTGGGAATTTATGTATCCCTGAAGAGCGAGCTCAGGAAAAGGGAGTCGAAAGCTGGGATCTAAAGAGATGTTCAAGGCCTTTATTAACCGGAAAGCATAATAAATAACCGTAATATAAGCAATGAGATTGGCTTATATTACGGTCACATAACTCCCGAAGTAGTCCACGCCCAGAAGTAACGTAGCGATAGCTTTTACATTATCAAATTATTTTATATTATTCCCTAGTTCGTTTTCACTACTTTTTTCTTTCCTTTATTTTGTCATCTACCCATATACGTTCAGGTGAGCACCCAGGCATTAAAAATTCTTGATTTGCTCTAATCTTTTATGGCTTAATCTTGCCACTCGATCATCTTCTCGCTTTTCTTTCCTATTCTGACGTTCCTTTATTTTTCGAGTATTTATGGTCATGAGGTTCCTGGAACTGTTTTCGAATAAGACTAAGTCTAATATTGAATATTTATCTGTTAAAAATATAACATTTAGTATTTATTTATCAATATTTAGATATTTATAAATATTTTATTATAGAATTATTTTAATCGGTCGCAGAGAAAGTGATTGAAGAGGAAGAATTTGAACTGGGAAAGAGAAGCATCATCTATATATATAAGAGGCTGTATCCTGACTGACCAAAATAACAAATACGGAGCGTCGAAAACCATGTTTTAAAGCCGAAAAATGAAGCGTTCACGACGAGTAAGCAATTTTTTGTTTCGGCGGTTTTAGTGAACTCTCTCCATTGCGCATCTCCCTCAACATTCCACCTACCGGAAGCTCCGATCCCTGTTATGTTGTTAATATACAACATAATATATTAAATCAATACCAAGATAATGATCACAGAATTGATTTTAAAGCCTCGCGGGCAAAGCCGCGACGGGGAATGCTAGTGCTCTATGTTGGGCGAGATTATTCCAGAAGAAGGCGGATCGGGTTACCTAGAAACGATTTATCAAATGGAGCAGTCCGGTTTGTGGGGGGTGGGGGGGGGCTCCCCCAGAGCACAAATAGATATGCTCTCCCTTGAGAGCACAAATACGAGACCTGGAGGAACTTCGAGATCGAAAACCACCATATATTTCATATATATTTCATAAATCTATTATTATAAAGATTATCTTGTACCATATGTTTTTCACTCCGTAAGCTGCTATAATTAATTTGAGTATCACGCATTTACTCTTTAAAATATAATACATTTTTTTATTGTTAAATAAAAGTTTTTATTTTTATTTGTGATAACACGGGAATGCACAAGCGTAATTCACCATCGCGTGTGATTTTATAAATATCTATTCAGTTGTTGAAAACTTCATTTAGTTTCAATAGAAACAAATAATTTTCATTATATATTTATGTTCCAAAACACGTTGACACCTCTTCCTCATAAACAGAACGCCTTTACTTATAAAAAATGGTCTTTCATTAAAGGAGTACTGCGCATGCGTGGGTTCAACGAGTTTTATGAGTTGTTGGAAGATTATTCTTTTTTTATCACATGTTTCTCGATTTTGTTTTTCATATTTCTCATTTTTAACCATTCAATGCACCTCAGAACATTTATCTAATTAGAAAGCCTACCTGATATTCAAGAATATTCCAATCTCATTAAACATTACGAGTTGAATCAAAATCGTTAGAGCCGTTTTCGAGAAAATTAAACAAAAAATAAAAGTTCTTTGCTGTCATATATCTATATAACACTTGCTAATTATTCCCTCTTTTTATTAGGGGATTATTCTTTATTATATAATTATCCTTTTTTTTAATAATAAATCAATTATCCTTTATTTTTTAATACATACCCTTAGTTATATCCCCCCCCCCCCGGCATCGGAAATAGGATATAGGCCAGTGTGGGCAATAGTGAAAGGCATCCAATGGCACGCAAGTTTTCATTTTTATGAGATAATCGATAGTAGTGGCTATCCAGTCCATTCATATTAATCCGGAGTATCTATGGTGCGTCGATAAATCGTTGGAAAGTTGTTTACATGGTTGGAAAGTTTCGACAACTTAAAATCTAAGCCAAGTTTTTAATTAAATAAGCTAATTTTGGTTGTTAATAATATTACTAGGAAAATAGTAATAATAATAAAAAAATAAATGCCTTTCTTAAATATCAAATTCATATGAATTTTTTTTTTTTATATTTATGTAAATAAATTGTGATTCATCTAATTCATCTCCTTCCTGTATTGACGCAGATCCTATTCTTTAATTCAGAAGATAAACCGCAATGATAAATCCGAATGATCCTTCTTTTTGGACTCAAGCCATCTCTTCTGAAAAATACATCTCTGATATAGGTTTTAATCCCATTTGTTTTGTTGGAAAAATAAATTTAGTATCCCTAAAAGATAGAATATGTATTAAATAAACCTAGGTTTATTATTTCTAAATCGGTTTGGAACAGGAAAATAAGAAAAAGTTAGACTGGGAATATAAAATAGCCTACATCTAGCTGGAAATTAACGAAATAAGGCTTGTCACATTAGAGATATACCATTTAAAAATACATCTCTTGAAAAACTGGAAAATTAGTTGGAAAATCAAATAGTCTAAACAAGGTAAAATAAAATCTGAACGCAGCAAATGGGCCACAAGTTCAAGAAACTCCAGAAAATAAGACCCATAGTGATTCACATAAAAATAGGACACTACGAATATACCCATTAATAATTCTAATTTACTCAGACGTCTTGAAGCACTCACCTATGTAAAGTGTAAAAATACAAACCAAAACGAGTTTAACAAGATTATCAATTCAATACAATCCGACAAATAAATTATGTTGAAATTGGTCAAAAGATCGAAAGGAGTGTTGGAAGATAGAGAAGCAATCGAATACCTAAAATAAGTAATATACTATAATAGACTTTAAAAGTAAGTCACTGAACCTTATGCTTACTAAAGAAATCATTCACAAGCGCCAATATATCTATTATATTGCATGCAGACTTATTTTACCGAGACGAAACATGAAGGAGTTAACTTAATTAATAATTCTAATTAAAATTATATATTTCTAAATTATCAGGGTCATCAGTAAAAAGTCATTTTTGCTTTGGTCAGGCCAGGATTTAGGTTTTTAAATAATGATTTATCAATGCTTAAAATCCTAAATGTAACAGAACTTTCGACGAAATATACACGAGGTTTGAAAAGATAAAGCAAAATATCTTACAGTTTGAACAACCTATAGGTAAGGCATACAACCTATAGTTCATGTGAACTGACGTACATTTCAATACTTTTCACCAAATGGTCATCGTAATTACTCGATAAATAGACATTTTTGCGAAACTTATAATACACAAAGCTACTCAATTTTATTCATATCATAATAAAATGATTAATTTATGAAAAACTCATGTTAGGGTAATCTTGTATGGAAAAATAAATATATATATATATATATTTTTTTTTTTTTTTAAATTACATACATATAAGCTTTTATATGGTATGTTACATGTCTATAAGTGGACCTGTAAGTCCTTAAACGGAAGAATTTCATCATATTTTATAAGACGTTACAAATTTCCATTTGTTTTTATGAGAGCTTCCATTTTATATTAAGTCTGTGAAATAAAAGAATTTTTGCTATTGTATTACATGCGTCTAGATGAATTAGGAATAAAAACAAAAAATTAAACACTGCGTGCTATTATGTAGCTTAGAGCAGTGATCTTCAACATCAACTTCCTTCTGGATTTCTGAGCATTAGACCCTACCATAGTAAGTCTTCATCGACTCAGTTCTATACTCAACTAACTTTATCAGTTTTAGTTAGGTTTCCAAAGTGCTAACGAACTCAAACACGGAGGCTATAGAATCGATAAAGTTCCCAAACTTCGATAATTATTTCAGGATCTGATTTCGCTATTCAATATATTTTCCAAGGCAAGTGTCACGTGATCCGAAAAAGTAAAAACCAATGTGAGAAAAGAAATTACCGATATAATTATTATTGCAACTAGCTAACTGATTAATGCGAACAATATATGATGAAAAAAGTCCATAGTCTAGAATCCGAAAAGGTACTACTTACTTATGCGGTTGCGTAAAAAAAAAAAAAAAAAAAAAAAAAAAAAAAAAAAAAAAAAAAAAAAAAAAAAAAAAAAAAAAAAAAAAAAAAAAACTGCTGATCATCAAAAGAAACTTAAACTCTATGATTAGATGAATGGGCTGATCTAGTTTGAATACAGAGTAGCTCAATGATTAAATAATAGGGATCCTTTGGACAGCTTCGAGCCCCTCTTCTAAAAAAATAATTATTTTCATTAAAAAGTGGTCACCTGATCTTTTAATAGCTTGGATGAAAAATGACCCTTTGATGATCCAGGAGCAGTGTCCCCTTTTATTCGTTATATTCATTTTTCCTACTATTTATTTTTTTTTTAATATGGTGTAATTTTTACTGTGGATATAGTTAACAAATATATTTTTGCAACACAATCTCCAAGTTAATATCCCTTTGGGCCTATTGATTACAAAAATTTTATTATTTAATAACACTATAACCTCTACTACAGGACGAGCCAATTTTATCAGACTGCAATAACACAAAAACAAAATGGTGCGATTAAAAAATATATATATATATATATATTACTCAATATCATTCTCAGCCACCCAGGCTTGAGTACGATACCAGTATACCCGGTTCATCTTAGTTTATTAGGCTCGATTCACACTATAGGTCCGATTCCGGTTCGAACTTGTTCTGGCAAAATATCCTAAAGAGAAATAGAAAGAGAACATTCACACTTTCGATGCCGGTACAGTCTCCCTCCGATCCCGGGTCGATCTCGGTTCGACCTTGTCTGGAAAAATATTCTAAAGAGAAATCTTCATTTAACACCCACCTCTCTCAGTGGTAAAAATTTGCGATTCTATGGCCCAAAATTCTAAAAACTTTGAGTGAATGAAGTTCATCGAATAATTATTTTATAATCGCGGTTTTCTTTTCTAGTGGAGATAAAAAATATATACATATGATCTCTATAGACATTTCAGATTAATTTTTATCTGAATCCGTTCTTCACTTTATTTTGAATTAAATAGCTTATTAAGTAGATGGTCATCAAGTTCTGACAGCAGAGGTTTGCAGATGATCCACGATTTCATCACCCGATTATCCGAATATTCTGGGAGAGAATACCTAGGATAATGAGTTTATAAAAATAGAGATATTTTTTCATCTCTATTTAATATTTATTTTCCATCGTAATTCCTATAAAGCATTGATTACACAATCTTCACTTTGCTATGTTTGTTAGAGAAGTAATAAAATAATCGAAAAGGCGCTGTGATTTTTCCTGATCGTTGTTAGATTTCGAATTTGGATTTCTTAGACGTCTTATTAGCCGATCAAATATTTTTTAAATTTTGACGACAGTCAAAAAGACCAAATTAAGGATGCGTGAAGTTTTCTTCCTATAACAAAAACCAGCGTAGCGATTATAGATGCCGTTATTTTATCTTCCATGAAATGTTCATCCCAGTAAGAATTTCATCTTATGTTAGTTTAATTTTATCTGAATTATTTCATTTCTTATTGATTATATAACGTTCATATTTAGCTGGTATAAAAGTTTTTTAAAATGGTGTGTAAATAAGATTTGTGAGGAAAATATAATTTTGTATTTTATTCAATCCTTTAAAAACTTAATCCTGTTAAAAACTTTTTTAATACATTCTACAGATCTAAATCATCTCTATTGTAAAATATAAATTTTTTTGAATTTTATGGAAAATAAAATTTTTCAATTAGATACATTTCATTAATGATTAAATAGGCATTGTAAAATATTAAATCATTAATTATTAAAAAAAAATTATAAATATATATATTTAAAATGGTTTTAAATTTAAAAATTTTTTACTTCATTTTATGCAGGTAATAAAGTAAAAGGCAACCTCAGAACTAATATTTATTATAAACTCATATTTTTGAATAAAACCTCCTTTAGGCTTGTAAATGACCAACATAAAGCTATTGTAACTCAACTGAACTCAGTCCCTTGCTTAAATCCGCACCTGTCGACTGGATGTTGGCAATCAGAGAAAGTATAGATAACATTTAAATTATAAAAAACATAAGGTTATACATTTGGACCACATCTACTGGAGTGAAAAAATATAAAGTGACAAAATAAAATATCTGTCACTTATTTTTCTGTTTTAGTGGTTAATCTAAAAATGCATTTCTTACTCTTCTTTTTTTAACATAATGAAGATATATAAACAAAAAATAATATTTAATATTTCATTTTCTTTTTTTTTTTTTTACTAAATTGAATTACCTCACTAAACCATAGTCCAAAAATACATTTTCGTAAAAAGTTCTATATTTAAAAAAAATTAAATACTTGGTAATGTAAATACTACGTTATTAAATTATAATTAAAATTTGTGACAGAAGTTTGATTTGAACTATTACTTAGATAAATTAATAGATGTTTTATTACTTGATATATTTAAGTATTATATATTTAGGTTTCGGTGAATAGCATACTTTAAACAACGAAAAAAGGGAAAAAAAACACAGGCCTAAACTATATGTACATAAACCCTTATCTAATTAATATAAACAAGCACCTTAAAAAATTTAGTAGAGGAATCAACAAATAAAGCTACAAATAATTACTGCAGTCCGTCTTACGGCACTTTATGGTGGAGTAAGGCTAAACATTTCAAGTCTAGAGGAAATGTTTCTTTGCTGGCTAGTACTTCCTTTAGACTATGCCACACAATAGACTAACAATTAATTACAGAAAATTAATAAATGATATAAAAAGGTTTTAAAACACATAATATAATATTGCCTCGCAGATATGCTTCATTTACTAAAATTTATATTATTCAGCCCAAAAAAGGAGATTTTCAAAAAGTTTATTGTGACTAAAAATCTCAATTGTTTAATAAATGTATTATTTGACTTAGGTTTATTTACCTATAGGTTAATTCAAAGCATATTTTGATTTTCTGAGAAAGATCAATACTTCATAAAAGTTCGATATAAATACACAAGAAATGGAAATGTATAATTGACAGTGGTTAAAAATACATAATTAGTTATTAATTTCTAGCTACAAAAAAATCTTGAAATATTCCAAGTGAATATTTTAACCCTACCTATGTGCTTAACACACCTCTGGAAGAAACATAACCATGCGCAGCCAGCCTGAGAGGCCACCCGCTGATTTTTGCCTCCGCTCCCCACCAAATATACCAAATTGAAGAGAAAAAAAAAAGAGTTTATTAAAAATGTATTTATTCTTTAAAAAAAAAAGGTGAAAATTATCGGTTTTTGGGGAAATGACTTAACTGTCAAAAGTAAACTAAAATAAACGTTATGCTGACCTCTCAGACCAGCCACATTCAATGGAGGATTAATGGAGGCTTAAATACTTCTTCAAACATATTATCAGCTCTCATATGTAATTACTTATAAACATTTATAAGTTAGCCTTTATCAATTAGTCATGTAGTCATACAATCATCATCATGTAAATACAACTCTACTTTCATATTATTTCTGATTTGATTCTTTGTCTATTGGTTTATTTTATTTAAAATTTGCTTTTATTATTTGTACAGGTTTAACATTTTACAGTTTCATTCACAGATACTAAAAAAAGGAGACTGATTTGGAAGTAAAACCGAGGTTTAGGACCCACCAGTCTCACGATAAGGTATATAGCGTTAGAATCCATGAATCATAAAATCTACAGTATATTCTCGACTATGTACAAATCTCCAGAAGGTTTCAATAAGCAAAAGTTTTGGTGTTTTATGATTTTATAATAAATAAATTGTAAAGTTGAGACTCGTAGGTGACCTAAACCTTGAGTTTACAGTTTTCACCCCTTCTATAAATTGTTCGAGATTGAACTACCTAGCCTACCTTTAGATTTTTTTGATTATTATTTTCATAAAACCAATACCTATATTGTTACTATAAAGGTAATAGTAATTATAGTCAATAAAAAGTAATATAATCAGTTATTAATAATAAACAATCTAAGTAAATTTTATCAAACAAAATTTAATCGCACAATAGCTTTTATATAGTAGTATTGTATTATTTCATTTGATGTCCTTTGCTTTACGTAATTTTTACATACGAAGCATAGATAAAAAGTCTTAATTAAAATTCATATTCATAATAAATATTTTTATATACCTATGTATACTGTTCTTCAATATTTTTCTAAATACTTACATTTTTTTCTTTATTAAAACTGTTTATAAGTTATGGAGGGAACAAAGGCTTTATAAAATCAACATTATTAGATTCAAAATTTTTAATATTTGCTTTACTAACTTTGCTAAAAAGTAAAAAAAAAAAAATTAGAAAGAATATGAATTTAAAAAAATTTATTTCTAAGAATAAAAAGTGGCTACATTTTATTACTCCAAGTGACCACAAACAGACTTTTAAAACTCATTTTAGGAATCTTATTAATATAACTTTGAATTCAATTAAAATATTATATTTCTTAAATATATAAATAGCTAGTCTTAAAACAATTTTAAAAAAATTAAAAATCAAACAAATTGTAAAGGAAATGTAAATATTACACATAAGGCTTCTTGTAAATAATAAAAACACCAACTTGTGTAATGCATTTCTATTATATAAAAAAATTAACTATGCTTTGTGAAGAAAAAAAAATCTTAAATTTTATTAATACTTAAAAATTACTACTAACATTACACATTATTGAGATTTTTAATTTCCATGGTGCCGGTAAAAGGGATCAAAATAAAGACTGAACTACCAATATTACTATGTTTTAGTTAAATTATTTTTAAAATTATTAAAAATAAATTAAACAGAACATTATTGAGTTTCAGAATAATAATTATGTTTCAGCTTGGTCAATTGTTTAGATTAAAATTTAAAAATTGTCACACTTTCTAGGGATCATCATTGATTTATTGCATATAGAGAATATTTAATTTTTTTTTTTTCTGTCTTCAAGAACATTAAAGTTACACATTTTCCTAATGATTATGTAAGTATTGTGTATCTAATTAATGTAACTGATATTATTCTGTCAAATGTATGTGCCTTTGTGAAGTTTATTATATAAGTTCATATTATAGTAAATAGTTATTATTCCTTGATATTCTGTAAAATAAAGAGTTTACTGTAAATTCATGTTAATAATTAGAAAAAATATATACTTGGATTTTATCAAATGTATTTTTTATTTCCTTATATTTAATTTATTTATTGTACTGTTGTTGTTTTTCAATATAGCAACTTATTTATTTTGTTTTGTAGATTGTTACCAGTACATTGGTGCTCATCACATTTTCTGTTTTAATATAGGGAAAGCCTCTTCCAATAAAATAAAGTTAAAAAAATTTATAAGAAGAAAATAATTACTAAACAGGCACAAACTATTTTTATATCAAACACCAAGGGACATTAATAATATTAGACTTTAAAATATATATATATATATATTTATCATAATCATCATTATTTTTTTCTAATTTTCAGTTGTATATGAGAATTCTATGAGAACTCATAAACAAATTGTGGTTAGCAAAAAAATACTGCTCTTCCATGTTCTATCATTTGGCACAGATATAAATTATAATTATTTAGTTAAAGAGTAATAATATAATTAACTAAATATAGCCACTAAGAGGAAATCACCAAACATATATAAAAACATTTATATCGTTAAGTCAAATTTTCTTGCTTTTCAGGGAATGACTTTTGAAATTTGAACAGTTAAATACACTCAATTTAATACTGAAGAGATTAGAAGAAAAATCTTATCAAAATGAATCTGTACTGAAGTTAGCGAATAATCAAGGACAATACTATTTATTTTCTTTTTTTTAATGAGAACTCTTACACGGTTTAAAAAACTGATGATGGACATAGAGTCATATTGTACTAGTTTCGAGAGAATGTCTCCTTATAATGTTTTCTGCCACTTATCCCATTTTGGACTAAATTCTACTTAACCACTTAATCACCGGGATTAAAGAAATCATCTTATAAATCAAAGCGCTGATTGAGCAGATTGATACTCAGAGGGCCCACCACAGCGGCACACCATTCGCCTGATAAGTTCTAATCTACTATACCTGCAGGACTTATTGTAATATTAAGTGGCGATACGATTAGTGAAGTAGATGAATATATGTTCCCATGCCAGCCAGCATCCATTAGAGTGTTAATTTATGTTATTAAATATAAATATATGGTTGAAAAAAAAGGGACATTAATGATTTAAATACTTGGTAAATACAATATAATATAAGAATGATATGACCAGAAAACAGATTTGTTTTATATTTCCATTTACCTCTATGTCACAGTTTTCTTAGAATAAGTAAAACGGTAAACACCTCAACCCGGAAAAGAATCCAATATTAAATAATACTCCATAAATAGTTTTATTAATAAGGTTCCCATCTTGAACCAATAGAAATTAATCATGCAGTAAAGGTTTGATAAATTAATTTCATACTCGTACATACAGTTTCTGTAACCCCCCCCCCCCACGCCTTAGAAATACAGGCAGAAACATAGCAGTAGTTATTTATTTATTAATGTATACTGAATTACTTGGATTGTTCTTGATCCAGGAGTCACTAATCAACCATCGGTCTTCTCCTTCCCCATTCCAACCCTCTTTTGTCAAAGGTCCCGGATACCTCTTGATCTTTGCCATTCCACTTCCTTCATTGATGACCTTTGCCAATATGTTCTCTGCCTTTCTAGAAACATGGCAATACAATCTCAGCAGATGTTCTTCGATTATATCCTCAGCTGGAATAAGTTTCAGGTTTCACCTAATTATTTTATTTCAGATATGGTATTTTTTTCTCTACCCTTCCATTCTTCATAAGTACTGCCTCACCATCAGAGTTCAGGATTCACTTGAGTAGTTGTGTAGGGTCAAGGAGGCCTATTCGTTATGGCACAGCTCTCAACTGAAAAGGACTTGGTTTGGGAATTTATGTATCCCTGAAGAGCGAGCTCAGGAAAAGGGAGTCGAAAGCTGGGATCTAAAGAGATGTTCAAGGCCTTTATTAACCGGAAAGCATAATAAATAACCGTAATATAAGCAATGAGATTGGCTTATATTACGGTCACATAACTCCCGAAGTAGTCCACGCCCAGAAGTAACGTAGCGATAGCTTTTACATTATCAAATTATTTTATATTATTCCCTAGTTCGTTTTCACTACTTTTTTCTTTCCTTTATTTTGTCATCTACCCATATACGTTCAGGTGAGCACCCAGGCATTAAAAATTCTTGATTTGCTCTAATCTTTTATGGCTTAATCTTGCCACTCGATCATCTTCTCGCTTTTCTTTCCTATTCTGACGTTCCTTTATTTTTCGAGTATTTATGGTCATGAGGTTCCTGGAACTGTTTTCGAATAAGACTAAGTCTAATATTGAATATTTATCTGTTAAAAATATAACATTTAGTATTTATTTATCAATATTTAGATATTTATAAATATTTTATTATAGAATTATTTTAATCGGTCGCAGAGAAAGTGATTGAAGAGGAAGAATTTGAACTGGGAAAGAGAAGCATCATCTATATATATAAGAGGCTGTATCCTGACTGACCAAAATAACAAATACGGAGCGTCGAAAACCATGTTTTAAAGCCGAAAAATGAAGCGTTCACGACGAGTAAGCAATTTTTTGTTTCGGCGGTTTTAGTGAACTCTCTCCATTGCGCATCTCCCTCAACATTCCACCTACCGGAAGCTCCGATCCCTGTTATGTTGTTAATATACAACATAATATATTAAATCAATACCAAGATAATGATCACAGAATTGATTTTAAAGCCTCGCGGGCAAAGCCGCGACGGGGAATGCTAGTGCTCTATGTTGGGCGAGATTATTCCAGAAGAAGGCGGATCGGGTTACCTAGAAACGATTTATCAAATGGAGCAGTCCGGTTTGTGGGGGGTGGGGGGGGGCTCCCCCAGAGCACAAATAGATATGCTCTCCCTTGAGAGCACAAATACGAGACCTGGAGGAACATCGAGATCGAACAACAGATATGAATTGCTTCGATTTCTAATGATTTGCTACTTATTAGACAAAAACTAGTAAATACTGAAACTGAATACTGAAGGATAGAGCTAACATTTTTACGCAAATAAAATACCTAAATTCCCATGAATTTTACACATTAATTATTTAAACATAGTCTTATGCAATAAAGAGCAAGATAAAAGGATATCATCATGATTTATGATATAAAAACATATAAATCATACATTATTCTAAAGCTCCATTTCAGGTTGCCAACAAGAATGTCAGCTATATTTCACATCTGTCTATAGAATTGAATTGATGTAAAATTACAAAGCGAAGCCATATAGTTATATGTTTTAATATTATCGCTTGTCATATTAACCAAAATAAATGCATTCAAGTAAATATACCATAGATTAGAAGGAAAATCATATTAAAATGAATCTGTACTGAAATTAGGGAATAATCGAGGACAGTAATATTTTTTTTAAAATATAAACATCCTTAATCAAGAGGAAATTAATTCGGGGTTTGTTTAAAATATGCTTGGAATAGTAAGGCATTTGATTTCATTATTTTTTTTAAAATGTCTTCGTCAGAATAAATATTACTGCAAAACCTTTTTTCTTCATTGTTCATGTAGCATGTTATTCCATTCAGGGGAGAGGTCTTACTCCTTCTAGATTCTATAGGAGGAAAAAGAAAATAGCGTCTCGTTTTAATGTGCTACATATATGATGGGGTGTTCAATACTGTCCAACCCAACGTTTGTTCATTTTCTCGGAATTTAATTTTCTCTTCATGCGCATCATTGAATTCATTCATTCTATCCATTATCAAAATTAATTCTGTATATATATATATATATATATATATATATATATATATATATATATATATATATATATATATATATATATATATATATAACTTAAGCGCAGTCGGACTTAAAATAACAAAAAAAAGAAATAGGGAAGCGGAATGACACTCTCGATTGCTCAGAACAGACTGCTTTATTCTCTCTTATAATCCTCTATATATAGTCTTAGGTATTGTTTACATAGCAGTTAAGGTATTAAACATAATATACACCTATCTCTATCCTTAACACCCCCCTGCCAGTTTACGAACAATTCTTCGTAAACTCTATGCTAACCATAAAATGTAATCGAACAAACAAACAAAAAATAACCCTGTGAAACAAAAAGACATATATTAACGAAATACAGCACCTGCTTAAAGTATTAACATGTTGTTACAAAATATCTTAAAAATAAAACAAGCATAATAATAAAGAAAAACAACATCTCTTTCATTCAGATAACAAAAATAAAAAACATAGTCAAACTGTACATTTTTGTTGCAACCAGCAACATTAGTATGACTTCAAGAGGAAGGATACTCCGAGTGCTTGTCATGCTCCTTCATTGGAAATTTTAATTGTTCGATATGAACAGTTCTTCTTTTCTGCGGGTCCTTGAGACTCTGAATTGTTACCACTTTGTTTTCGCGAATTATGATCACTTTAAATGGCCCGTCATATCGCGCCACCTCCTTACCCCGATTTGAAACTAACTGTCGATACACGATGGTCCCTATCCGGATATTTTCCATCCTGTCCGATACCTTTAAGTTCTCTCGGGTTACCCTGTTCCTCTTCTCCGTTTCCACCCGTCTCCGTGCTTTCTCCCGTATTTTCTCGATTTCCAACCTATTATTGATTAACCTCCCAGCGAGCTCCCCGTCGCCTATCGTCTCTTCGAAATTCCTACTCCTCTCACGGAGTCCGAACAGTATTTCGAATGGGGTAAAACCGGTAACCGCATGAACAGAGTGATTATAAGCTGCGACCGCCTTCGGCATCGCTTCGCAAGGTTCCAACCCCTGTTCCACTTGATAGATCCTCAGGTGATCCCCCAACGTGCCGTGCAGCCGTTCTATTCCTCCCCTACTCTTCGGGTGACCCGGAGTGTTGATATGCCAGACTATCGATAAGGCCTTCATCTTCTTCCTAACTTCCGCGTTATCAAACTCTCTGCCGCCGTCCGAAGATATCCTTTCGGGTATCCCGTAGAACTGAAACCATGTTTCAAGCGCCCTAATCACCGCCTCGGAGGACCTTTCCCTTATCGGGTACGCCATAGCAATCTTACTAAAGACATCCAGCACTGTCACCCATTTGAAACCCCTCCAAGTGAATGTGTCGGCTTGCAACTCTACCAGTGGCGCCATAGGAGTCGGCGTAACCTCTTGTTTCCCTCTCGGTGGATGACGATCATACTTTGTGGTTTGACACACTTCACAGGCCCCGATGACCGCTTCGATGGTATTCCTCATCCCCCACCAAAAGTATTTTCGCTTTAACGCTTGCAGCGTTTCATTTAGCCCCCGATGATTGGTTTTACCCTGGTGATAGGCAAGCGTGATCTCCGTTTGTTGCTCAGGGTCTCTTACTGTATCCACGGACAACTTACATCTAATGAAATGTCGGTCCAACCCTATTTTTTCTGCCCTCCATATCCGCTTGATTTTTTCCCATATTGTCCCGTTTCCTACGTATAAATACTGGGTCTTTCCTCGTCGAGAAGCATCTTTCAGCATTCTGCAAATTTGTTCTTCTGTCACTCCCGGCTGCGACCAGATGGTCGTGATTTTACATCTGCCATATTTCGAATACTCTACTTTTGTCAGACCAGCCGTTCTCGTTTTCCAAATTATTTGAGTGCTCTTGGAATTGATGATTTCTTCCCTTTCCTCCATGTCGATCGGCCTGTCGCCCCCGGAACCCTCATCCGACGCAACCTGGTCGCTCTCCGACTCTTGCGATTCTTGCTCACCTTCCCCCTCTGGTGTCCACTCTCGAACGAATTGTCGTATATCCCTGGAGTGCCCCTGGTCCTCTTCTATCGCGTTCACCTGAATCGCCCGTGACAGCCAGTCAGCTACAACATTTTCCCTTCCTGGTTTGTACGACACCTCCATGTTGTACTGACTTAGGAGCTCCTTCCAGCGGGTTATCCTGGCTGATGACTCCTTCAGCTTCCCTACCCAGAGTAGTGGCCGATGGTCCGTATTCACCTTAAATTTCCGCCCGAAGACATACGGTCTGAAGTGTTCTACTGCCCAAACGATACCGAGGAGTTCCCGTTCTAGGGCACTCTACCGCGTTTCCGTTTCCGTCAGTCTCCTGCTTGCGTACGCGACAGGCTGGTCCCCCTTTTCCCCTTCCTGAGAAAGTACCGCCCCCAACGCGTACTCACTTGCATCTGTGGTGATTACAAATTCCCTCGCAAAATCCGGGAATGCCAGCACCGGTTTTTCTTGCAATCGCGCCATACATCTCCTTATATTATCCTCAATGCTTGGGGTCATCACAACTTTTTGTCCTTTCCGCAAGAGATTGTTTAGGGGTGCGAGGTACTCCGCCATCTCCGGAACGAATCTCCGATAATAATTTAGCGTGCCTAACAACCACCTAACTCCCTTGATGTCCTTTGGCATCGCAATGTTCCCTATCGCTTCTACTTTTTTCTTGTCCGGCCTTACTCTCTCTTCGGAAATCGAATGTCCTAAAAAATCGATCTGCTTTTGGCCCAAAATCGATTTTTCCCCCGATAATTTTAACCCGAATTCCCTAAGCCTATCGAAAACTTGTCTCAGGTGTGCTATATGTTGGGTCTCGTCTTTGCTAAAGACCAGAAGGTCGTCCATATATATCTGGCAGAAGGCCTCGTCCAAACCTCGCAAGAACTCGTCCATGAGTCTCTGAAAAGTGATGGGTGCGTTTTTTAGGCCAAACGGCATGCGGGTGAATTCGTAATGGCCCCTCTCGAAAGAAAAAGCCGTTTTATGCATGTCTCTGGGATGCATCCGTGTCTGGTGGTATCCCGCTTTCAGATCAAGGGTACTAAAGACCTTGGCTCCGCCTAACCTATCAAGGATATCCTCAAATCTCGGGATCGGATACTTCTCATCAATGGTGTTATCGTTTAACTTCCTGAAATCGACCACTACCCTGTACTTCTCCTCTCCGTTCGGTGATTTCTTCTTCACCGCCCACAAGGGACTATTGTATGGGGAAGTGCTGTCTCTAATGATCCCTTGGCTCTTTAGACTTTCAAGCTCCTCCCGAATATGTTTCCTTAAAGCTTGCGGGTAGCGCCTTTCTTTGACATAAGTCACCCTTTCCTGCTTTAACGGTATTTCGTGGACAGTCCGTCCCGTAGCCCCTAGAACCTCTCCCTCCTTGAAAAAAATATCGGCATATTCGTCCGTGATTGTCGATCTCCAATCCTCCGCCTGATTAATCGCTCCCACCCTGACCTTGATGCTCCCTCGGGTTTTCTTACACTTATACTTCTTCCCTCCGATTCGAATAGCCCATTGACCTATCTTACTACTTATCCTTGTTCCGACTTTGCCTAATAAGTCACACCCGATTATCCCTCCATACTCCCGAGGCATCGTCTCCACTACGTGTACCCGCAAATTCCCACTCCCTTTTACTCACTTGTCCAACTCTAACTCTACTTCTCCCTCTACCTTACACAGGGGCCACCTAACGTGATTAATTTGCATTGACATACCTGTACTCGGGGTATCCTTTCTCCTTTATACAGCTTCTCCAAAGCTGCCCGACACACTATGGTACTCGAACTTCCTGTATCTACTAAACACTGCACTCCGCTCACTACACTCACTATTGGCAAACACACGCGCTCGCTCTCCCTCTCCATGTTATTTATCACCGCGTGGCTGCCACTCCCCTTCCACTCTCCTCAGTCCTCTTTTCTCCCTCTCCTATCTACTGCTGCTCCTCTCACTCCAATTCTCCTACTTGTTTCCCGGCTACTCCCGTCTCCTGTTTCACTTTCTTCCTCTGTCCCCGACGATTCCGGTGACTCTTCTGACTCAGTCGGTACTCCTCTCTTCCTCCAGACCCTCTGCGCATTTATCTCCATAGGTTCGCCGCGGTTCATCTCCCCTCGCCTGCTCATGTAAGGGCATTGCCTAGCAATATGACCCTCGTTTCCGCATTCGAAACACCTGGTGCGGGGGCATTGTGCCACCAAATGCCCAACTTTTCCGCAACCGTGGCATCTCCGATCTTCTCTCGACCAATTCTTTCGATCTCTTCCGGGTCTCCTCTCCTTCACTGCAATTTTCTCACGTCCGCCCGCCTCCGTGCCTCTCTTTCTCCATGCTTCCGGTCTCGCCTTTACTCTGCTAATCTCTGCTCTCCTATACGGCACTCTGGTCCATCCCGTTTCCGCATCGTCACCCCACTGGGCTTCCTCCTCTCGCGCACTCGCGTCTACCATCTCCTGGGCGCATGTAACAAATCCTTTTTCTCGGGGTAGTCCCTCTTTCTTTCCAGTGTCCCGCGCCAACTGAACTTTCATAATTGTCGCCAGAAATGCCATCCGTGCCTCGACTTCCGCTGCATCTACCGTCTCTCTCATCTTCTCAGTTATTTGGTTGAAGCGTGCAAGGAGGACTCCCGCGTACTGTCCGTTTGACTGGTGCGGTTTTTTCGTCTCACGAAACATTTGCAGAATATCTTCTTCTGGGGCCCAGCGGCCTCCGCCGAACGCCTTTTTTAACCTGTCCTTGACGACTACCCACGGGGTCTCTTCATCGGCCTGAATCATGTTCAGTATGCTGCGCTTGACTCTGCATACTAATGCCGCTTTCAACGCGTCGGCGTCACCTGGATCGAGCAACTTCTCTGCTTCCTTTGCTTGTATTCGCGCCATTACGCGGTCGCCACCTTTGAGGAAATGGTTTAGTTCGCCGATTCCTCCATCAAACCTCTCTAGATCTGAAATGGCCTTCCTCAAATCTTGTGACGTTGCCGTCCATACTTTCAGCCATTCCAGGGTGGTCGCGTGTGCTGACGCTAGGGTTTTCGTCGGGAGTGGTGGTATCTCCGGAGGTATTGTCAAAACTGCCGGGCGCAACATTCCTTCCGCCATGTTGTGACTGAAAAATAAAACTGGGTTCGTGCGAAGAGAAGAAAAAAAAATAAAAAAAATTCGTAACCGTAAATCAAATTCGCACTCCCGGGTTTCGGCACCACTTAAGCGCAGTCGGACTTAAAATAACAAAAAAAAGAAATAGGGAAGCGGAATGACACTCTCGATTGCTCAGAACAGACTGCTTTATTCTCTCTTATAATCCTCTATATATAGTCTTAGGTATTGTTTACATAGCAGTTAAGGTATTAAACATAATATACGCCTATCTCTATCCTTAACATATATATATATATATATATATATATATATATATATATATATATATATATATATAAATATATATATATATACACATTAAATTACCGGCTCCTTAACAGCTAGGAATATGAAGCAAATCGCTACTTCAATTTGATGCAAACTAACTCCACTCTCTAATGACCTATCATCAGAGCATGCATCAGGCCAAATTAACTTCCGGGAAACACCTCACAACTGCTAATAGGAGCTAGCTGACGGATTTGGAATCAGCCTTAAATGCAATATCAGTGCGAAGAAACATGATTCATTTCTTGATTTACTCAGTTAATATTTATTTAGCATTGAAACATTAAGTATGTTGCGTGAAAGTAAGTAGGAAAAAATTCCGAACCTAATATCCACGAAATGATAATCAGCATATTTGTAAAATTGCAGTCAGCACAACATATCGATTGATGAACAGTATTTATTGAATAACAAATATTGAAAAATAATTTACATAACCTTGGAAACTATGAAGACTGCTGAATTTTCCCTAGTCGTCTAAAATATTAAGTGAATTTGTTAGCGTATATAATTTATAAATGTGAAATGTTTTTATAAAACATTCTCAGGATATGTTTAGGACAATTATATATTTTTCCCTCGTCACTCCCAAACGTAGGAAAGCTTTGTATTCATGCAGAAGATTTAAAATAGAATGTAAACCTTAAAAATAGAAACTGTTTCCTGGCATTTTACGTTTAAGGCATAAAGGGATAAATTTAGGTTCCCATTTATCTCAGATTCACCTGTCTCTTGTGACAGGCGTTTCAGATTACCTAAAGTCGATGTAATACGATCGTGATCTATCGACGTGAACTAGACTCGCTTCACGGACCTTTGACGGCGAAGAGGACAGTGGTTTTTACAGGTCACCTGATTCTAATACTGACAGCATCCCCTTTTTTTTTGGATTTAATTTTGTTATAATTCTATATCATGACCTAATATAAGAAGGAACAGCCGTTCTCCGGCAGGATGAGGAAGATAGAGAATAGAGAATAGTTTCCTGCGCTACTTTAAAAACTCAAATAATTGACCCAATAGAAAATGGAGATTCCACTAATTTATCATCTAACATCATGATCCGCCTGATATAGCACACACTAAATTAAATAACACATATCCATACCGTTGTATAGCAGATTATAATATAAAATTTTAAGAATACGATTCAAAAGAAATAGATGATTGGTATTTTATTTATTGTTTTAATATCCTGGATTACTCAGTTTACTTTCAATATAACCCACTAAATTTTCAAAGCATTTTTTTGCCTGATTATTATGATGGAGGCATTTATTTATATGTATAAATAATAGATAAACATAACTTAAATAGAGATCATTAAGTAGAGTTTTCCTGAAATCCCCCTTTTTTCAATCCCCCCACTTTTGAGACTTTTCAAGCAGGGCGCAGGGAGCTGGTGGGAGCTTTTTCTGATAGTTACTCCTTTATTAATATTAGCATGATTATTCTTGTTCGAAGATGAATATTTTCCATTTTACAATAACAAGCTAATATGAATGGAGATCATGTATTATTGAGAAAATATATTCTATTATTTATATAAGTATTGTAAATATTTTTTTAATAGTTGGATGCGACGAAAATTTTGATATCTCCAAAACATCAATATTAAAAATATCTTAGTATTTATAATAAAAAAAAAATAAAATAAAAAAAAATGATGTTAAACATATATTTGTTATTGTAAAAAACAGCAATGTTATAATATATCTCGTTTTTTCAAAACATCCATATTAAAAAATCTTTGTTTTTGTCAAAATATCGATCGTAAAATGTCTATATTTTTGTCAGAACATCATTATTAATTATTTTTTTTTATGAAAACATCTATGCAAAAAAAAAATCTTTGTTTTTTAAAATAGTGTTATTGTCGCAACATAAATGTTAAAATAAATCTTCTTTGTTTTGTCTAATCTATTTTGTAAAAACATCGATGTTGAAACCATCTTTCCTTAGTACTAATCATCGATTTTAAAACCTATTTGGCCGCGAATTTGATGGGGACGTGACCCCCCACCCGTCTCACAATCATGAGTTGCCTTTTGCCTGACAGCACTTTTGTTTTTAAATTTTTTACGAAATTATTTTGTTTTACCAGGAAGGACTGTGATCTAAACAAACAAAAGTGCCTATTACATTTAGGGCGGATTCACACTATCGCTCCGCTCCCGCTCCACTCCCGGTCCGCTCAAATATTCTAAAGAGAAATAGACAGAGAATTCCACTATCGGTACCGCTCCGGTCTCGCTCCACTCCCGGTCCGCTCTCACTCTTCCCCATTCACAATAACGCTCCGCTCCCGCTCCGCTCCTGGCCCGGTCTCACTGGCAAAATATTCTAAAGAGGAATAGAGAGAGGTTAATCACAATATTGGCACAGGTCCGGCCTCGCTCCGCTCCCGCTCCAATCTCGCTCCACTCCCGCTCCACTCTCCTAAAGTCTTTTCATATTCACATCATATAATTTTACACCGTTCACGATTGAAGCCATTAATAATCGAAGCCGTCTGTATTTGGATTTTAATTAATAATTAACTTTCAGTTATTAAAGTATTTATTCATCAATTTTACGGCCAAAAAAGTTCAACTTTAAAAAAAAAAAAAATATATATATATATATATATATATATATATATATATATATATAATTATAAATTAATTTAATTGATGGCGAAGAAATAATTTAATTTTTTTTTCCGAATGTAATCGAATACGCTTGAAATGATAAAAAAATATCACCAACAATACGCGCGGTTTTTCGACGTGAAAAATTGATGTTATGTTTGAGATATATTTTGCTATGAATTAATGTACTCGTAAAAAACGGTCACCGATTTATTTATTGACTACATACTCATTGCTATTATAAAATAACGTTTAATTTGAAACGAATAAAAATGCAGTATATTATGAAAAATGTCGTTAACAAAAAAATAATTAAAATATTAATCAGGAAAAGAAGAGAACACAATCGGTAAATTTGTAGCATTTACCGATTTCAACTTGAAATTTTCAAGCGTATTCGAATACATTCCAAAAAAAAATTTAAATTATTTCTTCACCATTAATTAAATTAATTTATAATTATTATTAATAATTATCATTGTGTTGCAATATATTATATTTTTTGATAATATTATCTTCATCATCAAGAAAAGTACACTTACCAGCTATTTCTACAAACGAAAAATTGATTTTTTTTTGGCCGTAAAATTGAAGAATAAATGAATACTTAAATAACTGAAAGTTAATCATTAATTAAAATCCGAATACAGACAACTTCGATTATTAATGGCTTTAATAGCTTAAACCTTTCAAAAGTGAACGGTGTAAAATTATATAGTGTGAATATGGTAAGACATTAGGAGAGCGGACCGGGGGTGGAGCGGGAGCGGAGCGCTAGTGTGAATGGGGTAGAGCGAGAGCGGACCGGGAGCGGAGCGAGAGTGGAGCGGGAGCGGAGCGAGAGTGGAGCGGGAGCGGAGCGAGAGTGGAGCGGGCGCGAAACCGATAGTGTGAATAGGCCCTTAGGGTATAGTATTTATTTATTTAACAACCCTCCCCTGCCTTTAAGGCAATACGGGCGTTTGAAGTTGTGGGGTGGTTGGCATACCTAACAACCCACCGCTGCAATAGAAACAATAGTCCATTTCTTCGTTTCTTTAGTCTCTCTTCAATTGAGCCTCATTCCGGTGGTCTCCCAGGTGCAACTCCTCTTCTTATTTAGGGTATAGTAGCTATGTAAGTGCATTATTCTATTTTAACAAAAAAAATTAAATAGCTTAAATATGTTAGGGGAGCCATGACCCCTGTGACCCCCCCTCCCCACCGATTTGCTATATTGAAAACATCGATGTTAAAATTATCTTTGTTTATGTAAAAACATCATTAAATACCACTATGTTTAACCTTTAATTATTCAAGTAAATATTGCCAGAAATTTTGAAATGCACTTGTCTAATGTGTTGGAAGTTTTAGAAAAATATTTTTAAAGGTTACCTTTTGAATTTTAACAATTATCACATGAATACACAAACAGAAGCAAAACAAAGACGACTCTTGGGTAATTCATGTTTCAACCCGCCCTTATTGGTTGTTGGTTATCGCCCCTTTGTCACGTTCTCTTTTTTATATTTATTCCTTTCAAGCTTACATTTACAGATTACTATGCTACAATTTACGGAAAAAAAAATTATAACATCGACACACGAACTTTTTCGATGTTCACAAAACATCGGTTGCATAACATCGATGTTTTAGAAACATCGACAATGATTCAGGGGCGGATTTAGCACGAAATTCCTGTCTCATAATCAGGTTGATCGTAATCAAGATGACAGCACCATTATTCAATGAGATCATTGCCTTTTATGTTTAGGACATATTAACTACTTAATTGCATTATTTTTTAAAAATACAAAAAAAAAATGAAAAGTCAAAATATTTGGGTGGCCATGACCCCTGTGACCCTTCCCCCTCTGGACCCACCCTTGCATCGATGTCGCATCCCTACTTAAAACCTCTTGATCAAAACTAGGCCATTGGATTTGTCTGATCAAGTTGTCTGAAGTCCTGAACTGTCTCCAAAGACACTCTTATGGTTTGAAACGCCTACGAATTCTCGAATTATTCAACAGCATGAGGACTAACTTATTCATCAATCAACAACCTGTGATTTAAATCACGTTTCGCTTGAACTGCGGGCTTGTTGGGGAAATGGTTTAAATTTAAAATAGGGTTACTCAATAGATGGATTAAATTAACGATTTAATTTTTAATCAATCTAGACTATGTTGAAAACACAAGAGCAATCGGTCCCACTTGATAAAATCCAATCAAATTGCCCCTATGGAGATCCAACTATAATTTAAGTGACCATATTGTATCAATTTTCCGATTTCACAATGAAAATGCGGAAAATTAAATCTTGAAATTAATATTTATTCGATATATATTATTTTAATAGTTAATAATACATCCTTAGATTTTAAATATCATATGTATGACACTCAAACGCTGTCGATGGAGCTCAGATGGTCAAGGAAGTTTCCCGCTTATCAGAGCTTACTTGAATCCCTTGAATTCATAATGACGAATATATTTTGATAAAGTGCAAGCAACAAAAGGTTTAAGACATGAAAATAAAATAAACTTTTAATAGCGAACACCTTCTGAGCAAAATGTCCTAAAAAAGAAGGGGTACGTGGCCTGAGTGTCACCTGATGGTAAGCTAACTACCCCACCAAATCTTCCTCCTTCCGCCATTAACCTTCTCCTAAATGTTAACTTCACTGAATTCTATCAGACAGGTTATTGGAAGATATTAAGATGAGGCGCAGTTTTTGAAATTTCAAATAGTAGTTGTGGTTTATTGACAACCTCTTCTAAAGTTTATATATGATAAAAAACAATCATTTGTTTACCTTCACTTACTTATGTATGAAATATATAGTATGGGAAAGTGTTGCGATCGTGAAAAATTTCGACTTCCAGTTTTCAACATAAATATGCGTTTTGGAGTCCCCTGAGTCCAAATAACCAAGTCCCGCGAAACGGTCTGTGTGTATGTGTGTGTGAACATACTAGCTCAAAAACTATAAACCGTACGAACCTGAAATTGGGTATTTGGTGTATGTATATGTCATGTGTATGACAACAAAAATTTCATCAAAAATGGTCAAACGGAGGGGACACTTTATTTCTTAACTTTTTTCCCCATGTTTACGTTTTTTTCGATTATCTTAAAAACGCCTATAATTATTTTGATGAAATTCGTCATATTTAATGAAAATCAAGTCTTCTTTAATATCAGATAAGCTTTATCATTATTAAAATGTTCTGATGTGCTATACGCCTTTGATGACAGACGGTTGTTTATAATTAAAGATGTTCTGTTCATTTAATGGAAATTATTTGTTTCATGGTAACTATATAAAGTTTTCAACAACTTCATAGAGAATTATAAAATCAGACGACTTGGAGTATAGCCGAATTATCACAAGTAAAAACTTTTATTTAATAAAAAAAATTTAGTGTACTTAAAAGAGCAAACATAAGTAAATGAATGTGGAAAAATTTATAACTTTGAGGCCGAGCGCACATTGAGACACTCGCGACGCAGAGCAGAGCAGAGCAGATTTTGTGGATAGTGAATTAGATAGGAACCGCGCACATTGGGACGCAGAGCAGAGCAGGCCGATGTGGCACTCGTGGATCTGCCACAGAAAACTGTGCCGATGCGACGCAGTTTTCGATATTTGATTATTTCAATTCCTATTATTATCATTCAATATTATTGTTTGTGAAATTCTACTTCTCTCGTAAGCAGGTTAATGAAACTAGGTAGGTCTTCTATATATATATATATAGGGTGTTTTAGCTACGTACAGGGGAAAAAAACGGTTTTAAAAATACAAAAATTAAATATATATATATTCTGTTACCTTAGATTTCAAAATCGAAATAATTTTGAATAATAATCGAAGTAATTTTGAAATTTCTCCTTATTCTAAATGTGCATGACATGACTGTTTTGAATTTCTGAAACTAAACAATTTCATGATGAAAAATGTAGTAGTAAAATTATTTAAAAAAAAAAAATATATATATATATATATATATATATAATTTAATATAACATTTAATGAAAATTTAGATGAGGGCCTTTCTGAAGTTTGAAAAGTAGATACTTTTGTTTAAATAGTTTTACTATTGTTATTTTATTTGTAATAACTTATTCCGGTTTTTGTTATTTTTTATTCGTCTTACAGTGAAAAGATGAAATGACACGTGAAAAAATAAAAACCAAGTTTTCCTCTAATAGATACTTGAATTTCATTAAACGATTCAACAAGTTATGATCTCAGGAAAATTTGAATGATATTATATCACCGAAAAAAAACATAGGCTTTATTGAAATTTAGTTTATGGAAATTGTGATTAAAAAAAAAACAAATAAAGTACATTCATTTTTTTTAAATCAATATATATTATAAAGCAAAGTGTACAATGTGCGTGCCGATAAGGCTCAAAAACGACTCAACGCACGTTTAAGAAAGTTATGTCAGCGTGTTGCTATAAAACCCATAACGGAGAAGAAGGTTTCTGTTTTTCTCTTAAGGGTGTAAAATTGAAGAGAAAAGGACTGGAATTTTAAGCCTCTCGCACCATTTAATTAGCCTACCTGAGATTAAGATACGAGGTTATGAATGAAAAATTTAGTTCGAGCTGCACGCTACTAGGAAGCGCTAGGGTGCGTTTCACTCAATGTTTATTGTTCATTCATTCCGTTCAGTTTGTAGAGGTTAAATATTTTTTCAGCTGTTCTTTTTAAATTACTTTTAAAATTGTTTCACCATTTCTTTCTAAATAAAATAATGATTTTACATATCTGCAATCAATTAGAAAACCGACTGGATACCTTACAAAATTAATTTTCTCATATGAAGGTTAATTGATTTACACATTATATTTAATCAATATATAACATCTACTTAAGTAAATTTAATGCAATATGACTGAACATTTTTTAGTAGTACAGTGAGCGAAATAAACAGACATAAAGCAAAAAAGAACAGCTGAATTGACTGATTATGAATCGAAAATAAAAAGTTTGAAGTGTTCTTATTGTATGCAATTGTGAAAAATGGTTTTATTACTATGTATGATGAGCATTCCAGTTGATAAAATGACTAACTCCAATTACAGCATTTTTTCAATAAGATTTTATCACCCCTCATAGTTCAGGATAAAAAGAAATATAGGAAATATAGAAATATAGGATTCAGAATCACAGAAACCATCAAAAACGATGCATGACTCGACAAAGTTGCAGCAAAATTAATTGTTTATTCGCCATTTTCAACCCCCTTTAAAGTATATAGGGTTCCTTATTTGGGCGGACTCTCCATATCTCGAATTTTAATACTGATAATATGTTAAAAGTTTCAAGAAACTGCTAATTTTGTTCTATATTTCCTTTAATTGCAAAGTCTTTCTGTTATTGAAACTACCACACAACTACCGGAGCGAAGCCGGGCACCCTAGCTAGTCAATATATAACATCTACTTAAGTAAATTTAATGCACTATGACTGAACATTTTTTAGTAGTACAGTGAACGAAATAAACAGACATAAAACAAAAAAGAACAGCTGAATTGACTGATTATAAATCGAAAATAAAAAGTTTGAAGTGTTCTTATTGTATGCAATTATGAAAAATGATTTTATTACTATGTATGATGAGCATTCCAGTTGATAAAATGACTAACTCCAATTACAGCATTTTTTCAATAAGATTTTATCACCCCTCATAGTTCAGGATAAAAAGAAATATAGGAAATATAGAAATATAGGATTCAGAATCACAGAAACCATCAAAAACGATGCATGACTCGACAAAGTTGCAGCAAAATTAATTGTTTATTCGCCATTTTCAACCCCCTTTAAAGTATATAGGGTTCCTTATTTGGGCGGACTCTCCATATCTCGAATTTTAATACTGATAATATGTTAAAAGTTTCAAGAAACTGCTAATTTTGTTCTATATTTCCTTTAATTGTAAAGTCTTTCTGTTATTGAAACTACCACACAACTACCGGAGCGAAGCCGGGCACCCTAGTTAGTCAATATATAACATCTACTTAAGTAAATTTAATGCACTATGACTGAACATTTTTTAGTAGTACAGTGAGCGAAATAAACAGACATAAAACAAAAAAGAACAGCTGAATTGACTGATTATAAATCGAAAAATAAAAAGGTTTAAAGTGTTCTTACTGTATGTAATTATGAAAAATGGTTTTATTACTATGTATGATGAGCATTCCAGTTGATAAAATGACTAACTCCAATTACAGCATTTTTTCAATAAGATTTTATCACCCCTCATGATAAAAAAATTGTGTCCTCATCATATTTTGGTTTTCACTTTGTAATAGTAGGTGCAGAGTCCGGCCAAATTACGGGGGGGGGGGGGGGTATATCTTAAGGGAGGATGAACTGGAAGAAAGGTCTTAAAAAAAAAGTTTCTATGAATCTTCGGTAGTTTCTAAACTTCTGGATCTAATAGGACCATCACCGTAGTCGGCGCTTAAGTTATACTCGTTGTACTTTTCAACTATAATCTAATAACTTTTTATCTGCTGACTGCTTGGATTGGGCTTAAAGGATTCAGAATCACAGAAACCATCAAAAACGATGCAACTCGACAAAGTTGCAGCAAAAATAATTGTTTATTCGACATTTTCAACCCCCTTTAAAGTATACAGGGTTCCTTATTTGGGCGGACTCTGCAGATCTCGAATCTTAATATTGATAATATGTTAAAAGTTTCAAGAAGCTGCTAATTTTGTTCTATATTTCCTTTAATTGTAAAGTCTTTCTGTTATTGAAACTACCACACAACTACCGGAGCGAAGCCGGGCACCCTAGCTAGTATTTGATTAAAAAAAAAATCAGGTGGGTGCGCGCAACACACAACTTTCACTTACCAACTTACTTTGATAAGAAATTGACGTGTTTTGTTAAATATCATTTCCCAAAGTCACACATTTTTCTACATTCATATCTTATTTTTATTAATCGTTAAAGCCGTTTTTGAGTAAATAAAAAACCCCGTGAAAATTATACAAAATTTATTAAGTAAAGTCCCCCCTTCGGTAGATCAATTTTGATGAAATGTTGGCTATCACATATTTGGCATATACATCATACATACACATACATCACACATACAGCACATACATCAAATACCCAGTTTGGTCACAATCGTGAAAGCCGTTTTTGAGCTAATAAAAAAAGCACGTGAAAATGGTACAAAATTTATTAAGTAATGTCCCCCCTCCGGTTAATCAATTTTGATGAAATTTTTACAGTCATATCTCGGGCATATAAATACATCAAATACCCAGTTTGATCAAAATCGTTAAAGCCGATTTAGAGTAAATAAAAAAAACACGTGAAAATGTTACAAAATTTATTAAGTAAAGTCCCCCCTCCGGTTAATCAATTTTGATGAAATTTTTACAGTCATATCTCGGGCATATAAATAGATGAAATACTCAGTTTAATCAAAATCGTTAGAGCCGTTTTTGAGAAAATCGAAAAAAACCTAAAAAGTTATTAAGTAAAGTACCCCCTCCCTTTAAGTAATTTTGATGAAATTTATGCTGTCACATCGCAGGCATATACCTACACTAAATACCCAATTTCAGGATCGCACGGTTTATAGTTTTTGAGCTAGTCTGTTCACATACACACACACACACACACACAGACACACAGACCATTTCGCGGAACTTGGTCATTTCGACTCAGGGGACCCCAAAACGTGTATTTCCGTTGAAAACCGGAAGTCGAAAATTTTCACGATCGCAATACTTCCACTTACTATACAGGGTGTTTCGGAATTGCACGGCACTATTTTAGGTACGTGTTCTCTAACACAAAATAAACAAAAAAGTTCATATTAACATATATCTCAAACTCATTTATTAAACAGATATCAAAGGTTAAAGATTTATTATTTATTTACTGCATTAAGACTGACTGTACAACGTTTAACGTGTTTAATACTAAATAAAAGGTTTTAATCACCTGATAAACAAATGAACGATAAGCAATGACAGTAGTTGCTCATCTGTTTGTCTAGTTCTGTGAGTTTTAGTGTGAGTGAATCTTGTGACACAGTTCAATTTATGATTATCATGGGAGATACCACAAATTTATTCACTTTTGATGAACAAACATGCTTTTAAATTATGGCGAGGTACATACAAACGGTGCTGCTGCTGTTCGAAGATATCGTGAAAAATTTCCTAACCGAAGAATACCAAATCGTAAAACGTTTGAGGCCATTGAAAGACGTCTTAGGGATAATGGTACGCTAAAACCTATACGAGTGAACGCCGGTCGACAACGATTTCGACGAACTGCAAACGTAGAAGAAGAAATACTCGATGCTGTTCAGTTATCTCCTACTACTAGTACCAGAAGATTGTCACGTCGTTTCGATGTTTCCTCTACCAGCGTATGGCGAACTTTACGCGAACAACAATTATATCCATTTCACGTATCAAGTAGGCAAGATTTGTTACCACAAGATTATAACAAGCGCAGAAATTTCTCCCAGTGGTTAATTCGACAATGCACACGAGATCCTAACTTCCTGAACTGCATTTTGGTTACTGATGAATCTTGCTTTACAAGAAACGGGATTCTTAATTTTCTAAATACCCATACTTGGGCCGAAGAAAACCCTCATACGACTGCTGTTGGACATTACCAACATACGTTCTCTTTAAATGTCTGGTGTGGTCTTCTAAGCGACAAAATCATCGGCCCCTTCTTTTTGCCACCTAGGCTGTCAGGTATATCTTACTTGCATTTTTTGCAAAATAATCTGCATGATATTCTAGAAGATATTCCGCTAGGCATTAGGCAAAGGCTGTGGTTTATGCATGACGGTGCTCCAGCTCACTTTTCTCATAGTGTCACTGATTATTTAAATGCAACTTATGGAGACCGATGGGTTGGTCGAAACGGACCTGTTAAATGGCCACCACGATCTCCGGATTTAACGCCATTAGATTATTTTGTGTGGGGCTGGATGAAGTCTATGGTTTATTCTGTGGCAGTTGACACGCAAGAAGAGCTAAGAAAGCGGATCGTGGAAGCCGCAGTAACTATCAACCACCATCCTGATGCTATACGAAGAGCCAGAGAAGCATGGATTCGTCGTGCTGAATGTTGCATTCAACAAAACGGAGGCGCCTTTGAACATTTACTCTAAATGTTGTAATAATAATAAATAAATAGTAATAATAAATCTTTAACCTTTGATATCTGTTTAATAAATGAGTTTGAGATACATGTTAATATGAACTTTTTTGTTTATTTTGTGTTAGAGAACACGTACCTAAAATAGTGCCGTGCAATTCCGAAACACCCTGTATATTTCATATATAGGTAAGTGAAAGTAAAAACTGCTATTTAAAAAATCAAAAACCGTGATAAATCGAAAAGAGTGGGGAACGGACCATGTCTCGATAGGAACTTTTTAAATAAGAAGTTTAATGTAAACATAGCTCTCTTATTTTAATTATATCCTCATACAGAATAGAAAACAAACTTTATTCCGGGTCAAGTTCCCTTCAGAATAGACTGGAACAAAAAATAAAACTACAACTGGTCAAATAATTAAAGTAATGTTGGATAATTAAAGATAATATTTACAAAGTAGTGAATAATATATTCATTAATCAAATAAATAATGACGGTAATAAATTAAATAAATTTCCAAGGAAAAAGAAGAAATTAATGAAAAAAATGATTACATAACGATATTATGCTGTTAAAATCGTATACGAGGATTTTATGCTATTTGTGCCTAATATAACAAGCTTCTACAAACTAAGAACTTAACCAGACCTTTCATTACCTGATTTTATAACATTACGATAAGTAATGGGTTTGTGCGACGCAGTTTTTTTTTCGTGCCGCCTGCTCTGCTCTGCTCTGCGTCGCCTGCGTGGCACAGTTCAATGTGCGCCTTACCCGAGAAATGGCATTTAACAATACAAGTCAATTGCTGATCAAAATAAGTTGGTAAGTGAAAGTTGTGTGTTGCGCGCATCGCACCAGATTTTTTTTACCTCAAGACTAAATTTTTCATTAAGGCTGGCTATCTAATCTGCAAAATAAGTTCTATTAAGGATCTGGTACACCAAAAAACAGTCAATCTTTCATCGAGTCATAACTTGTCACTTCTTGAATAAAAATAATTTTTTATTACTGGGAAAACTGAAAACATCAATAAACTTATCTCGATCGAACCCTATTCATACATTACCTCGAAAACGTTCTAAAACTCCATTATTCAGAGGTTTCCCTGGATCATTTGGGTCGGGGTCGGATTTATTTCCGGTTTATATATTTTATTACCAGTTTATATTAGTTATTATTTAGATATAGTAATATGGATTGTTATTATTATCAGCTTGTTATTGCAAGTATATTTCAACTTATATGCATCTAAAATCTAAAATTTCATGGATTATAGAGGTTATCCTGGAACTGCAAATTTTGTATGGATTTTAGAGCTGAATAAGAATCGCTGATAATTAGAAAATTGTTGCTGTTTAAGTCATTACTTGTATTTAAGATTACGGATAGGTGTATAGCAAATAGTTCGGAGGAGAATACGGAAAAGATGGATGGAAGACTGTATCGGATTGTCTCCGTGGGAAAGGCTACGTTTCCCCACGTTGTTTTGACCCGTCTGTGTAAATAGGGATGAAGTCTTTATATTTGGTCAAAAGATTTAGAAAGCTCTGTTTATGAACTTCAGGGAGGTAGGATGATTTTATTATTTTCTTTAGAGAGAAATCAGAAATTGCATTACTGACCATCCAAGGTATACCGAAATGGGTTAGGCGACCATCTGCATAAATTTAGTAACGAATGGGATATTTAGGGTGAAATGCAGAGGCGTGTAGGCAATTTAAACCGTGCGAAATCAAAAAAGTCCGGAGAGGTTTTTAGACGGCCTATGAACTTTAGCAAGAGGTAGTTCCTGCGTATTTCTAGTGACCACTATCGGGCTTCAGAGGGCAGGCTACTGATCGGGCTGATCCTAAACGCTCCAGTTGCCCTCTGGATCATAGCATGACTGGGTCTAGCCTGCTAAGTTTTCTTGGAGGCATCCCCATTGACTTCGCAACCATTCGCACTCGCAATCGACTATTGGGTGTGCTAGTAGTTTTGCATAATGTCGGAAAGAACGGGGATGGACATAGTTGATGTGATAGACATAAGTGATAATTTCAAAAGACCATTAATTGAAGGGCAAGCTATACTTAATGCAAACCACATAATTACAAGTGGAATAGTATCTAGAAGCGAAAAAGTAGTTATTTCACAAGCCTTGTGCCTTCAAAGAAGCGATCATAAAGGCCTGTCCTATCAAATAAAAGTGGAAATTAAATTTATTAATGACAATGAGCAATTTTCTTGTAATTGTACTGTAGTTATTATTGCTGGTAAATGCAAACACATCATTGTAACTTTACGTTTTTCGATTGATGATAATATTAATTACCTATTCATACAATCATTTTTATGACAGCTGTCATTTTCATGAGCTTAGTTTCTTTGTCATATTATTTAGTTATTTGTAAAAACTTTCAGGCATCGCAATGAAAACTTGGAACAATTAAGCACAACCGATGTAAGACAAAAATGGAGAATAGCTAAACAAAATAACTCCCTTAGAACAAATTCTAGGGAGGGACACTGGGAAATTTACGGGAAGATTGAAAACGATCAAGTGCTATCAATGCACTCTGATCTACAAAGTCGTGAATTCCCGGATATTAATTATCAAGCTATAATAAACAAGTTGAAACCACATAAAAAACATAAAGGAATCAACTGCTACATGGATGGCTCACTAACCAAGACAGGATCTGGAGAGATGAGAAACCCAATAAAGGTACAACAATTTCACTGGGGAAATATACTAGTCTTCCAATCAGAAGTATTAGCAATCTACCAGTGCCCTTCAGAGCTGCTGGCTGAGAAAATAACAAATAGAAATATAACCATTTTCACTGACAGCCAAGCAGCCATCGGAGCAATTAAAAATCATGCAGTCAAATCAAAGATTGTCAAAGCCTGTAATACTGCGCTCAACAAATTAGCTAAAAGCAACAAAGTTAGAGTGGAATGGGTGCCTGGACATTCTGGAATCCAGGGCAATGAAAAAGTTGATGACCTAGCAAGGAAAGGCTCAGCCAAAAGACCCATAACCCCAGAACCGGTAATTGGCATAAGCCTAAGCTATGCCAAAAGAAGGATAGGGGAAATCTATGGTGCAATTAAAAAACGGAATTGGAATGACAAAACAGTATCACTCCAAATTCTTCTTAAAAGGCTACTCTGCCAAAAGAAGTGACATTCTACTGAACTTGGACAGGAAAGCACTCAAAAAAAATTACAGCGATCTATACAGGACACTGTAAACTCAACAAACATATGCACAGGCTCAAACTCCCAGACTCACCTATCTGCGGATTCTGTGGCAAGGAGGATGAGACAGCTTATCACATTATAAGCTGGTGTGAACGACCTGTTAGGCTAAGATTCAGCATCTTTGGCGAGGTAAACCTACCTGACCCAAGCACTAATGAACTGGTCAACCCAACAAGTTTGCTAAAATTTACTGATGCTCTAAACTTACCAATTTAGAACTCAGACAAGTTAGGCGCACAATAGACCCAGGAGGTCGCAGTGCACATGGCCACACCAAAAAAAGACAAAAATGGGGAAAATTAAAAAAGAAAAACAAATCTATGACACTGACCCCAATGTCATTTGCATAAAACTAGCTTTTTGAAATAATAAAATGTCAAATACTAATATTTACCTGGATAAAAATAGTCACTTTCTTTAAAATGAAGACATATGTATACATATCGTCATATGTTTCGAAAAAGGCTTATCTATTCTTAATTTTACAATCCACTCTTCAAGCTTTTTATTTTTTGGAAAACAATGGAATGACATATCTTTTGATTTTCTAATTGAACACTGAGGGACCAAGCAATACCTATTAAGACATTTTTTAAATAATATTTTACTCAATTGGGTTTTAATCATGGAAAAATAAATTAAAAACGCAAAAAAAAACCTATGAATCCCAGATACTGGCCTGGCTTCTATCCCCGTTTCTCTAGTTCCAGTAAAGAAGCAGCATCATCGCTTGCTCCCACGAATTCATTAAAGTAACATTAAGATAAATTTTGTAATTACATAACAGATTTCAAGAGGGGACTAAACGAAGAATATAAAACCACCTCTGTGATTGATCACTCACATAAAATAACTCCTTTAACATTAAGATAAATTTAGTAATTACATGACCTATTTCAAGATCAATTTAGTAATTATAACCTCATTTGAGATAATCATAACCTATTTGAAGAGGGGACTAAACACAGAATATAAAACAGCCTCTGATCAAAATAGCTTCTAGACCAAATAATTATTTATGATAAATCATTCCTAAGCTAAGCAATTGCTTTGGTGAATCAATATAGTTAATTAAGTCCTAGTGAAAAACTTCAACTGAGGTAGAGAATTTATTTAACATGTGGTGGAATAAAAGATGGTTTTTTAAAATAGCTATCCTTGTTTTTCTTTCTAAATTTAAGCTTTATATTTTATAGAAAAATAATTTGTATAGAAATAATAAAAAATTATATACGTATATATTCAGAAAAATATTTTAGGTAAAGGTGATACAAACAGAAAAAAAAAAAAGCCGTTTATTAAAAACTTTAATAACGGTGGTTTTAGATTAAAAACATTTATTTATCTTCTGGCTTATTGAACACGAGGGTGTAAGCACACTTTCCACAGTAGTGCCTGTCCTCCATTGCGGCCATGAAGACACCAGCTCCGCACTGCTCTGAGGGGCACTCCCTCCTCAACCTGCTGATTTTACCGTTTTCATCAACCTGCAAAAAACAAATTAGAATTAGGTTCAAATTAATTTTCCTTTAAAATTAGTAGTCGTAGAACTAGCTGTTAATTGGAGAGGAAAAACTTTTATTTTAATACCATTCAATATAATAGGTAAGAAAAATATAGGATATAAGGCATATGGGTCATTCACACCATAGAGGGCACACATTTTATGTTTTTTTTTATTTTAAATTGTATAGATACCAACAAACATTTATTGGGTTTAATACTATTCCTTTGCCTATCAGAAGTAAGGAGTCGACCTGGCAGAACAATAATTCATGCTAAACTTTAAATACAGACGACTAAAAAAAATAACCAGAGAGAGGTATGAAATACCAGGGGAATGAATTGAGACAGGGGTATAAAATACCAGAAAGAGGAATATAAGACAATAAATAGTTATATAAAACAAATTGATTATTGGATCTTAAACAAATTAATTGTGACCGGGTATTGAGCTAAAAGAAATGTAGTAAGCAGTAGTATTGCAATAATAAAAAACTTAATTGGCATTATTATTATCTGCTTATTATGCTGCGAGTTTCTCAGCAGCATAGAAACTAGTTTTTTCAATTCTAATCTTGACTTATTTTCTGAAATTTTACAGTATTTTGAACAAATTTAACAGAAGGAAATTTAAAAATTGAACCAGTACTGGGATACAGAACTTGTTCTTTGAGCAGACTCAGACCTCGGAACATCACAAGGGAATTATGGTACATACATTATATAAAACTGGCTTTAGAAAAATAATCTCTTAAGTGTCCAAAGGCTTTCCAAATCGATATAAACTGCCTGGGACACCAAAAGTGCCCCCCTCAAGTGGGAATGACACATATGGAACAGTCAAAAAGATACAGATTCTTAAAACAAAAAATATTAATAAATGAAATTTAAGTTCTTAAAGTAAATAGATAATATTTTTAAGAATTAATATTTATATTATCAATCAACCAAGAAATGGTTTAAATGTGGAGAAATGACAAATATTTTCTAATAAGACATGTCAATAATGTATTAATAAGGAGCCAATTGGATAATGAAAAGATATAAAAAGAGAGAATATCTAAAGGATTTATACAAATATAACTAAGATTAGTTTGGGTTTTACAAAGGATAGTAGGGGTCACCTGTGGTATAATGGTTAGCATGGCAACCTACAATACTAAAGGTCGCAGGTTCGCGCCCAGGGGTGGCCCTATGATTATTTAATGGGAGTAAAAAATCCTTAGCCATGTCGTCCCTCGGATAGGACATAAAATGGAGGTCCCGAGCCTGTACGATGTCAGGTACTTGTTTATGATCAATATCCTAACTATACCTGGATAGGCAAAATTTAGGACACCCACAGTAGCATCGTCCGATTAGCCTTGGTGGCATAAAGTGAGGTTAAACATATAAAGGATAGTACCAATAATGCTGATAACTCTATATATAAACTACCCATAAGTTAATATGGGTACATAAATCTGTACAGATTGCCATAAAATAAGAGGACAAGATGGCTGAGAGAACTATTGCAAGGACAGCTCATGACTGACAAGAATGATGTAATTAACCAGACTGAACCCAGGTCAAGTTATTATATATATATTAAATACATTTTTTATATGTAGTTTAAAATATATATTTAAAGTTTAAAATTTTATATTTTTAAGTTATAAACATATACTTTTTTTTTATGCTTTGATAAAATTCCTGGTATTGATTCATTATCTATAGCCTGAAGAGAACACTTTATCTTGTCGTTAAAAAGTTTAATGAGCTATTAGTGAAACAAAAAGAGGGTAGAAAATTGTGAAATCAATGTTCCCAATAAGGAATAATTTTCTCTAAACAGTTATATAAATTAATTCCTCTTATACAACAATAAATGAACCTATTTCTGGTTGAAATATGAACTCATTAATTTTTATTAGCTTTAGACATTTATTGTATCAATAGCCTCAGATTTACAGTTTGTCTTCAGCTAACTACTTCAGATAGCAAATACTCCAATCAATAATCATCATAGGCTAGTTACTTGATCATATAATATCATTCTAAATTCCACTCAAATCGAAATTTTAGGCCATCCAAAAATCCCTAAATTGTAAGCTTTCCTACACAAAAGAAGGAAGTAGGTCATATTCCACAATCCTAATATTATATTGATCCTCAAGATATAAACCAGATATAAAGGAGAAACTTTATCTGATAATGATAGTACAAAACATTCAGAGACCATCAAACACTTCAACATCAAAACATTAATTTTTATTAGCTTCAGACATTCATTGTATCAATAGCCTCAGATTTAAAGTTTGTCTTCAGCTAACTGCTTCAGATAGCAAATACTCCAATCAATAATCATCATAGGCCAAATAATTTATCATACAATAGCATTCTCAATTCCACTCAAATAGAAATTTTAGACCATCTAAATATCCTAATGAAATTTTAATATTGTAATGCTTTCCTACACAAAAGTAGGAAGTAGGTCATACACCACAATCCTAATATTACTGATCATCAAGATATAACATTAATCATCAAGATATAAACCAGATATGTTATCTAATAATAACGTTATCTAATAAGTGATGGTACAAAACATACAGAGACCATCAGACACAGCTTGTCTGAACAATTTATTTGATTTACTAACAAATGGTTCACCATAAGAAATATTTAACGTTCTTCAAACACCTTAGTACTTCAAGAGACTTATGTCAACAATGAAATAATCCCAATCAACAGATTTAAATTGACAATTGGATCACTTAGACATGCTTAAAAAAACCCGCTGACGATCCCAAGGTCAATTAGAATATCAAAATATCTAACTGTTAATTTATAGCCAATTTTTTGCCCTTTGTAGTAGGCCATTGTCAGGACTGTAAGAAAGATGAAAATGTAAATTATAAAGACATCTACAGCAGTAAATAGATATTAACACAGCTTATTTACAAAATAAAATTCTAAGAAGAATCAAAACCATCACTCTGAAATCAAGATACAATAAACTTTTCACCACACTTGATTATTTTTTCTAAAAAAAAAAAAATTGTTTTTTTGCCTAGTATGCTGCTGTTTCAGCTTATTTGGTCTCTGCAAGTGTCAAGAAACTGTTGATACACTTGTATTTAGTTGTGCTGCAAGTCTTTTAACTATTTTATTAAACAGTTAAAATACTTCATTATCTAAAGACTTCATTACAGAAAGAGTTCATCATCCTTTTTCCTGTTTAGTAAGTTTATTATCGTCAATTCTGGAGCTGGTATTTCTCTGGTTTGAATCAGTCACCAGCCCAAAAATTTTCAAACCACTAGAAAATGGTCTATTCACTACGACACCCTAGTGTTTTATTCTCTAAATGCTTGTGTTAAATTTCTTGCAGCATGGGTAGCCAAATGTCCATATTTAAACTTATGAAAAAAACTGTTACTGGAAATAGTATGTTTCCATGGTTATATTTGCTGGTATACTTAACAATGGAAAAGACCCAATAACTTATAAGAATAATTATATATTATTAGCTATGATTATGAGAGTTAGCACAATTGGAAAATTACAATAAGCCCTAACTCTAAAAAACACAGTAGGTAATTAAAACTAGGCAACTAAGGTAGAATGAATAAAAAGTAGATTTAAGAAAAAGTGGTCATTAAAAAAAAATCTTTAGTATATTTTATAATTACATTCATTCAGATAACATGATTCCACATAAGAAAATGGAACGTTTCAGTCGGGGAAAGACTTATCATCATTATGAATGAACATTTAATAACAGAAAAACAATGATATGTAGAATGAACATTTAATGAGTGGATGAACAATTAATGACCCAATGAGTTATTAGAACAAAAACTTTTGAAGCAGGATAGGTACAAACTCAAAAATAACAGAATTAACATTTGAAAAATTTCTGTAAGCACCGAATGACAAAAATATTGTAGGTAATTAGAGGAGGCACCTAAGTTAGATTTTTAAAACATTTGATATAAGTAAAAATTAGTCATATAAAAAAAAAATCTTCCTTTTTCTTTTAAAGTCAATTGAAAAAGGACATGTATGAGCTGGCATACAGAAAATGTATAACAGTACAATTTAGCATATGACATTAATATAGTATTATAACATTTATTAAAAGATTATCAATCATACGATTGAGAAACTACGAGTATTTCTGTTTTGAGAATGGTGTCAGCCCCGAAACGTTAAGAATATTATGATAAAAGAAAATAAAAAGTTGTGACTAAAAGGAAGATATATTGCTAATTAATCATCACTTAAAAAATATATCTTGGTAGATTTTAGAATGACATTCATTCAGATAACATAATTCCACATAAGAAAAAATGGAACGTTTCAGTCGGGGAAAGATTTATCATCATAATGAATGAACTTAATGGGCTTGTATCTACCGTGAACAAACAGAAATGAAATTAATAATTTGTTTAATTGTACAAGGTTTTCAATTTAAACATGTGATTCTTTTTCTATGGCCTAATTAATGAATAGTTCAAATTTTAACTAAATTTAAATTACTTGGTATTACACTAAGTCGGATCCTAAACGATTTATATCAAAATACTAACCGTATTCTATTTTAACCTTTTACATAACAATCCTTAGATTTGTGTATTACAGTATCTGTACAAATATTACAGTAATGTAATATTTGTAAAATGTTTTGTAAGAAAATATACTTAAATAAATAAAAATTTCAAGATAATGCTATAAGTAATAATAAAAACTGTACTAATTTCTCCTGAAACTCAAGTAAAAAATTAAACAGAAACAATGGATTTACTATTAAGTAAAATAATAGTAATCCCTAAGTAGACCTATTGTTACCTTTGGTCCATATGATTGATTACCTGTCAACCACCTTTAACTATAGGTCTTCTAGTAATATTATAACAAATCAATTATAGGTCAATTCAATTATGTTATTCTTCACAATGGGTGAAGAAAATCTTGGGATTTGAGCAGGTCCTTAAATTTAATGAAAAACCGATTTTATGGCTTTGTGAAATAATTTAAGTGGGATTATAAATATTTGTAGAAAACTTGACTCACTTATAACCTTAAAGGAATCAATACCTGAAGTTCTCCCTCCACAATGAAAAGTCAAAAAAGCCTCAGATTTATAATTTTCTTCCGCTCTATGTCAGATAGCAAATACTCCTTAAATTAATCATCACAGGCTATATAGTAGCCACAATCTTTCATGGCATTTGAACAAATGGAGGGAAAAAGGGAGGTGGGTGTTTGGAGGTGCAACGGCTAATGAGATTTTAGAAACCCTGCAACTTCTCACCCTAGCTACCTACCAGTCGAACTTAAAGGGACCTGATGGGGAAAAAAGCAAAATATTGTATTTGAATGTCATTAAATTAATTAATGAAATTTGATGTATCCACCAAGTCATTTCAGAGATTCTTGTTATTTTAGTTAAAGTAAGTTTTTGAATTTAATCTTCTTTGTTTAAGTTATTTTCTTTTAAATTTTGTGTCATGATGTGTTTTACAAAAGAGGATTTGTTATATAATTAACTCAATATCGGGATAAACAAAACAATGGGTGTTAGATTTCCTGGAAAGGGAAATCAAACAATAATTTTAATCAAGGAAAGAAACAGTGCAATGAAAAATATTGTTGATAATTATTTCTTTTTTAATCAGACTTAACTATTAACTAAATTAAGTAGAAAATGAAATAGCAAAAATTAAGAAAATTGTACAACAGATCACGAAATTTCTAATTACAATCAGCTATCCAACTAAAAATGTATACCATCATATTGACAGTGATTGCATCGTTCAGATCTTTAATAGATTGAACATTAAATGTGTTTATATAATAGCTTAATGGAATAATAATTAGAAAGATATTTTAAAGGAATGACTAACCTTATAATATTTAAGCACGGCTAGTTTAACCTTCTTCTTCTTGTGCTTAATTTTCTTTGGAGTAGAGTAATTCTTCTTCTTACGCTTCTTTGCGCCTCCCCTAAGCCTCAACACTAAGTGCAGAGTAGATTCCTTCTGAATATTATAGTCAGATAGGGTGCGTCCATCTTCCAACTGCTTACCAGCGAAAATCAAACGCTGTTGATCAGGAGGAATGCCTGTAAATTATGAAAACAAGCAGTTATTATGCTGAATTTTTAGATCATATTTTGAATTTCTTATTTCAATTAATAAATAAATAAATAAAATCAAAATGAATACAGAACACGGTAATATAAAAAAAAAATATTCATACCTTCCTTATCTTGAATTTTAGCTTTTACATTTTCGATAGTATCGGAAGGCTCAACCTCAAGGGTAATTGTTTTACCCGTGAGGGTTTTCACGAAAATCTGCATAATGTATGGGTCTCAATAACTTCACCTAAAAATACAAAACAAAAAAAAGTCAGA
Organism: Aelia acuminata; assembly: GCA_911387785.2. Classification (NCBI taxonomy): domain Eukaryota; kingdom Metazoa; phylum Arthropoda; class Insecta; order Hemiptera; family Pentatomidae; genus Aelia; species Aelia acuminata. The sequence goes on along the minus strand of OU426978.1, from coordinate 50,097,005 downwards.
CCTAATAAATACGCTGTAAAAATATATGTTGTTAAAAAAATTAAGACTAAAAAGGCTGTATATGACATTTCTGAGCTTATTCGAACCTTTTTTAAGTCAACTGTAACCATTCACAAATCAAATGCAACCTTTCCAAAGCAAATGTAAATCTTTACAATTGCCACTTTTACATTTCAACTATAACTGCTTCCATTTAAATTGTCACCCTTTAAAAAAAATTAAAGGTTCTGTACAATAGGTGGATTCAGGGGGCCTCAGAATTTTTTTCAGGATAAATCATCTGTTAATTTTTTCCCTCACAATTCTTGTTCGCCCATAAATAAAGAAAAAAATAAAGTAATTAGTTGATATTTTTTGTGAGAATGTTTATTTGTAAAAAATGTCCTGCAATTTATTCCAGTGAGTCCTGATGTCTTAAATTCACCAAGTTGAATTATCAAAACATTTTGAAAGGTGATAATTAAAATAGAAAGGGTTAGAAAGTGAAACTGCAATAGAAATGGTGACAATTGCGTAGTATACAGTTACAGCTCATTAGGAAAGGGCTACAATTGCATTGAAAAGAGTTGCTTAAAATTTAGAAAGGGTTGTGTTTGATTTGTGAAAGGTGACTTGGAAAAGGTTTAATAAACTTGGAAATGCTAAAAGTATATCACTCAATCAGATAACACATTTCACATGTTGATGAACGGAACGTTTCAGTCGGGGAAAGATTTATCATCATATTGAATGATTAATATATCTGCAAGTTCAATTTTTAAATAAATAAACTTGTTTTTTCAGAAAAAGAAAAGAAATCAACTGCAAGAGAAATATAGGTGTTGCTCAATATAATCAGAAGTATCATTAACTGTTAAAATCGATATCCGTTACAAACTTTTGAATATCTTGTAAATTAGTTAAATCCTTTTGAATAGATAAAAAAGTGCAGTGAGGTAATGAAAAATTAATGTCTTATAGCTAATCGTTTCTTTTCATTATAAACGATGAATAGGAAAACTATTTGATTATGATTTTGAAGAAACAATCAAAAGAAATACTTTAACCAAAACTATTCAAATCTGGGTTTTGACTACAAAAAAAGGGTTCTACAATTAAAAACACAAAAATGGCAGTTCTCTTTAAGTAACCGACCACTGATATCAAGGCATCGGTAGAACAGAAATACTTCACTGCTGAATCAAACATTATATAACCTGATAATCAAATATTATAGCAAAATAAAAACAAATTGGGGATCTAAATTATTAAATCCTACAATGGCATTCATTCAGATAATTATACTCCACAAGAGAAAATAGGAACACTTCGGTCGGGGAAAGAATTTATCATCATAATGAATGCGATGTCTTGTGACATGAACTTTAAATGATTTTGACTACTGAGACAGAATAGCTCTTATTCCCTCATGATAAGTCAAATAATGAGGTCAGTTGATAAAAAATAAATAAGTACTAAAAACCAGGTAATAGTTTCCCCATATTACTTCTAGGCGTGGCCTATTTCGTTAGTTTATGTTAACGTGATTTAAGGAGACTTTCATCACGTCCTTTTCAGTTAATAAGGGCCCAGATAAGCTTTATTAGATCCCCAGTTTTTAACTCCCGCTCGCTATGCATGCTCTTCAGGAATAAACAAACCCCTAAATTGATCCTTTTTAATAGATAACAAGGCCACACTAAACGCCATGTTGGCTTTGCCCAGAAGTAAAGTTGGGAAACTAGTTCAAAAAACTATACTAATCAATAATGTTAATGCCTGCCTACATTTAAATGTTTCTAAATGAAAAAGGAAATACCATCTATGTATAATGGTACCATTTTTATCTACCTAATCCAGGTAAATGGTACCATTTTTATTATCCTAATTTATAAATTTCAATTTGTTGTATTAGTTATTGTATTATATATAAATATATATTTAATGGTACAATTTAATCTTCCAAATCCAGAAAATTGACAGACTTGACGAAATGAGACTAAAATTGATAAATTTCAATCACAATCAACACATTTAATAATAAATACATAAAAGAATCACATTCATTCAGATAACATAGTTCCACATAAGAAATTGGAACGTTTCAGTCGGGGAAAGATTTATCATCATTATGAATGTAAACTCAATCATCAGCCACATAAATATGTTTCAGTTCAAAACATAGAGGTGAAAAAATAACCAATGTGACAAAATAAGAGCATCATATTTTAGAAAATTAAATATGTAAGCATTAAATGTTATCAACCCTAATATTTTTCATTACAAAATCTATAATTGGTAATTCATAAAAATAAGAATTTTGAATAAATGGTTGACAGATTCTACATAACTTAAAAATCTGTGCTCAGTTGGGAAAATGACAAGTCACTTTTACTAAAAGAGTAAGTCTCTCGATGTCCTAGTCTCAATCATTATTCATTATTGTTAAAATAATGGTGGTAAAATGTTGTAAGTCTTCAGTTAAATTAGCATAGTTTAACAGTATTAATGAAAATAATAAAACATTTAGTGCTCGTAGGAGTTTCACTATCTTGAGTTGAGTGATTCTCAGTTTAATATGGAATGCTAAAAATAAATTTCATAACTTAAATAAAAATATTTCACTTATATTCTATGTCAATGTTTTTCCATACCTCCAATTTTACGTAACTGTAATTGCATGTATGTAATATATGTAATATAATAATGTAATGCTGTCAACAATGGCATTAGCCCGGGTCTGCTAGATAATTTAATTGATTTCTAAAATTTTTAAATTTATTTTTTAACATTTATTTGAAATAAAAAACAATTTGCTACATGGATTGGTACTAATTTTGTTGTTACATTTTTACATGGCCAATACCTCACCACTTTTTAGTGCGCCCACCGATCTCAACAGAAAAGAACTCGTTTAGGAGTTTAATAATCTATGAGGAATGAGTGGGAGACGAAAGCTGGTATCTAATTAAGCTGATACAAGGCCCTTATTAACTGAAAAAAACAACGCAATAGGAGTTTGCTAATCTTACAGTCACACGACCACCCAAAACAGACCATGCATAGAAGCTACAAAGGGAAAGCTTTACCTTACTTATCTCCAATGGGAATGTCATTCATTCAGAAAACAAATTCCACATAAAACTATTTCAGTCAGGGAAAAAAATTTCATCGCATTGAATGTGCATTTCCTAAAATGAAACCCCTAAATTAATTATAAAAGAAAACATCTCTACTACACACAAATTAAAATCTCAGAGTTTCAAGGAATTAAATATTTAAAATTTCCTTAAGCAGTGGCCAAAGAACATCCATATAAAACAATGTATTACCACAACAAACAAACTTAATGCAAAACAAAATTAATAAACACTAGTCAACCTACTTTCTTCTGGAATCACACCTCATACAAACTTCAACTAAATGATATGATCGGTAGTCAGACAAAATTAATGAAAATAAAATTAAGTATAACCTAATCAGCAATACAAAGACTGATCATTACACTCTAGAAGACTAACAAAGGAATTTTACAAAAACAATTCATGAGCATGCACAGAGTGAAATTAATTTATATGAGAAAAACCAAGAAATACGAAGATAAGATTTCACTGGTACAGAACAGAAAACTAATTTACAATATAATTAACTAATACATTTTTAGAATCAAGTTATTATAAAACATAACCATAAGTGTAATAACAAATAATACGAAGTTTCAATACCACATGGTTAACCTTTGTACGTACGACTTCATTTTAATATGAAATACAATCTCAGTTACAAAAAATTGCACTCAATAATTTAGTAGAATAAACAAAACCATGTTCTTAATCATTTCAAATATAAAAACAAGCATAATATTCCTTACCAATGTTAATACAACATAAGCAGTAGTTAGACCCGAACACCACCTCACTGAGAAAGATTGTACAGCTTCGTATGAATCCACAACGTACTTGATCTTGATACATGATGTGAGAATACAAAAGTCAAATAATCATCATGAGTTAATAAATATTTGAAATGTTGGAATAAAAAAAAATAAAAAATAAATAAATATTACTTTCGATCACAAAATTAAGTGACAATAATACTAAAATATATTTATAATCAGTATAACCCCCCTCTCAATAAAAAAAATGTTATCTTATTTTTTTATGGGCGAATCTTTTTAAAATATTAAAATTAAATTTAATAGCACTCTCTTTTATTTAACAAAATCGCAAGTAACATCTATTTCTACATACATATTTCGAAATAAAAAATAAAAGGTCGCAACTCAATTTACGATATTTTACTAATCTACGATTTTTGATTGCTCCGATTTTGTGGAATATGCAGGTAGTTTATTTTTATTTTAACCCTTAATTTGGCAGGAAGTGAATTTTTTGTCATTTTAGTTTAATTTATTTCATTCTGTCTTATTGATGATCCAAATAAGTCGAGAGAGAGTAAAAAAGTTTTTTTTTTTAATTTCAATTATTTTTAATTAGTAGGTGTCACCAGTGACACCGTGCCAGGATTGGGTAGTTGGGATTGTAAATGCATTTTAAAATAAAAACTTTAAAGCAACTTTATTTTTCTCATTTAAACATAAAGAATAATTATTAAACACATACATTAAAAAAATAAGGAAAAAAATTCCATAAATTCTTTACGAGTGTGCTTCAGCAAAACAGTTTCTCCCCTTTTGAAGGCAAAATCTAGCCTTACATTTGGAGCATATCCAGAATGTTTGTTGCTTATGGCACCATCGGCATTTTCCTCTTTTCTCCTGTTCTTGAGGAAAGTGGTCAACTTTGTCTGTAAGAACAGCTTGATTAATGGTGATAGTAGTGGAATGTGGTTGGGAAGTTGGAGATCTTGAAGAGCTTTTTTTCTTCAGCCTCTTATAATAAACCAACCCCTCTGCAACATCCACTTTAAAATCTTTTAGGCCAATCTTGGAAGTTGGGTTTCTTCTTTTGAACAATATCCAAGAATTTAGGAGAGAGATATCAAGAAGAAAGACAAAAATTGGTGAATAATATATATGAGTTTTCAGATGAGTGCGATACAAGGCGCAAAGCATGTCACTTTTATCGACACCTCCCATAAAAGAGTTGTATTCCACAATTGACCTTGGACAAGGCACATCTTGTCGTCTTGAGATTCCGTCTGGTCCTTTGACCCATCTTTTGATGGATGTAACAGGTTCAGCTTCTGTATATGATGAGCCAATGAGCACGACTCGATTGTCTACCCACTTAGTAATAACCAAGTCACCTGTTCTATGAACTACTTGATCATATGACCATTTACCTCGCCTAATTAGCTCTTTATCGTCCATCAAAACTGAGTTGGCACCCTCCGTCCTATTTGCCCTGAACGTGCCAAGAGAAAATATACCTAGTTCTCTCCGCAAATGTAACATCAGACGAACGGAGGAATAAAAATTGTCATAGTAAATGTATTTGAGCCGAGGATCGGGAATGGTTTTCAACAGACCCAGAACACATTTTTCAGAAAATAAGAAACTATTTTTTTTTTGTGTGAACTTGATATAATCAAAAGTTGACTGTTCAGCATAGGGAAAAAAAATCATAAATCATGCCGGAAACTTAATTGTTTGCTAGATTATGATAAACTCAAAATAAAAAAAACGAGTTGATATGCTCCCCTCCATCTAAAAAAAGATAAATCCTGGAAAATTTAAAACAATAGCAATGATTTCCCAAACATGGCGAGGTGTCACCTGTGACCCTAGACACTTTAGTGTTAGTTCTCTGGCTGCTTGGCAAGGTGTCACCTGTGACACCACAACATTTTCATAAAATACAGAACTAATCTATGATATTTGAAGTTTCTATTTGTACACAGTGAAAAACAAACAATAATTCTAATCAAATTTCATATTTTCAGTAATTAGAAACATCAAATTAATGTTGTATAAATCAAATAACTTACTTTGTTTGGAGCATCCGCCATCTTGCCACGACCACCAGCTATTAATTCACTGTAAACAATCCAGGCCTGTTGTTGTTGCTTTAATCTAGCCTTAAAGTGTTATCAACTGTTACTCAATAAATTTCTCTTGATGGGAGAAAAGAGGAAACAGAAAAAAAAGTTCATGATTGACAGAAATATCTATGTAAATTGTGGTGTCACAGGTGACACCTTGCCAAATTAAGGGTTAAGGATTCCTCTTAATAATAGTAACATCTGAATAAGTGGATGGCAGAAAGTCAGTGAAAAGATGTTTGCCATTTGAATTTCATTTCTAATAGTGGAATGATAAATAGGAATTATACCAGTAGATACTCTGGTTAAATTTTTCGGTCCATAATCCTGATAAATATTTAAAGCTAATTTGGGTTGACTAACCATTTATGTACTTACGATATTTCTCAATGGGGGACATTGATTTCACATTTTTTTTATGCTCAATGGCTCATTGAATTTTATGATAACAAAATAACATAATGAATTGTACAAAAATATTTTCTCTGCTTCCCAATGTGACCTTTATTCAGTAAAAGCTTGTGGCTATTTCTTAAAGTTTGACTATCATTATTGTTTTCTACACTATGTTTTTAAAAACTATATTATATGTCATAATAACCCAGGAATTCACATATATAAACACAAATTTATGAAGAATAATATAAAAATAAATTAGTAAAAATAAGTTAATTAGGTGAATTTTTATCGATTGCGAAATTTTCATGTTCCCTTTGGAAGCTACAAGTTCAATTCCAGGAAGATACATTAATGGTTTTTTCAGTGTTTTTATATAGTTTGATTTTTGTTTTTAGTTTCTGTATTATTTTATATATAATATTTATAGCACTTCAATTTTGTCTGAGTTTTTTAAATCTATATTCCTTACTTACCTTTTCAAACAAGATCGTTCCTTATCATTTTTTTATTAACTAAGATGTTTTGTAACCAGAAAGAAAGAATTGAATGTTTAAATTATTTTTAATTATTTGTTATTATTTTATTATTTGTAACTTTAATCTACGTTTTTCTATTAGTAATAACATTAATTACCTATTCATACAATCCTTGTTATGACAGCTGTCATTTTCATGACAGCTTAGTTTCTTTGTCATATTGTTTATTTATTTGTCAAAACTTTCAGGCATCGCATTGAAAACTTGGAACAATTAAGCACAACGGATGCAAGACAAAAATGGGGAAAGTTAAAAAAGAAAAACAAATCTATGACCCTATAGTCCCAATGTTATTTGTATAAAACTAGCATTTTGGAATAATAAAATGCCAAATACTAATATTTACCTGGATAAATATAGTCACTTTCTTTAAAATAAAGACTACTTATCGTCATATGTTTCGAAACAGGCTTATCTATTTTTAATTTTACAATCAACTCTTTAAGAAGCTTTTTATTTTTTGGAAATAAATGGAATGACACGTCTTTTGATTTTCTAATTGAACACTGAGGGACCGAGCAATACCTATTAGACATTTTTCAAATAATATTTTTCTCAATCGGGTTTTAATTATGGAAAAATAAATTAAAAATGCCAAAAAACCCTATGAATCCCAGATACTGGCCTGGCTTCCATCCCCGTTTCTCTAGTTCCAGTCAAGAAGCAGCACCGTCGCTTGTGCCCTCGAATTTCTATTAGATGAAAATGAGAAGATTAAGAGATTGGGTATGCAGTCATACCAAATAATTTATGCAGTGAGGAATGTCCAATGTCAAATCATGGTTACAGAAATGTTTCAATAGAGCTTTTGATAGAGGGAAATTTACTATCCTTGTCTTTATTTAGGCAAAGAAACAAAAAATCATTTTATTAGAAGATAAAAGATTCGACCACGGCCGGGAATCGAACCCAGGTCCTCTGCATCTACATCGCAGCGCTCTTACAACTGAGCTAACCGTGAGTCCGTCCCGATCGTGATCGAATTTTAAGAGCGCTGCGACGTAGATGCAGAGGGCCTGGGTTCGATTCCCGGCCGTGGTCGAATCTTTTATCTTCTAATAAAATAGTTTAAAAATCATAAATTAATTATCTAACGATAACTAATCACTACATAAAAAAATCATTAGACTCGTAATAGTTCTAAAGAATTAACTTTTTGCTTTTATACCAGCTACCAATCTTTGTTTTCCCAGAAAATGTCTAAAACTTTAGAATGGCTAGCTTTGATATTTTAAATTAACTGACATCATCATAACAAGTTGGAATCCATGGGAGGCTGAGGGGGGGGGGCACTGTAGCCACCCCTTATGGATAATTTTTTGCCATTAAAAGAAATTAATTTTACAAAATCTAAAGAAATAGTATAAAGAACCAGAGAAAACTAAGTTATGGGAAAGGAACATAAAGAGCTTGTAAATTCAGGTTTTCAATAACCCGCAGAAATGAATGCAGCCCCATTAGAATTGGCTAGGTCCACCCATTTTGAAACCTAACAACTAAATTAATTAATAATTGAATATGGCTAATTCAACAGCATATATTCTCCACAATAAAAACTTGTTAAGAAAGATTGTTTCAGATTTTAAGAGGATAAATTATAATAAACCTATAAAGGCTGATACTAGCTAAGAAACATGCTCGGAAAATGGAGAAAACAAGATTTTTTTTTTGAGTCAGCTAAATAAGGCAGTATATCCTCTACTTGGATAATGAAAGACTTATACTGAACATCAGAAACTATTACAAGTTTAATGCTTTTAAAAGTATCATGAAATGAGATAAATTTTCATTTAAAATAATTAATTAATTGATATAAATTTTATTTGACTGAAGTCCTTTTCAAAACAGCAATATATGTCAAAATTTATAATTCTGGTTTTTATTATTAAAGCCCTTACAGAACAGACTTAAGCCATTGACTGAAAAACCCAATACATTTGTGTACCCAATACATCAAAAAATCATAGTTATTTTTTATTATTTATTTATTTTATTTTTTGTGTTGCCTCTACCCTGCAGGGTCATTGGCAATATATAAATTTTAGATTTTCAAATAGTATCTGATTGATTTTAAATATTCCAGTGTTTTTGTTATCATCTCCTAGAACTTTCTTCAATGTACCTTTTAATGCTATATTTGTTCTATGATTCTTGAAAGCTTTACAGTCGATTAGGATATGACTTATTGTAATTTCTTTACTGCATATTCTGCAATAAATATGCGTGTGAAAATTTACAATGTCCTATTCTTATTTGATAGGGGACGGTTTCTTCCCTTTGCGATACTCTATTCGAGGTTGTCCACTTGATTTGATTGGGTTCATCTTTATGATTTTTAGTCGAGCATCTTGATGATTCCATCTGGTCTGCCACATTTCACTAATTCCAAATTTTATTTTTTTTGACAAAGTCCTCAAGAGGAATAGCAGTTAATGTTCTTACCTCATTGGCTCCGGGAATTCTTGCTGAGCAGGCTGCTCTATCTGTTAGTTTTTTCCCCGTGATTCCGCAGTGTGAAGGGGCCCATGAGAAAATTATATTATATATTTATATCACTCCCTTTCTCTTATAATTGTCACAGACTGTTTCTTATTTCTATTTTTAGTCCATTTTTGGGCTTGGTATTTTTGATGGCTAACAGCGCACTTATAAAGTCTGTTACTACTATCCAATTCTCACTGCCATATGACTCATGACCATATGCCATATGATTTGTTTAAATGCTTCATTTATTGCGGAGGACTCTGCAGTGAATATCGAATATATGTCAGGCAGTTTGAATTTTCTAACCTTTGGGCAAATTATATAAGAGCAGCCTATCATTTTCAAGTTATATCACTCAAGCAACTTATAATTTTCAAGTTTGGATGCATCAGTATAAAGGAACTTGTATCCCACATATTTCTCCAAAGCATCCATGAACAATTGTTGGGCTTCAGCTGAAATTATAGTTCCTTTTTTAGAGGCAGCTAAAGACTTATCCATTATGGGGTGTTAAGTGCATCCATTGGGGATAAGCTGTATCAGGTATATCTAGAATATTTTCCAGTTTTAAAGTTGGGTTTTCAATTTTATCAAGGAATTTTTGGACGAAATTATCTTCCCTTCCTTCTTTGCTGAAAAACAATTTATTTTGCGTTGGTTTTGATTTTTAACCCATATTTAATTGATAAGAACAGTCTTCTTAATTCGAGAGAGGGATCACCAACTTCTACATAAAGGCTTTCAGCAGGGGGGGTAGGAGATGCTCCAGTGCAGATCTGTAGGGCACTGTTGAACATCTAACATTTCAAGAGCCGTTTTGGAGTCAGTGATCTAACATCTAGATCAATAGTCCAACTTGCTTCTGATCGTAGAATGGTTTATTGATAAGAGGCTTTTTCTATCGCTCCAGGCAGAGATTTCAACAGTCCGATCCTTTTTAGACATTCTTCTTTGAGTTTTTTTATGTGGGATATCCATCAAAGCAGTCGGTCGATAGCCTACCTTTTATGGTTCATCTTAATCTAAAAATATCAAAGCAAATTAAAAAAATATATGGACATTTTTTTAACTGAGTTTTGTCTTTAAATTATTTACTGATGATTAACAAAATAAATAAAGGCAAATAAAGAAAACTGACTTGATATTACCGGTTGACAACTAAAATGCCAATCAAGATTCCCAAATTTCTAAGGTCCCAGCTGTATTAATGCATATGCCTACTGAATGTCATACTTTGGGCTATGTCAAAGATTATGGAGTAGTGAAGGAATATTGTAAACATGAACAATGTAGGATAAATAAATTCTTATGCCTACATTGTGGCCCATTTAAGTAATCACTATTACTCTTCAAAGCAGCAAATTCAACACTCTCTTTTGTACTATTCACTATAAATGTCCTTAACTAATTCTTACAGAGCAAAGAATTTTCAACTTCTACCCAGTGGTAACTATATTAATATTTAACAGGATACATGTAATTATAAGAATCAAAAGTCAATTTAGGGTTATTCAAGATATGAGGACTGAACATCAATAACGGGATACTAAATGAAAAAAAAAAAAGTTTGACTGAGTTAAGTATGCCACAAAATTAGTCTAAACCCTAATAATGGTTATGAAATTTATCTTAGATTGCTGGCAATGGTTTTTAGCATGCTTTTTCAGATAAACAATTTTTTCTGTAAGGTACATGGCTTGATATTGATGGGCATTCTTCATATCTTTAAATCATCAAAAAAATATGAAATAAAATAATAAATACTCTTTATTTAACACAATTATTAAACAAGGAGAACAGCATTAATACATCCATCATTCTCAGGATTATTTGTGACTTGTGCATATTTACCCCAGACAACTTTACCACCTTGTGTTACAAGTCCTAATTCACTAACATTAACTTCTATGATGGTACCCTTGGTTATGACACCGAGTGAAGTATACATGGCAGAACTTGGATTTTTCTTGACTCCTATTATTGGTAGCTGGAATGTTGCTTTCAGTTCAGGATGCGTGACATGAGCCTTATTGAATCTAAGGCCCATAGGCCTTATAAACCTTTCAAATTTGGGAGGTTTTCTAGTAAATCCTTCACCAACAAAACATACTTTAGTAACCATCCTTTTCCAAGCTTTTCTTTTCGTTTTTCCAGACTTAATAACTTTAAATACCTCAGAATCTCCCTGTGCCCTAACTTTAGGTATTGGAACATCCCATTTCCCAGCTTTTTCTTTCCTCTTCTGTTTTATCATGTTTGATATCACTTTAGCTTGTGACTGAACATCTCTGTCAAGAAGATATACAGGCAGTGCACCTTCCTTCACTTTTTCATGCTTCTGTTTGACCTGTTTCTCTTCATGTGCTTTAATCTTTTTCTTCATCTGTATTTTCTCATTACGTCTCTCTTTGTTAAATATTTTAGCCTTCAATCCCCTAAGTTTTCTGGCCTTTTCAGCACGTTTATGAGGCTCCCTAGCCTCTCTTTTCCTTTTCCTTTCATAATAATCTAACCTCCTACCATACAGCTTACGGTGACGCTCAATATACTCGTTCTGCGGCATATTGCCGAACTGAAAAGACAAAAAAATATAATTATTTATCAAGTATATAAAAAAAATAAAATAAAATAATAATATTGTTACATTGAATCCACAGGTTCCAACACCAAATAGCTACAGATAGAGCTTCAAGAGCATCCTATTTTAGATTAGTTAATTACCCTGTCATTTTAGGAGGGAAATACAGACTCTGTCATACAGAACATTTAAATTAGGTTAGGTCCGATCTAGTCACCACCACACTTAATTTTCTATCTCTTGCCCCAATGCAAGACTGGTCTAGCACATTTTTTTCAAGAATCATATTCCAGTTTACCTTAACTATCTCAGAGCAAGACCACAATTGTTAATTCCTCAAACATTTTAACAATCGGATAAAGCAGGCAATGAATATCAAAGGGAGGAAAAAGATAAAATACTTAAATTGGATCTTCTGAAAAATCACATGTTTTAAAATAGACCAACCATCCATTGGATGAGCAGTTAATAAATGATTACCACAGCTCATTAGTAATAAATAGAATTTGAAAAATAAGATATTTTCAGAACTAATTTATATCAACACATAATGTTTCAATGTTAGTTTAAAACTTTCAAAACGTTATATCGTCATCACCATGCTAAAGTAACGAATATGCATAGGTTTTTAGTTGCACATTCATTACTTTAGCATGGTGATGACAATATGTTATATAACTATTGAAATTAATGGTCAATCATAATAGTTAAAAATGTTTAAATAATTATAGTTAATCAAAAATAACCTGATAAATTGAAATTATTATCTACTTTGTAGGTAACCCGGTTGTCACTCTCTCTCTACTATTTTCTCCACCCACTCAGTATGGTAAAGCTATCGCTATGTTACTTCTGGTCATAATGTGACCGTTATATAAACAGACTCAAATCGCATGTTTTCCAGTCAAACTGGAGCAATCGGTCATGAAAATGAAGCACAAATAGCTCCAAAAGTTTTCGTAACAATCCGCTAGATGTTCTTACTTGTTAAAGCAAATTTAATGGGTAACCTAGATAAAGGAAATTTCAATGAAATGATTAATTTATATTCATTATAGCATAGGAACACATCAAGCAATAGAAAAGTTTCGAATCAATCATATCACTATTACATGAAATTGGATAATATGTACAACAAATATTTTACAATTAATATGAGCATTTCAAAATATGACAATAGAGTTTGAAAATGTAATTATTTATCAAAATAAAGGAGCGAAAGTAAATAGCAAATATGGATAACAACAATCATAATGAAACCATCATATCAACTCTTCCAAACTATATAACAAGATAATTACAATGACAATGTATACTACGCGAATACTTTTTACAGTACATATCCTAAATGTTACGTTTATCAATATTCTATACACTTACGTTTGAATAAACTTGCTGTCAAATCTAACTATTATGGTTGTTTGAAAACTTGGGTACCACACGTGACAGGCCCAACAAAAAGGACCTTCCTAGTACCAAGCCAAAGAGGTTGAAAAAACGTAACTTGGTAGACTCAATAAACCTATTGTAAAATTTCCGTCTTAAATAGCTAAACCTAAATTTAGTTTTCTACATTTGTTCCTGTTTTGTTTGTTTAACGTCACTTTATGCCACTAAGGCTAATCGGACGATGCTACAGTGGGAGTCCTAAATTTTGCCTATCCAGGTATAATTAGGATAGGGATCTTTGACGAGTACCTGACACCGTACAGACTCGAGACCTACATTTTACGTCCTATCCAAGGGACGGCATGGCTAAGGATTTTTTACTCCCATTAAAAAATCCTAGGACCACCGCTGGGCGCGAACCTGTGACCTTTAGTATTGTAGGTTGCCATGTTAACCACTACACCACAGGTGACCCCGTCTACATTTGTTCCTAATATTAAATATTAAAATATCTGCATTACAGTAACAATGTATTAAGTTTTTATAAGGCTACTTTGTACCACTGTTTTTATAACTCCGTATTACGATGTTTAAAGCATTGAAAATTAAATAAACAGATTTTGTGATTTTTAAATTTGGAATTGTGAATCCTACTAAGCAATTAATACAATCCGACACCTTCAGATTAATAAGCAGAATATAATTATTTAAAAATATAATCCCTTATTTGAAAAGTATAAAATTAGAATTTTATTAAGTAGAAGGTATACCTAATTATGTTTTAAAATTTCAATAAATAACATAATTTGCAGCTTGACGCAGAGAAAACAACGGTAGTTGGTTGATATGCAGAGTAGAGCAAAATTTTCCATACAGCCTTAGGCGGATTTATGGGAGGGCTGTGGGGGCTACAGCCCTCTTAAGTTTTTTTTTTGTTTAATTAAAGATAGAATTTAACTTTACTAAAAGTAAGGCTGTAACTTATAGATTAAATAATACGCATAATTAGTAGAATCTTATTTGTGGGAAAGGAACATAAAGGTAAAAGAGCTGATGGGCGCATTAAGGGGAAGGGCAGCCACCCCCCTTTGGGACAATAGCCCCCCTTTATGTCCAACTGGATCCGCCCTTGTAAAGTCTAGGAAAAATCGCCTCCCCACCTTCATTACACAGGCCCAATTTTCTCAAAAAAACAATCTAATCATTGTGCAAAGCTCTATAGATGATATTTATAACGTAAAATGTATTTTTTAGATGTACAGATTTTTCTTAATACATCATATTTTCAATGTTTTTATACATTTTCGTTTTTCTGGAAACAAGGCCTTTTCAAGGCCTAGTGTGTATATCAAGCCCTAATAGACTTTTTAATAAAGATAAACAGGATGAAGATGGATTAGTCTCCATATTACGCACCAACTCATCGTTAATTTGAAGTAGGATTATGCCAGCATTGAAAGAGATAGACTGTACACGACCCGAATTTAAAGTCGCATTAATGCTCGAGCAACAGAAGAAAAGATGCTTATGCATTATTATGGATTATCTTGCATGCATTATCTTGGATCGGTAAACGTATTTTTAATGCTATTTTGAACTAATGCTTCTTAAATTTAATAACTGATATTGTAATAAGATTCCTCGGACTCGTTTCAATATAAAGTACTAACGAATGCAATTAATCTTGTAATTTTACTAGGTATTATTTCGTTTCATAATAATAAGTTACATTCTGCAAAGTACACTCTATTGTTAATATTGGTCCTTTATCGACAAACAAATAGGTAGTTTGAACACTTTTATTGGTTTGTCACAAGTTGATGAGAATGTTAAAATCAGCAGGTTGAGGATCAAGGGAGGGCTGCTAGCCCCACTAGAAATTTTGAGCAACAGAACTACAAATGAAATAAAGTCGTATTCATTTACTATATTTTTTAAGCATATTTTACAACAAATTATTAGTTAACAAATATTTTAAATTTTAAATATCAATAAGGTCAGGAAAAAAAAAATAGATAGAAGAATACTGGCAGATCGGAACTCCAGAGAAATGACACACATATGTTCTGGCTCGAAACAAGAGAATCCCAACGGATTGGGAATGCAAAGTTATAATAGCAATTCAAAAGAAAGAATGCCAGGCGGAGTGCGTTAAGTGCCAACCCATAGGTCTCTCACCGGTTTTCTACAAACTGTACACATCCATTCTGGAAAGTTGACTGAGACCACTTGTGGAGCACCTAGTTGGAAGAGAGCAAGCTGGGGTCAGACCAGGGCGACAAACCCAGGACCACATTTTCTCAATCAGAAACGTACTCCAGAAATGTTGGGACCGAGATGCATTATGTACCTGGCATTTCGTGACATGAAATCTTCCTTAGACTCGGTTCCACGACATGAAATATGGGAAGGTCTCAGAGCGAAGAATGTTCCAAGGAATTTGGCCGAGGCTATTAAGTCCCCGTTTCAAGAGCGCAAAGGAATTGTCAAGCTAAATGGGCTTAAGTCGAACTTTAACATTACAAAGTGGGTCAAACTAAAATGGACTTAATTTAAGTCCTTTACTATTCCTGTTGTTTATGGATGAAGTCGCATCTATTTGTAGAAGAAGAATAAACAGGACATTTATAGTACGTAAGACCCTTAACCTAGTAGTGATACACTTTGTTCTCTACGCAGATGATGTATTAATTACAGACTCAGTGGAAAACGTTGCAGCAGGTGATGATAGAATTGTACGAAGAACTCTGCAGAAAAGGTATATTTAGAAATACCAAAAAAATTAAGATCCTTCAAGTGGGATGGTTAAGAAGAACATATATTGCAATGGTTAGGAAATGGAAGTTTTGACAGACTTCGCATACCTCGGTACAGTAGATAGACAGATAGACAGATAGACAGATCTGGGAAATTAGTCGTGAAAATATGAAACGGGATTTTCAAGGCGAATGCAGTCTATTGCCAGATATCTAACACTGTTGGGGGAAAAAGAGAATTAGACAAGGATGTCAAGATCCACATATTTAAGGTTGTCTATCTTCCTATACTCTTATATGGAGCTGAGAGTTAGGTAATAGATAGAAGGGCCGGGGATAGCCGAGCGTGTTGGAGCGCGGCCCGCTTTAACACGCTCGAGCCGAACGGTGGCGGTTCGAATCCGCCCTGGGATGGTTGACTTTTATTTCGTGGAGGCCCCACGGAATAAATCTCGACCTACCCACCATGGTTAGGATAGGTTGGTTACACCTGTAGAGTAACCCCCCCGTATGCCACACATGGCCAGGTAGGGGTACCGAACAAAAAAAAAAAAAAAAAGAAAGGTAATAGATAGATAGATAAATAGCTTTATGAAATATAATTTTATAATTTCTTTCTTAGACAAAAATAAAAAATAAGCTTTTTTTGACATGGTTAAAAAAAAACCGTCTGCCAAGAGTTGTCTATACATTTTTAAACATTTTTATATATATTTACAATTCACACACTGTTCATAATTTTTAACTTGTATTAAAATACATATTTACAATTTTTACAATTTATTCAAAGATTCTAAAAAAAAATTATAATAATACAGAATAATAATAAAGAAAAAGAAGAGAAAAAATGGAAAAGAGAAAAAAAAATCTGGTGCGTGCGCGCAACACATAACTTTCACTTACCAACTTACTTGGATTAGAAATTAATGCGTTTTGTTAATTGCCACTTCTCAAATGAACAGACCGGCTTTAATTATGAACAATGGTCTGTCATTAAAGGCGTACTACGCATGCGAGGGCTTAACGAGTTTTATGAGTTGACTGAATATTTTTCTTTTTTCTCCTCTTTATGTTTACTTTATTTTTATAATATCTCATATTTAGCCTTTTCTTATTTTTAGGCTAACGAGAGACAGTTAATTTCTCCATATAAACAAAAACAAAGGTACTTTATAGGAAACAAACAAACAAAAAAGGCCCCCCCCAAAAAAAAGCCCCCTCAGAAAATTTTAATAATGATAAAGCTTACCTGATATTAAAGAACATCTAATTTTTATTAAACATGACGAATTTGATAAAAATCGTTGAAGCCGTTTTTGAGATCATCGAAAAAAAGGTAAAAATGGAAAAAAAATTATGAAATAAAGTGCCCGCTCCGTTTGACCAATTTTGATGAAATGTTGGCTATCACATCTTTGGCATATACATACATCAAATACCCAGTTTGATCAAAATCGTTAAAGCCTTTTTTGAGTAAATAAAAAAAACACGTGAAAATGATACAAAATTTATTAAGTAAAGTCCCCCTTCTGGTGATCAATTTTGATGACATTTTTACAGTCATAGGGCGTATTTTCTAACGAGTTCGCCCACTCGGCCATCCCGCCACCCTAATACCAATAAGTTTAATTTGAAAAATTAATTGAGCGTCATAAGGTGAAAGAAAATACCTCGGACCGTTCCCGCAGGCGTAAGAATTTTACCTGCCTTCCCCCCAGAAGAAAATTTTACCAGTCTGCCCTTGCCTAGACGAAACACTGCGGACGCTCTTGTTGAGCTGTGCTGGAGTTAGCTATTTTAGTTAACATCCCCTTGCTCGCGCTCTGGTAGCAATAGGGATGCGACTTCGATGTCGATGTTTCTGAAACGAGGTTTGACATAAATATTGATCTTATTAACCTCATAGCATAATTTTAAAGGCGGGTGTGGCTAGAGGTGAACAAATGGGACGGCATTCTGCAGGTTTGGTACACTTTGGCATATAAAAGTAAGTTGGTACTACATTGAGATTTTTGGTTAAAAATCCAAGTTTGAGTATCCACTTTCGGTACCAGAAGAAAAGTAAAATTGGCTTACAATATTAACAACTGACGAAACATCGGTTATCAAAAATAGTTTGGGTTTATGACGTTAAGTGAAATATACCATCTCTTTTGTCCCCATCAGTAGCGGATCAAGAAATTTTCTGAGGGGGGGGCGCAATTTTATTTTTTACATTTAATGAATAATGAAGGCCCTAATTTAAAATACATATTACTACTTAATTACTTTGTAAATTACTATAAATGTTTAAATACATTTACAATTAAAAGACATTTTCATGTACATTAGTATATACATTTTCAATTAGTGGACTTAAAAAATGACTAAACTTAGCTCATTTCATATAGAAATAGTAATACTTTATTAGTTTCCTCACCTTTCAGAGAGGTCGCGCGCCCACCACGCCCCTCCCCTGGATCCGCTAGTGGTCTCCATCAGACTTAATCCAATAACTTCCCTTCGATCCCCTAACTTCGATTCCTTCCCGGCCGTGGTCGAATCTTTTATCTTATAATAAAATAATTTAAAAATTATTAAACCAAAGACCATAAATAAATAACATTAATCCAATAACCTTGTCATGAAAACGGGGCTCTAAGTTGCACCAAGTGGTGGTAGTAGGTTTCATTTTTACTTTCACTTACCTATATATGAAATATATAGTAAGGGAAAGTATTGCGATCGTGAAAAATTTCGACTTCCGGTTTTCAACGGAAATACACGTTTTGGGGTCCCCTAAGTCCAAATAACCAAGTCCCGCGAAATGGTCTGTGTGTGTGTGTGTGTGAACATACTAGCTAGTTGTCAAACGTAGGGGGTACTTTACTTACTAACTTTTTACGTTTTTTTTTCGATTTTCTCAAAAACGGCTCTAACGATTTTGATAAAACTCAGTATTTAATGTATTAATATGTCTGAGACATGAATGCAAAAATTTCATCAAAATGGATCAACCGGAGGGGGCACTTCACTTAATAAATTTTGTATCATTTTCACTCAAATGTTTTACTCAAAAACGGTTTTAACGATTTTGATCAAACTGGGTATTTGATGTATGTATATGCCAAAGATGCGATAGCCAATATTACATCGAAATTGATCAACCGGAAGGGGGACTTTACTTAATAAATTTTGTATCATTTTCACGTGTTTTTTTATTTACTCAAAAACGGTTTTAACGATTTTGATCAAACTTGGTATTTGATGTATTTATATGCCCGAGATATGACTGTAAAAATTTCATCAAAATTGATTTACGGGAGGGGGGGACGTTACTTTATAAATTTTGTATCATTTTCACGGTTTTTTTTTATTTACTCAAAAACGGCTTTAACGATTAACAAAAATAAGATATGAATGTAGAAAAATGTGTGACTTTGGGAAATGATATTTAGCAAAACACGTCAATTTCTAATCTAAGTAAGTTGGTAAGTGAAAGTTGTGTGTTGCGCGCACGCACCAGATTTTTTCTTGTATGGGATGGGACAGATAAAAAAAAAAAAAAAAAAAAAAAAAAAAAAAAAAAAAAAAAAAAAAAAAACCGGCAGAAGAGATCCCTTGTCTCATAATCACATTGCTGCTGACAGAACCATTTTTGAATGAGATTGTTAACTTGTATTAATAAGGTAAATAACCCAAAAGTGTTATTTTCAGGCCATAGTAACTACATAATTGCATTATTCCATCTAATTGCATATAAAACCCCTCTCCCCATGGATCCGCCCATGTACAAGACTACTGGACTAAGCCCAGAGATATTTCGAAACTTTTAGCAGGGTTCCCGTTTAGACCAACTGTATGCATAACCACTTCACTCTCAAAGTTTGTATGGTTCATCACCAGCCTGTAAGTGCATGTATGTATTGTATTTTTTTAGTTTAGTACAATTGTTAAAAAAGTGGTATATTTTATGTGTTACTTATTTTTACTAATTACTTATTTTATTAGTTACGCATTTTTCAACGTGGCAACCCTGGTCTTTAGCTTGCTCATCTTGGGAAAAACTCCAGTTCCGTCCCAGCTGGCCTGATTGAGTGTAATTTATTTTTGTTAAATTATCATTCAGGTTCTGTTCCATTTAATTAATTAAATTTGTTTGGATTTATGTCCATTTTTTTTTACTTTTCTTATAAGTACCGTTATGCAATTAATTATTGAAAAAAATAGGGGCAAATACCAGTGGTAAAAGGAAATGTATTAGATTCTATTGTTTTGGAATAGGTCAATTGTTTTAATAAACTGTTAGATTAACTGTGAACATTGCCTTTTTTGAGCTTTTTACCCAATAATTTCAATTTGTTTATTGTGTTAATTGTTAATTGTGTGTGTTTGGTAATTGTTGTGAATTGAGTTCAACTTAAAGTTTACAAATGGGGTATTTAATTAATTATAGGTTCCTAATTAGGTCCCTACAATATGATTACCTTCAAATTGCAAACATTTGGTTTTAAGCAGAATTAAAAATTAAATGAAATGAATTTAATTTTAAAATTAATTTAAATAAATTTATCTATTAGACAGAAATTTTTATTTCTCTTTTTCCTCTAAAATACAAAAATTAATCACAAAATTCTTGTATTTAAATAAAAGGTGCCTTTACCTAAAACTGAAATTAGTGTGAAATGTAAAAAAAATCAAGGTAAATCAAATCAATCTACATCCAGACTGTATGCTGGTGTCTAGACCTCCATTAGATTTTTCGATCCATGGGATCTAGCAACTGGTTGAAAGACGGGAAATGGTTGTGCACCGCACAGTGGCTTATATTTTTAACATTAATTTTGTGTTACATTAATTAAAAATAATACTTTCGTTCTATGTTGAATAACTTTTTTTTATCTTCTTTACATCATATTATCTTTTGTTAATATTTTCTTCTTATTGATAAGATATGAAAGGTGGTTTGAGCTATTATCTTCTATTGGGTAAATGGTGCTCTTAGTCGATTTCTACGCATTAATTAATTTTATGTTGGTAAACTGGCCCCTGGTCCCTGTGGGTGGTGGCTGAGCGGACTTAACTGTGCCCTTACCAACCATGATTCACAGAAGTTTATGTATTTGAGCCGCTAATGCCTTATCTATCTACAACTCTGCATTAATCCCCATCCTCATCCCTAGCCATACAAAATTTAAAATACCGGTAGCTTAAGGAGGTGAGGAAAGGGAGAGAAAAAAAGTCTTCAGATCCAACTGTAGATAATTGAGTTATTTGTACTATTGTAAGTTTCTTCTACAGAAAAGGTCATTTCGTACATTTTTTGTGTTTGTGTAAAAAAAAATCTTTTTTTAATGCCCTCACCTCCATGATATTACTCATGAAAAATCCTATTATTAGTCTCTCTTTTTTCTTTTTTGCCCTTTTGGTGCATAGATCTGGGTCATAAATGCTTTGCCTAATATTTATAATTCTTATTATGGAAAATATCAGTTCCCAATGTTTGACTTTGGCAAATATGCTTTCCTTATCAATTATCTCCGCTCCTTCTTTTGCTCTTGATCTTGCAGAAATCCCTGACTAGATGACCTGAAATTATTTATCTGATCATAGTTTTCCGTGACATTTCTTTTTTACTTCACAGATGCGCATGAGTTCCACCTCAGAGGTCTCTTATCTCCTGCACAATATCTATCTTTTTGATATTCTAATCACCTACTTGTATTTCCTTTTGAGTGTTCTGTGGATTATCTACTATGGGTGATGAGCCCAGTTGTGAAGCCCAACAGAATTTTATTTTAAGTAAATATTACAGGATGAATACGGGACTTGAGATGGAAGATGAGCTTGAAGGACAGATTTCTCAAAGCCTCCGAGCTATCAGATTGGATGTGAAACTAGCTTTTAACAGACTTATTTCGTTGATATATACCTTAAAAAATAATATTGGGGAGGTAAGTGTCATACGTTTGAAGTAAAAAATTGCTTATAATTTTTTTCATGGTCATTTTGTTGCATTGATTTGTTTTAAAATGCTTGATTTTGTTATTTATTTTCAATTTTGGATTAACTCTGTTTTCATTAATGCAAAAAAAGAAAGATAGATTTTGTTAATTAATGTAATTATTTGGGATTCCATCTATTTTGCTTGTACCAGTTAATAACAAACTCTAGATACATTTATTGCATACTTATATTTGATAGGATGATATAAGAATGAATTTACTTATTTCTTTTTAGGAGGCAGCTAATTACCAGTTGCTGAGGATTTGTAATGATATTACAAAGGTTTTAAACATGAAGAACCAAGTGGTTGTGCAAGAAGAGGTAAAAAATAAATATATGATAAGTTTGAATAGCTACTAATAAGGTCATAAACATCCATTTTCTTATTTAAATAATTTTGTTTTATATTTATGCTTCATTTATTTTGAGCAAAACACAGTTTTACTTATAGGGAAAAGGTACCTTAACAAGGATCGTTTACAAAAAGATATGTGAGTGGATAGGCAAGTTAATATATTAAAATTGTGTTTTTTAAATGTAATAAAATGTCGACCATTTTTGGGAACTCCAAAGAGAAGAGAACAGATTGAGGAGCGGATATCAAGAAGTTGGAGCAGATTGAAAAGCGGATTTTGCAGTTGTATTTGGAAAAGATTGCTGCATCACATTATGAAAGAGCACATGTTCAGCATGATATTTTGGATAGTTTTTTCTACTAATTGAAAAATTGGTCAGATTTTTTGGGAATCATTTCCTAAGCCTCTTGATATTCTTTACATTCCCCGCTTTCAGGAAAACTTATGAATTTAGTTAGCATTAAATTTTTGCAAAAGGAGTAGAAGTTTATTGAGGGATTTGCTCACTGATTTGCTCTGTTTTGTCAAAAGAATTTAAATGGAGTTTTGTTATAGAAATATTTTCATATATAGGACTCCGGTAAGGATATTGGAATGAATAAATTATTCATTTTTGCTTTATAAAAAATATTTTAATTATTTACAATTGATAATTGGTCCTCTAATTTCCTGGGATTAAATGGTTTAATAAATTGAATTTAAGAAAAAGTTGTCTTGGTGATTGCTTCAACCTAGTAGTTTAGGTCAACTAAATCAAATAAAAATATATATATGTATATATATATTTTTATTTTAATAATTGCATATGAGTTCTCTCCTATATATATCTAATACACATATAAACAATTTTTGAAAATCCTACACTTAAAAAAGAAATATCATTAAAATTATATTCGGAAGTAAACATTTCTTAATAGCATTATTCCAGTATTTCTAATCAAATAGTTTATAAAACACTTCGTCCTTATGGTTATATTAATAATAAATATAATTTTTACTGCTTCTATGGTACTCAATAATCACTCAAGTCCATAGTGACAAAATTTAAATAAATTAAAAATACATTTTCTTTACACATATTATGAAATAAAATTTATTTTCACCATACTCATGTGATACTGAAAAAAATAATAATACTAAAATTCTAAGGAAACAAATCCCCATAATACTAAACGTTGAACTTCATATCGACGCTTGCAAGACAAAGGGGTGTAGGGGAGAGTTGGCTGAAGTGGGATATCGGGTAAAGTGGGGTACCGATCTAAGCACGGTGTCTTGTGGCACTACTTATCAACTGAATGGTTTATTTATTTCCTTTGGTTGTGGTGTTGGCTTAGCAAGGAGCTATATAGTGAAAAGTTATTCTATTAGAATTTGAGAGTTAAATATATATTTTGAGTGTATTTTCTCTCATTTTAGCACTAAGTTCAAAATGGTATAACTCAAACACATAGTTCTTGATTGCTAGGTTATTTATTTCATTGAGTTGGTCAGTCTATTCATGTGTGTTTCCGTTTGTTTTAACATATCTATCCACTTTTATTATCGTGTTAAGGTTTTTATTTTCATTAAACTTCCTATCGGCTAAAGTGGGGACGTCCTCACTATACCCACCACTTAACATCCGTTTTAATATTTATTACCGTTTTATGGTTTTTATTTTGATTAAACTTCCTGTCGGCTAAAGTGGGGACGTCCCCACTACACCCACCGCTTAACGTCTGTTTTACTATTTATTACTGTTTTATGGTTTTTATTTTCATTAAACTTCCTGTCGGCTAAAGTGGGGACGTTAAGCGATGGGTATCGTGGGAACGTCCTCATTATAGCTGACAATGACTTATTAAACCTTACTTTTACATTTACTAAATCATTTACCTCATTTTTGTTATGTTACATGCATCTAATCTATTTCCCTATTTTATTTTTATAATGTCAGTGCAAAAAATAGAAACACAATAACTGCCTACAAGACGGATCATGCCATGTCTTCCAATTCCAAAAGCAAAATGCACGAACTGTTTCCTTTCTCAACATCCACCATTCGAACAAATTTTTTAGTTTTACCTGTCGTCATATTGCAAAGTTTTACTTATTATCAAAGAAAATTAAATGATGGAAAAATGATTTGGGCAGTAGAGATTTTAACTTGTTCTGCTTGCCTACAAAAGCTCGAAAAAGAAAAAAAAACCAAGCAAAAATAAAAAAGGACGTTAAAGTAAGAAAATTGCCTGAAAAAAGAAATATACCGAAAAAATAATCAAGAAAAACCGTTTGAAATCAATGAAAAATTGTTAGCAAGTCTATAATGAAAAAAATTCAGGAAGAGGAAACTGAAGAAAAAGAGCTATGGAAATCATTTGAAGCAAATGATTTTTGCATAGTGTGCTTATATGCACTGTGATTGTATTGAGATCAAGGATTTCACGACAAGTGTTCTGAGTTTTGCTAATTCAAACTTGACGGTTTTCTTTGCCAGCCAGCACTGTAGAACTTTTAAGGATCACAAAGTTTCCCACGAGTAATGTTTTAAAATATATTTAGATGTTAGTAATTAATTATCTTTTGATCAATTATATTAAAATGAATAATTTTGCTCATTGTGGTAATAATTACAGTTAAGATTAGGACAGTTTTTATTTTGTTTGTAATAATCGACTTAACAATTTTTTATAATCCTATGCTGAAGTATTGTTATAATAGCTAGTTCTATACAAATTTTCCAACATTTTAATACTTAGATGTAAACTTTATATAATATTCATGGCAATAATAAAACATTTTTATGCAATTCAAAAAGGATACCCACATTACCCGCACCTTCGGCTAAAGTGGGGATATTTTTTATTTTTATTAATAACAGCCTAACCGAATTAATCCAAAACTCTTAACAAACGTAAAGATGAGAAGTAGAAGTTTAAAAATTGTGAATCATATTACATTTTTAGTGAAAAATGTACAATTCACAAGAAAAAACTTTAGCATACTCTCCCCTATCTTATTTTTCCTGACTTTTTTTTTTTACCGGGACTGTAATTCATGCTCCTCGCCCATTGGCGGCTGAATTTAATGATTTGCGCTCTATCGGATGGGAGTTGTTCATGGGCATTATGCAGTATTGGCAATCCAACAATTATAAAATAAACAATACAATCCTATCTCGTTATACTTTGTTGTGAAAAGTTTTGTGATTGACTAAATTGTCTGATGTGGCAGTCTGGTGCGGGCCTTCAATATTGGATTCAATATTCAGTATTGGATTTGAATGGTAATTTGTTTTTTTATATATTTATTGAGTAGCTTGTTCTTTGTATTTGATTGTGTTTGTTATTTTGGCAAAAACAAAAATTAAAATGTGGGATATTACAGAGTTTTAAAATGCAAGATTTCTGAAGTGATTATTACCTGAGGTAAGCTTATGATATTGCCTTGTAGAGCACATAGAGATAGGCCTCCTGGTTGGCACATCTCAATTTGACAAATTTTTGAAATACACCCCTTCGTCTTGTAAACGTCAGTATTATTAGTTTAAGTTAAAGTTTAAGCGAAATGTATTCTGTAATTTGGTAGGCTGAGAGTAGTTCTTTTGCATGTTATTGTAGTACTCTGTTTTATTGCATGTAAGATGGTTGCAATTGTTTTAAAATATTCCTACACTCAATAATACTTATAAATAGAAACTGGTTTCAACATGATCAAGCAAACCGCTCTTTAGGTTTTGACTTTAAGTTAGCATTGCAGGATAATTAAGAATATTTAATGAGATGTCATGTCAAAAGTTTTGGTGATCATGATTTGATCGACTCATTATACTGTGTCGTAGTAAACAAGCTAGTAGTTTGTGAAGCAATTTTTGAGCTGAAATTGATACTTGTGAGAGAGTTTTTACAGGTACATAACAGAACTGTTACAAAATTTATGTTTTCATATCAAAATCTTGGAAAGGTTTTTAAATACCTCACGATTTTACATTTTCAGCTATGTTCATTCATAATGCTCGATTTTCGACTATTTGTTTCCATATTTTTCTTTTAAATTATACAACTTTAATAGTGCTGCATTAGTTCTATAATTCCTAACAGTTATTTTATTTGCTTTAGATTGAAATAAAAAAAAAGGATGAAATAGAATTTGTTGAATTCTACCCGTTCAGTGAGCAGGATAGTGCTAATTCTACACCGAAAACCCCTGGAACCTTTAACTTACCTTCACGTATGTATCTCTTAAAACATCACTTATATGCCTACACTACTGAAAATCACAATTGTATGGCTTTCATTGGGATATTCAGTTAGTTAATTATAATAAAGTAAATGTGACAAACCTCTGGAGTTGTTTAGTTTTATAAAATTATAATTTTAGTAAAATGTGTTAGTCACAAACAGGCAACCTACGAGGGTTGCCTGTTAGTCACAAACAGGCAACCTGCGAGGGTTGCTAAACCACCCAGGCCTGGATTTTGCTAGCTGTCGTAAAAAATATATCTTAATACAAAAATAAATATATTTCATCACCAATAATCAAAACATAGTTAGTTGTGGAAAGTATTTGGTTCATAAGAGGCCAATAGTGAGTGATTGCTATTATGAAGATCGAGGAAATTTGTATAAAACTTAAGACAGACAATTTCATTTTTTGAACCTGAAAAACTTTTCACATTGCATGGTCTACAAATTGAAATTCTAGCACACAATATACACTCACTAGCCATCTATCCAACTGAATAACCAAAAAACTAGACCATTCAGGTACGAATTTGTGAATGGAGGCCTTAAAAGTTTGGAAACAGATTAGGGTTTAAGGATACAACTTTAATGAAGAGCTTATTAGTCACTGGATAAAAAAACGTGCATAACTCATTCAAAACTATGAATGTATAAAATGGCGACAAAACTGATCTCATTTCTAGAAAATCATTCAAAGTTCTGAAGGGAGAATAGTGTACAAGACAAAAGAAAGCGGAAGATCGGCTGATAGTTTTGTTGTACAGGCCAACCATTCGGCAAACTGAAAAACCTTCAGATTTTTTAATTATTTTCAGTTTTTTTTTTTTACTTTCACTTGTGAAATATTTCACTTCCGGTTTTGAACGGAAATACACGTTGAGGGGTCTCCTGAGTCCAAATAACTAAGTCCCATGAAATGATCTGTGTGTGTGCGCACTGTGTTTGCTATATGTTGTGTTTTTTTTCCCAAAGCTGGTCACCGTATTGGAGCAACTTAAACTATGTATTACTTTTTTCTAAAGTGTTAATTTAAATTTTTTCTTTTCTTATTTATTTATTTTTTTTTTCAGAATAATCAGTCTACAGGAAAAGTAAAGGCCATGGCTGACAAGTGTAAGTCAAAGGCTTCATCAAATTGATGAAAACCTCAGCGATCAGGGAAAGAAGTGTGTTAACATCATGTGCTAACAATTAACCTATTGTGAGGTATTCAGGGGAGGGTAAGGAGTCTGATACTCACCTTTTGGATTTTTAATAGAAATTATTTTATAAAACTATTATAAGTTAATTAAAACAGATATGAATTCCTTTTATTTTTAGTTTGCTTAAAATTGCTTATTGTTATATATTTCTTATTAATATACTTCTTCTGCCTGTAAATTCTATAATCATCTTAGGTAATCATTATGTTATTTCATACTAAACTTCTGGTATGTTTTGTTAAAAAAAAAATCATTATTTTTGTTTTATTCTGTAGTAATAATTGTGATTTTTTTCTTAGTCACTGATTCTGAAAAATGTTCACTGTAATTATGATTCTGTGACATGTTAATACTATACTACTTTTAATTACTTAAAATTATGTAATATCCGCTAAAGAAATAAATTTCTAAGTGCTTGATTAGATGATTTTGTCATTTATTTAGTAATATGATACTTATAAAAGATTATTATCAAATAATTCCTGTACCATTGTTTTCCTATTGATTCTTATTCTAATAGATGTATAAATTAAATTTATTTATTATTCTAATTTCATAATACACCTGTAATTATTATGAAATTTCACAATAGTTTTTTCTTATAATAATTTTATAAGGTCATATGCATAAGGTTAACAATGCCTGTGATTGTTATTTTTTTTAGAAAACAAAGAAAACCAGTGATATAACTACAAACAATTAAAAATATCTCAGAACATCATGGATTCAAAAAATTCTGATAAAGTAAGTTGAAATACATTCGGAACATTTTTTGTTAAATCGAAAATTCTCTTGTCTTTATTTATGATTATCCTAAAAATGGCACATTGAAATGTAAAGGATATTTTGGTCGAATGATTTTCCCTAACCATAGTTTTAAATTCTTGATCTTGAAATAAACGACTTGCTGACTTTGAACCGGAATTGTTTCAATATTTTCTCTGTGTGTCAACCTTTGAAATAAGTTCTAAATAAGTTAAATCATCCAGTTTTTTTTGTACACCCAGACTCAAAATTAACTTATATGCAGCTTCGGTCGAGATTTATTCCGTGGGGCCTCCCTGAAATAAAAGTCAACCATCCCAGAGCGGATTCGAACTGCTGCCGTTCGGCTCGAGCGTGTTAAAGCGCGTTCCAACACGCTCGGCTATCCACGGCCCTATTTATAGTGAAGTAGTTGACTAGTCTTCCTATGAATATGGTCCAATTACTGTCAATTAAGAATGTCAAATATGAATTCCTGCAGATGACCCACAAAACCTGAAGCCATTGCTAAAATATACTGAAGTATAGAAATAGGTACTTACCTTCATGTAAACACGTATTAAAAATCCTCGTCGTCAAATGTAATGTATTTAATCAAGATCATACTTTAAACAAATTCCTTAAAACCAACATCAGTAAGTTCATAAAAATCCTCACACTGCTCGGTGGTAGAGAGGAATTGACTATTGTGATGATGACAGTTCATAAAAAGCTGAGTGAACATATCTTAGTTATACCTTAACACGTTAGGTGTGGCGTCGTATTTTAGGGGTATCCTGTTCAGTTCAGGTATCGGACTCCGGGGACTGATGCCGCACCTAACGTGTTAATGTATTGAACAAAACAGGTGATAGATTACATTTTTAAAAAAATACAAAAAATATATTACAAAAGTTATAATTTTCTAATGATTAGTTCATTCATTCATTCAAATACAATTATAAAGAATATAAGCAAGTTTGAATGAAAATTTGACCTTTTATTCCTAATCCTAGAGAGAAATTAGCACATCCAGTGTTTTTTATCTACCGTAATGCCCCCTCTTAGAAGTCATGGTCAATTACATGGCAAGTCCTTAGCTGGAGTCCTGACTTCTCTCGTTCGTCCCATTGTCGTTAAAGTGGCACACCACAATATGAGAGAGTATAAAGGTGCACAAGCGCTGACAAAGGAGAAGAGGACAAGGCCTATCTAGATCCACAGCTGATGCAGGTGACCGCTTTATATGTCTTCAGGCCCTTCGGAATCGAGATCTCTCCAGAAATGAAGTAAGAAATCAATTGCAAAGGTTTAGGAGGTTAGAAGACATCTTAGGGAAGGTGACCTCAGTATGCTTGGAGACAGCCAAAGGCCCACATATGACCCCAGCTCACAGGAAAGCAAGGCTTGAGTTGGCCAAATCAGACCTGGTTTGGATCTAGGATGACTGGAAGAGAGTTATCTTCACTGATAAGATGCGAGTGGGTCTGATGGCTCCAGATGGTCATGCTCTCGTCTGGCAAAGGCCAGGAGAGTGAATCGCTCAATGTTGTGTACAACCATGCCTTGCTTATTCTGGAGGATCTATCATCTTCATGGGAGGCATTTCTTATGACACACGTACGAAGCTAGTAGCTATTCGAGGAGGAGCTTTGACTTCTTAGCCCTACATCACGAACATCTTAGAAGATCATGCCTTTCGCTCCAATTCAAATTTCTATTATTTCTCATAAAACTTTATAGATTGCTGCAATATAGTTAATATTTTATGTTTTAATGTTTTGGTTTAGCCAGGGAAAATGAATTCAAAATATGGTAATATTCCTTATTGATTTTAAACTATGGGGTGAATAAGTTCCAACTGTTTTTTGATAAACTTTTTTAAAAAATGGACATATTGTCCATCGATAGTTGCTACTTTCTTCCATCTTTCAGGAAACATGGGAGTCCACAATTTTGTTCGATTGAGAATTTAAAAAAAAAAAAATTATTTATAACTGAATTAAACACTCTGAATAATGGTATACTACTTCAAATTTTAAATAATAATTAAGATATTAGGTCTGAGATAACCAATAGTAGTCTACTAGTCATTATTTCCATATATTATTTTTTTCCCATAAAAGTCATATAAGTAAATTATTATTTTTTTTCTATATAACTAGTCATTATATCCATATATTATCATAATCATTATTTCCAATTGCATTTTAAAGGATTTTTAGACCTAATGGTTAAGAATAAACAATGACAGATGAAAAGTAATGATTTATTATCCACTGTTCGTTATACATAAAGTTTTCAAAATCAATACAACCACAAAATATAAAATCATATAAAAAGAGGGGAAGCAAACAAGATTTCAGGAAGTTTGCTTTGTGTATTTCTTTATCAGTACATTTCAGTTACGATAAATGAACATTGTCATTACAGGAATACTTTAAACTGTAAAGTGCAAAAGTATAAACCAAATATTACATCAGTCATCACATTAACATGAATTTCATACCCCAAAACAGCACATTTACTGCTTTAAAACATTAAAATGGAATGTATTTTTCTCCAATTAGTAAAAAAAACTTGAAATGATAAATCATATTATATAAATACACTAGCGATTGACATAATTTAAAAATACATGGTATTTTTAAAAATGTTCACATCCGATAAACAACTACTTTTAGCTCCTAGTTAATATAAGAATAATTTTGGTACACAGATATCAACATTTTTGTGTGGAATTCAGTAAAGTTAAATGTCTCCAAAAACCATTCTACTTTACATAATTTGCATTTACTGGGCACTATCCATTGTTTCTTTTTTAAAAAATCTAATTTCAAATACACATTTTGATATAATACAATAACAAAGCTTTTTTTTTATTAATTTAAATAATCTCTGATTAGTGAAATACTAAACCTATTTCTAACAAACTTTATATTTTATCATAATTTCCTTGATAGTGTATAATTTTTATAATAGATACAATTCTACAAAATAAAAACATTGATGAAAATATAAATTTATGCTTTGGGATTATCACATTATTTTATCACCTACTAAATTGGTGGCATGAAAAAAATTTCAATCTAAAATTTGTGAGCGAGGCTAGTAAGGAAAACATTCAGGTCCAAACAGTTTTACAGGCACATATCTTAGAGGAGGAGGTAAACCTAAATCTAATGGAAGAATAAATACAGCAGATATACTTTTATAAGATGGCTATCATTATTAAGTTAATTGATCACAAAAATCATAAATGTTTCAAAATTGATAATGCAACACTTTGTGTATAAAACTTGAAGTGCAGATCATGATATTTCTGAAATAAATAAAATATGATTAAATATTTTTTTAAAACTTTCTATATATATTCATATCAATGTTTCAACAAATAAATAATAAATTAGAAAAGATTGTCTATAAACTTGATCACCTATTGCACATCTTACTTATTAATATAAAGCACCATTGGCTTACAACTATATTAAACTTCAAAAATAAAAAAAAATAATAAAAATAAATAAAAACCATTTCACTATATACATAGATATTATATTTATTTTTTAATCTATGAATAAAAAACTTTATAATATTCAGGCGATTTCGTTTTACTATCAACAAATTACATGCTCAGGATATTTCATTATCTACCAATATGGCAGAGCAGGACAGGGCAAAATCTTCTAATCCTTTCAGGTTTAGAAAAAAAATTAAGAGTTCAATAACTACAATAATCCAATTCCTATGCTCTGTTATTAATATCTTTTTCTATACTTATATCACGTCACTAGGTGCTTATAATACTATAAAATTTCAATGCTTAAAACAAAATTTTAACAATAAAAATCACAATAGTTACAGAAGTAATGTCAAATACAGGATGTGAATTTACAGTTCGTTCTTCTGTTGCTGTTGAGCTAGATTTTGAGCAGCTTCACCAAGCTTTGAAGTAGTGTGATTAAAAGAATTATTTGTTGTTTTATCAATTGATGACTTAGCAGAGTCAGGAGGTTTTGTCGAAGAAGACTTCTTAGTTGTTTCAGTTGCTTTATTATTAGGAGGATTGCTTGAAGATTGTTTCAAGATGTTCGGTGAGAGCACTGTATGAAGACTCATTTGAAGTTTACTTAAAGACTGCTCAACCTGTAACAGAGAGTTTTATAATGTTAATTTAAATTCACATTCAGTTAAAATTTTTTAATTTTAATGCATATATTGCCAGAGAGAGAGGATATCTTCTTCACATCTACAGACAATTGAGGGAAGCAATTTTAAAAACCGGGGACTTTAATGGCCATATTATAGAGCTCACACAATACTAATCGAAAAGGTCAAGTTAGTCAAATGAATTATAAAGTTCTTACGAAATTAAGTTCCACCTATGGCTTATTTTCATCCACAGAACTATCATTCTGCAGTAGTTCTCAGATTGACATTAGTGATTGGACAGTTTTATCGGAACCCTATGGAAATAATAATTTCCCAGTATGCCTACAATTTAGGAGAACAAATCGCAAAGTTTATAGGGTGTCTAGATGTATATTAAAAAAAGCAGGCTGGCTTCTATTGACTTCTGTAGTTGACCCCTCTGAAAATCATCCAAGTACCATAAATAGGGAACGGATTTACATGTAAAATAAAAAGCCAAACATGTACTTATATATTTAACTATATTTTAAGAAATATGTCATAAAAAACTGTAAACATGTAAGAACAAATATCATCAAATTGATAATAATATATACAATCCACATGTATTATCCATATTATTTATATCTTTTGAGTATATATACATTTACATGTATATATATAAATAAGAATTATAAAATTTACAAATAATTAAAATTAAAAATTATTGTATATTAATAATTAATCGCATCTTTGGCGAGGTAAACTTACCTGACCCAAGTACTAACGAACTGGTCAACCCAACAAGTTTGCTAAAATTTACTGATGCACTAAAAATAGACTTTTAGAAATCAGGTAGAATCAGGCGCACAATAGACCCAAGAGGTCGCAGTGCATAGTGCCGGTGGGAAAAAAAAAAAAAAAAAAATTGTATATTAAAATCATATTTTAAATTTTCAAATGAGAAGTGTCTCATATCCTATCTAAAAATAGCTTTCAATCAGCTGTAAGTTCTTTCCACATCATCAGGGATTATAGGGGCAAATTTGAAAGATGCTATGTCCATTGGAGTTAAATCCATATCAAATCGCTCTTTTAACTTCTCTGTTGTATTATTGCCGATCAATATGCTGTCCAACATCAGAATGTTCTGTGCTTCTAATTTTGTAATTGTATGCGCCAGAAAGACAGTGTTGGCATATATATACCGTCCAAGTCGTTTTTTAGGAAAGTTTTTTCCATTAAAGTTGTCGCTAATTGTCTTGCATTGATTAATTCAGGATCCAGTTTCGAAACTTAATCTTTTATTTTTTTTAAATTATGACAGTAGTACTGAGCTGCTTCCAACCAAGTGCCTCATCGTTTAATTAAGATTACTATGGACGATTCTCTTTTAAATTTACATTTCGGCTTGGTGCTTTTAAAAATATTTCTAAACCATTGAAATTAGTAAATCAACTTCAGGATAAATAGAACTCACATTTGTCCTGTGATCTGTCTCTGTGCCTGTGATCACATCTGTCCACATAACTTTTAGTACCTAAATAATATCATCCTCAAACCAGAATTTTTTTAAGGTTTCGTGGTACAGTAAACCTAGTCTAGAGTCTATTACTTTTAGTAGCTAAACATATCCTTCAAAACTGAATTTTTTTATGTTTACTATAATACCAAAGATATAGGTAGGTATGCTTATGTAGGTATGTATGTATATTTTCATTTTTTGTTTGTTTGTTTTAACGTCACTTTATGCCACTAAGGCTAATCAGACAATGCTACAGTGGGAGTCCTAAATTTTGCCTATGCAGGAATAATTAGGATAGGTATCTTTAACGAGTACCTGACATCGTACAGGCTCGGGACCTCCATTTTACGTCCTATCCGAGGGAAGGCATAGACAAGAATTTTTACTCCTATTAAAAAATCCTAAGGCCACCTCTGGACACGAACTCGCGACCTTTAGTATTGTAGGTTTCTATGCTAACCACTACACCACAGGTGACCCCAATTTTCATTTTTAAAAATTATGTAGCAATAAAAATAATGAGGTGTGAAATAAAAATAGAAAAGACTTTAAACGATTCGAAATGCCATAAAACGATCAAATTGAGCTTTCTAATGAAAATTCTGCAAAGCCCTAACCGAGACTATGCTGCAACCAGCATATGCCTGAAGTCAAAAAATCATGCTGTTTCTAAAGGCTGTCTGTCCCTTGGTTTCATTAAGACTGGAAGGAAGCTATTAAACAATGGCTTTCAGAGGTTTATAAATAATATTAAATGTGAATTATTAAAGACATAAGAAGAAATACATAAGAAGAATTATTAAAGACCGGAAAAAGGAATCTTGGAAGTCATTCATTGAATCCGTTAATTTTTCCTCTCCTTCCAAATTCATCTGGGGAGAATAAAAAAACAAGAAGAATAAGCTCCATCCGTAGGTATACCCTAACATTTGATTAAAAATTGAACAATGACCCAGCTGTAATTAGTAGATCTTTTGCAAAGTAATACTCTGGAGTAACACTATCCCTTGCCATCCAGGAGAGAGCTTGGAGCATGTTTAGAGTTTTTTTAATATCTAGTCGTTCAGCTCAATGATAGCGGTTATATCCATGAGGATGTGAGAGAGCATAGAGAAGCTGCGGGGAGTATGTTTTGCTCAGTTAAAAGAAAACAAAGTGGCTTTCTTCAAGTCAGTGTTCTACTTATACTTAAGCACTCACTGAAAGGCACAGGAACCAGTTTCAGTCCCTGGATATATGATATCTAAAAAAGTGGAGGGGAAACCAGATGAGATCGGATTTGGTAACAAACCATCCAAGCCATTCTCAAGGTCAAATTTGTGGAAACCACATTGGAGGAAAGTAGATTAAGGTTGTTGATTAAGGTTCCATATGTATGGAATTCGGTTGGCAAGGAAGACCTACTACCTAAGAGAATCGAGTTCAGGGAAGACAGCCCATGAATGGGATAACAGCATTTAAGATATGTTCTGGAAAAGGACAGTAGAAGAGATCTGGTACAGGATAAATTGTTGCATTGCAGGCCCTACCAAGCACCTCACACTGCATAGCGGTAAAGAGAATAATATAAAGATATGATTAAAAATAAAATTCATAATTATATACTGAAGAAAATGTTAATATTATGGTGCATTTAGGCATGTCTATGAAAAAATGAGTTAATGATGATATTAATAACAAATTTATAATCTTACTTCATTTAAAAGATGAATTGAGGCTTTCAATATTCGTACCCATCTTTCTAGCTCAGCAGTATGTAACTGCTCCTGTTTTTGAAGTAAAATTTTCCAATCTTCTGGGGATTGTGGGGTATCATGTATCGTATCAAACCTGATAATTAAAAAAGTTGATTCATATTAATTCTTCATATAGATAGCAAACAGTAGGTGCTAAAGTCTAAAATAAACATAATAGTTACTTTGTATCAGGAGTTATAGAGTCAGAACAAATAAACTAAGATACATTAGTTCAAACTTAATCTGTGCGTTTTCAGAATAAAAATTATTTCATTGAGAATCAGGAATTTATTCATCATTCTTTCAGAATTTAATTCAGCATTCTTTACTTAAGGCATATTATTTTTAAAAAAATATTTCTGAATAACAATAATTAACATAAAATATTTAACAATAAACATAAAATAATTCTCAACTAAAAATCGCAAAGTAACTGTAATAATTTGGGCTAGTCCAAGAAAAATGATTTATTTATTTAATTATTCAGAGTATTTACAATAATATGGGTGGTATTTGGAAATGATTGCTTATAAAACAAACTTACCTCAGTGCTTCAAGGGCTTCATCGGAAGACTGAAAAGTTCTTTCGAACTGTTCCAATCCCCATAGCTTGTAATACAGAGCTGCATTAAATACGAGGAGAAGGAACAAGACACAGAATATTGCCCAAGCCAAAGTGTCAGTCTGATGGGAGGGAGGAGGCTACAACAAGGGCAATGAATCTGTAAAATCTTTTTTATCTCAGCAGGATCTAAAATCACTAAATTATGAACTAGTCATTAAAAGTATTAATTGCAAATTCAAAATAATAGTTGAATTTTTATAAGGTTTCAAGGCTGATAAACTGTTTTTCATTGTTCAGTTTTATTTTCACGGCTAGCGTTGTCTAGTAATGAAGTAATTATCTGTATTTAAAAAAAAATATTTACAAATTTTCAATTATTATTAATAATTTAACAATGAGATTCTATCAATTTTCCACATTGGTGACCTAAACTTCTTAAGCATTAGAATTAAGTTTTATATATATCCCCAACTATATACTTTGTTATCTAGGCAAAATTATAATTAATTATAAAATTATCAATGAGGCAGTCTCGTGCAAGTCATCCATGTTACAAGTCAGTTTGAATGTGTTAATGATGTTCAGTAATGTTGGTCACATTTTAAACAATTTTTTTAAAGTATCTCATAGTTTAATTTTGAAGCTAAAAATAATCCTTTTGTCATCTTCAGATTCGATAATTTTTAATGTGATAAAATAAATAAAATAGCCTTTTTTAACTAAAACGTTTTAGTTTATTCAATATGCAACGTTTCGGCTTCTGGCCATTCTCAAGAATATTTATAAATATTACATTAATATTTTTGCATAACATTTTAGATATTTCAAATTTTGATTGGCACCTACCGTGCATCATAATTGATCCTCTTTATGTAAATGGAAACTATTAATTTATTATTACTATTAATTCCTAGTTAGTCCGTACATAATAAAAAATCAAGTTTTTCGTACTTCCATTTAAGATTGTTCCTTTAACACATTCAATGCCCACTAACAATAAGCATACATCCTCGGGGGCCCCTATGGTTTTTTTTATTCATTCTTGTAAATAACGGTTTAAAAAATCAAATCAATCATTATAACATCAATGCAAGTATCATTTACCATTTTTTTAACATACAACCCGCCAGGCGGGTCGCAGGCCACGTACTTACCTTCGTATTTCTATAATAAAATCAGTTTTTAGGGTTTAATTTTTAATTAATTGTGAGAAATGGCATTTTCTTTCAATAACCCAATTAATGAAAAATGAATGTCAAATTTTTTTTTTTGGCGAAGGGGGGGGGTCCATATATTTTTTTTAGTCCTTTTTATTAATATTTTACTGGGTGGTATGAAAAATTATTTCTAAATAACCTTTTTTTTTACTTCATAAATCCCACAGGGATACATGGACAGATGAAGGGAAGAATTGAAGTAGGCTATTGGAAGGTGGAGGAAAAATATTTTAAAAAAATAAAATAAATTACTTTCATTTTTATTAAATAAATAAATTACATCAATATATATAAATTATATACTATTTTTTTATTGAAAAACAAATTACAATCAATATTTGTGAAAATTACGTTACTATGCAAAAAATTTACATAAAGATAAATATAAATCGGCCACAAAGTGAGAAACAAGTATGAGTCTTCCAAGACATTAAAATTAATAAATATAAAAAATCAAATTACTTGTAAAAGGGACTGATACTCCAAGAAGCGTAGCACTACACAAAATACACTGCCATGGATAAAAAAAAAAAGTTTTCGAGAAACCAACACTTTCAATACATAGCAATGACTTTCTGGGAGGCCCCACAGTAAAATGAAGTAATAACGAGAGGCCCCTGCCGATTCAGGTAGCCGGGAAGGCAATGGGTAGGTGCACCCGCCTGGCGGGTCGTGGGCCTCTGAGGTTAGGTCAAGTACACCCGCAAGGCGGGTTGTGGGCACCGAACGTGTTAAGGCAGGTTTACACATTGCATTATGTACACAGCAATGAAAGAAAATATAAAATTCTATTATTATTTATTATGCTTATTTAATATAACTTTATTCTTAATTTGTATTTTTTGCTTAATAGTGCTTAATAGTTATATTTATATTTTACTTATATTCTTTTACATTATATTTTACTTATTTACTATTATATTTTTAGAATTATAAAACATTATTAAAATAAATATTGATATATTCATTATCTTTAATAAGCTCTCATAGATAGTCTTGGTCCCAGCCTCTATGAAGTGGGTACCCTTAATTGAAAAATAAAGGGGGGGGGGAAACTGGCACATCACAGTCAAACCACCTCCTTGTATGACCATTGACCAAGAAACTTCCAAAATTCAAGACCCTTCATGGGTTGCAGTGGTACAGTTTTTCTTTTTAGTTTTATTTATTTTTTTATTCATTACTAAATTTATCTAAATAATTCTATTTTATGTTTTAATCATAACTTTGTTGCAATAATAAACTTAATTTAATTTTTATATTTTTTCAAATCCCTTCATTAAAAAAAACCTAGTGTCGACCTGTATTTATTAATTTCATCATTCAGAAATATTAAAATCAAATAGATCGCTTTCAGAATTATTTCCATCTATATTTGGCATTGGTTCCACTATGAATCCGAATGGGCGATCAACATTAAGAGTGAAGTTAAGAGTCGATGGAAGAAAAAGATGAATTGCAGAGCCAATGTGAATGCATTAAACTGATGAATGAAAACTAAACTTTTTTTATACCTTGTTCTCTGGCCAAAACTTATACACATCAATGTAAAAAATTACCTGAGGAAGCACCAGAGGCTGGATAAGAGGTTCTTCTGTAATAGTTGGAGGCAAGGGAAGCGGTTTGTTCTGCCTTCGGCGACCCACCTTCCTCTTTGAACCCACGACACCAGAGGCCATAGCTTTGCGGGTCCTGTCACACTCTTCCTCAAGAGCTTTGACAAGAGAGTTGAAATATTCTTCTATTCCAAGCCAACAGTTTTTTTCAATGTAATCTAGAAATAAAAAAAAAGTTTGAATCAAAATACCATTGACAAATCATGACTAAAACAGTAGGTAAGTAAGCCTTCACTCCGGAGCCACTTTAAGGGAAACTTATCATTTATTATGATATTTTAAATTGTATTAATCTTAATCCTTTAAAATTAAAATTTGAAGTTATCTACAAACTAATAAAATATATTCAAGAAATACATTCTCAAATAATTGAATATTATTTATAAAAATGAGTTCTCACTTTTAACAAGCCCCCAAACAGATTTTCTATATTTGATTTGACAATACACGGCCAGGGTTGAAGTACCAGGATCCTTTCCTCTTGTTAGGCAGTAATGGGTCGAAACGTAAAAAGCATCAGCATAGGGGATTCCAGCATTACAAGCTTCAATTTCAATAGCATAAATCTCTCCTGGTTTACTACATGGCAACATTTTCTGGAAAAATTATGGGTAATCATCATCATTAAATCAATCTCACTGAATGAATGAATTTCTAAAGTATGGCAATACAAAGTACAAAAGAACTATCCACAATCCATCTTCATCTCCAAAAATTTATACTTAAAATACTTATAAACAAGAAATAGTTTTGATTTTTTATTATTATTACTTCATATTTTATTGCCACTACATTTACGAAACAAATGTGAACATAGCTACTTTTCCCAAGAGTGAAAAAAGTACCTAACGTTTTATTTATAAAGATCCAATGTGGATATATTTTGGATAACAATGCTTTCATGCATTTCTAAGTTTGTAGCATTACACATTTTTTAAACTGAACTAAAATATTTTTATTAGAAGAGGAAAGATTGGCCACAGATTGGAATCGAACCAGGGTCTTCTGCATTTCTGTCGCAGCACTTTCTCCACTGAGAACTACTATTGACCCAACTAGCCGTGGGGTCAATCCTAGAAGTGTCAACCTTCTCTCTCCAGCAATCCCACCCACAAGATCTCACCTCGTCCGGTGAATAATCAACACATATTAGTCCCAAAGTGTTGGTTTGTAATCAAAACTAGGATGTATGTCATGTTGGTGTTAAAATAGTTTTAACCCATTTTCGGTATATTTCATCTTTTAATGACTACTAATTAATGATTGACCCCACGGTTAGCTCAGTGGTAAGAGTACTGCAATAGAGATACAGAAGACCCGGATTCAATTCCTGGCAGTGGCAAATCTTTATCCTTATAATAAAAATAATTATGATTATATATCAATCATTTAAAATAATCAAGAACTAATTTCAACAAATAGAAAGTTTAAAATTGAGAGGTAATCCATATAAGACCTTTTACAGAAAGAGTCTGGATACTTTGGAGCACAAGATATTTTTTAAACTGTAAGTATGTTTCTTTCTCAAAACTGATGCAATTAAAACTAATTTATAATTTTTAATAAGACTTTAATTTCAATCTGCATTAACCCTTTAACCGGGCGGGACGTTTATGTACATTGTCAATTTTGTCAATGTCGACACTTCATGTATTGCTTGTTTCTAATAAACTTATATATAAATTCATGTAGATACATGTATCTATGATTAATACCTCTGTTGTACGAAAATATAAGTCCCCACCAGTTCCAGGGTACAACATATATTTCAAGGATGCATTTATACGTCCCGCCCGGTTAAAGGGTTAAAAATTACATGAATTTGCATATAAGTTTATTAGAAACAAGCAATACATGAAGTGTTCACAAACTGTCGACCAATACAGTATCAATATTTTATAAATCAATAATATACAAATATTTCGCGTATATATATATATATATATATATATATATATATATAAATCGGTACCTTTGTAATTATCTTGTAATAAAAATGTGTATACCTGTGACTCAGTAACTTGGGTTTGCTTCGGACCAATCGCTTGTGTTATTGGAACAGTATGGGAAACAGTTCGACCTTTTTGATTTGTTGATGGATTAGTTACCCATGGAGACTGCTTAACATCTATAAATTATTGGATATTATTGATTTTTTTCTGGAAATATTTGGCTTGAGTGCCAATAAATAATTTATCAACATTTAAAAATAGCACAGATACTTTTATAAGTTGTGAAGTAAAAAAAGCGAGTAAATTGAATAATTTGTTTCTCAAGATGAAATAAAACATAAATATGAAAATTTCGTAATATCACAGGGACATACTTTTGTTAAATAATTATTTAAAAAAAATTGATAAGTACTACATAGTTGAAGGATAAGAAAAACTATAAGTCACCTTTTCTTTATTAAGTTGTTGGTGTGAATGTCAATAGAATAAAAAGCTCCATTTTCCCAGAGAGTTGGAATGTAGTGTGTGAATTGTGAAAATTAAATGCGAAATTTTGATGAATGGAAAAACAAAATAATAGTAATTCTTATGCCCACGTCTTTGAAGGATATTGCAAACCATTCATACTAATATAGTCAATTGTAAATAAAAATGGCTAACCTCGTTTTTCCCTGACATTTCAATTGATTCCTTTGACCGATGCTAAGAATAAATTAAATTTTAGTTTCCAGATTCTAGAATCAATATTAAGTTAAGCAAATTTCCAAACTTTATCTTACAACTTTTAAAGATCTCTTCTTTTTTTTTTAATTTACAATAATACATTAAATAAATGTGATGATAAAAAAAAGAAAGAAGAACGAAGATATGAACAAGCGTATAGAGAAACTACCCATTGGTAAGCACTCTTCTCATACATCCAACATACAAGGTCCTAAGGCCTTTTTCTTTTTTTTTTCTTCTTCTATTTAGACGCCTTAGAGGATTTTTAGGAATGGGGGAGGAAACAACGTTGGAGGGATTGGATGTGCCAGGAGTTTATTATGCAAGGACTGGTTTTTCTGGATTCGGCTAACTTGGCATCTTAAGGAAGGAACAGATTCCTATACAAAATCCTTTATGTTCCTCTTGGATTTTGGATTTTAGGAGCTTTTGAGAGGCAATGGCTGAGTCATTACTAATTGCTACAGCAAATATGTATCATCGGCACAAGTGGTGATAACAGTGTTAGAATGGATTGGAATGTCAGTTTTATACAAACTGTGTAGAGGATAGGACTGAGGATGCTACCTTGAGGAATACCAGCAGACTGAGAACAGAGGGTTGAGAAGGCATTATTTGATTCTGAACTTTAAAAAAAATGCATATTGACCTCCAAGAAAATTGTTTTAAATATGTATTTCTAAGAGACGGAGATCAGTCCTTTATAATTAAAAACAAAATATTTACTGCTATATAGAAACAATATATACCTTACCAGTGCTTTTTCGAGTCTCATGAAGATCAAATGCGAACTTGGAATTGGTGAAGAGATGAGTGAACAGCTGATCAACATGTATTGACACCTGCATATGGACCAAAAGCCGACCATCGTGCAAGCAAGGGCAAGTGACTATTGTACCTAGAAAAAAAAAAAAAATACTAACAGTAAAATCAGGAGCAAAGAACAACATTCTGCAAGGTTTATTGACAGAGTACAACAAAATGGCATTAAAGTATTCAACAAGGCATTCTTGTTACCTCACTTTTAATACTTTAATTTTTGGTTTTGTTTTTTAAACCAACTATTCTCAAAAACATAAAATAGCACCGTATATTAGACTTAAAAAACATTGATCTCTGGTAAAAATAAAATAAAATAAAAAGCAGCAATGTTTTTATTATGATGCTTATTCGGTCTTTTGAATATCAAATACATACCTCAATTGAATATAAAAAAAAAAATTGAATGAGTCCTAAGCATAAATCTAGTTTGAATAAATAAACTAAATTAATATTTATAACCATCTAAATAAATAAAACATTATTCTTATTTTCCATGTAATACCTTGCTTTTCAGATTCAGATTCACTCGGTGAACTATCACTAGGATCTGAGACTAAATGTTCTGACGGAGATGTTGGGGTCGGTGGTTGCACAACTGGTTGTGGAAATTTATCACTTTCATTAAAAACATTGCCATCCTAAAAAATTTTAATCAAGAATAAATAAACAAAATTAAATCAAAAGAGAAACTTGTTTTTAAGTTTAACATCATTTTGGACCTCTGATATCATTTTATTATTATTTTTAATTATCAGTGAATGATAACGAGTATATTAAAGATTTACCTTTACTAATTTTTAAAGTCTAGACATTTTCAGACTTTACTATAAAATTTAACAAAATAAATTAAGGATTTCTTTAATGAAGGAGTCTCTTCCATTTTTTATATTATATTTAATTATCCCAAAGTTTCAGGCTACTGGCCCATCCTCAGGGGTCATCTATATTTTAACATTTTTTAATGATTATTTTTTATCACAATAGTTGAGTTATATATGAGGTTTTTAATATTTTATGTATTACTATATAATTACCTATTTTACAAATCTTTAGTTCCATTGCCAATTGTATAGTATTAGTAGTATTGTATAACTGTAGTTGCATCGTGGACTTTGGGTTACAGATTATCTTGTCCCCTTGATGGATAATTAAATATAACATAAAAAATGGAAGATAATCCTTCATTAAAGAAATCCTAGAACAAACCACTCTTCCTCACTAAAGTGAAACATATAACCAGTAGAAAATAAATTAAATTATGGATAATTTGTAGACATTATCAAAGGAGCAGCTTCCAGACAATACAGAAGTTACGGATTTTAAAGGAGAAGGTACATAACAAACTTACTAGTTCAACTTTGAATCCAATAGTTCTAGATAAAGGGTACATAGCTGTTAACTTGGATTAAGGGTGTCTTTCAGTAGTACCCTGACGATGGCCAAAAATTGGGAAACAAATTGGTGCAGTGGAA
Organism: Aelia acuminata; assembly: GCA_911387785.2. NCBI lineage: Eukaryota > Metazoa > Arthropoda > Insecta > Hemiptera > Pentatomidae > Aelia > Aelia acuminata. Next base: position 50,052,609 of record OU426978.1, on the reverse strand, counting down.
TCAACCAAAAGTAATCATTATTACTAAGGAATCAACTAAAAGTAATCCATTAACACTGTGGAATCAAACAAAAGTAATCACAAACTTCATTTTTGCTGGAGTTCAACAAAAAACCAGCATATTCACAATGTTGGAACATCAAAAGAAAATTTAGAAAATCAGTCATTAAAATATAATACACTCCTCAATGATATATTTTATTAAAATAAAAAATAAAAAATGTGTTAATTAATCACTCAATTCACAAATAATACAGGGTTATATCAGAATAAGGCCTATGGGGGGAGGAGGAGGGAATTATAGACATTTTCTTTAAAACTGAAAGAACTAATGCAGTATAAGCTTTTTTATCATTAGGTAATAAAAGGTGATAAAGTCATGTTGGGGGAGCCTTCTATGGCCTCAGGTTCCCGGGATCAATGAATATCTATAAAGTAGTTGTTTTTAGTAACCTGAGGTAAGCTTTGTCAGCCTGAAATCTTAATTTCTTGCAACAACCGAGGAAAAAGTTGGCAACAATTCAAGCAATGGCTCTACTGCGAATTCTATATAACTGCTGCTAACGAGCTAGAGCAAGTCTTTGCAGGAGGTACCTCTCCAACTTCTTCCGCAAGAAGAGATTAAAAAATATGTTTTGAGGAAAGATGGCTCAGCAGGTCTGCCAGAATAACTCAAAGGAAGGATAGGGGAAGATCCAACTAAATAGAGATAGATATTTCAGGACACCATTGAGAAGTAGAATAGACGTTAACTACCAAAAATGTTCAACCTTGAGGAAATACTTCCCTACCGTTTATTCATGATTGGAGGACAAATGATTCCGCCCTGACTACTGTACTTCTTAATTCCATACAGGACATGGAGGATTCTGCACTAAACTATGTTGTTAGGGAAGGCAATTAACCCCCTATGTTCCTGCCATGGAGTTCTGGATACTAATGCATTATAAGGGCCAAACTACTACAAGCTAAACTGGACTGTATGTCATCATTGAGGACAATTTTCCTCGTCTAATTAGTAGGAATAATTACCTACACTATGTCTCTTTTGTAGACGGCTGGAAAGAAGCAGTCAGCCCCATCCATTTTAATGTACTCTAATTAATAATTATCTACTTATTTAGTTGCATGTATGGGCTTAAAAATTATGGTGTATATGCTTGAATTGGTAATATTTTAACATGCTTGAGAAGAGTAGTAAAAGGAGGAAGGTGATAAAAGACTCGATACTATGGCCTGCATCAGACCAAAATTAATAGAAACAAGATTTAATATTCATAAAAAAGGGATGTTGACGGAATATTTTGCCAAAATATAATGGTATACACACATATAATATAGAGTAATTTTAATAAAAATTTATTAAAGACCAAATTATTAATATAATTCTTTCTAGGGATGTACTTTTAATTTAAACCATACAAATAAATGTTGAGTATGATTAGGAAGATTTTTTTTTATAAATAGGATTTAACAAATCCCATCCCATTGTATCTTATATTTATAGAAAGGATTAACAGCTTTAAAATCCAATACGTAATAAAAATAAACTTTTTAAAATAATTTTTTTTAAAGTTAGTCATTCCATTGAAATACAATTCTTTTTTATAATACTATCATTTATATATATATATATATATATATATATATATATATATATATATATATATATTTTTTTTTTTTTTTTTAATGCTAAATTCTTATGAAATCAATTTAATAGGAATATGAATAAATAACACAAAGATTGCTAATGAAGAAATAATAACTAAAAACGATATTTGTTTTATAAAATATTTAATATAATGTTTAAAAAGGAAATCATAAAATATATAAACCGATTAAACTACACCTATAGATCATAATTTGATAATAATATAATTTGATTATTTAGAGTTCAAATAATCAGAAATAATATCTAATATTCAACCAGGCTTGTTGAACAGTTTAACTTTCTTCATGGTCAATATGAATATAAATAGTTAAATTATAACTTGTCCCTAACCAATAAAATAAAATCACCACTCACATCTCACACTTACCATTATGACTGCAGACACTAATATGCCAGGTATCAGGATTTAAAAAGTTTTAATAAAATTATCAATCTAATGTAAATCTAAAATATATCTGGTCCACTGAAAATGAAATTCAAATAGTCACGAGGAAAAATACGATAAAGTTCCTTCAAATGTTTTTGTATAATAAAATATTTTTATAACAGGATTTTTCAATCATTTCTCACAAAAAATACATGAGCGAAAGGCTTTCTCAAAAAGAAAGGATTGAGTATATTGTAGAACTACAGAAGTATACTGGATTGTCATGATTTTAATTTTGTAAAATTTTAAGAGATAGTTAATTGAACCAATACTAAATAAAAATAATTATTTTGATTTTTTTTTTAAATTTTAATAAAAAACTTATATTAACAGAAATATATAAACATAAATAAATAAAAAACCTACAAGTTTATGTAATGTGTGCCATTGTGCATGTATCAAACAGGTATACATGCCACTGCAGAGCAGCAACTGAAATGCATTTATTGACTGATGGGAATACCTGTGAGCAGTTCTTTCTCCCCACTTTTTATTGATAAATAGGAGAGGAATTTTTCAAATTTATTTAGAAAGATATAATTTATTTATAGAGCATTTAGTAAGGTGGTTAATATTAAAAAAGTATAATAGCAGATCTAAAAAAATAATTAAAAATAAAATAGTAGATCTAAAACTAAATTGTTATTTCATAACACATACCTTATTTACTTTTTTGTTTTTAACATAATCTTGCACATTAGCTAAATCACTAAAACAGTTAAGATACTGGCTATAAGATGATCTAAGAATTGGATTAATGTTTTTCATTAATTTGTGTTCCTACTTCAAAAAAAATTTAAATAATTATAAATCACCAAGAACTAAATATTAAGAAACTTGGTCGAACTTTGTTAATTAAATATTTTAATTGAATAAAATCGTTTTTAATTATTAAATGTGTAAATAAGTTCCATAAGATTCCTTTCTTTTAATTTAATTGGATTTTTTAAAATAGTGCAACTATACTATTTATACCACCCCAGTAAGGGCATTAATTACAATCTCGCAAAGTGTCAACAATTTAACATTAGGAACATACAAATGTAAGTATAAAAACAAAATTAAAAAATAAATTAAATTTTAACAATGGAATATACAAATTAACAAAAGGAACACACAATGTTAGGATAAGAATACAATAAATGAGAATAAAATAAAAACAGGTCAGGTATATCCATGAGAATGAAGATAATTATAAATTCAATTTCAGAAATGCTAAAGTTTTTCCTTGACACAGTTATTGTATTAAGACTTAAGTTGTGGAGGGGGCTTCAATAACTACAGCTGTAAGAGAGTTCCAATGAGTTATTACTTGCAATTGGAAAAAATTCTAATGTCGATTCTTTCTCCTACAGGGAAAGAAACATTTTAGACTATGCCTGTGAAGCTGCTGAGATGAAGCACTTACAAAAAGGTGATCTAGCAGACCAGGTTAGTGACCATGTAATCAATATATATTATAAGCAAAGTGTACAATGTGCGTTCCGATAAGGCTCCAAAACGACTCAACGTACGTTTAAGAAAGTTATGTCAGCGTGTTGCTATATAACCCCTAACGGAGAAGAAGGTTTCCGTTTTTCTCTTAAGAGTGTAAAATTGAAGAGAAAAGGACTGGAATTTTAAAGGTGCCTCTCGCACCATGTAATTAGCCTACCTGAGAATGACATACGAGTTTATGAATGAAAAATTTAGTTCGAGCTTCAGACTACCAGGAAGCGCTAGGGTGTGTTTCACTCAATGTTTATTGTTCATTCATTCCATTCAGTTTGTAAAGGTTAGGTATATATTTTTTCAGCTTATATTTTTAAATTACTAAAAAATCAAGCGAAAATAATTAGTTTCACCTTTTCTTTCAAAATAAAAAAATGGTTTTACATATCTGCAATCAATTAGAAAACCGACTGGATACCTTACAAAATTAATTTTCTCATAAGAAGGTTAACTGATTAACACATTACATTTATCAATATATAACATATACATAAGTAAATTTAATGCAATATGAGTGAACATTTTTTAGTAGTACAGTGAGCGAATAAAAACAGATATAAAACAAAAAAATCTGGTGCGATGCGCGCAACACACAACTTTCACTTACCAACTTATTTAGATTAGAAATTGACGTGTTTTTTTAAATGCCATTTCTCAGAGTCACATATTTCATATTTAGCTCTTTCTTATTTTTAAGCGAAACGAGATACAGATAATTTCTCCATATAAACAAATACTAAGGTACTTAATAGGAAAACAAAAAAGGCCCCTACCCCATTTTAGCCCCCTCAGAACATTTTAATTATGATAAAGCTCACGTGATATTAAAGAAGACTTGATTTTGATTAAACATGATGAATTTAATCAAAATCATTAAAGCTGTTTTTGAGATATTCGAAAAAAGGTAAAAATTGGAAAAAAAAGCCCTCTCCAATTGATCAATTTTGATGAAATTTTGACTGTGACATCGCGGGCATATACCTACACCAAATACCGAGTTTGATCAAAATCGTAAAAGACGTTTTTGAGTAAACAAAAATAAACAGGTGGTAATGAGACAACATTTATTACGTAAAGTGCCCCCTCCATTTTACCAATTTTGATGAAATTTCGACTGTCGTATCGCGGTCATATACATACATCAAATACCAAGTTTGATGAAAATCGTTAAAGCCGTTTTTGAGTAAATAAAAAAAAACTGGTAAAAATAGGACAACATTTATTAAGTAAAGTTCCTCCTCCAATTAGTGAATTTTGATGAAATTTTTACTGTCGCATCGCGGGCATATGCATACACCAAATAATGAGTTTAATCAAAATCGTTAGAGTCTTTTTTGAGAAAATCGAGAAAAACGTAAAAAATAGACAAAATTCTTGGTACTTTAATTCAAAAAGTACCCCCTCCGTTTGGCCAATTTTGATGAAATTTTTGCTGTCACATCGCGGGCATATATATACAATAAATACCCAATTTCAGTATTTTACGACCTATAGTTTTTGAGCTAGTATGTTCACGCACGCACACACACACAGACCATTTCGCGGGACTTGGTTATTTGGACTCAGGGGACCCCAAAACGTGTATTTCCGTTGAAACCCGGAATTCGAAATTTTTCATGATCGCAATACTTTCCTTACTATATATTTCATATATAGTAAGTGAAAGTAAAAGAAGAGCTGAATTGACTGATTATAAATCAAAAATAAAAAGTTTGAAGTGTTCTTATTGTATGTAATTATGAAAAATGGTTTTATTACTATGAACGATGAGCATTCCAGTTGACAAAATTACTAACTCTAATTACAGCATTTTTTCAATAAGATTTTATCACCCCTCATAGTTCAGGATAAAAAGAAATATGATGAAAAAATTGTGCTCTCATGATATTTTGCTTTTCACTTCGTAATAGTAGGTGCAGAGTCCTGCCAAATTACGGGGGAGGGGGGATATTTTAAGGGAGGTTGAACTGGAAGAAAGGTCTTAAAAAATTTTTTATGAATATTCGGTAGTTTCTAAACTTATGGATCTAATAGGACCATCACAGTAGTCGGCGTTTAAGTTGTACTCGAAATATAGTTTTTTTAACTAATAGATTTTTCAACTATAATCTAATGACTTATTATCTGCTGACTGCTGGGAATGGGCTTATAAGATTCAGAATCACAGAAACCATACTCGACAAAGTTGCAGCAAAATTATTTGTACATTCACTGTTTTCAACCTCCAATAAAGTATATAGGGTTCCTTATTTGGGCGGACTCTGCAGATCTCGAATCATAATATTGATAACATGTTAAAAGTTTCAAGAAAGTGTTAATTTTGTTCTAAATTTTCTTTAATTTTAAATTTTTTTCTGTTATTAAAACTACCACACAACTACCGGAGCGAAGCCGGGCACCCTAGCTAGTATTTTATATATTTTGATCACCTCTAATCCTGAGGGGCCTAAAAAAACTCAAATTTCAAGACCATTCAAGTTTTTTTTTTCACTGCTTGCTTTTATTTTACTGCAAGTTGCTTTTTGTAAATATATCGTGGAGGTGAATTGATGGAAGGAGTATTTGTGGCTCATAGTAGTAAATTAAATCTTAATTTCACAATGTTAGTCTCTTATTCTTTTCTGGAAACCGAGGGATTAATGTTCCTCTAAAACCACTTTATTATGGAACTAAAGTTTGGAAACTAAAATATAATTAATTAAAGATTACCTTGTACCATATTCTTTACAAAACTCTAACTGCTTTATATAATTTGAGCATCACATATTTCCTCTCTAAAGTATACAACATTTTTTTTTATTGTTAAGTATAAGTTTTTATTTGTGATAATACGGGAATGCAAGCTTAATATTCCATCCAGTGTGTGTGTCTAACGGCTCAAACGATTTTGATTAAATTTGTCATATTTAATGAGAATCAAGTATTCTTTTATCATCATAGAAATGTTCTGAGGGGGGTTATGGAGAAAGGAATTTTTTGTTCTCCTACAAAGTACCTTTGATTTTGTTTAAATGGATAAATTAACTGCCTCTCATTATGCCTAAAAACAAGAAAAGCTTAAATATGAAATATGAAAAAATCAAATAAACAATATTTTGACACACAGACCATTTTGCGGGACTTGGGACTTTGTGGGTACTCAGGGGACCCCAAAACGTATATTTATATTGAAAACCGGAATTCAAAATTTTTCATGATAGCAATACTTTCCCTTACTATATATTTCATATTTAGGTAAGTGAAAGTGAAAATTATAACATGAAAATAAATGTTGGGAAGCAGTGTATTGTTTTAGAACAAACCTATTATAAATTTGGAACAAGTATGACACGGTCGAAAAACATCATTGAGATAATTTTTAAAAATCTTGGAAAACAACTGATCAAAAGTAAAAAATCTTTTTTCGGATAACAATATTTTGAAAATCTTTTTTTTTCAAGATTTCCAACTTTTTTTATGCACTTTTTCCCTGCTTTGTAAAGTCAAGCAGCCATTGAGTTAGAAGCAAGTTGCTTATGTAATTTTTATGATAAAATTTACAAAATAACATACTACTACTTTTATATAAATTACTTTGTATTTAATGAATATTAAGTACGATTACAAAAACATATTCAATCGTTTTATAGTAAGTATTTTCAATATTCAAATAATTAATTAAAGAGACTAGGCATAGGCAAATATAAAAATTCAATGAGTTATTTAAAATGTTAAGAACAGACCCACAGGATAACTTACATTTGTCTCAATGGTCATATCGACAATGGATCATATTTTTGCATAAAATATGACGATAAAATTTGCTTGCTTTTTTATCACAAATTCAGAATTCCAATAAATAGAAATTGAGTAAATTAAACTGTTTTTTAGATTGATATTATGAAAATAAGTAGTCGACGTGTAAATGTGTAAAGTATTTCTGCAAACCAGATTTAGTTTCAGGCCAAGCAAAAAGAAATCTATAAAACTACATAGTAGTATTTCAGGACCATTATTTATTCTTATTTAGAATAAGAACATTACAGTTCATTATTTACTCTTAAGCATTTTTGTAATAAATATATTTCTCCATATATTCTGATTTCTAGATCCTCAAATTATATAATATTAGCAAATGTTCAGTAACTTATAAGAAAAATACATCTTTGTAGTAATATATTAGAAAAATGTATCTTTGTAAAGGAAACTAAAAAATTTTGAAGGAAAGCCATTTCAGCTCAAAAGGAAAAAAAGTTTTCTTAATACTAGGTTGTTACAAAAGTCCTTGTTCACAAAATTAATTTTATTCAAATGTGAGTACAAAATTTACAAATCAAATTTATTCTTCAAAATACAGGCCATCATTTTCAACTACTTTAACCCATCTTTCAGCCAAAAGTTGTATTTGATGTTGATTTGACGACTGAAGGACGACCTGATCTAGGTTCATCTTCAAGGCTTGTATTCCCAGAATTAAACCGCCTGAACCAAAATGCGGCCGTGTTTCGATGCACCACACTTTCCCCTTCCACTGCACAAATTTCCTCGGCTGAGGCCTTTGCACTAAAACCTTTTTTCCAATAATGCCTAAGAAGGCCGCGGATGAAAAATTTTTCTTCCGACATTTCTAGTGAAATTTAATAAACTGAATGAAAGGCAGGGACAGTTGGCGTACATAGATAATTAGAGGATTAGTTAATGTAAACATTGACATAAGAATTGTATTCGTCAGAGATTAAATAAGGATTAAATTAGAGACCTCAATGTAAACAACTTGATATGCACAAGGACTTTTGTAACAACCTAGTAAATATTATTCATCTACCGTCACACTGGCTATATCTATGTACAATTTATTCTAAAGGGACATCAGTCCCAGGATAATAAAATTATTTTTCATTTCATTTCATTATAATTATGAAGTGGGTGTCGTCTATTTATTTATTATAAAAGAAGCTTTAATGCCAAATATAAATAAGTCTTAACAATAATAAAGATTAAACTATTTTCATTCAGCTGTATCGTTATTGAGTGTCATCTACATTAGAAAAGTTGATAATTATGATAATTTACCATAAGTATAATCCCCCCCCCAAAAAAAAATGTCATAATATCTTAGAGCAGTGATATGCTGTTGATATTAGCACCTTAAATATTTTCTCTAAAAATTTTAATGCAATGCTCATCACTTTTTTTGATAAGTCAAGCCTATTCAATAAATAAAATTAGGAAATACAACTGAAACCAAAATAAATGGTATAATTTTTCACTAACATTGCTGTTATTGTTGTTAGCCTCAGAATAAGAAGAGTCAGAATTGCGGTCACATTTTCCTCCTAAGGACTTATCGTCATCCAGTGTCTGAGAATTCAATGGGTCAGTAGTAGCAGGGGCAACATAGTCATCATCATCACTAGTGAGTCCAAGTTCATCCCCGTAACAGGAATGGACCCACTGCCACATTTCCTGGGTTGACATTGGCTGAAACAAATATACATATAAGATATAGTCATTTAAAAAACATTAACTTTGAATATTATCAAATAAAGTGAAAATTTGATTACCTGATCCATCAAAGCATTTTGCCAGACTCTGAAAAGCATCAAAAAAGCCTTATCCCTAGCAGTAAATGAAGTCAGAAAGTGTCTGTCGGTCGTCGTATGAACTAATATGGCATTTGGAATCACAAGAGCAGTCTTTTCTTTGGTAAGAGACGTAACATCTTTCCACCTAATGGTCACCTAAAGAAACATAATAATACTTAAATTTAATACCAACAAGTTCAATAATAAATAAACAAAGTACCAACAGTAATAAATTAAATGGCAGTACTTTACCTGGGTTTCCCATCGAAAAATATTAGCATAAAAACAAAGATAGTTCTGTGACACATAGAGGCGTCCATGGACTAAAATATCTCTCTGAATAGCACAGGAATATTCTAAAAAATTGTAATAAGGGTTAATAATAGAAACCAGTGATGGCCCACACTGCCAATGCCAAATAACATCAAAGAGTCTAGACAACTAAAAAGGTTTTTAAAAAAATGGAGGAATTACAATTCATCAATGTGTAAATATTTTTTAACTTTTATGTTTAAATTCCACAACCATTTGAAATTCATAACTTATTTACCCAAAGTGACCACAATAAGTCTCAACATACTCGGCATTTGAAATTTTTTTGAAATTATTTAAGTACTTTAAGTGAAACTCACCAACTACAAGTCTTTCTTCACTCGGAATATCTTTAAAAATTCTTTTAAAATCATCACTACGTGATTTATAAGTAGGATATAGAGCACTATACCAAGGGGTCTTTTTCTTGACTCTATCAGAAGTTTTGCGCTCTTTAACTGGTTCTTGGCTATTGCTTCTACTTAATTCCCCACCAGATAGTTCCGATGTTGAAGTCTGAATACAAAATAAACTGGTTTTTTATTGTGATACCTAGCAATAATCTAAATAGTTATAATCAAATTTAGCATTAAAGTTCTTGAAGTACTGACTTTGGGGGTACTGCTTGAATATTCACTTTTCTCTTGAGAGTCAGGAATTAGTTCTTTAACACTAGACACTGATGCTTCTCTCTTATGTTGATTTTTTGTTTGCAGACCAGGACTCGCTTGTGGACTTACATTAGGACTACTGGATCTAATAATCGAATCAAATAAAAAATTATTTTGTTAAATTACATTAAAGCCATTAATCATAGAATAAAATTGAAATAATACTTACTTCACATCCAATGAAGCAGAAGCATTAGTGTGAACCTGATTAGGGCAACTTTGATTACCTGGTAGAGTCATGATTTGAATTTCTGAATCAATTTTGCACTAATGTGGCACACTTTCGACAAAATATCAATAAACTGCTCATGCTAGAAAACATATAAAATTTTGACAGAACATATCCACAAAACAAAACTGTATAAACACACTGGGGTACATTGATTAACTTTAGGTAAAGATAAAACCTTAATATCGAAATTAAAGAAAAAATAATTTAAAATGAGGGCCGTAAAACAGTTACATTTACAGTCAAACTTTAATACAAATCTTGACACAGAAGTGGAACCCTTGAGGACCCATCACTAAGCTTGTCAATAACAGCTGTTATCAGGGTACAAGTCACAGAGGTATGTCACTGGTCCAATGTTTAAATAAAGTAACAAAAATATGTTTTGTCCTAGTTTTAAATTTAAACATTAGCTTTAGACATTTTAAATACTAATCAGCTTAATTTCATATTATGTTAGTAAAGTAAATATGACCTACTCGCTGCTTATTTCAGATTAAATTTTCAAATAAAATTAAAACTAAACTGCATCGATGATACAGCTTATTTTAAAGATTTTATTTTTTAATTAATTTAATTTCTGAATTCCCTAGTCCTATCTGATTCAATCACCTGAATCAGGTGATGGAAGGTTACAAATAGAGCTTTCCCGCCGTTTCTAGTGCTGAGGATTGACATCATTGATGAATGCTGGATTTTAAAGTGCTCAAGTATTTCTATTAAAATCTTTATAGAATTTTAAACAAAATGAGTCTTTATGTTGATAAATATCGCCCTACTTCTCTCCAAAAGCTTGATTTTCACTTGGCTCAAGCTCAGCATTTAAAAAATTTGGTAATGTTTTACTGATAGGAGCTAACTTTTTATTCATATGGTTGCAGATTTGAGCCAATATTTTGTAAGATTTGTTATTAATTCTAGGTTAACCAAGGAGATTTCCCACATTTACTTTTTTTCGGTCCTCCTGGTAGTGGGAAAAAGACTAGAATCATGGCATTGCTTAGAGAACTTTATGGCCCAGGAGTTGAAAGATTAAGAATGGAGCAATTGAACTTTACTGTGATTATATATGAGCGCTCTATATTAAAATGGTTATATTTTATCACTTGGTATACCTTACTAACTTTTTTGGTTTTAATTTTTTTAGACGCCTTCAAATAAAAAATTGGACATAATGACTGTTGCAAGTAACTATCATATTGAAGTTAATCCCAGTGATGCTGGAATCTATGATAGAATAGTTGTAATGGATTTAATCAAAGGTGCTGCCCAAACTCACCAACTTGATTCATCTGGACAAAGGGACTTCAAAGGTTTTACTATTTGATTGTTTTTTAGCAGCTTAAGTTTTGTAGGTTCATTCCAAACAAAGTTAAAGTCTCGAATAGCAGTTTATTAATGAATCTCTTGTCCATTCAGGTCCCGTGTTTATTAAAAACAACATTAATATAATCAAAGCATCCTGAGATAGCATAGTAAAAGTTTAAAATAAACTGAATTATTAATTATTGCTTGTACTATTAACAAAAGTGGTAATTTATCTATGGGGTTGGTCTCCATGAGTATGTATTTCTTCTTTCTTTACCCTTTGCTCACCATTACGGGCTCATCGAGGCTTATTCTATAGGTAATTACAAACCTACACCAAGATTTATTCTGTAAATCCTATAACTAATGTTTCAACCTGCCTATACCAAATCTGGTGCCAATGTATTATAGGATGCTTAAGTTGGAAGTGCACCAATACTCTTAGTCATAATTTTTTTTTCATCCATATAGATTTTTTAGATCCGTATATAGGGGGCCTTTTGATAACTGTGATCCTATTCAGATGTGTAGTGGTTAGATACAAGTTAATAATTTATTTATAAAAATGGTCACATGCCAATCATTTGAAGTATTATCGAAATTGATTGAATTTTTTAGTTTTGTCATTAGAATTGAACCTCTGCTAAACCAGGCCTGAAGTCATCAATTGGAACGAGTGGGTCTCTGAACGAGCGATGTCTGGCTGGTGGGTAGTTTGAGGTCGAGCATTACCTTGCATTAAAATTACTTTATTGTCTCTGTCTGTATTGGGGCCACTTTTTGTTAGGGCATAGCTCAAACGCATTAATTGTAGTATATAGTTATGTCCTGTGATAGTTTCCTTGAGCTAATAATAATAATAAACGCATATAGATGCAAAGAATGAGCTTGGAACCATGAATCAATGTTTTCAAAGCATATAAGGGTGCACAATAGACCTTGGTGATCATGGTGCATATAGCCGCAAACAAATAAAAAGAAACAGAAAACATAACATAACATTCTTAGCCATTCAGCTGCAGTTTTCTTTTTTAATTAGGAGGGTAATATTATTCCTTCAATATACGGTTTTTAGGGCACAAAATTTGCTTTGAAGAGATACATAAAATTGGAGAAATCGAGTTATGCAAACAAATGATCTCCCTAGAAGAAGTACTTTTAATGTAAAAATGGGCAATTTCCTGAAATTAATTACCAAATTAATACTTGATGTGAGCAGAAAAGAAAATATATAAGAAGGTAATGAAAATTTCATAAATTGAAAAGTTTAATTTGCCATTTTCTGGAAATGGTAAAAATGGAAATCGGTTGTTTTAGAACCAAGGTACTGATATAATTGTGTGAGTCATTTCAGTCCTTCATTTCTTTCTTCTTTTTTTTTTTAAACTTTCTTAATTAATTTGCTTTTTGTAAAAATGTCATAAACCTCCTGATTCTGATATGTTAGAGACTAAGGCTTTGTTTGATTCTTCCATCTTGAAAACACTTTTTATCTTTATCTCCCTCCCCTCCCAACCAATTGATGTATATTTATTGTATATTGTTTTAGTAATAGTACTAACTGAAGTTGATCGTTTAACAAAAGATGCACAACATGCTTTGAGGCGAACAATGGAAAAATATATTGCCACCTGCCGATTAATTTTGTGTGCGAATTCTATTTCACAAGTTATACCTGCAATCAAATCTCGTTGCTTGGCAATGAGGGTGCCAGCACCATCTATTGAACAAATTAAAACAATTCTTCAGGTAATTATTATATTTGTTTGATGAAAATCTATCCATCTGGTGCTTTTTTTTTTTTTTTTTTTTTTTTTTTCCTTTTTTTTTACAATTTATACAAAAGTATTATGTTTGAAATTTTTGTGTAGTATTTGATACATGCATTTTTTTTATTTACTTACATCTAAAAAAATAATGTTTTTTGAAAGCTATTGACTAATGTTTAAAATTTATTTTAGCCATTCATTCTTATAGCTCCCAAGAAGACTACATAACTTGTAATTATTGCAGGTTGTTCTCAGCAGATGCTCTAACGCTGTGATAATTTTACCTTAGCATTTATTTTTTCTTCCTTTAAACTTTTCTTTGAACTGGAGCTTTCTGGGCAATAGCTTAGGACACCAATGTCTTACTTACCATTCCAAAAATAGTTATTAATTAATAAGAATGGTTTAATTAAAATGATATGAATGTTTGATTAGTCTCAAGTATATTAAAACTGAGTTTTATATATATACTAGCTAGGGTGCCCGGCTTCCCTCCGGTAGTTCTGTGACAGATTTAATAACAGAAAAACTTTAAAATTAAAGGAAATATAGAACAAAATTAGCACTTTCTTGAAAATTTTAACATTGTATCAATATTAAGATTCGAGATCTGCAGTGTCCGTCCAAATAAGGAACCCTATATACTTTATAGGGTGTTGAAAATGGTGGATGAACAATTCATTTTGCTACAACTTTGTCGAGTCATGCAACCTTTTTTGATGGTTTCTGTGATTATGGATCCTATAAGCCCATTCCAAGCAGTCAGCAGATAATAAGCTATTAGATTATTAGTTAAAAAAACTATATTTGGAGTACAACTTAAGCGCCGACTACTGTGATGGTGCCATTAGATCCAGAAGTTTAGAAAATACCGAAGATTCATAAAAACTTTTTTTGTAAGACCTTGCTTCCAGTTCAACCTCCCTTAAATTCCCCCCCCCCCCCACGCTAATTTGGCTGAACTCTGCACTTCTCCAATCTTACTACTGTTACTAATTGTAAGTGAAAACCAAAATATCATGAGGGCACAATTTTTTCATCATATTTCTTTTTATCCTGAACTATGAGCGGTGATAAAATCTTATTGAAAAATTGTATTATTGGAGTCAATTCATCATTTTGTCAACTGGAATGCTCATCATACATAGTAATAAAACCATTTTTCATAACTACATACAATAAGAACACTTCAAACTTGTTATTTTCGGTTTATAATCAGTCTATTTTGCTCTTCTTTTTTGTTTTATACCTGTTTTTATTCGCTCACTCATATTGCATTAAATTTACTGAAGTATATGTTAGATATTGATTAAATGTAATGTGTTTATCAATTAATCTTCTTATGAGATAATTAATTTTGTAAGGTATCCAGTCGGTTTTCCAATTGATTGCAGATATGTAAAATCATTATTTTATTTTAAAAGAAAATGTGAAACTAATTATTTTCGCTTGATTTTTAAGTAATTTAAAAGAACAGCTGACAAAATATATAACCTCTACAAATATAACGGAATGAATGAACAATAAACATTGAGTGAAACGCACCCTAGCGCTTCCTGGTAGCCTGGAGCTCGAACTACATTTTTCATTCATAACCTCGTATCTCAATCTCAGAGAGGCTAATTAAATGGTGCGAGAGTCTTAAAATTCCAGTCCTTTTCTCTTCAATTTTAAACCCTTAAGAGAAAAATCTGGTGCGTGCGCGCAACACACAACTTTCACTTACCAACTTACTTAGATAAGAAATTGACGTGTTTTGTTAAATATCATTTCCCAAAGTCACACATTTTTCTACATTCATATCTTATTTTTATTAATCGTTAAAGCCGTTTTTGAGTAAAAAAAAAAAACCCCGTGAAAATGATACAAAATTTATTAAGTAAAGTCCCCCCTTCGGGTGATAAATTTTGATGAAATGTTGGCTATCACATATTTGGCATATACATACATCAAATACCCAGTTTGGTCACAATCGAGAAAGCCGTTTTTGAGAAAATCAAAAAAACACGTGAAAATGTTACAAAATTTTTTAAGTAAAGTCACCCCTCCGGTTAATCAATTTTGATGAAATTTTCATAGTCATATCTCGGGCATATAAATACTTCAAATACCCAGTTTGATCTAAATCGTTAAAGCCGATTTAGAGTAAATAAAAAAAACACGTGAAAATGTTACAAAATTTATTAAGTAAAGTCCCCCATCCGGTTAATCAATTTTGATGAAATTTTTACAGTCATATCTCGGGCCTATAAATAGATGAAATACTCAGTTTAATCAAAATCGTTAGAGCCGTTTTTGAGAAAATCGAAAAAACCCTAAAAAGTTATTAAGTAAAGTACCCCCTCCCTTTAAGTAATTTTGATGAAATTTATGCTGTTGCATCGCGGGCATATACCTACACTAAATACCCAATTTCAGGATTACACGGCTTATAGTTTTTGAGCTAGTCTGTTCACATACACACACACACACACACACACACACACACACACACACACACACACACACACACAGACCATTTCGCGGGACTTGGTCATTTCGACACAGGGGACCCCAAAACGTGTAGTTCCGTTGAAAACCGGGAGTCAAAAATTTTCACGATCGCAATACTTCCACTTACTATATATTTCATATATAGGTAAGTGAAAGTAAAAACAGAAACCTTCTTCTCCGTTATGGGTTTTATAGCAACACGCTGACATAACTCTCTTAAACGTGCGTTGAGTCGTTTTTGAGCCTTTCCGGCACGCACATTGTACACTTTGCTTTATAATATATATTGATTAAAAACATCTTTTTTTTTCTGATTATATAGCAACTTTTTTTAGCAGATTGATTCTGATTAAAAAAAAAAAAATAAAAATTGATACAATTCATCTATTTTATTCACAGTATAAAAAGAATCCGTTTTGTGATTTTAATCATAACATTTGAGGCTATGGTCTGCACAGTAGGTATATTAATATGCTTATGCCTTTTTCAAATTTCAATATTTTGGTTGATCGTAGCTTTTTGATTATATTTAGTCTGTATTTTGTTTAGTATAGGACTGATATAATTATATCTCATGAAATATTGATTAAATACAGATCATATTATGATATGGTTGATTGAAATTCGATATATATAATTCTTTATTTCCAGATCGGCTCGGAAAGCAATATATAAGGGGTACAGACTCATACAAGAGACACCCCTACCGACTTACTATTTTGTAGATATTGGTTTAATTATTACAAATAAAATAATTCAATTCAATAGATGTATTCTGAAACATACATATAATTGAACTGATGATATGGTTATACTTCTAATTTATGTAATGCAACATGTCATTTTTTTTTTTTTAATTTACTAGCAAGTTAGCAAGAAGGAAGGGCTCAGTTTACCTCCTGAATTAGCCGATAGAATAGCCCTAAAATCAGACAGAAACTTAAGAAGAGCTATTCTAATGCTTGAGACTTGTAAAGTACAACAGTGAGTACCAATAGATTAGTTTAATTGTATGGTTTAATCTTGATTTTTTATTAGAATATCGTTTTCAGATATCCTTTCACACCTGAACAAGAAGTTATGGAGCCAGACTGGTTGATGTTTCTACGAGATACTTGTAAGCAAATATTGTCAGAGCAGTCTCCGAAGAAATTAATTGATATCCGTAATAGATTTTATGAGCTGCTTGTTCATGGTATCCCAACCGACATCATTTTTAAAGTAATTTTTAATTTTTTTTTTTGTTCATAATATTTTATTATTTAATATTATTAAAATTACTGTAAGATCTTCATTATCTGGATACTTGTTCATGTAGATGATATACCTCTTTCTGTTCCCTTAAAAAGACTAAAATGTTATTGTTAACAAGATTTTGAATCTCATCTTACTAATGTTTAAAAAAAATCTAGACACAGTTTTATATTAATGTTATTGATAAAGGAGTCTCTACAAAGTGGATAGCCATTGAGTTTAAGAATCCTTGTTGATCATGAATGCATGCATCACAATCTCAGATAATAATGGGGCTAGGAAATGTTATTAGTTATATATTAATTAAATATTCGTAGTGGATTTATTTTATATTTCCTAGTGTTTTAAAATATCAGACATTTATTTTTATAAAAAAAAAAAAAAGGGAATAAATAACTTGTTTTACACAATAAATCACACATAGATTGAAGCAAACAATAGTAGCACTAATGTAATGAAGATATGACATTAGAGCTGCAGCTATACGACAATAGAGCTATTATAATAATAATAAAGGCTTAACGAACCCGAAGGTTCGATGCCGACACCACCACTTGCTCCCTGCACACCTCCATCCATCGACCGTCTTCCAGACCTAACTTCGATAGATCCACCCGAACGCATTCCTCCCACCTCCGTCTCGGCCTGCCCCTCGGACGTTTCCCATCCGGCACCGCGCTTATTAATGTTTTCGGAATACGTTCACAGCCAAGTTTTGCAATTTTACACGCCCATTTTATTCGTCTTGCTGCAATCACGTCAATTATATTTACTGGGTAAAGTTCACTCAGTTCGGCGTTGTGTAAGCGTCTAAATTCTCCGGTTATTTCATCCCTCTTCGGTCCAAATATTCTACGCAGTACTTTATTTTCAAAAACTCTAAGCCGTTGCTTATCCCTCAATGTCAGCGGCCAAGTTTCGCATCCGTAAAGGACCGTTGGAAGAATAATAGTTTTGTAAATCCTAATTTTTAAGTTTTGTGACAGAAGGCGGGAGCTAAGCAATTTCGCGACTGAAAAATAGCAAGCATTACCGGCTTTCAATCTAGCCTTAATTTCCTCATCGATTTCGTTTTTTCTAGTTACCATCGCCCCTAAATATCTAAATTTCTCTACCTGTTCAAACGTATTCCCCCCTACATTGATATCAGCGAAATCCTCACCACTTCTACGACTAACCATATATTTTGTCTAATCGTATTCATTTCTAGCCCAAGTTCTTGTCTGGCTTTCATCAACGTTTTTGTGTTCATTTCTATGGTTTCCACGTCCTCCCCAAGCAATACCAAATCATCGGCATATCCGAGCACGGGTATATTCACTCCCAAATTCAAACCCTTTCCGGTACGTGTCATCTCCCTAATGGCATATTCCAGCGCTAAATTAAATAAAACAGGTTGAAATGAAATTAAATGAAACAGGAGAGAGAGAATCTCCTTGTTTCAAACCAGAGCGGACCTCGAACTTCTCAGAAAAATAATTACCGATTCTAACTTTATTGAACGTTTCGGTCATACACATTTTTACTAAGTTTACTAATTTTTTTGGTATTCCCTGCTCGACCAGAATGTTATACAACTTTTGGCGGTTAATAGAGTCATATGCCTTTTTGAAATCGATAAAAAGCTGATGTACGATTCCATTATATTCTAATTTTTTCTCTAATATTTGGCGAAGAGAGAATATTTGGTCTACGGTTGATCGGTTTTGCCTGAAACCACATTGATATTCTCCGATAATTTCCTCGGCGTATTCAGTGATTCGACTAGTTAGGATTAACGTAAATATTTTATAGCAAACCGGAAGGAGTGAGATTCCGCGATAGTTATTGCAATCCGTTTTTGATCCCTTTTTGTGAATCGGAATGAGAATAGATTCTTTCCACTCTTTGGGTATCTTTTCTTGTTCCCAGATCTTCTTAACCAAAAGAAATATTTTTGATATCCCAGCTTCCCCGCATGCCTTGATTAGTTCGCTAGGGATATTATCTGTTCCCGCTGCTTTATGAGATTTTAATTTTCCAATGGCGATTTCAACCTCCTCTTTACTCGGTTCTACTACTAACGGTTCAGCACTCTGGTATTCCGAAGAGGAAGATAGATTATTATTTTCCGTATTTAAAATACTATCGAAATAATCCTTGAATCGTCTTAAGATGTCTACCGGATCGGCCAAGATATTGTTATTTTCATCCCTAATTCCAGTTGTAACCGGGCCCGACCGTTTACGAATTCTGTTTATGCCTTCGTACATGGCCTTAACGTTATTCTCGATTTTGTTACTTTCGAGCGCTATTATTTTATTTTTGAGATATTCTCACTTTTTAAATTTTAGCAGTTTAGTTGTTTCTTTTCTTGATGCTCGAAAGTTAGCAAGATTGATTTCGTTAGGACTATTTAACGCTTCTAATTTAGCAGCTTTTCTTTTGTCGCACATGTCAATACATTCATCATCGAACCAAGGTTTATTTTTATTTTCCCTTTTTCCAAGACACGAGTTACCGACCTCTTTAATACTATCCCTGATACCTTCCCACAACTTATCAATGTCTTCGATATCCTTGTCAGACGATTCCAACGCCTCAAACCTATTTTTGACTTCCAGTTCGAATTGTTTTCTAACCGTTGGAATTTTTAACTTCTCCAAATTATTATTATCATAATTAAAACAAGCCTCATTTTTCCTATGTATTATAAGTCTCTGGCGAATTTTCGCAATTACTAGGTCATGATCCGACCCGCATTCGGCCCCACGATATGATCGAATATTAATTACGCTATTTTGCCACCTACGTTGAACCAAGACGTGATCAATTTGATTACGGGTTTGCGAATCCGGAGATGTCCAAGTATATTTATGTATATCTTTATGTTTAAACGTAGTACTTTTGATTATTAGGTTTTTCGAGGTGGCAAAATTTATTAGTCGTATTCCATTATCATTACTATATTCATGTAAACTTTCTCTACCGATCGTAGGATAATATACCTGTTCCCTCCCTACCTTTGCATTTGCGTCTCCCAGAATAATTTTTATGTAGCCTCGCGGTAGTTTGTCATAAATCGATTCAAGTTTTTCATAAAATTCACATTTAACTTCATCGTCACTATCTTCAGTAAGTGCGTGTATATTGATCAACGCGATTTTAAACCACCGACCCTGAAATATAGCTACCGATAACCTATCTCCGTAAAATCGAATGTCCTTCAACGCGGAAAGTAACCTATTTCTAATCAGAAATCCGGTGCCTAAACAATAGTTTCCGCTCCCACCGTACCACAGAGTGTACTTCCCTTCCCTTAACAAGCCCTCCCCTGGCCAGCGGACCTCTTGCAGCGCCACGATATCTAATCTATATCCTATTACCTCGTTCGCGACCGATTTTAACCCACCCGCTGTATTTAAACTTCTTACGTTCCACGTCCCTATGCTTAGATCTATATTTTTCAGCTTGCGGCATGAATCCCCTAAAGCAGTCCCCACCCGGAGACCCGAACGTGGGACTAGTTTACCTCCGGATAATGAGCGTTTTACTTTAGGGAGATCCATGACTTTTTTGTGGTGTTTGGGTGAACTAATAAAATGTGAGTAGGGCGTTCAAACCTACGTCACACCCTCCAGCAAGCCTGGGGGAGTAATGCTAATAGAGACATTAGCAACATTATTATTTATAAATTAAACCTCTTAAGTTACATAGCCTTCATTAAAACAATAACCTACGAATTCATTCTGACTAATAATTTTAAGGAACAGGGTCAAAAGAACTGAACATTTTTTTGTATGGCAACACCTTTCACTGTAATGAACTTTATACTTTTACAGTGGTGGAAGATAGTTGACCATAGATATTAATGAAAAGGAAATGGTTGGGTGTCCGGTCAAAATAAGTAGCACAAATATGTGAGATTTACATATATTTTATTGTAGCTGATGTTATGACCCAAATTTTAGGTCATCATCAGGGCTAAATGGCATAGTGGGTTTAGTGGGGACCACTATACCTATTTGTATACTATACTTTATATGCTATATTTTATCTTATTAACTTCATTAGCTAATATAATTGATTTTTTTTACTATACTATACTAGTTTACTATACTTTTTGGGTAGCGGGATGGCCGAGTGAGCAAATGCGTTAAAAAATACGCCTTGCCACAGACAACCAGACATAACTTTGAGAACCAGAAAAATTTCAAGTTCGAAACCCGGAGCCAGGGGAAATTTAATAATACTCGGCATTAATCCCCCACCCTCTCCCCAGGCCCGGGAAACCCCGTATAGCCTAAACGGCAAGGAAGGGGAGAAAAAAAAATAATTTTTTTTGTTTACTATTTATGTTTCACATACATATAATATTTGTTTGTATAATTTCTTTGATTGGATGTTTTTCTGGTTTTTCTCATTTAGGCCTGATGATGACCTAAAATTTGGGTCAAAACGTCAGCTAAAATAAAAAATATGTAAATCTCACATATTTGTGCTACTTATTTTGACAGCAACCCCAACCATTTCCTGTTCATTTATACTTTTACATTATTTTTTCCTAATTTTATATTTTGTCTATAAAATAAAAAATAAACTTTTATTTATTTGAATTGTTTAGACACATGTAACCCTCTCGTCATCAATGCCAGAAATGGTTCAAATTTGAAACTATACTTGAATCAGTTGTTTAAGAAACCCCAAATGTTAAAAAAAGTCCATTTCCATTATAAATAATTTTTGGACTCCTTGCTTGCCGAGACATATAATATCAAGGAATTATATTTTCAATCTTAATTTTATGTTCTAATATCTAAGAAAAAACAAAAAAAAATGAAATGGGATCTCTTACAGCAAAAGTAGAAAGATTTTTTTTTTTAACTTCCCATAAATTTGAACTTATGAATTTCTCGGATTCCAACATACAAGGAATAAAGAAATACAAAAGTGATTTTTTTTTTTCAAAAGTTAGGAAGTGTGGTTGTGGGGAACAGTCTCCTGAATACTATATACAATTTTTTGCTTAAGTTTACCTTTTATCTCTATTTTTTGTTGTATGATAATTAAAATTGTTGATTCTGTTCTTATAGGTAATGTTGGATGAACTTGTCAAAAGTTGTGATTCAAATCTAAAAGCTAAGGTTGTTGATCTGGCTGCGCTTTATGAATACCAAATGCACCAAGGATCAAAAGTGATATTTCATATTGAAGCTTTTGTGGCTAATTTTATGTCCCTGTATTTAAATTATCTTGAGGAGAGTGTAATGTTGGAGTGACTTGTTTATTTTTTATTATCCATTGTTGCTATGTGTGTAAGTTGTTATATTTATTAAAATGCATCATAACTTAATTGTTTGTTTTTTGTTCCAAATTATTTCCTTATTTTAATATCACTCTAATACCAATCTTTACAATAATTCTGGTAGGATGTGCGCAACACACAACTTTCACTTACGAACTTACTTATATTAGAAGTTAATGAGCTTCTATAATATGTAAACGCAATTCCTCAACTTCACACATTTTTATGCTTATATTAGTATATCTCAATAAGTTATAGAGTACTTGTATAGTAAAACTTGGAGTTAGTCATTACTTTTTGATGCTTATTTAATTTTTTAAGGGACCTAATTTTATCAACAGTCGAGTTTTTTTATACTGCTTGCTTGTTTTTTACTGCAAGTTGCTTTTTGTAAATATATGGTGAAGGTGAATCGATAAAAGGTGTATTTATCTCGTAGTAAAGTTTGTCTCTTAGGCCATTCTGGAAACCAGAAACATTACTGTTCCTCTAAAATCACTTTATATTGCATTCCGAAATCTATTATGGAACTAAAGTTTCTAAACTAAAATATGATCAATTAAAGATTGTCTTGTACCATGTTTTTTCACACCTTAAATATTTTATCATGTATTTACTCTCGAAAGTAAAATTATGTATTGTTACATACAATTTTTTATTTTCATCAGTGATAATACAGGATACGAAATTTTGGCTATCATATTGCCGGCATATTCATAAATAAAATAACCAGTTTAATCAAATTCCTTACTGCCGTTTTCGAGTAAATAAAAAAAAAAACCCATGTAAAATTTATTTAATCAAGTGCCCCCTTCGTTTGACCAATTTTGATGAAATTTTGGCGGTACAAGTACTGAAGTGAAGCTGATGCTTCGTTCACTAAGGAGCCCTTAAGCCCGGTGCACAAGGACGACACTTTTCTGCGATGCGGTCTATAAGCCAGGTCAGGGGTACCTGGAGTATAATGGTTAATCCGGTCTGTCCATTGTACTCCAGGTACCCCTGACCTGGCTTTTAGTCCGCATCGCAGAAAAGTGTCGTCTGTATGCACCTGGCCTTATAAGTAAGACCTGATCTCCACTGAAAAGGACCCTAAAGGGGGTTTATTTATCTCTAAAACTGGAAGTCGAAATTTTTCACGATCGCAATACTTTCCCTTTCTATTTCATATTTAGATACGTAAAAATAAAAAATTTATTGCTACGATATTGTAATTATTAACCGTAGCTCGATGCATGGGCGTCACCAGCACCAAATTATTGTGGCGGACAGCTCGATATTTTCCTAGATATGGTAGGTAGAAATTCAAGAGGCTAAAAGTGAAATAACAACGCCTAAAAACTAATATCAGATGGGGAAATTGGGAATAATCAATCAATGGAGTGTGCTGTAATTAACTAATATTTTATGTTGTATATATTGGTTAAACTCGGATAAATTCGTAAAATCACATTTTTGTATTTAATTTTTTACGTTGGGTCCTCTCCTGCCTAAATATTAGGGGGGAAAGTCCCCTCCTGCAAAAATATTGGGGGGGGGCACCTCCCCCTCCCCGGCTGTGACGCCCGTGGCTCGATGAAGCGAATGGGAAAACCAACCAATCAGAATCAAAAGAGTGGGGGGAGAACATAAGCAGTCTGTTAGTTATCGACGTGTTTTTTAGTCATTGTTGGAACAAACCTATACATAACCTTAAATATTTTTCAAAAATTTTATATTAATTTAAATATTATTGTGGATAACCACCCTTGTTTTTAAATAATTTATTTTTGAAGAGAAAAGATTTGGCTCCGCCGGTAAGCGAACCCGGGTCTTCTGCGTGACATGCGCGGTATGCTAACCATTGCACCACGGAGTCGCTTCCAAACGGCGCCAAATCCTTCCTCTTCACTGACACACCAACGATCTCGCAAGTTTTGCGAGTGTTTACGGGAGGTGGACAATTTTGTCCAATTTTGGGCATCTCTTGACTTTCGTCAATTTTTAAATTATTTTATATTAATTTATTATTATATTATTAATTATTATATTTTTCAAAAATATATTAAAATAAAAACATATAATATCAGCAAAATATAATATAGCTCTCGTTTTCTGAACAATGAAACATTAATTAATGTTGTTGGCAAAGCCATTGTAGTTTCGACCCCGTTCATGGAAAATTTTGCTAAGAAATGAAACTCAAGAAGTTTTTTTAGGTTTGGTTTTTTAAGAGATTATTTAGAATTTAAGGAGATTAACGAGGTTTCCAGAGATTAATAGTGATTATTAATAAATTTTCACCAGCTCCGGGTTTTGAACTGGCTATCTTCTGGTTCCCAATTATATGATTGTTGTCTGTGGCAACGCGTATTTTCTAACGCATTTGCCCAATCGGCCATCCCGCCACTCTATAACACTTGTAGTCATGTCACCTGTGGTATAGTGATTAGCATAGCAATGCTAAAGGTCGCGGGTTCGCGTCCCGAGGTGGCGGAAACCCGGGGGATAGGACGTAAATGGATGTCCTGAGCCTGTACGACGTCAGGTACTCGTTAAAGATCCATATCCTAATTATAACTGGATAGGCAAAATTTAGGACTCCCACTGTAGCATAGTCCGCTTAGCCTTAGCGGCATAACGTGACTTTAAACAAACACAACAACAACAACTTGTATTCATGTAAAAATATCAATAGTTTCGATATTATCGGACGTAAATTATCTTTAATATCGATAGTATTCGTCCCTAATATGAAGACACTGGAGGGATTACATTCCATAACCAAAATTTAGCGGCCTGGCTCAAGAAGTCAGACGGCATCCTACTGGTTTTATTGCGACCGTCAATTTGGTAATACTAACTTTGGAAATTCAGGACTACTTTTTCTGAAAACTAAAATATAAAAAAAAAGACTTTACCCCATTTATAAAATTGATAAATATGATGCTGATGCAAGACCTTCCGAAAGCAAGTTGTAAAGAGAGACGGTTGCATAATTTGCAGATTGATGGAGGTCATGCAAGACGGAAGAATGATATAGGCTTTGTTTTCTTCATTATATCGTGCACCACTTTAAACAATTTGTATAAAACTGTTGATATATTACTTCGGGGCGTGGCCTATTTTGGCAGGGCACGTGAACGTGCCATTAAGCTTTTTCCCATCGCGTCCTTTCCAGTTAAAATGGGCCGTGATCAGCTTTATTAGATTCCAGTTTTCGACTCCCGTTCGCTATGCTCGATAAAGGTCGATTAATAACCCCTTAACCTTCTATGTTCTTTTCAGTTAAGATCGAGGCTTCACTAAACGGCGCCATATTGACTGCGTATAGATGTAGCATAGTGATACTAGTACCAAATAAACTACCCAAATAAATAAAATTATTGGGTAGAACTTTGGAAGTATTGCATCAAAGTTAGTGGGGTCCTATTTCACCTGAAAAAGACCCCTTTAGGATTTTTATATCCCTGGAGAGCGAGCGACGCGATGCCCTCTTTAATTGAAAAAGATGAGATGGGTGTTGGGCAATATCACGAACACGTAACCTATTGAAATACAGCGACACGCCCAGTTGCTGATATTCCATAGTTTGGTATCACTATCACACCCCCACTTGTTTGGATATTTTGTGGGGCAAATGTTTAAGATTTAGGTTGGGAGAAGGGGAGTCTTTTTGTTTTGAGTTATTGGCAGCACTGAATATGAGATTTAGTGTCGTATGTTAACACATAAACATAACCTAAGTGGTGTACCAAAACTTATGAGATAAAATTTCATCCACCAGGGAAAAACTCCCTTAGTATTATTTAATATAAATATTTAATAGTAATATTTTCATTTTTTTACTTGTTTTCATGTTATTATATTAGGTAATGATCATTATAGTTACTGAGAAAGTTATTAAAAACTCGAGGGTAAACTTAAATTTATACGGGATCCTCGGAATAAATTTCATATGAAACACCCAGGCTAAGAAGAGTTAGGTAACTTGTTGGATAATTCATCCTCTCTAACTTCATAAATATGCCTCAATAAACAACTATCTACGTATGTATATGATGATTAGAACATATGCCTATGAATCGTAAATTATTTGGGCTTTCCATCAGGGTTTTTATTTTTCGTACTTCTGGATGATCACTTCATTTCTTTGATTCTTTCCAATGGCTTAGGATATAATGCAGTCAAGCAACTCATTCCTGTCCATGGCTCAAAAACGGGAAAATGTCACTCGAGTTAAATAACGTTTAGAAGAACTTGTTAAAAAATAAGTTCTTCTAAATGTTCTGTATAAAAACACAGAAAGTGAATTACTATTTTTGTCTATTTACTCTATTTTATATTTTATAAGAAAGCATATTGTTTAAAAAACTATTCTTCATTATTCAGTAAGGAACATTTTTTACATATTTGTATTCGCTTGGGAGATATTTTAAAACAGCTGAAAAAAAAATAAAATAAAAAAAAAACGGGTAAGAAATTTTCTTTTTTTACTTTCATTTCTTTCAAAATAAATTGTTGATCCTTATAAAAAGAAACAAATTTCTTCAATGAGAATTTACACAGCAGATACCTTTACAGTTTGTTATATAGTAACCTCTTTTAAATGTAATTCCATTTTGATTTCTAAAAACTTACTGATTGTTTCTTGTTAAAGGTTCAAGTTATAAAAACCGCAGGAGCGCAGCGATGTTGAGAAGGCATCGCAACTCTTGGCAAGATTTGAGGGATTTAGATGAACCAGGAGCATTTAAGCAGGAATGTAAGACCCTTTTAGACCAAATTATTAATTTTACTTATACCGAAGCTCCAATTTATGGCCAAGCTTCTAAAACTGATGTTGAAAAGCAAGACGTAAGTTACAGACTTCTTGAAGAAGAAAATTTTGTGCTCAAAGAGCAAGTCATGTCTTTGCAACAATTAATCGAGCTAAAATCTGAAGAAATTTCCGAACTTAAGGCCACTATAAGCCAATTAAAATGTAATAAGCAAGATGAGCCATGTGTAGAAGAAGTTTCTATGCCCGATGTAAAAAATATTATAAAGAGGATCAACAGTGCTATAGATGACTTTATTGACACTGAAAATTGTGATGGTATAAGCACTATTTTCCCAAAAAATTCTGTGATAAATTTAAGGACAGCAGATTCTTATGTTGGTTCTGATAATATTTCCAATGTCAGTTCACCCAACGCTCTGTTGTTGAATAATGATCAAACTGTTTGTCAAGATGTCGATATTGCGGGACAACAAGAAATATCTAGCAATGGTTCCCCGATTTGTGGCTTCAAGACAAATTTTATTGACAGCGGCTCCGTTGCTTTAAAGGACAACAATTTTCTCTCGCTCGAAACTAACTATCTTTCTTTAAAAAGAGAAAATCTAATATTGCAAGACAAAATTAAGACCTTGACGGATCGAGTGACTTTATTAAAATCTTCGCTTAAGTCGTGTGAGCTTGAATTGATCCAGTATGACAAGATATTGTCCTTAATCAAGCAGGAAAGGTTTAATTTAATTAGCGAGTTGAGAGAAACAAAACATTGCTACAGTGCACTAAAATTGAGGAATGAGTACCTTGAGGAAAGGGTGGTCGAGTTAGAAAACCAATTGAAGCAGGAAACATCCCCAGAATCAGCTCAAAGGGAAGAAGATGACGATTGTACTCAAATTGAAACACTCAACTGCTACAAAAGTAGGCTGTACGAGGCATTCAAAGAAATGTCGGTGAAAGAGAAACAGATTGGGCAGTTGAATGACTCAATAAACGGTCTGGTAGAGCAGTTCAAATTAGAAAAGGGCTCGCTGGAGCTGGAGTACGCCGATCACCTTAAAGGATCCGAAGAAAGGCTGAAGCTGCTCTGCGAGGAGAAGGTCAAGCTGGAGGAAACCATCAGGCAGCAATCAAAGCTGATAGATCACCTGCAGACCATGGTGGAGAGTAGAGAAAAAAAACACAATTCGAAAATCAATTGTATCAAGGATCTTAGTTGATTCAAGCTGAATAGTAATTTATATATTAAATAATAAAAAATAGTTTATAAAAATAATATTTATTACTTATTTTTTGCACTCAGAGACCATGTCTAATTTATTCACTGCCTCCTCACTGCAGAACTTGGAACAGTGTTCCAATAAGTAACATTTGTGTAACTTACTGTTTCCTAAATCCTGTAGTCCAACCCATGGCTTGCCTCGCGTTGATTCTAATCAAGAGTTAAAAGTTTCATCAGACTTGCCGAAAGTCATCGGATTTACGGATCAAACAATTGCTTACGTTAAAATAATACACAATTTTTAAAATTATCAATTATGAAGATAAATAACTGTGTAATTATTAAATTTAAAAACTTGAGATTAAAAAAAAAAATTGTAATATTTCTGTTATACTGATTAACTAATATTTATTCAAAGAAGAATAACAAATTTTGGTACTTTTCTGTTATAGTCACGCCCAGAGAAAATGTTTTTAATTTAGTTAGTACATTGCTTTTAGGAGAAGCAGGTTTATCGCCAGTGTTGCTAGGGAGGTAACTATGAGTTAATTTCACAACTGTTCGCTTACTGGCAACACTGTCAGGAGAAAACAATTGCGTGCCGAATAATTTGTTTTGACTAGATAATTAATCACGTTAAATATGGTTGGGTATCAGTATAATTTAAAAATATTTTAAGGAATATTTTGGATGAGGAAACTGCGGTCAGATTTTTTCATCGGCATAATATTATTCCTGAAATGAGAATATATAAAAATAACCATGAGATGAAGTTAACATTTAAAGGTAAAATTAAATGTAGGTGTCATATAAAAACATGCAGACAAGAGATTGATTTTATTCAGAAAATATGTGTTTTATTTATTTAAATTAATGTACTAACTAAATTAAAAACATTTTCTCTGGGCGTGATTATAACTGAAAACTTACCCACATTTTTAATGCCACACGAATTATAAATACACAAATATTAGAACAGGTTACAAAATGTATCACTTTGCAACACAAATAATCATATGCTTGAGCTTGACAATCAAGACTAAGACTGTCCAGTCAATCGCTCCTTATATATAATGGTAAGGAGATGGTCTATGACCCTCATAGATCCTCGTGGAACGTCGTGGATTGGGCTCGAACAATCTAGTCACAAACACTTGCTTTGGAGTTCGCTCCAACCGCTAGTTCGTTCCAACAAATGATCTGGGATTTTAAACCATATGTTTTTATTTGAAGATTTAACGATACAATATGATGTTTGAACAGATAGACTAGGAAATTTTAGAAAGAAATCCGACCAGGGCCAAATTATCTCTGCGCGCTTCTGACGGATATAAAAACAATCCAGTTTTTATCCGTTTTACGACGACAAATTCTGAATGGGAATCGGATAACGGAGGGTTATGAAAACGGGCTGTTATAAATTTTAAAAGTATCTTTCAGCAAACTGCTGCGAAATTACACGCTTAGGCATAGACAGTTTATATTTCTTTATTCAAATCCTTAATTAAAGTAAATTGTATTAATGGTTCCATATTGCCAAATGTTTTTTCCAGCAGTACGCTCTCCTCTTCTCTCTTATATCTCTCCCAATATATTTCTTTGTTTTCCATTATAAAACGAAATTAAAAATATTGTATGAAGGTTTGTAATGCTTTAAGTTTTGATTTAGTTTTATAATAGTTGCAATTAGTACAATGGAAACCTATAGTGTCCGTTAAATAATATTTAAGTAGAAATTATTATTCCGTTTTTTCACATCGGTTACCTTCTACCCCTCTATCGACTCTCCAACGATATATTGCTATTCTTATTACCGAATATTGAAATTTCCATGCAGGGAAAACATATGTTTTATCTCCTTTGTTTGATTATGAAATTCGTTCATCTTTTATATTTAGCCATTTCTTGTTACGAGAGATAAAGGCCCCCAAAATAATAAAATTTAAATTTCCTTAAAGGAAGAATTTTCCCTTCGGCTATCAAGCCATATCAGACCATTTCTGCGATAACAAAACCCATATTAGTATTAAAGAATATTTCATTATGATGATCATTAATAAAACCACGTTAAGAAGTTTTCAAGAAAAACGTAAAAATGTGTCAGTCGTTGGTGTAAAGTTCCCCTTCAGGATACTTAATTTTGACATAAACTCCGATGTCGCATTTCAGGCATAAACCTTTCTCAAATGCCCAATTTTAATTTCTGGCGAATGATCGTTTTTGTGCTTGTCTGAAACTCTCACAAACCAACCAAAACCAAATTACCTAGTTATTTAGATTCAAGGGAAGTCGAAATTTTTCACCGTCGCAATACATTTTCTTACTATATATATCATGATATAGTTGAGGGTCAAATTGCTGAAGGAAACTGGACCATTCCTTCCTTCCTCTCAGAGAACGATTTCCCTCAGTTGGCGGCTGAAGCGAAATTTCCGTCCTGCGGGCGAAAAACGGCATTTATTCCAGTTCATCACAATTGCGGAAGACATGGTGGATCCTTGCGTGGACGACCGTTAGGAAGAAGAGGTGACTAAAAGCCACATTGAGAGGATGACCTGAATCCGGAATGTTTAGGACCAACATCAGGAACAGTTCCAACGATTATCATTAGCAAGATATGACCTGTTATGTTACCAAACCAACATCGCAATGGAGAAACGTCCACTAACTATACAAACACGGAGTTCGTTCCATGTTTGGAAAGAAGATAAATCATCGAAAGCTTTGCGATCAGGGAGGGTATGGGATAATAAAAATTGTTGTATGGTAAATAATTAATCAAACATTTTGGTTGTATGATAGCAATGCCCTTTCAAAATCGGGGTTTTCATTGAATTTATAAAACCTTTCATATAAAAAAAAAAATTGATATCTCTGGCACTAGAAAAGCTAGAAAATAGAAAAGTTACGAGAATAGCTATCTTTGTTGCTATCATCTTACTAAAATCCCTCTCCCCCCCCCCCAATTGGCCAGGGGAGAGGGTTTTGTATTTGCTATCTTCGGGTTTCCAATCATACGTTGTCAAAAGAACGCGTATTACCTAGCGCGTTTGGTCTCTCTGACATCCCACCACCCAACTGAAATCCCCATATTATGATCCTTCCGAGGTTGAAAAAAAAAACTAAAAAAAAAACGAAAACTAATACATCTCTAACAATGTGGAACCAATTCCGCCTTTCAGTGGATCCCAGGACATCGTGGACTGTTTAGCAATAACGGAGCAGACGAACTTCCCAAAGAAGGTGCACTATAGCCTCAACCTTTCCTCCATAGGTCTGCTGAAAGAATTTTCCGTGAATTCTACCTGTAAAATTTTCATTAAGAGTATTCTAAGAAATGTGAAGGGAAGTAGTGACAAGCTTTAAGTAAGAATGGCTACACATGTCTCAGAACTTGACGAGGACTCAATCAGTTGCCTGGTGCGGATTATTATTGGCCATGATTGCCCCCAGAAACACATCCATCGCTAAGGTGTGTCAGGAAGTCCAGATTCACTTTGACAGACAGATCTGACAGAGCATCACATTTACTCTTACGTTGCTCTCCAAAAGATCAGGAACTCTTTAATGGAATCCGACAACCCCCTACTAGAGGCAAGGATGGATCCAGCCGGTTGTAAAGGGGGCTTTAGCCCATGGGCGGACACAGGGGAGATGACTTCCCCCCCCCCCTTAATATTTTGGCTTTTCAATTTTTTTGTTTTTATTTAAATGAATAATGCAATTAGGCTGTTTCTATGCCCTAAACATAACGCTTTACGTTGTTTCGATCGCAGTTCTTCTTAACACAAGGTAATAATCTCATTAAAAAATAGTGCTGCCAGCCACGTGATTATGAGAGAGTGGAATCAGGACCCCCCCCCCAAATTTCGTGCTATATCCGCCTCTGCTGTAGCCTTTCCCTGGCTTTTCTGATTAGCTCTTTTACCTTAATGCTCCTTTCCCACAAATGCTATGTTAGTTGTTTTGCATATTGTTTGTCATTTATTTTACTTCCTTACATTTAGTAAAGTGAAATTGTATCTTTAAAAACCAAAAATTACCCAAAAGAGAGAGGCTGCATCCATCACAGCCCTAGCCCTGAATCCCCCTATGAATAAAGCAGGAGCGAACATTATTATGATGCAAGGTCACGAATGGCATATAGCCAAAGTTTGGGCATACAGAAAAAAAAAAAAAATTTAAAACTTATTGGAGACGACATGACAGAGGAATATTTTATTTATTTATATCCCAAGGACAGCTACTTGTAGATCTATATCATGATGCGTGCAGCAAATGTGTATCCTAGCCAGTTACTGCAGGCCAAGCTGAGGAATAGTAGGGAAAAAGAAAGTAAAATTTGATCGAGGTACAATATATTCCACCAGGAGAATTATCAATCATCCTCTGCACGTTCAAGTTTTTTAGTCATACTTTCTTTTTAAGATAAATATACTATTGCATATAACATCTCGCCGAATTCAGCGAAAATGTTTCTCATAAATTTTAAGACGAAGAGAGTGCCACACGTATTTGATTTATAATTATTCGGAGATTAAGAAACCGTTATGATATTTTTTAAGCGTGATAAACAAATCATTTCCGATACAGATGATAGTTATATTTATAAACGAGTCAAATATGAGCTGAATTTAACACGAATACGACCCGTGCGCACAGCTTGTGATTTGACTAAGATTTGAATTTTTTCCCCATTAAATATTTGTTTATTGTGGATAAGATTCGAAACGATTACGAAGTACCTCATCCCTAACCGTTCGATCAGAAGTAGGTCCCGACAGATGCCGTCCTCGGAGGGTGGGTTGCGCAGGAGTCGACCGAGGGGCCGACTAGAACCGGGGCAGTGGCGCTTCAGCAGCGAGCGGTGTGCCCGCGTATTGATCCAGTTGAGCGGGACACCATGCCACCACCCGGCATTGTGTCTTTGTGGTGAGTGACATCCCTGCCTGCCTGTCTGTCTGTTCCAGAGCCGTCATGGTCTCTTCAACAGGACGGGTCGCCTACTGTCGCGACGGCTTCTGTCTTCTGTCGTAAGAGGTCGACAACACTCTCTCGATGGGACAAGTGGTAAACCATTTTCTACTTACCTTTATTTTTTATATTTATTAGTTAGTATTTACAGCTGCACCTTATATAATTTGCAATGAAAACAAAAGGCTAGTTGCCATTAAAAAAAAAAAGTCTGAATTACTCTTGAATCCACGAATACATATACTGTATATATTCTCTGTTTATGGAACGGTCCAACACGGTTTTTTACACATTTTGTTCAAAAAATAGATTTTAAAATTATTTTTTAATAATATTTTATATTTAAATTTTTATTTTTTATAATAACTTTGTAGATATATATTTTTTAAAATTTAGATTGCACGCTGCAGATCACCTGTAAAAAGCTGTCTCTATGGGGAATAGCTACGTTCTGTGACCCGTGACTTTAGCCTTCCTGCCTTCAATGCTGGATTATGTCACCCGTCCAATGGAAGACTGGTCTAACTCAAATTTTTTTTTTTTTTTTTTATTTTGACCAACTTTTTTGCACAAATTATCTTCCAATTTTGCTCTGCTATCTCTGTGCATGACCTCATACATCCTTATATACAGCGATAGTGATGATTCTTGAAACATTTTAACAATCGGATGAAGCAGGCAGCTGATATCAAAAGAGAGGAAGAAAAGAAATTTTAATTGTCTCTCCTGAAGAATGTTTTTTATTAATTTTGTTTTTAGTTAGACCAGTCTTGCATTGGACGAGCAATATGACCCATCATGCAGTAAAATATTGATCATGTTTTTCTATTTTTTTTTTTTAAATTGCTGTAACAATTTTACGTCTATTAGGTATTAAAATTATATACCACTGCTAGTAAAAGTCTTAAAATATATCAAAGAAAATATAAATGGTTATAACAACTTTTTTTTTAGATTTATTTTTTCAAGCCAAAACTAAAAAAATCTTCAATTCTTATTTTATTTTTTAATTCTTTATTTTTAAAATACTTATTTTTTATTTTTATTATTAGAGATGACAATATTTGTTAGTTATACTTATCCTGATATTGTAGAAAACATTTATTCCCTTTTAAATTTGGATCATCTTTGGAAATCTCCAGAGGAAAATATAAATGGATTCATATGTTATATCTTCATATATATTCTTTTGGTATATTAGATTTTAAATTATTACCATGCTTATAGATTAATAGATACAATCTGGCAGTTAAGCGAGAAACAGGTCCTTTTTTTTTTCTTTACTAAATCTAAAATAATATCCTTCGAAGATGAAGTGGCGAGGATAACAAGTTAAAAGTTGGAAGCGATCAGTACCAACATGTGGCAGTGGGCTTTTGAAGACGTGAAATTACTTTGATCGCTTACTTCCTACAAACAAAGATTATTTCAACAGTTATAAGCGGTGTGAGACCGTATTAGTTGAGAGAGTTGGAGCGTTCTTTGAGTTAGAATCACGGACAACCTCCACGTATACTAGGTCTAATGAAGAATGGAGGAAAGGAAAAAAAAAAATATTGTAATCCAATTCTCTCAGAATTGATTCATTTTATTGTTTTTTTTTTCATTTTCTTCCTAACTAGGTACATTTATTAAAAGTTCTTTATCCGATATTTAATGGCTCATTTTCTATAGTACATTGTATCAACGTTTGATAAGTCTCCCAAAACGAAAAGTATTATTTTTTATCCATTGAAGTATTTGAAAGAAAAACATTCGAACGTTTTTCTACGAGAACTTCCTCTATCAAAAAATTTTACATATGTAGGACGTTCCATGAATCGTTTGAGAATTCCCCACCCGTATGGTGGCACCCGGTTGTCTGGATTGGGCTCGCTGTAAATCGAAAGAAACAAAAAATACACCTCCCACCCCCAAAAAAATAGACAGTCATCAGAATTCTGTATTTTCGTATCTCCGTTATTTACTGAACATGAAATATACAATTTGAATACAAGCTTGAAGAAACCGGATGATTTTGTTTAGCATCAAACAACCACTTCATAAATACAACTGGGTCTGATATTGTTCTTCTATGAAGGTATTAGTAAAATTAGTGTTAAAATAGCTCGAATCCATACCTTTTTTTTTTAATTCCATCTTAATCAGTGTTCAATTATTTTTAAAAATCTTTTAAAGACTAGGAGTAGAAGTATGTTTATATTACAATGTAGAAATAACATTTTTAGGTTGGCAGGGAAAAGAAAATACATATGTAGTTGTAAGGTAGATTACACGGTTACATTCTCGCCAACGGTTATGTGGAAGTAACCTAGTACCACCGTAGAAGCTCTTTTAGAAATTTGTTTTAAATTTACCATTTTTCTTCCTTTTTTTAAAAAGTATAGGTATCTTAATTGCAAATTTTGTTTTCAATAACTCGACACGTTCGTTATATGATGTTTTTTTTTAAAACTTGTTATTGTTTACTTGAACGAATCTTCCATTATAGATAGGCTGCTGGTTTGTCTCCTGCATACTTTGATGTTATTTAAAGCAGCCTCGTAAACAAAACCTAAATATAAAACTAACTCTTAAATTATCGTATGTCGTATCTTTGATCGATTTTTTGCTCCTTCTATATCGCCAATTCTTTATATATAATTTAATAAATGAATTCTAATATATTCATAAAATTAATTATTTTTATATGAAACTAAATAATTTATATTTTTCTTGCTATAAACTTGTAGAAATATAGTAGTTTTGTTCAAGTTGCTGCCTTAAGCCTTAACCGCAACCACACCTCCACTCACTTCTACTAGGGCTTCTAGGGTTAACCAACTTCCTACCCTGAGGGCGAACAAAGGCTATTCAAGAAGTTGCCTGATTCTTGTCTAAGCTCTTGTGTTTATATATTTATAATCCTAAAAGATAAGGGGGCCGGGATGGCCGAGTGGACAAGGGCGCTTGCAATAGATAATAAAAGTTAAGCAACGTCCATCGTGGTCAGTACTTGGATGGGTGACCACTCCATTCGGGTGACCGCCCACCAATAAAAGCCACGCAGTCCAAGTCTACCCGCACCCCCGGGTATGTGAGACCCGTCAGCCTACTGGAGGCGACTCACACCGACCGGGCGTAGGAGTGATGAACCTTCCCCGTGTATCTCATCGAGAATCGTGGTGTGGTTTTCCAGGATGTCAGTAACCGCCCGGAGGTTTGGTTCAGGGACGGTATGCTTCAGGGAAAGAAATATAGGTCCTCGGGGCCTGCTGACTCTGGGCTACCATAATCCTTGGACCTAGACCAGTTTGTCACTGTCCTTGAACCCGAGAGAGCTGACGCCATCGGTGGGAAGGACACTGCCAAATTGGCCCCAATGGGATTGGTTATGGAGCTATGGGCAGTCTGCCGCTGTACCATGGTGACCATGGCTTGCAGCAACGTGAGGTTTGGGCTACCCCCTCCAGGCTGTCTGTACTCCCGCAAGCAAAACAAATGTCTGTAAGAAGACCACACTACGCGGCCAAAGGTCTCATTAGGCCTAATGCGCCAACCGAAAAAAAA
Organism: Aelia acuminata; assembly: GCA_911387785.2. Classification (NCBI taxonomy): domain Eukaryota; kingdom Metazoa; phylum Arthropoda; class Insecta; order Hemiptera; family Pentatomidae; genus Aelia; species Aelia acuminata. The sequence goes on along the minus strand of OU426978.1, from coordinate 50,015,635 downwards.
AAAAAAAAAAAAAAAAAAAAAAAAAAAAAAAAAAAAAAAAATCCTAAAAGATAAACGTCGAAAATACCCCATAGTCCCACCCTTGATAAATTGGTAGCGATCCTTTGATTTTAGATGATTAACTTCTTGTTCTAAAGACGATTTAAGCAATATGCTTGTATATAATATAGAATATGCTTTTATGAATTTCCAATTCATTATTGGCTGTTGAAACAACTTTATAGTTTTCCAAACACGGTACATCGTCCTAAAACTGGACTCTTCAGTAGCGTATATTTATTTCTATAATCTCCTTAAAAAAATTATCTGGAAATCCAAAACAAATTCCTAACTATGGAGGTCCATAATAAGTGGGGGGTGCGATTGGTAGGGCCAATCGTACTTCTGCTCTAAGTACCTCTCTATGAAGTAGTGACGACAGCAATTTCTAACAGAATAATAAAAAAAAAAAAAATGTCATTATGGAAATAAAGTATTAAGTGTTCCTTTCTTAAAGCGCTAACTATAAAAGAAAAAAAAAGTAAAAGCCGCCCATTTCTAGTGAAAGTAAGGAGGGAGGCATTGAAAGTTGTGTGATGGGCGCACAGTACCAAAAGTTTAGTTTACGTGTACTATAATATTTTACAAAACCTTCAACTTATTTTCATCGTTCTCACCTTTTCGTCAAAAGTAATTACTAATTCTATTATTCCCCAACATATTTGTTTCAAATATCAATAGAAATAGTTCCAGAGCATTCGTCAACATCCTACAAAGGCGAATGTGTGAGAATACGATTTTAGCACCTTGGTCTGAAATAATTGAATCTCAGAATTCTCATTGCCAACATAAAAAAGGTTTATATTTATATTTACTGCATACTTTACCAACTTATGAGTGCTGTACTAGACTTAAACATAACAGTGTGTATGTGTAACTTTTCGTCATAACATAGAATTAATCAGTTTGCGATGATGATCTGTTAAAATAAATATTCATATATAAACATTCATAATTTTATTTTTATTGTTTGTTATCTTATTTAGCGTTATTTTATGCTAATATAGTTAAAATTATAAAGTTACATGCTTCAGTGGTAGCCCTAAAGTTTTGCCTATATAAATAGATGTATAATTAGGTAGAATCTCTAACGAGTACCTGACATCAGTTACATCTCAGTTGTGTCACATCAAACACAGCCTCGGTGCCACTATTTTACGTCCCTCATAAGGACAGTATAACTAAGGATTTATTGCTTCCTTTAAAAAATCCGAGGGCCACCTACGAACCGGCGCACAGTGGGACGAGTCCACACTCCCATTGGACATCGGCTATATTTCTCAAAGAAATTTCGCTGGACTTCTCAAATTTTGTCAGTTTATGTTTTTGAGAATGCAGAATCTTAATTATTGTCATTTCATTCATAACCATTACATATATATATATACACTGGTGGACAAAATTAACGCACCACTCAATATTTTTTAGTTAAAATTAAATATATGATCTTCCATTTCAATTTTGACTAGCTATTGGTATTAAGGTAGTAATTGTGTAAATATAAACAATAAATAATGCTTTGTTTACTGTTATGAACCCTTTTTTACCTACAGTAGCATTATTTAGCACAATGTAAAAATTGTTTTTACATGCATTCTTTCTCTTGTATTCATCCGCCAACTTTTAAACGTTTTTAAATTTTCTTCAATGGCCCTAGTAAGGCATATAACTGAATACAATTGTGTTGAGGCAATGACATTGATAGAAGAGGGATACAGCCAGCGTTAAGTTGCTAGGAGACTGGGTGTACATCACTCTTCAATAACTAGGGTTCTTAAGCGTTTTAGGGAGACAGGGTGTCACTCTAGAAGAAAAGGGAATGGCCAGCCTAGATGTACGGCAGAAGAGATGATAGGTAAATCCGACACCTAGCTTTACAAAACCGGAGCGTTACCGGAAATGAGATAAGGAGTCTCATAAGGCAAGCCCGAAATGTTTCCATTTATACCAGGGCTGTAAGAGGAAGGCTTTATGAAAATAACCTTAGGGGCTCAACATCCTGCCCGTGGACCTCTCCTTACCACAGCTCACAAAATGGCCAGGCTTCAGTTTGCACGTGAACATGTAAACTGGACTTCGGATGACTGGAAGAAAGTTCTCATTACTGATGGGGTGAGAGTAGGCCTCAGGTCTTCAGATGACCGTAATTACACATGGAGGCGCCAAGAAGAAAGGTACGTGCCTTTCTGTATGGTTCCCGAGGAGACATTTCATGGTGGTTCACGGATGTTCTGGGGTGGCACTTCCTTTTTTCTTTGATTGACTTTCGTACTGAATTGGTTGTTGTGCGGGGAAGGTATTTAACATCACAGAGGTACACCGAGGAACATGTAGTGGCTTTTGCCCTACATCGGAGATAGATTCCTGCTAATGGACGATAATGCCAGACCTCATAGAACACGAATTGTTTATGTCTACCTGAATGAGGTTGGCATTCGGCACTTGGTGTGACCACCCCGGAGTCCTCACTTGAATCCAATTGAACACGTCTGGGACCAAGTTAAGCGAAGATTACGACAACGGAACTCATGCCATACCATCCTTGAAGAACTGGAAAGAGCTCTTGTTGAAGAGTGGGACGATTTTGCTCAGGATTCAATTAAAAACTCTTTGAATCAATGGAAAGCGTTTAATAGATGTGATTGAAGGTGGAAATACCCGTTATTGATAAACAAGTTTCTAGATAACTGTAAAAAAGGATGTTTTATTTTTTCCAAGTTGGTCAGTTTTATTTTCAATATTTTTCTTTAATAATTTTTGTACCTTTTATCATCTATGTTCAATAAAATTTTGTATTAAAACCGCTTAATTTTTCATCCAAAAATACTTTTCAATATCAAAATTTGCATAGATTGGAAATTTTCAAAAAAATAAGGGTGGTGCGTTAATTTTGTCCACCAGTGTTTATATATATATATATATATATATATATATATATATATATATATATATATATATATATATATATATATATATATATACATATTGAATATAAATATATATAAATTATGATTTCCATTTTATATATATATATATATATATATATCGTACGTACATTATAATTATAAAATACATAAGTATAAATTCAAAATACATTAACAATTTTATTTTAAAATTTATAATGATCACGTTTACAATAGTATGTTGTAACAATAATAAATAGATAACTACTATAATTTAAAATTTAATTAAATGATAACAAATAAATGTAATCTACCTTTTTTAAAATTATGAAATTATTTATTAGCTTCACATTTTACCTTATGAGCAAGCTTCTTGCTTCCTGGGACATTTTACTTTTTACAACACTATTACATTGAGATTGAAATGGGGTCGGAGTTTATAGCAAATTATCGATTCTTGACGTTTTTCTGGAATGCTAATCTCTATAAGCCCAAAAATGTTTCTGGTTTGTTTCTTGATCATTATTCCGAAGCCAGATCGTATCAGTCAAATCGATCTTATTCTTTTGAAGAAAAGAAAAAGGTCATTGTTTCTTTTCATATTTATGATGTTAGCTGCACGAAAGTCGTAAAATAACTACGTTTTATTTTGTTTGACAGGACTTTAAAAAAAAGGCAAACAAAATCATAACTTCAATTCAATTCACAAGTCTATTCCAAACTGCCTACTTTAACCAAGTAACTACTGCCTATTTATAATTTAATGTAAATTAAAGACAGTGAAATATTTTCGTTAACAATATTTCGTTTTTAAGACAGTGCACTCTTTTAACTTACTAATTATTATAGAGCAGTACAAATATAAAATATTAAAAAAATTAACAATTTTTTTTTAAATGTTCAAAACTATTCTATTGGAAATCATAATTTGCTGAATAAATTTTTGTAGTTGGTTCGAAATATATTAATTTAAGGATTATGAGTTGATGAAAACCCCATTATGCTAAGAAGATGTTCTAAATAACCAAATTCACTCTTGAGTTCAGTGTTCACGCCTGGTAAAATCTCATTTAAATGAGTACAGGCAGATTGTGGCAAGATCGGAAAACTGTTTATAAAAGTCAAACCTTTGCTAACAAAAGGGTATATGTAGTTTTCCGGGCAATTTTGGGCGTTTTACTATATTGTACAAAATAGTTTACATTTGTTTGGACCGTCGTAACTGTTGCATATGTTTTCTCAAAACTATATTTCTGGTGTATTACAATTCATTAGCAATGCTTGATCACACTATAAACATTCCATTAGGTTTAGCCAAAAAATTTAGGCACACTAACTTTAAATATAAAAAAGGTGAATGCCTTACTGTCATGTTTCAACTCATATTGTATCATTATTAACGCAAAGATTGTGTTAAAAATTAGTGCACATGACGGGAAAAGGATTTTAGTTTATTAATATTACAATGAAACCTCTAAATTTTAACTTTCATGTTTTGGCCCAATGTCCGGCCGGACAGTGGACTCGCCCCACTGTGCGGCGGTCTTGTGTATTGTAGGTTATCATGCTAACCACTACACCACATGTTTTATTTTAATTTATCTTGTATCTTGTAGCATATTAATTATTTTGTATTAAATAAATTATACAATCGAAACAACGTATTTTTCCAATAATTGCACGGCGGTTCATGTTACGATAATTCATGTTAATCATGTTACGAATATCAAATAATTTTGTCGTTTTTTAGTTTATTAATATAGTATTATTTTGACGCACTTTTATGTTTTCAAATCGATATCACATAAAAGATCAATATTTAAAAGTTCGTACATGATTTTTTAGCAATATTTATTCATGTATGATTGAAGGTCATTTTTATGTTCACTCTGTCAATATACATCACAATTTACGTCAGAAATTGTACAATATCTATAAGCTTTAGAGAATCTATATCTAAAATTTATAAATCTATCTATAAAATTTAGAGAGTTATCCTTTGTTCAGAAGAAAATTATTATTCATAACATGAATAAAGTCTATGGTCTTATTCAAGATTTAATGCTTTTTTTTTGGAATAAATAATAATGCTTTAGAATTCATGCCAGGTCGGAGTAGGTGGTTTTTAAAAGCAGAACAAAAGCAATATAGGTATAATTGCAGTTTCTCCAGTCCGCTGAATATAATCGAAGTCACTTCTCCCGAGGGAAAATAAATCGAAAGAATTTGGAATACAACGAATTTCAACCATGTCCTGAAAATTTAATTGTTGAAAACGGCCTTGTAATAAAATCCAAGCCGCAGGCTCGTGAAAATTATTCATTTAGTGGTCATTTTTATTGAAAATATAACATTGAGTAAGGACCGAATTTTCATGGAATCATAAATAATAACCTCGGTGACTCTATATCGGTGAGATACTATCAATCGACTGATCATTTTCCTTAAGTAATCCAACCTTCTCAAAGCATTGTAAAAATAGTATGAAAATTAATATTTAAGTTATGTGAAGTATTGAAGTATTTATATCCAAGTAATACGTCTATAAATGTAGTGGATCTATTTATTTATTTAAAAAAAATAATAATAATAAAATTAAAAAAAAGAGAAAGAAAATAAAAACGAGAGAAAGAAAAAAAAATGTAATAATAATAAAAAAATTAAAAATAAAAAAATGAAAAAAATAAAATAACATAAGAATAAATAAATAAAAGAGAGAAAGGTATGTATAATGTGGGTATGAGCATATATGTATATATATAGGAGGTACATGAATAAACACCATACAAAAAACACAAATCATAGACTATTATGTTAGATTAGCCTTTAAAGTACAAAATTATGAAATATCATATCCCAGATACATCAATAAAATATACAGAAGCAACAAGGGCAACAAAGTTAAACAAAAGAAATAATAAATATACAGCAAAAGGCGTTAAAAACCATGCAGTTGGACGCCTAATTACTCCCCCCCCTAACCCTAATAACCTCGGGGAATGAACATGTAGTTTTCATTATTGGAACAGCTGGAGAAATTAATAATCTTTAAAATAAAGTAAAATTTATATTAATTTAACCATTATTGTGGAGTAACCATCATAATTGTCTATTTCCTTGTAATGGCATTTTTTATACATGCAATGATGTTCTTCCTCTTCTTTCAAAGTTCGATAATCGAAGTCTGAAATATGGATATTTTAAAATTAAAATATTACTATTTAAATGTAGTAATTATGGTTGAATATTACTATTTACAGAATGCTGATGTATTCTAAATATTACCATAATCGCTTCAAAAATAAAAACCTTTATTGTCTAATTATTATTATTACTATTATTATTTCGAAATATTTGAAAACTATCGATATCAAACAAATTGATAATTACAGCCCTATAGAAAATTCGCCCTCTTGTACACAAAGTCGTGGGCATTCCAACAGTAAAATCATACATTAACAACAAATACACTACATATCACTGTTCAACTGAACCATCCAAACCCACTTGTTTCTTCCCTTTCTTCCTCCCAGAACCTGTCCAACGAAGATTCAAAAGACAATGGGTGAGGGATATGCTCGAGCACAGCAATTAAATCAAGCAAATCACAGATAAACTTTGCATTCTCCACACATTTGGTAGACGCTCTCCAGCGCAGGCGCAATTTACGTAAAATATAAATAAATAAAATCATTGTTGATTCATTAATTTTCATTACGTAAATTAATTTTTAAAAATATATAAATTTTTATAAAGATAATGATGGCTTATTGTTAAAACCTTGCACCACAGTTCTCTTGCCCTCAGTCAGATATAATCTTTTAGGTATTTATTAATAAAAATCAAATTTCCCCGGCATAAACATAATTAGAAAACCTATATATACACCACTGCAAAACCAGATGCGGGCTCTGTAACCAGATTGTCGTGAGAGGTGGCGCCATCTCTCGTTGCACGCGACTATTTCTCACACGTCAACGACGTTTTGTTGAAGTTTAACCGTTTTATTCGTTTTTCAAATTTTAAGCTCATACTCATATATTCTAGGTCTTTTCGTCCTAAGGTACGAAAATATAAATCATTTAAAATATATATTATTAATATTTAAGTTTTATGGTACCGCGTTGGGCAAAATTCATATTATATAATTCATATTACATAATTCATATTCATATTAATAGATAATCGTTAACGCAATCTTTCCCAGACTTTGCACTTCGCCTGTTCTCTTGGGGCACCGTGAAAATTTTCCACTAAAAAATATTATATTAATCGTGCATTGTGGACAAGTGATCAAAATTTGTGTATAAAACAAAGAAACAATTCTTTAAAAATATTTTTGTAATATTGCGGTATTAATATAATATTATGATATTAAAAAAATAAATATTTTGAAAACATATTACATTATACTAGTATTATAGTACATTAATATGCATATTAATAACTGCATAATATTTTGTTTATTTTCTTATGCCAAACTTAATACCTTTGTATGAGTAAATAATTCTTTTTTCTCACTTCAAACGTTCCTCCCTATCACACAGATAATCCTCGATGTACAATTTAGAGATTGGTTTCGGAATCGGAAAATGTAAATCATAACCAAACCGTTAAAGCCATTTAATCCCGTGCCTCAATGGACGAGCCACCAGAACATGGCCTCCTTTATCCTTTGAAAATACCAGGATTGAACAGATCCGATGCTTGTTGGATTTTATCACGTCCGGAATACGGCAGTTTCCGAAATGATCTATACAAAAAAATATTAAATTAAAATGAAAAAAATTGCAGTTAATCTTTATTTGATGGAATTACATTCTGCCTCATTAGAGACAATGGTATATTGAGGACTGAAAGAATCCGTACTCTATTTACAAAACATATAAATATCAGAAAAAAAAATCAACTCGACTAAATAAAAATAAACAACTTAAGCAGACTCATACACTATTTACAATCAGGCTGGAGAACCCCGAGAAAGGAACCATGGAGGAGGGAAAAGCAGGACTATAAGAGGTAAAAGGAAAAATTAAGGCTTAATTACACGGTTAAGCTTTTCTAGAACAAAGTTTGGAACAAAACGTCGCTTCCCAATTTTACCGCCGGAGGCTGTTAAAATGGACGAATGAGCCTTATATAGTGTAAATATGATATATGACATTTTCATCCCAAGGGTGAATCAAAAACTTAGTGTATAAAGTGTTCATACACTAAGTTTCAAAATCATCCTTGGTATGAAAATGCAATATATCGTATATCTGGCTTGTATTGCTCCTCCATTTCCTGAAACCACATCGGTATGGCGCAAGTTCTTGTTCTGTTTTGTTTTATAATTCAAGAAAATTCCTTTCAGAAAATTATTAAACACTTAATTTCTCTGATACTATTTCTGTAATATGATGGAGATCCCAATTTATCCTCTTTATTCAGGTGTCTGTGATTTAGGTTTCTTGAATTGCTCTGTCTGAAATGCGGGCCTTAATTAAAACTTTGATTAGTCTTCTTGGACAGGTATCGTTTCTCTCTAAAGCAGCTTTGTAGATTTCAGATTTCCAAATATTATTCATAATGAAATGTTATGACTGAAATATCGGTCTTGTTTAAAATAAATTTAGAAAGACGTATTAGACAACTCGTAGAATAGTTATTAGTTAATCAATATATATTATAAAGCAAAGTGTACAATGTGCGTGCCGAAGAGGCTCAAAAACGACTCCACGTAGGATTATGGAAGTTATGTCTTCGTTTAGCCATATGACTCCTTACGGAGAAGAAGGTTTCCGTTTTTCTCTTAAGAGTGTAAAATTGAAGAGATAAGGACTGGAATTTGAAGCCTCTCGCACCATTTAATTAGCCTCTCTGAGATTGAGATACGAGTTTATGAATGAAAAATTTAGTTCGAGCTCCAGGCTACCAGGAAGCGCTAGGGTGCGTTTCACTCAATGTTTATTGTCTATTCATTCAGTATGTAATACTTCTATATTTTTTCAGCTGCTCTTTTTAATAAATTTTTAATAAATTAAATTACTAAAAAAGTAAGAGAAAATAATTAGTTTGCATTTCAAAATAAAATAAGTACTTTACATCTCAGCAATCAATTAGAAAACCAACTGGATTCCTTAAAAAATTAGTTTTCTCATAAGAAGGCTAATATATGATCAGCACATTACATTTAATCTATTTATAATATATACTTAAGTAAATTTAATGCAATATGAGTGAACATTTCTTAGTAGTACAGTGAGCGAATAAAATTAGACATAAAAAAAGAGATGAATTGACTAAATATAAATCTTAAATAAAAAGTTTTAAGTGTTCTTACTGTATTTATGAAAAAGAAGTTAGTTTGGTTACTACGTATGATGAGCATTCCAGTTGACAAAACGACTAACTCCAATAATAGCATTCAAGATTTTATCATCCCTCATAGTTCAAGATAAAAAGAAATATGATGAAAAAATTGTGCCTTCAAGAAATTTTGTTTTTCACTTTGTAATAGCGGTAAGATTCGAGATATGCAGAAACCGTTCAAATTACGGAGGGACATCTTAAGGGAGGTGGAAATGGAAGAAAAATCTTTAAAAAAAGTTTCTATGAATCTTCGGTAGTTTCTATACTTCTGGATCAAATAGGACCACCATACAGGGTTCCTTATTTGGCGGACTCTGCAGATCTCAAGTCTGCAGAATATTGATACCAAGTTAAAACGAAAGTTTCAAGAAGGTGCTAATTTTGTTCAATATTTCCTTTAATTTTAAAGTTTTTCTGTTATTAAAACTAGCACACAACTACCGGAGCAAAACCGGGCACCCTAGCTAGTAGTTGATAAGTAATAATTTTTTTCGACGGTCGTTACCTTAGTATTTTTTCCTAAATAAACAGGAAAGTTTCAAATTCATACATACATATAATTATCTATACCAAAAAATCATAATAAAATACTCCATATATCTGTAGCTTAGGGAATATGGTGACTGACGAGTTAAAATATGATAGGAATGCATTTATGTTTCATTTTGACAGCTTTCGTTTGCCTTTATTTTTGGTAATAGTATTTAGAAGATGGAAGAAATATTCCAGTTGTTGACGGATATCGCCAAATGACACACTTAATGGCGTTTACCACATTAAATCCAGTGTTTTGTAAATCTGACTCTAAATTCTGAATGAGTGACATGAATTTCCTATTAATATTCCTAGCTAAGATAGCAAAATGACACATGCCACTTTAACTAAAAGCACCAAGTTCCTCCACATTCTAGAGTCTCATTCGGTGTTCGTAATTGTTTGATAAATTGGCAAAAGTATTTCGTTGTGTTAGCTTTTGAGAAAACAAGGATAGAAAATTGTATAGACAAATGCCTTATAAGTAACAATAACTGTTATAAGTCGCAATTTTGAGATAGCTAAATGTAAAACGGGTGATATATGACATTCTGCCATCTTATTCCAGTATTAAAATAAATGGCTTCTCTTATTTTTATTATTTAAATGACATTTTAATCGGAATATTTGATGTTAATGTTAAATAGAAAAAGTAATAATGGAGTAACAATTAAAATTTAAAAAGTTACAAGTTTATTAATTCCCCATAGTTTCAAATTTTGGACATCTTTTATATACGTAAAGACTTAAAAGATAACGGAGAGTAACGGAAAATCAATGACTAATGATTATGATCTAATAACCTCTTCGCTAAGGGATTAATGATTTCAATCCTGATGTCTAAAATTGGCATAACAAGATGCATTAAAAACTTCGATTGTCATTAATTATGAATGGTGTTCATGGAATTATGAAGTAAATAAGACAATATCTAGTGATAGAAAATACATTTTTCATAGAAACTAAATGGAATATTCTCAGATACTGCAGAATTCAACAAACTGGAAAGAAGCCTCAACAAAGTCTATAGCCCCCTCCCCCCCAAAAAAAATGGTAAATAATGTCTATAGAGGCTCTATATAGTCATATTTAGGTGGATTTTCCATCATAGACAAACAGTCCTACGTAGTATACAGCAAACTGCAGCCACAGTTTATTTTTGTGAAAAATGTTGCTTGGCACTATTTTGCACCTAATCCTTCAATTATTACTTATAAAATATTATTAATTATAATTTTTTTTTTCCTTGTTCTTCGCCTCTACCCTTCTGGTTCATTGGCGATGCGTTCACTTATATTCTGCTATAGTATGAAATTTCTTTTAGGTATTTAAACAGAACGTCTATTTTGTTTTCCTCATCTTTTAACAGCTCATTTAATGTTGTTTCCATATTAAGCTTCTTCCTTAGTTCATTATATTTAGAGCAATGGAGTAAAAGGTGTTTCACCGTTTGGGGTACATTATTGCATTCCTGACATGTGGGTGCTTCGAGTCCTCGGAGAAGGTATCCGTGTGTGAACTCGCAGTGGCCAATTCTGATGCGACACAATACGACTTCTTCTCTTCTCGAGTTTCTCGAGCTTGTATTCCACTTTTTGCAATCCAATTTATTTCAGATAATCTGGACTGTTCGGTCTTCCACATCAACTCCCAAATTTTGTTCTGATTTTTCTTCAGTTGGTGTAACCAGTCCTCTTTTGTTACTTCTTTTAGTATTGTTACTTCTAAGTTCTCGGTTACATCTAATCTAGCCATATTTGCGGCCTGGTCGGCTTCTTCGTTTCCATTAATTCCTTTGTGGGATGGTATCCAGATGAATATTATTTGCTTTCCCATCAGCTCAAGCTCCCACCACATATTGATGATTTCTCGAATAAGAGAGCTACTTGGGTTCCGATTGCTGATCGCCGCTAAGACGCTTAGGGAGTCCGTTATGATCGCCGATTTGTTCGTTCCTGATTCCGCTATCCATTGAAGAGCTTTTATAATTGCTATAGCCTCTCCGGTGAAGATAGAGCATGTTCCAGGTAAGTTATACAAGCGTCGATTTTGTGCAAAGCGTCGATGATACAACATAACAGCCCAACACAACAAATTGAAACAGTACAAGAAAACAATACAATGCAACAAAAAATTACATTACAACAAAAAAGTATAGTATAACAAATAGATACTACACAAGAAAACAATATTGTACAAGAAAACAATATAGCACATCAAAAAAACAATAAAATAAATCACATAAAAATTGTCGAACTTCAAAATGATTCTATAATCTCAGAAGACCCAAGAAACAATGAAATCAACAAAAATGATGAGCTAACTAGCAAAACTATAGAACCTATAACGAAGAAAGGACCTGCCGCTGAACGTGCTGAAGAAATAAGCAATAAAGAAAAACACACTGAAGGAACTAAAAGAAAGAGTACCAATCCAATAATAAGTAAGAATCACCCATCTACTACCAAAACCACCGTAACAAAACCAGAAACACTTAAAAAACCGAACAACTTTAAACCATCAGAAAATAATGTAACAGCATTGTTAAAAATCGATAAAGCAACCAAAAAAAACAAATAAACAACAACAAAAAACAAATCCTGCTACAGAAAACATCTTATATATACACATCTTAAAAAACATCTTATAAACATCTCAGAAAACATCTTATATCTTATATATAATTATAAAAATTGGATCAGCTGTTTGGGACCCACATGAAGCACACACACTTCAGGTCAGTCTTACAGTTTTAGGTATTTTAAAGTGTTGTTTATGAAAAAACTTTATTTTGTGTCTTTTGTACAATTTTAGTGCGCGTGTTCCATAATCTAATAGATTATAGCACAATTTTAAAAAGTCGGGCGACTAGGCGCCCTTTATAGTTGCCCAGAGCACTACGCTCTGTATCCTTGTTATAAGGCCCCAAAATGTCTTCAACCAAACTGGGCGAGATGAGACCATCGAACCCAAAGAAAAACGAACCTGAAAATTCACCAAATAATAGCAATTCAAAAGCACCAGCTAACCTTAACCAGACAGAAACAACAACCAGCTATGCCAAAGCCACCGCCACGGAAAGATTTTCTAAGCGAGAAAACGCTATAATTTTACACACTTACCCAGGCATCAAACAAAAAGAATATGTAATTAAAATCGCAACACTAATTGATCCGAAATTTATTCGTTACACTTCAAGAATTTCAAACTCCCGATTTTGTATCCATTTTAGCAATAAGGACGTAGTAGATAACCTCTTAAAGCACTATAAATCTATAACAATAGATAACAAAGAAATTCTCATAAAACGACTAATTAATCCAGCAAAAAGAATCATAATATCAAATGCATGTCCTTCAATACCGCATGATGCTATTGAAAAAGAACTTAAAAACATTGGTGTAAGGTTAGTGTCCCCAATGCATTTTCTCAGGGCCGGTTACCAAGACCCCAGATTAGCCCATGTGCTTAGTTTTAGAAGACAGGTTTACATTCCACCTGACGACCTTAGCAAACTGCCTTCGTCCCTACTAATAAAACATGAAAACGTATCATATCGCATTTTTCTTAGCGAAGATATTGTGATGTGTTTTATTTGTAAGCAACCGGGCCATATATCCACTGACTGCCCTGAGTGCGAAAACGACGAGGATGATAAAAAAATCTGGTGCGTGCGCGCAACACACAACTTTCACTTACCAACTTACTTAGATTAGAAATTGACGTGTTTTGCTAATTATCATTTCCTAAAGTCACACATTTTTCTACATTCATATCTTATTTTTGTTAATCGTTAAAGCCGTTTTTGAGTAAATAAAAAAACCCCGTGAAAATGATACAAAATTTATTAAGTAAAGTCCCCCCTCCCGTAGATCAATTTTGATGAAATTTTTACAGTCATATCTCGGGCATATTAATACATCAAATACTAAGTTTGATCAAAATCGTTAAAACCGTTTTTGAGTAAATAAAAAAAACACGTGAAAATGATACAAAATTTATTAAGTAAAGTCCCCCCTCCCGTAGATCAATTTTGATGAAATTTTTACAGTCATATCTCGGGCATATAAATACATCAAATACCAAGTTTGATCAAAATCGTTAAAACCATTTTAGAGTAAATAAAAAAAAAACACGTGAAAATGATACAAAATTTATTAAGTAAAGTCCCCCCTCCGGTTAATCAATTTTGATGAAATTTTTACAGTCATATCTCGGGCATATAAATATATCAAATACCAAGTTTGATCAAAATCGTTAAAACCGTTTTTGAGTAAATAAAAAAAACACGTGAAAATGATACAAAATTTATTAAGTAAAGTCCCCCCTCCGGTTAATCAATTTTGATGAAATTTTTACAGTCGTATTTCGGGGATATAAATAGATCAAATACTCAGTTTAATCAAAATCGTTAGAGCCGTTTTTGAGAAAATCGAAAAAAACGTAAAAAGTTATTAAATAAAGTACCCCCTCCCGTTGAGCAATTTTGATGAAATTTTCGCTGTCACATCGCGGGCATATACCTACACTAAATACCCAATTTCAGGTTCCCACGGTTTATAGTTTTTGAGCTAGTCTGTTCACATACACACACACACACACACAGACACACACACACACAGACCATTTCGCGGGACTTGGTTATTTCGACTCAGGGGGTCCCAATACGTGTATTTCCGTTGAAAACCGGAAGTCGAAAATTTTCACGATCGCAATACTTCCACTTACTATATATTTCATATATAGGTAAGTGAAAGTAAAAATAAATAATCAAGACAATGAAGGCTTATTAATTCATTTTAATTCAGAAGCAAATTATAATAGTGAAAAAATAACAACGGATCGCTCCTTGCTAGATACACCTAATCAGACATTACCTAGCAGTAACATTACAGTACAGCCGACCCCAGCTTGTCACCATGACAACGCCATAGTATCAACAAAAGCCCAGGTAAACATTAAAGGCGACGAGACCGAGAGGCAGGATTCCGGTAACCATGGTGATGCTGACCACAACAAAGCCGCCACTGCTGAGACCAATTCTAAAAAAGAAACAGCTGTAGATAATAGCAATAATTTATTGTTATCACCTACAGTGGTTTCTGGCATCAAAAGAAGCCATCCCAGCCCTCCTCCTTCTACAGTATCTTCTACTGAGCTCAACCTTATGTTAGATGATAATAAGGACTCAGAAAATATTGTTAATTTTGAAGAATTTCCACCTATGGAAGCAACTCAAACAGTTAGCAAAAAGTCAAAAAAATTAAAAAAGACTATTAAAAATACCAAAATTAACCTTGAAGAAGCCCGAAAATCAATTGATGAGGACAAATACCCTATTTCATTTGATAATATGATTAAATTAATTGATATGGCTTCAGAAACGAAAGATTTCAACAAGCTAGTTCATGAATTTACAGATAATACAGAAGGCCTTAGGGCTATGTTGGCTGACACCAGAAACTTGGTTACAAATCGGCGCTCCAAGATCAAAATTTCAAAGCTTCTCAACAGGCAGTGGGACTCAACAGACAATACAATAAATACGGAAGATAGCTCTGATAACTAACTAGTCTAGCCAATTGTTTTATATAATTAGATCATTTTTTCTTTCTTTTCATTAACATACATGGTCAAAACTACCACAACATTAATCGCGCAATGGAACTGTAATGGACTTTACAAACATTATGAATATTTTAAATTGTTACTAACAGAAGAGAACCCAACCTGCTTTTGCTTGCAAGAGACACACTTCCAGAAATCCCAGCGATTCAACCTTAAAAACTATAACGTCTATCGGAAAGATAGATCTGATGGTAAGTCCGCCTGGGGAGGAGTTGCTACAATGGTTAAAAAGGAAATACATTCAGAAGAAATAAACATTAAATCAATCCATGAAGTTATAGCCACAAAAATCTACTATCCAGAACCTATGTCAGTTTGCAATATTTACATACCGCCAAATAGAGATTTCACTGCCAATGACCTTCAAACCATAGTGGATCAACTCCCCAGACCAGTAATCCTTGTTGGGGACCTGAATGGACACAGCAAATTGTGGGGCTCTACACTATCCGACTATAAAAACAGAGGTGTGGAAATCGAGAAGTTTATCAATTGTAATAATTTCCTAATTCTTACCAATGACGGATCCCCAACACATTTCTGTACGAGCGGTTCAGTTTCTGCGATAGATTTATTCTTTGTTGATGCTAAAATTTTTCACAAAGTTCATTGGAGCGTAAAAGACACTCTGTATGGCAGCGACCACTACCCTATCACCATAACGCTCGATGATAGCAACATCACATCAAATGGAATACCGAGTTGGTCATTCAAACGGGCCGACTGGGAAAAATTTTCATACTTAATAGAAAAAGAAATAGAAACGAAGAAAGATAGTGTCACAGAATTGGAGGAAAATATATCTTTCTTTCAGCTGAAAATTCTTGAAGCCGCAAACAGAAGTATTCCGAAGAAGATAAGTTTCAAGGGCAGACGGCAGGTTCCTTGGTGGAACGAAGAGTGCCGCATCGCAATAACTAACAAAAAAAGAGCGTTAAATAAATTCAAAAAAACGAAATTACCAGAAGATTTAAGCGAGTTTAAAAAAATGAGGTCAATAGCAAACAAAGTATTGAAGGCGTGCAAAAAGAAATCTTGGATGAACTATATTAGTTCTATAAATAGCAGCAGCACTGTAAAAGAGGTTTGGCGAAGAGTAAATGCAATAAAAGGATACACGAAGCACGAGTATATTTCTGCAATTCAGGCTGACAACCAAATCATAAGCGACCCTTCCGAAATTGTCCAAGGTTTAGGTTCGTATTTTTCTGCCATGTCTAAAACAGAAAACTATAGCCCAGCTTTCCTGCAGCATAAAATCGACCAAGAGAAAATCGTCATAAATTTCGACACAACAAATTCTGAAATATATAATCACCCATTTAGCTTAGCAGAAATGAAAAATGCCCTAGAAACGTGTAAAGATAAATCATCTGCAGGGCCCGACCAGATTCCATATATTTTTCTAAAAAAACTATCTTTAAATGCTCAGCTATTTCTTCTCTCTATATAAATAGACTCTGGACAACTGGCTGCTTCCCAGAAACATGGAGGAAGGCGATAGTTATACCAATCAAGAAAAGCCCCAAAAATATACATATCAATAATTACCGGCCTGTATCGTTACTTTCATGTACTTCAAAACTTCTTGAAAAAATGGTAAACAATAGACTAATACATTATCTAGACTCAAAAAACTTCTTTTCAACTTCTCAATGTGGCTTCAGGAAAAACCGATCCACCATCGATCAAATAATAAAACTTGAAAACGAAATTCAAACTGCGTTTTCAAATAAAGAGCACTTAGTTGCTATCTTTGTAGACATTCAAAAGGCCTACGACACTATGTGGCGGTACAACGTGGTCATGACACTTTCACAGCTCGGCCTCACTGGACGATTATTAACATTTGTCAACAACTTCCTAAACAATAGGTCATTCCAGGTGAAAGTTGGTGCAAACCTCTCTCAAACATACCTGCAAGAAAATGGCACACCTCAAGGATCTCCCCTGAGCGTAACGTTATTTTTGATAGCCATAAATAGCATTACAAAGAGAACACTAAATGAAGTAAACTGCTCTCTATTTGCTGACGATTTTGCAATTTATATGAGAAACAAATCACTCGAATACATTGAATGGAAGCTGCAAAAAACATTAGAAAACCTTGAAGCATGGTCCAAAACTACAGGTTTCAGTTTTTCAGGAACGAAAACCCTAGCGGTCCATTTTTGCAAAAGAAGGAAATGCCAAAAGAATCCCTCGTTAATTCTATCAAATCAGCCTATTGTTTACACAGAAACAATAAAATTTCTTGGGATCTATTTTGATAAAAAACTAACTTGGAGTGATCAAATCCGCCATGTTAAGGTAAAATGCCAAAAAGGCCTGAATTTACTCAAAATCCTGGCTAACATCCAGTGGGGATCTGACCGAAGAACGCTACTAATGCTGTACCGCACTCTGATCAGACCTATCATCGATTATGGTTCAGTCGCTTTCAGTTCAGCGAGCCCTTCAACTTTAAATCTCTTAGATCCCTTGCACAACCAAGGACTTCGTCTCTGCACAGGTGCATACAGGACCACGCCAGTAGAAAGTTTGTACGTAGAAAGTGGGGAACCCTCTTTGGAGAAAAGAAGGAAATATCTATCTTTGGCATATGCTGGTACATTGATGTCTAGAAAAAATATCATTGCATCTGAACTTAAGTTTCATTCAACTGAAAACGAAGCACATACTCCATCCTGTAAATGCTTCATTCATAGAGTCAAAAAATTAACAAGCGAATTAGAAATCCATCTTCCAAATTTCTTTAAAATTCCAAATAATACAGCACCTAATTGGATACAATCAGAAAACACTATAGACTACAGCTTGTCAAAATTTTCGAAGCACACAACACCTACTCACGTATTCCAGCAAATGTACAAAGAACGAGAAGAGCTATACTTCAACTACCGTTTTTGGTTTACTGATGCATCTAAATCAAATTCTCAAGTTGGATGTGCATTCGTTATGGACTCGATCTGTCAAAAGTTCAGACTACCACAATCGAACAGTGTGTACACTGGAGAGCTGTACTCAATATTCAAAGCCCTCAAAGTTATAACAAAACACCAGCACACACATCATGTGATAGTTTCGGACTCCTTAAGCTCCCTAAAGTCGTTAGAAAACAAGAACTCTAACGACATTTTGGTAATGAAAATTCATATGCTTGAATGGGAATGCTCACTTTCTGGAAAAATCATAAAATTCTTGTGGGTTCCATCTCATTTGGGCATTGGGAGAAATGAGGAAGCAGACAGGGCTGCGAATGACGCTAGAATAAATCCTGTTCCTGAAGTGAGATTTGTTAACAAGATTACTCCTATTGACTGGAAGAGACACGCCAAGAAAGTAGTATTCGATACGTGGACCGCCGAATGGAAAAATAGAAGTGAGAAATTGAGAAAAATCAAAGATAGTCCCGAGTTTTGGAAAACTGCGGAGAGAAGAAACCGACGTGAGGAGGTTGTACTGGCAAGAATGCGTTGCGGACATACGTCTATAACGCATACGTACCTCCTCAAGGGAATGTACCCTCCAACATGCAAGACCTGCAAGGTACTTCTGACTGTCGAGCACATTCTACTGGACTGCGAGGCCCTGGAGGAAGCAAGAAGAGAGTGCAACATTGACTACAGGCTGGACATCTCCCTCGGTGACACGGAGAACGCTGCCGAAAGTGTAATCAAGTTTTTAAAAAAATCCAAGTTATTTCATCTCATTTAGACAATTTTAAATTAACTATGTAATACAAGTAAATGAACTATGTAATGCTTCTCAAATGTTATATATCTAATTGTATTAACATGTCATTAACTGTTAAAAAACTCAATCCAATTCAATAGTTAATTTGAAAACTCAGAAACTATTATGCTTATGCTATTAAATTTGTGATTGTTATGCTAATGACCCACTATGGGTAGATGCATTTGTTCAATAAATAAATAAATTATAAAAATTATATATAATTATAATTATTTTATTAATTGTTATTTTATAAAATATCAACATAATGAAGTAGGTACATCTCAGATCAATCTGAGGGCTGACAGAAGTTGAAGGCTTAAAGAAACTGAAGGGGTTAAACCCCAAGGAGTTACACACAGAGGCTTTTTCGCAATGTGTATTTTACTGTGCCTAAATTCAGCAGAAAGAAGATATACGAATATATAATATTACAAACAACTGATGGCATAAAATCTGATTGCGATTATATGTTTTGGTAAATAGAGTTAAATATTTGTTTGTCCTTCTCGTAATGCATGCGTAAAGCCTAAGAACATGGAAATAAATCGATACGGCCCGGCCAACTTGTATTGATTGTTACGAACCTGGTTTTGGTGTGTTGCGGGTCCGAAGCACATTATCTTCCTACATTACAACTGTATTTTATTTTTATATAAGAGTATTTAAAAAATATTTCTGACAATATGGTATCTCTGCTCTTCCAATATTTCTCCCATATTAATTATTGCATTCTCTTGACATGGTTCGCCCATGCTTAGCTTCTAAGAGGCGTAGAAGCACCAACATGTGATAAACGCAAAAACACTCGTCATACCGTAAATCATAGGATGTCCTCTATCTGGAAAACATAGAGAGATTATGAACCTTCCTGGATCTTTAAATTCTACGAACTTCACCCTTGAACAGGTTCTCCCCCGAATCTTGGAGTACCGGCGTTCTACGAACAGCCATTTATACAGAACGTGACGTTGAGCTAACAAATATGACTGACGCACCCAACGCTAGCTTCTGATGAAGAAAAAATCTCCATTATCAATATATTTTATTTTATCTGAAAAATAAATAAATAGGAGACGAATTACAACCGGCGCACTAGTATCACAAACAACTACTATCACTTGGAAAAACCCAAATCAAAAGTGACACTAGCGCTACCCCCGAACAAAGGCGAACAGATGAAGTACATAGAATACCCGAACAGTCTTCGTGAAGGCTGAGGTTCGAGGGTAAAGTTCGTAGAGTGTAAAGGCACCTTAAAAGAGGCATTGGGTAATAATGAAGACAGAATCTCTACACTGTTTCAGTTTTTGAAGACTAAATTTAAAATTTAGTTATTGTCGCCAATGACCCTTTTAGGTAGATACGTTAAAGCAAAAAAAAAAAATTGAATTTCTTAAATTTCCGGCCATTTAAATCCTAGGACTTCGAACAATATTGTGCC